>JAGTXZ010000020.1:0-2994887 GCA_018398575.1 Ampelomyces quisqualis | reverse complement strand
CTCATATCAACTCCTAACCCTAACCTAACCTAACCCTAACCCTAACCCTAACCCTAACCCTAACCCTAACCCTAACCCTAACCCTAACCCTAACCTAACCCTAACCCTAGAGGCACTTAACTAGCTTACCTGTATAAAGCTATAGTTTAGGTAAGAAGTAAGCTCTTTTTGGAGCACAAGGAGTTCTTCCCTTAATATACTATATAGTAAGCCCTATAGTACCTTTACAGTCTTTTTATCTTTTTCTACTAGCTTAATAGAATAATTAATAGTAGGTCCTCTTACTAGAGGAAGTTAGTTTGCTTCCTTGCGTAGGAAGGTTTTATATTTCTCTTTTAGGTAATCTAGAAGCACTAACTTAGAGTCTACTTAAGGTTTAGTTTTTAGGGCCTTTTAGATGTCTACTATTAACGCGGCGTAAAGGCAGATAGATTTGTTCTTCTAGCTCTGTTATAGCTAGGCTAAGTACGCAGCTACTGTAATACTCTATAGTAAGAAAAGTTTTCTTTTTTCCTAGCTTCTAACTTGCGTCTAAGTAGAGTAGATATATATTAATTTCTTTACTAGTGCAACAGTAACATTATACTAGTTTATCTATAGTTAACCTAGAACTAGGTTGTATTCTTTATCTCTATCTAGTTTATAGGCCTATAGTGTCTCTTTATGCCTATTAATGTTAATCCTTATCTAAATAGCTGTCTTTATCTAAGACTAGGCTCTAGCAATTCTAATAATTTCTCTTAAGGCTATTAACTTATACTCTAACTTATTCTTATAGATAAACTTAGTTAAAGTTATAGCGTAGGTAAGACACCTAGTGTTAATTATTGTAGAAGTAACAGTTGTTTTATTAACAATAGTGTATACAGTAATAGGTTCTTTATCTAGCTATTTCTTCTAGAATTGTTAAAATCTCTTATCCTCTTTTAGTATTGTGTTACTATACTTTTATCTGCGCCTTTAGACAAGAGTTACTTATTTTCTAAGCTTAGAGTATCTTCTAACGCGTCCTCTTCTTCCTTGCCTTATACCTTAGCTACTATAGCTTTAGTAGGTTTTAAAGGCAGAGACAATTTACATTTGCTAGCGTAGTATCTTAACTTGCTATAGTAGAAGTATAAGTTGTTTTGTCTTTAGTAGAACTACTCTTCTATAGTAGCCTACTTAGCTTTCTTTCTTTTAGAGGATTTTCTCTTAGTCTTTCTAGAATGTCCTCTTGTAGGTTCCTAATCTATAGGTTCTCTAACGCCCTGTCTTTTAGTGTGCTCGCTACTAAGTTTTGCCTAGTATAAGTTTTCCTTAATAATTACTACCCTGTCTATAAGGTTGTAGATTTTCTATTTAGGTTTAGTCTTTACAGAAATTATCCTGTCTTGTAGGTCTAGCTAAATAGCACTTAGGTACTTTGTTTTTAGGTTTACTTTGTTATCTTTCTTGCCTGCGTTATAGGCTAGCCTTATAAACTCTGCATTAAAGCTCTAGAAAGAAGACTTATTCTGTTAGATTATTTAGAGTTTTCTTTGTAATCTTTTATTGTATAGCTTGTTGCTAAATTAGCTGTCTAGGAAGTCCTAAAGTTCTTTTACAGAGCCCTAGAGGTTCTAGGTTACCTAAAACAAGGCTATACTAGCTACTAACCTCTTAAGATAGTTAAAGATATAGCCTGCTTAAGAGCCTAGTTCTGCGCTGTTATATTCTAGTTTATACTTTATTTAAGCCTTAAAGATATAGTAATCTTTTTAATCTCTTTTATACGCTTCTAGGTTAAGAACTTTGTAAGTCTTTTAGGGTAGGAGAAAGCTTTCTAAGGGGGTCTGTATAAAGCTAGAGGTTTCTAGAGTTATTTAGGCTGTAAGCCTTGCAACTTGTTCCTGCAGATTTCTTACTAGTAATACTAAGTCTAGATCTGCGCTTATAAGAGACTTTCTTTTCTTATTGTTAGAGGGTCTAGCTACTAAAGAGTTATATACTTCCTGCTAGGCAGGCGTTCTCTTAAGGCTGTTTAACAGCAATTGTTTCTTAATCTGTTGTTTTTTTAGGTCTAGGAAGTTATTAATAATTATTTAATTAAACTTGTTCTTAATAACTAACTTAGAGACGCTATTGCGTCTTATTTAGATAGCTTGTGCTATTATATTCTATACTGTTATAGAGATAGTTACTTGTTCTATGCTAGAGGTTACTAATAGCCCTTTAGCCTAGCTAGGTTTAATAAATTTAATTGTAAGGGGTAGACCTTAAAGGTAGATGCTAGAAAATAAAGACGTAAATTTGTAACCTATCCTAATTACTACCTAGAAGGTTTTTATAGTCCTAAGGCAGTCTAGACTAGAGGGTTTTAGGCAGTCTAGACTAGAGGGTTTTAGGCGCTCTAGTCTAGAACTGTTTTTAGTGTTCTAGCCTAGAGGATTTTTAGCGTTCTAGTTTAGAACATTTTTGGTATTCTAGTTTAGTAAGCTAAGGTTTTTCTGTAACTAAGGACTAACTAGGCAGCAGCCTGTTACAAAAACTACTGTAAAAAAAGAGCCTAGATAAAAGAGTCTAGATAAAAGAGTCTAGATAAAAGAGTCTAGATACAAGAGCCTAGATAAAACTTTTTTTTTATAGCTTAGTAAGCTTTCTAGTATAATAGTATAGCTACTTATACTATTTTCTAGCTTAGTTATATATAAGAAAGCTATAAAAACTACTTTAAAAAAAGAGTCTAGATAAAAGGGTCTAGATAAAAGGGTCTAGATAAAAGGGCCTAGATTAACTTTTTTTTTATAGTTTAGTAGGCTACTGCTAAGGCTAGTAAGGTTCTAGTAGTAGTAGCGTTACAAGTAGAAGGTCTACTAAGGTGCTAGAGGCTTCTAGAAGCACTAGGGCCAAAAGAGTTTAGATCTTCAAAAGAGCCTAGATTAAATATCTAGATAACCTGTTAGGTATTATACATAACAATTCTATAATCTACTAATTTACATACTCTATTATACTTTATAACTACCTATATAGTAACAGCGCCTTAAGAGCGTAATAGAGTTAAGAAAAAGGCGCTTAGAGCGCGTAGAAGATAACGTTAGAAAGTAATTAATAGGTTAATTATTAGAAAAGTAAGTATAGTTAGTGTATAGTCTAGGCACAGTCTAAAGGTAGAGAAAGAAGACTAAAGAAGAATAGTGTTAGTAGTGCAAGAACTAGAACAAAGCTAGCTAAGTACTAATATAAAATTACAGTAGGCGTATAGACGTACGCGCATAGTAGGTAGCTAAGTAATAAGTAGTGCTAGAATAACCTTAGCCTAGCTTTGTAACGCAATAACTATATTATAATAATATAAGCTTCTATATTAAGAGAAGAGTAAGTAAAAAGGTATGTAATAGGCTAAGCTTTACCTAGCTCTTTACCTTCTTAGAAAGAGCTTAATCTAGCCTTACTACCTCTTTATAGACTAGTACGCATAGAGAGTATATAAACCTCTTCTGTAACTAGTAAAGAAGCTTAAGAAATATAACTCTTTCTAGCACCTTATTATTCTATCTTTGCGGGCTAGCCTATAACAGCTTATAAGAACATAGTAGTATAATTACGTTACCTTAGTAGCTTAGCGTCTAAGTATAACTAGGCTCCTTCTATATTTAGAGCTTAGCCTTGTTAACAAGGCAAGATACCTATTATTATACTTCTAAGATTATAACAATAGCTTTACTTAGCTTCTATAAGAAGAAACAAGTTATTTAAGGTAGGAGCTTAAAACGTTGCAGAATATTAGTATTTACACTAGTTTAGACACGTTATAGTTAAGCGAGCCTATAAAAGGATATTCTAATACTAACGTACAATTGTGGTATATATGCTTAATTACCTTCTGACATTAATTTACCCTTTGTACAGCGCCGCCATCCTTATCTGTACATATCTCTCCGCTGTAACACTCTTATACCTCTGCCCATTTCCCTCCCCCCAACACCTCGGCAACGCCTCAATAACCGTCTCTGGATCCGCCGTCGCGAAGAACGGAATCGAATACCGATCAGGTACTATCCCATCCCCCCTATGCCCCTGCGGAATACCTACACGATGGACAGTGCTCTTCCAGCGATCATTGGACCACCTCGCCATCAAGTCCCCGACATTAACCAACACTGTATCCGGAACAGGTGGTGCTGGGCGAAATTCACCCGGGTGGGTCGGAGCTTCGATTTCCAACCCACCTACCGCATCTTGGAAAAGTAACGTCATGGTCCCAAAGTCGCTATGCGCGTTGATGCGACTTCGTTTCTTGCCGGCGAGTTCTGCCGCTGAAATAGCTGGATAATGCAGCAGTCGCAATTGAAACAGCGACTGCGTGTGTGTAGCACTCAGACCTGGGTTGGGGACGTTGAGCGCGATACTGAGCGTGTCGAGAAGTTGGTGGACGAGGTCTTTGCACACGTCAAAATAGGATTCCATGAATGCGCGAAAGCCGGGTAGTGAGGACTCTGGAGGCCAGATATTTGGCTGCGCTTCGTCGTTGGTGTTTCCGCTTTCGTAGGATTCTTTGAAGTCTGGCACGTTGCGCAGCTTGTGGAGCTCGTTGGCGTCGTACTCGTGCTGTGAGACCTTCTCGACGCCGGGCGCGGAGTAGGCGCGGTGGTGGGAGCCGCCTGGTGGATGGGGTGCAAGGAGTTTGGTTGATATTGGAAGTTCGAAGAATTTCTTGGACTGTAGAAGCGCGTTAGTGACAGATGCTACTTTTGTGTTTAGGTCCTGGCTTACCCAGGCAAAACATTCGTTAACCTTTTCCCGCGGCACGCCGTGGTTCTTGAGATATACGAGTCCAACGTTGCGGAAAGCTGCATCAATCTGGTTTGCGATATGTTCTCTCTCCTCCATGGTGCCGCTCGCAGCTTGCGCGAAGTCGACGATCGGAATGTCTGCCATGCTGCTGATCTCGAGTGATTCACGTGCGCCGCCGCAAAGGTGTAGGAATCGGGGGTGATGATGCGATTTGGGTACGAGAGAGAACTGTTGCATGTAAGAAAGTAATGGCGTGCTTGTAGACATGAAGTACAACCATGAAGTAGCCAATGGCGGAACAGCGGGTATATAGCTGCTACTAATCACCTGTTCGTTCGACCCAGAGACTAGCGTAAATCTGGCAACATCAATAGATTGCTGCTACGCTTGATTTATTGCGGGTTGCTAAACGACCCGACAAACAAGAGATCGCTGCCCTCTTCACCGACCCCAAAGGCCGAAGACATTGATCGGGTGAGTTAATGCGATGCATATCTAAATGCGCAAGCCAGACCCCCTCACGGAATCACTTACCCAGGAACCTCAAGATTCCCCAAACATATCCGCCACACCCGCCAACCCTGGACTCGTGCCCCTCACAACTTGCGTCGGCGGATCGGCACTCATATACTGTTCCTGAAACGCAGTCCTCTTCTTCGGCGCCGCGCGCTGAATCTTGCCTTGTTCGTGGATACTCACGCCCTTGATACTACTTAGCAGATCGAGTACGATGCTGCGCTGCATGCGCTCATCCTGTCGACTGGCGCCACGCAGCTTAGCCAGGCGCCTGTCGACTCGAAATTCGTCGCCCATGCCCGGTAGCGAGAGGATGATAGATCGTGGAATTTCGTCGTCGAGGTGGATGATGCCTGCGATGAGGGATGCGAGTTCTTTCTGGCAGTCGACAAAGTAAGGTTCGTGAAGAGATGTAATTGCCGACTTGAGCATGTCGTTGCAGAAGTAGTCGCGGATCAGAGATTTTTCTTTGAAGCGTGGTAGGAGAGAGCGCATGACGCGCACAATCATGACGACTGATCTCGTGTCTCGGACGCGAATAGTGGAGTTGCAGAAGAGCAGAATGGGTTCGAGCACGGATGGTGTCGCGAGGATGAAGTCGCACATTGGGGGACTGTTGGCGTCGCGGCGGCTTTCGGTGTCTTGTCTGGCAAACTCTACTTTTACGTTAGCCTTATCAAAGTACGAACAGTCATATTCAGAAGAAGGACGAAGCAGTTGCCGATAGAAGGACTCAAACTGTCTCTGGATGCGAAGTCCCATTTCAATTTGTACGTACCCTGCCTCGAGTCAAGCAGGACAGCGACAAGCGAGACGGAAGAGTAGGTGAGCTGCCGAAGTATGCTCTCCGTCTTCATCTCATCTGTGAGGTTATCGTTGTCCCCCGACCCTGCCACTTGACGGGCTACCTCATTCCACTCGCCGCAAATCTTCCTGTCAAGTTCTCGAAACAAGCCTTGTATCACTGAGGGAAGGAATTGTGGGCGAATTTGTGGCGGGCAACCTTCGATAAGATGCGTTGATACTGTGAGCAGAACAGAGAGGTGGTGTGCTGTAAGTGCATGAGCATGCCCAAAAAGCGCTTCACTCAGTGGTCCGGGCAAGTCCTGTATGCCATAGAAGGAGTCGCGGAATCGTGTGAGGGAGTACAGAATGTAGTAGGAGCTCTCGCGGATCTGCCGAATAGTTCCGCGCACAGTGGATGCGAAGCCTTCAAATGTCGACTTTGAGCCACTGACTCTCGCGAAGAAGTCATCCCGGCTTTCGGTCGAGATGCCAGCTTGCCAGAAGCGGTCGGTCAGGACCCTGCGAATAACTTGCTGTAGTTCCACTGGTAGATGCGACCAATTGCTCTCTATGTCGTTGAAGGCTTGCGCATGACTGACGAGCTGGAGCAAATTCGGTAGTAGGATCGGGATCGCATCAGCCCACAGGGCGGCAGCGCTCTCGTACGCTGTAGTACCGTCGCGCAGCTTTTCCGTCGATGCGGCAAGGAGAGTCTTGGTCAGTCGCAGCGGTAGGTGTTGTGATCGCTCGAGGATCGAAGCTTGTAATGCTTGCCCATCGCTTCCCAATGGCTCATTCGACCAGTCACTGGTACCTCGGAAGTTGTTGATAGAGAGGAACTGCGGCAATTGGCCCATGCCCAAGACACCACAGAAAGACTGGAAGTCTGATATCGCGCCCGCGAATTCTGGGTGCTGCCAGGCATCCTTCACTTGGCTAAGCATCAGGCGCATACGCTCTTCTTGTGTGTTGCGGTCCAACACCGTACATCGGTGAATTATGATGAACAAGAAAGCAGAGTAAGCCATCCGCTGCCGCTCGTCGGTGGTGGGGTCGCTTATCATTTCGTTCACCTTGCTTTCTAATTGTTCGTAGACATTCATAAAGTCGTTCGCGAATTTCATGGCGAGCTTCTGCATTTCCAAGCTGCAAACCCGTTCAAGGTCCTTCACTGCATCCGAATACAGGGGAAAAGCAATGTTATCCGCTAGGCGGATCGTGAGCATGTATTCAAGGAAGGTGAGGGCGAAAGCAGGTCGATCGCCCAGTGCTTTGGTCGATAGTGTCGACATTAATGAGATAATCTTTCTAGCGATCTCCGGGTCTTCAAAACGTGCTTGCAACATTTGCCTGCCCCACTGCTCGAACGAATCTTCCAATGCATGGCGCTTGCGTTCGTCTTCTTGCATATTCTCGCCGTGACCCGAAAGCCACTTCAGGTAACCCTTGAGTGCAGCGTCAATGACAGTGACCTGCGCATCGACTCGGAGGACGGTTGGAGAGGTTTTGCTGAAGGCGTGTTGGGCAAATGGAGGCTGGTCGCGGTAGAGGTTTTGGAGAATGCCAGTCGCTTGACTGAGGATGTGGTTCATGGCGTCTGCAGGGATCCACCGCACCAGAGTCTCAATCATGTCGGCACAGAATCGGCGGTAGTTGCCAAGAAACGCATGGCGCTCGGGTATGGTGTCGATGTCTTCGTTGAGGAATTGCAAGGTAGTGTCTTCGGTCTCGTCAGGCAGCGACTCATACCTGATAAGTCGCGAACATGATGTCTCCAGTAGGCCACCGATCATCGACTTGATCGTGTCGTTTTCGCGTACAACGGGCGACCTGAGCAGTTTGGTCCAGCAGTGGAGAACGGGGATGGAGACGACCAGACTTGGGTTGCGCATCATGTCGAACAAGAAGCCGAGCATGCCGGTGAAGTCGCTGCCGTCGGGGATATGTCGGGGTTTCTGCTCGATGAAGAGGCCCAAGCTATTGGCCAGCTAAGCTCATGAGTAAGCGGAAAGGGGCGAACACGAGGACCAGACTGCTCACCTCGGCCATCTTCTTGCACAACGTGTATTTCTGGTCGTCGAGATGGTTGACGTTCAAGTCGGCAATGGTCCAGTTGTACACCTCGCGGAGCAAGGAAACGCTGTCGGGCGCGAACATGGGCCACACCAAGTCTCCAAAGTCCTCGTCGTGGAGGTGATGCCGGCTGTAGAGGGCCTGGAAGACGTCGATGGCGGCCTGCACGAGGGTCAGTGGGGTACCAAGCTGCCGAGTGGACGACGTACCAGCTGCAGCTCGACGAGGGGCACCGCGAGTGCTCGGCAGAGTACACCCACGACCTGCGTCGCTGCAATGGCCTTGGGTATGACCCACGGCATGGCTGCTCGGAGCGCATGGAGAGTCTTGACGGCGAGTGTGCGCACCGCCTCTTGGCTCTGGTAGTCCTGGCCCAAGCACCAGCCCAGGTTGTCGCAGAGCCGCTGCAGCCAGCCCTCTTCTCCGCAGCGCACGTCCAAGCCCTTGTCACGTGCGGGCAGGTGCTCCTGCAGCACGGCGAGCGGGGTGAAGATGTCGACACACGCCCGGCCGAGGTCGCTGCCCCGCAGGCCTGCTGTGGCGTCGTCGCGGTTGAAGACTTCTTCCGAGAGCGCCTCGAGGACGTAGAGAACGAGGGCCTGGTGGTGGAGGGAGTGCTGCCACAGCGCAAGCAGCTGCGCGTCCATGTCCAGCCACTCGGCGGCCCAGCTCCTCTTGGCCACGTCGGTCCACAGCTGCGCGACCTTGTTCCTCAGGTACACCGGGTCGTCGGCCGTCACGTGCTTTGCGAGCTCGACCACGGACCCTCTCAGCTGCGCGCCCTGCGCCACAGTCAAGTCCTCCCAGCGGTACTTGATCGAGTACTCCAGCAGGGTGAGGCCGTAGTGGCGCAGCTGCGCGGGCTGTGCGCGGTCGCCGGCGAGGACGCAGCCCTGCGAGGGCGCGTCGGGGTGTCGCTTGGCCTGCTCGAGGTACTCGGTGGCGTGCCGGCGCGTGTCGTTGCTCGAGCTGGCCGTGTAGATGGCCTGCAGCGCCTCGAGCACCTGCGGGAGGTCGCCGCCGCCGCCGCTGCCGCCGCCATTTGCTGGGGCTGTTGGCGGGGCTGATTCCCCGGCATCCATCGTGCAGCTCCTCGCCGAGTGGGCGGCACGTCAGTCAGCAAGGCTGGCGTCAGTTCGTAGCGGCGGTAGCCTGTCGCTCAGGGGGAGGCTCTCAGCGGCGCGGGTGGGTTGCCGGAAGCGTGGGTAGGCGAGGGACAAAGATTTTGCGTGGACAAGTCGAGAAGCTTTGGTACCCGCGCTGCACCAAAACTCGGTGAAGGCTGCCAGCGCCCGCTGCTAGCTTGTCCAAATCCAGTGTGAGAAGTGAAAGACAAGCGTGGAAACAGGTTCGAAGCAGACTGTGCAGGCAAAGAAGATAATATCGGATCCTCGCGTGCCCCAGACGCGCTGGGTAGGCTGCCGCTGCTGAGCCCGGCGCGTCAGGGCGACGCGATGTCAGCTGCCTAGGCACAGGCACCGGGCGGGCGCTCTTTACCGGTCACATGATCATGATATATACAGCTACATAGTCCCTGTATTCCTTTGCAAACGCCCTCGCATGCAACACCACGCCGACCCGGCAGTTGTACTTCCCACGAAAAAAAAAGACAAATGCTCTGCGCTGTTGAACAAACATGCCGACCGCGTGACATCTCCACCCCCAGACCACGTGACACCTCCACCCGCCGCTGATTGGTCCTCACGCGTGTCTGCTCCTAACACCAAGCCGCCTATCGCGAGCCTTACATAACCACGCAGCTCTGCTTCTGGCACTGCGCAAGGTAGCCCTCGTCCTCCTCGGTGCCCACCAAAGCTCCGGGCTTGCGCACCACGCCCTTCACGGTCATGTTCTGATCGCCTTCGGCATGCCACCATCGCAGTGTTTGTTGCAATGCCCCGTTGGACTCTTCTGATATGATGGTCCATTTGCCGCCGCTGACCTCGACGCTGGTCTGGCCAGATGGGAAATGGAACTCGGGGAGATATGCAGTCGTAGGAGCATCTTCGGCTGTCGAGCTGGGAGCTGTGAGCGCCAGTCTGAACGTACATGTTCTTAGATCGAAGACATAGGATGACAAGTCGCCATGGACAGCCACTGGTGCAGGGCGGATGAATGCTTCGGCAGCTCGCAGCCCTTGGACATCACCGTCCGTCTTCTTCAAGCTCATACGATCCTCCGTCACCGTCTTCTTGAGGTTAGATGGAGTGACACTGAGTGTGTCTATTGACTGCGCCCTCGAGAACGATGGGGAGCCGCGATCTAATGACGCACGGGAGTCAGCTGCTGAGAATGGACCTGCCGGCACAGCCTTGTCGTCCACCGAGAAGATGGAGAGATCTTCGCCATTCCACTGATCGCCCCAGTAGTGGTTGTTCTGTGCAGTGTTAGCATGTCGCTTGTTGACACCTAATTACATCATCTTAATTACCATGGCAACATAGGTCCACAGAGTAAACCCGTTGGCCTTGGATTCCTCAAGCGCAAAGTGGTTCGCATCGAGAGCGGCGATTTGGCTGCTGTAATTCCCTGTCTTGTATGCATACTTGTCATCCATGTCGTACGGAATTCCGATTTCTGTAAATATACAAGGATGCACACCCATGTGCTCGGTACCCTCTTCTCGGATTGCCGTGAGCTGATGCGCGAAGCAGTTTCTGATGGCGTTCTCGCCAATCTTGATGGCAAAAGCAGGTGTGAGATATTTCCCGCGGAGTACGCCGAAGACGTCGATATTCCAGACGCGATTCCTATTGCACGTCAGCTCTATGCCATGTCTTGTCATCATGGAAGACTCACCATTTCTTGGTCAACAGAGTGATTCCATCATAGAAATGCGGCGAGAAGACCATGTTCGGGTCATCGTCCTGTGTTCCCTTTATCGTCGGTGGTATCTCAAGCACTGGGGGCTGGAAAAACATCAAAGAGTCGGGGAAAATAGCTCGGACCATTTTTTTGTAGGCGCGATAGTGCGCTAGCCAGTAATGATTGGTGAAATATTCCGTGTCGATTGTGGCTCCATTGTTAGGGTCTACCCCGAAGTAGTCCTTCTTGACAACAGTATCGGTCTTTGGATCCCACACGCCATGCTGCGCCCACAAACATTCGCCCAACTTCCACCCAGGGTCGCGCTTCCAGCCGTACTTGGAGTCGTCATGGTCTGAGGACAGCCACACTGATATGCCTTGTGGGTCTATCAGTGCTGAGCCAGACTTGTAGGGTCCCATGCCGCCAAACTCCCACGTCTCGACCTCGCAAGCTCTTCCCGATCCGGTAAGTATTGCCTGCCAAGCTGTCGGTGTAGTGCCCTTCTTCAGTTGCTGCTCTTTCGGTATTACAGTGATATCCTGGTAGCTTATCAAGCCTTTGTTTGGCTCGTTCAGACTCTCCCAGCCTATGATCGGATCGTGCTCTAGATCACCGGCTTCGTGAATGCGCTTGGCGAGGTGGCCACATGCCGCGATATAGTGGTCCTGCAGGTAGTCTTGAATGTTCTTGCCGTCCATGATGGCTTTTGGTGCAAAGTCTCTGCCTCCGAAAAATAGCGTAAAGACGACCTGGCAGACCAGTCGTGTGTAATTGGAGGCCCAGATCATCTTTGGGAATGTGCTTGGGTCGGAATAGGTGTTCTGCACGAGCGCGCCCTCGGTGACTGCGAAGTGCTGAGGGTCCAGCCCACAGGCGTACAGTGTCCACATGGGCGCTCCCGAACCTCCGGAAAATCGCGACCACTGCATCGCGTGTTAGATGGGGACTTTTCATTCGTCCGACCCTACTCACGACGTCCTGGTGCGGGTCCATGAAGATGTAGAAGCCATAGTCCTTGGCCTTGCGCAGGATGCCGATGGTGTGCTCTATCCATGCCTCGTCGTACTTGCCGGGCCCCTCGTGCTCAATGGCCTCCCACGTAAAGACATATCGTATGGTGTTGTAGCCCCAGGCGCGCAGTCGCGTCAAGTGGGTGGCGGCGTCGTCCAGCGAAAAAGGGCGGTTGACGAAGGAGACATTGTCGCCGTCGAAGAACTTGTCCGATATGTGCGAGGGGAGGTCGGGCGTCGCGGGGAATTTGGCGTCGGCGGCGCAGTTGATGCCGTGCTATCGATTCGCCACAGGTCAGATCACGTGCCAGCCGCATGCCGAGGCGCGTCCTTACCAGAATGACCTCGCGGTTCTGGGGGTCACGAAAGGTGCGTCCGTCTATGCGCAGTCTCATGGCCGACATGGTTCACGGGCGGAGGGAGGGTAGGCAAAAGGCGGAGGGAGCGTCGGACGGCATGCGCGTCATCACCAGAGGCCCGGCGGACCCTGCACAGTACCGGAGTAAAGCCGGCAGGGTCCATGACAAGCGCGCCACTAAGCGCGCATTGATTAAAGGTGAAAGGACAAGTTACCACTTCAAGGCCGAGACGCCCGATATAAACCCCGCGGCCCTTTCCCCCCTCTCGGCCACACCCTCCCACAGCCACTCCCTGTTGCTCGCCGCAGTACACCACGGGCACTGCCACCATGATTCTGCGACTATCCTCCCTCGCCCTCGGGCTGCTTTCCGCTGCGCCTCTCACGTGCGCGCTGTCGCCCTCGGACATCCCCGCCGACACCCCCGTTGCACAGCTCATCAAGGACGCCAGCGCAAAACTTGCGACGGGCAACGCCCAGGAGGCGCTGACATACTTCGACGCGGCCATTGCGCGCGACCCGCAGAACTACCTCACCTTCTTCCGGCGCGGCGCCGCCTTCCTGTCCCTCGGACGCGCACAGCAGGCGCAGCATGACTTTGACAAGGTGTTGGTGCTGAAGCCAGGCTTCGAGGGCGCGTTGGTGCAGCGGGCCAAGATCAGAGCGAGGAAGGCCGACTGGGCCGCCGCGCGCAAGGACTACGAGGCCGCAGGAAAGACCGACGACATGGCACTGCTGGAGGAGGCAGAAGGCGCGGCCATGATGGCGCAAGAGGCAGCAAACCAAGGCGACTGGGACGCTTGCATCTCCCACGCCGGCACAGCTATCGTCGTCGCCGGCGGCGCATACGACATCCGCAAGACGAGAGCACGGTGTCGCTTCGAGAAGGGCGAGGTCATTGAGGGCATCAGCGACCTGCAACATCTCCTCCAGATCAACAAGGGCGACATCGAGCCCCACCTCCAGAGCTCCGCCATGGCCTTTTACTCGTTGGGTGAAACCGAGAAGGGGATCAAGCACATCGCACAATGTCTGCAGTCGGATCCAGACTCGAAAGCGTGCATGAAGCTTCGCAGGCGCGAAAAAAACCTCGAGAAAGATTTGAAGAAGGTGGCGTCGTACTTTGAGAGGCGGCAGTTCGCTACGGCTTCCAAACTCCTCATCGACCGCGGCGGAGACGAGCCAGGCTTACTCAAGGAAGTCAAGCAAGACTTCCAAGACTATGTTGATCAAGGCTACATCTACAAGAATTCGCCACAAGGACTCTATGCCGAACTCGTTGCAAAGACCTGCGAAGCTTACGTTGAGATGGGCAACCACAAAAAGGGTACACCTCACTGTCAGGAAACCCTGCAGCTCAACCCCAACTCCCTCTACGCCGCCCTTCACAAAGCTCAATCCCAACTCGACGCCGATGATTTCGAAGACGCCGTTCGAATCCTCGAGTCTGCCAAGGAACACCATCAACAATCACAAAAGCTCCACGACCTCCTCAACAAAGCCCAAACTCTGCTCAAACGCTCAAAGACAAAAGACTACTACAAAGTCCTCGGTGTCTCTCGCGACGCAGACGAACGCGAAATCAAGCGTGCATACCGCAAATTGTCAAAGACTTTCCACCCTGACAAAGCCGGCGCGCAAAACATGACCCCCGAACACGCTCAGAAGAAGATGGCCAGCATCAACGAGGCCTACGAAGTTCTTTCAGATCCCGAGCTGAAGGAGCGCTTTGATCGCGGCGATGATCCGAATAGCAATGAACAGCAGAGCAACCCATTCCAGGGCAATCCCTTTGGTGGTCAGCAGTTTATGTATGCGCAGGGTGGCGGGGGCTTCAAATTCCAGCATGGTCCCGGGGGCGGATTTCCATTCTAAGTAGTTTCATGGGCACGGTGTTCTGGAGTGCATAATGACTGGGAAGACTGGGCATACATGGCGTTCACTTGCTTCGGCATTCTACTTTCTACCTGCTCAATGTTTTTACTTGATTAGACTTGGCCTATTGAGAAGTTAACATTTTATCAAACCCTATCGCCGTGCTGAGTACGTACTGAATTGCTACGATGGGTTTTCGCGACAGTCTCCGAGGAAGGGGGTGATTTAAGGACCCTGCAAACCTAGTACACTCAGTCTCCTGTGCGCTCACTCAAAGAGGACCGATGAAAGCAGCACGCGAATGCAGAGCGGAGCTCGAGCGCTGATGTCGTTGCGCTGTGATTATTTGACGTGCTCGTTGCGGGCAATGAAATTATCGAGACGTGCCAAGCGTCTGTAGCACCAATTTGTTCTCAGCGCCGATGATTTGGGAAAAATAATTTCATCCTTCGCAACTTCTGTGAACCGCAGCGCCCGGCCGATCCCAAAGTCATTAAAGTTGCTCAACACGACTCGATTTTCAAATGCTAATCCGTCCGGTCCGTGCTCACCAAGCTGCGAGGATGATCTCCACGCTTGTTGGGCAGAGTGGTCGCAAGTACAATCTCCAAAAAGTACTCCAACGGCACCCCAAGAAGCCTGAACTTAGCGTCTGCCTTGCGCTGTGCGTTCCAAAACTACCGTGTATCTACCATACTTGCGTGAAATTTGACCACGTTTACCAGCTGTGACAAGACGCCCTACGTCGTGAAGCCTGTCTCACCGTCCATCTTGCAGCATCTACAAGACTTTCAAGCCGAGTTTGAAAGCCATCCCCGTCTTCGCCTTCATGTTGACAAGATTGAAAACGAGAGCATTCTCGTCTACGAATACTTTTAAACGGATTTGCTCGCATTGGTAGAGAATTACCCTGCTCTTCCATTGACGGCAAGGAAGAAGATCTTGAAGGAGATGGGAAACACACTGGCTGAGATGCATGAGAAGAACTGGATCCACCTGGGTACAAAAATGCCTGCATGCCCCGGCTTTGACAAAAGCTCTTGGTTAACCAGCTATAGACGTGAAACCGGACAACATCTTCCTGAATTGGTACGTGGACCCAAGCGACGAATTTCACCTTGGAAAAGTAGTCTTAGGCGACATGGACTGCGCGTTGAAACTGAAAGGCGACAAACTACTCAACCACAGGATTGGAAACGTTATGTGGCGTAGTCCAGAAGGACAACTAGGACGAGGCGTTGGAAAGCCTTCTGAAGTCTTCTCCTTTGCTCTTATAGTAAGCCTTTCCTTGCTTCTATTTAGTATAACAGCTCTCTATAAGAGAATCAATTAGGAAACTCAAACTGTAACTCCAGATCGTTCAATTTCCTCTTCGGGTCAAGAGTGTCTTCCTGCTCGACGTGCCATTCTTTCCTAGATCTCGACGGCCCTGAGAAGTAGATCCATGGATAAACATGCTTGGTGATGATATGGTTGCTCTTAGAATCTTTGCGACAGTGATATTGCAACGCGTGGCATTGTACGGATACAAGGAGATTAATTTGCGTGCCGCCACGGTCGGGTCCTGAACAGTTGGGTACAGCTCCATCAAATCTGAAAAACGTGCATCGTGGAAACAACTGGTTGCAGTTAAAAAGCAGACCCCATCGTGCCAGAGGGTTGATAGCGAAATGAGACATTTGAATCGCGCAAGACTGATGGTAGATATGTGATGTTGACGTCCGACCTGATTCGCCCCCGAAGGAACCTTGCAGGCCACCAGGCTCAAAGGAGATTGCGCTAACTATTTGTAGCACGTGCCGATAAGATAGGCAACGATTCACTTGATCGCCATCTCCAACTTTTTCATGACCAATAGATAACCTCAAAATGGCAGCGCAAAAGACACATCATGGCATTCCCAGCAAGCGCAAGGGAAAGAAGAGACAGTCGAGGACAGAAGGCGCGCGTGATCCTGTGTAATTTCCGTTGACATGCTAACATGTAGCAGTCTCTTCATCAAGCGAAAGCGACAGCGACAGCAATGTCTCGAGCAGCACGAGTCGGACAAGCGAGAAGCAAGGAGAAAAGGTAACAACCACAAACAACATTCCACGAGCAATTCTCATGGACGTAAAGGGACCGTCACCGATTCCCGAGCCCTCCGCCAAGAAATCAAAAAAGAAATTCACATCCGCAGACCCCGACACAACCATGACAGACGCACCGGTCGCGTCTCCAGCACCGACGTCCAAAAATTCGAAAGCAGCCGCTTCTCAACCCCAGGAAGATTTCAGCGCCATCTACCTGCGCAAGATCGCAGCGGAACTAGCCGATGATGTGGACAAAGTGCGCGAAGCACAGGATTTCAAGGCGAATAGTGTGCCGATGCTGATTCATGCGCTGAAGCAAGGGGAGAGTATGTTTAGTGTGGAGGAGAAGAGGAGGGTTGTGATTGCAGCTGCGGGGCAATAGCAATCACGGGCAGCATGCGGGTGTTGATGGAGTTTAGGTTTTGGGTGTCAGGTTCGTTGAAGTTACAGAGTATGGGAATGATATTGCGATATCCAAGGGTGGAACCTGATATGGGCTTGAAAGGAAGGACTCAAAACGCCTCGACATGCAATCCGCTCCGCCATTCCAGCTCGATATGCCACGCCAGCGAAAATGGGTGCCGAATGATGACCATATCATGCGCCAACTTGATGACTTTCTCCCGCTTCGCTGCCTTCTCGCCTGTCGGCAGCACAAGCAGTGTCTCATACGCCCGCTGCAACAGCTTCTCCTCGTACTCCCTGCGTTCTTCGTCGTCGCTGGTCCAGTTGACAATCTCCTCGTATATCCCCTCCAGCGGACTCTGCGCATAGACCTCGTTCTTCACCGAACTTGTGGTCGTGTCAAGGGTGGCGCCAAGGCGTAGTCGCCGCTCGTCGATCAGGCGCTTGATGGTCTGGACTTCCTCAGTCTCGTGGATCTCGGCGATGCGCGTGTATGTTGCAGATGGGACGGGGAGGCGCCCTTGGAGATAGGAGTACACGGGTGAGGACGGAAGCTGGGTGGCTAGAGCGTTGGCGTATTGGGTCTTTGTGCCGTGTTTGCGCGCGTGGTCGACGAGTTTGTCGATGGCGGATTGACAGCGGTGCGCGTCGTCGCTGTCTTAGTCAGCCACCTTCTTCGCCACATCAAATATGAAGGCTGGCTTGGCTACATACACATCCATATATAGCTCGGCTAGCTTCAGTCCGACCTGCGTGTTTTCCTCGACTTTCGAAGAGCCCAAGCCTTCGTAGAGTCCCCGCAAGCCGAGCCATGCCTGCGTGTCCTCGGGTTTGAGCGTGGTCGCGTCGTTGTATGCTTGCGCTGCCTCGTCAAATCTGCCCAAGCCATCGTTGGCGCGTCCAAGGAACAGCTTGGCGAAGTAGTTGCTGGAATCCTTCTCCAGCGCCGTGTTTGCTTGCTCCTTCGCGTCATCCCACTTCTTTGCGTCAATGGCACTTTTTGCAGCCTTCAGTGCCGATTTGGCCGACATGGCGACCTTTTGGAACTACCAAAGCCGCAACTACAGCGCACGTCTGGGTTATGAATGCGCCATCAAGGGCGGTCTCGACGTTTGGAGGGGTACAGGCACAATAATGCCATCCAAGTGCAAGCGATGACGTGGGCTAGCGCGGTTCCTGAGTTCAGCCCTACGAAAAGAACCAACAACGTCAACCATTCTCGGCCTAACTTCGCTCACCCCCGCCCAATTCATTTCCTGTGTGCTTCTCTGTATTTCAGCACATCCAGGAGTTCTGTACACGTAGCTGGGAGTCGAGCCCAGTGCTTCGAGGAGTCATGGCGTCCCACGCGGACAGCGCCCACGATCTACTCAACCTTCCAATATCTGACCTGCGGCAATACGTCGAGCTGTTTCCAAACGAGGGCTTGTCCAAAGTCGTCACAGGATACCTAAGTAGTGGCATTTCACCGCATCCGCTCAGGGACAAGCCGAAGGATGCGCCGGACCTCAGCGAAGGCGGGGTAGCTCTAGATGACAATGAGCCGCTTACACAGGAAGATTGCTTGGTTTTGATGACTGTCAGTAGCTAAAAAGCATAGCTTCTTCACAGGGACGAGCCACTGACTTTGATGTAGGAAGGCATTCAAGAAGCAAAGCACTCCGCCCTCGCACATTGCTTGCTTGGTGACTTTTACTTGTTCGTGGAAGAGTATGAAAGTGCAGTGGAAACGACTCGAAAAGGCCTAAAGTATGCAGCAGCTGAAGCGAAGAAGACTGATCTCTCCTTCCAACAAACCCGAGACGCGCTCAGTAGTACTCTCGCCACTGCCCTGGTCTACTACCAAGCGCCCAGGAACCACTTGGAGGCTAAGAACATCTTTCAATCAATCCTTGAGCGCAAGCCGCAGTTCACGGCAGCCTTGATTGGTATTGGGTTGGTTCTGGAGGAAGAAGAAGAGTACGAGCAAGCGCACGACTTCCTTGAGAAAGCTCTGAAGCAAGATCAGGCGAACGGACGCATCGGCGCCGAGTCAGCGTGGTGTCAGGCGCTTGCTGGCGACTATAAGACTGGTCTTGAAAGGCTACAAGACTATCTCGAGTATCCTCAGCTAGACGCTTCAACGCAGCGTGGTCGGGAGCTTCGCGCACAGACACTGTATAGGATCGGTGTCTGTACATGGGAGCTCGATCCCTCCAAGGCTGCACGGCAAGATAAACGCGGAGCATATGCGAAATTCTTCGCTGCGATCAAAGCAAACCCAAATTACGCACCACCTTACACCAAGCTTGGGATTTTTTACGAGGACTACAACAAGGATCGTAAGCGAGCTCGCCAGTGTTTCCAGAAAGCATTCGAGCTTTCACCGTCCGAAATTGTCGCGGCAGAGCGTCTAGCGCGCCTATTTGCCAATCAAGGCGAATGGGAAATCGTCGAGGTAGTCTCACAGCGTGTTGTTGATTCAGGCAGAGCTCGTCAAGTGCCCGGATCAAAGAGGAAGGGTGTTAGTTGGCCCTACTCAGCTCTTGGCGTGGTGCAGATGAACAAACAAGAGTACCAGAAAAGCATCGTTTCGTTCCTTTCGGCACTTCGCATCAGCCCCGACGACTACTACTCTTACGTCGGGTTGGGAGAGAGTTACCACAACTCAGGACGATATAACTCCGCATCGCGTGCCTTCAACTATGCGGAAGACCCTACCGACGGTATGCTGAAGAAGCGGTCGGATTATGAGAGCTGGTTCACAAAATACATGCTGGCGAACGTCAACCGCGAATTAAGCGAGTTTGATAAGGCACTTTCAGGCTACGAAGCGGTTCTTGCAGCTCGACCGAAGGAGTTCGGCGTATCTATCGCATTACTCCAGACATTGGTGGAAAAGGGCTGGCACTGTGTCGAGACTGGTTTCTTTGGCGAAGCCATCGATAGTGCTATCCGTGGACTCGAGGTCGCAGCCACCATTACCGAGTACAAGCCCGACGGATTCAACCTATGGAAAGCGGTTGGCGATGCATGCAGCCTGTTCAGCTGGGTCCAGGAGCGGCTCGCTGAGTTTCCTGTTGATGATGTGGATGAATTGCTCAGAAGCAAGTCTGACATTGGTGTCGATTTCGATGCATTCACAGATATCGATCACGTCGGAAGCAGTGCTCTAGCTTCGCTCAAGGATGAAGGAGATGCGATGCTCACTCGAACACTGAAGGCTGCTATACTTGCTCAAAAACGAGCGATTGCAAGCTGCGCGCACGACAAGCATGCTCAAGCCGTCGCATGGTACAACCTTGGCTGGACGGAGTACCGAGCGCACGTCTGTTTGGAGCAAGAGAGCAATGGCGAGGGACAAATAACGAAATTCCTCCGGGCTGCAATGAAGTGCTTTCATCAAGCGATTGGGCTTGAAGCTGGAAACTCCGAATTCTGGAATTCACTCGGAGTGATTACGACCACCTTGAACCCAAAGGTCGCACAACATGCCTTTGTTCGGTCTTTGCATCTCAACGACAGAAGTGTACACACATGGACTAATCTGGGTGCGCTCTATCTGCTACAAAATGACACGGAATTGGCCCACCAGGCTTTCTCGCGAGCGCAGTCACAGGATCCTGATTATTCGCTCGCTTGGGTTGGCGAAGGCCTAGTTGCGCTGTTGTTCGGTGATGCCAACGAAGCTCTTTCGCATTTCACCCACGCGTTCGAGCTTGCCGAGTCTTCCCTTTTCCTCACTAAGCGGCAGTATGCAGTTTCAACCTTCGACTTTTTGATCTCCTCATCGTCTACCAGTAGCGATATCACCAATCTGATCCAGCCACTGTTTGCCCTTCAGCAGCTCATCTTCCAGGTGCCGGGTGACATCTCGCATAAACACTTGGCCGCGTTATTCTTGGAGAGAGTGGGTAACTACGATGCAGCCACGAAAGCGCTGCAATCCGTCAGCGAGGCGGTCGAGCAGGAATACGAAAAGTCCGAGTCGGCAGAATCACTGGCGCGAGTAGCTCAGGCAAAGACAGACCTAGCGCGCAATCTTCTAGCAACAGAATCGACCGAAGCTGCCGTCGAGCAAGCAGAAACAGCGCTAGACTTGCTCTCCGAGGTCGTCATGAACGCGAGCCAGGCGTCTCTGTCAGCCGAACAACTTGCAAAGACTCAATTGTCAGCACGCCTGACAGCAGGCCTTGCTCATTTCTTCAATGGCGCTCTCGATGCCGCCATACCCTACTTCCGCACATCTCTCGAAGCAACAGGCTCGAATCCTGACATCATCTGCCTACTCGCCGAAGTGCTCTGGGCCAAAGGCGGCGAAAACGAAAAGCAAGTAGCGCGCGACCAACTCTTCACAGCCGTTGAAAAGCACGAGGGGCACGTCGGTCTTCTAACACTGATCGGAGCAATGACCGTTCTCGACGACGATCTCGAAACCATGGAAGCCATCAGAGACGACCTAGAGCGTTTGCGCACGAGGAAAGACCTGTCCGACCAGCAACTCGCGCGCGTCGAGAAGGTCATCGAAGCTATATCGGTCTCTCTGGGTGGCGAGGCACAAGAACTTGACGAAGCTCGTCGCAGCATCATGCTTGCGCCGTGGAAGCACACTGGTTGGTCTGAATTGGCTGATGCTGCTGGCGGCGATATATATGCTAGCACGCTTGCGAAGGAGACTGCGAGGAGAAATGCGCTGCCAAATGGGTCGCTGGATGCGATAGGGCTGGCAGGTGCGTTGGCGGCGACTGGGCATGTGGGGGATGCTCAGAGGGCGGTTGTGTTGGCACCGTGGTGTGGAGTTGGATGGAGTGCGGTGGCGGAGTGTGTGAAGAGTGCTTCATAATTGGGTGATGAAATTCCCAGATACATTTCCAACGCGTCTCGCGTGCCATATGTGGTGGTGGCGTCGCGATCCGCCATGAAGAATGAAGACATGACAGGCACTTGGCTCGCTTCGCTTTATGACTTCCAATTGTGTCGGAGAAACCTTATTCATCCTCGAATTCTATCCTACCAGCATCGATGTGGAGGTTTTCATTGGATTGTTTATCGAGGGCCCACCGTAGAGATTCTCTGCAAAAGACGCTAGCTGGCCTGCACGAGAGGTGATTGGTAGTAGAAGGCAGAGCTCGTTGACAGAATACACGGAAGATGCACTGGAAGTATCTCAGACGGTATTTCAACACACACTTGCACCATATCAGGGGCTAGTATACTTCTTCATTACTCTTAATGATACCTTTATAGAGCGCCTTATGAAAAGGAGCTTTGCCTACCATGTTCAACGTCGTCGCCTTTCGGATGGTAAAACCCTAGACTTGGGCGGCGGAGCGGCATGGCAAGTATAGCGAGCAGCATTCTTGAAGATTACGACATTCAAGCCATAGCTATTTCGGCAGTGAGGCCCGCGACTGGCTACTGACGCAACTTATAAAGTCCTCTCGATCTCTGCCAAAGCATGCATTTTCTCCTTCACATTTGTTTTTACCCCTTCAGCTACCGGTAAGTACGGCCGCCTTGGCATCAATTTCTCTTCAGCATCTTGCACACCGGCTGCGACTGCGCTGTATTGCGAAACGGCGTATTTGGTGCTTGCGATGCCACTTTTGATTGGTGTTTCCGCGAGTGCCGCCCTACGGTGCAGATCCAGTGCTTCTTGGGGTTTGCCCGTGGTGTACAGTTGGTAGATTTTGGAGATGGTCTTTGGAAAAATGTTGGAAAAAGCAGAGACACAACCAGCACTTCCAACGGCGAGACCACCCACTAAGAAGTCGGCTTGTCCGGCATAGGTCGAGAACGATTCTGTTGGCAGCTCGGCAGCGAGTCTTGTAATCTTTGCTACGCTCCCGCACGTCAGCTTCACACCAACGATCTTGCCAGCATTACGTTGAGCCAGCTCAGCTATGGTGTTGGAGTCGAGATCAACACCATTGCATATTCCGGGGAAGTTGTATATCACAATAGGCAGGTCAGATTTCTGCGCGACCTCGTCGTAGAAGCCCGTAACAACCTCCTTTGATGTCGCTGGCCCATAGTAGCTCGCGGGTAAGAGTAGACCGTAGTTCGCTCCGGCAGCGGTTGCGTCTCCAATGTTCTCAAGCACCTGTGTCACGCTAAAACCACTCACGCCGATCATGAGTGGGTAGTCAGGCCCAACGGCTTCGCGCGCGGCCTTCATCAAAGCAACGCGTTCGTCTCGTGTAAGCAGGAAAGCCTCCGCATTAGATCCCAGGATCACAAGACCTTTCAGTCCAGACTTGGCGAGGTAGGAGAAATATTTCTTTTGGGCTTCGATGTCGAGGGCTCCGGTCGTGGGTTCATAGAAGGTCACCGCTGGGCACCAGACACCCGCAGCAGGAGGAGGAGCCATGATACAAGCTGCAAACGATTGGCGCGTCTCTCGAAAAGCTGATGGTTTACCACGTCGCGAATCGATTCTTTGAGCAGCCACGAGCTCACCAGGTGGGCTTATGCGGACTCAACCACGCTCAGGAAACGCTATGATAAAAGTATAGTAAGCAGGGGTTTCCTTGGCCAAGGTGACAGCGATGAGAGACACGTGAGGGAACGTGGGGACGTCGATTGTGCATGATGGGATAGGTACCGTATCACGTGCGTATGTACCTTCGGGAGACTTCCCGATTAGCTTCCCTTGAATAGCCGGCGCTAAGAGCCACGACCTACACACCTCAACTCGACGCGATTCACATGCTCGATAAAACTCTTGTTGCGGTAAATACCCAGTATGCCAAAGTAGCATAACATCTTTGTGCTGCGACAACTCTTTTACCTCCAAAAGAAGTCACGGCTTCGCGCGTTTGGCTAACACCTAAATGCCACCTCAATACAGCCTTCCAAGGCTCGTGCAGTGACATGTTTAGAGATGTGGATGCTGTTGGGAACACATGCAATAGCTTTACCAGTCAGATGTAGGGTGCTATAGGCCTCTTGACTCGGTACATTAGTGTCAAGGAACAGATTTTCTAGTCCGTCCGAAGGGAGTGCGCCGAGGGCCATAGATAGTGGGGCGAAATGAGGAAACACTGTACACTCGATGGTCGAGTACATTGTCAAGACATGGGCTGTTCGGATGGCTTTGAATTGAAGCGAGAGTGTGTTTATGGAATGCTCTTGTCGTGGATGGCGAAATCTGTACGAAATTCAGACCGCTTTTCCTCCTGTCTTTCCTGTTTTTCTCTCCCTTCTTGCGGCAGCCTGACTCCCACTTCTTCTGCGTCCGGTACTTCCACGTGGCTTGCGTCTTGATTTTTGACATTCTTCCATTCCAGACAATTGCGACGGATGTTGGCGTTAGGATCTGGATGCTATAGGAAAGTTGCTCGACTCGATTGGCCTTGATTGATGGCGGTGATTGATCTAGGGGTGGTTGGCCTGCCAAGTCATGATGGCCTGCCAAGTCATGAGCAACAGATCAAACACAAATGAACGCATGATCTGGCCCAGGATTCTACACTGATGCATAAAAATTCAGCCATGTCACAAATCTTCGTCTCTAGTAGAATTATGCTAGCCAACTCTAATTCGCTTCTCCAAAATCGGTGTGGCCAGTCTCCTCGGCATGCTTCACCGCACCAGTCTCACCTGCACCCTGCCAACCGCAAGTATTGCACTTGATGCCAAATTTTTTCGTGTCGGTGTAGTAATGCTTTTTCTTGAGTTCGCCACAAAGTTGCCTCGCTGCCTCTAACATGACGTTGTCCTGGGCATCGAATAGCTTCATGTCGTTTGCAGGATCATATGTTGGCGACCCGCCTGGAACAAAAGCAATCGTGTCGTAGTGAATGCCAGAGTAAACTAGGAAGCAACGCTTTGGTCTGCCTTCGTTGAATCGATCCACTCTTAGATCCTGAACGTTGATACTGGCGATTTCGATGTCGAACTCTTGTGACAGAATGCTCAGCTCGATGCCGCCACCCCATGAGTCCGAGTAAGAAATCCACTTGCAGTAGTCATCCGGCGATCGCTGCAAGACCGCCTCGTTGTACATGTCCGGGTCGCGTTGGATAGCCTGTGCGACAAGAGATCGCAGCTCCGTCATTGAGTCGAGGGTGTCGGTAAGGACGGCGCTGCCCAGGGCCCGGAACATGCAGGAATTGTCATCTGGCATCACTCGCAGCACCATGGTCCCGCCGCGGTCTGGCACAGGCACCTCGGGTGTGTCTTTCAGCGCAGATGCTTGCTTGCGCTTTAGTGCGAGCGGTGCAGATTGTGACTGTTGTGATTGCGGTGCCTCTGCTTGGTCTTGCTCTTTCTGTTCGCTAGGATCGCCGGTTGCAACTGCGATCACGATGATTTGCGCACCGTTCAGCTTCAAGTCCGTGTCTCGGAGGGGCGTTGACAAGCCGTAGAGTGAAGGGTCGAGGGGCTGCGGTGGGAAGTTCCATTTGAGTTCGAACAGCGGTAGCGCCGTCGCATTGGATATCGATGAGAGGAGCTCAGAGACGGCGGCATTGTCGTCGAGCGCGAGGGTGTGCTGGCCGTTGGGTGCTCGTAGTCGGATCCGAATCGGCATTGTGGGTGGTGAAGGTGAAGGTGAAGGTGAAGGTGATGGTGGGGGTGGGGTGTGACGAGTCTGGGGTGCTGGTGAGATGATGTGGTGGATGGGTGAGGATGAGGTAGCTGGTGGGAAGGAAGAGCTTTCCAAGCGAGGAAGCTGCGGCTGGTGTGAGTTGTGAGGTCACGGTGAAGGAAGCAGAGTGGCCGGGAGGAATGGGTGCACAGATGTGTATTGACTCGATCTATGGATAGGCCTCGACGACAAGAATTGCCCGCGTAAACAACGGGTGTGGTGGGCGTGTCGTCGGTGGGGAAGCATCCCGAAGCTCGGAGCAGTAGATGTTATTATTCGGGGCAAGTGCAGCCGCGATCGGCACTGGGCAGCCGGGATCGGCGCAACGTATCTCCGAGTTCCGGCGCAGGGGCCAGTCGCGACGACGCGCCAGGAACAGCGTCCTTCACCCTCAACACAGCCAGACATCGACGAAACCGTAAATAAAACCAAAAACAAACAAACAGATGGCGACTGCACGTGCGCCCAGTCAGACGCCGGTCCCCACCACCGAGACCGCAGAGTCGGCCGGCGCATCGTCGACTGTGTCCGACGCCGAATGGGAAGGCATGTCCAGCCTACTCAAGAATGTCTACGACTACAGGGACGCCGAGTATGCGGTGCCATTGGCAATGGAGATGCAGCCTCAGCTAACAGGGCTGCAGCGGCTACGACCCCACGAAGCTGTTCCAGCGCAAAGTCAACAAGCGCGCAGTCCCCGACTACTACGACATCATCAAGGAGCCCATGGCGCTGAGCACAATCAAATCCAAGGTTGCCCAGAAGGAGTACAAGAGCTTTGCTGACTTTGCGCGCCATCTGGCCCTGATACCCCACAACGCGCAGGTCTACAACAGGCAGGATTCGCAGGCCTACGTCGATGCGCTCGATGTCAAGAAGGTCGTTCTGCGAGAGTTGCAGCGACTCGTAGACGAGAAAGTCATCGGCGAGGCTGCCGGGGCCCTGCCGTATCTGGGCGAGATACCGGAGCAGGATCCGCTCGTGCCCGAGGAGGAGGAAGAAGACGACGAAGAAGAAGACGAGGACGAGCTTGAAGTAGACGAAGAGGAGGATGACGACGAGGAAGACGATGGCAAGCGCAAGAGGCGGCGTGGCGTACGGTCGGCAGCAGCCATCGCGAAGCGCGAGGGCGCTGGGAGAGTCAAGGACGATCTCAAGAACGACGACCCGGAGTCAAGGAGGAAGCGCGGACGACCACCGCGCGTCGACACTCCAATGGAAGCGCGTATCAAGACCATCATGAAGGGCATTCGGAAGCCGCGAAACAAGGCGAACAAGCTCATGGTGAGCGCCTTCGAGCGCATACCCGACAAGACTGTCATGCCCGAATATCACGCAGAAATCAAGACTCCCATGGCCATGGACATCCTGAAGCGGAAGCTGAAGCGGAAGAAGTATCAAACTGTCGATCACTTCATGGTGGACGTGGAGCTCATGTTTGAGAACGCTAAGCAATACAATGAAGAGGAAAGTCAGATCTACCAGGACGCAGTCCACCTGCAAAACGAGGCGCGCAAGATTGCCAAGGCCGAGAAAGAAAAGCCGGATACGGATTTCGTCATGGAGGAGGGCCGCATACCAATGCCAAACGGCATATTGCACAACGGCGAGCTTTGGAAGGTCGGCGACTGGGTCCACATCCAGAACGCCAACGATCTTACCAAGCCAATCGTCGCCCAGATATACCGCACATGGCAAGATGCAGACGGTGGCAAGTGGGTGAACGCGTGTTGGTACTACCGGCCCGAGCAGACTGTGCACCGTTTCGATCGCCATTTCTTGGAGAATGAAGTCGTCAAGACTGGCCAATACCGCGACCACCGTATCGACGAAGTCGTTGACAGATGCTTTGTCATGTTCGTCACGAGGTACAACAAAGGCCGGCCGCGCGACTTTCCCCAAGACAAGGAAATCTACGTGTGCGAGGCGCGCTACAACGAAGAAAACCACAAGCTGAACAAGATCAAGACATGGGCAAGCTGCTTGCCTGATGAGGTGCGCGACAAGGACTACGTCATGGATCTATTCGATGCTCCGAGGAAGCTGAAGAAGAATCCCAGTCCGATCGCGTATTTGCTGAAGGATGAACAAAAAGAAGACGACGAGCTTCCAAAACCGGAGTGGGGCGCTGAAAATGCGCCTCCCAAGATTGGCGCCGTTCATCGGCGCCCTCGCGATCCCAAGGTGAGGAAGGAATTTTATGCTTTCACTGAATTGTGCTAACGACTTTCGCAGGACTCGCCGCCTCCAGAACCAACGCCTCCACCACCCCCGACACCACCACCAGCACCTGTGTTGCCGACTCCGAGCCTACCCACGGCAAGTTCTTCACATGGTTACGACTCGTTCCGGAGTAGACCCTTCGCTCAATCTTCGGCCATCTCACCAATGCCTGGACCGACGCCTCAGCAACAACATGCATCTGTGGCATATACACCTTCACATCCCCCGCAATATCACTCACAATCTCCCGCGCCACACGTTCACTCCCAAACCGCTCAAGCGCCGACGTACCAGCCCATTACACCTCATATTCCCTTCACGCCACAACCCGCTGCCGCAATGACGTCTTACCAAACACCGCGTCCAGCAGCCGGGTATCAGCAGCCATACGTGCAGCCACCGCCTAGTGGTTACAAGGCCCCCCAGCCAGTTGAGGTATTCGTGCTCAACGATCACGCCAATATGAGCATCCCGCAAGAAATTCGTGAGCAGTTCCACCGCGATGAAAAGGGCCGCGTACTTTTCTTCACCGCGCCACCGCTCAACGTCGATGAGCCCCTAACCAAAGAAGGTCGTGCGCTTGGCCACTCGGCACGCTATCTCGCCGCAAAAGCCAAGAAGGATGCACAAAAAATCGCAAAACGTGAGTTAGACGAAGCCAGTGCCTCGGATCGTGCCGATACCGCCAAGAAAGCAAAGATGGACGAGGAAGAAAGGTTCAAGCAAGCTGTAAGCCAGCTGAGGACGAAGGCGCTCAATGCTTTGGAAGATCAACTCGCTGCTGCGACTAAGGCGGAACTCGGGGCATCCTTCAACGGCAAGACAAAGGATGGACTTGCTCACATGCTTGACCAGCTCACTCAGGTTCAGGAACAGGCAGTTCGGAAGAAGCTGGAACGCGAGCTGCATGTCCGTGAGCGGGAGGCGGAGAAGAGGACTCGTGTGACGGGCATGACTGCTCGGTTGGAGGAAAAGATTTGAAGTGGGTTCTCGAATTAATGAGGTAGAGAAGTCAACGAAGCTTGTACCTGGCGCATGGCGTTCACCTGCTGGAGATAACTGTAGTAACAAGGACGTAGGTTCTCATACCGTAGTTTTGAAGACCTCTCTTTGGGCCTGCCTCTTCGCTTTCCATTCGATGACGGCCATAATTGCTCACCGAACACCAACTTTTGTGAAAATTGGGTTCCTTGAAGCTTACCTTAATCCTTATATTAGATTAATTGCAGCCATTGACAAGTGAATACCTGCTGTTGCATATTTCTGGCATTTTTCCGTTATTTCTTTCGATCGTGGAAGGTTTTCGACTGGGATGATTTTTAGTGGGTGGAACTGGAGAAGTGAGGTGGATTTCTGGTATGCAATATACAACGAAATGATGAAATCCCTCTAACAAAAATCTAAGTCTTCTGCGCATACTTCCACCCACCAAGCTTCCTCCGGATCCTCACTGGGGTCTTCTCAGCTGGTTGCTGAGCCCCCATGCCATAGAACTTCTCATCCATCGCTGGTGCCTTGTCGGAGAGCACCTCCAGCTCGTAATAATGCGCAAACACAGTAACACTGCCCATCATCTCCTGCTTTGCAAAGTGACGTCCAGGACACATCAATGCGCCACCTCCATAAGGCACCCAGATGCCGTTCAGATGTTCAGTCGAGAACTTCACTTTCGCTCCTGGTTTCTCCCACACCGACTTAACGGTTTTGGCACGCTCTGGAGTCTCCTCAATCTCTTCCTCTGGCAGTAGGAACCGGTCAGCCCAGAATTCTTCGATCGGTGCCTTCCCCGAATCAGTGTACGGTTCCCATGCTTTCTGATGGTACCCAACATGAGCGGTTGGCAGCGTCATGTATGCGCCTTTCTTGAGCGTCCATGGCCCGATGCGATGGTCCTTACGGTCGGCGCAGCGATTGAGCAGCAGTGAGATGCGCATACGTAGGACCTCGGCATAGATGCTCTGAGCCAAAGGCGACGCCAACACAGGAGCTAGATCGAACACGGCCGGTGACCCATCTGTAGACGATGCAGGTACTTTGACTGCAGCCTCGAGCTCTGGTAGAACGCGCGGCAAGAGAGCCGGGTCGCGGTATATTTCGATAAGGTACCAAAATGCCATTGGGATAGCATTGGCATTTGCACTAGAGTGTCAGATGTCAGCACAGTTCTTGTACTTGTAACGCGGGAAATACGAACGCGATCGTTAATGCCAGATCCTCACTCGCCAGACCATCGTCGTCCATGATATTTGTATCCTGCCCCCATCGCTGTCGCACTTTCAACCACACACTACCCCAATACTCGTCCCACTTGGGCGCATCATTACCACTCTGCCTATAGTCAGAATGCTCACGTGCATGTGCATGCCATTTCTTCACGCTACCGAGCATCTTGTTCCGGGCAGCGTACGCCTTCGGCGCCATCCATACAGGATACCTTTTTACCAGAGTTGGAATCGCGTCAGCAAATTTCCAAAAGTCGTCTTCGAGCCCAGGATTCAGACGCAGCAGATGCGGGCCGAACATGGCCGTGGTTGCCGCTGCAAAGACGCGCGACCGCCACCACGGATAAAAGTCGTCAATTTCAACCCAGTCGCCTGAGTCTGCGGAATCGTCCTCGTTGGGTTGCGCAATTGCTTCACTCAGTACAGACGTAAAGCGTGCTGCGAGCCCGCGCAGCGCCTCGCCTGTCAGGTATTTCGCGCTGTCGGCGTGCTGGTTGCTCCAAATACGCTGGTGGCTTGGTATCGATGTGCCTGGTACTGGGGTGGCCTCGATACCTGAGTTGTCACCAAAATACATAGCTATAGACAGAATAGTCAACAAATAGTTCTAGACGACGAGTACATTTCCTTGTGGATTGAGAACTGGGTACTTACGCATTACGTTTGCTGGCGTGCCGAATACGTCGCGCATCAGTTCGGCCATGACTTTCTTGTTGCTCAGGAAGCGGGTCGCTTTCAAGAGTGGACCAAAGTGCTCAGGCTGCGTGATGAGGTAACCCTTGAAAGCTGCCAGCTGGACTGTGTAAGGCGTGGAGTCGCCCCATGTGCGCCTATCCAAATTAGAATACCCTGATGTCTTTGAGTTCGAGGGCCTGCCAACGAAAGATGCACTTACAAAGTGTTCATAATGAAGCCTTTGGTATCACGAACAAATGGAATCGTGCTACCCAGTACAGGGAGCCAGTATGGTATGATGGGCGGCTCTCTTCCATCTTTACTACTGTACCTGGTCCGCGCGTAGGAGAAGAGAGTGGCAGTGTAGGTTATTACAGCTAACAACATGAAGGCCACCGGGATTTTGATTTGCCATGAGTTAATGTTCAATATATGAGCCTGTTCGAAGAGGTCCTGCCACACAGTCATGATGCTGGATCTGACTCACGAGTGATGATGGCGTTCAAAGGCGCGCTAAAGAATGTATGTTTCGCCTTCTAGATTGCTATGTCAAAGAGTCGGACATGTAGCGAGTTTTGCGGTCAAATTGACACATGAAGTGAATAGCATATCGCGTAAGATAACTGAGCTACAAAACTTTCGTTGCAATTCCAATTTTGTGGCGCTGACTTTTGTGTGCTCAGACGGATCAGGCCAAAGAAGATCCGATGCGGATACAGAGAATACGGTAATCGCCGAGATATCTGCAAGCTCCGGACTAGCGTTGATACAACATCAAACAGAGCAGTCCATACAATTCCGAGCAGACACTTACATGCTGACTGGCTGTTGGAATCATGGTAAAGGATACCTACTCTCCCCGTTATGGTCGTGCGAGACTGTCTGCTTGATCAAAGTTATAAGAGCACCTGTCATTGACTTTGACATCAACCGTCCTTTCCATTCAAGTACGAAACACGGAAGGAAATCAGTATGGCGATGCAAGTCTCCACAATAACGGAGGTTCCCCTTCATGGACCCTCACTCGTAGCAGCAGACAAGGCCGTCGATGCCACGACCCATGCCTATCTACAATCTCACAATACCCTCATCGTATTACCTTCTCACTTGCAGCCACATTGCCATCACCTCGAGAAAAGGGTTTCAGAAGAAGTGAACGGCTATTTCCTGCAGCACTGGCCATTTACAACAGAGAAGAGTCGAATAAAATTCGTGCACGCCGGATTTTCCACGGTGACTTGCTGGTATTTTCCCAAAGCTTTGGATGACCGCATTCACTTTGCGTGTCGTCTTTTGACGCTTCTTTTTCTTATCGATGGTTCGTAAAAGAATTTCTCCCTGTTGAATGAAGTTTCAAAACAACCGTCTAATGTGCACGACAGACTTACTCGAGCATATGTCCCTGGCCGAAGGCGAGGGTTACAACAATAACCTGATGCCAATAGCACGAGGCGATGCTCTACCTAACCGAAACGTTCCTGTCGAATATATCATGTACGACCTCTGGAAGAGCATGCGCGTTCACGACGGAGACATGGCCAATGAAGTGCTCGAGCCCGTCTTCACTTTCATGCGCGCCCAGACGGATCCAACACGGCTCAAGCCAATGGATCTGAAGGAATACTTTGAGTACCGGGAGCGGGACGTCGGAAAGGGGTATGAATACTTCCTTGAAGGATATAACGGCAATATTTCATACTCATGATAATCCAGGCTTCTCGCTGCATTGATGCGTTTCTGCATGGGTCTCCGCCTAACTCCTGAAGAGATAACCATTGCGCGTCCCGTGGACCTGAATTGCAGCAAGCATCTCTCCATAATCAACGACATTTGGAGTTACGAAAAGGAGCTGCTTGCGTCTCAAAAGGCACACAAAGAAGGCGGCGTCTTGTGCACAGGAGTTGCTATATTCGCCAACGGTGCCGAAGTCTCAACCACGGCGGCAAAGCGCGTCTTGTATGTTCTGTGTCGCGAGTGGGAAGTGCGCCACAAGGAACTGGAAACTGCGGCGTTAGCCCAGCGAGATTCGCCACAAATGAGGGCGTATCTTAAAGGCCTCGAGTATCAGATGAGTGGCAACGAAATATGGAGTCGTACGACGCTGCGGTACCTTGCTCCTACAGAGTGAGAGCCGCGTCTTTACATCACGTAAGCATGCTTGACAGTGTGAAAGCTGCATGCTATTTAGTTGGTTCCTGCACGTGGTCAGCCTGCCTTCCGGGGATTTCCTTTCCAGGTATCGGCGATATCATCGAAATAGCAAGGATAGTAGTTAGCTTCTTGAACTGTCTGAAATGGTGAATCAACAAACAGCAATCATTTCCTGATGAAACATTTGGTATTTTACTACCTTTGCTTGTTGTGATAATCGACCCTGTAATACATATTCGAAGACACTCGATTTAAGATACCCTAAAATTACGACTGAATATGCATTCTGCTCTGCTATCCACGCGGCGAATTGCCCTGAATCCTATGGACAACGCTATGCCGCGTTTCTATGCCAATTTCATTCTTACTTTTGGGTTCAAGCCTGGAGTCGACTTTTCCGAGGTCCACACCCTGCTTCAAGCAAGTCTGGACACTGCAAGCGTTGAGCTGCCCATCTTTCGAAGGCGCGTGTTCTCACTCGATTCGGGGCTGGAGAAGAGCTCGAACAATAGAGGCCAACTCGAGGCTAGAGAGTGCCCTGATTGGATACCTCAGGTCATTTTTAACGATTTGTCTGCGTCGTGGCCAGAGTACGAAGACCTCATGGACGAAGGACTACCCCAGGATTCACTCGACGGCGCACAGCTAGTACCTTCTGTGCATACCAGATGGGATTTGGATGGCGAGGGCGCAGCGGGATGTATCGTGCAAGCGAATTACATCCACGGCGGCCTTCTCCTCTCGGTGTGTTTGTTTCATTCTCTAGTAGATGGCATGAGCGGTTCCTTACTACTGAAGATGCTGGCCAAGCACATGCGTATGCATCAAGATGACGATGCAGACGCAGCCGAATTGACTATTGGTTCTGACTGTTGCGACTACAATCTTGTGCCTGAGATCTGGGCTGATTCAGGGAACTGGCTCCCTTCTACCGAGGAGTTCAAAGAAAGCAGCGATGATGCCTGGCGTTTGTTGGGTTTACTGCCTCCATTAACACCAGAGGAGCTCCAGGCGAGGTCAGCCTTCAGCCTGGATCCTACAGCTGCACCGCCTCCACCACACATGACAACCACAATCTTCTATGTTTCGGCGAAAGCATTCACAGAGCTGTCGAAAGCAGCTAGTGAATCAGATCATAATACCGCTGTCACTACCAATGACGCTTTGATGGCCCTACTCTGGCGGTGCACAATGCGTGCGCGCCATGCCGCTGAGCCGGATGACCCGGCGTACACAAAGCCTGGTGCTCTTGCTGAACTCGATACGACGTTAGACGGGCGTCTGCTGTTCGGCAAGAGATTGCCCTGGGCGTACATGGGCACACTGATCTTCATTGCGACGACCCGCATGCCTTTTTCTGCATTGATTTCACCCTCCACTTCATTGGCAAAAGTCGCTCAAATCATAAGGGAAACTGTCGATGGCATCACACAGGAGCGCCTGCATAGCTCTTACGGTCTTGCAGCGGCCATGCCCGATTACTCGGCCGCTCGGTACCCGTTCGCAACATTCGAACGTGCTGAGGCTTGTTTTACGAGTTTCTTGGGGCTTCCACTCATGGAGATGCGCTTTGGCGGAAAAATATTCAAAAACAGGGGTTTAGTGGATCATCTGAGGCCACCGAGGCGCGAGTTTGATGTTGTGTGCAGGAGATGTGTGGTGTTACCGCAACGACCTGCTGGAGGATTCGAGGTATTGCTGAGTTTGAAAGACAAAGAAATGGAGTGTCTTGAAAAGGATCCGGAGTTTGCGCGATTTGCGCAATTCTTGTGTCATTGAAGAACGTGTAGATGTGCTGGAACGATTGAAGCTCTGCTGCGGATCGTCCATCGTAACATACCCATTCCATCTACACCGCGAAATCGTATATCTGAGATGAGACTGAAATTGGTAAAACCCAGAAACAAGCAAGAGTCTATGGCAAATTGTAGAAATTCAAGGAGGAAGAGCTTGTTAGTCACAACCTGAGATCGAAACATCAAATGGGACGAGTAATAATCTTCTAGCGCAATACGTAATTGATCGTGGCCCGACGACAAGTGCGTAAACCAGGATCTTGCAATTGCAATGCGTACTCATGCATAGCCGAGCTCAAGACTCCAATCCGAATCCATGTGCCAAGTACCTCTTCAAGAAATTGTCTGGGTCGTACTTGTTCTGTAACTTTTTGAGCTTCGGCAAACTCTTGCCGCGGCCATAAGTCGGGAACGGTTTCTGTCCTTTACCAGCATCATTGAGATAAATAAAATCGACATCCAGGTCTAGCTTCTTCGTCTGCTTTTTGATCTCGGCAGTAGCGTCAATGCAAAGTTTGTTCATGCGCGCATCATCGGCCGGATTTGTCCATTGAATAGCGATGAGCCCCGCTGTTGAAACAACCAGGTTAGCTTACGTTTAGACACACGTCTTCTTCGGGGTTCTTACCGATGAAAGTGCCAATTTTTGGATCAAGATCCAACGCATTTCCACCTCGCGCCTGACTTTGTTTCAGCCAAGCAGCTGAGATAGGCTGGTAAGTAAGGGCGACTGCCGCATTGTCTGCATCAGCCACTCTCTCAAATGTCATATCGATGATTGTGCGGTTCGCAATGCTAATGGCGCGCGGGTCCGCCTTGAAACTGACACTCCAGAAGATTTGCCTGAGACCTCGAGCACCGGTCGCTTCGAGGAGTTGTGGCATGGTGGTCCAGGAATCGTAGACTTGTCCACCTTGTTCAAACGTGATGGGACCATCAATCTTGGTGAAGTTCGTGAATGCTGCAGGATTGCTGTCATTGCCCAATGCAAATCGATCGGTGATGAGTTCATATAGACCTAGAGAAGGCGCTGCCGCTACCGTCGGTATGATGGCTACGTTAGGGTCGTCGACACCACCACCCGGGGCCAGATATGCGTTGAGTGCAGAGAAGAAGGCGTCCGAAGTGCTTGGGGCTCTGACTTCCCAAGCAATGACCTTTGCATATGCCGACGTTGCCCTGAAGTACTTGACATCGAAGCGCGTGATGATGGCAAAATTGTTGTGTCCACCGCGAAGACCCCAGAAAAGGTCCGAGTACTTGCCCTTATCAGTCACCTCAGCAATAGTCCCATCTGCGAGCACAGCTTGGAAAGCTACAACATTATCGCATCCCCAACCATACTTGCTGGAGAAGTAACCAATACCGCCACCAACGAGCACTCCACCTACACCAACACTGGGAAAGCGTCCACCATTCACAGCAAGGCCGTATGGAACTAGCCAATTGTACACCTCGATCCATGTCTGCCCAGGACCTAGGGATACAGTTCCCGATTTTGTGTCGAGAGTACGTTGGTTGAGATTGCTAAGGGAGATGAAGACTCCTGGTTCCACGGACTGAGCGCCCGGCACCGGCATATGTCCTCCGGCGCGAACCGAAAACTTGGAACCTGCACTCTTGATGATATGTAATGCTTTGCTGAGGTCTTCTGCCGAAGATGGCAAGAAAACACAGGTCGGTGTGAGGAGGCAGGTGTCTGACCATATGGACAAGGACTGGTTCTGAAATTGCGTCGTGCCGGGTGCGAATAGCGCTCCTGGAAAGGAGATCTTGAGGTTGTTACAAGCCTTACTTGCTGCAGCCACAGATGTGGCATTATAGCTATCCCGTGGTAGCAGTGAGGAAGCAGATATCAAAGTAGAGCTGAGCAGGCCAAAGGAAAAGATGTTCCTGAACGCCATTATCTGCGAGTGTAACGAGAGCTGAAAAAATCTGGTGTGCAATCTTAATAAAGACCTCGAAGCAGCGACAGTCGACCTGACATCAAAAGAGCAATCGAAAATGAAGCGATTTATACATTCGGAATATGATCACTTCTGTGTCTTCAGACTAAGGGGACCATTCGCCGAATGACGGTAGCACAGCGCCAGCTTCATACCCGTCAAGCACATGGCGTCGCCGTCCACATGTTGGTGGCGCCGTGAGAAGGCTGTGCTGGGGGCGAGTGGACTCAGGCTACGAGTATGGATGTTACTGAGGCGTGAGGCGTGAAGGCTTCAGCCATGTTCTCGTACTCTTGAGATGGGTAAGTCTCACGTGTTGTCTTTTTGAGGCTCCAACATCGATATCCAATAGTAAGGCAGGATACGACCATTGATCTTTGCTCAGAGACATTCTAGAATTTCTTGTCATTCTCTAAGATACTGCAAACTGAGCTTACTATACTGAGAGGGTTATTTGGACTCATCATAGATATAAAGGCTGACAGCCACTACAAGCAGTCCCACCTCGCTTCTCCTTAAGCTGTGAGGCTACAGATCGTATGCAGCATTGAAGGAAGTCTCGAGTCGAAACGGATTGACATACAGGTGTCCAGAACCACCAAAGACATTCCTTCGCGCCCGATCCTACGCCGACCATATTCACCAAGGACCTAACCGACCGGTAATCGGGCTTGCGCCAGAGTGGCGTAGTGATGTATTCTCGGACAACAAGATCGAACGTTCGAGCCTTCGCCCTTCGCCCGTCCAAAAGCGTCCAATCACCTTATTGCAGACCAAACAGGGTTGTGACGGTGATTCCCACAAACGTATGACGCCGAGAAGCGGCGCGAAAATGGAAGCCACGGCAATTACTCGATCGGGTAATCGACGTTTGATCGGACAGCCCGAGTGTAAAACTTGAGGCCGGGATTCTGAGATAAGCTTACATACACGTGAGAATCAGCGTTTGCTACCCTTATATATCGGCAGCAATAATTTGACCCTTGTCATACAAGTAACGCCAACAGCGGACCTGCGGGGATGCGCCGCCGGGTGGAGTGGGTGTCCAAAACAGTACTACAGTAGAAGCCCCAGTATAACGATTGTCCGGGACAACGATAATCCTGACATAAGGATATTTTACTGGCTCCGCACGTATTTTTGTATGGGAACAAGGATATTTGGCCCTGCAACGATATCGTTAGCTTACCACCACCAATCTCGTTAGGGAGGGGTGCCTCGGGTGAGGTGATGGATCGGGTATAGAGCTTGGAGGTGGTGACGTTTTGGGTAAGGGAGCTCCCAACCACCCAATATTGGCTGCTTTTGGCGTGTTTTTTCGCGTTTTTGATGCTGAAAGTTGGGGTATATACACGCGTTTTTGGAGTTGTCAAAGCCTGCGATAGCTGTCACTTGCTGCGTATCCTAAGACCACTGTAAGGTGCTTAAAACGCTCTATCCTTAGGTCATAAACGCGTTAATACCTGAGAGGTTGAACAACTTAGAGCAACGCTCAATCAAGGACTACTTTTTGACAGGCAATTCATAATCTACAGTGGTAGAGCTAACAAGTTTTGGAACGCTGAGTCAGGGCTTATCTTATTGCCAAGAGATCTTATTTGTACGATATACTCTATATAGCGATATATTTCTGGAGATTTAACCGTATCGTTATACTAGGGCTTCTACTGTAGTCACGGGATCCGAACCTATCCGTGTGCAACATGTACACGGATAGATGTAGTCTAACCAACCACAATAATGTAACTACTGCTTCTTGTATACTTAGAAACTTCTAATTCGAAGAATTGAACATAGAGACGAGCAGCTAACGCATTCACGTGCAGAGGGACTGTGTCTTGTAGCTTACACGAGCGGAATTTTCAACATCACAGAGCTCTTAGTTAAGACGCCCCTGTGTTTCCCACCATAGTGGCCGAGCCGCAGTATGGAGCAAATCTGAAGAGAAAAGACCGGTCTCAGCACAGTACAGCTCAGCTAAACTCAGAGTGAATGAAGGTGGTGTTGATGGCATGATAGCAAACGGACAAGTGTTAGATAGATACGTGAAGTTACTATGGAAATGAAATGCATACTCCGCAACAAACAAATCAAATGAAATATAAGTACCTAGACTTAATTTACTTTGTAAAATAAGTAGGTAGGTTATATTTTATTAGTTTGTTAAGTGTTTTAGGCTTATATATTTAGTATTTTCACAAACATATAGTAGATAAAGTCTTAGCGCTATTTTTTTGGATTTTAATTAGCTAGTAGCTACAAGACGCCTTACGCGTTACTCTAATTATTCTCTACCTAGTTTTGTATACTAAATTTGCGAATAAGATTATTATTACTACTATTACTACTACTATTATTGTTACTACAGCGCTTATAGGTATATCTATCTTAGGTCTATAAGTTTATAAGCTAGAAGGTAGTAAGTAGCTTACTAGTTACTACTTAAAGTATAGTATTTTAGCTTAAATAAATTACTAAGTTTACTAAATAGTTCTCTGCTATTATAACTTAACACTAGTATTATTAGTACATCTATTGCAAAATAGCTTTATAAAACGTATTTTGAAGCTATTATAATCTAATAGTAGATAGTATTACAATTAGTATAATATATAGTAGTACTCTAGTTTAGCTTACTCTTATACTAATACTTATACTTATTACTACTTGTTAAATAGAAGGCATTATAGATAGCAGACTAGGACTAACCTAATAAGATTGGTAGTGTTAAGGCAATTAACCTGCCAAGAATTAGCGCAGGGGCCCTATCTGAAGCTAGATAAAACGTAGCACGCACACAGAGAACAGAGAAGAGATTAACTACAATACAATAATTACAACTATTAATTCTACGTAATATCTTATCTATTTAACAATTAAGAGTCTTACTACCTCTACTACAAGCATTAAACAAGCAATAATAACAACAAACTAGAGCTAGAGAAACACAATAGTTATCTTTACTAACATAAGCAATTAGATCCTCTAGTACTAATAACTTAAGATTAAGTACTAAGCACAAGGCATATAGCTAATAGCTAATCTTAAAGAAGTTTAGCTCTAACGTATATAACTAGTAATTCTGATGCTGCTAGACGTTGCGCAATATAAACTAGCAACTATTACAGGTAGCTTCTTAGTAGCGTTATTACAAACAGTCTAAGTAAGAAGAAGAGAGGCAACGCAGGACACTGTAGACATATTAATTACTGCGTTACAAACACTAACAACTCTAATGCAGATATTAAATCTATTAGACAAAAGACAAGAGGTATATAAGGAGAATTGCAAAGACTATAAACTCTACCTTAAATTATACAAGATATTAGAGAAGAACTACTAAGAGAAGAATAATAAACTCTCTAAGACAGTTAAATATATCCTTACGTTAGTAACGCTCTACTTGCAGCTTAGCTGCTGCGCTAAAAACAGAACACTTTAAGAGTAGATAACAGCTCTCTAAGACATAGTTAGAGTAGATATTAATAAAGAATAAGCATAAGTACAAGAAAGATACTATGCTGCTCTTAAGCTTATACGCTCTACTATAAACTAAGAGCTATAGCTAAGTAAATACAATTAGGCAGCAACTTAAGCTAAAACCCTTAAGGTAGCTAAAGTTATACAAACACAAGCTATAATAGATAACTTCCTAAGCTTTGTATCTAAAATAGCATTAATCTAAACTGCAAGGTTCTAAAGGCTAAGTTATAATAAGAAAGCTATAAATAGAAAAAAGATAATAAAACTCTTTTGTAAATATATAAGTCTTTATTATCTATTAAGAGAGAAGCTAAAGAGTGCCTTTGCAGTAGGAGACTTATATATAGTAAGTAGTAAATTTAACTTAAACACACAAAGAGACGCTTCTAGTGTAGAATTAAGAGCGCTATCTAACATTAAAAACTAACAAAGAAACCTAAAGTTATTAAATAAACAAAAGATAGATAGTTAAAGCACTAGAACTAAGTAGTTTCTAAAGAGAAATACAGCAATAGCTAGAGACATGTGTCCTACCTATAAACAGCGTTACAAGATATTTAACTACTACTATATAGACCTAGCTAAGGCACCTAAATAGTTTAAGCTAAATAGAAGCGTTACAAAACTAGTACAGTATAAACTTAAATATAATACAGGCTTACAGCAACTAGTGCAAGAGATGTCCTAAGAGTAGAAGTAACCTAAACCTACTATAACATTATTATAGTTAAGCACACTCTATATTAAAACGTCTTAGATACTAGACATACTTACTAAATAACTAGATAGGCGTAAGATAGCCTAACTTAATAAGAGTATAATAAATGCAGTATTTGCTGTAAGCAATTAAAGATATCTGTTAAGAAATATATTTATCCTAGATTCTAGCTTAATAATATACATCTGCAGTAATCTCTTAAAGATAAAGTATCTCTGCCTACTAGTAACAGAAGACTACATCTAGGTAAAGAACACAAAAATCCTAATATAAAGATATAGAGCAGTTATTATTGCTACAAAAGAAATATAAGGAAAACAGACCTTTTACCTTAATAATGTAGCATAGTGCCTAGATTTCCTCTGTAGTCTAATCTTATTTAGATTACTCTAACTATAAGGCATATAGTAGGAAAATTAAGAAGACCTAACTAGCCTTAGATAATAGAATAGAACAATTATAGCTACCCTATTAGAACAATATAGCTAGTAAGTTGTTAAGAACTTAGCAGAATTAAATACTGCCTTTTATATACGTAGAAACTAATCTAAGAGATAGTTATAGCAGACAACAGCAATTATATAGTACAAATGCCTAAGCTATCTAGAACTAGCAGCTATTAAGCACTTTGTACAACAATCTAAAGAGGTAAAGATTATAAGTATTACTACTATGCAGTGCAACGCCTGCAGCAAATTAAAATTAAAACGCTAAATACGCAGAGCACTGCAATTAAATAATAAAGGTCCTAGTAAAAGAATTGCAATAGATTTCTACAAATACAAAGCAAGCAGCTAAACAAAGAAAAAGAGTTAGATGCTTATTACCTACTAGTACTTAAGACACGTATAGAACTTCTACTTTAAAGATAATAGGCTAGCACGCTTAATTATACGCTTGCTTAGCCTCTTTGTTTAATTTATAAGAAAGCAATTTAATATTACAGTTAAAGTAATTAAGATAGATAATAAAATTGTTACTATTAAACAAGAAGTTAAAAGATAGTGCACGTTCTAATCTATTAGACTTAAGCCTTTAGCTCTAGATATATAAGCTTAGAACAGAAGAGCCAAATACTTAGAGAGTGTAATAAAAGAGAAGGTATACGCAATTTAACTAGATGCAAATCTTCTATAAGAACTCTAGCCAAAAATTACTAGAGTAGTAGTATACTTATACAATTAAACGCTAAACTATCTAAACAAGTAAAAGACGCCCTACAAAATATTCTTTACACGCGCAGCAGCTATAAACAGTATAGTTACAAGACTCTAAAAACTAAACTAAGCTTATCTTAGAGCGTACAGATACAAAGCCTATGCTATAACAGATAACACTTATTAAGAAAAGTTAAGGCTACAACAGCTAGATCTAAAGGCCTAGATTAGATACCTAGTAGGATACTAGTTAACAAATATCTACTGTATCTAGATCTTATTTATAGCTAAAGTTATAAGTACCTGCAACATAGTATTTAACAAAGAAACAATTTTTAATAGCAAAACTAAAAACCTAATAGACAACCTTATGCATAACACTCTTAAAGAAATTACAACTTTAATAAGGACAATTAAACTCTTAAGCACTTATAGCTAACAACCTAAAACTAAAATGTTCTATAAAGATAACACTACTTAAGAGAATGCTCTATAAAGGCAGTAGCTTATCTACTATAAGAGCAGAAGAGTTATAGAGGCATATCTATTACTACCTCTAACACTACTACTAGCAGCCTTCTTTGTTTAAGAAGAACTTATTAAGGATGTAAAGGCAGACGCATCTACCTAAGCTACTTTAATAACTGTTCTATAGGCAGCTACCTTTATAGTAGGCACTAACTTAGGACATATTAGTTAATACAAGAGCAAGCTAATTAACAAGGCTTAACTTAAATAACTAATAACAAAGAGAATTAAGCCCTATTGTAACTAGCTACTACTATTACTAATAGCACACTTAAAATTAGAGGAACACTCTCTATACAAGATGTTTAAGGAAGCTAAACAAACGTACCTTAAGAGCTATTAACAAATAAAGTCTTAGACAAAGCTTCTAGCAGAACTAGTCTAAAAATTAGGATACTAGATTCTAGATTGCATACAGGTCTATATATATAAACTTAATAAACACTACTACCTTATTAAATGCAAAGTAAGGCTTGTAGTGCAAAGAAACTAATAACGCAACATTACATCTTAAGATATATACGTAGTAATACTAGTAGAATAATTGTTTAGAATACTTATAGTAATTGCTACTAAATATAACTTAGAACTAAAATAATATAACGTTACTAATACTTTTGTATACGCTATAATTAACTAAGAGATTTACATAAGAATGCTAAAAGGATATTAAAAGCCTAGCATATTACTTAGAGTACAAAAGGCACTCTATAGCCTACAAATATTACTATTACTCTAGTAGAAAAAATTTACAGCAACACTAGCCTAGATTAGATTTAAACAAATACCTTAGGAGCTATACTATATAATTAAAGAGGAAGTAATTATCTTTTTTTATATAGACAATATTATTATTGCGTACTATTTAAAACAATAATAAGAGGCAACAAAAGCTATTAATTTAATTAAGGAGAGATACTTATGTATATGTAAAGACAATCTCTAATAGTTTCTTAGTATAGAAGTATCTTAAGATTACTCTTATAAGATAGTCTAACTTTTACAAGTAGTATACGTAGACAAGATTAGCTAACTTGCTACTTAACAAGACCTTTAACATAATACCTTAATAGTAAGCATTAAGCTAAAGCTAAAAAACAGACTTGCAGAGCCTGCTAAGATTAACAAGTACTAGTAAAAGATTAGCTTACTACTCTTTGTAGCAGTTACAACTTAACCTAATATAGTATTTGTAATATCTTAGCTTACTTACTTTTTTATTAACTTAAGCACTAAACATTAAGACGCAGCTAACTAAGTGCTCTTCTACCTAAGGTAAACAAGAACTCTAGCCTTAGAACTTAGTAAAGAAGAAGGTTTTAAGGTAGCTAGTAATGCGTTGTTTACAGATAATACACTTAATTAGAAGAGCTTGTAAAGATACGTAATTAAGCTATTTAGCAGACTAGTTACTTAGAAAGTAAGCAAGTAAGACATAGTTACTACGTTAATAATAGAGGTAGAACTACTTGCCTTGTCTTAAGTAGCTAAAGAGGTAATATTTATATTGCAATTGCTAAAGGAGCTATAAGTAATATTAAGCAATCTAATTATTATAATTAAATGCAATAATACTTAGACAATACATCTAGTAAATAAGGACGTAGCTAGGCTTTAAACTAAGCTTAGGTACGTTAACATATACAATTACTAGCTATAACAAGAAGTTACCTAAAAGATAATTAAGGTAGAGTATGTACTATCTAACAATATAATAGCAGATAGTTTTACTAAAGTACTGCTGCCTAACAAGTAGAGTAGTTTTCTTAATTAGCTAGAACTTGTTAAGCGTAAAGAGGCTATACTAAAAGAAGCTAAACTTAAATTACTACAGGAACAGCTAGAGAGCCTTACAATATAAGCTAATTAACTAGTTTATAGAGTAGAACTAAAATTAGTATTATTGCAAATAGCAGCTAGAGGGCCCTACAAGCTAATTAACTAGTCTGTTAAGCTTGCAACCTAGCTTCTAAGCTAAGAGAGTGTGTTAAATAGAAGGTATTATAGATAGCAGACTAGGACTAACCTAATAAGATTAGTAGTGTTAAGGTAATTAACCTGCGAAGAATTAGCGCAGAGGCCCTATCTAAAGCTAGATAAAACGTAGCATACACACAGAAAACAGAGAACAGATTAACTACAATATAATAATCACAACTATTAATTCTACGTAATATCTTATCTATTTAACACTTATACAGAAGAATAAGAAAAACTTGTCTTCTATCTAATGCAATAGGCTTATATTTATAGTTAAGGTAGTAACTAAGTTAGAGCTAATTTAGAGTACTTTTAGTGCTACCTCTACTATTTCTTGCATAATCTGTTACTCAGCCTTTATAAGGTATTAGATATAATATGTATTTGCATGTGCCTGTTATATTACCTTTCTTTTTAAAATTAATAGTTCTTATTAATTAGGTCTGTATTAGTGCGCTTTTAGATACCTTTTAAAATTTTCTAAAAGTCTTATTTACCTTAACTTTAAATTTCTAATAACGCGTTATAGCTATTTATTATCTTAACTTTACTTAGAGTTTCTAGAGCTTATATATAAGGCTAACCCTTAGTATACTACTTTCTTATACTCTTTCTTCTATATGTTTATATACCTACTACTATCTAACTGCTCTCTTAAGTTAATTATTTGCTAATTATTTTGCAGATATATATAATGCCTATTTCTATCTCTTCTAAGGCTTATCTTCTAGCCTATTAAGTTATTTACTTACAGGCTGTAAGAGCTTTTACTTACAGCTAGTTTAATATTAAGTTTAGATTCTATTTAAATATCTCTAAGAAGTATACATATTACACGCTCTTAAATAAGAAGTGTTGCCTAGTTCTTCTATATGCAGGCTAAAAGTATAATAGCCTTTTTAAGGCCTTTAACTGCAAGTTTGCTACTCTAGGTAGAGATAAGTCTAATAAAGTTATATTAGAGCAAAAGGTTGCTATTAAGGACGCAGCGTTTTAGTTAGGTACTATAGTACAAGTAAGCACTGCACAAGTAGCTAACTTAAATAACACTAACTTGTTAGTTAGTGCTTATTACTAAAGAAAGGAGCTAGCTAAAAAGGTAAAAGAGATAGCTAAAGAGGTTAGAGCGCTTAGGAGAAGTATAGCTAGGTTAACTAGTATAGTTGCCTAGCTAGTAGATATTATAATAGTATTAAAGGCTAAATAGTTAGTAGAGTAAGAGAAGGCGCAAAAGGTAGTATAAGAGACTAGTACTTGCAGTAAGTAAGGCTAAAACAAAAGATAACTAGGTAGTACGTTTGTGTCTACACCTAAAGATTTAGATAATTAAGAATATTTTACTAGTAGCAGTTATAGTCTACTGTTAGATCTAATAGAAGAGTAAGACTTCTATTATTAATAGCTGTTATACACTAGTGTAGTAGTTACAATATTAAGTTTAATTTCTCTAATACAATTATCTTACAATGCTGTAAGATCTTTAAGATCTTTTTCTTATACTATAATTTACTTAGCTAATGCTTATAGAAGTCTTAGCTATTTTAGATAGCGTTTGTAGAACGCTTGTAACATATATAGAGCGCTTATAAAGTTTAAAGCATTATACTAGGTAGAGTTAGGATTATAGCCTACCTATTTTACGTAATACATTAGAATAGAGTAGTATAGCTTGCTAGCTAAGATCTCCTTAACTTCTTATTCTTTAACGCCTTAAATTAAGATGCTAGATAAGTTTAGGCTTAGCTAACTAGGCAGAGGGTTATTAGAGTTCTTATAGAAGACATCTAGAGCAAATACGTTATAGATCTTAGAGCCTTTTAGTAGTTTTAATTAGAATAAATACCTAACTTATTCTAGAACTTTAAAAAGTCTTTCCTATAATTTAGCAAGTTTGTAACTTAGGCAGGTAACAGATAGGTGTTAGGTTAACACGTAAACCTTGTTACTTACTAACTAATTAACAAGTTGTTAATATTTGTTAACTTTAGTAGCTATGTATTATTAAGTCTTTTTTATATTATCTTTAGCTATATACTAGGCTTTGTGCATGCAAGTAGCTAAGCTTAAGGCGTCTTTAATATTAGTATTCTTGTGTTTTAAAGTAAATAATAACTAATTCTAGCTTTAACGCAGTTTAGATCTAAAAAGGAGCTAGTACAGCGCTATACTAATTGCAGAGTACAGCAGCGTAGCTTAGGCTTAATTAATTATTAGTAAGAAATTACTCTAGTTATTCTAGTAATAGAATACAAAGAGCCTTAATTATTAATTAATATACTTATTTATAATTTCTGTTTATCTATTAGTTTGTTTATAGTAGACTGTAGAAAGCTTAATTTGCACGCCTAGGATCTTGCAGAACTTTAACTAGAATTAGAACATAAACTAGAGTCTGTAGTTAGATACTATACTTTTAGGCGTATAGCTAAATTAGTATACTTATTAAATAAACAAGTAAGCTATGTTTTAAGCGTTAATTGTTTTATAGTAAGGAATAAAAACAGCTTGCTTAGATAGACAATTAATAACAACTATAATTTAATTATAGCTATAATAATCTGTTAAGAATATCTTAAAATCTATGCATAAATACTGCATACGCCTATTAGGAATTAGTAACAGATAGAAGAAACCTTAGGATTAGAGCTGTCTTAGATAGAATCTTTAATAAGATATGTAGTTTTATACATAACGTTTACATATAGCCTTTATACCTTTCTAATAATATTGCTAGGCTAAAAGCTAATACGTCTTTATAGCGCTTAGATAAGTAGTAGATACTTAATTATAAGCCTCTCTAATTAGTTAGGTGCATAAGAGAAAATCTCTAGGTACATAAAAGTATAAGTAATATAGTAGTAGTCCTTCTTAGACGCAGTATAGCTGTAGTAGCTTAAGACGCTCTTCCTTGAAGAAGTGTTAATTCTCTACTAGTAGGGCTTTAATTAGTTCTAATAAGTTAAGATTTAGAGGGGCACTAATAGAATAGACTAAAATAACTAATATATTAATCTCTAGCTAGTTACAAATATAGTTCTAAGCTAGTTTAGAGTTAACCTAAGAGTTTAGGCGTTTAGGTCCTAGAAGTACACAGGATCTGTTATTTTGTTAGGCAGCCTTAACTTTACTAACGTTCTATTCTCTTTAGCTTAAGATATAAGCTTACTTATTAAGCTTGCTAGGCGTGTACTTAATGCAGAAATTAAAAGAAGTAATAATCTCTACCTATTGTGCTTAACGTGTATTAAGAACCTTAGTAGTTATAAAGTATTCTAAGGAACAGTAATTTAAATACACCTAGATTTAGCTTTATATAGAAGTAAGTTTAGCTTTCTACTTCTTAAACGCTTTTAGAATAGCAAAAAGTTCTTTATTATATATTTTCGAATTAAGCTTAGCCCTAGATAGAGCGTAACTATAGAACGCTACAGGATACTACTTGTTATTAGAGTGCTTCTAAGAGAGTACTTCTGCTATTACTCTATTTAATGCGTTAGTTTCTAATTTTGTGTTGTACTTAAGATAAAAATAAGATAGCGTAGGAATTGCTAGAAGTAAAGCTTTAATCTAATTAAAAGCCTATTAGTAACCTATAGTCTATTTAAATAGTATAGCAAAACTTTAAAGCTTTATAATTAGTTTAGCTACACAAGAGAAATCCTTAATAAATTGTTAATAAAAACTAGCAAACCTAAGAAATAACTTAACGCTAGTAATTGTAGTAGGTTTAGCCTAGTTTTAGAGTGCTTTTACCTTGTTAGAGTTAACTTTAGTGCCCTAGTTTGTTAAAACATAACCTAAATACCTTGTGCAGGTTACATAGAATATACTCTTCTAGATGTCTACTTAGAGTCCTATAGTATGTAGGCGCTCTAGAACCTTTTAGACGTGTTCCTAATGTGCGTTTATATCCTCTAAGTAGATTAGAATGTTATTAAGATACGCAATATAGAAATTATTAAGATAATTAATTAGTATGTTATTTATATAGCGCTAATACGTTGCTAGTCTATTGCACAAGCCAAAAGAGAGCACCTTACACTTGTAGGTACTGTAATAGGTTTAGAAAGTAGTATACTCTTTAGAATTAGAATCTATACAAATTTTGTTAAAGGCAGCTCTAATGTTAAACTTAGTAAAGATCTTGACTTTAGAAGAACATGATAGCAGCTTATTAATGCAAGAGATTAGATAGACGTTCTTGCGCGTAAGGGCGTTAATCTTCTAGTAGTCTATATAGATGCGTATATCTCTATTTAGTTTGCGTATACAAAAGATAGGTAAAGCAAAAGAACTTTAGCTAGCCTTAATAAAACTCTTCTAAAGGTGTTCCTAGACGTAGGCCTTAGTAGCTTTAAGCTCCTCCTAATTTTGCTTATATAGAGGACTAAACGCATTTAGTAATAGTTCTTTAAAGATAATCTTGTAATTGTACAGACAATAAAAAGGCAATTATTTAGCTACTGTCTTGCTAAATACATTCTAATACTAGGAGTAACAGGTAGGTAATTACTTATCTAATTAGCATTAATTAGCTGCGTTGTCCTTAGAGGCAAGAATCCTATTAATCTTATATAGGCTAGTTGTAAAGAACTTGTTTTAGGGCTTCTTTATAATAAAGTAGAATGTATTAGCAGAAATAAGAGTAATGTAGGTAGTTAGAGGGTGTTTAGACTCTAAGCGGGGTTGCTTAGTTAGAGTATAAGGAATCTCTAAGAATTTTTAGGCTAATAGGAGCTTTAAGTATCTCTTAAGATAATAAATAGAAAGAGGAGAATAGTAGTAAGAACTGTTTTAAGTACAATAGTCTTCTTTCTCTTATAAGGCGTTGCGTTGTTGCATATTAAGATAGATAGTAGCTAGCACTATAGCTTAATGTAGAATAGTAGAAATAGAAGGTAAAGAATTATAGGAATAGAGGTACTTAGATAGCCAAATAAACTGTAACTTATCTATGTTTAATTAAATCTTAAATTGCCTTAACTATTAGAGGCTAACTATATAATCCTAAGACCTAAGATTAAAGATAAGAAATAGACAGTTTAAAATCTTTTAGCTATTAATATTTAAGTGTAGTTAAATATATTAAGTAACTGCAGAAGTAATCTAATCCTTAAAGCTACGCACCTTAACCTAGAAGAGGAGCTTTTGGATAGGTTGATATAAAGCTTTAGAAACAGATAAAACAATTTGTAAATTTAAAAATAAGAAACTTTAAGCACTAGTGTTAACAAGAGTATTAAGGCGTAAGCTAATGCCTTAGTTATAAAGAAGCGCAGGTATAAGGAAATAGGGACTGCAAAACAAATAAGAAAGGTTAAAGTAGAATAGATTGTAACAGCTTAGGCCTAGAAAGAAGTATTCTTCTAGGCGCTTCTGTTTCTTGTACAATACACCTCCTAGTTAAGTTGCTCTTAAGCATCTTTAAACTTATTTACTTCTACAGCTTTAATCTAACGTACATAAGGTTTTGTATAGTTACTAGAGTAGTGTTTTTGCTTACTGCAATTATAATAACTACTAGAAGTCTTTTGTTATTCTAGCTTAGAGGTCTTTATAGAAAGGCGCACTATAGTAGATTAATAGGCTAGCGCAGAATATGTTAGGGCGCTAGAGGTAGTAGTCTAATTTAGCTCTCAATTAGTTTGTAGGGCCTGCCTAATTAGGAATTTAGCAGCAGCTAGTAATATGCTTAGGTTAGAATTGTTCTTCTGCTTTATATTGTAGGCAGTAAAGTGTTCTACTATCTAATTAAATAAGTTCTTCTATTAGTGCCTAAATCCTAAGTTAAGGGCTTGTAGTTCTAGCGTAATTTTTGTCTACAAGTAGTAAAACTACTCTAAAGGAGGTACTTGTCTCTTAACTGCAGAATTTAGAAACCTAGCTTTAAACAAAGAGAACGTTTCTTTCTTAGTTATCTATATTTAATTAAAGGCTGCACAGCTTTTGGCTACCTTGTTACCTGTCATAAAATAAGACTTAAGTAGCTTAATTATTTGCTTAGCGTTCTAGAATTACTCTTAATTAGTATCTAATAAATGTTGTAGCTTAAGATAGCTCTTAGCTAATTCTGTAGTGTAGCTCTATACTAAGGCTATGCGTTGTCTTTTAGTCTAATAGTAATCTAAGTTAATTTTAAGTTAATCCTAGATAAAGGCCTGCTATTAGCAGAAGGTAAGATCTTTTCTATTACTAAGATTATTTATATTAGGCGTTTTCTTAGATTGTTCAAGTTAGTAAGAGCCTTTATAGTTATGTAAGTACTTAGATGTAGAGCTGTTAGATAAATAGTAGAGTGCAGAGAGGTTCTAGGGGGTTTTAGTAGTAGGCAAAGGCTTGTCTAGTCCTATTAACTAAGTTAGTCCTTTCTTAAGAAAATTAATCTCTGCTAACGCCTGTTTTAGTTCTTGTTGTAATTAATTAACTTCTATTTAGGCAAGGGTAAGTGTTAAATAGAAGGCATTATAGATAGCAGACTAGGACTAACCTAATAAGATTAGTAGTGTTAAGGCAATTAACCTGCTAAGAATTAGCGCAAGAGCTCTATCTAAAGCCAGATAAAATATAGCACACACATAGAGAACAGAGAAGAGATAAACTACAATATAATAATTACAACTATTAATTCTACGTAATATCTTATCTATTTAACAATTAAGAGTCTTACTGCCTCTACTATAAGTATTAAACAAGCAATAATAATAACAAACTAGAGCTAGAGAGACGCAACAGTTATCCTTACTAACACAAGCAATTAGATCTTCTAGTACTAACAACTTAAGATAAAGTGCTAAGCATAAGGCATATAGCTAATAGCTAATCCTAAAAGAGTTTAGCTCTAACGTATACAACTAGTAATTCTAATGCTGCTAGACGTTGCGCAATATAAACTAGTAACTATTATAAGCAGCTCTTTAGCAGCGTTATTACAGACAGTCTAAGTAAAAAGAAAAGAGGCAACGTAGAATACTGTAGATATGTTAATTACTGCGTTACAAACACTAACAACCCTAATACAGATATTAGATCTATTAGACAAAGGACAAGAGGTATACAAGAAGAATTGCAAAGACTATAAACTTTGCCTTAAATTATATAAGATATTAAAAAAGAACTACTAAGAGAAGAACAATAAACTCTCTAAGACAGTTAAACATATTCTTACGTTAGTAACGCCCTACTTATAGCTTAGCTACTGCGCTAAAAACAGAACACTCTAAAAGTAAATAACAGCCCTCTAAGACACAGTTAGAGTAGACATTAATAAAGAACAGGTACAAGTATAAGAAAGATACTATACTGCTCTTAAGCCTATGCGCTCTACTACAAACTAAGAGCTATAGCTAAGTAAATACAATTAAGTAGTAACTTAAGCTAAAACTCTTAAGGTAGCTAAAGTTATACAAACACAAGCTATAATAGATAACTTCTTAAGCTCTGTATCTAAAATAGCATTAACCTAGACTGCAAGGTTCTAAGAGCTAGTTTACAATAAGAAAGCTATAAATAAGAAGAAAATAATAAAACTTTTCTGTAAATATATAAGTCTTTATTATCTATTAAGAAGGAAGCTAAAGAGCGCCTTTGCAGTAGAAGACTTATATATAGCAAGTAGTAAATCTAACTTAAACACACAAAGAAACGCCTTTAGTGTAGAATTAAGAGCGCTATCTAATATTAAAAACTAATAAAAAAACCTAAGGTTATTAGATAAACAAAAGATAGATAGTTAAAGCACTAAAACTAAGTAGTTCCTAGAGAGAAATACAGCAATAGCTAGAGACATGTGTCCTGCCTATAAACAGTATTATAAGATATCTAACTGCTACTATATAGACCTAGCTAAGGCACCTAAATAGTTTAAGCTAAATAGAAGTGTTACAAAACTAGTATAGTATAAACTTAAATATAATACAGGCTTATAGCAACTAGTACAAGAGATGTCCTAGAAGTAGAAGCAACCTAAACCTACTACAACGTTATTATAGTTAAGCACACCCTATATTAAGACGTCCTAGACACTAGACACGCCTACTAAATAACTAGATAGGCGTAAAATAGCCTAACTTAATAAAAGCATAATAAATGTGTAATAGGCTAGGCTTTGCCTAGCCCTTTGCCTTCTTAGAAAGAGCTTAGTCTAGCCTTACTACCTCTTTATAGACTAGTACGCACAGAGGGTATATAAACCCCTTCTATAACTAGTAGAGAAGCTTAAGAAATACAACTCTTTCTAGCACTTTATTGTTCTATCTTTGTAGGCTAGCCTATAATAATTATATTCCTTTCTAATACAACAACAACTGCAGAATAGCTCTATCTAACTAACACTCTAATACTAAGTTAGAGCCTAAAGGGCAAGAGTCTTAAACTAACTTTTAGGCTTGCTGTGCTCTGTTAGACAGTTGCCTTTAAGCTATAGAGAACTAAATTAACGCTCTAGGAACAGTACTCTAGTCCTTTGTTACTTAACTTACAAACTCTTCTTCCTCTTCTTTAGCCTCTACGCTAAACCCTTCTTTAGCACCTTACAACGTGCAAACTACTAGAAATTTAACACTTACTACTTCTACTCTTCCTCTAGTCTAACGCAAGCTGCTACTTCTAGGCAACCTGTTTTTAGGCAACAAGTCTTGCTTTACTGCCTAGAAGGTTACTATAACCTATAAGCTTAAGACTAACTCTGCTTTTATTAGGAGCGCCTAAGACTAATATGCCTTTATTTAGGCTAACTTGTTGCTAAAGGTCTAACAGGAAGTTACTCTCTACTACGCTAGTAGAGAAGAAGCAGGCAATTAGAACTTTATAAACTTTATAAAATATTTTAATTTTTACTATAGAGATAAGCATAGTAAAGAACGTGCTTAAGCAGTTTTAGAAAGGCTGCGCTAGGCTAGGAAGAAGTCCTTTACTAACTTCTTTCTGCGCTTTAAGTCTTTTCTCTTACAATATAGAAGGGCAACATAAGATAACAAACAGCAACTTAATAAATTACAACGCGCCTTAAACTACTCTTTATAACAAGTTACTCTTTACTGCAGCGTTTCCTATACTAATTACAACTAGGTAGTAGTAGAGTATTAATCTATTATAATTAACTTAGAAACTGCAGCTATTAAGGAGCATTAACACTTATACACAAAAGAAGGGACCTAGGTAAAGAAAGACTTAAACAGGGACGTTAAGATAGTAATAGTATCTATAGTTAGTATAGGTTTAAGAATAAAGAAACAGGTTAAGGCCTAGCAAGCAAATAGTGTAGGCTAACTTTAGTTAAAAAACTAAGTTTCTAAGAGGCTCTATAAGTAGCGTTGTAATAGTAATCTGTATACGTGTTACAGTAAGCAAGGACACTACGTGTAGAGCTGTCTAAATGTAGTATAGATCTACGCTATTAGCGCTTTACGCAGCAAAGAAGCTCTAACAGAAATTTTAAAAAACTAGTAGCTCTTACCTTCTTAGAGGGATAGAGGTGCCCCTTAAATAACGTTAGTAAAAGAGACAGAGAATAAGAGACGCTACTTAACTACCTTAACAGCAACTTATTTTTTGTTCTACTGTTACTAGACAGCGCTACTAACGTTAACGCTTTAGTAGATATAAGATATAAGTATTACAGCGCTATTAACGCTGCGCTAGCAGATAGAATAAGAGTACACACTACTAATATTCTACTATAATGCCTAAAGCAGGCTACTATAAATAGTACGCCTACGCTAATTACTTAAATTGCGTTTCTAGACTACAATATTAATAGTTAGCAATTGCAATTAGTTACTTACTTAGTTTCTAGCCTTACCTACAACTTAATCCTAAGAAAACTATAGCTAGCCTATAAAAGAGTAGCTATTTATGCGACTAACAGCACAATAACTATTAAGTAGGCTAGAAACCTACTTATAAAAGAGAAGGCCTACTGCACTGCTCTACTACCTCTAAAAGAGATTAGCGCTACTAAGGTAACATAAAAGTTTTGTAACTATTCTAAGTTACAAAAGCGCTGCATAATATTTGCTGTAACTAGTATTTATACTATAACAAACATGTTAAGCAAGTTACCTAAGAAGTAGATATTAATAACTTTACTTCTACTGCAGATCTTAGACTTTGCAGATATTTTTAACAAACGCTCTACCTTTAGTCTGCTTCTACACAGAGGCTAAATAGACTATTATATCTAACTCTAACTAAGCAAAGATAAGAAGACTCTAGACCTTTCTTAGGGTCTGTTATACTTTATGCCTTGCAATTAGCTAATAGAGCTACAATAGCAAGTTACAGACCTTTTAGATAAAGGCTAGATCTGCGCTAGCTCTTCTGCAGTAGAGGCTCTAGTTTTACTAGTAAAGAAGGCTTTAGGTATATAGCGCCTCTATGTTAACTACTAAGCTCTAAACAAAATTACAAAGGTAGATTAATACCTACTCTTATTAATCAAAGAAACCTTTTATACACTCTCTTAGGCAAAGTAGTTTATAAAAGTTAATGTTTACTTAGCCTTCTACTAAATAAGAGTTATAGTAAGAGATAAGCACTTTACAGTATTTTACACACGCTTTAGCCTCTTTAAGTAGCTTATTTGTCCTATAAGACTTTTTAGTGCACCTTCTTCTTTTTAGCGTTACATTAATACTACTCTTAAAAAAACACTAGAGGACTTTACTACAGTATACCTAGATAACGTGCTTATCTACTCTAGCAGTTTACTTAAAGACTACTATAGTAAAGTGCAATAGGTTCTCTAACTTCTCTGCAACGCTTGTCTATACCTAGACTTTAAGAAGTGTACTTTTGCAATAAAGACAGTTAAGTATCTAAGATATATTATTAAGGCAGGATAAGCTGTCTAGCCTAACTCTACTAAGGTACAGGCTATTACAGAATAAGAGCCCCTAACATCCTCTTAAGAAGTCTAGAGTTTCCTTAGGTTTACTAACTTCTATAGAGACTTTATACTAAATTTCTCTAGCGTTACAGCTCTCTTGCATGCGTTAACAAAGAAGAACGCTGCCTTTCTATAGACAACTAAAGCGTAACACGCGTTTAACTGCTTAAAGCGTATCTTTAGCTCTAAACTAGTCCTAACTTAGTAAGACTCTGCACAGCCTATAATAGTAAAAGCAGATAGCTCTAAGAGTGCTCTTAAGAAGTACTTCTTGCAGAACGTTAATAGAGTGCTTTACTCTGTTGCATACTACTCTGCATTCTTATTACTAGCATAACGCAACTATACTATCTATAATAAGAAGCTTACAGTAGTTATTAAATGCCTTAAAGTATAGACGCTAGAGCTTTAAAGTGTCTACAAGCTATTTACTATTCTTATAGACTATAAGAATCTAGAATACTTTATAACTACGCAATTACTTATAAAGCAACAACAATATTAGTTAGAACTGCTATCTAAATTCTACTTTTACTTTTAGTACTACCTAGAGCGCCTTACTACTTATCTAGACGCGCTAAGCTAGTGTAAGTAGGATACGCAGAGTTACATGCTGCAACTAGAGCGCGTTATAACTCTACTCTCTATCTAGTCTGCGTCTACACAGCTCTATAAGAAGGACTGTCTACTTTTTCTAGAAGATCTTCTCTTCTTAGACTAGTATATACAAGAGCTTTAGAATAAGGCTATGCACTAGGATAAGACATATTAAGCTTGTCTGTAAGTAGTACGCTAGAGCGCTAGAGTATTTCTATTAGAAGCTAAGACAAATTAATAAGTTAGTAACTGCAACGTCTTTGCGCATAGCGCGCTTTAGTAGAGAAGCATAATATAGCTGCTAAGGTAAGAGCTACTTACTATAACAGTTATTTAGTAAGCGCACAACTTAAACTTAGCTAGTTACTTAAGTAAAAATAGAATATTTTAGATCTTATATAGAGACTATTATTAGGATAGGATAGCTGCAGACGTTACTTGGTTTATCTATAACTATTATTGTTACAAAGCTTATATATCTTGCCTCTAATAATAAGGTTTCTTACAGCTAATCCTAGTTGCAGATTAATACTAGGCTTAAATCTCTATAGATTTTATAGTAAATCTTTTACAAGCTTACAAAGCCTCCTCTTAATATCTCTTAGTTATTACAGATAGGCTGTCTAAATACGTGCAACTAGAAGCTATACTGTTAATAAAGGCTAAAGAGTGCGCAGAGCAATTTAAAGAAGTCTAGTAGCAGTTTTACAGTTTCTTAAGCAGTATAATTAGCAACTGCAGCTTATACTAGCTAGAGAGATTCTAGAAAACTCTATGCAAGCTTATTAGAGTTAAATAACTTCTGTCTACAGCACACTATCCTTAAACAGACAGCAGCACAGAATAAGCTAACTAAGAAGTACAATTAGTCTTAAAGGTTATAATAAACCTTTTCTAAACAAATTAGCTCTAGTGCCTTGCTACTTACTAGCTAGCGCTTAACAACAGGAACTTCTCTGCAACTAGTGTTAGCTCTAATTTACTGCTAAACAAATATAATATACTACCTATTTAGCCTAAGCATATCTAACAAGTGTTTTATATAATAGTAAAGGAAAAGGCTATCTAGTTTGTGCGCTACCTACAAGAAGGAATAGAAATAGCCTAAGTAGTAATCTTGTATACTTAGCAGAAATAACAAGAGGCTACAGATTAGGTACGTTAACTAGCACGCTAATATTAGGTTAGAGATAGAGTGTAGTTCTTAATAAGAAACGTTAAAACAGTATAGTAAAGCAAAAAGTTAGACTAGCTACAAGTAAAGTACACTATAGTAGCTGTGCTAACGCTACTTACAGTTACTTTAGATTTACTAGGAAGCCTTTATAAAATAGTGCACGTTAACCTTGTTAAACTAGCCTCTAAAGACCTACTCCTAAGCCAAGTCTTCTAAGACTCTAGACTAGAACTAGCGCTAGAACTAGAGGACAAGAACAAAGATCTGCGCAAATAGAAAGTAGAAGAAATACTCTAAGAGAAAAACGTATAAGGCTGCAACAAGAAACAAGTGCTAGTTAAGTAAAAGAGATAGCTTACACTATTATAGCACCTAAAGAAGAACTTTCTTAATACAAAAGCACTTTACACATTTAAAGGCAACTAGACAAAGCGTTTATAAGGCAATATTACTTAAGAGATAACAAGCACACAAATTTAGAGCTACGTAGGCTATAGGAAATTTATTTTAGGCTCTAAAGAGGCAACTATCTAGAGACAGCTAGGCTTTTATAGAAGACTCTAAGAAGTTAGCCTAAGAGTATAACAAAGACACAATAGCTTAGGCCTAATCTCTAACAAAGGGCAACAGCGCCTTAAGGGTGTAACAAGGTTAGAGAGAAAGCGCTTAGAGCGCGCAGGAGACAACATTAGAAAACAATTAACAGGTTAATTGTTAGAGAAGCAGGTGCAGTTAGTATACAGTCTAGGCGTAGTCTAAAGGTAGGAGGGAGACTAAAGAAGAATAGTGTTAGTAGTACAAGAACTAGAACAGAGCTAGCTAAGCGCTAACACAAAATTACAGTAGGCGTATAGACGTACACGCACAGCAGGCAGCTAGGCAACAAGTAGCACTAGAACAACCTTAGCCTATTTGCGTAACGCAATTGCTACATTACAATAATATAGGCTTCTATATTAAGAAGAGGGTAAGTAAAGAGGTATGTAATAGGCTAGGCTTTGCCTAGCCCTTTGCCTTCTTAGGAAGAGCTTAGTCTAGCCTTACTACCTCTTTATAGACTAGTACGTACAGAGGGTATATAAACCCCTTCTGTAACTAGTAGAGAAGCTTAAGGAATACAACTCTTTCTAGTACCTTATTGTTCTATCTTTGCGGGCTAGCCTATAACAAAATGCAGCATTTGCTATAAGTAATTAAGGATATTTGTTAAAAAATACATTTATCTTAGATTCTAGCTTAACAACACATATTTGCAACAATCTCTTAAGGATAAAGCATCTCTACCTACTAGTAACAGGAGACTATATCTAGGCAAGAAACATAAAAATCCTAATATAGAGATATAGAGCAGTTATTATTGCTATAGAAGAAACACAAGGGAAACAGACCCTTTACCTTAATAATATAGCATAGTGCCTAGATTTTCTCTGCAGTCTAATCTTATTTAGATTACTCTAACTACAAGGTATATAGTAGGAAAATTAAGAAGACCTAACTAGCCTTAGACAATAGGATAGAACAATTATAGCTACCCTATTAGAACAACATAGCTAGTAGGTTATTAAGAACTTAGTAGAATTAAATGCTGCCTTTTATGTACGCAAAAACTAATCTAAGAGATAGTTACAGTAGATAATAGCAATTATATAGCACAAACGCCTAGGCTATCTAAAGCTAGTAGCTATTAAGCACCTTGTACAACAATCTAAGAAAGTAAAGATTATAAGTATTACTACTATACAGTGCAACACCTACAGCAAATTAAAATTAAAACGCTAAATACGCAGAGCACTGCAATTAAACAACAAGAGTTCTAGCAAAAGAATTGCAATAGATTTCTACAAATACAAAGCAGGCAGCTATATAAAGGAAAAGAGTTAGATGCTTATTACCTACTAGTACTTAAGACACGTGTAGGACTTCTACTTTAAAGACAATAGGCTAGCACACTTAATTATACGCTTACTTAGCCTTTTGTCTAATTTATAAGGAAGCAATTTAATATTATAGTTAAAGTAATTAAGACAAATAACAAAATTGTTACTATTAAACAAGAAGTTAAAAGATAGTGCACGTCCTAATCTATTAGACTTAAGCCTTTAGCTCTAGATACACAAGCTTAGAACAGAAGAGCTAAACGCTTAGAAAGTATAATAAAAGAGAAGGCACGCGCAATTTAACTAGATGCAAATCTTCTATAAGAACTCTAGCTAGAAATTACTAGAGTAGCAGTATACTTATACAATTAAACGCTAAACTATCTAAACAAGTAAAAGACGCTCTACAAAATATTCTTTACGCGCGTAGCAGCTATAAACAGCATAGTTACAAGACTCTAAAAACTAAACTAAGCTTATCTTAGAGTGTACAGATGCAAAGCCTATGCTATAACAGATAATACCTATTAAGGAAAGTTAAGGCTACAACAGCTAGATCTAAAGGCCTAGATTAGATACCTAGTAGAATACTAGTTAACAAATATCTACTACATCTAGATCCTATCTATAGCTAAAGTTATAAGTACCTACAACATAGTATTTAATAAAGAAATAATTTTTAATAGCAAAACTAAGGACCTAATAGACAACCTTATATATAACACTCTTAAAGAAATTGTAACTTTAATAAGGACAATTAAACTCTTAGGCACTTATAGCTAACAACTTAAAACTAAAACGTTCTATAAAAACAATACTACTTAAGAGAATACTTTACAAAGGCAGCAGCCTATCTACTATTAGAGTAAAAGAGTTCTAGAGGCATATCTATTACTACCTCTAACACTACTACTAGCAGCCTTTCTTATTTAGGAAGAGATAAGAATGCAAAGGCAGACGCATCTACTTAAGCTACTTTAATAACTATCCTTTAGGCAGCTGCCTTTATAGTAAGCACTAACTTAAGACATATTAGTTAATACAAGAGTAAGCTAATTAATAAGGCTTAACTTAAATAACTAATAACAAAGAGAATTAAGCTCTATTGCAACTAGCTACTACTATTACTAACAGTACACTTAAAATTAGAGGAACCCTTTCTATACAAGATGTTTAAGAAAGCTAAACAAACGCACCTTAAGAGCTATTAACAAATAAAGTCTTAGACAGAGCTTCTAGCAGAACTAGTCTAAAAATTAGGATACTAGATCTTAGATTATATATAAGTCTATATATCCAAACTTAATAAACACTACTACCTTATTAAATACAAAGTAAGGCTTATAGTATAAGAGAACTAATAATATAACATTACATCTTAAGATATATACGCAGTAACACTAGCAAAACAATTGTTTAGAATACTTATAGTAATTACTGCTAAACATAACCTAGAACTAAAACAATATAACATTACTAATGCTTTTGTATATACTACAATTAACTAAGAGATTTATATAAGAATGCTTAGAGGATATTAGAAGCCTAGCACATTACTTAGAGTATAAAAGGCACTCTATAGCCTATAAATATTGCTATTACTCTAGCAGAAAGAATTTACAGCAACACTAGCCTAGATTAGATTTAAACAAATACCTTAGAAGCTATACTATATAATTAAAAAGAGAGTAATTATCTTCTTTTACGTAGATAATATTATTATTACGTACTATTTAAAACAACAACAAGAAGCAACAAAAGCTATTAATTTAATTAAGAAAAGATACTTATACATAGGTAAAGACAATCTCTAATAGTTTCTTAGCATAGAAGTATCCTAAGATTACTCTTATAAGATAGTCTAACTTTTATAAGTAGTATACGCGTACAAGATTAGCTAACTTGCTACTTAACAAGACCTCTAACATAATACTTTAATAGTAAGCATTAAGCTAAAGCTAAAAAACAGACTTAAAGAGCCTGCTAAGATTAACAAGTACTAGTAAAAGATTAGCTTACTACTCTTTGTAGCAGTTACAACTTAACCTAATATAGCATTTGCAACATTCTAGCTTGCTTGCTTCTTTATTAACCTAAGCACTAAACATTAAGATGCAGCTAACTAAGTACTCTTCTACCTAAGGCAAATAAAAACTCTAGCCTTAAAACTTAGCAAAGGAAAAGGTTTTAAGGTAGCTAGTAACGCGTTGTTTGCAGACAACACACTTAATTAAAAGAGCTTATAAAGATACGCAATTAAGCTATTTAGCAGACTAGTTGCTTAGAGAGTAAGTAAGTAAGATATAGTTACTACGTTAACAATAGAGGTAGAACTACTTACTTTGTTCTAAGTAGCTAAAGAGGCAATATTTATGTTGCAATTGCTAAAGAAGCTATAAGTAATATTAAGCAATCTAATTATTATAATTAAATGTAATAATACCTAGATAATACGTCTAGTAAATAAAGACGTAGCTAGGCTTTAAACTAAGCTTAGGCACGTTAACATTTACAATTACTAGCTATAACAAGAAGTTATCTAAAAGATAATTAAGGTAGAGTACGTACTATCTAACAATATAATAGCAGACAGTTTTACTAAAGCACTGCTACCTAATAAGTAGAGTAGTTTCCTTAATTAGCTAAGACTTGTTAAGCGCAAAGAGGCTATGCTAAAAGAAGCTAAACTTAAATTGCTGCAGAAACAGCTAGAGGGCCTTACAATATAAGCTAATTAACTAGTCTATAGAGCAGAACTAAAATTAGTATTATTGCAAATAGCAGCTAGAGGGCCTTACAAGCCAATTAACTAGTCTGTCTAGCTTGCAACCTAGCTTCTAAGCTAAAAGAGTATGTTAAATAGAAGGTATTATAGATAGCAGACTAGAACTAACCTAATAAGATTAGTAGTGTTAAGGCAATTAACCTGCTAAGAATTAGCGCAGGGGCCCTATCTAAAGCCAGATAAAACGTAGCACACACATAGAGAACAGAGAAGAGATAAACTATAATACAATAATTACAACTATTAATTCTACGTAATATCTTATCTTTTTAACAGTAATATTAGGTAGAAGTATAGGTCTAGCTTTAGGCCAAAGAGGTTTCTTAGTGTCTATCTTTTTTGCTTTAGCACTCTGTTGCTAGGTTATTATACTTAATACAGAGTTATCTTAAGAGAAGGCTTCTAGAGTTAGTTCTTTAGGGGGAGTTATTAGCGTTGCCTCTAATACTCTTAGGTTATTAATAGTCTCTAAGTTTCTATTATAGCGCTAAACGCAACTTTTACTAAAGTAATCCTAACTGTTGTGTTAATAGAAAGATCTAAACCTAAAGGCTTTAGCTGTTAAGAGATCTAAGGGATCTTAACTGTGTTTAATAGATTTAAGGTTGCAAATAGATCTAATTTAGATATTGTTCTGTGTGTTTTAACGCAATCTTTTTAAAAGTAATTTGTAATATTATCTAAATGCTATTACTAGCAGAACAAAGTTTCTCTTGTAATGTAACAACGTAGGTAGGTACAGCTATTAAGATTAAATTAGATACGTATCAGAGGCATATAGGAGTGCGTGTTGTATTAGAGATTCTAGATTAGCTATACACCTATAGGTCTTGTACAAAAGGACAAGAGAAACTTGTCCTCTATCTAATGCTATAGGCTTATATTTATAGTAGGCGTAGAAGCTAAGTTAGAGCGCTGTTAGAGCGCTATTAGTTCTAATCTACTATCTCTCTACATAATCTGTTACTAAGCCTTTATAAGGTATTAGATATAACATATGTTTGTATGTACTTGTTACATGTATACGCAAACTAAATAGAGATATATATATCTATATAGACTACTAGAAGATTAACGCTCTTATACGCAAGAACGTTTATCTAATCTCTTGTATTAATAAGCTGTTATTATGCCTCTCTAAAGCTAAGATCTTTACTAAGTTTAATATTAGAGCTGCCTTTAACAAAATTTGTATAGATTCTAACTCTAAAGAGTATACTATGTTCTAGACCTATTATAGTACCTATAAGTGCAAGGTGCTTTCTTTTAGCTTATGTAATAGGCTAGCTATGTATTAGTATTATATAAATAATATACTAATTAATTATCTTAATAATTTCTGTATTATATATCTTAACAATATTCTAATCTAATCTAAGAATATAAATTTATACTAGAAATACGTCTAAAAGGTTCTAGAGCGCCTACGTACTATAAGACTCTAAGTAAACATTTAGAAGAGTAAATTCTATATAACTTACATAAAGTATCTAAGTTACGTTTTAATAAACTAGGGCACTAAGGTTAACTCTAACAAGGTAGAAGCACTCTGTAACTAGGCTAAACCTACTATAGTTACTAGCGTTAAGTTATTTCTTAGTTTTACTAGTTTCTATTAATAATTTATTAAAGATTTCTCTTGTATAGCTAAACTAATTATAAAGCTTTAGAGTCTTACTACCTCTTTTAAATAGACTATAGACTGCTAATAGGCTTTTAATTAGATTAAAGCCTTACTTCTAGCTATTTCTACGCTATCTTATTTCTATTCTAAGTATAACATAAAATTAGAAACTAACGCGTTAGATAAAGTAATAGTAGAAGTACTTTCTTAAAGGCACTCTAATAATAAGTAGTATTCTGTAGCCTTCTTTAGTTACGCTCTATTTAGAGCTAAACTTAATTAGAAAATATATAACAAAGAACTATTTACTTTCTTAGAAGATTTTAAGAAGTAGAAAGCTAAGCTTACTTCTATATAGAGCTAAATCTAAGTGTATTTAGACTATTACTCCTTAGAATACTTTATAAGTACAAAGGTTCTTAATACACGTTAAGCCTAATAGGTAGAGGTTATTGCCTCTTTTAATTTTTGCATTAAATACACGCCTAGTAAGTTAAACAAGAAAGCTAATATCCTTAGCTAAAGAGAATAAGACGTTAGTAAGGTTAAGGCTGCCTAATAAGACAATAGATCTTGTATACGTTTAGGACCTAAACAACTAAACTACCTAATTAACTCTAAACTAGCCTAAAAATACGTCTGTATCTAGCTAGAGTCTGTAGTTTTTATTATTTTAGTTTACTTTATTAGTGCTCTCTTAAATATTAACTCTTTAGAACTAATTAAAGCCCTACTAGTAGAGAATTACTACTTCTTTAAGAAAGAATGCCTTATATGTTATAGGCTAGCCTGCAAAGATAGAATAATAAGGTGCTAAAAAGAGTTGTATTTCTTAAGCTTCTCTACTAGTTACAGAAGGAGTTTATATACTCTCTGTGCGTGCTAGTCTATAAAGAGGTAGTAAGGCTAGACTAAGCTCTTTCTAAGAAGGTAAAGGGCTAGGCAAAGCCTAGCCTATTATATACCTCTTTACTTACCCTCCTCTTAATATAAAGGCCTGCGTTATTGTAATATAGCAATTGCGTTACAAAGATAAGCTAAGGTTATTCTAGCGCTACTTGTTACCTAGCTGCCTACTATACGCGTATATCTGTGCGCCTACTGTAATTTTGTGTTAGCGCTTAGCTAGCTCTATCCTAGTTCTTGTACTACTAACACTATCTTCCTTTAGTCTCTCCTTCTACCTTTAGACTACGCCTAGACTATATACTAACTGCACCTGCTTTTCTAACAATTAACCTGTTAATTACTTCCTAATATTATCCCCTGCGCGCTCTAAGCGCCTTCCTTCTAACCTTGTTACGCTCTTAAGGCGCTGTTGTTATATAAGTAGTTATAAAGTAACTAGTAACTCTAATAATAAGGCTGTAACACTAAAGCGCGTGTAGTTTAACTGCTTATTATGCGTTAAGAAGTGCGCAGTTTACAGCTGTATTAACTATATATAGAATAGTAGCAAAAAGTGCAGCTTTTGTTATATAGTAAAATACTATTACAAGTTGTTTATAGGCTAGCTCTCTGCGCATCTAGCTCTTTGCGCAGCCCTTAAGGCCTATAAGCTTATTGCTAATAGTAAGAATATAGAAGTATATGTTAAAAAGGCTAGTACGTACACTTCTACGTACTTAAAGGCTGTAAGTAGTTTTCTAGCTACACCTGTTCTGCAACTGTTCTCTTAACTTACTATAGTTCTATAATACTAAGCTTAACTTTAAGGCAGCTTACTAGCTTACTTAGAATAGTAGCGTAACAGCCTTAGCCTTTAGCTTTACTTCTAACACTCTATTGTTATCTCTTGTTGTTGCAACGCCTAGCTGCAAGAACTAGGTAAACAACCTAGTTCTTGCCCTAAATATATTAGGCTAAGGTATACAAAAGATAATAGCGTTACAGCGCAAGATTATAGCTAACTAGAATATAAGTAGTAGCTAGCCTGCCTTCTATTTACAAGTTTACTAACTAAAGATTGCGTAAGGCCTTCTTTTACGCTACTCTTACTACTGCTCTTGTCCTTTCTTGCTTTAAGCTACGCGCAGTGTTACCTATAGGCTTTAGTAACAGCCTTTTAGGCCTACTCTATTACTGCTATTGCTGCTCTATGTTCTCTAATAATAATAAGTTGCCCTTTGTTAGAGATTAGGCTTAAGCTATTGTGTCTTTGTTATACCCTTAGGCTAACTCCTTAGAGTCTTCTGTAAGAGCCTAGCTATCTCTAGATAGTTACTTCTTTAGGGCCTAAAATAAATTTTCTATAGCCTACATAGCTCTAAATTTGTGTACTTATTGTCTCTTAAGTAATATTGCCTTACAAACGCTTTGTCTAGTTGCCTTTAAATGTGTAAAGTGCTTCTATATTAAGAAAGTTCTTTTTTAGGTGCTATAATAGTGTAAGCTATCTCTTCTACTTAACTAGCACTTGTTTCTTGTTGCAGCCTTATACGTTTTTCTCTTAAAGTATTTCTTTTACTTTCTATTTGCGCAGATCTTTATTCTTATCTTCTAGTTCTAGCGCTAGTCTTAGTCTAGAGTCTTAGAAGACTTAGCTTAAGAGTAGGTCTTTAGAGGCTAGTTTAACAAGGTTAACGTGTACTATTTTATAAAGGCTTTCTAGTAAATCTAAAGTAACTATAAGTAGCGTTAGTACAGCTACTACAGTATACTTTACTTATAGCTAGTCTAACTTCTTACTTTACTATACTGTTTTAACGTTTCTTATTAAGAACTACACTCTATCCCTAACCTAATATTAGCGTGCTAGTTAACGTGCCTAATCTGTAGCCTCTTGTTGTTTTTACTAAGTATACAAGATTACTACTTAGGCTATTTCTATTCCTTCTTATAGGTAGCGCATAAACTAGATAGCCTTCTTCTTTACTATTATATAAGACACTTATTAGATATACTTAGGCTAGATAAGTAGTATATTATATCTATTTAGTAGTAAATTAGAGCTAATACTAGTTGCAGAGGAGTTCCTGTTGTTAAGCGCTAGCTAGCAAGTAGTAAAGCACTAAGGCTAATTTATTTAGAAAAGGTTTATTATAACTCTTAAAACTAATTATACTTCTTAGTTAGCTTGTTTTATGCTGCTATCTATTTAAGAGTAGTGTACTATAGACAGAAGTTGTTTAACTCTAACAAGCTTGCACAAAGTTTTTTAAAATCTCTCTAGCTAGTCTAAGCTGCAGTTACTAATTATACTACTTAAGAAACTATAGAACTACTACTAGACTTCTTTAAATTGCTTTGCGCACTCTTTAGCCTTTATTAACAGCATAGCTTCTAGTTACACATATTTAGACAGCCTATTAGTAATAACTAAGAGATATTAGGAAAAGGCTTTGCAAGCTTATAAGAGATTTACTACAAAATCTATAGAGATTTAGGACTAGTATTAATTTGCAACTAGGATTAGCTATAAAAGACTCTGTTATTAGAGGCAAGATATATAAGCTTTGTAACAATAATAGTTATAGACAAACTAAGTAACGTCTGCAGCTATTCTATTCTAATAATAGTTTTTACGCAAGATCTAAAACGTCCTATTTTTGCTTAAGTAACTAGCTAAGTTTAAGTTATATACTTACTAAATAACTATTATAGTAAGTAGCTCTTACCTTAGTAGCTATATTACGCCTCTTTACTAAAGCGCGCTATGCGCAGAGACGTTACAGTTACTAACTTATTAATTTATCTTAGCTTCTAATAAAAATACTCTAGCGCCCTAGCGTACTGCTTGCAAACAGGCTTAATATGTCTTATCCTAGCGTATAGCTTTATTCTAAAGCTCTTGCATGTGCTAGTCTAAGAAGAGAAGATCTTCTAGAAAAAGTAGATAGTCTCTCTTATAGGGCTGTGTAGACGCAGACTAGACAAAAAGTAGAGTTATAACGCGCTCTAGTTGCAGTATGTAACCCTGCGTATTCTGCTTACGCTAGCTTAGTACGTCTAGATAAGTAGTAAAGCGCTCTAAGTAGTACTAAAAGTAAAAGTAAAATTTAGATAGTAGTTCTAACTAATATTATTATTGCTTTGTAAGCAATTACGTAGTTATAAAATATTCTAAGTTCTTATAGTCTATAAGAATAGTAAATAGCTTATAGACACTTTAAAGCTCTAGTGTCTATACTTTAAGGTATTTAACAACTACTATAAGCTTCTTGTTATAGATAGTATAGTTGCGTTATGCTAGTAACAAGAATGCAGAGTAGTATACAATAAGGTAAAGTACTCTATTAACGTTTTATAAGAAGCACTCTCTAAGAGCACTCTTAGAGCTATCTACTTCTACTACTATAGGCTGCGCAGGGTTCTACTAAGTTAGAACTAGTTTAGAGCTAAAGATATACTTTAAGCAGTTAAACGCGTATTGCGCTTTAGTTATCTATAGAAAAGTAGCGTTCTTCTTTGTTAACGCATATAAGGAGGCTATAACGCTAGAGAAATTTAGCATAAAGTCTTTATAGAAGTTAGTAAACCTAAGGAAACTCTAGACTTCTTTAGAAAATGTTAGAAACTCTTATTCTATAATAGCTTGTACTTTAGCAGAGTTTAGCTAAACAGCCTGTTCTACCTTAATAATATATCTTAGATACTTAACTATCTTTGTTATAAAAGTATACTTCTTAAGGTCTAGGTACAGACAAGTGTTATAGAGAAGTTAGAGGACCTGTTACACTTTACTATAGTAGTCTTTAAGTAAACTACTAGAGTAGATAAGTATATTATCTAAGTATGCTATAGTAAAGTCTTTTAGCGTTTCTTTAAGAGTAGTATTAATGTAACGCTAAAAAGAGAAGAGTGCACTAAAGAGTTCTATAAGATAGACAAGCTACTTAAAGAAGCTAAAGCGTGTACAAAATACTATAAAGTACTTATCTTTTACTGCAACTTTTATCTAGTAGAAGGCTAAGCAAATATTAACCTTTATAAACTACTTTACCTAAGAGAGTGTATAAAGAGTTTCTTTAATTAATAGAAGTAAGTATTAATCTACCTTTATAATTTTGTTTAGAGCCTAGTAGTTAACATAGAGGCGCTATGCACCTAAAGCCTTCTTTACTAGCAGAACTAGAGCCTCTACTACAAAGGAGCTAGCGTAGATCTAGCTCTTATCTAGAAGGTCTGTAACTTGCTGTTGTAGCTCTATTAGCTAATTGCAAGGCATAGAGTATAACAGACCCTAAGAAAGGTCTAGAGTCTTTTTATCTTTGCTTAGTTAGAGTTAGATATAATAGTCTATCTAGCCTCTGTACAGAGGTAGACTAGAGATAGAGCGTTTGTTAAAAACATCTGTAAAGTCTAAGATCTGCAGCAGAAGTAAGGTTATTAATATCTACTCTTTAGGTAACTTACTTAATATATTTATTATAGTATAGATACTAGTTATAGCAAATATTGTGCAGCGCTTTTATAACTTAAAATAGTTATAAAACTCTTGTGTTGCCTTAGTAGCGCTAATCTCTTTTAGAAGTAGAAAAGTAGTATAGCAGGTCTTTTCCTTTACTAGTAGGTTTCTAGCCTACCTAATAGTTATTATGCTATTAGTTGCATAAATAGCTACCTTTTTATAGGCTAGCTATAGTTTCCCTAGGATTAAGTTGTAGGTAAAGCTAAAGACTAAGTAAGCAACTAATTGCAATTGCTAACTATTAATATTATAGTCTAAGAACGCAATTTAAGTAATTAGCGTAAGTGTACTATTTGTAGCAGCCTGCTTTAGGCGTAGTAGCAGAATATTAGTAGTGTATACTCTTATCCTATCTGCTAGCGCAGCGTTAATAGCGCTATAACACTTATATCTTATATCTACTAAGGCGTTAACATTAGTAGCGCTGTCTAGTAATAGTAGAACAAGAAATATGTTGCTGTTAAGGTAGTTAAGTAGCGTTTCTTGTTCCTTGTCTCTTCTACTAATACTATTTAAGAGGTGCCCCTATCTCTCTAAGAAGGTAAAAGCTACTAGTTTTTTTAAAATCTTTATTAGGGCTTTCTTACTGCGCAAAGCGCTAACAGCGTAGATCTATACTGCGTTTAGATAGCCCTGCACGTAGTGTTCTTACTTACTATAACACTTATATAAATTACCTTTATAACGCTACTTATAGAGCTCTTTAGAAACTTAGTTTTTTAACTAAAGTTAGCCTGCACTATTTGCTTACTAGGCCTTAACCTATTCTTTTGTCTCTAAACCTATACTAACTACAGATACTGTTACTATCTTAACGTCTCTGTCTAAGTTCTTCTTTGCTTAGGTCTCTCTTTTTATGTACAAGTATTAATACTCCTTAATAGCTGTAGTTTTTAAGTTAATTATAATAGATTAATACTCTACTACTGCTTAGTTATAATTAGTACAGGAAACGCTATAGTAAAGAGCAACTTGTTATAGAGAGTAGTTTAGAGCGTATTATAATTTGTTAAGTTACTATTTGTTGTTCTATGTTGCTCTTTTATATTACAAGAGAAGAGACTTAAAGTATAAAAAGAAGTTAGTAAAGGACTCCTTCTTAGCCTAGCGCAGCCTCTCTAAAACTACTTAAGCACGTTCTTTACTATACTTATCTTTATAGCAGAAATTAAGATATTTTATAAAGTTTATAGAGTTCTAATTGCTTACTTCTCCTCTACTAGCGTAGTAGAAGGTAACTTCTTGTTAGACCTTTAGCAACAAGTTAGCTTAAATAAAGGCGTATTAGTCTTAGGCGCTTCTAATAAAAGTAGAGTTAGTCTTAAGCTTATAGGTTATAGTAACCTCTTAAGTAGTAAAGTAAGACTTGTTACTTAAAAACAAGTTGCCTAGAAGTAGCAGCTTGCGTTAGACTAGAGAAAGAGTAGAAGTAGTAAGCGTTAAATTTTTAGCAGTTTGCGCGTAGTAAAGTGCTAAAGAGAAGTTTAGCGTAAGAGCTAAAGAGAGGAAAAGAGAGTTTGTAAGTTAAGTAACAAGAAACTAGAGTACTGTTTCTAGAGCGTTAATTTAGTTCTCTATAGCTTAAAAGCAACTGTCTAACAGAGCACAGTAAGCCTAAAGGTTAGTTTAAGACTTTTGCTCTTTAGGCTCTAACTTAGTGTTAGAGTGTTAGTTAGATAGAGCTATTCTACAGTTATTGTTGTATTAGAAAAGAATACAATTGTTATAGGCTAGCCTGCAAAGATAGAATAATAAGGTGCTAGAAAGAGTTGTATTCCTTAAGCTTCTCTACTAGTTACAGAAGGGGTTTATATACCCTCTGTACGTGCTAGTCTATAAAGAGGTAGTAAGGCTAGACCAAGCTCTTTCTAAGAAGGCAAAGAGCTAGGCAAAGCCTAGCCTATTACATTATGTTACTATAGCTATATTATGTCTAAGAAGAACTACTACTATATTACTTACACCTATATATACCTAGAGATTCCTTCTTGTACACTTAACTAATTAAAGAGGCTTACAATTAAGTATCTACTACTTACCTAAGTACTATAAAGATATATTAGCTTTTAGCCTAGTAATATTATTAGAAAGGTATAGAAGCTATATATAAATACTATATACAAAACTACGTATTCTGTTAGAGATCTTACCTAAGACAGCTCTAATTCTAAGGTTTTCTCTATTTGTTACTAATTTCTAATAGGCCTATATAGCATTTGTGCATAGATTTTAAGATATTTCTAACAGATTGTTATAGCTATAATTAAATTATAGTTGTTATTAATTGTCTATTTAAGTATGCTATTTCTATTTCTTGCTATAAAATAATTAACGCTTAAGAAATAGCTTACTTATTTATCTAATAAGTATACTAATTTAGCTATACGCCTAAAAGTATAGCGTCTGACTATAGACTCTAGTTTGTGTCCTAATTCTAGTCTAAGTTCTATAAGATCCTAGGCGTACAAATTAAGCTTTCTACAGCTTACTATAAACAAACAAATAGATAAACTAAGATTATAAACAAGTATATTAATTAACAATTAAGACCCTTTGTATCTTATTACTAGGACAACTAGAGTAACCTTTTGCTAATAATTATTTAAGCCTAAGCTACGCTGCTGCACTCTACAATTAGTATAGCGCTATACTAGCTTCTTTTTAGATCTAAACTACGCTAAAGCTAAGATTAGTTATTATTTACTTTAAAACATAAGAATACTAATGTTAAAGACGCCTTAAGCTTAGCTACTTATATGCACAAAGCCTAGCGTATAGCTAAAGATAATATAGAAAAGGCTTAACAATATATAGCTACTAAAGTTAATAAATATTAATAACCTGTTAATTAGTTAGTAGATAACAAGGTTTACGTATTAACCTAAAACCTATCTGTTACCTGCTTAAGTTGCAAGCTTGCTAAATTGTAAAAAAGACCTTTTAAAGTTCTAGAATAAGTTAAGTATTTATTCTAATTAAAACTACTAAAAGGCTCTAAGATCTATAACGTGTTTGCTCTAGACGTCCTTTGCAAAGACTTTAACAACCTCTTACCTAGTTAGCTAAGTCTAAACCTATCTAGCATCTTAATTTAAGGCGTTAAAGAATAGAAAGTTAAGAAGATCTTAGCTAGTAAGCTATACTACTCTATCTTAAAGTATTACGTAAAATAAGTAGGCTATAATCCTAACCTTACCTAGTATAATACTTTAAACTTTATAGGCGCTCTATACATATTACAAGTGTTCTACAAGCGTTAGCTAAGTAGATTATAGTATAAGAAAAAGAAGTTAAAGATCTTACAGTATTGTAAGATAATTATATTAGAGAAATTAAACTTAATATTACAACTACTATACTAGTATATAATAGCTATTAATAATAGAAGTCTTATTCTTCTATTAGATCTAATAGTAGACTATTACTACTACTAGTAGAACGTTTTTAACTATCTAAATCTTTAGGTGCACATACTAATACACTACCTAGTTGTCTTCTATTCTAGCTCTACTTACTGTAAGTACTAGTCTCTTACGCTGCCTTTTGCGCCTTCTCTTACTCTACTAACTAATTAGCTCTTAATACTATTATAATATCTACTAGCTAGGTAACTACACTAGTTAACCTAGCTATACTCTTCCTAAGCGCCCTAACCTCCTTAGCTATCTCTCTAACCTCTTTAGCTAGCTCTTCTCTCTAGTAATAAGCGCTAACTAACAAGTTAGCATTATTTAAGTTAGCTACTTATGCAGTACTTACTTACACTACAGTAGCTAACTAAAACGCTGCGTCTTTAATAGTAACCTTTTACTTTAACATAACTTTATTAGACTTATCTCTACTTAGGGTAGTAAACCTGTAGTTAAAGGTCTTAGAAAGGCTATTATACTCTTAGTCTGCATATAAAGAAACTAGGTAATACTTCTTATTTAAGAGTGTGCAATATGTACACTTCTTAGAAATATTTAAATAGAATCTAAACTTAATATTAAACTAGCTGTAAGCAAAAGCTCTTGCAGCCTATAGGTAAACAACCTAATAGGCTAAGAGATAAGCTCTAAAAGAGATAAGAATAGGTATTATATATATCTGCAAAACAGTTAGCTAGTAATTAAATTAAGAGAGTAGTTAGATAGTAGTAAGTATATAAACGTGTAGAAAGAGAGTATAAGAAAGTAGTATACTAAGAGCTAGCCTTATATATATACTCTAAAAACTTTAAGTAAAGTTAAGATAATAAACGCGCTGCTGCGCTAAGTATAATAATAATAAACAGCTATAACGCGTTATTAGAAATTTAAAGTTAAAGTAAATAAGACTTTTAGAAAATTTTAAAAGGTATCTAAAAGCGCACTAATACAGACCTAATTAATAGAGACTATTAATTTTAAGAAGAAAAGTAATATAACAAGTATATACAAACATATATTATATCTAATACTCTATAAAGGCTTAGTAACAGATTATGCAAGAAATAGTAGAGGTAATACTAAAAGCGCTTTAAATTAGCTTTAACTTAGTTACTACTTTAACTATAAATATAAGCCTATTATATTAGATAAAAGACAAGTTTTTCTTATCTTTCTATACAAGACCTATAGGTATATAGCTAATCTAGAATCTCTAATACAACACGCACCCCTATATGCCTCTAACACGTATCTAATTTAATCCTAATAGCTGTACCTACCTGCGTTGTTACAGCTATTAGGTATAGGTTAGGTTAGTAGTTTAGTTAGAGTACTTACTATAGAATTATACTTATACAGCGCCTCTAATATAACGCTTGTAATAAGTATATTACTAAGAAGTAAAGTAGAGCAAAAGAAATAAGTTTATTTTAGTATATATTCTAAAAGAAGGTTTTAAGATATAGTAGTTAGCGTTATAATACTTTACTTATCTTTAGATAAAGATATAATATAAGTATATAAGAAAACTAGTATTCTTAGAAGTTAGAGGTAAGTTTAGATATCTAGTATATAGAACTTTACAATACTAAAATTAACGTAACTATAATTATTATACTAAAACTTAGCTTAAAATATAGCTATATATTAGAATACTAAATATTTACAACTATTTGCAAACAACTTAATCTTTTTCCTAAACTTGTTTAGTAAAATAGCTTGCTATACTTAATTTATTTTCCTTAGTTTATACTAAATAAATTAAATTAAATATTTGATCTGTATTTGTTTGTTGCGGAGTCTGATGAAATGACATTTCCTATACGACGAAGCCACTATTAGCACACGTGAGACCTTATGTAGCCATATCCATCAGCAAGTACAGGGCAGATGGCAAAAGGTAAAAGAAAAGTTCCAGTCTACTTTGCGGCAGTGCTCCGCTTGGCAATGCTCGTAGCTAGCCATCTCAACGACGCAGCACCCAGCAGGTCAAATATGGACATCTCACACTGCGTCATAGGCACAAGCCAGTTCCTCAGCTCTACAGCAACCAAAGAGTCGACGCCGTATTTAGCCAGCGGCTTAGTCGCGTCAATATCCTGTTCAGGAATGACAAACATGTCGGCCAACTTTCCAACCACAGCCTCCTCGACAATCTCGCTGGCTTCCTTGACCGAAGTTGCATTCTTTAGACGCTCCTTGAAACCCGCTTTTCCTTTGGCTCCATCTCCAGCCTTGGTACCAGAAGCGTCGCCGCGATTCGCACGGTTGTCGACCAGTGCGGCGAATCGCAACTCTTTGCCCCAGATTTGCTTGCGTACCGCGCTGCTTGCTAGTCCGGTGACGATCTGCGCTGTGCGTGGCGTGCGAATGGGATGCCTTATGCAGTAGTCTAGCAGCTGAAGAACGTCATGCTCCGCGAGCTGGCGATGACCGCTGGCAAGCAATCGCTCTGCGACACCAGCCTTGTTCTCGGCCACATAACCCACCCCATCAACCATACCCAAGTCGATTGTGATGCAGGGCAGACCTGCTGCTGCTCGTCGACGTGCGATGGCGTCCTGGAACGTTCCACCGGCAGTGTAGTTTGCTTGTGAAGCGGAGCCGATAACGCCAAAGGCTGATGACAAGATGATGAAGAAATCCAGATCTTCTGCACGAGGGAATAGGTCGTGAAGATGTTGTGTCGCGGTCACCTTTGCGGCAAGCGCGTCGTTCCACTGCGCCGACGTCATGCGCTCGAGAATGGAATCTTGAAGTATCATACCACCATGGATGATTCCACGCACAGGAGGCATGCTCTCTCTGCACTTGGCGATGACAGCCTTCAAGCTTGCCATATCCGATGCATCACAATTCTTCAACAAAACCCGAGCACCAAGGGCGCTGAGTTCTGCTTCCAACGATGCAGAATTCGGACCGTTTTCGGCATGACGTGAGAGAAGTATGAGATGCTTTGCACCATGCTCGACTAACCAGCGCGCGTAAGCTCGTCCAATGCCTCCAAGTCCACCAATGATAAGGTATGAGGCATCGGAAGATAAGCTTGCAACATGTGTACGTGGTAAAGTCTAGGGAGCATCAGCACCAAGAAAGGAGAGGGAGTCGTCTCAATACTGACCTTAACCATGTCGTTGACATTCGGGACCACGACGATCTTGCCAACGTGTTTTCCGGCCTGCATCGTCCGAAAAGCGCGTGCGATATCAGCAATTGGATATGTTGTGACAGGGAAAATGTTGCTAATAATTTTAGTCTTCAATAACTCCATGACCGCGACAAGCACTCTCTGAACAATATGACCACGCGTGTCACAGAGCTGGACGAGGTCGACCGCACTGAATCCAATAGCTTTCCGGAAGGGACGCATCTCCAAAGCCTTGTTCGAGTGGATGTCTCGTTTTCCGATCTCGATAAATCGACCGTGCTGTGCAACGATGTTCCAGGTCGCGTTGAGCAATGGCCCAGCCAGGGAGTTGATGACAACGTCTACACCTTGTTGGTTCGTCGCCTCTAGCACTCCTGTGACAAAAGACTCGTCGCGACTAGAAAATATATGCTCGCTTGACAGTCCGTATGTTTTCATCAGGAAGTCTCGCTTTTCTTGTGAACCAACTGTGGCTAGGACTTTGATGCCTTTCCACTGCGCTAAGATAATGCATGCCTGACCGACGCCTCCAGCAGCTGCATGTACGAGCATAGTCTCTCCTTGTTCCACGCGTGCAGCATCGAACATGGAGTAGTATGCTGTTGCAAAGACCGCCGCAACACTTGCAGCTTCGGGAAAATCCATGTGCTCTGGCATGGCGACGACATTGTGCCAGGGGACTCGTACTCGCGCAGATATGTGCCCGTGTGGGGTAAGGGCGATAACGCGTGTGCCAGGCTGAAGATGGTCGCGACAGTTGGATCCGACGCGTGTGACTACGCCTGCGCGTTCGACACCGAGCTCCTGTTTCTCGTCGAGCTGACCCATGGCACTCATAACGTCGCGGAAATTGATACCGTATGCCTGCGGCTCTACCTCGATCCAACCCTCGGGCAGCGGTAAATCAAAGTCGGCGTCATCGCGAAAAACGATGCTGTCAAGCAGACCAGGCTTTGTCACCTCGAGCCTGAGAACCCTGCCGTCACGGGTGTTCTGCAGAAATGGTTGCATCTCGGTCTTGTTGCTATTGTTGATGAATTTCTCATTTTCAGCAAGATCCCGATCAAGACGTGGCAGCAGAATCTTGCCGTTGCGCTCGGCATATTCGAAGTCCTCGGGAGCATCGCTAGTGCTGTTGAAGATGTTGGCAAACACTTTGACTATACGTGCCGGGGAACCGGAATCCCATTTACGAGATGGATCCAGATCTAGCGAGCCGAAATGTTTGCTGCCAGCTTCAACACGACATGTACGAAGGAAACCCTTGTGCACAGCGTTCTCGGGATATTCGCAATTTATAGCTGACCCCTTAGTGACCCACAGTAGACCTTTGCTCTTGGTAGCTAGAGTCTTGATGGACTCAAAGTCGTACTCATTGTGCTGTTTGGCCGCATCCTCGAGACCTGAAAGAAAGATGCAAATTTTATGTTCAACGTTGAGATTTCCAAGCTCCATAAGCTCGGGTTCAATACCCGTAAGGTTCTTGAGCTTCTGGGTCAGGTCTTGCAGCCAGTCGACCGGCATTTCGGGTGTATCGTAAACTAGTGCCAACTCATTATCGTAGACGGGCGCTTGTTCGGGAATCGCAGTTGCCATGATGACGCTCATAGCCCGATGATCCACATCCTCGCAATCCCAAACATCTAGATCGATGCCTGTAAAGCCAGCGTTTTCCAAGATAGGCTTCCATTGCTGTAACGGCATGTTTGGGCTGTACTTCCGCTCTGGTTCTTCGCTTAGCCACCAACCCGGCAGCGTACCAAAGATCAAATGTCCATCTACTGTGTCTCTCGTTGTCTCTACCAGTAGAAGCTTACCGTCGTCCTTGAGCAGCTTACGCACGTTGCGCATGGTGACGGACATCTTCTTAGTTGCATGAAGGACTTGCGCGGCGATGATCAAATCGTACTTCTCCGTGAAGCCCTGCTCTACTAGATCCTGCTCTATGTTCAGTGGCTGATAATCCACCAGGTCACCGTAAGCTGCAAATTGATCCCTAGCTGCTTGGAAGAAACCCGAGGAGATGTCGGTGAACGTATAGTGTTCGAAACTAGCAGATATGATGCCGTTACCTCCAAGGGCTTTCAAAACTGGACCAGTACAGCCTCCAGTTCCTGCGCCGATCTCAAGGATGCGAGCTCGAGGCTTCTCGCGCGTGATGGCTTTCGCAATCTCAGCCAGCTGCTGGGTTGACTCGGTGAAATGTAGCATTTCTCGATAGAACTTGTACAAGAGACCTCCTTCTAACATAATTTCGAGTGGTGCGACCTCCTTACGGAGGATAGCAAGCAGTTTCTGACCAACGCGCACCGTCAGTGCACCGTTCGTGCTCGCTCCAGCGACTCGGTCAATGAGTGCAGCTTTTGCTCCGGGAGTTGCTCGCGCCCATTTTGAGCTCCGCGGTGCCAGCTTATCGTCTGTTGCGAGCTGCAGCTGCAGTTCCATCCAGCGGTAGAGTGACTTGTGATACCATTCGAGCTGGTCAATATCTTCCGAAGTGAGAAGCGACATAGTGTCCGCGATCAGGTAAAATGCGGCCCGTGTCAGCTCTTGGCTTATGCTGATCTCTGCCAGATCCGCAGCACGTTGCAATTGTACGCTGAATAATTCTTGAGGGGGATTGAGCTGAACACTTGGCACCCACTCTTCGAAGGAGCATATCTCCATCTGGCTTTCGCTACTATCGAATGCGGCAGCGCCAACAGATTGGAAGCGCATTGCGTCAACCTCGATGACCATGCGATCACCACACTGAGGTCTCACGGCAAGTGAGACATCAAAGCCTTGCCGATGGTAGTGAAGAAGGCGAGAGCTGGCTTGAAGATTCGTGCCTGGCTCTGGACTGATATCGGTTGAAATGAACAACGACTTGACAGATCGGGGCACTGCAGCACCAACTGTATTACGCGCTTGTGTCGACAGTGCTGTGTATGCAGCTTGGAAGACAGCGTCAAGAGTAATTGGATGGATGACGTGTGGTTGCTGCCAGTTGTATGGCATCTGTGATGCTGAGTCTGGCACCACAAGCGTCGAGATCGACTGATCATCACCCTTGCGAATAGCAGTAAGAGCCTGGAACGACTGACCATGCTTAACGCCGACTGCAGCCAAAGACTCGTAGAACGCTTTGGGCACCGTGGCCCCGCGGTCCGCAATAGTCATGTTGATTTCACGAGTAGATCTCAAGGCTGGGCCCAACCGTGAGGAGTTAAAGTCCACGGTGATATAGCCCCGTGCCGCCTCAGCCCACGATCCATCGGCAACTGCTGCATAAATGCGGAAGACACGCCTACTGGCGTCGAGAGCTTTCTCGCTGACCGGCTCGAGAAACAGCTGGACTTCAACCCCTTCATTGTTCTCAGGAATGACGGTTGCGCGAAGAATCTCGAGCTCCTCGAGAAGATAACCTGCGACTGCAGACTTGGACGAATGAAGCTGGTGCATAGCTTCAATGGCCATGGTAATATATCCAGCACCAGGATACACGATATCACCTTGTACCATATGATCACGGACCCAAGGCAGCTGGGCATGATTAGTGAGACTGTGCTGGTGCAAAATCGAAGCATACATATGACTTACCTCGCCCGGACGAATTACTTGACGCCAGATTGGGGAACGATCGCTAGTCCCGGTCAGACGCACACCAAGTAGATCATGTTGCGGGTGTTTGCGGAATCTATGTTCGTGGCTGATGCGCGACTCGTGCCAGAATCGCTGGCTGTGATTCCACGCATACGATGGCAGACCGGGCACAACTTGAAGACCCTGACGGCCCTTGGGCGTGTTTACAAGAGAGGTGTTGACAGTATAACCTCTGGAGATGAGAAAGCCAGTAAGTTCTTGTATAGTTAGCACGGCATTTTTGCCACGCTCCAGGCATGTTGCATAAGAGACAGACAAGCCCTTCAATGCCGGAGATGAAAGACATTGACGAATGGGCCCAGCCAGGGCACTATGTGGACCAATCTCTACAACAATGTCGACGTTCTGCTCTGTTTTGCCATCTGTATGCTCGGTGGCAACCATATTGCGAAGCGAGTCGTGGAATAGCACGGGGTGCGTCATATTCTGAACCCAATGCTCCGGGCCCAGCGAGAGAGCACTATCAATCTTGGTACCTGTAACTGGAGACGTGAATAGCACATCTTCTTTGTACACTCGCTGCTTGCTCATACGTTCCTCCAACGCTGCACGGTACGCTATCTGTAGTGGCAGCATGTGGTGTGAGTGGAAGGCGGTTTGGACAAGCAGCTTACGCGCAAAAATGCCTTTGGAATTGAACTCGGCCGCAAGCTCTTGGATTTCTGTGATGTCGCCGGATAGAGTGACACTGGAAGGGCTATTTTCACATGCAATGACGACCTTGCCTGGCGCGATAGCATCAACGTATGGTTTCGCATCGGATGCGCCCAAACCAACGGCCAACATCCCGCCCGGGGTACTATGAGCTTCTGCGGAAAGGTATTGGTCTGTGATAAGGCCTCGAAAATATGTAGCAGCCATAGCGTCGCGCAGATTAAGGGCTCCAGTCGCAAAAGCCGCCGCTATCTCGCCGGACGAGTGTCCCGTCACGGCAGCTGGTTCGATACCAAAATCATGTAGCAGACGTACTAGAGCAAGTTGCACAGCGCATGTGAGAGGCATACTGAACATGACTTTGTTGACGTTCGATGTGTCTTGACTGCGTTGAAGTTCTGCAATGAGCGACCAGTCGGCGCCAAAGGATTGTATGATTTCGTCGCATTCCGTAAGGGTGTTTTGGTACACAGGGTATGAGGCCGAAAGTTCTCGCCCCATGGCATACCACTGCGCTCCCTGCCCATTAAAGACGAATCCCAGACGGGGGGGCCTATCAGCACTTTGGGAATTCTGGATTGTGCTCCCCTCGAGCGCATTTACGAGGTCTGGTACTCCACAAGCGCTCACCGCGAGGGTCCATGGGAACCGTGTCCGCCGTTCCGTCAATGTATAGGCTAGGTTTGCAAAGGCGGATCCATTCATGAACTTTTCCCCAGATGATTTGAGGTATTTCTTTAAGTTTGCGGCCATTTGCCGCGTACTGTTTTGATGGCGTGCGCTGAGTAAGAAGAGTTGATGGGAGGGGATTTGACCATGGTTCGTGGAGTCGACTAGTTGTGATGGGGCTTCTTCCATAATCACGTGTGTGTTTGTACCACCGTACCCAAAATTATTGACAGATACGCGACGTGGTCCCTTTGATTTCCATGCCTCCAATTCAGTGGGTACCTGAGGGGTTGTGAGAAAGTGTACACGAAGGACACGAACACATAATACGTACCACTATGCCGAGGCCTGGTAAGTCAATCTCTGGATTCGCCTTTTCGAAGTTCAGACTTGGTGGTATCTGTCGATTTTCCAAGGCCAGGACCATCTTGATAACCGCAGCCAGTCCCGATGCAGCCTCTGTATGCCCTAGATTTGTCTTGACGCTTCCCACGTAAAGAGGTGTATCTCTTCCGCGTCCCATCGCCTGCCCAATGGCTCTAGCTTCAGCGGGATCGCCAACTTTCGTTCCTGTGCCATGAGCTTCAACGACGGTAGTGTCGAGCGGATCTAATCCTGCACGTGCATAACACGCTGCGATTAACTTTTGCTGCGCATCGGAGCTTGGAGCAGTAATGGTAGGTGTGTGGCCATCCTGATTTGCGGCGGTTTCTCGCACAACTGCGCGGATCACGTCCCCATCATGTATGGCGGTAGTCAAGCGTTTCAAGACAATGGCGGCAATGCCGTCCCCGCGGCCGTAGCCCTGCGCGCGGGCGTCGAAGGCGTAGCACTTGCCATCTGGACCACAGGTCCTAGATTATTTGGTCAGAATGAATACAGAACCACAGATCAATGACCCACTGTAGAGTTGACAGGTTCACAAATGCGTCGGGGTTTAGATTAAGACACGCGCCTCCCACGATTGCACAATCTGAGTCTCCTGCACGCAAACTTTGGGCAGCAAAGTGCAAGCCCATCAAGCTCGTGCTGCAGCCCGTATCGATGGCAACAGAGGGGCCCTTGAGGTCGAAGAAATGCGAGACGCGATTTGCTAGCATGGCTGCGTAGTTACCAGTAACAAAAGATCGCGACATTTTTAACGGATCGCGAAGCTGAAGATCGTGATAGTCTTTTGTGAAGGAGCCAGTAAAGACAGCCGTGTTGGACCCCATGACAGAAGAGAGTGGTATGCCAGCAGATTCAAGTGCCTCGAACACAATCTCGAGTTGAATCCGGATTTGTGGATCCATCGCCGCAGCCACTTCGGCGGATAGATTGAAGAAGGAGGTGTCGAAGGCTCCTGGGTCTCCTTGAAGAAAAAAACCGCCTTTCATTGACATGGTCGAAAGAAGATCGGATCGGGGATGATAGAAAGCGTTTTGGTTGAACCGCTCGTCAGGTACCACAGACCATGCGTCGCGACCCTGTGAAACTAGGTCCCATAGCTTTTCCGGACTCGTCGCGTCGCCAGCGAAGCGGCATGCCATGCCAACGATGGCAAGAGACTCGTTCACTTGATCAACCATGGGATTTGAACCGTTGATATGAGAGTCACATGTCTCATTCGTCCTCGAGCCATGGCTGTTGATGGTCATGGCGAGCGTAGGAACTGTGCTGTGTCTATGCCTCGAATGGAAAGTCGAACAATGAAAGATGAGCAAACAATACTACCATAGAATGACAGCCAGAGAATGAATCAGGCCTACGTATGAGATAGAACGCTGCGTGATCATAAATCAAGAGCTTTGAGGCCATACCATAGTGACATAACTGCCAGGCACTGTTATTGGACCGTACATATCCCGGGCACCATGTTCCATCAAGGCTTACGGTGCGGGCTTCACCGAACGTAGCACCCCCGCGTCTCCGGTTCCAGAAACGCTTTAGGCTGCGTAGCTTATGCGTGATGTGCGGAACTCGATCCAGAAAATGCCGCGTGGACCCCGCGACCCTCTGGCAATAGCATCTTGCCCAAGGCTCCTAGGACGAGCACCCTACACAGCAAGTGACGCTCGGTAATAGCACCATTTCGAAGCCGGGGTAACTCCATAGTCGACACTGTGCTGACACCGTGCGACATTCTGGAGCATCTTTGTTGTGCTTCGATTCCGAACAAGCAGACTTGTTCGCTTCCTTTTGTAGCTCTCCTCGATTGGTGACCTGGCACCTACATCAATCAGTATTATGCTGAGCATAGGAGATCCACGTAGGATGGCGTTCTCGGATATCGGGTCCTGTCTGGCCCTCTTGTGGCTTTGTGGAGTGAGCACAGTTCCTGCCTGTCTCGATTGTTCGGTGCTAACATCGCTGATATGAATGCAGTACACGATACAGGCCATTTTCAACGTCCTCTACAATCTCTACTGGCATCCCTTGGCCAAGTTTCCAGGTCCAAAACATGCAGCCTGTACCAATGTACGTGTGCAACCTGCTCCTTTTCCATGTTGTTTCCAGTTGGTGATTTGGGGCGTTGTTCAACAGATTCCGCACAGTGCGTGGTTTTTCAGCGGCCGACAACCGTACAAACTTCTGGGTCTGCATAACAAGTATGGTCAGTTTCGGCCCATGCACACAGTTCAATTGTTCCAGATCATAACAGTTGCTTCTAGGCCCAGTAGTCCGAACAGCGCCGAACGAGCTTTCTTTCAACTCTGCGCAATCGTGGAAAGATATTTATGGCTTCCGCCAAGGTCACAAAACGTTCAATAAGAGCGAATTCTATGATGGCGGCTCTTTCGCTGGTCGTGGCGTACACAGCATTGTGAGTGAACGAGATGTAGACGCCCACGGACAGATGCGAAAATATCTCTCGCACGCCTTTTCCGATCGGTCTCTTTCGGAGCAAGAGGAGATGATCGGACAGAAAATTGGCAGATTTGTAGACCTGGCAGGTGAGCGTGGGCAGCAGAAAGGTGGCTGGGATATTGGAGAAGCGTACGAAATGTTGACATTTGACATCATTGGCGATTTGGCCTTCGGGGAGTCCTTTGGCGCTTTGGAAGAGGGTACGTATCTACGCTGTCTTAACGATAAGCAAGACTGCGCATGACTTACACCATACGGGAACAGGCAAGGCACATGCATGGATCAACATCGCGCTGGGTGCTCTGGCACAAGGCGCGCTGGCAGACATGTTCAAGCGGTTCCCTGGGCTGGCAACGGCGCTGGTTCCACTCTTCAAGGCCAAAATCAACAAGTTGACCGAGGACACGCGCACGAATGAAGAATTCGCGATGAAGCTGATTGACAAGCGCATATCGCGCAAGACCAATAAGCATAAAGACTTCATGTCGCGGATCCTCGAGCAGCGGGACCCCAAGGAGGTGTCGGATGTGCAGCTGGCGGCGCACGCATCCGACTTTGTGCTTGCGGGCAGCGAAACCACGGCCACGGCTTTGGGCGCGATAACATATTATCTGCTGAAGGCGCCAATGGTCATGCAGAAACTGCAGGGTGAGATTCGGGAAGCATTCAAAAGCTACGGCGCCATTGACGCGCAGGCCACGCTACGACTGCGCTACTTGAGGGCCGTGATACTCGAAGGCTTGCGCATCTACCCGCCTCTGCCACTTGGTCTACCAAGAGTGGTACCCGATGGGGGAGATGTAGTGGACGGACACTTTGTACCGGGTGGTGTACGTGCGCGTTGTTGTGTGAGCAGAAGGTCGCGAGGCTGACTGGATTCATCCAGGTCATCGTGTCGACAAACCCTGTCGCTGCAAGTCTGGCTCCTGCCAATTTCGCGGAGCCGGAGGCCTTCATACCGGATCGCTGGCTGGAGCAGAGTGACGACATTTTGGACGCAGCTCAGCCGTTTTCGCTGGGCCCGCGCGGCTGTCTAGGACGCAAGTAAGTACACACTGTAGCTGTACTCCAAGTAGAGGCTGTCTGACACGGGGTGACAGTTTGGGGTGGATGGAGCTCCGCACAACACTGGCCAGGCTGCTATGGAGATACGAACTGCATCTGGTCGACGAGGCTTTGGACTGGCACCGAGACTCACGGATGCATACTCTGTGGAAAAAGCCAAAATTGATGGTGGTGGTGGAGGAGATGATGGACGGAGGGGGAGGCAGAGAGATGAGACCACGCTAACCTAATTTGGCTGATCAAATCGGGTAGGCACCGAGGCTCGAGCTGGACTATCCAATGAGTACTCCGACACGAGTACTCCGTATATATACATATATAATGTATATATAGATCTATATATGTATGTATACATATACGTGGCATACACATTCCACACAACACATGACTGCTTGTTGCCGCTATTAACTCCCATACACAGCTTCGAGTGACGTGTTGAATCCCACTATGGCATCCATTCACCTGGACGACAGCAGCATACCTACGCTGCAAGGCAAGACTGCAATCGTGACGGGCGGCGCGTCAGGCATTGGCCTTGCCGCAGCACGACTGCTGGTACGCAAAGGCGCCGTTGTGCACGTGCTTGACGTGTCGGAGCCAGACGCCGACGAGCATGTCAGTGGGCTGCACTTGCACAAGTGCGACGTCTCGTCGTGGACGGAGCTTCGCGCTGCTTTTGCCACCATCGGGCACGTCGACTTCGCCTTTGCCAATGCTGCGGTGACGGAACGGAGCGACTATTTTTCCGACACGTTCGACGACAACGGCCAGCTGTGTGCGCCCGACGACAGCTTCCAGCGGGTGCTGGACGTGAACCTGCGCGGCGTCTTGTATCTGGTCAAGCTGGCATGGAGCACGATGCGCCGGAACGGCACGCAGGGCAGCATTGTCGTGACGACCAGCGCAACGGCCTATGCCCCGGAGCAGAGCCTCCCCGTCTACGCGGCGGTGAAGGCTGGGCTCGTTGGCCTCGTGCGCGCACTCCGCTCGAGGGTCCCCGGAGACGGCATCACCATCAACGCCGTCGCCCCAGCGGCCACCATCACCCGCCTGCTTCCACGCGACCTCGCCGCCCCCATCATCGCAATGGGCCTCCCCGTCAGCACCGCGGAGCACGTCGGGCGCGCGCTGGTCTACGCTGCCACGGCCAGACAGCCCCGCCGTGTGGCAGTCTATGGAAAAGAGCGCGCGGGCGAGCGGTACACGGACGGAGAGCGCTGGAACGGCCGCATCATCCTGACGCTGGGGGCGACATACACTGAGCTGGAAGAGCCGCTGGCGGATCTGCGGCCGTGGTGGTTTGGGCGGGAGAACGAGCGTCTGACGGGCCTGCAACAGTCAGCGACGGATTTCCGCACCTAGACAAGTCAGGAACCTTGGCTTGTGTACCGGCAGCACGTTGTTGGTGTTATATCATACGAAGACTTGACCGTCCGTGCGGGTTTGCTTAGTGATTGCTTGGTAATCATTCACCAGCTAGCGTAGCTAGAATAGGCTTAGCGCGCAGCCATAGTATAGATTTGAGATGAGGAGCCGAGCTAGTGTCCAGTCCCGACTCGGCCCCGGAATTTAAGCTAATGGCCCAATGACAGCTGCTGTGGCAGTGTGTGGCAGTGCGTGGCGGTGCGTGGCGTTGCGTGGCGGTGCGTGGCGTTGCGTGGCGGTGCGTGGTGATGCAGAAGTTTTGACTGGCTTAAAGCCTCGAAGCCGAGTCGGGACCTACACTAGCTCGGCTCCTCATCTCAAATCTAAAAAGTACGGTAGTAAATAACAGAAAAGTGCTCCGTACGGAGTAATTGACAAAGTATTGACTAAGTATTCACTGTTTGGTAGATTATATACATGGAAAGTGAAAGAGTGAAGTAGAGAAAAATGTCAAGGTAAAAGCTACCGTATTCTCTATCAATAGACCCAGTACAGTAGCAATTACTGTTTCACTACTATCCCTATCCATGCCGTCCACCGCAGCCGCTCTATCAGCTCGCCCGCTAGCTTCTCGGAGTGAACCACTTTCTTACAAGGGGGGTGCATGAATCGATAAGTAGTGGGGCGCTAGCGCCCAGGCCATGGAATTGCATCAAACATGTCACAAATACAGTGTATTTTACATACAAACTGGACTGGTTACATGGCTCAGAATGGTGTGTAACCTCCACAAGTCTGGATAACTGCCTGGCACCTCTCTCTTATGTTCAAGCAGTACTTTTGAATCTCTTGAGGCTGGATCTTATCCTACTCCTCTCTAATCACTTGGATCAGAGCCTCCTTTGTCTTTGGGAACCTCTTCTGAACCCTTGATTTCAAGAGTCTCCAGACGTTCTCAATTGGATTCAAGTCTGGTGAATTAGCTGGCCACTAGAGAAGCCTAATTGCCTGCTTATAGAGAGCCTGCTTTGTTGCCTGTGCTGTATGAGCTGAAGCCCCATCTTGCATAAGGAGAGCATTAGCTATCCCTATACAGAAAATCTTATGCTCCTGTTTGAAGAAAGAGATAAGTAGTAGGATATAAGTGATATATAAGAGTAAGTTGATATTCCTATAGATCTCTCTATCCTAAATAAAGAGGGGTCCTTTTGAGCCATCTCTACTAATACACGCCCAGATATAGACAGTTGAGTAGTCCTTAAACTTTGGAACACAACAAGCTAGAAGAAACTTCTCTTCTGCCTGCCTTGTTACGTATACTTTTCCTCTCCCTACTTAAAATAAGGCCTTATCTGACCAGATTATTCTAGCCTACATTTGAAGAGACTAATTTAAGCAGGTATTTGTCTACTAGAGTTAATTGTTTATATGTTTTGGCGTAAGAAGAGGCTTCTCTGTAGCTACTCTTCAATAGTAGCCCTTATGGTGGAAAGCCTTTGTAAGTGTACGTTAGTTAACGTTAATCCCAAGCTTATAGGCAACCTCTGCCTATGGCTTAAGCCTCTGCTTGTGAGAGGACGTAGCATGAGAGATTAGCCTCTGGCGAAGAGGAGTATTTAAGAGAGGTGGTCTACCACGTGGCTTTGTAGGAGTAACCTGCTCATAAGAACAGCGGCGTACAGTCTCATATGGGATTTGAAGCTCATAAGAGATCCGTGTACATGGCCAGCTAGCAGTGTAGCGGAGAGCGTGTATACAAGCGCGTTCAGAGTGTGTAAGACGTTGATGGGGAGCTATTACATCCTTTGTTATATCTGATTCATGAAATATATACAACTTTCTATTGGAGTAAGGAATATTTGATGCAATTCTATGGCCTGGGCGCCAGCGCCCCACTACTCATCGATTCATGCACCCCCCTTGTACACACTGTTTCGGCCCGTACCGCTTCGGCACTCTTCTTGGCCTGAGCTAGCAGCCGCCTGAGCGCGCCGAGCTGGACCGCTGCTAGGCTCAACACCAACGTGTCCCATTCTGGCGCAGAGCCAATCTCAAGCTCACCGAACATGAACGGCACTCTTTCCTCGCCCTCGCCGTCCGGCTGCGCCCACCGCCTCAAGACTGCCTCGCTGAGCTGCAACAGCCGTTCGGCCAGAAACGTCAACATCATGAGGTTCTCGGGCCGTCGCGAGCACGACTCGCACACCATCATGGCTTGCCCGTAGTCGATGGCTTCTTTGTGCCACGCCATCTGCCCGTCCACGCTGTCCATCTTCGCCGTCTCGAGCTCGTGCACGAGGAAGACGACGTGTTGCAGACACGAGCACGACTCACGCGTCGCCGCCCCTGCCGATGAGTCGCGCGAAGAAGACGTGCTCGTCGGCGTCGGCAGCAGCCCTGCGCTCACTCTCTTGGCCTTGCCCATCTGGGGCGATGTCATTTCAAGGGGCTGTGCGTTTGCAGCTTCTGTCATTGGCGTCCACAAACTGATGTAGCTAGCCGCCATGTCGGACTCGAACGTGTTGGGAGTACTGTACCAATGCTCTATTGGTGTTGGTATGGACGCGCCTGAAGTGGCATCCATCTGATCCGCTGGGCCCAACGGGCTGGGCCACGCCTGATCCATGATGAAGTCGCTGTGGCCCATTGCTGGGGCGTTTTCAGCGACAACCGCCATCGACGATGCATCAAGTTCATGCTGCAGCTTGGGCGATGATTCTTGTGTCTTGTCAGGCTCTGGTGAATTCTGTGATTGGATGTCTCCTGCATGTGTGGCTTCACGTGTATGTTGTGCGTGCGGTTGTGCAAAAGTGCGTGCTGGGGCTCCGGTAGCCTTTGTGCTCCTTCGCCGGGGCGACCCTTTGGAGTAGACGCAAGGCTTGTTGAGGACCTTGCAGCGATTGCACTCCGGGCGTGTCCCCGAACATTTTATCTGCAGCGCCTATGAGCTAATCATAGAATGTGTGTGAAGCATGATCTTGTCTTGGGAATGGATACCTTTTTGCTACGACACGACTCGCAGGCCTGTTGGACAACAGGCCGGGCACATGTTGGATCAACAGGTTTTTGGACTAGCACATTGTCCTCCGACTTGGAGTCAAATCGCCACGTGCCGTACATGGCTTAAACCCACTCTCAGTCAAGTACAATATAGGGATGACAAGCGACCCAAGAGCCAAATTGTTGGATTTTGTGCGAGGTACGCCGATATTTATTGAATGCCCAGGTCACGATCCCCGGTGAATGGCACGCCTCGTGTCATGGTATCTGGGATAAGTTTTGTCGGTGTTAGTACCATCGCATATCTGTGCAGTCCCCGCATCCTGCACAGTAAGCATAGAGGTCTTGGTCACTCCAATCAACACACCGACATCTACATATGACATATTGGTGCCAACGTGAGAGTAACAGCAGAAGCTACGTACTGTCGGGCAGAACCCTACTCATGCAGTTGTCCTGCTATAGAGCGGGTCATATACAATGAGTTCCAGCACCACTTCGGGTGACACCTACCCGGCGGCGTTCTGAGTCGCGACAAAGACAGGCGCTTTGCCAACTTAACATAACTGTCCAGACTTCAGTATCGGGGAATGTGCTTTGAAACTTTTCGAACCGGCAACTTTTCCAGGATGTTTCCTCTGCTCGCAGATTCAATTCACAAGAGACCAGATTGAGAAGCGCTTCAATCTGTAGTATCGATAGGTCTCCGTACAATTGAACATCATCCTTGCGTTCTTCTCGATCTGACCCGCATGAGGTATATAATTCGCAATGCATGGGTTTGAGGCCGGAATACATCAGCCATGAGTGGGTCTCTCGCATTCGATACCTTCTCGCACAAATCAGCAATCTAGGGAGAACAAGGTGAGTAAGTTGCTGGAAATAAGGTTGTACGATCCAGCAGTAGGTTGTACGCGGTGCAGTCAGCTTGCACGTCTCAGTCTTCTTCCAACCTGTTTAATTTTGCCGTCTCGGTTAGATGCAGGTTTCTGCAAATCACGCCGTACAAGTACATAAACACGTGAGATGTGAAATACATACGGGGCTCTCGAAGCAAGTTCCAGCCCCTCTCTGTCACACTATCCGGTACAAGTCACGCCCGCATCCTCTAACGCATCCAAATCGTTCGTTTCCTGACCCTGTGCGTCTACTTCTTCTCTCGCTGTCTTTCCAGGGCGCCTTCTCCAATCTTGGAGCTCACGCAATCAGCAGTACGCGCTCTCCACACGATGGCATAACTTCAACTCCAACTAACCTGCCAGACACCCATCGCGAACAGACCCGCCGCTGAGGCTGCGACTAAAGACTACCGTCAAAGATCACCATCAAGGACTCCCATCATGCCTGACCTTGACTTCAACCCCAGAAAGGCAATCCCCGACTTGTCAGGGAAAGTTATTCTTATCACCGGAGGTCAGTCACGGCCCGTTCGGAGCTTCTGATTTGGTCTTTCGCATGTAACTAACCCGACGCAGGCACTGCAGGTGTTGGCAGCGGTTCCGTTGTCGAACTGGCTAAACACAACCCCGCACATATTCTTTTCACGGGTCGTAACGCTAAGGCTGCCGAAGCCTTGATCTCGCATGCGCCGCAGGGGGTGAAGCTAACATTCGTACCATGCGACTTTGCCAGCAACGCTTCGGTGGTGTCAGCAGCCACCAACATCCTGTCCACCATCACAGAGCGCCTTGATGTATTGGTTTGCTGCGCCGGCATAATGGCTAAACCGGTAGGCGTTAGCAAAGACGGCTATGAGATCCACTTCGCTACCAACCAGCTGGGTCATTCACTCCTGATCCGCAAACTATTGCCTTTGCTCGAGAAGACGGCCGCAGTACCAGGCATCGATGCCCGCATAATTCTGGTCACTTCCGTCGCTTGGAAGGGCACGCCCTCTGGTGGCATCCAATTCGACAAGTTGAAGACCGAGCAAGATCTACCTATGCTGGGACCATGGCTTCGCTATGGCCAAAGCAAGTTGGCCAACCTGCTGTATGCGCGAGAGTTGGCCGCAAGATACCCCAACATTCTGTCCTTTGCCATTCATCCAGGCGTTGTCAAGACAGCTTTGGTCACAGACCTCACTTGGAGCCAGAAGATGCTAGTTTATCTGCCGAATATAGGACAGATGCTCACGCCCGAGCAAGGCACTTACAACCTGCTCTGGGCTGCTACGGCAAAGAAGAAAAGTGTTCAGAACGGTGGCTTTTACGTGCCTGTCGGTAAACTGTCAAACGACAAAACTAAATCTAGCGAGGATCCAGAGCTAAAGGCGAAGTTGTGGAACTGGACGGAGGCAGAGCTTGCGCAGTATCTGTAACTTTATGCGGGCTTGAGACTATGTGAATGCATGGGTTCAAGCGGCATACTTGAAGCATCAAGCGAAGTCCTTTATCTACCTACCTGCGGCATCACTGCACGACGATGACCAATATCACACTGGTCATGTCTTTGAAAGCAACTCATCTCTATTACTAGATTTGTTCTAGAAACAACAACTACATATTCTACTTCATTGCATCATGTTTCCGACGCTAAATACTACAGGCAAACACCAAAGCTAATACAGCAACTGATCAGGTCAAGCAGCTTGTGATATTCTTCATTTTCTTTCTCCCGGCATTGTTTAACATTTTTATCACCACCGTTTCACAAGATTGATCGGCACGTCTTCGGGCGGAATCAACGTGACAGGCGACCCACCACTTCGCAGCCGGATCGACTTCTCCACCAGCTCCGCATCAACACCAACTCCAAGTCCTAACCTATACTTCCGCAACAACCTGCTATAGAAAGCAACAAATTCTGTCTTCGCAAAGTTACGCCCAAGACACGCCCGAGGCCCTTCACCGAAGCACATGAATGTGCCGCGTCGATGACCTGGAATCTTCACTTGACCTTCACTCATCTCCGTTTCTTGCTCTAGAGATACTGGCTTGCTCGGATCGAATGCATGCGGATCGGTCACCATCCACCTGCGGGGGTCGATGACGCTCGGACTAGGCCAATTACCAGAGTCGTGGTGGATTGCGGTATTATTGACAATAACACCTGTGCGAGATGGCAGAGAATAGGTGGTGTCACCGAGGGATAACGCATGTTGACCAGATGTCTCGCGTGCAATCGGGAGAACAATGGGGAAAACCCGCATAACTTCATACTAATTACAATGCGTTAGTTGAGCGAGCTCGGCTAGCAACGCTTGACGATATCGGGACGCAACAATGAAAATGTGCGTACCATAAATGCAATGAGATAGCGAAACTTCGGCATATCGTGGACTATTGAGAGTTCCGAGCGGCCCGCCTGTTCAGCTTCGGTCCAGACGCGGTCGACTTCTTCAATAAGGCGATCTTGGATCGCCGGATAGAGTGCGAGCGTGGTGGAGCAGAAGAGTATAGTGTTGGCTGTTGTATCATATCCGGCTAGCAGGAACATGAAGATATTCCCCTTGACTTCCGTGTCATTCAGTGAATCGCCCCCCAGCTTTGAGGTATTATTCGATCGCAGGACGGCTGTTAGCAGCGTCTCCCTGGAAGACTCCGCGGAGGTGATATCATTGAGCAGACGTATTCTCTCCTGCGCCAACAGCTCTGTCATATATCCTTCCAGTTCTTCATAACCCTCATACGCCTTGGGACTCACTAGCTTCAATATACGTTTCGGCAGCAAAAGGATATGCGGTAAGTGCATAACAACCGCGTAGATGGCACCGACAAGCGACAGGGTGTGTCCTTGAGGAATCCCGTCCAGCCCATCTGTCCACTCATTTTGTTTGCCAAACCCAACGTGTGACATGGTGTTCAAAGTCAGCGAATATACGTTCCGCTTCATGCTCGCCCCATCACCCGCCCGCTGCCACGCCGCGGCCATTACGTCTACTTGCCGACAAGTCTCTTCCCACAGCATTCCGAGGACATTATCCGCTGTAAACGGCGGCAATGTGATTGCTAGGTGGAAGCGCCAGCGGTCGCCATCAACCGAAACGACGTTTGGACCAAAAGGTTCGAGCATTTCTACACATCATGAGATTAGCAACACATCTCCTCTCTAAAGAAGCCAAGAAACCTATCAGACGAAGGAAGAAGCGAATCTATGATAGCAAGGGGCGAACGCAACTCATCTTCTCACTCGGCTTTACAAACGCTTTCCTCCTCGTGAGCACCTGCACGGCCGCATCTGCCTCGCCAACATAACACACCATGCCTGCAGGCGACACAACTAGGAAAGCGGCGCCGAATTCTTCGTGCGCACGCCGACGATCTTCATAGTGCCAGTCTTTGATCATGAAGCGCGCCCAGCGGGGCCAGCCTTCACCACGCAATAACCGCGCGCGACAAGCCCGTCTCAACATTGGGTCGGTGACGTACGCCCATATCTCGAGCTCGTGAATTATGGAGAGTTTGTATGGTAGGCCGGTGACTCTTGCAGCACGAATGTGGAGACGGAGTTGGTAGGTTTTGTAGAGGACTTGGTACGTGAGGAGGGCCAGTGCTAGGAAGACGAATGCAGCCATGACAAAGTTATTGCAGGAGAAGAGGGCGACAACGGAGAATTCTCTCTGAAGAACTAGGGCTGTGTTTGGGTTTCAAGGAGTTTGTGTTGCTGTCGATAATTGATTTTTTTCTTTACAACACCCTAATTCTGACCAATGTGAAAAGAATTGTTCCAAAAACGAGAAAAGATTGTCATTCATAGGCAATTAGTGCAACATATTCCCGCAGAGTAAAGATACTGTTAGGTTTCCGGTCTCGTGAACTCTTGTGGCTGCTATGCTTACTGGAATCAACCCGGGACGATGTTGTTTCGGCGGCGGCTGCGTCCATCTTGCCGAATCGGTCATTACCTAAAACGTCAGAGCCGTCATGTCCAACGAGCTTCGTGTCACTCGGTACCTGAAACTTCGTCTTAGCATACAATTGTACGACCAACAACTCCTCGTTTACATGAACGAACCTGACCGTTGAGTGTAAATTAACTAAGCTCAAAGTGCTCGTCATTCGGTTTACCAAATTACCACGCTCAACTTCCTACCTTCTCGCATTTGATGTGAAGCCACCATATTTACCATCACACCGGAGCCAGATCATATAAACGCCTGCATCAAACGAGACTTTTTCAACCCGCAGATGCTCAGCCAAAATGGACGACTCCACGCGCAAGCCGTCTCTTCACTGGCCACTTACGTCCAGCATTCGCGATACAATTCTCCTCTTCACCAGTCTAGCTTTTACCATCACATTCATCCATATCATCTATAACATCTACCTTCACCCACTCGCACGCTTCCCCGGCCCTTTCTGGGCCCGATCCACACTTGTGCGTTCTTCTTTCTTCCTTCACCCCAATAACCCAAAGATTAACACCTCTCTTCCCCTACAGCTATGGCGCTTCTACCACACCATGTCCGGTCGCTCTCACCGTGCCATTCAAGCCGAGCACAAGCGACACGGGCCTGTATTTCGCGTATCGCCAAACGAGCTATCTTTTGCGTCGGCATCGTCGTGGAAAGCTATCTATGGCTTCCCGCCACCTGGCCAGTCACAGCTGATCAAGGGCGAATTCTACGATATTTACGGCGCAGGCTTCAAGACAGGGTGTATTGGGTCTGAGAGAGACCCAGCGACGCATGCGCGGAAGAAGAAGAATTTGACAGCGGCGTTCAGCGTAAAGGCCTTGCAGCAGCAGGAGGCTATTGTGCAAAATGTTGTTGATGGTGGGTGATTCATTTGTCTTTCCAATTCCCTTCGAAAACGGTTTCCCCGTAAATCCTGTGGGGTCGCTTTTGAACACTTTTCAACCGTTTGATGATCAGAGAGCTGGAGCAGGTTGGAGTCATCGCGTTTCCTGCCTAGTATCAAGACTGACAAGAAAATCTTCCCTTCCAGAATTCACCAGGAAAATCGGCATACTCAGCGCCAAAACTGAAGAACGGGGTATCAACATCGTCGAGTGGCTGGAAATGGTAACCTTCGACATACTCGGCGAGATGGCCTTTGGCGAAAGCTTCCACTGCATCGAGAAAGAAAAGCATCACGCATGGATCGACCTCATCCTGAGCCATCTTCTGGAGATCACGCTGGTTGACAATCTCCGCAGATTTTCGTTGCTGGCGACATTGGGTAAATGGTTGCTGCCAGGCCTGACCGTGTCCGTGAGGAACCAGCACTCCAACGATGCGCGACGCAAGGTCAAGCGGCGTCTAGAGGATATCAGTATGAGGCAAGATTTTCTAACCAACCTCGTGAGCCAAGTGAAGAGTCGGGCGGTTCCAGAGGAGGAGATGACGGCTCATGCGTCGACACTGATGTACGTAAACACTATTCTTCTTTCTCCCACCGCTTTTTATCTATCCTTTTATTCCTCGACCATTTTCCTCGCCGAATAGTTCCTAACCCGTAAATAGTATTGCCGGGGGAGAGACAACCGCAACTTGCCTTGCAGCAGCAACCTACTACCTCTTGAAAACCCCAGCCACGCTTCACAAACTAACCCATGAAATCCGCACCCGGTACAAGCATTACACAAACATTGACGCGACATCCGCACAGCAACTGCCTTATCTCCAAGCAGTGCTCCACGAAAGCCTCCGCATTTTGCCCCCCGGGTCATTGGGCTTCCCGCGCATTTCGCCAGGCTGTCAGATAGACGGTGTGTGGATCCCTAAAGGAACAGAAGTATACACAAGCGCATTCAGCGTTACACACGATGAGAAGTATTTCCGCGATCCGGAGCGATTTGTGCCGGAAAGATGGCTGGAAGGAGATACGGGAGAGAATTCAGGGGATGTCAAGGAGGCGAGTCAGCCGTTTTCCTTGGGTTATAGGGCTTGCATTGGAAGAAAGTATGTCCCTTCTTCTTGTTCCTCCTTCCAATCTTTGGATTTGAGGGCTATCCCATCCCCGCATTATTCTCGGCTAACTCGTCACTGACATAAAAGCTTTGCTTTCATGCAGATGGCATCTATTATGGCTAAGATGCTTTTCACGTACGACTTGGAATTCATAAACAAGGACCTAGATTTTGAAGCTGTTTCGCATTGCCATGTCATGTGGTGGAAGGCGCCGGTCTTCGTACGGTTCCTGGAACGGAATGATGTTTGAAGAATCGGTTGATCGAGGTGGCAAGTGATTCTAAAACAGGCTGCATGCTTCGTTACAAAGAAGAAGCTGAAGTATTCGTATAAAGATAAGATCAGTTTGCGTGAGATCATTGTCCACGATGCAGGCGACGCACAGTGTATCTCAAAGGTATACACGTTGAGTACACACTTTGAACAAGACGCTGTTGAAATGAGGTGAGTGAGTAGGTACGTTTCGCCGGCAGTTGTCAGAACAAAAAAGGTACAATAGTAGAAGAAATAAGTTGGAGTAGGATTTATACTGTGCTAGGTAGCAACAGGGTAGATTCTCATTGCCTTGTATGCGCAAGATCGACCTAGTCTTCCCAAGTGCATCCGTGCACAAGTCTGCCGATGCCTTACAGCAGTAGTCACTGGTTAAATCCCATACCATTCTATCGTGCCCTAGTATGCCAGATTCAATGCTTCACGTAATCTCACGATTGATGAGGCCAGTCTGTAGGACAGGAACATGAACACCAATGAATTACCCTAAAGCCCTCCTTGAACATGTTGAGATGCTAATCCCTAGCTCAATAGCATCCTCACAACATTGACTCATACGTAAGGAGACCAGAACGCATACAACTGTAGGATGTTAAATTTGTAGGGGATCTTATGAAAACAGGTCTGTGAGAAATAGCAGTACCCAGGCATATTCGTTCCGATACGGTTCCAACATTTTCTCGATCCAAGCAATCCAGTCATCTTTCCAAGCTCCGCACCCAAAGAGCGCTCTTGAGTACTCCCAGTAGCTTGGATACCATCCAGCAAATTCCCAGTCGATAATCACAAGCTCTAGGTCTGTCGAGTCCCACTGAACTAGGCCATGCTCTGCTTTTGCGAGAGGCTTCCGGAACATAACGTTCTTTCGCTGGAAATCCGCATGCGTGAAGACCGGAGCGTGGTTCTGGAAGATATCCTCGAAAGCGCGCGAGAAGTGCTGCGTCTTGTGCTTAGAATGACCTTCACTAGCGTACCTAGCGATCATAGCCTCATTCAAGTCTAACTCGGTATTGAATGGTCCATCGAATGATGTTGAATCATCCCCAGAGTCGAAAAGTGAATCTGTTAATCCACGGCGATCAAGGCTGCAGTATCCTCCTGGTGATTCTAGCCTACGCATCTCTTGAAAGACACGGTGGAGCTTTGAAGCTACTGCCTCTTTTTCTCTTTGACCAATTTTAGACCATACAGAAACTAGGGTAGGACCTCTAATGCGCTCCATAATGATGTAGCTGTATGTGTCGTGGTGAGGTCCTGGCTTCTGGTACAATGCATAGATACGCGGTACAGGAACGGCTGATGAGTGTTGAAGAAATTGCACAGTCTGTCCCTCTTGTAGATTAACGAATGCACTATATTTTATTCTTTATATATATAGCTTTTATCCTTCATAGCTAGATAATTCACCTAGTTCTAGAATATTATTCTATACTAGATACGTAAGAAAGAGCTTTTAAAGCTATATAATACTATGTTAAAGAAAATAAAGGTAAGTAGCTAAATTAAAAGCTTATAACTATACATACAAATTGTAACAACGCAGGTAGGTACAGCTATTAGGATCAAATTAGATACGTATCAGAGGCATATAGGAGTGCGTGTTGTATTAGAGATTCTAGATTAGCTATATACCTATAGGTCTTGTACAGAAGAACAAGAGAAACTTATCCTCTATCTAATGCTATAGGCTTATATTTATAGTAGGCGTAAGAGCTAAGTTAGAGCGCTGTTAGAGCGCTATTAGTTCTAATCTGCTAGCCCTCTACATAATCTGTTACTAAGCCTTTATAAGGTATTAAATGTAACATATATTTGCATATGCTTGTTACATTACTTCTCTTCTTAAAATTAATAGTCTCTATTAATTAGGTCTGTATTAGTGCGCTTTTAGATGCCTTTTAAAATTTTCTAAAGTCTTATTTACCTTAACTTTAAATTTCTAATAACGCGTTATAGCTGTTTATTGTTATTTTACTTAGCGCAGCAGCGCGTTTGTTTTTCTAACTTTACCTAAAGTTTTTAGAGCATATATACAAGACTAGCTCTTAGTATACTACTTCTTTATACTCTTCTTCTATACGTTTGTATACCTATAGCTATCTAACTGCCTTCCTAATTTAATTACTAGCTAACTGTTTTACAGATACACACAATACCTATTCTTGTTCCTTCTAAAGCTTATTTTCTAGCCTATTAGGTTATTTACCTGCAGGCTGCAAGAGCTTTTACCTGCAGCTAGTTTAATATTAAGTTTAGATTCTATTTAAACATCTCTAAGAAGTGTATATACTACACGCTCTTAAATAAAAAGTGTTACTTAGTTTTTTTATATACAGGCTAAAAGTATAATAGCTTTTTTAAAGCCCTTAACTACAGGTTTACTACTCTAAGTAGAGACAAGTCTAATAAAGTTATGTTAGAGTAAGAAGTTGCTGTTAAAGACGCAGCATTTTAGTTAGCTACTATAGTGTAAGTAAGCACTGCACAAGTAGCTAACTTAAATAACGCTAACTTATTAGTTAGCGCTTATTACTAGAGGGAGGAGCTAGCTAGAGAGGTTAGAGAGATAGCTAAAGAGGTTAGAGCGCTTAGGAAAAGCACAGCTAGGTTAACTAGTATAGTTACCTAGCTAGTAGATGTTATAATAGTATTAAGAGCTAAATAGTTAGTAGAGTAGAAGGAGGCGTAAAAGGTAGCGTAAGAAGCTAGTACTTGCAGCAAGCAGAGCTAGAACAGAAGACAACTAGGTAGTACGTTAGTATCTGTACCTAGGAATTTAAATAATTAAGAACGTCCTACTAGTAGCAGTAATAGTCTACTATTAGATCTAATAGAAGAGTAAGACTCTTATTATTAATAGCTGTTACCTACTAGTATAGTAGTTGTAATATTAAGTTTAATTTTCCTAACATAATTGTCTTATAATGCTATAAGATCTTTAACTTCTTTTTCTTGTACTATAATCTACTTAGCTAACGCTTGTAAGAGTTTTAGCTATTTTAAATAGCGTTTGTAAAACACTTGCAACATGTATAAGGCGCCTATAAAGTTTAAGACATTATACTAAGTAGAGGTAGGATTATAGCCTACTTATTTTACGCAATACTTTAAGATAGAGTAGTATAGCTTGCTAGCTAAAATCTCTTCTACTTTCTACTCTTTAACACCTTAAATTAGGATACTAGATAAGTTTAGGCTTAGCTAACTAAGCAGGGGGTTATTGAAGTCCTTATAAAAGACGTCTAGAGTAAACATATTATAAATCTTAGAACCTTTAGGTAGCTTTAGTTAGAATAAATAGCTAACTTGTTCTAGAACTTTAAAGGAGCCTTCCTACAATTTAGCAAGTTTGCAGCTTAAGTAAGTAATAGATAGGTTTTAGGTTAAGAGGTAAACCTTATTACCTACTACCTAATTAACAGGTTAACAATTTTTGTTTACTTTAGTAGCTATCTGTTGCTGCGCCTTCTCTATATTATCTTTAGCTGTGCACTAGGCTTTATGCATGCAAGAAGCTAAGGTTAAAGTATTCTTAACATTTATATCTTTGTGTTTTAAGAGAAATAATACCTTATCCTAGCTCTATTATAGTTTAGATCTAAACAAAAGCTAATACAGCGCTATACTAATTGCAGAGTGCAGCAGCGTAGCTTAGGCTTAATTAATTATTAGCAAGAGGTTACTCTAGTTATCCTAGTAATAAGATACAAAAGGCCTTAATTGTTAATTAATATACTTATTTATAATCTTAGTTTGTCTATTAGTTTGTTTATAGTAGGCTGTAGAAAGCTTAAGTTGCACGCTTAGGATCTTACAGAACTTAGACTAGAATTAGGATACAAACTAGAGTCTGCAGTTAGACACTATACTTTTAGGCGTATAGCTAAATTAGTATACCTATTAGATAAACAAGTAAGCTATTTTTTAAAAGTTAATTATTTTATAGTAAGAAATAAAACCAGCTTACTTAGATAGACAATTAATAATTACTATAATCTAATTATAGCTATAACAGTCTTTTAGAAAGGTCTTAAAATCTATATACAGATGCTGCATAGGCTAATTAAGAATTAGTAACAAATAAAGGAAACCTTAGGATTAGAGCTGTCTTAGATAGGATCTTTAATAAGTAACGCAGTTTTATACATAGTATTTACATATAGCTTCTATACCTTTCTAATAATACTACTAAAATAGAAGCTAATATGTCTTTATAGTACTTAGATAAGCAGTAGATACCTAATTGTAAGCCTCTCTAATTAGTTAAGTGCATAAAGGAGAATTCTTAAGTATATATAGGCGTAAGTAATATAGCAGTAGTTCTTCTTAGATATAATATAGCTATAGCAATGTAAGGCGTTCTTCCTTAAAAGAGTAGCAATTCTCTACTAGTAGAGCTTTAATTAGTTCTAAAGAGTTAATGTTTAAGAGGGCACTAATAGAGTAAACTAAAATAGCTAATATATTAATCTTTAGCTAAGTATAGACGTAGTTCTAGGCTAGTTTAGAGTTAACCTAGAGGTTTAGGCGTTTAAGTTCTAGAAGTACACAAGATCTATTATCTTGTTAGGAAGCCTTAACCTTACTAACGTTCTGTTTCCTTTAGCTTAAGATATTAGCTTACTTGTTAAGCTTGCTAAGCGTGTACTTAATACAGAAATTAAAAGAGGCAATAATCTCTATCTATTGTGCTTAACGTACATTAAGAACTTTAGTAGTTATAAAGTATTCTAAGAAGTAGTAATCTAAATACACTTAGATTTAGCTCTATATAGAAGTAAGTTTAGCTCTTTACTTCTTAAACGCTTTTAGAATAGCAAAAAGTTCTTTGTTATATATTTCTTAATTAAGCTTAGCCCTAAATAGAGCGTAACTATAGAACGCTATAGGATACTACTTGTTATTAGAGTGCTTCTAAGAGAGTACTCCTACTATTACTCTATCTAACGCGTTAGTTTCTAATTTTGTGTTATACTTAGGATAAAAATAAAATAGCGTAGGAATTACTAGAAGTAAGGCTTTAATCTAATTAAAAGCCTATTAGTAGTCTGTAGTCTATTTGAATAGTATAGCAGGACTTTAAAGCTTAATAATTAGTTTAGCTACACAGAAGAAATCCTTAATAAATTATTAATAGAAACTAGCAAACCTAAGAAATAACTTAACGCTAGTAATTGTAGTAGGTTTAGCCTAGTTTTAGAGTACTTCTACCTTGTTAGAGTTAACTTTAGTGCCCTAGTTTATTAAAACGTAACCTAAATACCTTATGCAGGTTATATAGAATTTACTCTTCTAAATGTCTACTTAGAGTCCTGCAGTACGTAGGCGCTCTAGAACCTTTTAGACGTGTTTCTAATGTGCGTTTATATCCTCTAAGTAGATTAGAATGTTATTAAGATACGCAATATAGAAATTATTAAGATAATTAATTAGTATGTTATTTATATAGCGCTAATACGTTGCTAGTCTATTGCACAAGCCAAAAGAGAGCACCTTACACTTGTAGGTACTGTAATAGGTTTAGAAAGTAGTATACTCTTTAGAATTAGAATCTATACAAATTTTGTTAAAGGCAGCTCTAATGTTAAACTTAGTAAAGATCTTAGCTTTAGAGGGACGTAATAGCAGCTTATTAATGCAAAGAATTAGATAAACGTCCTTGCGCGTAAGAGTGTTAATCTTCTAGTAGTCTACACAGATACGTATATCTCTATTTAGTTTGCATACACAAAGGATAAGTAAAGTAAAAGAACTTTAGCTAGCCTTAATAAAACTCTTCTAAAGGTGTTCCTAGACGTAGGCCTTAGTAGCTTTAAGCTCCTCCTAATTTTGCTTGTATAGAAGACTAAACGTATTTAGTAATAGTTCTTTAAAGATAATCTTATAATTGTATAGACAATAAAGAGGTAATTAGTTAGCTGCTATCTTGCTAAATACATCCTAATACTAAGAGTAACAGGCAGGTAATTACTTATCTAATTAGCATTAATTAGCTGCGTTGTCCTTAGAGGCAAGGATCCTGTTAATCTTATATAGGCTAGTTGTAAAGAACTTGTTTTAGGGCTTCTTTATAATAAAGTAGAATGCATTAGCAGAAATAAGAGCAATGCAGGTAGTTAAAGAAAGTTTAGACTCTAAGCAGGGTTGCTTAGTTAGGGTATAAAGAATCTCTAAGAATTTTTAGGCTAATAAGAGCTTTAAGCATCCCTTAAGACAATAAATAGAAGGAGAAGAACAATAGTAAGGACTGTTTTAGGTATAATAGTCTTCTTTTTCCTATAGAGCGTTACGTTATTGCACATTAAGATAGATAGTAGCTAGCACTATAGCTTAATATAGAACAGTAGAAATAAAGAGTAAAGGATTATAAGAATAGAGGTACTTAGATAGCTAAATAAACTGTAACCTATTTGTATCTAATTAAATCTTAAATTACCTTAACTATTAGAGGCTAAGTATACAATCCTAAGACCTAAAGTTAAAGATAAAGAATAGATAGTTTAAAATCTTTTAGCTATTAATATTTAAGTGTAGTTAAATATATTAAGTAACTACAGAAGTAATCTAATCTTTAAAGCTACGCACCTAAACTTAGAAGAGGAGCTTTTAGATAGGTTAATGTAAAGCTTTAAAAACAGATAAAACAATTTGTAAATTTAAAAATAAAAAACTTTAAGCACTAGTGTTAACAAGAGTATTAAGGCGTAAGCTAATACCTTAGTTGTAAAGAAGCGTAGGTATAAGAAAATAAGGACTGCAAAACAAATAAGAAAGGTTAAGGTAAGATAAATTATAATAGCTTAGGCCTAAAGAGAAGTATTTTCTTAGGCGCTTCTATTTCCTATATAATACACCTTCTAGTTAGGTTGCTCTTAAGCATCTTTAAACTTATCTACTTCTATAGCTTTAATCTAACGCATACAAAGTTTTATGTAGTTACTAAAGTAGTGTCCTAGCTTACTGCAATTATAATAACTACTAGGAGTCTTCTATTATTCTAGCTTAGAAGTCTTTATAGGAAAGTGTACTGTAGTAGATTAATAGGCTAGCGCAGAATGTGTTAGAGCGCTAGAGGTAGTAGTCTAATTTAGCTCTAAATTAGTTTGCAAAGCCTACCTAATTAGGAATTTAGCAGCAGCTAGTAACATACTTAAGTTAGAATTGTTCTTCTACTCTATATTATAGGCAGTAAAGTGTTCTACTATCTAATTAAATAAGTTCTTCTATTAGTGCCTAAATCCTAGGTTAGAGGCTTGTAGTCCTAGCGTAATTTTTGTCTATAAGTAGTAAAACTACTCTAAAGGAGGTACTTGTCTCTTAACTGCAGAACTTAAAAACCTAGCTTTAAACAAAGGGAACGTTTTCTCTTTAGTTATCTGCATTTAATTAAAGGCTGCACAGCTTTTAGCTACCTTGTTACCTGTAATAAAGTAAGACTTAAGTAGCTTAATTATTTGCTTAGCGTTCTAGAATTACTCTTAATTAGTATCTAATAAATATTGTAGCTTAAAATAGCCCTTAGCTAATCTTATAGTATAGCTCTATACTAAGGCTATGCGTTGTCTTTATAAGGGGCAGACTCTAAGAGTAGATGCTAGGAAATAAAGACGTAAATTTGTAACCTATCCTAATTGCTACCTAGAAGGTTTTTATAGTCCTAAGGCAGTCTAGACTAGAGGGTTTAGGCGCTCTGGTCTGGAACTGTTTTTGGTGTTCTAGCCTAGAGGATTTTTTGCGTTCTAGTTTAGAACCTTTTTAGTGTTCTAGTTTAGTAAGCTAAGGTTTTTCTGTAACTAAGAACTAACTAGGTAGCAGCCTATTATATAATCCCTCTACTCTAGCGCTAGGCGCGCTTAGACTTGCGCGAACATTAAAACAAAAATTACTCTACCTAGATCTATTATTCTACACTCTTACTTCTCTTTTTAGGTAGCACTATATACTATATTAGCCTTGCCTTCTATATATATTGCTTGCGCGTTACCCTTTTTGTTAGCCTACGCATCTCTCTTGCCTGTACTATTATCTGCAAAGATACTAAGCCTACGCACTCTTTATAGTTCTCTAGCTAAGCGTTATGCTGCTAACCCTCCTATTATAAGTTTTATATCTAAGGCGCTAAGCTAGGTCTAGGCATATTGCTAACTAGTAATAGAATAGACTAGATATTGTTATTAAGGCTAAGCTTAACCTGCTGTATTGTTTAGGCTGCGCTATTGCTTAGCTTAAGAGTAACAAGTCTAAGTGCGCAATTACTTATAGTAAGAGTACTTGCTCTTAGTGCAAGGACGCTTATATTACGTGCAGGCCTGTAAGTTAACTGCTATATTCTCTTACTTTCTAGGTTAATTCTAATAGCTTTCTAGATTAACAATTACCTTAAGATTGTAGTTATTTTGCTTTGTAACGCGCTTGCTTGCAATTCTAAAGTTAAGTAGCTGTTAACGCAGTATACAATTGCTAGTCTCTAGTCTAACTTTGTTAACAAGCTTAGGGCTGCTTAAGCAAAGTCTTGCAGTAGCAACAAGTCTAGCTACTAGAGTCTAACGCGCAAGGTTAACAAGGTTAATGTCCTAGTAGATATCTACTAGCTCTTCTAGCAGCTCCTTGTTAAGCAAGACACTATTATTTGCAAGCTTAATAATGTTAGCGCTAGCGTACAGCAGCTCTATACTAATGTAAGTTCTTTTTAATTTGTTTCTTCTCTGTTAGAGTTTGTTTTCCTAAGGCGTTATGTGCATTCTACTAACATTTAATTAGGCTAAAGAGTATAATATACAGATCTCTAGCGTAGGCTTCTAGGTTTCTTACGTTAGCAACGCCCTCTATACTACTAACAGGCTACTCTGTTACCTTAATGTAATAGAGTCTAATATCTATAAGAAGCCTACGTATAACGCAAAGGTATAAGCTAAGACTAATTGTTTAGTAATAGTAACTATTGCGCTCTCTAACAGTAGAAAGGTAGGCTCTAGCGTATAGTGTCTTTGCTGTAGTTCCTATGTAGCGCTTATAAGCAATTTCTATAGTAATAGACTTTTCTTTATAGTCTCTGCCTTTATCCTATTACTAAGCTTAGACCTTATAAAACTAATCTTGTATTCTTTAATACTGCTTATATATTAGACTAGATGTTGCGCTCTATGTCTTAGGCTTATAGGTTCTTATAGCTGTACCTCTCTTACGCACGCTAATATTCTTGCTAGCCTTTATAGTCTAGCGCAGTCCTAATACTAGAATCCTATACCTCTTCCTTAAGTTTTCCTAGGCCTTCTGAAGATTTGTGCTACGCTGTGTCTTAACTAGCTGTTGCCTAGCTTAAGTAGCTAAATATCTAGAGTTAATCTAGGCTCTTCCTCTTGTATTCTTTAGCTATTAATCTGTTAACGCTAAGCTTCTAGACTCTTCTCTTTTTGTTCCTAGGTTATTCTAGGCGCTTAGTAGGATTGTTACGTTAGTTCTCTTATTTAGCATTTAGGTTCTTTATATCTAGAGCCTAGAGACTGTTAACTGCTAGTTATGTCTTAGCTATTAACTAGCTAGAGTAGTTACAGGTTAGCTAATAGAATAGATGTAGGCATCTTCTTCCCTCTCTGCTCTCTACTAGTGCTTCTAGTCTTAGGCTCTGTCTATTGCAGTATTCTTGCATACCTTCTATTAGTTACTTCCTAGCGTTAGGTATTGTTTCTAAATATAACTAGGTACGCTGCTGCATTATTTCCTATACTTTGGGTTCTTCTTGTACTTGTCCTAAGTTTATTCTTTTTCTACTAGCTTAATAGAATAATTAATAGTAGGTCCTCTTACTAGAGGGAGTTAGTTTACTTCCTTGCGTAGGAAGGTTTTGTATTCCCCCTTTAGGTAATCTAGGAGCACTAACCTAGGGTCTACTTAGAGCTTAGTTTTTAGGGCCTTTTAGATATCTGCTATTAACGCAGCGTAAAGGCAAATAGACTTATCCTTCTAGCCCTATTATAGCTAAGCAGAGTACGCAGCTACTATAATGCTCTGCAGTAGAAGAGATTTCCTTCCCTCCTAACTTCTTACTTACGTCTAAGTAGAGTAGATATATATTAATTTCTTTGCTAGTACAACAGTAATATTATGCTAGTTTATCTATAGTTAACCTAGGACTAGGTTGTATTCTTTGTCTCTGTCTAGTTTATAGGCCTACAGTGTCTCCTTGTACCTATTAATGTTAATTCTTATCTAGACAGCTGTCTTTATCTAAGACTAGGCTCTAGCAATTCTAATAATTTCTCTTAAGGCTATTAACTTACGCTCTAACTTATTCTTATAGATAAACTTAGTTAAGGTTATAGCGTAGGTAAGATACCTAGTGTTAATTATTATAGAAGTAACTGTTGTTTTATTAACAATAGTGTATATAGTAATAAGTTCTCTATCTAGCTATTTCTTCTAGAATTGTTAAAATCTCTTATTCTCTCTTAGTGTTGTATTACTATACTCTTGTCTGCGCCTTTAGACAAAAGTTACTTATTTTCTAAGCTTAAGGTGTCTTCTAACACGTTCTTTTCTTCCTTACCCTGTGCCTTAGCTACTGCAGCCTTAGCAGGTTTTAAAGGCAGAAACAGTTTGTATTTGCTAGCGTAGTGTCCTAACTTACTATAGTAAAGGCATAAGTTGTTTTGTCTCTAGTAAGACTACTCTTCTGCAGTAGCCTACTTAGCTTTCTTCTCTTTAGAGGATTTTTTCTTAGTCCTCTTAGAATGTCCTCTTGTAGGTTCCTAATCTATAAGTTCCCTAACGTTCTGTCTTTTAGTGTACTTACTACTAAGTTTTGCCCTATATAAGTTTTCTTTAATAATTGCTACCCTGTCTATAAGGTTGTAGATTTCCTATTTAGGTTTAGTCTCTATAGAAATTATTCTATCTTGTAGGTCTGGCTAGATAGCGCTTAAGTACCTTGTTTTTAGGTTTGCTTTGTTGTCTTCCTCGCTTGCGTTATAGGCTAGCCTTATAAACTCTACGTTAAAGTTCTAGAAGGAAGATTTATTCTGTTAGATTATTTAGAGTTTCCTTTATAATCTTTTATTATGTAGCTTGTTACTAAATTAGTTGTCTAAGAAGTCCTAAAGTTCTTCTCTAGAGCCCTAAAGGTTCTAGGTTACCTAAGATAAGGCTACACTAGCTGCTAACCTCTTAAGGTAGTTAAAGATATAGCCTGCTTAAGAGCCTAGTCTTACGCTGTTGTGTTCTAGTTTGTACTTTATTTAGGCCTTAAAGATGCAGTAATCCTTTTAATTTTCTTTATACGCCTCTAGGTTAGAGACTTTGTAAGTCTTCTAGAGCAGAAGAAAGCTTTCTAAGGAGGTCTGTACAAAGCTAGAAGTTTCTAGAGTTGCTTAGGCTGTAAGCCTTGCAACTTGTTTCTGCAAATTTCTTACTAGTAATACTAAGTCTAGGTCTGCGCTTATAGGAGACTTTCTTTTCCTATTATTAGAGGGTCTAGCTGCTAAGAAGTTGCATACTTCTTGCTAGGTAGGCGTTCCCTTAAGGCTGTTTAACAGCAATTATTTCTTAATCTATTATTCTTCTAGGTCTAGGAAGTTGTTAATAATTATCTAATTAAACTTGTCCTTAATAACTAACTTAAGGACGCTATTGCATCTTATCTAGATAGCTTGTACTATTATGTCTTGTACTGTTATAGAGATAGTTACTTATTCTATGCTAGAGGTTACTAATAGCCCTTTAGCCTAGTTAGGTTTAACAAATTTAATTATAAGGGGCAGACTCTAAGAGTAGATGCTAGGAAATAAAGACGTAAATTTGTAACCTATCCTAATTGCTACTTAGAAGGTTTTTATAGTCCTAAGGCAGTCTAGACTAGAAGGTTTAGGCGCTCTGGTCTAGAACTGTTTTTGGTGTTCTGGCCTAGAGGATTTTTTGCGTTCTAGTTTGGAACCTTTTTAGTGTTCTAGTTTGGTAAGCTAAGGTTTTTCTGTAACTAAGGACTAACTAGGCGGCAGCCTGTTACAGTCTTTTAGTCTAATAGTAATCTAAGTTAATTTTAAGTTAATCCTAGATAAAGGCCTGCTATTAGTAGAAGGTAGGATCTTTTCTATTACTAAGATTGTTTATATTAGGCGTTTTCTTAGATTGTTAAAGTTAGTAAGAGCCTTTATAGCAATATAAGTACTTAGATGTAGAGCTGTTAGATAAATAGTAAAGTGTAGAGAAGTTCTAGGAAGTTTTAGTAGTAGGCAGAGGCTTATCTAGTCCTATTAACTAAGTTAGTCCTTCCTTAAAGGAATTAATCTCTGCTAACACCTGTTTTAGTTCTTGTTATAATTAATTAACCTCTATTTAGGCAAGAGTAAGATTAGGTAGAGGTATAGGTCTAGCTCTAGGCTAAAGAGGTTCTTTAGTGTCTATCTTTTTTGCTTTAGCACTCTGTTGCTAAGTTGTTACAGTTAATACAGAGTTGTCTTAAAAGAAGGCTTTTAAGGTTAGTTCTTTAGGGGGAGTTATCAGCGTTGCCTCTAATACTCCTAAGTTATTAATAGTTTCTAAGTTTCTATTGTAGCGCTAAATACAACTTTTACTAAAGTAATCCTAACTGTTATATTAATAAAAAGATCTAAACCTAAAGGCTTTAGCTGTTAAGAGATCTAAGGGATCCTAACTGTGTTTAATAGATTTAAGGTTGCAAACAAATCTAATTTAGATGTTATTCTATGCGTTTTAATATAATCTTTTTAAAAGTAATTTGCAATATTATCTAAATGCTATTACTAGCAGGACAAAGTTTCTCTTGTAATATAATAACGCAGGTAGGTACAGCTATTAAGATTAAATTAGATACATATTAGAGGTATATAGAAGTGCGTGTTGTATTAGAGATTCTAGATTAGCTATATACCTATAGGTCTTGTACAAGAGGATAAGAGAAACTTATCCTCTATCTAATGCTATAGGCTTATATTTATAGTAGGCGTAGGAGCTAAGTTAGAGCGCTGTTGGAGCGCTATTAGTCCTAATCTACTAGCCTTCTACATAATCTGTTACTAAGCCTTTATAAGGTATTAGATATAACATGTGTTTGCATGTGCTTGTTACACAAATATTAATAGATAAGTAGTTACCTTTACATTAATTAATAAAAGATATCTTAACAATACTATAGTATAAACTATATTTATCTATAAAGATAATTTAAAATTTATAAGGTTAGCTTATAATACAGGTAAGATCTAAAAATAAGAATAGAGTAATTCTAAGAATAAGATACGTAAGTGCTATATAATAAGACTTTTAAGATAGAATAATCTTTATAAATACCTAGGTGAAGTAGAGTATTTATAACTTAATAACTGTAAAAAGATAGAAAGTTAATAGAAGTACTATAGAGTCTCTTGTATAGTATATTATAAGAGATACTACTTATACTTATTAAGGCCTATAAAGTAAAGAGAATATCTCTAATATTTAAGGCTCTATAGTTAGTTCTTAGAGATAAGTAAGGTTATTTTATGTATAGATTCTTAGTAGAAAGATAAACCTTATCCTCTCTTTTTAGCTAAGGTACTGTTTTTTGTTTTCTATTAATAGATAAGATACTCTGTATCTAAGCGTATTATATTCTTTCTTCTATTTCTTTATAGATTTTCTTTATTTCTTTTACTATTTACATAGTAGCTTTAGGCTTTAGGCTAAGTAACGTTTATATAAAGAGATTTAGATATGTAACAGAGTATATAAATTAGTAGATTACAGAATTGTTACGTGTAATAACCAAGCATGTTACTAATAAGATAGAATCTATTTAGGACTAGACTAACTTATTAATGTAACAAGCACATGCAAACATATGTTACATCTGATACCTTATAAAGGCTTAGTAACAGATTATGTAGAGAGCTAGCAGATTAGGACTAAAAGCGCTCTAACAGCGCTCTAACTTAGCTGCTACGCCTACTATAAATATAAGCCTATAGCATAGATAGAGGACAAGTTTCTCTTGTCCTTCTGTACAAGACCTATAGGTGTATAGCTAATCTAGAATCTCTAATACAACACGCACTCCTATATGCCTCTAATACGTATCTGATTTGATCCTAATAGCTGTACCTACCTGCGTTGTTACATTACAAAAGAAACTTTGTCCTACTAGTAATAGTATTTATATAATATTGCAATTTACTTTTAAAAAGATTGCGTTAAAACGTCTAGAACTCTATCTGAATTAGATCTGTTTGCAACCTTAAATCTATTAAACACAGTTAGGATCCCTTAGATCTTCTAACAGCTAAAGCCTTTAGGTTTAGATCTTCTTATTAACATAACAGTTAGGATTACTTTAGTAAAAGTCGCGTTTGGCGCTACAATAGAAACTTAGAGACTATTAATAACCTAGGAGTATTAGAGGCAACGCTAATAACTCCCCCTAAAGAACTAACTCTAGAAGCCTTCTCCTAAGACAACTTTGTATTAACTGTAACAACCTAGCAACAGAGTGCTAAAGCAAAAAAGATAGACACTAAGGAACTCTCTTAGCCTAGAGCTGTACTAAATCTAACCCCTGCCTAAATAGAGGTTAATTAATTACAACAAGATTTGAAACAGGCTTTAGCAGAAATTAATTCCCTTAAGAAAGGACTAACTCTGTTAATAGAACTAGACAAGCCCCTACCTACTACTAAATTACTCTAGAATAATTCTACACCCTACTGTTTATCTAATAGCTCTATATCTAAGTACTTACATTACTATAAAGGCTCTTGCTAACTTTAACAATCTAAGAAAACGCCTAATATAGACAATCTTAGTAATAGAAAAGATCCTACCTTCTGCTAATAGCAGGCCTCTATCTAGGATTAACTTGAGATTAACTTAGATTACTATTAGACTAAAAGACAACGCATAGCCTTAGTATAGGGCTATACTACAGGATTAGCTAAGAGCTATCTTAAGCTATAATATTTATTAGATACTAATTAAGAGCAATTCTAGAACGCTAAGTAAATAATTAGGCTACTTAAGTCTTACTTTATTACAGGTAACAAGGTAGCTAAAAGCTGAGCAGCTTTTAATTAAATGCAGATAACTAAGGAGGAAACGTTCCCCTTGTTTAAAGCTAGGTTTCTAAGTTCTGCAGTTAAGGGACAAGTACCCTCTTTAGAGTAGTTTTACTACTTATAGACTAAGATTACGCTAGGGTTGCAAGCCCCTAACCTAGGATTTAGGCACTAATAGAAGAACTTATTTAATTAGATAGTAGAACACCTTACTATATACAATATAGAGTAGAAGAACAACCCTATACTAAGTATAACACTAGCTGCTGCTAGGTTGCTAATCAGGTTAGCCTTACAACAGAATTTAGAGCTAAATTAGACTACTACTACTAGCGCTCTAACAAATTCTGCGCTAGTCTATTAATCTATAATAGTGCGTCTTCTTACAAAGACTCCTAAGCTAGAACAATAGAAGACCTCTAGTAGTTATTACAATTATAGTAAGCTAGAACACTACTCTAGTAACTACATAAAGCCTTGTGTGCGTTAGATTAAAGCTGTAGAAGTAGATAAGTATAAAGATGCTTAAGAGCAACCTGATTAGAAGGTGTATTGTATAGGAAACAGAAGCGCCTAAGAAGACACTCCTCTCTAGGCCTAAGCTGTTATAATCTATCTTACCTTAACCTTTCTTATTTGTTTTACAGTCTCTATTTTCTTATACTTACGCTTCTTTACAACTAAGGCCTTAGCTTACGCCTTAATACTCTTGTTAACACTAGTACTTAAGGTTTTCTATTTTTAAATTTATAAATTGTCTTATCTGTTTCTAAAGCCTTGCAGCAACCTATCTAAAAGCTCTCCTTCTAGGTTTAGGTACGCAGCTTTAAGGATTAGATTACTTCTTTAGTTACTTAATATATTTGACTATACTTAAATATTAATAGCTAAAAGATTTTAAACTGTTTATTCCTTATTCTTAATCTTAGGTATTAGGATTGTATACTTAGCCTCTAATAGTTAAGACAATTTAAGATTTAATTAGACATAGATAGGTTATAGTTTATTTGGCTATCTAAGTACCCCTGTTTATATAATCCTTTACCTTCTATTCCTACTATTCTATATTAAGCTATAGTGCTAGCTACTATCTATCTTGATGTGTAATAACGCAACGCCCTATAGGAGAAAGAAGACTATTATATCTGAAACAGTCCTTACTGTTTCTCTTCTTCTATTTATTATATTAAGGGATGCTTGAAGCTCCTATTAGCCTAAAAAATCTTAGAGATCCCTTATACCCTAACTAAGCAAAACCACTTAGAGTCTAAACCCTCTCTAACTACCCGCATTGCTCTTATTTCCGCCAATACATTTTACTTTATTATAAAGAAGCTCTAGAACAAGTTCTTTATAATAAGCCTCTATAAGATTAACAGGATCCTTGCCTCTAAGGACAACGCAGACAATTAAAGCCAATTAGATAAGAGATTACCTGCCTGTTACTTCTAGTGTTAGGATATATTTAGCAAGTTAGCAGCCAATTAATTGCCTTCTTATTATCTATACAATTATAAGATTATTCTTAAAAAACTATTACTAAATGCGTTTAGTCTCCTGTACAAGCAAAACTAAGAGGAGCTTAAAGCTACTAAGGCCTACGTCTAGAAATACCTTTAGAAGGGTTTTATTAAAGCTAGCTAAAGTTCTTTTACTTTACCTATTCTTTGTGTACGCAAACTAAATAGAGATATACGCATCTGTATAGACTACTAGAAGATTAACGCTCTTACGCGCAAGAACGTCTATCTAATCCCTTGCATTAATAAGCTGCTATTACGCTCCTCTAAGGCTAAGATCTTTACTAAGTTTAATATCTAGGCTGCTTTTAACAAAATTTGTATAGATCTTAACTCTAAAGAGTATACTACCTTTTGGACCTGTTATAGTATATATAAGTGTAAGGTTCTCTCTTTTAGCTTGTGCAATAGGCTAGCTACGTATTAACGCTATATAAATAATGTACTAATTAATTATCTTAACAATTTCTATATTACGTATCTTAATAATATCCTAATCTACTCTAAGGATATAAACTTACATTAGAAACACGTCTAAAAGGTTCTAGAGCGCCTACGTACTGCAGGACTCTAAGTAGACATTTAGAAGAGTAAATTCTATATAACTTGCACAAAGTATCTAGGTTACGTTTTAATAAACTAGGGCACTAAAGTTAACTCTAACAAGGTAGAAGTACTCTAAAACTAGGCTAAACCTACTATAGTTACTAGCGTTAAGTTATTTCTTAGTTTTGCTAGTTTCTATTAATAATTTATTAAGGATTTCTCTTGTGTAGCCAAACTAATTATAAAGCTTTAAAGTCCTGCTATACTGTTTGATTAGACTATAGACTACTAATAGGCTTTTAATTAGATTAAAGCCTTACTCCTAGCTATTCCTACGCTATCTTATTTCTATCTTAAGTATAACACAAAGTTAGAAACTAACGCGTTAGATAGAGTAATAGCAGGAGTACTCTCTTAGAAGCACTCTAACAACAAGTAGTATCCTATAGCCTTCTATAGTTACGCCTTATCTAAGGCTAAGCTTAATTAGGAAATATACAATAAGGAACTTTTTGCTATCCTAAAAGCGTTTAAGAAGTAGAGAGCTAAACTTACCTCTATACAGAGTTAAATCTAGGTGTATTTAGATTACTACTCCTTAAAATACTTTATAACTACTAAGGTTCTTAATGCACGTTAAGCATAATAGGCAGAGATTATTGCCTCTTTTAATTTCCGCATTAAGTATACGCCTAGTAAGCTTAACAAGTAAGCTAATATCCTAAGCTAAAGGGAACAGGACGTTAGTAAGGTTAAGGCTGCCTAATAAGATAACAGATCTTGTGTACTTTTAGGACTTAAACGCCTAAGCCTTCTAGTTAACTCTAAACTGGCTTAGAACTACGTCTGTAACTAGCTAGAGATTAATGTTTTAGCTATTTTAGTTTAATCTATTAGTGCCCCCTTAAATTTTAACTTGTTAGAACTAATTAAAGCCCTGCTAGCAGAGAATTGCTGCTCCTTTAAGGAAGAACACCTTACGCTATTACAGCTGTATTATATCTAAAAAGGACTACTGCTGTATTACTTACGCCTATATGTACTTAGAGACTTTTCTTTATACACTTAACTAATTAGAAAGGCTTACAATTAGGTATCTACTGCTTACCTAAGCGCTACAAAGACGTATTAGCTTCTGGCTTAGTAATATTATTAGAGGGGTATAGAGGCTACATGCAAACGCTATGTACAAAACTGCGTTTTCTGTTAAAGATCCTATCTAAGACAGCTCTAAGCCTAAGGTTTCCTCTATCTGTTACAAATTCCTAATAGGCCTATGTAGTATTTGTGTATAGATTTTAAGACATTCTTAATAGATTGTTATAGCTATAATTAAATTATAGTTGTTATTAATTGCCTATCTAAGCAAGCTGTTTCTATTCCTTACTACAAAATAATTAACGCTTAAGAAATAGCTTACTTGTTTATCTAATAGGTATACTAATTTAGCTATACGCCTAAAAGTATAGTGTCTGACTACAGACCCTAGTTTGTGTCCTAATTCTAGTCTAAGTTCTGCAAGATCCTAGGCGTGTAACTTAAGCTTTTTATAGCCTACTATAAATAAACTAATAGACAAACTAAGATTATAAATAAGTATATTAATTAACAATTAAGGCCTTTTGTATCCTATTACTAGGACAACTAGAGTAACCTCTTGCTAATAATCAATTAAGCCTAAGCTACGCTGCTGCACTCTGCAATTAGTATAGCGCTATACTAGCTCTTGTTTAGATCTAAACTACAACAGAGCTAGGATTAGGTATTATCCCCTTTGAAACACAAAGATGTAAATGTTAAGAATGCCTTAAGCTTAGCTACCTGCATATATAAAGCCTAGCGTATAGCTAAAGATAATATAGAGAAAGCATAGAAATAGATAGCTGCTAAGGTAAATAAATATTATTAACCTATTAATTAGGTAGTAGGTAATAAGGTTTACCTTTTAACCTAAAACCTATCTGTTACCTGCTTAAGTCGCAAACTCGCTAAATTGTAGGAAGGCCTCTTTAAAGTTCTAGAACAACTTAGCTATTTATTTTAACTAAAGCTACCTAAAAGTTCTAAGATCTATAACGTGTTTGCTCTAGACGTCCTCTGCAAGGACCTTAACAACCCTCTACCTAGTTAGCTAAGCCTAAACTTATTTAGCATCCTAATTTAAGGCGTTAAAGAATAGGAAGTTAAAGAGATTCTGGCTAGTAAGCTATACTGCTCTATTCTAAAGTATTGCGTAAAATAGGTAGGCTATAACTCTAACTCTACCTAGTATAACGCCTTAAACTTTATAGGCGCCCTATATATATTGTAAGCGTTCTATAAACACTATCTAAAATAGCTAGAACCTCTATAAGCGTTAGCTAAGTAGATTATAGCATAGGAAAAAGAAGTTAAAGATCTTACAGCATTACAAGACAATTATGTTAAGAAAATTAAACTTAATATTGCAACTACTACACTAGTAGGTAATAGCTATTAATAATAAGAGTCTTACTCTTTTATTAGATCTAATAGTAGACTGTTGCTGCTACTAGTAGGACGTTCTTAACTGTCTAAATCCCTAGGTACAGACACTAACGTACTACCTAGTTATCTTCTGTTCTAGCCCTACCTGCTGCGAGTACCCGCCTCCTACTTTACTGCTGCCTAAAACGTTACTGCCTGCGCCGTCTTCTGCTCTGCTAACTAATTAGCCCTTAATGCTATTATAATATCTACTAGCTAAGCAACTACACTAGTTAACCTAGCTGTACTCCTTCTAAGCGACCTAACCTTCTTAGGTATTGCTCTAACCTCTTTAGCTAGCTTCTCTCTCTAGTAATAAGCGCTAACTAATAAGTTAGCGTTGTTTATATTAGCTACCTGTGTAGTGCCTACTTGCATAACAGCAGCTAACTAAAACGCTGCCTCTTTAATAGCAGCCTCTTGCTCTAACACTACTTTGTTAGACTTGTCTCTACTTAAGGTAGTAAACCTGTAGTTAAGGGCCTTAGAGAGGCTATTATACTTTTAGCCTACATATAAGGGAACTAGGCAACACTTCTTATTTAAGAGTGTGCAATAAGTACACTTCTTAGACACGTCTAAATAGAATTTAAACTTAATATTAAAATAGCTGTAGGCAAAAGCCTTTGCAGCCTGCAGGTAAACAACCTAATAGGCTAGGGGATAAGCTTTAGGAGAGACAGAAATAGGCATTATATATATCTGCAGAAACAATTAGCTAACAATTAAATTAGAAGAGCAGTTAGATAGCTATAGGTATACAAACGTATAGAGGAAGAGTGTAGAGAAGCAGTATACTAGAGGGCCAGCCTTATATATATGCTTAAAAAGCTTAAGGTAAAGTTAAGAACTTTAAACGCGCTAGCGCGCAGATTAAAACAATAACAAACAGCTACATTACGTTATCTTAAAATAAACTTAAGGTAAATGTAAGTTTACAACAATTTAGAGAGGTATCTAAAACAACACTAATATAGACCTAATTAATAGGGACTATTAATTTTAAGAAGAGGGGTAATGTAACAAGCATATGCAAATACATGTTATATCTAATACCTTATAAAGGCTTAGTAACAGATTATGTAGGAAGCTAGTAGATTAGAACTAAAAGCGCTCTAACAGCGCTCTAACTTAGCTGCTACGCCTACTATAAATATAAGCCTATAGCATAGATAGAGGACAAGTTTCTCTTGTCCTTCTGTACAAGACCTATAGGTATATAGCCAATCCAGAATCTCTGATACAACACGCACTCCTATATGCCTCTAATACGTATCTAATTTGATCCTAATAGCTGTACCTACCTGCGTTGTTACAATTAAGCTGTTTCTTAGCTTAGTGTATTTAATCTAATCTATTCTTACATAGTATAGAACAAGTAACAGAATCCTTTTTACTTATAACAATTTAATCTATAGTATTGCTTAGCTCTTATAGTTATAAGCCTAGCGTTATAAGACTGCAGTATTAATTTCTCCTGCGCACCTTGTATTGCTAAGGTACTACCTAGATTAACAATTACTCTAATACTCCTTAAAACTCTTTACAAATACTCTCTACTTAATTAGCTAGTTATTAATTATAGACTTCTATTCTAATAATAAGATTAGCCTAGACGTTCTCTTAACTAGCTAGTTAGACTAGCTATACTAGTTTACTTAACTCTAGCTTTATGCTTGCAACAAAGGAGTCTAGGATTAGATTAACCTAGACAGCGACACAGTGCTCCTAATTAACAACTAAGAACCTAAATATCTAGAGCTTCTAGCTGCTCTAAGTTAACTAGTCTTAGCTTTACTGCCTAGAGCTACTAATCTAGACACGTAGATCTGCAATAAAGCTTTTGATTAATATAATCTAAAGCTAGTTACTTATAAACTTGCCTCTACTAGTTACAAAGAAGACGTTTGCTAATACAAAGTTAATATGTTAAAATAGACTAGGTAAGTAGCTAAACTTAGTAACGTCTAGAAATAGATTAGTTAAACTGTAGCTAAAGATCTTATAGTACCTGCGGTAATTAAGATACTTAACTCTTTAGAAATAACGCCCTAAGCCTTAATTAGGATTCTTAAGTATAACCTAGCTCTAACAGACAATAATACTATGCACCTAGTTAGGTAGCAGTATTAAGCTTATCTAGAAAAAGCTAGGCATAGCAGAATTACTCTAGATAAATAGTTTAACAAATAGCAAGTAATCTATAGCAAGGCTTAAGCGTTTTAAGTTATAGAGGTAGAGAGACAACTTGCTCTTACTAACTTCCTTAACACTCTATCTGTTAAGATTACCTCAGATTAGGCTTAATTAATGCGTTAGGATATTATTAAAGACGCAGCCCTTAGTTAGCCTGTTATAACTATGTATAATCTAGCTAAGATCTTTGCTCTAATGCTTTAAGAGCAAGTAGTCCTAGTTACTAAAGGAAAATCCTATTTAGCCTTTGCTACTCTTAGGAACATTAAAAACTTAGAAAACTTAGATCTAAGAAACAAAGGCAAAGACAATTCTAAGCTAAAATCTTACCTCTGCAAGAACAATAAGAAGTATAAATAGAACCTAATAGATTGTTTTTAACTAAAGACTACAATTACTAGATTAGCTTTACTAAGAAAAGTACTAATTAAGATCTTTGATTTTAACTAAAGAAAGGTCCTTAAGTAGCTTAATACCTCTAAGTAGGCCTTACTTAATAATAAGATTAAGAAGGCTAGTTAGACGCTACCTATTGCAGCTAACTAGTTAACTTCTAGGACTAAGGTAGTAACATACTTAGGAGATGTTATAGCAGTATTAATTAACCTAACTACTCTTAATTAAGAACCTAATGTTACTAATCTAGACTTTAGAGTGTACACAACTACGTTTATAACCTATTTACTTTTAAGAAGTACTGTTTATAATAGGGCTAGTGCAGTATACCTTGTTAATAATTAGTTACTCCTTATTCTAGGAACGTATAGTCTTACTTACTCTAAAGAAAGAGTTAAGGCTAGAACACAGTTACTTTCTGTAACTAGGTATAGCAATTAAGTAATTAAGAATGTTCTACATAGTCTAGAAGGCCTATGCATAAGAAACCTAAAGCTTAAAAAGGTTAAAGTTGTTAATAGCTTTTATGTAAACATTATATCTGCAGCACTGCTTAAGCAGGTAGGTATATAGCATAGTAAATTAGACAGCACTCTTTAGTTTAGATTATATAAGCAGAACATTATTGTACACAAGCTCTATAAGGCTTATAACCTCTTGTTTATTAAATATAACTAGGTTATACGCTATATTCTACAACTACTAATTCTGCACACCTTATATTAATCTGACATTAATTACTTAAGAGATAATAACAAGGATCTATAGCACAAAAGATTAGGCTACCTAGGCTAGCGAGCACTCTAGTCTCTTGCCTAGTTAGCCTAAAATGTTAAGTTAAATAGGACTAAAAGGATTAATTGTTAGGACTGCTTAGTTACTTATGCAGCTTAAGTAGTCTTATAGCAGCCAAGAGAAAGATTACTACAACTATTCTATTAAGTCTCTTAGGATCTATTTAACATGCTAACTAAAATGCTTTATAAAGAATAGTCCTTAATTATTAAGAAGGACTACTTAGGCAAGCTTTTTAACTATAACTTTTATAACAAGACGTTAATTAAGATTATAAGAGTAATTTACTAATTTATAGCCTAGGTTAGAAACAAATTTAATCTAAAGATTATAGAAATCTATTAGGATAATAATACTGCGACTCTGCCTTAGAGAGAGCGTTTACAGTATAAGAAGTAGGCAGATTAAGAGAGGATTAAAATACTACGCCTGCTACTATACACGTATTAGCCAAATAGATTAGCTAAGTAGGCAGGTTAAGAGCTAATTACAAAATTAATTAAGATGCGCACAGGTATAAATCTTCTAACTAAGCTCTAGCTATATATTATAGATGCGGCTGCCTACTTATACAGTATAAGCCTATTAAAAATCTATAGTTTTTGATCCCTAAATAAGGTCCTGCACGCCTAGTTTAGGTAATATTTTTAATAGTACAAGCCAGCAATTACTAGGCACAGGACTGCTAATCTACGCCTAAATTAGAGTAGTATTTATGCCTATAGCTGTAGAGCGTATCTCCTTAATCGCGACTAAGCAGCAGGTAAGAACAAGCAAAAGTTTAAAGTTAACCCTTGTAGCTATATTAGATATCTAGTAGGCTATTAAGCCTCTAATATCTATTATATATAGGTCTTATTAATTAATTAAGTAATTGTATTAAGAGATGTTACCTTTAATAAATCTATATTCTACTCTAGTAACTAAGAAGATAAGATGCCTAAAAAGCAGGCTCTTAAGATTGTAGATATTTTACACGTTAGTAAACTAGATAATTCTAGGTAAGATATTAACCTGCCTGTTCTACAGGATTAACTAAGCTAGGAAATTACTAAGGTTACTAAGCAGCAGCTTAGAGGTAAGCATCTAATCCTAAGGATTACAGAGACTAGCTAATCTTATAATTATAAAAAAAAGGAAGCAGAAACTAAGAGGAGTGCTAGCAGAGCTAGTAAGCATTTAGAAATCCTCTTAGACTAAAGTAAATATACTAGGCTTGTTACGCTAGAGGCAACTCTAGAACTAGATAGGTTATTTAGTATTAAGCTTATTAAGCGCGTAGGATCTAACAGCTAAGAACTATTGCTAGGTTCTAAAAGAGCTAGCCTGTTAGTATCTAGGGATTAGATAGGTTCCTAACAGGATAGGTAGTTAGCCTTTTCCTCTCCTGCTACTTAACCTAAGAGCAGTAACTCTAGAGCCCTAGACAAAGTAGAATTAGCAAATCTTTCTACATAATTAAGTTGTTAACTGTAAGAAGCAGCCCTTAAGATTAATAAACTACTAAGTTAATACATGCTGCTTTGCTACAAGAAGAATTATAATAATTAGATAAAGAGTAAGAGTATAAATATATTAATTGCAGATCTATTTATAGATTACTAGAAACACAATTTTAAGAACACTTTCCTCTTAGGCCTTATAGAAGCCTAGAACGAGCGCTCTAGTTACAAAACACTAAACGCTATAATTATAACAGCAATGCTAAGTAATTAGAATTACTAAACAGTTAAGAAGCGTGCTTATAGAGATAACATACCTAAGCTGCTTAACATATAGAAGTAGATACTTTAACATCTAATAAAAAGCCTGTTGTTAGATGCCTCTCTTAAGGAAATTAATTAGCTACATAAGAAAAGTACCTAGAAAGAGATTCTAAAGCATAAGTCTAAGGATCAACTAATCCTATTAAAATAGGTCTAGGTATACAAGTTTAATTAAGACAGTTACTTTCTAAAGTATAAGGCTAGGCTTGTAGTAAGAGAAGATCTCTAGGAGAAGAACTCTCTACTTACTATGTACGCTACTACACTAGCAGCTAAGTCTTTTAGGATTGCTATAGCTATTGCAGCCTAGTTTAATCTAGAAATTATGTAATATAACGTAGTTAGAGCGTTCCTTAACGCCTTAATTACAGCTAATAATCTAGTAATCTGTAATCTACTAGACAGATTTAAGAAAGCTAGGCTTTGTGTAAGGCTTAACTAAGCGCTCTACAGGCTTAGAGAATCTCTATTACTTTAGTATAAGAAATTCTTAAGATTACTGCGCAAGATAGGACTACTTACATCTAAAGAAGAAACCTGCCTTTTCTTTACTTAGGACTAAATAATTTTTGTTCTTTTCTACGTTAATAATATTCTGCTTATTTACTACAAGAATTACAAGCTTAAAGCTAAGGTTCTATAGTCTAAGATTATTAGCAAATATAAAATCTAGGATTAAGGACCAGTTAAATAGTTCCTTAAGATTAGAGTTATCTGAAACAGATTAGACTAATTAATTACTCTAATCTATAACGCCTATATTAATAAGATTACTAAGAAATTTAGACTACACAATAGATTATTTCCTCTAACACTATTACTATCTAAAGAGCTCTACAAGAACACTAGAGAAGCTAGTAAGTAAGAAATTAAGGCCTATTAAGAAAGAGTTAGATTAGTCTTCTATACTGTAATTATAATCTGGCTGGATATAGCCTACGCAGTCTTAAAGCTTTTCTATTTCTTAACTAATCCTTTAGACAAGCATCTTAAAGCTGTAGAACAAGTAATTATATACCTGTATTAAATAAGGTTTGATTTGATTAAGTATAGCAATTTTAATAGTCTAGAACTAACTATTTGTAAGAACGCCTCCTTTACTAACAATAAAGTAACTAGGCGCTCCTTACATAGTTATATAGCTATTCTGTTTAGAGAAGCAATCTTTTAGAAAGCTGTAAGGTAAGAATTAGTTACTACCTTAATAACTAAAGCTAAGCTGCTTGCTCTAGAATACGCTGCAAAAGAATCTATAGCGCTTAACTAGTTCTTTAAGAAGCTTACACTTAATCTAGAAGATCTTTAGAATATTTAGTGTGATAATTAGCAAATTATCTAATTAGTTATAGGGAAAAATAAGCAGATATCTACTAAGCTTAGGCATATTAACATTTAGAACATGTAGCTTAGTCAAGAGCACTCAAAAGGATTATTCTAAGTATTCTATTTGGAATTTGGATTAATGCCAGCTAATAGTCTTACTAAGAACTTTACCTATTAACAATTTCTTAAGTTTAAGCAGCTTCTTAACCTTAAGGATATAAGCAAGTTACTTATAAAGCAATAATTTAGAAAACATAAAGATTAATTTAACTTTTCTATCTACTAATTAATTTGCTTGCTCTTAAAGCTTAAGATTACTATAGGATCTAAGCAGAGTAAACACGCAAAAACTAAGACTACTAACGCTAAATTACAAGTAAAACTATTTAGAAACTTGCCTCTATAAAGTTAAAGACCTTATTAATTATCTTGTAAGCCTAAGCATAACGCTTAGCAATTAAGAGACCTAAAGCCCTTAATCTACAGCTTAGAGATAGCAAATCTCTAACTGTTCCTATAGCTTTAGGTAATAGAGACAACAACTAATCCTACACTAGCTTCTAACGCTTAGGTATTAGAGTCTAAGCAGCCTAAAGCTGCTCCTTAAGTAGCAGAGCGTTAGGTAGAAAAGAGCTGCAACGCTAGTAACTAAACAACAGCTAGTTGTAGACTAGCGTAAACAGACTCTAAGCTATAAAGCTACTTAACGCTCTACTAAAGCCCTGCTACTTATATCCTCTAAAACCTTAAGCAGAACGCGTAGGCTCTTTTCCTAGCAAGCTAAAAGTTAGATTAATATAGCTTAAGCTTACTCTAAAACTAGTAGGAGCTAGAGCGCTCTAAGCCTGCTGCAAGGCCTTTGCAGCCTTAAGCTGCTAGTTAAGCTACACGCAAGCCTTCTCTAGCTCTTATAAACAAGTTAGCTATTTCTAAGATTAAAGAAGCTTTAAAACTTACTGCAATAGTTCTCTTAAACACGCTAATAATAATCTTTATAGTTTGTTTACGTAGATTGCTTAGGCTACTTAAATTAGCAATTATATTACTAATAGTAATTAGAACAACTTACACCTTAACGCAAGAATAGTTTAGGTAAGCTGTGTAACGCTTGCTTATTATTAATCTAGCTTTACTATAGTAGTAGCTATTGCCTTAATTATTAGCAAACTAAGAGGTATAGCGTAAGCACAAACTAGAGCAAAGCTTCCTCTTTTTAACCTTAACAGTCTCTTTGCTAGAAACTACTCTGCTCTTAAGCGTAGGATTGCGTTACTTAGTCTTGCGCTAGAATTAGCGCAGAGGATTTACTAGTACCTAGTTGTTCTTACTTTTGTTAGCAGGCGTAGGAGCAGTAGCGTTCTTCTTATAGGCGCGCGCGTAAGCTATCTTGTTAATTACAACAGATAGATTCTTCTTAGAAGGCTACTAGAGTTAGCAACAAACTAGATTAAGAGTAGAAAAAACTTACTATAATAGAGTAGATAGATAAAGCAGTTAATAAAGTAGATAATAAAGAGAATTAATAGATAGGTAGCTAGTTAATAAGTTAATTAATAAGTTAATTAATGCCCTAGAGTATAAGAGTATAGGAGTAGGTAGGCTTCTTATACCTAAGCAACGCAACTACTAGGCAATAAGCTTACTTACTGCTCTCTTACCTAGTTGCGTAATCTTACTCTATAATAACACGCATAAATAGACTGCCTCTTACTTAGCTAACAGGCTAGGTAATAGTAAACGCTCTAAATTAAAGCTTAGCTAACAAGTAAACTCTTACTAATAGTCTGTTTACACCTATCCTATAGACTGCCTGCTTACAAAACCTATACACAAGGCCTAAGGTGATAATGTAGGCTATATTTTAAGACAGATAACACTAATATTAGATTTAGTTATATATATAGTAAATAATTAGGAATTTACGCGCTAATAACTAACGTTTAAGCTGATAAATTAAGCAACGCAGCGCCTGCAATACAGAGTAGTACTGCTGTTTGCCTTAATTACTACTTCTGCTCTGCTAAATAGATTAGGCAAGCTAATAAGTTTACCTAATCTAGGGGGTGTGTAACAGAGTATGTAAATTAGCAGATTACAGAATTATTACGTGTAATAACTAAGCATGTTACTAATAAGATAGAATCTATTTAGGACTAGACTAACTTATTAAGCTGTTTCTTAGCTTAGTGTATTTAATCTAATCTATCTTTATATAGTATAGAACAAGTAACAGAATTCTTTTTACTTACAACAATTTAATCTATAGTATCGCTTAGCTTCTACAAGATATTATCTATTATTTACAAAGTATAGCGTTTTACCTATAGCTTTAGATAATGTTTTATTATAGGTAAGTTATACTATTAGTAGTAGCTATAGTAGTAAATAGATAGAAGTTAGATAGAGTTAGAGTACCTTTACGTAAGACCTAACCTCTACCTAACTCTTAACCTTAACTTTTTAAGCTAATAGAAGGTAGAGGTTAAGGTTAAAGTAATTAATTATAGATTAAGGTTAGGTTATATAAGTTTAGCGCGATTAATTAAAAATTAATATAGAGTATACTTTGTAAACAGATTATTAGCGTAACTAGAAGTATATAAGTATAGTCTAAGTATACCTTCTACTATATATATATATAGATTTTATATAAAATCTATATATATAGATTTCTAAATATATACTAAATTTTAAAGAGGTAGAAATATTTATAGAATATTAAGAAACTAATGTTTATTACGTTTATTTCTTAAATATAGTAAGTCTATAGCTTCTGTAATTTCTATATACACTAACCTAAAAAATTAAACTTCTTATAGTACATAAGAGCTAGCCGCATATTCTTTTACTATAGAAGCTTAGTAAAGAACGCAAGTACACCTCTAAAACAGCTATGCTAGCTAACTAAAGATAGCCTAAATCTGCTAGATTTCTAAACCCTAGTCTTATAGTAGTAATAGTATAGTTATTCTATAATAACAGGAAATAGAGTATTGCTGCAATAACTAGAAATTAAGAGAAGTTTAATAAACTAAGTGCAAATATAGTAGTACTAATAGGCTTAGTTATATTTAACTTAATAAGAGAATTTAATAATAATAGCACTAGGAAAACTATACTCTTTTATAGATATACTATAGAAAGTATGTTGCAAGTTCTATATATAGCATTAGCTAATAGAAAGCAAACTACTTTAATACTATTTGCAAAAAATAGAAGAACTTAGAAGTTATTTAATAGATTCTTATATAGAATAATATATAACAAGATATTACTATATATACAAACTAATAAAAGAATAACAGAGCTAACGTTTTAGTGCTAAAGAATACCTATAAGGCTATAACAACAACTTAGATAATATCCTAGCTAACTGTTTAGAAGAAGAGTAAGATTACTATAAAACGCTTATAGACAATTATATTAATAAAGAGAAGGAGAAGGCAAACTACTTAATAGAAAAGGATAAAGAGAAGAATGTTAGAAAGAGAGAGAAAGTTCTATACAGAGATACTAATAATATAAGTAGGTCTAAACGTAATATAATATATAATAACTTGTATAGAGTACTATCTATATACGTGTGCGTAAAGCATTAGGTAAAGTAAAAGATATTTTACTAGAAGAGTATAGATATATAGATAAACTTACACTAGAATACCTTTATAAAGTAGATAAATAGCTATAGTTTAAGAGCTATAGAGGTAGCTAGAGTATTATAGTAAAAAACGCATAGAAAAAATTTTAACGTAGGCTTATAATATTACAATTAAAGGCAACATACTTAATGTAATTACCTTAACTAAAGAGAAATAATAACTAGAACTAGACAAGTATAATAGGTTAGTGCAATAGTATAAAGAAGAAATAGAGTATTATTAAGTAGTTGTAAATAGCAGGCGTAGCAAATGTTATAATAACTTAATATACTTTTACTAGTATAACGCGTAGATACTATTAGGTTAGCCTTAATATAACGTAATAGTGTAGACTACTATAGCAGATAGTACAGCACTAGTAGACATAGTATATAATCCTAATATTATAATATAACTACCTAGCAAGATAGTTACTACTCTATAAGTAGTAGTAGTAGTTATAGCTGTCTATATATAGAGCGCGTTGTGTACCTACTAACATATGCTCTATAGAACGTTAAGCCTAGTAGCTGCGTCTAGGCTAGCCTTCTTTTAAAGGAGCGTAATTTAACTATGCTATATTTAATTAAAAAGCCTATATAACTAGACAAGAAGAACTAGCTTAGTTAGCTTACGCTATAAGAGTGTAAAGACATAAGTAGCTAGCTATAGTATATAGTTCTACTAGTGCTGTAGTACTTAATAGTCCTTAACTATTAAATCTAGTAATACTAGTAACACTAGCAATACTAGCAACACTAGTAACATAAGTAACATAGGTAACTTACTGTTAGGTTGCTATTAGGTTGCTAGCAACTAGAAGTAAGTAAGGCAACTTTAGCAAATTGTCTAGTAGATAGTATTACTGTTAGGCACGTTAGGAAAATTTAACGTTGTTAGAGTTGGCGACATCTGCAACACTGTTAGAATAGTTAACTAGACAGTTCTTAACTGTACTTAACTGTCCCTAGAGTCTCCTATTTGTTCTAGCTGCTTATTTAGCCTGAAACGCTTAAACTGCTCTACCTACTCCACTTGCTCTACTTGCCCCACCCGCGCTATAACGTTATTATCCTAAAAACCTCAAATATAGAGCTTGATTTTCTCTTTAAAACGCACTTTTCAGATTTCTTATAGCTGCTCTTGTTGTTAAGATGCAAGGCAGTAAAGTTTGTAGATTTTAATGTTCTTTGCTAAGGCTTGTTTTTGCTAAAGCTCTAGCACTTTAATTAGATAATATATTATATTTTTTTAAGAAATAGTAACTAAATAGCTAATTTTACTTTAGAACATTTCTATTACTTATTATTATATAGCAGGCGCCTAGATCTATTGTATTAAACGTACTTAGAGTTTTTTTTTTAAAAAAATTAAATATTATAACTTTAAGGCGCTATATCTCAATAACTAGAGCAGCGAGAAAAATTCTGAATAGTGCATTTTAAAGAGGAAATTCTGCTCTATATTTTGTATTTTTAGGTTACTTACGTAATTATGAAAATACAGTAATACAGTTACGTAAGTAAAATTAGCAACATTAGCAATACTAGCAACTCTGTCAGATCTAGTAACTCTGTTAGGTTGCTGTTAGGTTGCTGTTAGGTTGCTAGCAACTAGAAGTAAGTAAAGCAACTTTAGCAAATTGTCTAGTAGACAGTATTGCTGTTAGGCTGCTGCAGGTTGCAGTAATCAGGCTAATTAGATTGATCTTAAATTTTCCTAACGTAGCTGCAGGTTACTGTAACTAGGCTAACTAGATAAATCTTGATTTTTCCTAACGTTAGATATAACACTTATAGTAGAGAAGTTAATAGCGTAATACTTAGTAGAAGAGCTATTAAAAGTACGTAGACTTAGTATCTTTATAAATAGCAGCATAGGCGTAGAAGATATATAGGTTAATAAGAAAAGTAACGTGTAAGTAAGTATATAGAAGGTAAGGCTAGTATAGTATATAGTACTACCTAAAAAGAGAAGTAAGAGTATAGAATAATAAATCTAAGTAGAGTAATTTTTATTTTAGTAGTTATATAAGTCTAAGTGCGCCTAGCACTAGAGTAGAGAAATTATATAATAGGCTGCTGCCTAGTTAGTCTTTAGTTATAGAAAAACCTTAGCTTACTAAACTAGAACACTAAAAAGGTTCTAGACTAGAACGCTAAAAATCCTCTAGGCTAGAACACTAAAAACAGTTCTAGACTAGAGTACCTAAATCTTCTAAACTAGACTACCTTATAACTATAAGAACCTTTTAAGTAGTAATTAGAATAGAATATAAATTTACGTCTTTATTTCCTAGTAATTACTCTTAGAGTCTATCTCTTATAGTTTCTAATCTATAGGTTCTTTAATGTTCTGTCTTTTAGTGTACTTACTTCTAAGTTTATAAGAGGTTTGTATAGCAGTAAAGTTACAAGATAACAATAGTAGTACAGGTAGAAGTAAGTTAATTCCTGTTCTGCTACTTTAGTGCAAAACTGCTCTTTTATAGATATAACTAGACGTATATTCTTACAACTAGAATATACTAAGTTTGCGCTAGCGTAGCGCTATTAAGACGCTAGAGTAGCTATACGCGTCTTACGTGTAAGAACGCTAGGGTAGCGTTGTTGTAGCGCAAGCGCATTACTGCGCAACTAACAGCTCTACGCTATAGCATCTTTACAATTATTTCTTTTCCTTTAAAATTACTATTCTAGTAATTTATATAACGTTAGGTCTTGTTAGTGCGTGCTTAACGTTGTTGTTATAAAGGCTATTGTTATGCTAAGGCTAAAACTCTAAGTAAATCTAAGAGGCAGCTAGTAGCTATAGTAATAGCAGAATTATAGCAGAACTTTATGTGCCTAATTCTTTCTACTTTCTTAGTAACAATTATATTACTATTACTACTACACTATCTCTTAGCTTTACGCTGTTGCAACCTTATTGCCTTTATATAATTACTATAAGTACTACGCCTATACTGCCTGCTACTTTTACTATCTTTATAAGTAGTGTAACACTAGCGTTGCAATATTACTAACCTAGCGTTTAAGCTACGCCTGTTGCCTGCTGCAGTAGCGTTTCTAATATTAAGCTAGCTAAGTTAGTTTACCTGCATTATGCTAAAAGTCTAAAGATTAATAGTATAGCGTGTAACTACGTTCTTAGTAGCCTGCAGTGTAATAGGTGCGCCTATAAAAAGAAGTCTTGCACTCTAGTGCTACTAAGTTTTGTTAAGAGCTAGAATGCTTTATACTAGTAGCAGTAGCGCTTTGCTACTAATAAGGCTAGAGCAGACTTAGATGTTAACGCGTAAGAGACAGCGTTGCGCTAGTAGACTACTTTAGTAAAGCTTTTTCTCTATAAGAAGGTTAAGTTTAGGAGTTGCTATTAGCCTAAGGGTAATAAGATTTAAATCTTGCAGGTTAAGGTAACTAACTACCTTTCTACTACAGTAGAAAGTATTCTTAATTTCTTATAGGCCTAGGTAAGTTATTTTTCTTTTTTCTTGCAGTTGCTGCGCTGTTATTCTAACGTTGTCTAGGCTAATCTGCTACTGCTTAGCAAGGCTAACGCGCAGTCTAATTTTAACCTTAATTTAGAAAGCGCTACTAGTAACTAGAGCTCTAATTTTAGAAGGCGTAAGAAGCAAAAGGAAAAGAGGAATAAAACCTCTCCTCCTTAGAGCCCTACTTCTACGCCCTCTCTCTCTAAAGGAAAGAGTAAGGCTAAGGGCAAGGCTAAGGCTAAGGCTAAGGCTAAGGCTTCTAGAAAACGCCTAGCTAAGTCCTAGCTATCTAAGCAGCCTCTTTTTAAGCGCTCTACTACTAAGGGTAAGCTAAAGCGCCTTTAACGCGCTGCTACTACGCTGTTAACTTATAAGCTAGTAGGTAATCTAAGTAAAGCTACTGCAAAGAGGTAGAAAGGTGTAAAAGAAGTTAAGAGAGAGGATAAGAAAAGTAGTAGAAACAAGTTTTTTATCTTTAAAAACCTAAATAACAAGAACTTCCTAAAGTAAGCTAGCGTTTATGCCTAGTTGCGCTGCTTAGGCGCTGGCGTTGCGCTACTAAGGCGCCTAGTTTTTTTTTTTTTTTTTTTTCCTTTGTTTTTCCTTTTGTTTTTTCTGTATATTAATTTGTAATAATAATTAATCTTTTCTCTAGTTATACTTCTCTATAAGTAATTTATTTATGTTTTTTAAATTAACTTACTTATTATATTCTAGTAGCTAGCCTTTCTATTTAACTAGGTAATTTACTAAACGTTTGTTGCGCTGCTTTACTAGGACAGCTTTAACCTTGTAGTGTTGCCCTAGCTTATTACTATTGTCTAAGTTAACAGGCCTAGGTAAGATTAATTCTTCTCTCTTCTTTAATATAAACAGCTAGAGCAAGGACGTATAGAATACAGAGTAGACCTTTATGTGTAATAAGAGCAAGATTCTAAAAGCTTATAAGCTAATTTACTTATTTACTAAGAAGAGGCCTATCTAGCGTAGCAACAGCTTTTTGCTAGCGCTGCGTAGGCGTAGATACTTTATTAATAAAAAGATCTTATTCTCTAGCTTAAACCTTTAGGGCCTGTATTTCTTGTTGTAGTATTGTTCTTAGTATTGTAAACTTTTGTTCTAGTAATTAGCTAAAGCGTCCTAAGTTTGCATAAGCTTCTGCAACCTTTCTTTAATACTAAGAACTTTAGTAGGCGCTGTTAGCTCGCAGTTAAGGCGCAGGTAGAACTTATAGCAGGCAAAGAATAGAAATACTCCTAATATAGCCTGTCTAGTATTGTTATATACAAACTCTGCTAGTAATAGAAAGTGTACCTAATTATTAGGTTAATTACCTATAAAAGCCTTTAAGTATTACTCTAGTGTTTAATTTTAACACTTTGTTTAGCTGTCTGTTTATAGATAGAAGGTAGTGCTAAGCTAGCGCTTTACCTTTGCTACAAAGTAGAAGTCTGCCTAGAACTAAGAAGTAAAGACACTCTCTTAATCTAATATAATACCTTTAGGTAAGCTAAAGAATTATACAACGTGTTCTAAAAATAGATCTGCTAATTATAAGGCAGTAACTATTTTTTGTGTAAGAATATACTTAGCTATTTTTATATACCTGTTAACTATAACAAGTATTGCGTTGTATACAACACTGTAGCGCTTGGCTAGTAGTAGGCTTATAACAAAATCTATTGTAATTTTTTACTATAGTCTCTAAAGTTAAGAAAGCGTATTTAACACGCTAGTAGGGCGCTGCTTAAGCAACTTTATGCCTTAGCACACTAAGTAAGAGTTAATGTACTTCTTAAGCTCTTTCTTAAGCCTAGGCTAATAGTAGTATTAGGCTATAAGCTTAAGCGTTTTAGCCTACCTAAAATAGCTAGCAAGTAGATTGTTATAATATAGCTTAAGAAGCTTAGCTCTAAGAGCTAGCTCTAGTAGAACATATAGTTAGTCTTTAAACTAAAGGCTGCCTAAAGCGTTAAGCTTTTAGTGCCTTAGGCGTTTACTAGCGCCTTAACAGGTAGACGCTAGGGATTTAACATCCTTGCGTATTGCAACTACTTCTAGGTTATTCTGTTATACTTATACACAGATTTTAAAAAAGAACTTAAGAAGTTCTTTATAAGCTAACCTCTCTAAAGCTATAGCTCTTACTTGTAACTGCGTAACCCTTTAGGCTATTACTAGTCTACTCTTAGGAATCTCCTAATTAGAGCTGTAGCTTATAGCTGTTGCTTTAACGCTGTGCGCTAGGCTTATAGAAACATCTTTACTAAAATATAGAGTGCCTGCTTACTATTAAGCTGTTATCTAGCTTCTTACTAACGCTAGCTCTTTACTAAGTAGCTTAGCTTAGGTTTCTGCTAGCTGTAACTTCTTTTGCAGTGCTAGCAACATATCTAATAGTTAAATATCTAGCGTATTACTGTTGTCTACAGGTTGCCTTAAAGGCCTGTTTACAGGATTTGTCTTTTTAGACTAATGCTTAATCTTAAAGTTGTAAGCAGCTAGCTTTATTACTTAGCTAGCTTGTCTCTTAAATAGGGTTAACGTGCCTATAAAGCTGCGTAGGTTGTTATAGTCTATCTATATTTCTAACTAAATTACTAGCCTTTTAACATAGTAACGCTAGTGCTACACTGCTATAATAATAGTAAGGAGCTCTAGGTTGTATGTGTAGTAGTTCCTTTCTGCAGGCAAGAGCTTCCTTAACTAGAAGGCTACAGAGTGCTAGTTCCTATCTGCATAGAGTTAGGAGAAGATGCCTGCTACTCCCTAAATAGAGGCATTAGTTTCTAACTTAGATAAGAGTGTATAATTATAGTGCTGCAAGACAGGTATAGTTATAAACCTGTTGCATAGCTAGCGCTTTACTTTCTCTATAGCGTTAGGCTAGTTAAAAGGACTAGACTTCTTCTCTTAAACTAATCCTTTTAGGAGATTAGTAATTAAGCTAACAATAATAAAAAAACCTTATATAAAGTGTTAATAGAAGTTTGCAAAGCCTAGAAAGACTTAAACATTCTTAAAGGACGTTAGCGTAAGCTAATTAATAACTGCGCGAACCTGTTCTAGATCTATTATAACGCTGTTAAAGTGCACAATAAACCCTAGGAACTTAACTTAGTTAGTAGCAAAAGTACACTTCTTTAAGTTAACAAAAAGACTGTATTCTCTTAGCTTAGCAAGTACTTTTCTTACCTGTTTCTAATAATCCTCCTTCTTTTAAGAAAAGATTAGAATATTGTTAAGATAGATAACGCAAAAGATATCTAAATACAAGGCTAAGGCTCTATTAATATACCTCTAGAACGTAGCAGGCGCGTTAGTTAGCCTAAAGGGCATAACTATATACTTAAAGTAGCTATATTACGTGCAAAACGCTGTCTTCTACTTATTACCTTGCTAGATCCTAATCTAGTAATACGCGTTCTTAAGATTAAGCTTAGTAAACTTTACTAATCTACAGAGCTAATTAAGAGTTTTTCTAATTAAGGGAAGAGCTAGTCTGTTCTTTTTAGTAACTTAATTAAGGCCTTAATAATCTACGTAAAGGCGTAGCGTTTTATCTTTTTTAAGTATAAATAGAATAGGTGCTTTTGCAGAGCTTATACTTTCTTAAATCTAGCCTAGGCTTTGCGCTATTACTAAGTAGTCACGCAGCACGCTTAGCTCCTTTAGTAAGAGGTTATAGAGCAGCCTATATAGAGCTGTAGTTTCTTTTTCTAACTTAATAGCGTAGTTGCCTCTATAGTGCTGCAGCAGCGCGTTAGCAGCGTTACTATTTACAACATCTTTAAAATTCTTAAGTTTAATAGGCTATAATAGGTATTTAGTAGAAGAGAATTATAGACTACTTACTAAGACTGCGTACACGCTTAGCTTGTTATAAAAGAATCCTGTAAAGGTTTTTACATCTTTAACTCTTATTATATTAGTGTTAAGCTTATAGCGCTACTACTTTAACTTACAGTTAATAACAACGCGCCTTTCTTTTAAGCTTAGTAGACCTAAAATAATAGGTTGTGCTGCATTAGCAATTCTGTATAGAATAGTAGTAAAGAACTTAGTTACGCTCTAGTTATTCTTTATTATTAGATAAGCCTTAATAAGCGTAGAAGCTAGGCATAGTGCTTAAGTTAAGTAAGTAGATAGTTAGTAGCGCAGCGCTATTAATACAAGGAAGATCTTTAAGTAAGGCAACTCTCTTATTAATAGTGCTAAGTTCTGCACTGCAGTTAATTAGGATTTGTGTAAGCTACGCAGCGCTGTTGTTACGCAGCGTTCTAAGTACTTTAATACAATTCTTCTATTATAGTAGAACTTAGGCTGTTAAAAGAGAAGCTTCTTTTAGGCCTACTTGTTTTTTATTTGTATTGCATTTAAACTAGTAACAAGAAAAGAGCTGTTAAGCCTTAATCTATACTTTTTAGCCTAATAGCCTATCTTGCTGCAATAGTAGTAGGCGTTAGTTAGCTTTAGGCTTAGGTTTGCAGTACTAGCAACACAACGTTGTAAAGCTATTGCGTCTAGTTTAGGCTACAAAGTTTTTTCTATACTAGGCGTTTTATGTATATAATAGTATAGTAACAGTATACTACTACTATAGCGCAAGTTATCTTCTAGCGTTACAGCGCGTTTAACAAGTTCTCTACAGGTAGTAGAAAACTTAGTATAGTTAGAGAAGGCTACTCTAATCTTTAGACAGAGTTTGCTGTACAAGTGTATTACTAAGTGTTTCTACTTATAAAGAGGATTTACTTAATTTTCTAAAGTAGATAAATAGGCTGCAAATTTGTTTACTGTTTAGCTGTTCTTTTAGGATGCCTTTTAATACTGTATAGTAACTTAAAGCTCTCTATTTACAAGGCTCTTAATCTAATTAAGTAGAAAAGACATTATATTGCGCTACGCTAGCGTTTTACTATTATTTTCCTATTCTCTCTATATCTACATCTATTAAAACGTAGTTTATAGGTACTAGAAGGTAAAGGCAATCTTTTAGTCCTTAAGCTAGAAGGCTAAGAGATCTAATTAAAAGGCAATAGATAGCCTAGCCTTAAAGTTCTAATACTTCCTAATTCTCTTGCCTTTAAAGACAATAATTTTCTTAATCTTTAGCCTGCGCCCTAGTAGCGCTAATAGATTAAGTTAGAGGCGTTGCGCTAGTAGAGACGTGTTGTGTAACAACGCCAGTAGGTACAGCTATTAGGATCAAATTGGATACGTATTAGAGGCATATAGGAGTGCGTGTTGTATTAAAGATTCTAGATTAGCTATATACCTATAGGTCTTGTACAGAAGGACAAGAGAAACTTGTCTTCTATCTATGCTATAGGCTTATATTTATAGTAGGCGTAGCAGCTAAGTTAGAGCGTTGTTAGAGCGCTTTTGGTCCTAATCTACTAGCTCTCTATATAATCTGTTACTAAGCCTTTATAAGGTATTAGATGTAACATGTATTTGTATGTGCTTATTACATTATCTCCCTTCTTAAAATTAATAGTTTCTATTAATTAGGTCTGTATTAGTGTTGTTTTAGATACCTCTTTAAATTGTTGTAAACTCTTATTTACCTTAAGTTCCTTTTAGAATAACATAATATAGCTGTTTGTTGTTGTTTTAATTAGCGCGCTAGCGCATTTAACATTTCTAACTTTACCTTAAGCTTTTAAGCATATATACAAGGCTAGCCCTCTAGTATACTACTTCTCTATACTCTCTCTCTTACGTTTGTATACCTAAAGCTATCTAAGCCTTGTCCTTTCTTAATTACTAGCTAACTGTATAGTAGATACACACAATACCTATTCCTGTCCCTTCTAGAGCTTATCTCTTAGCCTATTAGGTTGTTTGCCTACAGGCTGCAAGAGCTTTTGCCTGCAGCTATTTTAATATTAAGTTTAGATTCTATTTAGACGTGTTTAAGAAGTGTGCTTATTGTACACTCTTAAATAAAAAGTGTTACCTAGTTCTCCTATATGCAGGCTAAAAGTATAATAGCCTCTCTAAGGCTCTTAACTACAGGTTTACTGCCTTAGGTAGAGACAAGTCTAATAAAGTAGTGTTAGAGCAGAAGGCTGCTATTAAGAAGGTAGCGTTTTAGTTAGCTGCTGTTGTACAAGTAAGCACTGCACAAGTAGCTAATATAAACAACGCTAACTTATTAGTTAGCACTTATTACTAGAAAGAGGAGCTAGCTAGAGAAGTTAGAGTAATAGCTAAGGAGGTTAGGTTACTTAGAAGAAGTACAGCTAGGTTAACTAGTATAGTTGCTTAGCTAATAGATGTTATAATAGCATTAAGAGCTAATTAGTTAGTAGAGCAGAAGAAGGCGCAGAAGGCAGCGCAAGAGGCTAGTACTTGCAGTAAGCAAGGCTAGAACAGAGGATAACTAGGTAGTACGTTAGTGTCTGCACCTAGGAATTTAGATAATTAAGAACGTCCTACTAGTAGCAACAACAGTCTGCTGTTAGATCTAATAGAAGAGTAAGACTTCTATTATTAATAGCTGTTACTTACTAGTGTAGTAGTTGCAATATTAAGTTCTATTTCTCTAACATAATTGTCTTATAATACTGTAAGATCTTTAACTTCTTTTTTTTATACTATAATCTACTTAGCTAACGCTTATAAGAGTCCTAGCTGTTTTAGATAGCGTTTATAAAACGCTTGTAATATGTGTAGAGCGCTTATAAAGTTTAAGGCATTATACTAAGTAAGGTTAGGATTATAGCCTACTTATTTTACACAATACTTTAGGATAGAGCAGTATAGCTTGCTAGCTAGGATCTTTTTAACTTTCTATTCTTTAACGCCTTAAATTAGGATGCTAGATAGGTTTAGGCTTAGCTAACTAGGCAAGAGGTTGTTAGAGTCTTTGTAGAGAACGTCTAGAGCAAACACGTTATAGATCTTAGAACCTTTAGGTAGCTTTAGTTAAAATAAATAGCTAACTTATTCTAGAACTTTAAAGAGGCCTTTCTACAATTTAGCGAGTTTGCGACTTTAGCAGGTAACAGATAGGTTTTAGGTTAAGAGGTAAACCTTATTACTTACTGCCTAATTAACAGGTTAATAATATTTATTTACTTTAGTAGCTAACTATTACTGCGCCTTTTTTATATTATTTTTAGCTATGCGCTAGGCTTTATACATGCAGGTAGCTAAGCTTAAGGCATCTTTAACGTTTATATCTTTGTGTTTTAAAGGAGATAGTGCTTAATCCTAGCTCTGTTGTAGTTTAGATCTAAATAGAAGCTAGTACAGCACTATACTAATTGCGGAGTGCAGCAGCGTAGCTTAGGCTTAATTAATTATTAGCAAGAGGTTACTCTAGTTATCCTAGTAATAGAATACAAAAGGCCTTAATTGTTAATTAATATACTTATTTATAATCTTAGTTTGTCTATTAGTTTATTTATAGTAGGCTGTAGAAAGCTTAAGTTATACGCCTAGGATCTTGCAGAACTTAGACTAGAATTAGAACACAAACTAGGGTCTGCAGTCAGACACTATACTTTTAGGCGTGTAGCTAAATTAGTATACCTATTAGATAAACAAGTAAGCTATTCTTTAAGCATTAATTGTTTTATAGCAAAGAATAGAAACAGCTTGCTTTAATAGGCAATTAATAATAACTATAATTTAATTATAGCTATACTAATTAGTTAAAAATATCTTAAAATCTATACACAAATGCTGTATAGGCCTATTAGGAATTAGTAATAGATAGAGGAAACTTTAGGATTAGAGCTGTCTTAGATAAGATCTTTAATAGGTAACATAGTTTTGTACATAGCATTTGCATGTAGCCTCTATACTCTTTTAATAATACTACTAAGATAGAAGCTAATATATCTTTGTAGCGCTTAGATAAGCAGTAGATACTTAATTATAAGCCTTTCTAATTAGTTAGGTACACAAGAGGAAATCTTTAGGTACACAAAAGCGTAAGTAATAAAGCAGTAGTCCTTTTTAGACATAATACAGCTATAGTAGCTTAAGACGCTCTTTCTTAAAGGAATAGCAATTCTCTACTAGCAGGGCTTTAATTAGTTCTAACAAGTTAAGGTTTAGGGGGGCACTAATAGATTAGACTGAAATAGCTAAAACACTAACCTCTAGCTAGTTACAGACGTAGTTCTAAGCTAGTTTAGAGTTAACTAGGGAGTTTAGGCGTTTAGGTCCTAGAAGTACATAGGATCTGTTGTCTTGTTAGGCAGCCTTAACCTTACTAATATTCTGTTCCCTTTAGCTTAGAATATTAGCTTGCTTATTAAGCTTGCTAGGCGTGTACTTAATGTAGAAATTAAAAGAGGTAATAATCTCTACCTATTGTGCTTAACGTGCATTAAGAACCTTAGTAGTTATAAAGTATTCTAAGAAGCAGTAATTTAAATACACCTAGATTTAACTCTATATAGAGGTAAGTTTAGCTCTCTACTTCTTAAACGCTTTTAGAATAGTAAAAAGTTCTTTGTTATATATTTCTTAATTAAGCTTAGCCCTAGATAGGGCGTAACTATAGAAGGCTATAGGATACTACTTATTGTTAGGGTGTTTCTAAGAGAGTACTCCTGCTATTACTCTATCTAACGCATTAGTTTCTAACTTTGTGTTATACTTAGAATAGAAATAAGATAGCGTAGAAATAGCTAAGAGTAAGGCTTTAATCTAACCAAAAGCCTATTAGCAGTCTATAGTCTATTTAAACAGTATAGAGAGACTTTAAAGCTTTATAATTAGTTTAGCTACACAAGAGAAATCCTTAATAAATTGTTAATAGAAACTAGCAAAACTAAGAAATAACTTAACGCTAGTAACTATAGTAGGTTTAGCCTAGTTTTAGAGTGCTTCTACCTTGTTAGGGTTAACTTTAGTGCCCTAGTTTATTAAAACGTAACCTAGATACTTTATGCAGGTTATATAAAATTTACTCTTCTAAATATCTACTTAGAGTCCTACAGTACGTAGGCGCTCTAGGACCTTTTAGACATATTTCTAATATAAGTTTATATCTTTAGAGTAGATTAGGATGTTATTAAGATACGCAATATAGAAATTGTTAAGATAATTAATTAGTATATTATTTATATAGTGTTAATACGTAGCTAGCCTATTGCACAAGCCAAAAGAGAGAATCTTATACTTATATATACTATAACAGGTCTAAAAGGTAGTATACTCTTTAGAGTTAAGATCTATATAAATTTTGTTAAAGGCAGCCCTAATATTAAACTTAGTAAAGATCTTAGCTTTAGAGGGGCGCAATAGCAGCTTATTAATATAAGAGATTAGATAAACATTCTTGCGCGTAAGAGCGTTAATCTTCTAGTAGTCTACATAGATGCGTATATCTCTATTTAGTTTACATACACAAAGAATAAGTAAAGTAAAAGAACTTTAGCTAGCCTTAATAAAACTCTTCTAAAGGTGTTCCTAGACGTAGGCCTTAGTAGCTTTAAGCTCCTTCTAGTTTTACTTGTACAGGAGACTAAACGCATTTAGTAATAGTTCTTTAAGAATAATCTTGTAATTATACAGATAATAAAGAGGCAATTAATTAGCTGCTAACTTGCTAAATATATCCTAATACTAGAAGTAATAGGTAAGTAATCTCTTATCTAATTAGCTTTAATTGTCTGCGTTATCCTTAGAGGCAAGGATCCTGTTAATCTTATAGAGGCTTGTTGTAAAGAACTTGTTCTAGAGCTTCTTTATAATAAAGTAAAATACGTTAGCAGAAATAAGAGCTATGCAGGTGCTTAGAAGGGGTTTAGACTCTAAGCGGTTTTGCTTAGTTGGGGTATAAGGAATCTCTAAGATTTTTTAGGCTAATAGGAGCTTTAAGCATCCCTTAATACAATAAATAGAAGAAAAAGAACAGTAAGAACTATTTTAGATATAATAGTCTTCTTTCTTCTATAGGGTGTTGCGTTGTTGCACATTAAGATAGACAGTAGCTAGCACTATAGCTTAATATAAAACAGTAGAAATAGGAGGTAAAGAATTATATAAACAAGGGTACTTAGATAGCTAAATAAACTGTAACCTATTTATGTCTAATTAAATCTTAAATTGTCTTAACTATTAGAGGCTAAGTATACAATCCTAAGGCCTAAGATTAAGGATAAGAAATAGATAGTTTAAAATCTTTTAGCTATTAATATTTAAGTGTAGTTAAATATATTAAGTAACTAAAGAAGTAATCTAATCCTTAAAGCTGCGTACCTAAACCTAGAAAGGGAGCTTCTAGATAGGTTGCTGTAAGGCTTTAGAAATAGATAAAATAATTTGTAAATTTAAAAATAGAAAACTTTAAGTACTAGTGTTAACAAGAGTATTAAGGCGTAAACTAATACTCTAGTTATAGAGAAGTGTAAGTATAAGGAAATAGAGACTGCAAAACAAATAAGAAAGGTTAAAGTAAGATAGATTATAACAGCTTAGGCCTAAAGAGAAGTGTCCTCTTAGGCGCTTCTATTTCTTGTACAATACACCTCCTAATCAGGTTACTTTTAAGTATCTTTATACTTGTCTACTTCTACAGCTTTAATCTAACGCATACAAGGCTTTGTGCAGTTACTAGAGTAGTGTTCTAGCTTACTACAATTATAACAACTACTAGAGGTCTTTTATTGTTCTAGCTTAAGAGTCTTTGTAGGAAGACGCACTATTATAGATTAATAGGCTAGCGCAGAATTTGTTAAAGCGCTAGTAGTAGTAGTCTAATTTAGCTCTAAATTCTATTATAGGGCTAACCTAATTAGCAACTTAGCAGCAACTAGTGTTATACTTAGTATAGAGTTATTCTTCTACTCTATATTATATGTAGTAAAGTGTTCTACTATCTAATTAAATAAGTTCTTCTATTAGTGCCTAAATCCTAGGTTAAAGGCTTGCAACCCTAGCGTAATCTTAGTCTATAAGTAGTAAAACTACTCTAAAGGGAGTACTTATTCTTTAACTGCAGAACTTAGAAACCTAGCTTTAAACAAGGGAAACGTTTCCTTCTTTGTTATCTGCAATTAATTAAACGCTGCACAGCTTTTAGCTACCTTATTGCCTGTAATAAAGTAGGACTTAAGTAGCTTAATTATTTGCTTAGCGTTCTAGAATTACTCTTAATTAGTATCTAATAAATATTGTAGCTTAAGATAGCTCTTAGCTAGTCCTATAGTGTAGCCCTATACTAAGGCTATGTGTTGTCTTTTAGTCTAATAGTAATCTAAGTTAATTTTAAGTTAATCCTAGATAGAGGCCTGCTATTAGCAGAAGGTAGGATCTTTTTTATTACTAAAATTGTCTATATTAGGCGTTTTCTTAGATTGTTAAAGTTAGCAAGAGCCTTTATAGTAACGTAAGTACTTAGATGTAGAGCTGTTAGATAAACAGCAAAGTACAGAATTATTCTAAGGTAATTTAGTAGTAGGTAAGGGCTTGTCTAGTTCTACTAACAGAGTTGGTCCTTTCTTAAGGGAATTAATTTCTACTAAAGCCTGTTTTAAATCTTGTTGTAATTAATTAACCTCTATTTAGGCAGAGGTTAGATTTAGTGTAGCTCTAAGCTAAGGAGGTTCTTTAGTGTCTATCTTTTTTGCTTTAGCACTCTATTACTAGGTTATTACAGTTAATATAGAGTTGTCTTAAGAGAAGGCTCCTAGAGTTAGTTCTTTAGAGGAAGTTATTAGCGTTGCCTCTAATACTCCTAGGTTATTAATAGTCTCTAAGTTTCTATTGTAGCGCTAAACGCAACTTTTCTAAAGTAATCCTAACTATTGTGTTAATAGGAAGATCTAAACCTAAAGGCTTTAGCTGTTAGAAGATCTAAGAGATCCTAACTATGTTTAATAGATTTAAGGTTGCAAACAAATCTAATTTAGATAGAGTTCTAGACGTTTTAACGCAATCTTTTTAAAAGTAAATAGCAATATTATCTAAATACTATTACTAGCAGGATAAAGTTTCTCTTGTAATGTAATAACGCAAGTAGGTACAGCTATTAGAATTAAATTAGATACGTATTAGAGGCATATAGGAGTGCGTGTTGTATTAAAGATTCTAGATTAGCTATATACTTATAGGTCTTGTACAAAAGGACAAGAGAAACTTGTCTTCTATCTATGCTATAGGCTTATATTTATAGTAGGCGTAGCAGCTAAGTTAGAGCGTTGTTAGAGCGCTTTTGGTCCTAATCTACTAGCTCTCTACATAATCTGTTACTAAGCCTTTATAAGGTATTAGATGTAATATATGTTTGCATGTGCTTGTTATAATTCTATCTTATAGGTCTAGCTAAATAGCGCTTAGGTACTTTATTTTTAGGTTTACTTTGTTATCTTTCTTGCCTGCGTTATAGGCTAGCCTTATAAACTCTATGTTAAAGCTCTAGAGAAAGGACTTATTTTGTTAGATTATTTAGAGTTTCCTTTATAATCTTTTGTTATGTAGCTTATCTCTAAATTAGCTACCTAGGAAGTTCTAGAGCTCTTCTGTAAAGCCCTAAAGGTTCTAGGTTACCTAAGATAAGGCTACACTAGCTGCTAACTCTTTAAGGTAGTTAAAAAAATAGCTAGCTTAAGAGCCTAGTCTTATACTGTTATATTCTAATTTATACTTTATTTAGGCCTTAAAGATATAGTAATCTTTTTAATCTCTTTTATATACTTCTAGGTTAAGGACTTTATAAGTCTTCTAAGGCAGAAAGAAGCTTTCTAAAAAGGTCTGTATAAAGCTAAAAGCTTCTAGAGTTACTTAGGCTATAAGCCTTATAATTTGTTCTTATAGATTTTTTACTAGTAATACTAAGTCTAGGTCTACGCTTATAAGAGACTTTCCTTTCTTATTATTAGAGAGTCTAGCTACTAAGAAGTTATAAACTTTCTGCTAAGTAGGCGTTTCTTTAAGGCTGTTTAACCGCAGTTATTTCTTAATCTATTATTTCTCTAAATCTAGAAAGTTATTAATAATTATTTAATTAAACTTATCTTTAATAACTAACTTAGAGACGCTATTGCGTCTTATCTAGATAGCTTATACTATTATGTCTTATACTATTATAGAGACAGTTACTTATTCTATACTAGAGGTTACTAATAGCTCTTTAGCCTAGTTAGGTTTAATAAATTTAATTATAAGAGGCAGATTCTAAGAGTACTTACTAGAAAGTAAAGATATAAATTTATATTCTATTCTAATTACTACCTAAAGAGTTTTTATAGTTCTAAGGTAGTCTAGTTTAGAGAATTTAGGTGCTCTAGTCTAGAACTATTTTTAGTGTTCTTGTCTAGAGGATTTTTAGCGTTCTAGTTTAGTAGACTAAGGTTTTTCTATAACTAAGGACTAACTAGGTAGCAGCCTATTACATCTATATAGAATAGCTTCTGCAAGAAGTAGTAAAGGATAAGAAGCCTAGTACTAGAAAGAAGCTTTCTACTAATCTACACTACTACTAGGTTTATTATAACCTTCTCTTATATAAAAATTAAGGCCTATACTATACTCTTAACACTAAAAATAAGCGTAAGAAGTATAATAAGGCACTTTCTTTTTAAGAGAAGAAGAACTATTATAAAGGTGCTATATTCTACTTTTCTAGAGTAGTAAGAGTAGTATATACAAGAGCAGTATAAAGAGAGAAAGATAAGAAAAAGAGGTAACTCTAAAACCTTTAGCGTAAGAAGAGGTAAGAAGAAAAGCGCCTTAAATAGTAATTATAAAAGAAGTAGAGGTATAAGAAATAAGAGAGAGCTAAGAAGGTAAGAAAGAAAAAGAGAGCTAAGAAAGTAGCTAAAAGAGAGTCTTAAAAGCAGCTTTAAAATACTAAAAAAACTATTCTAAAAGCTTATAACACTAAGCGCAAAGCTTTAGAAGCTATCTTATTAAGTAACAAGTGTTAGAAACGCTCTGTTACTATTATAGCAACTTTAGTGTTTCTAAAAGCTATACTAGCTACTTAATCTAAGCTTATATTACGTAAGCGCACTATTACCCTACTATTAAAATTTAAGTAGTATAAATTAATTACAAGACCTTATTTATTACTCTACCTTAATATTATATATATTAAGCTATTGTAGGTAGCTTAATAACCTTATTTTTATAGTATAGATAATAGTATTTAGTGTATATTACGTAAAAACGTGCACTACGCGTATAGGTATAGTAAGTAACAAAAAGTTTTAGTTCTACAAATTAATATATAACTGTTTTACGCTAGCTAAAAATCTAGTCTTTAGAGCTATCTATTATATTTACTCTAAAGTTATATAATTAGATTTTCTAGAAAGTTAGAGCTAGAGAACTTTATAAATAAGAAGATAATATAATTAGTAGTATATACACTAGAGTAGAGTGCTATAGAGGTATCTAAGTAAATTATTAGTTACTAGCCTAATTGTAAACAAAATTCTATATATTTATAGGGTTTCTAGTCTTATTAAACTTAAGAGTATAGTACTTAGCAATACTATATCAAGCTATAAGTCTTATTTCTAGCTTAAACTTTATAAGTAGATATAGCCTAATAATATTAGCTTACTAACTAGGTTCTTATAAGAGTAGATATAATCGTAGGTAAACAAAACGTAGGTATAGTATAAATATCTATTAGTTTAATATTAGGTGCTATTGGTAAGACTCTGTCTAAAAGATACTTAATATAAGAAAAAAATATACTTATACTCTAAGAGAGGATAAACAAAGACTAATAGAAATATCTAGCTTTAACGTAGTAATTACACAATTAAACTTACTTATAGAAGAAGAACATTTACTCTACTTAGTAGATACAGCTAGTAAGTTGTATTTAAAGGGGCTGTTTTAGAGTATCTACTTATAATGTTAGTGTTAAACAAATATAATACTAACTTAATAGTTAGTTAAGCTAAGGCCTATAATACTTCTATTACCTTTTCTTCTCTTGCCTTTTCTTCTCTTGCCTTTTCTTCTCTTGCCTTTTCTTCTCTTGCCTTTTCTTCTCTTGCCTTTTCTTCTCTTGCCTTTTCTTCTCTTGCCTTTTCTTCTCTTGCCTTTTCTTCTCTTGCTTTTTCTTCTCTTGCTTTTTCTTCTCTTGCTTTTTCTTCTGTTAATCAAGAAGGAAACCCCCTAGTCCACTAGGATAGATCTTGCTAATAGACGAGGCTAGGGCAAGGAAAAGATAGTTGTTAGATCGGCCTGTTTAAGGGAGACGAGCCAGGATTTGTCGCTGCAGTTCGCTTGGAGGACGCACCGCTAGGCTGGAAATCTGACAAGCTTCTCTACGACGTTACTGTAGAGGTGTATTTAGTATTCTTATTGGAGGTAATAATCTAATACGAGATCTCGAATCTTATCTACATCATGTACAAAGATTTTAACCTAGACTTTATGGTACATAGGCTTGGACTAGAGGACAGAAGTACACTGCAACTTGCTGACTTATTAAGACTAATGTAAGAATCTATGCTCTACATCTAGTCTAATGTTTGCCTAAGTCTTACTTGGAAGGCCCAGATATATCCTGTATGCACGCAAGTAGGAGGATAGCATAATAGAGGAATCAATCTCTCAAGAATACTAATGCTTGAGCAAGAAATTTCGGGGCAATGTTCACCGTTCCCGAGTCTCATGGCTTCTAACCCGTGTGTCTTAAAAGCCGCTTACTATGGACACACTCTTTCATTATTCTAGCACCGAGTCAACTAGTATACGATCATGCCTTACCGCCGTCAGTCACCTCCAAAAAATGACACAATCTTGTTTTCGTTTATTGCAACACTCCACCCCTTATTTTCTCCTAACTCTCCAGGGCGTTTTACCTCCATAGCCGGTTTCGAAATGAAAGCGTTCAGTGGTATGAGGTCAAAACGGGCTATCGTGGCCAAGCCTTTCTGACCATACATAGCAAAGCGATTGTTCAACATCTCATTGTTTGGAAACCCAGCGGCAGACCAGCCTCAGTGATCTATGTTCCTTCCCTTCACCAATGAACCCGAGCTAGCTCCGTCGATCATTCTCGCTCTATTCCCACTGCCTCGGAGTTCAAAGCGGCAGATCCGTTGGTGTTGCTCACGGTCATTCGTCCCATGGTGTTGAGTCTGTCTGGCAACTATTTTCCTTCTTACCCCTCCAGTGCCCCTCACTCAACACACCCCGCGCCCCTCGCTCTCTGCCCCTCCAAATGCCCCTCTATGCCCCTCGATGTCCGTTGCCCCTCCTGTAGCTCTGCAATCCACACCTGAAGCAAACTTTCCGTATGTAGTAATGTGGTCGTGCGCATGGTGAAGGGGTTGAGGAGGGAGGTCGCTCCACGAGGAGAGGCGCAACTGGCAGTGCGAACGCGCGGCGCAAGAAAAAAATCCATTCGGCCCATATTCTGAGTCTTTCTTTTCAAAGCATCGTCTCATCGACACCAGATCGTCGTTGGTGTCACAGCATGTTCGCAGCCACAGACCAACCATTGCACACATGTGGCTCGACCTCGTGAGCACAGGCTAACGATGACAGTATGTATGGATGGAAAGTTGATCGAGGTAAATACTAGCAGCGAATAAGAAAAGCAAGGGATGAATCAACACCCATGTGAACTCACCAAGAACGTTGCCAGAGAGTGGCAATCATCACTGCACCTTCGCCGCACAACTTGTCAACCACAACTCCCTATTATTGAAGCAACTCCCAACTCAGCTACGAATAAATATATATGCCCCCCGCCCCCGCCAAAAAAATAAATCACAACCCACCCAAGGCCTTCAATGATGCCCCTTACTCACGGCTCACTTTCCCCCTCGCCCATGTCCCCATCCCCCCCCCCAAAAAAATAAAATTCATCATCACCACCCCTCGTAAGTTCACTCCAACACCAAAAAATGATTCGACTGTCCCGTGCCAGACTCGAACTGGCGGCCTTGGGATTTCCCGCTCCTTGTGAAGCAGTCATAGTATAGGGAGCTATGAGACCCACGTGATAACCAACTACACCAACGAGACGATGCAAACTGTTGTTTGCGTTGGATGAGTGGGATGACAGAAGAAAATTTCATATCTCACCACAAACGAACAAAAGAGAGGGGAAAGAAGGGTTGGAAGTCGATTGGATACAAGTGGATGAGGGGAGAGGGGCAGGGGGGCGAAGTGGGGGGAAGAATTTGCATTGAGGGGTAAGATGGGGGTTCGGCAGGGGGCTTAGGGGCGAGACTCTAGCTCGGAAGGGGTATTGGAGCAACAACAAGAAATGATCGGGATGATTGGTTTGGGCCAAGGTGTTTTTGCATTATTTTCATAAGCAATCATCTATATGCTCGTCGCTATGCCAAACCTTGTTGTCATACTGCACGAGCTCTACAACCATGTTATACATTAATTCGGACTTGTTTGCGAGTCCTGTTACTAGCACAACAACCATTACATCCAACAATCACTCAAGGCCCAAGTCTCTGTCCTGGCTCCGGACTTCGCGGCATATTTCCCAACGGCACCCCAGGGGTGCTCGAAGTCGGCAAAACACCATACCGCCCGTATGTTTTCTGATCGACACTGACGTAGTGTGGGAGTCTAGCTAGTAGGTTGAGCTTTGTTTCGACCCAGCGTAGGATCTTCTCGTGAGGGACGAGGAACTTGATATAGCCTGATGCCCAAAGGTAGCCGAGGCCTGCGCCGCAGAGATGCCCAAGGAGGCTGACGTTGGGGACAATGAAGCTGGTTACGAGCACGAGGATGAGGGGCGTGGTCCATGTGGGGATTTTATAGGGTCCGACGCTGAGGTTTGTTAGCTTGAGTGTTGATGTGTGGAAAGAAAGATGTACTTGAAGGTGGGGTTTGTTTTGTGCGTCTTCATGACTTCGGCGGAGAGGAGGAGGAACACCCATATGCTGCTGTGGTCAGGCAGACATTCTCAGATTCTTGTCCAGTATCCTCGCCTACCTTGCGCCCATGACAATGGTGTTACTGTGCAGCACGAACTTCTCCAGCAACGTGTAAACACCACCTGGGATCGTGCCAAATGCTGCCACACGTCAATCGAGTGCACTCGTTCAGTTTGGCTACGTCCTTACGGCCTGTGAACAAGGCCAATGTGACCAATGTACCGAATTCGGACTCGAAGCGCTCGAGGAGAGGTGTTAGGGCGATCAGATTGAAGATCATGTGGAAGAAGTTGAGGTGCAGCAGCGGGAACAGATTGAGCCGGTGCACTGTAGAAGAATACATCAGCTTCTGATGTCAGAGAACATATGCAGCGCGCTCCGTGGTTTCCGTCCCATGTGCGTCGAGATGCCATCTTCACCGGACTCGATCGGCAAGCTTAGCAGCCTCAATCCCTCCACTTGGAGGCCTGTCCCCTACCGCGCATAACATAGAAAAGAACGTACTCTGCGTGAAGTCCATCCTGGCCGGCTCCAGCTGCCCAAACGCTCTCAGCCATGGGAAAGGGATGGTCGCAAAGTACAAGCATATAATCACCGCAGCCAGCACTCTCGTACACAGCGGTAGCCGGAATACATACGACCGTATGCGCGTCGGATTGAACTGTGGAAAGGACGGCATGACGGATCGCGGCGGTCGTGAGGTTGGCCGGCGGGTGTGCGCACGCGTCAAAGATGAGGCGCCGGGATCCAGCACACTAGCGCACGGGAACCTTAGGCCTTAGGTTCGCACCTGCCCCAACCGGACTGCTAGACTCTGGGGAGGCACAGCGGCTTGAAAGCCTTGGGAAGGAGATCGCGCGCTTCTTCTCCTTCTCTCTCCTTTCTCTTTCTGCGATTGGGGAGGACACAGTATGGCGCTCATATGTAGGTCATCGCAACGGGTCGCCAAAAGCTTGTGGTCGCTAACATGTGAAGCTTCCATTCTGGCGCTCCGCAAAGATGCCCGCGTCCTGAGGATCCCGCCGTATCTATCGGCCTTGTGCATTGTAGTCGGGATCGCGTGGCTGCTCGTGTTGCCTCTCGACGAATACTCGCGACGGACCTATGTTTCGGAAAATGCTCTGCTTCCCGGCCAGGTGCACACTTACTTCACCGGATCCGAACACGATGTATTCCGAGCGTATCGACACGAGGTCCATGGCATGATTGATAAGAGTGCCGGAGAGTACGAACACACCAAGTTTGAGCAATCGTGTGCCTGTACTGATAGATTGGTAGGCGGTCAAAAGCACTCGAGGGCATCTTCCTCGAGCAGAACCTCAAGGTCGCAACGCAAAAGTACAACTACACCGTCTCGAACCACACGCTCGCAAACGAAAATGTCTATGCAATCCTCCAAGGCCCCCGTGCCGACGCCACGGAAGCGATGGTGCTTATCGGGGCCTGGAAGAACATGGGCGACGAGGTCAACAACTCTGGCGTGGCTCTCGTGCTCACTCTGGCCCGCTACTTCAAGCGGTGGAGTCTGTGGAGCAAGGACATCATCCTCCTGATTCCGGGAGACAGCACGATTGGACCTCAGGCCTGGGTAGACGCCTATCACAACGAACATGACGAGCGCTATGTCGAGAGCCTCAAGATGAAGAGCGGCGCACTCCAAGGCGCTGTTGCGGTCGACTACCCAGCCGGGCCGTGGGGACACCGCTACGATAAGCTGCAAGTCGTGTACGATGGTGTCAACGGTCAATTGCCCAACTTGGATCTGTTCAACACTGCTGTCCAGATTGCTGGTGGGCAGATGGGCATCGACTCTTCCATTCAGCGCATGTCTGGACAAGAAGATAGCTATAGGGATCGACTCACGACCATGTTTCGCGGTATGGTTTCGCAAGGACTGGGACACGCAACCGGTCCTCACTCGTCCTTCATTCCCTACCATGTCGATGCCATCACGCTTGTCACGGTTGGCGACGGCTGGCAAGATGAAATTTCGCTCGGGCGGACCGTCGAATCGCTGTTCCGCAGCCTGAACAACCTCCTCGAGCACCTTCACCAGAGTTTCTTCTTCTACCTGCTGCTCAACGCAAAACGCTTCGTCAGCATTGGCACGTACCTCCCCTCAGCCATGTTACTCGCCGTAAATTTCAGCATCACCGCACTGGCTCTGTGGGTGAAGACCGGCCGTCCCACCTCTCCGGCCGCGAATCCCGCATCCACGAAACCAGGCCCCAAAGACCCAAAGCCATCTACAACTCCCAGCGACGCAATTACTGCCCAAAACCTAGCCGCAGCAAAATACAACGCCAAACCCGCGCCATCAACAACCATAGTCAAAGACGGCGCCAACATAGCCATTGTGCCCACCTCGACAACAGCCATCATCGAACGCCCCCTCCTTCTCCCCGTGCTCATCCTCGTAGCCATGCACGCGGCCGGCCTGGTTCCGCTGTACTACTTCAACACGTGGGACTCAGACTTCCTCATGGGCATATTTCTGACATGCGCCAACATTGTGGTCCTGCTCCCCGTCGGCCTCGCCTTTATCAATTACTACGCCCTCGAACCCAGTCTGACAATGCAGCAAATCACACTTGTGCAATGCTTTTCCCTGCTCCTGCTAGGCATGTTCCTCGCCGCGCTGGCTACGCTTAATTTCAGCCTGAGTTTCATCATTGGGTTCCTTTCGACGCCGCTGTCTTTTGTGAGACGAACGAGTCACCCCGGGCTCACGTTTCTCCAGCTTGGGATGTTGGTCGCGCTCAACCCGGTTATGGTGGCGCAGTGGAGTGCGAAGCTGCTAGGTGCGGATTTGGTCGAGGTTCTGAGGGTTGCGGCGATAGGGTGGCATGTGTGGGGCATGTGGACGCAGCTTGTGGTGTGGCTGGTGTGGATGCCCGCGTGGCTTATTGGCGCGACGATTGTGGCGGGGGGGTTGTTCGAGTAGAAGAGGGAGGGGTGGGAAAGCGATCAAACTTGGAGGTGTGGCAACACTTGGTCATGATGGATACTGGCGTTGTGTAGACTGCAAGTCGTTTTATGTATGCATTGCATGATCTGATCCAAGGATAATTCTGCACGCGAATGACTTGGAGCTCGTGATTTTGTTTCAATGCCTGTAGCTCTTCATTTCATCGTGTCCGTCATGCGCATAGGCATGATAGAATGGCTTCCTCTATGGTTACACAGCGTCTAGCCGCGGATCTGGACGTCCTGGGCACACGCTTGTGGCAGGATTTGTGTGCAAATGTACAGAGTATGGTCATGTCAAAACATAGTCTGCCGTCGCTCAAGCAGCCCAAACATCCTTACCCACGCCCTCGATCCAGTTGCCGAGCTGGTTGACGCTCGCATCCCACTCCTTCAACCTGCCCCGCATGCTCTCAATCTGCTTCATGTCCAATACTTTGGGCTGCACCCAGTTGATGCGCGCAATCTCGGCGACCTGATCAATCTGTCCCCGCAGCAAGCCCAGGCTCAGCGCCTTCATAATCAGGTGCTCAATCTCGTTTGGCTGCACTTTTGTCTCCTGCGATATCTCGGTGAAGGTCATGGCGCGGTCGTGCGGCGGGCGGCGGAAGACAGTCTCGGTGAGGGCGGAGAGGGAAATCTTCTGGTAGAGAAAGGTCTGGTGCTCCTTGAGGAGGGGTACTTTGGAGATGTTGCCGGCCAGGACATCATATGCGATCAGGTCCCCGCGGTTGAAGGCGAAGAGGAGGTCGCGCAGCCACGCGTGTGGGGTGTTGACGAGCGAGTCGAGAATGGGGTGGAGGAGCAGCTCTCCAAAGTTGTAGATGGAGTCGGAGACGAGGGCGGCGATGCTGAGGTCGTACGCGCGGGACTGGCGTTCTCGCAGCTCTAGGTCTTGGAGGTCGACGCAGGCCAGGAACAGCAGGGCATTCTTGTAGTAGGCCGCAAACTCGTGCTTGGACTTGTAGTACTCTGCGCTGGCCCGGTAGAACGAGGCGTGTACCACCGTCTCGACCGAATCAAAGCCGTCGAGTATCTGCTCGCACTCATCGAGCTTCTGCTTGGCTCCCTCCTCGTCCCGCAACCGGAGCTGTATGCTGGCCGCGGCGACTGTGGCGTAGACGTAGGCGTCTTGTGAGGCGGGCTTGTTGACGCTCTTGGCGAGGTCATGGACGAAGGCGAGACGCTCTTTGTCATCTGGACGAGTCAGTCATGGCCTGCCTGCTTGCTGATACTCGTCGTACCCTTGCACTGTGTGGCAGCATTGAGGCCGAGTGTGACGAGCTTGAGCTGGTTGATCTTCTTGGCGAAGCTCTTGATGAACGTCTCGAAGAAGGGTATCCGCTGCTTGGCGCTGCCGGCGTGGTCGTAGAAGTCGAGGAGCTTGTCGGTCAGCTCGTGCCACAGCTTGCGCTCCCAGTAGTCTTCGAAAGCGATGAAGTACTCTTGGAGCTCCTCCGGCGCCTGGTCGCGCGCGTCGCCGAGCAGGTTGGGGATCGTGTCGGTGTCCATGGCCATGGCTGCGAGGGGGGTCTTGTCTTCTGCGCGTATTGATGCGGACGTGGAGCGGCTCGATGCGGCGGCAGCTACCGAGTACGAGTCGTAAGTACTAGCGCGTGCCAAGATGGTCACGATCCCAACTCCATCTCTCTGGGGGCTTCCCGACAGCGACACACGCCACGACTCGGCGCCACTGACCGCCGCAACATGGCTCTGCCTCTCCGATGTGCCCGCGCTGGGGCGGCGTCGCGGACCCCGCTTGCCTCGATGCGCACAGCCAAGCTCTCGACGTCTACTGGCCGGCAAGCGACCAACTCGATCAACTCGGACGTCAGGATCACCAGGTACCGCGGCGCTGCAGAATGGCAAGAGGCCTTGCTAATAGCTGTGCAGGACTGGAAAGCCCATCTTGACGGTATCTGGCGGCAGATCGTCGCTCGGAGGTGCACAACAGGCGACACCCGCGCAACAAGATCATTTGCTTACACCCCACAGGATACACTGCGACGGTTTTCGGAGCCACTGGGTTCCTGGGACGATACATAGTCAACAGATTGGGTGCGCCAAAACGGGGAACTGCGCTACGGTTATGGCTAACGGATGGACAGCACGCTCAGGATGCAACGTCATCATCCCCTTCCGAGAGGAAATGGCCAAGCGCCACCTGAAGGTCACCGGAGATCTCGGTCGCGTCATCTTCATGGAAATGGACCTTCGCAACACGGCCTCGATCGAGGAGAGCGTCCGACACTCTGACATTGTCTACAACCTCATTGGCCGCGACTACCCCACCAAGAACTTCGACTTCGAGGACGTCCATGTCGCGGGAACCGAGCGCATTGTGGAAGCCGTTGCGAAATACGACATTGACCGATTTGTACAAGTATCCTCCCACAGCGCGTCGCTCGACTCGCCGTCCGAGTTCTACCGAACAAAGGCCCGGGGAGAGCAGTTGGCACGTTCCATTTAACCCGGAAACCACCATTGTGCGGCCAGCGCCCATGTTTGGATATGAAGACCGTCTGCTACATCGCCTCGCTTATCCTTCAAACATCTTCACGTCGAACCACCTCGAAGAGGTCATCCGGCCTGTACACGTGATCGACGTGGCCATGGGACTCGAGCGGATGCTGCACGACGACACCACAGCCGCCGAGACGTACGAGCTCTACGGCCCGACGTGGTACTCAATGGCCGAGATCAACGAGATGGTTGAAACGGAAGCGATGAAGAAGAGAGGGCACGTCAACCTTCCCAAGCGAATCATGAAGCCGATTGCAACGTACGCCAACAAGTTTCTGTGGTGGCCAATTCACTCTGGTGACGAAGTGGAGCGCGAATTCATCGACCAGACCATCGATCCCAAGGCCAAGACATTTGCGGATCTTGAGATTGAGCCTGTGGAGTTGAAGAGCTTGACGTTTGAGTATCTTAAAGCATACCGTAGCTCACAATACTACGATCTCCCGCCCATGTCGGAGAAGGAGAAGAGGGAGGAGAAGAAGTATTTGCACGTCCTTGACGATCAATAGACGGGAATAAATAGGGGGGGGTTGTTTTGTAAATACCTGTGCTCGTGGGGAATAGATGAGCTGCACAGTGGAATCAAGTCTTTTTTTGTGCATCTTACCCTTGAACAAAAACAAGCTGTGCATCTTACCCTCGAACAAAAATCTATTGAGTGAGGTATGATTATATCACAAGCAAAATCACAACAAAGCAACATCATCGTCATCATCGTCTTCGTCATCATCCCTTTGGCTCGTGATGCACTACCTGCCCTAGCCGAGACCGCTTCTCCCGCACCAAGTCCTCGAAATAGCTCCTGAGCAACATCTCCGTACTCGCGGGATCGTCTCTCTCCCTCCTCTCGACCCAATGGCGATAGACCTCGAGCACGACCTCGACGGCAATGAGGGCAATAATAGCCCACTCGAGCCTTAGGCCGTGTTTCTCGCTCAACTGCTCGCGCAACACACTAGCGATTTCCTGGGCGAAGCCGATTTTCTCGTTGAGGACTTTGATGCGGACGCCGACGTCGAGGGCGCGACCGACTTGGTCGTAGTACTCTGCGAGGCCGAGTTCGTGGCGCGCGTCCCAGAAGATGTCGGGCATGCTGTCGGTCAGCTCTGAGTAGAGGTTGAGTTGTGCGCGGATGGAGAGGAGTTCGCCCGTCTTGCGGAGGATGAAGGAGCGGGTGAAGGGCTGGTTGCGGGAGGCGAGGGTGGAGGGGATGGAGCGGGTTGTGGATTGGTAGGTGGATAGGAGGGTTTCGAGGACGGCGAGTTTGGTGGAGCGCGCGAGGCCAGAGGAGAAGGCGATTTTGGCGAGGGTGGTGTCTGTTTCGTGGCTATGCCTGCTGCTGCTGCTGCTGCTGCTAGTGTTTTCGGAAGGAGAGGGAGGGGAGGAGGAAGAGGGGGGACATGCCAAGTCGAGGTCGGATAGCGAGGCAGGAGCTGGTTTTGTTCCGAGGACGATGGTGTCGCCCACGACCTCGCTGGATTCTTTGCTGGGGTCTTCGAGGTATTCCAAATCCTCGGTTTCGAGCATCTCGAGATGCGAGCCTTCGGCGGAAGAGGGCAGAATTTGATTGACGAGGCGGAGGGCTTCGCGCTCGCGGACGTTCCAGGCCACGACGGTGCCTGAGGGGAAGATGAAGATGTCGCCTTGCTGGTGGTCTTTGAGCTGGGCGGGTTTGCCCGAGGTTCGCACGTGCATGACTTGCGGGTACAGGCCGGTGTTGAACGGGTCGAGGTCGTAGCCTTGGGCTTTGACGAGTTGGGCGGCGGCGGCGATGTCGTAGGTTTCGGCGGCGCAGTATGCTGTGACCGTCTGGTGTCGCATTAGCCCGGCTGCTGGGGGAGTGGACGAGCGAGCTGTATGCCTAAGGCAGGCCTACTTTGGTTTCGGCGTCGGGGTCTACAAACCGCTGTCTGCCCCGTGACTTGACAAACGTGCGCGATCTTTGCGCCTCGACGGCGATACTGCGCAGCGACGAGGTTTTGCTCGCATTCTTTCTCGACGACTTGGTGGCGGATGCTTTCGGGGTGATGTTCTTCTCATCGCTCGCTGCTGCGTCGTCTGGCCTCTGGGTGAAGTCCAACTTCTTCCGTGCTGTGGCGGTTGTGGAGAAGCATCGTGCAGGTGAGCCCAAGGGGTGCGCAAGCCGGCGTGCAGCGGTTGGGGGGCGGAGAGCCCTCGCAAGACAGACAGTCAAGCCATGGAGCGCAGTTGGGCGGCAGGGGGTCATCGCTAGCCCGATTGGCGTCGTGCATGTTGTCTGTCGAGATTGCCGGGCAGAGGGAGAGACTAGAGTGACGAGAAGGTTGGGCGGGGGGGGCAGGGATAGAGATGGGTCGATACCGTAAGCGAGCCCGAAATCTTGTATATTCCGTTTTCGTATCACATACCATACTACAGTGATACGATACAATGTATTGTAACGCTAACTATAAAAAGATAGGCTTGTCCCCTCTAAATAGGTTAGGGTCACATGCTACCCATGTATCTGTCTGTGCACCCCTGTTGGATACATCCGCTTGCAACTGAATACCTCAAGGCTGTATATTCTGTATCGTATCGTAACTGTATCTGATACTGTATCTGATACTGTATCTGATACTGTATCATAAGAGCCCATCTCCAGGCAGGGAAGCTGATCCCTGCATGGCTGCATCATACCATACCGGAATTACTAAGTAATTACTTAGTAAACCCCCAATCCATGTATCGTACCAGGATCCGTACCTCCTTCACCCACCGCAGCTCATGTCACCAGCATGGCAGCGGACGCGACGGAAAATGAGCCGCGCACCCCCCCGCGCGATCAGGCACGGCGCGCGGACTCGGACGACGACGACGACGACGACGAGGATGAAGATGAAGAGCCGAAGCTCAAGTACAGCCGCCTGACCAGCAATCTGCTGCCGCTGTATCGAAACGGCGACGCGACCAGTTCGTTCATGGTCGCCGGGGACAAGATGGTATGGCCGCAACACCCCGTCGGAGAAGACTGCTGAACGACGCATAGATCATCGGCACGCATAATGGAAACATTGTGAGTGCATCACGTGTCACGTGACGCGCACTTCTCCATGGCCACAGACGCTGACACGTGTAGCACGCCATCAGCATGCCGTCCTTCCAGACGCTGCGCACCTACAACGCGCACAAGTCTGCCTCGGTGACTGCGCTGTCGGTGGCGCCTCTGCTGTCGTCGAGCCAGATGTACATCGCCTCGGCTTCCATAGACGGCCATGTCTGCGTCTCATCCTTGGCTGATCCAAAAGACGTCACGCTGCGCAACTTTGGACGTCCAGTGCAGGCCGTCGCGCTGTCGCCTGACTACAAGTCGGATCGCGCCTACCTATCCGGTGGACTGGCCGGAGAAGTCATTCTCACCACCGGCGCCCCACTAGGCGTCCAGTCCAACGCGAACAGCAGCTCGGCATCGCAAGCGACCCAGGGCTGGCTGGGCGCCATAGGACTTGGCGGTCATGGCGGCAAAGACACGGTCCTGCACGCCGGCGAGGGCACCATCACGGCCATCAAGTGGTCGCTTTCCGGCAAGTTCGTCGCCTGGTCAAACGAGTACGGCATCCGAATCATGCGCACCCATCTCCACCTCGACAGCGCCGATGCACATCTGGCATGGAAACGGGTCGGGTTTGTCGAGAGGCCAAACCGTCGAATCTGGGAGGAAATGGCTGCGCTGTGGAAGGCCAGACTGGAGTGGGTCGACCATCACTCGCTCGAGTCTGAGGAGGATGACCCGCTGAGTGCGAATGGTGGGCAGAAGCCAGACTCCACGCTGCCTCACCAACGACTAGCGCCAACTCCACACGGTCCGAGGAGGCAGCTGGTTGAGAAGCTGGTCATTGGGTGGGGAGACACGGCATGGATCGTCCGCGTCTATCCTGGCGGCACAGGCACTGGAAAGAGCGTCGGCGACAAGTCGGTTGGCAGCGCCGAGATCGTTTACCGGTATGTCTTGTCTATACGCCCACGATTCGCTCTGCTGACATGGATAGTCTACCCTTCGATGATTGTGTTGTTTCTGGCATAGCGCTTTATACCCCCTCTTTGCTTCTTGTTCTTGCATATCGAACGCGCGACGACAACGACAACCCCATCACCCAGGACGATGCGACACCACGTCGGGGTATGCATCGAAGAACCAACGGACTGTCTCCCGAGCTCAAGCTCATCAACCCGGCCACCCAGGACGAAGTCGAAGTAGACTCGTTGACCGTAAGCAGATTCGAGACCCTTTCTGCCGCCGACTACCACTTGGGCACCTTGTACGTGCCTCACCCACAGACCATGACGCCTGCCCAAAGAAGTGCATTGGAAGCTATTGGTGGTGGCTTGTGGGATGTAGGTGCTGGGGCTGCACGTATCCTCAGCTCTGGCGCCAATGTCATGAACATGCCCTTCAGCTCAGACTCCAAAACGCCTCCACGAGCACAGTCAATGTCATCAGCAAGTGCTGGTAACGTATCTTCGTCCATGTCTGCACCACGACCTTCTCAAATCGTGCCAAATGCAGCAACTGCTGGTCTGAAGATTTTCATCCATAGCCCTTACGATTGTGTCCTTGCCATCAAGCGAGACCTGTCGGATCACTTGCAGTGGGAACTCGAGCATGAGAACTACAAGGACGCCTGGGACTTGCTGGAGGACCATCCAGAAATCATTACATCTTCCATACCAGGCCTTGCGACCGAGTCCTCTCCAGCAAGCACTCCCCTGAAAAAAGAAGGCAGTCTACATGAGTTCTTTGCCGACGGAACCGAGTCACAAACCACCGCATCCGCCACCAAAGCCAACCAAAATTCGGCAATCGAGAAAGAAAAGAGGCGTATTGGTGACTTATGGGTACAGCAGCTTGTCATTTCCGGCGACTGGAAACAGGCCGGTAAAGTTGCTGGGCGCGTCCTTGGAACATCTGCTCGATGGGAACATTGGGTTTGGAAGTTCGCCCAGACCAACCACTTCAACGAGATCTCGCCTTACATACCCAAGCAGCGCATGCAGCCACCACTACCATCGATGGTGTATGAGGTGGTACTCGGGCACTATATCATTCACGACCGGATACGCTTCAAGCACGTTGTGGAAGCATGGGATACTGACCTCTACGACATTAATAGCGTCATCGAGGCCATCAAAAGCAAGCTCTCCGCAGGTGATGTTACAGAAGACTCCATCGAGGGTCATGTACACGGCCGAGACTGGCGGATACTCCAAGATGGACTGGCCAAGCTGTTTCTTGCGAGCGGCCGCCAAAGAGAGGCTCTCAGATGTTACATCCGCCTTCAGAATGCGGATACTGCAATGAGTCTCATCCGTCAATTTCATCTCGTCGAAGCCGTACGCGACGACATACCAGGTTTTATCATGATGAGAATCACGAAGGAGCAGATGGAATCTGCACCTTTGCCAGAACTCGAAGAGGCTTCGACAGAGGCCGTCAACGTGCTCGTCGAGGAGGGCTGCAGAGGCACAATACCCGCCGATGATGTGGTCACACAACTACAGCAGATGAAGGAACCGTTCAAGCCTTTTTTGTTCTTCTACCTTCGGCGATTGTGGAAGCCTGAAATGCACGAGCGAACGGCGAAGACGGCGAAAGAGCGGGTTGCAGAGGATCGCCTTGCTGCTGATGGCAAGATTGTCGCAGAAGAGTTTGCAGACTTGATGGTCGATTTGTTTGCCGAGTATGACCGGCCATTGCTGATGGAGTATCTGCGCAATAGTCAAAGCTACGACCTGTCCAAGGCGACTGCCGAATGTGAGAGGAGGGAGTACATTCCAGAGCTTGTGTGAGTCTTTCCTATCCCTCATGCTTACTCTTCTGACATATCACAGACATATCCTCTCAAAGACGGGCCAAACCAAGCGCGCTTTGTACCTCATTATTGAGAAACTCTCCAATGTCAGCTTTGCCATATCTTTTGCCAAGGAGCAAGACGACTCGGATCTGTGGAACGACCTCCTCGAGTACTCAATGGACAAGCCGCACTTCATCCATGGCCTGCTTGCGGAAGTTGGTACAGCCATCGATCCTATCAAGCTTGTAAGACGCATCCCAGAAGGCCTCGAGATTGAAGGCCTTCGTGACGGTATCGGCCGCATGGTGCGCGAGTACGAGATCCAACACTCCATCTCTGAGGGTGTAGCGAGGGTGCTACGAGGCGAAGTAGCAGCCGGCATGGACACCCTCCGCGCAGGACAGAAGCGAGCCGTGAAATTTGAAGTAGAGCGCTGCGATGATGCCCCCGCGCACGCCAAACACGACCACGGCGACGGACGGAAACTCGACGTCGAGACTAAAGGCATCAGCCCCGCAAGAGCCGCCAGAGCAGCTGCACACGCAGACAACGCAACAACAGCAGGGACATCCACGACCAATGCAGTACACATGGATCCCCCACCCATAGAAGCACCACAAGGCGAAGCCCCGCCCGGCCACTGCACAGGCTGCCACCGCCCGTTCACACTTCCCACTCTCGACGAAGAAGGAATCACCGACAGCCCGCTGCCTTTATCACGCGACACGCTTGTCGGCTTTGCGTGCGGCCACGTCTTCCATCTTCGCTGTTTGTTGCCCAAGACTAGTGCGAGCGCTAGTGTCGCCGCGACTTTACAGCAACAACTTACCCACGACGCGATGGAGAACGAGGGCAGCTGGACGAGAGGTGTGCGAGGGAAGGTTGCGCATGCACTCGTTATCAAGAACGCCGTTGGGAGGGGCTGTGTAATTTGTAGCGAGAGAGAAGGTGTAGTTGGAGAGGAGTAGATGACGGAAAGGTGGCAAATGGGAGTGTACATATGTTGATTGATTGATTGATTTGTTGAACGTCTGTAAAGAACCTCTATAGGGACTTGGATGTAGACGGGTGAAGCTAAAAATAGAACACCTAGTCGTTGACTGAGCGAAAGTCGTATGTGCCCCGCCCTCCGCCAGTTGAGGGAGAAGGTCCATGAAAAGTCTAAACAGAGGATTAACACACGGGATCAATGGGATGTCACTGTTGGAATTGAGGCCAGGTTGATCGGGCCGTTAAGTCAAGTCTTGGCTCACTGTCGCCGTATATACTCCGTAGGTAGAACGAAACAAGTGATCCGATCTTTGCACTTGAACACAAAAAAAATCTGATCCATAACACTCCGTCCTAGCTCTTCCATTGGTTGGTCGTATCACGGCCGCTAGGCTAGCCTGGCTCTGCATCGCGAGTCTCGGGAGACGTTATTGTATTGCGTACCGCCATACATAGGGGCTGCCGCCAAATCAGCCAACTATGTCCAGTGATTCCAGCCCCACACTTAAATCTTGTTAGACCTAAATCAAGAAAATCTAAGATTTCTAAAATCCCTAACTTCTCTACCACATTTGAGCACCTCTCGGTCCACTATTGAGTATCTTTTTCAGCGATTAACTTAGCGTGATAAAACACTATCTTTGTCTTCTACACCTAAGAAAGGTTTGGGTGCGTGGGTAACTTCAGAGGCGGTAAAGATGGCGAGTTGTAGGAGTAGACAGTACATTTTCCTGCGAGTCTCTACTCCGTACAGTATAAATGAATAAAATTACCGAGTATACGAAGTATTTAGCATTCTGCCACAGAAACTCGCATTTTCCACATGCTGACATACATTCGCGCTACTGTATACATATTATTCGGCTCCACCTCGTTGGCGTAGTGCGTAGCGCGAGTACGGAGTAGGGATGATGTCTTCCTATTCCATGTATATGTGCGGTAATCTGACAAGGGCGTAACCCGTGGGATCCACGTAGCTAAGGTAACCCTTTTCAAGACACTACAAGAAACACCGCTTCGCCCCATCGCGGACACTTTTTCCCATGCCCTACGACCTGACGTGTTTCTCCATCATGTTTATGGTAGGCTTGCAACTAACGGTACTCTTCTTCATACTCAGCATACGTGCTGCCCGTATCGTAGGAGCTACTGACGACAGTACAACAACACCTTACAATAGTATGTTCAACCTCCTAGCATCGCACAGCCTATCGCTAAAACCCACAGTAACGGACAACGTCTTGGAACTTACTGTTCGCAACCCCTCCCCATGGGCACCCAAGCTCGCGCCTTCACAGGACGACCTTCTCGGCACTTTTCAAAACCGCTTCTACTCAGTCAACGTAACAGTAGGCGACCAGCAACTCTACCTATATGTTCAAACTAGCTCCCAGAAAACCTGGGTTGCATCGTCCGACTTCCACTGTTTATTCCCACCATGCAATCTTGGGGGCTCGTTTAATCCCATGGAATCAACGTTTCAGTATTCAGGTCTAGAGGTTGAGGTACCTAGTTTCGACAGCCAGTTTGTCAAAGGGCAAGTTATACAAACACAACTAAGTTTTGGAGGCTTAAACAATTTACAAATGCCGTACTTTACTATTAATCAGCACATTGTGTTGGCAGAGACAGGATATTGCATAGGCGACGGGATAATTGCTGGGGTTCTAGGTCTAGCCTATCAAAGACACGACAATCATTTTCAAGTCCTTTCAACATTGTAAGTCTTTACTCTCTTATGCCTGGTAAAAAACTAATGCTAAGGTAAAACATTAGGTTTAAAGAGTCTGGGAAAAACAAAATACCCCCTATCTTCACTCTTGCGCTCAGCCGCTATTCTGAGTCTGTCCCTACCTTAGGAGGCCAACTTGCCTTTGGAGGCGTTCCTAATATCCCTTTGCAAAAATACTGGTATAGAGCGCCTATCCTGGAACCTACTTCAGAAACATCTGCCCCTCGTATTACAATCCAAGGGTTTTTCTTCAAAGCCCCTCATGGATCTTCGCAAACCATATACACAACTCGCCAATTTTCTGAATATTCAGTAAACATGGAGATCGTCTCTGGCATACCTGAGGCCTTTCTACCTCCTGAAGTCGTGGAATATGCTGCTGCACTCTACCGGCCGCCAGGGATCTTTGATTCTGTCAACAACATATACGTAATGAATTGCGACGCTGAGGCTCCAACTTTTGGTATCAGGTTTCCTCGCAAAGTATTTGAAATCTCTTCCCAAGACCTACTTGACCCTGCACCTGAGTATGGCGAGGGGTTTTGCAAATTTCAGCTCCGGCCTGCTTCTTATGGTAGGCTAATCCTAGGCGATGTATGGTTGAGAAATGTAGTTTTGGTGTTCGATTATAACACACCACATATAGGCCCTAGACGACATGGGTATCTACGAATTGGTAAACGAGATGATTGATAAGGGCCTTTTTGGTGCACCAGTTTTGTGCTTGGATTTCGTCCGATTGGGCATCAGGTCAAAACTGCTGGTTTATCATGTAAAGTAATCGCAAAGTAAAATCCCTGGTCTCGCGGCTCTCGGCAGCAGCGGCTGCCATACTTGAATTCATTACATCACAATTCAGACAACACGATTCTCTGTTGATCACACTACACCCACGCTTCTTCTTTTTCTTCCTCTTCTTCTCCTTCTTGCTCCTTATTCTCCTTCCCTCGCTCCTCCCCTTCTACCTAGTCATTAGTTATCACATCTTCAAAAATCTACGAGTCTGTTTGTGCTGATCTATCTACCCCCCTACATTCCTTATCAAACTATCCTATCCTACCTTATTCGTTCGAGGTATAAGTAGGTAAGTAGATAGATACTAGCTAGCACGACGCTAAGAAAAGGGCGTGTACAGGCAGATACCAAGGTCCAAAAGAGCTCAGTGTAAGGAAAAGGAAATGCGGTAGAATAGTATAGTTTAAAAGAAGTTAGACAGAGCGTAAGAAGAGTAATACTACATAGGCTTTGTTTGGAGATGGGACGCAGTACAGTCTTACTGCGAAGGAACATATGTTGATCAACGAGCTCACAGGCTACATTAGGAGTCAAAGCCTAAAGGCGCGCGCTGAGTCTAGGGGGTACCAGATAAGAGTAGCAGTAAGGAGTGTGCCGGAAGCGGGGATCGATAGAATTTTTGAACAAGTGTTCCCGTTACTACAGTCTACCCTTGACAAAAGGGACTCGGTCCCCTGTTAAAGTTTTAGTTTTTTGATCCATCGACAATCCAGTCGTTACGAAGGACACACAGGTCAAAGGCTCTGTGCTACCACATCGATTAGGACTTTTCCTCAGTGCAGCATTCTAAAATCCAGTGAAGCCTTGGTACCCATGCCCTGCAACATCTTTCAACCTGTCTCCATACGCCTTCAAACCGCCAAAGTAGAACAACACCGAGCGCTTCTTCCCCTCTATATTCGCGCCAAAGATCCAGCTATCTGTCTTTGCGAACAAACTGCCCTTACTCATCCCATCACATATTTCCGTCCAGTCCCGTTCTGCCTGAGATGTAGCTTCAATTACAGTCTTTCCCTTCCCAGTACCCGCACCATTTTTCGTCTCCGCATCCGCAATCATTTTGGAAATGAAATCCACTTGGATCTCAATGGCAGGTGGAATGTTACTGAACGGGCCATTCGGTCCTAGGACCATGAACATGTTGGGAAAGTTCGAAATGGCCAGGCCGAGGTATGATGTCGGACCCGAGAAGTTCGACCAGTGATCTTTGAGTGTTTGGCCGTTGCGTCCTTGAATGCGGACCCGTGTATAACTCCCGTCTACAGCATCGAAGCCCGTGGCAAAAATCACAACGTCAAGATCGTGTGGCGTGCCGTCTGATGTGGTTATACCGGTCGGCGTGAAGTGCGCAATGGGTGTGTCTTTCAAGCTTACAATCGACACATGCGGGAGATTGAATTGCTCGTAGTATCCTGCGTCACAGAGAGGGCGGCGGGCGTATAGTTGTGTGGGCATAAGCTTTTGAACCTTTTCAGGGTCTTTCACGGTCGCTGTGATTTTCTTCTTGATAAAGTCTGTCGCGGAATTGTTGGCGTTCAGGTCGGAGGTTATGTCGCCAAACGTTCCGAACATGAAGCGGAAGCCACCGCCTCTATTCCATGCTTTCTCGTAGATGGCTTCACGCTCTTCTTCACTGACGCTAAATGTTGGGCGGCTCGCTTCTTCGAAGCCAAACCCGAACATACTGTCTTTGCAGTCTTTCCAGATCTTGTTGTAGTCGTTGTTGATGCTTTCGCGGTACTCTGGTGTGGCGGGCCCCTGACCACTTGGAACGCTGTATTGTGGATTGCGCTGGAAGCATACTAGCTGCTCAACGTCTGTTCCAATCGCCGTAATAACTTGAACACCTGTTGAGCCATTGCCAATGACACCGACACGCTTACCTTTCAGATTGAAATTCTCGGGCCAGCGTCCAGTGTGATATAACTCGCCAGTATAGTCATCGATACCTCTGAAGTGTGGGAGATGCTGCCGGGACAACAAACCCAGCGCAGTGATGAGATATCGAGCTTTGTAGGTTACACCCGTGGATGTTTCGACAATCCAGCGACTTGAACTGTCTTCCCACACTGCCGAGATGAGCTCAGTGTTGAAATGCATGTGTTGTCGCAAGTTGTGTTTCTCCGTCACGTGGCGCAGATAGGCCAATATATCTAGTTGATAGAGGTAGTGTTTCGTCCAAGGGTAGGTCTTCAAGTCTTCCTTGTCCCATGAGTATCGGTAAAGGTAAGACTCGGTACTTGTCGCAGTGGTCAGCGAAGCCTAGAGTGCGAAAACTGGGTGGAGTAGCATTCTTGGTGCAAACGAGAACTTGGTTTACGTACTCTGACATCGCACCAGGGTACCTGTTCCAATGCCACGTTCCTCCCACGTCCGATGCCACATCTATTGCAACCACATGCAACCCTTGGTCTTTGAGTTGCTTCAACTGGTAGATACCGCCAAACCCGGCTCCAATAACAAGTGCATCGAGAAAGGTCTCAGACATAGCAACTTGATATCGAAATTTTCGTCTTGTATACCAACGCAGTGAACTTCTCTTTTATATAGAAATGTGTCGCTATAAGATCTGGATCTTTGTTGAAAAAGTATATTTGTTCAGCACAGCAGTATGACTTGACATGGAAAGGTTGGTGGAGCGGGTCCAGTGATTACCACCTACGTGTTAGACCCCGCATTTTGCTTACACGTCGACCTAAGGAGGGGTACGTCTGAAATCGCGCTACGTTACTTTGCAGACGACTGAGACCATTACTTCATGCATACAAAGAAATACATGCACTATTTCATTACCATTTGGTATCCTGTCACTGGAGCTTGGCCTACGTTATGAGAGCCATCGATCCATGCAAAGCAATGTGCAGGAAATACGGCAATCAATTCCACCATGAAGGCAGTGCGAAAAGAGTTGGGGTGGAGTACAAGACAACAAGTAAATTAAACTCATTTCCATGCATCGATCAAGTGAACGTCAGGAACATACGGCTAGATCACAAATGCAGCTGGCATTGAGTACGCGGAAATGCGCTTCATCAATTCGTTTACGAATCGGTATGCGGGTATTCAGGGCAAAGGACAGAAAGAGGTTGTCATGAAGCGCAACTGGTGGTTAGGGAATGATTGGGGATACGATCCTGTTGCGAAATCGAATGCTAATTTTGGCGTGTGGGTGAGGAATGCGCTGGGGTTGTTGAGATAAGGGGGGGAGCATTCCTTTCTTGATAGTGCGGAGGGGAAAGTTAAGGATAAGCCACTGAGTGGGGAGAGTATAGCGAGTGTGGATGCGAGGTGGGTGTGCTTGAGGCGTTAGAGTTATGAGGCGCCTGCAAGTGACATTACGTTCTAGGGGTTGAGTTTCCTAAGCGTCTCTATAGTCTAGGATATCATTTGTGGTAGAAGGACAAGACTGACATACCACAGGCCCATAGCACATGGCTCGTACCCTTTACAATGGGCTACATACGTCCAATCCGTGAAGTTGTGAGGTGATGTTGTGTTTGTGGATTACGTTGGAAGTTGCCGATCGTGTCCACATTTATGAATGAAATTGGGTGACAGGCGTCATGGTCGTGGTGCAAATGAATGTCAAAAATGTAGGCGTGCTGATGCAGCCAATGAGAGGGCAAGGAACTCTGCTGATGAGCCGCGGCTCCTACCCCAGCTTTCGGCCATGTGCGACTCCACAACGCGGAGCAGCGCAGAGTGGGCTAGCTCGACGGTCAGACCGAGGCTGAACGTCTTGTAATGACAGAATGTAGGGGATGCGCCCCGATGCTCGTCGTCCCATCTTCCTCGAGACGCTCTCTCTTCTCCTCCACTTCAGCCGCCCATCATGTCTCAAGATACACATACGCGCGATGCTGTCGCAAAGCACAACAAGCCAGACGATCTCTGGTGTATAGTTGACCACAAGATTTACGATCTGACCGACTTCGTCGATGCCCACCCTGGTGGCTCAGTCGTTCTCGAACAGGTAGCTGGCACTGACGCTACCACTGCTTTCTATAACCTCCACCGCCAAGAAGTTCTCGAGAAGTACGACGACCTCTGCATCGGCACCATAGAGGGCGAGAAGCCAGAGGTCATCGTACCCAAGTTTGGAGACCTCAGCCCCGTACCCTACGCCGAGCCACTATGGCTTCGACCGCAGTTCAAGAGCCCATACTTCAAGGAGAGCCACAGGAAGCTGCAAAAGGAGATTCGCAAGTTCACCGACGAGCACATCACACCTGAAGCGCAAGAAAAGGAGAAGAGCGGAGAGTACATCAGCCAGAAGCTGATTGACAAGATGGCCGAGAATGACATGCTGGCCATGCGACTCGGCCCAGGCAAGCATTTGCACGGCAAGAACTTGATGGGCGTGGTCAAGGGCGAGGAGTTTGACTACCTACACGATCTTGTGCAGGCGCAAGAAGGTGTGCGCGCAAACGCCCGAGGCTTCCAGGATGGCAACATGGCGGGCATGATGATCTCTCTGACTGCGGTACTGCAATGGATGCCTGAAAGCGAGCTGAAGACGCGAGTCGTCAACGAAGTCCTGAGCGGCAAGAAGAAGATCTGTCTTGCCATCACTGAGGCGTTTGCTGGATCAGACGTTGCTGGACTCCGGACAACGGCAGAGTTGACGCCCGATGGCAAGCACTACATGATCCGTGGTACTAAGAAGTGGATCACGAACGGCATGTTCTGCGACTACTTTGTTGTGGGTTGCAAGACGGACCGGGGCTTCTCTGTCATCCTTGTGACAAGGGACGACACTGTCGAGACCAAGTTGATCAAGACGGCCTACTCTACCACAGCCGGAACTGCTTTTGTCGAGTTCGCCAGCACCAAGGTGCCGGTCGAGGGCCTCCTTGGCAAGGAGCACCAAGGATTTATTGTCATCAGTACGTGTTGCTTGACTGTTAGATGTGGCCAAAACTGATTTTCAACCTAGTGTCCAACTTCAACCACGAGCGCTTCATGATGGCTTGTGCAGTTATCCGCCAATCACGAACCGTTGTCGAAGAGTGTCTGAAATGGTGCAACCAGCGTATCGTTTTTGGCAAGAAGCTCATCGAACAGCCAGCTATTCGACAAAAGTAACTTCACACTGTTCCCTATAAACCTTTACCGTACCAACTAACATGTCCCTACAGACTTGCAAAGATGATCTCCCTCATCGAAGCAAACCAAGCGTGGCTGGAATCCATGGCCTACCAAATGTGCCACATGTCGTACGCCCAGCAATCAAAACTCCTCGGCGGTCCCATCGGCCTACTCAAGTCGTACGCTACCCGGTCCGCACACGAGATTGCCGACGAGGCGGTCAACATCTTCGGTGGGCGTGGCCTCACGCAATCGGGCATGGGCCGTGTGGTAGAAATGTTCCACCGGACGTATAAATTCGATGCGATTTTGGGTGGTACGGAGGAGATTCTCGGCGATTTGGGCGTGAGGCAGGCGTACAAGGATTTTCCGAAGAGTATGCTGTAGATGGAATGGTTGCAAGAAAGGTGGGTGTAGGATAGTGACTGAGGGCATTTTGGTGCGCAGGTACACAATAATGTACTGCGCTGGAAGTGCTACGGCGGCTCGAGTTATGTACAGGCAGGCGGTGCCAAGGCACTAAGCCCAAAAAGGAGGAGATCCTTGATGGATGATGGACCTTTCTATAGCAGGAGGGCACACCCGCCCGACAAGCACATTCTCGAGTTCACTTTGGTTTGAGGTGCTGCTCACTCCCTTGTAACTTGAAGACTGTGTAGATTCTGGCCATCAATACTCACAAACAAAGACGGAACCAAAATAGCAGCCGGGTTGTGCGGGGGAGCACGGTGTTTGGCCAACCATGCACCACCATGGTCCATCCTTGCACCGATCCGACATCAACGTCGTACATGGCACACATGGATAATGCAGATGCAAGGCAAACGGCATGCCTGGTGTGGTTTCAAAGAGGAAACGCCCTGGGCGGGAAGACGCACGTGTTACACGAGACGCAAGCGAACCGCTGTGCATGACACGGGCTAGTGCAGATGCGGTAAGGCGCGGCTCACGGCACGGTGGACTACGGGTATGTGCATTGAGGCGGCGATACGTGTCACCTTTCGCCTGTCGCAATCGATACGGATGGCAAGGGCATGATTCCAGGCGGCACATTGGTGGCGATGCGTGGCGGACGGAGTGACTGACGCTTCGATTGTTGCAGCGGCAGGACGGTCAGACGGGCGAGCGCGTGCACCGGTTTATAGGGGATCCGCGGTGCCGCCGCCCGTGATTTCACCCTGACCAACGAGAGACAGGCTAGGGCAGCAGATTAGGTTCTAGGCAAGTGTCTCACTACCGCGGTCTCGTACTGCGTTGCTACTTATACTGCTCTGCCACCCTTCCTCTCCGCCTGCCCCACGACCGCCCTCAGCCGCAACCAGCGTCCCTGCCGCCACCGCAACCACCGCCATCATACCGAGTACACCATCCTACACGTCCACATCCTACACGTCCACATCCTGCACATCCACCGCCACCACCGCCACCACCACCGCCACCGCCACCGCCTCGCCCTCGCCCATCCGCACCTTCACTGCACACCACGCCACCACCGCCTCCACCGCCTCGCCCTCGCCCATCCGCACCTTCACTGCACACCACGCCACCACCATGCACCGCTCCAACAGCACGTGGAGCCTGGGTTCCAGCGCCTCGGACCCAGACGACACGATGCAGATCTTCATCAAGACGGTGTCGGGCTCCTCCAGTGCGTCGCCCGTCTGCCCCCACGAACGGAAACAACCCCGCTAACAGGGCGCTTGGCAGCAATCCCCCTCTCGATCCCGCGCTCGACGTCCATCGCAACGCTCCTCTCGCTGCTGTCCCTGCGCACCCCGTCCATCCCCCCGACCGACCTGCGCCTCGTCCACGCGGGCAAGCACCTCTCGTCGTCGGCCCGCTCGCTCGCCGCCTACGCCATCCCGCCCAACGCCACGCTGCACATGGCGCTGCCCCTGCGCGGCGGCATGCCGCCCAAGAAAATCCGCTGCTCGTTCAAGGAGTGCCGCGACGCCGCCCAGCGCATCGTCGGCGACTGCGGCTTCTGCAGCGGCCATTACTGCGGGAAGCACCGGTTGCTGGAGGACCATAAGTGTGAGGGCCTCGAGGACTGCAAGAAGGAGAGTCACGAGCGGAATAAGGAGCGGCTGAACAGCGAGCGGACCGTGGCGATCAAGGGCGTGTGAGAGGCTTGGGTAGGGTGCACGGCGTTAACTCATTCACGCAAGGCATGGCTGCATTGGAGCGCTTACTTGTGTCTGGTAATTGGCAGCGAAATCATTTCATCGAGTATGCATACACACAAAATACAACTTACTCCACGCTTGTGCCGTATCATGGAAGTGTACGCTATGCTGATCAATTTCCACCTCACTTTATCTTGACGATACCTACTGCGCTGAGACGTTGGGCATCTCCACAACGCCTCAACGCAGCAGCTTTGCCACCTCAGCCTTCGGCCCGCGTTGCATATCAGCATGTCGTCTGAATGTCATTCGGGCTGAGACTCAGATGCGCACATGCGGAGTGGCAGATTCTTTCCGACTTTGGTTGCCTTGGTTCCGCATGCAAGGCGTGGTCGAGGCTCGATGCGTCCCCATGTTTCTTTGCTGTTCCATGGCCTGCTGGGATCAAAAGGCCCGAATCGACGGGGCAAGACTGCAAGGCATCAGGCCAATCCTAGTAGTCCTGTACTACATACCGTAGTCTCTTGGCTGCGTGTGCTTGGAGCATGCTTATTGCTGCATGGAGCATCGAGGTTGGCCGGTCGAGGACGAGGATAGAGCCCCGTCGTGGAGGCACATGGTTTGTTTCCGCTCCGCTCCGCTCCGTTTCGGCCTGTCTCGTCTGTTCTTGCGACAGACAGGGCGTCATCGTCTACAAGTACGAAGCGTTGCCGAACTTGCGTACCGCGTGATGCCATTTCCGGTGAAGGATCATGTTGCCTTGGCCTCTTTGCTCGAGCCTGCGACAAGGCAAGGCCAAATTTACGTGATGTGGTGCGTGGCTTCCGCTGTCCGTCGACTCGAGCGGGACGAGTGCGTGTTCCACTCCGCCTCCCGAGTCCCGACTCACGAGGATGGTTTCGAGAGCGCGCAGGATGCGGCAGAAAGTGGCCTGATCATGACGAAAGAATACCTCGCTTCGGCAACATGGGTGGCGTTCTTTCCGCTCCGCTCGTATTTGCTTATTCAAACAGCACAGTCGCAAGAAAGGCCTGGACTTGTTAGGCAGCTGTGTTGGTTGCGGTATGGCAGTGAAGAAAGTGGGACAAGTTTGTTGACAGCATTGGATGGTACCGTCCTCTAGCACCTACACGGTAGGTAGTGCGAAAGTCAGCTCACGTGCAGCTCTGGGCCTCTGGGACCATCCATGGACGTGCATGTCGGCACCTTCATACTCGGTACAGTACAGACGCTTCACGTTGTCGGCAATGTCACCCATGTCATGAATAATCGAAGCTCAGACTACTCCGTATCGAGCACGGCCTCCACGTGGCTGGAAGGTTGTACAGCTGGGAACGCGCAACCGCACCACGTACCCCATCTCCTCTGAAAACTTCACACTGCTGTGCTCTCTTGTGTACAGGGTTCAAAAGGGGAGAAGTCTGTTGAATGTGCGTGCGCCTCGGTCGGCGCTCGGCGCCCGAAGACCAGCTGGGCACCAACAGTGAACACGGTTAGGCCTTCATCTTGTCAGATCCAAGTATGTACTCCCAAGCCACAACCTAGGACCCACTGTAAGGCTGAATATAGTGGGCCAGCGCCCACGATACGACGCTTCTGAGTTCTGACGTACCGGCGTGGGTCAAGTCAGCCAACATCATATACGCCATGACAATACTATCTGTCTGTTGTCATGTAGAGATGTCGTCATCTTGTGTGGTCCACTGCCTGCGTGGACAGCATCGCTATGGTTCTGGACGGATGCATGCTAGGGGAATCAGACCGTCATGGGTGGTTCCATGGCGTTGGACCAGATCAGACAGTGCCACAGAGCCTCGTCTCGAACAGGCAAAGGGAACTCGGTTTGCCAACAAGGCAGTTGCCGATCTTGCTGCATCTGCAAGGACTCCTGAACGAAGATCAGCTTGGCGTTTCGTTGAGCGAAAGTGCACATCTTCTTCTTCAGACACCGACACTTCTTTGTCCGCGCCGCCTTCCACACCATGTATTCACCGAACCATGTGACCGAAACTATCAACACACCGCGCCTACAGAGTGCATGGCAGGGACTTCCCGATGCGCACGGAAGCAGGCGAAGCCGGAAGTCCGCTGCTTCATTGATGCAGGATGATGGCATGGTTGTTTGCGCTTCCGCGACCTCATCCCACTTGAGGCGCTACTGCGCAAACTTGCAGACGACGACTACCCCATGCGGTGGTTCCAAGAAGTCCTATCTTGGTCGCGTATCGAGAAAAGGACGGTCATGGAGAAATGAGATGGCCCAGCGCACTCTCGGATCCCGTGTGCCAAGACACAACGTCGATCCCTCAGGCGCCGGCTCGCAGAAACACAAGCAATGAGTGAGGCTGTGTCAAGATAACGAAGCACCAGCTCCTGGACAAGCGTGGCCTCCAGGGGGACCTTGTTACGAAGCCAATCTTGGCGAACTTCTACCACCACCAAAGCTGGGCGACGCTGAAAGCAGTCAGTGAGCTTACAGGCCAAGCCCTGCGAGCATACGTGGAAATGATTATCTCTCCGAGTGACCCGAGACGCAGATTTCTTTGGCCCTGACCCGTCTGGAACCTCAACCGTGGTACTATGGGTGTACGGAGTACAGTCGCTGCATTCTCGACACCGATAAGCCAGGTGGAGCCCGCCAAGGCGGAATGCAGGTCAATGTGGTCAATGTACATCACTTTCTTGGCTTGTGGAACATACCGGCCCAATTGACAGCCGCCTCCGCCAAACCCGTGCCAAGGGCAAGGCCCGCTCCGCTTCAACTTGGGCACCCCTGAAAAGCCACACACTGTTTGCAGCCGTCAAAAGGCAGGAAGTCGTTGCCGAAACTCCTCACACTTGTGCAACCTCCTATGAAGGTCCCGCCTATCGGTGCTTGTGAAGTTGGCACATGCGAGTGCTGGAAATCACATACGCTACGTGCGAACACTGTTCTCGACCACTATCTACCGTGGTTACGCATGATGCCATGATTGCGAAGCTGCTGGGCAGGTGAGCCGCTACGATACAAGGCAGAAGTCCAGCAGCAGCGGAACAGACGGGTCCTCCTTCCCAGATTGCACTGTCGCTGGTAAACTACAGATACCCGTATCGGATGCCGTTGAGAGCAATCAACGCGACTATGCAGGACTTGCTGCGCATCTGCAGGCCAGCATCATTCCGCATTCCGTCTCTGCCAAAGCGCCTGGCCTGCTCGCGGCATAGTAGGATCGCGGTCCCTGGTCTCAACGACAAGCACACCCCAAGGGCCAAGGCAGGCCGAGTCAAGCCTTTCACGTAGATGGTGTGTCATTCATCCTTGGCTTTTCTTGGGACTGTTTCCTTGCATTGCTTGTGTAGCCCCAGCTTTCAAATCTCCATTACACGGCCCGTTTGACTACCACGTCACCATGGGCAAGACCCAAAGAGTCAGCCATACCGGGGTTACGCGCGTACTTGGGCAGGAGTGGAGCCCCAATCATGAATCAATTTCTTTAGTGCGTACCTCAGATTCAACAGTGTATCCGCGGGAATACTGGACTACTTATACTTGTACCGCTCGCCGTTAAGGCCCTGACGCGCTGCTACACTTCTAAGGCGTCTTGTCGAGCGCGGACCCTTCAATACATTTTCAGTATTGACCACCGCGCCACTACGCGCCACTGCCTTCTCAATTCAGTGTTGGCCGTTTCCTCATTCACACCGGCCGCCCCCTTGCACCTCCAAACATCTCACATCGTCGCCCAACATGGTACGGTCATTCGATAAAGATAGCCGGAAGGGTAGCGATGGCACATTCCCCCTGTCCAATGCGCCTACAGATACAGTCTCAACACCAGACATGTCACCACGTCCCTCACTCAGCTCACTCGACGAGCCACACTGGCCCCAAACATGGCGAGCATACTTCTGTTTGACTGGCTGCTTCTTCCTCATGTTCAACTCCTGGGGCCTTGTCAACGCATACGGCACATGGTCTTCCTACTACGTCGGCCACTCACTACTGGGCACAGATCAGTTGAAACTCAATTTGATCGGATCAACGCAGTCCTTCCTTGTTCTCCTCCTCTCCAACCCCGTTGGCCGACTATTGGATGCCGGCTACTCCCGCCATGTCATTGGATTTGGCTCGGTGATGGTGCCGCTCGGCTTGTTCCTTCTCTCCGTAGTTCATCCCTCAGAGCTCGGTGTGCTTGCCAACTTCGGTACTCTTTGGGGATTGCAAGGTTTCTTGGTTGGACTGGGCATGGCACCATTCTTTGTATCCAGCTCACAAGGTAAGTCTCGAACCCAACATCGTCGTTGCGCAATCGTTAACAGTGGCAGTGGCTGCGACCTGGTTTCCAAAGCGAAGAGGTCTCGCGGTCGGTTACGTTGCGTGTGGTGCTAGTGTTGCAGGTGTTGTCTACCCCACAATGCTCCGCTATCTCATCTTGAGGCTTGGGTTCAATAACGCCGTTCGCTGCGTCGCAGGCCTCACCACAGTAACCTGCTTATTCTCCTTTATCTTCGCTACACCAAACCCAGCCCACGATCACCACGAGCCAAAAAGCTGGGCATCCAAGCGCACCTGGTTTGACACAGATGCCAAGAACAATAAACCTTTTTGGTGGTTCACTGCGGCTGTTGCTTTCATGTTCTTCGGCTTTTACCCTATCTTCTTCAACATTGAAGAGGTAAGCATCGTCAGGACCCCGCTCATAGCTCGAGCTGACATCTTCTAGTGGGCAGCAGTCCTTGGCTACGGCACGCGCGACGGAGTTGGTGTCAAGATCTCCTTTGCCGAGGAGACCGACCGACCTATTGAGACCTTCTGGCTTCTCACCATCATGAATGGTGCCTCGACAGCCGGACGCCTACTTCTCGCACACTTTTGTGACAAGATGGGTGCTCTCAACATGCACAGCGCTGCGCAGATCACCTGCTCTCTGCTCGTCCTGATCCTATGGCCCCTCGCTGGATCCGAGAACGCCGCCATCGCCTTCTGCATAGTCTTCGGTCTCTTCTCCGGCACGGTCATAGGCTGCCCTCCCGCCTCTATGGCCAACATTCTCAACTGCACCTACAGCAGCCCCGAAGACGCACACTTTGCGAAGAAGAAACTGGGCCACTGGACCGGGATGATGTACAGCTTCGCCGCGATCCCCGCGCTCACAGGCCCCCTCATTGCCGGCCACATGGTCACCACCTACAACACGTACCTCACACTGCAAATGTGGTCGGGCTCCTGCCTCCTGCTGTCCTTTGTCTGTATGCTCTTCGCGCGCTGGTACCTGCCCTGCCTCGATGGCGAAATGGTCAGCACCAAGCTCGCGCGCAAGCTGGGTCGCCACATCGACCCCACCCGCGAAAAGAGCTGCGCAAGCGATGTCGCATTTGACGAGCGCCTCTCACAAGCTCCTACCCGCGTCCAGAGCCAAATGCCCTCACGGCAAATGTCTCGCGAGAAGGTGGATCAACCCGACCGCATGGTTTAGGTCAGCGGCCCTTGTTTTGCATATACCCTAAGCTGTGCAGCCACGGCACTGGTCAGCAAATCAAGATTTTTGTTTTTCCTTTCATATGTTTCCGGTCACCCAAAGGGTAGTTTTACCATGCGCTCCGGAATAGATACACCACCATATTTAGTGTTTTTTTCTTATCGTTTCACAAGCGAAGACGTAGGCGCATGGAGCTCCCAAGCAAATTTCGATTGGTCGAGCATCGGTTTACCGTTTCTCTTCTTCTTCTGATGCAGTAGATTTCATTCTAATCAAACACCATACTGAAACCCATGACGATAAAACAAAAGAATCTCGCCGCGCATCGTGACTGCAACTGCTTGCACAACTCCATGGCGAAAGAAAGGACACTGCCGTGTCAAGTTGTCGTCTCCAGACATCCTTTGTAATTGTACCCCTGCGCCCCCGAGCGGCGAGCCTCATGCAGCCGCAGACCTATAGGCGCGGCGTGTCGTCCTATCACGGGCGACATTGAACCAGCGAGTACGCAGGTTTTCTTTGATAAAAAAAAACAACAGAAGAAGAAAAGCTGCCGCCCAAGACACGGACATGGTGTAGATGGGCTTTGGAAGTAAGTGCAAGGGCAAGGGCAAGGGCAAGGGTAATTGATGAGGATGATATTACGGATGTTGTAGACTTATTTTTTCAGTTGTGTTATGCTCTGCAAGGTATGCACGAGGGAAGCTAGCTCCATGTGCGTGTATAGATGGGTAGAGTAGTAGACTGTAGACTTGAGTTGTGTTGTGCTGAAGACGACGACGTCACTGCGGTACCCTACCGGTATACCCGCACCCATGCGCAAAAGTCCAAGCGTTACCATTCTCTCCCAAAAAACTTGCGTAACCATGCACTTCACTCATCGGGCTCCAGCTACGGCACACGACTGTGAACGCTACAGGGGGCTGCATATAGTAATGTGGCGGAACCAAAGTCCCGGACGTGTTTGCAATAGCCATATGTTATGCACTGCGGACTGGAGTTGCTTGATGCAAAATGTGTCTGTTTGATGCTTACGATAGTGTTCGGTAGTCGCAGTATCCGCATGCGGCAGCGGGGATTGAACGGTGCGAATCCTTGGCATCGGCAGGCGGATCGGTTGAGGAGTACCACCTAGGATGTTGGGCGCTGTTTGTCAGCGATTAGGGGGGTTTCCACGTCCGATCTGAAAGTCTGATTTGAACTTGACTAGGCGTTTTGATTGGCCAGGTGGCTCGTGTTAGCGTTGGCGCTAAGTTCAGATAAGAGGGGTTTCCTACCAAGTTCAAATTAGAATTAGATCAGAACATCTAGATGCTGCCTACCAGCCATTTCTTACCTAATAATACATTGCTACTTTTCTCTGTTGTTTCTATAGATTACTTTACTGTTGCTGTAATAGCTGCCTAGCTAGAATTAGATAAGATTCTAATTGCAGCTATTATAATTACTATAAACAACTCTAAGCTAAGGTAGCTGTATAAGCTATTTAAACGCTTTAGAACGCGTAAGCTAGTTAACGTGTTTACTAATAAAGAGGATAGCAGCTTTTTAGAAGAGTACTTTAAGTTTTATACCTACTTTAAGAAAGATAAAGTTTAGAAACTTACTACTAGCTTTAAGCTACCTACTTGTTTTACTATAGATAAGTAAGGTGCTTATACTTGTATAGAGTCTCTAGAGAAGTTACTTATAGTATTTCTATAGAGAGTAGCTTATCTAATCTCTTTAGCGTATTTAATAATATATTTTAGTAAAAGCTAGCCCTAGTTATTATGCGTGTATAATAGCGTTCTAGATTATATATAGAAGTATTAGAGTGCTTAGATAGAGTTTAATAGGTAGCTTATACAGCTAAGAAAGCTAGAGGCGTACGCTTAAGCTATATTAGATAGCTTTAATAGAAATAATAAGCTAATATTTAGGTTTATTAATGTAACAACGCAGGTAGGTACAGCTATCAGAATTAAATTAGATACGTATTAGAGGCATATAGAAGTGCGTGTTGTATTAGAGATTCTAGATTAGCTATACACCTATAGGTCTTGTACAGAAGAACAAGAGAAACTTGTCCTCTATCTATGCTATAGGCTTATATTTATAGTAGGCATAGCAGCTAAGTTAGAGTGCTGTTAGAGCGCTTTTAGTCTTAATCTGCTAGCTCCCTATATAATCTGTTACTAAGCCTTTATAAGGTATTAGATATAATATATGTTTGCATGTGCTTGTTACATTACTCTTTTTCTTAAAATTAATAGTTCTTATCAATTAGGTCTGTATTAGTGTTGTTTTAGATACCTCTCTAAATTATTATAAACTCTTATTTACCTTAAGTTTATTTTAGGATAACATAATGTAGCTGTTTATTGTTATTTTAATTAGCGCGCTAGCGCGTTTAACGTTCTTAACTTTACCTTAAGCTTTTTAAGCATATATACAAGGCTAGCCTTTTGGTATACTACTTCTTTACACTCTCTTTCTTACGTTTATATACCTAAAGCTATCTAAGCCTTGTTCTTTCTTAATTACTAGCTAACTATATAGTAGATACACACAATGCCTATTTCTGTCCCCTCTAGAGCTTATCTTTTAGCCTATTAAGTTATTTGCCTGCAGGCTGCAAGAGCTTTTACCTGCAGCTATTTTAATATTAAGTTTAGATTCTATTTAGACGTGTCTAAGAAGTGTGCTTATTGCACACTCTTAAATAAGAAGTGTTGCCTAGTTCTTCTATATGTAGGCTAGGAGTATAATAGCCTCTTTAGGGCCCTTAACTATAGGTTTACTGCCTTAGGTAGAGACAAGTCTAACAAGGTAGTGTTAGAGCAGAAGGCTACTGTTAAGGAGGCAGCGTTTTAGTTAGCTGCTGTTGTGCAAGTAGGCACTGCACAGGTAGCTAACATAAACAACGCTAACTTGTTAGTTAGCGCTTATTACTAGAGGGAGGAGCTAGCTAGAGAGGTTAGGGCAATAGCTAAGGAGGTTAGGTTGCTTAGAAGGAGCACAGCAGGGTTAACTAGTGTAGTTACTTAGCTAGTAGATATTATAATAGCATTAAGAGCTAATTAGTTAGTAGAGCAAAAGAAGGCGTAAAAGGCAGCGCAAGAGGCTAGTACTTGCAGCAAGCAGGGCTAGAATAGAGGACTACTAGGTAGTGCGTTAGTGTCTGCACTTAGGGATTTAGACAATTAAGAACGTCCTACTAGTAGCAACAATAGTCTGCTATTAAATCTAATAGAAGAGTAAGACTTCTATTGTTAATAGCTGTTACCTACTAGTGTAGTAGTTGCAATATTAAGTTTAATTTTCTTAACATAATTATCTTGCAATGCTGTAAGATCTTTAACTTCTTTTTCTTATACTGTAATCTATTTAGCTAACGCTTATAGGGGTTCTAGCTGTTTTAGATAGCGTTTATAGAACGCTTGTAATATATATAGAGCGCCTATAAAGTTTAAGGTATTATACTAGGTAGGGTTAGAATTATAGCCTACCTATTTTACACAATACTTTAGGATAGAGCAGTATAGCTTGCTAGCTAGGATCTCTTTAACTTCCTATTCTTTAACGCCTTAAATTAGGATGCTAGATAGGTTTAGGCTTAGCTAACTAGCTAGGGGGTTGTTAGGGTCCTTGCAGAGGACATCTAGAGTAAACACGTTATAGATCTTAGATCCTTTAGGTAGCTTTAGTTAAAATAAATAGCTAACTTGTTTTAGAACTTTAAAGGAGCCTTCTTACAATTTAGCAAGTTTGCAACTTAAGTAGGTAACAGATAGGTTTTAGGTTAAGAGGTAAACCTTATTACCTACTACCTAATTAACAGGTTAATAATATTTGTTTACCTTAGCAGCTATTTGTTGCTGCGCCTTCTCTATATTGTCTTTAGCTGTACGCTAGGCTTTATGTATATAGGTAGCTAAGCTTAAGGCATCCTTAACGTTTACATCTTTGTGTTTTAAAAGAAATAATACCTAATCCTAGCTCTATTATAGTTTGAATCTAAACAGAAGCTAGTATAGTGCTATACCAATTGCGGAGTGCAGCAGTGTAGCTTAAGCTTAATTAATTATTAGCAAGAGGTTACTTTAGTTATCCTAGTAGTAGGATACAAAGGGCCTTAATTGTTAATTAATATACTTGTTTATAATCTTAGTTTGTCTATTAGTTTGTTTATAGTAGGCTGTAGAAAGCTTAATTTGCACGCCTAGGATCTTATAGAACTTAAACTAGAATTAGGACACAAACTAGGAGCTGCAGTTAGACACTATGCTTTTAGGCGTATAGCTAAATTAGTATACCTATTAAATAAACAAATAAGCTATTTCTTAGGTATTAATAGTCTTGTAACACAGGATAGAGATAGCTTGCTTTAATAGGCAATTAATAATAACTATAATTTAATTATAGCTATACTAATTAGTTAGGAATGTCTTAAAATCTATACACAAATACTACATAGGCCTGTTAGGAATTAGTAACAGATAGAGGAACCCTTAGGATTAGAGCTGTCTTAGATAGGATCTTTAACAGAAAACGCAGTTTTGTACATAGCGTTTACATGTAGCCTCTATACCTTTCTAGTAGTATTACTAAGCCAAGAGCTAATACATCTTTGTAGCGCTTAGGTAGGCAGTAGATACCTAATTGTAAGCTTCTCTAATTAGTTAGGTGCACAAAGAGAAATTCCTAGGTACACATAGGCGTAAGTAATACAGTAGTAGTTCTTCTTAGATACAATACAGCTATAGTAGCGTAAGGCGTTCTTTCTTAAAGGAGCAGCAATTCTCTGCTAACAGGGCTTTAATTAGTTCTAACAAGTTAAGATTTAGAGGGGCACTAATAGATTGGACTAAAATAGCTAAAATATTAATCTCTAGCTAGTTACAGACGTAGTTCTAAGCCAGTTTAGAGTTAACTAGGGGGTTTAGGCGCTTAGGTCCTAGAAGTACACAGGATCTGTTATCTTGTTAGGCAGCCTTAACCTTGCTAACATCCTGTTCCCTTTGGCTTAAGATATTAGCTTACTTATTAAGCTTGCTAGGCGTGTACTTAATGCAGAAATTAAAAGGGGCAATAATCTCTACCTATTGTGCTTAACGTGCATTAAGAACCTTAGTAGTTATAAAGTATTCTAAGGAGTAGTAATTTAAATACACCTGGATTTAACTCTGTATAGAGGTAAGTTTAGCTCTCTACTTTTTAAACACTTTTAGGATAGTAAAAAGTTCTTTGTTGTGTATTTCCTAATTAAGCTTAGCCCTAAATAGGGTGTAACTATAGAAGGCTATAGGATACTACTTGTTATTAGAGTGCTTTTAAGAAAGTACCTCTGCTATTACTCTATCTAACGCGTTAGTTTTCAACTTTATATTATACTTAAGATAAAAATAAGATAGCGTAGGAATAGCTAGGAGTAAGGCTTTAATCTAATCAAAAGCCTGTTAGCAGTCTGTAGTCTATTTAAACAGTGTAGAGGAACTTTAAAGCTTTAGGATTAGTTTAGCTACACAGGAGAAATCCTTGATAAACTATTAATAGAAACTAGCAAAACTAAGAAATAACTTAACGCTAGTAACTGTAGTAGGTTTAGCCTAGTTTTAGAGTGCTTCTACCTTGTTAGAGTTAACTTTAGTGCCCTAGTTTGTTAAAACGTAGCCTAGATACTTTGTGCAGGTTACATAGAATTTACTCTTCTAAATGTCTACTTAGAGTCCTGCAGTACGTAGGCGCTCTAAGACCTTTTAGACGTGTTCCTAATGTAAGTTTATATCCTCTAAGTAGATTAGAATGTTATTAAGATACGTAATGCAGAAATTGTTAAGATAATTAATTAGTATATTGTTTATGTAGCGCTAATACGTTGCTAGCCTATTATATAAGCCAAAAGAAAGAACCTTACACTTATATATACTATAACAGGTCTAAAAGGTAGTATACTCTTTGGAGTTAAAATCTATACAAATTTTGTTAAAGGCAGCCTAGATGTTAAACTTAGTAAAGACCTTAGCTTTAGAGAGACGTAATAGCAGCTTATTAATATAAGGAATTAGATAGATGTCTTTGCGCGTAAGAGCGTTAATCTTCTAGTAGTCTACACAGATGCGTATATCTCTATTTAGTTTGCGTACACAAAGAATAAGTAAAGTAAAAGAGCTTTGGCTAGCCTTAATAAAACCCTTCTAAAGGTGTTCTTAGACGTAGGCCTTAGTAGCTTTAAGCTCCTCTTAATTCTGCTTGTACAGGAGACTAAACGCATTTAGTAGTAGTTCTTCAAGGACAATCTTGTAATTATACAGACAGTAAGGAGGCAATTGATTGGCTGCTAACTTGCTAAATATATCCTAATACTAGGAGTAGTAGGTAGGTAATCTCTTATCTAATTGGCTTTAATTGTCTGCGTCGTCCTTAGAGGCAAGGATCCTGTTAATCTTATAGAGGCTTGTTATAAAGAACTTGTTCTAGGGCTTCTTTATAATAAAGTAAAATGTATTAGCAGAAATAAGAGCTATGCAAGTGCTTAGAGGAGATTTAGACTCTAAGCAGGTTTGCTTAGTTGGGGTATAAGGAATCTCTAAGATTTTTTAGGCTAATAGGAGCTTTAAGCATCCCTTGATACAATAAATAGAAGAAGAAGAACAGTAAGGACTATTTTAGATACAATAGTCTTCTTTCTCCTATAGGGCGTTGCGTTGTTGCACATTAAGATAGATAGTAGTTAGCACTGTAGCTTAATGTAGAATAGTAGAAATAGAGGGTAAAGGATTGTATAAACAGAGGTACTTAGATAGCTAAATAAACTGTAACTTATCTATGTCTAATTGAATCTTAAATTGTCTTAACTATTAGAGGCCAAGTATACAATCTTAAGACCTAAGATTAAGGATAAGGAATAGACAGTTCAAAATCTTTTAGCTATTAATATTTAAGTGTAGTTAAATATATTAAGTAACTAAAGAAGTAATCTAATCCTTGAAGCTGCGTACCTAAACCTAGAAGGGGAGCTTCTGGATAGGTTGCTGTAAGGCTTTAGAAACAGATAAAACAATTTGTAAATTCAAAAATAGGAAACCTTAAGTACTAGTGTTAACAAGAGTATTAAGGCGTAAGCTAAGGCCTTAGTTATAAAGAAGCGTAGGCATAAGGAAATAGGGACTGCAAAACAAATAGAAAAGGTTAAGGTAAGATAGATTGTAACAGCTTAGGCCTAGGGAGAAGTGTCCTCTTAGGCGCTTCTGTTTCTTGTATAATACACCTTCTGATTAGGTTGCTCTTAAGTATCTTTATACTTATCTACTTCTACAGCTTTAATCTAACGCACATAAGGCTTTGTGCAGTTACTAGAGTAGTGTCCTAGCTTACTGCAATTGTAACAACTACTAGAAGTCTTCTATTGTTCTAGCTTAGGAGTTTTTGTAGGAAGACACACTGTTGTAGATTAATAGGCTAGCGTAGAATTTATTGGAGCGTTAGTAGTAGTAGTCTAATTTGGCTCTAAATTCTGTTATAGGGCTAACCTAATTGGTAACTTAGCAGCAACTAGTGTTATACGTTGTCTTTTAGTCCAATAGTAATCCAAGTTAATTTTAAGTTAATCCTAGATTAAGGCCTGCTATTAGCAGAAGGTAGGATCTTTTCTATTGCTAAGATTATCTATATTAGGCGTTTTCTTAGATTGTTAAAGTTAGCAAGAGCTCTTATAGCAATATAAGTACTTAGATGTAGAGCTGTTAGATAAACAGCAGAGTACAGAATTGTTCTAGGGTAATTTAGTAGTAGGTAGAGGCTTGTCTAGTCCTACTAACAGAGTTAGTCCTTTCTTAAGGGAATTAATTTCTACTAGAGCCTGTTTCAAATCTTGTTGTAATTAATTAACCTCTATTTAGGCAAGGGTTAGATTTAGTGCAGCTCTAGGCTAAGGGGGTTCCTTAGTGTCTATCTTTTTTACTTTAGCACTCTGTTACTAGGTTGTTACAGTTAATACAGAGTTGTCTTAGGAGAAGGCTCTTAGGGTTAGTTCTTTAGGGGGAGTTATTAGCGTTGCCTCTAATACTCCTAGGTTATTAATAGTTTCTAAGTTTCTATTGTAGCGCTAAACGCGACTTTTCTAAAGTAATCCTAACTGTTGTATTAATAGAAAGATCTAAACCTAAAGGCTTTAGCTGTTAGGAGATCTAAGAGATCCTAACTGTGTTTAATAGATTTAAGGTTGCAAACAAATCTGATTTAGATAGGGTTCTAGACGTTTTGACGCAATCTTTTTAAAAGTAAATAGCAATATTATCTGAATGCTATTACTAGCAGGACAAAGTTTCTCTTGTAATGTAACAACGCAGGTAGGTATAGCTATTGGGATTGAATTGGATACGTATTAGAGGCATATAGGAGTGCGTGTTGTATTAGAGATTCTAGATTAGCTATACACCTATAGGTCTTGTACAGAAGGACAAGAGAAACTTGTCCTCTATCTATGCTATAGGCTTATATTTATAGTAGGCGTAGCAGCTGAGTTAGAGCGCTGTTAGAGCGCTTTTAGTCCTAATCTACTAGCTCTCTACATAATCTATTACTAAGCCTTTATAAGGTATTGGATGTAACATGTGTTTGCATGTGCTTGTCACAATTAATAGCACTAAGGTGCTTATTTGCTGCCTAAGTAAAGAGTTACAGTAGCTGTATTACTTAGAGTATAAGAAGTAGTACACTATAAGCTACTATAAGAATACTATAGCGCAGAGCTGTTAGTTGCATAGTAATGCACCTGCGCTGTAACAAGCACATGTAAACACATGTTATATCTAATACCTTATAAAGGCTTAGTAACAGATTATATAGGAAGCTAGTAGATTAGAACTAAAAGCGCTCTAACAGCGCTCTAACTTAGCTGCTACGCCTACTATAAATATAAGCCTATAGCATAGATAGAGGATAAGTTTCTCTTGTCCTTCTGTACAAGACCTATAGGTGTATAGCTAATCTAGAATCTCTAATACAATATGCACTTCTATATACCTCTAATATATATCTAATTTAATCCTAATAGCTGTACCTACCTGCGTTATTATATTATAAGAGAAACTTTATCCTACTAGTAATAGCATTTAGATAATATTACTATTTACTTTTAAAAAGATTACGTTAAAACGTCTAGAACCCTATCTAAATTAGATTTGTTTGCAACCTTAAATCTATTAAACATAGTTAAGATCCCTTAGATCTCCTAGCAACTAAAGCCTTTAGGTTTAGATCTTTCTATTAATATAACAGTTAGGATTACTTTAGAAAAGTTGCGTTTGGCGCTATAATAGAAACTTAGAGACTATTAATAACCTAGGAGTATTAGAGGCAACGCTAATAACTCTCTCTAAAGAACTAACCTTAGGAGCCTTCCTCTAAGACAACTCTGTATTAACTGTAACAACTTAGTAACAGAGTGCTAAAGTAAAAAAGATAGACACTAAGGAACTTCTTTAGCCTAGAGCTACACTAAATCTAATCCTTGCCTAAATAGAGGTTAATTAATTATAACAAGATTTAAAACAGGTGTTAGCAGAAATTAATTCCTTTAAGAAAGGACTAACTCTGTTAGTAGGACTAGACAAGCCCCTACCTACTACTAAATTACCCTAGAATAATTCTGTACCTTACTGTTTATCTAATAGCTTTACATCTAAGTACTTATATTGCTATAAGAGCTCTTGCTAACTTTAACAATCTAAGAAAACGCCTAATATAGATAATCTTAGCAATAGAAAAGATCCTACCTTCTGCTAATAGCAGGCCTTAATCTAGGATTAACTTAAAATTAACTTGGATTACTATTAGACTAAAAGACAACGCATAGCCTTAGTATAGGGCTATACTATAAGATTAGCTAAGGGCTATCTTAAGCTATAATATTTATTAGATACTAATTAAGAGTAATTCTAGAACGCTAAGTAAATAGTTAAGCTACTTAAGTTCTATTTTATTACAGGTAATAAGGTAGCTAAAAGCTGTGCAGCGTTTAATTAATTGCAGATAATAAAGGAGGAAACGTTTCCTTTATTTAAAGCTAGGTTTTTAAGTTCTGCAGTTAAGGGATAAGTACCCTCTTTAGAGTAGTTTTACTACTTGTAGACTAAGATTACGCTAGGGTTATAAGCCTCTAACCTAGGATTTAGGCACTAATAAAAGAACTTATTTAATTAGATAGTAGAACACCTTACTGCATACAATATAGAGCAGAAGAACAACCCTATACTAAGTATAACACTAGCTACTGTAAAGTTGCCAATTAGGTTAGCCCTATAACAGAATTTGGAGCTGAATTAGACTACTACTACTAACGCTCTAACAAATTCTGCGCTAGCCTATTAATCTATAACAGTGCGTCTTTCTACAAAGACTCTTAAGCTAGAATAATAGAAGACTTCTAGTAGTTGTTATAATTGTAGTAAGCTAGAACACTACTCTAGTAACTACATAAAGCCTTGTGTGCGTTAGATTAAAGCTATAGAAGTAGATAAGTATAAAGATGCTTAAGAGTAACCTAATTAGAAGGTATATTGTACAAAAAATAAAAGCGCCTAAAAGAATACTTCTTTCTAGGCCTAAGCTGTTACAATCTATTCTACCTTAACCTTTCTTATTTGTTTTGCAGTCTCTATTTCCTTATGCCTACGCTTCTTTACAACTAAGGCCTTAGCTTACGCCTTAATACTCTTGTTAACACTAGTACCTAAGGTTTTTTATTCTTAAATTTGCAAATTGTATTATTTGTTTCTAAAGCCTTACAGCAACCTATCTAAAAGCTCCCCTTCTAGGTTTAGGTACGTAGCTTTAAGAATTAGATTACTTCTTTAGTTACTTAATATATTTAACTACACTTAAATATTAATAGCTAAAAGATTTTAAACTATCTATTCCTTATCCTTGATCTTAGGTCTTAGGATTGTATACTTAGCCTCTAATAGTTAAGATAATTTAAGATTTAATTAGACATAGATAGGTTACAGTTTATTTGGCTATCTAAGTACCCCTGTTTATACAATCCTTTACCTCCTATTTTTACTATTCTACATTAAGCTATAGTGCTAGCTACTGTCTATCTTAATGTGCAACAACGCAACACTCTATAGGAGAAAGAAGACTATTGTATCTAAAACAGTCCTTACTATTTCCCTTCTTCTATTTATTGTATTAAGGGATGCTTAAAGCTTCTATTAGCCTAAAAAATCTTAGAGATTCCTTATACCCTAACTAAGCAAACCTACTTAGAGTCTAAATCCCCTCTAAGCACCTACATAGCTCTTATTTCTGCTAATGCATTTTACTTTATTATAAAGAAGCCCTAGAACAAGTTCTTTATAATAAGCCTCTATAAGATTAACAGGATCCTTGCCTCTAAGGACAACGCAGACAATTAAAGCTAATTAGATAAGAAATTACCTACCTGTTACTCCTAGTATTAGAATATATTTAGTAAGTTAGCAGCTAATTAATTGCCTTTTTACTGTCTGTATAATTACAAGATTATTCTTAAAGAACTATTACTAAATGCGTTTAGTCCCTTGTACAAGCAGAATTAAGAGGAGCTTAAAGCTACTAAGGCCTACGTCTAAGAACACCTTTAGAAGGGTTTTATTAAGGCTAGCCAAAGCTCTTTTACTTTACTTATTCTTTGTGTACGCAAACTAAATAGAGATATACGCATCTGTGTAGACTACTAGAAGATTAACGCTCTTACGCGCAAAGATGTCTATCTAATCCCTTGTATTAATAAGCTGCTATTACGTCCCTCTAAAGCTAAGATCTTTACTAAGTTTAATATCTAGGCTGCCTTTAACAAAATTTGTATAGATCTTAACTCTAAAGAGTATACTACCTTTTAGACCTGTTATAGTATATATAAGTATAAGGTTCTTTCTTTTAGCTTGTGTAATAGGCTAGCAACGTATTAGCGCTACATAAATAATATACTAATTAATTATCTTAATAATTTCTGCATTGCGTATCTTAATAATATTCTAATCTACTTAAAGGATATAAACTTACATTAGGAACACGTCTAAAAGGTCCTAGAGCGCCTACATACTGCAGGACTCTAAGTAGATATTTAGAAGAGTAAATTCTATGTAACCTGTATAAAGTATCTAGGTTACGTTTTAACAAACTAGGGCACTAAAGTTAACCTAGATAAGGTAGAAGTACTTTAAAACTAGGCTAAACCTACTATAGTTACTAGCGTTAAGTTATTTCTTGGTTTTGTAGGTTTCTATTAACAATTTATTAAGGATTTCTCCTGTGTAGCTAAACTAATCCTAAAGCTTTAAAGTCCTTTTACACTGTTTAAATAGACTATAGACTGCTAATAGGCTTTTAATTAGATTAAAGCCTTACTTCTAGCTATTTCTACGCTATCTTATTTCTATCCTAAGTATAATACAAAGTTAGAAACTAACGCGTTAGATAGAGTAATAGCAGGAGTACTTTCTTAGAAGCACTCTAACAACAAGTAGTATCCTGTAGCCTTCTATAGTTACGCCCTATCTAGGGCTAAGCTTAATTAAGAAATATATAACAAAGAACTTTTTGCTATTTTAAAAGCGTTTAAGAAGTAGAGAGCTAAACTTACCTCTATATAGAGTTAAATCTAGGTGTATTTAAATTACTGCTCCTTAGAATACTTTATAACTACTAAGGTTCTTAATACACGTTAAGCACAATAGGTAGAGATTATTGCCCCTTTTAATTTCTGCATTAAGTACACGCCTAGCAAGCTTAATAAGTAAGCTAATATCTTAAGCCAAAGGGAACAGGATGTTAGCAAGGTTAAGGCTGCCTAACAAGACAACAGATCCTGTGTACTTCTAGGACCTAAGCGCCTAAACCCCTAGATTAACTCTAAACTAGCTTAGAACTACGTCTGTAACTAGCTAGAGGTTAATATTTTAGCTATTTTAGTCTAATCTATTAGTGCCCCCCTAAACCTTAACTTGTTAGAACTAATTAAAGCCCTTCTAGTAGAGAATTGCTGCTTCTTTAAGAAAGAGCGTCTTAAGCTACTACAGCTGTATTATGTCTAAGAAGGACTACTACTTTATTACTTACGCCTTTATATACCTAGAGATTTCTCTTTATATACCTAACTAATTAGAGAAGCTTATAATTAGGTATCTACTGCTTATCTAAGTGCTATAAAGATGTATTAGCTCTTAGCTTAGTAATACTACTAGAAAGGCATAGAGGCTATATGTAAACGCTATATATAAAACTGCGTTTCTTATTAAAGATTCTATCTAAGACAGCTCTGATCCTAAGAGTTCCTCTATCTATTACTAATTTCTAACAGGCCTATGCAGCATTTGTGTATGGATTTTAAGACATTTCTAACTAATTAGCATAGCTATAATTAAATTATAGTTATTATTAATTGCCTATTAAAGCAAGCTATCTCTATCCTGTATTACAAGACTATTAACGCCTAGGAAATAGCTTATTTGTTTATCTAATAGGTATACTAATTTAGCTACACGCCTAAAAGCATAGTGTCTAACTACAGCCTCTAGTTTGTATCTTAATTCTAGTCTAAGTTCTGCAAGATCCTAGGCGTACAAATTAAGCTTTCTACAGCCTACTATAAACAAACTAATAGACAAACTAAGATTATAAACAAGTATATTAATTAACAATTAAGGCCCTTTGTATCCTACTACTAGGACAACTAGAGTAACCTCTTGCTAATAATTAATTAAGCTTAAGCTACACTGCTATACTCTGTAATTAGTATAGCACCTTACTAGCTCTTGTTTAGATCTAAACTATAACAGAGCTAGGATTAAGTATTATTTCCTTTAAAACACAAAGATGTAAATGTTAAGAATGCCTTAAGCTTAGCTACCTATATACATAAAGCCTAGCGCACAGCCAAAGACAATATAGAGAAGGCGTAGTAATAAATAGCTACTAAGGTAAACAAATATTATTAACCTGTTAATTAGGTAGTAGGTAATAAGGTTTACCTCTTAACCTAAAACTTATTTGTTACTTACCTAAGTTGCAAACTTGCTAAATTGTAGAAAGGCCCCTTTAAAGTCCTAGAACAAGTTAGCTATTTATTTTAACTAAAGCTACCTAAAGGATCTAAGATCTATAACGTGTTTACTCTAGATGTTCTCTGTAAGGACTCTAACAACCCCCTGCCTAGTTAGCTAAGCCTAAACCTATCTAGCATCCTAATTTAAGGCGTTAAAGAATAGAAAGTTAAAGAGATCCTAGCTAGCAAGCTATACTGCTCTATTCTAAAGTATTGTGTAAAATAGGTAGGCTATAATTCTAACTCTACCTAGTATAATGCCTTAAACTTTATAAGCGCTCTATACATGTTGTAAGCGTTCTATAAACGCTATTTAAAATAGCTAAGACTTCTATAAGCGTTAGCTAAGTAGATTATAGTATAGGAAAAAGAAGTTAAAGATTTTACAGTATTGCAAGATAATTATGTTAGGGAAATTAAACTTAATATTGTAACTACTACACTAGTAGGTAACAGCTATTAATAATAAGAGTTTTACTCTTCTATTAGATCTAATAGTAGACTGTTGTTGCTACTAGTAGAACGTTCTTAATTGTCTAAATCCCTAGGTGCAGACACTAACGCACTACCTAGTAGTCTTTTGTTCTAGCCCTGCTTACTGCAAGTACTAGCCTTTTGCGCTGCCTTTTGCGCCTTCTTCTACTCTACTAACTAATTAGCTCTTAATGCTATTATAATATCTACTAGCTAAGCAACTACACTAGTTAACCTAGCTATGCTTTTCCTAAGCAACCTAACCTCTTTAGCTATTGCCCTAACCTCCTTAGCTAGCTTCTCCCTCTAGTAATAAGCGCTAACTAACAAGTTAGCGTTATTTATATTAGCTACTTATATAGTGCTTACTTGCATAACAGTAGCTAACTAAAACGCTACCTTCTTAATAGCAGCCTCTTGCTTTAACACTACCTTATTAGACTTATCTCTACCTAAGGCAGTAAACCTGCAGTTAAGGGCCCTAGAGAGGCTATTATACTCCTAGCCTGCATATAGAGGAACTAGGCAACACTTCTTATTTAAGAGTGTGCAATAAGTACACTTCTTAGACACGTCTAAATAGAATCTAAACTTAATATTAAAATAGCTGCAGGCAAAAGCCCTTGCAGCCTGCAGGTAAATAACTTAATAGGCTAGAGGATAAGCTCTAGGAGGGACAGAAATAGGTATTGTGTGTATCTACTATATAGTTAGCTAGTAATTAAGAAAGGATAAGGCTTAGATAGCTTTAGGTATACAAACGTAAGAGGGAGAGTATAGAGAAGTAGTATACTAGAGGGCTAGCCTTATATATATGCTTAAAAAGCTTAAGGTAAAGTTAGGAACGTTAAACGCGCTAGCGCGCTAATTAAAACAACAACAAACAGCTATATTACGTTATCTTAAAATAAACTTAAGGTAAATAAGAGTTTATAACAATTTAGAGAGGTATCTAAAACAACACTAATATAGACCTAATTGATAGAGACTATTAATTTTAAGAAGAGGGGTAATGTAACAAGCACATATAAACACATGTTACATCTAATACCTTATAAAGGCTTAGTAATAGATTATATAGGAAGCTAGTAGATTAGGACTAAAAGCGCTCTAACAGCGCTCTAACTTAGCTGCTACGCCTACTATAAATATAAGCCTATAGCATAGATAGAGGACAAGTTTCTCTTGTCTTTCTGTATAAGACCTATAGGTATATAGCTAATTTAGAATCTCTGATACAACACGCACTCCTATATGCCTCTAATACGTATCTGATTTAATTCTAATAGCTGTACCTACCTGCGTCGTTACATGCGCTACAATAACGCTACCTTAGCGTCTTTACGCGTAGAACGCGTACAGCTACCCTAGCGTCTTAACAGCGCTATGCTAGCGCAGACCTAGTGTATTTTAGTTATAAAAACACGCATCTAGTTATATCTACAAAAGAGTAGTTCTACACTAAAGTAGTAGAACAAGAATTAACTTACTTTTACTTATACTGCTATTATTATCCTATAACTTTGCTGCTATACAAACCTCTTACAGTTTTAATTCCTCTACCTTGCAAAAGAATAGCAGCCTAGTTACCTAATAACAATAGATTAAGATCTGCCTCTAAGCCTACTAGCTAATCTATTAAGGGAAAACACCTCTAATAAGAAATTAATACTTAGCCTAGGCAAACGCTTAGCGCAGCTAAAGCGCTAGCGCTAAGAACTTAAGGAGTAAGCTAAGATCTAGACTCTAGAAGAGGAAGTACGCTAATAGGAGCAATTATTAGTAAGTAAACAACCTCTCTTACCTCCTAAACAGCTCTTAGGCGCCCTAAATAAAACAGATCTACTAACCCCCCTAGTTAGACGCAATACGTCCCTACTAGCGCAACGCCCTTAACTTAACCTATTAGCGCTACTAGGACGCAGGCTAAAGATTAAAAAAATCTCTGTCTTTAAAGGTAAGGAAATTAAAGAGTATTAGGACTTTAAGGCTAGGCTATCTATTACCTTTTAATTAGACCCCTTAGCCTTCTAGCTTAAGGATTAAAAGATTACCTTTACCTTTTAATACCTATAAACTATGTTTTAACAAATGTAGATATAGAGGAAATAGAAAGACAACAGTAAAACGCTAGCGTAGCGCAACATAATGTTCTTTCTACTTAATTAGATTAAGAGCCTTATAAATAAAGAGCTTTAAGTTACTATATAGTATTAAAAGGTATCCTAAAAGGATAGCTAAATAGTAAATAAATTTGTAGCCTATCTATCTACTTTAGAAAATTAAGTAAATCTCTCTTATAAACCGAAACACCTAGTAATGCACTTATACAGCAAACTCTACCTAGAGATTAGAGTAGCCTTCTCTAACTATACTAAGTTCTCTACTACCTGCAGAGAACTTGTTAAACGCGCTGTAACGCTAGAAGACAACTTGCGCTGCAGTAGCAGTATACTATTACTATACTATTATATATATAGAACGCCTAGTATAGGAAAAACTTTACAGCCTAAACTAGACGCAACAGCTCTATAATGTTGTGTTACTAGCACTATAAACCTAAGCCTAAAGCTAACTAACGCTTGCTACTATTATAGCAAGATAGGCTATTAGGCTAGAAAGTATAGATTAAGGCTTAATAGCTCTTCTTCTATTACTAGTTTAAACGCAATACAAATAAAAAACAGGTAGGCCTAAGAAGAGCCTTCCTCTTAACAGCCTAAGTTCTACTATAATAGAAAGATTATATTAAAGTACTTAGGACGCTGCGTAACAACAGCGCTACACAGCTTACACAAATTCTAATTAACTACAGTGCAGAACTTAGTACTATTAACAAGAGAGTTGCCTTGCTTAAGGATCTCTCTTATATTAACAGCGCTGCGCTACTAACTATCTACTTACTTAACTTAAGCACTATACTTAGCTTCTACGCTTATTAAGCTTATCTAATAATAAAGAATAACTAAGGTATAACTAAGTCCTTTACTACTATCCTATATAGAATTGCTAATGCAGTACAACCTGTTATTTTAGGTCTACTAAGCCTAAAAGAAGAGCATATTATTATTAACTACAAGTTAAAGTAGTAGCGCTACAAGCTTAACACTAATACAATAAAGGTTAAAGACGTAAAAACCTTTACAGGATCTCTTTACAACAAGCTAAGCGTATACGTAGTTCTAGTAAGCAGTCTATAATCCTTCTCTACTAAATACTTATTATAGCCTCTTAAACTTAAGGATTTTAAAGACGTTGTAAACAGTAACGCTGCTAACGCGCTACTGCAGCACTACAGAGGCAACTACGCTATTAAGTTAGAAGAAGAAACTACAGCTCTATATAGGCTGCTCTATAACCTCTTACTAAAGAAGCTAAGTATACTACGTAACTACTTAGCAACAGCGTAAAGCCTAGGCTAGATCTAAGAAAGTATAAGCCCTGCAAGAGCACCTATCCTATTTGTGCCTAAAAAAGATAAAACGCTACGCCTTTGCGTAGATTATTAAGGCCTTAATTAAGTTACTAAGAAGAATAGACTAGCTCTTCCCTTAATTAGGAAAACCCTTAATTAGCTTTATAGATTAGTAAAGTTTACTAAGCTTAATCTTAAGAACGCGTATTACTAGATTAGAATCTAGTAAGGCAATAAGTAGAAGATAGCGTTTTGTACATAATACAGCTACTTTAAGTATATAGTTATACTCTTTAGGCTAACTAACGCGCCTACTACGTTCTAGAGGTATATTAATAGAGCCTTAGCTCTATATTTAGATATCTTTTGCGTTATCTATCTTAATAATATCCTAATCTTTTCTTAAAAGAGAAAGGATTATTAGGAACAGGTAAGAAAAGTACTTGCTAAGCTAAGAGAATATAGTCTTTTTATTAATTTAAAAAAGTGTACCTTTACTACTAACTAAGTTAAGTTCCTAAGGTTTATTATACGCCTTAATAGTATTATAATAGATTTAGAACAGGTTTGCGTAGTTATTAATTAGCCTACACTAATATCCTTTAAGGATGTTTAAGTCTTTCTAGGCTTTGCAAACTTCTATTAACGCTTTATACAGGGTTTCTCTATTATTATTAGCCTAATTACTAATCTCCTAAAAGAATTAGTTTAAGAGAAGAAGTCTAGTCCTTTTAACTAGCCTAACGCTGCAGAGAAAGCAAAGCGCTAGCTATGTAATAGGTTTGCAACTGCGCCTGTCCTGCAGCACTATAATTATACACTCCTATCTAAGTTAGAAACTAATACCTCTATTTAGAGAGTAGCAGGCATCTTCTTCTAACTCTATATAGATAGAAACTAGCACCCTATAGCCTTTTAGTTAAGGAAGCTCTTGCTTATAAAAAGGAACTACTATATATATAACCTAGAGCTTCTTGCTATTATTATAGTAGTGCAGCACTAGCGTTACTACGTTAAGAGGCTAGTAATTTAGTTAGAAATATAGACAGACTATAACAACCTACGCAGCTTTATAGGCACGTTAACTCTATTTAAGACACAGGCTAGCTAGGCAATAAAGCTAGCTGCTTACAACTTTAAGATTAAGTATTAGTCTAGAAAGACAAATCCTATAGACAGGCCTTTAAGGCAACTTGTAGACAACAGTAATACGCTAAATATTTAACTATTAGACATATTGCTAGCACTGTAAAAGAAGTTACAGCTAGCAGGAACCTAAGCTAAGCTACCTAAGGAGGAGCTAGCGTTAGTAAGAAGCTAGACAATAGCTTAATAGTAAGCAGGTACTCTACATCTTAGTAAAGATGTTTCTATAAGCCTAGCGCACAGCGTTAAAGCAACAGCTATAAGCTACAGCTCTAATTAGGAGATTCCTAAGAGTAGACTAGTAATAGCCTAAAGGGTTACGTAGTTACAAGTAAGAGCTATAGCTTTAGAGAGGTTAGCTTATAAAGAACTTCTTAAGTTCTTTTTTAAAATCTGTGTATAAGTATAACAGAATAACCTAGAAGTAGTTGCAATACGCAAGGATGTTAAATCCCTAGCGTCTACCTATTAAGGCGCTAGTAAACGCCTAAGGCACTAAAAGCTTAACGCTTTAGGTAGCCTTTAGTTTAAAGACTAACTATATATTCTACTAGAGCTAGCCCTTAGAGCTAAGCTCCTTAAGCTATATTATAACAATCTACTTGCTAGCTATTTTAGGTAGGCTAAAACGCTTAAGCTTGTAGCCTAATACTACTATTAGCCTAAGCTTAAGAAAGAGCTTAAAGAGTACATTAACTCTTACTTAGTGTGCTAAGGCACAAAGTTGCTTAAGCAGTGCCTTGCTAGCGTGTTAAACGCGCTTCTCTAACTTTAGAGACTATAGTAAGAAATTATAATAGATTTTATTACAGGCCTACTGCCTACTAAGCGCTATAGCGTTATATACAACGTAATACTTGTTGTAGTTAATAGGTACACAAAAATAGCTAAGTATATCTCTATACAGAAAACAGTTACTACTTTATAATTAGTAGATCTGTTTTTAGAACACGTTATACAATTCTTTAGCTTGCCTAAAGGTATTATATTAGACTAAGGAAGTGTCTTTACTTTGCAGTTGTAGGTAGACTTTTACTTTATAGCAAAGGTAAAGCGCTAGCTTAGTACTGCCTTCTATCTACAAACAGACAGCCAAATAGAGCGTTAGAATTAAACGCTAGAGTAATACTTAAGGGCTTTTGTAGGCAATTAACTTAATAATTAGGTACACCTTCTGTTACTAGTAGAGTTTGTATATAATAATACTAGACAGGCTACATTAGGAGTATCTCTATTCTTTACCTACTATAGGTTCTACCTGCGCCTTAACTGCGAGCTAACAGCGCCTACTAAAGTTCCTAGCATTAGAGAAAGGTTACAGAAGCTCCTATAAACTTAGGACGCTTTAGCTAATTACTAGAGCAAAAGTTTGTAATACTAGGAACAATATTACAATAAGAAACATAGGCTCTAAGAGTTTAAACTAAGAGATATAGTCTTCTTATTAACAAAGCATTTGCGCCTACGTAGCGCTAGCAAAAAGCTGTTGCTACACTAGATAAGCCCCTTTCTAGTAGATAAGCAAATTAGCTTATAAGCTTTTAGAATCTTACTCTTATTACACATAAAGGTCTACTCTATATTCTATACGTCCTTGCTCTAGCTATTTGTGCTAAAAAAGAAGAAAGAATTAACTCTACCTAGGCCTATTAACCTAGATAATAGTAATAAGCTAGGGCAATGCTATAAGGTTAAAGCTGTCCTAGCAAAGCAGCGTAACAGACGTTTAGTAAATTACCTAGTTAAATAGAAAGGCTAGCTACTAGAATATAACAAGTAGGTTAATTAAAAAGATATAGATAAATTACTTATAGAAAAGTATAACTAGAGAGGAGATTAATTATTATTACAAATTAATATACAGAAAAAACAAAAGGAAAAACAAAGAAAAAAAAAAAAAAAGAAAAAAAAAACTAGGCGCTTTAGCAGCGCAACGCTAGCGCTTAAGCAGCGCAACTAGGCATAAACGCTAGCTTACTCTAAGAAGTCTTTGTTATCTAGGTCCTTAGAGATAGAGAACTTGTCTCTACTACTCTCCTTATCCTCTCTCTTAACCTCTTCTATACCTTTCTACTCTTCTATAGTAGCTTTACCTAGATTACTTACTAGTTTGTAAGTTAATAGCGTAGTAGTAGCGCGTTAAGAGCGCTTTAGCTTACTCTTAGTAGTAAGGCGCTTAAAAAGAGGCTGCCTAGTTAGCTAGGACTTAGCTAGGCGTTTTCTAAGAGCCTTAGCCTTAGCCTTAGCCTTGCCCTTAGCCTTACTCTTTTCTTTAGAGAAAGAAGGCGTAGGAGTAGGGCTCTAAGAAGGAGGGGTTTTATTCTTCTCCTTCTCCTGCTTCTTATACTTCTTAGAATTAGAGCTCTAGTTGCTAGCAGCTCTCTTTAAATTAAGGTTAGAGTTAGACTGCGCGTTAGCTTGTAATAAGCATATGCAAACACATGTTACATCTAATACCTTATAAAGGCTTAGTAACAGATTATGTAGGGAGCTAGTAGATTAGGACTAAAAGCGCTTCAATAGCGCTCTAACTTAGCTGCTACGCCTACTATAAATATAAGCCTATAGCATAGATAGAGAATAAGTTTCTCTTGTCCTTCTGTACAAGACCTATAGGTGTATAGCTAATTTAGAATCTTTGATACAACACGCACTCCTATATGCCTCTGATACGTATCTAATTTGATCCTAATAGCTATACCTACCTGCGTTGTTACATTACAAGAGAAACTTTATCCTGCTAGTAATAGTATTTAGATAATATTGCAATTTACTTTTGAAAAGATTATATCAAAACGTCTAGAACCTTATCTAAATTAGATCTGTTTGCAACCTTAAATCTATTAAACACAGTTAGGATCCCTTAGATCTCTTAACAGCTAAAGCCTTTAGGTTTAGATCTTTCTATTAACACAACAGTTAGGATTACTTTAGAAAAGTTGCGTTTGGCGCTACAATAGAAACTTAGAGACTATTAATAACCTAGGAGTATTAGAGGCAACGCTAATAACTCCCCCCAAAGAACTAACTCTAGGAGCCTTCTCTTAAGACAACTCTATATCAACTGTAATAACCTAGTAACAGAGTGCTAAAGCAAAAAAAACAGATACTAAGAAACCCCCTTAGCCTAGAGCTGCACTAAATCTAACTCCTGCCTAAATAGAGGTTAATTAATTACAATAAGATTTAAAACAGGTGTTAGCAGAAATTAATTCTCTTAAGAAAGGACTAACTCTGTTAGTAGGACTAGACAAGCCTCTACCTACTACCAAATTACTCTAGAACAATTCTGCACCCTACTGTTTATCTAACAGCTCTACATCTAAGTACTTACATTGCTATAAGAGCTCTTGCTAACTTTAACAATCTGAGAAAACGCCTAATATAGACAATCTTAGCAATAGAAAAGATCTTACCTTCTGCTAATAGCAGGCCTTAATTCAGGATTAACTTAAAATTAACTTAGATTACTATTAAACTAAAAGACAACGCATAGCCTTAGTATAGGGCTATACTACAGGATTAGCTAAGGGCTATCTTAAGCTACAATATTTATTAGATACTAATTAAGAGTAATTCTAGAACGCTAAGTAAATAGTTAAGCTACTTAAGTCCTATTTTATTATAGGCAATAAGGTAGCTAAAAGCTGTATAGCGTTTAATTAATTGCAGATAATAAAGGAGAAAACGTTCTCCTTGTTTAAAGCTAGGTTTTTGAGTTCTGCAGTTAAGGGACAAGTACTCCCTTTAGAGTAGTTTTACTACTTATAGACTAAGATTACGCTAGGGTTGCAAGCCCCTAACCTAGGATTTAGGCACTAATAGAAGAACTTATTTGATTAGATAGTAGAACACCTTACTGCATACAATATAGAGCAGAAGAACAACCCTACACTAAGTATAACACTAGCTACTGCTAAGTTGCCAATTAGGTTAGCCCTATAACAGAATTTAGAGCCAAATCAGACTACTACTACTAACGCTCTAACAAATTCTGCGCTAGCCTATTAATCTATAACAGTGCGTCTTCCTATAAAGACCCCTAAGCTAGAATAATAGAAGACTCCTAGTAGTTGTTACAATTACAGTAAGCTAGGACACTACTCTAGTAACTGTACAAAGCCTTATATGCGTTAGATTAAAGCTATAGAAGTAGATAAGTATAAAGATGCTTAAGAGTAACCTAATTAGGAGGTGTATTGTATAGGAAACAGAAGCGCCTAAGAGGATACTCCTCCCTAGGCCTAAGCTATTATAATCTATCTTACCTTAACCTTTCCTATTTGTTTTACAGTCTCTATTTCCTTATGCCTACACTTCTTTACAACTAAGGCCTTAGCTTACGTCTTAATACTCTTGTTAACACTAGTACTTAAAGTTTCCTATTTTTAAATTTATAAATTGTTTTATCTGTTTCCAAAGCCTTGCAGCAACCTATCTAGAAGCTCCTCTTCTAGGTTTAGGTGCGCAGCTTTAAGGATTAGATTACTTCTTTAGTTACTTAATATATTTAACTACACTTAAATATTAATAGCTAAAAGATTTTAAACTATCTATTTCTTATCCTTAATCTTAGGTCTTAGGATTGTATACTTAGCCTCTAATAGTTAAGATAATTTAAGATTCAATTAGACACAGATAGGTTACAGTTTATTTAGCTATCTAAGTACCCCTATTTATACAATCCTTTACCCCCTATTCCTACTGTTCTACATTAAGCTATAGTGCTAGCTACTATCTATCTTGATATGCAACAACGCAACGCCCTATAGGAAAAAGAAGACTATTGTATCTAAAACAGTCCTTACTATTCTTCTTCTTCTATTTATTGTATTAAGAGATGCTTAAAGCTCCTATTAGCCTAAAAAATCTTAGAGATTCCTTATACCCTAACTAAGCAAACCTGCTTGGAGTCTAAATCTCCTCTAAGCACCTGTATAGCTCTTATTTCTGCTAATGCATTTTACTTTATTATAAAGAAGCCCTAGAACAAGTTCTTTACAACAAGCCTCTATAAGATTAATAGGATCCTTGCCTCTAAGGACAACGCAGACAATTAAAGCCAATTAGATAAGAGATTACCTGCCTGCTACTCCTAGTATTAGGATGTATTTAGCAAGTTAGCAGCTGATTAATTGCCTTCTTACTATCTGTATAATTACAAGATTGTCCTTAAAGAACTATTACTAAATACGTTTAGTCTCCTGTACAAGTAGAATTAAGAGGAGCTTAAAGCTACTAAGGCCTACGTCTAGGAACACCTTTAGAAGAGTTTTATAAAGGCTAGCTAAAGCCCTTTTGCTTTACTTATTCTCTGTATACGCAAACTAAATAGAGATATACACATTTGTGTAGACTACTAGAAGATTAACGCCCTTACGCGTAAGGACGTCTATCTAATCTCTTGCATTAATAAGCTGCTATTACGTCTTTCTAAAGCTAAGATCTTTACTAAGTTTAACATCTAGGCTGCCTTTAACAAAATTTGTATAGATCCTAACTCTAAAGAGTATACTACCTTTTAGACCTGTTACAGTATATATAAGTGTAAGGTTTTCTCTTTTAGCTTATGCAATAGGCTAGCAACGTATTAGCGCTATATAAATAATATACTAATTAATTATCTTAATAATTTCTGTATTGCGTATCTTAACAACATCCTAATCTACTTAGAGGATATAAACTTATATCAGAAACACGTCTAAAAGATCTTGGAGCGCCTACGTACTGCAGGACTCTAAGTAGACATTTAGAAGAGTAAATTCTATGTAACCTGCATAAAGTATCTAGGCTACGTTTTAACAAACTAGGGTACTAAAGTTAACCCTAACAAGGTAGAAGCACTCTGAAACTAGGCTAAACCTACTACAGTTACTAGCGTTAAGTTATTTCTTAGTTTTGCTGGTTTCTATTAACAGTTTATTAAGGATTTCTCTTGTGTAGCCAAACTAATCCTAAAGCTTTAAAGTCTCTCTACACTGTTTAAATAGACTATAGACTGCTAACAGGCTTTTGATTAGATTAAAGCCTTACTCCTAGCTATTCCTACGCTATCTTATTTCTATCCTAAGTATAATATAAAGTTGGAAACTAACGCGTTAGATAGAGTAATAGCAGGAGTACTTTCTTAGAAGCACTCTAATAACAAGTAGTATCCTGTAGCTTTCTATAGTTATACTCTATCTAGGGCTAAGCTTAATTAGGAAATACACAACAAAGAACTTTTTGCTATCTTAAAAGCGTTTGAAAAGTAGAGAGCTAAACTTACCTCTATATAGAGTTGAATCCAGGTGTATTTAGATTACTGCTCCTTAGAATACTTTATAACTACTAAGGTTCTTAATGCACGTTAAGCACAATAGGCAGAGATTATTGCCTCTTTTAATTTCTATATTAAGTATACGCCTGGTAAGCTTAATAAGCAAGCTAATATTCTAAGCTAAAGGGAACAGGACGTTAGTAAGGTTAAGGCTGCCTAACAAGACAATAGATCCTGTGTACTTCTAGGACCTAAACGCCTAAACCCCCTGGTTAACTCTAAACTAGCTTAGAACTACGTCTGTAACTAGCTAGAAATTAATGTTTCAGCTATTTTAGTCTAATCTATTAGTGCCCCCCTAAATCTTAACTTATTAGAACTAATTAAAGCCTTGTTAGCAGAGAATTGCTGCTCCTTTAAGGAAGAATGCCTTACGCTACTATAGCTATATTGTGTCTAAGAAGAACTACTACTATATTACTTACGCCTATATGTACCTAGAAATTCCCCTTTGTGTACCTAACTAATTAGAGAAGCTTACAATTAGGTATTTACTGCCTACCTAAGCGCTATAAAGACGTATTAGCTCCTAGCTTAGCAATACTACTAGAAAGGTATAGAGGCTATATGCAAACGCTATGTACAAAACTACGTTTCCTGTTAAAGATCCTATCTAAGACAGCTCTAATCCTAAGGGTTCCTCTATCTGTTACTAATTCCTAATAGGCCTATGCAGCATTTATGTATAGATTTTAAGACATTTCTAACTAATTGGCATAGCTATAATCAAATTATAGTTATTATTAATTGCCTATTAAAGCAAGCTATCTCTATCCTGTGTTATAAGACTATTAACGCCTAGGAAATAGCTTATTTGTTTATCTAATAGGTATACTAATTTAGCTATACGCCTAAAAGCATAGTGTCTAACTACAGCTCCTAGTTTGTGTCCTAATTCTAGTTTAAGTTCTGCAAGATCCTAGGCGTGCAAATTAAGCTTTCTACAGCCTACTATAAACAAACTAATAGATAAACTAAGATTATAAATAAGTATATTAATTAATAATTAAGGCTCTTTGTATTCTACTACTAGAACAACTAGAGTAACCTCTTGCTAATAATTAATTAAGCTTAAGCTACACTACTGCACTCCGCAATTAGTATAGCACTATACTAGCTCTTGTTTAGATCTAAACTACAACAGAGCTAGGATTAAGTATTATCCTCTTTGAAACACAAAGATGTAAACATTAAGAATGCCTTAAGCTTAGCTACTTGTATACATAAAGCCTAGCGTACAGCTAAAGATAATATAGAGAAGGCGCAGCAATAAATAGCTGCTAAGGTAAACAAATATTATTAACCTGTTAATTAGGTAGTAGGTAACAAGGTTTACCTCTTAACCTAAAACCTATCTGTTACCTACCTAAGTTGCAAACTTGCTAAATTGTAGGAAGGCCCCTTTAAAGTTCTAAAACAAGTTAGCTATTTATTTTAACTAAAGCTACTTAAAGAATCTAAGATCTATAACATGTTTGCTTTAGATGTCCTCTGCAAGAACTCTAACAACCTCCTAGCTAGTTAGCTAAGCCTAAACCTATCTAGCATCCTAATTTAAGGCGTTAAAGAATAGGAAGTTAAAGAGATCCTAGCTAGCAAGCTATACTACTCTATCCTAAAGTATTGTGTAAAATAGGTAGGCTATAATTCTAACCCTACCTAGTATAATGCCTTAAACTTTATAGGCGCTCTACACATGTTGCAAGCGTTCTATAAACGCTATCTAAAATAACTAAGACCTCTACAAGCGTTAGCCAAATAGATTACAGCATAGGAAAAAAAAGTTAAAGATCTTATAGCATTGCAAGACAATTATGTTAGGGAAATTAAACTTAATATTGCAACTACTACACTAATAGGTAACAGCTATTAATAATAGAAGTCTTACTCTTCTATTAGATCTAATAGCAGACTGTTGTTGCTACTAGTAAAACGTTCTTAATTGTCTAAATCTCTAGGTGCAGACACTAACGCACTACCTAGTAGTTCTCTGTTCTAGCCCTGCTTGCTGTAAGTACTAGCCTCTAGCGCTGCCTTTTGCGCCTCTTCTTGCTCTGCTAACTAATTAGCCCTTAATGCTATTATAATATTTACTAGCTAAGCAACTACACTAGTTAACCCTGCTGTGCTCCTCCTAAGCAACCTAACCTCCTTAGCTATTGCCCTAACCTCTTTAGCTAGCTCCTCCTTCTAGTAATAAGCGCTAACTAATAAGTTAGCGTTATTTATGTTAGCTACTTGTGCAGTGCTTACTTGTATAACAGTAGCTAACTAAAACACTGCCTCCTTAACAGCAGCCTTTTACTCTAACACTACCTTATTAGACTTGTCTCTACCTAAGGCAGCAAACCTGCAGTTAAGGGCCCTAAAAAGGCTATTATACTCCTAGCCCGCATATAGGAGAACTAGGCAACACTTCTTATTTAAGAGTATGCAATAAGCACACTTCTTAGACACATCTGAATAGAATCTAAACTTAATATTAAAATAGCTACAGGTAAAAGCCCTTGCAGCCTGCAGGCAAATAACCTAATAGGCTAGGAGATAAGCTCTAGAAGAGACAGAAATAGGCATTATGTGTATCTACTATATAGTTAGCTAGTAATTAAGAAAGAATAAGGCTTAGATAGCTTTAGGTATACAAACGTAAGAAGAAGAGTGTAGAGAAGTAGTATACTAGAGGGCTAGCCTTGTATATATACTTAAAAAGCTTAAGGTAAAGTTAGAAATATTAAACGCGCTAGCGCGCTAATTAAAACAACAACAAACAGCTACATTACATTATCCTAAAATAAACTCAAGGTAAATAAGAGTTTACAACAATTTAAAGAGGTATCTAAAACAACACTAATACAGACCTAATTAATAGAGACTATTAATTTTAAGAAGGGAGGTAATGTAACAAGTATATGCAAACACATGTTACATCTAATACCTTATAAAGGCTTAGTAACAGATTATGTAGAGAGCTAGTAGATTAAAACTAAAAGCGCTCTAACAGCGCTCTAACTCAGCTGCTACGCCTACTATAAATATAAGCCTATAGTATAGATAGAGGATAAGTTTCTCTTGTCCTTCTGTACAAGACCTATAGGTATATAGCTAATCCAGAATCTCTAATACAACACGCACTCCTATATGCCTCTAATACGTATCCAATTTAATTCTAATAGCTGTACCTACCTGCGTTGTTACATAGCTTTGCTAAGTAGCAGTAGATTAGCCTAGATAATATTAGAATAACAGCGCAGTAACTGCGTAAAATAAGAAAAAATAACTTACTTAGGCCTATAAGAGATTAAGAATGCCTTCTACTATAGTAAAGAGGTAGTTAGTTACCTTAACTTGTAAGATCTAGATCTTATTACTCTTAGGCTAATAGTAACTCTTAAACTTTACCTTCTTACAGAGGAAAAGCTCTACTAAGGTAGTTTACTAGCGCAACGCTGTCTTCTACGCGTTAATATCTAGGTCTACTCTAGCCTTATTAGTAGCAAAGCACTACTACTACTAGTATAGAGTATTCTAGCTCTTAACAAAACTTAGTAGTACTAGAGTATAAGACTTCTTCTTATAGGCGTACCTATTGCACTATAGGCTGCTAGGGACGTAGTTATACACTATACTATTAATCTTTAGACCTTTAGCATAATGCAGGTAAACTAGCTTAGCTAGCTTAATATTAGAGACGCTACTACAGCAGGTAACAAGTGTAGCCTAAACGCTAGGTTAGCAACGTTGCAATGCTAGCGTTACACTACTTATAGAGATAGTAAGAGTAGTAGGCAGTATAGGCGTAGTACTTATAGTAATTAATATAAAAGTAATAAGGTTGTAACAGCGTAGAGCTAAGAGATAGTATAGTAGTAATAGTAATATAATTGTTACTAAGAAAGCAGAAAGAATTAGGTACACAAAGTTCTACTATAATTCTGCTATTACTATAGCTACTAGCTGCCTCTTAGATTTACCTAGAGTTTTAGCCTTAGTATAACAACAGCCTTTACAACAACAACGTTAGGCACGCGCTAATAAGACCTAACGTTATATAAATTGCTAGAACAGTAATTCTAAAGAAGAGAAAATAATTATAAGAATGCTACAGCGCAGAGCTGTTAGTTGCGCAGTAATACGCCTGCGCTATAACAACACTACTCTAGTGTTCTTACGCGTAGGACGCGCACAGCTGCCCTAGCGTCTTAATAGCGCTACACTAGCGTAGACCTAGTGCATTCTAGTTGTAAAGACACGCGTCTAGTTATATCTACAAAAGAGTAGTTCTATACTAAAGTAGCAGAATAGGAATTAACTTACTTCTACCTGTACTACTATTGTTATCCTGTAACTTTACTGCTATATAAACCTCTTACAGCTACTTTATTATTATATTGCTAAATAGGCTACTAAGAGTAGTATATACTAGTAAGCTAGTAGCTAGTAGTAACGCAGGCTTATATATTGCAATAGGTATTAGCAATAATCTTTGTAAGATTATAAAGTATTAAGGCGTAGATAAGAAGCTTTACGTGTATAGAGACGCAGCTTTTAGTAGCTAAGAGCTAGTAATTAGAGCGTATAAGCGTCTATATAGTAGAAACCTAACGCTATCTTAAAAGCGTATAAATTAGTAGTATTTAACTAAGAGAATTATAGTAGAGATAGGTATAAGCAGCGTTAAGAGTAACTTTAAGCAGCTATACTATCTATATAGTATATAGAGTAGTAATTACTTAGTAAGATACTACTTTCTAGTGTTAAGCTTTGTATAAAACTGCTAGACTTATATACGTAAAAGAAACTAGCTTTCTAAGATATTTTACCTTACGCTGCTAGATTTAGAAGAGTATATAAGCTTAGGAGTTGCGTAAAAGTATACTAATACTAATAAGCGTATTAGATTTAGTATATTATATAGGTAGTAAGCTAGTAGCGTTAATATAGATATAGAAATGTATATATTTAGTGCTAATTAAGTTACAACTCTATAGTGCACAAGTATTACTAACTACTTAATTAGGCCTAGCGTACGCTCTAAGTGCTGTTTACCTATAATAATAACGCGTTAAAGATAGCTATTAAATATTAAAATTTAAGTAGCTAATGTGTTAAGTGCAAAGTAGCTCTATAATGCTAAAAACAGGCTAAATATATAGTATTTAACCTCTTTTTACATATATTAAAAGTATAACACTAGATAACGCAGTATATATATTAAATAACATGCGTAACAATAGCTATCTAAGCTAAAATAGCTTGTGCAGCTACTTACTTAGTATGTATAATACTACTTTTAACGCTATATTACTTTCTACTACTCTTGTTTTAACGTTGCAACAGTGCTATAATTGCGTCTAGCTTCTAATTCTACTATTTCTGCTTTCTTTCTATATCCTCTAACCTTTCTATTATAAGTTTCTTTAAGCTTAAGGTAGTACTAGCAGTATTACTATAATTATAATTATAATTACAATTACAACTATAAAGGCCTTGTAATACTTTTAATAACTACTTAGTCTTGTAACTTTAAGCTTCTATTAGCCTCTTAAATATATTAAAATTGTTACCTTAACTATAGTAAGCTTTAACTCTATTATTTAAGTCTTAACTACTTGTTTTTTAACACTTTAATAATAGCTAAGATGCCTTAGATATCTTTGCTATAGAATTAGAAGTCTAGCTCTTATTACGCTAGTAGCTAAGTAGATTAACCTAGCGTTCTTCTTTGCAGACAGCTTCTATAGCAGCTAACTCCTTGTTAATAACAGACTTGCTTATAAAGTCCTATTTCTTAATTAGATTATTAAGAGCCTAGTAGTAAGAGCCTAAGTTTGCTTTCTCTCTAAAGGTCTCTTTCTCTAGCTCTTACTTATAATGCTTAATCTTTTGTAATATAAAGCCCTTAAGCATGTTCTTATTGTACTTAAAGAGCTTACTACTTTAGACTTTAACGTTACGCTTACGCTGCTTAATAACAGCTCTTATAAAAGTTATCTTCTTTTAGTAGCTTTTTAGTAAGTAGCTATATAGCGCAGCAGCTAGTAGTATTACTTACTTACGCTTACTTTTAGGAATGTAGCCTAGCTAAGTTGCACAAGTATTATACTCTCTACCTAAGCTATATAGCTTATTACTATAAGTGCTATTATTAAATAACTTAAGTAGTACTACTAGCGTTACTAACCTTATTAGTGTTAGGATTGTTTTAATTACCTTCTCCTCCTCCTTCTTCTCTATACCTAAGAATAGCTTCTAATTAGAATTAGAATAGCAAGGTATACCTATACCTTAGAGATAGCTAATAGAGCTCTGCGTAGGCTTTCTTAATTAGATAAGTAGCGCTCTAGTTATATATAACAGTGTATAAAGAGGTAGTAACAATAGTCTTAGTAGCTAAAGAGCTTAAGATTAGCTACTTCTATAGCTAAAAAGTAATAGCATAGCGCTGCTAATAGTACCTTATAGAGGGCTTTTAGGGCTAAGATTGCAAACAGGATTAAAGCTTATATTACAGTGTAAACTTTAGTAGAGTTTTAAGAAGTATAACGTTATGCAGCTCTTAAATTAGTGCTAACAAGTTGCTATAGTTCTAATTAGAAAACTTATTAATACAAACCCTGCACAGCCTAAGTTAGAGTCTAATCTAAACTTTGCTTAGCCATCTGAGGTTAGGCGCGACGCTGATCCATTTGCCCCTCAGAAAAGTACAGATCAGAACTTTCAGATCGGACGTGGAAACCCCCCTATTGAGCAAAGTCTTTGATCCACTAGCTGGCTCCATCAAAGACGCGTGGTGTTCCTACTTGACTCGAGACTATTCTGTGGAAGGGGGTGATCAACAATTGCACTGCCACAAACAAGACCCCACAGCATACTAGCCGATAACCCACGCTCTGCACGCGAGAGTGGTCTGATTACTCTTGCATTCTGGTATTCGGTATCACGCACCACGACGATACGGCATTTGATTTTGGGCCCCTGTTCCCTTGCATCTCAGGCACCCATACCAAGACGGACATTGTAGCTGTAGGATCCGTCGGCAATAGTTCATATGCTTCGAGTGCGGCTGTGGCTGGCGGCTGACCCGGCAGCCAAGTTTTGTCCAAGAAGTGCTAAAGTGATCGTGCATGGCGTAATTGCAAGAGGCTCTGTGGTCCCTGGAGCCCAGGGTTGAAGCACTGCAGATCTTCCGCGTAGGTAGCGATCGGCTGATGGAGCATGTTTAAGGTGTCGACCTGATTGTTGGTCCTACATACTGGCCGTTGGGTGGCAGACTCGTGCTGCGCCATGTACGTGTTTGTGGAGCCAAAGGTGTACATTTCGACCAATTCCTGGTACGACTGATGACACATGTGGAGATACATGGATCAATCTTTTTTCCGCAAACGGTCCATATGCGATTCACTCTGCATCAGTGTGGGATGGGATGTCCGGGTCCAGACTACAGTGCTTGGCGTAAAGTGCTTGCCATTACACTTTCGGAATGGAACGCAGTACGACGCTCCGCCGAGACTATGAAGACCTAGTCATAGGACAAACGTACTTCACAATACCAAGATCCGTGAAGCCGGTGTGTGCATATAGTGCATCGTGAGCGCCGGTCGATGTCAGCTTAGTGGCGGCCGCACGAACGAAATTGCCTTCCAATTTGGAGGAATAATAACGAAGGGAAGATCAGCCTCCGTGGCCAAAATGAAAGTCAAATCAAGCAAAATGACCCTGCTGATCTTGGGTTGCAGAAGTGGTAAATCATCTCGACTGGCGGGGGCCAAGACTCCGCTGGGTTTGCCATGGGTTCGTTACGGCACATCCCCTTGGCGCCTTATCAAGAAGCGATGATACAGTGTGGCGAAACGTTATAGAACTACTTGGCTGCATCCGCGGAGTAGCCTCAGACGGTCATATCAAGTAGTCATGTCTGCTTTTAGCCGGGTGAGGTATCCCTTGCTGCTTGAGCACAGTGCGATGTACACGTACATCGCCCAAGCCACTCGGCAATCTTGGCGGTCATCGAGAAATGCAGATCGACGTTGCTGAGCGCAGCCTTGATTGTAACCCACGACTCATGTCGCCGTGCGCGACATACATGAATCGATGGCCACAGGACTGGGTTTGCGTGATATGGTCTTGGCAACTGCAAATGCAACGCGACACAAATGGGGAAATCGTCCTGAAATTGTGAAAGGCCTGAAAAAATCGGGGTATCGATATAAATGGGGTAATGACGATGATGAAAACCGGTGTATATGGTGCAGCAATAGAAGAATCCTGAGTAACTCCTGACAGGCCATGACACCAAAAGACGATGCAGAAGAAGTCGCCAGCTTCGGTCCAGAACGCCGTGACTTTCGGATGAGGGCATTGAGTGTACGATCTGAGAACAGCAACAACCTAGATAGATCAATGCCAGATGCTTCCGAATAAAAAGGAATGCAAGTATGACGCTAGAACGCGCGACTGAGTTGTTCTCACCCGACAAGGCGAGGGATACAAATCACTGTGCTGGCTTCGCGTTACTCGGTGTCTGCACACCTGGTTTCTCGGTATGCGTGGCGATCTCGAGGACGCTTGTTGAACTCTCACCGCCGCCATCTAAATTCATGCCAAGGGCACGACGCGCAAGTTCTTTTTGACCGTAGACCACTGCATCAACCGGAAAACCTGTCCTGCTACAGCCGTTGGCGGGTGAGACATCGTTTTCCGTCGGCTGTAACCATTGTACACTTGTGCAACGTGTTACTAATCGTTGGGTAGTCTCATCAACTGGAGCGAAGTGTGTCCCGCTAGTGACCAGTAGGCGGAGCAATCTCAAAAGCTCTTCCCGCTTGTAATGAGGTGGCCTGCTAATCTGACTGTGCATCAAGATCGGATGCAGTACGCGAAGGTATGTATGCCGTAACGCGCTGGCCGCAGGTGAGTCGTGTGGCAGGTCGATAAGATTTCGAAGAATAACATCAACGAGAACATGCAAATCATTTGTGTAGAAATATTCGGCCGTGGATGGATTGCCGAAGAGAAGGTACAGCAGTTTCAAAATGAGCAGCTGAAGTGATGTCTCGGACTCTCTGTTCAACAGAAGTATGAGGTTGCAGCCAAAAGTCTTGTAAGTCATCCCATGTGTGGAAATAGCCTTAATGACCCGGTTTACTATTCCACGTCGGCCGTCAGAGTGGTGCGTTGTCGAAGCTACCAGGTACTGCTCGTTTAGAACAAGCTACTTCAATATCAGCTATCAGGCTACAGGCTATTAGGATTTGGCTCACCAGAACACGGATCACGGGATAATGGTATGGATCATCGGCATCGTCCGAGGCACTTTCAATGACATCGAGAAGATACAATATGAAAGCATCATTTACAGCCACTGTGGATGGCTCAAGTCAGCTCCTTTCATCCCTGTAGTCGGGGGCCTCGACCTACCAAAGTCTTCCCAAGTCAGGCGTTGTACACGCGAAGACTCGTACAGAAGCTCGAGGAGCATCTGGTGCAGCTTGGTGTCTTCTTGTACGCTACCTGTTTGTACGAGCTCGACGAGTCGGGGAAACGTGGTTTCAGAGTGCATCATCTCGAACACGGCATCATCTTTGCTGTTGCGGCCATCGTAGAGCAGAAACGCTGCTACTATGTGAAGCGTGGGGTTGTCCTCTTCCTGTGCCTCTGTCAACGCGAGAATCGACCGTTGTGGCGTGTATCAACATACCTGCAGAAGGCAGTAAAGGAACTGCCGCCGGACATAGTCTCTGTGGGCCAGGTAGAGATGACCCTCAAGCAAGCGGAAGATGCATTTTGCTACACTATAGTCGGTCTGAAGGTACTCCGCTACTCGTGGTCAACACCCAGCACAACACGTGATTAGTGTGTCGCGTACACTTGTAGTTGGTGGTAACATTGAGGAAGGAGCGCAAGGAGTTGTCAATGATTTCGTGTTCCTGGCAGCGCGTGGTGACGATGTCGTCTAGCTCTGTGCGGCCGATTAGCTTTCGTGGCTGGTGCTGGTGGGGGTCCGAGGTGCGCTCACCGTCCCAGAATTGCTGCTCATTGTCGAGGCTATACGACACCTCAAATGCCATGTCTGAATCGCGGGCCAAGTGCTAAAATCATCCTCTTGACCGTCGAGACATAAGGACACGGAGGGGCCAGGCGCGTGCGTTGGTGGACGTGAAGTGGTTCGCGTCGTGAGTTCCCACCCGCCGCGAGTGCGTCACTCGTCCTTTCGGAGCTAGCCGGATAAACTTCGCTTGACGGGGGGAAAGAGCGATGGACATGTCAACACACGATGATGGAACTCAAAGATGTCATCAAAGCTGATGGAGAAAATACGTAGATGAAGTGCCCAACACCGCGATATCATATGGTATACTGCGAACCTGAAACTGTCATCCCAACACGCCCACACCAACCGTTCGAACCTAATCACCAAAATCGTAGCCAACACTCTCTCACACCCCTTCACCACCCACCTCTAGCCCTCCGAACCTTCTCCTTCCCACCAACCCTCCCAGCCGTGATTCTCCTCACCCATCTCCTAATCGCCCAGCCCCGGGCCAGCGCCTGGAACGCCAGGACATCACGCTCCAACTGCTTATTCCGTTGGTCCAGAATGCCCTTCCATCGCCTCTGAATAATAGTCGCAGCGTTGAATAATCTCTCCCTCGCTTGCGCCACGGCCTTGCACTCGTGCGCGACCTTAAGGAGAGCGATGCGCTGACTCGTTTGGCGGCGGGACAGGTGTTGGCGGAAAGCGCGTTGAATAGTTGATGCTGCGCGATGTGTAAGACACAGGGGTAGGAGGCGAGATGCGAGGAAGGAAAGAGTTAGGAGGGTAAAGTCTCGCGAAGGGATGGACCGAGCGGATGAAGCTGCGTGCTGCGGATTAAAGAGAGAGATGAAGGACGTGGAGCAGCCCACAGCTTTGAGCTTTGCGGCGAGGCTGAATTTGCTGGTTTGTGCAATCGCCGTCGTAAGAGATGCCGGAAGGTAGGTATCAACAATAACCTCCAGCACCTTCGGGTCGGCGAAGGAAGTTGTAAGGTTTGCAACGCGGATGCCATGAAGGCGTGCAATGGAACGAGACCAGGAAAGTAAGAGGCGTTTGTGGTATTCTAGTCCAACAAGCTCACGTATGGAGTCGTCCGAGTCCGAGTCGAGATCTCGCTCGGCGAAGTTGTCGCGATTGCGGTACCATTGTTCTGTGAAGCGCTCCGTCTCCTTCACAACTTGAGGCCAGTCAACAATGTTGCCCAGACCGCATTTGCCGACGAGCGACCATAGAAGACTCAACGTATTCTCGCGGTGGCCGTCAACAATATCCTCTGCCTTGATCGCATCAAATGCATGGCGTGGGATGCCGGGTGCGACTTCGAGCGCTGACAGGGCGATCTGCACGTTGTACACCTTCTGTGGGCGGCCAATGGCAGGATACTTGAGGTGCTGCGACAGGACCCAACTCTCCTTGTCCGTGATTTCGCTCGTGAGAAGCTCACCAGTGGGCATGGAGATGGTGACAGTCTTGTCTTCTTGCCCAAGGGTTATTGAAGACGGATAGAGTAGCAGTTCCACAAGCCGCGTGAGTGAAATTCCGTCCCGTAAGTCAACTGCAATATTCTCGATATGGTACGTGTACTCCTCGAGTGGGTATTGCGCGTGCTCGACTTTATAGTTGAGGTGACCCAATGGGCGCGTTATATCACCAAGCGATGGGAGCACCAAGTTGGAGAGCTGGTGCAATACCTCAACAGACGTCTTGTGCGGTGAAGTCGTCTGAAAGAGGCATCCAGGTAGGCAAGCCGTCGTTTTTGATTTATCGAGCAAGAGCGCGAGCATCAGGCTGCGAAGTGCCGTGCGTCTCCACGACCACCCTTGAGAGCCAAAGTCGTCATCGCCGCGAGCAATGCTTGCGATGCTTCCAGCACCCGACTTAACTCGCACAGCATCCTCGTTCTTGATCAAGAAAGCATCCAAGAACTTCTCGATAGCTCGTCGCTCAGCACGGAACATCCGTGATCCATCATCGGAGCAGGTGGAGCCAGTCGATAGTCGGCATGGTGTAGTGATTTGTCGCCCAATGACCGTTTCGGCTGCGGCGCGTAGCGCATTGAGATTGTATGTCTTCGTCCACAGATTGAGGAACTTCTTCCGCTGTCCAACATCGTCCTTGAGTCGGAGTGTCTGAGAAAGTAAGTCCTTTGGTATGCTCAGCGCGCCGTACTGTAAGGAAGCTTGTAGCCGTTTGTGTAGGGGAGGCATCGACGGCTCGTGGTACAACGCGAGCATCTTCTTCCTCAGGTCCTCGGGACTTTGCTCGGCATTGGGATCACTATGCGCCGAGTCGAACACGGAGTTCAGAAGCTGGGTGATGGCGACTTCTTGGTAAGTAAGCCAATTGTCTTCGTACATGGTCGAGCGAGTGAGGTCTTCGGTAAGCACCGGGTATTTCTCTTTCTTCTGTTGTTTATCGCCAACAATGTGCATCATGCTGACGGCTGGTGGCGCCCGTTCTGCTCTCTTCCGGCGCAGTGCAGTAGGAGGCGATTTGTTGGTGTGGAATGGCGAAGAGGACATAACAGGTGTGCGACTCGGCCTCGAAGCCTTCACTTTGGCAGCCCTGATGGTCTCTTTCAAAGCCGCCCTACTGGAAGCTGTAGCATCAGCCCTAGCTTTAATGGCCTTGGCGGGAGAACTCTCATCGTGGGGTTGAGGTCGTGACCTCTTCTGAGACGCGGTTGGTCTTGTCCTGGTCTGAGATGTCGCGGAGGTGCTCTTGGTATTGAAGTGGACTCGGGCGGGTGGCTTCGCCATGGGTTTTTCCATCTCTTGTTTGGCGAAGTTGACTTCGATGATGGTGCCTGATCCCTTCTTCTCGACGATGTCCACACCTGGCGGCAGATTCTCCTTTCCACCTCCTGATCCTATCACGTCGCTGCAGAACGAGACGCTTTGCAGCGATCGTGTCGTAGAGGACAACGGCCCGCGCTTCGGCGGCGCAGCCAACGATTTCCTGGGAGCCTTCTTCTCCTTCTTAAGTGCTGGCACTAGTTGCCCTTCCTCTTCCGACAAGGTGACCAAGTCGAGACCAATGTCAGGGGAGTTCTGCCTTGGGTTGCGGGGGGCGTGTGTTGACTGGCCTGGGTGGATGGTCATGACTGTGGTGTCGTCGGATGGGACATAGATGGTGCGCCGGCGTGGATCCTTCTTAGGGCCCTGTTTTCGCAGCTCTCTCTTTTCCAGTGCATCCTCGTGCAACTGCACGGTCGCATTGACGTCGTTTCCTTGCCTTTCGCCCAGCATGTGGGAGACGCGTCTTCGGTGCGGCTTCATAGGGGGTGCTTCCTGGACAGGCGGCGCGACTTTCGGTATCCGCTGCGCGGGATGGCCAAGCATGGTCGATCTCGGGGCTTGGGGCATAATGGACGCGCGACTTCGCCTCTTGACCTCGAGGGCTGCCTGTTGTTGTTGTTGTTGTTGTTGTTGTTGTTGTTGCTCCTCCTCCTGCGCGACATCCTCGAAGATATCGAGCGAGGGGTTACAGGCCTGCTTGTGCGTGGTTCGCATCGGACGTCGCGGCTTGGTGCTGCGCAGGCTCGCCTTCAACTCTGTTGTGTACTCGATGTTCGCCGTCGTGTCCTCGGTGGCATAGCTGGGCGCGTAGGTGGACGATGGCCGTCCATAGTCGTAGTAGCTGCTGGGGAAGGATAGATTCGGCGCAGGGCACGGCGTGCCCGCAGTGTATCGGTACATGGCGGTGTTTGAATCGTGGGAGACGTGTAGCGCCGGCGCATAGGATGGTCAAGTCTTGTCTCGTCCAAGGATGCCCGAGATGGGCGTGTTCGCGCCTAACCGAAATGGAAGAGCTCGGACGCGCCTGCCGTGTTGTGGAAAATAAACGCTGTTGCCCAGGAGACGCCCGTCATGTTTGACGTCAGCCCGCGTTTGAACATGACGGAATTGGTCGGCATCTCTACAGGTACTACCCAAACATTGCTTGCCACATGCCATCGCCACCTAACCCTGTCACGAACACTCCTCCTGGGACCTATCTCCGTGATGCACAAAGAAGTCAGATAACGTGTATCTCGCTCTTCACTAAAGAGCACTTGCTCATCGATAACTAACCAGCTCGTTACTTGCTCCCTACTAATCATGCAAAAGAGGTGGACTTCGGAAGAGGAATGAATCGCTTCTTCACCTGTGTCCTATCAACGCACCATTTTATCCTACTATGTATGCCTTGAATGTGACATCAAACATGATCTGTGCAGAACGCGTTATCGCGATTCTGCCCGACAATGTCCAAAAAGGCTCATCCGGCTTCGCTAAACCAACTCAACACCCCCTCCAGGATTCTGCAATATCTTCCCTACGGCTTGGGTATATGCAGAGTTTTGCTAACCATAAGACACCCATGGAGCACAAACATAAACACAACAGGGTGGAATTCAAGCCACGTTCCCTCCAACCATAGGCCCAACGGGATCTGTGCCAGCGTCCAGCCCTTGTACACCCAGTACGCCATGGTCTGCACGAGGATCAAGGACATAGGAATAGGTGTGCCTTCAAAGTATTTAGACTTGCCGGTTTCGTCTTTGGGAACCATGGCAACTGTGACGTTGAAGCGCGCGAGACGAGTGAGACCACAGAGGACGAAGAAGGTAAGCAGGAGATGGTCGACGGGCGTGCGGAGACCGAGACTGAAAGCAGCAGCTGCGGGACCTACGCCGAAAGAGACCTGGAGGGATATTGTTAGTATTTCCGTTTCCATGGCTGCGTGTCACAATCCCGTGAGAGCTGATCATGTATGTGTGACGTACCAAGTCGGCGAGAGAGTCCAACTCCTGGCCCATGAGACTGGCCTTCTTCCTCCATCTTGCCACCTTGCCGTCCATGAAGTCAAAGAATAAGCCAAGCGGTACAAAGCCGAGCGCCCAGTAGAGATTCGTGTAGTTGTGCGGGTTGTCTTGTATGCAGTAGCGGAGCGACGAGAAGACCGACATAACACCACAGAAGCCTGCATTCCATGTTAGTTCATGCGCACATACTGGAGATGGTTCAACAGGAGAGTAGTACCGTTCAGCTCCGTGATGAAGTCTGCAAGATGCAAAGCGCGGACGAGGGAGAAGTGGCCGGCTTCTTGAGACAGCAGACGGACCTGCTTATCTTGCGCTGTAACATTGTAAGCACGCTTTTCGCAGCTCCAAGAGCTCCAGAACTACACACTGGCATCCTTCGCAGGTGGCATCGCATCCTTCGGTCCCTGTGGAGCTCCGTTTCTTCGCGACATACTGCCCACGGTCGGAGAAAGCGATATATGAAGGTATCAACAGCCAAGAAGTCTTGGCTCGAATATCGTAGAAATGAGAAAGGGCGGGTGTAAAGTCAAGGGTCCAGGTCCGCAGGTGCGGAAGTCTTTGTTGTTAAGTCACTATGGTTGGTGACGCGCCTGGTTTGTTCGGGCGATCAAGTTTAACCTTGCTGCGTCATTCCTCCAGCAAAATGGCACTAGTGGAGGCCCAGCCACAGCCGCAGACCGCCGTGTGATTTGCCGAGTTCTGCGGTTTGCAAGCATCTGCGACTTTCTTGTGAGACGTTCTCGTGGACGTTGGGAACGAGCACCTCTGTCTTGCACAGTTGATGGATCATTCGGTAGGTACGTGATGTGGGCGTCTCGTTTGCCGTACTAGTTGAATGCGATTTTCAGCATTTGCACCAAATGAAGCAGCTCGCGAAATGCACGAGCAGCACGTGCTAGAAGAACAAATGTGTACCTGGACAGAGTGCAATCGATCGTTTTTTCGATTCAGATAAAATGGACTGAATACATATCCCGAACAGCTTTTTAAACAGTGTCCAACGTGGCGCCGTGTGTCGGATCTTTTACATGAAACCTCTCAACTCCAAAACGCCGTCGAATGATGCTCGTGATGTCGGCTGATAGTAGTCGTGGCACTCGATATGGTCCCCAGAAAGGAATAAAATCGACAGTCGCGCAGCTCCCTCAGAGGCACACAGCGCGAAGCTCCATAGCAACCTGACGGCGACTCTAGTAGCCTCCACGTCCGCGTCCGCCAAAGCCACCACCGCCACCACGACCACCGCGTGAGAAACCACCACCGCCTCCCCCTCTTGAGAAACCACCGCTTCCTCCGCGGCCACCACCGAATCCTCCTCGAGATCCTCCACGTCCACCTCGGTCGCCAAATCCACCTCGTCCTCGTGGTGCGCCTCGGCCACGACCTCCACGTGCGCCTCCACCACGGCCACCTGCGCCTGCAGGCTTCTTAACTCTCGCGGAACCGGGAGGGGGCTTGGGCTTGGGCAGGAAGCGGTCGAGCGGCAGCAACTTGTCGCCGCCAATGTAGAATTTGTCGCCGGCCTTGAATGACTTTGCTTGTATGCCTTCTTGAGGCTTGATGGTGAAGAAGACCTGGTTCAACGGGCCGAGGATCTCGTCGACTTTGCCGATAGGCGTCCACACTTGCAGTTAGCTTTCAACGTCAGATTTGAGACCGCGAGCGTGCGTACTTTGTTCTCGAGATAGACTGGCGCGTTGAAGTAGGGGATCTTAGTGTTGATGGATTCGCAGAACATCTCGTTCTCGACGTCGTGCACGAATTTGCCCATTTCTGAGCGCATGTCAGCAGAGCAAAAGACACAGAACTGCGGCGCGTACCATAGACCTGGTCTGGCGGGCCGAACGAAGAAGCTCCTCCAAATCCACCGCGTCCTGCCTGCGAGTTAGCTAGAGCTGCTGCAAAGCTGCGACACCAGAGCTACACACCACCACGGGGAGTGAAACCACCGCGTCCACCACCAAAACCGCCTCCTCGACCTCCTCGAGGTGTGCCACGGAAAGACATGTTGCGTGCGATAAGAGTTGTGCAATCGGTATGCGGCGCTGCACCTTCTCGTAGACAGTTGCGTTCGCGAAGAATTCTTTGAGTTCGGAGACCAGCGACCAATCGGCGCCACGTTTAGCCGACCGTCCCTTCCGCCGCTCCCCCACCAGTGCCACCACATGCACCCGCCAAGACCATGGTGGGCTGTCGCGCGCGAGGGAGTCCAAAATTGTAGCTCGACGCAATGCGCACTATCTACACCCAAAACTGACTCTCGTGACCATTACTGAGTCAATTCAGCATCTGAACCTCCTGTGCGGCCTTCACACCCACAGGACGGTGTGAATCACGGCTGTTAGTCAACGTTAGCGCTGACTCAGACTTGCTATAAAGCAAGACATTGCGCTTCCGACTCGACCAACAACAGCAATCATGGCGGAAGCGGTCAAAAATGCTGTCGACCAAGCGGTTGAGGGCGTCAAGAACCTCGCAGTATCAGCGGAACAGAATGCAGAGCAAAAAGCCGCCAAGCCCAAGAAGGAGAAGAAGGCCAAAGGCGGTGGTGGAGATGGGGATGGTCGTCCTCTAATGCTTGACCCAGTCCCAGCATACATCGACCACCGCTTACAGATTTTGTGAGTCGGGCCATTTGGAATGACATACTTCGACTGTAACTAACACAAGTCAGCGAGAAATTAAAGGCGAGGTACGACGAGGAAGTCGCCCAGAAGCCCCGCGGTACGCTCCATCGCATCGACTGCGCAGCGTGACTCTTCACTGACACGGGATTGTGGCAGAGAACATCAACATCTCGCTCGGTGATGGCAAGATTATCGAGGGTCAGTCCTGGGTCACTAGCCCGGCCGACATCGCCCGCAATATCAGCAAGAGCTTATTCGAGCGCACCGTAATCGCACGTCTCGACAAAGGCACCCCCGAAGAGACACTCTGGGATCTTGAGCGGCCACTGGAGAAGAGCTGTAAGCTGGAACTTTTGCCGTTCGATGACCCAGAAGGCAAAAAGGTCTTCTGGCACTCAAGCGCACACATTCTGGGCGAAGCTTCGGAACGTAGATTTGGATGCGACCTCTGCATTGGTCCACCGATCGAGGATGGCTTCTACTACGAGGTAGGACTTAGAACGCAACTTCAAACTTCACGCTGACCACCATTCAGATGGCGTTGCCAGAGAAGGCTGCTGTCGAGCCATCGGACTGGAAACCTCTGGAGACTATTGTTAACAACATTGTCAAAGAGAAGCAAGTCTTCCAGCGCTTGACCCTTTCCAAGGAAGACTTGTAAGTCTAGAGTCCCTCGCATCTGCCTCAGGGCTGATTATTTCAGGCTCGAGATGTTCAAGTCGAACCCTTATAAGCAGCACATCATCAAGGACAAGATTCCAGACGGCACCTCGACGACCGTGTACCGAAACGGACCGCTGATCGATCTTTGCCGAGGACCTCACGTACCGCACACTGGCAGGATAAAGCAGTTCAAGATCATGAAGAACTCGGCATCATACTTCCTGGGCGATGCCAACAACGACAGCTTGCAGCGTATCTACGGTGTTTCGTTCCCAGACAAGGATGCCATGCAGACCCATCTCAAGTTCCTCGAAGAGGCAGCGAAGCGTGATCACCGCAAGATCGGAAAGGAACAAGAGCTCTTCTTCTTCCACGAGTTCAGCCCTGGCTCGTGTTTCTTCCTGCCCCATGGTCAGATCATCTACAACACACTACAAGCATTCCTGCGAGAAGAGTACTGGAACCGTGGGTACCAAGAAGTTGGATCGCCCAACATGTACAACTCTGCGCTGTGGAAGATCTCGGGTCATTGGCAGCATTACAGTGACGACATGTTCGTGTTCGACGTCGAGAAGGAGAAGTGGGCGCTCAAGCCTATGAACTGCCCCGGACATTGTCTCATCTTCAAGCACCGCGAGCGAAGCTACCGTGAACTGCCCATTCGCATGGCTGACTTTGGTATCTTGCACCGCAACGAAGCTAGCGGAGCTCTTACAGGTCTCACCCGTGTTCGCCGTTTTCAACAGGACGATACCCATATCTTCTGTACCCAGGACCAGATCACCCAGGAAATATCCGGACTGTTCGACTTCCTACGCGCTGTCTACGGCAAGTTCGGCTTCACCTTCAAGTTGAAGCTCAGCACCCGACCAGAAGGCTTCCTAGGCGAGATCGAGACGTGGGACAAGGCCGAAGGCAAATTGACCGAAGCCCTTGACCAATTCACCGCCGAAGGTGGAGGAGCCTGGGAACTCAACCCTGGCGACGGCGCCTTTTACGGCCCCAAGATCGACATCACCATCTCCGACGCACTTAAGCGCGAATTCCAATGTGCCACCATCCAGCTCGATTTCCAGCTGCCCAACCAGTTCGAGCTCGAATACATGACGTCCGAAGTCGCCCACACAAAGCCTAAAGAAGACAAAGTCACAGTAAAGAAGGACGAACAACTACACCAGCACAAGGAAGGAAGCCACGTTGAGCAAAAGAAATCCAAACTCGACGGCGCAGACACACCCATGCCCAAGAAAATCCTGCCCCCGCAACCAGGCTACGCCCGCCCCGTCATGATCCACCGCGCCATCTACGGCTCCTTTGAGCGCTTCATCGCAATCCTAACAGAACACTTTGCAGGCCGCTGGCCCTTTTGGCTGTCTCCCCGCCAAGTCATGGTCATCCCCGTCATGCCCTCTGCAAACGACTACGTCCGCGACGTCCAGACTCTGCTGCGCAAAAATCATTTCCACGCTGACATTGACGTCAGCGGGAATACGATGCAGAAGAAGATCCGCACCGCGCAGTTGGCGCTGTATAATTTCATCATGGTCGTCGGTGCTGAGGAACAACAGGCGAGGGCGGTCAATTGGCGGAATAGAGATGATCAGGCCACGCAGCAGAGGGGCGAGATTGTGCCGCTGAATGAGGCGGTAGAGAAGCTGTGTAAGCTGAGAGATGAGCGGAGGCTTGAAAATGTGGTTTGAGGTTTGAGGTGGGGTGGTGGGGTGCATGGAAGTGTCGGCGTATGAGTGGGCGCATAGAGATGTGGTGATGATTGCACAAAAAGGACTGTCGGAGCGAGCAGGTTTCATATGGCTTACGCAGCAGCACTTCACTATCAAAATTCAATCAGCTGATCGACATCAACGAAAGCAAGATATGAACATGGACAATGTTTGTTATTGACCTCATCTGCCCTCCAAACCTCGCCTTTATTCGGTTACAACTGCCCTCTAGCATGCTCTCACTTCTCACTTCTTGGTACCTACCTAGTGTTACCTCTGAATTCTCCTATCCTGCCATGCGATGCAATGTGTGTTGAAGGGTACAAGCATTATACTTTATGGTGCATCGACAACCAATGTGCTTCAACACGCTCCGAAGGAAGAGCTCTCGGATGCCTACAGCGATAACGTGCTTGTGAATTGCGTCGTATGGTAGCTGATGTATAGGCCGCTAATAGTGAGCGGCGCTTTGTGTTTCGAATTAGTAGTACGCCTCTTCTTTCAACGCGTGATAATTAGTGCAAAGCCGTCGAGCCACTGAGCACTTGAGCCCGATATGCCGCCAATAATATATCCACGAGGAGGTATCAGAGTGTGCCTGAAAATGTTAGTCGGACGTGCTGGTCAAGAGTACCACAGAAGCTGCACTCACCCACTACCGCCGTTCGGGTTGCCAAACCACTCGCTCTTCCTCCCCAAGCTTGTTAAAATCTGTATGCCATCGATCCAGAGCCCCGCCCTCAAGGTGAAGCCCAAAAGAAGCTCTCCTCGCCGTGTATCGAGCGCAAACTCGGTAGGAGCACCGCCTCGCTTGCCAAAGAGTTGGCTAGTCGAATCTTCGTATGTGAACTCGAGGCCGTCTACTGCCAGACCATGATAGACTTTGATGGATCGTAGAAGTTTAGTGGATATGTGCGCGCTGTCCAATATGATCTCTTGTGGTTGTGAGCCCGCCATCTGCGAGTATCCTAGCTTACTACCGCGGTAGCCCCAACGCCCACCTGGCAATTTCACACGAGCAATCTTCTGGTTAGCCAATTGGCTAAAGTCTTCAATGACGTGAGATCCTCCGCCAGCTGAGAAGACCTCGACCTTGAGCTTCAACTTTGCCTTCTCCTTCAGGTCGGAGCGCAAGGCAACCTCATCCAGTGTGACTTGTCGCGGGTATTGTCCGTCCGTCTCCGGGTACTCTCGCCAATAATGGCAGACGTCGTCGCCTTCTGCGTACAATTCGATCCAAGCAATACCCACTTTCGACGTTGCAAGTACACCGCCTTGGCCAGCGTCCACTGTCCAGACTTGTACACTGCCGTCGCCATTAGCATTTCCGTCAAGTGGTATCCGGAAGCAAGGGTGGAATCGGAAACGGAGTACATCCAGTCTGTGCCATTTGCATTCATGCTCTGGAAGGACTAGCCGCTGACCGTGTGATTTGGTGCGGGTTGAGTAGGGTTCGCGGCAACTGAAAGTACGGTTGAACGTTACATAGTCGCGCAACATGACACCGGACTCCTGATGAGGACAACCGAACAAATGCCCAGTCTCGTGCAGATGCGCACCGATGCCGATGTTCGCGGCCTCCCAATTGCTTCCGGACTCGCCGCAATCGTTCGCGATGAAGGCGGTGTCTGTTCGTGTGCAGTCTTGGAAGGCTTGGAACACTTCCTCGATGCTCGAGGGGTAGCTGTGCAGTGCCTGCGACCCAAAGATGCCAAGTTGTAGGCCAGAAACACCTCCACCTAGCGCTGCGTGTCCACGAATCGTCTTCTCCTTTGTGTCCCACTGTGAATCCAAGAACATGCAAGACACATACTGTTTGTTTCCAGGTGTTATTTGGAAGTACTCCTTGCATGCTTCAGCCGCAATGTCAAACAGCTCACCCTTCCTCTTTCCCGGTGTGTATTGCTGAGCGATTTGGAGATCTCGAATCTCAGCGACACTTCTCCTTGACCGAATGATGTGTATCTTCGCCTGCGTTCGGAACTCTTTCGTTCCCCAGTCCTGGTAGCTGAGCGTTCCTGGTTCCCAGGCGTCCTCAAACCTGAAGCAGCGTCGGCCGAAACCATAGCGGTTCATCTGTTCCCCCGTGAATGCTTGCCAGAGGTATGCGGCCATTCGAAACTTCTTGATAGCAAGCTCTAAATCGTTTCCCTCGCGCTGCATGCGCTCTGGTGGCGCATCATATGTTCCAGGAGAATCATGTCCGAGGATAATGGCGAGCTGAAGAGGTGGCGACTGCGTCAACGGCAGGTAGTTGATGTTGATAACAGTAGCATGGGTGGGTACCGATGTGTTGCTTGTCGACAGCTTGGGCGACGTAAAGCCAAGTCGTATGCGATTCCATCCGGGCTCGAGATGCACCAATGCCTTGAAGTATGAGTCGTGGACCGGCCAGCATGTGGGAGGAAACCGGCCCTGATGGTGGTTAACCGTAAGTGAGCCGTCCAGCGGTTTGTTCGGGGTTTCGCCAATCTGTCCGAATACAAGAAGTACTTGCTGATGGACCTGCAAGCTGTTAGCACTTGTCCAAGTGACTGCACTGCCAAACGTACCCACGAGCCGTCCGAGACGGACATGACGCGCGGCGCGAGCAACGAAGATTTGTTGATGGAGCTATGCGAGCCATTGGAGTTGAACGACGAGAGACCCTGCGCTCCGGTTAGTTGAGGCTGCGTTGGGACTCGGTAGCGCTCACATTCATACTGTAGCGCTTGAGAGGATCGACGCTGGGTCGCTGCGAGCGCGTGGGCGAGCGCACAGGCACTGGCGTGGGACCGTTCATCATGGTTTCGTCCGTGGTTGAGGTTGCCGGCGTTGTCGACGGGTCTGACGAGCCCACTTGGGAAGAGTTCAGCGACGAAGAAGATGCACGGTGGGAGACGCCATTGCCGTTGGGGTGGTGTCCTGGGAATGGATCGTCGTGCTTCCTAGCTGGCTTAGCAGTCGAAGGGCGACTACTCCTCCTCTGCAGCCGCGACAAGATGGAAGGCATGACTGGAGTGGTATCAAGCTGGAATACCGGGCAAGCTATGTAGACATAAAGGTAGCGAACGACGGTCGATGCTAAGCTCAAATTGAGCAAGCTATGGCGGAGGACGCGTAATGTAGCGTGGTTGAAGCTGCACGGTGGGAACACGAATTGCGGGATGCGACAATGGCGATAGTGTGGGTGACTATGTTGGCAAAAGCAAGCGAGTGTGCCAGAAGATGCTGCATGTGGAAGCGAGAGTAGTAGTGAGAAGAGAGTTGGAGGCCAAAAGACAGGCCGGCGTGGGAAGTGTGTTGCGCAGGTAGGGATGCAGCTGCAGCTAGGGAAGGAAGCAGGCCCGGAATGGTCTTGCTGCGTGGAATTGCGCGCTTGACAGAGAGCAGGTGGATGCACGACAGGCAATCGCCGGGCAATCGCTGGGGAGAACAGGCAGTTGGGGAATACGCTGGGTTTGTCACTTCAGTTGTTCGCGCAGGTATAACCAACTATGCACGGATGCGCTGAGCGTGGAGAGTGACGTCCTGCGCCAAGGCCGAGACAGCCGCACGTTGAGTGCTGGGAGGCTGGTATCATGTGCTCGTATCGTATGCTCGTATCGTATATGTGCTCGTATCGTACGCTCATTACTCAGCACGCATAACATACATGACGGGCTGGCCACCCCTGTCGCTCGCCAACCCTCGACGGCGCAGGACTCAGGAGACTCGCAACTCGCAAAACTCCCTCCCCTCCCGCACTTGGTCGCAGGTGGTAAGGCGCCTCTGGTACGCAGCCCGGCCACGATTGGGCCTGTGCGGTCGACGACGGCGGGCTAACCTCTTCCACCACCTCCTCACATTCCTCGCCGCCGTGACCCCAGCTCCCGTGGTGTTTCGCTGCCCGCAACCAACCGCCGTGAGACACCCGCCACAAGTTCTCAACCCCGGATCGCCGCCGTGCACATCCTCGCCGTCCTGCTCCGCCATGGCCGAACAAGACGACGTCGCCAGCAAAGTCCTGCGCCGCGCACAGGTCTCCAAGGTACATGCCGCTCTCCGTGGTGGCGCCCCCCAGGGCACCATTGGCTAACATGGTCGCTGCCCAGATGACGCGCACGCTGCAGAACCGCCTCGCCCTCGCCAACGTCAAGATCAAGAACGGCTGGGAAAGCATGAGCCTCGATGCCATTGAGCCCGTCGTCGATGTCGAGCTCAAGCGTAAGCGCCCTGGCTCCAGCAACGGAGCCATGTCGGATGCCTCGAGCGTCTCCGAGCGCTTCTACCGTCCCGGGGTCCTCGACTCCTCCCCGCTCGCTGCGCCCGTATTTTCAGACGACACGCGACGGTCGGTGAGCCGCTCTGGCAGCAGTCACAGCCAGAGTAAGCGGCCTCGCTTGCACCCGGCAAGGTACCCGGCCTCCAGCAACCACACCCGCAACAAAGTGAGGCCGGCCACGGCATCCAGCAACTGGAAGAACAGCTTCCAGCTGCCCGAGTCCTCGCCCGTCTATCACCGCAGACATGCTCGCTTTGGCCGGACACACGTGCCGAGTCTGTCCTTTGTGTCCGAGACATCCACCGTCCCGGATCCGCCCTCGCCCCTCCTGTCCGAAGACGATGACGAAGACCTCCCCATCACTTCTTTCCAGATCAACCGCTCCCACCGCCGACTGTCGCCACAAGCCCCGCGCACACCCCCTCCCGATGTCGCTCGCTCTGCCCGCCTCCGACAGAGCGGCTTCAACGCTGCCGGTGCCGCTCGCGAGGGCAAGACCGGCGAGGACGATGCGAATCTGTTGATGTACCCGGCAACATCTCCAACACCAGCCCGTCCTGGCTCAGCAAAGTACCAGATGCTAGCTCCCTCCACACCGCCGCCCAAGCAAACCCCGCTGCCCTCGTCGATGATGTCGACCCCGGGAGGCGGGGCAGCTTACACAGGCTTTGGCCTTGCCACACCCTCGACCAATCTCAACTTTGCCGAGTTCCTCAACATGACCCCAAGTCCTGCACAAGTCGGTGCATCATGGAACCGCACACCCGTCGCTGGGGGGGCCAAGACACCGGCTGCAGTGCGGGAAGCTCGACGGCGCCTCAACTTCGATAACCTCCATCCGCCCAATGCAGACGCCCCATACATGGGCACACATGTTGGCAAGGTCGAGGGCCTCGGCATGGAACTAGGGGGTGAACTTGTGTCATGAGACACCTTTGCACCCACGACAAGCCCATGATTGTGCTCCTGCCACGAGACCAAGTCGAGACGAAGTATGAGCTCAACACATCCCTTCTTTTCTTTCTGTTGGATCATTCAAAAGCACGGCGTTTCAGGGGTTTGTGTCGCAAACGACCTGGATGCGAAGTTGTACTCAGTGGCCGTACTTTCATGTCTGGTGCGACAAACCTGGTCTTCTTCGGTGGCTGTTGGATACCATTGCCTCCCACTCACCCCTTGGCGGCAAAACACCGCCCAGCGCTACAGCAAACGCTTCGTACCACAGTTTTCCCAACATACCCATATTTGAGCACTTTTTTTGCAGTGTGTTTCGCACGCCTTTGGCACTTTCCTTCGCCTGACCCTAGCGCACAATCACAAGATAACACAGCCACGTTTTTGAGAACAACGTGGAGTTGAAATATTCGGGTATACATGAAGCGGATAACGCATCGCAACGTTAGATAAGCGAGATAACAGATTTTATCAAACAAACAAACCCATCTTCAACTCATTCTTACCGCCTGCTGTGTTGCCGGAGAACTGTCAACCATGTCCTCCAAGCTGCTGGTGAATGCGTACGCTGGGTTTCGTTGTCCCGGAACCCAAATCCGGACATCCAACCAAAGCTCCGCTACTTGCGATCCGTATGCAAGGCAGGACTAGGTAGCAGGCAGGACACGGACAACGCCACGCTGCATGCAGGAATGCGAGCTTGATCCGCAAAGCGTGCGTGCCGAGGAAGTGAATTGCCTATAATTTGTGGTGCTGTGTCGTTGTCGTGCCCGTGTGCGTGCGCATGTGCATGTGGGAATCCCCACACGAGCCAGCAAACACACCACACCACCAAATGCCCATCAAACCTACCCTTGCCTGCCCCTTCCTGATAGAGACCCATCACCTCACGCATACAGTCAGTCTACTCATTCACCTCGCTCTTCTTCCACCCCACCCCGTCCGTCCCATCAGCCTCGGCTCTCATCACCCCTAATCGTTTCATCTCCGACGCGCACCACGCGTCTCGGCGCGCTTATTTCGCGTTTTTTTCTTCTGGTCGCTCTTTTCTTCTTCCCTGTGCTGTGATTCGTTTCGTCGGGGTTGCTGCGCTAGTACGTTTCTGGGCGCCGGAAAGGGTTTGGCGCATGATACGGTACATGTGGTGAGGATGGTATAGTACGATAAGATACGGTGGGGTAAGGTAAGTTTAGAGCGATACGCCAAGGGCGCATGGTAATAATGATGATGATAATGATGATGTGATAAGACAGGGGGATGGTCCTGGTTCAGTGGGGTGTGGCTGAGGGTGTGTGCGTGTGTACTAAGAATAGAGAGTGTGCTAGATACCAAGGTCTAGGATAAGTTGATGTGTACGATATATCGTCGCACTACTGCGTACTCTGTACTACTTGTTGTGCAAATCAATGGGTAAATTGAGTGTTTGTTTTTGTCTAGCGCTGGTTTAACCTTGCTTGGCTTGCGTAACTATTATGCTCGGCCCTTCCGCTTCTTTTGTCGAATTCGACCATGTCGTGTCGCTTTGCAGATTAGGCGTGATCGGCTTTATATTGTGGCGTTTCTTTGCTACCGCGTTTTTGGAAGGGATCACATGGATATAGCAAACGGCAATTAGACATAAGAAGCCAAGAGATAAGAGAGGGGAGTTGTTGGTTTTGGAGATTCCTGTGAAATTTTGCTTCTCGATAGTCATTTTGATAGGATCTCGCTGCTACTTTTTCGACACTGCCAATTCTTGCTGTGTTATTTGGTACCATTACATTCGAACGCTGGTGCCAAGAACGTTGTTCTTGTGTTGTTGCGTATACATTCTTCGCGCACTTATAAAAGAACTTGATGGAACTTGTAGGGTTAAAATAAAGGACTAAGCTGCGACGACGCTATAATATTTGCTACGGGCCCCGACTTGTAGCCTATGGCGGTGAAGCAGACTAACAAATATATAGACGCCTACCTGTACCTCTCTTGCAGATAGCGTAGGCAGGTTTATAGAACGCAAATGCCTGTGTCTGCTAAGGTACTCCTATCTTTACAATTGCCATGCAACTTCTTAATCAAGATTGGTTAGAGAATAAGGTCGAAATAGAGAATAATGCTAGGTAGAGCGTAATATTAGACGTAACAATTGGGTAGAACGATATCACGTATAATCTGGCTGCTTAAGTGTAGCAGAGTGCGCACATATCTATTAAGCTATGTTCAAATCCTGCCCTCAAGCGGTGCGAGATGCTTTTCATCTGCTTAGAGGTACTATACCTAGATGGTTGGATACTTTCGAGGCCCCTTGGTAGCACACATTAGAAGAAAGTCCCACAGGATAACGTTTGCCGCCCTTTCTGCAGCACCTAACAGGCATTCATTGTAAAATAGACGTGGTAACATGCATTTGTATACTCCTGGCTACTGGGCGTCAAACATGTTCTGTTCAAAGTTCAGTAACGCGGATGGAAACGAATATTCTAAAAATTTGCAACTCACATCAACAGCAAAATGGTCCATGGACAAACATCGTTGGGCAGGAAGCTTCCCGCGTCAGGTAGGATCGGGAACCCCGAAATGTGCTATGGCTGAGGTCCCTAGACGTTTGCCCCTGAGGCTAGGGAATTGAAGCCCTGTGAGGCGTGTTAGGTACAGCCGGGTTTTTCGTCAACGTAACGCTGTGGGCAGTTCTGTGCACCTCCAGTATATTTAATATGACACGAATGGCTTTAAATTATAAGAGGGAGGCGGGACATATAGATTTGATAGGAGAGACAAAAGCTGCGAGTGTTGCGTAATCCAAAGTCAGGGAAATTCACAGATCAGAACGCAACGATGCTGAGATTCCCGCATCGTTTGACGATGATTTATAGGAATTGTCACTCAGTTTCCGTAGCCGTGCCACCACCTTACTCGGAGTTTCCAGCATGACTACGCGCCTGGGTGTCTCGTAACATGAAAAAAAAAACAGGCCACATACAAGGAAACTATGTTAATAGCAAATACAGGACAAGTGGAAAGTCTACCTCGTGTACAATCTCTCCTTGTAATCTCTTGAGACCTGCTAACAACTATACGGCTCTGTTTTCACCTGTTTTCCAACGATCTGTCAATCTATACCCCGCAGTACATGATACGATTCGCCTCACAAAAGTATTTGTCGTGGTCACTATTCTAGGAGCCGATCTAATTCTATGGCAGTGCAGCGGTAGCCATTTCAACGAGGCGCATGTTGCGCGCATGAGTAGCAGGGTCAATCTAAAAGAGTTCTTGAAGCACATTGTGGCCCGCTAAAGCTGTCTGGGGCATTAGGAAGATCCTCAAGACAAGAGACCATGCATTCCAACTGACTTTGAGGATGAAGTTAGGAAGCTGATGCACGGCGAGGACATCGAACCGCTTGAAGATAAAAGCAAGTCTCTTGAGAGGTGTAATGGTTGCTTTTGGGCTTGATATCCAGCTTACAATTCCATGTTTGAAATACGCTCACCATCCATTCTATATTCCTCAATGCACCCCAACGCAACGCAGCGGCCATTCGGAAATACATTCATCTCTTCAAACCAGACTCAGAGCCCTACTGCCTCCGCTCTCTCGTCAAAAAAAGTAGAACATCGCGGCGATGCAAAGGTACTCCGCGTCTGCTTGGAAAACAGGTTCCTTGGCCACCAATTATCTTGATGCCGAAGACGTCCTTTGCCTTCCCCTGTGTCCACAACAATCCTAGCACAGTATGGCTCGAAGTTCTCTTGTCAACCAAGATTTTCCGCGACTGGCGCACCAAGACCCAAGAAAATATTCGAGTGGCAGACATGGTGTTACGTGCTCGGCTGGATGACTTTTCGAACACGCTGAGGGATGGCCAGGGCCCGCAACATTTCAACTGTTACTGCGTCTTTTTGGTATCGACTGGTCCATGGATTCAGGAAGGCTACAGCTGGCTGTCAAGAACGTCGACTTCGACGCCGTCGAGATATTAGTTGACACGGGAGCGGACGTCAATAAGGACGCGACTGGTTGGCTTGTGGATGTTTGGGAGTATTCCAGGGCTCCATGATTGAATTTAATATGAGGCTGTGTTTGCAAAGTCTGAAGAGATGGGTTAGTATTTGGTCGAGCGTGGAGCGAGGACTACGCTCAGGATTGTAGGAATTGCCGCACCGAACGTTACGATGCTTGAGGAATACAGGCCCTTTGCGAATATAGTGGTAGAGCTTGGCGCAACCGAGGAGGAGATGCCAAAGTGGTCGCGGTCTCAAACAGTCTTCTTGTCCTCAATCTCTATCACAATGGTACTTGCGAAGCGAAGGTGAGCTTAGAGGAAAAGACATCCTGTATTAGACTACACTAGTACATATGAAGACTTGATGCGATACCTAGAGAGTAATATTCGTAAGCTTCAGATTACCGCCCACAAATTGTGACGTCCAAGAAGCTCGAATCTAAATCCGTCCTGTCATATCCCCGCTCCTATCAGTGTTATCTGTACCCAGACGATCAAACACCTATTGACTCATAGCACAAGGCAGATCAAATTGTCTTGAACCGAATTACTGCGTCCCCCTTCTCAACACTCGGCCAATAGGATGATAATCGGAAAGAAACCAGCAGGCCCGAGGCACGAACTCTCATGGCCAACATAGCCACCAACACAAAGCCCAATTTGAACCGTGCTGGCAGCACAAGTGAAATCCTCAGCCCTTTCCCTCCTCTAACCATCAGCCCGAACAAAAACACAGCCGTCCCAAGCCTCCCTCCCACTCCCACTCCCACTCCAACCAAACTCTTTCCTACTTGCTCAGAAAAACTCCCGTCCGTCTCGTCGACACTATCGAACCAACTCGAATCGAAAAAAAGTCTGCCTGTTTCCGCTTCCCCGACACCGATCGGCAGGAAAAAATTAAATCCTCCGCCGTTTTTCTGCAGTCAAAATGGGATTCGCCCGGCGATGGGGGAATTTATCTGGTGTCGTTGTTCTACTGGCTAGTTGGCTGGTTTTGCGCGGCGCGGGGGAGAATGAAAGCCCATGGGCGCAAGGTAAAGGGGGTTTTTTTTTTGCGGAAGGAGGAGTCGAACGAGTGATGTTGTGGAAAGGTTGTGAAGTGGTGAGGGGGGGGGGGGTGTAGGCAGCGTGGACATGTGTGTGTGTGTGTGAATGCAGGTGAGGAATTCAAGGCAGAATTCGGTGTTGGTTGTGCTGGTCATACATAGGCCAGGCTTGATATTCTTCCATTTGTCATTTCCTCCATGCGAACCAGTGCACTCACGGCTTGCTAGGCTACCTTTCCTGCATCTCATAAAAAACCCCACAGCCTTGAACGCCACAACGGTGTCTTGGGTCGTTTGTCGTGTATACATGCCTCGCTCCCTTTGGTCTCCTGAGACAGAATATCGAGTAAAAGTGTACAAGTGAAAAGAAAAAAAAACCAGTGACGACTTTGCGTTCGACAGGGGCTCACGAAGTGTACTGGTTTGAATTCACCTGACTCGCCATGACCATCATCCAGACCAAAAACACGGTGCCGATGATCCAGAATGCGAATTCCGCTTGCCAGCACTGACCTAGATGGTGAAGTCATTAGCCTTGCAATCTTCATTCCGTTTCCTTTTCCGTTGCCGGCCCCATGGAAGACGGAACAAACTTACAAATATTCCGCTGCTGCAGATACGCCAACGTATCCCTAGTCGGCCCACTCGCCGCATCGCTGAACACATACGTATTACACTGATTGTTAATATTCGGCCCAGCGAAAAGCTGGATCGCGGTGCCGATGATGCCTGCGATGAAGAGCACGAGGAGGATGAACGACAGCAGCATCATGGTCCCAGGCAGTAAGCGGCGCTGCGCGATGAAGACGATTTCAATAATGATAAAGAAGATGGCAAGGGCGCCGACGGTGACGCCATAGGGCATTATCCTGGCGAGTGTGGGTTAACTTTGTTGGTGGAGAGGGGCCTTGTATGGCGGAGAGACGGACCACGGCGTACCCAACCCCATTTGACTCTGAATCTGCATAAACTGCGCATTGACGCCCAGAATCAAGCCGGCTGTCGCGAGCATGATGATCGTCCAGATGTTCAGCTGTAGGTCCGGCCAGTAGTACTTTTCGCGCACGAGGACGGCCGAGCCGACCACAGTGCCGGAGTGCCCTGCGCGCGCCATTGTGTGTGTATGTATGAAGGTTCGGCTTCGATTTATCTATCTTGCAGTTTTATCCGCAGCAGAATAGCCCCAAAGTGTTTGTTGTCTTGAATCTCGTGCCGTCGAATTTCGAGTCCGCGTAGAGTGCTGGCTGTTGTCGCACAGTTTCCAGCGGGAAGGCACGGAGCGCGCAAGCGAATGACGTCGCGGGGGTGTAACTTGTGGAGGCGGGTGGAACAGAATACTCGAACTGGCGAAGGAAAGGAAAAATGCGACAGCGGAGGTGATGTAGGTGAGCGTGATGGGTGTTTGTTCAGTGGTCCTAAACGTTTCTACTCTGGTCTGAAGTTCCGCGTAAACACGATGGCTGGGCGAGAAGGCTGGCGCGCAAATGACATGGTTGGCCGCGGCCACCAAACATCACCACCAAGATGCCGACGAACTTGTCATCGTTGCGTTGGCTTCTCCAAGACAGCAACTCAGTATACACATATTAACATTACTTCTGAAATCTCTACTTTCAATATCGGTACAAACAAGATCAACCCCTACTTCCTCCTCGAAACAATCTTCGTAACGGCATGTCGAATAATGGTACCCGCCTTCTCCGTCTCCTTCTTCGTCAACCCGCTCGTGATACACACTTTGAGCGAAGGAAGAGGTTGCCAGTCTGCGTCCCGAGGATTGACGCCGAGACCGAGCGGGAAGGCTTTGAGGCGGGTGATGAGGACGCCGTTTGCGAGACACTGGTTTGCATTAGCTAGAGGAACGTGGAGTGGGGCATGAGAGAGTGGCGTACTTCGTCGACGATGTCACGGAGTATTTGGTTCTGGTCGTCAATGGTGAGTTTCTTGGCTTCGACGACTTCGGGTTTCAGGGTAAGGAGCATCATTGGGTTGTCGACTGCGCTTTGTGTCTTGACCCAGTCGCTTCGTGGGTCAAGTTGTGCACGCATAGCTTTGATGTTTTCGCGCAGAGCAGACAAGATGTCGGGTTGTTCTTGTAGGAGTGAGATGGTTTCGCTGGCGGTCGTGGAGAGTAGTGCAGGGAGGGCGGCCGAGTATGTGTATGATGCGGACGAGATGCGCTGATGCTCGACAACCTCGTCATTGCCCGCGCAGAACCCGCCCGCTGCGCAGAGAGGACCGGATAGCGAACCGATGATCATGTCGACTTCAGCCGCGTCGACGTTTTGTGCTTCCGTGACGCCGCGACCAGTTCGGCCGAGGACACCGTAGGACCATGTCTCGTCGAGGATGAGGCGGAATTTGTACTTGAGCTTGAGCTCGACCTATCCGATGATTAGCAGCAACACTCCAAAGTGGGCAGGCTACGACTGCACGTACCAGCTTTGGGAGGTTAACCACATCTCCAATATTCTCAAACAATCCCTCTGTGATGATGAATCTCCTAGTCAAAGGCTTCTTGGCCTGTTCCTTGACGACCTTGTTCAACACATTTTCCAAGTCTTCCATATCGTTATGCTCATACCACCGAATCGTGCTCCTGCTAATCTGCATACCCTTCCTGACCGCAAAGTTGATACCCTTGTCCGCGACAATGATGTCCCCCCGCTTCGAGAACGAGGGAATGACGCTGGATATGGTAGAGAATGACTGCGCGTAGATGATGCATGCGGGAACACCAAGGTGTGCAGCAACATCGGCCTCGGTTTTCATGTGCACGTCCTGCGTGCCGTAGAAGCCGGGGGGACCACACGGGCCGACGCCATAAGTGCGCAGGGTCTGGATGGCTTTTTCCTTGAGCGTCTCGTTTGCGACAAAGTTGTAGAAGTTGTAAGATGCGAGGTTGGTGACGGTGCGGCCGTTGGAGAGTTTCGACTTGGGACCTGTTGGGCTGCTACCGTGTTAGCAGACGCCATGTCCTCGTGACTGTGCAGCCATACCCGACGATGACAGGCCGTTTCTCGTTGTCTTGTTCTTCGTAGGCCGTGGGTGCCGCGACAAGCGGTTCGGGCGTCCAGTCGTCGACCAACTCGTCAATCTCCTATTCCGGCATCAGCCGCTGCCGCAACGCCAGGTGCCACACCACGTACCGCGTCCGTGAGTTGCACTTTCTTCTGCGTGCTGTATTTGGGTGCAAGCAGGTATCTCACGGCGAAAAGAAACAGGAACAGCTCAATTGCGCTGCGCAGGGGGTCGTTCTGGTAGCTCGACTTGATGTAGCGCACGGCGATGGCGGAGCCTGGGATTCGCTGCAGATGCGCATTGGCGTCGGTGAAGAAGCGCGTAGTGGCCTTCTGCACTTCTTGGAGGTCCATTGTTGGGAAACGCACGGGGTGGAGACGTGGCCGCAGACAACAATGCCAATGTCAAGCTTGGCTTATATACCGAGGTGCCCATGTCACCAGCTCACGTGCACAACTCGAGGGCGCCCGCTCTACCGGCGTAAACCGTCAATCATTGTCCAGATACCAGCATCTCACAGCATAGCACCGAGTGGACGTTGGCATCAAGACATGCATATATTTATCTGTTGTGCAATCGCTTTCTAACATGTTCGCCGTTCCAACCTAAACAAAACCCAACGTAAATATATGTGCAGTCAAACCCGCACCTCCTAACAGGCGTAGTTGTTCAAAAAAAGAGAGAAAGGTCGAGGTGAGCATCCGGGTCCGCCCCAACACCATAAAGAGTCAAGCGCAATGCTGGCTAATACAATCATAACGTGAATTTTCTTTGTAGCCACCATCTCCATGACACGCATGCTGTACAACGCCGGCCGGAAGCAATAACCTCGGAACGAGCGGTCGCGCACTAATACGCCATGTAACGACGGAGGCGCCGCGCTGCCTCGTCCGTCGAAGCCGCTTCGCCACCACCATTACCGCTGCCTCCAGTTCCTCGGTACGCGGGACAAGGATCTACAAGACATGATCCAGTGATTTCGGCATTGGTGTCGTTATTGTTGAAACCAGTGGGCTGCATAATGTCCATTGGGATACTGTCGGCAATGTCGAGCTTGAGGTACTTTCCTGCCACAATTGGTCCGACAATCAAGCAGAGGAAGACGATGAGCATGAAGAAGTAGAGGATCGCATAACGGATGACCCTGCGCTTTCGCAGTTTAGTCTGCTTCATCGAGTAGATAGGTGGGCGAATTTGACGACTGCATCAGTATTAGCACAAGATCGCAAAATGATTTCGCAAAAAAAACGTACCTCGGTCGCAGCCAGAAGAGCATGACTGAATGGAACTTGTCGGCATAAGGAATCAAGATGAATGGCAGCATGAAGAAGAGCAAGACGTGACCCAAGATGAAGTCGGCAGCGAACATGCCGAGCTCGCAAATCTTACACAAAAACTCACGACCAGGTTGCGAGATTGTGTGCCAACCCATCGTGTACCATTTACCCGTCCACCATGCAATGTTGGCGGTGTCAGCCTTGAATTCTCGAGTCAGGGCTAATGAAATGATAAGCTTGAACACGAATCGCTGAATGGCGACCACGGCGATCATGCCTGCAAGAGCTCGGGGAAAGCTGAAGCCTTCCAGGAACATCATAACCACGAAGAAGACGAGGAGGATGATGACGGCGATGGCATGGGCGATGGCGGCTAAGACAGCACCAAATTTCTTGCAGCACATGCCGAGCAATGGACCAGCACAACAAGCCAAAGCGAAGAAGCCCAGTAAGACACCTGCGTTGATTGCGACTGGACCGAGAGCAATAATGCCGATACGGATCAGAGCACCCGAAGCCTTGGGGTCCTTGGTGTTGGTATCTAGGGATTTATCGCGTCTGTCGTTGATACCGGTCTGCGCATTGATGAAGAGATAGGGAATGATGGTGATGGCGACGAGAACGAGGGGACCAAGAATCTCGCTCAGGAAGATGTTGGTGAATGCTGCACGTGGAACGTCACCGGAGAGCTTAGCAGTAGGGTCACCAAGAACCTTGCGCTTGTAGCCGGTGAGACGAGTACGAGACAGACGGCAGTATCCGATCCAGGAAGCACTGTGCGATCGAGTATTTCCACGAGACAACCAGCGAAGGTACTCGCGGTAGTCAATGAAGAAGTCGTCCCAGGAAAATTGATGGGGGTTGAACAGGAACGGCGCGAGGCACAGAGACAACAGGGATGCCCAGAAATAGATAAGCCATGGGCCCCATACAGTGACGGTGGCAAACAAGAGCATCATCAACGATCGCGCACCAATGTAGATCGAAGGACCAGCAAATCGAGAGTAGAGGATGCCGAAAGGAATGCGAGCAGTGGCGAAGCCACGACCGGTACCGATGTATCGCGCACCACCGAACGACAGATTCGTGTGGAGAGCGTTCGAGTAGATCTGGGTGACAAAGACCTCAAAGAACGGCGAGCCGGACGAGAAATGCTTAGCCAGACGGGTGGCAGCTCGCCAAAAACCTCGCTCAGTCAATTCTTGAACTGTAAGAGGAATGAACGAGATGAAGAACACGATGAAGATGGACACGATACAACGCGTGACCCAGTCGAACACCGGGACAAGGTTCGCGCAGCCGTTGGGCCATTGAGGGTCGGTATAGGGGAGGTCCTTGTCGAACTGGCAGAGGATGATCTCGTGGTTGAGTGCGCCCAGATTGATGAGGACAAACATAAAGCATTGGACCGACAGCATGATAAACATGTTGTTGATGTGGAAACCAGGATGAGCGTAGTAGAAGGACAGGAAGCGGTCGAGAGGCAATTGGGTACCCATGTAGTAGTACTCACGAGAAAGCATCTGCTCGCCCATACCGGTACCAATCTTGGTGGTAAAGTTGAGGACGGATCCGAAACCAAGATCACGACCCTTACCACACTGGTAGTATTCGCAGTGCTTTATGCGGCCACCACGGAGGAGAGCATTCATACCGGCGTAGATGTCTTCGTTCAAATGCAAACCCTTCTGGGCCTTGGAGACACCGCCACGGGTGGTCATGAAGATACCATTGAGGAAATCAGGATGACCGTAGTGAAGCTTGCCACCAATTTGGGCCAAGGTACGAGCAAACATGGTACCAAATGTCTGTTCCTTTCCGGCAGCAATATCACCAAGAATACCAATGTTCTCAGAGAAGATGTATTCACGCGCACCGAGAATAGCCACGGGGTTGAAGTTGGCGTTCGGAATACCAGGGGTATAAGGGGAGACGTTGTCAGTCGTCATCTCTTCGAATTCAGCCAAGACGCTGCGAATCTTGAGGCACTCCTCCAGGTAGTTGTCCTGGTTGGCATCGATGAGCTGAATGTACTCGCCGCGGTAGAAGATAATGCAGTGGTTCTGGTTGTCTGACTTGCCGTCACCGAGAATGGGATTGCCAGAGAGCTGAATGCGGAACTTGGGTCGGCGCATGCCATTATCCATGATCTCAGAGTGACCGTCGATGAGCGCTGAGTAGATGCGGGGCTCTTCACCCTCACTGAGTGGCGGTTCCTCGTCGAGGTAGGCAATCTGAAGATCCGGGTAGGCACGCAGCAGGAACTCGGTGTTCTCGCGTTCCTCCTTGGTAAACTTGGCGTAACGCTGCATGGACACGCAAATCTTGTACTTGCGGCGGGCCATGCGCTCAAGCTCACGCTCCAGCTTGTCAGAGTTTCCGCCGAACATTTGCACAACCTCGGGATTCTCGACACGGTAGAGAAGCTTGATGGCACGGCTGTAATTCATGAATCCAGAGATGGTGCGGTAGAGGGTCTGGGAGCGAAGAGAAGCCCAAATACGAGTTCGCAGCGTGTACTCAGGAGCCGCAGACTTGAAGCCGATACAGTAGAAGGGCAAATCATCAATCTTGCTCTTAGCGGTGTCCTTCTCACCCTTCTCGTCATCCCCATTGAATTGTGAGGTCTCGTCGGCCAGAATCTTGGTGTCCTTGACGAAGCAGTCCCACTCATGAGGATGAAGTTGCTTGAGGTATTCAAGAAGGGTGACACGGGAGTAAGGCTCATCCTCACGGATAATCTCACGGAGCGATAGAAGAATCTTCTCAGCGTAGTGAGGAATCATGACTGTGAAAGTGGGCATGTTGTCGACGGGTAGCGGTTCTGGAATGGGCGTTGAAAGCGATTGGGCGAAGAAGGAGATACGGCGCTCGGCCTCACTTTGCGCTGGGAAGAACTCGGTTTTGAAAGAGTGATCTTCTTGAGACACGAAGAAAGTGGGTGCACGCAGCGTGCGCTTGCCTTCCTGCTCCGAAGGGACCTGGTGGTACAGCAGCTTCTGAACGTGGTCGATCGCAAGAAGATGCTCGCGGTACATGGAGATGACGACAGCGTTCCAGATTTGCGAAATGAGAACTTTGGGCTTGTACTTGATCTCCATGTCGGTTGTGGCCAGGATCTTGGAGTAGATACGCTTGGGTAACCTAGAGAAGATATTCCTCCAGGGTGTCCAGATCGATACACCAAGGTAGAAGGAGCGCGAGACGGAGAAGAGCATGTTTGCAATGATATACCACAGATAGGAATCCAAGAAAAACAGGATCAAGTCCATGAAGTACATCAGGCCGAGCAAGATTCGGGGCTGGTACTGGCAGAGGATGTCGCCAATGATGGCGTCACCCAGACATGAGGGCTTCTTCATATGCGAGAGTATGCGAATGGGGTCCTTGATGGAGAGGGTCAGGAAGAAGTAGGACTCGGCAAGCTTGGCTGCGAAAACAAGCACCCACAGTCCATACGACATCCACATGTCGTTGCCCTTGAGACGAGGGTAGCTTGCAGTGAAGGTCTGGCTGGCAACGTACTTGCGAGAGTTGCGTGTCAGGTAGCTACCGAAAAGACCGCCGAGGGGCATGACAGAGAAGAATACGAAGGTGACCAAGGCGATGGCGAATTGAACTCCTCCCAGAATGTTGGGAATGGTGCCGGATCTCTTGTTCAGGCCGAAAATGTACACACTAGGTGCCACGTTGACAGCAAAGCATGCGAGGAGGAAGAAAAGCTTCTTGGTGAGATGCTGGGCACCGGCCCATTTTCGAGGAACGTAACACCATTCGATGCAGGTTGCCGCAATCTGGATGGCACAGGCGATGGTTCCACCGAGAGCGACGGCTGACAAGGTCGCGGCCTTTTCAGGTCGCTGATCCAGCTGCTGCTGGTAATTCTTGGTGTAGACAGGTTGCGAGTTGAAGGATGTGTAGAACCAGAAAGATGTCAAGTGGATGACCCAGATACGGTTGAAGTTGACAACCATGTGGAACCACGAACGTCGCTCGTAGTACGTCTTGAAAAACACCTTCTTCCACAGAACGTCCTTGAGTTTGGCGTATCGCTCCGCTGGCGGAAGGTCAACAATGCGGGACTTGTCCTCGAACACAATCCGCTCGAGACCTTCTGGATACCAGAAAAGTTGGTTCATGTCGTCGTAGCCGATGATGGCAGCGTGATCGCGCTCACGACGAACATACTTGCCATCCTGGATTTCGTATCCTTGATCACGGCAGTATTGGTACAAAGGCGTGATGATTGTGTTGAGATAGGTGAATTCCTCAATGGGCTCAGTCTGTGCCTGACCCGCTGGCGAGTTCAAGTAGTCGTCTGCGCACTTGAAAATGAAGCAAAGCAACTCGGGCATAAAACGGACCTGGTTGGCCTCACCCCAGCAGAGGAGGTAGAGGGCAATTTGGCGGACACGATCATGCTGAGACATCCTGTTCATGCGAGTCTTCCAGCGGAACTCGGCAGCCTCAAGACTGTTGTCGCCCTCGTACGCATCAAGAGTCTCCTGCTCGTTGTCTGGGTTCTCGGTTGCCTTCTTCTTCGCAGCCTTGCGGGCCTTGCGGGTTCGACGGTTGGCTTTCCCGAGGTTCATGTTGGCAAAGCCAACGGCATCGTCCAAATCAAGATGCGCGGCGAAGTACCATCGACGGAAATTGGCATTCTCGCCGCCAATATAGTCTGCGTGGAGAGACAGCAAAGCCTGGTTGGGCGACATGCGAGATGCTCGCGAGTCCAGGAGCGTCATGAAGTGGTCATACATGTTCCTCATGCTGTCTCGCTGAAAACCAAACTTGGCAGTCAGGTCGAGGAAGATGTCCTCAATCTCCTCCTTGGTGCATGGAATCTGGGCTTCTGCAGTCCAGGCTGGGTATGGCTCGCGCGAACGCTGGCCAGCAGGGAGTGCGTTCGAGTAGTCCATTCCGTAGATGGGCGTGGAGGCACCCGACGATCGATTGCCACCGTATGAGACCTGGGAAGACGGGGGGCGGTATCCGCGGTTCATGCCATCGCCGTAGCTGTTGTAGCGTTCGTCGCCACGGCCATAGTAGTCCATGTCGGTCGCACGAGCCATGTCGGAACGCATTGTGAAGTCGCTGAAGGTTTCCGAGTCTTCCTCGGAGTCGTGGGCACGACGGCGGGGCTGAGCGCTGTGCCATGGTGAGTACGAGTGCAAGCGTGCTGGGATGAAAACTTACCCGTAGCCGTCCTGGGCGCCTCCCTGATCGTAGTATTGGTCATTATAATATTCGTCTTGGTAGCCCTGCTGGTTGCGGTCGTCATAATAGCCGTTTTGCTGGCCTTGATGCTGGCCGTCGTAGTAGGCGCTGTGGCGAGTTAGCGGTACGAAAACGCGCCAGACACGGCATGACGCACGATTCATCGTAGTAGGCATCGCCCTGCTGCGGGTACTGGGCCTGACCCTGGCCGCGGGCGTCGTCGTGGTACTGGCCGTACTGGTCATCGTGGTAGTACCCGTCTTGGGCCTGATTTGGATGGGCCGGATTCTGGCCGTAGCCGTCATCGTAATGGCCTCCCTGCGGATGTCCGGACATGGTGGGGGAGGGATTAGAGTTGTGGTGGAGAAGCTGAGAGACAGGGTGTTAACAGGTTGCAGGGCGCGTATACGGTTGCGGACAGGCCGGTGCTGAAACACGGGCCGTCGGAAGTGCGTACCTCAAACAATGGGCATTAGGAGCGGCAGTGCTGATGAGGCGCGTTCGGGCAGTTGCCAGATCAGGGTGTATGTGGCTGCAGCAGAGGTGAACGGTGGTGCACAGGGGTGGGCGAGTGTTGATGGCGCAGCGAGGGGGGCGGTTGGCGGCGACGCAAAACGGAAGCCGCGTGTTTACCCCGGGAACGAGGGTGTCGAGGTAGAACACAGATGCACGGGTCGTGCTTGCCGTACCGAGGGCGGGTCAGGCCTTGTCTGGGTGCTAGCGAGTGAATGGAGCGGGTGCAGGCGCAGACGGTTCGCGGTTGCCAGAGGCGCTTGGTGGGAGGTAGCTGGGGCGTGGGCGGCGGTGTCGAAAACAGGGCAGCACAGCTCTCCCCACGAATCAATCGGAGGGGGTTCCGCGACAAAGCCTCGCGACTGAACGAGAGGCAGAGAACGGAGGTGGAGAAGGGAGGGGGGCGAGAGGGGCGGCGAGGGTGGGCAGACGGAGCGGCAGCTGGAATGCAAAGGGCAGGCTGCAGACCTTTTGAGGAGCTTCCCCTGAATATGCGAGGCGCACCACCCGCCAAGGCCGGCATGCCAAGGCCGTCACGGGATTTATTCGCTAGCATTCACGCTGGGTGCAGTACCGACGACGGAGCGGAGCATACCCACACCACCACTCTCAACACGGTCACGCCAGGGTGCACTGTCGAGGAATACTCGGTCCACTGTCTGCACAGCCTGATGTTCAGTGGGGATTGGCTTGCCGGCTCTGCCGGGGGCGCCGACGGCACGGGCACCATAGCGATAACCAAAGCCCTATGTACCGCGGCCGCCCACATTGAACAGTACATAACTGTTGGGACTCGCGCCACCACACCCGGGCCCCGGAACCGCGCATGTAGGTGCCGTACGCCCCCGAGGTCGCTGGTGCACATATACCACGTGTAGCGAGCTGTGTTTCGAGACTGTGTTTCCACGCTCCCCTGGCTGTTACAACGCACCCGACTTCGCCACACCTGTTCGCTTCCTCGTGGACGCCCTGCAAGCCAGAACCTGAGACGCTTTTGCCGTTCATTTTTAGAACTGCAGTGGGGTGCAGGAAATTGGCCTTACGCGTCTGCTGTTCCTGCCCATTATTAGTAGCCTGCCGTAGAGCAACGCCAGTCGGCACGTGCTCCACAATACTGTACTGCAGTGCTCGCCAGCCCTCAAATGCCCAAGACAAGCCATCTTGGCGCGCCACTTGCCACACTAGGTTCACCCTTGTGAAACCGGACTAGCGCCAGGGGTTCAATGACAACCCTCGTCCATCTTCTTGGGAGTGAATGCTTGATCAGCCTCACAACCCCTTCGCTCGGTGAGCTTCGCTGCAGTTTCTTCAGTGGTATTCCACGTTTCACCCGTCGGTCCTTACATCGCTATTCCATTTTCACCTTGCAAACATTCTTCTTCGCCATTGCACCACGCTCTTTCCACGCCACGCGCTTTCCAAAACACGGCTCAAACACCCCTTGACCGCAAATCTCGGCACCTCAACACCAAGAACCTCAAGCTCTTGCCAACACACACCATCATCTTGGACAGTCTTACCAAACATCCATCACTATGCTGGGCCTCTTTGCAGCTGCCGCGCTTCTGGTCGGCGCACAAGCCATCGACCCCATCGTCATCAAGGTGCGTCGTGCTACAGCCGGCCTCGTGCCGCATCACTGACTCCTTCCAGGGCCAGAAGTTCTTCTACAAGACCAACGGCACACAATTGTCTGTGAAATCACCCAACACCCATAGCGACCGAGACTGACGGTGCCCAGTTTCATGAAGGGTGTTGCCTACCAGCAGGAAATCAACTCCAACACCACACAGTCGTCCGAGAGCACTGTCCAGATCACGGACCCGCTCGCCGACTCCGCCTCCTGCAAGCGCGACATCGAATACCTCAAGAAGATTCAGACCAACACAATCCGTGTTTACGCCATCGACCCCTCCAAGGACCACAAGGACTGCATGAATGCGCTCGCCGATGCTGGCATCTACGTCGTGGCAGACTTGTCCGAGCCCAAGAACTCCATCGTTCGTGACGACCCTCAATGGACCACCACCCACTACGAGCGCTACACGGCTGTTGTGGACGAGCTGATCAAGTACGACAACACCCTCGGCTTCTTCGCTGGTAACGAGGTCTCGAACCAGCCAAACAACACCATTGCTAGCGCCTTCGTCAAGGCCGCTGTTCGCGACACCAAGGCCTACATCAAGAGCAAGAACTACCGCGAGATCGGTGTTGGTTACGCAACCAATGACGATGCTGACATCCGTGAGAATCTGGCTGCCTACTTCGACTGTGGTAGCAATGACGTCGCCATTGACTTTTGGGGCTACAACATCTACTCGTGGTGCGGCGATTCATCCTTCCAGGAGTCTGGCTTCGATGTCCGCACCAAGGAATTCGAAAAGTACAACGTTCCCGTCTTCTTCGCCGAGTACGGTTGCAACACGCCTCGCCCTCGTCTATTCACCGAAGTCGGTGCCCTCTACGGAAAGCAGATGACTGGTGTCTGGTCTGGTGGTATCGTCTACATGTACTTTGAGGAAGAGAACAAGTTTGGTGAGTTCTGTCAGACACAATGTGCAAATCACAACTAACATGCACAGGTCTCGCTACTGTCTCGGACGGCAAGGTCACCACTAACAAGGACTTTGAGAACTTGTCCAAGCAGATCGCCAAGGCCACTCCCAGTGGTGTCAAGATGAACGAGTACACTCCCTCCAACACCGCTGCCGCTGCCTGCCCCAAGGTCACTTCTGGAAAGTGGGAGGCTGTCTCTGACCCGCTTCCTCCGTCCGCAAACTCTCCTCTCTGCTCTTGCATGACCGAAACCCTCAGCTGCGTCGTCGCTGACAACGTTGCCGAGAAGGATTACGGCGAAATGTTCGGTTTCATCTGCGGTGAGAAGAAGGGACAGTACTGCCAGGGCATCAACAAGAACGCTACCGCTGGTCCTTATGGTGCCTACGGTATGTGCTCTGCCAAGGAGCAGCTCGGCTTTGCGCTCAACGCCTACGCCAAGGCCGTTCCCAATGGCTGTGGCTTCAAGGGCAAGGCCACCTCCAAGGCTGCTGTGGCAACTCCCTCTGCATCTGGCTGCTCCAACCTTCTCCAAGCTGTTGGTGCTCAAGGCACCGGTGTTGTTAGTGGCGGTGCCGTCCAGGCCAATGGCTCTGGCAGACCCTCTGGCTCTCAGGGTGCTGCTGCGGGCCTATCCGCGCCCCAGTTCAGTGCCGGCATCTTTGGCCTCGGCTTCTACATCTTCGGTGCCATGGCTTCGGGCATGGCTATGATTTTGTTGTAAGGCATGGTCGTTGTTCAGGACCGCTGCATTGATTTTATTGGCTGCATTGTTTGCGTACTGAGATGTTTGTCCAGTCTGGTCCATTATTCGGTGGATACGGTGATTTTGGGAGTTAGACGAATTGTAATTTTTACTCTGTAAATAGAAAGAAAGAAAAAAACCATACATCATGGGTTATTTTCCTGCTCCCATTCTGGATAGTAAGTCATGCTTGTAGTCTTGAAGCATCGATGGTCATGGTAACAATCAACCCAGCGACAAAAGTGACATGTCCTGGCCGTCAACTGCTTCCCTCAGTCCATCCTCGCCCACCACACACCATCCAACATCCAACATCCAACATCCAACATCCAACATCCAACATCTTCCACAGCCGCTATCCCTTCCTACTCCACTTCCCCAGCATCACAAAATGAAGCCCAGATGGTGAAAAGGACATGATCCCAAAGCAAGTCCTCTTCCCTCTTCTCTCTAGGTGCCGCACCCTTTTGGCCAAAAAAAGAGTAAGCGCAGTAGAGACGTGTAATGATTGTCTCTTTCTTCTCTCCTCGCGACCTTTTTTTTTCTTCTTCTTCTTGATGGAAATAGATGGATGGAGTGGGAATGTTTCTGGGCTGACTCATGGCCTGCTCGCACGTCACATGGTCGAGGGACGTGGAAACTAATACCGCTCCATGATGCACACCCTCCTGTCGACGTCGGGCATGCGTCCCAACATGGCCTGCTCCACGTCCTTGATCTTTAAATACCCCTCGACGACTTCCCCGACCAACATATCTCTCAGCTCGTCATCGTCCCGCAGCGCCCTGACAGCCTCATGAAAGCTCCGTGGCATGCGCTCCGTGACACCAAACCGCGCGCGTTCAGCGTCGGTCATGCGCGCAGGATCACCCTGGAGATCAGATTCCCAGCGGCGTGCGCCCGCTTCCGAGCATGCATCTTGTTCATCGCCAGTCGCAGCAGCAGCACGTGATGGCTGCAACCCAAGGAATCCCGCGGCAATCACGCCCGCCACAGCGAGATACATGTTCGCTAGCCCGTCCAGACACCGCAGCTCCCACGACCCGTGCTTGACCCGGCGGAGTGGGACGGCGCCGTTCTGCGTGCCCCATGCTACCCACGTCCCGCCCGTCTGCGCGTCGTCGACAACGCGCGCGTACGACGAGGCGTCGGGCAGCGTGAAGGTGCATAGGGCTGGTAAGTGGCGCAGCACGCCGGCGACGAAAAACCCCATGTCGTGGTCCGGCGGGTGCAGAGAAATATGCGCACGTGCGGCTGTCCCTGCGCCTTGGGCGCCAAAGGGCTTGGGATGCAGTGTTGCGCGCAAGTCGTGGAGAGCTGCTATCTGCGCAATGCTCTGGCGCGCTTGGATCAATGTGTCGACTGCGAGTAGAGGCGGGAGCGGGGAGAGAAGGATTCCGTATTGGCCGTGGCCGGACTCGGCGTGGATTTGTTCGACTTCGATGCCCATGCCGTCGAGGGCGAGGACGGTGTCGGTGACGAAGGGCAGGCGGAGCCATTGTTCTGGACTTAGCGTGCTCCATGCGTGTGTGGACGTTAGGGGAAGGAAGGGGTCTTGTCGGTTAGACGGACCTTCGTTCGTGGTGTTGCGGGATAGGAAAGTAACTTCGATTTCAAAGCCGATGAGGAGTGTGGTGCCGTGCGTATATTGCAACGTGTTAATCAGAGTCTCGAGCTGTGTGCGTGGACAAGCTGGAAGGGGAGCCCCGGATTCTGCGCGCCAGTAGCACAGGACCGTTGCAGATGGCAAGGGATCTTTGTTGTGTGTTCGACGCAAAGAGCGCAAGTCGGGCTCGACGTAAATTTGTTCTGTAGTGTTGACTATGGGTGTCGAGGTTTCGTCCTGTAGTGTCCCTACGTTTCCTTGCGATATACCGATGCGGTCGCTTTCATGTATCATGCGTGCGAATTCCTTGATAGGCACTATGCGGGCGCGGACTGTGGCCGTGTAATCGAGCCATTGCACATATATGAAACGGACGTCAGAGTTCTGCTTTATGAACTCGTCAAAGAGCTGGTTGTTGTACACGTGGGGGACCTTAGGTGGCGGCAGGAAGGTGGGTGGTTCGTAAGCCGACGCGGCCTGGCCAGCTCTTGTTGGTGGTTCGAATGAAGATGGCTCATACGGTGATCCGGATCGAGGATCTACTGGGCCAGATGTAGCTGGCTGGGTCATTGATCCCGCTGGTGGGATTGGCGGCATGCCGAATGAGGGATATGTTGAATCTATTCCAGGCTTCGTCATGTACGTCAATTGCTTCGGGCTTTCCTGCAGTGTTTCATCGAATGTAGCCTGATAGCGCAGATCGTACACCGCATTAGAGTTGTTGAAGAGGATGTCTTTGGTCATCTCAATGGCTTGGAATATTGTCAGATCCCCTTTCTCGACGTATTCGATCAGTAACTGCTGTCGTCAGTAAGAGCATGTCACGCATCCTTACATTGACTCACCTGGAGCCAGATTTCACGGAACTGCAAGTTGGCCAGATAGAATGTCTCAGGAAACCAATGCCCGCCGCTAGAATACAACAGCTTGCTGCCAGGCACGAGTTCAAGGGCCTGTCGCAAAATCGTTTCCTGGCCATTTCTGCTAACCATTGGAAATACCTCTCCAATGTCGAGGTACACATGACGATAGACTGTCGCGAGATATCCAGCTTCCTGCGTATATGGGTACGCAGAGTGTAGAAGCACGAATGGGACATTCGGATAAGCTTCGATGACTTGCTGAAGATAAGCAGGATTGGCCTCGAGGAGACTGATGTCGTTGTCACCGAGCCCAGTGTGGAGTTGGAGAGGTTTCGAAAGCGAGTCTGAGTGAGGCAATGCATCAGAAAGAATCTCCAGCGTTCGCAGCACAAGATAGTCGTTCAATGGCTTCTTCTCAATCCGGTAGGTGCGTTTCCGAATACAGGCTTTCACGTATCGTTCGAAAGGGTGGCCGACCGCTCTAGCAGCTGCCTCGTAGTTAGGCTCAACGTCCAGGCCCGTCCTGTAACAGATGACACTCTTGAAGCCTGCTACTTGGGGGTTTTGGACAGCGTCTTGGATTCCACGCTCAAACTCGTCTGTAAACTCCACCCAGATGTCTGGTAGAAATTTTGCTTTGCCTAGGTCATCTTCACGCGCATCACGGACGATGCGTTCCATCAACCGCTCCGCTACTGTCTCGATTCGCACGATCCGTTTGCTGGGAGACTGCAAGTACTCATCATGAGAATCGTAGGGGTACACTTTCTGCGGCTCGGCGAGTCCATCGTCTACTAGCAGAGCATGCACACCCTCAAAGCACCGCTCGCACAGTTTCTGAGGAGCACTCCGGAGCCACTCTACTCTCTGCTCAAGGATATCCTCCCAGTCTGCATCTTCACCACATTCGTACAATTGGCGCAACTGTCTTGCTGCACGCAGGTGCGGCAGGGATTTGAAAGTATCTCTAAGCGCTCGTCCTTGAGCTTCTGTCGTGATGGACTCGAGCGGAATTGTGTCTGCATGAGTAGGTAAGATCAAGGTGTGAGCGTGATTGTCGATGATCGGAAAGTGATTGGCGACATGGCGTAGCTGCGCTATTGTCGGTCCATGTGGTCCGGTGGGCTGATCCATGGCGAACGTTCAGCCGACTGGGATGGTGTTGTCGAACGCAGGCTGCTACGGCAAAAATTGGTAACCACACCGACGTTGAAATATGACGCCTCACGCTAGCACTTGGCTATTGGCGAGATATGCACACGAATAGCACTATTCTGAGATGTGTAAGGTTAGTGTTCAGAGGAAGGTTGCGTGCTACACCTGCTCCTCGGTGGTAGCTTCTGAGCCCATGCGAGTTGCTCAGATGACGTCGGTTTGGATCGGATGCCTGGGTGAGTAAGCAGCAACCACATCACCCGTCGTACTCTGGGCAGAGTTGTAGTGAAGGCTGCTGTTTTAGGGCATGGGCTGACTTGCATTGCAATCGCACGAGCATACACTTCTGGACGGGCCTAGTAGCTGGTGCCCCAAGCCTTTCCCGCCCGCGCTTTGAGAATAGATTGCATTTTCGCTTTCGGTGCTTATACTGAGCATTACTACTTAGAAGCGTAATACGTCCTAATACTCGGGTGAATTTGTCAGACATGGGAGTTTCCTTTTTGGCGTTAGGGGTATATGACAATCGAAATGTAAAGGTCAAGGTCTGTAGCTTTGGCGTCACAAATGTCGCCTGTCAGCTTCTCCTGCGCGATCAAAAGCTAGGAGTAGAAAGAGGTTCTATATCAATCCCAACTTCTTCATCGTTCCAATATGCGCCTTGTCCCGATGGTCCCCGCCTGCACTAACGTAGATATCCTTTGCATATTTGATCAAGTCGCCACGCCAGTCCCAGAAGGTAGCTTCGAGCTTCTTTGCCACGTCTTCACCCTCTGCGCTCGCAACAAGTCGGCAGACCCAGATCAGGCGCCTCGCACTGACAAATCGATTTTCAGTCATAGGTCGGATGATAGCAACGCGGACAACAGCCTTGCTAAATAGTGGACCCACCGGAAGCGAGTGGTCCCGTAAGTACTGCCAGAGGTAGTACGTAGCTCGCCATGCCTCACGCTGGGACAGAGTACTGTTTGTTGTGTATTGGTGCGCCAGCTGGTGGATCAAATGAACTTGTTGAGCTCGCGACATGTTTGTGCGGCTATTGCGGAGTGCTAGAGGAAGTGCGTTTCTAGACTGAGCGAAGCTGAGAATGTGCTTCAACTGCCACCGAGACTTTAAATTATCGAGTTCGACTTCCGAGTCATTCGGCAATGCGCTGATCTGGTTGAGTAGCTCGAGTATTCGCGGGCAGGCGTGGAGGAGGGATGCCTCGTGTTGTCGTTTCTTATCAAACACCAGTCTATTTTGTTGAAGAGCTGCCACCTGCTGTGTGATTAGTGCATAGAGTGGTAGCGGATCCGTCAAGGTAAGCTTGCGGTGAGCTAAGATTTCGATGAAGCGGAGTGTTGTTTGGAGTCCAGAGTGTCGAGCAAGATTGGTCACGATTATCTGCACGAGAGTCTCATAAGGTAAATGCTCCGCCCGTAGCTGTGAGATTAATGTCTCAAGCATGGCTTCCACCGAGAGTGCAATCCTGCGCTCGATAGCTGCATTGAAGGTCGTTGCCAAGTGGATGACCCTCGACGTCGGAATGTGCTCCCACGCTATTTCGTGCGAGGCTTTCACAAGCAACGCGTTCAGCAAAGCTGGCATACGCGCAGGGGTGTGGTATGGGACTGCGAACGTGTATTTGGCGAGGGTCGTGATTGCCTGGTCAACTATTCCCTCGTGGGACGTTGCAGGGTCAGAATCTAGGCCGTGGAGGAGCTGAAGCCAGACTTGTAATCGCTTTAGTTTTTCCCGCTTTTGATATCCTACTCTATTGGAAGCTCCTTTTCCATGTCCAAGGGTGACGTTCAGAACCAGTTCAGACAGTCGAACCTTGGGTACGCAAGACAATATCTGCACAGCTGCTGGTATTGAGGCAGGCTCATTCGTCGTATCTGCAATTAGTTGGAAGATGAAAGTTTCCATGCGTGTGATATCACTAAATAGGTAGCCTAGCGTAGCTCGGGAGCGTTGATTGCGACATCTCTTGGCGACGGACCGTAATAGAGCCAGTATGGAGCCATCGTGCCCGGCGCCCTGTGAGTCTGCGAGAAGCCAAAGCTGTCGGATGAGTGTGATGAGGGTTGTGTCAGAATAGGAGGCGGAACTCGACACTGTCGAGGCCAATTCTGCAAGCTTAATATGTATCTGAAGATTGTGTGGAGCGCAATGCGGGTGTCGCAACATGCACGTCTTCAGACACATCAGCAGGTCTAAGCTCTCTGTAGAGTGGATGGGCGGAAGTTGGAAGGTCGGTGCAGAATGCTGGGCGAGAATGGGCTCGAGGTCCAGGTTGAGCTGCAAGATATGCGTGATAATCATGGTCGTGTATGCCCAAGTGTCAGACTCCGAGCAGCACTCCAGAAAGGCCGCGACCAGGAGTTGCTGACGAGCCGTAGGCGAGAGCTTGTCTGAGCCTGCAATGCGCTCCTGGAAGGCTTTGAAAGCAGCAGTGTTTGGTTGTGTGCTGCCATGTACCTGTTCAGCCTCCTCTGCCACGTGGGACCCTGCGCTTACATCTTCGAGCTCCTGCGACAGGCTGGAGCTAAACTGATCTTCGGACTTGTGTGCCATGTTGGGCGAAAATGAGTAGGCGGTACGGAACGAGCGGGTCTGCGAGGATGTTGACAGTGTACTGGCATTTTCCAGACTACTGACGTTGACGGGAGGTGCTATGTCGACTATATTGACAATCAGACTTTTGAAAGTGACATGGAAGCATGGCAAAAGTACATGAAGCCAATGGCTCTGGATCTTTGTGCAGTGACGGTGGTTCATATCTCCAGGATGGCGGGGCGGCCACGCGGAACCCAAACAATGCGCCAAAATCGAACGATGACGGAGGGTGCTCTCGAGGATAGAAGTTGGCCGAGAGCGTCATTCGACGTTTCGCTGCCCTCCTCCTGGCCTCCAATGGCCCTGGAACATGACTACCATGGCGGTTTTGATGCGGGCACGAAATGCGGAAAAATCGGTCGAGAGTGGACGAAAGAAGATGGTCAGGAACCCAAATGGTGTGTGGCGAGGGCAGCTGGAGCAATTGCACTGCTCGGTGGCAGGCAACAGGCGTTCGTGGCATCAAGCGTGCTCCCAAGTCAATTGGATCGGATGGTGGGAGGAAGGGTGGTCCGATTGGGATGTCTTGGCAGAAGTTGCTGACTAAGACCACTGCCGTCAACGTTGAACGATTGTCAGATTGTGTCTGGCCTAGACCGCTCCATGACCCAAAGTACTTCAACTCTGCACAAGGTCTACCAGTGCAGCTGTGCTGAAACTCCCCAGACTCGCACACGACTCTTTGACGTCTGTCTTGAGGCTTGGCTTTTGGGATTGATGTGTTGACATTTGGGCCAGTCCAGGCAGCGGTGCATTCCGTTCAGCACCAGGATGCCACATGTCAGCGCTCCCCAGCACATGGCCTCGAGAGTTGCCCGGACGACTCGGGTGCGCAGTGGTCGCCTTGTTATCGGTACTCGGTACTCCGTAATGGCTTGTGACTCGGTACTGTAAGCGAGCTCAAAAGCGACTAGTCACGGTATCGAAAGCATGACTATGGTGTTATGGTACGGAGTATAGCTTGTGTGGTACCACAATCATTGTAGCTGCCAGTTTACCATGTCGGAACGTATGTTGACTTGGGCTTTGAAATTGACAACACGGCGACTGCGCAAGGTCGGAGATGTGGTGAAACGAATGGGGAAAGGCGGGCAGGGGTGGCCTTGCTGTGGGCGCCAGGCGCCTTTCGCTGATTGGCCCACACCGCCCACTCCCTGGCTACCGAGCACCGCGTCCGCCATACGTGTCCAATGTCCATGTTGCAGCAGGCAGGCCGGACGCGCTGCGCAAACTGCCCTCTGCCGACTGCCGAGCACTCCGTACACGAAGCTGTCTTATGGCGACAGGGTCAGGAGTCAGCACGTCGGCGCAACCAGGGCGAGAATGGCGGACTCCGCTCGGCTCGTGGGGCGGGTACGGAGTCGCCAGCGACAGAGACCGGGGGCCCGTGAGCCAATGCAGTCTGACATGGGTAGCGCTAAATTGGCTTTCCTCATTCAGCACGCGTGCTCCACTGCTCCCTCCCACTTCCCACCCTCCCCCTTCACGGCCCACTGCTCCTCGCCCACGCAGCCCACCACCGTCGTTCCTTGTCATTCGACACCCACACTCGCTACCGTTGGCCCATCTGGACTGCATCCAGCACCTCTTCTGCCGCGACACCTGTGGAAGCGCACCCTTCCTTCAGCACTGCTCCCACGCACGTTCAGGGGTGAAACGCTCCACGCACCACCCACGCCCGTCCAGCACCCAACGCACCGTGTTTCGAATCCACCATCTGGGCATCGCTGAGCGAGTCCACCGCTGCGCTGCTCCGCGGCTGCCACGCACCCAACTCGCCTTCGACATCGACACGCCGCCGTCGCGATTGTCACAACGCTGCCCCAACGCCCACGACGGGAAGGCAGCTACGGCCTTGCATGTGCGCGCCCTCTGACGTCTAGGCCCAAGGTGCGACCACCACGCGCAGGGAGCGCGACAGGCTCAGACGCTGACGCTCCGCAGTCCACACCTGCTGGTATAGCGGACAGGCACCTCGCATCACTCGTGCCATCGACTGCACGCCCCACCCATGCCCGCAACCATGGTTCTCATCAGACTCGTGTCCGTCCTCGCCGCGGCGTCGATGCTGCTGACAGCCGCTGCCGACGACACGCCAACCACGACGACCATCAAGAACCCCATCATGACACCCACCACCATTGTGGCCGCGAGCGAGATGACGAGCATCGGCTGTTTTGCCACGGCAACGCCTCTTGAAAACCACGGCGATTGGAAGTTCCAAAGCCCCGGCAATTGCCAACTGGTCTGTCTCCAAGAGGGCAAAAACGTCATGGCCGTGTCGGACGGACTGAACTGCTATTGTGGAGACAAGATCCCCGCAAAAGAGTGGCAGGTCGACAACAGCACCTGCGACACACCATGTGCGGGAGACAAGACCTCCAAGTGTACGTGCCACTCTACCATGCAGCCACTGCCGATACTGACAACACACAGGCGGTGGACCTGGCCACATGTGGGTAGTGCTCACTGGCAACACGCTCAATCGGGTCGAGTACTTCGATCCCGCATCCAGCTCCGCAACCGCGAAGCCATCGTCTGCAAACACCTCGTCGGCAGCCTCCGCCCAGACACCCACGGGCGGCCCGTCGTCGGCGCCCAACCGGGAAGCGAGTAAACCCAACACGGCGGGCATCGCAGCCGGTGTTGTTGTCGGCATAGTTGGTCTCACAGCCATCATTGCTGGCGTCTGGTTCTTCCTACGCCGCAGACGTCAGAAGCAGGCGGAGGACGACTTCCGTCGTAATGCCCACAACATCGACTCGTTCGTTGCTGGGGGTAAGACGAGCGCTTCATCAATGAACGACTCGCGCATTGACCCGAGCTTCATGGACAGGAGGCAGAGTAATGGCAGCATCGCGGATAACGAGGACTACTCGAGGCGGATATTGAAGGTAGCATGCACTTCCTGCCTTGTCCCACCTACCACCACTAATATCGTTCCAGGTCACCAACGTTTGAACGCATCCATACCAGCACATGGCAACCATCTTGACAACTTTTTGCCGCTGCCTATCAACCGTTGCCATTTACGACCCGATTTCCACCGCCTTGTACAACACTTCTATCCGACGGAACCACCCCATCTCTACCACCTCCTGTACCACTGCGTGCGATGATGCTTGACGATGAGACTAGAAGTTCGCGCCGTGGGAGCATTGTTTGTTGGCTCACATTGGTATACCCGCAGGTTCTACAAGATCTGGGATGCAAGAGGCCTTATTTTCCTGTGTTATATATCTCGAGTTTCGACTCTCATCTGGCGTTATATGGGTGTGAGATGCGGACAATCAAACGGGCAGTCATGATGAATTCTTTTTCCTTTGCAGTCAAGCGCATATGTGGGACAGACACCCGTCACATATCTCGCCACCATGACTTGTATGTGGCATCATGCTTGCTACCCGGACGGTAATTTTGTCCGCGCCACTCGTTTGGGTGCTCTGTCCCGCAACATGTCCGCCTGCTGCATCCCGACTTGTCCTTGGTCGCACATCCTTTTCCTACCTAGTCTTGTACTGCTATAGCGAATGATGAAATCCAGTCTATACCCACACTTGACACGTCTTCTTTTGACTCGTTTACATACACTACTCGAATCCTCTTTTACCAAAACAACGCTTGTCCCCCCGCCTAGTAAATCACCACGCCCGCTAATCCCTTCACATCCACATCCACAGTCTACACTGCGCTAGATTGTGTAACCCCCCCCCCCCCTTTCGACACATTTGCTTTTTCGAGAGAAAAACAAAAGCTAGTGGGATGGAAAGGCTTGTGTGGACCAAAGTATTGATTTTCAATGCAATTACTACAGGGAGCAACGCGCGGGATGTAAATACTTGACGTTGGGGGTGGGAGTGGGAGTGAGAGTGGGAGCGGGAGTGAGAGTGGGAGCGGGAGTGAGAGTGGAGGGTCGCGGGTATTAAGAAAACAAAGAACAAAGGGGGATGTGGGACCATGGCAGCTACAGGAGGGGGTGTTTGACGCCGAGCGAGGGAGGGGACGTGGGAAAGGAAAGGAAAGGATGTAGGGGTCAGTCGAGGTAATTTGTAGGAAAATACCTTTGCGAAATCGCATAGGAAATATCCGCCCAGACAAAACACCTCCATCTACCACGTGACCTTGTTCCAGCACATGTTGCCGACTCCAGAACTACATCTATGTCATAGGTTCCTCCGTCACCGGAGCAGGAACCTTTGCGGCAACCGCAGCACCGGCTTTGGGATACTCCCCAGGAACATGCAGGTCACTAACACTGATGTCCGTGTTGGTGCGATGCATACCAGGATGAGCATGAGATTGTGCCGTCTCTACGAGCTCCACCGGCACAGGCCCACCGTTAATCGTCTTGCCTGACGCGGGAACGGCGGGTCCGACCTCGGATTCATCTAAAAAAGATGAATTGGTGGTGGACGGTGCCACAACGGTATTCGTGTTATCGAGATGGGAAGCAATGGGCTCGCGAGAGTGGCCGGTTGCGACAATGGGTACAGGGACTGCAGAAGGATGGCCCGCAACTTGACCTACGTCGGTATATGATACGGGCGCATAATGGTCAGGATCACGCTCAGGCACAGCAGGCGCTGCGCCTACAGCACCAGTAGTCAGGGGTTGTTCAACGGGGTAGTGCTGAGCTTGGTTGTTGAGCTCCTGCTGCTGAGCTCGTTCTTGCTGCTCCATCTCATTGCGACGGATTGCATCAACGGACGCTGCACCTGCCGCGCCTGCTGCTCCACCAGCTGCCGGTGCCATCCAGTTTCCATAAATGCTCTGGTGGCGCTCGACGGGAGTGGGATCGGTGTATGAGGGCTGCGCTTCGTATTGTTGTGTACCAGCATGGTAGGCCTGAGGAGCAGCGGCATATTGGTTGGTATAAGAGTCTGGAGCTTGGTATTGCTGTTGTGTGGGTGGATAAGAGTTCACATACGACGCGGCCGGATACTCCTGCTGGTGCTGAATGGGCTGCACTGGCTCGGAGCGCTGGTAGTCTGCGGGGTTACCGATATACATTAAATGTACATCCTGTGCGGGACCTCCGGCTGCGGTCGTTAGATCATGGCCGACGTCTGAACTCCCGCTAGAAGGCGAAAGAGGCGCTTGTAAGTTACGATTGACATTTAAATCGGATGGGAACCGCCCACCTGGAGATGGCCTGGTGGACTCCTGCCTAATGGGCTGGTTCGCCAGTGATTGGTTCGCACTGTAGGGAACGGCATCCGCTTCGTCTTCCTCGAGGCCTCCATCGGAGCTGGCTGAACGAGCGCTGCCAGCGCTGATGCTTCTCACACTAGCATGTCGGCGTACGAAGGCGTTGCGCTCCTCGCCGCTCTTCTCCGTCAAGGCCTTGACGGTATCGAACCAGGCCAGCATAGTCTCGTACGTCTCGGCCCTGAACACCCAGGTATGGCCACGATGCATGGAACCAGTCTGTCGTCCTTTGATGACAAACTTGTGGGAGGAGCTTCCGGGCTGAGAACGCGAGCCAAGCTTTTGGTCAGGCAGATACAGGGACATGACGGGAGGCTGGGTGTAGATGCGATCGGCCGACTTGAACTCGTGAAGATGGGTTGGCGACAAGACGTACCTGCTGGGTGTCAGTCATTTATAAGTTTGGGGTGTTGTAGCACATACCATCCCGGAGTGTAACTCTTCAAGTATTTGCTCTTCCGTTCGAGCATGCCGGCACGGACTTGGGCAGTTGCTGGGTGATGCTTGCCAGGGTAGTCGATGTCCTCCAGTCTGCGCAGAGGCATGTCGGGGTTGACAAAGTGAGGATCGCTCTTGACAAATTTGGACCACTCGTGGTCGCGAGGCATAGCAATGGGGCCGGTGCGTAGCTTCTCTATGGTGGAGTACATGTCATCGGCGTCGCGCTTCAAGATGTTTGCAAGCGCGTTGTACGCTTTCTGAACCTCGCCCACGACAATCGACTCGAGCTCACGTCCAGAGTTCTCGAGGTTGAGGTATGCCTGTTGGTATTAGCAAGGTTCGCGCCCACTCAGACGCATCCAATTACCCTGTGCAAGTAGTTCTCCTCGTCGATTTGCCTCTCGACCTGGCGTTCAACGCCCAGGCGAACTACATATGGGTCTCCCTTGCCGGCAACAGACTCGGGATCCGAGTCGACCAGCGCAAGCGCATCTTCGAGGACAATGACAGCCCTGCGTGTAGTCTCCTTCTCCCTGTCGACATTGTTCTTGAAGTCGCCCGACAGAGACTTGATCTCCTTGATCTTCTGGGCAAGATCGGCGCGGAGCCCGCTTAGCTGGTTGATGACGTCAGATTCGATGTCGCGCGCCTTGTTGGCCTCAACAACGGCCTGCTTGTGGAAGTCGCGAAGCACGCGATTGGCGTCGTTGAGGCCTCGGTCAGCCAGAAGCGCAGTCGGCGCGTTTGTGTTGTGGATGACATTGGAGACCTTGAGGAGGCTTTTGGCACGATGCTCGTACGACGCCGACACCTCGCGAAAGTAGGCGATGAGGTCCTTGAGGAACTTGCGCCAAGCTGTCGCATGTCAGACTGGCGGTATGCGGCGACGCGACCGACTTACTCTGGAAGCGGTCGGCCAGCACCTCGGTGGGCGACCCCTTGGTTGGCACGGGCGTGTAGAAGACACTGTCTTGGCCGTCGTAGCCACGCTCCTGGCCATCCATGGTGACGCCGCGGATGCTGCCGGCGCGCATGCTTCTCCTGCTCCCGCTGCGCTTGACCGAGGCTTTCTTTTTCAGAGTGCCGCTGCGCGACGGGGTCGACGCTTGGTTCAGGGTCGTCGAGCCCCGCGAAGCCCGCGACACGGAGCGCTGCGGAAGCTCGTCGTCGGGCGCGCTGGAGCCGTGGCGGTCGCGGGCAAAGTCATTCACGCCCACGTCGAGGGCAGAGGACGAGCCATAGCCTCTGCTCAGGTGTGAGGGGTCGTCGATGCCGGGTACAGGGTTGTTGTACGAGGCCGAAGGGGTCACTGGGCGCTGGCCCGCCATGGTGTCGCGTGTTGGGTTGTCGAGCGTCGGCCTGTTCCTGAGCGGGCGCACCAGGGGCAAGTGCAGAGCGACGTGCTGACGGTATATCTACGTATTTCGCAGCTGCTGCAGCGGAGGCGATTCCGAGCCGCTGCACAGTGCACCCACGAACAGGCGCCGTGGCAGCGGCGCGGACGATGCTGTGGCTCGCGATGACGTGTGGAGGGCGCTAGAGGAGAGCGAAGCACGTCACACGCAGCCAAACACGTCGAGACCCTACACAGTCGTGGGTCACCGTGGGTGGAGAGAAGATGTGCCGGACGTTCCGAGCACGCCAAGTCGTACCAACAGGACTGGCTTCAACTGGATTTGGAGGGCGACGGCGACGGCGACGCCCTCAGGCCTTGGCATGTGATAGACTAGCCTAGCGTACCGCTCTCCATGATTGTGCCCAAAACGATGCTATACAAATGCTACCAATCCTGACCAAGGCTACACACTTTCCTCCTTGGCCTTGTTCCCAATCTTCTCACTCCCACTCCCACTCCCACTCCCTCTTGCCTGAAACTTCCCCATGCCATCCAAGCTCATACGACCCCCACTCCGCGTCTTCTCCCCAGCAATATCATCCTCACTCTCGCTCTCTTTTTCCTTCTTCTTCTCGACTTGGCGGATAGCTTCCTCGGTCAATTCTTGCCGGTTCATGCGTTCGAGAACGTCCTTCTTGCGCGTGCGCTTGTCGCCTAGCCAAATGAGCAGGCCGGCCGTGGCGTTGCACGTGATGGAGCAGATGAGGATCACCGTGGTGATGGCGAAGTGGCGGTTCTTGTAGTAGATACCCCACGTACACGCGCCGAGCGAGATTTGTAGCAGCGAGTGGCAGTCAAGGAGCACGACAATAGCAACAAGCAGACGGAGAGGAAAGGCGTGGTGTGTTTCGGTTTCATGGGGCTTGTAGAAGGAGTGTGATTTGCAGAACTTTTCTTGGTGGTGTTCAAGCTTCTCTTGTTGTTTTGGTCCCAGGACGGTGAATTCCCATTGCTTTTCCAAGTCGTTAGCTTCGGCCGTGCGTGGCGCTGTGATGGGTGCGTTACTCGAGGGTAGATCGTTGTTGTCAGTCAATGCGGGCAGCATATCCTTTTTTCGGCGCTCCCAAGTGTAGTGATGGTAGTGCGCGATGTAAATCATGTGGTATGTGTCCATGGCTCGGAACGGGGCAAGGCCGTCACCAACAACGGCGAATAGAGCGACCAGGACGCTGTCGATAACGTGGACAACATAGATCTGTCGTCCGCCTACGTTGATCCAGCCGATGAGGAAAAGAACCCAAGCAAGACCGAAGATGGTGATGAGGAAGGCATACAGAGTCACCAGGAAACCAAGTGCTGGACAACATTAGTGATTCGTTTTTGTACGCATCGAGCATGATGCTTACGTCTTCTTACATACAGACCAAAGCCTCGCATAGTACGCTTGAACTTTGATCGCTTCGAATGCAGCATGTGACGCACGTGGTCATTTACCTCGGCTTTGTCGTGCTTGGTCCAGCCTTCCAGGGATGCACCGTGTGGCAGAACAGCATAGCGAGAGTCGCTGAGCTGCGAGTCTATCGTCGCCAAGGTCGCAGTGGTGCCCTCAGTCTCCGTTCTACGCAGGCGAGGCACGCCTTGTTCTGTCTGTGCGTCTCGTGCAGGGCCTAGAATTCTGTGAATCTCCTCGAGGCTCTCAGTCTCGCTCGGCGCGCGTCGGAGGTGGTACGTTGGGCGACGGTTGAGGAACGGGAGGTTAGGAATGAACAGTGAGTTCTGGACGTTGGTGAGGGAGGTGAGGGTAGCGACTTCAGGGTCTGGTAGTGTTAGTTTCACCGCGTACATGCACACTAGTGTCGTCCATACCAAGAGTGTCTAGGACGTCGACCATATCTGACGTGTAATCCATGGATTCCTCTCCATGCTGCTGCGACGTGTTGGCGTGCTCATCTGGCGAAGGCGGCGTGCTTCTGCTCCCCCAGAAAGGTATTCTCGTCTGCACCGCACTCTTCACCTTCCTCAGGCGGCTGGGCGGCTGCTCTTTGGCCGAAGAAGGCTTGCTGGAGGTGGAGGGGGTCTGGCCCAGCACGTGTTCCTCGTCCAATGCTGGCAGCAGTGCATGCAGCCGCCGTGCAGATGGGTTCGGCTGCTGGGCAACCTGGCGCAGTGCGTTTGACGAGGGCATCCGTCTGATGCCAATGCTGGCTTGTCGCACGCCCACTGCAGGGCGGCGTTGCGGTTGGGGCGACGCTCGCAATGGCGCCGAGCTGCTCCTGGTTCTTCGAGGCATGCTGTGCTCATGTTAGCATCGCCCCTTCCGCACAACACCACGTGACAGACGCACCTCGGCAGGGCTTTGCGTGCAGGCGACGCATGTTTCGAGGGCTCGGGCACTGGCAGGCCAGCATCGACAGAGGATTGAAGAGAGGTCGGCGGTTCAGGCACTGGCTGGCGGACTGGCTGGTCGCTCCGTGTCGCAAAGTCGCGCGCTGCTGTGCCCCGCAATGGCCCCAGGAAGCCTTCGTTCACAGCGTGCGTGCTGGAGTTGTCGTGCGGTACGAGTGAAGAGTGAGGCACGTGAAGCGATCCCTGTCCCGTGCCTGAAGAAGCGGCTTCTGCGAGCCTGTTGCGCGCCGTACGCGTCTTCGTCTTCCACTTGTCCATGGGCGTCCCGGGGTGCATTCAGGGTTGCAGAATCGAGTGTGAAGGGCGCGATATCCTCAGGGTGAACATGCTTTAGGATCTGGCCCACGGCTTTTCTCTAGTTGGCAGCGATTCATGGCTGGCGCCCGCTTCCCGTGCCCTGGAATTAGATGCGCTCGGCTGGGCTGACGTCGCCGGCCCTGGGTCCAGTCTCGAGATGCATCGCACACGTGTCAAGCAACGCTTTTCTTTCATGCTGGCAAGCTCCAAGACATCGAGTTATCGCAAGGATGGGGCTGAAACAGGGGCCTCATGGCCAGTCGCATCCACTGTGGCATTAACTTGGCACCTCCAGATTTTTAGACGCACAACAGATTTTGGCGCCAAGCCCACGGTCTCCATAGCCGGCAGCCAACGCGGCCTCTCCAATCACGACAGCTAATCACTAAGCTGAAAGAAGTTGACATGTAAGATTCTACAAGTCAGAGAAAAGCACTACTACAAAACGTGCTATGATATCTACCTCCCAAGACCGCAAATCAAGTGAAGGAGGGAGGACCCGGGGGTTGATTCTATCGCGCCAAGCTATTCCACCCGTGACGTGACGAATGACGAATAGCTCCATCGTGCCAAGCGTTTCTTGGCGAACACAGACGCATATAACGAGGATAAGGCTCTGCTCTCACCATTCCCTAACCCTCCCTCTACCGGTCTTCCGTATTTCGAGAAACTTTTCGAAAAAGCTACATCTACCTGAACTGAACCCTCTAATCGACCAACTCCTCGATCGAAGTCTTTCGATCGATACTACGACTTAGCACTTTTCACAACACCAAACTTGGTAACTACAACTTCGCCAATCACGGCGTAAACACGGAGGAGTCTGTCCCAGAACCCGTGCTGAAGTCCTCATGCATCACACAACCAACACCCATCTATTTCAGTTCGTCCACGTGGATATAATCCACAGGACGAGATCCAGGAGAAGGCCTCGACCTTGATCCAAAAGCTACGCAGATACATATCAACACCAACAAGAAACAAACGAACATCACAAAAACACTCAAACCACAAAACTATGGGTAAGAAAAAATCTGCGGCCCTCGAGGGTCATGTCAGTGGTCAAGCAAACAAGCCGCTTTCACTCCCTGCTCACAGTCTGACGCTGGAGCAAGTCGTGGAAGAACTGAAAACTGAAACCTGGTCTGGTCTGGACGATGCAGAGGCTAAACGACGTCTCGAAGATTACGGCCTGAACGAGCTGGGAGAGGCAGAGGGAGTTTCAGTCTTCAAGATTCTCATAGCTCAGATAGCCAATGCAATGACTTTGGTGCTGATTCTAGCTATGGCAGTAAGCTAGTAAGTCACGCTGACAATTCATTCTTTGAAAACGAACCAGAAACTGACACTCGAGTAGTGGTATCAAATCTTGGATCGAAGGCGGAGTCGTTACAGCTGTCATTCTGCTCAACATTGTTGTTGGATTCTTCCAGGAATGGTCAGCAGAGAAAACAATGGACTCGCTGCGGTCCCTTAGCTCACCCACCGCTCGTGTTATTCGAGGAGGCCTGCAAGTAACCATTCCATCTGCCGAGGTCATTCCGGGTGATGTCATCGAGATCAAAACTGGCGACACATTGCCCGCAGATATCAGAGTCTTTGATGCTGTCAACTTCGAAACAGATGAGGCCCTTCTCACCGGAGAATCCCTCCCTGTCCGCAAGCAGGAAGACGCAACTTTCCCTGAGAAGACTGGACCAGGAGACCGCTTGAACATCGCCTACAGCTCGTCGAACGTTACCAAGGGTCGCGCCAAGGGTATTGTGTTCGCCACAGGAACTTTTACCGAAATCGGCGCCATCGCTGCTCAACTACGTGAAACCAGGTCTAAAGTCCGACCCGTGAAGCGTAAGGAAGATGGAAAGGCCAAACCCCACAGATATCTAGAGGCATACACGCTCACCTTTACCGACGCAATTGGGAGATTCTTGGGTCTTAATGTTGGCACACCTTTGCAGCGAAAGCTGTCTAAACTTGCCATGCTCCTGTTTGGTATTGCTGTCGTCTGTGCAATCATCGTTCTGGCAGCCAACAAGTTCGATTCCAGGCAAGAAGTTATCATCTACGCTGTCGCGACTGGCTTGTCCATGATCCCAGCTTCGCTCGTAGTTGTGCTCACAATTACCATGGCCGCAGGAACAAAGAGTATGGTCAAGCGCAATGTGATTGTGAGGAATCTGAAATCATTGGAAGCTTTGGGCGGCGTCACGGACATTTGCTCTGATAAGACTGGTACATTGACACAGGGGAAGATGATTGCTCGCGGTGCTTGGATGCCGGGAGTGGGAACGTATACCATTGAGGATTCTACCGCGCCTCAGGATCCAACGGCGGGAAGTGTTCGCTTCCACGACGATGCGCCAAGGAAGATGGACATCAAGGCAGGTGGAGACGCTTGCGGCAAAGTGATATCCCCAGAAGAACTCAGTTCCCAGACCCACGAGGGCCTTCAGGACTTCCTCAACGTCGCCTCATTGGCCAATCTCGCCGCTGTCAAGAAGAAGGACGACGGCGTCTGGGAGGCCCACGGCGATCCCACGGAAATTGCCATCCAGGTTTTCGCTGCTCGTTTTGGCATGATTCGCAACACGCTAGTTAAGGGTAATTCTGCGCAATGGAAAGATCTCGTGGAACTGCCTTTCGACTCCGACGTCAAGCGCATGTCAGTCATCATGGGTCTTTCGAATGGAGACCAGTATGTCTTTACCAAAGGTGCTGTAGAACGTGTCATCCAGAGCTGTACGAAGTACATTTCGAGCGATGTGGAAGGACTCGTCGACATTACTCCTTTCCGTGACGAAATTCTGCGCAATATGGAAGTCCTAGCCAGTCTCGGCCTCCGCGTTCTGGCTCTCGCAAGCAAGAAATATACCGGCCAAGCTAAGAAGGGTGGCGAGGTCGACCGCAAATCTGTCGAATCTGACCTCGTCTTCCGCGGCCTGATTGGCTTGTACGATCCTCCTCGACCTGAGTCTGCTCCTGCTGTCCGCAAGTGTCACGAAGCAGGTATCGAAGTGCACATGCTTACAGGTGACCATCCTGAGACTGCTAAAGCTATTGCCATCGAGGTTGGGATTCTACCTTCGGCCGATCGAATGCTGCGCATCGCTAGTGATGTCGCTAAGTCGCTGGTAATGACTGCCAAAGAGTTCGACGATCTATCGGACGAACAAGTCGATGAATTACGTGTCTTACCTCTGGTAGTGGCTAGATGTGCACCAAGTACCAAAGTCCGCATGATTGAAGCTTTGCATCGTCGTGGACGATTTTGCGCCATGGTAAGTCTCCACACTAAATGCTGCGACACGGGAAATGCTAATAGCCATATAGACTGGAGATGGCGTCAACGATTCGCCTTCGCTCAAACGCTCCGACGTAGGCATCGCCATGGGCCAAGCTGGCTCCGACGTAGCCAAAGAAGCGTCCGATATAGTCCTAACAGACGACAATTTCGCCTCCATCCTTGCTGCCATCGAAGAAGGTCGCCGCATCTTCGACAACATCCAAAAATTCGTGCTGCACGTGCTCGCAGAAAACGTTGCTCAAGCAGGTACTCTCCTCGTTGGTCTCGCTTTCAAAGACAGCACTGGATTGTCTGTGTTTCCGCTCGCCCCTGTACAGGTTGTTTGGATCATCATGGCAACATCTGGTCTACCTGACATGGGCCTCGGCTTCGAACGTGCGGTGCCAGACATTTTGCAGCGTCCTCCCCAATCCCTCAAAACTGGCATCTTCACCACGGAGTTCCTCGTCGATATGGCCGTGTACGGTCTCTGGATCACTTTACTGTGTCTATCTAGTTTCGTTCTCGTGGTCTTCGGTTTCGGCGACGGCGAACTCGGCTCAGGCTGCAATGAAACCTACAGCGAATCGTGCGAACTCGTCTTCCGCGCACGTGCCACAACATTCGCATGCTTGACATGGTTTGCACTGTTCTTGGCGTGGGAAATGATTGATATGCGTCGATCTTTCTTTCGCATGCAGCCTGATTCCAAGCGCTACTTCACGCAATGGGCCATCGATGTGTGGCGCAACCAATTCCTCTTCTGGGCCGTTGTTGCTGGCTTTGTCACGCTCTTCCCGCTCATCTATATTCCGGTGCTAAATACTGTGGTATTCAAGCATGCGCCGATTGATTGGGAATGGGGCATTGTCTTCGTCGAGGCAGGGTTGTTCTTTGTCGGTGTGGAGGCGTGGAAATGGGGCAAGAGGATTTTCTTCCGCCGGAGGGCCCGCAGCCAGACAGGTAATGTCGACAAGAATATGGACATTGAGGATCGCATTTTCCGTCGATACTACAGTACCTCGTCGGGTGATTCGCACAAGACAATGCAGGAGAAGGTGTAGATGGACAGAAATTTGCGAAGTCGAATTGTACTGGGTAGCTCCAGTCTTCGTAGGCAAACGGTGTCTTCTTCAAGAACATCAGTCCTGTTCAAGCTCTCGGCTTGAGGAAAGCGCTGCACCGGGAACTGGCTTTGAAGTCTAGTCCCTTGATCGGACACCATTATCGAGTGGTGTTCGTCGTGACCTATTCTACATCAGGTCGCAAGCAAAAGTTTATCGTTGTAGTTTAAACTAGTCACTCCTTTAATTTTAGATTACACATTTCGCGTCATGTTTGCTTCACAACTTTAGACATGCGTGCTTACATATTAAGCTTTCTTCCTAGGCAACTGATTCTACCTATTATTTTATGATGGCTCTGTACACTTGTTACCTAGTCTAACAATAATTGCTAATCGCGCAAGTACAAGCCTAGAGAGATTTAGAGTTAAATAGGTTGACGCGTAGCGTGCTCCAAAAAACTCTTTTGTGTGCTCCGCAGCAGACCATACTCTACCAGACAACGTCACTCCACATCTTGAAGGTAGACAGGCTGCACCAGAATTGTGTGTATTGAGATGTGGTCATTCGATTATGGTGGATTGTTACTCGGCCTGGTATTGTACCTACACTGTTGAACGCCACGTGAATTACAAAAAAAATGTCAAGTCACGACAGGCTAAGCCAACCGTTTCCAAACGTCAACACCACATATCAGGTTCGCAATGTCGATCACACCCTTACCTCTGGCAAATCTTCGGACGACGATCCACGTTCGGTAGAACATCAGCAGGTTACCGAAGCACCGAAAGCTTCCTCAGACTTACAACCCTTTCTTCTTCAGGGATGCTTGCACGCTTGGATCCGCACTCCCCCTCTCCGCCAAGCACAAAAAATGCGGAGAACGGTTGTGCATCGCGGCGACCTTGCGGAGTGTGCTCGTGACGAGGACCATTTAGATGCTTGATAGCGGTGAGAAATGACGTGAATGAGCGTGAGGTTACATGCATCGAGTCTTCGCAAACACTTATAAAGTTTACATGAATCGTATACGTTGGATTGTAGTAACCACCCAAATTGCGCAAAATGAAATACACAAGCGCAATCGCAGCTCTACTCCCAGCCTTAGCACTTGCCCAAGGATACACAAATGAATCCGAAGTCCCTCTCTACGGCCTCAGTCCACCCGTCTATCCCAGCCGTGAGTTCTAGTCTCCTCCGGTCCTTCGTATACTAACAACAAAATACAGCCGTGGGAAATGGCACATCCTCCCCATCCTGGGCAGCAGCATACGCGCGCGCAAAATCCCTCGTCGCGCAACTAACCCCCGAAGAACAATCCAACCTCACCCACGGCGTCCCGGGACCCTGCGTCGGCCAAACAGGTGCCGTCCCACGCCTCTCGATCCCAGAATTATGCTTCGCAGACGCACCGGCCGGTGTGCGCGGGCAGGAATTCGTGTCGTCGTTTCCAGCGGGGATTCACCTTGGCGCGACGTTCGATCGGGGTTTGATGCTCCGGTATGGTCAGGCGCTGGGGCGGGAGTACAAGGGGAAGGGTATACATGTTGCGCTGGGGCCGTTTATAGGCCCCCTCGGTAGAGTTGCGAGAGGGGGGAGGAATTGGGAGGGGTTAGGCGCGGATCCGTATCTTAATGGTGTCGGGGGTGGGTTGCTTGTTAGGGGGACGCAAGAGATGGGGGTTATTGCTACGCCAAAGGTAAGTCAGGTTGTGGAGCACCGTGTCTCGACGGGATCTAATGAGAGAATCAGCATTGGCTCGCTCAGGAACAGGAGTATAGACGACGACCGGGTGATGAGGGTGAGGCTGTCTCGTCCAATGTAGATGACCGCACTTTGCGTGAGCTCTATGCTTGGCCATTTATGGACGCTATTCGAGAGGGTGCCGCCTCGTTGATGTGCTCTTACCAACGCGTCAATAATTCGTACGGATGTTCTAACTCTGCTCTTCTCAATGGAATCTTGAAGCATGATTTGGGGTTTGAGGGTTTCGTGGTTCGTGGACATTCTTTCCCTTCACTCTACCCCAAACCTCTAGGCTGACGACTACAGGTATCTGATTGGGATGCACAATACGGGGGAGTTGCATCAGCTAACGCCGGTCTTGATGTCGTCATGCCCGTTCCGAAATTCTGGGGCGACAACCTAACTGAAGCCGTTACCAACGGCTCTGTTACCACGGAGCGCTTTGACGACATGAACACACGACTCCTTGCCGCATACTTCTACCTCAACCAAGACGAAGGATTCCCTCAAAGCAGGGTGTATCCCTACAACATCGTCCACGACATCGTCGACGTCCGGGAAGACCACGCCTCACTCATCCGCGAAATTGGCGCCGCAGGCACCGTTCTCGTCAAAAACACCAACAACACCCTCCCGTTTCGCAAACCCCGCTTCCTAAATATCTACGGATACGACGCCGAAGTAAAAGCCCAGCCCTGGAACAAACCCTCTCGCTTCGGCGGCGGCTACGAAGAGAATTTCGGCTGGAACACTCTTAACGGCACGCTCATCACCGCCGGGGGTTCTGGATCAAGCACACCCCCCTACGTAATCAGCCCATTCAAAGCGATTCAAGACCGCATCATTACCGATCGCGGAACTCTACGCTGGGACTTTAACGGCATCAACCCCACAGTATATGCGAATGCAGATGCATGCCTCGTCTTCATCAACGCCTACGCCTCCGAATCCTTCGACCGGACATCTCTCACCGACGTATTCAGCGACACGCTCGTCCGCAACGTTGCGACCAACTGCTCCAACACCATCGTCGTCATACACTCGGCCGGCATCCGCGTCGTCGACGCATGGATCGACCACCCCAACATCACAGCCGTTCTTTTTGCTGGCGTTCCAGGCCAGGAATCAGGTAACGCCATCGCAGACGTGCTGTACGGCGACGTCAATCCGAGTGGTCGCTTGGCGTACACGGTTGCTAGACAGGAAAGTGACTATGGCGCGTTGTTGAATTCGACGGTCGACGAGAGCGTGCCCGCGTTTCTGCAGAGTAATTTCAGCGAGGGGTTGTATATTGATTACAGGGACTTTGAGAAGAGAAATGTCACGCCGAGGTATGAGTTTGGATTTGGGCTTTCGTATACGACGTTTGAGTACACGGGGTTGGCCATCGAAGCGGCTTCAAGCGGCATTCTAGCGGCGTTTCCCTCGTTAGAGGTTCACATTGTTCAGGGAGGGCATCCGGAGCTTTGGCAAATCGTTTACCGTGTCAAGGTTACGGTTACGAATTCCGGTCAAGTTGCTGGGCACGACGTCGCGCAGCTGTACCTGGGTGTTCCGAACGCACCGGCGAAGCAGCTGAGGGGCTTCGAGCGTATGGGTATACTGCAGCCGGGTGAGAGTAGGCAGGTAGAGTTTGCTCTGGACAGGAGGGATCTAAGTATCTGGAATGTTACAGCTCAGGGGTGGGAGTTGCAGCGGGGGACGTATGGCGTTTGGGTAGGTGCGAGTAGTCGGGACATTAGGCAGAAGGGGGAGATCGTTGTGCAGTAGGTTGATAATGGTTGAGGCCTGGACATTGGGGATATATCAGACGACAGTATAGCTTCATGCATTACCGGTACGACATCTAATCAAGACCACATCTCCCAAACCGTGCCACTCTTAGCCATCATACTCTAAAGAAATGCTCACGCAGAACATTCCCCCCTTGACTCCGCACATGCACCATCCTCGAATGAACTCTCATGCCCATTTCTATCTCCACCGCTCCCGTCTTTTTGTCCCCCTCTTTCTCTTTCTCGGGGTCTACAAGTTCCTCGACCGGAACATCCTCAATATGAAAGAACACATGCATCTCCATGTACTTCGGCACAACCACATACGGCCTCGCATCATTCGTAAACACCTCCACCTGTCTAATCCACTTGATCCCCAGGTCAGCTTTATGTCCTATGAGCATGTGCGCAATCGTCGACCCAATCGGCGACCCAATCAGCGCTTGACCCTGGGGGCCGCTGATGTCGAACGAAACTCCAGGCTAAGGCGTAATTCGCTCATGCCCGCTCTTTGTAAGTGCTCGGACGGCGAGGGCAGCGGCTTCGTCGTTGACGACGTTGTGGGCGCCGTAGATGCGGAGATTTTCGACATTGGGATTGTTGCGGCACCAGTAGGCCCAGTAGATGTCGGAGCAGAAGCGGAGGTCGGGGAGTTGGGCGGGTGTTGCTGGGGATTCCCAGTTCCATTTTGTGGCACCGACGGGATTTTCGAGATTTTGGCCGATTGTGGCTGGGAAGGTTAGCTGCTCATTTGTGGTCAAGGGAAGCCGAGTAGTGTACCTCCGCCTTTCTGGTTGAGAGCGAACCAGTAGAGTGCACCAGTAGCCTGTTCTTTATGTTAACCAAATATCTCATGGAATCGACGCACGATAATCACCGTGTACTCTTTGCCATCTGCCGTATATATCTGCTCAGGTATCTGTTTGGGATTGTCCTTGTCATTGGTCTTTGCTTCATCAACGTGCTCGATTCTGTAGCAAGTATTATCGCCATTTGCGGGGGGATTACTGTGTTTTGCGTTGAGCCCGAAACCTTCAAAGGCTGCTCTCAATCGTTGTGTCTCCCAGTCGCAATCACGGTCTTGATTCACTGAGCTCTCGTGCCAGTACCACTTGTGGAGGGCATCTTTGCACACATGTTAGTGACTATGACTTTGGAAATCTCTTGCACACACAAACCTGTTAGATCCCCAGACCACGCAAGCCACCCTGCGCCCTTATCCGGTGCTTCCATGAGGCACTTGAGACGTTGACCTTTTCTCACATATGTTCCACATGTCATCATTAGCAACTTTTTTAAAGTCCCAGGCCCGAGCTTCGAGAGTATTCGCGCGCTCGCGATAATTTGCTTGTGTCTCGTTAATATTGTTGGGAACATCTGGAGACAGTACAGACAATGCTGTTAGCTTTGCCTCTACCGTCGTGGCCGAGGCGAGGCCACGGCCACTGTCAGCGATGAAAATACTCACATGTCGCCAGAGCGCCGTTGTGGGATGCTAGAAGTCGCACAGTCGTTGAGGTTGGTGACGATAGTGTTCAATTTCTTCGTTGCTTCCTTTATCAGCCAGACGGCGACATTGCTAGGTACGAGACCGCACTTGTTGTAGTAGTTCATTTGTAGTTCGCTTGGAAAGGGTGTAGAAATGAGAATCATCAATAGTAACGTGGAAGAGGTCGGGAAGCATAGCGTGGATTGGCTTACAAGCCTTTTCTCCTCCTAAAGGAGGTGAGATTGTTCATGTACCAACGGAATTTCAATATCTGCGCAACGAGCATGACAACATAATGACCCTAACTTGGCTCAAGCTCCAAGGAAAGAATGAAGAGAAAAGAGATCTAGGCGCTAACCTCGCTCAAACATGCTAGAAGAAGACCACAGGATCAGCCTGAAGTTCGCTAAGCCCAGGTAATGAATCGTGAATGACGGTGAAGAATCGATCATGTGTAGATGGTGGGTCATCTTGCTTGTCCGTCAAAGGCGTGAATCTTACTTTGCGGACTAGATTCTTCGCTTCAGGACTCAGGTGCCTTATGAAGTCTAACACAGGCAGGTAGCTGAAAGCGTAAAAGTGGATCAAGTTCTCCGAGTACAGCACAGACAGACATTCGTGGTAAATGAGCCGATTGGTGCGCAGTACGTCGAGCGTCCGGTCCTTGTCTGGGTGCGGTCGACATTTCTTGTTCCACTTTTTGCTGATGACGGTGGAGTCGCAACCAGTGTACAGAAGAAAGCGCTTGGTGGAAGATGGTAGTACATAGCGGAAGATTTCGCGACGTATTTCCGAGGGGATTCGTAGTAGGGGTGGATAGCTGTCTAGTGCGGTGATGGTCTCCGGTATGGAGATTTGTTTGTCGACAGAATCTCTTGAAAATCTCTCTCTCTTGTGCAGATATATCTCGTCTGTATACACTCTCGAAGTCGTTGTCATCTGACCTGTTATTAAACAAGAGCTCTGGAGAGTGGTGAGAGACCCAACGACTCACCTTCTTAGCAAAAGTCATCACCGCCATGATGTCGAATAGACAGAGATGACCGGTAAATACACAATTGGCACCAAGACGAAGTTTGCGATAGCTCTAAGACAGTAGATATGCTCCGGGCTTGACACGCATGCATGTGGTGCGGGTCGAGGTCACGAGGGCGCTTATTTTGCGTTTATGGCATCGGAGGATACACCACCATAGGATACGGCCGCTGCAGGCTACCAGAAGCCTGACGAGATGACGGCGAGTTAGGGTATTGGCGAGAACGTTATGGTGTCACCAATGCATGGAAGCAGAATGGAAGGGTGGCAGAAGGTCGCGGAGGCGGTAGCGCCTTGGCGTCGGAAGAACGTGGCGCCGCGTGTGAGGTATTGGCTAGTAATTTTTGTGAGCGCGTCGGCGGGGGGACAACACCACAGCCGCCATAGCTCCACGATACCCCCCGCGCGACTTCCCAGGCCCGTTTCGACTTGCCGCATTCAGCTCCTTCTGTTCCGGCAGTCAGACCAGTTTCCGTCAGCAGCCATGTCGTTCGGCGGACAAACACCCACTATTGTGGTGCTGCGGGAGGGTAGGTGCCTCGAAGCGCTGCGGCACGCATGGAAGCTAACATTGGTAGGCACCGATCAGTCACAGGGGCGCGGCCAAGTATTGTCAAATATAAATGCCTGCCTCGCGGTGCAGTCGACCATCAAGGGAACGCTGGGCCCCTATGGCGGTGATCTGCTCATGGTGGACGAGAATGGAAAGCAGACCATCACCAACGACGGCGCCACAGTCATGAAGGTACATGAGCCTTGAGTGACTAAGCAAGAGCAATATCTGATGACTGCAGCTGCTCGACATCGTGCACCCCGCCGCCCGCATCCTGACTGACATCGCCCGTTCGCAAGACGCCGAAGTGGGCGACGGCACGACATCTGTCGTGGTGCTTGCTGGCGAGATACTCAAGGAGATACAAGACTTTGTCGAGCAGGGAGTAAGCAGCCAGACCATCATCAAGGGCCTGCGGAGAGCGTCGAACCTGGCCGTAAACAAGATCATGGACATCGCCGTTGACACAGCCGAGGGCAACCAGAGGGACACGCTCCAGAAGCTCGCAGCCACCGCCATGAGCAGCAAACTTATCCACCGAAACTCCAAATTCTTCACCAAGATGGTCGTCGACGCCGTGCTGTCTCTAGACCAGGATGAACTGAACGAGCGGCTGATTGGTGTCAAGAAGATCACTGGTGGCGCGCTCCAGGACTCGTTGTTTGTCAACGGTGTCGCCTTCAAGAAGACCTTCTCGTACGCCGGTTTCGAGCAGCAGCCAAAGTCGTTCAAGAACCCCAAGATTGTATGCCTCAACGTCGAACTCGAACTCAAGAGCGAAAAAGACAACGCCGAAGTACGCGTCGAACAGGTTTCAGAATACCAAGCCATCGTAGACGCGGAGTGGCAAATCATTTACAACAAAATGGAAGCACTGTACAAGACTGGCGCCAAGATTGTGCTGAGCAAACTACCTATTGGAGATTTGGCGACACAATTTTTTGCAGACCGCGACGTCTTCTGCGCCGGACGCGTAGCAGCAGATGACCTCGACCGCGTGTGCCGAGCCACTGGCGCCAGTGTGCAGTCAACCTGCACCGACATCCAGGCCAAGCACCTCGGAACCTGCGAGACCTTCGACGAGAGACAGATTGGTGGTGAGCGCTTCAACTTCTTCGAGGGCTGTCCTGAGGCCAAGACTTGCACATTGGTCCTCCGTGGTGGCGCAGAGCAGTTCATCGCCGAGGTCGAGCGAAGCTTACACGATGCCATTATGATCGTCAAGCGTGCGATCAAGAACCGCAACATTGTGGCTGGAGGTGGTGCCGTTGAAATGGAAATCTCGTCATATCTACACTATTACGCCGACAGTAATATCCCTCACAAGCAACAACCCATTATCAAAGCGTTTGCCAAGGCGTTGGAGGTCATTCCCAGGCAATTGTGCGACAACGCTGGTGTTGATGCAACCGACATCCTCAACAGGCTGCGCGTGGAGCACAAGAAGGGCAACATCTGGGCTGGTGTCGACTTTACCACTGAGAGCATCGCGAACAACATGGAGAAGTTCGTGTGGGAGCCGAGTCTAGTCAAGGTCAACGCTCTGCAAGCCGCGACGGAAGCAGCTTGCTTGATCCTGAGCGTTGACGAGACCATCAGTATGTTTCCCCTTCGACCTAAATGTTAAACGCAGCAACTTGCTAACAAACCAACAGAGAATCAAGAGTCGCAACAAGCACAGGCACCCAACAGACCGCTCCCACCAGGTGCAGCGCAAAGGGCATTGGGCATGCGCGGTCGCGGCAGGGGTATGCCCAGGCGGTAGATGACCAAGGGAAAGAACGGACCAAGATGATGACCAAAGACATGGACGCTGACGTCGCATTACGCCATGTCCACGATAATGCCTAAAAGAAGAACAAATGAAGAAGCGCTCAAGTTTCAACAGCTTTGCTCATTGAGGCATTTAACGTGACGTGCCTACCTTTGTGCCCTTCTCATTCCAACTCATACCGTAGCTCCTCACCCGACTCCAATAAAACGCACGATCATTCTTCAGTCCAAACTCTCCCCAATCGTCCGTCAACCGATTGTAACTCCAGTACCCATGCCAATTCAATTTGTTATTCTTCGCCCCTTTGCCCGCTGTGCCGAGCCCGAGAAGCATTTTATACAAGTACTTTGGCGTCGCGCCGGCCGTTTCAACAACGAGGTTTCCTTCTTTTTCTGCGTCATCGTCGTCGTCATTCAGGGATTCCGGGCCGGTCAGTCGCCAGCGGCCTAGTAGCGCGTCTTTGATTGGGGCGCTGGGCAGGGCGCCGTGGTGTTTGTGCATGTGTTCGATGGACAGGTAGGGCACGACGTCGGAGGGCTCCGAGGTGGTGAGCAAAGAGATGCATGTTCCGTCGCGCAGGAAGCGCAGGTAGCGGTAGTACGTGACGATGTGGATGGGCGAGTTCCAGGTTACGGATGTGGGTGATGCTTGGCCTGCGCGGGTGTAATTTACTGTGCTGATGTAGCAGCCGTTGAATCTTATGCGCGGGCGGCGTTGGAAGAGGGCGCGGTAGGTTGGGTATGGGGAGGGAACGAGGAATGGTGTGAGTGCTAGTGGTGAAGGAGTGGGCTTGTCTTCGCAGTCTGGAGGCGTGTCGGTCCCCAGGATTATACCGCCTTCGTCGTCATCGCCGAGCGGTAAGCCGTCGACTTGACATGTCCACGAGTAGTGCATGGCTGCGAAACCGTATTCATGGCCGAGGGCGAGACGTTTCCAGACGCGATCTTCAGTTGTGACGAGGTATGCGAGGCGTTTGCATACCTGGGCGAGACGCACAAAGGATGCTACATCGCGGATGGCAACTTGCTCGAGAATTTCCACAATGATTTCCTCTGGGACGCTGGCGATGGGACATGGTGGCGCCGGGGAAAGATCGGTTGGTGGAGGCTCGCCTTGGATGGAGAGAGTGGTGAAGTCGCTGATGAGGTTTGCTAGAGTGGTTGAGAGACCATGTAGCGAGTGGTGGGCGGTGTTGGGCACGGTGGCCGAGGCGTTGGAAGGATTAGGGTTCTGAGGCTTCGGTGCTGGCGCCGGTGCTATGGATGTAGATACGGATGGATCTCGATTCTTCTTGCTTTGCGCCTTGAAGTAAGATGGCGGGAAATGCTTCGCCTTGTATATCTTATCAACCGTATCGTCGAGCTACATGTGTTCAGACATGGTTGTGGTGGTCAATACAGACTTGCTGACCTTGAAAGCTTTTCTATACAAACTCAAACTGTCTCCCAACCTTCCTTCGCTCTCTTTTTCTACAGCTTTTTCGTAGTGTTCGAGAGCAGAAGTCGGTTCTTGGTTCCTGGCGAGTGTCGCAGCAGTCTCGGCACTGGTTTCATCCAGCCTCCGACCATGTTGCTTCTCCCCAAGACTCTGGTCGACGTGGGGCGTCACTTGATCATCGTCGTCTACACTGCGCTGTCGCGCATGGGTCGAAGTGGCGGCGACGGGCGCAGTACTTCGGCTTGGCCGGGCCTTGTCCGACGAGGAGCCCGACGCTGCGGGCGCCTTGCCCTGGCTTCTCGCGGTGACCTCTTCCCTCCATTTTTGGCGGAAACTCGCGAGCTCAGCTTCGGCATTGTTGGTCTGTTGGTCATGAGGGTCCATGGTTGCGGCAGCAGAGGCTACTAACAATGCAGGTGTCGGTGTCGGTCTAGTCTAATTCGACCGCGTGAAGCGTGCATGCACGTGAGTCGGAGACTTGGAGCCACAAACGATGACGCACGCCTCATGCCGTGTGGCCAATGGGCACGCCCTCGCACACCGATGCCGCTAAAGATTTGTAGTTTGTCGAGCAGGGCCGTCGCCGTCGTCACCACTCTTTCACGCCACCAGGACGATGCGAACCCCGCCCTTTTGGCGCCCCTGGGATACACACGACGCGCCTCGCACCGATTCGAGGTGATACACCCCGCGCTCCTGCAGAAGCGCAGCATGGCCGCAGCCACGCCAAGAGCCGAGGATGCGGGCAAGATGGCGGGTCTGGGCGAGGTATCGCTTGGACAGAAGATGATGTCGGCTGTTTCGGGGAGTATTTTGACTTCGTTGCTAGGTACGTGACTTTGTGCCCATGTCCGTGAGCAAAGACTAGCTTCGCCTCCCCGCGCAGCAACGCATACAGTGCTGACTGGAACAGTAACGCCGCTCGATGTCGTCAGAGTACGCCTGCAGTCCCAAGAAATGGCTCCAACCACCTCGTCCTCACAACCACGCGTCTTCAATGGCGCCACGCTCACACAGTTCCGCGACCTCCCACCGAACATGGGCATCTCGGCATGCTGTAGAGAAGTCTTCTGGATGAACAACAAGACGCCGTATTGCGTGGTGGGACCGACCATGTCGCCACTGAACCCTGCCGGCATCGCATGTGCAGTAGAGGAGGTGGAGCGGAGGACGATAAACAGCACATGGGATGGAATCAGAAAAATCGCACAGAACGAAGGCCCGCGAACGCTGTGGAGAGGCTTGTCGCCAACCTTGGTCATGGCGGTCCCTGCGAACGTCATCTATTTCGCCGGCTACGACTGGCTGCGCACAGCCCAACGATCGCCTCTACGACGAACCGTGTCCGACGCATATATTCCCCTCATGGCCGGCGCCACTGCACGAGTACTGGCTGCTGTCGTTGTCAGTCCCATCGAGATGTTCCGTACACGAATCCAGGCAGCGAATCATACAGCCACAGCTGCTGGGCACTTTCGCGAGACCATGGACGGTCTGCGGGGAATGGTGTCAAGTGAGGGCATCTTCAGTCTTTGGCGAGGTCTCACTTTGACGCTTTGGCGAGACGTACCGTTCTCGGCCATTTACTGGTGGGGCTACGAAGCAACCCGAAATCAGCTCATTGACATTCGAGGACGAGCAGAAGCAAGAAACGACGGGTTCGAATTCCGCGTCGGCCGAGGGGATGAAAGGGTACAAAGACGCAGCCGATCGAGGAGTCGAGAGAATCGCAAGGACACGATCGTGGACAGCTTCGTCGCCGGCGCTGCTTCCGGGGCCGTTGCTGCCTTTGTAACCACCCCGTTCGACGTCGGTAAGACCAGACAACAAGTCTACCAACACGCACGAGACGCCGCAAAAGATGCCACAAAAGCACTCAGGCCGGAAGAACAACCAATGCCCCGTTTCCTAGCCCACATCTACCGGGAGCAAGGTGCCTCGGGTCTCTTCAAAGGCTGGGGCGCCAGGTGTCTCAAGATTGCACCGGCGTGTGCCATCATGATCAGTTGCTACGAAATCGGCAAAAAGATGGCGAGCGACATGAATGAACGAAAAGAGCGAGAGAGAACTTAGCCATGTTGGCTGAGGCAAAATTCGTGGTGGACGAAGCGTTGGTTCATACACAACATGTATAGAGGACGATCATCACTATTTGGGATTGCATAGCACGGCGTCTGGGCGAGACTTGGATGTGCTTTGGAAGCATCATTGGCAAAATTCTGTAATGATACCAGCACATACTTGATAGTCTGCGCATGTATAACAGTTTGAGCAGTCAACTCAATTTGCAGAAAATAACACGATGAAGCAAATGCTCCTTTGGTTTGCGAAGATTCACTCACAAGGTATGCTTACAATTCCACAAGTCGCATTATGCGAGTACATCAAAAGCACGCCAAGCCACTAACACAAGACATTCACATGACAGCGCGACCGTGCTCAACCAAAACACGTCGACCCCGGCTTTACGAGATCAGCACCCCACCCCACATCGATTCGTCCTTGACACCTCCACTGCAATCGCAATGCTCGATATAGAAGACTTCGAGGCGGTTTTTCCCGACGGTGTTACGTATTCCGATGGTATTGTGTCGCAAATTCAAGAATTTCAACATGCGTTGGGCGGAAAGACGTTCTTTGAGAGGCTGCTAGCCATGCTCAAGATCCAGTGTATGCCGACTTCATCTTTCACCATGATCGAGACTGACATGCCCAGCCGGCCGAAGAGCCTATCCGCCCAGGAACACCCAGCAACTCCACGATCTACACGAGCGTATCATAGCAGCCGACACGTCGCTACACAACAAGCACTGCTTGATCTTCTATCTTCTAAAAGACCTGGCACCACAACACCATGGAACCACTGATCTGGCGACCGGCTTTGCGCGCCATGTACATCTCGAAAAGCGGTTTTGGACGTTCATCGAGGGACTTTGGTCGCTGGATCACATTGAGTTCAGAACGGCAGTTGAGCACTTGACGCATCCCAGCATCATACCGACGTTCCCAGATGAAATACTGCTCACCCTAATGAAGGGTAGAGACAAGCTCGGCAGCGTGGGCGTGCATAAGAGCACAGAGGACGACATACTTCCGCTCGCCTACTACAATTGCGTGAAGCCGCCATTGGAAGATCCAAAGATCAGAGACGAGTTCGCAAAGTATCTATCAGGCCGAAACGTCACCGAGACATACTACTGGATTCGCGAGCGACCTGATCACGAGCACAACCATCTCCTAGAAATTCTTATGGAGCAGATCCTCGAGCGCAGCGCATGGGCACATGACGACACAAACGTTTACCCGCGACAAGACAAGGCGGTGGAATTTGTCAGCCTGCCATTCAGCAGCGATGAAGAGGAATTCATTGAGAAATTCTTGACCGAGGGAAAAGGCAGAACGTTTCGTGGTGCCGAGGATACCGTCCTCATGCGCCAAGTTGCTATGGGTCGGTTGACTGAAGTTGCCAACGAGACTGGCACAAGGGGTCGGAGACATGATGGCGTGAACTGGGACCTGCTGAAGGATGGTGTTGGGCAGGGTTTGGGTCCGAGGAAGGATGAGCAGGGTTTTGTCGTGTGAGAGAGGAAGTGAGTGCAAGATTGTGATGCATAGCGGACGGCGTTATCGTGGTTTTCTGCAAGTCAAAGAGCATGAGTCAAAGATGCTGAACTGTCTCAACTGCCTCAAAGCAAGATGTGTCAAGAACCCATAGCTTTACTACCGTAGTATGACACTACGATCTTCATCAGAAACAACTTCATGGAGTTGGCAATAGCTCTATTCTCAAACAAGTTCTATGCAGCGACCGCTCCCTCAACCAATTTTTCCACCCTTGTGACCTGCTGCATCCAATTCCCCTTCATCGCCTCCGTCCTCTGCTTCTTCCACACCTCCACCTCCTGCCCACCCCTCAAAACCCCGACCCTCATCGTTGACAGCAAATTATGTGCCGCGTTACTATGCTCATACACACCCCCGTTAAACACGCCCGTCGCATCCTTCCCAATCGCGCTCTTGATCAACATCTTTCCACCCGGGTGCTCGCTCACAAACAAGCTCACATCATGGATCACGCCCGCTACAGCGACCAGCATCTCGCCGTCGTCATTGCAGCGCGCTTTGAAATCGTCCCAATCGATGACGGGCAGTTGGGACAATGCAAGGCCCCAGTCGAGTGTCTGGCGCTTCTTATCGAGGGCTTTTTGTTGCTGTTGGAGGCGGCCTTTTTCAATTTCGTTGGAGCGAAATGTCTTGAGTGAGTGTGCTTGAAAGAAGGGGGGGAGGGAGAAGAGGTAGATGAGCCATTTTGTGGGATCGTATTGGTACCAGGTTATTGCGTTGCCTGTGTCATCATCGTCAACACAGTCAACTCCAGATCAACGGAAGTGGGATGAAGACAAGGGGGTTTGGGACTTACGGTAGTCGCTAGGAAACTCGTGGTGGAAATTATGATATCCTTCTCCCATCGTCACCAACGCCGTCAACATGTGGTCTCGAGGACTCCTCCGTTCATCAAATGGCTGCTCGCCAATCCAATGCGCAAGACTGTTCACGCAAAATGTAGCTTGTTGCACAAAACACGCACGCATAACGCCAGCGTACACTAGCCCTCCCCACCAATCCCCCCAACCCAGCCCAGCAACCATCATCGGAAACACCCATGCCGCAAACAACAAGCACTTTCCGTAATTCCTGTGCTGCCACACAACAACCGCATCGCTGTCGAGATCACCAACGTCTGTACGGCCCTTGATTTTCGGATCGGAGTTGAGAACCAGCCAGCCTATATGCGAGAACAAGAGGCCGCGCATGACGCTGTATGGATCTTTCATCGTGTCTGTCCACCGGTGGTGGGCGCGGTGATTCGCGCTCCACCATCTGATACTCCCCTGGATCGCCCCTGCGCCGGTGAACGCGAGGAGTATGCGGAGCGGAAGGCGCGCCGAGTAACATCTGTGGCTCCATAGTCGATGATAGCCGCCGGTGATGCCGAATGCGGTCAGGAAGTAGTATACAATGGACCAGATGAGTGTTGGGCGGGTGAGGGGCGTGGTGCGTGTCAAGTACAGGCCGAGAAGGGGTATTATGATTACGAGCGTGGTGTTGAGCCAATTTATCTTCTTGTACCAATTCCGCAAGGAGGTGGGGTGGTGTTGGATGTGTTGTGGTGGTGATTGGTTTTCTGGTATACTGTTTGACGCTGCCATGATGGGCAAGTTATCGTATCGACCAGATGAATGAAAGGTGTTAGAAGAACACATGCTGAAATTCTTATACTTTTCCTATCAAACAGCCCTACACCACCAATCCGCTATCCAAAACATGGGTGCCTGATCGCTCAACAAGACAAGCGGGGTAAAATCACTGTTGAACAGCTCCGAGACGCGCGAGTCTCACGCATGCAACCTAGCCTTTTCCAATGTATTGTCGAAACTTTGACCGGGTCCAGGTCGTAAAATGAAGCGGTGAACTTTGAAGTGACAAGTGCATCTGCGGAAGAGGAAAGGTGTAGTGAGGCTAGGCTGTTTGCGGTCAAGCTTGCGAGACGACGCCGGTCAGCTTGAAGGAGGGACCACCCTGCATAATAAATAGAAAGAGATGAAAAGGTCGTAGGAGTAACTGCTTGGAAAGTTGCTTGCGAGGAGGGTGGTAGAAGCGTTGATATCGGCCGACCCAATATGAGTCGCGTACACGTACGTAGTCGATGAACTGCAATCCAAACATCAACTGACTTGACTTTGGTGCATGTCAAATTTGAACGTTAGTGCGCCTGGTAGGATCCGCGAGACCCTTGTTACATGTACATACGTTGTGACGATAGCCCATCAGCGGAGCCCGAACCCTCTGTCGGTACTGCTGCATGTTTCATTTCACCTAACTGGTCGGGACTGGGAATTCCGAGGTACCGCTCCATTATTCTCCCATGTTCTTCTCCTCTTGTCATTCAGCTTGAATAAGGTGCTTCAAAAATTCCTTTCACCTGCGGTGTGGTTGTCTTGCTCACCACTCGAGTGCATGTCTTCGTGGCAGATGGAGCACTCGCCATTGACGGGCTTTCGACATTTTTGTAGACTTTTACGGAAGTAGAGAAAGCTGCTGGAGAGAATTTCCTTGTGCATAGGGAATACCTCTTATTTTGGTCCGACGGTGATGCGTACGATTTGGCGACCCAGCCTTACGACACTGTTATTCGTGTTGTGGCAATCACAGGCCACCTGGGAAACTGCTCACCTGATAGCTATTTTCCTTTGAGCTTCAGTGCGGCCTCCCGGAGCTGATTTGCTTGCGATAAGTTAAGTAGGTTCTACTTGGGACATAATCGTGGCTCGTGTTGGACGTGGCCCGGGATCCCAAAGCGAAGATATAAGCTGCGGGTCGCGTGTGGCGTTGAAGACACTATGAGGGAAGTTATAGAGTCTTAATGTTGTGTTAGCGCTATTGAGATGCGATAAAAAGGCTGAGGTGAAGGTCAGCTTTGTAGTTGCGGGGCTCTCTGAAATCATGCCTCATCCAAACCTGGTGAGCGAGACAATGAACTTCACTTCATTGCAATTACGCTAGGCAACCAAATTGTCAACTGAGATAGGTTGAAACGAAATTCCGAGTGTGAGAAGTTAGTTGGCTAAAGTGAGAAAAAATCTGGTATGCCTTCATATTAAGCGCTTTTGAAAAGGCAATCAATAGAGTCCCGGCGTCCAAGGCCTGGTGCAGTTATAGCCAAAATCATGCGTTAGAGAAGATCGAACCGTCGTTATTGGCCGCCTCGTTCTCTTCCATAGCACCTTACTCTCCCCCATGCTCGACTCTCCCAGCCTCTATTTTCAACCTCTCCAACCATGCGCTCCTAACCTCATGGTAGTCTTTCCTGTTCCTGCTCTCCAAAATTCTGTCCGCCAAGCTTCTCACAAACACGCCGGGCCACTTTGCGCCTTGCTTCTCAAACCACCCGGGACTCATGAAGGTCATGAAAACCTCCATGACAAAGTCCTTGATCTCCGCATTTGCATTGCCCTCTACAAACGCCCAGTGCACCGTACTTCCCCAGAACCTTGCTTCAGCCACCGTGAAGAACGCATAGATAACCGCGTCGCGGAAGGCCGTATCTTGCACGGCAGAAGCCACGGCCCAGCACTTCATCAGCATGACGTTGAAGGCGTCGGTGTTGCGTGTGATTGACGAAGGAACGCGGATTGCCGACGAGTACATCCAGTCAATATAGATCTGTACGGCCTCTGCATCCAGATTTTCATCGACATTCAGATGTTTCAGCAACGGCTCGTTCTTCCAGGGCGCGCGACACATGGGACATGTAGGAAGTGTGTGCCCGCCTTCGCGTTGAGCAGCCGCGCGCTTCCACTTCTCGATGCACATGTCGTGGATGTCCTTGCCGCACGTGACGCAATACGTGATGTCTTTTGTGATTGGGTTAAGGTCGTCCTGGCAGATGCAACATTTTTCAAACGCAGTGTCGGCGCTGCTGCACTTCCGAATCTTGCGGTTTTTCTGGAGCTGTGTCTTGAACAGGGTGGATGTGCGACAGATGAGGTCTTCGTGGACAGTGAAGCGCTTGTCGATGTTCGGTACTCTGAAGCGTACGATCTTGCTGCCGAAGCTGTGAAATTATTAGTAGAAGGCATATTCTTGAACGAGCAACGAGAACCTCACTTGGTGGGACCAAGCTTCCGGGTGGCACCGCGGCTCTTGGAGATAGTCATATTGGAACTTGAAGATATGGTAAGAGAGATAGAAAAGTCGTGGCATGGCTGAGCGTCTTATACAGGGGCACTCTTGGTCACTTAAGGTAATAGAAAGCAAGTTATCTACTAGTTCGAAAACGAAATGGGTTTTTCAGAGGTAAAGTACGGCGAGGCTTGCTGTCGATTTCATGTTCAAAGCTGCGTCACTAAGTCTTCGGCGGGATGCACTTTGCAAGAAGTGCCCTAGCCATCAAGAGTCGTTGATCCCGTGAGCGTGAGTTATGTAGCAATTTGCTGTAGGTAGAAAATTCTGTGATCTACATACTGAGACGACGCGTCGATAGACCCTCTAATATCGACACGGAGTCCCAATCCTGGCGCATTCATACGGCTTCTAGTAGACTTCAGAAACACTTGGGTAGATACTTATCGAAATCTAGGCTACAATACGTGCCAGCGATAAGCAGTGGAGTACACTTCAAACGTGGGTACAGGTTGCCAGAAACTCTCTCTTCGAAAAGTGGAATACGCCGACGCTAAGCTTGCTGAACTTGGTACGCGGACAATATGCGAGAGCGAGAAATTTTAACTAAGACGGTATACTGCAAGTAAGGCGGTGTACTAGAAGTAAAGGTGAAGGTGACAGCGCAAGTAAAGGCACGAGGCGTGGGCAGAGGTAGTCAAGGTACAGGAAGAAGTGGCCAATTACGACCGCCATTTTGTGCGCGACCAATGTTTACGAGAGGTTTGGATAGCGTAAGTACAAAGTTAAAGGACGTGGACTCAAGATGAATGACTGCTCGCAAACTGTCTGTGTCCGACCTACAGCAAAGGCACGGAGGCCAGACAGCGCTGGGTTCTCCGTTTATCTATACATCTCGTGCATAACGCTTACCATATATAGCAAATACTGGCTTATACTATTTGTGCTTAATTTTTTTTGGCAAACTAAACAGGGACGCACTACAGCGTTGGTGAATCAGTCCGCGCATTATCATTAGCCAACTAAGCTCAGGCCTTAGGTTTAATCTGGGATTGGCAGGTTCATAAGAGCAGTTATTTTTTTTGCCCTTTTTATTCGCTCAGCCTGTTTGGCCTATGCTCTCTACGTCACGGAAGCACTCGGAAACGGTTTCCTCAGCTTCGGGATAGACATCCTAGGGAATCGAGCATTTGCTATGAAAAGCATTTGACCGGCCGTAGATTCACGCTTTTATTTTGTGCCAAATTTCATTCGAGAATCGGCTGGTATCGTTTACTTGCCCAAACGCCGTGTAAAAGTAACCTGCAACATTCGCTATGCTCACACACCGATGTACCACAGTTCGACACCCATGACCTCAAACTTCTTTCCATCATCGCTGAGCGGCTCGTTGCCAAAGGTAGGACACGTATCGGAAATGCCATTTTCGAGATTGTCATCAAGCCAGAGGCCGTAGTGGCCATCACTACCGGCAGGTTAGCCAAATTCTCCGGCCTCAGATTCAGGTATGACTTACCCTCCGCCAATGCTCAAATAACCATGCTCGCAGAAAATCATGTAATCATTTACGCCACTGTAAGGGAACGCCTTAAACCGTATCCTGTCTGGGGTGCTCGTCCCGCTCCTGCTGGTCTTTCCTGATGCGGGCGGGGACAGCGCATCTTTCCGTTTTGATGTCGCTATTGTCGTCATTCGTGTCGCGCGCGTGGTATCTGCTGAGGGTGGTGGCGGTAGATCTCCGAGGTCGGGAAGCGAAGAGAGGATGTGTGCGCGCCAGAGAAAGCACTCGCCATTGCCGTAGAAGCTTGACGATGGGTGTGGGGGGTCTGACAGGTATGCCCCGAAAACACTCCCGCTTCCATCTCGGATAACCAACACGTAGCCGCCTCTTTTCCCACGGTATTCATCGCTCTTCTGGTATAACGTGGCGAGGCTCACACCGTTCTGCTCCAAACTGTACGCCAGACTCCACTCATCCACCAGCTGTAGCCTTGGTGGGACTAGCAACCGTATCTCCTCCGCCAACGCCTTGCTCAATAGCTCGCCCTTTCCCCGTGTACCATGCCTGTAGCCCTTCAGCGTCAGAGGTGTGAGTGGTGGCGGTTGAAAGGGACTCGCATGTCGGTGCGGAGGTTGGAAGACGTTTTGCATGTCGGATGCCGAGGTTGCCGTGGAATTTACTAGGCTGGCGAAGGAGTGTGACAAGGAAGATGCGCTGGACTGAAGCTGTGATTGTATGCTTTTCGAGCTGTTTTCTACGGGCCTAGAGCTTCTGTTTGCTTCTAGTTCGGGGCTTGTTTCTGTATTGAGGCGCCGTAGCACACCGGATACTGCATAAGAAATGGGGTATGTGAAGTACGAGGATGAGCGCGCGGGACGGGAGCGTGAGGCAGGAGGAGAACACTGTTGGTGGTCGGTTGTAGGCGGCATTGAGTGAGGTTGCTGACTAGAAATGAAGAACACGGCTGTATCAATTGTGGAGCGTCACACATGGGCGTGTAGAATTGAGGATCGTCGCAGATGGGCTGTTGCGCGAGGCGGAGAGCTGTGACGTTGCATGCTTAGTGGACTGACAGCTATTAGAGAGCCCAACGCACGGCATACATGCCAAGCCACGCAAGAAAGCCCGGTCGCTCAGCCACAGCTCACTAAACGAGACGGAATATTTCAAGAGCGAAACCATTATTTGTGATGAGGTTCGATATGACGTCTGCCTCGACTATTGCTTTTGCTCCAGGAACTTCGAGGTGCAGCTTTCCAGCCTTACCCGCTGCGGAACACTAGCGGTACCCAGAAAGCTTATTTGCCGCTAGCCGATAAGATAGCAGTCGTGATGCATGGGAAGCATAGTGTTGGTTTTGCCATGTGTAAAGAAAAGCTCAATCAGCTTCGGTCTCCCCAAGTGGCAGCCCTTTCGTAGTTTCAATGACTACCGTTTCAGGCGGATTTGCTGTGTTCTCTGCATCCTTAACCGCCTCCTTCGCCGCCTCCTCCATTTCTTGTTCACTTGGATCTTCTTCTTCCTCTTCTCCGGCGTTAGACCCGTCCTGGTCACAGTCTCCGTCTTCCCTCAGCTTGCCACCTTTCCTCTTCGGCATGACCTCCATGAAGGCCTTGCCCCAGTCGCCAAATTCCATCCACTTCAACAATATTTCATGCACGTGGTTTGTGACTAAAACTTGTCTGTCTCTCATCTCGAGATACTCTTTGATAGGTAGTTTAGCAGTCTTGATGCCACGATTGAATGCTCGTTTGTGACAGATGCCTTTGTGCCGATTCTTGTCGACTAAGCCTCCAATGATGTACGTGCCGTTGGGCTTGAGATGTGTGAGGACGTTGTCGGACTCGGAAGACAAGTAGATTATCTCGCCCTCTTCGCTTGATGCGTCATGCTCGGCTTGCTCCTCTCCTTCAAATGCCTTGGCAAGAGCTCCAATGTCGTCATCGTCTTGTGGAGTTGCCATCCATTCCTTCGACTTCTTTGCCACCTCTACGAAGTCTTCTTCGAAGAATTGAAAGCCTTTCCAGCTGGTGTACTGTTGCGCCAGGATGCCATCGAACCGCTCTTTCATCTTGCCGCCAAAGCTGCTTAGCGCAAGATGCGCCTTGTACTTGGCTTTTCGGTTGTCGCTGTAGCATCTGGTGATTTGCAGTCCCAAGCTCTTGAGTTCGTGATCGTACATGTACTCCTCAAAGTCGCAGTCGAATATGACAGTGATGGGAACCTGTGTTCCACTGCCCGCGAAGTGTCTTGGCAATCGTGATGGAGGCATTTTCGCAACATTTCCATTTGCGTCCATGTTCTGCTCTTTCCAGCTCTCACGTTTTCGTTCTTTACGCTCCTTCGCCTTTTCCTTTCTCTTGACTTTACGATCTTCGCGACCTGCTTCCCATCGCTCGAGCCGTCTCTGCTTCTTCAGCTGGTTCTTAGATATCTTTGCCTTTTCGCCATCCGCTGCAGGCGCATCCCCGGCGGCCTCTGTTGTTTCAGTTTCCTCGGCGGTCACGGGGACTGTCACAATGGCAATCTTGTCATCAGCCTCGTCGTCTCCATGCTCTAACTTGCGCATTTTCGCAGGGCGCTCGTCGGAATCCATCGTGTTCCAAATTGTTGTAATCTACAAAAATTGATGATGTCGAAAATGTTGCCCACTCAGCGTCGACAAATTATTATGCGAACACTAGCGTGCCAAGCAACGCCCTTATCGTACATGGTCGAAGCTCGGAGCGTCACCTCACGTCTCCCCATCGACGGCACCCTCAAACCCCAATTGAACCTCAAACAACAACCGCCCATCATGCCGCAGGACATGCCGCCCACCGGCGGCTACAGCCCCGTCCAATATAAGCGCAACCTGCCCGCTCGCGGCTTCCGACCCGTCGTGTACCTAATCGGAACGGGCGTGTTGATGACATATGGTTTCTGGAGGCTGGGACAGGGCACTAGGGAGCGCAAGTAGGTGTCCTGAAGCCAGGAGCAAACAATTGGCTAGAGATGAAGATGTGGAGCAGTGGTGCTGACAGCATTAGCGAACTCGCGCGCGAGAAGATGTGGGCGCGAATACACCTCATTCCTGCGCTACAAGCAGAAGAAGACCGGGATCAAGTACGAAGATATTTGGCAGATAAGGCGAGGGAGAAAGAATTGCTTGGCTCAGAGACCAGGGTCTACAACAGTGATAGGTACGCACTTGGGCGGGGGCATTATCTCGGTTATGTGGCTAACACCTTGGATTCAGGTTTGTTCGACCGACGTTCGCAGTCACCCCCGAGAACGAGACAAAGTAGAAAATCAACTTGCCGGTGTTCGAGCAGTCTCTGGAATTGTACATGCTCCAGTGGAGATGGGAGAGGAAAGGCAAGACCCGCAATGGTCTGTCGCAAGCAAATGGGATGCAATGTCATCGATTTCGCACATCGTCCCAACGCGCGGGTTCGCAAACGAGCAGGCACACGTGGGGATAAGACCTTTCCTCCCCTTGTAATAAAGCACGTGCATCTGACTAACGCCCCCGCGTGCACTCCTATGATATGGGACAACCTTATATTGTGGGCAGATATAGCCGGCTCTCCACAAGGTGGTAAAGCAGTGATATCCGGAAAATTCAATTTCACTAACAGCAGCCTGACAAGACAAAAGCATATGGTGCTCTTTTTTGTGTGCTGCTGCAACTTAATATTCATATTGGAGCAAATAAACCCCGCGTTTCACTCCAAAAGGGTTACCCAGAGTGAATCTGCGCATTTCTACCACGCCCGGGCTTGTGATCTAGTACATGAAGGCAACAGACTTTTCTTGAGGTACTGATCATCCTCGCCTGAGCGCCTCGACCCCTGCACTCAACCACTCCCAGTATTGTCGATCAGGTATTCAATCTACCCTCTTTGCTCTGTGAGGACTGCTCTGGTCCCTCATTCTCAATCATGGCTGCCGACCCCGACTGGGCCAATATATCCTGTGGAGAAGCCCCCAGTTCACATACAGACCACATAATAATCCTTCTCAGCCCTGCGGCGACGCCTTACAACCTATCACTCTCCAAAGTCCCCGAGACTTCTGACTTGCTCACTCATATCGGTCATCTGCCGCCACAAGAGCGCCAGGCACGTCTCCCAGCACTTGAGGTCGACATCATGGATGCGTACATCGACGAAGACGCCTATGTCAATACGCGCCGGGACACTGCACTAGCTGCGGAGCGCTCATGGGTTGACGTAATCAAGTTAAGCATTGCGGCAGAGGTTTTGCAGGACAGTGCCATGCGACTGCGCACAATCGCGGCACTCAAGGACAAAGCCGTCATCCTCTGTCTCATGGATACCACATGCTGTAAGCGAGACTAGAATTCCCCTGTACTGGCGACATGTTTCACAGCTTTTCGTGAATGATCTGAAGAGTCCGTTGACGGGTTTTGCATGTCGGAGGGGTAATTCAGTTCGCGCATCGCGTAATTGAGAATATGTTGAGTAAGAGGCCATGAAATTCGCTACTCTGTGGGACTTCTCTCTCAAAGACTAGGTAGTAAGCCAATTTCATACATCTTTGGCCAGGGGGGTGCTGCTCACAACACGTCTGCGCGTTAAATTTGAATATACTCTGCTCCTCCATAAACATCAGGCAGCACCTAGAGAAGGACGTTTCCTCATATCCATCGTGTGATGAAGAGAAGTCAATGACTTTCCACGTGGAAAGCACTTGTGCGTACTTACGTCCAACCTCGGGAGTACCAACGTGTTTTTTAACGGTCGCTTCTCTTATACTACGCTATCTCTCTTGTAGTCTTCTGCCCTTCCCTGGGCCTCGACTATACTCCAGGTAGCCCGTAGTCTGAATGTCCTCCGGATGCAGCACAAATGGTGAGAGCAGCTGCATGGTAGATGACATCCATAATCAGTACTTGCGATTGAGCCTGTTAAGGGTCAGTGTGGTCGATATAATCATTGTCAACCCAAGGATAAGAGAACTTGAATTGTAAGATAACGTTGATTGGTCTTGGATGGTAGCTGGAAGTTATCTGGGTCTTCCTAGCGAAAGTGGCCCACTGACCCCAACGTAGCTCAGCTGTGAGATCGCGACGTTTCCATGAGCTCATGAAGTGCCGTTCCATGTAGTTTGTGACTCAAGACTGCAGCACTGCAAAATCTATATCGTAGATTCCTCGCGAATTACAGCAAATGGCTGCTTTGAAGGGAAATTAGCATCCCTTTCGTCCTCTTGTACTGTTGTTCATCGATGCTGGCTAGCGACCTTCCACGGGGAAATGCGGCAACATGCCACACTCTTATCTGCAGCCCGATCAGCACTCAAAAGAAACGACCTCGTTCGCACTCCGTACCGCATGTTACAATATACGAGCGAAAATGGCAGGGGTCCCGTCCTAGTAAGAGGTATTATACGCTGAATAACTCAGTTTCCCACCTAAAAAATGACGGTGTGCTATGATAAACTTCTTGCCTGAATCAACGTCAACTGCCTACTGTTCTCCTCGTATCCTTGTAACTTTTCGAAGCTAAGATATAGGCGTTAGGAGTTTCGTGATCTTGTTCGTTAGGGTTGGTGAACAGGTACCTGTGACAATCTATATGAGCGCTTGAGAGCGAGCATGGGTTAGTGCTAATGAAGGATCGGCGATCGTCTCGTGTGGGGCAAGAAAACGCAAGGCACGCACATGGCGTGCTAGTAGATACTCATCGCGTCATTTCCCGATTCATTGCCCCTCCATCGATCTCTGTTCACCCCCAAAAAACTTTGCGGATCCTAGATCCCTCTACCTGCGGCATGTCGCACGAAGAATCATCGACTGCTGCTGCTTTGTATGAGTTGGGGCCCGCAGCTGTGTCAAACGTGGCGCTAGCTCCAAGGCTGAATACACTTGCCTACGGCGTACAGCAACATAGGTGTGTTTAGGGTACCGTGCGAGCTTATCATTCCATTATATGGGACAGGCGACGTGTGCAAAAAGTCCGCTCAACTCTTGTTAGCGAGGAAACGTTATTGCTCACCCCCATAAGCAGTATTACCCACCCCCACAACTTGCTATCTTTACCGCCTCTACAGTCACCCCACACACTAGAAATTTTTCTTAGTTGTTGCAGACACAATTAATATGTTAATTTTACTACATTAATTTTAGTTAAAAAAATTCAAAAAGTTAGTAGAGAAGTGCTGAAATGAAGTACAGAAGTTAAGGATTTTAGAAATCTTAGATTTTCTTAATTTGGGTCTAACGAGATCTGAGTATAGGGCTGGAATCACTTAAGATAGTTGGCTAATTTGGGCTTGGGGGCGTCTCAGGGGGTGGGCGGCAGCCCCTAGGGGGTGGGCAATAACGTCTCCCTTGTTAGCGGTTTCGTCTCTTGCGCAGAATGTGAGGGACTGGTGTAGGTAAAGGATTTAGTTGTGTTTGATTTACAAATGGTACCAGTACTATACACTCTAGCACTGCGGTTTTGCGTTACTGTCGACTCCGAGGTTGCTTCAAGTACAGCACGAGTTGGTGGCCCATTAGCGCTACCTTTGGTCTTCTATCTTGATTACTGCGTAAATTCTCACTAAAGCATATTATAGCTCATGCCCGAATCACATGTCTCAAAATTGTTGTAGCAAAGGAGAGAACAGTGTGTGGACAATTGGTTTTATTACAGTTGTTCTATGTATGTAGACAGCAAAAGAAATTCGTAACGTCTTTAAGCCCCAACCCGCTTCGGATCGAGACCTCTTGTTACCCTTGCATCCAAAAGCAGTGCTGGCACACTTCGGGCTAAGGAGTTGGTAGGTCAATCTTTCCCATCTTCTTTGACATGAAAGCAAGGCCTGCAGGTTTTAGGCTGGGGACTTATTAGAAGCACGCTCGAGGAATTGCAATTTCAGGTTTACTTACTACAACGACCAGGGTGTTGGCAACAGAGATAAGGCATGCGATGTTCGTTAATACATCTTTGGCCTTCAGTGTTGCAACCCAAACACAGCCAATTGCGGGTCCACCCAGCTGGATTATACATTCTAAAGCCATTGTTAGTCATACTAGAGAGTAGTACAGTGTGAGAGAGACATACTTTCTACGTGGCAGCCATCTACATTTTGATCCTTAAAGTACTTCACTATATCATTCCCTACCTTCTTCATATCATTCGGCCACTTTTTCATTTCGTTCGGCAACTTCTTGATCTCATCCGGCACCTTTTTGAGCTCTTCCGGCACCTTCTTGAGCTCATCTGGCAACTTCTCAAATTCATTCGCCACGGTCGACCCAAAGTGATCCAGGTCATGCAGAAAGTCCTTGAATGACGAAGTATCACGAACGGTGATGTCGGAAGGAGGAAAGATAGACTTGGAAGGAGCAACGACCATGGAGGCAGGAGCAGCCATGGTGATAGCGGCGGAAAGTGCGACAATAGTAGAGATGATGAACCGCATATTGATAGTTATGTTGAACGGATGGAAGATCTTGGGTGATTGAAGGCGTTGAGTGTAAGCGACAGATGGGCTGTTGTTTGCTGTTTATACTTCAGCGCTGGCAGCAAGAGTACCACCTGGATTCTACGGCCCACGCTAGAGTATAGTACTCAGGGCGGTAACGGTGTAAGACAGATTTACAAGCCGTAGCCGTAGTACTATCGCACGGACCGATTACGGTCACTACATTTGCTCTAATTGGCTGCCTAGAGCGCCGTTAGGTGAAATGCAGCCTCAAATCTTAACCTTATCAACGCTCCGCACGTGTTACTTAAGCTCCTTGAGGGAGCTCTTCTCGACGCCATGTTGGAGCTAGTTCTTGATAAGCTAGCAAGCTTTTGTCGTGTCGCCCATAAGTAAACTGCAATCGCACGTAGAAGTTCTCCTAGCCAAGCTGATCGCTCGGTCACGATCGCAGCTCGTAAGTAGGATAGTAAGGTAATCAACGGCCTAGGCATGGGCCAGTCGGACCGTGTCACAAAACAGAAGCAAAAATTCACGTTGTTAGACTAACAAATAGCCCGGCAGCATGTGAACATCTCTGATTTTTTCATGTGGTCCAATTACGGCTCCAACTGTGGTATCAGGCAAAAGTAGTGTAGGCGGCGAACGGTTGCTCGCGATTCGCAAGGGTTTTGACGCAGGAGCAGGCATTGCAGCCAGTTGAGACTCGAGAGTTATTTCAGCTCCGCCTTACTTTTGCCTGACGCCACATATAGTACGAGTAAACTGTCACCACTACGCTTACGGGACCCACCTATTCACCGCTAAAACTTGTTGCTTATGTACATACCAATCTACCGTGCTCCGTAGACATGTCACATTCGCGAGATAGAGATTTACCCACGGAACTTCTGTAAGCAGTACTCCGTACGGAGTAACAGTAGCAAGTATTACCACATTTAACTCTTAGTGTTGCTAAAGTTGCTGTTGTGAGGATTTGACTACCATGGAGCATGGTGCTCTGCTTATACCACAGAGCTCTCCTGTAAAAGTCTCTAACAGCCAAACGAATTCGCATTCCAGCCCGTGGTACTCCGTACCGGCCTTTCGAGAGGGACTATGTAAGTGAAGCCGTGCCTTTCGTGTTCACGAGCCTGAACGTTCTTGGAAGGTTATCAAACGGTGAGTCGGTGACCTTCATTCAGGGAGGACTACTACGACGATCTTGTTTCACATGCTCAATAAGTATTAGTGCATAGATACTGCACTAGCGCTAGACGTAGAGCGGGTCCACTTATCAGATGTACACAGTAATACGGAGTACTTAGTGGTAAAGAGGCACACTGCGATGCTTATCATAGTGTAGCTTGAATATCTAGCACGTGGAGCGGTAACACTAGCGACCCTGCTTGCTGCACAGAGTGCTTAAACGGTGACACTCATTCCTGCATGCACCGCAGGAAGAGGAGATGATAAGCGTTATCGGGCCATGGCACTGCTAGCTGATCTGGGTAAGAAAGGCGCTGATCTGCATGATGCAATCCCTGACCCCACGCACATCAAGCTTTCTACGCTGCTGTTAGGGCCAGCCCAGCCTAGGGAAACGTTGTTGCCCGCCCCCACGCGGGTTGTGTATTACCGTTTAGAGCCCCTGCAGTGACCTCCCGCGAAGCTAAACGAACCCCTTCCTAGCTTAGTCCGTAGATAACGAGGAAGATCGTGCAGATCGCCAAGTAACTCCGCGTGGTTGAATGTTGAAACAAGAGCTCTAAGCTTTTGTTATCAGCTGTCATGCTTTTCCAATCTTGGACAAGCGCCTCCGACCTATTGGAAACTATGCGGGAAGACGCATGTCAGCCATGCTGATAACCCACCAGGCCATGACCTATCTCAAATACGTAACATGTTACTCCGCGGAGCGGGGCGAAAATCATCAGTGAAGCGAATGCCTTGACTTGCTCCGCTCGCAGTACTTGCCTAGCTTATCTCGTGTGGGTATCAACTTTTGGTGCTTGTAGCCACGCTTGTGAAGCTGCGCATCTGCAGGGGAGACCCCCTTCGACCTCCTAGCTTAGGTACATAATTAATCTTCATTTTCGCTAGCCAATCAGCATCAGGCTTATTCGGCGAATCAGATCGCTAGCTCTGAATCCTCCGATCCCAAATCTAAAGCACCGCAGGCGGATAATGGTCAAGACTTGTACTTGTCTCTTCATTTGAATCTACTATAGAGGGGGACATTAACACTAAAGAACCATCAATAGTGGAGAAGGAATGTTCATCGGAATGCATGCTAGGCAGATTGCGTTGACGGTGATGCCTTCTTTCACAAAGACGGGTCCAGATGCGCGGACAAGGCCTAGGATGCCATACTGTGAGGCGGTGTATTGAGGACACTTGAGTCATTGAGCTGCTGTGTAATTAGCATTCATGTTCTACCAGGCATTGCATGTTACAGATGACTTTACTAGAGACCGGCTGTACTCTGTACTGCTCGTAGCGACAAACTTGCCCTTCCCACCACCAGCCTCCTTACTCCGTCGAACATAGTACTTGAACAACCACAGGCCCTGAATTACATCCTCAGATTTACTTGCATAGTCTTCGTGTTCAACAACTTCAAAATACTCTCCGTATATAATCCTTCCTTGTCGCCAACATCATACAAGATCTGCCTATCATCGATCCCTGCATTTGTATGGCCGAAATCGAGCCTCTTACCATCCCACTTATATGCCTTCTGGAAGAGCTGGGCTTGTGAAGGAGAAGATGAGATATTTGCCTGCACAAATGTCGCGTCTAGTCCAAGAGCTGATGCGACTTTCTCGCCAGTTGTGAGGTTCATGTCAGCGACAACAACTCTGTAGCCTTTGCTGTACATGTGCTTCGCGACAGCTTCGCCGATACCGGAGTCAGCGCCTGTTACGATTGCTAAAGACTTTGACATGGTATTGATGCTTCGACCATGTTGCCGGAGATTGATGTATCGATAATCTCCAATTCTTCAGCTGTGCATATCAAGAACAAGGTGGACCTTTCGAAATCGGATCTGTTCACCGTAGAATCCATGTCTCCTAAAACGCGTCGGCAAGGCCATCATTACCGCGTGCCTGGTATTGTGGAGAAAAAAAGACCCCACATTGAACCCGGGAAACGGGACAGGATTCTGGTGAGCTTCCCCGCACTACCGGTAAACCACTTAAGGTGTGCAGGGTCACTGGCGAGCAAGATGGAGATCTGTATGGGCACATTGGTTGGGAGTATTATGCATGTGTAGTTCGACGCTGACAGGATATTCGCTCTCGTGTAACACTGCGGTACAAACGCGGTGTTAAATACCCCGCGTGGAATCGTGTAAAAAAACCCCGCAGAATTCCCCCCAGAAACACCGCAAAGTCGTCTATATTTACACAGTCTAGGTAAATTTACACAGTAAATATACACTATTTCTAACTTTGTTATTTCTCCTCTATTTATCTCTCTTGCGTCTCTTTACTTACCTTACTCCTCCTGCGTTACTTTACTTACCTTACCCTTCTACAATACGCTTGCACAGAGGGTAGAACATAACGCGCGCAGGTTAAAATCTAAGGTTTAGTAGGTTTAAAACAGAGAGAGAGAGAAAAGGTAGAAAATTAGTAGAAATAGAGAAGAGTTAAAAATAAGCAAGAAAAAGTCTTAGCAGTGAACACTAAAATCTTACATATAACGCAAAAAAAATTTATACTAATAAAAGTAGCAGGTAAAAAAACACTACTTTAGTGTAAAAAACACTGCAGCTATGTAAATATCCCCTACGTGCGGTGTTAAAGAGTGAATTTACACGATACTGCGGTGTATATTAACACCGCGCTAGGTATTTAACACCGCATTTGTACCCCAGTGTAAGATGCTAGTCATTGTAGCGAAAGAAACATGCTTGGAGCGTTGTCAGGGACAGAGGAGCATGGAAGCTAAATACCGGTATACCCGAATGCACACCTGTAGAATACCTCGCATCCAGCTGAATACCATCTTCCCTTCATCAGCCCCACATCCATTGCATCATGCCACCGATCGATCGCAACAGAAGCCACGACGCCAAAGTCGTAGAAGCGCACAACACCCTGTTTGACGAAGGCCTCGCCATCCGCCATGCGATAGCCGGCAACTCCTACTACATAGACGCCTCCCTCGCGCAGCACTCCTCTCTATTCTCCAAGCTATTGCAGGAGCTCGTCGCAGAGGTAGGCTAGGGTTGGATATGGTCTCGCCCAGGCTAGACTAGCAAGCAGCGCAGTCTGTTGAACTTGAGAATGCTGTGCGCATTGAATAGAAGTACGGAGCTAGGTGTGCATCTCGGAGGAGCTTTGAAGAACGGGCTGAGCGAGGAGATCCGAGAAGCGTTGTTACAGGTTGGTGTGTATTGTTGTGAAGGCTTCCATCTGATTATGCATAAAAATGCATGGACCCGTTTTGTAGCTGCATGAACCTGTATTGTTTGCTACCGTGATGACGGTATAAGACATCTACTTTGAAGTAGACTGAATACTATCTCTTTCATCATGTTCTAAATGTCCTTGTCTCTCTAACCGTTCAACATGTATGTTGGACTGCTGGCATGTAAGTGGTGTATATGGTTCGCCGGGTGTATCCTGACACAAATAGCTATCAAGGGGTTCAGGGTTGCCTAAAAAGCTTTGGAGGACTGGAGGAAAGAAGAGGGTAGGATCAAATCTTAACTGTAGACGTTGATGCGAATGGGGAGATTTTCAACTACCTCCCAGTAGTGAACATGTCCCATGCCACACTCAACTGGTCAAGATCGTCATTTGCTTGTTCGCTCAGCTTCTCGTCTCTTCTCCTATTATACCCAGCAGTTCCGATCAATCATAGTAGAGTATACTTTGAGAACGAAGGTAGTATTTGCTCATCACATGCACACGACTATTGTATACTTTCCCACTCCTCAGGCCAGCTACACGAACAAACTACATAGAGAGGCGAGGCACGTGATGTTGACCAAAAATGCTACTTAGGGCGCACAGCAGCCTGAGAAGGTCTAACGAATCACGTGCACTATAGTATCGCTGGGTCTACGATTGGCTGTGACACTCTGAAAAGATTGTAGGGTATGAAATGGTTGCGATTGAGCTGTATGAACAGCAAAATCTCGGAACATACGTCTGAACATGAAAGGGATATCTTATTCGCTGTGCGATTCTCTACATCAACCCTTTACGACAATGTCTTTCACCAGATCCCCACCCAACCTCCTAATCTCATTAATTATAGCCACTTTATTCAACTTGATATCCACATCTTTGACCTTTTCCTGCTCGCCGCCCTTTTTCCGCAATGGCTCACTGTTCCACCCGGCTTTGATCTTCCAGCTCCGCTGCCCAGTAACCACAGGATTCCACAGTCCGACGATCTTATCGAGTGTTTCGGGATTCCAGAACCAGAGTACGGCGTCGCCGTACACTTCAAGAAGTTCTTGCGCAAAAAGCTGTGGAAGTGGTGTCGTAGAGGGGGCTTTGCGAGACGATTGCTGAATTTCAAGGTTCTTGAACTGAACATCCGACTTCCGCTTCTTCGACATTTGAAGTGTGTGCTTCGGATTGACATTGATCACGATGTCGTACTCCAAGTAGTTGGGGCTAAAGACGGATTGTTTTGAAAGCTCGGCTGGCAGATCACTAGCGTTGTTGATGTGTTTCAACAGACGATCGTCATCTGTGCGCACAGCTTGGGTAGTAGCTTTCGCCAGCGCGGTTAAGCGCGCAGCAACAACCTTCTCGGGCTTTGACTTGTCTGTCCAGGTTGTACCTTCCTCGTCGAGGTTGGTGGCAGCGAAGAGTACAACGCGATTCATCGCGGGATCAATGCGACGCCATGCCTCGAACCGTGTCTGCAAGCGCTCTAAATCTTCTGTTTTCATGCCCTTGGAGGTTGCATCCACCAATTCTGCCGGATTGTTCGAGAAAGTCGTCGAGAAGTCGACGATGAGCGGTACATGCCTCCAATCCCATCGACTAATCCAAGCTAATGTTCGTAGAAATCCAGTAGTCGCCGTAGAAGGCACAGACCAAGGTTGTGGTTGCAAGAAAGTCCGAGCGACAAGAAGCTCTATGAGTTCGGGTGCGAAATGTGGCGTGAGGAGATGTGACGCGAACCATCGCTTGACCAATCTTATCGAGGGCGAAAGCGCGAGGAAGCGCGTAGACAGCGATTGAAGGATCTGTGAGTGTAATGGAGATTGAATGAATTCGCGCTGGTACAATGCCAATGACGTAGCAGCCGACTCTCTCGATGCAGCGTCTAAAGAGGAGTCCTTGAGCTGCCTGTCGAAAAGCGTAACCTCGCGATCATGGTAGATTCGAATGCGGAAAGTAAAGCCCGTAGCAGCGGTTACATCGAGGAAAGCTTGGTTTTGAGCTGGTTGAGACGAATTCTCGAGCCCAACACGAGCAACGTAATCTTCCTTCGCCTGTACCAATAGGTCCGCGATTCTCAGGAGGAAAGCAATCTTGGTACGCTGAATAGCACAAAGGTCATCAGGCCATCGACCCGAGCCTTCAAACTGCAGTACAACCGAGGCTGGCGAGTTTCCAGGAACAGGAGGCTCAACAGAAGTATACCGGAGCTGGGAGTCGGCAGCGCGAAGGTGTCTCAATTGAAGCGGTAGATCTTCGAGGTCACGGATATCCTTCTCGAGAGCGGCGAACGTGTTCATGATCGGCAGGAATGGCGCAACACCTGATTGTCCTTGGATGCGACCAGCCGTTACAAGTTGTGCAAAGGTGTCGCTCGTGAACTTTGCTTGCTCCGCAACTTGCGCGCCAACATGCTTGCTAAGTATGTACAACACGATCTGTTCAAATACAGATAGAGAAGCATCCTTTGATGACCAGACCACACTTTCTAGGATGCTACCATCTTTGAAGCGTCGGAGCTCGGACTTCTCGCCCCAGAACTTGCGAAAAGCTGCAGCTTCCTGTTTATTCTCGGCGGAAGGGCCGTGATCAACGGTGCGACTGGCATTCGCTGGATCTGTAGTAAAGCTCACGAGCAAACTCCCGCGCAAAGTAGATTTTGGCTTTGGCGAAGATGTGCTCCAGTCTTGTTCTTCGGGCAGAGTGAATGAGATGGCCGTGATTCGATCTGTCAATGCTCGCGTTAACGCATTATTGATCTTGCGACAATGCTCGTTGAGACCATGTTCGTGGTCATCGCTTACTACATCTGCCTGCAGTGCTAACAGGGGAATCTCTAGAGTGGCGTCGTACTTGAACTTGGGTAGTTCGGTCTTGAGAATGAACGTGGAGTCGAACTGATCGAACACAGAATCGCTCAGCATGTCCACAGTAGCTTTTGCTTCAATTTGTAGGCGCTTGTAAGACCACTGGGTCATCTTGAACAGGATGTTATGTCCCCTAGACCCGTCAAAGAAGACAGGGACAGTTTCGTTCTTCGGAACAGTGACATTAGGTGCCTGGATCATGAAAGGCTTCTTCGACAGGTCGTGGCGCGCAAGAAACTGAAGTGTGGCCTTGAACAGCTGATAGCTGCTATAGCCCGTAGACAGTGCTTGTCCACCGATTCCCGTGTTTGGCTCGAGCAGCAACGCCATAAGTGCGGACCATTCAAAGTTTCCGAAACCGCCTTTACGTGAGCGACTGCCGAGTCCACGCTGCTTCAACCACACACGGCCAAGGATGCAGGCATCCCGAAATGCATCAGCCTTGGACGCTGTGGCATGCAAGAGCTTGAGGTAAGCAGTAATATTCATCTCCGACTGGACAGTGCTGTTGTAAAATGGCGTAGGTTGAAGTGCCTTGCCCGACGATGCATCTTCGGTGCCTTTGGGTCGCACACAATTCGAGCCTGGAACCAGCTTGTTTTGTGAAAAGCTATTCTCTGTCAAGGCGAGCAATATGTGAATATCACAATTTGCGCTCGAGAAGTCATCTGCGTCTCCATTGCCACTCGGATGGACCACGAGAACAGGCTGGAGCTGGTTCCCGTTCAAGTAGTCAAACGACAATTTGAATTTGTGTTCCTTGGAGGCCTTGATTCCAGCAGCCAGACAGGCCAGGTAGTATGCGCGCTTGTAAAAGTATCGGTGGTTCAGGTAATCCTTGTCTGTGAAAAGGCTCTTGGGCATGGTGACCACGAGATCGATCGAGAATCGGTCGTTGGTACGCGTCGCGACCTTGAGTGGGTAGCTACCAGTGGCATTGATGCTTGCAGGTCGCTCAAATTGCAGCTTGTACTGCGCATCTTTCGGTGGGCGAGGGTTGGGAAAAGGTATCGTTACACCGGTTGGCTTGAGAACTTTCTCCGCTTCTGTGACCTACCATCTATTAGAAGCTGATGGGTCAAAGTTAGTTCTGTTGTACGTACAGGAAGCGCGTCTCGGCTAGGGATTTGCTCGACAATTGTCTTGAGTGTCCGCATCGCATTCTCGGCCGAAGCTTCGTTTTTGCCATACTTCAGCCGGACTTGCTCCAGAAGCTCATCGACTTGCAGCTTGAAGAGGTTTGACTTGAAGGACTCGGCGGTGTATATCCCTTCTTGGAGGCCCGAGGTAGGTCGTTTGGGAGGCTTCGATTGAGTTTTCGCGTTCGAAGCCGGCGCCGGCTTCACCTCCTCGTCATCCACAGCTTCAGCGTCCAATTGGACTTCTTCTTCTTCTTCTTCTTCTTCTTCGCTTCCATCCTGGAGATCTTCGAGATCACCCATATCATCTGCGCCGCTCATGGACTCATCGCTGCCATCAACGCTCGCATCGGACGCTGCGTCGCTAATCTCGTCGAATCCTGCAAGGCTGCCTTCGCTATCTCCTTGCGAGTCGCTGTGCTCCAGCTTTCTTCTCTTCGTCGCAGGTGGCGCCATTGTCGCAAGGTCGAGTTGTAGTTGCACTGAGGAAACACCACGGGATTTCAGCGCGAACTTTTTTGGATGACTAAGTGGGCCCTGCACTATCGATAAGCTTTACCCCGGATTTAGCTTGGGCGCGGCGCGTTAGAGCTCACATGCCCGCCCAGCACTCCTCAACGTGTGGTCAACCGTCATCGACTGGTCACCGTACACACGGATATCATATGGGCTGATCCTTGTTCGATGGCCTTCGCATAGGGTCTGATGTATCTAATGTATCTTCTCTATCCACAAATATAAAGCTCTTCTTGACCCTCTTCATCTGGTGCACTCCATCCGCCCTGTTCCCCACCACAAAGCTCGCCCGCTTCACGCGCGGGTCATCCCTTCCTCTTAGAAGCAGTCCACAACTTCGAGCAGCCAGCATGGCGTGGCGCAGCTCTGGCACAAGCAATGCAACTCTCATAGCCAATCTGAAGCAAAACGGGCTAATCGGAAGCGAGCGCGTCAAGGTAGCCATGCTGAAGGTACACCCTATCCTTGCGAGAATACATGTGACATTATCAAGCACGATACTGAAATCGGTGCAAGGTCGATCGTGCACACTACGCCCCTTCCTCGCCCTACGAAGACTCTCCCCAGCCCATCGGCCACGCCGCCACAATCTCCGCACCTCATATGCACGCCTCAGCATGCGAATCGCTCCTCACGTACCTCCAACCAGGCTGCAACGTCCTCGACATAGGCTCGGGGTCGGGCTACTTGACTGCGGTACTAGCGAATCTTGTTGGACCTAGCGGTTCGGTGATTGGCATCGACCACATTCAACCGCTGGTAGATATGGGCCACAGGAATATGGCCAAGTCAGAAGAAGGCCGGGAAATGTTGGATAGCGGACAGGTCAAGTTTGTGATGGGCGATGGGAGGAGAGGATGGGAGGAAGGAGCGCCGTATGATGCGATTCATGTAGGTGCGGCGGCTGCGGAACATCACAAAGTCTTGGTCGATCAGTTGAAAGCACCAGGAAGGTTGTTTGTGCCGGTCGCGGACGGGCATCTGCAACACATCTATGTCATTGACAAAGCCAAGGATGGAACTGTGGAGCGAAACAGGTTGTACGGAGTACAGTACGTGCCATTGACGGATGCGCCGGAATGAAATACGCTAGTGAGGAGAACATAAAAGTAGTATCAGCAACAAGAACGCTGGCACAACCAACCATGTGCAGCTATCGTAGCTGGAAATCTCATTCTTCAAAAACATGTCCAACGAACCCCTCAAGTCCTGCAAGACCTTTGGCTCCTCTTTCATTGCTGCCAGACAACCCTGGACCGCCACCGGGCATGACCAAAACTTTCGCGCCGTGCTCCACAAATTCTCTCGAGGCAATGAACTGGAAAGTCACTGTGGTAGCTGCCGTCGGTTCGTCTGCCTCATCTTCGAAGCCGAAACCGAAAGCATCCTCATCGTTTTCTTCTGTATCACTACTCTTGACGCTTGCAGCCTGCTGCGCAGTTACAGAAATGACCTTGGACGACGCTCGAACACTAGCGAAGTAGAGGACTACTGCACTTCCAACGGTTAGACCTTGAGCAGCGCGGGTCTGTGACCCTTTGAAGCGCGCGGTGATGATCCTGGAAGCGCTTGGTTGCCAGTCTGTCAGTACCATGCCTTTGCGAATTCTGTTGATTCCGGGGCTTAAGATGCGTGTCTCAATCGGCACAATGCCTATTGTCCCTACCTGATCTGCATGTAGAGTCCGGACGGGGAGACGTAAGTTGCGCAATGATGTAACACGAACTCGCCGCCATTCAGTGTGATAGTCATGCAGGGACGCATCTCTCGTTTGTGTCTTCTTCAGAGCACCTGGGAATGAGCGCGATTGTGGTAGATTCGAGCTGCGCAACGACGGTCTTCCACCGCCACTGTCGCTATCATCAGAGCTCGTGTCTACAGGATACGGCCCGAGCAACAGTTCGTCGCCGACGGTAACCTTGCCGTAGCGTAGGTAGCCCCCGATAATTGCAGACCCGTCGGACGACGCTCGAGTCTGTACGCTGTAAACATCTTCAATGTGGAATAATTGCGCTGGTGCCGCCTCTGATCGGCTGTTCGAGTGCGAGGGTATGGGCAGCTGGCGCAGGAGAGCATGTAGTTTGTTCATGCCTGTTCCTCGGGTCGCGCTAGTGAGGACAATGGGAGCCGTCGTAAGTGGAGAAATTGACAGAGCCTCCATTATCTTGCCGGTTTCCTGCAACTCTTCTGAAGAGATTGTGTGCAAGTCCGCTTCCACAATAGCTCCGGTGGTGTCCGGTAGGATACATGGCTTACGTCCGGCTTCCTTCAGTACGGACAAAAGCTTCGACAACGTTTGTCGTAGGCCCGCCTTGGTAGCTAGGTCATACTTGGTGATGACAACCACCAGTGGTAGTTCTAGGTTCAGGCAGAGCTGTAGATGTGCTTGCGAAAGATCGAGGTCTGCAGAGGCGGGTCCGAGCAGTTCTTGAGGCGTAGGCGAAGCTCCGATTCTGCCTGTAGAGTCGTCTGTATCATCTGCAGGGATACACAGCAATGTCCAATGCGGTTGCCTACGTACGGCTGTCAGCGAGTGTAATTTGAGGCTTGCTTCGTGAGCTCTGAGAAAGCTGCGTGAAGATTCGGCCGCAGAGATTTTATTGAAATAGACTGTCTCTTTGTGGCCTTGCAACAACTTACCATCCAACGATTCCACGAACAGTTGTCCTTCTGAAGCGCGGATGTCCTGCAGAGTCCGATAGAACGATCAGTCGCCCATTGTCCGCAGCCTCCACTGAGGCATGAATGTCAGTCCATGATGAGACATCACCTGAACCATATCCTATGATTTGAGTTGAAGTAGCATCGTCACACTCGGTTTTATCACGATAGCCGATCAGCTCTTGTGTGACAGAGCTGGTCATACCAGATGCAATTTCATGCCTATGCTTGAGAAGGCTCAAGCGACTCTTCCCACGTCCGTTATCGAGAGTGGCTGTAGAAAGAGTGCCGATCAAACTAGACTTTCCGGACATCGTGGCGCCAGTCACCGATACACGCAACTGCTCCGCACTCCAGTGGGCGCTGTCAATCCCTGGCGCTGTCGAGGCTTTGCCATCATCGCGAGCAGGGACGTCGCTCGCGGCTTGTCGTGCGTTCGTCGTGTGGTCTACAAGATGCTGGAGCGGCCGGACGAGCGCTTCTGCGACTAACAGTCGCGACGTATGTAGCTTATGCTCCGAAGTACTGCGGTACTCCTCCCACTCACATTCACCGACTGGTACCATACGTACGACCTCGACCCCACATCCTAGGCTTGCGGCCATAGCTCGCAGATTCTTCAGACTTTCATCCATCTCATCTTCTGCCAAGCCTACGATTGTGCCATCATCGGCGACTCCGATCTCATACAGAGCACCCTTGCTCTCCTCCAACCCAGGAAGCAGTCGCTGTAGCGACTCCGGAGAGGAGAGCGCACCGTTGGGGAACTGGGGAAGCACAGCGGTCGTGGTGGAGGAGATGTGATACGAACATGATTGCTGCAGGCGCCACAACAACTGCGTTGTCAGCTGCTCGAGGCGGTGTTGCTTTGACTGCGTCGATGCGAGTGTTGGAGGAGTGTCGGAGAGGAGGCCTGATTCAGAGACACTACGATCAATTGAAATAGGCGCAGGAAGATCATTGCGTCGCAGAGAACCCGAAACCCGAAGACCTGTGGTGGCGCGTGTGAACGATCTTCGTCGGCGAAGAAGCAAGTGCAACTTGTACTCCGTCGGGCCCTCCTGTGGCTCTGCCTCTAGCCTTGTGATGTTTGTATAACCTGTTGTAGGTATTAGCGAGCCAATGCTGGTCGCCTCGTTCGTGGGTGGTGCGAGCTTCGTGGGGAGGAGCTTGGCCTGTCGCCATGGAGTCGGCGTCTTCGTAGGGTCGGCAGCTGGGGGCGTCACCCATGGTGAAGACACACGAGGCGGATCAGGGTCAAAATTGAATATGGAAGCCATGTCGCTGCTCCCCGGCCCCAAAGATACAAACTCTATACAAGAGTAGAGTGTGATTTTGTTCTATTCGCTCAGATGGCTGTTTGCTTGTACACTTTATCTCAGGGAACCCCTTGTTGTGCTAAAGCCCGTGGATTTGTGTGAGAACAATGCGTCCGGAATAATTGCGATAATCGTGCGAGCATTTTGACGGATGTGGAGTGCGAACGATAAGTGAGACTTCGACTAGCGATGACTGAAGCAACTCGTAGAAGAGTCGCGTGAAGTTGCCAAGTTGGCGATCACTGATGGATGAGACACATGTCAGTGGCCTTAGTTTGTGATTTGTTCGTAATCTGCGACGTGGTGTTGAATGAGTTGTGAAGTGGTGGTCTGCGACGTGCCGTTCGAATTAAGGTGAGGTCAGGGCTTGGCGGGGAGTCAGTGGGGAAGGCGCCGACGCACCACCTGCATCATCATGGCTCCACTCAATAATGACTCCGTTTCTCTCCATACGAAGTCAACGCCCTTGTTGCGCCCTCAATCGCGCTGAAAATAGGCTGCTCTACTCTGCCAGAGCACGTGAAAATAACGAAATTGTCTACAGAAATGGATGGGCCGTAGTGTCAAACGCAACGTGTGTAATCTTGACAATCTTCTATTAAAAGCCAATACCAGCTACCCGGTGGCGGTGGTCTTAAAGGACAGTCGGAATACGTGCGTTATAAGGGGTGCCGTATAATTATAACGTGCCTTCGTATACACGTCACAGCACACGACATTCAGTAACTTTTTTGCAGAATCCCCCCCAGAAACACCGCTAGAGCGTGTATATTAACACCGCGCCGGGTATTTTACACCGCATTTGTACCCCTATAGTTGTTTTGGTAAGCCTGGCCGCTTTGGCGCCGGCGGGCATTTCTTGAACATGTACGATGCAGCATTTGCGACGCCTGGGGCAGGATCGTAAGGCGTTTTGAGCTCCCTGGACGACCAGAGATCAACATGTATAAATTCCTTATACCCCACCTCGAGGCCATGGCAGTCGCGTTCGGTATATGCGTAAATGCAGTACGGTCCATCAGCTTGAGTGGTTGGCGCAGCCTGAGAGAATGAGATCCAGACTGCGCCTGGAGCATGGAAACACATATCATTGTTCCCAACGTCGAAACTAAGCTTCCCAATTTTCTTCCTGTGTACGTCACCGAAGGTGGCGTATACGTCGGCCGCAAGACTGGTAGTGGCTAAAGCGCTGAGCGCAATGGCCTGAATGAACAGCATACTTGCATACAGCTCAGGGACGGGAACTGTAAAGGGTAAGCTTAAGAGTGTTTCACTAGACCCAAGCAGATATGATAATAGGGCTTTACATTGGCTTGTACTCCGTATAGTTGCTGATAATACGGATTAGGCAAGTAGCGATGAGGGTTTTGAATAATCGAGTTGGTGTGTTGTTGCAGAGAATGACAGGTTGACGAATCCGTGCTATTTCTTATTTCTTTGGTGCACGTGGACTGATAACATTGCTCATCACTACTGAGTACTCCGTACCAGGAGATGTCCTCCGTAAGATTATGCTGATATGGCGGCCGAAGTGCCACCGATTTACCAGAATCCTTGCCTGCTTCAATATCGACGCATTGACAGAATGTACGGAATACATAAATCTCCAAATGTCGCAGACACAAGGATGACCCACTTAGTTGCGGATTGGTTTGAACGTGTTGCGGAAGGACGCTGCCGAAATCACGGGTCGCCGTGCTTGCATCACTATGCGAAATTGCTCTTTACAAAACCATGTCAGCTCGTCTGAATCATGCTCGCCAATCGTGAGGCTATCGATTTTCATTTCAGGCAAGTCTTCTGGAGTCCAGGAGATAAGGGCGATTGTGGTAGCGATATTTTCCAATATGCACCGCAGCGTTACACAACATTGTCGCCTAGACCATGGTGTCATTGCGGCCTCGTTGTGTTGGACTCTTCTCCGCTGGCTCTCGGTCTTGTTCGTCTTCGATGATGAACTATCGTTGGCCAAGAGAAGGACCATGTAGAGCGCTGTGCCGTTACGGGACATACTGGTACCCGTCCCCACTGGGAGACGTTACGCCGCACCCCCATACGAAGTATCGCGCACCCTCCTAAGACACTGCCAAGGCCAAATCAGCCAACCATCTCAATTAAATCTAGCCCCGCACTCACATTAGGTTAGACCTAAAAGTCTAAAATCCAAACTTTTTAAATTCCTCTACTTTAACAGCACAAATAAGCACTTCTACAACGTTTTTTTTGGATTTTTTTACACATATGAAATCTGCGTGATTAAATACATGTTATGCATCCTTGACACAGAAAATATTTTAGGTGTTTGGGTGGCTTTGAAGGGCTTTACAACAGGGGCTTATGGGGGTGCGCGATACTTCTCATATGGGTGTGCGGCGTAACTTCTCCCGTCCCCACTAAGAGACTAAGCGGAGCTTAAACAATAGTGTCGGTTCGACCTCTAGCTTACTGTGTATGTATGTCAGAACCCGCGTGGTCCGCCATGACAGTACATATGAGTGGTGCTGATAGCGGCGGACGAGTGCTTTGAACCGCCTCTCTCGTGGCCCATATGCAAGATGTGCACTTGACATGCAGACCCGGTGCGCCCAGTAATGAGAGTCTAGAATCAATCGGTATGCACTTTGAGCCACAACATAAGGCCTGACGCCCGATGATTATGATCAAGGGACGCTGAACAGTACGGAGCGGAGTACGGAGTACTCCGCACTCCGTATGGATACATGGCTGTGGTCCAGGAGACGAGGACTCAGGCACCACGCGCTGGCTCCTGCCCTTGCTTACCTAGTAGGGGCGGAAATTAACCATGTTAGCCCCTTGTCTGCACAGTGCACGCCTCAAACGTCTCACGAGTCACCAGGCGGCACGCCTGTCTCTGGCATCTGCACTCTGCATGCCGCGTGCGGGTCAGGCAACGATAGCCAGCTGCCAGCCACCCGTGGAGCTCGGTCTTGAGCTTCGACTTTCGAGATGACTTCCAGAAACTGACCATGCCGTCGCGGCTCAAGCCAATCACAGCAATGCTTCCGACAGGCCCCTCAACGTCGTTGATCCGCCTTGGTGCACACTGGACGTCCAACGTGGCAGCACATGCTCGGTGTTTACAGTACTATCGCAAGATAAATATAGCAACTAGGTGCGGCTTCGCAGAACACGCCATATGTACGGAGTACGGAGTACCTGAGTCGAAGAAAGCAACAGTGCTTGAAACGAAATGATGCCGATGCCGTGGCGGTGCCAGCCTTCCCCGTCAAACGAGGCTCGGGAACAACATGCACGCCACGCCAGTTTGGACGATGCTCGACTCGTTTCGTATCCTCCATCCCGCGTATTGTTCCTCGAGGCTCTGGAGGCCGATAGGGCGTTCTCTCATGCTCCAAGCCAGGCTGAAAGCGGTATAGTCCTGCTCTGCGCGGCACCATTAGCCGCCACCAACGTCTGGCAGAAGCAGAAGCATCTCTTGATGCTCATCAGCGCACACTCTCGTGACATCCGAAGCGCTGTCGTCGGTCGTGATAATGCATTCCGGCCGGCCACGCCATCCGACGTAAGCTTCTCGTCGTGGCAGCCCCAGCAGCACACTGTATGTGCCAGCAAGATGGACGTGGCCGGGCGTTGGGCTTTGACTGCTCATTTTGGTGGATGACAAGCACCCGTACGGAGTATCTTCACCACGGAAATGGTAACGCCTGTAATTTTCTTACAGCCAGGTTCGCCATGGCCCAGGCAGTGGCAGGCACCCATCGGTGGGTACACCCATGGACTACCCAAACGGTTCTGGGAGCTTGGCTTTTGCTATGCTAGGGTGTGCATCCTTCGAGGCTCCAATCAGTTCCCAGCCGCAGAGCCGGTAAAATCGCTCCGTGGTAGGATTGTGGACGTAAAGTCGTAAACTACTCAGTACTGGAGCGCAGTCGTGCTATGACTGCAAATAAAGGTACTCTCCATGTTGGGTCGCAGACCACCTTCATACATCATGGTTCAAATACGCATGTCTGCCTTGTGATGAGACCCCCATCAGGCTGCTACACGCCCACTTCGTGGTTCCAACCCAAGACACAAGCGTACGTTTACCCCACTCGGATTTCCTGTAGCAGATGTTGCCCTCGCACGATTGAGCATTACCCTTCGGTCCCCTGATCAACAACACCAAAAGATTACAACCATCTCACGAAGGCTTAGACAACCCACCCCTCAGATCGTATCCGCACAACCACCAGAAATCCCTCGACTAAGAAGCTTTCGTCCACGGCGTGCGACGACTTTGCCTGCGCCCCACCGCGAACCGCTTCAGTCTCGACTCCGGTTCCCATAGAATCACTTGGTGGATTGGCAGAAGTAATACTTTGACCGAGGCCTTCAGCTCAGTACCGTCTCAGAATTACATTAAAGAAGTACACTTCACAAATCAGTCGACCACTTGTATGCGCAGACTCTCGACGTCAGTTCGCACACTGCTCCACAACCTTCTAGTGCCGCTTTTGTACCGATAGAGCAAAAGACTGCTCTATACTATCGGCACGTTCGGCACCTGGCACCCACTTTCCCACCTCCACCACTGCCCTCTGTCACAGGTAGTCTCGACTTTGAGGTACCATTGTCCATCACAGATTCATCACAGTCGCAAAATCCTTTCCTCACTTTGCAAGACATGAGGTCAGTAACAGTGGCGACGAACTAATCGGAAATCCATGTCAGGACTGACCGTCTTAGCACGTTGGGTTTCGTGATGGCGCCTTCGCAACATGGCATGAACCATTCCGGTTCTCTGTCGTCTTATCCTCCAAATTACCCATCGAGTAGCCAGCATGGTTACGCAGAACACCGAGCATCAACTTCGGGTCCATACAACTCTTCGTACGCATCTAGTCCGGCAATACTGCATAATCAACAAAGGCCAGAAGATCATCGTGTGCTGCCACCTTACCAGACACATTCGCAACCACTTTCACGTAGCCCATACCAGCAGCAGCCTTCTGTCCCAATGCGCTCTAATCTCTCCCCTCTAATTCCTGCTGCTCATGGATACTCCTATTCAACTTCGCATGGTGCCATGCAGAATCAGGCTTTAGGGAGCAATGCTTCCAGCTATCCACCGTATGTCATTCATAGACTTTTTGCAATATCACGCTCATAAGTAGCAGACCTCAACTCTACCCCCCCACAAATTATGGTGTGAGCGATTACCACCCACTACCGACCATGTACCCGCCATCATCGACCACGCCGGCTGCATACCCGTCGTATGCATCTTCACCAAGTATCTCTGAAGCACCAGCTAGCGATATCCCGCAAGTATCGCCATCCCCCGGAGCATATAGCAACGCTGTGATGCCTCGTATCCTGAATTCTCGGCCAAAACCACAGTGTTGGGAGCATGGATGCAACGGTAGACAATTCTCTACTTTCAGTAACCTTCTTCGACACCAGCGCGAAAAATCGGGTACTGCCTCCAAAAGCTTTTGTCCCAGATGTGGTGCGGAGTTCACCCGTACGACAGCACGAAACGGACACATGGCGCACGACAAATGCAAACCACAGAGGCCTTCAGATGCTAGCCACTGATAGAGACGGTCAGATATAAATGAGCTGGACTTTGCATCACACCATGAAATTATCATTCTCCAGGCACCCTTGCTCGATGTGCAGTAGCTGAGTTACTCGCTATCGTCAGAGGATATTCGAGAACACTGCGCAATTGGCTAGTAATCTCACCTCCTGCCATAAGAAGACTCCTTCTTCCAAAGAGGTTAGGCAGCACTCAGGATATACGCAGCTGCGCGCAGAGAAGCAAATGCGTCTTGTCTACCTGCAAAAATCCGCAAAATAGAAGTAGAGCTGGATTAGACTCGGGGTTGCACATTGCTTCGACAATTCTGCTAGCGTTCAACGATCACCAAATGCATGACTGTATTCTCATCGCCTCCGATCGCTCACGTCAGTCGATGCAACAAAGATTGCGGTCAACCCCAGATCACGAGGAACCGCTTCCCAGGTCCGAACTAAAAGACCTATCGACATATCTTCCTAGCAATAGCCAATTCAATGGAGTCCTCTACCAATACAGGCATGTAGGGGAGAACGACACGGAAATCCGATCAGGCGCGACGGCGTTCCGGCATCTCAAGGACAGGCCATCTCCGGCATCGATGGAGCGCGGGATAGCTCTTTACGGATTATAGAATTGGATTCCTGGCACTCGATGCAGCGAGGATTCGCGAGACTTTTAGGGCGAAATTCTGAATAGTAAATGCTTGGAGTCAACATGTGATGCAACAACAATCTGAACAAACGAACGGAGTACAAAGCGCAAACCTCTCTCCATCTTACCACGACTTTCATATGCATATCAGGGCAATACGAGCATTCGCGGCTGCGATTTGGAATGTGCAATCCAGTCTTTGTCTACTCGCTATCGTCATGGCGCTGGTTCCACGCGGCTGCAGCCTCTTTCTTGACTCGGTTACACCAGTCACCAGCCATGTTTTCTTCGAGCTACGACGAATGACCTGCTCTGCATGCCAAGGACACGGAGCAGGCACGCGCAGTGGTTTGAGAAGGTGCTGACGAGTGGCAAGATTACACTAGCGGGCCGTCGTCGCCACGGGAGATGTTGTGAAATGTGAGAGCCACCGAGCCGAACAGTGCTCGAACGCAATAGACACATGAGTCAGTGCCAGACCACCGCTGGTTCTACACCGTCGGAATTGGCTGGAAATCGCTGACCTGGTCACCGGGCAGCGGAATAATACATGCTCTCCTGCTGACTCCTTGTCCGGCTCCATTCTGCCGCCACGTCGACATGGGACGCTTGCGCCCCTACAGTACATACAACTCCAAATGTTGAGCACGGCAAGCTCTGCGACTATGTGGGTTGCTCAACTTGGTGGGTAGCCATCCTTACGACCAAGAAAGCATCTTGGGCTTACCCATTGCGGTAGACGATTCGTTGTTTATGTAGAAGGCTACTCCGTACTTTCGGGCAGACTCCATGTACGCCAAGAAGTATGGCTCCGTCGTTTATGCCTGCCGCAATCCGCGACAGGGACTTGAAGAAGAAGAAATGTTATTGCCTGACTCTGCCTGTCACCGTGCGATTAGAAACACTATTAAGCGCAAGATCAGGTTTGTCATCACCACATTATCACTTCGCTTTGAGTCTACATAAGAACGATGATCATTCGCGGAGTGCCGGGCCAGCTGGGAGCTCAGATGCATCGATTCTAGAACGGCAGCAGCGTGAAAGGATCAGGTCCGCGCTCTTCGCGCCCCACATCAGAGTGGTGACATGACTTCGCTGACAGGTTGGTCGGGGCCTACCATGTGAGTGTGACACAAGGGTCTTCCGGCGGCACGACGGGAAGGATGTCATCATTTGATTCTCGAGAGGACATTTCCAGGGGTGAAGAGACTCCAAGCGCAAACACTTACTCCCGAGACTATGTACTCGGGAGGCCCACTCTAAGCAGGGTCAGGGCTGTATTTCGCTCGACCGAAGCTATGTACGGAGTACAACTACAGCGGTGTGCTGCAGGCTGCTGCACAGGTAGCTCTAATCTCCTGGACCCGGGGTTACTTGTCTGTACAGTACCAACATTGGACATGTCACATGCCGCCTCGATGCTTCGGCCCCAGCTCGTCCAACTACCTCGATAGGTATGGACCCCGAGCAAATTAGCTTCTCAGCGGTTGTGAGAAGGACCCACGGCCCTCGTCGCGCCCACAATAGGTCGCCATGATTGGTAATGTCGTACATTGTTTGGGAGGCCTGAACCTGGCCCCGCACAACGCCGGGGGACAGACCTTGCCATTGCGGATTCCAGTACGGAGTACTCCGTATTTTCTAGCAATACGGATACACAGCCGCCTAAAAGGCACAGACATGGACTAAATGGGACAGGCATACATACATATACCGCACCAAACGCTCACGGGGAGCTTGGGACGTCCGGCAGACAAGTGGTGCTCCCACTCACACGCAGAAACGCGCAGCCTCTATTCCCGACATTGGTCAGATCGTGGGCCTGCAGAGGGTGACGGGCTCGCTGCAGCGAAGAGCCTCATCCTGGTCACACGCTGTTTCGCAGAACATTATCTATCCTTCTTTGGACGACTGCATATATGCAGGGAGAGCGCGTGGCAATCAAGGAGCACATGGCGTACGAGGCTGCTGTGCAACAAACCAACAGACCAACATGGCCCCTAGCAAAATCCTACCGTACCTACTCCGTACATGCCAAACAAAGGCGGGGATGACTACATACATCGCCTTTACACGTCCGACGGAAAGACAAGGATGTTCTGAAACAAGTCCCAACACAACAACGAGGATTCGCAGCTTGCTGATATTCGCATGACAAAGTGCTGCATTTACAGGATAGTCTGATGCTAGAAGCTTTGTAGCTCGGGTTGAACGTAGGGGAGAGGAGGGCATTTCGGACGTGAGGACAGGTCGACCCCGACGCCATGGACATGGTTTGTAGCGCTCGCGTGGAATCTCACCCAACTACTGCGGGATTCTCATGCCGTGTCACCACACCACCGACGCCGCAAGGCCGGTTCATGTAACGCATACCGAAGGCATGTCTGTCGGCTAACGGCATGACGTGTGCTTTGCGGGATAGAGTGCGCGCTTACCGTTTAGACGATCACAGGCATGTCAACACCGATCAGACGTGCGCTTTCTTTTACTGCCTTTTCTACGACCCCTGCTTCGGCCTTGGGGTGTTTCAATCGCGCCGTAGTCAGCCGTCACAGACTCAGACCCGAGGCGGTTATAAATGGCGTCGAATGGGACATGACTAAATTACCATTTCAAGTGGTGTAGGTGGTCAGCCCACTCATCGCTTGATCAGGCGTGATGGTGACGAAGTTGGGTCATGCGCTGTGGCTGTATTCGGAATCGACCGTGGCAGATCACGGGGAGATTGAACAACGAAAATACCATGGTCACGTAAACATCCTTATGCAATCAAAGACCGAAAAGCCCGCAGACTCGCTTCAAAGCCCATCTGCGACTAAGTTGCATATCGTGCACGCCTGGGTGTTGCATGTTGCTGGATTGATGACTGTCCACACCGTTTCGGCCGACACATCTCACGGCGGAATATACGCGGCCATGCAGATGCATCACACAGTGCAAAATCTCCCTGCTTTCCAGATGCAAGTATTGGAGTGAATATCGCTGAGCGCAAGGCGGGAACAACATTATTGGGGGCTGGAGGGAGTTGGGACGGGCGTGTGGGGCTCCGTGCATGACAGTTGGGCAGAAAGATGGACATTGTGCCGGGAAGAGGTGAAGTGGAAGCTATGTGGCGCGTGGGAGGGGCTAGAGTGATGGGATCAATTACACTTTACTACAAACCCGTCGCGTTCTGATGACGGAGGCACTGACTGGAGAAGGTACAGTGACTGGATGCTCCAAGCTCCTGGAAGCAATTGCACTGAGTATCTGAGTGGGTGAGGTTATAATGTGTTTGTAGGTGCCTATTCGACTCAACTCAGCACGTGTCTAAAACCGCCTGTTCAACTACATTTCGATGGTATAGCTTCCAGTGCCCTCTTAAATGTATCCACCAACTTCGCCGTGTCTTCTAGTCCAACACTGAATCTGATGAGGTCTGCTTCGACACCCCATTTCGCACACTATAACCCCATTAGCACGATAACACTCACATTCACGCGTATTTGTTGATGACTTACCCAGTCCAGCTCACCATAATGCGCAAGAATAACATATGGTGAACTCAATGTGAAATTCGTCCCTAGACTCGGCCCTTTGACAGTGTCCAGGTTATCGAAAAAGGCAACGGAATCTTGGCGTTCGTAGAAAGTGGCGGACAGAAGGCCGCCGTAGTTGCCTTTAGGGTTGCGGCACTTCTCGTAGTTGGGTCGTGTTGGGCTAGTTTTGGGGTAGTTGACTTGTTTCACTGGTGGCATTGTTAGTAACAAATTTCAGAAAAAAAGGCACAGGCTTACCTCGAGGATGAGCGCTGAGGACGTCGCATATCGCTTCAGCATTGATGCCGATCCGTTCGATTCTTGAGACAAAATCACGGCTGTTGCGCTCGAGGAAGATACTGTCTTCGGCCCAATGGTTGTCTACATATTCCTTGTTCCAAATTTCCTTCAGCTTGGGGTAACTTTTGGTCTTTGGATTGAGAATGAGTCTGTAGACTGTTAAGTTCCAAGCTTCATTGCGGATGCATAGCCGAGACACTTACCCGCCACCCATGACATTACTGTCACCGCTGAAGACCTTAGTCAAACTGCTTACCACGACATCTGCGTACGGCAGGACATTGACGTTGATAAAGTTGCCCACACTTTCGTCCACCACGACGCAGAAATCATACTTGTCGGCTAACTGTCGTATGCGCTCGAGATTGGGCGTCCTCAAAAGTGGATTCGATGGAAATTCCGTAAACAATGCCATGAATCGCTCGCCGCCTTCCAGTCGTTTCTCGAGATCGTCAAGTTCCTCTTCAGCTCCGAAGCCGTAAAACACCGAGCCAGATCCAAACTTTTCTGTGATTTTAAGCGTATCGATGTACGGAAATCTGTATGTATATGTAAGGGATAAGCGTGGGTCGACATAGCTTGGACTTACCCAAAAACAATGGCTTTCAACGGCCCTTTGGCTTGCATGACATTTCGGTGTGTGTTGAAGATGGAGCTCATTCCGGTCGGGTAGAGATAAACATCATCTTCAGAAAAGCCAGGGACATTGCGAGTCGTTGCAGTCTCCATGTCGAGTGCCAATGCCTCGGTCAGTCCAACATCTGCCGTCAAAGAGCCAGCGATCCTCCTCCGGATTGCAAGTTTAGCGTTCTTAGTCATCGCAAGATTCAAATTCCTTCCGAACCTCTCTTCCACAAATTGGACCGGATCCTGGACATCGCCCTCTGTAGAGTCCTTCATGCTGTCGAAGTCGACGGAGGTTTTCTTCTGATATCTCCGCGGACCTTTACATACTCGTGGGGATTGCGATTTCGATTCTGCCAAAGTTGATGGTTCGACAAGGAATCCTTCTCGGAATAGAGCGTGACAGTACTCTGCTCGACGACTTGAGACACCTTCCCCGGAGTGTTGCCAATACTGTTTAGCGAAGCCGAAGTGTTTCTTTGGGTACAAAAGTGCGGAGATCCTTGGTGAAATAATGGCCGACTCTTCTGAATGTTCCTTCTCTGCAGCAGGTACCAGATCGACAATTCGAACTTGCGCATCGGATGCAAGTCGCAAGACAAATTCACGACCCCTTGATGCGGTGGCATGTGTTGGAAACAGCATGGCTGCTTCGTCTTTTGTTCCGTACTGTTCTGCTATGGCAGCTGCAAATGCTTGTATCTGTTTGTGTATGAAGAACCTGCTTTAGGTCAGTGACCACCGTCGCAGCAACTCAACGACAACGCGTACCTAGGGTAACCAGTCTTCATCTTGCTGATGACCCACTCCTCACCTTCTTCGTATCCCACGTTGGCCCGCCATGTGGGTAGCGAGACACTTACAGCCTGTGCTACGTTAGTTTGACATGTCGCTTCACGATTCTTCTTCTTCGACCCACGTGCTCCGTTGCAGGCGGGAGACTCTCCCCAACCTCGACATCATTTTCTAGGATCATCGGCGCCATGACGATGAGGTGTTTTTGTAGGTACCAGAAGAAGACCGAGTAGACAGCGTAAGGTAGCCAGGCAGATAGGAGGTTACTCAATCGTGTCGCCGCAATGACTCGATTCATGTTAAGCTTGTGGAGACTTTGAAACGCTAGAGCGATATCGGCAACTGCGTGCATGGAGCTTTATCGATAAGGCGCATCGTGCCTTGACGTTGACTCGCCTCCCGAGTCCAGACCCTGGCGTACCTGAATGTGCGCAAGCAAACCACCAAAATGGATAACCTCACACCGTCCGATCTCTTCTCGCCGTCCAAAGCTCGACAGCAGCGCGCACAAGCGCTGGACTGGGCACACATCGATTCATGGCTATCCTACAAGTACTCAGGCCGCTCGGTGCCCACCTTCGAGCGCAACGAGGATACGCTGAAAGTGCTGCGAGAGCTCTCCATGGCAAACGAGCGCGCAGATGAAGAACGTGCAGTAATAGAGCGACTGGAACGAGAAGCACTAAAAGAGCTAGACGAGGTATGCACGTGTCAAATCGCAGCTGAGCCTTCACCCCCCGCGCTCACAACGGTAGGTCTCGCGCAACCCCAGCGACGCAACGCTCCTCTCCCACCTAACCGCCAGCCTCACCCCCGAAGGCGAACAAGCCCTGCACGCCCTCGCATCTACATGCGTCGCCCTTAACACGCCCACCGCAAACCCCGAGACCATTGCGCACGCACTCATACACCACACTGTCACCACGCAGAATCTCACAAACCACCTGACACACATTGAAACACTGCAAGCATACTTGACGAAGCAACAAGTTCGGTTGCAAAGTCAACTGAGTGAACTGGGGAATAATCCCGCATTCGCCGCCCCTGCAAACATCCAGCGCCAAACCACGGAGCAAACACGGCAAACAAAACACCTGCGCACAAAGATGCGCGAATACCAAGATAGATTGTCCGCGTTGCAAGCTGCGCAGTCCCGCACAATGACGCCGGGATCGAGACACATTGGGTCGGCAGAAGCTATTGGCGAGATGCTGGAGCAGCAGAAGGCACTGGACGAGCTGCGGGATCGAGTGGAAGGGTTGGAAAAAGATGTATGTGTGTACGCGGGACTGCCTGCAGATAGAGAGGCGGCAAGGAAGGAGGTGGGGAGGTTGGAAGTCAGGCTTGATGAAGTTAGGAGGAAGAGGGATGGATTGTTTGAGGAGTTAGTTGGGAAGTAACATGGTGTATGGATAAATTTATCAAACCCGAACCATGTTCACATTCCCAGGCGGCAACGGGTCCATGTCAAGGTGGCTACGCTGCGCACTCAGGGATTCTGCGCGTTGACACGTTTCCTGCTCCACATACATTTCTCACAGAAATGTCAGCACTCCCTCTCCCCGACACACGCTGCCACTAATCTAGCACCGCATGCGTCCCAGGCTGTACCATCCTCACCCGACCAGCCCAAGGCTGCGGCCCTAGTACCAGCCCAGCAACAAAAAAAGAGTCACCGTGCGCTGCACCCCGCCGCAATCCAAACACATCCTGTCTTCACCCTTGCAGGTTACTAGGAGTGGCGTTGGCGACAGTGGCGATGCATTTGATTATTCTTTCGCGAGGCTATACTGAGCAGCAGGAATGGGTCTGGTCGCTGAGCTCCACCTTAGGCCGCGAGGATGATTGGAAGGATTTGTCATGGGGGCCAAGAGAGAGTTGGAATAGGAAAGGGGGGAAGAAATATGTGGTGGGATGAATGGGTATCATGGCACATGCATATATCCAATCGAAGTTACCAATGAAGTACGTACGGTAGGATAACTGTGGTTAGCACAGTCGACGATCAGGCTGCTGACGATGCGAATAGGACCTTGCGCGGGCCTCCTAGCGTCAAGCTCTTTGAAATGGTTCCGCTGTCATGCATATCTTCAAGCAGCCTGTCCATACCGCCGAGGTCGAGCGCGCCGTGCGACAGTAAAGCTTGGTCGGTTCTTCTTCCTTCCTGGCCTTCTGCCTGCTCTTGCGCGAACATAGCGTTGAGGTCTCGTCCAAGAGACTGGGTTGTAGTAGTGCTGATGATGAGGCGGTGTTCGGCAGAGACGAGCAAGTCTCTAGGTACTGCCATGCGTGACGCTTGTGCCGTAATGCCAAATTGAGATATTGAAGTGATTGCCTCTCCTAGGAGTGGTATGTCCTGCACTTGAGCGAGGCCGGGACTAGGCAGAGAGGTACCACTACCCGCCGAAGCCGTGCGTGACCAGAATTTGGAAAGATCTGCTATCCTGTATATTTCGTTGCCGTACCAGATGATGACCGAATCTTCGGCGACGGCCCCAGTCGAGGAAGGTAATGAGGCAACCGAGATACCACCACGTGGTGTCACTGCGCTGATGGATGGACTGCCTTGGAACAGATTCTCTTCTTTCCTTCGGCGTGTGTTGGGTGTCATGGGAGCGAGCGAGCTCTGACCACCGCGCTTGGGACTAGACGCACCACTGGCGCTACTCTCCTTGTCTGACGTGCCCACATAGCCACGCACAGAGAATGCTAGGGGATTTGCTGGAGGACTTGGACCTGTCCTGTCAACGTCCCAGATGCCCCATTCTCCATCAGCAAGTAAGGCTATTATGTGATGGCCGTCCAATACCCAGGATGCATCAAGGATAGGCTTGCGCGCAGCCAGAGCCGCCGCCATGTAAGCACTACTCTTGTTGCTTTCGAATCCTGATCTGAACGTGCCGACGAATCCGCCAGTCTGGCTTGAACTGCTGCTTGCACGTCGCTTGTGGCTAGCAGGTGCGAAGACATCATAGACGCGAGCAGTACCGGCTGAGTCGGTGATGAGGAGTTGCGAATGTCGGGGTTTGGGGTGTGCTGCGGTGTTGAACATGACGCGCGAAGCAGGTTTGCGTAGCGTTACAGTCCTGTATGGAGCGATTGGATGTGTAGCGGTCAGAGATGTCTCGGTAAGTTGGAAGCGCCAGATTTTTAGCAACCCTCCCAATTCAGCCGAGTGAGAAGCGACAAGTAAATCAAAGCCGTCTTCGGCGGGCTGGAGTGCGTGTGAGCCGCTCGACTGTTCACGAGTTCGACGGGCTTGTGTTCCGTCAGTATCTCCCTCGCCGTCCACTTCCATCTCTTCGCCCGGGCCATCGTTGAAGATCGGGTCGTTCCGTGATGTCCAAGTCATGGAGGTGCCTCGCGGAATGCATTGATGTCCCTGCACTTTGACCATCTCTTCGCCAAATTGCGACTTGGCGCTCTGTGGCTTCTCCTTGGCTGCATCTGAGGGGGGACTCAAGGGCAAGGTGATTACGCGCACTGTGCAATCGGCACAGACCACGGTGAAGACCATCTTGGTGGCAAACACAGCTGGTATGCTCTCTGGCGGGCGCAGCAGTGTGGTTGTGGGCACTTGCGGCACTGCGATGTGGAGGACTTCGGTATTGAGGGCAAGGCGCAGTTGCTGGACGAAGGATGGGTACGGCTGGTCCGGGTCGAGCTCTTCTTCCTCAATCTCGAACTCGGCTGCGGGGGCTGGCTGTTGCGGTGCCGTCGTCGCGGGCTCGTCGTCGGAATCTATGATCATGATGGCATCGTTGCTTGCGCCATTGACTCTGGCTGGCTTTGCGGGCCGCTTAGATGGCGCAGCAGCCTTTTTCAGCGGGCGCCCGCCTCTCCATGCAACGCCCACGCCCGTCTCGTGGGCGTAGAGCAAGATGGTCGAGCCATTGGGGGCCTTGACAGGGTATATGGTGGCATCGCGGACGCGCTGCGGCAGCTCGTACCTGGTCCCAGCTGTCAGCAGGCATCACTGGTCGTGAAGATGAGTGGACTTACCTGAGTTGCGTCGACTTGCCTTTGCTGGCGACAATAGGCTTCATGTTTGTTGCGAGCAGCCCGGCGCCGCTTGGCCACGTGATGTAGCTGGCCCTGGCGTGGGGGCACAGCTTGAGGTGATGTGGTGTGGTGTGGTGAGGTGAGGTGAGGCAGCTAGCTGTACAAGTTTCTGGGGAAGGCGCGTCGCACCAAAACAGGTGATGGCGCGTCACTCCTGCTCTGCGCGCCCCGCAACCAAACATCCCACCATCTATGTCTCCTCCCGCCACTTCCCCATAATGCGACGGCAGCCTCCGCATGGCCTCCCTCCGCTCGATTGGCGTGCACAAGCCCGCTGCACTGCAGTACCTCGTGTCCGAGTCCAGCTTGACCAGCGATAGCACCGAGCCCGAGTACGTCTGGGACACGTATACCGACGACGATCCAGATGGCCCGCCAGACGAGATAGTGACGACCGAGTATCACGTGACCTGGTCCCGAGGAGGCATTGTGCGCAAGGCCTTCAGCTTCGAGATTGAGAAACAGAGGGTTGTCCAAGCGCTGTTGACCTGGTTTCCTGTCCAAGCGACGTCGCAACCCACACCAGAGGCACCCGACGCGCCAGACCACAGCGCCAATCATGACTGTTCCAACAGCTTTCTGACGCAGGGAACGCAGCCGGCTACGGATCCTAACGCCCCTACCGAACAACCTGCCCCTCCCAACCAAGGACGGGCCCGCGCCCTGGTCGTCTTCCTCCGGTCGCAAGCGCACGTCTTCTTTCTTTCCGGTACCACGCACATCGTCCACCTACCTTTCGAGGTCGACAGAGCCTTTCCGGCAGCTCGCGGCGTTATCGTACAGAGGAAAATAGCACCAGAGCAGCCTCTTGTCTCGAGCCCGCAAATACCCAATGCGCCTCCAAACTCGTTTTCCACCAACAACCAGTCGTTCCCTTCCCAGAATTTGCTCCAGAGCTTTTCGCAAAGCTTCTCCCAACCCGCTCGCCGTCAAGGCTCTTCCCTAGGGGTACCACGGCCGGGGAAAAGCCGACACTCTGGCTCGGTTGGCTACCTCGAAGGATTGGGCCAATTAGCAACACCTAAAGTCGATGGCTTACCTAGAGTCTATTCTATTACGGATCCTCTGTCCAATCTGGGCTTGGTGGTCAATGTCCAGGCAGGCGCCGGCGAGAGAGGCAGTTTGTCGACGATGCCAGGCTCAGGGCATCGAAGGCTCGAAGCCATTGACAAGGCTGAAGAAGTAATCTATGTGTCGCCCCAGAATGAAGTCTTGTTTGATCGCAGCGGCAATGATAAACCGCTTCTAATAGTGGTCACGGCCAACCACGAGACAAATGTATTTACCATCTGGTCTGCAGCTTACCTCGAGCCAAAATCAATATCAGCGTCTCGAAAACATCATGTGCCTTTATCAATCACCAAGTCCCGGCGTCGCAGCTCGTATGGCGCAACAGCCCCCGGGACGGGAGCTACGACACCAGCTATTCGAGGCGGGGACAGATTCAGGGAGAGCTTTGGAGGGAAACCCCGCAGCAAGAATCAGCCTCCGTCGTTCAGAGAAGCGTCGCTGGGCAAAGATCGTCTGTCAGATGAAGCGGTTGAACAAGCACTCGCCTCCCAACTTAACCCTGATTCTGACATTGTACGCCAACCCAAAGAATCTAGACGTGTCAGTGGGCTGCTATCTCGGGCCGAGCTCTCCACAAGCTTCGATAAGTCGGCCTTCCAGGATCTGGCTACACATAGAACGAGCCTAGGAGGTAGCTTCTCAGCCAGTTTCGGCGCGAGTCAACGCACCCGGCATTCCATGGGAAACGACCGTACAAGCTTTGGTGGCTTCTCACAATCTCGTCACCGAGCTTCAACTCCAGGTAGCATCACATCTCGAATGAGCTTGGCGGCATCTATTGATGACACTCTGGAAGATGTCATGGACGAAGACACATTTGATACAATCGAAGACTACGATGAACTCGACGACCTCTTCGCACCACCAGAAACCGGGGGCGAACCTCAGCCGACTGATGGTCTTCACAAGGAATTGGTCATGACTATAGTTGCGGAAATACCAGCGACTCAGTATCTAAAAAGTGGCTTGTTCGCGTTGAGTGACCCAAGCATAATTGTTCAGGTATTATCGTCACAAATTTGGAGTCAAGTAGCGATCCCTAACATAACCACGCAGAACCAATCACGACCGAAGGTCACTACTCTCAAAGCGCCTTTCAATTCTGCGACACTCCATGAGCGAAAAGTGTACCTCTACATCACCCATGCATCTCTGGCGAATCCTTTGGAATGCGAATTGAGTGTCACGCGAAAACGACTTTCACCCTTTGCATCGACATCGCAGCCTCGCTCGGTCCACGTTGCGCCTCGCTATGCTTGCGTCCCGAAGTATATAAGCACGCGGTTGCTCGAAGGCACGCTAGACTTGGTCAAGCTACAGGATGGTCACATTGAACGTGTAGCTCTACTCACCTCATCAGATCCTCGTGAGCCTTGTTTGGCCTTGACAGCAGGGTGGGGAAGCCATCTACCGCTTAACCTTACCTTGGGACAATTGAAGCTCTTCGATCCGTATAGTATCTTCCAACAGGAGCAAACGAGGGCTACTGCAGGACTCCATCGGACAATTTCAGCTGTAGCCCCTTTGCAGCGCGTGGTCTCCCCAGGACCGAGCGGCAAACTCGAAGTTATTGATGGTGCATGTCGAAGACATGGTATGGAACTCCGCCTGTCACCATCTGACAAATTTGTCACAGATATCTTTCGCGTGCTGTCAACAGTCCTGCCGAACCATGCCGGGGACTTTCTCCTCGAGATATGGTGGCACATACGCAAATCAATATCGAGCGAGGCATACGAGGAGCCAAGCCTTGACTGGCACGCTTTCCTTGCTACAATCTTCACGCTTGCGATCCCATTTGTGGACGAAAAGTCCCGCAAGGCGAGTGGTGGCTCAAAACCTAGTCAGCGACGGAGCTCTGGTCGACCTCATAGTCAAGCAAAGCCTGATGAGGTAATCGACGACGAGGACTCCAGCTGGAGACTCATGTGCACTCGTCAGGCTTCGCAGCCACAGGTGAAGAGTTGGTCATCTTTGCCGTGGACCTGGGCATTACATGCTAGCGCGGCATCTACCGCGACGAGCCCACCTTCTCGATGCTTGTCAGCTCATAGAACGCGAAACATATCACAGAACATTAATACCAAAGACAATATGCTCATCTTCTGCATAGACACAGCGAGAAAGTTTGCGCAGTCGCCCATTGGCAAAGCGACAGACGATCACTGGAGACGAATGTCGACCTCGGATAGGCAAGATCTACGCATTGCGTCTTTGTCTGAAGTAACAGTCACTCTTCATCTCTTTCGCGAGGAACGTAAACTGGACGTTCTGTGCCAAGATTTTGCGGATGCCCAAACTCGAAATCTTGCTCCACTCCTGGCCCAGCTAGGTCACTGGCTACGATGGAGCGCGTGGACTTGGCGACAAGGAGATTTCTTCGATTTGAATGGCGGCTCCATGAACGATTGGAACTATGAGGATTCCGTGTTCAGTTCCAAAGTCAAACTTCATTCACAGCCATGGGACGCGCCGCCATCTGTCCTAGAATGGCTCGGTACTGTTGTGGGATCCCACCGCTATGCCCCATTCCCGACACTCTCCGTACTGATTCGGAAGTCGAAAGCTTCGCCTCACTCGTCTATCAATATTGACGAGATCATCGCCAGCGTTACACCACGTACAATGGCGCTACACAAATTCTTTCGTGACTTGGACCCAGCGTCTAGCTCGAGAAAAGTTGTGGAACTCATTAAGACTTGTCGCATTGATGCTGATGTTCTAGGCACGCTTCCAGAAACAGCAAAAGCGCCTTTCATGGAGGCTATCACTCGCTGTCAAGCGAATCCGCCAACGACATGGTCGAGCTCTCTGCTTAGGCTAGTACAGCGTGAAGATTTAGATCTAACGCTGACGGGAAGTGGAGAGGCAACAAACGAGGCTCATGCTAGTCTCCCCACCTCGAGTTCCTTGCGCGATGTGCATACAATATGTCAAGCCGCAGATCGTGCGGAACCCATTCAATCGTCCGCAGAGGTCGATCGGCACTACATCACAAGGCTCATTTTCCGGGAAGACAGACGCTTTATGGAAGCTTATACGCTCCTGGAGCCCCTCCGACAGACTGTCGCGGAATACAGAGCGGACAGCAGGGCAGACGAAGCGGCCATACTCGAAGGCCAGAAAGTCCAGATGCAATGGGTTATGGTTCGCACGTTTTCACTGCCAGTAGGCAGTTCCATGATCAAGTTCAGCAGTAAGAAGCCTTTGCTCACCGAGAAGTACCCGCTCTATGGGTTTTCGACGTCGTGCCTGATGAAGCCCATGGGCAACGTGGTGACTGCTGAACGCCAGAACTACTCTGAGGAAAAGTACTTCTGGGCCTTTTTCAATGCAGGTGTTGCTGCTGGGTTGAGTATCTCGCGCGATGCTCAAGGCATTGACACGTCGTGGATCATGTACAACAAGCCTTCAGAACTGACCAACAAGCATGCTGGCCTGCTGTTGGGGCTTGGTCTGAACGGACACCTGCGGACTATTGCGAAGTGGCTGTCGTTCAAGTATCTCACACCAAAGCACACCATGACGTCGGTCGGACTGCTACTGGGCTTGTCGGCTTCGTTCATGGGGACGATGGACACACTTGTCACACGACTGCTGTCTGTCCATGTAACCAGGATGTTACCACCCGGAGCAGCCGAGCTCAATCTCTCTCCTTATACTCAAACTACGGGCCTTATGGGCATCGGCTTGCTGTACTACAACACGCAACATCGCCGGATGAGTGAGGTTATGCTCTCTGAAATAGAGCACGTCGACATACCCGATCCGTCCGAGCCTCCTGATTCCCTTCGCGACGAAGCGTACAGATTGGCTGCTGGCTTTGCCCTAGGTTTCATCAACTTGGGCAAAGGCAAGGATCTTCGGGGTCTACACGATATGCGAATAGTGGGACGGCTAATGACTGTGGCGGTCGCTCCCAAGAAGGTAGACATTGTACACATTTTGGACCAAGCCACGGCGGGCGCTGTCATCGCTATCGCTCTCATATTCATGAAAACGCACGACACGATGGTGGCGAACAAGATTGACATTCCCGACACTCTTCCACAATTTGACTATGTTCGACCCGACATCTTCCTCCTTCGTACCCTAGCAAAGCATATGATCATGTGGGACAACATTGAGGCGAATGATAACTGGATTATGGCCAACCTTCCCGTCGAATACCGCCCGGACTTTGATCTCAAACACATGTTCAAGCTGCGCAGCGAGCAAATGCCGTTCTACAACATCCTCGCAGGCCTGCTATGGAGTGTGTCACTGAAACACGCCGGCACAGGCGATACTCAGGTCCGCGACTTCCTCCTGAAATATCTGGACCAATTCATTCGGGTCACCAAACTCCCCGCCCTCCGCTATGACTCCAAACTCGCCCGCAGCACCGTCCGAAATTGTCAGGACCTTGTCGCACTTTCCGCGGCCACCGTCATGGCTGGTACAGGCGATCTCGACGTGTTTCGCCGCCTACGTGGTCTCCACGGGCGCATTGGCCCTGATACACCTTATGGGTCCCATCTCGCGGCGCACATGGCCTTTGGTACATTGTTCATTGCAGGTGGCACGCAGACATTTAGCCGCTCAAACAAAGCGATTGCATCACTCATATGCGCCTTCTACCCGCTATTCCCCGCCGACGTGCAAGATTCCCGCGCCCACCTCCAAGCGTTCCGACACTTCTGGGTCCTAGCCGCCGAGCCGCGCTGCCTTGTGATCCGCGACGTGGACACGGGACGCGCAATCTCGATGCCTCTTACCATGCACTTTGGCGCGGACAGTCGCCAAGCCAAAAACGTAGTCGCGCCGTGTCTATTGCCCGAGCTCGACGAGATTGACAAACTGGTAACTACAGACGCAGCCTACTGGCCCACGGTTCTCGACCTCAAGGCAAACAAAGCCCACGCCGCGGCGTTTCGTCGCCATCAGACGCTCCTCGTGCGCAGGCGCAATGCCGCTGATGTCCATGCCCTACCGTTTTGTTCGACGCTGGCGGCGCTGCACGACGCGCAGTCGTCGCGCGCCGCACACGTCTTGTTTCACTGGGTTTTCTCGCTGCCTGCCCTGGCCCACGTCTTGAGTCGGTCGGATGCGGGCATCGTGTTGCCCAGCGACCCGAATTGCAAGAGCATGTTGGATGCCGAGGCCGGGGTGGTGGAGAGTCGGTTGGTGCTGGGGCGGTTGGCTGCAAGTGTCAAGGTCGACGAGCTGCGGGATTTGAAGGGGGTGTTTGAGTGGGCGGAGCAGGCGCAGAGGGGGGATGGGAGGTTGAGGTGGGTTGGGCGGGAGGTGGTGGAGCGGTTGAGGGCCGGGGTGATGGAGAGGGGACGGCGAATGGGGTAGCGTGTCGTGGATATGGGGAGGAAAGGGGCATGTAAAGTACAAAGTAGTATACGAGTGTTTCGTTTGTAGTGCAAAGTAGAGACATGCATAGACATTTGGTATTTGCATTTATTTGGTTCCCTAGATTCGTTCGGTCCAAATCTTCTCATCATCCACAATATATCGTCCTTTGTCTCAGTCATTCATAATACCAATAAAGAAATCTTGTCGTCGTCCAGGTTATGCAAAAATCCATGTCAAAGTCCAAGGTCGGCTTCCCAAGCCACATCAACGCCACATTCAGAACAACAAACAAGCTCGACGCCAAAGTTGCGTCTTTCCAAACGCCGGTCTCGAGAAAGAAACAAACACCAGTATGCAAAAGAATTCGTTTCATTCGTCGTCGTCGCCCTCGTCGTCGGAAGAAGGTTCTTGTGGCCAGTGGGGAGGTTTAGGGACTTTGGAAGGGGGTTCATCGGCGCCGGGTTTGCGGCCGTAGACGACCCATCTATGCCATCATTAGACAATGTCCGGGGGCAAGAGAGATGGCAAGGGGAGTATACGCACACTTTATAGTAACCATGGACGCTGCGGTCCGCAACGGCATTCCGCAGATGCGCCAGATAGACTTCGACCTCGGCTTCGGTCCACTGCAGCGCTTTGACAAAGTACTCGACGGTCCAGGCGTGCAGGCCCTGACACAAGTTCCACAGCATGAACTTGCCGAGGAGTTTATGCTTGCTGTCGCGTGCCCAGCTATTCATCGGAATGGCCCATACATCCTCGACGACATCGACAAACCCGGCTTGTTCGTACCACGTCTTTAGTTTGTTCGCGATGCGCAAGGGAGTGCCGAGCGTCATGGCGGCTTTGTCTTGCAGGCGGGTCCATTCGAGCAGCTCGAAGTTGGGCGGCATGGTGCCGTCATCACAGTAGACTTTTGGGTAGAGCTCGTGGGATTCGAGATAGCCGCCGGGCTCGAGGTTGTTGAAGGCCTTTTGGATGATGACGCGGAAGTCGGGGAAGATGCCGAGGGACATGCGTGTGTGGATGTAGTCGTAGGGCTGGGTGCAGTGCCACCACTCTTTGCGGCGGATGTCGTCGATGAAGAAGTCGACGTTGGCAGGGGTGCTGCAAAGTACGTCAGGGGTGGGATGGGGTGTGTGGGGGGACGGGGGAGAAGTACACGTCGGGTTGGATGGGGGAGAGATCGATGCCTTCGACGTGGGAGCGGGGGAATTCCTTGGCTGCGGGGCGTCAGTAGGGCGGGGGCGGAACGGGTGCGCGCGCAGACGTACCCATCTCCAGACACCACTTGCCGGTGCCGCAGCCAATGTCGAGGATGCGCTTGGGGCGCTTCAGCGGGGCGAAGTAGTTGTGCTGGTCGAAGAGGGCGCGGAGGATGACGTGCTGCATGTCGAGGCGCTCATTCTCCAGCGCATCGTTGGGGAAGGGGTAGGCGCCGGCCATGTAGCGGTGGTATGTGCGGCCGTGCTGGTGCACATAGTCCCAGATGCTGGGGGTCAGCGACTGTGTCTCGCTGCAGCGGGGTCAGCAGGCAGGCGCAGTGGGCTCAGCGGGAAGGCGCGACCCACGACTCGAAGTCGGCACCGTCCGAGGGAGGGTCCGACTAGACGCGCAACTGGGTCAGCTCTCCGTGTCGCTCTGCGTGTCGAGGGCGCGGGTGGCGCTGCGGGGAGACGTACGTCTGGCTCGATGGTGGAATGCGTCCCGTCGGTGTGGGCGCTCAGGTCCGTCGCAGACGAGAGCGGGCGCAGCGGGCGCTGGCGGACGGCAGCCATTCTCGACATTCACCTCGGTCGGGGGGGGCGGGGGGGTGTGGTAGCCATGATTCCCACCGCCAGGGACCTGGGGGCAGCCAGCGCGCCAGCCACTCCAGCCGAGCGACCACGCACGGGTCCGGGGCAAACACGCCGCGCACCGCCCCTGTCTTGCGCCTCGTCCACGGCATTGGTATACACCACCGCCCGACCGCCCGGTGCGCGGTACTGCCATTCCGGGTCGGCCTGTGTTTCGTTGGGTCGCCTTATGCGCGTCTAGTGAATGTGGCTGACCCAGCTGTGTAGCCCAAGACCATCTCAGCCCCGTGTGGCGCTACTCGAATTAGATGCGGGCATCAAGAACAAATCAGAGTCGAACAACGTGTGGGCCAATCGTCTTCCACTATGGTACAATTACTCAGAATAGACACCACCCGGGAGCCTGCTACCACGACACCCTCAACGGCCCTTCCTGACCCAGTCCTCCAGCCCATCTTTTGTCTCGTGCAGCTTGCCCTCGACCATGCCGAGACCCATGCCGGCGTGCGCCTTGCCAGTCTCGATAAACTCGGCGATGCTCGTCCGTGTCCGCAGATGCGCGTCCGCCAGCACGGGGTACTTCTCCTCGTACGTCCATACCAGGTCGCCCACGTTCTTGCATGTCATGGGCAAGACCAAGCTGGCTGCCGTGATGCCGACAGCCAGGGGCACGGATGCTCGCAGCAGCATGTTGCGGTTGCGCGTGACGATGGAGCCGGCCATGGATGCGACGAGGACGTACAGCGCGCCGGGAAAGATTTTCTCGCCCGATTCCCTTGGGGGCGCCAGTGAGCGGAGGGTGCTAGTGAAGCTGTGCTCAAGACGCAGGGTTTGGGTGAGGGCATTGTCGACGGCCCTCTCGCCGCGAACGGCTTGGTGGTACAAGGCCATGCGCGCATGACCGATCTGAACCGCGAGACGGTCGGTGGGAGTAGGGCGGTGTGACTCGGCACGTGTTCCAGCAGGCTTCGTCGTAGAGGGCAGCGTGGGAGCGGTTGTGTCGAGAGCCATGTCGTCGTAGATGGGTTTGCGGTTCTGTCACGTGCAATCAGCACTGCGGCATCCGACAACTCGCAAACATACCGAAAGCTCTGCTGGCGTCTCCTCGGCGTCGACTCTCCGGGGAGCCAGCACGGCGCCGGCCGAGACTGCAGCAGCCATGGCAGGGACGACGGCGCGCTGCAGGACGTCAATCGATGCTGTTCTCGTCGCTCTCCAACGTCACATACCGGCCGCAACAGCGGTCTAGAGGCCATGAGGGGCGAGGGGAAGGCGCAATGGATGGGGTTGGCGACGCGGACAGCAGCGCGGTGTTGATGTTCAAGCTCCGCCTCCCGCCGCGGCGCTGCGTGGGACACGGACCACTGCCGCTGCTGCTGCCGTCGTTGCGGTGCCCCGGAAAGGCCCCGCCACCACCAAACATGCTCCCGAGGCACGACATGCTCCCGAGGCTCGCGCGCACCAAAAAATCGCCATGGGTGTGCTCGCACTGTCTCCGGCAGGCTCGGTGCCAGCGCCGCTTCCACAGCGCGACTTCCGCCACTGCCACCGCCCGCGACACGCCGCCGCCCGCGACCCTCTACGGCCTGTCTGCAAGCGCGAAGACAGACGACCATGTGCTGCGCCAGGTGTTCGACAATGCCGCCGTCTGGGCGCGCTTCACGACCCGCTCGGCCACGGCTACACCGGCCGGCATCATAGGCAACAAGTACCTCACACACCCCGCGGGCTTCGACGACTTTGTCACAGTCACCCTCCAGCGCTGCAACCGCGTGGTGCGCAAAGTGTCCCGCGCAGCATCCACGCACGACTTCAGATGCATGGTCAAGGACTTGGACAAGCTGAGTGACTTGCTGTGTCGGGTCATAGACTTGGCCGACTTTGTGCGAAGCACCCACCCAAACCGCAAGTTCCAGGTCATGGCTGTCAAAGCATACCACACCGTGTTCCAGTACATGAACCAACTGAACACGACGCCGGTGCTGTACAACCAGTTGAAAAAGGCCTCGGACATGCCCCAAGTGTTCCAGAGCTGGACCGAGGAGGAGAAGATAGTCGCCAGGATCTTGATGGAGGACTTTGCCAGATTCGGCATTGGGCTCGACGATGCGACCAGAAAACGCCTGGTAGGTCTGAGTGGAGAGATTGCCGAAGAGGGGTCGCAGTTCGTCGAGGGCATGGCGCCGGAAACCCTGGCGCTCAAGTTCGATTCCAAGAGGATGAAAGGGCTGGACCCCAACTTGGCGAGCGCGCTGACCACATGGGGCGAGACCAAGATATCCACCATGCACCAAGAATCGCAAGCTGTCCTCCGCTTCGTCCAAGACGCCGATGTCCGGAGAGAAACGTACGCGGCAGACCGCACGGCTAGCAGAAGCACCATCGGCCGGCTGGAAACCATGCTGAAGCTGCGAGCACAACTGGCTCAATTATCAGGCTACGAGACTTTTTCGCACATGACGTTGGAGAACAAAATGGCAAAGACACCAGACGCAGTCAATACATTTCTGAAAGCGCTGTACGAGGACAGTCGGCCAGCTGTCATGGCCGATCTAGAAGAACTGATGGAGCTGAAGAGAGGTGACGCCCACCAAGACAATTTCCCCAACCGTATAAACGCCTGGGACAAATTCTACTACACGCAAAAAATGCTAGCCACAATGGAAGGCCACTACAAACAACGCATCCCCTACTCTCTCTCCGCCTACTTCTCCGTCGGCACTGTCCTCCAGGGCATATCCCGTCTCTTCGACCGGCTCTACGGCCTACGCCTCGTCCCGCAAGAAACCCAACCCGGCGAAGTCTGGGACGACGGCGTGCGCCGGCTCGACGTCATATCCGATACCGAAGGTCGCATTGCCGTGTTATACTGCGACTTGTTCTCGCGGCCAGGCAAGACGCCGAATCCCGCACACTTTACGCTGCGGTGTAGCCGTGAGATCCTGCCCGCCGAACTCGCTGAAATGCAACACATGGCGCACCGCTTCGACTCGCCCATTGAAGCAGCTACAGACGGCATGTCAGTGTCCTACAACGCCGACAGGAATTCATACTTCCAGCTCCCCACCATTGCGCTGATATGCGACTTCCACAAACCCTCTACACCCGGGCGCCCAACATTGTTGAGTATCCACGAAGTTCGCACCCTCTTCCATGAAATGGGCCACGCCCTCCACTCCATCCTAGGCCGCACGTCCCTGCAAAACGTCTCGGGCACGCGCTGCGCAACCGACATCGCAGAGCTACCCTCAGTGCTGATGGAGCATTTCGCCTTTTGTCCCAACGTCCTCGGTCTATACGCGCGCCACTGGGAAACAGACGCACCGCTCCCGATCCCTCTCCTCGAAAAGCGCTTGAAAATCGACAACCGCAACGGGTACACGGAGCTGGAAAGCCAAATACTCCTGTCCATGTTGGACCAAGCTTACCATTCGCATTTACCCCTTAGCGAGCATTTCGATTCAACAAACACATACCACGATGTATATAACCGCTACGCATCGATCCCCGAACCCGCCGGGACGGCGTGGCAAGGCTTTTTCGGCCATTTGTACGGCTACGGCGCCACGTATTATTCCTATCTGTTTGACCGCGCGATTGCAGCCAAGATATGGAAACATGTGTTCCACGAGGGCAAAGGGGAGGGGAGTTTGAACCGCGAGAATGGCGAGCGGTACAAAGAGGAGATATTGAAGTGGGGTGGCGGCAGGGATGGATGGGAGTGTCTTGCTGGGCTCTTAAAGGACGGGAAACTAGTTGGTGGAGGGGAGGCGGCCATGAGGGAAGTGGGGAGGTGGGGGATTGATGCGGCCAAGTAGGGAGTACTGCTCAAGTGACGGTGATGGTTGTTGTTGTTGTATATATGATTCAATTCAGACGGTCATCATCTACTTTGTCTTGCTCGCATGGCCGTTTGGCACGTTCCCAGCACCACCGTTGACGGAAGCGCCATTCTTCAACGTCGACTCCCTACTCTCCTTGAGTCTCGCCCACAGTTCGCCTACAGTCGCTCTTTCAGCCGGAAGCATGCTGTACTGCAAGCTATACAGCGTCCGGCGATGGATAGGCGGCACAAACTCGCCCGACGCCAGGCTCAGAAAAACGCTGGGGGACAAGTAGTGCTTTCCAAGGCGACCCGTGAGCTCAAAGTAGGGCTGGAACATGGCTCGTAGCGACAGCGGAACAGACTGCTCGAGGTTAGCATGGAACTGGATGCCGACATGCATGCATGGTGCAGGATCTTGCCTTGAGCCTAATATAAGCAGTGGTAGTAGTTGGGGGCGGCGGCGGCGGCGGCGGAGCACAATCCAGCGTGAACCGTGGGCCCTGAAGCTCAAAGCATATGCCACCTGGTGGATTAGTCTGGTGTGAACGTAAGAAGAGCGAGTAGTGTATGAAAGAAAACGTACCTGGTAGACGTCCTGGGTCCTTGAGTCGAAGCATCGCCGCAAACAACGGGAAGTGATTGAGGCAAGCCAGACCGATTTCGAGCGCGGCTTTGAGACCAATGACGGCCACCCGTGCACATGCAAAGGTGAGATAGAAGACGAAGACTGTCGGTAGTAGAAAAAATTGTAACGTGAAGAGGATAGTCCCCAGTAAGAGCTGGTCTAGATCGTAGTCGCATGAATCGATTCGATTCCGTAGCACGTTGCGCTTCTTGCCTCGAAACAAGTGGAATAGCGAGATCATGATGGTGAGCTGCCAATGAAAGATGCGAGCTGATGCAATGTAGAAAGAGTAGATGTGCAGCGTTAGTAACGAAACAAGGTCCAAAAACATTGAGATTGGCATGGTTGCTCCAGCAAAAGCCGAAAAGCCAACCACTTGTATTAGGGTGGGGAGGTGTGGACGTAGAAGGCTGATACATCCTGGTATTATTAGCATGCAACCCGTCTTTGACAAAATATGACATACCGGCCCAGTAGTCGATGACCCAAATGAACAGATCACCGAGGAAGTCAGCCAACTCCGTGTTCAGCTTCAGACCACCCGGCCAGCCCATGAGCCAAATGATCGTCCGCCGAAGACCATCTACAGACCATGCGCTGAAAATTATATCGACTTTGGCCGCCGCAAGTTCCGAGTTGTCAAGGATATACGAGCCCACAGCGATACCCATGATGATGTCGTTGGCGACTAGCCATAGACTGTTGTAGAAACGAATGTAGTCGGGATGACTGTTATTGATGCTGCCCCAACCAGCTCTACTCTTGCGAAGAGTAAGATATTGAATGGGCCAGTAACAAAACTGCTGCAAGCGGATGTCGATCTGCTGAGCGGTCGCAGACATGTCTTGGAGAGCGGACGCGTCAGGCGAAGCTGCTGGACGCCAATGTAGTGCCCGCAGAACAATCTCTGCGGCTACGCGGTTCGCCATCAAAGCCGAGATGAAGACGTGCGCAAGTACAGGCCATATCCACACCCAGATGACATGACTCAAAGCCATGAGGATATAGTCCCCCAAGTTGTTGGCGGAATCGACCATGCGCTCGCTAACACTAGCAGCGCGCTTCATACGTCGACCCATCTTTGCGACATTCTTCTGCAAGAGCGCATTTAACTCCCACGAACAATTGACCTGTTCTACCAGTATAGGAAGTGCTAATTCTTTCTGTGAAGGCGGCCGAGAGATAACCTTGTGCAGCCTCAACTTCTCCACCAGTTTCTCCTTTCTTTTTCGCTCTCTTTTCTCTTCCTCAACTGCAGTATCCCAAGATGGGTGTCGGACCTTATCGTCCAGAGCGAGCGTGATGGGTCTCAAGGAGAGGTACTGCATGCGCCATGGCAGTGGCCGGTCGTATGTGACAACTTGTATTACAGCGCGTGCCGTCTCGTCGACGCGCATGCGCGGCTGGCGGGTCGCTGGATCGATATAGAAGGTAGGACGTGTCGCATTGAGTGGCTCGGTTGCAGCAGCTGGATTGACGACACCAAGCGCGCGGAGGGAAGAGTGACCACATCGCTGCAGCAGCTGCTGCACATTGTGGACACTATGGCGTAGAAGTGTCCCAGCAGCGAGAGCGTTTTCTACATGTCGGAACTGCACAATGTTAGCCAAAGGGCGTGTCAACTTGGGGAAGTACAGACTTGCCTCAACCTCCTGTAGGATGCCAACAACAAAAATATCGGACTCGGAATTTTGGAAGCCTACCAGTACACCTGGCAACGGGCTGGTGGGCGCGTCTGATGGCCAAAATACGCGCATCAGCCCCATATATGTGACCATATCCCCATCCTGTTACCCCACTAGAAGGACCCGCGCCGTTTGAGCTGCTCGCGCGCAGAGATTCCACTGCCGGCGATTCGCGGATGCTGTGACTATCAGTCTCTCTCCCTGTTGGACTGAGCAACGTCACACACCAGATCGGTCTCTCGTGTCGCGAGAAGTGCGACAGGGAGCACAAGCAGAGAGAAGAGGACAGTCAGCAAGCCGAGGCCTTTCGCCGCCCGCGCGACAACGCCGTGGTCCCAGGCAAATATCGCAAGCTCGTAGACTCGAGTGACAAGGTCCCAGCGAGCCGTCGAGTAGCCCGCGACGAAGATTCCGAGAGTGAGTATAGAGAAGGCGTGCATTTACGGCGTCATGCCAAGCCTGTTGTTGAAGCCGCAATGTGGGTCGTGTTCAGCGGTGCAAGACCCAAGCCTGGTCGCGTAGTCGGGTGCGAGGTGAGGAGCAGCGATGGATATTCTTTGCAGTACATAGTGCATCAGGCGTCACGGGCAATGGGCAGCCCTGTTGTTTCGATCTCGTTGCGGACGTGGAAGAACGCCCGATTGGGCCTAGCTGGGCTACCACGTGATTTGAGACGAGCAACATCACCACGCCGACCACATGGACAGGCAGCATGACCTGCCTGTAGTGGAACTTTTATAGGCGCACCAGCTCGAGGCCTCAGGTTTCGCAATCGTGTTCTTGCGCACGCTCTCAGAACTTTCACCCATATGCGCTAATGAGTAGGCTCGAATTCGCAAACATCATCGATATGCAGCGCTCAAAGTGGGCACAGCATGGCCTTGTAGGACCGACAGGACCAGCCTTCAATGGGCAAAGGTAACGTACAGTTATGCAAGTTTGCACGGAACCATTCACTGCAGTTCTCGCTTGTGATTGGCTAGTGCAGAACGCGCTCGCCTCACGCTTCTTTACTTGCATCCTTCTTTCTTTCAACGTCTCGTCACGACCACTTTCCTCGACCTTTCTAACACCCCGGTTCAGTCTTTTGGGAGCACCCGAAAGCCACTCCGCGCAGAGCATTCTCGGCTCCGGAAACGACATGGCCATCTGCACTTTCTATCAGCGTGGCACCTGCCGATTTGGAGGTAAGCGAGCGACCAGCCACCCTGTAGAGGTCCATATTAACGCGTTGCAGAACAATGCAAAAATGAGCATCCAGGAAGCCAGCGTGATGCGAATCGCGGGTCTGGCGGCACCTTTGGAGGAGGATCGAACCATAATCGCTTCGGCGGTTTCAATGGCGATCGGTATCGGCCTAATCAGCCCAGTCCAGCCTTTGGGAGTAAGTCATTCAAGCCACCATACTTTATCAGAATTTTACCGTCATGATGGGAGCTTATACTCATGGTGTATCAAGACAGCCGAGATCCAAAATCACTCCCGTACCACCTGGATCCTACCGACATGAAGAACGACCTTACGAACCAGCGCCCCATCTACCCATTATCATGTTACGGTCCAGGCCGAGACGCCCCACGGCAACTTATCGAAGGTTCTGTCGAAATTAGTCCCGAGGAATTACGCGTTCGTTATTATGCTCAGCGCCTTGCTGGTAATGAGGCAGGAGCTGTAAGTTACCCAGCCACCCCTGCTATCACCTGGCTAACATGATTGAAGCAACAAGAAGAGAGTGCGTTGAATGAAAAGATGCAGCAACAGGTTCAGTCCATTCTTAGTGACATTGATGGTGCTGTTCGATATATCGAGGAAGGCGCCACCGTTCATCCAAACCGTATTGACATTGCGAATGGCGTTTCCACAGGTGTAGCACCTGGGAGCTCTTCTTCTTCATCAAATTCATTCTCGCAAGCTTCTGCAAACACTTCGTCACAGACCACAGCGAACCCCTTCATGAAAGCACCCAGCGCACCAACCTCTGCCTTCGGTCAGTCTTCAAGTCCAGCGTTCGGCCGGCCGGCCTTTGGACAAGCCTCAAACCCAGCCCAGACCACTTCTGCATTTGGACAGCCTTCAAATCCCGGCCAAGCAGCTCCAGGTTTTGGATCAGCTTCGAGTATGGGAGCGAAGCCGTCGCCATTCAACCAGGCTTCGACGGGCGGCGCTGCTTTCGGGAAGCCTGCTTTCGGCACATCTGGATTTAGCCAAGCACCTATGCAAGGCTCTGGAGGTGCTTTGGGGCAAAAGCCAGCGTTTGGACAAGCATCTGCGCCAGGTGCAGCTTCCTTTGGTCAGGCCGGTGCGGTTGGCCAACAGCCAAGTCCTTTCGGGAAACCAGCATTCGGGCAGACTGGGTTCGGTCAACCCTCACAACCCGGAGCAGGTGCCTCGCCCTTTGGACAAGCAGCACAGCCAGGCACCTCTCCTTTTGGCCAGCAGCCGGCTGCGCAAGGTTCCTCATCTTTCGGGCAACAGCCGGTCGCTCAGGCATCGCCATTTGGCCAACAAGCGCCTCGACCAAGCGCCTCTCCTTTTGGGCAACAGCCAGCAGCACAGCCAAGCGCCTCACCATTCGGACAACAGCCGACCACCCAAGCATCGCCATTTGGTCAACAGCCCCCTGCACAGTCATCGCCATTCGGCGCATCGTCTAGTCAGAGCAAACCACAAGCCAGTCCATTTAGTCAATCAAGTGCACCAACCTCAAGTGCTTCCCCGTTCGGAACACAGCAATCCCAGCCGATTTATACACAAGCCTCGAATCCGACACCAGCGATTCCAGCACCATCTCCATTCGGTGCACGAGCAAGCCAATCCGCATTACCTTTTGCGCAGGCTTCTTCGCAGCCACAGCAACAAACACAGCCAGCTGCAGCTTCGGGTCCGGCTAAGGAGATCGATCCGAAGGACCGTTTCAAGGAAGGCAAGCCAGAGGAGTACGAAGGCGAGCAGGGACGGATTCTGGAAGAGATTTACAGACGCGTGGGTCAACTCGGACGCTTCAACGACAACGAAGATATTCCGCTTGTGCCGCCAAAGTGTGAATGGATCGTGCAGGTTCCGTTGCTCTAGTGGCGCTGCATTGATATCTCAAATGATATTGTTGTGAGACAGCAGCGGCGTTTATGGCGTTTCGAGTGATTCCGCAATGGAATTTTCCGGGCTGGGACGATAGGCATACAATCTTGCATAGACAAAAGAGCCGCTCAATGCCTTGTAGCAATGTCCATCGGCAAGAGTTATGTGTTGTTGCGGCCTTGAAGTAATGTCAAGCTATGCTGAAGATGACGCCATTCTGAACAATGTTTAATAGCCGACAAGCTGCATCCACTAGATTCTCGTCTGCATGTCGAGGTTCTTGGAATATAGTTTTTCCTCCCACGCGGCGAGCAAGAAAGAGGCGAGTGCCAAAACTATGTACCACTTGATGCGGGTGCGAGTTTCTACGCTTAACCTCGACGGATTAAATACAAGTAGACAGATGGAGACTTTCTTACAATTTTGGAGACTAGTGATACTCTTTTTATTGCGTTGTAGAGTCGGCTCTTTTTTGCTAACCGTGTGCCTTAGGTGGTCATCAGGCGATTGTTACCGGTAGGTATTGTTATCGATAAGAAATCCGTGACTTCAAAAGTTGAGCGTCGCATCTTGGCCATTTTTACCCATCAACAACCAATATGCCCAGACAGAAGCCGATGCACAATCATGCACCACTTGAAGCCTCGAGAACTGCAGATCTGAATCAGGGAAAGAAGAGAAAGAGATCCGAGCCAAAGGCCAAACATGCCAACATAAACAAGGGCGCGGGCAAACTCAAGAAGTTTAACGACGAAGACGACAACGACACAAGACCGGAGAAAGTCGACGACGCGCCAAAATTAGGTGGCGTTCTCGTAGAAACACAGATATCAGTCCCAGACCCGAAAGAGAAGACGACTGAATCTCCCAAACATCAGAACCCTCGACGCTCGTCAACACCCGCGCACATAAAACAAATTCCACGAAATTCAGCTCAGCCTAAGCATGGAAATTCTCGTGGTGATCGTAGCTTCAAGCAAAGTGACGGAGTGCCTCCATACCTGCTCAAGAAACGCGATGCGCTTTTACCAATAAGAAAATCTCTGCCAATCTGGCCACAAGCGGACACCATTAAAGCATCTTTGAAGAAAAACAATGTCCTTGTGCTTACTGGAGAAACCGGTTCCGGAAAGTCGACCCAAGTACCGCAATTTCTTGCCAAAGAGCCATGGTGCTCGAAATGCGTAGCAATCACCCAGCCGCGAAGAGTAGCAGCTATCTCGTTGGCTCGTCGTGTTGCCGAGGAGATGGGCACTTTCATGGGCAGCCAGAGTCCAACAGCCAAGGTCGGATATAGCGTGCGGTTCGACAATGCTACTGGACCGGGTACGAAGATCAAGTTCTTGACTGAGGGTATGCTTTTACAAGAGATGCTCAGAGACTCTGCAATGTCGCAATACAGTGCGATAGTAGTGGATGAAGTACACGAGCGCAGCGTCAATGTCGACCTCATTCTCGGTTTCCTGAAGAACTTGGTTGCGGACATGGAAGCTGGGACGAGCAAGCGCAAAGACCCTCTTAAGATCATAATAATGAGTGCTACAGCTGATGTTGAGAGCCTTGTCAATTTTTTCGGAAGTCCGATTTCTTCGCCAGCCACCACGGAACCTCAGAATCAGCGACAGATATCTACGTGTTTCGTGGAGGGACGGCAGTATCCAGTCAAGACGGTCTATTTGCCACAGCCGACACAGGACTGGGTGGAGGCGGCGCTTAAGATCATCTTCCAGATACATTACAAGGAGCCGTTGCCTGGTGATATCTTGGTGTTCTTGACTGGTCAGGATACCATCGAGGGACTCGAAAAGTTGGTCAATGATTATGCTGAAGGCATGGATAAGGATGTACCGAAAGTAAGCAGCCAGCAACTCAGATCATTGTGATTAACTGCACACGCTAATGATTTCCCAGCTCCTTACGCTACCACTATTTGCTGCACTTCCTCAACATGCGCAACAGTGTATTTTCCAGCCAACACCGTTCCGCACCCGAAAGGTCATTCTTGCTACCAATATTGCGGAAACTTCAGTCACTGTGCCTGGTGTGCGTTATGTGATTGACTGTGGTAAATCAAAGGTCAAGCAGTTCCGCAACCGTTTGGGTCTCGAGTCCCTGCTAGTGAAACCGATATCCAGATCTGCTGCCATCCAACGTCAAGGTCGTGCTGGTCGTGAGGCGGCGGGACAGTGCTATCGACTCTATACAGAAGATGGCTTCAATACAATGGACGAACGCACAACTCCAGAGATCCTACGTTGCGACCTAAGCCAGGCTATACTCACGATGAAAGCCCGTGGAGTCAACGACGTTCTCAACTTCCCATTCCTCGACCGACCACCACGTGAAGCGCTCGAGAAAGCGCTCCTACAGCTCCTTCACCTACAAGCACTTTCAGAAGACGGCAGCATTAGCGAAGCAGGACTCAAAATTGCAAAATTCCCTCTCACACCAACTCTTGGCAGAGTGCTAGTCGAAGCAGCAAAGCCGGAGCGTGACTGCCTACTGGACGTCATCGACATCATCTCCGCCCTGAGCGTCGAAAACGTCTTCCTCAACCTCGTCACCGAGGAGCGCAAAGAAGAAGCCGAAGAAGCACGCCGCGAACTCTACCGCCGAGAAGGCGATCATCTAACACTCCTCGTCACCGTACAGCGCTACGCCGAAGAACGCACCGATCGAAAAACGTGGTGTGAGAAACACTTCGTCTCACATCGCGCAATGCAAAACGTAATGAATATTCGCAAACAACTACGGCAACAATGCACGCAACTCAAGATGTTGGCTTCGGATGACCAGTCCTCGACTTCTGCGCCGTCAGAGGCGAAGAGTCAAGCTATCTTGCAGTGTATGCTCAGGGGGTTTATTTCGAATACGGCGCGCCTCATGCCGGATGGGAGCTACAAGACTCTCATGGGGAATCAGACGGTCGCTATACATCCCAGTTCCGTCCTTTTCGGACGTAAAGTCGAAGCTATAGTGTTCAACGAATTCGTGTTCACAGGGAAAGCATGGGCTAGAGGCGTGAGTGCCGTGCAGTTGAACTGGGTGTCTGAAGTCGTAGAGTCGATAATGTAGGTGTTTTTTTTTTCAAAATATCTACACATAGCTGAACCTTTCCCGATACCACTATCTCCTCCGTCCCGCTCCACCACCAGATTCTTTCTCCGCCAAACTAACCACCTCCCCAATCCCGGCTTCCTCCTGCTCATCCTCCAACGCGCGAATCTCCTCCCTACAATCCCACCATTTTGCCTCTGCGCGCTCGAAACCCATCTTCTTAATCTCCTTGGGCGACTTCGACCCCGCCGCGCCGCGCGCGGATAATTCGTCCAGCACGAGAATCTGCCACGGTTCGGACGTGCGGGCGTAGAAATCGCGCAGCGACTCGAATGGTCGCGGATGCGGTAGGGTATCTGTCAAGGCGGAAATCTCGTCTTCGGGACCGACATCTTCTTCTGTTTTCACGGGGGTGACGGCAGGCGAATCCACGGTGCTTGTTGGCGCCGTAGAAATCCCGTCTTCGTCCTCGTCAGCCGAATCGTCTTCGTCTTCGTCGTCGTCGTCGTCATCATCGTCGTCGTCCGAGGAATCGGGCTCGTCGTCACTTCCCTGCCAGTCTTCGAGGTCGCGTTTGAAGATCTCGACGACGCCGTCGAGGTGGTTCAGGTTGACGGACCACAGCTCATCGAACGTGAATTCCCGGTCGCCTTTTTCGTAGGTTCCGCCGTAGATGTAGAGGTTGTCGCCTTGGACAGCGAGTGCAGCGTTGAAGCGTGGGTGCGGGAATTCGTAGATGCGTGGTTTTTCAGGACGTTGGATTTCCTCCTCTTCTTCTTCGACTTTCTTGGGGATTTCTTCGTCAGAATCAGATGTTGCTGCTGCTCCAGCTTTCATTTCTAGTGCTTTGAGGTTTGCGAGTAGTTCTTCTTCGTCTGCTTTGCCACGCGCTCGGCGGGAGACGTTGGCTTGTTGTGCGGCTTTTTTGTTTGCGTTGGTCTTCGGGCGGCGGAGACCGAGAGGCATGTATCTGTTTCTCTCGATGTTCCACACAAATGCTTGATTGAAAAATTCAGAGTCGATGGCTTCTTCACTGTCTTCGACGTCATGAACGCCACCAAACATCACGCCGCGACCTTTGTGGTATGCCATAGTTGCACCTGCACGCGAAGGGTTTGGCGCATTCGCCGGCTTCTTGCGCTTCTCCCACGATACAGTGGGAAGAATGGCTACAGCTCCATCTGAAGCTGGGGGTATGATGCGTAGGTACCAGGTATCATCGTGGACCTTCGGCTTCAGCACCATTCGGTTTGCGGGCCCACCTCCTCCACCCTTCTTGCCCTTGCCCTGCTGCTGCTGTTTTCCACCTGCAACTGTTTTCACACGAGAGTAGCCGCCGTAGATTACCGCACCTTGATCATGCGGTAGCAGTGTGAAGCTGGATCGCGCATCGGGAACAGCACGAGCTGCCTGTAGTTTGGGCGTATGCCACACAAAATTGACACAGTCATAAATCCACAAGTCATTGAGATACTTTGTTGTCGCAGAAGTGTCCTGAAAGCCGCCGAAGAGGATAATGTACTGCTTGTACCCAACCATGCGATGTCCACTTCGTGCGGGTGGCCCAGGTGCCTTGCTCTTCCCTTCGACCCGAGTCCACTCTCTGTTCGTCGGGTCCAGTTTCCAGAAATCGTTGTAGTGGTAAAACGTACCTTGCTTAGGCGAGCTAAACTCGCCACCGAATAGGTAGATGTCCTTCGTGTTGGCTCCTCGGCACCAGGCGTGTCCAGATCGTGGTAGTGGCGAGTTTGGCGATGTGACCTTCATCCATGAATCTCGCTTGATGTTGTAGACAAGCAAGTCATTAAAGAATTTCGCTGTCGCGCCATTGAAGTATTCACCGCCGAACAAGAACAATTCGTTTTCATTTGCTGGACTTGCGATGATGGTAGCGGAGGTTCTTGCTGCTGGTGGCTCACTTGCCACTTCTGTGATAGCATGGTACTGTTCTTGCTCCTTTGCATATTGTGCTAGTACTGCATCGAGATCCACGTCTTCCGCATCAGAGTCAATTTCTTGGACCTTTGAAGCTACTTTCTTATCCTTCTTTCCAGACTTCTTCTCTTGCTTTGCAGCTTTGGCAGCCTTGACGGCGGCCTTATTTCCAGCTTTCTTCTTGTCCTTCGCCATTTTTTTGATCTCCCAATGTAGGTAGAACCCGTCGTAGCTCCGTAATGATGTAGTGGGTTGCGAGAGGCGATTTAAAAATTTGCCCCGCTCTTTGATGCAAATTTCGACGAACTGGTGTGCAGTCGAAGGAAGCGTTTTATAGGATCTGAAAATTGACTGGTCCTCAGAATTGCAAAGCACAGTCAACAAAGTAGGAAAACTTGAGAAGACTTGCAGTGGTCTCGAGAAGGTCATTTGTGGAAGGCGCGCTGCTCTTATCGATAAAGCTCCAACATTCACTCCCCGCACCGAGAGCTTCACCATGAGCAAACACCAACATCAAAATGATACAAGCAGCGAAGATTCTCGAGCAGAGAAGCCATCTTGTGCCAGGTAGCTACAACAATAACAGAGTCAATCATCTTTGCTGACGCTGAAAAAGGGAAGCTAAGAATAACTGAACACTTCTTCCAAGTCCCTCGTGACTACACCAACCCAGCATCCGGCACAATCCAACTCTTTGCCCGATCAGCACTGAAAGCTGAAAAACCTGCAGACTACCCATCGACATGTCAACAAGATCCCAAGAAGTCCCAACTCCCATGGCTCGTCTACCTGCAAGGCGGCCCAGGATTCGAATGCCGCAGTCCCCAAAATGTCTCCTGGGTTCCCACAATCCTCGACAAAGGCTACCAAGTCCTCATGCTCGACCAGCGCGGCACCGGTCTCTCAACTGCCATCTCACAATCCAGCCTGCAACTCCGTGGCGATGAAAAAGTGCAAGCGGAATACATGAAGTCCTTCCGCGCAGACAGCATCGTGAAGGACTGCGAAGCGATCCGACAAGCCCTGACAGCTGATTATCCACCCGAAAAGAAGAAATGGTCCATCCTGGGCCAATCATTCGGGGGTTTCTGCGCCACGACCTATCTCTCCTTTTACCCCGACGGCCTCCAAGAAGCATTCTTATTCGGCGGCCTACCTCCCCTACGCAACAACGCAGACGAAGTGTACGAGCAACTGTACAAACGCGTCAAGCGGCGCAACAAAGCATACTACGCCAAATACCCAGAGGACAAGACCCGCGTGCACCGCATCATCAAACTCCTCTCGCGGTTCGGCGACGCCACGGTCCGCGTGCAGGGCGGCGAAGGCTCGCTGTCTGCGCGCCGCTTCATGCAGCTGGGCATTTTCTTCGGGAAACACGGCGGCTTCGATCAAGTGCACGAGCTCGTTCTTCGCGCGGACACGGATCTGAGTCAGTTTGGACATTTGACGCGCCCGACTGTGCTTGCGCTGGAGAGTGCGCAGAGCTGGGATACCAACGTCATTTATGCATTGTTGCACGAGCCGATTTATTGCCAGGGCGAGGCGGCCGCGTGGAGTGCGCAGCGACTGCTGCAAAAGTTCCCCGAGTTTGATGTCGCGAACGGGGAGAGGGATGAGCCTGTGTACTTTACGGGCGAGATGATTTATCCGTTCATGTTTGACGACTATCCCGAGTTGAAGAAGATGAAGGCCGTGGGACACTTACTCGCGGAGGAAAAGGATTGGCCGAGACTGTATGATGTGGAGCAGTTGAAGAAAAATACAGTGCCTGTGTACGCTGCGGCGTATTTGGACGATATGTACGTGGATTTTGAGCTGAGCATGGAGACGGCAAGGACGATCGGGGGGTGTAAAACTTTCGTCACGAACAGCATGTATCACAACGCGATTTCGGCCAAGACAGAAGAGGTGCTGAAGGAGCTGTTCGCTCTGAGGGATGATGTTATCGACTAGACGATGATCATTCTATAGTTTAACGTTCTTCATGATTTCCTTGGCCTCGCGCAACTGCGCTTCCAAGTCAATATCCCATATCCAGCTCATCCTGTTTTGATAGCTTTCTTCAATCTTGTCCAGATCATCGCCATAAAGTTCAAAGTCATACATCATGCCCGCCTCCTGGCTCGTCGTGACATTCTTCTGTGTCCGTTCCCTTCGCACCTGGTCGAAGGCACGGAAGGCGCGTTGCACATCATCGACATGTTGGGCCTCTTTGATCAGACTGGCCATGATGTACGAGTCCTCCATGCACATGCCGGCGCCGGCGCCTTGGTGCGGTGTAGTTGCGTGCGCTGCGTCGCCGAGCAGACATACGCGGCCTTTTGTGTACGTCTCGCAAGGCGGGTGCATGAAGAGTGCCCAGATATCTGGCTTCTGCATCGCTCCGACGATTTTCTGAACATGTCCGCCCCACTCTGCGAAGTCTGCCTCCATCTCTTCCTTGGAAGTGGTCACGACCCACTTGTCGTCGTCCCAGGTCTTGCGCGAGTTGAAGGCGACAACGTTCATGGTCTTTCCTTTCTGGATTGGAAACGTCAAGAGGTGGCCGTGATAGCCTAGAAACATCTGGCTATTCTGTGCGACTTCTTCGCCGAGCAGTTCTATTGCCTCGTCCATGGGTATGAGGCCTCGGTAGGCGTATTTGCCGGAGAAGAAGGCATCTTTGGCCGGGTGATGTTTGCCTAGCAGCCATGTCCTGCCCTTCGATTTGATCCCGTCGCAGCAGATGACTGCGTTGTGTTGCGCTGTTGAGCCGTCGGCGAAGTGCAACACCATGTCGCCGAACCCATCCCCAGCTTCCGTCATGTCCACCATTCTCTTGTCAAACTTGGCTACGCCCTCTGGCAGATCCTTCACCAACTCATCGAGAAATTGCGCGCGGTATACGCCGCCTCTGCCGCCACCGCCAGAGAGGGTGCAGTCGAAGAGCGCATCGCCCACCTTCTTCCCAGGCCGCACGAAGCCGTGCTTGTCTGCCCTGCGCGCGTCGCCCACGCGGATTGTGAACCAGCTGTCGTGTTTGCTGTCGTGTTGGTTGCCCGTCTTGCACGTGATAAACGCGTCGTATATCTTGGGAGACATTTGTTGCATTGCGCGCCCGGCATTGGGACCGAATGCCACGCCGGCGCCTATCTCGCCAAAGTGCGGTGCTGCTTCATAGATGGTGAGGTCGATGCCATGTTCGAGGAGCGCCATGGCGAGCCCGAGGCCTGAAATGCCACCGCCCACTATCGCCAGGTTGAAGGGCTTCTGGGAGGTGTTCGAAGCCATGTTTGGCACGTATCACGTTCTTGAATATCAGGAGTCTGCCGGAGGGCCCTTCACGCTGCACTTACCACTACTCGTCCGAGATGCTGCATCCGATGACGCACGAGACGCAGGTTCCGAGCGGACACGTGCAAGGGCAATCCATGGTGCACTAGCCGATGCCGCGCCGCTCATCTATCTTGATTCTTTGCACCCATCGTCCGTGGGCGCACAGAATGTGGGGTGTTGCATGTGGGGTGGCGTCGGAAACCGTGGTCGGAAACGTGCTCCGTAGCCGACCACCCCGACCAACCAACGTGTGTGTATTGGGTTAAGACGATTGCCTTCAAACTCTACATACACTCGTGGCTAACCATCTTGAATATCACAGTACTCGTTGGTCATCTAGTCCGACTGTCCCTCCCATGCCAGGATCGTACGCCGCGAGGCAACCTCCCGCAGAGAAGGGCGAGAAGCCGGTAACTGTGCTCGTGACCGGATTTGGTGTAAGCCATCTTGTCCCTAACTTGACCACGCTGGCCGGGCGCAGAAGCAAGATCCGCCCCTCGAAGCCACGCCCTAATCTTCGTGAAGCCGTTCTTGTCCAAGTTCCCAAGAAACTCATCCTGGGAAATCGCATCAACACTTCCCGCACTACTACCCACATCGCCGACCAGTCCGACTCCAATCCATATCCACGTACATCATGAGGCTATCCGCGTGGCTTACAAACACGTCACCGCCCTCATCCCTCAACTCCTCCCGCCCAACAATCCACTGCATCCAGAACCAGAAATAATCCTCCACATCGGCCTAGCCGCCGGCCGGGATTTCTTCGCGCTCGAACAGAGTGCCCACGGCCGCGGCTACCACCAAATCCCCGATGTCGACGGCGACCGCTTTCCTGACGTCAACGCCGAAGCAGTATTTCCGCCCGCCAAGTTCCCACCTGTGCTGAAGACGTCCTTTGATACTCCAGACGTCCTGGCACGATGGAAAGCGAATCTCGGGTACTCGTCCGTGGAAGGGGGCGCCGACGACGAGGACGCACCGGACGTGCGATTGAGTTCCGACGCCGGGAATTTTCTGTGCGGGTTCATCTACTACCATTCGCTGGCGCATTACTTGTCCGTCAGTGGCGAAGAGAGACCTGTAGCGTTCATGCATGTGCCTGATCTGAGCTCCAGTGAAGATAAGATGCGCGAGGGCCGCGAGGTTGCGATTGCGCTTATCAAGGCGCTTGTCGAGAGCAAGCGGAAGATGGGGGCCAGAGATGCCAGCCGGCATGCAGATGTGGAAGGAGCAGGGAAGAGTAAAATGTCGGATGCTACGGGTGGGAACCGGACGGACAACAACTTTGCATGAAATCGAAGCTGTTCGTCTTGTTGCGGTACGCGTTTGCAACTTTCCCATCATGTCGTGACATAGATAGTGGAGTTATTATCGGGATTGGGTCAGGGCATCTGATATAGCATCCGCAACAAAGCCAGCCATCCATCGCCGCGACCTACAATCCAGGCAGAAGGATTCCGCGTGGCGTGTATTCATCTGCAAGTGCACCTACCTCTGGCTCAGCCTGATTGGTGATAACGAGAATAGGACTCTGATCCTGAAAATTACCGCTTGGATAAAATTCTTCCTAGATAGTATTGGCTCTGCATTTGCTATGTGGCTTGCAAGTCCCTTTTATCAAGACCTTGTAGATAATATCAGATCTCTTCACACTCCAAGTCGTAAAGCGTGGCGGCGCACAAGCTTAATCTCCAATGATCCAAGTATTCATTGCGCGCGTTGGGCATGAAGAAAGAACAAGTTTTTTTGTAGTTGTTTGTGTGTGTGAGACCCGCGGCGTGGGCTTCGTTGCTTTCGACACGACAGACAAGCTGGTCTTGAGGATGGAATTTGGCGTCGGTGGGTTTGAATGTGAGACGCGATTGGGGGCTATGCGTGGTTGTTTTGCGTGGGACAATATGGGGTTGAGCTTTGGGAGCTGATGTTTGCGATTTTTGTTGTGGCTGTTGGGACAGATTACGAGAGCACTGGGAGGACATGCCAAGTACAACTATTGATAAACGAAAGTGGGAGAATTTCGAGTAGAAATGACATGTGGTCGTTCATTCGTCTGTTTAGTAGCCACTCGAAGGGCAGAATGTTCTGCTGTGTCAGCGCCAATAACAAGGTTTGTTTCCAAAGAATGAAGAATATAAAAAGGAAGAAACTAGGCCGGGGGTTTCTTCGTTTTAGATCGTGATATATCGTGTTCGAATTGGATAATGTATCCTTCATCGCTTGCTCCACAGGCCCTGCTGTGTCTCCAAAATACGTCGCTCCTGTGCCTTTATCATTTCTTCCGTCTGACCGTGTCCGTTCCCTCGGCTATCGATTTCCATCGGATCATCGTCTTCTTCCGCAGGCTGGGGAATGTTGACAGGCGGGGCGCCTCTTCGTGGCTCGTTCGACTGGATGCCGTTCATCATGTTTGCTGCTGCACCGCCTGCACCGCGAAGCTGATTGATAGCACGGATAGTGTCGATGGCAGCGTGCAGAGTACGTCTGGCGTTGAAGTTCTTTTTGATGGTGGGTAGCAAATCTTCCTCTCCCTCGCCGGGTCTGCCGAGGTCAGCGACCCATGGATGGGATAGCGCTTCGTGAGCTGTCATGCGTGCTGCTGGGTCGACTGTTAGACATCGGCGGATGAATTCGCGAGCGGTCAGCGAAACACCGCGCCAGTATTCTAGTGGAGTGAATGAGTAGTCTGCAACGAGAATAGCTTGCATCTCTTCCAGATTTGAGTCTCGGTCGAAGGGTGTGTAGCCGCACAGCAAGAAGTATGTGATCACACCAATGGCCCAGATATCGCTGTTTTGGATCAGCAAGTACGAGACACTTCTCGACGGGAGACTCACACTGGCTTGCCGTGGCCTGTTTTCCGGAAAATTTCAGGCGCCATATATCCAGGTGTTCCACACGTGGTTGTGAGGACGTGGAATTGCTCCTCGTCCATGATTCGCGAAAGACCAAAATCCGCAATCAGCAAATCCGCATTATCTTCTGGTGTTCGGAAGAGAAGATTCTCTGGCTTCAAGTCTCGATGTACGATGCCGTGGTCGTGGAGGTATGCGACAGCGGAGAGAGTTGCACGCATGAGGTCGGCCGCATCGGATTCGTAGTAGTTGCCTTTTCGACAGATGCGATCAAACAGCTCGCCTCCGAGCGCGAGGTCAGTTACCAGGTAGACTGAGGAGATTGTCAGCTTTGCGGATATGGCCTGGAGCCGATCGTTGCATCGTACGGTTGTTCATAGTCTCGAAGTAGTCGACCAGGGTGAGAATGTTCCTGTGGCCCATAGATACTCTTTTTAATACAGCAATCTCGTTTCTGACCATGTGTTCGCGGCCAGCCATGAGCCTCTTGTTGATGACCTTTGCAGCATAGTATCTCCCTGTGTCAATATGTACGCACTCCTTAACCACCGAGTAACTGCCTGCGCCTAGCGTTTTCCCCGTCTTATATCGGCATGGCTGTACTTGTGCCTGCGTTTGTCCCTGCGCACCAGAGCCGCCGTTCGACGCCATCCTGAAGTCGTTTGTGCTGAGCAGGGGCGTGTTGTATAGCTTGGGCTTGCCCAGGCGGCTGAGGCTGTCCCAAATGCGACGCGACGAGTGAACTCGGGTAGTGATGATGGGGCTTGACGAGACGCGATAGTAGATTTCGTGAGGCGGGGCTTTCGTGCAACGTTTTCGATTGCCGTTGTCACCTGTTACAGAGCACGTGGTGTGCCCAAGGTGGGTACAAGGTCTGTAGGGTCGCAGGTGTGCCTTGGTCAGCCGGCCTGTATGCTCCAGGGAGGCCCCTCACTATCTACGAGGGTCGTTGATCGGCAGCCTCGAGATGTGGGGTTCCGAATGCAGGTAGCAATGTGCGCTAGAAAGAGGTGCCGAGCAAGGCTACAGGCACGGTTGATATCGAAGTTGTCGTGGTCAAGTCTACTTAGAGGCTGCCCGAAGTGTCTCCATGGCGGGGATGAGATCCGCGCCGGTGAACAACCCCTGCTGTCTGCCAATCGTTGATTGGACGGCTTGGGCAGAGCGGGGCAGCATATCGGCCTGACATTTCCGCCAGCTGTGAACCATGGCGAAACATACGGAGTATCAGATCTTGTATTGTTTCATTTGGGCCAATTCATTGTCTACGTCTCAAACTGCGGCGGACTGTGACCATGGTGATTGTGTATAAGAAAGGAGAGAGACAGCCCCAAAACGCAAGGGGAAGGAAGCACAAAGAGCGCACCACCCAGCTTATGACTTGACAAGCAGGCTGTGTCCGTCCATGTCTTCGGGTTGTTGTAGACCCATAGCTGCGAGCAGGGTTGGTGCGACGTCACCAAGTACACCGTCGGTCTTCTTCAGGCTCCACGATTCAGGGGCATTGGCCATAACGAAGGGGACCTTGTTGGTAGTGTGGGACGTCTTGGGCGTGCCCTCGTCTGTAAGCATTTCTTCGGCGTTTCTAGACTGCGTTAGCATCGAGGTTAATGGTGTGTTGGAAGTACTTACCCATGGTCGGCGGTGACAAACAGAACGTAGCCGCTCTCTTTGCACTGCTCGTAGACCTGCTTGATAGCCTTGTCGGTCTCTGTGCAGGCCTCAATCGCAGCCTTGTAAACACCAGTATGGCCGACCATGTCTGGTGGCGCGAAGTTGTTCATGAGGAACTCGAACTTGCCCGTTCGGATCCTTTCACACAGCTTATCGGCAACAGCCATAGCGCTCATGGTAGGCTGGAGATCGTATGTAGCCACCCTGGGTGAAGGGACCATTTCACGCTCTTCCGCCTCGAACTGCTTCTCAACACCGCCGTTGAAGAAGAAGGTCACGTGGGCATACTTCTCCGTCTCTGCGACGTGGCACTGCTTGACGCCCTGCTTGCCCAAAGTCTCCGCGAGCACGTCGTTCATCTTCTGAGGTGGAAATGCAACGGGGAAGGTGTACTTGGGGTTGTACGATGTCATGGTGGTGAGGGAGGTGTTCTTGGGGTAGGGGAAGTCGGGCTTTGGAGAGCGGTCAACATCGCCGAGGAGTTGAGTGATCTCGCGAACACGGTCAGAACGGTAGTTGAAGAAGAAGAGTGTGTCGTCGTCTGCACGAATTAGCATCTGGCCATGCAGGTGCTCAGGCTATTCTTGTCTTACCTTGTATTCTCCGCTCCTTTCCTCCGACGATGATGGGCTTCAGGAACTCGTCGTTCTCGTCCTTGTCGTATCGTTCCTTGATGGTGGCTATCGGGTCGCTGCTCTCCTCCCCCTCTCCCGTCACGAGGCCCTTCATACCGATCTCGACCCGGTCCCACCTCTTGTCACGGTCCATGATGTAGTAGCGGCCAACCACTGTCGCGATGTCGCCGAGCCCGATGTCCTTGGTGGCCTTCAACAGCGTGTCCATATAGCCGGCTGCCGACTTGGGATCGGTATCTCGGCCGTCGCCAAAGAAGTGGATGTAGGCCTTGGGGACACCCTGGTCCTTTGCGACCTTGAGTAGCTCAATCAGGTGGTCCATGTGAGAGTGGACACCGCCGTCAGAGACGAGGCCGCAGAAGTGGAGCCTGCCGTTGCCGTCGATGGCGCGCTGGAACGAGCTTTTGACTGTTTCCACGTCCTTCAGCTTCTTGTTCTTGATGGTCTGGCCAATGCGGACCGAGTCCTGCCATACGACGCGTCCGGCGCCGATGTTCAGGTGCCCGACCTCGCTGTTGCCCATGAGGCCCTCTGGCAGGCCAACGGCGAGGGAGGAGGCCTCGAGCTCGGCGAAGCCCTGGGCCGTCTTGGAGCCCTGCTTGGCGAAGTCGTCCATGGTGGGCGTGTCCGCTGCCAGGATCGCATCGCCATCTTTGCGCGACTTCTCCGTCGCAATGCCCCAGCCGTCGATGACGACGAGGACGGTTTTCTGGTCGACGTGGGCCATGCTGAAGTGTAGGGGGGGGGGTGGAATTAGGTGTGGGGGAGGGGGGGAACAGCGGCTGGTAGTCTTGGCGGGGCGGGGCGGCGTTGAGGATTGTCGGCATCGGCAGCACTCCAACAGACTCACCACCAAAAGATTCCATCATGTCGGCAGCTGCGACCCCCCACGCCTCTGCGTCAGCGTCGGCGTCGGCGCGAGCTTCACAGCCGCCCACGGGCGCCGCCACGCCCGCGCCGCCCCCCTCGGCGCCAGCAACCGCCGGCATCCCTCCGCCATCGACCTTTGACGTCCTGCCCGACCTCCACCGGGTCCTCAAGCGCCTGCTCGAGACGTCCGCACAGCCGCCAGCCGCCACGCCCACGCCCACGCCCACGCCCACGCAGCCCTCGGCGGACGGCCCCCTCGAGATCCAGCACGTGACCACGGCCGCCAACGACGTGCGCTTGAAGATACAGAAGGCGCGACGGGCCGTGCTGGCTCTGCCCGACGTCGACAGGACCTGCGAGGACCAGCACGAGGAGATTGCGCACCTCGAGGCACGCATCGCGCGGCTCAAGGCTTCTCTGCGGGACTTGGCCCGCCCGCTAGAAGAGCCCGAGGATGAGGCCCAGAGTATGACCGGATGACCGCTGCGCTGCACCTCGATTGATGCTTTCCAGACTACATGTTCGGCGACTGCATGGATGAGCTGCATCTTGCGCTCGCCCATGGCACCCCGTAGTATGGGCCGAGTGGAAAGCCGAGCTTCATGCCCCAGTCGTGGGCCATACCTCAGACCACGAAGACGGCGAGGCCCTGTGCAGAAGGATGAACGTCACGCGAAATATCATCTGCAGGGCCCTGTACGTGGTAGGACACATTGAACATGAATCGTCTTATACTCGCAAAACACGATCCCTCAACCACCTACCCGCGAATGTTCCGTGCTCCTCATCTGTGGGGTTGCCGCTAACTCCCAAACCGGTTGAGGATTCGGTGGCAACTCTACCGGATGTACCGCCAGCTCGACTGGATGCTTGTTCGTTTTCTCCGCTGCTGTCTCATCAAGTTCGCTCGCATTCAGCTCATTCCGCCTCTTATGTTTCCGCACGAAGAAGATCGCGACTAGGACCAACAGGCAGAACATCACGGCTCCGCCGACCCCCGCTCCAATCCCAACCGCTTTGATACTCTTCCTCCTCGGCGACGGCGGGGGAATGCTCGCCGCACTACTCCCCGTTGGCGTCGGTCCCGTCGTCAACGACCTCACACTACTCGACAACCCAGCCAAAGATGATGACCCCGAAGACGTAACCGCCACAGTCGTCGACGCGCCCACAGCCGCAGCCTTCAACGTAAATAACGCCGTAGCCGTGCTACAACACCTCTTGCTTTCCGCCTCACTCTCGCAACAAAACCTCCCGTCCCTACCATATCCCTCGCTCCCACACTGCCACACCTGCACGCCCCCTTCGCGGAAATCGTACGCGCTCGTATTCGTCGGCGTGTCTGGGTTCAACTGGCATTCCTGCGGACACAGTGGGCTCGCCCACGACTTATCGGTACATGTGCCGCGTGCATAGCTGGTTCCTGTCGTGTTGGTCGCTTGCAGCGCGCAGAGGCCGTTTGTGAGACATGCGGAGCGCGTGCCGCAGCATTGCGTGAAGAGCGCATCCGGGTCGCAGGGGACGTCTTTGGCTGTTTCGCCGTTGGGGAAGTAGCATATGTTTGCTGCGAGGGCGTGGTGGAGGAGGGCGAGAACAGAGAGATTGGAGCGCATTGTGGTACGGAGTATAGGAGAGAGTTTGGAATGGAGCGTGGTGGTAGGTGTGTGCGATGGAGTGCTGCGAGTGCGTGGCACAGCCAGGTTCACAGCAGGCTGGGGCCGTTGGGCGCGCGGTTAGGCAGGGTGATCGATAGGCGTGCTTGACTTCGTTTAATATATCACACGCAACTTTATACCCGTTGTCATTTCCACAGATTTCGCATCGAATTGAGTTTATGATTTGTCGTGGCACACTAGTAAATTGCGTCGCGAATTGGAGGCCGTTTGGCATCGTTCAGATGGGCAAGAAGTGCGCCACAGAGAATGTCAATAAGTCCTTTATTCGAATGTTTGGGCTAGCGCTCTCGAAAGACATGGGCCATGACATCCACCTCACGATGATCCCACGAGTCAACAACACACTGTCAGACAACATGTCTCGATTCAGCGAAAAAGTAGTGTGCTGACCCACTGGCCGTAATCTACTCCCCTCTTACTATATTCATGGGCCGAAACTCCAAGTCGCATGTAGCATTTCGAGGGCCGAATTGGCTCACAACATGTTCCGCTCTGCATGATACGGCCGGTGTATGTGGCGTTGCATGAATAGCGCTGGACAATCTGCAACTTCTTCATTATGAAGGTGATTTCCCGTCAACCGACTTCATAGGACCTCGAAACTCGGCGCTATGGATGGCTCCTAGGAGCAAATCAACATAGCTGTCCTTCCTGTGGGGAGGTATTTGACGAAACATGACAAGCGGATCTTCGAGCCAAGTAGTCGAGATGACGCTAGCGAATGCGAGTTTGTTGAGGGAGAAGGGGATGCAAGTAGGCGGGGAGGAGTACTTTGAGGAGTATCAGAAGGCGGGGGAGGGGTGCAGGAGAAGTATCGAAGAGATGAAGGTGGAATGTGCCAATGCGATGAAAGGTTGGAAAGACGGCTGGCAAGCATTTTGTCAGGATAAAGTCTAGCCTGATACTGGACTGGTATACCGGCTGTAGGACACGAGGAAGGGGTTGGGATCGTCCATGGCGGGTTTGTATAGTCGAGCATAACCACAATTGAACAACAAGCATCTTAGCCAGCTCTGTACTCTGACTGAAATGCTCATCTCATTGGAACGCTCCAAGCAAGCACCCCACATCCAACCGCTTTCCCGTCCGAATCTTCCTTTTCTTCAAAGCAGGCCCTTCTCTGTGTGGAGTCTCAGACATGAGTGGGTCCACAATCGGAAGTGTAGTCGTGGGTGTTGGAAGGTGGCGAATGAGCCAGCCGGTCCGTTCATAGCTGTTCACTTTCAAGGATCCACCATACGTTATGCACATTGAGCGGTACCGTTCGTCCGAGGTGTATGAGGGCTTTGCAATGAATTTCATCGTTGCTTCGTAGAGTTGCTGTGCCTTCTCCGCCCCCGTCAAGTGGGTAGCCTTCCAGATGACCTCCGGGTCGAACTCAGAGTAACACGTCCCGAACTTTGCTAGCCTGGTCTTCGTCAGCAATCTGATCTGGGTGCAAATCTAGCCATGACATACTCTGATGCCGTGATGGTAGCCCAAGGCACGTGCGCGCTTTGAGGTAGGTCCACCATGTCCCTCACTTTGGTGTTCAGCAACCCGACAAGTTGCAGAGCAGGGAAGCCTGCGAGAGTCTCGCAGACCGCCTTTTGATTGATTCCAAAGTCTGACAAGATCAGTACTCTCAAGTATCTTAATGCATTCTTCTCGCGCGCAGCGCGGCCAAAGTCGAGGAAATTTCTTGTGCTGATCTCAGACGTGCCGTTTGGGCGTGCTTGCGCCAGAATTAACGTTGCGAGTGTTGGAATGTTGAGTAGGGCTTTGAGATGATCGAAAGTCAAGGAGAAGTCTCGAACTGATAGGAAGGTTACAAAGCTCGCGTCAAGTCTGGACAGGCGATTGGTGATGGAGAACAGCTCCCTGGGTTCGTATGATCCGCGTGAATAGATGTGGAATTGTTGCTTTGGGTTAAGCTCATCTGGGTATGCATCCGAGAAGATGTTCCAGGCATTATATGTCAAGGCTTCACTAAAGACACGCTGTCAAAAGCTTGAATCCGATACGACACATTGCCTCTTACTTTTCGATGAGATGTTGGTAGATTTTTTTAGCATAATGCCATCCAGCCCATTGCAGCGTCGCATGCTCGAACAGCTGAACATGATATGCACAACAGCGTAGAGCCATTTCCTGTAAGCTAGAACATCCTGTTCCGCGACTTCTCAAGGCTGATTTCTTGTCGCGTGTGCCTCGGGCCTGAGACATCCATGTAGAGACCATGGTGCCAACACGGGCAGAGGTGGTCTCGGTGTAGACCACACCTGATGCTTTGTCGAACAACACCATCCTGGCGCCACGGTCTCAGGCCGAACGCACGCTCTCTGTCCGAAACTGTCGTATGGCTGGTGGTGCTAACATAGGGCCAGACTTCATTTTCGCTCGAGGATGCGTACGCTAAAAGAGGAAGTATCGTGGGAGAAGGTGCTGAAGCTGAGAGCAGAGTTCCCAGTCAGCCTCTTATAGGGCTGCTTCTACTATGTCTCACAATGTCATCGTGGACGAGGCTCCAGTGATGTTGTCTCTCTGCCATTTTAGGTTAGTACACTGGCGCACAGGCCAGGTCTGCCACACTACTTCGACGTTCGAGTTGATGGAGGTATACACCTCGGAGATCGGATCGCTTCAATTGTCACTATCGTCAAAAGCTCAATTAGTAGCTAGCAAAACAGTGCTAGTAACGTGACACACTGCCATGGTTCTAGACTCTGTACATCGGCCCTTCGAATTCGACATGTAACATTCTCACCACCACCCCAATACATGGATATCAGATAGCCACCACGTCATTCCAAACATTGGTCCGGATAACGCCCTGGAAAAAACACTTCAGCACAACATGCCTCCACCCCACAAACCCTACCTAATCTCCACGCACCTCGCCAATTCGTCCTCCCCCCTAATCATCGACGGCGCCCTCGCAACCTACCTCGAAACTTTCGGTGCCGACCTCTCCGGCTCACTCTGGTCCGCCTCCATACTACTCACCCAACCGAACCTAATCAAGCGAGCGCATCTCGACTACTTCCGAGCTGGCGCAAATATTGCCATCACAGCGTCATATCAAGCATCGATTCCAGGACTGATCCAACACCTGGAAGTGAGCGAGGACGAAGCAAAAAGCGTAGTGAGAAAGAGCGTGTATGTAGCCAAGGAGGCGAGGGATGTGTATGTTGCGGAGCAGTTGGAGAGTGGCGAGAGCGAAGATGAGATCCACCGTAAATTATTCATTGCAGGAAGTGTAGGCCCGTACGGCGCGTTCCTGGCAGATGGGTCGGAGTACCGAGGGGATTATGTGGTTTCGAAGAGCGACATGAAAGATTTCCACCGCGGCAGGATCCAGGCGCTTGTTGATGCAGGTGTAGATGTGTTGGCTTGCGAAACGATTCCGTCAAAAGGGGAGACGGAAGCGCTGCTGGACTTGTTGAAAGAAGAGTTTGGTAAGGTGGAGGCTTGGTTCACGTTTACTTTGAAGGATGGGCAGCACATCGCTGATGGGACGCCACTGACCGAGATTGCGAAGATGTTCAAAGATGCGGACAGTATTGTCGGGTTAGGCTTCAATTGCGTACCGGATGATCTTGGATTTGCGGCTCTGATGAATCTCGCGCCGTTGATGGAGAGAGGGACCATGGTCATATACCCCAATTCTGGAGAGCAATGGAATGCAAAGGCAAGAGAGTGGGAAGGTCAGAAGACAGAGGGCTCGACATTGGCGCAGAAAACGGTGGAGTGGTGGGACGCAGGAGCAAGGTTGATTGGTGGGTGTTGTCGAACTACGCCATATGATGTTCGCACGATGAAAGAAGCCTTGCAATCACGGAGGACAAACTAGATATGGACTCCTCTATTTAGACATTCTGCATACTTGCTCCATGTAAGTCACTCATTTCTTTCGTACTCATGGTAGACGAATGCACCTAGCGCAGGTATGGAGTACTGAGGCGATTGCTTGAGCGCAATGCGATTCGTCTATGGTGCCTGCGTCTTCTTTGGTGCCTACCGGCTTTATTGTGTTTCAACAAGCAGCCCAAATCGCTCCATGATCATATGGCTCATCAAGCGTATCGCTGATGTCCTTTGCCCTTGGCTGCGACTTGTGTTGCTCTTTGCCCTACATCTGGCGTCTGGGTATTGTTCCCGCATGGTACAAAGCTTCTCTCGTACCCAGAATGAATCTGTTTGAGCTTCAAGTCGTCTCTCCGTGTGTTCGGTTATGTTCCGTTGGCGTCCTGATCGCTAAGATGCTGTCGCCCTCAGTCCACAGCCATCTCGTCTCCCTTTGCTTCAGCTTCAGTCCTCTTCATAAGATCCTCGACCATGGCTTTGACACGGTCAAGCACATCGTCTCCTGCAATGTGACCGGAGGCTGCCCTGGCATTAAGCACACCCACATCGAAATCACCGTAGCCTCCGTTCTTGACACTAGCTTCAGGATCGACCGTCACAGGACCCGGGCCCTGTTTCGTATATTTGGAATGTTTGGCAGGTATGACTCCGTACCGTTCGAGGTCGTTTATCTGATCGACCAGGACTTCGCGTATCTGCTTAATACCTGCCCCCACGTAGGCTGTCATTTGGAACACGGCTTTCTGTCGCATTTCTGCCGAGTCGGGTTGGTCCTTCGTTGCGGGTACCTCGATGGGGTTGTTTGTGAGCTGGCTGATTACTGCCGCAAAATAGGTAAGGAGCTTCGGAAGCTGTTCATTGAGTTTGCTGAGCGTGTCAATGTGCGTCGCGGCGATCTGGTGATAGGTCTGCGCCTCTGATGGTGAGCCAGCTGCAGTATGCGTGCCATCTTGTTTCGGTGTGTTTTCTTGTTCTTTGAGTGTTTGAGCTTGTTGATTGGCCTCGGACGACATGGTGAGTGGGATGGGCGCAGGCCAAGGGGAAGTTAGTATAGTATAGTATAGTATAGTATAGTATGGATGAGGAATGTTGAGCACGAGCCACTCCAGGCGCGTCCCACCTCACCTCCGTCCGCTCTCCGCAACGACCATAGTGTGCAGCTGGCTTTGTGCCATGACGCCCTCGAAGACACGCAGTCACATTATATAATCTCCAGCTCGACGCGACTATAGTGAATTGAAGCCTTCTACTCGCGATCCCCCCCTCCCTCCGAGTCCGTATTCGATTTCGACGCGCAACGCACCTCGGCCGTTCCCCGTCCTGCGCACATCCGCGCCCATCTGCAAGACGCCTAGAAGAGAAGGCACGAGGCTGCCATGTCAGGCGCCCCAAATGGGGGAGGACCTTCGCGCGCGATCAGTGTAGGAAATGGGCCGCCGAGTGCCGGTCTGCCTCCACACAATGCCATGGCACCGCAACAAGGTCCCCCGCCGACAGGCGCCTCGGGACCGCAGTCACAACAGAATCTGAATCAAATTGTCAGTGAAACCCCCCTTTTCCCTCATTACGCAGCTTCGTCCCGTGAACGTTGCTTTGCGCATTTCAAACTGCGGGCCAAGAGCTGGTGCAAGTGAAAGACAAAGGCACCTCACCATGCCACTCCATGTTGCACATGGAAATCCCGCCCAACAAGCCTGGACTTCCAATTTCGCCCAGCTTTCGCGCGCAGCGCAACATGTCGCAACCAGTGCACAGTAGCTACGTCGCCAACGCCAATGCTGCGGGTCTCTTCAGCCACCTCCGAGACCCACCTGCCAGTCCGGTTAGACGACTTTGCCTTTTTGCGCAACTAGGCGCACGTGGTATAACGTTTTGTGCACGTTGCTGACCTTAGCAAAGGTGCTTGAATACCTCTCAAAGAAGGGCTATGTCCGCACCGAAGCCATGCTCCGCAAGGAGTCCGATCCCCAACCAAACGGCCAGACTCTCGCAGCACAGAGCACCGAAGCCGGCGGGACTAAAGCCACCAAGTCGTTTGAGCTTCTGCGGAAGTACACAGAGGACAACCTGGACCTGTACAAACCGGAACTGCGCAAGCTGCTGTGGCCTGTATTCGTCTACTCGTTCCTAGATCTGGTTCGGGAGTTCTACACCAAAGATGCGGAGACGTTCTTTGGGCTGTTCCAGAATCTCTTCGAGCGCGACCACGAGGAGGACATCAAGACTCTGCGACAAGTGCGATTACCGGTGCATCTCACAGAGAGCCGCATTGCCAAGCTGTACATCGAAAACAAGTACAGAGTCACGCTTACCAATATGCCTTTCTTCAACTTGATGCAATTCTTGGAATCCAAGATCTTCGAGGGCGGACAGTCTCTTATGGACGTGATGAGAGACCACATCAACATTGTCACAGTTGACCGTACAGCGAATGCCGAGAAGAGCTTAGCAGCCATTCTGGCTGTAGGACAGGGTGACGACGATTTACCAGCTGAAGACGAGGGCATTCCAGGACATAATCCCGGCCACCCGCTCACTTCGCGACACGACCCCGAGGCGGATGCATCGCGAATACGGCTAGCGCTTGGCGCATATCCACAAGATCAAGATCTGCAAGACGACGTACGGGCTGCATTACAAGACGAAGACGCCAAAAGCGCGCCAAGACCTGGGCAAACAACCCTCGTCGATGAGTTCGAGCAGCGCATAAAGCGGGAGCCCACAGAAGATGGACCGTCGAGAGAGACCGTGCCCCTTCCGCCGTCGCTAGCGCGAGACGTGTCCATGGAGGTGCAAAAGATTATCGAGCATCGAGATCGGTACAAGATGGAGGGCCGCACAGGTGGCGTCGGCCCTGCAGTCAGTGTCACTATGTACACTTTCCACAACACGTATGACAGCGTGAACTGCATCGACTTTTCAGGCGACAACAAGCTAGTCGCAGTCGGCATGTCCGAGTCGTACATACGCGTATGGGCCATGGACGGCAGTCCTCTCTCCTCCCCAGAAGACCTTCCCAATGTGCAACCATCATCCTCTCGGCGACTGATCGGCCACGCAGGCCCTGTCTATGCCGTCGCATTCTCCCCTTCGACCGCAAACCCCGACCCCACCGGTCCCCCAACAAATTCACAATGTCTCCTCTCCTGCTCAGAAGACAAGACGGTCCGTCTATGGAGTCTAGACACCTTCACCTGTCTCGTCGCCTACCGCGGCCACGACAACCCCATCTGGGATCTCCAATGGGGCCCATATGGTCACTACTTCCTAACCGGTAGCAACGACCGCACCGCGCGCCTCTGGTCAACAGATCACATCGAGCCTCTGCGCATCTATGTCGGCCACGACGCCGACGTCGACTGCGTCGCCTTCCACCCCAACAACCTCTACATCTTCACCGGCTCCTGCGACCGCACAGTGCGCATGTGGCACATCTCCGGCGGCAACTGCCTGCGCCTCTTCACCGGCCACACCGGTAACGTGACTTCGATATCCTGTTCTCCAGACGGCAAGACCCTCGCGTCCGCCGACGACGCAGGCAACATCATCCTGTGGACGCTCGAAACCGGGCGCCGCCGCAAGCGCATGCGCGGCCACGGCAAAGGCGGGATCTGGAGTCTATCCTGGAGCGTCGAGTCGAGCGTCCTCGTGTCGTGTGGTGCAGACAAGACCGTGCGCGTGTGGGACGTCCTGCAGGAAACGAGCGACAAGGAGGGAAAGCCAGGCACGGATGGCGCGCTGACGACCAAGGGTGCTAGCGGCCAGACTGTGACGGCGAAGAAACCGACCAAGGAGACGGGTGTCAGTGCCGATCAGATCAGCGCGTTCCCGACAAAGGAAAGTCCCGTGTACAAGGTGCAGTTTACCAGGATGAATCTTGTGCTGGCGGGCGGTGCATACTTGCCGCAGAGGTAGTAAAGGGCGGCGTGTGGGTTCTCTGGACGGTGCAGGCGCAATCAAACGGCCTTGTAGTAATGATTGCGGATGAGTTTGTGGAAAAGCCGAAATTCTCTTCTACTTGGTAGCCTATGCTAGTAGTCTCTGGGCTGATGCCTGTGGCATAACAGATCAACAAGCATAGCTTGTAATACTTCAAAGCTTTGTACACTTCAACAGAATTTTGAATGTTTACAAATCTCCAGTCCTTTTCATGTGCACAGCCCTCACGCATTGGCTTCTTTGATCACCATGATTGCGATGAGCCGGTACGCTAACTACCTAGGCGCGCGTAAGATTCGCTTGGCCGGTCCACCCGCGAGACCTCACTCTTCTTCTGAACACCTTACCTCACCACAGGACAAGCACACCAGACTCACCACAAAGCACGCAAGACACCTCAAATTGGCCGATTTAAAAGTGTGTTTCATATTACATGCTATACTTTTCGGCCGATCGTAACTGGTAGTACATGTGAGAAGAAACCCTGTCTAGCTAAGAAACAAACAGCCGTGGGAACATCATCAAAGCCGTTAGTCGTAAACCACAGTGTAAGTATGTAAACAGCCGGACCGCTCAAGCAATGCTAGGCGCGAAAGGCGATGCAAGAATGTCCCACCGTCCTCACGCATAACCGCACAACAAGACCGGACCATGACAGATACCAGACTGCGCGATCGAACGTGTATGTTACCGACTTTACGCGAAGTGGGCAAAAGCGAGAGCGACGACGATGGCCGCAAGAGAGCTCTTTCCAGCACCGACGACATGGCCCATGTTGATGGGAACCTCGCTGTATGTGGGCCGGGGCGAGATGACAGTACCGTTGCCAGTGGGACGCGCATATCTGGAGCACAGAAGTTAACATCTTAGAGACATGATATTCATGGCGGTTGGCTTACCCGGAGCCTGAGGGGTAAGCAGAGACACTAGAGACACGACTGATATCTGTAGCCTCCACGTTGGATCGGGTGCTGATGTTATAAGGCACGGTAAACGAAGGTGGCGTGGTAACGACCGAAGTCAGAGTCTGCGTGAGATAGCTCGTGACGCTAACAGTGCTATCGACCGTAGTCTCCGATTCTGCTGGTGGCGTTGGGGGGCCGTAGCTGTCTGAGGTAGCATTACCCACGGTCGGATAAGTGCCTGAAGAGGTAGGTCCGGACGCTGGACCAGTTGGGTAGACGGGAACGCTACCAGATCGGCTGGACGAGGCAGCCGCAGAAGAGCCTGGATTGAATAGTGAGCTTGGCCCAAGAGGTAAAGAAGTACCGCGAGAAGGAGTCGCACCATCTGACGAAGACGGTCCCCCGGTAGGGTATCGAGAAGGAGTTAGCAGAGTCGAAGCGTACGTACCGGACGAAGTTGCCTCGGCAGAAGATTGTCCAGCAGAGGACGACACGGGAGAAGTAGGCACGGCGTCTGTGTTGGTATTTGAGGGCACACCTGAGCTGCTAGGGGGTCCGTTGTAAGCACCGGACGAAGAGCCAGTTGGCAAAGAGGTGTGGATGCCGTCCGTGTTCGTGTTCAACGGAGTCGAGGGAACAGGGCCGCCAGAAGAGGAATCGGGTACGGAAACGGCATCGGTAGCCGAGACGCTCGACAGTGAGCCGCCTGATGTAGGACCGCTCACGACAGGAGCGCGGGAAGGCGTCGCCGAGACAGTGGGAGGGACGATGCTGAAGGAGCTCTCAAGCGTAGACCCCGGAATGACACTGACCGTAAAACCTGGAAGCGAAGGCAGAGAGATGCCCGAAGAAGCCGCTGACGAAGCTGGAGTGCTGCTGGACTCGCCAGGAAGACCTGGGTAGGCAGACGATGAGCCTGGAGCAAGCGGAAGAGCCGAGCTACTGATGGGCGTGGCAGAAGCCCCAAACGGAGGCAGAATAGCACCTGGGGTCGAGCAGATCGTGGTGGTGCTGTCTACGACCGTGGTCGAGGTCAGGTAAACAGTGGAGCCTGCCGGACAGTCCGGAGCAGCGGTGCAGGTGGTCGTGAAGGTGTTGACCGAGGTGATGAAGTTGACCACGGTGGTAGTGGCCGCGAGATCTCGTCGATCTACTGTGCCAAGTTAGGAACATGCACGGACATGGGCCGGCTTGCAATTGCACGCCTTCAATTGATTCAATGAGCAAGGATCGCGGGTTCGCACTTACCATTGCGGCGAACGAGCGGGTTGGCTGCTGCCGAGACAGTGGCTCCGAAGAGGGCGGCGAGCTGGAGCACCTTCATGGTTGGCGGCGGTACGGGAGGATAAAGAGTGTGGTTGGGGCAAAGATAGCAGTGGGGCAGAGCCGATTGCTGGTCGAGCGGAAATGGGGTGGGTAAACGAGTGTAGGAAGTTGGTGGAGGAGAGAACAGCTTAAGAGTCTGGCCATGTACATCCACCGCGGCAGGCGTGCCAAGCCTTGGCGTGGAGGGGAGACGACGGGGCAATGGCGCTGCGGGACCACAACAAACAAACGAGGAAAGCGCCGGGCGAGCGAGGGCAAGCCCCGCGAGAGCGGAGGGGATGGCGACGTCATGCCGCAAGAGGGTTGGGCGCAATCGCGGCCCGGGCGCGCAAGACAGATGAGCACGTGAGCGGTCCTTCACCCTCGGCTGCGAGCTTGCGACCATGGCAACACGTTTCCTCTGCGCAGACACTGCCCGGCATGTTGCGTCTGCGCGACGGCACTGGCGCTGTGAGTGGTCGAGGGGGTAGCACACGGTGCTCCTGCCACACACACGGCACCAGTACATAAACACGCGCCGCGGGCTCCTTCCTCCACGCAGACTCACTCGCCTTCACCTGGGTTATTCCGCGCCGATCCGCCGCTGTCCAATCGCGCCTTATCGCCTAGGCGACACGGAGCAAGTTTTGCCTCCCGCAAACGCTCCTGCATATAAACACCTCTCCCCACCGCCTCCGCTTCTTCTTCTCCACCGAACCGCCCTCAACCACCCATCTCCGAATTGCATCCATTCAACCCGGACATCTTACGCCAGCTCTACCACATTCTCACGCCCAGCTCACATTTCCACCGTCAACATGTTCGGCCTCAACAAGCTCCTCGCAGTTGCCGCGCTTGCCTGCGCCGTCGTCGCTTCGGCCGACCCCGAGAGTATGTCCCCGACATCGCGACATGGAGTGCAATGCTAACATATCCTCAGCCTGTGCCACGGCAGTCACCGTCACCGTCACCTCTACTGTCAAGGACTGCGGCGCTACACCTCTCCCGGTCACTCCAGGCCACTCGTACGCCCCTCCTCCTGCGTCTTCGTCGGTCGAGGCCCCTCCCGCTCCTCCGACGTCGCCTGGCCCGGCAGAGTCTTCCGCAACTTCGGTCATCGAGTCGACTGCGTCTCCTCTGAGCAGCAGCCCTCCTTCCTCAGGTCCGGTCGCTCCTTCTTCTGAGGCTGCGTCTTCCACCGTCGTTGTCTCTACCACCGGCTCCGTCACGACTGAGGCTCCCTCCTCGACTGCTGAGCCCACCCAGCCGGTTTCCAGCACTCCCGCCGAGGTGTCCACTGCGGGAGCCGCTATCGCCACCCCTCTGGTCGGCCTGGGCTCCCTGGTCGTCGCCATGGCTGCTTTCGTCTAGGCGCCACCGCCTCGTTTCACGTCACTTTGAGGTCAATGTCGATAGGATAAGGCCTGGCAACATCGTACCTGTTCTTCGGTCGCATGTCGACAAAGATGAGAGCATTTCACGACAGCTTCTGTATTTGTCGACTTCTTGGGGGACTGCAACATCATTGACGGACAGCTATTTGCATGACTAAGATGTGTGTAGCTCTTCTCAATGCCTAATACAAAAGTGACTTGATCACGTTTTCTTGATGTGTCTTCCCTCAGGATTGTGATGGTTGTTTACCACTATACCTCATTGTCCACCTGAATAGCCGGCTGCAGCATCTTGCACAGACATTTTCGTGACGTCGAGCTTAAGTTGTTGCTCGATGCCAAATGAGTAACTACTATACTCAGACCTAATGCGCTTCACCTCGCCTTGCTCCACCAACTTGGTCGTACCAGTCCCTTTCCGCTCCTCACTCGCCGCCCGCCTCAGAGTCTCCTCCTCTTCGCACACCAAGTAAACAGGCACAAACAGCCTCCCCGCACTTTGCGAAGCGATCTGATATTCCTCGGCGGCCCCATGCCCCGCGTCCTCCACCGTGCGCGAATCCGTCGGACCATCAGGAGCTCCCCCTACCATCCCCTACCATCCCCTACTCAACCGCCACCATCATCGCCACGACAAAAGTCAACCACCCGGGAACAAACTCACTCCAACCCAGCGACGTCCCAGTACACACGGGGCCCACGCACACGCCCCGCCCCTCGCTTCCCAGCACCGCACTTCCCCAGCACCGCCTGTCGGCGCACCTTCCTGCGCTTCACATGCGACGCGGGATGCTGACGCGGGAATACCCGCGCCACGGGCTCGATGAGCGTGTAGTGACCTGATAGGTACGACGGGCATGGCGTGGGCTGTCATGTCAGGGTGAGATGTGAGGCAGCGGGCGATGAGTGGGTTTGCCGGTGGCGGGGGGAAAGATGTCATGTGTATCAGTGGTTTTGCGGGGGAGGTGGATGTGTCTGCGGAGAGACATGGACGGGGAGTTTGTTCTGAGGCATGGGCGGGATAAGGGGATTGAATTGTGAGGGTGTGTTTGTGGGGAAAGTTGTGGGCTGTGGTTGGAGGACGAATAGGTGACTGGATAGGGAGGACGTTTTCATGGAGAAATTTGTTGGTCATGTGCGTTATATCGGAAATGTACGAGACGAGTGGAAACCTCGCTGGATGCAGCTATGACTTCGCTTCGTCGCTTATTCACATGGTGCATGCTGTTTAAGCAAGATCCTACTTCGTCTGCTTGTAGCGCTGTCTCAGCTCCTCAATCTCGCGCTGGAACTTGTCCATGTCGTCGAGGATGTTATTCGAGTCGCTCCTTGTATCCGTCAAAGCAGCACCTGCACTGCCCAGCTTGTTCTCCGACTCTTTGTTAGGCGAGTAAGGTGCGTATTCACTCCCTCCTTTGTCCTCGGCAGGTTCGTACTTACGACGTAAAGAGCTCTCGCTGGCAACGCTTGTCCGCCGATTATTTTCGAGACTCGTTCGTCGATTCTCAACACTGGTGCGGCGGCTTTCTGTGGGTGAAGAAGAGGAGATGTGTGGGCGCTGCTGATCGAGACTTGAGCGATTGTGGCGACGAGGGGGTGGAGGCGGAGGAGGCATGGCGCTCCCTGAGCTTTCGTTTGAGACTGCCCTTTGCGCATTCCGATTCAACGAGATTGATGAGGTTCGTCCAACCTCACCGGCGGGAGACGGAGGCCCTGAATCCAAGGTGCTTCGCCGTGAAGAGATAGCATCCTGCATGGAGTTCGCGGTTCGTACTGATGCGGAGCGTTGTGGCAGCTCTGTACTCGAGGAGGTAGCGCTCGATATGCTCATGTCTGTCAACCGTGCTCCGTGCCTGGATCGAGGAGGTGGAGGTGGTGACTTGGCGACAGATAGAAGAGGGTCCTTGTTGCTTGGGGCGACACTCGACACTGAGACATCGACAGAATGTTGAGAATTCATGGTGAGGTTGGAATTGCTTCGTGATCTGTTCCCAGATGTGGACGTTCGTAGCTGGCTTTGTCTGCGAGCCAGGGGAACAGGAGGCGGTGTTTTCTTCTGCGGTTTTGGTAACTCGGTCGCTGCCAGAGACTCGCTTGGGTATTGCTGCGCTGGTGGTGCTCGTTGTTGCGACGAGTCTTGCGTACTGATGGGCAAAGCAGGAGGCGACACGACGGGAGTTGGGGGAAGTGGTTTGTTGGCATCCGAACTGTCTTTAGACTGCATCATGGGCGAAGGGGCGGGCTCCGATGCAGCGAAGCTGTCGAATGACACTGTTTGCGGTTGTCGCGATGTGACGAGTTTGCCATGGCGATGCTTGGGCGCTGGCGGTGGTTTCTTCTTGCCCTTCTTCACTTCCGACACTAACCCCATACTCTCATCCTCCGACTCTGGCATTTCAAATGATGTCCTCGGCGACTCGACATGTGTCTGCTGTGGAGGCTCAAATAGTGATTGTCGTGATATCGACGAAGTATCCGTGCTACTGCTGCTCTCGAATTGTGCGCCACTGGGCACGCTGCTTTGCGCAGCGGTGAGCGTCGAGTGGCTCGGAGGATGCGGTCCCGGCTTGCCTGTGAGCAGCAGGGTCTTGAAGCTCTCCACGTTTAGCGAAGCTCTGTTGTTGCCTAGACCTGGCCGTTCCGCAGCTGTCCGGGCCTCGCCAGTGTCTCTCTCGTGCGGCTCTATAGTCGCCAATGTCCGCGAAAATGGGTTGGCCGGAACGCCAGCAGATAACAAAGCTGACTGCGGTGCGTGATGAGCCCTTGTCGGAGCGGCGCATATATCTGGTGTTGCCATGTCGTAGCCTCGCGCAGCCGCTTGCGCATTGGATCGCCCCGCAAACACGTCGGCAGTCGGCCGGCTGGCGGCTTGCGCAGGAAATGGAGGGTTTACATGTTCGCTCTGATCCGTCCTCTGGGCAAGGGACGATTGAGGTGAATCATCTGCGTCGCTCGTGTCCGGATGCGGGGGGATGAATGTGGTGTTTGATTCTATGCGGACGTGCTTCTTTGTCCTGGGCGGCAGTGCGTCCTCGAGCCCTGTAGCACGGTTACTGCCTACTCATTCGAAGAACGCATGAAGTCAAGGCAGGGTATACCGGAGCGGGCATCCTCAGGCACCCTAGGCACGCTGCTATCGCCGGTGACAAAGGAGGTCTGCGGCACATGCGAGGACGCAGCCGGGTTGTGTGAAAGGGATGCGCGGAACGGGTTTCCGGAGGACATGCTGAAGTTCAAAAGTGATGCATTGTTCTATGTACATGGAAGAAGCTCGCAACAAGCAATGTGGAGCAGTTGCTGTACCCTCCCACGCTTGTGCTGATGGTCGTCGGAGCGCTGGCAAAACAGCGCCGACACCACCTCGGAGGGACATGCACATGTTGGAGCGACCCCACGAGCCAACACTGGCCTTGGCTTGTGCACCCTCGGCTCGACAATAATGTTAGTCGTGGAAATCTGCTCATAGCAGCTATCTGCTTAGGGAGTCCCTGACAAGCACGCTGTGGGCTGACTACAGCCACGGGTATTACGCAGCACGTATCATTGGCGTGTACGGAGTATTGGTCGAAGATCGCAGGCGCGATACCGTGGCACGATCCTGAGCACGACAGTCGTGGCAGACGGCCGCCAGCTCAGTCAATATACACATGCCAACCATGCTCGCGCCCATGCCACCGCCTCGCCAAGTTCCCTCCACTTTCCGTAGGTTGACTGAACGCGACCTCGTCCTTCTCGACCGTCAAACCATACAGGAACTCGGACCGTGCGCAGTCCAGCAATGTTGTTGCAATGCCCTGCATTCTGTGCTGATTCGATGTCCATATTCGTGAGATGCCTAGCAAAGCAGGGGTACTCTCGGCGCTGATGGAAATTGACGAGCTCTTACTCTCGAACCGGAGCTGACGCGGTTGTGCAGATGCGTCGCCTTGGGCTAACACAGTGTGAGCCTCCCAGATACGTTCCGTGAGACAGGCTCCAATGCATTTCTGCCCCCGGATGTAGACGTATGTCTTGAATCGATCGACGGTGGCCAGCCTAGACTGCGCATTTGAGCGGTCAGTCTCGGTCGCGTCAGACAGAGGCGCATCGCCGGCATCTGGGGCGCGTGTTTGGCTCCAAAGCTCCTCGTCCGATATTGTCACCGCGCCAAGCTCCGTGTTGACCACTTTCAGTACGTCTCTGGTTCTGTTCCGCAGCGCGAGCGTGTCTTTGCGCCCGACCACGGCAATGAAGCTTCCATCCCCTCCACTCCAAACCTGTTTTTTTCTCAGTTGTTCCACCGTCGCCTTGGTAAAGTCTAACCCTCCGACATTCATTGCATGAAATTTGCGATGCATCGCGAAGTCCTCGGCGTTCGATGGTATGTACTCCATCCCGCACGTCTTGCATGTCTTTCGTGATTCGCTAGCCAGGTCCAGCTGCATCTGCACCATGCGCCTCGATTTCGTGGGAGGGAGTGGTCTCGGCGGACTTTGAGCATTGTGGCTCCGTTCTGTGAGTGGTCTTTTCGTTCCGGTTTTCGGGATGATTTGCTTTCTGAAGATGGCGAAGACGGCTCGACGCTTCTGTATTGGGGGAGGGGAGCTGGTGGGTACGGGCGAGGATGGTGGACTAGACCGTGGCGCCTCGTCTGACCATATTGCAGGCGGGCTTTTCGGACTCGAAGTGGCCAGATCAGATGATTCGAGAGGATTTCTAGACTCTACGGTCGCAGCTTCACTTTGTGTGACCGAGGACGTCGCCTCAGCTGTCGCATCTGCATTTTCGACGCGTCTGCGTTTGGCGGGCGGCTCTTCATCGTAAAGCGAGCGCTTTTGCCGTGCATAAGTTCGGACGATTTTCCTGGATAATGGTCAATTTATGGCTTTTCTTTCAGCAATTCTACCTACTTGGTGGGCAACGAAGCCATTGTCGCGTGGTAGAGAGCAGACCTTGCCGAGGTCGTCTGCGTGGACTGAAGCTCCAGTCGCGACACGCGACTTAGCGCGTTAAGCTCGGGCCATCTTCAGCACGACGTCATTCCCACCTTCCCGCGTGTGAAGGCGTGCGCCACGTGGTAGAACATTCGAATAGCTTGAGGCTCAAGTATGCAATGCCGCTGCTACAAGCCCTGATCCAATCCCATAGTAGAAGGTACGTGTATAGACAACGGTGAATGGCTCCAGAATTCGCGAACCCAGCGGCACAGTCTGCATGACTCAAACGCGAATCTTGAGGAACACATAAGCAGTTAGTCGTCTCATTTATATCGGCGTGATTCTCGGGGCAGCAGCGTGATCCTCAAGCAGACCGCAACGAGAAACAGTATGGCGACCTCCGCGCAATCAGCGGCCAAAGAGGCGCGAATCGAGGCGCCGACGCTATCTGAAGACGCTCCGATTCCCGAACCCATCATCACTACCGCCCGATTAGGCCTTCGGCCCTACCATCTCCAAGATGTAACTTCCATGGCCCTCAACGCAGACAATCCTGCCATCGCAAAATACATGTCCCTGGCCTTTCCATCGCCCTACACCCTCGAAAGCGCCAAGATATGGATCAACATGAACCCCCCCTCTCCACATGTATGCCAATTCGGCATCTACGAACTCTCGTCACCCGAGACTGTGATTGGATCCATTGGTCTGAAGCTCGGAGCAGATGTGAACAGTCATACAGCCGAAATTGGCTACTGGATTGGCGAAAGGTATTGTGGTAAAGGCTTAACCACGGAAGCTCTTGGAGCAATAACCAAATGGGCCTTTGAATCGTACGAGGGCAAAAATGGACAGCGCATGAGACGTCTGTGGGGCGGTGTTTTCGCTGGGAATGTCGCAAGTATGCGGTGCTTCGAAAAGTGCGGATACCCGCATGAAGGCGTCATGAAGGGGCATGCTGAGAAGCATGGTGAGGTCATGGACATGCATGTTTTTGGGCTGACAAAAGCTGATTGGGAGGTGAGGAAGTGAAGGTGCTGCCAGATTGACCATGAGGTCGGGTCAACTTGTCGGTGTTGTATCAGGGTCCCGGACGCGCAAGATACGCCTGGAGGCGCATGAGAAGGACTTCCATGGGCACATTATGTCTTGCGCTTTTAACCACCACGCAATTGTCCTCAGCATATGCGCTCCCTTGAATCAGTCCTCGTGCCTTATCCTCGCCCAGCAGATCCGTCAGGCTATACACAGCCACTTTTCTTCCTCGCCATATGGTAGTATGGAAGTCCAGCTCGGGAAACTGTGCTCGTGGCTGCAGGCGTGGGACGACAGGCTCACTATACCACGATGGGCTTTTGTGGGTGACGTGAGGTGCGGCGTGGGGATCCAGCTTGTCCGCGTAGTTCTTCGCTACATAGGAGGCCCACTTATCCATTTCGGCGGCCAGGTCCTTGGCGCGATCGTCGCACTCATTGGCTTGCGTGCGCAACGAGCGAAAAATCAGAATGCACGAGACATTGTCCACTTGGTGAATGTCTTCGGGTCTTGGACTTTCGACGGGCGTCAAGCGTCCTTTGATACCAGTGCTCCAGCTCAGCTTTTTCACCAACTGCTTCTGCTTCAAGTCCAAGATCACTTGCGCCAGATCTTCCCTCCAAACTAGTTTCTTCAAGACGTTGCCGCCAAATTTTTCCTCGAATCGTGCGTAGACTCCACGCAGCCACTGCTTCTTTTTCCCCATCTGTTTAGTCAAGAATTGACTTTCAACAAAGCGGTATGGCGGTCCAAGATGTTTTTGGTCCGTAGTAAGGGAAACCGGAAGCAGCCAGGGATCGTCGGTCGTGGGATGTGGACGCACATGCAATGATGTGAGGAATGCGACTGGAAGCAAGATGATATTTGCACGACACTGTCGAACAGGCGACGACAGCGCATGAGCTGTGGGGATTAGTAGAAGCCCTTGGCGCGCTGGTTCTGGCACACACCATACGGATTGGCCTGCATCTTCTTCTGGAAAGGCGTGAAGTCTGCAGCTTTAGGCTGAGCCTTTGGTGCCTCCCACAACGCCCTCCTCTCGATCACCAGCGGGTCTAGTAACGGGGGAAGTGGTAGTTCTTTGCCACTCCCATCTCTCCGAGCACGAAACGTCTGGTGATCGCCGTTGCGCGTGGGGCCGAGGTCGTCCCCTGTCGCAATGCGAGCGTGACTGGACCTGGAACGCCATTGGAGTTGCGGACCACGCGGAGTCGGAATTGAGTGTGACGCCAGGTGATGTGCGCGTCTACTGAGCATCAGCGCAGGGTGTGACGACAGAAGGTTGGAAGTGGTTGAAGGTAGACAGGTGGGGTCGTTTCGACATGATCGGACCTCCGTCTTGGCAACGGCTCATGTCATGAGAGTTCGCACGACCACAGCACCGGCTTCCCTTCCCAGCACACTCATCATGGCGACAATATTACGGCGCGGCGCAAGGCCGTCTGCAATCAACACTACAACCAAGAACGGCACCCGGTCGATCTCAGGCCGTTTTGGCTTCGGCGCGCCATATCCACAGCCGCAGTCGCAACGCCAGGCACCTCGCGCATTCAGCCCGATTCCTTTCGTGACTGAATCGATTGTGGGTGGAGCTGCTTCATCAACACGTCCAGAGGCTGACTTGATAGGGAGGAAGCTACAAAACCTCCGACATCTTCTCTCGCCTCCTGCAAGAGCGCATCATCACCTTGAATGGGGAAGTTGAAGACACCATGTCGGCCACGGTCATCGCGCAACTACTGTTCCTCGAGGCTGAGAACCCCGAAAAGCCCATTTCCATGTACATCAATTCGCCTGGCGGTAGCGTGAGCGCAGGCCTGGCTATATACGATACCATGAACTACATTCGAAGCCCAGTCAGCACAACATGCATGGGCATGGCTGCGTCCATGGGCTCGTTGCTCCTTGCGGGCGGCGAGCCAGGCCAGCGATACATCCTGCCGCACGCACGAGTCATGATACACCAGCCCAGCGGTGGTTACCGGGGCAAGGCCAGCGATATTGCGGATCACGCCAAGGAGATCTTGAGGATACGGGACAAGCTGAACAGGATCTACCAGACGCATCTCACAAAGAAGAGGACTTTGGACGAGATTGAGAAGTACATGGAAAGAGACTACTACATGGATGCTGAGGAAGCTGTAGAGTTTGGCATCGTAGACAAAATCATGGAGAAGAGAGTCGCTCCGGAGAAGGAGGACCAAGACAAATAAGATACCAAGAAGGAACTGTTCGATACATGATCCACGCCTCCCCGTGTCAGTCTGGTGTAGTGCTGCACCGAGATGTGATGTAGCAGCAAACGAAACAGCCGCATCCCACGCGCATGTTCCTCGCTACGGAACGGCGCCTCATCCACGGGTCGACTATTCTGTACGAGGCTGACAGGTTTAACGCAGAGCTACCCGGCCAATCAAAGCGCTTGATCGAATTCGACGTATATTTGCTCATGCGACGAGGCTCGCGGTTTACGAAAATGCATCTACCCGACCTGTACACACGTAAACTTTATTCTTTTACGGGAAATTACGTCATAATTCTTTGCGCTCCAGGTGGGGCTACCCATGCAGTCTACTCCACGAGCAGATGTCGACGGAGCGACTCTGGGCCGTGATCAATCATCAACCTGGACGGCACCGTGCACGTGTTAGTGCGCTCTTCGCACAGTACCGGTGCCGTATACAATTCGCCATTCTGGTTGTCCAAAGCCAGCAATACATTGAGAACATATAAACTGGCTCCCTGTCTACCTCTTTTCTCATCCAAGTCGCTTAAAAAGACTATGCACTGCTTCCTGCGCATACAGCGAAAACGTTTCGGGTTTGAAAGCGGATTCGCGTCAGCTATGATCTGACGTTATTTAAGTTGACTCAACTTGTCATTGCATAGTACCCCTGTGGTTTTCGCTCGTATGCGCCAGAAAGCAGTATATCGTGAAGTCAGGCATCTGCTCATCTTCGTAGACTCCCACTATAGTCAACGCATGAAACCAGAACGTCTATACATACGTCCACTCTGGAAGACACTGACCCTATACAACAGGTGCCTCTTCGTGCTAAACACATCGACCTCTGGCTTTTCCTTGGGGACCATTCGGACTTTTCGACTTTGATGTATACGGAGAACAGGCTCACGCCGAGTTAGACTCAGCCTTGCCGACTATAGGAAAGTTCGACAGTTCCTCCGCATGTACGAGCAACAAGGCTGGAAAATATAGACGTTCCAGTCTACCGTGCTCGAGTGTCTTCCCTCTATCGAGGCACATAAGCCGACCAAGCCTTGCAAGACTCTGAAAGTCGTACCACTGTTTCCGAGGGACGATTGAGCTGCCCAAGTCGAAGCAAGACAGTTACACATCCAAGTCGGCCCAGTCAATACTCACTCTGAACAGCTTGTTGATAGGGGTGTGGCACCACGCACGGATGCCCTTGAATTCAAATTAGCAGTAGTTCAGCGTGTACTCGAAGAAACCATTCAATAGGCCCAGGCTTCAAAGGGTATTGGCGACAGCTTGTTTTGTAAGCGCGAACAGCAAGACCATTTTGTGTTGACTAACGACCGAAAGAGTTTCAACCGCGCATTGCGTTGGTACAGTAAGAACAACTACCATGTCATGAGCGTGTCCTTCGCAGACGGAATATAGCTCAATCTTTCCCCTTTCAATGACTCGACAGCAGCTTGTCTTCTCAAGACCTTTCACCATAATCTGTAAAGGTATTTCCATCGTCGTTCCCATGGGAGCAGTACGTCCTATTTGCCAAACACTTGCGAGATTATTACGTCATGTCCCCTACTACATTCATGCTTGCCATGATTCAAGACCTGTGAGCAGTATTGGTCTTCCGCACAGCTATGAATCCAATCTCCTCGACGCCCTTGACCGAACTCGAAATCTTCGGATACGTTCTCGGGAAGCACGATCATTCTTTAAATGCTGCTAATCACGACTTCAAAGAGCGCTTCAATTGCGATGTCGCGGATATTGTTGATAGCATCGTAAGTGGCAATGGGGCTAGCCATACCGAGGCGTTGCCACGCGCGGTTGGGTACTTCAAAGATGCGGCCAAGGGAAAGGGAAAGGAAGGCGAGAGGAATGTGGAGTTGAAGAACCGAGCGTATTTTGCTGCAGCTGTGTATTAGAGGATCTTGAGAAGTGGAAGGGTGGTAGTTTGGCTGTACCTTGAAGATCTATAGCTTGTAGACTTCTGGGGGCCGTATTGTCACATAATCCAATTTCGTAACTCCCGCAATGCCATTTTCTGCATATGCCTCTGATTCGCTTTACCGCATCTTGGAACTGCTTGTGACGTGAACAATATAGAACAGGCCACAACTTGGATCTCTAAGAAGGAACAGGCCTTTACTGTTCACGTTTTGGCATGGGCGACTTATAGGCTATGGCGAACAATTTACGTTAAAAATTTCCATGTTTCGCATTATTGCAGTGCGTCTTGTATTGAAAATGAAGCAAAAATGGACTGGGAAGAGGGAAGGTGAGTGTGACTGAGCAAAGCTTGAGTGGGAGTCGGCGGTAGACTTGGCGTCTTGAGAAGGTAGACACGAATTCTCGAGTTGTATGATGCGCAAGGAGCTAGCATATCTTTGCTGATCTTAGGATAAAGGAAACAAGTGAGATGGCTGTAATAGTGTACCAGCGGGTGGGCGGCGGCGAGAAGTATGGCGAAATCGACATGTTGTTCTGCATACCAGACCGTGCGATGGGTAAAATTCTTCCTTCTGAACGCATCTGTTGTCAAGACGCGACTCCTATCCTTACTATCCATGAGGAGCGGTGAAGGTTAAGAAGCAGTGAAGAAGTTCGGAACACGAGTAGGTGACGTGAGTAGGTGCGAGAGGACTGTAAGAAACAGCCAAGTTTTGTACAGAGTTGTAGGATAATGCTACTCTTCTTAGGGGAAGAACAAACAAATGTCTTGGTCCAAGCAAGACAGAAGAAAGAAAGACCGAAAACCCGATCAAGATCACAATATATCGCAATCCGTTTGACCACAGACAGCTATCGTGCGGCCTGTTCTTTCCTGATCGCACGAACGAGCATGTGAGTGGTGGGTCGCTTGATACAATCGGCGAGTTCACTGTCGCTGAGATCGCGTCGTGTACTTTACTTGATCTCAGTAATCAACAGTATAGTCTTCGTCATATCATCATCCTCATCAAGCAGATGATGACGGACGTCCGACATGCTGTGCAGCCTCCACAGGTTTGATTAGAGTTCTGACCCGACCTCCATCTCTTCCAATTATGTTGCCTGTGCAGGTGCTTCAACACAGTGTTTCTAGATTTGTACGTCTTTGTTTGACATGCAATAGAGTAGCCTGGTGTATACTGATGCTGTTGCTATATCTGTTAAATATCTCTAGGATTGCCGCACTATGTGGTAGCCCATGTCCGACTTGAAGAATACGCTGAATAGGAACATTTATCTACGTGTGTTGAAGCATAAGCGACATAGGTACCAGAAAACTACGAAACAATTGCAATGATTGTAATCGATATACAAAAAAGTCCCTGAAGTGCGTCGGATGCTACTATCAGACGTGGAGGAGATGCTAAATCTATGCTCTTCTTGCTGCAGGGACCCGATGCGAAAGATCGCCGAAACTTCCCAAAAGTATCTCGTGCTTTCTCGGCCCTTTTTTAAGCGTGATAAGAGGTAATAGAAGGGGTAAAGACTAAAGTGCAAAGTGAAAGGCAGCTACGTCTTGCCAAAACGCGCCAGGCTTCAGATAATTGCTTTAAAACAAAAGATTGCATACCCTCGAAGTTCTAGATGTCTAGTAACGTCAGCATGGAATATTTCTACAAGAAAAATGTAGACGATGCCCTCGGGATTAGGCGGACTCTACGATACTTAATGAATGCAACAACGTCACAACAGCGCTGAATAACACATAATCTTACTACTGCGCACATCTATTACTTTACAAGCTTCGCCAACACCCACTTTCATCACGCCAACAAAAAATGCACCATAATATCATCCACGATCCTCAGGAGGAGGAAGTTGAGGAGCCATCAGGATCCTACCTGCCAAAATGCAAAAAATGAAATCTTGTCTCTCCGACGGGGAATCGAACCCTTCTTCACTGTTAGCTAGTTGATCGTCCGAGGCAGGCGAAGTGTAATCTTACCCGGTCTCCCGCGCTTGTTAAGCGAACTTGACAAGCGGAAATCATGACCACTAGACCATCGAAGATAAACAGCTGACATAAGCCAGCCGATGGTTTGGTTTGATGACTGTACGCAAAATTTTCTATCTTATATTTCTAGCAACAAAAAGGAATTTCGCACTGCGATAATCTGGTTGTGTGGGCACGTCATGCGGGGTCAGGCATCTAGCATGAAAGCAGGCACGCTTAGCGAATTGAATGAGGTCTGAAAGTGGGGGGTTGGGGGCGGGAAATTGTTGACGGGTTTGGGCATGGATCGCTTGTGCTGGCTGGATGCTGGACGGGTACGCATATGGGATGAGGGGCGTGACAGGATATTGCAAGGGTGCATTTAGTATCACAGATGTACTAATTTATGAGTATGGATGTAGTTGATTTATTTTGTTTGTTTTTGGAAAACTCATTACCCCTTATTTTTGCCGTCTGATTCGCCGTGTGCGCTGAAAAGAGGTCAACAAATAAGTTTACGGGCAGAGACGATGCAGACAGCTGCGACTATGTTTCATCACTATATACTCTTATAATGCGTTGAAATTCATCTTATGCCCACGACCCGTAGTACTTCTTCCAAGTCCTCGCTCTCTAACACCTTCTCCTTCCACACCTCCTCCTTGATCCGCCGAGACTCATCAAGTAGACTGAAATTCGGACTTGCTTCAGCCTTCAACCACTTGAAATCGTCAATCTGATCCCAGTGGTTGGCTGACTGCGCCATTGTCAAACTTGACAACGCGCGCGGCATGGGCGCAAACCGAATACCCTCGCAGTCCTCAATGATCGGCCGACTCGCAGAATGCAAATTCACATCCACCTTCTTCGAACCGTGCATGCGAAACTGACGACATGAAACGACCAGCACGCTGTTCTCGACATCGGTAATGTGTACTGCGCCCGCGGTTTGACCGCAAATTACTAGCGAGTCCTTGATGTTCTTCAGGTACAGCGCAGAGAAAGGCGCGCTAGCGGTGGGAGCGGAGAGATCGATTATGCAGCGCTGCAGATTCGAAATTGTGCCTGAGCTTGTCGCGTGTGATGCTGTGAGCGGTAGTCTAAGATGCAGACCGGTGTGTTTCGTTATAGTGACTTTTGTGGCATGTGATAGCGACGGTCTTTGCACGCCAGGGCCGTCGGGTATGTGGTCCGCGACATCCTCCTCTGCCTGGTGGAGATTCTTTTCCTCTCTTGGTGGTAGACTTTGAGATGGTTGTGCTGCTGTGTTAGTTTGTGCACTTGACTTTAGCGACTGATTTGGCTCTGCCACTGGCGCAGTCTTGCGCGTCTTGAATGAAAACTTCTTTGGTGGATTGAAAGAGTTGCGCGTGGTCTGCAGCTTCTCAGAGAGTGCTTTGATCGCCTGTAAACGTCAGCAGAGATGGAGAAACCCAACGAATTGAACGATACCTGACTGTATGACCGCTGATCGTGGGCCGGAATGTAACTCGAAGCGTCTTTGACTTCATGCGACAGCCGATTGATACCAGCTAGGCACTGGTCGATAGCATCGCTGCGTTCGCTGCTAGTTGCAGATGTGGAATAAAGGTTATCAATCTGCTCTTGCAGGGCTGGTTTGGTTAGTTTAGTTCACGACCAAGCAGGTTTTCGAGCATTACTGGTGACTTTATTTTGAAAGTCGCGATAGAAGCGCTCTTTGAGGTCGGCTTCGCTTTGCGCTTGCGACGCTTTCATAATGCGCGTCAAGGGAATAGCTGGCAATCCACGACACGTTTCATGAATGTACCATCTAGGCGTGACAGGTTGCATGCGTGAGGTCCCTCATTCGCGGAAGCTACCCCGCAATGGCCCCTGCCGCCTGGGATCAAGTGATGGCAACGTTCCTCTTGCGTATGCATGCAACACCCACAGCCTTCCGTGGAAGGGGTTTCGATCCAGTCAATCAGCCAATCGCAGTCCACATGCTTGCTTTACTCACGGGTGGTATGAAATCATGATGTGATGTTATGCTTGAGCTCACAATCAGTCAATTGCATGACGCCCCAAACTCGAACCAGAGCACAATGCAGAGTGTCGTTTGTCACTCAAGAGGATATATGTATACACAGTCTGACGTATCAGCCCTTCACTCTGATCCCAACCCTTTCCCAATGCAAAGACATGCTCCAAATCTAGTTCACCTCCTGCGCAGCCTTGACGTCAATACCGTACTTCTCCATCAAGCGCTGTCGCCTTCTCTCCTCGTATCCCGGAGCGTAGATTCCTATGACTGTCAGCACACGCCTCGACTACATTCCTATTATGCCTACCTCGTCCCTCGCCCAATTGCTCAATGGTCTCGGAAAGTGGCCGCCTGCGCATCTTCTTCTGAGCCTCTCTACGCTCGACCTCTTCGTCATCCAGGTTATCCGATCCCAGTCCCGTGAACCCACTGGTGAACCGGAACGCGGTTGTGACGACGGAAAAGGCGGCGCCAGCACCCAGCATAAAGGGAAGGCTTCGTTCTAGCACCCGTTAACACCGCACAGCCACAGCCTTGGCATACCTACTGTAGATGCCCACACCCGTGCCCGCCACAAATCCCGCAATGGCCTCGCTGTAGCAGTCGTCCTTCTGTCTCAGGTTGCTGGTCGCGTCCTTGGTGAACTGATATGCGGCCCCGGTAGCGGCTGCACTCCATTAGCCACGCCCCGTATATCGCCGGGTGCCCAGAAATGCACGCACCATAGAGCGCAATGATGCCTCCCGACCGAGTGATTATGCCCATGGCGCCGACGTTCTGTTGCCGGAGGGTGTTCTGCACGCCGGCGAATATGGCGCCGGCGACCGTCATCTGCAGCGAGCTGCTGGCGGTATTGGCGAGCGCATCCTGCGGGTGGAAGGTTTCCTGCTGGTCGGCCATGGCGTGCGGAACGGGCATCAATGTCGTGCCCAGGGCTCCCAGTGGTCGATGAGGTTGGCTCCGACGAGCTTGGCGCGCAAAGCACGCTATCCCGCAAACATGCCACCTGCATCATCGGCCGCATAGATGCACGTTGTGGACAGCGGCAGAGACAGACAAGCGGTCAAGTCGAGCACATGTGCCGACTGCACGGAAATGCGGCCGTGTTCCAGAGCACTACGGACGAGAAGCATCTAAACTCCCCAACGTCATCCCGTGAACATCATGTGGCGTTGCGCATGGCAGGCGCTTTCGCGACTGGTTGCCGCCTACGGTTCGACAGCCGTTTGACCTGCACCACCACTTCCCCTTGCTTGCCCTGTGTCTCCACTCGCCGCTGACCCTCCCATCCGCACACATACACAGCGGCCATGGCGCCAGGTACACCCCCCCGCCCCCCGCGAGCTTACTGGCGGGCTCTGCTGACTACAGGCCCCCCCTCCAGGCAAGACAGCGCCACGGCTGCTCCAAGATCTCCTCACATACGACCCCAGACACGAAGAGCGAGCCGGCCGCAACCTCCTCACGACCGCGCCCCCCGAACACGACCCCTCCAAGCCTCACGTGCCAGCAGTGCCTGCCCGGAACTGCAGACACGCGCTCGTGACCAAGGACGAGCAGTCGCTGCTCCCAACTGCAGGAGCCGACCAGCCCAGCGTACACAGGATCGCCTCGTATTGCCCCCAGTGTCGGTGGCACGTGGATGTTGTCGTCCGCCTCCGCAGCGATGGCGCCCCGAGTCGAGTCTGTAGCAAAGGAGACGACGAATACCCCCTGCACCACTTCATGCCCCATGCAGAGCAGGCAGCAAACGGAGGCAGTGGACTCGGATCGCGGCACGCTCCCCGGGCGTACACGTTTCGCTGTTCCGCGCCGCCATGCGCCGCTACGGTGCACATTGACATGAGACCGCCCCATTTGTCCGACCAAGATGTGGAGACCTTGACGAACCAGGCGCTGCTGCGGCGGAGATGGGAGACGGCAAAACAACTAGCTGGCGAGCGTGCCGACACCGTCATGGCCAGGAGAGTCGACGGGCCAGACTTTCTCAACACCTATCTACAAGACTCCCTCAGTCCCGTCAAGGGCAAAGCGCGCATTCCGCTCTTCAACAAGAAGTTTCTCAAGACGTTCGGCAGGGACTGTGACTCGATCCTCACGCGTCTCGGCTTCACTACAGAGCTCGAGGAGGAGGATGACGAAGTGAGCCGGGTGTGGCATCTCCCACGGCCAGAGGAAGCCAAAGACCCCATGGAGTATACGTTGCGAACCATGATCGAGGACGTCAGGTACGAGCTGAACACAATCATCCTCGGCATTCCAGAGAACGAACGCACCAATGCGCGGCATAAGCCCATGTACCCAACGCCATCACGAATACACATTGAAAAGGCCCTGGCCTGCCATGATTACGACAAAGTCAAAGGACGCCAGGCCACCCGCGATTCCAATGCCGAAGAAGATCATCCGTACTATGCCAGTCTCGGTGCGGTTGGCGACTTTTCCGATGCGCTTATCCTCTATGCGTTTGCTCGTCAAGCCGCCATGGACGAGGTAAACCGCTCGTATTACTTTGAGTGCCTTCAAGATCTTGCCGTGGGCCGCAAGAGCGAAGATTTGGAAATGCAGGTTGCCATGCTCGGCTCACAGGGATTCACCAGCAGACGTGAAGTAGATGCCGCCTATCGGTACTTTGGCATCGACCCGATTCATGCCAGTCACATCAACGATGATCACATCATCGGTACTTTCAAGTCTCGACTTTCCGACATGAGCTCGTCCATGGCCGAAGAGACGCGCAGACAACTACGCATCATTGGCGAAGCACGCAACAGTGACAGCATCCGCGCACAAGCAGCTGATGCGCTGGAGACGTACCCACAAGCACTGTCATGGCTGGATCTGACACACGACCAACCTGACGATTTCGTTGTCACCATGGTCTCACTCAAGGTCTGTCTCTCCTAAGCTATGTTGCGCAACATTGGCCCTATATTCCTGTCCGCTGACACGACACAGACATCGGACAATCCGGATTGCATAGAAACGGCACGAAAAGCGATCTCACTGATCGCTGAGCATCGCAACAGCGACCGACTACGGCAATATCTCATAGACGGGAGCATGACTGCGCCCGAGATGGACATGAGCGAGGCGTATGCCCTATTCTCGATCAGTGATAGGACCGCCAAAGTCGACTTCGACGTCATGAAGACTACCATTGCTTTTGCGCCGCCGGATAGCGCAGAGAAGATGCAAAAAGCTTACTTGATGATCGAGCAAGATCAAGCACAGTCCAATAACAACCGATCGGACGAGTCAGAGATACGCCGGAACCAGTACCCTCTCGACAGCTGGCCTGTAGGTCTTCGCAACATTGGAAACACATGCTACCTTAACAGCGTGCTCCAATTTCTTTTTACTATCAAGCCACTCCGTGAGCTGGTCCTTGATTGTGACTCTTATCTACAAGACCCTTCACCAGAAGCTTTGGTTGATAAGAGAGTTGGTCGCGCTATCATCACACCTGAGAGAGTGGAGGTGGCTCAAAAGTGTCAGTACCTGTCCAGCTATCTCGCAACAATGCTAACTTATTCAGTCATTTTCGAACTACGCACATTCTTCAAACACATGATCGAGGCGCCAACAGATACCGTTCGACCTGCAATCGACCTTGCTGCCCTTGCACTTTGTAAAACAGATAGTCCGCAGTCTGCTCCAAGATCACCAACACTAGACGACGCACAGAATGGCAGCGGTCTAGGATGCATCGAGGGAGCGCCAGTGATCGGACCCATGCCTGCACCGATCAATGATAGTGAGGAAAGCGATATATCGGCGGCTGATTCGGTCATGGGAGACGACAAGAGCGACACTTCAATGCAGGCAATGAACCTGCAAGAGCAATACCAGGAAATAGCTGCGGTCAGTAGCACGCAACCTGCGCCACCTACTCGACCGCCGCCTATCCCTCCACGACCAGCAGGGCCAATAGCTCCGGTCAAGTCCAAGATTGGCAATATTGAAGAAAGCGCCCGCCAACAAGATGCGGCCGAGGTATTGAGTAACATTTTCGATCTTTTCTCTTGTGCCATCAGAGGCAAGGGTATGCTACGCGAGCAGGAGCAGCTTGATATGATTAAAGAATTGTTTTTCAGCGATGTCACGTCCGTCCGCAACCTCAAACCCCAGCCGGAGGAAACCCATGAGCTTCGCGATCACTTTTTGGTATCGCCTGGCTGGCGAGACCGCAACCTCTACGCTACCCTCGATGACGATTTCGGTTTGAGCGAAATGGACGGCGGCATCACCAAGTATGATTACATCAAGAAAGCAGCTCCCATACAGATTATCAATCTTCGGAGACTGCAATTCGACCGAGTGAAGGGAGAGCAAGTCTATGATCGGTCGCATATCGGTCTAGAGCCAACCCTGTACCTTGATCGGTATCTTGGCGAAACACTTTCATTGCCACAGATGGAGCTGCTCAAGCTGCGGGAAGCCCAGTGGGACAAGCAACGACTTCTTCGCCTGTTGGATGAGCGTCGTGACGCCTTAAGACGAACGGATATCGAAGGGCTTGACCTTGCTGATACTGTGGACGAAGCTAGTGCATTTATGCAAGCGCTGAGCAGACAGTACGAGCAGCAAGAAGGCGACAAGCTACCAACTCCACCACCTGAACTAGCTGAAGCTTTATCTGAGAAAGCGGGCCACCTTAGAAAGGACATTGAGCAAATCAACGCTGAGATGAGCCAACTGGAAGCTGCAGTTGATAGCATGTTTGAAAATTCTCACGACCACCCATATCGTCTACATGCTGTCTTCACGCATCGAGGCGGCACCAAGGGTGGCCACTACTGGATCTACATCTATGATTTTCAGAATGGCATGTGGCGCAAATACAACGATGAGCACGTCACGCTCGCCGATGAGAACGACCTTTTCAAACAAGAGCAAGGAACTATGCCGGCTGCAAGTACTGGTGTTGTGTACATCCGCGAGGATCTCATTGACAACCTGACCGAGGCCGTGAAACGTGTACCGATGTCAGAAGACGTTCCACAGGCTGCGAAGGGCGTTGCTGAAGCACAGATGAGCGACGTTCAGATGGAGGACGTAGACTTTGAGGTCATCCCGCCGCCTGAGCCAGTTGGGCCTGTCAAGTACCATGACATTCAGATCATCGATGGCTTGGAGAAGACGTGATCGAGTCTCGATCATGACGCAAGCTATGTGCGCATGTACCTGCATCTACTATGCCTCATGATCGCAGCTGGGGAGGAGTCGTGAAGCATACCGACGCCCTGCGCTGCCGAAAGTCGACAACAGTGCCGAGCACGAGGCTTACTACATCACATATAGCGTATATATCTACGTTCATCATGCATGCTTATTAAGGAGTAGGGGGGCAGGATTGGGCTGTTGATGAGTATATGATGTGGGCGAACGTGGAGTGCATAGCGATTGGGTATATCCTTTCTACTTTCAGGGTTGTAGATAGACACCCGGCACAGGAATGCCAGTCAATATTTTAGGGCCTGCGTAGCTGACCTCTAGCTTCTCCCCACGCTTCATCATACGCTTCACTCGGTGGTTTGGACCTCAAATAGCCTGCCTCTTCCGCCCTCCACCCCTCCTCCAATTCCACAATGCCTCCTGCGCAAACGTCCGCGCAGTCAAATGTCCCCTCGACCTATTCGCCTCCTCGGTCATCGTCTCCACTACCCTCCCCTCATCCATGCACGCCCACAGTCCCGCGGCCATGGCACTCCCCACATCCTCTTGGTCGTCGTCATCACTCTCTTCCCCCGCGACCTCAGGATTCTTCGCAACGTGCACCGGCCCCTGCGTGTCCTGCCGCGCTTTCTCGACGCCATATTCGCCCTGCCCCAGACGGTATAAAATCCTGCCCAGCGTCTGATACGCCATGCATCGCTGCGCCGGCACAGCGCTGCGCGCTAGCACCGCGAGCTCGGGGATCGTGTACCCTGCTGCTTCGGGCGCGGCGGCATGGTGGTGCAGGCCCTTGTCGCTGGGTATGCTTCGCGCGATGCTGGGCGCGAGGAGCGTGCCTTTGAAGTCGAAGCGTAGTTGGGTGGCGTTGAGCGCGGTTTGTGATGGGTGGTAGGGCGAGGAAGTGTCTGTGGGGTCGATTGGGGCCATCCAGGATAGAGACGAAGGGTTGTAGGGTAGGTTGGGGAAGTATTTTTCGTGCAGGGCTGACAGGAAGTTGGGGTCTGAGGGGTCGAGGTCGGGGGGTTGGCGCGGGGTGGGAAAGTGTATTGAGTCTTGGACTGAGTCTGGAGTGGGCTGTGAAGTGTTTGTGGGGTCGGACAGAGGTTGAGCAGATGAGGGAGCGGTCGTTTCTGGTTGTTGGACAGCTGCCGCTGTTTCTTGCGCTGGTGCCGCGAACGAGACTTTCTTGGAGCTTGTTGTTTTTGGCTTGGTGTCATTCTCGTCAGTCACGGGAGATGCTGCGGGCTCTACTGGGTAGAGATCTCGCTCGTTGCTCCCTTCGTCAATGTTTGACCGCGCCATGAGTTTCTGTATCAGCGCAGGGCTTAGGCTCTGCATGAGTTCCTGCCGCTCCTGCTCAATCTCAGCAGCCGACATAGCTGCCAGCCTTTTGCTGTTCTCTTTGTCTATGGACTTCTTCTCGTTGTTCAAGTTGCTTTCTGCACTGCGCGCGCTGGGCACGTCCTGAGCAGTAGTAGGGTTGGAAACGGCTGCTGCTTGCGGTTCTTTCGCTGCCCGTTGCTGCTTGAAGGCAGATACTCTAGGCGTACGTTTCCTATGCGCCGGGAAACCATTTACATTTGTCTTGAGCGAAGGAGCGCAGGGTGGATTAGCTACTGATGATTCGCGCTCGAGTATGTCGCCCACGAAGGTGGGGAAGGTAGGTTGCGTTGCCTGGTAGTCATCTTCAGGCTCCAGCTTTTCCACAGCACCCGTATCAAAGTTCAGGTTCACGCGTTCTCCTCTGTGAAACTCCATCTTGGCGGTTGTGTGGCGGGAGAGAGAGGTGCGAAAAGGTGAGAGCAGAGTTGAATGCGAAGCTTTGATGCTGGAACGATTCCGCATACGGGCAAGGGTCACACTAGTGCTGGTGGAACAAATCAACCAACCGTTACTCTCAACATCAACACTTGTCCTCGATATCCCTGAACTTGCAGCATGACTTCTTCCAGCCGAGACATGGCTGCATCGTGCATTTTCCCTCGTGCAATAGCTCCTCTGACATCAGATGTCTACGTGGCGATAAACCGCACCTACGATCTTATGAAGAAAGAATAAGAGCAAATAGAGGCACGAACGTTCTTTGGCAGTCGGAGCATTGGTCAAGACTGAAAATCGTATGAGATTTGAGTCTCGTCGACATATTCGGGATAAGGCCGCGGTAATTGAAGACCGACCGTGGTTTTATTGCACGTATCTCGTGTCGACCATGCAAGATAGCTCAAGTCAGTGGCTGTGAACAGGCGAGGTCAATAATTCCAACAAATGATAGTACACATCAAGCTTGGGGAGACCAGAGCCACGACTCCATCAACAAGACTCTCTTCCGTGGTCACGATGACCCCACATGCCCCCCCATGTACACCATGAGTACATGTAATAGTTTTGACAGTAGTTTCAACTACAATCACAACGGCTGGACAGTAAGAGCGAGGAAGGAGCACAGTCCAAAATGGCATCAATTATTCCCAATCAGCCCAGCGGGCCACATGCCGTCGGCGAACATATCATTCCACCTCCACGACCATCTTCCCCTGCAACGGCAGAGTACAGACTGGATCACTCGATGGTCAGAATCAAGGGCCCAGAGAAAAGCCTGAAATTCTATTGTGATTGTACGGGCCTGCATGTCGTCTTCATCTTCAACGCTGGACCTTGCAGGATATACGATCTCGGACCTCGAGATGCTGGTAAGCCATCACGGACCTGAATACCTGACTACCAGCAAACCACCTATAAAGACTGGGGCTTCCAAGTGCTACCAGTAAAACTCATTCGTGACCAGGTACCGCAACTCTCGGAATATCCAAAGGCCTCTTAAAGCTTTACCACATCCCTACCGATGCATCGACACCATACACGAATGTAGATGACTACCCTGCTCCAAGCGTCAAATTTGGCCATATTGGCTTCACCGTGCCCAATGTATCCGAGACACTAGATCGCGTTAAGACCTTCGGCTACGAGATCATCAAGCTACTTGACGAGGCGAAAGTGGAGCAGATGGGATTGCGCGACGAAGTGGTCCAAGGAAAGCAAGGTGAGGTTGCCGAGGGTTGTAAGCATGTCTTCAAACAATTAGCATTCATTGTAAACCCTGATGTAAGAATGTTTCTCGTTACACTTACATAGGTGCTAACCTTCCAATCAGGGTTATTGGGTCGAAATCGTACCCAAGTCGTAAAATAATCGAAACAGCCTCGTAGCCTAGTAATCCATCAAGGCATCCTCCGCATCCCTCAGCTCCCGCTCAATCATACACTTCCTTCGAGTCGTTGCTCTCGCAAAGTCCAATATAAACCGCGGTGGAAGCTCTTCGCCTAGACGCTCCACGGCATCTTCATCTGCGTACTTGACCCATATGTCCACAAGAAGCCGTCTCGCTGGTGATTTCTCATCCGTTTTCTGATAGACAAGCTTAACCAGCCTACTTCCTGGTATCTTCTTAAACGTGCGTGATGCCGGATTGTCCGCGCAATCTGCGATTGCATCAAGCACCGCCTCAGAAAACTTCCTGTCTTCCAAGATCTGGCCTAGGAGATAGCAAAGTGCAAGGACCGTATACTCAAGAGTAGGTTCCGGGTCAGCGTCTGGAGAGATGGTCGGAAAAGTCTTGCAGTACAACCAATGCAGATAGATGTTGAAGGTATCTGGATCTTCTTCTTCAAGAAACACCCTACCCAGAGCGGCCTCTTTGTTCTTGAAGAAATTGGAGCTGGCACAAATAATGGCTTTAGGTACAGTAAAGCAGGTTCCTGTTAAGCCAACCCACACATTGAGTGTGCCGGTCAAGCTGGCAAATAGTTAGAAAAGGCTGCTTCAAAGGAACTTTAGAAGGATGTACTCGTATGCAGCAGTTGCTGGTATGCGTCGAGTTTCGAGCTCAAAGGTCGTAGTAGTGGATTCGTTCTCCATGGCTGCAGTCTGCTTCCTTTTAGTGCTGTGAAAAAAGTTATGTAAGGCTAAGGTGTTCTGACCACAAACTTCCAGGGAAGAGGTCAAGGAGAGTAAACAATTAAAGCATCCTTGGTAGAAAGCAGTTTGAACAAGAAGGGATTCGCAGAACTGTTTGATTTTGAAAATTTCTTTCATAGCTCTGAGTTATGAAGCGAGGTCGCTAGCTCACTATCGTAGATACAACTGTAGTACCATGGTAGAAGCCGGAGTCGCCCAACACGACCAAAGTATGCAAAATTGTTAGAATGTCAAGAGAAGCCAGTAATTGCAACAAAGTGTGTGTATTGGCATCTTAAGCGGCATCAAATTTTCTGTATGTTTGGTCGTTAGGGTATGATAGAAGGATTTCGTCTACATCTTGGTGTGTCCTGAAGGTCGTCAGAGCCTCATAACCGAGCGGAACGCTTGGTAGTAGTTTCCGGAATACCTTCAGGCTGGTACATGAATTAGCAAGATAGGATTTCACCACTTTCCATGAGATTTTCCTGTACCCCAACACGGAGGATGGGGGCAGCGTAGTCCTGCGCCACGCTATGCCTGGTATATGTCGGAGAGCGGTATGTCGAGAAAGCTGGGCATACGGTCACAGAATATCTTGAATGGGCCTACCACTAGTTGCGCCTGTATTCTGAGTACGTGTGCCATGTGATGGCGCTCATGTAGTGCGAATTGCATTTCGGCGGCCAGCTCCCCTCTACGGCTCATTGGTCAGTGACGTAATCGAGAGAGAATGTCAGCAGCAAGCCCTCGGTGAAGCGTAACTCGAAAATCCCCTTACAGTGTTGACAAGCCTCGGCAATGTTGAAGAACCTACCGCGGGGAACCCTTGACTATCCGTCACCCCGACAGCAGCAGAACGCCCCCGTAGATCACTCTGAAGTTTAGCCTTACGATCATTATGCATGCACTATCTGCTCTAAAATCTCTAGAGAATGAATACTGCATGTTGTAAATACCGATGAAACACCGAGCTAAGTTCAAAGCTTTGTAACTCAACGTCAAAAAATTACATTAAAATGTACAGTAATAGGAGAGAATGTAGCACATGAGGAGCTTTGAAATGAGATATTGTATGAATAGTAATGTTGGAGTATACAAGCTGTGTAGCATGATATTCCTCCTCGGCCCCACGAAAACAAGCGGGGCCGAAGTAAAGTTGCGCATGAACAGCAAGTGTCCTACCGGACGTGAAAAGAGGCTGTAACGCCCTTACTTACACACAACCGAGATGACCTTCCCAATTCATCGATTCGACCGGTGAAACCAACCAGATTGTACAAGTCGGATATTTGCTGACATCTGCTCGCGTTGTCATGCACAGCGTGCTAGTGCGTCTACGGCTTATGGGCTTGTCAGCCCAGCCACGCAGTAACCCATTCAGATCACCTCCGATCAGACGAATCATTATCGTCCGCCTGCCGAGGCGTTTAATGCATGACGTACATATTGAGCTTCCGCATACCTTTGTAGCAATATCGGTGTGCGGGACAGCTGTCCAGACTGGTGGTACCTATGCCGAAGCGGGTGTAGGTATAATGGCACCCTGAAGCGTGGAAAACTGGGGGGCTGTGGCGGCTTGTTGGGTCTGTGATGAAAGTGGTTTAAAACAATGCACGCCCGTACCTGCTTCACGGGACCCCCTGGCCCTTTGGACATCTTCTCTGTTCGTCATTCGGTGTTCATCGAGAGGTGATTTGGGAACTTGGCTGTTGCAAGAGCCTAGGTCAATTAAACCAGGTCGTGGACTGTGCATCTCTACATCGACAAGATGTTGAAATTACTAGGAGTCGCAGCTCTGTTTGGAGCTGTGCATGCGCAAAATGCAACTTTGCCGCAAATCGATCTTGGGTACGAGATCTATCAAGCTGCGAACTTTAATGTACGTTTGCAGAAACCTCTTGATTTGAACTTTGTACATGATGACTGACAGCCCGCAGAGTACTGGAAACTTCTACAACTTCTCAAACATTAGATATGCAGCACCTCCTGTAGGCCAACTTCGTTTCGCACCTCCTCATGCTCCCGAGAAGAACCGCTCCTCCGTCAACAAGGGTCAAACATCAAGGTACGTACAGCTTGACTTGCGCGTCCCTCTAGGGATCCAATCTCACAATTATAGAATTTGTCCACAAGCTAGCCCAGCGTGGGGTCAGGTTGCATCTGCTTTCATCACCAGCACCCTGCTTGGACTGCCATACAATTCTACCCAGGTCTATACGCCATCTGGTGCAAACTCCAGCAGCCAAATACCACCAGCAGATCCTCGCGAATCAGAAGATTGTCTGTTCCTGGATGTTTTTGCGCCAAAGAGCGTTCTTGACAACGCCGGCAAAGGACGCGGCGCCGCAGTGCTCGTTTGGATCTACGGAGGAGGATACACTGGTGGAAGCAAGAACAACAACCCTGCTGGTCTAATTGCTGCTTCAGGAAACTCTTCCAGTGGCGATGTTATCTACGTGGCTATGAACTATCGTCTCGGAGCACTTGGTTTTCAGGCTGGTCCTACTTTTAACGCTGAAGGCGGAACCTCCAACCTTGCGCTCTACGATCAGCGCTTCGCTCTGGAATGGGTACAGAAGTACATTCACCTGTTTGGAGGCGACAAGAACCGTGTCACTGTGTTCGGTGAATCTGCCGGCGGCGGTTCAATCATGCACCAAATGACTGCTTACGGAGGCCTCAAGGGCAAAGTGCCTTTCCAAAAGGCGATTCCTCAAAGTCCCGGATGGTCCCCTGTTCAGTCCAACTTCCAGACTGAGGATACATACCAGAAGTTTTTGCGCCTTACGAACAGCAAATCGCTTGCTGATCTCCGCGCATTGTCCTCGGAAGCCATCATCCGCGCAAACTCTCAGCAGGTTACTTACGATGCGACTTACGGAGGTTACGTGTATGGTCCAGTGGTGGATGGAAATTTTGTTCCTGCTCAGCCAGGACAGCTTCTCGCTCAGGGCAAATTTGACAGGAACGTCCAGGTCATGGCTGGCCACAATGCAAACGAGGGACAGTACTTCACGCCGCCATACATCCAAACCAACGAGGGACTTGTGGCTCAGCTCAAGAGCGCTTTCCCTTTCACTCCGCAACAATCCATCGATTACATCTCGCAGACTCTGTACCCTCCGGTCTTTAATGGATCTTATCCTTACCGCGATCAGTACTCTCGAGCTAGGTTGGTCATTGCGGAAGGAATCTTTACTTGCAACACCCGGTACCTTGCAACTGCGCAAGGAAATCAAACCTACAACTACCTTTTCGCTGTGCCACCGGCATTCCATGGACAGGACGTAGCCTACACGTACTACACAGGCGGAGCCTTGTCTCAGTCTGTGGCAAACCGAACAGTCGCAATTGCGCTCCAGCAATTGATTACCAGTTTTGCCGAAGAGGGTCGTCCCACTGCAGGTGGCATACGACCGTTCCCCATTTACGGATCAGACGCGAACTTGCTGAAGCTCAATGTCACAGGTATTGACGTGGTCCGCGATAGCAACGCCAATGCGCGATGCGCCTGGTGGCAGAAGGCACTCTACTGATGGAGTTAATAAGTTCAGGATTGTGCAATCATTGTAAATAATAATAACGAATGAAAATACAAGACTTCAGCTCAGACTACACAACGTGTGCAAAGTAGACCACTTCTTGGACATCAGCCATTGAATCGAGATGGAGCTTGGGCCGCACCTTACCTAATTGGGAGCTAAGCGTTCATACCGACGTCATCGCCCTGGAACAACGGTCAGAAGCCCAGACAACTCCGCTTCCTTTAAAACCTTCATCTGTCCTGTCTTTGACCCCATTTCAAGCATTCCATCACCAATTGCACCTCGCTAAACGTCCACAAATAACGTTTTCCTAAACCACACGACCACACGACCACCACACATCTACACCATCATGTTCCGTCAACAGATCGCCCGCCAGGCTCGCCTGTTCAGCACCACTCCTATCGCACGCAAGAGCCCAGTAGAAGTCATCAAGGATGCTGCCAAGGTTGTCGACAAGACCATCTCAGGCGCCGCCGTCAAGGGCATTGAGAAGGGTGGTGCGTACTCAATTCTCCCCGCCCTCCACTTCCGTCACCTGATGTCCTAGCTCCTGCATGCTAGCTTCGTCCAATATTAAGCAGAATCCTAACTATCTCCCCTACAGAGCAAGCTGCCGAGACTGTAAAGCAAGCCATTCCCGAGACCACTGGCCAGGCAAAGGGCCAAGCAAACGAGGTCGCTGGCCAGGCGAAGGGCAAGGCGAACGAGCTCGCGGGAGAAGCCAAGGGCAAGGCAGCCGAGCTCCAGGGCGAGGCCAACAAGAAGTTGTAGAGCGCCTTTCTTAAGGTCAGGGAAAAAGTCTTTCGCGATGTGTACTCGATATGAGCACGACGAATAACAAGCGATGCAAATGCCGCCATGGTTTCTTAGCATGTTCGATATGACATCTTGGCCACAGATAGTGGCATGGGAATGAACGAATGCAAACATTATCCCAACAAAACTGGCTTCGATGTTATGAACGGTGCAATTGTGCTCGCCAGGACAAAGTATGTGAAGTCGATGTAAAAATTGGCCATTATCTCTCTATGAATTGCCACAAGGCTCATACTTTTGATACTTGCTTGAACGTCGTCATAATAGCACGCATAGTGTGCGAGAAGTACTCATAAGATTTTCCCATTGAGTTTGCTTTTATGGCGCAACAATGAGTCTGTCTCGTAGTGCAGGTGTGTGTAATCGATGGACATCCTACTGTCCAACTGTAGTATCAGACAGTATAATAGCGACTTCGAAAAGCGCAAAAAGATTATTGGTGACAGGAATTGTTATTGGGCACGCGAAGGCGCAGGTCAAAGCGGAGGCGTCAGGGCCGCGCCGCAACGGCCATAGATTTAGAATCGAAATTCGTGAAATGTGAGCAATTGAAATCAGTATTAGAGAATCAGATAGCGATCAGAGCCTTTTACACATTCTATGAAATTTATCTGTCAACTGTACACTTACACGTCAGGCATCAGCCACTGTTAGGGGGAGGATCAGCTAGCCCGACCTTCTGCGTGGAAAAGGATTTAGCCTGAACTTTGCACCCTCAGTCACAAGCCAGTAACACAACTGGAAATGTGAAACTTTATCACGTCGTACAACGGCACAACGGAAAAAATTGTGTTGCGGCCGCATTCCCAAGTTTCAGAACGATGTTCAAGGCGCACAAACTTTAAGGGAATTCTCTTACATATCCAAGACGGCGGCGCTAGACATCAAAGTTGATCTGTTTGTAAACATACACATAGGTATAAAGTGCAGCTGATGTGGGACCGAGACTCAATCAGTCGTAACCCAACACACTGAGGCATTCACCGGTTTGGTCACCTCCAAAGTTCGGTATGCTTTGCCGCCCTCTCATTTCAATCCTGCCAGCATAGCATGTTATGCTATGCAGTATGATAGTGGGTCCCTGACCATCAAAGAGGTATGCCCTCTGTCGTTGACGGATCTGTTCGAAAACTCTTGGCCTTCAACCTAAAAACTGGACAAATTGGCTGGGGTCCTCGCTCGCTTGTGTGGCCTGAGGTTGCTGGGGACAGATCGAATCAATTACGGATCCATTCACTGACCAGTGACCGGTCGCTTACGCATCTGCGCACCGAAACCCCGCTTCTTCAGCCTGCTCACCACCTTTTCTCTTCTTTCTGCGAACACTCATACTAAAGGACCTTAAGAAACCGAAAACTCCATATATTACCAAATGCTTATCCTTCTTGCGTTGTCCACGGTGGCCTTGGCGAGGCCAAGTAGCACCTCTTCCGTAGAGCCTCGTTCAGTCGCAAATGGGCCAGCAAATCAGCCTTTCTTCGACGCTAAGTCACAGTTCGACGTGGTTACCGTTCTTCTACTTCTTGGAGAAAGCACAATTTGGAAAGTTATCTGGACACGCTTTCGATTCAGACGATGTCACTGGAGGCAATGGGTTTATCCCATCTCCCCTGGCTGGACCCTGTTGGCCAGTTCATTGTTTACGGCGTTACAAAGCTCTCGTGGGCCTCCAAATGTCATCTTCGATAGACCTCCCGTCGATTCCTTGGCCTCGGGTCTGATCCTCACCAATCTCAATTCCGGTGCAAGTCATTCAGCATCAAACGTAATCATACAAAACATATGGCAAGCGTGGTATATGGGGCCACGAGCTGAGCATCGCATCCGCCGGGGCAAAACTCGAGATGTGACTCGTGAAGTTGCCGTCCTTGACGTTGACATTGGAAACATGAAGTCTCCAAGCCATTGGACACTATATCTTCAAGGAGTCTGTCTAGCTACTCAAATGAGCGTTTCTTTGGTGCTTGGGTTTTTCGGTTGGTCCTTTGAGACATTTGCGGCATTTCTGGTCACATTTGTGGCTCAAGGTCTCTTCTTGGCCGCAATCACTCCACGGCAAAAGGCCTGGCAGCACAGAGATCTGACGGTTCATCGACGCAGCCCAGTTATGATTCACAAGGGCATGGATAGCATGGGTCTTTTATTTGTGCGCAATGTAACTGTCCATGGGAAGGATTTCAGTCTCGAGGAATATTGTTGGGAGTCACAGTCGACCCGCGACAAGCGTGATGGCATCAGTGTTTTGGTAGCGGGAGCCTCCTTTGTGATCTTCGTGTTTCAGATCGTGCTGGTCGGCTGGATGAGCGCACCTAGTCGATTATTATGCTTCATATTGGGCGGAATGGGCTTACTCACGAATTCGATCGAAGGAGCCTTTGAACCGGATTGGGCAACAGTTTACAGCGTTGCGTTCACAGGCGAAGCTTTCTGCGAGCCCGAGAGCAGTACCCTCATGGCTGCAGTCGGTATTCTCCTGGCAGGAGGATTTTCAGCCAGAGAGTCTGTCTCCAAGTTACTGTATCCGGACAACGAGCGCTTTCAGAACAGTCGGGATACACTTCAGAACATTTTCAGCGACACATTGTGCGCTAGCTGTCGGCAATTGATTAAAGAGCCAGTCATGAGCGCTTGTCTCGCGGCCAAGGGTAAGCCGTGTCAGGAGGAATTGAACGCAAGAGTATATGATTTCCAGAACAAGCAAATAAGAGACGGAATCGCAGCTGTCTGTCACTATCTTCGATCTGCCCGTGGGGATAGAGCATCGCCGCGAATCATCACCAAAGGCCCTCACCAACAGTACTCTTGGAAGAAATGAAGGGCACTCTTGAGCTGTCGAGGGCCCTGTCCCTCAAACCTCCCTAATATCGTAATTGGCTTGCTAGTACACTTCTTACCCTATGCACCAACAGCTTGGGCTTGAGTATTCTCCTAGAGCGGTTTTCGGAATCGGACTATCGGATTCAATTGCCGTACTTTCGTGTGCCTTGCTCAGACTGGCCACTGGAGTTTGTAGTCTCTGAAGTTTTAAATTGAACAGAAATCGAGCGTACGTCATCTGCTGATCGTTCAATGTCAAAGTCTCCACAACGGCGACCAAGACAGCCCGAATGTGCTTGTGCTTGGGAGAAAATCCGTGCTCCAGACATATCGCTAATTGACCGCAATGAGGGTGCGTTGCATCCAATTTGCTCGATGCATCTGGGTAATGAATCGTGACCAGAAAAAAGTTGTTCATGCTGGCCAGAGATGCTACAATGGATCGGTTTCTAGTCAATGTCGTGTATCCGTTAGCTTCAAGATTGATTGCGGGGCAAGATATGATGAGACCCCGCTCTGATCGGATGCCGAGAAAGTCATCACGCACGCGCAAGTTGAGTAACTCGTCCAGGTGTTGCACGCAATGGACCCAGGAGACGGGAGCCCAACGCCAGCCGTTGAGGCGAAGCTTATCAGTGTGTAGAAACAGCAGTGCGGCTGGGAAATGCGTAAAAAGTTCAAGGAACTTCCGCATGCGCTGCTCTTCAGGTGTGTTAAGCAGTTCTTTCACCATACCTGGGCTAAAGCCTAGTATGTTCGCCATGCAGATTGTTTCGTCCTCGGGCCAGCTCAAGTGCCGCCACCGGAGCAAATCCCAAAGCTCCACAAGAGTAGTACGCACATGTATACCCGACTTTATGCGCAAAAGCTTCTTCAGCAGCGAGATTCCACGGGTAGGAACCACCTTGAAAAAAGGGACACCGGCTTCTTTGTGTGCATTGACGTCTTTTTCGAAGTTTTCGATCAAATGGTTTTGCGCGAAGACGCCATCAGCAAACTGAAAGTATATATCTTTGGCTCGACTTTGCTCGTGGAGAGTCCAGAGCCTACGCATCCATCCTGAGAGATGTACACGCATGAGGATTTCTTCGTACCCCATACCAGAGACTGACGTGGCTAAAAGTTCCTCATCCAATGCTAGCACCAACGACGCTTCTTCGTAAACTCTCCTTATACCTTCGATTGCTTTCCGTCGAAGTGGAATCGGTTCTCGAGGTACACACAATGTATCCAGCCAGAACAAGAATGGCGGTTCAGAGTGCGGCGCAACGAATTGAAGTATCCTTGTAATCTGACACTGGCGGAGTGAATTTCCTGTTCCATCTCCTAGACCATGGGACCAAACGTGGGAAATGGCGACAAAGGTCTGGCTAGCATGGTACGGTACCACATTAATCGCCACGATCTCATCTCTACTCATCTCTGCATACACGAGCGGTGTCAATCCCATTTCAACAATTTTTGCCAACAATTTCATAGGTGTGGATAAGTGCTTGCAATTGCAATCGCGAATTTCGGCTGGGTGCGTCGTGACGAGGCTACGCTTTATAGTCGAATAAGCCAAGCAGTGATTCGACGAACACGAGTCGTGTGCCCTCTGAATTGATCGCGGCAGCAGGCTTGCATAATATAAGCTCGAGCTGCCGAATGCTGACTGGCACATTTTGATGTTGTTTGGACACCACCCACGTCTGAACATTGTCATCTCCAGACTCTTGACACGCGCATGACAATCAAGGGGATGTCGCGAATCGGGTCGATCAGTGATAGCCGGTAGAGAAAGTCTTGCCTGATCGAGAGCCTCAATCATACAAGATATTGCCAGGAGCCAATGATCGTCTGATACGTCCGTGGGCCCTTCGAGGTCTTCATCGTTCGGCTTGAGCATCGAGACAACATTCTGTATCGCAGCTTCGATTCTTTGCAACTCCACTAGTAGATCCTTGAAAGCTAGTGCAGAAATCTTTCGAGCCCAGGTCTTAAGAGTGCAGTAAAGTCTAGCCGTAGTAAGAATCAAATCACCATTGGGGCTCTCGTAGGTGAAATCATCCACGACGTCGCCAAAGACCTCGTGTAAAAGAATGAAGTACTCGCGCTGGTAGTCGACAGCCACAGATTGATTGCTTTTGTCATTTTTCACCAAGCTATCGTATTGGCAGTCTTGAGCACTGAAGTCAGACATGCAACAGCGATTATTTGAATGCCGTTGTAGGTGTAACACAATCTCAGGATAAATCTTTGCGTTACCCGGAGCAAGGTGCTGCATTGCGCGTCGCTTTGCTCCTCAACTACCTAGTTTTAACCGTCTGAACATGTTAGTGTGTGCAAAGAAAAGACACAGCGTTGCTGTTTGCGGCAAGCACTCACCAGGTTGCTTAGCGTATCTCGCCTCGACAGAGTCACAGCAAAGTCGGCACTATGTATATCATGCAAGCTGAACCGCAATACCTAACAAAAATGCGCAATAAGGGGAGTGAGAGAAAAGAAGGTTGGATTGTCAGCTTAGAGATGATGCAGCTGAGCGAGGCTGCCTCGTTTACTGTGCCCCACCACCACTACCGGTACGAGGCTGTGACGAGGTTAAGTGTCTCGAGATTCTATCCCAGGCTGCTCAAACTACATCAAATCACAACAACTAGTCCAGAGTTAAGGAAAAGGGTAGCTCATCTTGATACATGTGCCGAGATCTTTTTACAACTCTGGTTCTTTACTTTGTTCATCCCAGCCTGAATAAGACAGATATCTTTTGAGATATGATAAAGCTTCCTACTTTAACTCAATAAGACTTTTGCATCCTCAGCCTCAAGCCAGTGAAACCGTTATGCCTCAGCTTGAAATCGTCTGATCTTCGGATGAAGCAGTTTCGCCCTGCACCCCCACCTCCCTCGTGTGAGTCGTAAGCACGCGAATATTATACAACTCGACCTCATTCTCCTGCGTCCCCCGCTGAGCCTCAATCGTAGCCCAAATCGAGCTTCTCCGATACCTCCTCCGCACTAGCCCAGACGTCTTGCCCTTGCACTCTGTCGTACTCATTGCGGGCCGCCGAAGTGCATTGTCCAGCGACAGATCAGGACGTGTAGTCGCAATGTTCGCAGACAGATTTTCTATTTCTTCTGTAATTAAAACTTGGCGCGAGCGTATGACACGGCTTCCAATCGTCGTGATGTAGCTGTTGTTATTTATGCGCAGTGCGCTGTTAGATTTGAATGCCAAATCTTCGGCGCGCTGTTATTTTCTGGTTGCAAATCGCAGTACAAGCACGCAGAAGAGCAGATCGGCGTTGCAGCACATCAGACAGATCCAGCCAGATTCGCCCTTGAGGACCATGAGGACGGTGAGGTTCATGACAGAGGTAGCGAGTGTGGTGAAGGAGCGGTATGCCATGCGGGTAAGAGTGAGTTTGGAGTTGATTTGGTAGGAGTGCAAGCCGCAGAGGAAGATGATGAAAAGGAGGGTCAGGTAGTTAGCATAGGCAACTTTTGCCAGTAGTTGAGGTGGATACTTCAGTGTGTAGCAGCTCAGTTTTCGAGACCGACGCCTGACGGCCAATCAGCTTGACAGTTGTTCGCATCGGTGACTTCATCGTGGCATCTCAACAGGGACATGGAAAAGGCTTGGGTCTCGACGTAGCTCACTGGCCAGTCAGATTGGCCAACGCGTGAACCAAGCTTCTGTGAGCGTATTTTATAGATTAATATTCCTGACGGTAAGGTGGCTTTACTGTGCCCTTCGTGAAGCTGTATTTCTTGTCCATATCCTGTTGGCGCTGCTTGCTTGTAATGCCTGTTCGATCTGTCACTGGCTGTGCAGCCATGAACGAATCGAATTCTTCATCCTCGTCGTCGCTCGCTTGCACATCGCTGTCGTCCTGAGCCTCGTCCATCGATACACTTGGTGGCGCTGGCTCTGTTCGAGGTATTCGCTCTGGAACTTTCTTCTCGTCCTCGCTATCTTCATTCTTTGACGCGGGGTTAGCGAAGGGCTTGGAAGCAAGCACGCGTCTTCGCAACTCGGCCATTTCCTCCTCATCGTCTGACGACTCGGGGAGATCATACGGATTCCGCGGGTCGATGTTGTCCTCCTCGTCATTTTCGTCGTCGTTGTCGTCGTCTTCGTCTGATTCGTCAATGGGCCGCCTGTTCATATTGCCACCAGCCCACTCGTCCTCTTCGACACCATTCTCCTTCTCGGCGCGAGACTCTGCATACTCGCGCTCTATCTTCTCCAGCCACACTTCCTCCGCCTTCTTCACCTCCTCCTCATTCTCGCATGTCATGTACCGCTTCAGAAGTGCACTGTTGATCTCCAGAAATGCCTCCCCGTATGAGAACGTTGACAGTATTGACTCGGCCCACTCAGGATGCCCGCAAATATAGAAGCATGCTGCAAGAGCCTCGACACAATTCAGGCGCCACGGCTTGCCGTAGTTTGTGGGGTTCGCAGCAACGAGATAGGGCAACAAGCGTTCGCACTTGCCACCGATGCGCCCGAATGGGACTTCGTCGATCCTCTTCCAACTCGCTTCAACGACGGCCGCGCCATATTGTTCGAGCAGTGCTTTGTCCTCCTTGCTGATAATCTTCCTCGCCTTCGGGCTGACAACCACGCCTGCAAATTTCTGTCCCACATGCAGCTCCCTCATCATACCCAGGCGCATGAGTCTCTTTCCTGAACAGCGCTTTGCGTCACAATGCCCGAGATCCCAGCATGCTGCTTTGTAAGCGGGCTTTGTGGGCCTCGGGTTTGCGCCGTCATGGTCGTCTCCCTCTGAGTCGCTGGGGCGAGGGCGGGGCGGGCCGCGAGCTTTTGGCGGTTTATTGCCGTATTTGTTGTTTGACTTGAAGTCTTTCTTATGGCGGACCATGATTTCCAGGTATGTGCAATTGGTGGTGTGCAAGCGCTGTGTCAGCGGCGGCCAACGTGTGTGGAAAGTTAACTTGTGGTGGGGCAAGTCTCTTTGACTTCACCATGACTTATCGATAGCTCGAAGCGCATGCCAAGACCTCACCCCGATGACGTCGACTCCTTGACTAGTAGAAAGTGTTCCCATCGGAGTATTGCATCAATTTGTGGCAGTTGGCAACATGTCGGGAAATGTAGCCGCAGATTATGTAAGATTGGGAGCCTATGGTAGAATCCTCCGCCGCAAATGCTTCAGACCGTGTTTCACTAAGCCAACCACCACTTATGTACTGCTGGTGTTATGAGACACCTAGGCTCGCAATCTCGCCCATTTCGTTCTTTGGCTGCCCACCATGAGTGTACGATGCTTTCCATCTCATCTTGACGGTACTGCCCGACCCTGTTTGAACGTTGTTTACGCGGACCATTTGTGTAATACCATGCTTCTGGTTGGGAGCAAGATTGACGCCAGATTGTGGCTGCAGCTGGAGTTGAGCGCCCTTTGAAAGTCAGCGTTATTATTGCATGGTCCTGCGTCCACGTACCTTTGATGCAGCAAGCTGTAGGGTCAAATTCGTAATGGGTAGAGGCGTGTTGTTCGATATTCGCGAATTGATCAAAAGGACAGTTTCCGTCTCGCGTGAGACGTTGAAAAGTATATTGATGCTGCTATTAGTCACCGTGATCTCCTTGCTGGTATCTGGGACAGATGAAGCAAAAGTCCATTCGTCATCATCATTTGCAGCGCTGGTGCTGATTGGCGCTAGATTTGAGATTGGCGCAGGAACAACACCACCCAATAAGTCGACGGCGGCAGAAGCAGGTGCCGGTTGCTTGATTGATTGTTGGTATTGGAACGGTGACCCTTGTCGAGGTGTCGAGGTCAGAGCTGCGAAGGGATCCGGTGTGCGAGACGGTTGGACGGGAGGCTGTGAGAACGCGGGTGTAGCAGGAGACGAAATTTTAGGTGGTGGTGTCTGACTGGACGCAAAGAGATCGTTGATCTGCTGAGCTGACGTCTTCTTCTGTTGTGGATTCGGAGGGACAGCCATTCCTGACAAGCCCAAAACTGCAGCATAATTAGCTTGCGGCGTGGCTGTATACAACACTTGACATACCTGATCCATTTGATCCACCTAGTGATATGCTGCCCGGTTGCCCATAGCTATCACCGCCAAGAGACAAGCCTAATAGATCGTCCTCCAAAGCATTCCCTGTAGAAGCTGGCTGCTGGGGTGCTTCCTGAGCTGCTCCGGCCGACGGTGCAGGGTCCGGGTCTCCAAAGTCGATGAGGTTCAGTGTGTTGTTCGGTCCTTGCGATACTCCAGCGCCACTGCGTCCAAGCGTACCCTGTGGAATTTGATTCGCAGCTTCGATGTCGCCCTTCTTGAATAGCTTATATCTTTCTATTGTGCGGTGTATGCTGTCGTTGATTTCAAAGAGTTTCGCGACTGCTTCGTGGTCCTCAGAATCTTCCTCGCACATTTTTTGAATCTTGGGCTGCGCGCTCTGAAGTGCGGTCGCTAGTTCCTGTCGAACAGTCAGCCATACGCTTTAAAAATCTACGCAGGTGGTTTACCTCGAATACATCGCCTTCCTTGATCTGGTCGCCCTGCTTATATCCCTGCAGCATTTCCTCGAGTATTCGTGCCTTTTGTTGGATGCGCCCAACCTCCTCGGCAGCCTTTGCCCGCCAATCCGTCTTGTTTCTTGTGTCGTAACCAGCCATTACTTTCATGAGCTTGTTGGCTTCCTGCAAATCTTTGGGGCCACCGCGGCGGATCAATTCTTGAAGTTTGGCCGATTGCGCTTCTCGTTCCTCTTCTTCCATTTCTTCCGCCGATCGAAGATTCTGTACACTGTCAGTCGGACGCTCTGGTTTCACCATTACACGTACCTACGTCGCTTGGATTCAAGACTGCGGCATCTTCCTTGCGAACCTCGGGGAACACGTAGCCCTTGTAGCTCAGCAACCTGTGCATGTCCCTCACGAAACCCAAATCATCCTTGTACCGCGATGTTTGGCATATGGTCTGCCGCCATTCCTCGATGAGCTCCAGGATCTTGCTCTGCACACGCGATGAATGGACTGGGGGCCGCTCTGGGAATCGACGGACGAGCTCATTGAGAAATTCCTTGGTGCTTATTTGGAGGTGAAAAGCATATCCGCAGTTTTTGACGCAAATATCGAGAAGCTGTGCCATGGTGAGCTATGCGGCGATGGTAGTGGGTCAAGTCATCGTACATTGAGTGCGAGGAGGGCTACGTTTTGGTTACGGTGGTTGATATAGTTGACAATCGTAACAGCCGCCTCTCGAGGTCTGTAGGGTGGTGAGCATGCATTTTCCCAATGCTCGTTGTAGGGCATACGCTGAGCCTTTCTTGCTATTGATCAGATCGGTAATCTCAAGGTTCAAGGCGAGGTTTGGTTCGAAATTCTGGGGATCGCAAGCTTGCACTGTTCAGAAAGCCTATCAGTTGCTACTCAGTGTTTGTACGTGGATTTGTCGCACGTATGAAGCGTTGTAGCGGCGACGCTGGTGCCTCTCCAAATGCGCCGTAGCGATCCCGCGCCGCCATGCGCGCAGACGCGGCCTCCATCGCGCCGCCGAATTATTGATGTATCCGTAGTCACAGTAAGTAATGGCTCCGTTGGTGATTTTGGAAAGAGGCGAAGAGTGCTGGCAAGACGGCGCGTGTGGTCGAGGTGTTGACTTGGGATTGGTGGGGTGTGGAGAGCAACTGGACAGCCCTGAGATATTTGGCATGGTAGCTTGGCGACTCTGAGCCACGGCTACGTCAGCAAAGTGGCTTCACAAACGGCACCATATGCATTAATCAATGTCAAGGCACGCATCAAAGCTCAATTCGATGAGAAGGAAACACGCAAATGTGTGCTTTTCGTTTTGTCTAGCTATTTCCACGGTGAGGTGCTATTCCATTGAGCGATCTGGACTATGGCTCAGATTTGCCAGTAGCTCTTGATCAAATAGGCAGTGTAACTAGCCAGGGAAGCGAGGACAGTCTGGGTACCGTAATAGCCCAGGATCCTTCCTAAACCCTGGGACCTCTCTGCAAGTAGGCCAAACTCAGCATGGCCAACGCGAAGTGCAAGGAGGGTACCGAGTGCCGAGTTGATGTAAGTCCTTTTGGTGTCATGAGCAATACGTGTTCATCTTATCACGTGGATAACCTCACCTGTTAGCTCCATTGAGCTCTGCAAGTAGCGCAACTGCAAGAACCAGGGGCACGTTTTCAGCGAAGTTGAGTTGCGCACGGGTGGCAACGTAGAGAGGATCCATGGTGCCAGCGGTAGTATTGATCTTGTCACCCATGTACCTGATCATGCCATCAGTTAAGCCCCAGAACATACATTGGCACGATTGACACTTACGTCTTCGAGCTAAGTCGATGGTAGACAATACGGTTTTGGAGGAAGATGTAGTATGCAGCAAATGGGAGAGACCAGGTTGCTGTCGCTGGTGCGAGAAGAGGCATTGGCACGCCGAGACCGACCTTGGAAGCCATGTTGTGAATTGTATCTACCGATGTAGACAGGTAGTTGACCATGAGACGGGACTCGCGGAGTCTTGAGGGATGGAGAGTGAGGATTGGAGAAGTGCGTTTCGAGGGAAACAACACGGATAATATCGGGTCTAGTACCGACGTCACCACAGGGATTTGGGACTTAGCGCGCAGGCAGACACGCTGCTTCGATGGAGGAGTGGCAGTCTCACCAGACACCTATTGCATTTTGTGGAATTACGATTGGGTAAAGTGTGTAGAATTGCTGTCGTAAGCAGAACTCGGAGCGCAACTCCTGTACAATGGGTAGTTCAGGCTTGCTTGCAGCACAGTGGCCGGACGGAGCTCATCGGGAACACACAAATTGATCGGGCAAGCTCACCGTAGGTAAGTTGGATGTGTCATGCGGTAGAGTTTGCGTTTAGTCCTGACTTTTGCGCGATGTATCTGCCCAAGTGGTGGCTGGTACAGTTACCGGTTCTGGTAGTGTCAACGGCGATTTGCGCATGTACCAACACATGGATGTACTGACGGGCTTCATATGCTCTGTATCATTTTCTCTGTTGTCGTCCCGTACTTCTTTGAGCATCTTGTCGATGCCACGTTCGCCCAATGCTTTCTGTCACTCACATCAGCGGGTCGCAAGGTCGAGAGGCGGCCCAACGGACTGATAGACACTTCTCGTACTGCTCGAACACAGGCTTGCATTCATCTGTCGTCGCAGCGCCTCTCAGGAATTCTGCCAGGGGTAAGTCAGGCGCCTGCGCTCAGTGGCGTAAACATACTTTCACTGTACCATTTGAGGAAACAGTTGTCGTACCGTCTGTTCGTATTAACGGCTAAAACATAGACGGTGCTCTCACGAAGCTCACTCCTTGACCTCGTTGCACTCTGGTGCTAAAGACGCCGACATCAGTGGTGCTGTGACGTACGAGACGTGAGAGACGGTTGGCAGGTGACAGTCTACTCAGTCGTCTCTATCCGTACTTGGTATTTGCAACTGCTAGAGCTCTTATCGATAAGACGCGCATCCACTAGCGCCAAAGCTGACATTTCTTTCTTCGTCCATCGCGGCAGGCCATCCCCAACACTGCCCACCGACCGACAACCAGCACCAGTCTTGACGGCGTCTACGGCCCTGGAACTCTTGCACGACTATGTGCCTTCAGTAAACCTGCCATGGACTCCTTCAAGACCCTCCAGGACGAAATCTCAAAAGCCCTAGTCTCGACCACGCGCTCGGCGTCACGCATTGGAGCGGCAGACATAGACTTCCAGCGGTCGCTGAATCCGCAAGTTGGCTCCCAGCTAGACGCCCAGCATGCGCGCCTCCTCCATCTCGCGCAGCGCCTTCTCGAAAATGCTGCAGCGAGCTCGGACGCTGTAGGTCCCAAGCTACCCGATGTCGAAGCCATAGACGGCAATTGGAGGGGTGTTGTTGATGTCATCGACAGCTTGCTTGAGAAGGCAGACACCAGCCTTGACGAGTACACTGGGGTTGTAAAGCGCCTGAGCCCAAGTGCCGAGCAGGTAGGAGCGTTCGTGGCATCAAGGGATGCACACATGCTCACCAAACACAGACGGCTACAAGCGCTCGACCCAACATAGCCGACAAGAAGCATATTGCGAAGCCTCAGATCCTGTTCGAGCATGCGCCGACCAACTACGAGACTGGCGGCTTCCGCCCGTTGCTAACCTCGAAGCCGCACGCCATGGTGCCCTTGGAGCAATGTCTACAGACGTTCAAGGATAGCCGAGCGCGAGAGCAGTATGCTGACACGGTATCCATGTTCGGTTGACACTCGCTTACACTGAGCAGATATCCACATCCCTACGAAACCGAGATCAAAGCCTACGACTATCCCCCGACCGTATATGAAATCGCCGAGCCAAAGCCCTACCCCCCATTTGAGACCACGACCGCTACCTTTGTCGATACACTCGAAGCCCTGGCCGAGATGCTGGCCGAGCTCAAGACAGCCAAAGAAATCGCTGTGGACTTGGAACACCACGACAACCGATCATACATCGGGATGGTGTCATTGATGCAGATCAGCACCCGCGACAAGGATTGGATAGTCGATACTCTTAAGCCGTGGCGGCGCAAGCTGGAGTGCCTCAACGAAGTGTTTGCCGATCCCAACGTTGTCAAAGTCCTCCACGGAGCATACATGGATATCGTCTGGCTGCAGCGGGACCTAGGTCTGTACATTGTTGGGCTCTTTGACACGCATCATGCGGCCAAGGCCTTGGGCTATCCGGGAGGAAGCCTGGCGTATCTGCTTGAGAGATTCGTACAGTTCAAAGCACAGAAGCAGCACCAGCTAGCTGATTGGCGTGTACGACCACTCGGCGAAGAACTTTTTGAATACGCGCGAGGAGATACGCATTTCCTTCTCTACGTTTACGACAACATGCGAAACGAACTGGTTAAGAGGTCTAATTTCTCCGACTCTGAGAAAAATAAAGTGCGAGACGTGCTGTTGAAGTCCAAGGAGACTGCTCTACAGCGCTACGAGAACCCCGTCTACGATAGCGAACTTGGACTTGGAACGGCGGGATGGCACAAACTCATCATGCGCACACCCGCTCAATTCACGCCGCAGCAGTTCTCCGTCTTCAGGGCAGTACATAAGTGGCGAGACAGCCTTGGTCGAAAGGAGGACGAAAGTCCACTTTTCATCATGCCCAACCATGCTGTTTTCTCTGTCGCACGCGCAATGCCTGCGGATAAACCCGCCCTTTTCAATGCGATACAGCACATCTCACACATCATTCGCGGCAAGGCGGATGAGCTCGTCAATATCATCACAGAAGCTAAGTCACATGGTATCACTGGACCCGAGCTCAACGACGTGCTCAAAAAGATCGATGAGACGAAAGAAGCACGATACGCTGCCAAGTTCGGTACCCCGAAAAGTGTTGCCCAAGCACCTACAGCGCCAGCTCCACAGCAAGCACCATTGCTTGGCACAATCGCCACTGCTAAGCCAGCAAGTCGTGCACCTTCTTCCGCATTCTGGGGCAAGCTTTGGTCTGGAAATTCACCCGGTCAAGAGCGGCCTTTCTTGACTGTTAATGTTGATCTTGCGCTGCCATTACCTCCTTTGACTGCAGAGATTTTTGCAAACACCAACGGCGTTTCCGACTCTACGACGCCTCAGCACGAAAAGCCCAAGCACACATTTGTACCGAAGGACAAAAGGCCACAAGAAGATGAACGCACGGATCTGTTCGTCGTCAAACAGCTGGGAGGAAAGAAGCGAAAGCGCACCGCCGTAGATAGCCCACCACCAAGCTCGCCCGCATTAGATCCAATGCATGATGACGAAATCATGATTGACCAGGAAGAATCAGAAGAAACCGCTCGTGCTCGCGAAAAGGCGGCTCGAAAAGCGCTTAAGAAGCAAAAGAAGAGGGAACAAGCTGCACAAGCCGCGAATCCGATCTCCGATGAGCCAGCATTCGATTACGCCAACGCGCCATCAATCTTGCACACCAACGATGCAGAAGGGAAGAAGGGCAAGAAGGATAAGAAAGACAAGAAGAAGAAGAGCGCCAGCTTCGCCCCATTCTCTGGCATGACTGATGCACCAAAAGGGCTACCGCGAGCGCAAAAGGAGAAAGCTGGACGCAGCCGAACTTTCCAGTCATAAACTATCGTCGGCTGAGATCCGTGCGTTGCCCATTCTTTGTACATATACCTCCATCACGATACCTCTCCCCCTGACAATCATAGGTATCAAAATCAATTCATCACACGGCTCTACAAACATGTAGGTGCTATCATTTGTTGCTCGTACTTTTCTCGATGACTCGTGCCGGTAATGCCATGTATGGTAGAGATCAAAACTCTTGAGAACACCAGTTACTACCCAGGCCCAACCCAAGTCTCCCCATGCATACGCTATAAATCCTCCATATCCCTCTGCAAACCAACCCTCGGCTTTTGAAGCGAGGTGGTGCGTGGCGCGAGTACCCTTCGTGCGCTTGCGCTGGTTAAAAATAGCCCGCAGTTGTCAACTTCGAACAGCGCGCCCGCGTTCATGTAAACATGGCCTCGCAGTGGTACACACAACAGTTTCGGCATTGAACGATCTCGATGCCTTGCGATCTTTGTTGAGATCACGCCCAGCCCGACGGTGGTCATGTGAGAGAGAGAGAGAGAGCTATTGTTATTCGAAAAACAGGTGAAGTGCCCGAGGGCCTCCAGAAGAATCGTCTCATCAGATTGGCCCAAGAACAATTCTGAATTTGTGAGAAATTCGTGTAAAGATACACCGCGCATCATCCAGCGCTTTTTTCGCTGTCAAAAGGACTGAGCCACTTTAGGCGGGCTGTGTTGGTACCCTATTTCGGCCTATGTCTATTGTCAGCAGCCGCGCGACTCAGCATCATTGAGCCATTCCGGAATGTGTAGATTCCTTGTGGCCTGTATTAAGATGAATTTTCTCCGCAAATACTAGTACGGCTCGCGAAATGCTCGCTGAGCTGGCCTCGAGGCACGGTTATGGCGGCTTACATCCAGACGGGAGACTTCAGATCCGATGGCTGTACAACAAGACAACTTCGAACTGAGGTACAAGGGTTGATGAGATAATTCATATAAGTATGGCATGCATCTTGTTGAAAGATACTCATCACATCGACCCACATCTCATCTACATCTACATCTTTTCGCTTTCCTACGAACCGATCCTCTTCACTTAATCACTCATCACACTTCCCAAACAACACTTGAACACACAAATCGATCACGATGGTCGCTTTCCTATCTGTCGCTTTCGCAGCCACCACTCTCCTTGGCCTCACCGCTGCCGCACCCAAGCATGTTCGCTCCACCAGCGTCGTTCACCGCATCACCGCCGGCTCCACCGCCCTCGCAGCCAACGGCCTGCGCTTCGATCCCGAGAACATCGTCGCCGAGATAGGCGACCTGATCGAGTTCTCCTTCCTCCCCAAGAACCACACCGTGGTGCAATCCTCCTTCGACAAGCCCTGCGAGCCTCTCGCCAGCGGCCACGGCGTCTTCTCCGGCTTCAACTTTGCGACTGCGCAGGGACTATCAAACAGCACGTTCGTGTTCGAGGTCAGGACCAAGGAGCCGTTTTGGTACTACTGCAGTCAGACTGTGGGTAATCACTGTCAGATGGGAATGGTACGTGATGAATTTCTTTGCCCATGTTTGAGCCGGACACGAGACATGCACTGACTTTGCGATTTGTAGAGCGGTGTCGTTAATCAGAACTTCGATGGTGGTAAGATGCTCGTGAAGTACAAGGAGAACAGCAAGGGTACGGTTACTGTGCAGCCCAGCGCGGACAAGTTGAAGAGTCAGATTGGAGAGATCAAGCCTAGAAAGGAGTTGCAAGCTTGCATGAGATCAGAGTTTGGGTGTATATGAAGGCGACACTTGGTGAATGCTTTAAATGAGTAGTGTTGTAGTTTGTTTTTCCTGCATAGCGTTGGTGATGGCTTGCTCCAGTTGCATCTTCTTGCCTTGTCTGACTATACTTTTACCACTTATCAATACAATTTTCGCATACTACCCTTTTAACCGTAAGAAACCAGTGAGCTAGTGATTCAACGCTTGTACTCTGTCACAGTAGTGTCTTGTTCAGTATTCCTATCTCTTTTGGGCACAAACGAGGAGTGGGCAAGATCGGAGAAAATATCCGTATAGCGAGTACAGATAAACCTGTGCACTGCCGTGCATCGCGATCATAAGCCGTACGCAATCACCCCTGTAACACTGCCCTCTGCTTCAACCACTCCTCCAACTTCTCCTGCACCTCCCTCTCATTCACTCCCTCTCTAACCGCGGGCAATTCCTCCAGCCCAACAATTTCCTTCACCTTATCCGCCGAGTCAAGGAGACCGCCGAGTCGAAACAAGCGCACGAATTCCCTGTCACCGCCAGGAGCCGGGATAGTTGCGCTCTGCCCCTTAAAGACCTTGGGAAGCTGGAGGCTGTGCTCGTAGGCTTCGCGGTCGTACCCGAGAGCTTCTTTTTCTTCAGCGATGAGGGCCCAGTGGGAGTCGGTGATGCGGTCGCGGGTGACTGGCCCCAGTGAGAACGTGGACATTCATAGTTTGTGTAAGAGAGAATCATGTACCGTCGCCGCGTTGGTCGCCAATTAGACGTACAGCTTCCATGTGCGAGTATCCGAATAGTCGCTTCCACCGCTCGATGGTGTCGGGGGCTGGGTATTTGTTGGCGATTTGGGCGTCGTCTGCGGAGGCGGCCATGGCCATGCGCTCGAGTTCTTCCCAGCCAGCATCCATGTTTGGTACAAGTGCCGTGATCAGGGTGCAGGTGGTCGCTGATTTAATTGGCAAGTAAACGCCGCGTTTCTGGTTTGAGTCGAAGGGCGAAATAAGTTCAGAGCACTCAGAATGCAAGTGTCACGCCTTGTTTCTTATGTATATGACTGTGAAGTTAGTGAGTCAAAAATGCGTGTTCGAGCATGACGGTGATCCATGGTTCGTCATTTGAATGTTCCGAAATAGTGTATTTAGGAAGCAACAACTGTTGTTGCAGCGGGCCTTTGCTCTTTCACCATGACTGTGCTCGAACTAACAGACGATGTGTAGAAGGCACATTTCTCTCTTCACAAGCACAGACCAAGAACAGAAGGTCATGAGAAAACTTTCTTTGTATTTGCCTCAATCCAGGAGAGCAAGACTATATAAATGATACTCAACAAAACATAATCTGAACTGACAACGCACCCAGATCCCACATGCATGCAAACGCTGTCTTCAGCCATGATATATCCAACGATCCTTGTGAAGAAAAGAAAAGAAAACGCCATGACCAACGCCTAGCCATTCATGCAACAGAGTCCTTGTGAACATCCTGATCCAAGTACAAATCGCACTCATGCGGGTGCTGCGCGCAGTACTTGGGCATAAGCGGCGCAGCCTGTACGCCGTTGGCAAGCAAGTATTCTCTAAAGTTCAAGATGCGCTGCGTCAGCTCGGTCGTGCGCTTCTTGCCGTTTGCATCGCGGTTGCCGGACCAGACCAGCTCTGCGAGCGCAGCAGCGCGCGGCCACATTTTCTGGCTGACAATGGTGTCGTCGACTTGCTCGCCGAACAATGGCGCAATAGCACCCTGAACAAGCGACTTTTGCGTTGCGGTGAGGTTGTAAGTGAAGTCGTAGTCGTAGATGCGCTGCCATGTTTTGTATGGCGCGCACCAGGAACCACCTAGGCCGCCCCAGTTGAAGTTTGCGCCGCCGTCGGTGGCGTTGGGGTTGACGAGGACGTTGTAGCGTGGGTCGTTAGAGACGTAGCCGCCATTGCCACAGTCGAGGTAGATGAAGTCGGAAGACGAAACAATGACCCTATAGCCTTGGGAGGTGAGGTTCGAGATGTGGTCAAGACCGTTGTTCCATGCTTGGAGCACAATGTCTTTGGAAACCACGCCAGTAGCGGCTACGTCGGCTGAGAGCTTGACGTCTTCCCACATGACAAAGGTCTTGTTGACTTGGTTGCGGAAGTTGGGGATGGCCTTGTCGACCCAGTATTGGTATAGGTCGCCCATAGACTTTCCAGAGTTGAACCACGCTAGGCCGAGGGTGCTGAAGTTGTTGCAGTTGGCGAAGAGCTCGTCACCACCAATGTGGAACCAGTTGTCGGGGAAGATGGTTGCAATCTCCTTGTAGACTTGAGCTGTCACTTCGTATGTCTTGTTGTTGAGAATGTCGAGCTGGCCGGGGTTAGGTTGCACGGCTGTGTGCTTGGGCCAGACATCGTTGGACCACCAGCTGTTTTGGCATGTCAGTATTGACTCATCTATCTGCTCCCAGCCAGAGCTTGCGTGACCAGGCATGTCGATCTCGGGTATGATGCGGACACCTCGGGCAGCGGCGTAGCTGATGATCTCCTTCAGAGTGTCTTGGGTGTAAACTTCGTTAGGGGAGTATGCATCCTCGGTCATCTCCGGGTAAGCCTTGATCTCGACCGGCCAGGCCTGGTTGTCAATCAAATGCCAATGAAGAACGTTGAGCTTGGAAAGCGACATGCCGTCGACTTGCTCCATGATTTTCTTCTTGGACAGATAATTGCGACCTGAGTCGATCATGATACCGCGAACAGGGAAGAGAGGCTTGTCGTCAATTGAGACTGGCTGCTCGATGATCATCCTGCCGGATCCATCGTTGATAGTGATCTGCTGGAGAGTCGTGAGGGCGTGTAGGGCACCGTAGACGGTCTTGGCTGAGATTTCGATGCTGTCAGAACTAGATTTCACCTCGAGCGTATATGATTCGTCAACGCCATGTTGTAGCTGGGCATGTGTATCCGAGATCTCGACAGAGACGGTGCGCAAATTGGAAGAGCAGTTTCCGCCCCCATATTGCCGCTTGGTCTTTCTCTTCTTTGCGCCAGCCGTCGGCGTCGGAAACTGCTCAAACGATCGGATCGGCGCTTCTGTAGCGGCCGGGATCCACTTCAGCTCTGCAATTGTCTTGGTGACGCGGTCGAAGGCCGAGGACAGAACAGCGTGGTCCGGGCCTTGGAGATGCAGCGATCCAACGGAGAAACAACCCGAATCACCCCAAGTGATGTTTGCGGGCTTGGGTAGAGGGTTTGCGGCGACGGCTTCAGCATGTCCTGCAAACAAGGCCGAAGCCGTGACCACTGAGGTCAGTATGAATTTGTGCATGGTGTAGTTGGGTTTGGGTTGATTTATGGAACGTGAGAAGAACTGAAATGGTCGAATATAAGGAGACCCGCACCCTTGGTGCACCCTTGGTGAGACAATATGTGAATGGCAACCAAGGTGAAAGAATCACAATACTCAACGATCATCAATGGAAGGAAGCCAGGAGAGTTTTTCGAGGAACCGTTCAGCCCTCACTTACACAGTATGCGGCCAGGTTGGTAATGAGCGACATCGACTAGTCGGGGTGTACCCTAACTTCACGTCACCCGAGCCACGCGCCATGGACAAATGCAGCCGTAGCAAGGCCGACACTCAGCCTTGCCACACATCCGAATCGATCCTCTGACTGAAAGCTCGCACCTGAATGCCCGAGAGCCCACAGAGACCCTGCTCTGCGTCTCCCCGCGTGCCGCACCGCAACCACCAGACAGTGGCAGCAGTAATGTGCTGTAACCTACCCCTCCCGACTGAAGCCCCCAAAGCCCGTACAAGTGTACGGAGTATGTGTGGACGATGATACCACATATTTCCTCTTGCATAATCGTCAAGCTCAAAGGGCCAGCCACCGTAACCCAAGAGCTAACGACCTTCCGCGTACACACTGGTCGGTGCTTCTTGGAGGATCTGTCCCCTCCCCTCCACTGGGTCGCAGATTGGCCCTCTGCGCTAAAACAAACGGCTGCCACCGTTTCGTGCAACCCTTACCGGCGCGCTGTGACAGGTCATTTCTGGACGAACCGGGGTAGGCATGCAGACGGTACTCCGTAGGCTTCCGACCTCGTGAAGAAGGGCTGACCGAACTTGGCCCACGATGATTCAGTCTCGTATGTCTGTGATCAACAAGGCCAGGAATGCGAAGTACTCAAGGGATCGCAATAAATGATGGGGTGTACGCGTAGACCAGACATTTATTTCACTTTAGCTACGGAGTACATACTTATGGCGGAGCTGCGGAAGGAAGGCGCCGCTGCGCTGTGGAGGCCGGCTGCTCCAAGGGTAGGCCGATCGACCCCCCGCACATTGCTGCGACGACGACTTGGCTCATTAAACACCGAAGTACCTTCGTAAAGCAAGACACATCGATGCTGCGGGATGTCCTGACGCCTCCTTGATACGGACACCCTCTTTGTTGAGGACTGCGCACTTCGAGCATTTGACATGGTCAGGCTTGTCTTTTAGCTTCAACATCCACATTGAGCATCTCGTAGTTGGCCGCTTACGTGGGGAATGCTCCTCCTGGTTTTCCTGTTTTCATCGATGCCCAATTTCATGTTTCAGGTTAAACTTTAAAGGCACTTGAGGCATAAAATGGGGCTTCGAACAGGTGGTGGCAGAGTGTGGCACTGCGGCCGCGAGGATCGCCGCAGGCTCGGGGCGAAGTCTGGGGTATGACGGAACAAACAACAGGGACGTTCCCGTTCAATTTACGTCCGATTTGTTTCAGAAATACACCGCCTACATCAAGGGTCGTCGCGCGTCCAAATGGACGTTGCCATCAGCGTGAGGCGCGGCATGGGCAGTCCCTTCAGTGACATTTGGTGAGTGCTCTCCGCTCTTGATCTTCTGCCATTCGGGCGCAGGTACACTCAGCAACTTGCAAATATCTCGCCTGCGACGTCTGAAGTCATTGTAGAGTTGCTTCCAGATGCGGCGCTCAACACAAGTTTTCGTGCTGCTACCACAATCGGGCTGCATCTCCTGGAGGCCTTCAAGTGGCCACATTATCCACGGCTTGGGCAGAGGCCAGTCGCTGAAATGAACAAGCTTTGCCTCCTTCAGCACCTTTTCGGCATCCCACTCTTCCTTTGAATCACCCAAATAAGCAGAATGGTCGCGATGCCTCAACTCGCCTGACAAGAGCGCGTAAGGTCGGTGGGGCAGTACCATCGCGCTTTCCTCGAAGCGCTCATTGATGAGCTCCATGTCGAATTTGTGTGCGCCCACAAGCATCTCCTCACCTCCTCCGGTCAGGCGATCCGTAAATCTCCGAAGTTCTTTGTGATTAGGTTTGATGACCATGAGCATTGACGTCAGCGGCCATGGCTTGCTATCAGCCCAATATGCGCGAGGCATCGCAATCGGCGTTTGCGGGAGAAGGAATAGCTCGTCAAGGGTCTGCATAAGCGTGATATCGGAATCTAGGGCGATAACGCGGTCGTAGTACTCAAGCGAAAACGCCATAAACTTGGTGACAGATTTATCCCATGTCCCTGTCCACTGATCTGCAAAGCCATTAGCCATGTCCGCGCTTGTTGTCTCAGAGTGACAGCTTTGAAGGGTGGGTCCGATGTGTGTAACTCTGAACTCGTACCTTTGGTGCGACCTCCTACTGTCAACAGCTTGATCGGCTGAAGTTTGACCTTGTACTTGTCGCGCGCTAATATTAGCAATTGACTGTCTCGGTCTTTTGAATCGGACACAACTGTGTCCCAATACTCTGGATAGAATAGGACGCGGTCTGCCTTGCTCCCTAGCCGAGCGAGCGCGTCGGCAAGGAGGATGGCATGACACAATGTCGTGCTATCAGTCGCGTAGAGGCTGTATGCATAATTCGACCAGTTGACTATGGGCTCCCCGTTCGCGGACGATGTGTTGTGCGAGGGATACAGGAACCAGCAGATGAAAAGGAAGCCGGCGAGGAAGTAAGTGTATCGGCGGTTCCACCGGAATTCCGGCCCTTGGCGATCGTTCATGAAGTGTGGAAGCTCATCTGATTGTTTTCGACGCATCTTGTCGTCGACGTGACGGTCGTAGACATTTTGGTCGGCTTTGTGGCGTAAGAAACAGCGGTGGTTCTGTGCCGGTTAGGGACGCGCGGAGCTTCGGTACGACGCGAGGTACAGGGGCTATAAGCGTCACGTGAGGGGCCACAAGCGTCACGTGTACGGAGTAGGCGTCATCGCGGTCAATCCATGAATCTTTCATGTTCAGACCGACACGCTTAGGTCTTAGGAGACAATTACAGGTTGCTGTCGCATACACGTCCCAGGCCATGTCACATCTGTTAGCAACTGGACATCGACATCTAGCACAAATTATGCTAGAATTAGTTGTTCACAATGGGACATGCAGCCTGGCACGTTCAAGAGGTAGCGCCCAGGGGGTATCATTGATTCATTCAGCTATGTAGCAACTTTCTCTTTATGCACATCGTTCCGTCATGATCGTGAGACAGACCAATGCTGGAGGGTTTACTCCTCAGGAATCTCAATCTCGCCAGACTCAATGTCGTCAGAGATGGCCTTGGGGCTGCGACCGTCAACCTGGCAGCCAGTGCTGAAAGCAGTTCCGAGAATCTCCTTGACGGTACCTTTCAAGTCCTTGGACATGGACTTGAACCTCATCGTGCGGGCAATGTTGATAATCTCATCGAGGGGGATGCTCTTGGTGTGCTTGATGTTCTTCTCCTTCTTACGGTCTCGGGGTGGCTCTTTAAGGGCCTTGATGACAAGAGACGATGCGGAGGGAACGACGGAGACGGCGGCTTGACGGTTTTGGATAGTCAACTTGACAGTGACACGGAGACCCTTCCAGTCACCAGTGGCTTTGGCGATATCTTCACCGACCTCTGCGCGCTGTTAGCATGTTTGAAAGTGGATGGTACTCTTAAAATGGAGGGCTGGGAGTGGGAGGACGTACTCTTAGGCGAGAGACCAAGAGGACCGATCTTGGGGGCGAGTGCAGATGAGGCACCGATTTCACCACCAGTCGCACGGAGGTGGATCACCTTGACCTCGGAGGGATCGATCTTGGGGGCTGAGGTTCATTAGCCTGGCTGTCGAAGCCGACCAGAAGGATGATACTCACGCATGGCTAGTGTGTGAGGTAGTCAATCGTTTCTGGTCCTTGGGAAGTGAATGTCGAGGTTGGCGTCTGGATGTCGAAAAGTTCGAATTCAAATTGAGCGGCTTGGTGGGGAACATGCGAAGCGAGCCGCTAGTCTTGTATTGGCTAGCGTCGCCATGCAGACCCACCTTCAAGCCCCCCACGGGCCACCAAGGCATGTGAATGTCGTCCGTTCGCAACTTCACAGCTGATATTGGATCTCGGGGCATCAAATGCGCAGGATAACGACTTGGTCGTGTTGTCGTGTGCTATCATCACTCCTCATAATAAATCCGAGAGACAATCGCCGCACGCATAACAATAGAATGAGTGACATCGTTCCATGCCAACACGCCGCGCTCTTCAAAGTTGTACACAAGGCCCCTTCACTCAGCCTTCATACATATGATCCGGCGAGATTGTAACAATGTATCCTGCCAACTATACCGCATAAAGACATCTCAAACAAGCGTACTCCGCAGCTAGGTAAAATCTATCACTCTATGCACGAACCACATGATCACCGAAATGTATGTTACATAGGGACCTTGACCAGACGGGCACTGATTTTCCGTGGGAAAGGCGTGCCCTGGAGACCAAGGGTAAGAACAAGGCGCAGAAGGCACTAGAGAACAGCTCAACCCAGTGCCCCACGGCAGACGGCCGTGATACGGCGGAGCGTGCTGTGCTGCAGGCAGATCCGTCAAGGCCACAAATCAAGTATCGTCTTCCGCCGACGGAGATACACGATGGTCGACTGTTCAGGAAAGTTGGATAAGGGTGCAGGATTGTGTGTGATAGTGTATGGCATGACCAACTTGTTGCAGCAGGTATCGTCCACACTTTCAAAGGGATGTGGCGGAGGAGTTGAAGTTGAGTCACAATGACAAGGAAGGAGAGTTGGGCAAAACACTTGCACAACAAGTACTCCGTACATACTCGATAGAACCATGACACTGTCATCAACATGGTGTTTCAGGTGGAGCGACTTGAGCGCGGGGTGACAAACGTGCTTAGCGCGTTTTGCATGTTTGTCCGTGCGTCTTGAACACAACATGCACAAGTCGCAGTCGCACAACCCAAACATCAGCAAACAGTCCCGCGTCTGCTCACTGACCTCACAGAAACAGTCAGGATGGCCTCGTTATCCCCGCGCAAGTCTACACGCGCCGCTGCGACACGGCGAAAAGCGCCCGTCGTCGACCATTCGGAGGAGGAGGAAAATCGAACACCCACACCAGAGGTCCAGGAAGAGGAGGAAGAATTCACACCGGCACCGGCCCCACTTAAGACTGGCAGAGGCCGGGGACGGCCACGGAAGGCTGCAGCAGCAGATGAGAATGTGACACCCAAACCAACCTCACGGCGGCGGCCGCGCGTTACGGGATCAGTTGAGCCGACGCAGTTGTTTACACCGGCCCAAGAGATTGCGCGACTGCCCTCGCCCTCGAAATCCGTTCCGAAAAAGCGTGGTAGGAAACCTCGCGTATCAGTAGTAGCTTCAGATGTGGAGGTAAGCTCACAGCTACCCACACCGGAGCCATCGGTGACCCCGGAGCCTGAGCCCACGATGGTGTTAGAAGCCGATACAGCGACAGAGACTACAACTGTCACAGAGACACCTGTCACTGACCAAATGGAAAGCACTCTGAACGCAGACACCCCAGCGCCTCAGCCAACATCTGAGCCGCTCGCGCATGCCACACAAATCGAACCCGAGGAGGAGACACCAATACCAACAACAGAGACGGAACCAGAAGCGATTCTACACTCCCAGCCAAGCGTTGTGGAGAATGTGAGTTCGCAGCAGACAACAATGGAGCGACCGGCGGAGATCCTAGCGCAGCGCCGAGCTGCTGCTCAGCCACCACTACACGGACCTGAGCCACCAGCGCAGAGGACAGTCATTACCTGGCTTGTGATGACGAATTTCAAAAGTTATGCTGGTCGTCAAGAGGTCGGGCCCTTCGACGCTTCATTCTCGGCAGTAGTGGGGCCTAATGGATCTGGGAAGTCGAATGTCATCGACTCGCTGCTCTTCGTCTTTGGCTTCCGTGCAAGCAAGATGAGGCAAGGCAAACTCTCTGCACTGATCCACAACTCGGCTGGCTTCCAAGATTTGGATTTCTGTGACGTTGAAGTGCACTTCCAAGAAGTCAAGGACCTTCCGAGTGGTGGGCACGAGGTAATTCCCAACTCGCAGCTAGTCATATCGCGTCGCGCCTTCAAGAACAATTCGAGCAAATACTACATCAACCGGAAAGAGTCTACATTCACCATCGTCACAACGCTACTGAAGGACAGAGGAGTCGATCTGGACCACAAGCGCTTCCTCATCCTGCAAGGTGAGGTTGAAGCTATCGCGCAGATGAAACCAATGGCTAAGGGCGAACATGACGATGGCCTGCTTGAGTATCTAGAAGACATTATTGGCACGACGAAGTATAAGAAACCCATCGAAGAGGCCGCCGTTGAAGTGGAAACCCTCAACGAGGTATGTCGGGAAAAGCAAGGCCGCGTCCAGCTTGTCGAAAGAGAAAAGAGTGGACTCGAAGACAGGAAGAATAAGGCTTTGACTTATATACGGGACGAAAACCAGCTAGCGGTCAAGCAGTCTACACTGTACCAGATCTACATTGCCGAGTTTGACGACCACATCGAAGTGACGCAGGAGTCTGTTGGTCAGATGCAGGCCGACCTCGATGAAGAGCTTCAAAAGCATCAGGGCAGCGAAGAAGAAACGAAGCAGCTCGATCGACGTTACAAGAAAGGAGCAAAGGAATGTGAACAGCTCGAAAAGCAGAATCAGGAGCTCCAGAAGGAAGTGGCCCGTATCGACAAGGAAACCGTCAAGTTCGAAGAGAAGAAGAAGTTCCTTGCAGCAAAGCAGAAGAAGCTCGAAAAGACCCTGGAGACCAGCAGCTTTGGCAAATCCGGCGCAGAAACCCTTACGAAACAATACGCGGCTGATATCGAACGCTACACGGGGGAAATAGCTGATCTTGAAGAGAGCATGAAAGCAGAGGAAAAGGAGCTTGAAGTCATTCGCCTCAGTCTGGCTGGCAAGACTCAGGGCCTTTCTGATGAGATTGCTGCTAAGCAAAAGTCATTGGAGCCATGGAGTGCGAAACTGAATGAGAAACAGTCCGCCATAGCAGTTGCTCAAAGCGAGCTCGAAATTCTCCGTGAGCGTGAGAATGCAGGCACAAAGGGCATCGCTGAAGTAGAGGCGAAGATCGAGGCTCTAGAGGAGTCCAAGCAGACGAAGGCCGCCGAGCTGGACGCGTGCAAAGCTGAGAAGCAAAGGATTGAGAAAGAGGCACAGCAATCACAAATCGACATTGAAAGTCTCACGCGGAAAGAACCCACGCTCCGATCGAAACTTTTGGGTGCACGCGCCAAAGCCGATGAAGCTCGCGCCAGTCTTTCGTCGGCTCAAAGCCAAGGCAACGTTTTGGCTGGTCTCATGCGTCTGAAGGAATCTGGCCGAATCGACGGGTTTCACGGCCGACTTGGCAACCTGGGTGCCATTGACCAGAAGTACGATGTCGCCATTTCAACCGCTTGCCCTCAGCTAGACAACATGGTGGTAGATACTGTGGAATCTGGACAGCAGTGCATCGAACACCTGCGCAAGAACACTCTTGGTCGCGCCAATTTCATAATACTTGACAGACTTGCGAAACGCGACATGTCGCCGGTCCAGACCCCTGAGGATGTCCCCCGTCTTTTCGATCTCGTCAAGCCAAAAGATGAGAAGCTTCGGCCCGCCTTCTTCCAGGTACTTACGAACACTTTGGTCGCCAAAGATCTGAACCAAGCAGAGCGAATTGCTTATGGTGCGAAACGATGGCGTGTCGTCACTCTAGATGGCAACCTCATCGACACTGCGGGAACCATGAGTGGTGGTGGCAGCCGGGTTGTCAAGGGGAAAATGTCGTCTAAGCTTGCTTCGGACGTGTCTAAGGATCAGGTCAACAAGCTCGAGCAGGATCGCGATACCTTGGAGCAGACTTTTGTAGAGTTTCAACAGGAGCTTCGAGAGCTTGAAACAACGTTGCGTGACCTGCGCCAGCAAATACCAGAGCTCGAGACCAAAGCCCAGAAGCTTGCACTCGAATTGGGAAGCTACGACCGCAACATCGCTGATAGTCAACGGCGAATCAAGGAATTGAGCAGGGAACAAGCATCGTCCAAGTCGGACAAGGGCCGTATTTCATCTTTGGAGAAGAATATTACTTCAGCAGAGAAAGAGGTCTCGAAACTACATGCTGAGACTGCCGACGTCGAAAACGAGATCAAGGCATTGCAAGATAAGATCATGGAGATTGGCGGCGTCAAGCTACGTAGTCAAAAAGCAAAGGTTGATGGGCTGAAGCAGCAGATCGACACCTTGACGGAACAATGCTCCAACGCCGAGATTTCGAAATCAAAAGAAGAGAAACAGCGCACCAAGCACGAGAAAGCTCATAAAGATGCTGTTAAAGAGCTCGAAAAACTCGCCACTGAGTCTGAGAAAGTCGAAGAAGACATTGCATCCCAGCAAAGTGATGTATCTGGCATCAGGCAGCAAGCTGAAGAGGCGCAAGACGTGAGTAATACGAGCTACCATTTCAAATACCCACCTAATAGAACATGCAGGCACTGGAGACACGCAAGGAGGAGCTGCAGCTCTTGAAGAAAGAACTTGATGGAAAGACAGCAGAAATCAACGAGTCTCGTGCTCTCGAGATAGAAATGCGGAATAAGCTTGAAGAGGGCCAAAAGACCCTGAACGAGTATCAGAAGAAGCAAGCCTACTTCCATGATAAGCTGAGCAAGCTGACATATCAGGACATCAAGTATGTACGCCATCATCGTCATTTGAGCGCAACTGACAGTTTTCCTAGTGACATGGGCGAGGACCAAGAAGGTGAACAAGGCCTCCCATCTTACAGCAAGGACGAGCTGCAGGATCTGTCCAGGGCTACTCTTAAGGACGAAATAGCACATCTTGAGAAGAAGCTAGAATCCACACAAGTCGATCTCGCTGTTCTAGCTGAATACCGCAAGCGGGTCGAAGAGCACGCTGCTCGATCTTCCGATCTCGCCGAAGTGCTGTCATCTCGAGACGAAATGAAGCGCAGGTTCAAAGAGCTGAACGATCTTAGGGACCGCACTTTCAAAGATGGATTCGACATAATAAGTGCTCGTCTCAAGGAGATGTATCAATTGATCACGATGGGTGGCAACGCTCAACTTGAGTATATCGACTCGCTTAGTGCCTTCACTGAAGGCATCAACTTCTCGGTCAAGCCACCACAAAAGTCTTGGAAGGACATTGGGAATCTGTCTGGAGGCGAAAAGACCTTGTCGTCTTTGGCGCTAGTCTTTGCGCTACATTACTACAAGCCAACACCGTTGTACGTCATGGACGAGATCGATGCTGCGCTGGACTTCAGGAATGTGAGCATCGTGGCGAGCTACATCAAAGAGAGGACCAAGAACGCGCAGTTCATTGTCATCTCACTGCGAAACAACATGTTCGAGCTTGCGAGTCGCCTGGTCGGCGTGTACAAGGTCAACCACATGGTATGTCATTTGATTCACAACTGCAGGCTATTGCTAATATGAACCAAGACAAAGAGTGTTACGATCGAGAACAGGGACTACATAAGGGCACGGGCATAATCTAATTTCGCAATGTTGCTACATGTCATGGCCATGCTCGGACGGCGTTTGGTGTTGGTATAGCATATGACCACGCGGCACAGGTCGGGCACCCCAGGGAGCGGTTGAGCATGAACGGTTTTGAGAAAGCCCAATCTATTCCTACGCGTGTCAGACGTTGCAAAGTTTGGATTTGAGGCATTTTTTGTAGCTATGCATGCTGCACGTCTGCTACCAATGCTTCTTGTACCTGCACTTAGCAGCGTGGATACTATTGACAGTTGTTCAGGTAAATCTGAGATGTGTATTTTGGGCATTGCGGATGCTGCTGGCTACTGCATTACCTAAGTAAACAAATCACCCCGCAAACGATTGACGCCTGCTATTCAACTACTGGAGACGGTCTTCTTGCGCGGATGGTTGTCGAGGTGGCGGTGGTTTACCTCATGTAGGCGGTGAGTCCCCGCAACACAACAGCTGATCTGAAGCCGGTTTGTCGAACAATGAGGACCTTGGATGTTCAGTGAAAGCATCAGACATCGAGGGGCCGATGATCGGCGGTATATAAAGAAAGGCGCGATACCTAATCAAGCATGGTGCGTTTTAGATCCCGCAAAAAAGTTGCATGGAGGCGTGGTTGGTATGGGTCGTATGGGTACTGTCGGACCGGCTTACTTAAATTCTCACCTGGTCTACAGAGAGGCGTCCCTCTACCTACCCCCGCCTTCCATCCTTCTTTCAAGACTGTTCGCTATTACACTTCCCATCATGTCTTCCTACGCGCTCCCCAAGTCCCACCAGGACGTATGTAGCCCCGCAATGTCACGTGGAAGATGCGCATGGTATTGACTCGATATAGCTCATGGAGAAGTCCTTGGTGGAGACCGACAATGAGGTCGCTCAGATCATGGTAAGTCAATGCGCAAGACGGAGACAAAGCACACAATTAACACGCATGACAGGAGAAGGAAATCCAGCGTCAGCGCGAGTCTATCCTTCTTATCGCCTCCGAGAATGTTACTTCCCGCGCTGTTTTCGATGCTCTCGGCTCGCCCATGTCCAACAAATACTCCGAGGGATACCCCGGTGCCCGCTACTACGGCGGAAACGAGCACATCGACGCTATCGAGCTGCTGTGCCAGAAGCGCGCTCTTGAGGCATTCAGTCTGGACTCGGAGAAATGGGGTGTCAATGTGCAGTGCTTGAGCGGTAGCCCTGCCAACTTGCAGGTTTACCAGGCCATCATGAGGCCGCACGACCGGCTTATGGGTCTCGATCTGCCCCACGGTGGACATTTGAGCCACGGCTACCAGACACCACAGAGGAAGTGCGCATAATCGCCGGATGCCCATCACGTCGAATGAACTGCTGACAAGCTGCAGGATCTCCGCTGTCTCTACCTACTTCGAGACCTTCCCATACCGCGTCAACCTTGATACCGGTTTGATCGACTACGAACAGCTCGAGCAAAATGCGCTCATGTACCGCCCCAAGGTGCTCGTCGCCGGTACCTCTGCGTACTGCCGTGAGATCGACTACGCCCGCATGCGCGATATCGCAGACAAGGTCGGCTGCTACCTGATGATGGACATGGCCCACATTTCTGGACTTATTGCTGCTGGCGTGAACAAGTCGCCGTTCCCATACGCCGACATTGTCACAACCACCACCCACAAGTCGCTCCGTGGACCCCGTGGCGCCATGATCTTCTTCCGCAAGGGTGTGCGCAAAACGGATGCAAAGACCGGAAAGGAGACTCTGTACGATCTCGAGGGACCGATCAACTTCTCCGTCTTCCCAGGACATCAGGGTGGACCTCACAACCACACCATCACTGCTCTCGCCGTTGCGCTGAAGCAGGCACACACTGAGGACTTCAAGCTGTACCAGCAACAGGTCATCAAGAATGCTAAGCAGCTTGAGCACTCTTTCAAGGAGCTCGGGATCAAGCTCGTCACCGACGGTACGGACAACCACATGGTTCTGCTCGACCTCAAGCCGTTTGGTCTGGACGGTGCGCGTGTTGAGGCTGTCCTCGAGCAGGTCAACATTGCCTGCAACAAAAACACCACGCCCGGCGACAAGAGTGCGCTGTCACCCATGGGGATCCGTATTGGTGCGCCCGCCATGACCTCAAGAGGACTCGGCGAGGAGGACTTCAAGAAGATTGCCAACTACATCGACACGTGCATCAAGCTATGCAAGAAGATCCAGGGCGAGCTGCCCAAGGAGAACAACAAGCTCAAGGACTTCAAGACCAAGGTCGCATCTGGCGAGGTCGAGGAAATCAACCACCTGAAGAAGGAGATTGCGGCCTGGGCTGTTACCTTCCCTCTCCCCATCTAATCGTGTCGTATGGTCTTCTTGCATTGGTGCACATGGCGTTCTGGGGGACTTTCAACAAAAGAATGAGTGTTGGCATACTTGGACATTTTGACGCATCTTGGGGTGGGACGGAAAACGATACCTCGGAACGGACTGAAGGCATTACGAGTGGGCTTTAACTCCACTTTCCATATGCTTGGGCAGAGCAAAATCGTTGCTTAACCATCGATAGCCATGAATCAAGCATGTAACCTGAATGTTTGCATACTCGCAGTTGGTTTGGTGTTGGAGCTCTGTTGCTGAGGGACGTGATCGGCGCATTGTTATCGCCATGTGAGGCGCTCAGAGATGCAGATGGCGCCAAACCTGTTGCGTGTCTGCTCTCCGCAGATAAGACGCAGGGTCCATCGGCGTCGCCGCATCATTCAGGCACCGCTACGGAGACTCCTCCGTACACGTGCCACGCAACACATCCGTCACACGCCCATGTGACTGGTCCTCGTAGCAGCCGATCTTCATCATCCGCCAACATGCCTCAGGCACGGCCCTGCGTGACCACTCGGGGCGTGATGCCTGGAACTGCGCCCTAGGTGGCTGTAACATGATCCTGATCCCGTTTCTTTCACACATACGGATACTCAAGTACCTATCTCAACCATCTTCCTCTGCCGTGTCGTAGCACATGATACCACAGCGGACGCCTCGGCCACTCGACACGCTCCGCCGACGCATCATTGCTTTCACAGCGTCGAACCGGCGGCGGCCCACCGTAGATTTATCCTAGGACCTTCCGCATCGGGCGCGAGTCTGGTTTGGAGAGACGAATTAAACGGCGCAACGTGAAAGCGTGGATCAAGAATCGCCGCGGCGGGAGGGATCGACCCGCGAAGCTTGACAAGCTTGTCCTACATTGCTTCTCAAAGCAGTAGGAGACTTTCATGGGCATGCCGGCCATGCTCGAACCATGGATTGACGCCGTGAAAGAGGGAGTACAAAACGCAGCCGCTTCCCTGCAGTCCATCCGTCCTCAGCACACAGACGCAGCCATGCCTTCACTTCGAACAATCAGCAAGCTCGCTATTGGTGGTGCTCAAGTGCTACTCGGTGGTGGACAGCCTGCGAGGGGCACCTTCACCCAGAGCTGTGAGGCACCACAGTTGAGCTGTCATAACACGACCGTGGTTGAAAACCTATGCTGCTTCAATGCCCCCGGCGGACAGTTACTGCAGACACAGTTCTGGGACACGAATCCCCCCACTGGTCCAGATGACAGCTGGACGCTCCACGGCCTGTGGTATGCATTACCAAGTACATGACTACTTTGACCTTGTACTGACCATAGCCAGGCCCGACCGCTGCGATGGCACATACGACGCGAACTGCGACCCTTCGCGCGCGTACACTAACATCTCGGCCATTTTGACCTCCTTTGGCGCAAATGACCTCCTCACATTTATGTCCACATATTGGAAGGACTACAAAGGCAACGATGAGTCCTTTTGGTACCACGAATGGGCCAAGCACGGTACCTGTATTTCCACGCTCGAGCCGAGCTGCTACAACGACCACAAAGCCACCGAAGAAGTCGTCGACTACTTCCAGAAAGCTGTCGATCTGTACAAGGGACTGCCGAGTTACCAATGGCTCAAAGCCGCCGGCATCGAGCCCAGCACCAGCAAAACCTACACTTTCGCACAAATCCAAGCCGCGCTGGCAGTCAATCGCCCAGGCGTCCAAGTCACTCTAGGCTGCAAGAGCGGTGCGCTGAACGAAATCTGGTACCACTACGACGTCCGCGGGCCCCTTCAAACAGGCGAATTCATCGCTTCAGACCCGGACGGCACGAAATCTACCTGTCCTCAAACAGGAATCAGATACCTCCCCAAGAACGGCGGCGGCAGCGGTTCCAACCCTCCTACGCCCACCACGACCGCCGTAGGCACGGGCGTCCCACAACCTACATCCACCTCTGCGCCCGGCACACCCTTCTCCGGCAAAGGATATCTCAACGTGCTCGTCGCCGGCGCGAAGAAAGGCTGCATCATCGGCAAGGGAACATGGTATACAACCGGCACTTGCGCCACCTTCACCGCTACATCGCTCGCCAGCACCGGCTTCACGCTCGCTTCGTCAAAGGGCCAGTGCGGCATCGTCGCCGGCGCGCTAACGTGTGACGCCAGCGTGTCGAGTGCCACGGGGTTTACGCACCAAAGCGGCTCGTTGGCCGTGGGCGGAAACGCGAATTGGAGCGCGGATAATGTCGCGAGCGCGAGTACGCAGGAGATGGTGTATGCTGGCGGTCATCACAAGCACATGTTTGGGATTGAGTGGCAGGCTGTTTGAGATTGGCTTGAGATGGGTTGCTTTGGGGACTGAGACTCAGACTCGTATCATGGGAATGCATATTATTCGACACAACAGCTATCTTCTTTACTGTACCCTATTTCACAGCCGCCATGGAGAGGGGTAGCTCGATAACACTGAACCGCAGATTTTGCCCTTGTTGCGGACTCATGCCACTGCTCTTCACTCGTTCCACGCACGGAGAAAAAAAAAACCATGTTCAATCTTGTGATTTGTCTGATTCATTTCGCTACATAGATACAATTCCCATTTCCTATCAAGACATTCCTTCCTATCGGAGTGCCGCCCCACTTTGCTTTAGCTGCTCTTTCTGCCCAATTGAGCAGTCTCTCTGTTCATACGCAATCATTAAAAGTTCCAACGCCGGGTATGCATCTATGTATCGTTCTGGGGGAGCAGCAAGCTGCATATGCGTCGCCAAAAAAGGGTATGTAAACGGAATCTGCGTTGGAAGCGAAGGAAAACCCAAGTACGCTCAGCGCCAAATAAAACCAAAGCTTGTCAACCAGCTTTAAACCCAATGAGATGGTTCGATTCTCTCGCTCGTGCCGCACTAGTCGCTGTCGGTGAGGCGGTCGAGGACAATAATGCTGAGTATCATGACTAGCAACCCGATGGTTACTATTATCAGTAATACAAAGCCGAACCATCCGAGTACCATGGCTGATGTGCCGACCCCTGATTTGACGCTGCCGTTCCCCATGTCTTGCGCTATTGTTGCTGCGGCCACTGACGCGGTATGTTGCCAAAGCACGGAGACGAGAACGAAGACAGACGAGATGAAGATGAGGGCGAGTGCGACTTGCGAGACGGGTCTCGATGGGAAAGGCTTGACGTCGACGTCAGATCCGGTTTGCTCATCACGCTCCTCGTGCCAGCCGGGGAAGGTGGCCAGCAGGACGAAGGTGAAGAAGGCGAGGATGATGGCGACAATCAGGAGGTAAGGGAAGACGACGGCATCTTTGAACGTCGATGCGACCCAGACGAGATTGAGCGGATCTTGGTCCACGTTCAAGTTGTCGACGAGGGCCGTGGCGTTGTTGGAGCAAATGTAGCCACCACCGTCTCTGTTGATGCAGATGCCGAAGTAGCCAACACGCACGCCTAGCTGTGCATTACCGACAATGTTGGCAATGGCTTGTGTGACACCAGGGTCGACTTGCTCGGGGGCGTAGGTGGGCGTGTACTTTTCGTACCATAGGGAGATGAGGAAGATGCCGGGGATGAGGGGTGATGTGGAGGAGCATCCTGCGAGTAGTAGTGCTGAGGGTGGTTAGTCGTGCGCAGCAATGTGATGTGACCGTCTGGGCTTACATAGTAGAATGATGGCGATTGCTATTAATATCATGAGCACGTGGTGGAAACCAAGAAACGGGATTAGCCCTAGAATTGCTGTCAGGGTCCATTCCTGCTACTGTCGTCGCGTGCTGCTCACGTTGCATGCTAACGGCAAACTTGAGGTTTGCCATGGTGATGTGTGTCTCGCGTGTTCTTTTGATGGAATGGGTGTGCGGATCCCTGCGCCCTCAGAGGGCCGGGAAGGAGTTACGGCGGAATGCACTCAGGCGTGGCTGATGGCGTCGCCCTCAGAGAATGTATGAGGATGCGAGCGATTGGCGAGGTCCCGACGAAAGGCTGAGGAATGCGAGCGATGTTCAAGCGGCCGTTTCAGTGGGTAGCTCTTGCAGCTTCGGACGGAATGTAAACTGCGACGATGGATGGTCAGATGTCTCCTGCTGCGGTGTGTAGCGAGTGGATGTGTGGATTGAGGGTGGGTAGCTTGGAATGTGTTTGTCTTCTCTGGCTGCAGCCCCAATACTTTTGGTCTCGATGAAATGGGTGAGGTTGGGCGGGTGGCTGGGCGGCGAGAGATGGCTGGAATCTGCATCAACACGACGCGTCGGCACGGCAACCACGCGCGCAACGTCATTGGCAGCCGCGACCCAGCGGCCAATCACGCCCCGGTCGGAGGATTGTTTCCAGAAAAGCAGGACCCGTACCTGCATTAGCTGCCCTCGGTGGTGACCCACTCCAGCCTCTTCTTGACCGTCTGCGACGTGGCACCTTGCCTGCGGAGCCAAGTTGGATATGGCGGTGACGCTTCTTGCGGACTCTCTGTGCGATCGCGCGCATCAGAATTCTGTAGAGCCCTCGATGTTCTACAAGGTCGACTCGTTGAGCTTCATCATCAGAATGCCGGAATGTTATGTAACCTTCGGCTAGGGCCACGCAGATATCTTCAGCACAATATTCCGTAATCTGCGGCGAAACGTGTTTACAGGCAGAACAGCTTCGGATGCTTTGCAGACATTGCGAAGCACGCGCCGTAGAGCTTGCACAAGTACATTGAAGCGGAATTATGTCATCTTGTTGGAGATTCGAAACCGCATAATACAGGATACATGGTAGAATGAAGGGAGATGCTCACGCAGATGTGAGAGTTCCCGAAGCGAACCCACATGCTCGGCTGACTCATCAAGCAGGTAGCAATCACTCTCATGTCGCCATGGAGATGCGCTGGAAGCTTGATTTGCGATTGTCAAGGTACGTGAGATCTCGACGTCATTTTTCACGTGACGTGGCCATAACATGCAGGGTACACGTGCGAGCCCCACCATTCAAGCTTCACGCCTTCAACTGTAAATGCAGGAACAATGCTCACCTCAGAGTCTCGCATCGTCTCTAAACGAAAGCCAGCTTGAGACTTTGAGATCCAAAGCCTCACAAAGGCTGCTCTCAAAGTCCTTCTATCCACCGTTGCAAACATCTAATGCTCTGAGCTCGTTGAATGATAAGAGAAAGTGCTGCTGACCTTCTTTTCCTCCACCCCTGCGATCGCCTCTTGCAAACCACCATGTAATGCAAACAGGCGAACAAAGCGATCCAATCACAGCAAACAATCATATCGCGATCTCCTTATTCCAGACAGTCTGACGAAACTCGTCACGTCGCTTGTCACGAGCGCGACCCAGGTAGTTGTCAGGCTCGATCACTGCTCTTGCTTTGAATGCGAGCGGCGGTCACAGAAATGACGTAGCTGCTCACTTATCGAGGAGCATATAAACACTTGTCTTGTCTCTGCGAATCTGTTCTTCTCCATCAACGAACAAATCCTTTACTCAACCTACACATTTCCAAAACAATCGAATCGAACCACAATCCAAACAGCTTGACCACAAACATGTCCGAGGCATTTCGCAAAGACTTCCACACCAAGGCCGGCGAGAAGCTGGTACGTTCCTGTCCCTATCCTGCCCATGCTGCCCAACACGTCTGTTAACATACATTCCAGACTCCCGACTCCTCCAAATCCACCCTCGACAAGACCAAAGAGTCCCTCACTGGCGGCGCCGACAAGATTGCTCGCGGCGCACAGCCTGACTCCAGCAAGTCCAACACACAAGAGGTTCACGACAAGTTTGGCCGCACCAAAGACGAGACTGTGCATGGAGGATCGAAGGAGGGTTTCTTGGACAAGACGAAGCATGCTTTTGGCCTGGGCAAACACTAAGTGCATCGACCATGGGTATCGAGCGCTGAGAGTGTGAGGGAAAGGCCGGAGAAGTAATGAGACATTGATACCATGCCTAGGGGCGATGAATGAGATTTTGTGAACTTGCTATGCTGTTTTGCACTTCTACGTGTTCCATGATGACATGCCTCCAACGATCCTGTGCTACTCAATATTGAGACCACATAACGTCTGATCACCCTCACACGGTACTCCAACACCGGTCAAGGAAGATCACTACGATAAGGCATCATTAAATTAATCATTACTGCCCGCAGCTACAATACTAAAATCACCCCAGCCATCATACCCACGCTCCGCATCCAAGTCCTCCCACTGTCACCTCCACTCCCTCCCTCGGTCGCACTCGAAAATCTTATCTTCCAGCCTCTGACAGCTACACCCATCCCGTCCCCCCCTTCGCTGACTGACTACTCAACGCAACCCCAAGCTCACTTATAACCACGCTCCCACTCACCTCTGTAGCAGTGCATACCTCTCAAACCCCAACGCTACAGCACCACAGCAAAACAAGCAAACAGAGGCGATAAACTGCCAAATAATGCGATGAACGTGCGAAATTACCTCATAACAAAAGAAACGTGCACGGTCGTCGTAGCGCGTCCCAAACATTCCCGGATAATAAAAACACCCAAAAAAAGAATGGGATTCATCTCAAGAACAACTAATAAAGTGTCAAAGCATGTTTTCAAGGCATCAGTTAAAGAGTTGTCTTACTAGTGCACCATCATACTACATGCAAACTGCATGATATGTACTGGCATAGCATAACAGTATTTCCACGGTCTAGACTTGACTTGTCATAGATTATGCACATGGACTTTGCATCTAACTTCTCTTTCTGGAGAAAAATCATAAAACTTTCGTGCTTGGCTTGGGGTAAGCACCGTTTAGGTGCGAAAGGAAAACAGATTTGTACACTGGGCTGAGGTACAGGACACGCTCAGCTAGTTGAAAATTTCTATAGGTAGTTAGTTTCACAACAGCATATAACGAGATCTAGAGCGAAAAGTAAGTATTAAACTGGTTTGCAAAGTCTGGTTTGCTTGCACCCCCCCTAAACTAGGGTTTCTCAAGTGGGTTCTGATGTGCAGAAATGTTTGGCCTAGTATATATATAGTAAGTAGTCAGTGCAAAAAAAAGTCACGATCGGTCCATGAAACACATGCGTGCCGTTATGTTGATTGGGCAAAAGTAACTGCGGCAAAACGACAACGACAGGGATCGAACCTGTGCGACCGAAGTCATTAGATGACTGAATGCGGGAATTCAAGTCTAACCCATTAACCACTCTGGCACGTTGTCTTGGTGATGCTCGTGGAGCGCCATGATTGGTAGCAGTGGACAGAAATACGATTAGATGTAATATATTCTTAGCGTTAATGCAGAACACAGCGAGCGGTAGGAATGGATGTGACGATGACACTTTACAGACCAGAGGTGGGGATGGAGGGGGACTTCAAGGCGGTGTCAGACGGCACAACCATAAAGCGCTAGTACATCATCCTCATTGGCCAACTAATCTAGAGGCTAGACTTCCCATTTAGCGCCCAGGTGTCCTTGCTTTCATCATGCGATACCTTGCGATCGCTTTGGAGCTTTTTGAGAATCTGTATAATTCCACTGTTTGCCGGCCCCCACAGATTCTCGGGATAGTCCTTGTATATTACCTTGACAATGTCCATCGACGTCCACCCCTCGTCCCTGTCCTGCGCCAAGACATCGAGAACTTGCTTCTCGCGCTGTCTGCGGTGCTTGATGTATTCTAGTATTTTCGCTGGACCGTCTTCTATCACTGGACCGTGGCCTGGGTATGCGCGGCCTTTGAACTGCTTCGACATGCCGTCCAGACTCTTCATGTATGCTGCGAGGTCTTCAAAGACAGCTGTGCCCTGTCCGAGTACGTTGTCGGCTGTGAACATGGCGTCTTCTTCCGCCAATACAAGAGCCATGTGGTCTTGTGTGTGACCAGGACAGTAGTAGGCGTGCAGCGTCGCGCCTTCCGTCTCGAACTTTTGCCCATCACTTATGCCCAGCCAGCCGTCGTGCGGATCGTTCTTGTAGATCTTGGTGCTTGGCGACTGCTCAAGGAGGTCTGGTACACCTTGAATATGGTCATGATGCCAGTGCGTCAAGATTGCCTTTTCAATTGTGATACCCTCCTTGTCCAGCACTGACTTGATCGATGCGATCCATTCTGGCTTGCCTTCGCCGGTATCTATAAGCAGTCGTTTTGCGCCTTGTCCGACAATGTACGTGTTTGTACCTTTACATTTCTTAGCAACTTGCGATCGGGTGGGTAAATGCGTCCAAACCTTGCAAAGTGAACTGGTCCTCGGTCAGATGATTATGGGACTGCACACCGGAACGCTTACCTTGCTAGGGTTTCCACCAAGTACGCGGATTACGCGACTACTGAGTTTCTCCACAGTCGGTAGCGGCACTAGAGGTTCAGACATTGTCGAATACAGTCTGCGCGGCAAACAGTGAGCGAGCCATCGCAGAACATGCATTGTGTCATATTGTCGCGCAGCTGCATCGTTGTACCGAGGCTTGCGTGCTTTCTACGGCAAGCGGGTAATGGGATGGATGCAGCAGCTTTCACCAGCGCTTAACCTCGACAGCTTCGACATCTTGCTTAACCTCGACAGCTTCGACATCTTTACGCAAACCTCGAGTACCGACGTCTCCTTTCAAGACATGGTATAATCTAATTCCATGACGGCTCATTCGAAGTCTTGTCAACATGATTGGTGAGAGCTGGCTTGTCACATAATGTACAATCTCGAGCCGTAGCTTATCGATACGAGTCCGCGCGCCACAACTATCCACCTGAGCTACTTTTCAGGCACAACATTCACAAGGGCAAGTCAATGAAATGGCACCAATCGAGGATGATGACGAGATGCCGTGTGTACAACTATGAATCATGTAGGCGTACTTGCTAATCAGTGAAGACAGCTTTCAGGCAGTGCTCTGGACGCACTGAAAGAATTTTACGGCGAGCGGGACGCAAGACAAAAGCAGTTTGAGAACTTGAGGAACCAGGCAGAAGATGACTTTGAGGGCAAATTGACCATGGACGCTTTCACAGAAGACTGGAACGCGAGTCAATTTTGGTACAACGACGAGACTGCGACCGCGCTCGCTCGACAATTACTCGAGGGAGCCACGGACGCCACTAAGATAGCGGTCGTATCTGCGCCGAGCGCTTTTATGCAGCTGAAGAATCTGATGGTGGGTCATTTCAACGTTGGCTGAGCGGTAGACTGAATCGAAAAGGCATCCGGAGAGTACAAATGCAGACCAGAGATCAAGCTTCTTGAAATCGACGAGCGGTTCGGCGTGTTCAAGGAGTTTGTGCGATACGATTTCGAGAAAGCGATCCAGTTGCCGGTCGAAATGAAGGGCACATTCGATCATATAATATGCGACCCGCCCTTCTTGAGTGAAGACTGTCAAACCAAGGGTATGTACAAGGCCCTAAGCCCATGTTGCAACAGCCGAATGACAGATGACAGCTGCATTGACCGTGAGATGGCTAGCCAAGTCATGGGCAGCGGAGTCGCTACGCCTCATTGTCTGTACAGGAGAGCGAATGGAGAGTTTGGTGACCACCAAGCTGTATGGCAAGGTCGGTGCTAAGACTACGGACTATGAGATCAAACATGCAAAAGGCTTGAGCAATGAGTTCAGATGCTACGCAAACTTTGAGTGCGAAGAATGGAAGTGGGTAAACACATGAGGCGATGTGCCCCGGGGGTTAATGACTTAGACTTGCATGTCCACGTCCAGTCATCTAACGGCCACGGGGAATTAGGAGGAAGTCATGAACTACGTGGCAACAAACAAGGAAAACGATACACGTATGGAAACAAAGCATGTTCATGTGTGCAGATCATAGCCCGTCTCCTTCCAGAGCGACACCAACCCGTCTCTTCCCGCACCCGAGCGGAACCGGCAGCGAAGCTACCCCACACCCCACCACCTCCCGCTCGGCTCAACTTGATAAGCTCCAACCCTCCAACACGTCACCAGCCAACCGGAACCGTGAGAAACATGAGTACCACCATGTCCGGCGTCTGTATTTTCTGCAAGATAATTCGGGGTACATATATCCGTCCTTTGAATGCTGATCATCCTGCGAAGCGGCGCTAACCAGCCCGCAGGAGAAATCCCATCGATGAAGATCTTCGAGTCGGAAAAGACGTATGCATTCCTCGACATTGGCCCTCTGAGCAGAGGACACTCGGTACATCTCGCCCGACTTACCATCTCCCCCCGCAAGCAAAAAAAGAAACTCGGCTAAAAAGCAACCCTGTGTCGCAGCTCATCATCCCCAAACACCACGGCGCAAAGCTGCACGACATCCCCGACGACCAGCTGTCTGAATTGCTGGCTGTGACCAAGAAGATTGCCATGGCGCAGGGCGTGGAGAACTACAATGTTCTCCAGAACAATGGCAGGATTGCGCACCAGGAGGTCGACCATGTGCATTTCCACTTGATTCCGAAGCCGAATGAGACGGAGGGGTTGGGGATTGAGTGGCCGACGCAGAAGGCGGATAAGGAGGCGTTGACGAAGCTGTTGGAGGAGATCAAGGCAAAGATGTAGACGCATGGACGGATGAAAATGCTTTCAAGGATTATGCTTTGGCACTGCGCTATCTACTCGCCTCGGAAGACGGGTTTCCTCTTCTCTCTGAACGCTGCGAGCGCTTCGTCGCGATCTTTTGTCCGCACGACCAGTTCGTAGGCGGCATTCTCTGCCTTTTCGCCCAGTGCGCAGCCTTCGACGGCCGCCAGAGCTGCTTTGAGTGCAATTGGGCCCCCTTCACATATGTCCCTCGCCAGCCTGACCGCCTCGCTCAAGACCTTCTTCCGTGCTGCGCCTTCTTGTGCGGCTTCTTCCGGTGTGACTTCCACCAGCCGATTGCACAGGCCGAGGAAGTATGCTTCTGGCGCGCCGACCCTGCGCCCCGTGAGAATCATGTCGCGCGCGCGGGACAGTCCAATCAGCGCGGGGAGACGATAGCTTCCTCCTGCGCCTGGGATGATAGCCAACCGTGTCTCGGGCAGTGCGACGATTGTGCCGGACGCAAAGACGCGCATGTGCGTTGTGAGTGCGAGTTCGAGACCTCCGCCAAATGCAGGCGCGGCCAGCGCAGAGATGGTGGGAATCGATAGCTGCGAGATGGCGGTGAAGGTGCCCCGTAGGCTGGTGAGGAAGTTGGCCGTGCTGTGAGCGTGTTAGTCGCTGCCAAGTCCCCGCATGAGCGTACCTACCTACTCTTCTGGCGTGAATGTTGCACGCTCCTTCAAGTCTGCGCCTGCACAGAAACTCGTGTCCACCTCACTAGCCAATATCAAGGCCCTCGTGGGCCCCTGCTCTCCCTCGCTCTGTATGCTGTTGACCTGGTGGTGCAGCTCTGTGAGCAACTGGCGCGAGATGGCATTCCTTGCGCCTGGTCGGTTGAGAGACAGGATGCGTATGCTCCCCGCATGTGGTGCGGGCACATTGGTGACGTTTATGGCGGGTGCTAGAGCACTTGAGTAGGCGCATCGCTGTACGGGGCGGAGGAGCAGCCGGGGGCCAGATCGCAGTGCGAGGGGCATGTTTACCGAGTGCATGTCTTGAAATCGTCTATATTCTTCAAGGTGAGGCTGGAAGACGCCATGTATCATGATGTATGTATGTACCGCGATTAGCCGAGGCCGCCCTGCAACACTGTTGTTCTAGGCACTCGCGTGTCAACTCCCACCATCACACCGGGCATCACATTCGAACGCATATTCGAGTCCTCTGAAAAAAAGCCCCACTGCGCGCCACAGTATCCGCCCAGCATTGCATCATGCCAACCACAGCAGACGAATCGCTTCACGTGACTGCTTCAGAATCTCAGCCTACTCTGGACACGCTCCCTTCGGAACTAAGAAGACTTATCGTCTCCCATCTAACGCCTTCTCCGGGTTACTGTCGACCGGGATGCAAGATTGACTTACAAAGTGCGAATTTGGCACACTCATGTTTGCGAGAATGGGTCCCAGAGTACCTGTTCAGAGATATGGTCTTGAACCACGTCCTGGCTGGAATGTCCAGTCGACTGGAGCGCTTCGCTGTGGACCCCTTGAACGCAAAACTCTTCAAGTTCGTGAAGCACATCGTCGTTCAGGTATTGCACGTTTTGATCCTTCTGACATCTGATTAACGATTTCAGGTTCCTCCTGCACTGCGATGGGAAATCAACACAAATGGTGCCTTTGGCCATCACCTTGAGGAGATCACGACCCAGCGGCTCTGTTCCAAGATGCGAGTCAATCGAATGGAAGACATGACTGATGAACAGCTTCAATTCTGCAAAAATTACCACAGAGCTATGGTCGAGCCTTTCACAGACAACAGAGCTTGGTACCAATTACAGCGGACCGCCTCTTCCTCGTGGCATCAGATCTTCGATCAGTTCAGTAAGCTCGAGGAGATCTCTGTTGGTAGTTGTGACATCGTGGATCAGCCATCCCCAACCAATACGCACACTTTTGTATCTCAACATGGAAAAGACGTCAACCAAGCGCCTTCTCCTGCCTTTGTCGAAGATGCGACGGTTAACATGGCATGGGCTAGCTCAATGGTGATCAAATCAGCCCCTGCGCGTGTGCGGCGGCTACAACTGTCAATGGCTAACATGGACAATTTCAACTCTTTCGCAACCATCAATCGACTCCAGAACATAACCTCTCGCAAGCCCTTCAATCTCCGAGCCAGAGCGATCACTAGATTGAGCTTGACGCTTCGAGGTATCGCTGGCACGCACGGAAACCGGGACTGGCTGGGCGACACTGGCAGCGCAGGCTCTGTGCGCTTATGGAAGACCATGCTTAATAGTCTTGAAGAGCTCCAACATCTCGAGCTGATCGAAAATCAGGACTGCAGTAACATCCTGAGGTTCTCAAGCCTGGAATTATCGGACACTAAAGCATCCATCATAGACTGGATCCTTCCGGACCTGGTACACAAGCAGCTCAACACATTACGTCTCCATGGCTTCGTGCTGGATACAGCCTTGTTTCAGAGTACACTATCAGGCAACTGGCCATCCCTGCGGCATATTGTGCTTCACCAAATAGCACTCATGTTGAGGGTTGATGAAAACATCAAATCAAGGGCATTCTGTGTCGAGCATTTACAAGGCAGGTCATGGGTAGAAGCCTGTCGCGGATTAACTGGCAAGCACCGAGGCCTGCGCATCAAATTAAACGAAATAGCTTCTACCATCGATAACACAACCGACATGCCCTTAGATCCAAGGTATGTTAAACAAGTCGGAGAACTGCAGGGAGTCGAACTGGTTCCGAGGGACCCCAAGGACTTCTGGCCTTGCGACTACAATGACATCGGATACGCTGCGTCATCCTTGCTAGACACCACGATGCAAGACTAGGAATCCAATCAGAATGCGTGAACATTGCGCAACATCTCACGACGACTGCTAGTTGTCCCATACCTGGTTAGATTATTGGTGTCCAATAGCTTGACACACTTGCTGCCTTGCGACTGCACAGCCACACACGGCTGATTCACGCTCGTGACTGAAACGCTTTCTATCCATTTCGTCTTATATCAATTACACAACCATCTTTCCATCATTTCTACTCTTGAAAATGCTCATGGATTACTTGTCTGATGAATCGGATACTGCTTCAGTGTACAACGAACGTCCGATGGCTCCAAGAAACTTGCGCGTTCCCATATCCGCAGCTTTTGAGTGAGTCTTTGCAAATTCCTCATCGCTGACGGTGCGCAACTAACAGTGCAACCATGGCTTTGTGACCCTGGCAGTCTCATCGCCAGGTCTCGGACTTGAGATTTGAAGACTCGCCCATGGGCAGTGAGCATGATTGGGGTCTTTTGAGCCGACTTTAGCCATAAGACTTGTGCATATAGTGGCTGACTTGTGATCTTAGCTTATGCAGCAAGCTTGTGAAAGTAAAAGCAGGACACGGCGACGAGAGCATAGTGTTACAAATACATCAAGATATTCTTTCAAGACATGCAGAGTATTTTAAGCGAGTCTTCAAACCGGAATGGGCCGAACTTCGAGATGATCCAGAAGTCATCGATATGGGACCCACCCATACTGCAGAAGAGGTTAGATGCTACTTCCACTGGCTATATTCTGGTACCATCCCAACGCGAGACTTTGATTACAACAACGGGACAAAGAGTGATCCCGTATGGATCGATCTGGTACGTGGAGACGATTTCCGAGAACATCACAGCAATCTGCTGACTGCGCGGTAGGCCGGCGCATATGTTTTTGGAGAAAAGATGATGGACCAGAAGTACAAGAGGGCAGTTCTCGAAACCATTGCCGGCGTGAAGCGAGACGCTCCCGACTACCCTTGCGCAGAAGCATTCGTTATCGTGTACGACGGCACGCCTGAGGGGAGCCCAGCAAGACGGTTGCTGGTCGACATGTATGCTTACGGTGCTATTGATGCGCCTGATTGGAACGAAGAGCTGGACCTGTTGCCGCATGAGGCGCTGGCGGATGTTGTGCGGGCTACGATCAAGGTTAGGCGAGATAATCCGGCGCGGCCGTGGAAGCAGACTTTGGCGGCGTATGAAGAGAAGGAGTATGATTCATAGGCTTCCACCGTAGGTATTTCAACGATGTAGCATGAGCCAAAGAGCAGTCGAAAGGTATTGATACATGTGGAGGGAAACTTTAGTGCATGTTCATGGTTCTTCTCGATTCAGTCATCGCTTCAGCGCTAAGATGCATCGTGCTATATTGTCTACAGAACCCAGTTCCCTCATCGAATCCTCGGGCGCTGTTATTAAATCAAGCCTGAATAGATAGGCAGATGCATGCCTGTCAACACAGCAAGCACACCAGTCCAAACATCTACTCCAAGCTGACCGTCTAGCACGCCCGGCATCCCGTTACATCAACGATATCTGTTCATCTGAAAAAGTCTTTAGAGTACCGTGCCATCGTGCACATTTGCTCCCAAAAACCTGACCAGGGGAGCGACAATCCGCAACGCTGGGCATCGGAGGCGAACGCATTGAGAACTATAAACACATGGAAATACTAGCACATCGTTCACTCCCTTGCAGCTTTCTGACGAGGAATTATACATACATGGCAGAGCATCATGTGGCTATTGAACAAGCCAAAGGGGGGCACTCTGCATGATCGTCGGAGAACAATACCCAATCTACCCCTGACAGCGTCGCTCGTGAAAGCGGCAGTCAAACAGTCACGAGAGCTATCGCAAGTAACAAGCGCCGTTCGTTCATCAAGACGCGACAGGGTGGTTGCGGACGCGAGTGGCTGCCAGGGCGATCTCAAGCCTGAAAACAATCCTTAGGGTCATTGAAGATGACGGAAATTGGCGGATTCAAAAAATTGGACTCCTTCTTTGCAAGATTTTTCAGGTTGCTAAAAGTATTACTGGCATAGAACAGATATATATTGGACTCCGCTCTAGGTGTATTCGACGAGCAGAGCAGCTATCTGTAACATTCAACCCAAGTTGCTTAACGAGTGTAATATGTCCTTCATTCCCCGAATCCACTCAAACTCGGCCAGTAATATTTCCTTGATTCCCCAAATCCACTCAACCTCGGCCAGTCAAATATATGGCTCCTAGTTGCAGCGCATGCTGATAGTAGGCTGTCTAAGCGACAAAAGCTGCCTTGGTGATATCCCTGCAGATCAAGTCGCTGGAGCCAGTGCAGGTGCAGAACTGGTTGGTGTTGCACGCGTTGCGAAAGGACCACTGCCCGTTCACGCATTGAAGCTACATGAAAGAGTAAGCTAAAGTTGGTACCCAAGTCGCAAAACAGCGTGAGGTTGGCTCACGACGCAACAGCTGTACTTACAACGTCGCGATCATTCGATCCAGAGCAACAATGGGGGCCATTGGCATCGTAGCTGCAGCGACCGCCAGGCGTGCAGTAGGTGCCCGGACAGACGTCAGCAGCTGCGACAAGCCCGAGAGAGGCAGCGGCAACGAGAAGAGTTGCGGTAAAATGCATTGTTATGGGTCAATGGTAGGAGTAAAAGGTATAAGCGCTGTGATTTTGAAAGTGATGAAGAGTGGAAGGTGATGCTTGGTTGAAAGCTTTTATGGGTGAAGAAGGCACAGCTTATATACCTCAAGGCTCACCATTGCCCATTGCTGGCGTCACAAGGCTTCGAGATTCATCGTAATACTTTCAGGACGGTGGATCTGCCATGCCTCTTACGATGCCACGACTGGCTGTTGGTGCCACGGGGACCGAAACCAACAGATCTGATCGAGCAACTCATCATGAGGGGAAAATTGTGATATCACTTCAGGCGTGCACCCAGTAGTGCTTACATTTCGGTCGATCGATCAGCTCTGCATCTGCTTCAGAGCCATTATCCCCACAATCTCACTTGCATACCATACGCTTTGGGTCTGCCGAGAGATTTTAACGTCAAGAAAGATCTCGGGGCATTGTTTTGAAAACCTAGATAGTCTTGCGAGACTGCCATCCCAACCCATCCCAAACTCAAAAAATGGGACGCCAGCAAGTGTCAGGAAATTACAAGCTACGCGCAAGATGTGGCTTAGATCATACTCTCATAGTTCACTCGTTTCCACATGCGTGTTGATGTCTCAGAGCGGTCAATGCAAGAGTTCCCCGCTGCGCCTTGTTGCCAATACGACCGGCCGTTTGTGCATAGTGCAGGCGACGGTGCTTTGACGTTGATACTGCGCCTTTCACAAATGTGATTTGTCTTAACCTCTTGCTCTGTTGGCTTTTCACTTGCCCGACATCATCATAGGTCAGGTGAGTGACTGCGCTAGAGAGGCCTACAGCATGACTTAGGATGAGGATCTGCTCTCTTTCTGGAGGCGCTGCGGGATTTCAACATTTCAAACGCATTGCAACTGCGGCCATCACCGATCGAGACGGGCATTGAGCCTGTGCAGATGACCGCAGTAAAACTACGACATTTACAACTTCACCTCGTATAGCATGTTTCGTACATGCGCAGACATCGAGCGTAGTTCGGAATCAGCAGCGCGACATCGAGTGTAGTTCGGAATCGGCAGCGCGACATCGAGTGTAGTTCGGAATCGGCAGCGCGATAAATCCGACGAACCGACAGTGCTTTCCCTGCTGACACCTTAGTCTCCTTTCTTTCATGGTTACACACGTACATGGCTTGCGAATTTGCGGAGTCCAATCTAAATCCAGTTCTTGTTAGCAAATAACACCGGCTGTACAACCTGAATAGACAAGCATGCAGCTACGGTACCCCTCTGGATTATCTTGCGCTGTCGCATCAAGGGATGCCTAACATGTCTCTGGGTGTCATAACTCTTTCTCTACTCTAAGCATCATGCAACTTACCGCATAAGCTGACAAAATCCTCCTGTGCTAGGCCATGCTGGGCAGGAGGTATGTGGCCTATTGGAGGAGACGGCACGCTCCGTCACATAGCTTGGCATCAAAACAACCGCTGGTGCAGCTCGTACTCAGGCCCACCGGCGACGTCTTCGTTATTGCAGGCCAACAAGCCCGTGCGAAGCTAGATGATAATCTTATAGTAATTGGTTAGCAATCTGCATTACTACGCCTCCCAAAGGGGTGTATACGTTGATCCTCGAGCCCCTATTTGCACCAGCTCCCTTACGAGTTAACACCGGATATGCAATATGTAAGGGGATACCTCACAAACAGCTTAACAGTCACCTCCAGATATTATGTTTGTTAGGCAAATACTATGGGAGATGTATAGAGGTTGGTGGCTGGAAGAGCTGACGTTCAGGATCCGCCCCGCAGCTGTCATCTGATTGGCCTTCACTCCTGCCCAATACCTATGGCCTAGCTTAGGAGGATTTCGTCAGTTTATGCGTTTACAGGAGTCAGGCGTGTGAGGGACAATTCTTACCTGTCTGGAAAAATTGAGCCGTATGCACGATAGAACTGCAGTTGATTTCAGCTACGACTAGAGCTCGTTCTTCGGCGGCTGTGATGTAGACGCGCGTTACGACACACCGAATACGTGAACTAGTTCTGTGATGCATCTCTCTTCACGACGGGTCAAAGCATTACAGCTATCTGCGCTACAGTAAAAGCCGATCGATAACTGAAAAAACACAATCGAGGGTCAGGTTGCTTCCTATAATCGAAGGGACCAAACGGCTCTCACCTTTACCGTACCACGGTTCACAGTATGGAGCGAACAAACGGTCTCTCACCTCAACTACGGATCCCAACGTAGTTTCTCAACGTATTTCAAGAGTCGCTTTCCCACACTTTCTGAGCAGCTTTTTCATCGTCCTTTCTTCCACTCTATCCACACCCAACATGATGCAGCGATTTGGTTCCCCGACTCCACTTTCTGCAGCTGAGGCTGCGCGCCACAAGAAGCGCAGATGTCAGTCACGATCCGACGAGGAAATTGAGGCCGAGATGGACAATCGCGGGCTCAACTATCGCCACGGTTGGCCTCTCCTCCCACCCTTACCCGTCCAAACCGTCACTCGTGGCGCAACGCTAGCTGTGCATAATGCTGCTCAGCACCTGGACACGGTTCAGGACATACTCCTCGTCCAGCGCATACATACGTACGACGCTTTCTTCGCGTATCGAGTGCCGAATGACGCAAGCTACGATGAACCCATTGACGTGTTCCTAACGCTCGTCGCCACCGTCGACACGGCCGTACCAGTCACCTTCGTCGCCCCAATTATTCAGCTCCGCCAGTACCTGAAGACTCAGGAAGAGACAAGAGACATTTTCATTGAATTGATCGACTACCGAGCGATATACGGTCTATTCACAATTCCTATTCGCCACAAAGAGACAGCCATCCTTGAAGTCTGGGACCAGGTCAGCAACATCGCAGAGGCTGAGATATTCAAATTCAACGAAAAGTGGCTCAGCATGGAGCTGCTTCATCGTGGCCTCATGGAACATGATTGTTCGCCCACCATCATCATCACATCGCCATCCGCAGGCAACGATGCTTGGACGCAGACGATTCTCCCTGCCATCAGACAAAGGTTACGCAACCTTACACCGCTATTCGATCTTGAGCTCATGTGCGCTACTACCCTGGTTGGAGTGCGGAGGTCGGACACACTCTCGGTGGAATCATACGCAAAGACTGTCGTCATGGGCGGTTCAATCGGAATATTGAACGACAAGAAGCACGCAGGAACGGTCGGAGGATTCGTCATATTGAGCGATGGGAAGACATATGGTCTGACAAATCATCATGTTGTGCGCGACGGTCTGGTGGACGAGGGTAAGTCTGATCGGAAATATGCTTTTTCACATCGCTAACAACTCTCCAGTTATCAAGGCTACGAATGAAAAATATTTGAAGCCCGGACAGATTGACGTGTCTACATATCCGCGACGTTTCAACTCACCTGCCGATTGTGACCACACATCATTCATCGAACAATGGAAAGAGAAAGAGCAAATATGGGGAAAAGAAAAGATTCAGGGCAATGCGCTAGCAGCGACTGAGCTCACCACAATTCAGGCTCAGTTGAACAAAGCGAATCAATCCTCTCGCGATTTCGGAACTCTTTTTGCATCTTCTGGACCTCGAATAATGGAGAGGCCGGAGTTCCTTCGAGAGCCCGGCAGTGCACAGCCAAAGGGAAAAGCCACGTCAACAAATGTCAAATTTCTTTTAGACTGGGCATTGCTCGAAGTTGCGCCATCCCGCTTGGTCGAGAACAAACTCCCAAACACAGGCATTGGACCGAATGCAACGACGACACACTTGGTTAAAGGCAAATTGTGCAAAACCTGGACACGTCTCGATTCCGGCAAAACACACATTAAGAGAGACGAAGTGCAGGTTGCAAAGTACGGTCGCACAACCGGATATACTATCGGGACCATCAATGCCGCGCTCACAAAGATCAATCCGAAGTTTGACTCGAGCTGGGAGAACTTTGGAGAGGTGTACTATCTCGATGATTCCACGGTTGGTGTTTGCTACAGCATTATCAGACGTGGGAAGAGTGACTTCGTTGATTCTGGTGATTCTGGCAGCGTGGTTCTCCATGACGATACGGGAACATGGTTGGGACTGCTCTTTGGCGAGAACGCTTCCGGGTCAGGATTGATGCTTCCCATGGATTTGATTCTCAAAGACATTCAGAATGTCACCGGTCTGACTGTGACTGAACCAAGGCTCGATATGAATCCATCGTCAGTGTCTATACCTCTTCATAGAAGCAATTGCTAACGATACTCAAAGATAGCGTCCTCCGTCACCTTCGAAACTTGGCGATGCGACTACTCAGAGCTGCACGTTGCAATGACTATACGGCACGTTATCGAGGTGTATGGAGACATTTGAGAGTGTTTGGTTGGTTAATTCCTTTCCTGTTGTAAAAGAAGTAGATCGAAATTCTGTACGACTTACCTCTTCGTGCTATGATAGTGTAAAGCGAAGGAGTTCGCGAAGAACAAGAACTGAAACCAATATCTCAAAGGTGACAAGACGCAGAGAAAAGCAAGTTTTTGGCTTCCGGGATCTATAGGCAGGGCAAGGCATTTGTGCAATTCAGATGTGTGCAATTTACGTGGTACTTGTGAAATTGACTGCTTCGTCTTCGATAGGCTCGTGCTTGTATAGGCATGTGCTATGTTACCGACTAACAAGTTTTAAAGTCTATCTTTACGTGTAACTAAGCCCACTACTTAGACAGTTCAGATCACAACTCAGTGAAGCCAGAATGATGTGACGTACAAAATCAATATGTGCATTTACCGCAGTAGCCACAATCATGAGCAGAACAAGCAGTGTAGTCTGGTTCCGAAGAAGAATCGTCTAAGCCAGTGTCGAGGTCATACCCATCATGAAGTTTGACACCACCGTCACCATGTTCGGATTTGTCCCAGGCATCATCTTGAGTAGGAATGACGCCCATCTCAGTCTCTTCCCAGCGCTCTGCCAAATCCGTAGGCAATGTACGCACGCCAGGTCCATGCTGGGTTCGAATCTCCAGGCGATCCATACCGGGACAATACACTTCGAGCAATTTGTTTGCATTGCTCCTGGCGATTTCAACGATCTTATCGAGAAGGGTGGCAAAGCGGCGGATGCCATCTCTATTGTCCGTGGCCCAGGCTTGCACATCGTTCTTGACATTTTGCACTCGAATGTCTTCGAAGAGACCACTTCCATCGTGATAGGCGACAATAAAGTTAGATATCTGTTTTATCCAGAGTGCAGGATGAATGTCGCTCATGTCGATTTCTCTCTTGTGTCTGCCTGAGCGCGTCTTCAAGTCGAAGATAGATTGTTGTAGTACTGGAGCACCACCGTGTTTGATCCTCACTGCACCAGGCTTGCTGATCGTAGCATTGGGTGGCTGGCTGATTACTGCACCTTGGAATGCTTGGGGAAGATCATCTTGGTCCACGGCAGTCTTTGTAGGAGCAGTAGCGTTGACTGCTGAAGTCTCTCGGATGTAGCCATCACTCTCGAAGCGTACAAGACAATTCAAGCCTCCGAACTCGTATCGTATGATACGTTGATGAGTCTCGGAGCCTTTAACGCTGTGCTCCCATGTGGTGTATGCCTCTGGAAAAGTATGGCCAAACCCTCTGACATCCTTGATAACCTCTTTGGGGTCATTCTCTTTCCGTATGAAGAACACGGTCTCGCCGATCACCTCGACGTTGAAGCGGAAAGCTTTGTCGATACCGCGGGCGAAGCGTAGGAGGTTGCCGAGAGTGCTTCCACACGCGAAGAGATCGGTGGTCACAGTGTCGACTTTTGAGTCCGTCTCCAGAACAGCATGCACAACAGGTGCCATAGGGTAGTCGGAATATTTAGCGGCGTTGGGATCACGGAAGTATTGTCCACTGTCTTCCTTTAAACGCTGTGGTGCATTGAGTGGTGTCCATTGAGGAGGTTTGCCTGAGTTGTTAGTTCGGACTTGGTGACTGCGGCAGAGAACTTACCTGGAATGATGATGGTAGGCACTTTGTCGTTAAGCCAGTTGTACGATGCGACATACTGGCAATCAGATATCTCCGCCAGATCGATTGGTTTCAAGCTGAGATTCGAGCTGCATAATTCCTCGACAAGATCTCCAAGCGGATGTTTCTCAAGATCAAGCTTCATCGTCTCCCTGGTCTTCGCAAAGAACGGAGCTCTCCCGCCGCGGCCTCGCGCTCTTCGTGGAGCAAAGCCACCTCTGGTGCTGCCTAAGAACGAAGCCATGAAAGACGCCGTGGAACTGTGTTGAGAGAACCTAGGGTTTGCAAGATACAAGGAGGAGAATGGGGCGGGGCAGAAAGAAATACGCCGACTTCAAGTAGGTGATGATGCCTGAGACAAGGCTGAGTTCGTGCGGCGTTGTTTGGTCAAACTGCAGGCAGCACAACGCATGATGAGAAGTAGGTTTGATTCGCCCGGGATTGACCAGAGCGTGCAGGCAGATGCAACTTGATGCTGTACCGCACAGCAACTGCCGTTGTATTCCAATCATTTGCACAGCCCGTTATCAGAGAATCGTCGCGCATGAGCTGCGGCTCCATGTAACTTTCCTTCTGCCTATTTGAAAGCTCAAAAGAGCCAAAGACCTTGCGCATAGAGTGATAGATCACGGCAGATTACAGCTTTCCTGAACAGTGGATATCTCATCGATACCAAACTTACACATGGCGGATCAAGAGGCGGCAGCGAAGCGTGCTGCGGGGTTGACGAAGCTCTTCAACGCGACCATCCACGGACATCGCGAAATCAAGACGGCGGGCGATAGCGATCGATTTTTGGAGGCGTTATGTTCTCAACAGGACGCGTCGAAGTGTGTGGAGTGTCTCATCGCATCTTCGGCAGGGTTGGACGCCTTAGGTAATGCACTCAGACGTCACGTGTCTGGTGACAGCGACTTTCTCAACGGCGTGGCAACGGCCACAATCCTGCACTTTTCGACGCCATCTGTCAAGCAACTGTACGGCGGCCAGTTTCTGCAGCGCGTCCTCGAACAAATCGTGCAACCTCCGACATTTTGGAACACACTCGTTCAGGCGCATGATGCGTGCTTGCTCTCCAGCGACGGCACTCGCGCATTCGCGTGGCTGCTACACGAGCTGTTGTACAGTCGCTCCGAAGATATCCCCACTGTACGAGACATTGCAGAGCGCATCACCAACAATGCATCTTTGATCAATGCAGACTCCCTGGATGTGCGCAACATAGGTCATAAGATCAAGCACGTCCTAGACAGCACATCCGATGAGTCCGCCGATGGCCCAGGGGGGCGACACGACAACGACTTCGCGCAAATCCACAAGATCAAGCTCCTCCCAACACCAGACGAATTCGCGTCTGCCGAGCATCCGTTCTACAGACGGGCAGATTCTATCGCATCTACTGACCCGGAGAGCCGCGGTCTAACGCATGTTGACAACCAATTTCGACTGCTTCGCGAGGATCTTTTGGGTGAGCTGCGTAACGATTTCCAGATCGCCAGTGGCCAGAAGAAAGGCCGACGCAAGGTAGTCCTCGACCATCTGAAGTATGCCGGTATCGACTGCGGACCGGAGACGAAACGCAAGCCCTGCTCGCTAAAACTTCTTTGCCCTGACGGTGTTCCACACCTGCGCAACGTCAAGGCCGTTGATCGCAATAAGTACCTGGCCGACAACAAAAACGTCCTAAAGCATCAGTCACTCGGTGCCCTCATCAGCAACGGCAACGTTGTCGCATTTGCAACTGTGGACCGCGATGAAGCCCTCCTTGCTCAGGAACCTGCAATCGTCGTGCTGAGAGTGGCCGACGCCAGCTCATTTGGCAAAGTGTTGATGGCATGTAAGCTTGCTGTGGATCTATGCTTTGTACAAGTAGATACTGCTGTATTTGCGTATGAGCCTATCCTCAAATGTCTTCAGTCATTGACCGAACTGCCACTTGAGGACCAGCTCCTTAGCCTTACCCCAAGTTCCGCTGAAGTTGTCTCTGGCATTCAGCCGACCAAGACTATCAACGCCATCCGCGACCACTGGACGGAAGACCTCCAAGATATCATTGGGAGTACTCATTCAATCCAGCTCGATCAGGCCCAAGCAGACTCACTGCTCACCGGTTTACTCAAGAGAGTCAGCCTGATTCAAGGGCCACCAGGCACCGGCAAAAGCTTCATAGGAGCACTTATCGCAAAAATATTACACGATCACAACAACGAGACTATGCTCATCCTCACGTATACGAATCATGCTTTAGATCAATTCCTGGAAGACATTCAAAAGGCTGGCATCCCGGCTGGTTCAATTGTGCGGTTAGGATCAAAATCGAACGCCAACACTCGTGCACTCACTATCAGAGAACAGCCCAATGACTACAAGATGACTAGACAAACATGGGCCATGATTCAAGACGAAAAGGCAGAAGCGGAATCTTATCATGACGCTCTAGTCACAAGGATGTCATCATTTGCTTCTACGCAGCTCAGCGAACAGAAGCTTCTCGATTTCTTAGAGTTCTCTGATGATTCAGAATACTTCGATGCATTTGCTGTACCCGACAACAAAGATGGCATGACCATAATGGGGAAGAAGAACAAACGCGTCGACAAGTACTATCTGGTCAAGAGATGGGTAAAGGGTGAGGACGCAGGCGTCTTTGCCAATCATGCCATGCAAACCTATCCTCATGTTTGGAACATTCCGCCGAAGATCCGCATTGGACTCCAAGTCCAGTGGAACAAGACGATCCTTGAGGAGCAGGTCACCGAGATTAGCACGCTTGCTGACAAGTACAACAAGTGCCGTACCCAGATCGACCGATTGTTCCGTCAGAAGAACTTCCACGTGCTTAATCAGAAACGCATTATTGGGTGTACTACCACGGCGGCTGCCATGTACACCGACGAAATTCGTAAGGCTTCACCTGGCATCATTTTGGTGGAAGAAGCTGGAGAGATCCTGGAGAGTCACATACTCACAGCTCTGACTCCGACAACGAAGCAACTCATCCTGATTGGCGATCACAAGCAGCTGCGACCTAAAGTCAACAACTATGCCTTGACTGTAGAAAAAGGGGACGGGTACGATCTCAATGTCTCACTGTTTGAACGTCTCGTACTCGGCGGAGTTCCGCATACCACCCTCAGGAAGCAGCATCGTATGCGTCCTGAAATCTCATCCCTTGTCAGAGCACTCAACTATCCGGAATTGGAAGATGCTGAGAAGACTCACGGTCGACCAGATCTACGCGGTTTTCAAAGCAACGTCATATTCGTGTCACATTCACGTCCTGAGCTTAATGCTGTCAAGATTGCCGACCGTCATGATGGTGGCGCAAATTCCAGCAAGGAGAACTTATATGAGGCTGAGATGGTGCTGAAATGCGTGCGATACCTTGGTCAGCAGGGCTATGGTACAGAAGACATTGTTGTACTTACACCTTACCTGGGCCAGCTGTACCTATTGGTGAACACTCTGTCCAAGGAAAACGATCCTATTCTGAACGATTTGGATTCCCACGAGCTAATTCAAGCGGGTCTGGTCACACCAGCTAGCGCAAACATATCCAAGCGCAAGCTTCGTATTTCCACCATTGACAATTACCAAGGAGAAGAGAGCGACATCGTCATCGCATGCCTCACACGAAGTAACGATGCTGGCGATATCGGCTTCATGTCATCTCCTCAGCGCGTCAACGTGCTATTGTCGCGAGCGCGAAACGGTTTGATCATGATAGGTAACGCAGACACCTTTATGAACAGTCGCAAAGGCAAGGAAGTATGGGTACCGCTTATGGACCAACTGAAGCAAGATGGCCACGTTTACGATGGGTTTCCTGTGAAATGTAATCGGCATCCAGACAAAACCGCACTCTTGACTGAGAAAGAGCAATTCGACGAGGTATGTCCGGACGGCGGCTGTTCTGAGCCTTGTGGCAAATTACTTAACTGTGGCATCCACGCCTGTCCCCACCGATGCCATCAGTTGCAGGATCACTCGCGAATGGATTGCAAAGTCATCATCTCTTCGACTTGTCCTAACAAACATAAGAATACAAGAAAGTGCCATGACAAAGCTGCAGCACATTGCCGGAAATGTGAAGCCGAGCTGCGAGCGCGAGAAAAGAAGCGTCAACGAGATCACGAGTTAGACAAAGAGCGAGAGGCTAAACAACGAGCCTATGCTGCACGACTAGTCGAGATTGAGGAAGAGATCCAACACCAAAAGCGAGCTCTGAAAGAGCAAGCCGAAGACAGAGACCGCGAACAAGCACTCAAACAGAAGAAGCAAGACCTCCGCAACCTGCAAGAGAGGTTCCAAAATCCCACAAAGCCAACATTACCAGCATCTTCAACGACCGAGGCCACGGCGAAACCACCGATCGACACCTCAGAACGACAAAGCGAGGGTGCAGCACCAACCGCGATGTCCAATCACAGAGACAAGGCTACAGCCAATGCCAAAGCTATGTCGCCAAACCAGGATCAGAACCAAGCTGATTGGGATAAGAGCGAAGCTGGAGATGATTGGAAGTGGCAGAAAAAATACGAGGGTGCGGAAAACGAAGCTCTCGACTCCCTAGTAGCGATGATAGGGCTAGAATCTGTCAAGCAGCAATTTCTCGCAATCAAGGCCAAAGTTGACACGGTTGTACGACAGAACGTATCGCTCAATGGAGAGCGCTTTGGTGCCGCTCTGCTGGGCAATCCCGGAACAGGAAAAACGACAGTGGCTAGGTACTACTCCAAGTTTCTTGTCGAGGTAGGAGCTCTGCCTGGTGGACATTTCGTTGAGAGCTCCGGATCAGCTCTTGCAAATGATGGCGTGTCCGCTTGCAAAGCTCACATCGACAACATACTACAAGCAGGAGGTGGCGTGTTCTTCATCGATGAAGCATATCAACTAGTGTCTGGGAATAGTCCTGGCGGCAAAGCGGTACTGGACTATCTGCTTGCTGAAATTGAGAATCTGACTGGCAAAGTTGTCTTTGTGCTAGCTGGCTACCACAAACAGATGGAAGCTTTTTTCTCCCATAACCCCGGCATCCCAAGCCGTATACCAGTTCGCATGGAATTCCAAGACTACAGCGATCTCGAGTTACAAAAGATCTTCTGCCAGTACATCGACAAGAAGTATTCCAGGCGCATGAAGATTGAAGACGGTATGAACGGCCTTTACGTACGTATCGTTGCGCGACGCATTGGTCGTGGTCGGGGCCACGATGGCTTCGGTAACGCCCGCGAAGTCCAAAATAAGATCGCGCAGATTACCGAGCGCCAAGCCAAACGACTGCGTAAAGCAAGAAGAGCTGGCACGATGCCAGATGACTATCTTCTCAGCCAGGAAGACTTGATAGGTCCAGAGCCTTCGTCTGTGCTCAAGGACAACGCGGCGTGGAAAAAGCTGCAAAGGCTCATTGGCTTGACGTCGGTCAAGGAATCTGTACAAGTTCTTCTCGACGGTATACAGACCAACTATCAGCTTGAATTGAAGGAGAAGCCCATCATACAATATTCACTGAACCGTTGCTTCGTTGGTTCCCCAGGAACAGGAAAGACTTCCGTAGCCAAACTCTATGGCCGCGTTCTGGCCGACATTGGGCTTCTTTCTCTTGGCGAGGTCGTTGTAAAAAGCCCAGCAGATTTTGTCGGCAACGTTATAGGAGGCTCCGAAGCTAACACAAAAGCTATCCTGGCGTCCACCGTTGGTAAAGTTCTCATCATCGATGAGGCTTACATGCTAGCTAAAGCTAGCGGTCCTAATGGTGATCCATTCAAAGCTGCGGTTATCGATACCATTGTTGCCGAAGTCCAGAGCACTGCAGGCGAAGATCGCTGCGTGCTTTTGCTAGGTTATAAAGACCAAATGGAAGAAATGTTCCGAGACGTCAATCCTGGTCTTGCGAGGCGATTTCCGCTGGAATCTGCGTTCGTCTTTGAAGACTTCAATGGCGCTGAGATTCGTCAGATCTTTGACTTAAAACTGAAGGACATCGGGTTCAATGCGACAGACCAAGCCAAGCAGGTAAGATCGAATACTAGGTAGTCTACGTCTATGCTAACATATCTCGCTTCAGGTTGCCATGGAGGTCATACAACGCGCACGCAATCGCCCAAACTTTGGCAACGCAGGCGAAGTCGACATAATTCTGGACCGTGCGAAGGCACTACATCAGAAGCACATAACCTCCGCCAAAGTGAAGCAATTTGGCATCTTTGAAGCTATCGACTTTGACCCGGACTTCGACCGCGGTGAGCGTGCAGCCACCGAAGTGTCAGCTCTATTCCAAGACGTCGTAGGATGCGAGGAACTCATCAAACAATTTCAGGGTTATCAAACCACAGCTGCCAATATGAAAGCTCTGGGGATGGATGCTCGAGAGCAGATACCTTTTAATTTCCTGTTCAAGGGACCGCCAGGTACAGGCAAAACCACTACAGCTGCAAAGATGGGCAAGATCTTCTACGACATGGGCTTCCTCAGCCAGGCGAAGGTGGAAGAATGCTCCGCTACCGATCTGATTGGACAGTTCGTGGGTCATACTGGACCCAAAGTACAGAAGCTCATGGAGAAAGCCATGGGCAAAGTTCTCTTCATCGATGAAGCTTATCGCCTTGCAGAGGGCCAGTTCGCCGTCGAAGCGATGGACGAGCTAGTCGACTGCTTAACCAAGCCGAAGTTTGCGCAGAAGCTCGTGGTCATCCTCGCCGGTTACGACAAGGATATCGATCGGCTGATGAACATGAATCCTGGCCTTACCAGTCGCTTCCCTGAAACTGTGATGTTTAAGCATATTGAACCGGAGACATGTGTGGAGCTTCTTCTCAAGGTTCTCGCAGATTTTCAGAAGAAGAAGAAAGCGCCACTTGACATCTCGGTCGTCGAACCGCCCTCAGCACATTTGCGCGAACAGCTGTTGCAGCTCTTTCGCAAGCTGTCGCTCCTGGAGTCATGGGGCAATGCCCGCGACGTCAAATCACTGGCGAAGAGTATGTTCCAGGCACTCATTTCTACCGCTGTGCCTCCTGTCACCAGTCTTGTACTCACGGAAGCAATTGTCATCAGCGCCATGGGGGAGATGTTGGATGAACGTTCACGACGAAACGCCGCTGCAGGCACAAATCGATTCAATAAGGAAAGGCCCTCACAACCAATGCCATCTTCACAAACACAGGAACTTGCTGCAACTGAGCAAGGCTCGAATTTCGCCACAAATACTATCCCGCCACAGGGAGCGATTGACACAAACAAGCAAGAAGACAAACCGAAGCCGACCGAAAACAAGCCAGAAGCGGAGCCAGAAGACCCTCTCGTCTCCATCTTCAAAGCCAAGCGCGACGCAGGCGTCTCCGACGAAGTATGGGAGCAACTAGAACGCGACAAGCACGCCATGGTCGCTAAAGAAAGCGAGTTTCGTCGTCTGCAGGAAGAGAAACGACAGTACGAGGAGCGCATCATAGAGTTTATCCGCGCAGAGAAGGCCGCTACCGATGAAGAAGAGCGACGAGTCCGCGAGCAAGCGCGTATTGCAGCTGAACTGGAGAGGCGACGTCGTGACGAGGAGTTGGCGGCTATTGAGAAGGAGAGACAAAGGGAGATGGAACGGCAGAAGAAGTTGAGGGTGATGGGACCGTGTCCGATGGGGTATCAGTGGATTAAGCAGGCCAGTGGGTACAGATGTGCGGGTGGGAGTCATACACTTTCTGATGCTAGTATTGATGCGTTTTGCCGCTGAAGGAAGAGATGATCCGATCAGCCTCGGAGTCAAACTAGTCTGTACAAATATTCACAGGTTGTACAGTAGGACAGGAACTAGCACGTATTCAGAGCTTCTGATTATGAGATCAAGTTTGCCATGCTTCGGAAGTTATGAGCCGGCGGGTAGTGTGAACCTGTGTGAGCCATGGCGCTGATAGCAGCATACACACCTTGGACGTAGAATCTACGAGCTCGGTCAGCTCGGAAGATGGTCTGAAGCTTGTACGCCAGCTTTTGACACAAGCCATGGTCTGTTGGGCAAATTGTGCCACCAACTCCCGGTCCCAGCAAGAGTGCGTCAAGCTCTACGGCGAGCATATTCGCAGATTTCCACCTTTCCACAATCCACTCAACCATGGCATAGCGACCTAGGGTCCTGGAGCTTGCAAGGCTTGTGCTACCTAAGAAACATCTTCCCCGAGCCGAGCAGACTTCATTTCTCATGGTAAGAACTGCGTCTCCCCAGCTACAGCTATGCACGTTTCCTTGTAAATATCGAAGTTCTAACGCAACAAACACATCCTGTCTACATCTGTGATGACTTCGCACACTGTCGCCATTCACTCGTTCCGAATTATTCACTCGTTTCGATCCGAGCTGTTGAAAACGAAGAAATTTGAAGGGACGTTGATTCAGAAGGCTCTGGCAAGTTGAATGACGCCATTCAGAGAAAAGATGGAAAGTCGACGACGAGCGTGTGGGCGATGATGAATAGCACAGTCAAAACAATAATGTCGTCAGACGGCTACAAAGAGAAGAAACCATGCAAGAAGGAGAAAGGGAATGCAATTGAGTATTTCTATTGTCAAGTATAAACATCATGTCCTGAAGACCACCAACCAGCAGAACTACAATTCATGCGTATCAGGGAAGAAGAACGTTGGCTTTTTACGCAGGACAGAAATTACGTGGTTTACAGTCATCTCATGAAAAAGAAATACTAGCAGTTTTGATCCAGGAGTCTTTGGAAGCCACAGTTGTCACGGGGTCCAGTTCGAACGCATCCCTCGACCAGCAGAAGCTGTCGATATGGCGTTGCTTCATGCAGGCATTCACCTCCAACGGGAGGAGCGCACCCAGAACACAAACACCATAGGCAGGTTTTTGACGGTCATGAGGGAGCGCGACTTACCTCTGCCTTTAGTGGGAAGTTCGATATAACATCACATATTCTAGATGTACTGCACACACGAGCCTCCTCACTCGTAATTCCGCGTACTTTGGCGAATTCTTTGCGCCCGGGCTACTGCACAGCAAGAGATACCGCTACGGGCCCGCGAGCACTCGGACGGTGGTGAGCTTTCAAGACTGCTGGGTCCACGAGCCCCAGAAATTTGTATTACGGATCTACACGGAGTGGCTGTACAGCGGCAAACTGGACCGGCTGCTGATGACGGACGAAATCTTCGAGGACTTGGTGGGCTTGGATGTGTTTGGCGAGCAGGTTCTCGACGCGGTGTTCTGTAATGCTGTCATGGATTTGTTCACTAGGCTGCATGGGTGTAAGCGGTGTCTTGTACGCGGTGATGTTGTGGCGATGGTGTATGGTATGACGAGCAAGGGGAGCAAGTTGCGTGAAGTAGTTGCGGATATGTATGCGTACAATGTGGTGGAATATGGTTCTGGGCTGGGGGGTTTCGTGGAGAAGATGCCGAAGGAGTTCTTGGTTGATTTGGTGGTGAAGATGGCGAGTGTGAGGGGGGAGAAGAGCAGAGATTGGTGGGTACGGTTGGCGGAGAAAGGGTATTATGTGGAATAGAAGTGTAGGCTTGGGAGCTGAGATGAGGTTCAAAGCGGATGCCTGAAGCAACTATGGGGTTCTGGAAGAACCAAGAGTAAAGTGAGCATCTGAACAGATAAAAGTGCGATTTTGATAGTTCAATTGCCATTGGCCGGGGTATCGTGATGGTGAATTCGCTGTGCTGAGCTGCGTTTACGCTGCCACTGCTTGTTGTTGTGACTGCTGCGCCGATGATTGTATCTGGATGATCTAGACGAGTTAGCTGGGTGCTGGCAATGTTGGAGATCAACTACGCAGCGTACTTCTGTCTTCACGCCTTCGGTCCTATCCTGGATCCCTTTAATCTGCTTCTCGATGCGCTTACTGCTCGAAGTTAGCTTATCAGGTGATGTTGTTCAAGACACCACGTATGCTCACATTTCCTTGTCGATGAACTCCAAGCGCGCATTGACAGCCATGACAGCTTCTGTCTTGTCCTGCTTCAGTAGCACTGGGCCGATTTGTTTGTAGATATTCGCCTCGTCGTCGAGCATGTCAAATTCCTGCGGAAGCAAAAGTTAGAACCAACCACATTTCACCATGGAAATCACCATGCCTTCTTCACGGTGACGTTTTCCTGCTGCTGCGATTCGAGTTTCTGGCGAGCTTCTACGGCGGTCGAAAGCTCTACCCCACTATTAGTGATTGCTTGCCAACGGGGTTGAGTTGCTCGCCTCCTTGAAGACTCTGGTAGCTGTCAGAAAGCTCCTGCAGCTTCTTTTGAGCGTCTCCCATGGCTTGTGTGATGCTGAGTAACCGCTTGGAGAAAAGGTTTCCGTGAGGTGCGCGTGGAGCTCGCGACATTACATTTGGAGCTATCTCGGTTCGGCCTAGGGTGAAGGCGGGGCTCTAGCGGCCCATGGCAACCACCACGTGCAGAGAAACGCCGGGACAAGCTGCTTCCCTCACTCTATTTGCTCTGCGTCACACTCTGGCCGCTTTGCTCGCCGATTTGCGCATATCAACCCCCGTCGCTGTCGATCCCCCCACGAGGAAGCACGCGACGACCACGAGTGCCCCGCGCCCACGGCACCTCCGCTGTTGCGCCATCGACCTCGCTCGACCATAGACGCGCCATACGCGAACGTACCGCACGCACATCCCCTCTCTGCTGCGGTGTGTAGCCCAGCAACAGCGTGGAGATGAGCAATGCCGACTTTCTAGGGCGGGCCATTGACACGGTCAAAAAGGCCATCGAGACAGACACGGCGGGCGAATATGAGAAGGCATACCAGCTGTACTACAGTGCTCGTGGGTACCATACACGACCTGATGTACACGCCAGTGCTAACCTGACATAGTCGAGCTGTTCATGCTCGCACTCAAATGTATGACCACCGCCTAATAGCTGGTTGAGGCCTCCACGCGGGGGCACAGAGTAGGTACTGACTATGCCCAGGGGAGAAGAACCAAAAGTCCAAGGATATGATCCGCGGCAAGGTTGCCGAGTACATGGAGCGCGCCGAGAAGCTCAAACAACATCTGAATCAAAACGATGAGTCAAATCGCAAGAAACCGTCTGCCATGGGCGCAAATGGCAAGTCGACAGGAGGCAGTGGCAAGGGTGGAAAGTACGTACAGATGCGTGACGTCTGCGCTCTTACCCGCTGACAGGATACATAGAGACGACGAAGAAGAAGGCGATGCCGACTCGAAGAAGCTCCGCGGCGCGCTCGCTGGCGCTATCCTCTCCGAAAAACCCAACATCCGGTGGGAGGATGTGGCAGGTCTCGAAATGGCCAAAGAAGCACTGAAGGAGGCTGTCATATTACCAATAAAGTTTCCACATCTCTTCACCGGAAAGCGACAGCCATGGAAGGGTATATTGCTCTATGGACCGCCTGGAACGGGCAAGAGTTACCTGGCAAAGGCCGTAGCAACAGAAGCGAACAGCACATTCTTCAGTGTTTCAAGTTCAGACCTGGTCAGCAAATGGATGGGTGAATCCGAAAGGTATGTCACGTGGTTGTGGCAAGAGGCGCAATAGCTGACGTGCAACAGATTGGTAAAGCAACTTTTCGGCATGGCCCGCGAAAACAAACCCTCTATCATCTTCATCGACGAAATCGACGCTCTCTGTGGACCTCGAGGAGAAGGCGAATCCGAAGCCTCACGACGAATCAAGACCGAGTTGCTGGTACAAATGGACGGTGTAGGCAAAGACTCCAAAGGCGTACTCATCCTCGGCGCGACAAATATTCCATGGCAACTCGACTCGGCTATCCGACGACGATTCCAGCGAAGAGTACACATCAGCTTGCCCGATCTACCTGCGCGCATGAAAATGTTCGAACTCGCGGTCGGAAACACACCTTGCGAACTCAACCAACAAGACTTCCGAACACTAGCAGATCTCAGCGAAGGATACTCTGGTTCCGACATCTCGATTGCAGTACAAGACGCGCTCATGCAGCCTGTGCGACTCATCCAGACGGCAACACACTACAAGCCGGTGGAGGTAGAAGGCGTGGAAAAGTGGACACCATGTTCGCCAGGCGACCCGCAAGCGCAAGAAAAGTCATGGACAGATCTTGATGGCGATCAGCTTCTCGAACCTCCTCTCAAGGTCAGGGACTTTGTCAAGGCAATCAAGGCATCGAGACCGACGGTCAGCAAAGAGGATCTGACGCGGAGTGCGGATTGGACAAAGGAGTTTGGCAGTGAAGGTGCATAGTGAGCTGGTGAGTGAGAAGGAGCGAGTTGCAATTATCCATTACATAAATAGGAGCGCGGTGTTTCTGTGTCGGAATCGAGCGCGGGGAGAGTCATCTGGCATTCGACCTTTACTTCAATCAGTAGTTTCAACTGATGAATAAAAGGCCTGCACATATCGCATAGCATGCAATTCTATCTAAACACGGCGAACCGTGGAATGATGAGCGAATGGGGCTACAAGCAACAGGGAAATTTCGTTTGGGGGGGGGGGGGCGGGGGGGGGAATCTGTGATGAATAATCTAAATCAAAGCCGCACACCTTTTTCCAACTTCTTGCCCGAGGGAGACACTTAGGGGCCTTCATTCAAGGCGACCATACCAGCACCTCGTGCTCGTTTACTCATTCGTTCGTAGCTGCTCGTATCCTGAACGCCATTCCATGCATCATCGTACCGCGCTGCACCGTTCCAATCTAGCTTCCGGGCGAGTCTGAAGCCGCCCAGCGCCTAGCTGAAGTACGCTTGCGCAGTACGCTGTTGCTCCGGGGTTAGTGTGGCAGCTGCTTGGCTGAGATTGGTGTTTGTGGCTTGGATGAGGGCCTTGACCGAGTTGACTACGCGCGTTGCGGTTTGGCCTTGAAGTGTCTCGGCTTCGAGGGCTTGGATGACGAAGTTGAAGACTTTGGCCGGTTGAGAGAAGACGGCTTGGTTTTGTCTATGATTGCGTCAGATTTTGTGTTACACATGTGTACGCGGAAGAAAACTTACTGCTCGATCAACTGTGCCAAGAATGCATACGCATATGGTGTTGCTTCTTCGTCGTTGGTGATGGGCAGTGTGTCGATCCAGGCGGCGGCAACGTCTTGCCAGTTCTGGACCTTTGCAGCGTTGTAGTGCAAGATTTTCGCGATTGCCGTCGAAGCGTTCTCAGTTGCGAAAATGTCGTCGTCAGTACGCGAGTTTGGCCGCTGGATGACCTGGAACAGCATCGGTAACGAGCCAGCAGCGAAGTCTGACCACGCCTCGCCACCCTTGTGGGCTGCGACACCTACACCGTAGACGGCAGCCTGTCGATTCGCCGGCACATCGTCTTGCATGCCATCAATGAGTGGTTGCATAATGCGTTCATTGTACTTCCATGACTCGGGGCCACAGAACTCGAGCACATCGTCGAAGATGCAAATTGCCCATTGACGTTGGGTGGGATCTTTGTTGACCACCGCCATCGTGTAAAAGTCCATGAGCAACTCCCAGTGTGGCAAGAATGCGGTCCCCATGTTCTTGAAGATGGTGTGGAAAGCTTTGTTCATGTCTGAGAGCAAGTTCTGATCGTCTTCGATGGCAAATAGCATATCTTCAGACGCCTCCTCTCCGTCGTCGTTCTCAGCTTGCTCTTCCATACGCTCCTTGACGCGCTCTTGGTAGTCTTGTAGCACACTTCGGGCAGACTCAATGAAGGTAGCCATGTGTGCGCTTGTCAAGCAGTTCCGGCCGATACACTCCAAGCACTCGTAGAAACACTGGTACATTTCCGCGAGGGTATCAATCGCAGGTTCTGTGCTTAGCACTTCAAGTACCCGCTCAACAGTGCGCTCCCAGAGTTGGCCAAGCTGTGTCGATTCTGGACCGTGTGCTTTCTTGTAAGCGTTCAAGAGTGCAGGCACACACTTGGCGGATGCGACACGAACTGGATCGTGGAAAAAGAAGGCCAATCCGGGTAGCGCGATCTTCTCCATAATGTCGTTCACATATGGCTCGAAAACCTCTTCCAATACCTGTGCATAGATGACGATAAGCTCAATAGCCATGTGCTTGTCGTCAAGGATGCTTGTCTTGATGCCGATGACCTTGCCCTTCAAAGGTACAAGCTCCCAGCCCTCTTCATCCTGAATCTGTGCCACTTGGTCCTCATCGTCAAGAAGCTGAATATCGGCCTTGGCTCCAGCAAGCTCAGTCAACGGAGGAATCACGCCAGCAAGGAAAGGTACGAACTCGCGGCCAAGCACGCGGCACATACGGCCCCAGCAGTGAAGTAGATAGGATGCTTGTGGGTCATCTGGCTCGACCACGCTGTTCTGTATGCGTCCAAGTAACTGAACGAGATTCAAAGCATCTTGACCCATGCGGTCCTTGCCAACCGCAAGGGCGATAAGTGTCGCGCATTCCATGGCCTTTGCACGCAGGAGTCGGTATTCCTTAGACTGCTCCTCTTGAAGAACGTTGAACAGCAGAGGCATGAGAGTGTCGTAGTATTTGGAAAAAGCGGCCTCCGCTGAGTCGGCGACAGTTGCAATCGTGGACAAAGCCTGTTCTTGTACGAATCGCTTAGGGCTCTGCAGGAGCATAAGCAAGTGATTGAGTAGCTGATCCAGGTAGGGCTCAAGAATGTTCTTCTCTGCCTCTTCGCAGAAGTTGACGAGGGCGGCTGCAGCATGCGCCTGCACACGGGGCTCCGCGGACTCGAGAACCGGGATGATGCTCGGCAACACAACTTGGTGGTATTTCTCCTGCATGGTTCCGGCGAAGTCAGTACTCATCTGGCCAACGGCATTGCAGCCAGCCCATCGCACACGAGGGTGCGGGTCTCGGAGAGCAGGCAGGACCAGATCGAGGACTTTGTCGAGCTCGCCCACCATGAGCTCACGACAACCTTCGGAGATGGCTGAGATGGCCATAAGAGCCGCATGCCTGTCTCGCCACGCCGAAGAAGTCATCATGCGGGGCAGCCAGTTGAAGGTAGGAGGCAGAATCGCCTGGCCACCTAGTTTGTTGGCCAATCGGTCCATACATTGCTCTCCAGCCACGTGATTCGAGTCACTCTCCTCGTCGAGGTCCTCTGAGACGTTCCACTCCTCCGCATCATCATCATCAGTTCCGACATCCGTCATCAGGGACAGACATTGAGTGACCATGTCGTTGGTGAAATTGGGGTCTTTTCTGCACATTTGGGGCGCAGTGTCGGCGAATGTGGCCATAAGCTCGAGCGCATTCTGGCGAGCAGTTTCTCCAAGTTCCTTGTCCTGGATCACGGAAATGCTAAACTGCACAAGGTTGGTGAACAGGGGCTTGAACATCTTGGGCGCAACTTCGGCGAGGTCGATGAGCGAGATGAGGGCCTTGGTGAGCAGCTCTGCATCTCCGGTTTCTTTGATGGGCGGGAGGATGTTCAGGATTTCCGGGATGAGGGTGTAGTAGTTGGACTGGGTCTTCTTGGTGATGGAGCGGAAGAAGGACGCGAAGGCTTCCACAGCAGTAATTCGGACCTGGGCAAGGTGTCAGTTCAGTGTCTACATGGACCATGTTACTTACTGAAGTCTCGCTGTCGGCGAATCCGCCCTTGAAGGCAGTGACGACCACGTCCTCGTGTTGCTTCTCGATGATCTGTGGTGTTGTTGAAAATATTCTGAAGGCGTTCTCGCGCTGGGCGGCATCTTGCGACTGGCTGGCTTGGAAGAGGGCCCCGAGCAATTCTGGCCAGGCGAAACCTACACTAGTCAGCGCACATGTCGCTCGCTCTGAGCGATGATGCATTACCTTCGTCCGTGTGTTGTCGCGCAAGCTCAGCGACAGCGTCTCCGACCTTACTCCGGACCGAGTTGTCCGTCTCTTTGGCCAGACAGCCGAGCAGCTTTGCGCGGATCGCGTCGCGCTCGGGCTCTTGCAGGGTGAGGAAGAGGTCCGAGGTCTGGCCCGAGGGGGTTTTTCGCGGTTTTGAGGACTGGCGTCTGAAGATGACGGCAGCAAATGTTCGCGTCTGTTCATGGTGTAAGCCCAGGCTACCCCCCCGCGAGCGGCTCCCTGCGTACTGAAGTGTCTTGGGCCAGCTCAATCTGCTCCGACAAACCCATCAGCAGCACCTCGGGCCGCTGGGCGACCCATTCTTCGTTCAGCTGCTGCTCTGCGCCTGTTCGCTGCACGTTGTCGGGGGACTGCAGGCCTTGCAGCAGGCCGGCAAGCGCCGTGTGCACCTCCGCCGGGAGGACTGACATGTCGGGGATGTGTGGCAGGTGTTGGCGGGGAGCGGCCCCGTGGCGTTGCAGGCAGCGTCCGCAGGCAAGGGACTCAGCAGGTGCCGCGGTCGATGTGATGTGTGCGGGCTTGGGCACGTGGGCGCGGGCGAGCGTGACGCGTTGCAAGGAAAGGTCTGCTGTGTACACAAAATTGACTGCGCTGTGTTTGGGTTGGCGGGGCAGAAACGAAATGTTCCCCTGGTAGGGCCGCGGTGCGTCTTGTCCCACGGACCCACGCACCACACGCATTCACCCTGCTGCTTGGTAGCTCGTTCATGGCTGCCGTGGCTGGAGCTTGGAAGCGCGCACAAGGGAAATCGATTGGATCAGCTGTGTCGTGGGGCAATTTGGCTACGAGACTACTGCGACGACATCTAACTCCATGGATATAATACTCATGACAACCTTAGCAATGCAACTGCAGGGCACGCATCCAGCTTCCATTGCCGGGCAGGCCTTTCTCTACCTACTTGTCGCACGGCCGAGCACAAACACGCCGACGATGACCACTGCGAGCGCACCGATGGCTCCCGGCAAGAGCAAGTCATTCGGTATGCCCTGTATAAGCTCGGGTTGCTGTGCAGCAGGAGCAGCCTGATTCCGGCTCTTCGACTTGGGCCGGACCTCTTCTTCTGACTCGTCCGCCTCGAAATACTTCTTGCGGTTGCGGAGCACAGACTCTGGCGGGGTAACAGGCTTGGCCAGTGCAGGCTGCGGGTTGACCTCAGCGACCATGGGTGGCGTGTCTGGGTCGTGCACAAACAAATCGACCTTGTCACGGTGGGCCAGGCGTGAGAGACCGATCGCCTCAACCAGATCCTCGTTCGTCGTTATCGAAACCGTGTCTCCCTCGTTGTCAAGGTAGCTCAGCGCAAAGCCGGCCTTGGAGATCTTGCCGTCCTCGAAAGTGGGAGCACCTCCTATGGACTCGACTTCGGAACCAAGCTTGCTTGCCGCGTTGGCAATGAGTTCCTCAATGCCTGCAGAGGCAGTCACCTGCAGACGGTGAACACGGCCACTGGGTGCCTTGAACTTAAACGGGAACGGCAGGTCCTCGAGCGGCGTGTGAGGACCCCCAACGCCAGACTGAGATGCTGAATCTCCATGGTGTGATGCAGACTCATTAGGGAGCACGCTGTCACCTCGGTCATGTAGCCCAGGACGGTTGTCGTGTGACATGATCGATCGGTGGTCAGGCGCGCGACTACCGCCTTCACCAGACATCATCGATTCAGTCTCTGCATCAAGAGACAACCAGAATTTGTTCCAAGCAGGTCCCTCACTGTCCGTGGTGCTAATGTTGTTGATCTGGCCGAATTAGCCAACTTCAATATCAACGAGATGGAGAACATACTTGGTCAAGTGTGGCATACGTCAATTTAAGAACATCCACCATGCCAACAATTTCGCCAGCATCGCTCATTACAGGTAGGTTAAGATAGTGACCATCTGTAACAGGTTAGTTCCTGTGCATTCCGATCATTTCTATAGTCGGTACGTACCATGCATCTTACGAAGAGCAGACTGGATGCTCATGTCCATGGGCGCAAAGTCTGGGTGAGGTGTCATGACACGAACCACGCTGCAGGTCGCAGGATCAAGACCAGCAGCGATGACACGAAGTACGACATCTTTGCTGGTGAAAATTCCAGTGATCGACCCTTGGTCTTGGACCAAAACAGCAGTCGTGTGGTTCTCCTTCATAAGAGCAGCCGCTTCCTTGACCGATGTACGAACAGATACAGTCGTTGGTGGTAGTCCTGTCAAGACAGACTCCAGTGTAGGACCTGACATTTTCGATCGGATAGCCTCCACATATTGAATGATTTGTTGTGGCTGGCTAGAGCCTAATTCTGCCTGGACACCCTCCAGCGCATCGTACAGCTTGCGGGACGAACTGTATGCGCGCTCCAACTTCTCCATAGCATCATAAAAACATTTCGTGATGTCTAAAATACCCGAGATATCGTGATTCTCATCCATGACAGGCAGGTGGCGGAAGCCTTTCCTGACCATGAGGTCCAATGCATCGGTGGCGCTGGTATCCGTCTTTGCGCAAAGTGGGTTCTTGGTCATGATCTCCTCGATAGTCACGTCTCGCGCCTTGATGCCGGCGCCCACCACCCTGAAGGCCAGGTCCTTCGCTGTGAAAATACCAGCAATGCGGTCATCGTCGTCGGTGACCAAGACGCAGTCCTCCCTCTTCGCTGCCATCAGCTGCGCAGCCTCGGCAACGGTAGTCGACGGCTTGATCTGGAGGGCGGGGCTCGGCTTGAGCGCAAGAACTGTGCCCGGAGGTGCTTTCTTAGATAGTCGCACGCGGCCGCCCGGGGTCTTCTTCTTGTTCAGGTCCGTCTCAATCTTTCGTCGAATAGCCTGCGGACTGATAAGCACCTGTAGAGAACAGCCGGAACACGGTACTCACCTCGTCCCTTTTGGACATTTTGGCCCTGCTGGCAGTGAGAGTTGAGCCGCCGGCATCGCTTTGTGCAACCTGTGACGCATGCGTGTCAAGTGCTGGTCGTGGGATGGCGGAGGGGCTGTTGGAGAACGGCGCTCCGCCGGCGGGTTGATTACGGCTGGCCTTGGGCGTCCCACGCATGGTACCGGTATGCGACATGGTTGTGGTTGTGCTGCTTCTGCTGGCAGTAGAGGGGCTCTGGTTGGTGGAGGGGGGGCCAGTCGGGGGGGTGGTCTGTTGTGTTGCTAGGGTCGAGGAAAGCAACGCGATTCACTGTGGCAAGCGCCGAGGCCTGTGATCACACAGGCGGTGCGAGGGCAATGATCTCAGCGTGACTGGGATGCGACCTCAGGAGACGGCGGGTGAGTTCGCAGCAGAAGATTTGACCGGGCCTGCATGCCAACGCACTCTAGACTGGAAATGCTACTTGTGCACGATGTCAACAGTGGGCAAGACGAAGCGGTGACTGACTAGCGCAGCAACCACAGCAGCAAGTCGCTTGAACTGCAGGACTGATACTCCGTACAGCAATGCGGGACGCAAGGCCCCGTATGCATTGCAGCTGCATGGACAGATTCACCAGACAGTCACCTCTATTCCAACAAAGCCCCGTCGTGGGCCTTGCTCAAGTGTGGACTGCTGGTTGTTATGAGGCTCAAATACAGTATGTTCAGTTCATAGCGTCTCTTGAGGATGTGAAAAGAGAGGTGAGCGAGAGCAAGCATTCCTTTCAGTACATTACACTACAATTATGCAGTACCCTTAGAATGTCTAGGTACTATGGAAAGTGGGCGTGTTGTAGCCTGCGGCCGGACTCGGCAATGATGAAAACGATTGATTACAAGATTAGATCGCACCCCTGTCTGCGCGCTTGGACGCTCCATAAGCGAGGAATTTCGACGCACACCACTTGCACCCAGCTCGAACGAGAACTCTCCACGACAACCCCATTTGCTGACGTTTAGATTCCACATCTTCGGTACGCACCACGAGCTGTTTTCTGTCGGACCAGGCGCTCACGAATTCCAGAATCAGCCCATCATGGTCAAGAAGCGAGCGTCCAAGTATGCACCACCGAAATGACGACGAACATGGCGGGAGAGGCACGGCTAACACCACCGCAGCGGCCGTAACAAGAAGGGTCGCGGCCACGTCAAGCCCATCCGTTGCTCCAACTGCTCGCGATGCACTCCCAAGGACAAGGCGATCAAGAGATTCACCATCCGCAACATGGTCGAGTCGGCTGCTATCCGTACGTCAACATCAGCCATCCTCCCCGCGATTGCAGAGACCGCTACAATGGCAATCCCGAGAGCCTGGACTGACAACCTGGACAGGTGATATCTCCGATGCCTCCGTCTTCCCTGAGTACACCGTCCCCAAGATGTACTTGAAGCTCCAGTACTGCGTCTCGTGCGCCATTCACGGAAAGATCGTGCGGTACGTTTAAAGTCGAGCAATCGGGATCCATACAAGGCCTAATAGTGCTCCAGTGTCCGCTCCCGAGAGGGCCGCCGCAACCGTGCCCCTCCCCCACGTGTCAGGTACAACAAGGACGGAAAGAAGATCAACCCCAACCAGGCGGCTGCTAAGACGACCACCGCATAAGCAAGGGACGACATTTGTGGGGAAGACATGACTTCGGCGCTTGGTGCGGGTTTTACGGTTCCAAGGGAATCTCATGCTGGGAAAACCATGAATCCATGGAGGTTAGGGCCGGCCAAATGATGAATCAAGGTTGCAGGCTTACTCAAGTGGGCCGCATTGAGCACCAAGAGCTAGCTATGAGCTTGTAATGAATATCAAGTCGATCTGCACCACGCCCATCGCTCGAGTCGTGATGTTCTGTACACTACCTTGGCATAATTCGGGGATGCCTTGTCCCGTTTCGTTGCAATCGTTGACGTCGAACTGGTCGTGCTAACCACGCCTCCAAACATTGCGCACACTATCAATCGTTGCGCTTCCCGTCCCCTTGATCTTCTTCACCATCCTGCATATTTCCATTCGCCGGTTCCGGCTCGGTTGTGTCCCAATCTTCAGCGTTCTCGTCCCAACGTTCCAATTCCTCGTCCATCGTCGGACGCACCACGCCGCTTTCCTGACCTTCGGTCGAATCTCCGAGCTCGACATCCAAATCATCGTCTCCTGGAACAGCTCCATACCCCCGCGCCGCACGCTTACGCTCCAGCATGCGCTTGTGATACCAGTTACACAGTGCAAGAGCGCTCACGGAACCTAGCACGTTGGCGAGTACATCATAGTAGTCGAAGTCGCGGTGTATCTACTTGCACGTAAGCATCTGGATACTTGTACATCAAGGTCAAGACTGCAGGGAGAGATCCGGCACTAAGCCATGGCAGCCACCTGGAACATTGTAGCCTTTCACATCTCCAATCCAATAATCCGAATCGCGCATTATCTGCCCAGGGAAAAGCGCAACTAACCGGCAATAGTCCCTGCACAACCTCACTCACGCATCCCAGCGCCAGTGTGCACACAGTAAACGTGAGCTGCAGCACCTTGCGCCTCGATGTTTCCAGAATCCAATAGAACGAGAGTGTTATGAGAGAGAAAGCAACAAAGTGCAAGACTTTGTCGGACTGCTTGTACGTCGGGATCGTGTAGTCAGGCGGTGAGAAGCCAGCGGCAGCGGAGATGAACAACAGCAAGACGAAGGCGGCTGACGGATATGTCAGCTTTCTGTAAGGTCATGCCAATGTTGGCAGTTTCCGTTGTCCATGGATATGTGAGGCTGCATATACTCCAGGCTCAGGCAGCGTGCCGGAAGCCCAGGTATCACGCAGCACATCGGGCATTCAAGCACACCTACCAGCGAAGGGTTTTCGAAACCGCATGTTGTGTGCACCCGGCGTGGCGTTATAATTGATTGATTGGCATTGTCTGGGCTTCAAGCACAGCGGCGGGGTTCGGGCGAGGTTGTGGTGACGTTCCTTCAACGGCGGACTGGCACAGCGGCACAGCTGGCTGAGCGCTAACCTCAAGCTGCTTGGGACGGATATCACGTGTCAGTGGACCCCGGACTGATTGATCGCCGCACACCGTTTTTGTGGGTGAAGGACGCAGGTACACAGTGCTTTTTGGAGATTGAGCAGGGGTGGGAGGAGTTATCTCGAGTCCTTGCGGATTCGAGTGAAGCAGGCCTGTTTGCACTTGCTATGAGTAAGACTTTGATCGTGCATGCAGCGCAGCTTTTACTGCACTTCCGCGAGTCTTTGAGCAAGTGTAAACCCCCCCCCCCCCGCGCTTACATGGCAGTCTGTAAGTCTTATCTCGATAAGTACATATTGGCTTCAGAAGATACCACGAAATGACGTGGATTTCGTCGAGTACTGTCCCCTGTGGACAAAAAGCGCCCTGCCGAAACCGCACAAAGGAAACAGATGCAAGCAGAAACCCAGAAGAACAGCCGCAGTATGAAGGAGGCACAAATGCTAGGAGAAGTGATTTGCATTGCTTTCCCCCACAAACTATCGAGTGAAGGCAGTTTGATATTGGGGAATGATTCTGGGGTCAACGCTAGCGAGGTAGGGTCGGACTGGCGACTGGCTGTATGCGGAAAGCGCAACCTCCCCAGCGTCCCTCTCCTCATCGCGAGCCGGCAGCACATTCGGCCATCAAGGCACGCGTCATACCATCGCTTTCCATCACAAATCCATCTCCGCCCCACTTGTCCGCCGCAGGGCTTCTTCCATGCTTGCTTTCAGCGCGTCGCGACTCCTGCACGCGGTTGCAAGTGGCCCTGAAGGCGGCTCTCCCATGCTGTGAGGCCGTGCCAAGCTTCACCACCCCACAGCCTGCGAACGACATGTCGCTCGCTGCATCAACACATCGCCCGTCCTCCCGAGAACGACCCAGCCATGCCCGCTTCCTACATCAACCGCTTAACGCGATGCGCTTGCGCACACCCAATGCGCCACTGAGTGAAGAAGCCATGTCCAACGGCTCCAACGCGAACAACCTGGGGGAGGGCGTCGGCATCACCGCGGAGGAGGATCCCAGGGCAGCGCGTTGGCACGAGCACTATCTGCGCACCGAAGCGCGCCTGAACGCGGTGCTCGGGGGGGACTGTGGCGATGATAGCCTTGATGCGCTGGACAACGGACCCAAGTCGTCGTCCTGTGATGCCCCGGCGGCGCATGACGCGCGCCCTACCGTTACACCGAAGAAAGCCGCCCGCGCAATTGACGAAGACGACTATGGCGATGACGACGAAGACGACGAAGAGGATGACACTCGCACCTCGCCGCTGCTGTCGAAAAGCATTCCCAGCGCCACTGCTGCCACCTCCCTCGGCACGCCAAGCCTTCGTATACCACCCATCTCCAACAGACTCGGGACCGAGCGAACAAGCACGCCTTTGTCAGACCATGTCAAGTCCTCGGACGACGTGCGCAAGAAGCTGCAGCAGGACAAGAAAGCGGCCGAAGATGCTGCGAAGCGCAGTTTCAACACCCTGTTCTATACCTTGGAGAGCGACCGCGATGCTATGCTGGAGCAGCAGAAACTCGACGAACTTGACCGACAAGTGGAAATAGAAACATCTGGTCCTTCTACAAACGCTCCCGCAAACAGCGGCGTCGCTGCTCCCCAGCAGGGCACCCTGAGCACCACGAACCTCGGCGCCTCCAGCCTTACTCTCAAACATCTCATCTCCCGTATCGACGCCCAGCGCGACAGAGTGCACGCGACCGACGCCCAACTACGAAGTCTGATAAGCGAAGTGCGCAAGAATAGGAGCAAGTGGGCGAACGAAGACCGAGTTGGCCAGGAAGAGCTGTATGAGAGTGTGGAGAAGGTTCTCATGGAACTTAAAGCCGGCGAACACGCGCATCCTTTCTTACAACGCGTCAACAAGCGCGAGGCACCCGACTACTACAATGTCATTAAGCAACCCATGGATATCGGCACAATGATGAAGAAGCTCAAGCAGCTTCAGTACAAGTCCAAGAAGGAGTTCGTGGACGACCTGATGCTAATATGGTCCAACTGCCTGAAATACAATGCCGACCCAAGTCATTTCCTACGGAAGAAGGCTCTACACATGAAAAAAGAAACCGAGAAACTCGTGCCACTCATTCCGGACATCACAATTCGCGATCGCGCAGAGGTCGAGGCTGAAGAGCGAAGGATGCGCAACGGGGATGCCGATGCTGATGGCGCCGAAGACAGCGAGGACGGTACGTTTTGAGGTGTTTGAGACCCTACAGTCTGCTAATATGTAGACAGAAGAGCCTATCATGGCTTCGCGAGGCCGCAAGGCGCCGAGTAAAGGTGGCAAGGGCTCAAACAATGCCAGGAAGGCACTGCCAGCTGGTCTGGAAGGTACACCCGGTCCTGAAAGCAAGCGGCCTGTGCCATCAATCAATAGCGCAGTTTCGAATCTGAAAAATGGGTTTTTAAGGGCGGATTCGGAGATGGAGGGCAGCGTAAATGGGTTTTCAACACCTCCACCAGGAACCCTGACACCTCTAGGACCCAGCGGTACGTCAAGAAGCGGTCTACACGGTAGTCAAGCCGACATTTCCGAAGTGGATGGAACCGGCACCTCTTTTAACGGGTTTGCCCTGGAGGAAGATGCTGATCTCGATGACCTGGAGTACAAGACGTGGAAACAGGTCACCAAGAAGGACCGAGCAACGATCGCAGCCGAAAGACATAGACTGTTTCGCGATGACAAGCTCCAACCAGAGGAACCCGCTGTACTGCGCACAAAAGCCGGTATGCGCAGATGGTTACGGCATCGCAAACAGGCCATCGAAGAAGAAGCAACATCCGGACCAAACTTGCATCCAGACGGTAAAGATGGGGTCGCCATAGCCAAGGAGTCTCTCGCCGAAGGTATCGAGGGCGAAGACGAACGCCAAATTCCAGATTATTACGATGCAGTTTGTGCTATTCCGGATCTCAACGAAAGACTTCAATGGGTCGAGGATGCACACGGTCACGTTGTTCAACAATTCGAGGAGTACATGCGCATCTTCCCTCAGGGCCAGTTCACGACTCCAGACAGCGGACTGGCCAAGAAAATGGAGGCCAATATGCAGTCGATGCAGGACACCAGGAAGATCTGCGCCAAGATTGGTATTGTCAAACAAATGCAACTTCAGTCGCAACTGTACCAAAATCAGTTCCAAAGATACGAGCCACAGCCATTTATGGAGACGGACATAGAACCCATGGTTGTATCTGAGGAGGGTGCTCTTATGGCGCCTCTTGTTTGCCGCGCTGCTCTTCAGCGCAGCGTTGGCAAGATCTTTTACCACGCTGGTTTCGAAGAATTCCAGCCTTCCGCTCTTGATGCCGTCACCGATGTTGCGGCTAAATTTTTTCAGAACCTCGTGGCTAGTCTAGGCATCTATCACGAAACACCAAAGATGAAGTCTGATGTACCCATTACTCTATCAAATGGGAAAAGCACAGATTGGACGCCACGGTTCACACAGGAGGAGGCAGTGTTACATGCTCTCCATGCTAATGGCGTTGACCTCGAAACGCTGGAGACCTACGTCAAGGACGACGTCGAGCGTCTTGGGACCAAGCTTACAGGCATGCATGACCGAATGCGCTCGTACTACGCTGAGCTTCTTCGACCCGCTATGGACAACGTCGGACAAGACGGAGCTGGTGCCTTCAATGATGGCAGCGAGCAATTTGTTGGCGGCGATTTCGCCGAGGACATTGGCGAGGACTTTTTCGGTTTCAAGGAGCTTGGACTGGACAGAGAATTCGGGCTTACCTTCAGTGTACCTTTGCACTTGTTGCAGAATAGGGTGCACAATGCCTATGCCAGGCAAGACAATAAGTATGTGCAATCAATTTCCCTATTGGGGTCATTATTAACTCCAGCAGCAACACGGCCACTACCGGCGTCGTTATGCCTGAGCCACCGAGATTCGAGTCTGTCACAGTTCAGAGCGTTGAAGGCCAGATTGGTCTGGTCCAGAGTTGGCTGTTCAGCAAACTGCATGCGAACGAAAGCCAACCTTTGGTTGAAGATGACGAGCTGCCGCTTAAGCAGCGTTTTCCAAAGCCTCGTCTGCCTCCTACGGGCAAGATTTCGAGTCCTCGCAAGCGTCCTCTGAGAGAACAACAGCAGATGGCCCGTAAGAAGCGCAAGCTGGACGAAGAGAAGGACAATACTAGCAATGACGGCAATCTCACCAGAGGGATAGGCAAGCCAATTGGCAAATTGAAACTTGAGCCATCACAAAAAGAGAATTCTGGTGTCCAAGAGCCAGAGAAGGAAGACGGCAGCGCTCACGGTATGCCGAGTCCACCCGAATCGTTCTAGGTCATCGATTCCGCGGTTTGAGCGCCACTCGCGCGAGTCATCGTGCTCGCCAAGTACGCTTTCGGTGTTGGCGAAATATTTACCTCACCACATATTCCGATTCAGCATCATCCTGGGGACATCAGTATACCCCGATTCCAAAGTCATTGTTTAATCAAACACTCGTCTCATTTCTTCATGCCTACACACGGCGCATCAGGACAAAGGCGGGGTTTTTTTTCCTCACGAAAGGCAAACAGTCAATATCGGCGTTTTCCCGCATGACACCGCTTGGTGGTCACATCCATGTTTTCGTAAAGGATAGGTGGTGGGTCCATGATTGTATACCCATTGCATCGACTCGCTTCTCGTTTTCGCGTCAGCCCGCATATCGCGACAATATGGTTTTTCAAGACTGGCTTAGTGTTTTGTTTGTAAATATGGACATCAAGCCATGGAAATGCCCATGTCATTCAGATAGTCAAAATGCTTCAATGCATCATTCTCGTCAAACTTGTGTGCTTGATTTCTTAGTATTGCGAGGACGACGTACTCAGCAGCCCGACGCCCAGGCAGACACAAGAACATGTTTTGGTCTTCACAAGAGACGAGACGTAATGGGTGTGCCAAGTTACTGTAGTGGTTGATTACGTAGTTTTGTAACATTGATTGTGTGCTTGTTTTTAGGCTACCAGATGAGGACCCTTGCTGTGCATCTCGAGATTCCCAGCCTAGAGCTGATGCCTACACGTCCTCGAACACAGGAACTTTCGTGGACTACGGGATCTCGATATGCCGCACGAGCCTGTAACATGTGGCAATTGCCATATGATATTGTGTACGCAGAGTGAGCTGAGCGTATCAACCAAGCTTAAGAAGAGGTGAGAGCAGTGAAAGAGTCGCCTATTCAAGACTCTTCGTACAGTGCGTCGAAGACTTCGACGTCATGGAGGCTCGGAATGATTGCTTCCACGATGTAGCGTGTGGACTTGTTCTCGAAGTGATACCTGGACCCAAGGCTAGCCGAGCTGGAAATTGGATGCCTTTAGCGCAGTCTTTTCCTTGCCCCGAACCTTCATTCCACTACCGCTCTCGACATGACATTTACGAACCCTCTGATGCAGCTGTTCGTTTGAGACATAACAGCTTTGATGCTAACGGTGTGATTCTCGCAGTCAAAAGTAGCAATCGCTGCGCACTTGGGCTTAGTGCCACGACACGAGACCGGTGGATCGATTTCCTTCTTGCACTTGTCCACGCTACAACCAACCTCAACTCGTGCGCAACTCACTGCACGGCGACCAACAAAGGCGTTTTTCGTCATTCTTGTTATCGCAAAACACTTCTGTTTCCATCCACTGCACGCGCCCACGGCTTTCGACTGCTGTTTCAACCATTTATGTCGCTTGTCCTCGCACCCTCCACCAATTTTTCGAGCAAAATGGCGCCCAACGGTCACACGTCGTCAGGCTCACGATCTGCTGACCGCTCAGCCAAAGGCGGCATGCGTGCATCATGGCTCAAGAGACGCGGTAGTGCTGAATTCAAAAGCTGGCAAGCAGAAAATCCAACGCAGCATATCGACTACGATGCCTGGAAAGACTCCGAGCACGTCGAGGGAATGTCTTTGTACTATGCTGCGATGCAAATTTGGGACGAGACTGATTCCAGCGTATGTCATCCATTTCTTCTTCGGCTTTGCGCATGGCTCTAACAATACACAGGAGGCAGAGGTGGAGCACCTGAAGGTCGAAGGTCGCCCTCGTGCTGTGCGTGCTCAATCAACACGCGAGCCGAAGAAGACAGTGAAAATGAACGGCAATGGCCTAGCTCGTTCCGTCGGATCTGCAACACCATCTGCAACGGCGCATTCGGAAGACCTCAATCTTTCTGGGCAGAAAAAGAGGAAACAGAAGAAGAAGTTTCTGGTAAGTTGCTTCTCTTATGTGGTACGACCACGACTGCTGACACGTCCAGTCTGAAGAAATGGTGGCATCAGACGACAGCGAGGACATCGGCGCGACTACGCCCCTCGCTGAGGCTACTGCGCCTTCAGCTCCGACAATTACGCTCAGTGGCCGACGTAAGTCTTCTAATCGAAAGCCTCGGAAGAAGCCTATTGTAAGTGATCTTTCCCTGGCGTTGGCATTAGTTACTGACCGCCAACTAGTCTGAAGAAACAATATCGCCTGAAGATGAAGTAGAAAATCCAATGGCACTGAACGGAATTGTTACTCCTGCAATTGCATCGCCCTTGCCTGTTCGCTCTGGTACGTTTCGTGAAATCTTCATGTTTATAATGTACCCTATCATTCCTAGTGAACAGCAAACGCTTTAGACGGGAGCTTTGCTCTTTCTTAGCGTAATTCGAATTGAACGCGCAGTGTATTATTCGATGACTCTCTAACTCTTTGACAGCACCTATACCCCCTGCAAAAGCACAGTCACCGCAACCAGTCAAGAAATACATTCTTAAGCTCAGCACGAGGAAACCACCGAAGAAGAAGATCATGGTAAGCGTTGCATCATGTCTCGAAGTGAAGTAGTTAATTTTTGATAGTCTGCGGAGACGGTGCTCGATGATGACATTGAAGAGGATCACACTTCGGCCGCAGCACCTGGTATCGCTGCCCCCGCCTCAGCTCCGTCTCTATCTATTGCCAGTACAGTAGCACGACCTAGTGGTGCAGATTCTGCAGCCGGTCCGTCAGAAGAATCAGCTGCCGCTACAAGACGCGGGCTTCGTGCTCGTAGACCTGCACAGCAGCGGCCGTATTCATACGATATGGAAATCTTCGAAGAGAGTGAGTCTGATGGGACCGAAGAGCAGCCAGTAGCTCAACCATCGTCAATCGTACCGAGTAGGCGGGTATCTGTTGCTTCACTCAGTATGGAACCACTTGGGCAACTGGATCCTGAAACACTAGCCATTCTTCAGGGTGCAGTGGACCTCGAACCTGAAGGTGAAATGGACAGTCAACGGCGACCAAAGCACTTCAAGGGCAAGGGCAGGGCCTGGAAGAAAGAGGAGTCTGATGAAGACGTGGAATTCAATCCCACCAAGAAGAAGAACGCTGCCAGGGCCAAGGCAAAGGCGAAGGCGCAGGCGCAACAGCAGCAGCCAAAGAAAAGGGGTAGACCCAGAAAGAGCGGGCTATCGGAAGATGTCATCCGAGACGACTCGGAGGCGGGATCACCTGCGCAGACAGTAGACGCCAGTCCTTCACCCGCTGCACCAGAGAGCAGCACGAAGAAGACGCGCAAACCAACCCGAAAAAGCGTCCTGTCCGAGGCGCTCGTGCACGACGACTCGGATGGCCAAGAAGCAGCAGGTGATGCCCAGGCTACTCCAGCCACGACGACACCCGAGATATCTACCCCCGCGGCTAGAAAGCGAGGGCGGCCCAGAAAGTCGGATCAGAGCACAAGCTCCAAGGAACACGACGAACCTGTGCAACACATCTCGTACACGCCCGACGGCTCACCGAACAAATCCTACACCCCCATACGTGAGCCGACGCAGCGTCTCGCGGGGACGGAGCTTTTGCCGACTCCTGCGCTGCCGGAAAGTAGGAATGGGTCGGCGCCTGGCACGCCGTGTGGGATCGAAGCGCATATGGCGAGTGTGAATGCCGATGACGATGATGATGATGAGATGGAGCTGTGTAAGTTGTCACACGCTGCTTTTTCGACGTCGTGCTAACTGTTTCTTGAGAATTGGGTGGCGTTTGCATCGGCGCTGTGATGGAAGGTGTGGGGACAATCAATCGTGTTGGTGGAGGATATTCCACGAGGCTTTATGCGGGATGTTGGAGTTTGCGGGATCATGGGGGCTTTCGAGGACGAGGATTATGTTTCGATGGCGAGTAATAGATTCTTTTCCTTTGTTTCATGTACACACATGTATATATATATCTCTCTGGTTTATTGTGTTGGGCCCTCGGGTTGCTTGTGCAAAACTCGGGAATCCATCCTTGTTCGTTCGGGATCATGTGTTGCGTTGCATAAACATGCTTGTGTTCGTACATGTTGGTTCTGACAAGCACATGTGGCTACCCACAGATGGCGCCCAGCTTTTTCATCGCTCACCTCATGACTTGCAACCCCCTCAACTTCAGCAGGTAATACGCGATTCCGAACGCCAGACCGCCCAGATGCCCTGCATGCCCGATGCGATCGTTTGCGTTGTTCAAATAATATCCATCGTAGACGGCATAGCCCAAGACCAGACCCCACAACGGCACAGGTATGATGCCGTAGATGGCGACTGTTGCCGTCGGCGTCAAACAAGCCGCCGCACTCGTGATGCCCATGACGACACCCGAGAAGCCCAAGCCACGCCCGTAATCCACGCCCTTGCCACCAGTCACCAGATACCGCTGATACAAGTAGCCAAGCGAGCCCGTGACGCCGGAGCCAAGGGCAAGAGTCAGTAAGCGCGCGGGGGTGATGATGGGCGCAGAGCAAAGGAATTGGCCGAGGTAATACGTCGTGAGCATGTTGGCGCCCAAGTGCCAAATCTGGATGTGGGAAAATGCGCTCGTGAGCAGGGTCCAGTACATGCCGTTGTGAAGCACGTCGGTGTAGTTGCATGTCCAGTTGCGCATGTGCTTGAGCCAGGGTTGGGGGAAACCGGATTGCGACTGCGCTTTGGCGTACATGGCGTAGCCGAAGACGGCGATGTTGACGCCCATGAGCGAGTACAGGACGTTAAAGTTGGCCTTTTGGTTGGCGGCCAAGGCGTCGAAGGAGGTGTGGAAGCGCCGGGACAGTCTGGTGGGGTTTGGGCGCGGGAAGGGGGCGTGGGAGGGGGAGAAGTAGTTTGTCGTTTTGGAGTGGATGGGGCGGGATGAGCGGAGGGTATGGAGGGGGTTGGATGGGCGGGAGGTCCTTAGCAGGCGGAGGAGGTGGGACATGGTGCTGTTGAGGAAGAAGAGGAAGAAGCCTTCAGGCGAGATGTCGAGTTTAAGTGGAAGAGGTGGATGGGGGCAGTCCTGGGGGCGAGATGCAATGGTTTGAGACTCGATACTGGATCAAGCAGCTTCAGCGGAGCAAGATTGTGGAAATATGAGATTGTGAATCTGAGGACTGTATTGTATCAGCTTCGAGACTGGTTTGCTGGGGATAGGGATATTGTGGTCCTTACTGCAGGTCTGATGATGTTCATATGGTCCTTGACGTAGCCGAGGACAGGGGTGAATATTCAGGCGACACTGCTCATAGGCCTGGTTTCCCAACCGAGGGGGAGAAAGGCAAAGTGCGAGTGAAGGCACAAGCACGTGAGTGAGTGAAGGAAGAACGCTGCAGCTGTACCTATCTGTACTTGGAGAAGGGGAGGTGTGTAGTGTTCGTGGCCAACCGAGAAGCTGCACGGGCCTGCCCTCACCAGCCTCAAGCTGCTTTCGGCATAAAGAAAGCCTGCTTGATCTCGACACCACCACACCACCGCGCTCTGTCTGCACAAAATTGAGCACGCACACGCACACGCACACTCGACCCCACTAGGCCCCCAGTAAACCCTCCTGCGCGCACCCGAGTCTGCGCCCAGCCCGCATCGCACAACGCTTCCGAGGCAAAACACTGCACCTGCCCACTTCCACTTGATCGCACCTGCCCAATCCTACTTGATCGCACCTGCTTCCTCGAGCCATCCCACACCCACCTCCACCTCCACCTCCACCTCTCGGCCCGGCCACCGCCCACACTTCCACCACACGCCCCGCACTGCCGCCTGCGTTGTCGCCATCGCTGAGCCCAATTCTTAGCATTCACTCTTCTCAGGCCCTGACCCCCTGGACACCCTCCCCTTCCCGCCTTCGGTGGACTATCACAATGGCCTCGCAAATCACCAACCAACTAGCAGCGACAAAGCTGAGGTGCGTGGCTGCTGGCTGTTGACCAACGTGCACTAATGAGGCGACAGTGACGCAACACCTGCGACGGGTGGAGACTGGAAAGATGGCCTCAAGGCACCCGCAAAGGATGCGCGGCCACAAACAGAGGTGAGGCTGGGCGTGCCAACGGGCGCGTGTGCTGTCGCTGACCACTTGCTGCAGGATGTCACGGCGACCAAAGGCCTCGAATTCGAAGACTTCTTCATTCGGCGCGAACTCATGATGGGCATCTTCGAGGCCGGCTTCGAGAAGCCGTCGCCCATCCAAGAAGAGACGATTCCAGTAGCGCTTACCGGCCGCGACATTCTTGCGCGAGCCAAGAACGGCACCGGGAAAACGGCCGCCTTTGTAATCCCCACACTCGAGCGCGTAAATCCAAAGCTCCCCAAGACGCAGGCCCTCATACTCGTACCGACCAGAGAGCTTGCTCTGCAAACATCGCAAGTATGCAAGACGCTCGGAAAGTATCTCGGCATCAACGTCATGGTGTCCACCGGCGGCACTGGGCTGAAGGATGACATTATTCGGCTGAGCGAGCCCGTCCACATCATTGTCGGAACACCAGGCAGAATTCTCGACTTGGCTGGCAAGGGAGTTGCTGACCTCTCTACTTGCCAGACGTTTGTCATGGACGAGGCCGACAAGTTGTTGTCTCCGGAGTTCACCCCAGTTATAGAACAGCTGCTCGGTTTCCATCCAAAGGACCGCCAGGTCATGCTGTTCAGTGCCACGTTTCCCATAGTCGTCAAGAGCTTCAAGGTAATATAGCCCCAGAATCACGACAAGGTATCCACTAACCCTATGCAGGACAAGCACATGAACTCCCCGTACGAGATCAACCTTATGGACGAACTAACACTGCGCGGTATTACACAGTACTATGCCTTCGTCGAAGAGAAGCAAAAGGTACACTGTCTGAACACCCTCTTCAACAAGCTACAGATCAACCAGTCCATCATCTTCTGCAATTCCACAAACCGCGTAGAGCTTCTCGCCAAGAAGATTACCGAACTTGGATATTCTTGCTTCTACTCGCATGCACGCATGCTGCAGCACAACCGCAACCGCGTTTTCCATGACTTCCGAAACGGCGTCTGCCGTAATCTTGTCTGCTCTGACCTCCTGACCCGTGGTATAGATATCCAGGCTGTCAACGTCGTCATCAACTTTGATTTCCCCAAGAATGCCGAGACTTACCTGCATCGTATTGGTCGCTCCGGTCGTTTTGGACATCTTGGTTTGGCCATTAACTTGATCAACTGGGAAGACAGGTTCAATTTGTACAGGATCGAACAAGAGCTTGGCACTGAAATCCAGCCCATCCCTCCAATCATCGAAAAGAACCTCTACGTCTACGACTCGCCTGAGAGTATTCCTCGTCCCATCTCAAGCTCGCAGCGCCAACCGGGTCAGCCGCAGGATCAGGATGGCACTGTGGCGCGTGGCAGCCAGGGTCAAAACTCTCGAGGTAGCTACCGTGGCGGACGAGGTGGCGGCGGCGGCCAATTCCAGGGCCAACGCCGTGGGCCCCCACAAGGTCAAGGTCAGATCCAGCCGGCTCAAGGCCAAGGTCAACAACTACGTCCCAATGGTCAACAACCTCAAAGCCAACCTAGGCGGCAGCCTACAGGCCCTCCTCCAGCCACCTAGTGGGAGAAATCCTGGTGGGAGCATCGAGAGATGGAGGATGTGTTGACCAGTTGTCTAGCAAACGCTGGTGGATATCATCCAGACTTCTTATCATGATTGTCTTTCCCAGGCACCTGGCATTTGCATCTGGTTTTGCTCTATTCGTGCATATTAGAGCTTGTTTCATTTACGACTACGACTACTTCGCAATCACTCATCGGTTATCTGGTACGAGAGATCTGATATTACCCCATCAGGCCTCACAAATTGGGATACCGGCGTATTTGGGGACTCTCTCGGACTATCCTATTGCTACTGTATTATACCACGGTCGGGCTGGGATCGAATTTGCTCCCTTATCGGTTGGCTGGTCTTGCCGACTTTCTTTCACGATGGCAGTGGTCCATCACATCTGCGGAACGCATTTTGTGAACTGCTCTTTCTTATTTGTTTTCTCTTCTTCTTCTTCTTTCTTTCAATACTCAGTCAATGTGGCCGGTCGACTGCTTCTCAAAAGTCTGGCTTCCCTGCAAGGAGGCCACTCAGCCATGAGCCGACATTTCATGTACGTCATAATGGCTCCCTCAAGATCCTGGATAACGCAGCTCCTCTTGAGCTCTACTTCACGACCACTCGCGACACGAACATCTCATCTCTCTCATCATCTTCAGTTTGAGATTGGAACTGGAGAACCCAACATCAACTCTCAACGCCCGTTGGACATTGCGCTATTCTTGCGCACCGCCTACACCGATTTCTTGCGGCACCTCTCCCTCATCCGGTTCACCGCACCTATATGAGCGCTACTTGTCGGCTCGTCGTCATGTTGATCAACACCTTGTCCCATTCGTGGGTCAGGAGGGCCACGGCATTGTGGGTGGACGTCTGCTGACCACGGTCACGCAGGAGCCTTGCAGCAACTTGACTAGTTTTTACAGCGCTCTTGTGACCATGGCACAAATTCGGCAATCCCGCCACAGTAGTAGACACTCAACGAAACCTTATCAGAACACAACAGAAAATATCAAAAAATACTTCAAGGCGTGGTTGGAGAGTCGTAAGCGGAAGACATTGTCCGTATTTTATGACGGTACATCGTCAGCATATGTCTGTCCATACACTCTTCAATGCAAACAACTTATCCTTGAAACATGTAGACCTCTCGGTCCTCTCGTGAATGCAACATGCATACGAGATCGTAATCACCAACCTACAGCTCGATTTTCGTGCTGACTTTGCAAATCAGCGAAATATGTGACATCTGCGCCTGGTGAGATAGCTCGTGAGACAGCAACAGTAGTCTATTTCTGATGAAGATGCACGGCGCCAGACCTGAGACCAGCCAGGCACAAGAGTCTAAGAAAGATAGGCAGTCTTGAATCTCTTCTTCTCACGATGGCAGCCCCACTACGCCGTCTTTTGAACGTCGTCTACGTACATTGTATTGTCTTCCATGGTTCAGTTCGTCAACCTACTGTTTGTAATCGTATGCTGCTGTACTTGACTTGAGATGATCCGCTAGTTGGGAGTTTTTTCCCAAAAGGGTTTGGGAGTGAGGTATGAATTCCAGCAAGGGCCGGGGGGCGGGACGGCAATAAAGGAACAGAATGATGGTGGTGCTGTGGGGGGAAAGTGATGTGTCGAAGATGTTTTATTTGTCTTTACGCAATGGCAGGCCTTGACTGCGAAAATTTTATTCTGGTGCATGCAAAGCCAAAGCTCAGGGCATGCTTCACGTCAAACACGATAAGAGGGTGGGAAGATGTGTTGACGAGGTCGGGAGTGGGAAACGTGGCGTGGGCGCCGTGCCGTGTAAAAGCACTGAACAAAGCTGTGCGCGAAGCAAGAGATGGAATTTCTCGGCGCTGCAGGAACGGTGCGCTATCTGTCGCAGATACAGATACTAATCGATGTGAGATGGTCTGATATCTTCTATCCATTCGTCAATCATCTCTGCAGGGTGAACAAGACGCTTTGTCCGCGAGAAGTGCCAGAATGTTATTCACGAGCGAGCAACTGCGTCCATATACTGGGTTGGAGCAGCGCTTTGCACGTTTTTAGCAGCGCAACTATTCGCATCTACGGCGCCACACTAGTGTCGTCGAGCTTTCTGTGTCTGTGTTGCTCGCGTCGACTGAATCTCTTGAGATCACGCATGTCGACGCTTCGAGCTCTTCAGACTTGTCTTGAAACGGTACATGGAGCCGTTGGGTGTATTGCTATGGGGTTTCAAGGATGTTGCGAGCTGGTGTGCACAAGGCGGAGTGTACTAGTTGTGCGTTTATATTCTTGACTGTACACAGAGATGTTGGCAGCGAAATGCAACGCTGGGTTTATGAAGATTATTGCTTGGACGGGTTAGATGTTGGAGGAGATACACATGAAGATAGTTGGATATAACTATGAAAATGCCATGTAAAAAAGTAACACATGCATACGCTGCCGAGACAAAGCTATTCAACATGCCAGCGACAAAAGAACCAATCTACACCACAAACAAACGAAGAGTTGCATCCAAAATACCAGACTCTACCGCCTATCCCACCGTCCCTTGGGCTTCCCCGCCGCAACACCCACACTCTCATCCACCCCTTGCTTCTGAAACCACTTCAACCCCCTCACCTCCCACCAGCTCTCCCGAAACACACCCGGATTCAGCCGCACATACGCCTCACACGTACTCGCGCCCGTCTTGGCCATACACCCGCCCTCCTCCCACTCTTTCCCCGCCCACTCCCCGCAAAACGTCGTGTCGAAAATAATCCGCATGTCAGCGAACCGCTGGTCAAAGTCGCACGCGGCACCGGAGAAATGCGCCAGCGGGGCGCCCCAGGCAGCGGGCTGGGGCGAGGAGGTATTGGCCGCGACGAGGTAGAGCGGGGAGCCGTGGGGGAAGAAGAAGACGGATATAGATTGCGCGGACCATTCGAGGGCGTAGATGCCGCCTTTGGCGGCGTTGAAGCGTGTGCCGTAGGATGCTGGGGGTAGGGTGGAGGACGAGGAGGACGAGGAGCCTGATGCGGGGGGCAGGGAGTCGGGTGCGTGGATGCTGCATCCTACGTTCTTGGGCTGGTTGGGGGCTGCGACGTCGCAGTTGTCTGTGTGTAAAAAGCCTGTGAAGGAAGTAGATGCGCGGGAAATGGTGGCTGTGTTGGGGGCTGGGGTGGTGGAGTTGTCGACGACGCAGCCTTGAGAAGTGTGGAGTGTTACGGCGTTGGAATCGTAGTCGTTTACGCCTTCGAGGATGTCGATTTCTCCGCCGGCGGGCCACGCTTGCTGGCCGAGGAGCCAGAAGGCGGGCCAGGACCCGCAGGTTGAGGCGGGCATGTGGCCGATATCTGCGATCAAGACGCCGTGGTTCCATGTCTTTGTGCTTTCGAGACGAACACTGGCGCGGCCTTTGGGGTCTTTGGTCGTGTAATCCACCCCCATGAACACAGACTTGGTGTCTTGTAACAGCCCAACGAGTTTCTGGTCCACCGCGGACTGAGCATCTTGGTACTGCACAAAACCTTTGGTGGGATCAGGGCCGTCGAAGAATTCGAACGCGGAGAAGAAGTTGGTGTAGGAGAGGTCGTCTGTGAGGGTGTACCCGCCGCCAGTGGAAGCCGCAGCTACAGAGACCAGAGAAAAAGCAATGACCAGCATCGTGGCGAAAGAATATGAGCCGTGCATGGTTGCGATGTGAAGTGATTCAATCCAAGTCTTTCCAGCAGATGAGGATCTCGAAACACAATGGTCGTGAGCGAAGGTGAAGAAAGAAAACTCGAAATCTCAAAAGAATAATCCTGCGCTGGCAAAACCCCAACAAGCGGTAGGTGGGCAAGATAGATATACTTTAGCGCACCGCGACCTTGTGCGCAAACAAAGCGCTCTAACCAAACCGTTATTGTGGCGGGTACACAATGCCAGCGACACCGTCCAAACCCCAAGTTTCCTTTATTCAGTGACTTTGGGAACAATAGCACAAGGCGCGGTATTCGAGAGCGCCACGACTTGGCAGAAGTAGTTAGAAGTGAAAGTGAAGGGACGGATTCATCTTGGATTTATGAGTGTGATATAGATGAAGAGGCCCACATTCCAGGCTTCGAATGTCAAAATGGACAGGTATCAATAAGATGGCTGGACGCGTGTCGCATGTTTTCATGGGTTTCTATGCCGGTCTTGGTGGAACGCCTTGTCAATGGCCACGGTTTGCGCAACACTGGATCCTGGTGTTCCATGAAGTGGTGCACTTGAGGTGAAGGCGGCTGGTGTAACAGTGTCGTATCCTGAGCCATATGTAATAAGCGTCGTGCGACGTTGTCACCGAGGAATGCAGGTTCTGCGATGAGATTTAGTCATGTTGAGGGGAGAAGAGAGCTTTCTCCACTTGCGCTTGGGCGGGCTTGTGAAAGATATGGCCATTGCCAGGATTCTACAAACGTACCTTGTTATCCATAAAGAAGCGCCAGGCCCACATAGCACGACGAACAAACACACGGGGAGGCAACAAAAAATGATTATTTCAGCAAATTCGCGCGGTCTATTTACCTCAAGTACTTTAGAGAAAGTACAATGTCGACCCAAGAATACTCCATGATATACGACAAGAAGCTACCGTACCAGTAAAAACAACATCCAAATCGTGGCCGTAATGCAACAGGACCGTAATATATCATGCGATCCAGACCTGACGGAGCGGAAGCGTCCGTGCCAGCTGGGGTTTTCGCTCTTCCATCATAAATCTATAAGGTGAGAGTCGCTAATATGCGATAGCTCCAAGACGGAGCGGCTGACTGCGAATCTATCGCAGCTTACCGCCGTCTTTCGCTTCCTTGACTTGTTCGAAGACCTAAGAAAAAATCAGCAACGTGTGACATGAACGCATGCGGGTTGTATACCTTTAGCATCTTCCTGCGCGCACCAAGAGCATTGACTCCGCGCTTCTCGAGACCGTCATCATCAAGCTCGACCAGCTCCTGCCATTTCAGGTCTTTCAAGTTGTCGGTATACTTGTGCAGACGAAGACTGCGAAGCCAGCTAGGAATGTCCTGCAGAAGGCTGGGGTCGGTGGGGTCTTCCGGAGGCTTTGAGCTGCCACGGCGACCACGGGGAGATCGACCGCGATCGATCTGGGAGTGATCGCCCATGAAGTCGTGGCCACCGACGCCGATTCCGAACTGGCTAAGGTTGAGTGTACCCATGCCGTTGTTCATCATGCCCGAACCACCGTAGTCTGCAGACAAGAAGCCGTTGGCCTGGGGCGAGGCGAAGCTACCCATGGCGCCCATGCCCTGCATCGCAAGGCCAGGCGAGCTGGGGCGAGATCGACGACCGCCCATAGCTGCCAATTGCTGTGCCTGGAGCGCCGCTGCCTGCTGAGGTGTCAACACCTGGCCCAGCTCATTGGTCATGAGTATATTGGCATTGCCCATATGGGATAAGCCCGGAGACAGCGGACCATTTCCAGCTCCGTGTGCGTCTGACGACCGAGCTCGGCGGTATTTGCGCACATCGTCCAGTTGAATGCGATTGTTGACGGTCGAAAGCGCAGCCAGCTTCATTGCGGTCGCGTTGGCAACCATGTCGGCCTGGTTGTGAGGCTGGTTGAAAGAGCCAACCATGGGCGTAGTTAGTTGAGATGCCCAGCTGCCACCTCCATAGGCGGGAGAGAGCAAGGGCATATTCGCAGAGTTGGCTTCGAGAGCGTTCAGAGTGGTAGTCTGCACGTTGGTGTTCTCGTTCTGGAGAGGCATGCGGGGAGAGCGAAGCCCTGCAGATGGCGGCGGCTGGGTAAATTGACCCATGGGCGGTTGCTGCTGACCAGACGACTTGGGACGGTTGGCGCCCTCGTTCCATGGAGAGGCTGGCGGGGCGCTGTTGTCCCTCTTGCTATCCCCTTCAGGCGCGGAGATGGTGGGGGTAGCCAGGGAATTGCGATCTCCAACAGTGCTATTGCGGTTCGATGCCGGTGCAATACCCGTGATGTCGGTGAATTCGGCTCTCTGCTTGGCGATGGCAGCGGCGGCGTCGGGGAACATGCGGTTGATGGTGGTGGGGTCGAGTCCGGAGTTGCGTTTCGCAGCACCGGGCGATGGCGGGGGGCGACCGAGGCCCATGGAGTGGCGGTTCTCGCCAGTGCTGAGCTTGCTCATGGCGTCGCTCAATTTCTGCGTCATGGGGTCTGGGGGGGTCAGCATTCGGCGAGCGCGTGTCTAGGAAGCGGCCCACCTTTCTCTCCAAAGTTGGCAGGCGAGAGCACGCCAGACATGGGCAGGCTCTTGGACATTTGCTGCAGCACCTGGATGAAGAAGCGAATTTGCACCTGGGTGGTCTGCTGGAGCAGCGCATAGAGCGCCGCGGTCCTCTCGGCCTCGCTGAGCACGCGGAACCACTGCTCAATGGCACTCAGCTCGTCCTTGAAGTCCTGGTCGAGCGTGGCCGTGGCCATCTCCTCCAGGGTCGTCTCGTATTGGTCGATGTCGGCGAGCCACTGCTGGGCGGCGCGCTCCATCTCGTCTGGGTTGCCCGACTGAGTGGCGCTGCGGCCAAAGTAGATCTCAGAGGCTGGCCGGATGCCGCGGTTGGCCAGCGGGGAAGGGAAGCCGCTAATATCAGCTGACGATCGAAGATGGTGGTTGGCACCGAGGGACGCTCGCGTGGTGGGGGGTCGCAGCGTGCTCGAGCCCTCGGGCGTGCTGTTCCGGTTGGCAGCGATGTTGGACATGGTGACGGCAGGTGCCAGCAGTGATCAAGGCCGTCTCGAGAGATTTGCGCGCTCGAGTCTCCTGCAGTCCGGCTGGCCTCAAAGGAGTCGAGAGGTGCGTTGGTCGGTCAGGGGACGGGCAGTAGTCGCCGAAGGCGGATGCAGGGAAGCGCAGGCAGGTGGTAGCTCCGTGTCGATGTGCACGAGCTGCTCACGGCGAAGTAAGAAGAGAGCAACCAAGGATACCAAGTCACAACGAAGAAAAGGGGGGAGGAGGCGAAGAGGAAGGGCGCAGGCGGACAGAGGCACACTGTGTGAGGTGTGAAGCGGGTGAGCAGGAGACGGTGCGGGTGTTTCTCGAAAAGACCAGACGTGGGTCGCTGTTTAGCGCGAGCGGATCCCTGCGCACCTCGACGGCTGAGCCAACCGCCGCCTGGACATTCACTCCTTACTCTAGCGTCCATGGCTGGCTGGCTGTTCATCATGGCACCATGTTTACGCAAGCTCAGGAGAGACGCGGTTGTTGCAACAGTTGTGATATGCGGGAGTGCTCGCGGTGGTACCGAGTATTGTGCATAGTACTGCTGTGCCATGAACATCACCCCGGCCGTCGACCATGACACCCGGGCTGTTTCGAGGCCCTCGTCGTCCCAGCGTCTCCCAAAACATCCTCCGCGTCCGGATGGCCCAAGTGTAGCATTTCTGATAGGCAAAAAATAAACTATGCTGTCCGCATCATCCATCTGTGACCGTTTCATAGCCGAACCAAGAGTAAATGGTTTCGGATATGCACTCCGTCCAACATGCTGAGAGACACCCTACGTGTGCTTATTTGCAGGAATGCCTGCTGCACGTCCAAGTTGCTCTGCACCGTGATGGGACCCACTTCCCATGTTGGAGAAGCGGTGCGCGTAGGCCACGTGGGTGGATTGCGACGATGCTCTCATGGCGTTTGTTATGCAGCTATTGTGGTAGCGGTCGTCGTTGGCGTCACATCATTTGATCTGGCCCATGATGCTTCCCACCATGACGGCAGCCTCGCGCTCCCACCCTCCGACTGGACTGGCCCCTTTACTCAGCGATGCGTTTGGCAGTTGGCTTCCTCGGTTCACACAGTCTCTCACCGCATCGCGGACCCTGTCCTTGTTGCTCCGCAGCGTTCGTGCCGATACACCACCTTTGTACATGATCTCCTGGACCCTCGGTGACATGTTCGACGCGAGGGACCTCCAAAAGTAGCTCGGCAGGGAAGAGGTATCGAGCGCTTGCAGGACAGGTTGTAGCAAGTTCGACGGGGACGAGGCTGAGGTGCTGGACGCGGTGTCAATCAAAGGGTGTGGCGGGGTCTTGATACTCTCGAGCAGCGATTGCAGGGCGACAATGTTCTGGCACCGGGCCGATATCTCGAGAAGCGTGCGTTCCAACGATGGTAGTTGGCCTAGTGCCCGCGCCAGTGAGGCCAGCGACGCCTTCAGTTGTGTTTGCAGATAGTCCTGTAGTGCGTGGAGCATCAGCGACGGGTCGAAGGTGTCGAGGGTGGTGGTTGCGGACGTTGGCGAAAGTAGGTAGAGCGTGAGCAATGCAGAAGTGGTCCTTGTCTTGGTGTCTTCGGTTTGGGCGAACGTCGACGCCGACGTCTGGCCCGGGGTGGACAACAAAGACGACATGGAGAACTCGCGGACGACCTGCTGTGCGCGTGAGGATATGCTCCGTTCGCCGGGGACGACCAAGTCATTCTTCAGCGTGTTGACCACGTTGACCTTGTCGAGCGCGTCGCCCTCCTCTCCCGGCTTCGAGGCTCTCAGCAACTGTCGCAGTGACAAGATCGTGTCTGCGGACCGCACCATGGCTCTGTGGTCTTCCTTGCGGGCGCCGCCGACGCCGCCGAGCTCCGACATGCGCACCTCGAGCTGTCTTCCCAGCATCAGGCACCGTGCCACCGCCCTGCCGAGCCTGACCGTCTCACACAGCCGCTCGGCAGTCAGGCGCACCTGCTCGGCGACCTCGTAGCGCGCGATGACCTCCTTCTCCAGCGTCTTGTACGACTCGGCCAAGCTGGCAACCTGGCCCTCGACCTCGTGCAGTATGCGCCCGCTGGCCTCGGCATGGTCGCGCGTGTGCTCCAGCAGGGGCAGCGCCGACTTGGTGGTGAGGGTGTCGATGTGTGTGTCGACTTCCTGCACATCGAACAGCACGCGGGACAGTGGGGTGGACAGGTCCAGCGGGGTATCCGAGGCGTTGTTAGTCGACAGGACGAGCGTGTTCGCAAACGCCGTGGCGGAGAAGTCCGGGTCGAGGAAGGCCTCGTAGTCGATGTAGCACGGCTCGTCCTCTGCGGACATGTTGGAGGTCAATCGGCGCTGTTGGGGTGCCTTGTGCTCGACTTGAAGTTGCAGGCATGAACCCACCACCAAGCCTTATCGATAGGACTTGGGTGAATTCGCGGCCGAGACGTGCACGTGACATGCTAACGCGGCTAATTCTTATCGATAACTTTAAATTGCTATCCGACCCGACGAGTTCGTCACCATCTCCTCAAGGACAACCAAGGAGTCTATATCATAAACGAAATGGCATGTGTGGAAGGTGCGCCTGCGCACGGCGCTGTCGCCCATCTCCTACCGCAGACGTACAAGCGATACATCTCGGAATGGCTCGAAGAGGATACTCCGAGCTTCGACTATGGCGGGTTCGTTGTGGGCGAAGAGGCGAGCGAAGCCAAGTTACTGGGTAAAAGCGAGGTATGTACAGTTCCCACCACATCCTCTTTCGTTGCTGATTGATACTAGGGTATCGTTGCTGGTGTTCCATTCTTTGACGAAGTGTTTCGGCAACTGGATTGCACGTGAGTAGAGCATGCCTCAATACATGACTGGCGCTGACTGGCGCAGCGTGGAATGGCATGTCACTGAAGGCTCCTCTTTCCAACCAATCACACATTGCGCCACTGTACGCGGCCCCGTCCGCAAGCTACTCCTTGGTGAGCGTGTTGCTTTGAACACACTTGCTCGATGCTCCGGCATTGCTATAAAATCGAATCGCCTACTCACGCTTCTTCGTAAAGCTGGCTATCCCAATGTTCTAGCTGGCACGCGCAAGACGACCCCCGGATTTCGACTCGTCGAGAAGTATGGTATGCTTGTCGGTGGCGTAGATGCGCATCGGGTCGATTTGTCCCACATGACCATGCTGAAAGACAACCACATCGTCGCTGCTGGTAGCATCACAAACGCCGTACGTGCTGCAAAGTCAGCAGGCGGGTTCGCAACCAAAGTTGAGGTCGAGTGTCAGAGCTTTGAAGAGGCAGATGAAGCTATTGCAGCTGGCGCTGACATCGTCATGCTGGACAACTTCACGCCAGACGGTGTCAAGGTAGCTGCTGCCCAGCTCAAGGAGAAGTGGGGACGAGGAACAGGCGACAGGAAAGCATTCTTGGTGGAAGTCAGTGGAGGTTTGACGGAGCACAACGTCGAAAAGTACGTGTGCAGAGACATCGACATCGTGAGCACGAGCAGCATTCACCAGGGCGTACCGCATGTAGACTTTTCGCTCAAGATCGTGCCGAAGACAAAGAAAGACGGGGGTGAGAGCTCGGCAGCGTAATATGTACGAGAACTTTCCGTCCGGGATCACCGTGGGACACAATTCACGGCTGATCATACAGTCACACGTCATGACTAACCTCGCATTTTCTGTGTAACTTCGGTGGTGGAAGCTTGGGACCCGACACCGAGTCCGGCTGCTACCGTACCGAGCATTGGCACGTGGCTGAATAAGCAGGATGACGCCCAGCTTCCAAGTTTCCTTCCAGTACTGACAGCAGCGAGCCTGCGGGCTACTCGTTTGCTGTACCGATATTTTGAAAACTGCCGAATACAGCAGCCTTACAGCAGGGTGCATCAAACGAGTCCGAATCACCTCGGCCAAAGATCAGCCGTTGCGATCGTCCATCTCGCAGTTGGCCAACATGGATGCGCCGCCAGGAGGGGAACCCAAGCGAATCGAACGTGTGGTCCTTGCTTGCATTCAATGTCGAAGCAGACACGTCAAATGCGATGCTACACAGCCAGTCTGCCACAGATGTAAATGTGACGGCAAGGAATGTAATTATCAAAAGTCAAGGCGTGGCGGGCTGGACAAGGCAACACTTGCCAGACGGCGACTGAGACTGCAGCAAGAAGCGGAGCGCAACCAGCAGGATCCTGTTTGCAATCAGGATCACGGTAGTTATGTCTCACAAGAGCCCGAATTCCAGGAACCCACAGAAGTTTCTCCAATAAGACATCTTCCGCTCCACGACAGCCCGAGTGACAACTCGAGCCTAGACGCTATCCACATCACCCAGACACCGTCACCCGAAACGAGCCCAGTCTTTCAGATCAATACTGATCGACTGCTGGAACTTTTCTACGAGGGCTTCTGGCCATCCTTCCCTTTCGTTCTCCCTCTCCACCACCTCCAGCAACGGCGACTGCAACACAATCATGGAACTGAAGAGCTGGTGCTTGTCCTGCAGTACATCGGCTCGATATATGCTCCTTGGACCCCGTCAGACCCATATATGAGGACAACAATACAGGCGCTCAGTTCACCCCTCCTCGTCCATACCCCTTTCATTGTTCAAGCACTGATGTTGCTGGCGCTTGCGCTGCATCATTGCAACTTGAAGCAAGAGAGCCATGAACGACTTAGCGTCGCCGTCGACTTCGCACTAGAACTAGGTATGAACCAAAGGGGGTTTGCCCAGGCATATGGCGAGTCGAATCAAGTACTTGAGGAGTCTTGGAGAAGGACGTATTATATGCTCAACATCGCCGATCAACACCTCGCTATCGTTTCGAATTCTCCCATATACACGTTGGCTAATGTTCCAAACACGGTTGATCTACCCTGCGACGACGAAGAATATGAAGAAGGTCAAATACCTCCGGTCAAGACATGGCAAGACTACGAGAATCGAGAGTTTGAAGAGATTGAAATCGTGTATTCGTCGATAGTATACCTCTACGACATGGTAAAAATTGTGGAGTCGGTCATGGACATGTTCATTGAGAGCGGTACCTTTGGAGAGGCGATAACCGAACGTTGTGACACCAAAATCGCCATCTGGACATCGTTACTGCCAACGTGCAAGAAAGATCCGTTGCTCAAGAATGGAAGTGTTGACGAGATCATGTTCACGGCACACATGGTTGCGATCGTCACACTCAACACGATGCATCGCCCGTTCTCATCAATAGCGATGTGTCCAGAGGAGCTGACAACGCAGGCCTTTTTCTCACCAACGCCGTACGTTGCACCACTCAAACAAGGACGTGGGGCACATACTGCACGCACTCTCAAAGCTATCGAGATGCAGACTAAACTTTTAGCGATCCCATGCACAATCGAGCGACACAATGTCTTTACGATGTGCATGTCTGCCCAACTTTCAGTAGCACAGATTTCTGCCTGCAAACACTTGCTTGAGGATCGTGCTCTCTCGATTGCGCGCGACCGTGTGCGTTTGAGCATTGGCTTTCTCAACGCAATGGGTTCTTTTTGGCCGCTAGGGAAGTCAATGGCAAAGGAAGTCCGCCACATTGCGCGCGTGCAGCTCTCCAACAGCCAGAATACCGTGGCCATTGAGCCGTTACTGGCAGCTGAGATAGAGCTTCCTCGCGACGAGTTGATCTGGCCCGTGAACCCATCTACGCAGATCGATATATACTCGGGACTCATGCTGCCGAGTGATTGGACGACTATGAACTTTGGCTACTCGTCTTCAGACTCTCCTTGTACCTCATGATCACTTTCCAGGCTAGATGTAGAACAGAGGCTCATGCATACGGCTGCTAGTTGCCATGGGGTAATGTGGCTGGAAGGAAGATATACTCCACTCTTGACAAGATAGCTCGTATGTCCAAGGTTCGAAAACGTTGGACAGGGTGCAGTGCCCGCATTATGCCAGCTGAATTCCAAGCTGGGAATGCCTTCAACCATTTTTCTTATCAGATATTCATGATTCATTAATGCAATTTGGTGCACTCGTAATTGCCCAAAGACTGTCGATGGCATTGGCTGAACAAACATCGAATTGGTTGAAGCGCTCTAGGCATAAGCCCTGTACAACTCTCAAGATACACAAACCTCGTCGTAGGCTTGCCTCGAGTCATAAAAATCTAACCCCCATCCTTCCCACAAGCCTCCCCCAACCTTGGAGTATTGGCGTGCTGCATGCGCCGCGCTTACTACCGCTATCTGCAGCGCTGATACGCTGCCGATCTCAAAGTGGTTTAGCTTTCTCCCGTCATACTACAAACAGTTAGTCAGCCCCGCGCGTTGGAGCTTCATGCATCTGTGCGCGCGTGGCCCTATGCGACATTCCGAGGATTTAACAACGTCATAATCCCACCTCATGCTGTCGTTGCAAACAACGTGACGGGAACGATAACGATGACGGTCTCTACTTTTGGCTACTAGATGCGTTGCTGCCGAAGAATCCGCACATTTTCCTACTTTGAAGACTATCGGCTTATTATTCATCAACCCTGCGAGTCCGGTCCGATAAGAAGACCGAGCAAATTCTGAATCTGCTGTGTCCTACAGCTTCGATTCGAACTTGGCGACATAAGCAACTAGACGACGACAGGATGAGTGACGTTGAGAAGAAATACGAGGCGCCGGGACTGCATGCTCCTGGCTCGCTTGAGAGCGATGAGATTGAGAGGCAATTGGGAGAGGTGGATCCCGTGCTTGAAGCCAAGCTTGTGAGGAAGCTTGATCTTTACATTATCCCCGTGGTAATGCTCTTGTATTTGCTCAGCTTTTTGGATCGGTATGTCCAAACTTCTCTTGTCATGAGCCTCTCATTGGCGATTTCCTACACAAGAAGATTAGGTGTTACAAGATTATTTCGGTACACTATCTTACAATTGTACTAATCCGTCCTCAGAGTGAACATCGGCAATGCCCGTCTTTATGGTCTGGAGCAAGATTTAGGCATGGACGCAAACCAATTCCAAGTCGCTGTCTCCATCCTCTTCGTCACATACATCTTGTCCGAGCTCCCCTCAAACCTCGTACTAAAGAAACTCCGCCCCTCTCGCTGGATCGCCTTCATCACTGTCGCTTGGGGCATCATTGCCACGCTCACCGGCATTGTCCAAAGCTACGGTGGCCTAATTGCATGCCGTCTCCTCCTTGGCGCCGTCGAAGGTGGACTTTTCCCCGGAATGGCAGTTTATCTCACTTTCTTCTTCACCAAACGCGAACTCGCGCTGCGTATCGGGTATCTATTCGTCTCCGCCGCTCTTGCTGGCGCGTTCGGAGGCCTCCTCGCATACGGCATCGGACACATGGATGGCATTGGCGGCTATAGGTACTTGCACACCTCCCATTCCTAGACAAGCCTCCACTAACGAAGTCAACCCTTTAATAGAGGGTGGAGGTGGGTCATGATAATTGAAGGAATACCTACGTTTATCCTGGGAATAGCAACATGGTGGATTCTCCCCGACAATCCCGAAACAGCATACTTCCTCTCCCCCGAAGAGAAAGTCCTCGCTGCAGAGCGTCTCAAGCGCCAAACAGGCTACACCGCCAAAGCCGCAGAATTCCACTGGGCGGATGTACGCAAGTGTTTCAAGGACTGGAAAGTGTGGGCTTTTTGCTTTGCGCAGTTTGGGAGCGATACCATGTTATACGGCTTCAGCACGTTCTTGCCCACGATTATCCGAAGTATCATGCCCAAGGCGAGTAACGCCATGGTCCAGGTTCTGACCATTCCGTGCTATGCTCTCGGGGCAATTACATATCTCGTCGTCGCGCACTTTTCGGACAAGCAGCAAAAGCGCGGATTATACACTATTCTCTTCGGCGTAGTCAGTATCGCAGGGTATGCGATGCTCATAAGCCCTTCGAGCTCGGGGACACATTTCGCAGGCTGCTTCTTGGTGGCGATGGGATTGTATGTGTGTGTTGGCTTGCCTTTGGCTTGGTTACCTACAAATAGCCCGAGATACGGCAAGCGCACGACAGCAACGGGGTTGCAGTTGTCGATTGGAAATTGCGCGGGTATCATGAGTGCTTTTGTAAGTTCATTCCTCTTTCGAGTCTATCGTGGGGATGTGGACTAATGCGGCCAGATTTACCCAGCTGCAGATCGTCCACGGTACCTCAAGGGTCACGCGATTACTATGGCCATGGTCGCTTTTGCTATTGCGTGTTATGCGGTGCTGTGGATTGCGCTGAAGAGGATTAACGACCGGCGCGATAAGGGCGAGGAAGATCACTTGATGGCGGGCATGACTGACGACGAGGTTGCAGAGTTGGGTGATGATAGTCCGAGGTTCAGGTACACGGTTTGAACGCGCATCAGGAGAGGAGATGTGCAATGCATGTGGCGGAAAGACCAAGCATATCACCTAGTATCATAAATCTCTCCAACTTCAGTCTCGATATCTCGTGCCCGAATGGATGAGCTCCTAGCAATAGCCCTTGTAGAAGATATATGTACCGTGTTAATGTGGTAAAACGCTACACCTGCCCAGGTGCCTGAAGCCATGCTCACAGCACCCCATTATTTTCATCATTGAACATCCGCAATTCCCCTTTTCTGCCCATCATCACCCACGGCTTGAATGGCATTTTCCACTTGCTCTTCATTCACTCTCTCGTCATGCGACGGCGCATGTACAACCTTCTTCAATATGCCTGTGATAGATGGCTTGGCGGGGTCTTGAGTTGTAGAGGATGGCGCGGAGGTGGATGCAGTGTTTGATGCCGTAGGAGACATGGGCTCTATAGATATGAAATCAGCACATGTTGATCTAAAGTAGGTGTAACAAGCTAGCCAAAGTTCACTAGCCACCGTGACAGCGAGACGACAGACCTTGAAATTGAGCCGAATCGTCCATGTGCGTAGTAGCCATGATGACCGTTGACGCTAAATTCGTTCCTGGCTAACTAGATACCGGCCGAAGTAAGTTTTTGGGTCGATGTTGGTAAGGTTGAGGTTTGCTGGAAAGTCCCAGGTTGCCTCCTGTGCCAGGTATGTAACCCGCTCAACAAAGGGCTGGCTGCCCTACGTCATTTGCTTACGCAGCGTTGAACGTTGCAATCTTACACGTGCTCAGACGATTGCCAATCATGCCACTGCGGGGTCCCATAGGAACCGAGTCAATGAGATATGGATAGGCGTGCGCATGCTGGTCAAAGCCGCGGGCCTTGCTATTTGATGGACCCGGAAACAATTTACGCAGGGTGTTGTAGTATTGGGCCGATTATACATAAATAGGTTGAACTGGCTGGGTGATTCGAACTGTGTGCACGCCGTTTTGGTAGTTCAAATATGGTTGCTGCGTACTACCTAGATAGTACCACCTAGCATACTACTCCGTACCAACCAAAAAGCTACATCTCTGATTGGCTGTGTGTAACTCGGACGCTCAGTTATTGGCTAAGAAAAGTATCAGTTCACGTGATTTTAAGAAGATCAAAATTTTAGCCGACTGCTAAGAATGACGGGGCAACATCTTGCAATTGTCGTCAAAGCAAGTTAGTAAATATAGACAAGCAGCAGCCTAGTAGAATGTAATTAAAAAATTAAGCTTTGCTACGCAGCTTCTCTTTAGTAATGCTTACGAGCTGTCAGACGTGTATAGATTCTGCTCTTCGTCGAGGTCGATTAATAGCATCTCGTTTTGCTTGCCAATGCACCTTCTTGCAACTCCAAGTAGCAAACCATACAGTAGAGATTATTAGCGAAGGCGTTGTTGTTTTACCTGGGGGTATTAAAGTAGATAGACATCTCTTTATATTTGGGACTTGAAAGCGTCTTGTAAAGATTAAGCACAGTATCTTTCATTTAGATGTAGTAACTCTTTTGTGTTTAGTCGTTAGCAGTCGCCAACGCTACTGCGTAGGAGGCAATTACTGCTTACAGTGTCACACTAATAGCTTGTAATTTTTAATACTTCAGTAATTAGCTTGTATTTAGTTGATTATAATACTACGCATGATACGCTACGCTTAGCAAAGTGTTAGGCAAGCAATCCTCTACTTTAAAATAGCATTACTTGAGGGACTTCTCCTAATTTGGTCGGGTACGGTGGTTAGGTTAACCTGGCCAGAGAACACAGAGATTGTTATAGTGGTGGCCACTAACTGATCCTGGCTTCGCCAGCTCTGGTTCAGACTGCAGTCTCTCCGCCAGCTCTTGCGGCATCCATCAGTCTCTGTTTGCGACCTTCCTTCCACACCTTGTCGAGAGTGTCCAGCTTCCCACCCAAGATCTGGACATTGCCAGGCTCAAGCATGACGACAGCTCTTCGTACGTCGACGTTCCGCAGCAGAAGCTTGACACCCATCGTCATGCTTGTGTTCAATCCGTCGATGCCTCGAATATCGAAAGCGTATATTTTCAGGCCCTTGGCATCCTGCAACAGCAATTTGAACGGGCCTCTGCTATGCACTGGTGCAACAGCTGCAGAAGGGTCGTCGTTTTCCTGCTCAATAACCCGCACAACTTCCCTGCCCTTGGTAGTCTCGCCACGCTCCTTTGCCTCGATCGCTTCGACTTGCGACCATCGCGAGTTGCCAACGTCCTCGATGTCGAGCACCTGACAGATGATTGGCCCGCTAACAGTGCGAGATTGCACCGCACCCCGGAGGATATCTTGGGGGAAAACCGAATGTGAAGGCGGGCTGAGTGAAGCTGTGATGTCGGTTGCGAGGAGTCGGAAGCCGGCTGTCTGTTTTATTGCAGGTAGTGGCGTGTTTGGGCGTGTGGTGGTGAGGAAGTTTTGCACCCACGCTGCAGAAGCGTACAGATGTCGGCCATGGAGGTGCTGTGTTAGCTCAGCTGCAAGATTAGCTGTCATCACGACCATGGGTTGCTTGTGGTTGTGTGATCAATTGTGCACCATGTCGATGCTACATGAAGTGTGGGGTGTATGAGACGTGTCGCGGCAAGTGGGAGCTCTTTTCCTAAAGTACCGGTAGCCTCGGCGACCCACTCAAGCTTCACTTCACCAAGCTTCCTGTGGCAACATAGCTACCCCTCCAAGCGCACGCTTCACCACTGCCTGGCTGCATCTTCATACAGACCCACCGCCATGTCCACTATAGCCTCGCCCAGAGCCAGTGTGTCGGTCCGGAGCCCCTCGTCCACTCGCACCTCGTTTGACAGCTCGCGCGCTCCACAACCCGCGCGCCGGAACAGAGCAGCATTGCGAGAATTCTACGGCCTGAAGAATGCAGCTCAAGAGGGAGATGCGAAGATTTCGGAAGAATCCACCAGGACCGAACTGGGCCCGGAGGATGACGAAACGCTGACGGAGCTGGATGCCGTTGATTTCGACGCCCAGGCGTTTGTGGACAATTTGTTGGCGAAAGAAAGCCTGAGGGGTGTATTGAAAGTAGAGGCGGATCTGATATCACGTGCGTAGTTATGCCACCCGCTGCAATATGGTCGGCTGACCATGACAGAAATCAGGAACCTCGATAGCGACCGTAAGTCACTCGTCTACGACAACTACTCCAAGCTGCTCTCCGCCACCAGCACCATTCGGCGCATGCGTGGAAACATGGACCCACTGGCCCCGACCACGCACACCCTCGGCCCTGCCATTGCACATATCGCTGAAACGGCTGCGTCTCTATCGTCCTCGATGCAGAGCATGTCGGCAAAACCCGACGGTCTAGGCATCAGCGCGCATGTGGAAGATAACGCTTCCGAGAAGGCAGCTGAGACTGAGAAGCAACGACAAAAGAATACGGTTAGATGGGTCCTCGACACACCACGTCGCTTGCAAGACTTGATTGAGCAAGAACGGGATGAGGCAGCGGACCAAGAGTGGAAGGAGGTCGGCCAGATTCTCGCCAAATGGAAACATGTCCCTGGCGTAGCCGAGCTGAGAGAAGAATGCGAGCACATCATGAAAGAAGAAAAAGACTCTGATTAATGCGTCTCAAGGCTCAGTCCGGCAGTCCGTTCCATCCTTCTAGTCCCTTGCCAGCAGCCTCCCAAGACGCGGCAGCACTGAAAATGATCCCCTCGCCAAACCTCCTCTCCACAAGCAGCATTCCAACTGGCAACCTACCTGGACCATCACGCTTTGTCCCTACCAGTCGGCGTTGAGAATGCTAGATGGCCCGTTGCTTGGAGTTGACACGCATTTAGAGTCGCTTCGATAGCCGGATTCATATTTGCACCGGTATCTGCAGCCAGCTCAGGCGGCTTCCTCCCTACTCGTGGGTTTACTGGCGTCGACAGGACATCAAATCCCCTCAACACCTCATCATAAGTGCCACGCAGCTGTAGGGCGTGATCTGTCGCTCCAGCTAATGCATTGTTCGCATCCTATCTTTCGTCTTTGAAGACTGGAATGAAGAACATGATAACGACCGCTAGGTCCTACTGGCTTACTCCCTCTCGAGGCTCTCATGTAGCAGGAGGAGTGGGCTGTAAGCTCGGTCCACTCCGAATTGCCAAAATCAGTTGCCTCTACGAAAACACGCGTTTTCTCACCATCAGAAGCCTATTGTTTTGAATCCACAAAGTGTAGGGATGTTACACAAGGCAAGGCCATGAAGTTCTAGCAGTTTATGTTTTCAAATTACATTTAGAAAATCGCTGTAAAACTTTCTTGGGGCCTGAGCTTACAGCTCACTTCTGCTGCTACATGAGAGCGAGGTCATTTCTTCTTGTTGGCAGGCAGTGGACTCTGAGTGGAGCATGTCGAACCGGGTTTCAGGAACGTGTCCGTGCTCCAAGGGACAAAACAACCGGGTTCGTGGGTTTGATTGCGCCGCGCTTGTCACACATGACGTAGATGTCAAATGTCAGCGAGATAGCAAACACCTTTCAACTTCGAACGCCGGTCGCCACTACAGATGTATCAATATATTCTGGCGCGCATGTGGCCATGAGGATTGGACTTTGGACTGGGGCCCAATTGTGTTGTGTGACCATAAGCTCAAGGTCGAATAAAGGTCGATTTGCATGCACTTGTACAACTTGACATTCACACCAAGACGTTTCTAGAAGCCTTGTTGCCGCGTTTACATTAGACAAGCAGCGTAAAACCTGAGTGCTATTTGCCCCTTTCACATTGAATCCACTGGTAAATGTACGAGCAGTTGTAGTGCTGCAGCATCACGACAAAGTCACAACAACGCTAGTGTTTGTACCCCTTTCACAGACGCCTCGGTACGTATACAACAAGTCATGTCAACGCCCACGAGACGGGTTCCCACAACACCGCATCGAAGCGACATCCTTCGGCTTGCTCTTGCGGCGCCGCGCACCAATCATGATTCACGCGATCCCGGATGTCGACAACCGGGTTGACGTCGTGCAAAACAGGCGCCAATTTCCACGCCCCGCATGGAGTGTGAAAACTTCCACCATCCGCTGCACAGGATCTAAGACCCAGACCGTTGCACCAACATCTGACGGCTCTTATTTGACGGAGCTCCTGTTCCGATGTGGCGTGAAGCCGCCGCAGAGATGCATAAGATCCACCTTCACTAGTACGCGGAGATTGACGTTTGACATTATGTTCGGACGGCAGTCGTCTTTTGTGCAAGGGAACAATGGAAAAATGCTGTACGCAATCGTACACAAGTCTGACAGTCAAAGGGTTCGCCTTGAGGTCTCGGCCGACGCTCAAGGTCATACAGGAACACAAAAGATTAGCATCGCGGAGACAAATGTACATGATTGGGGTTCTGCCATTGTTTCAAATCAAAGAAAGTCTTTGACTCGTCAGCGCTTCTATCTCGACCTGGACCGGACCGTGCAAGGACCAGTCAGCCATCCATGTGTCGCTCTCCGCGATCCTTCGCCTTCTGGACGCAGAAATGCCTTCGCGTAAGCAAGCGCCAGCCTTGTTTTATCGGTCAACCAGTGACCGAGGGCGCCCCTCTCCAGAGTCTCCACCCGATCCAGAGTGTCAGGAGCTTAGAGAATAGGATGGCGCCTGCGGAAGACCCACTCCATCACCGGTGGCTGCTTAGTTCTGGTCCTGGGCGGCGACTCATCACCAAGCGAGATAGAAGCATCTCAGAATAGGTTGGAGATGCGGCTCAAAGCCTTAGGCGTAAGGATCGAGTCCGAGAGTATAAAGCTCCTAGTCCACCCAACAATGGAAAGTCACGCTTGACGCTCATTCACTTTTCGACTACATTCGTTTACAGTCACTTCGTTTTTTGCTCTTTCTTCCCGTCAATCCACTCTTTCTGCACAATCCACAATCTACAATCTTACTTTGAAAATGAAGTCCTCCATCCTCGCTCTTGCTCTTGCTCTTGCTGGCGCTGCCTCTGCCCACGCCACGTGAGTGCATACACACAGGAATTCCGAAGCTCTCATACTGACCAATATGCAGTGTCTGGAATGTTCTTGTCAACAAAGTTGACCAGGGCGTTGGCAACAAGGCCGGTGGATACATTGACTCCCCTCCCAACAACAGCCCCGTTGTGAATGTCGCCTCCAAGGACATCGAGTGCAACGTCGCCAGTGCCAAAGCTGGCAAGTCCATCAGCGCTAACGGCGGAGACGAGATCACTTTCCAGTGGTACCACGACACCAACAGCGCCAGTGATGATATCATTGCAGACGTACACCTTCACTATCACCTGTGCGTAAAACTTGGTACTAAAGTCTTTACAGTCCCACAAGGGCCCGATCATGGTCTACGCTAGCAAAGCCGGCTCCTCCTTATCCTGGACCAAGCTTTGGGAAGACACCTTCGATGGCAAGACCTGGGCTGTCGACAAGCTCATCGCTGGCAGCTACAACGGCAAGAAGGGCCAGCACTCGATGAAGCTGCCCGCGCTGGCCCCCGGCGAGTACATATTCCGCCCTGAGATACTTGCTCTCCACGAGGGTAACAGGCAGGGTGGTGCTCAATTCTACATGGAGTGTGTGCATGTCAAGATTGGAGGATCAGGCACGAAGACGCTGCCCGCAGGCGTGAGCTTCCCAGGCGCATACAAGGCCACCGATGCTGGTGTTTTGTTCGACATCTACGCTGGAAAGACTAGCTACCCCGCTGTTGGACCCAAGGGTAAGTTCCTCGCCATTCCTAGCCCATGTCTTCGATTATCTACTGACAAACTCAACAGTCTGGGACGGCGCCAGCAGCGGCTCATCTCCCGCTACTCCCGCTACTACTACCAAGGCCGCTACCACCACCAAGGCTGCTACCACCACCGCTGCTAAGCCCGCTGCCACCACCCTCGCCACCGTCGCGAAGCCCGCTGCTACCCCTGTTACTGGCTCCGGTGCCGCTACTGCTCAGAAATGGGCCCAGTGCGGTGGTCAGGGATACTCTGGTGCTACTGCCTGCTCTAGCGGGTCGACCTGCACTAAGGTGAACGAGTACTACTCTCAGTGCTTGTAGATATCAAGTCTCGGCGATTGATGATTGGAAGAGTACACGCTGGGCTTGATTGTTCCTGCTTATATTCATCTGTATATATCAGCATTGGAATACGAAAACCATAGAAGATTGTTCGAGTATATTTGCATCTGCGACTTTATGACCCTAATTCCCTCGTGCTGAAAAACGCTCGTGCTACGAAGGACTTGGCTATGCTCCATTTACTAACGGGATGCTATCGTTGTTGGACATCATCGAGTTTCTCATCTACTGGCAGAAAGACAATTTGTACTCCGTAGACGAGATAGACTCGGCAGCAGCCGTCTCTCGCTCGTGGCATCTACTACTTGAATTAGCAAGTTGTCGACCTAGTAGGTATTCCACGTGGGCCGAGGTCGACGTTGTAATGAGTCGTGGTGGTCGCCAATGATACGTTATTTTCGGCTGACTAAGATGACCCTTTAACTACCCGATTCCGCTACGGCTCCGGACTTCCGCAGCTGGCGCATTGTCGCCCCTTGACCCTGAACGCCTCTCGAAGCCGGCCCTCGGGACCCGAGCACCTAAGCTCAGTCACAAGCCATGCCTCAACACTCAACTTCTTCACTTCTTCGGTATACCTCTCGCAGGAAACACTCATGAGATTCCACCAAGTGCCGTCATGATACCCACTTCTTGCGCCTGGGCTCGCATGGGCTTACGGCGCATACCAACCTATACTCAGCCTAGAGGTCGCATAACTGGAAAACCATCCAGCCTTGAGTGCATACACATACGAACTTCTCCTTCGCATATTATTCGCCGACATAATGCCTCGCATCCACCGACAGGACAGAAAGCCCCCGAGTCCGCAACGACGATTCCAGGTCCAAGCTGGCTCTGGCTTGAACCCATCTACGGACCTTTCCGCGCATATGGTCGCGTGCAACAAAGGAAGCCGTATATGACACAGTTCATATCCTCGCTTGTTATATATTTTGTAGGCGACATGGTTGCTCAAAGCATTGCAGAGCCAACGCCGAGTGAGACAGTGCTTGAAGAGGGAGAGGAAGAGAAGGGCTGGGTGCAAGAGTGGAGCGACAACCGTGACTGGCATCGTACGGGTCGCTCACTGATCATTGGAGGGTTGAGCTCGATCCCGGCGTATAAGTGGTTTCTCTGGCTCGGGAACAACTTCAATTATGGTTCCAAGATACTCTCTCTCACGACCAAGGTACATTCCAAGCCGATGCATTTATCTGTGTTTGCCATATACTGACTTGGTATCTCAGGTTGTTGTGAACCAATCTCTTTTCACCCCACTGTTCAACTCCTACTTCTTTGGCATGCAGTCACTGCTTTCCGGCGCATCGTTCCCTGAGATCGTCGAGCGCATAAAGAACACCGTACCTACAAGCTGGATCAACAGCTGCAAAGTATGGCCTTTGATTACCGCATTCAGTTTCACATATATACCCATACAATATAGGAGCATTTTTGGAGGCATCATTGCGATCGGCTGGCAAACATATTTGAGTCTGCTGAATCAGAGGGCTGCTGCTGAGGAAGAGTTGGAGCATGAATCGGAGCATACTGTTGTGCAGAAAGTGGCAATTCAGCAACGCAGCGAACAGCGACAACACAGACACGACAGGCAGAAGTGCGCGGCTTGATCAATCCACATGACAAGAACGCGCCCAGAAGCGTACGCGCACCATCTTTATCCTCGACACCCACGCAGCGATCATCGCCAAGATACCTACATAGGTCACCGCGACCAAGGATTTCTTTTGTCACATCACAGCAGGCTTGTGCTGTCATAGATCGCATTAGACAGGCGTTTTGGGATGCGCCCCACGGGCTGCCGCATTTTGTTTTACTCGAGCGTTGTTCATGTGCATAGTCATTTACATAACCATAGCTTTATTTGTTCTTCTATTTTGAAACTTTAGTATCTCTACACATTCTTCTGTTCGCCGCTGACCCCACTGGACCCCGCCAAAGCGGCTTTTGGCCTGTCAATCTCCTCATTCACCAACGTACTTGCCCAGCGAGTGGAACTTGTGGGCACAGTACTCTCTGGCGCTGGGAGAAGCAACAGCGACCTTGAAAAGTATGCTGTGATGCCATGATGGCGACTAGATGCCGCAATAGATCCCACCTTCTCGACACTGTAGATAAAGAGTCGACGCAAAATCGTGCGCTTGTCTAAAGTATCACAACCCAATTTTGAGATGGCGCCTTCGGGCAGAACAGTACATGGACCATGAATCCTCTTCATCGTGGCAATGATACAGTTGGAGCTATGGTTGCTTCAACGTACAATTGGAACTATGGTTGCCTCAACGTACAGTCGGCGCACTCTTCGGCACGGGTTGCTATGCGGCTTTCGTGGCAGGCGTTTCTGGCATGAAGAAACTAAAGTAAATACGGCGCCTTTGGCAACGACCATTGTGTCCCCCCACTAACGAAATACGGCAAGCAAATTGACAAAGAAATGAATGAACTTCCGGAAAGCTCTCAGCAGACCTCAACCTCACAGATTGCAAGCTCGTCATCAAAGGCCAAGACCATACATGGCAAACTCTGCGACAGCTACTCCGCCGACACTGACTTTCTGACGACGAATCGCCCAGGTTGGAAACAACGCGTGAGATTTTCGCTCGACACACTCGCCGTCAAGCGAACGAACGTCAAAATTACATCAAGAGAATGGACATGAGAACAGCGACGACAACCGTGAACGAGCCCAGTCCACTCGCACGTCCAACAGCACCTCCCTTCAGCCCTTGCCCAGGCGCCTGACCATTGTCCCCACCAGCCCGAGCAGCAATAATCTGACCATCCCCGCCTCTAAACTGTCCGCCTCCACTCACACTCGACTTGTCCATGGTGCTGCCTTCAACACACATGCCCATGCCCATGCCATTTCCAGTCCTGAACATGCGATCCGCAACGCCCTTCCACACCTGCGTGACATCCGACACCATGGGCGCAGTGAAGAACATTCTGCAATCTGCAGCTTCGTACATGAACTCGAGCGGCGTTTTACTCTCGTCGCCCTGGCGCAGGTTATCTTTGAGGTTGACGCCGCCGGCTATACGTCCGCCCTGGTATGCTGAGCGGCGGAAGATTTGCGACGCGAATGCCGTGCGGCCGAGATCCGTGTCGTTCCATTGGGCGCGTTGCGCGGGGGATCCGAGGAAGAAGGCTGCTTGCATGCGGATTTGGATGTCGTCCCAGGAAAACACTTGCGCGCCTTTGGTGCCGCCGACGCCTTGCATGGGGCCGGGCTGCGGGCGGCCGCCGACGGCGATGGTGCGCACTGCGCCTTGGTTTTTGAGGAGTTCCGAGGCGATGGCGCATGTGGATGAGCACATGCCGTCGTGGAGCATGACCATGTCTTCTGCTTTGAAGGGCTGTGGTGTAGTTGTCTCGTTGGTGTTTTCTCCGAAACCGATGACGGAGAAGCCGGTGTAACTTGTGCTTATGCTGTCGCTGTAGTTGTAGCGGAGCGTCGTGGTGAAGCTGTCGTTATGGACTTGTTCGGGGCCCAAGAGCTGTTCCCAGCTAGCAAATTGTTTGTTGTTGGCATCGAGGGTATGCTGATAATTGAACACTGATGTGAAGCCGAATATGTCGTCCTCAGTCGTGCCTTGTCCAAAGGCGTTGGCAAACGCAGTGCGGTTGGATTGTGCAAAGGTCTTGCCAGCGAGGAAATCTTGGGTGATATTACCGGCCAGGTTGAGAGCATCGTTTGCCCGGAAACGTGTTCCTCCGAAGGGATCCTGTTCTGCTTGTGGGTAGACTTGCTTGAAGGTATCGTACCCGAGGATCGCGTTTCCTCCGCCATTACCTCGCATATCAAAGATCATCTTCGTTTTTCCATCTGCTTTGGACTTGCGAATGAAATCGCGCATGACATTTTGAAAGGCTTGGACGTCTGGGGCATCATAGGTGGGTATACTCAAGACCGCAACATTCTAAAAATGTTAGTAGGATATTCGTCCCAATCTAGTTGTGCAGCATACTTCGTATCCACTTCCACTAACGTAATAGCCTCCTACAGCCAAATCCTGGCTAATGATTTCAGCTTTAGGATAGCCAACATGTGACGGTGTTGGCTTAGCCCTCGTGGCATTGCCGGCAGGTGTTGAAGGTGGCGCAGCAGCCTGTGTGGCTGGTGGAGGAGGACCCGAGCAAAACCGTTGGAAGAAGGTTCGACCGCTATTGACATTGGTGAAGTTACCGAAAGCTACTGCTATGTTCGGCATAGTAAACGTTGTCCCATTGGCGAACTGCAGGGTCGTGTTTGGTTGTCCCGTGTACATGCCTGTCCTGAAAGCTCCCAAGAAAGTCGTGCCAGACGCTATAAGAGCCTGCGACGGGAACATGGCATTCCATCTCGTATCTGCATCGTGGAAGTCGCCCTGGGTTGATGCATTGGCAACATAATCCCGAGCGGCCGTGCCATCGATCATCATGACTTGTGAGGGCTTGAACGAGGTGTCATTATTAGCTCTGATAACGTCCCGGTACGCGTAAATCTCAGGCATAGCAACTCCGTTTGTAGAGATTGAAATCAGTTCCGTGCCTGGCGGCCTCTGGAATTGTATTGCTGATGCAAGAAGATCTGGCTGCCACACAAAATGGTTATCGTATGCTCGATCGAAGATGCCCATCATCTTCATCTGGAAGTCGTACTCGTTTGCGAAATTGCCTGCGGAGAGCTGAGCCTTCATCCCGTTCAGTTCGCCCATCACATCGACTGGTTTCTCAGTGTATCCCGCTGGTGGATCCTTAAGGTACGCTACATTGGACTGCCACTTGACATATAGCATGATATCGTCGATCAGCCTCATGTCGCCCTCTTTGTCAAGAGGCACTGACTGCAAGCATCGCATGCCTAGTTCTGCCGGCACGATTGGTCGGGCTCCAGGTGGCATTGCTGCCAAAGCACTGCTAATGACGGCGCAGGGTTCCTGTCCGGCAGTTGCGGACGGTGTAGCTGAATTGTTGGACTGCACTGCAGCAGCGGCTGTGACTGTATCTCCTGCGGCGGCCAGCAGGACATCGACGTCGGCTTCGGTCATAACATCGTTCATATCGAGATTTGGGTAGTCCGGCACTCCGTACATCCATGGGAACGGGCCTGCAGCCGCAGACAGGCCGCAGTACGCGCTCAAGAGCGCTATTGATGAATGCATCTCTGATGTTTTGTTTCTTCGACAATGGTAATGGCCCGGACAGATCGATCAATAGAATCACTTGTAGAGTATTGCTTACAGCGAGTGTAAATTAATTATTAAAGAAGGTGCGATCCAGCGCGGAGAAAGTATGCAGAAAGGTAGAAGGAGAGGCCCGTTAAGATAGAATCAAGCTCATTCCGAGTATCGCTCAAGCCAATGTTGAGACCGATCGAGTACTCGACAAGTCTGAGCACTGGTTTCCTGCAACAAGTGCAGGATCGGCGCTTCTTAAAGGACTCGCCGCAGGCATCGCGAGGGAGTATCAATAACATGAAGACTGATGTAGCCTGTAACGATATTGCCCCAGTGTGGAAACCAAAGTTCCCACCATCACTTCATATTCGGAACACGAAACGTATCGCATAGCTAGCGATCGGTCGTATATGCCCATGTAGTTGAAAACAACGACGTTCGCATGGTTCAACGATTGCAGTTGTGAAGGAAGGTTGGAAAATCGAAGTTGAATGAGCGATTTCGCAGTAGGCTCTCATGGAAAAAGCAAAGGAGTAATGGCTTTGGAACGTGAAGCTGAACGAGACCAAAGCTTGCGGGCTCGCGCGGGAGCAACTGTGCATAGCCAGGGTGATGTGCGAAACTGATGCGAAACACTTTGCTGGTCGACCCGATTGGGCCTAGCCTTCCAGATCTGGTTCACCCACCACACATGCTAAGCGTCCCCCCGGTTTCGTAGCCCTCCTGGTGAGCATATGGAAGCCCAGGTTGGCCTAGCGGAAGCGCGTTCCACACATGGGGAAAAACCAAACACGCGCATTCGTGATTCGAAACACAAGTAGGGCTGTAGACCACGTGAATGCATCGTCACAAACGCTGCTGGGGACATGTGCAATGCCTATCCGATCTCTTTGCTGTACTGGACTTGTTGGTCCCATTCTTCCAGCTTGGTGAAAGGACTCCTGAGCCACGCCTGCAGTTCATGCAAGAACAACTGACAGTTCTCCCGGCCTAGAAACTCGGCTAGCAAGTTCTCGGCATGTCCGTTACTTGCTTTGATATCTATCATTTTGACGATGGACACAATGTAGGAGAGCAGGAACTCGGCGTTGCTGCTCGTTGTGGCCGCCGGGGTGGAGGGCCCTGGAGAGTCTGAATTGAGGAACGTGAAGACGCGCAACTCGCGACGGATCCATGCCCGGGCTCGGGATTGCAACTCGGGCGAGCCTGCGATAACGTGGGGATCCAGGTCTTGGTAGCCTGAAAGTGAGTTGCTGCCCACGTGCAACGAGTAGAGTTTCTTCTGGTAGACCTCGCGGCGCTTACTGAGCGCTGCATCTTCCACGGGAGGGGAGTAAGTACGTCGCACAGCTCGTGTTCTCCTTGGTAACAAGGAAGGGGAGCCTGCAGCACGACTGTGTGGTGCGTTTGAAGGTGGGTGGCTCTGATGTACGGCGTAGCTTTTGTAGTCTTGGGGAGACCGCCAGTCATATTGGACTGCCTTGACCTCTGCCTTGCCTGTGCACGATGAGCGCCCAGAAAGAAGTCGCATCCGTACGGAGTAGCTTACATAGAGGGCACGTTGATCGCTCGTGCAGCCAGCTGACCAGGCAGACAAAGTCAAAAGTGTAATGGTCGCAGGGGCTCGCGATGGCCCGCTCAGTAACAGCCGACAGACATATCACACAAGGGTCTTCGGACTTGTCCTCGACGGGTGCCGCTGTACGTCCCATGCGTCGGAACTGGTGTCGTAGTCGCAGTGGCCGTGGTGGACGGGGTCATGTCGGACAGTCGGAGGTGGTAGCGGGCCGCGACAAAGGCCCCTGCACCAAAAGTTCGCGTCGTTGGTGTCGTTGCGCGACTTCCCTGCTGGTTCCGTCGCAGCTGCTCCATCCAGGCGCCCCAGCATTCACCACGTCGCGTCCAGCGCCACGGGCCTCTGTTGTATGTTGTAGCGGTGGTAGCAGTTGCAGCAGTGGAGAGACTCGTGACGCCCCGGTCCTTAGTCAGCCTCGCGTGTCATGTGACTGCGGCTCGCACCAAACGCCTCTGCTCACCATCGCCTCGACACTCGCTCTCCGCCATGCCAGCCACATCGACCAGGCCCCACGTCGCCGGGCCGAACGGGAAGGCGACGTACCACACCGTGACGGCGCTGAAGCGGTGGTCCTGCGACGACAAGGAACTGCCTCCCGTGTCCGACATCAAAGCCATCCATGTCTTCGACTTTGACAACACCCGTGCGTACAGCAGACCAAGGCGCGAAAAGCCTACTGACACCATGGCAGTATTCGCAAGTCCCCTACCCAACAAGCAGTTGTGGAACAGCGCGACGCTGGGCCAGCTCGGCTCGCCCGACATGTTCGTCAACGGGGGCTGGTGGCACGATGCGAGCATCCTGTCCGCCACAGGCCAGGGCATCGACAAGGAGGAGAAGCGCGCCTGGGACGGCTGGTGGAACGAGCACATTGTCAGCCTCGTCGAGCTGTCCATGCAGCAGAAGGACGCAATCAGCGTGCTCCTGACCGGCCGCGGGGAGGCGAACTTCTCCGACCTGATCAAGCGCATCGCCCGGAGCAAGAAGCTGGACTTCGACATGGTCTGCCTCAAGCCCGCAACCGGCCCTGCTGGCCAGAGGTTCAGGAACACAATGCACTTCAAGCAAGAGCTGCTGAAGGACATCGTCTACACATACAGGGACGCCGAAGAGATGCGAATCTACGAAGACCGCGTCAAGCACACCAAGGGCTTCCGAGACTTCTTCTTCGAGTTCAACAGAGACCTTATGGCCGCAAAGAACCAGTCCACGCGGAGGCCAATCGTTGCCGAAGTTATCCAGGTTGCTGAGAATGCGACACAGCTCGATCCTGTTGCAGAGATAGCCGAGATACAGAAGCAGATCAACGCACACAACATCCAGGTCAAGACGGGTAACGCCCCGCCCGGAACCATACCCTACCAGATCAAGAAGACCGTCTTCTACACTGGCTACATGATTGCCTCAAACATGACAGACAAGCTGTCGTCGCTCGTAAATCTGCCAGCAAATGCTCCCAGGGACGACATCCGCTTCCTCGCCAACAGCATCCTGATTACCCCAAAACCATGCCCGAAGAGCATATTAGACAAGGTTGGTGGCATTGGAGCCAAGGTGAAGTGGAAGGTCACGGGCGTGTCTTGCTTTGAAAACAAGCTGTGGGCTGCGCGCGTCGAGCCAGTCCCCAAATCAACCAAGTTCTACTCGGAGAACCCAATCCCCACTGTTGTATTGGCCATCCGAAAGAACGGTCGGCCAGCAGACGCTGCGCGTATTGTCAATTGGCATCCAGTACCGGAAAGTCAGGCATATGAGTTTGACAGCGTCGTTGGCGAGAAACAAATGCTACGCATCGAGGAAGAACAAGCAGATGAGTGCGAGTACGAGAGCTATTTTCCCAACAAGGCAAATCGCAGGGCTGGTTCGCACGAACCGCAGCATCGATCCAACGAACATCGGCCGCACAACGGCAATGGGAGAGGCAGAGACGATAATCGACCCAACGCGTACCGTGGTGGCAATCGCGATCGTGGCCGCGGAGGTAACCGCAATCCATCGTACGGTACACGAGGCGGCCATCGTGGCGGCCATCGCGGCGATCGAGGTGGAGGAGGCCGTGGTCGCGGCCGCGGAGGAGGTGGTGGTGGTGGAGGTCCTTCACAATACAGGAGCCTGGACGATCCAAACCATGGTCAGCCGACCCACGATGGCCCAGATGCGTTTTACTAGTGATGGAGCGTATCTGCAGTACGTCGTCTCGCCGGCAGCTTTTTCTCGTCGATTTTGCGACACGTCAAGCAGTATCTGCAACGCAAACAAGCCAGCCTAACACCCTTGGACCGTGTCGGGTTGTACACGGCGCAAATGGGAAGGTTTGTTCCGCAAGCACTCTTACCATGCTGCTTCAGAGCGCGTTATCAGCATGGTATAAACTACGCGCGAGCGCTTTTCCTTTGTGTACTACACTCATCCTCGATAAGATACCCACAATTCAGACTCCTTCCAACTCGTCAAAATTACGAGACCCTGTCCCCTCTTGCGGTGCAACTTCTGGCTTGCCACACGTACGTCATTTTGAGTATTCGGTCACTCATCTGCGAAACAGGAGGTCCATGAACGATGCTACGGGTTGTCGATGGTGTAGTTTCCTTGCGGGCGTGTGGGCATCGGCGCATTGTGCTTTTGCGTCGCATATGCATGTTGCGTGCTTCCGTTCCAAGGGCAGGATGTAAATTGGTCGATATGGGTTCGGATAGGTTGATAGTGGGATCGGAGAGATTAATAGTGCCCCAGTCCACCACAGGTACAGCTCCTGGACATGATAGGCTTGATGTTGCAGCCGCTGAGACTGCCGTTGGGGACTGATAGGGTGGTACTTGCGGTGGTGGCGATGGTTGCTGTGCAGGTGCGCGAGGTCTGTATGCACTGCTGGACATTCTAGGATTCTTCAGACTCGACTGCCGAACTTTAGTTCGCCTGTTCTCCTCTTGTTGCTTGGCTCTAGACTTGGTAAGCGTTCGAGGCCCTGCGTGCGGCATATTGGTTGGTGTGCCCTGATGCCCTTCATGGTTGTATATATCCTAGACTTCTTGGCAAGCTCTTCCAAGATGAAGCGAAACTTCTCTACATTCGAATGGCCAGGCTCGAGCCCGAAGAAATAATTCGTGACTCGCCATGTGCGTGTCTCTATCTCTGGTTCATTTTGGACGACATGTACCTCGTTGAGTAATAATATTGCGGGATGATACTGCTGTATTGCGCCAATGTACCATGACCACTTCGATAATGCAGGCTCATGCTCGATTACCATGGAGCGCTCGAGCATCCTAAGTGCGGCGCCCATGACCAACTGTCGAAGCCGCGGTGGCATCTTAGTCCTGTCGGACGTGATGTACTTTTGCAGGAGTACAATATACAGTCTATCCGACAAGATGCCATATATTTCAGAAGCCAAAACATGAAGCAGGTCCGTTCTGCTCAGTATGGGAAGATAGGTCTTTTCCATAGCTGCCTTGAAAGACTGGACTCTTTCAAGTAGAGTGACGAGAGTGACTTTGCGTTCGCCATCCGCTCGTCTTTGCTCCAGCTTTGGCCTTTCGCTCCAGAGAAATCGGTGCATTTCGTAGCATTCAAAGCGCATGCGTGTGATGGTCATGTCTGTGTAATGACTTCGGTCCCTTTTGACATCAGCCTTGCTATCGCCATGCTCAGCACGATCGAGGTCGTCATCATCGACATAGAGGGGAAACTGGGTGTCGTAGTCCCCTAGTCAAATTTGTGGCAGGGGCCCTGTAGATTCGTAGGTTCTGAAGTCCAGGAAGCAAATCTGATACCACACGAGACGTTGAACATCAATCTCTACAGGCGAGCGGGTGTAGTTGACCGGATCGCGATGTAAACCCATGCATTGGGCTAATCGAATGACAGTCCCGGACAGTGCGGAGTGCGAACGAGAAATTCCGTCACGGCATAGGGGAATCTATCGGGCAGATGTGAGCATGCTTATGAAGACCGAACAAAGCTTGTACCACGATAACGCCAGAGAGCGAAATGAGATCACAAGACTTGCAATGTACATAACGAATGCCTGCAGCGTTTCGAGCTTTACAGTCCTGAGAAAGCTCGCTCTAGCGAGCGCTGCTTCAGCGCCCTGTTTGAGATTATCTAGGAGGCTGTGCTTGTCGACTCCAAAGTCAGCGACAACATCGTCTTCGTGCTTGTAAACAATCGAACTCATTAGGGCTGCGAAAAAGACAGCCTGGAAGGGGCGACGAGGCTCACTGCCGGCATCCACATCGGCCCAGAACTTATCCAGACTCCTCTCAAACGAGGGCCTATGCAAGATACGTGCAATGACGTGAACGGCTTCCCAATAATGGGCGATAAGCTTGTCAACCATCAATTTTGCTGGCAGGTACCAGGGGCGAAAACGAAGCTTGAGGAGGGGGCGAGGTAGTTCACATGGTGGTAATGCTCGAAGCTTTTGAGCAAACTGCAATGGTCAAACCTCAGATATACGGTGAAGACAAATCAAAGCAAACTCACTTTTTCTGCAAATCTGGGGCGCACAACACCAACAATTTTCTCAGTAACCCTCATTCTACCTATCGAGATTCCGAGATCAAGTAAGTAGTTCATCTCAGTGACGAAACTTGAAATGTTCAAATACTTCGTGTCCTCGTCGTCTTCTTGATCACTGTGGCTCTCTTCTGGACCAGGCAGTCTTATGGGCACTTTGGCGTCAGACAGATCCCGGGACCTTTTGTGTAGCCATGGCGTGCAACATCCTCTTCGAAGCTTCTCTCCAGAACGCCCATCTTCTCCTTGACCTCTGCGAGCCTTTTCTGGGCGCCCGCGTCGAGACCAGATGCAATGAAGATGCATGGGCGCGCAAGCTTCGTGCGACTGGCCCGGTTACCGCGGCTTCAAGCAAGCAAATGATGCTCATGGCTGGGTCACAGGTGGTCGACTGCTGCCAGGATAGAAGCCAGATCCCTCTCGGCCCATCCCATGGCGAACTGATATTGGGTGGACGTGAAAGGCCCGGGACGCGTCGCGAAACGCCAGGTCACGTTTCGGACCAATACGCATGCGATTTGTGACAACCCGCACGTCCCTCACCGCTCCCAAATAAACACTGGTAGCGGCTGCCACCTCAACTCGTCCCTTGACTTGTAGTAGCCGACCACACTCTCCCAGCCACTGCCCCCTCCGCACTCCAACAGTCCTCATCATGTCTGTCGTATCGCTTCTCGGTGTCGAGGTCAAGAACAACCCCGCGCCATTCGACGCGCCCTACGAGTTCGAGGTCACGTTCGAGTGCCTCGAGCAGCTGCAAAAGGGTATGTCGCTAGATATCTCTACATACACGCGTCTCCACGCAGCCTCCTGCTGACAGTTCTGCACAGATCTCGAGTGGAAGCTGACTTATGTTGGCTCCGCAACCTCGTGAGTGCGCCGCAAGGCCAAGTCCCCACGCCAGCCCACCTGACCTTGACTAGAAACGAGTATGATCAAGAGCTCGACTCGGTTCTTGTCGGACCCCTCCCCATTGGTGTCAACAAGTTCAACTTCCGCGCCGACCCTCCGGATCTATCGCGCATCCCCAACAGCGAGATCATTGGTGTCACGGTCATTCTCCTGAGCTGCAGCTATGAGGAGCGCGAATTCGTCCGCGTTGGTTACTACGTGAACAACGAGTACACGGATGAAGCATTGGCGCTGGAGCCTCCCGCGAAGCCCGTCATTGAGAAAGTGCAGAGACAGATTCTCGCAGAGAAGCCCCGAGTAACGCGCTTTGCCATCAAGTGGTAATAGGCCAACACATGGTACTACTCATCGTAGCTAATCTTGTGCGCAGGGATTCCGACGAGTCTGCGCCGCCAGAGTTCCCGCCAGAGCAACCCGAAGCCGACCTCAACGCAGACGGCGATCAGTACGGGATCGAGGAGGAAGAGGAAGAAGAAGAGGAGGCCGAGGCCGAGGCCGCTCCCGTGGAAGGCGAAGATGCAGCCATGGCTGGTGCTGAAGACACGGCGGGGCCCGCCAACGACGACGACGCCGAGTCCGAAGCTGGTAGCGAGGAGATTGACATCGAGGACTCCGAGGGCGAGGACGAGGAGGAGGAGGGCGAGGAAGGAGGCGAGGACGACATGGAGATGGACGATGGCGAAGGTGCCAACGGAGAGAAGCAGGTTCCACAGCAGCCTGGTGTTCAGCAGCAACACGGCGCGGATGTCATGGTACACTAGGTAGTCCACCAAGCTTTCCGAGCTGGCGTTCGCGCCACGCAGCACATTATGTGCGCGCATGTTCTAGATGGAGCATAGTCACGATCATGTTGGATATCTCTGGTCTCGTCAAACTTAGTCTTGGCTATGTATCCTATAAAGAGAGTTTGCAGCCCCCGATTACGCCAAAGGCGTTTACAAGCCACAGAAAATTGGCAGCATGCATGTTGAGACGAAGTAATAGACCTGCCCAAGTGTAGATGACAAGGCCCCGCAAGGGCACTGTGCAGTCGCATGCGCCAGAGCTGATTAACAGCTTCATCTCCGCCACATTCTATTCATCTCTGCCTGACAGTCTGGCCACTTTTGATAGGCCAGGTACATGCGAAGCAACCCGCAAGAGGCCAAAAGCAGCAGATTTCGTAGGCGCAAACTCTGCAAACGCGGACGCGCCAGCGGTCTCAGACATTAATAGTACACCATGCTCAGGTTGCGCGGCAACATACGTGGTGTTGGCCGGATTCGGTTCACGTCCAGCAACAGTCTTCCCATGACCTGCAAGCGACTCAGTCGGGCATCGAGGCCAACCGACTAGATCTCACATGCTCTCAAACTCTGGAACGCTCCAAGCACCTCGACGGTTTCACTCGACAGCAAACACACCTGTGTCGTCAGTCGTGTCGCTCCCTTCGTTCAGCCTGCTGTCACTTCCTACCATCGCCCTTCCTTTGACAGCCTGCCGCGCTCTTCCGATCATCTGCGCCATCTTCGCTGGTCCACCTGGCTGGCACTCTCTTTCGGCGACTCGAATACGATATACGATAGAATTTGCCCGAGACGCGTCCACGCCGGGTCAGCGCGTGCCGTTCTACCCCGCCAAGGTCACAGGTATGGCTTTCTTGCTTCCGCGCGGCATCAGGGATCTCACCGACCTCCATGACAGCTTCGCAAGAGAGCCTCGTGCAAGCTCCGAGTCCTGGACGGCTGCTCTATTTCTTGGACAACGGCTGACTCCAGCTCGATCAAGCTTTTTTTCTCCAGATTGACCACCCGCACCGACGATGAGCTACCAACAAGGCCATCCCCAGCTGGGGGCTACATTTGTGCCTGGTGGGTACGATGACTACTATATGCCGGCGACTTCGCCGGAAGTAATCTCACCAGCGCCGCAGCGGTATGTCTGCCCCTAAAGGCCGTGCCGCAGGGAAGCATCTACTGACGTAGCCCCCCTCCCGTAGCATTATGCCCGAAGTGCCAGAGAACATGCAGGAAAATCTTCAACACCTGGAACTCGAGGCCCACCACCCACGAGGCACCGCTGGCCTCATGTCGCCGCCACTGGGGTCCAACGCGTCGCAGCACCCGCCGCGGCAGTCAAGTTTCCAGAACGAGCTTCCTGGCAGCGAAGGGCACTGGCCAGCACGACAAGCAAGCATATCCTCCGCTTTCCGCCAGCCGCCCAACGTCCAGCCGCAGTCCGTCCAGCAACAGCAGCCCTCGCACGACTACAACCAGTTTGCGCAGAACCACGAATCGCCCAACTTCTCGCCCTTTCCCAAGCTGCCGAACAAGCCGCCGAACGTACCACCATCCGACGACGACAAGGAGGCAGTTTTGGAAAATGCGCGGCTGCCGGTGCTCAACTCAAATGACCCTGAGATGCAGTTGGCTTGGGCACAGGACGCGCTCGGCTATGTCGACTCTGCGCAGCTGCACGAGCAGCGCATCGCCGAGATACAGGGCGCCAGGCCAGCCACGCCGCAGGTGGAGCATCAGCTGCGAATAGATGCCATGAACGTGGTCACATTTTTGGCAGATCAGCACCATCCAAAGGCAGCCTTCATGAGAGGCATGTGGCTCGAATTCGGTAAATTTGGTATGCGTGCAGACAAGAAGGAAGCCTTCCGCTGCTATTCTCGCGCAGCCGCGAAAGGCTACGCAAGAGCTGAATATCGCATGGGGATGCAGTTCGAACAATCAAATGATCCAATCAAGGCGCTTCAGCACTATACAGCCGGCGCAGAACAAGGCGATTCCGCTTCAAACTATCGCCTAGGAATGATGACTTTGCTTGGACAGCATGGTCAGCAACAAGACTTTGCCCGAGGCGTTCAGCTGATTCGCCAAGCTGCGCTCAATGCAGACGAGAATGCGCCTCAAGGTGCCTATGTGCTAGGCATGCTCCAAGCTCGCGAATTACCCCAGATCAACGTACCCGAGATGTTCTTGCCGTATGATGAGAAGTCAGCCAGGCAGAATATCGAGAAAGCTGCGTACCTGGGGTTCGCCAAAGCGCAGCTCAAGATGGGCTCAGCCTATGAGCTTTGTAGCCTAGGCTGTGACTTCAACCCTACCCTGTCACTGCACTACAACGCGCTTGCATCAAGGCAAGGAGAAGCAGAGGCCGACATGGCCATTAGCAAATGGTTTCTCTGCGGACATGAGGGTGAATTCGCAAAGAACGAGGAGCTTGCATATCAGTACGCGCAGCGCGCGGCTATAGCAGGTCTTGCCACAGCAGAGTTTGCTATGGGTTATTTCAACGAGATAGGGATGCATGTTCCGGTCAATATCGAAAAAGCAAGCGAGTGGTACCAGAAAGCCGAAAAGAACGGCAACAAGGATGCTGCCACCCGGATAGAAAGCATTTCCAAGACCCATCGGACACTGTCAAAGAAAGACCACGAGAAAGTGGCGATCAACATGATCAGGTCTAAGCACGGCTCAATGCGAGGTCAACGACCAGCCAAATTGCAGAAGCCGACAGCTCCTACAATGCCCTCAATCAACGACCGTAGCCCTTCGGACTACGGAGACGCTTCGCCAATTACGAATGCACCCAGCCGTATGGGCAACCGAGCAGATACAACCATTCCTTATCCAATATCTGATAAGCCTCCGATGCTTGGAAACCCTACACCTTCCGCTCCTTACGAACGTCCATCGACTGTTACTCCGTACCCTATGGACAACGGTCCTCTACGATTCGGCCCCCAACGCCCTGGTCCTGCCGGTGGGTTCGCACCAGAGCTCCGAGCGGGGAGCGCCCGACCCACGTCGGCTTTCAACATCAATCCCAATGTTTATCCTGCCAACGATGCACATGGCCGTGGTGGACCTCGACCCGGCCCAGGTCCTGATGTGAACTCGCTGCCTTACCGTCCTCACACCAGTGTAGACAACATGGGCCCAGGTGCACGTCGTGGCGGTCGTGTGCCAAGTTCAGGGCGAGGTGGCCCAATCCTGTCGAATGGACCCGGTAGCTACAGACAACCTGGTGGACCTAGCGCTCAGTACCCGGAGCACCAGCCACCACGTTCACAGACTGCGCAGCCGTCTGATCCTGGGTTTGGTGCGCTGGACGCGGGAAGAAACAAGTTGCACAAGCCAGGCGCGCCATTCAAGAATGCTCCCACTTTACCTGATATTGGTTACGTTGCGCCTCTCGAACCACGGCAGCACATGCGACCCTCGACTGTGCAGCCTGGCCAAGGGAGCAGGACCTTTTCGCGACAAGACAGGCCACCAACCACTGTACCTGGACAGGGATCGCATCCATCGTCAAGACCGGGCTCGGCAGGACGGCCCTCCGTGCATGATACCATGCCTAAGCCGAACAGAGTGGCAACCCTACAGCAGCATCCACCGCCATCTAAGCCGTCTAAACCGGCTCCTATGCAGGCTGCCAAGCCAGCAAGTCCGGCGCCATCTGCGAAGCCTTCTAGCCCGGCTTCTTTGGGACCTGGAAAGGGGCCGAAAACATTTGATGAGATGGGCGTCGGCCAGGCACCCAAGGACAATGATTGTGTAAGTGCAACGCCATGTATCGAAAAAATTGCTTGCTAATGATGTGACAGGTGGTCATGTAACGGTATATCCGAGAATTGCTGTGGAGAACTGCATGTTGACTTCTTTGCATAGCGATTTGCATATTGGGACCATTGATCAGGTGCCATATTTTCCTTATATACCCGTGATGAAGTTTGTTAATATTCCTGATGCAAGTAGTTGCTGAGCCGTGGTAGTGTAGAGCAATAGAGATAATAGAAAACTATACATGGTAGATGGCGTTGATTGACGAGCTCGAAGACTAGTTATCGTTATTCTTTACTGTTTCATGTGCTACCTGTGTTCCATGCACGGAGGTCATGGCGGGAGTTCTAGCATCCTTGCATGTGGCTGCCACGCGTGAGCACGTGATCCCTTGCTTGCATTCAGTCGCCTACTGGTACACGTTGTTGGACACTAGCAGCTGAAAGCAAAAACCGAGCAAACTTTTGCTCCTAGATTACTCTATAGTGAACGACTAGATTATATATCTGCGACCGTCGTGTTGTGTGCACGAAGTAGTTTTGGTTAAGTAAGTGTGCCAAGACTACCGTAGGCACCATCAAATCAAGTGGGGAAGGCACGCGTCTCGCGCCTCGCTTTACGCCACGCGTTCCGTCTTGCTGCACCACAGCCCCGCCATAGTGGCACACCTTCGCCTTACCACTTGCTATAGCCATGGCTGCAGTCATGTCCGCAAAGCGCCCTCGCGCCTTGACGAGCGGCATCGACCTCGGTGGGAGGTCGCAGAATAGTCGCGTACGCTGACCCCTCGTACTTCTAGAGAGTAAGCTGACTTGAGCAGAACAAACGAGCCCGACACTCAGCTGAAGCGAGCGTTCGTTCATCAGATGACGAAAGCGCCACCGAAGACGATGCAAACGCTGTGCTCGAACAACAAAGAGCTAGTGAGCAAGAGCAGTGGGCAACCCAGCAAGTGCAGAAAGACTTTAGGGAGACGGCGAACAAACAAAACATAGCAACCGACTCAGGTATCATCGAGGAGATTCAGTGCATAAATTTCATGTGTCACGAACACTTGACGGTAACACTTGGTCCCTTGATTAACTTCATCATTGGTCACAACGGTAGTGGCAAGAGTGCGGTTCTCACAGCACTCACCATATGTCTAGGCGGCAAGGCGACCGCAACGAATCGAGCGCAAAATCTCAAGAGTCTCATAAAAGAGGGCAAAGATCATTCCAGTGTTCAAGTCCGCATCAAGAATCAAGGCGCACTTGCATACAAACCCAATGACTACGGTGATTCCATCACTGTAGAACGCCACTTCAACAGAACTGGAACGTCAGGCTTCAAGCTACGCGATCACAACGGCAAGATTGTGTCTACCAAGAAGGCGGAGCTTGAGGACATCCTGGATGCGTTTTCCATGCAGATTGATAACCCAATGAATGTTTTAACCCAAGACATGGCTCGTCAATTCCTCAATCACTCAACGCCCAAGGACAAGTACAAGTTCTTCCTACAGGGAACGCAGCTTGAGGTTCTGAGCAAAGACTACCAACAGATCGAACAATCCTTAGAGCTTATGAACACCAGAGCGGAAGTCAAGAAGAGCGATATCGCCGTATTGAGGAAGAGGATGGAAGACCTGGCGGCGAAGGCTCGACGCGCCGAGAGTCTGGAGCAAATGCGGGCTAAGGAGACCGAGCTTGCGCACCAAGCACTTTGGGCCCACGTCCAGGAGGATGAAGCATTTGTGGCTAGGACAGAGAAGGGACTTGAAGAGGTTGCAGCTGATGTGATGAAAAAAGAACAGCTGGTAACGGAAGCATCCAAAGCGTACGAAGACGCCGATGCAGCGTATGAAGCGGCTGTTCAAAGAGTAACCGACGTTGCCGCCGAGATCGAGCCTGCGAAACAGGAAGTCGAAGAGAAAAGAGCGATCTTCAACGACTGCAAGAAAATCTTGATGGCACTCTTGCCTGATCAGCGGAGTACTGAACGAGACATTCAGGCTAAAACCGACAGAGTGACTGGATATAAAGACAAGATCGAAAATCTACGCCGCTTACAGGCCGAGGCCGACGATGGCGTGTATGCAGAGAAGGTCAGGCAGTTAGAGGTCGCAAAAGCTCAGATGGAAACCGCACGAATAGCTTTATCAGAACATGGTCCTGCACTTCCTGCGCTACAGAAACAAGTAGAGGCGGATCAAAGTGAGAAACAGAAGGCAGATCAAAGAGTCCAGAGAGCAAAAGATGAAGAGAGCACCGTTTTGCGCAGTCTCCGGAATCTCCAAGGCGGAAAGGGTGACTGGATGGAGGGGTTCCCACAACCACAAAACCTGGCGAAGTTGTTGCGAGCGATCGAGACCGACGGCAATTTTCGCGAGAAGCCAGTGGGCCCTATGGGTCGCTATGTCAAATTGTTGCGCCCTGAATGGGCTTTTATCCTCGAGAAGCAGTTCGGTCCGAGCTTGAATGCCTTTGTGGTGACAAGTCGCGCAGACCAAACAACACTTTCGAACCTGATGCGTAGGTGCAATTGGCATTGTCCAGTGCTCATTGGAAACTCAAAACCAATCGATACTAGGAACCATGAACCGGATCCAACGCACCTTACTTGGTTGAGAGTACTTAAAATCGAGAACCATCTTGTCCGAAATCAGCTCATTATCAACCAGTCAATCGATCAGACTGTGCTTATAGAAGACCGTACGGAAGGATACAAATTCATGAACACGGGTCCTCGCAATGTCAAGATGTGTTTCACATTCTCTGAAGGTAGCAAGAGAAAAGGCCGGGTTCTCAACTTTGTTTCTAACGGTGATTTCAACGAAAGTCCCATCGGCGAGTACAGGGGCCAGTTACGCATGCAGGCCGATAAGGCTGATCAGATCAAGGCAGAAGAAGCGCGTCTTCTGGGCATCCGGCAAGAACTTGAGGACCTTAAGCAGACGGCTACCAATCTCCACAATCAGCTCAATGCGTCCAAGAGAGCAGAGCAGGATCACCATCGCGAAAACACGCAGCTCAAAATCGCATATCAGAAAGTATCTGAATCTGTAGCATGTCTCGAAGATGAGCTCAGCAAGGCCGTTCCAGACGCGGCAGAGATCGATGTCGCGCAAGTGGGCTTGGCTGACGCAGAAGCTGCGCTGGTAATCGCAGAAGGGGTCTACGAGGACATTGTTTTGCAGAAAGACAAGCTCAATGCTGAGAATAGAGAGAACAAGCAGAACCTTGAGAAGGCACAAGTGGGTGTAGCAGATCTCGAGAACAAGCTCAACAAAGCCAAAGGCACGGTCAGAATCTTCCAGGGTAAGAGGGAGGACTGCCTCAAGAAGAAGAACCAGGCCATAACTTCACTTGCGGCGCATGTAAAAAACAAGGAGGATTGGACCGCGGCCCTAGAGAAGGCCCAGTCGGAACTGGACACGGTTGTTCAGAATGCTGTAGCAGACTGCCCGCAGCGCATTCCTGTGCCAGAGGGGCAGACAGCCGAACAGCTGGGCAAGAAGCTTCAGACGTTGATGAATACAAGACGTCTGGCGGAAAGGGAACTGGGGGGTTCACAGGATCAGTTGCTGCGAGCGGCGAATGAGGCAAAACGAATCCACCAGGATGCGAGGAGGGAGTTTGATGCACTTGATGGTTTGAAGACGGTTAGCAAATGTGTTCGTGCTACAGTCACTTGGCTAATGTCAAGCAGCATCTTATCAACACAGTGAACAATCGTCGCCAACGATGGCAGCAGTTCCGCTCGGGAATCTCGGTCCGAGCGCGTGTCACTTTCACCTACCTTCTGAGCGAACGCAAGTTCCGTGGCGACCTTAAGATTGACCACAAGAAGGCGCTGCTCGACATCCATGTAAGCAATGTCTACTGATGCTGGACATGGGATGATAGTAACAGCAGATAGGTGCAACCAGACTCTACGGAGCGAAGCGGCGAGGGCAGGCAAACCAAGACGCTTTCAGGCGGGGAAAAATCGTACTCTACCGTGTGTCTCCTGCTCGCGTTGTGGGATGCTATGGGGTCGCCGATTCGATGTCTCGACGAGTTGTAAGTTGGTTCGGCGGATTGGTTCGACTGTATACTAACAGACGTAGTGATGTGTTCATGGATAGCGTGAACCGTGAGCGCAGTATGGACATGATCATTCAGGCTGCGCGGCGGTCGATTGGGCGACAATTCATCTTCATCACGCCTCAAGCCATGAACAACGTCAAGCACACATCCGACGTCAAGATCATTCGCATGAGCGATCCCGAGCGGAACCAGACAGCACTCAGCTTCCGTCAGACATGAGGGTGACAGAAGTGGTCTATGTATCTGGGAAGGGACTCAGCATGGCGGAGGGCGGTATTTGATATTGCACGCATGGGTATACCCTGCGGGCCTGCGGGATGAGATAGTTTCGAGAAGCGTGGACGAATGCATCCACAATCTACGGATACACAACTGAGCAGACTACCGTTGTGTGAGGGGCAAATGTTTGTGAGGGTGAAATGGGAGGGTAGGCATGTCATGCGGTCAGCGGGTCGGTCGCACAGGAAACGAGTCTCTGGGCCTTGTCCGGATTGGTCGGCGCCGACAACACACACGGCTGACGCGCCTCTTCCCGCTTCGCTCTTCACGCCTCAGGCCGGTGATGGTGCATGTCACATGTCACCACCCACCTGCAGCATGGCCTCCTCCCCGCCCTCGCGGCCCGGCAGCCCCAGGACGGGCTCGCCGCTGCCCGCCGACGACGACACCAGCCGCGCGCGCTCGCCCTCGCCCGGAGACGCGCACCCCATGGCGACGCCGCACGCAGCAGCAGCCGTGCCCCAGACGCCTGCGCCCAAGGGGAAACAAAAGGCGGCCCAGGGCCCGCTGCGACTGCTGGACCTGCCCGTCGACATTCTCAAGGAAATCATCCACCAGGTGCGTAGCGGCCGTTGGCGGAGCGCATGGGTGCTGAGCGCAGGCTAACACGGGCATCTCGACAGCTGCCACACACCAACGACCTGACCTGCCTCTCGCTCTGCCACTCGGCGCTGCACCGCCTCACCATCCCATGCATCTACTCGCGCTTCGACATTGTCTGGCCCGACGAGAGCACGCACACGGAGCCGCGCTCGGGCGTCGATGCCCTCACCTACGGCCTGGCGACGCTGGTCATGGGAGACGACTGCTTTCCCCACCAGAACCGGCTTCGGCAACAGGGGGGCACCGCCAGCGTGCTTGCCACGCCTGCCACTTCACCCTATCCCGTGCGCCCGCGGAGATTTGGCAACTACTACGGGCAGTTCACCAAGAAGTTCTCCCTCGGCAACGGCCCGCAGGCATGGGTGCAGGAATACATGATCACCAAGGAGGGCGGCAAGATGCTGGGCACGCTGGTCGCCCTTGCCATCGCGCGCATGGTCAATCTCGAGACGTTTGTCTGGGACATGCCTACCGGCGTGCTGCGCGACGTTTGGCTTGCTCTGTCCAGCCTTGCGCACCGAAGCGACGGTGAGGACTGTCGCCTGGAGCGGCTCTGGATTCGATGGCACGACAACACAATCGATGCGCCTGTGCCTCCGCCTGCACCGCCCATGATTCTCAACAACGTTGGCGTTCCTCCACCCCCAAACACTACGCATCCTAGCGGTCTCGGCACCATCCAGCCCCCAGCCATCGCGCCGCAACCGTACCTTCCCAGCAGCATCTCTGCCTTGGATCGCGTTGAACACCCCACCTTCTCCGCTATACCTGCTCTGAAAAGCCTGAGTGTCCTCGACATCGATGAATTACCTTATCTGGACGAGATGAGCATACTGATCGCAAGATCCCATAAGAAGTTGCGGGAGCTCCGAGTCGGAGTCGCTCCGCACGCGCAGCAAAGAGACTGGGTCACAGTGTGGGATGGCGATGGCCTCCAACAAGTAGACTACAGTGTTAACGCTACCGCCGCGAATACCTTGGGCGAGAAGCGACTTGGTGGTGTACTCGGCATACTCGTTGGTCGAATTCACAACATGCGCCATTCGGAAGACTCACAAACACACACGTCAAGCACAAGCGGATTGATAGAACGGTCCGTAGAGGTCACGCCAAGCAAAGCACCGGTTTCAAACCCGCTACCGTCGATCGCTAGCCTGTCGATACAAGACCGAGAGGCAGACCAAGATGTAGACCATTTTGGAAACCCTATGGAGGAGGGGGTGCACAATGAAGGTGTCAATCTGGTCAGCGAGAGCCAGCCAGCCGAAGCTGTACAAAACGCTTCTGCGCCGGCAGCCAGTCCGGACAGGACAGCAGCACAACAACCAGATGGAGTGGTTCCACAAGCCAAGGCAACCAATGTTCCCAGCAACGCATCAGAAGAACAGCTAGTCGGTAAGCTCAGGCTCGAAGTACTAGAACTTGAACGTGTACCACTCTCGGTGGCCGTGCTGCGCAGAGCATTCGACTGGTCAATTCTCTCCACCCTTACACTGTTGCATTGCAGCAACCACGAACAGCTATGGAAGGTTCTGCGGCGCCAGTACACGCCCCGGGCCGCTTACCCTGGCTCGCCATCCACACCGAAAGCGTACAAGGCTTCTTACACGCTCCGGACCGAATACCAGCTCAACCTCAAGCGGATACATACAAACACCGTCTCTCCTTCCTTGATATCGTTCTTAAAAGAAACATTGGCACCAAATAGTCTCGAGGTTCTCTTTCTGCAGGAGGGACGTTCTTACTCTTCCACAGTAACCGTCGATGCAATCTACCGAGGTCCAATGCGAAGACACAGGTCAAGCTTGAAGAAGCTCATGATCGATAGTGGTGAAAAGGGCCCTGATGGGAACATCGTTACCAGCTCGAGATGGCGACGGTGGATGCTGAATCGTGAGATACTCACGTTCATCACAAGTGGACGTATGAGTAACTTGCGAGAACTCGCAGTCGCCATCGATTACAAGGACTGGGTAAGCGCTTCAGCAGTGGATGTCGTGAGATGCAAGCTAACAGAACGACAGCATCACTTCCTCCAACGGCTTCCACACATACCCCATATCCGTTCCCTTTACATTCCTTTCATAGCCGACCATGCCCATGGTAGTAACATTGATCCTCGCGAACTGGCGTACCAGATCCTCGACATTGTGCATCTACGTCCAGAAATTGAGCTTTGCTACATGGGCTTATCGAACAAGTGCTTTGAGATACTAGAGAACCGGCCATCGAATTACGACCTTCGGCACGATGGTATGCATGTCGATGGGGGCGGCTCAGGATACGTTGCGCACGACCCAATGCTATCTGACGACGAGAGCGAGGCGACTGAAGACGAAGATGACGACGATGTGGACGACGGTGCAATGGCACCTGTTGGCGATGAGACGGAAAGCGAGCCGAGCGAGGACGGCCAAGTGGAGAGTGATAACGAATCATTTACGCAAGAGTCGCACAAAGGCCCAAAACTACGGGTCCGAGAGATTTTGTTTTACGAGGAGCGGGTCGAAGCGTTCCGACGGCGCCATGGGGTATTGAGGCCATGATGCATACGAATCGGAGTATGCATGTGCGTTTGACTGCATTTGAGAGCGTCCACGGGCATGCGATGAGTGGATCGTGGCGTTAACGGGGTATACCTCCTGCTGCCCAGCACTGGACGAGCATGGCTTGGGATTTGCACGGCGTTGTGAAGCGTGACTTGGCCTCTCATATAGTATTCGATTCTGATCGAACCTTGCTCATGGAACGAATCACTACAAATTGTAGCCTGATATATCCGTACATGCTGTTTTGCGCGGTGCCATGGTTCGTTCAATCTTGTTCGCTTCGCATGTTGGTGAAGTTCAAGAGCACGTGATTGCGCGATTTCGCGTTTAGGCTCGAGCGACCGCTACCCACGAAAACGACCAACAATCAAAGCACGGAAAACCCAAGGTACTCGACGAGTACGAATATCGACCGGCGAGATCAGGGATGTCGACAATGTGCCTACAACTAGTCCCAAACCCTTGAGATAAAGCGCATCTCCTGCAAGGCTTTTGTTTACAGTCGCAGAGCGGGGCTCCGCAGCACCTCCGCCATGGACCACTCGACTTTAGTCTTCGCATCCGTCTTCCCCGTCCTCTCACTGTCGCACACTACGCCCACGCCGATCGCGACGCCAGACTTGGGCTACACTGCGCCTGGAACGTCCTTCGGAAGCCCATATGCTACCAGGAACGCTGATGCACATGGTCAGGGACAACACAGGGCAGTCAAGAGGGGACTGGCTTGGAGCTGCGCAACTCGATTCTTGAGCTTACCGAAGGACGTTTCGATCGCACCGCGCCCGCATAGAACCCGAGACGTGGAAGAAGCGCTTGGCTATTTGCTTGCCGGAGACGGCAAAAGCGAAGATGGCAAGGAAGAGAGCTTGGTGGAATGGTACACCAACGAGTGCAGACTTCACTTTGCAAACCATGTTCGAAGCGGGCTTGAACAAATCTGGGGTAAAGAGGTGCAGCTGCAGCACGCGTGGGATCTACTCGATGAAACACAGCGAGTGTTTGAGCAAGTCCAGACGGCGTACCTTGAGCCTTTCAACGAGCATCTCCTTCCCTTCCTCCACCAGAACACGAGCGCCTCGACGATCAGGCCCAGCAAGCCTACACAGATCGTGGAAGCAGGTTCAGCAGAGGCCGCGAGCTGGAAGTTTCAAAGAGACGTTCACGCTGTCTTTGCTCATTGTCTGCCGACACAACGCTTCTCCAAGACGCTGGCCTATGTGCTTTACGATGCGGCATGTAGACTTTTCCGCGTCTACACACGACAAGATGGCTTGCAGCCTTCCGCCACACCGGAGGTTGCTACAGAGTTCAGGAGACGAATGACGAATCTGCTCCAGGGTCTGGAGCGTGTAGGCCTCGGTGGCGATTGTGCGCAGCAAGCCTTCGCGCACGCAATGAACAAGTTGCTCGACTCCTTCATAACTAGCCACTACCTGAAGGTCGATTGGTACTCGAAGAAGTCTATTGTACCTCATCTGAGAATGTGGATCGAGAAAGGGTTTTGTCCGCTTGTCGAGCTCGTCCTCGAATGCTTGAAGTGCGAGCAGAGTATCGTTTTGCCCACGGAAGTGACTACATGGCAAGAGATGGCGCTCAGTAGACTTGGGAGATCAAGGGTCGACAGTCTTTTCGATTTTGTCATGAACTGGGACAAGAGCTTGGGCGCTGTGCTCGATATCAAGGAGTATCTCAAAGCAATTGGTGCGAAGCAGCACCTCACATCGAGCTTTTCGCAACAGATTTCTCGGCGGTTGCTACACCCTGGAGCTACGACGACATACATTTTGAATGTGTACATTTCAATTATTCGTTCATTCCACGTTCTCGAGCCAAAGGGTGTGTTGCTCGAGCGAGTAGCGCGACCTATTCGACGGTATCTTAAAGAGCGGGAAGACACTGCTCGTATCGTCATCTCCAGCCTTCTGACGGATCTCAGTGATGGGGTGGGCACAAAGTTCTCTTCTAATAGCGAGCTGTCGTACGAGATTGCATGCGAGATGGCCAAGCCTTTCGCGAATTATGGCCAAGACATGGACGAAGAGCTCAACTGGGGCGACATGAACTGGCAGCCGTTGCCACAAGACGCATCGCCTGACTACAAAAAGTCCAAGGTGGAGGACGTGATATGGTTCTTGCTGACTCTGTGGGAGCGCGAAGACTTCATCAACGAGCTGAAGAACATATATGGAGACCACTTGCTTCGATGTCAAGATCCCGAGTATGAGAAAGAGATACGGCTGTTAGAACTCATTAAGGTGCGCTTGGGAGACGACAAGTTACAGGCTTGCGAAGTCATGCTGCGCGACGTCTTGGACTCGAAACGCATCAACGCCTCAATTCGTGCAACCGACGCGACCAAAACGCCTGCTTTGCAGACCCTGGACGCTCGCAACAAGGCGCCTCAGACACCGGAAATGCTCCCGCCACGCACACCACGGCCACGTAGGCCAGTACAAGCAGGTCCGCGACTCGCAGCATCGCCACCTGGTCAAGCAACTCCACCTGCTCTAACTCTAAACGCACAAATTCTGTCCTCTTTCTTTTGGCCGTCCCTTCGCGATGATACATTTCGTGTCCCGACGCAGATCGAAACACTACAAAAAGAATACGAGTCACGCTTCGAGCGAATCAAGGGCATGCGCAAGCTCCGCTGGATGCACGCCCTCGGCACGAGTTCCATCACACTCGACTTCGACGACCGAACCGAGGATTTCGACAACCTCACACCCTGGCAAGTCAGCGTCGTCTATGCCTTCCAACCCCAGCCCGGCGAAGAGCACATCGCTAAGAAAAAGGGCAAAGGAGGCGAAGGCATATCCCGCAACGTCTCGCAGCTCGAAGAAATGCTCGAAATGGAAGAATCGCTCGTCCGACAAGCCCTGGCCTACTGGGTCGGCAAATCTGTCCTCCGCGAAATCTCACCATCAACATACACCGTCATTGAATCCTTGCCGCGCAAAACCTCTCAGCTCCAGGCCGACGAAGACGCTGCTGCCGCGGCAGAAGAGCTCGCTGCTGTCCAGGCGGCGCAGACGACGACGGTCAAGAGTCAGACGGACTTGTTGCTGGAGAAGAAGGATGTGTACAGCGCATTCATCATGGGCATGCTTACGAACCAGGGGAACATGCCTGTGCCACGGATTCTCATGATGATGAGGATGATGGTGCAAGGAGGTTTTCCATTCGGCGCAGACGAGGTCAAGAAGCTACTCGCGGACATGGAAGAAGGGGGCAAAGTCGTGGGGCTGGGCGGCGATGTTTGGAGTGTAAAGAAGTAGCTGTGATCAATGCCAATGAGACTACATGTGGAATTCATGGTCCCTTTTAGCCTTCCTCAGCGCTATTTCCTGCTCGATTCACTGCTCCTTTCCTATCTTTGCTTCGCGGGAAGTAAGGGTACAACGCAGAATCCACGCGACCCCTCCCAACCCATCCTACCGGCCCCCATTTCTCACGATTCTCGCGATATGTCGAGGGCAGGCTCATACGATTCCACTGTTGGCGTACAACACAGTCAGAACCCTTTCTCCAAGTCCGTACTTGAATCATCCTCTTTCTTCCATTTCCTACTCACTGCAAAACTCCCAACACGCTATTTGATCCCAGGAAGCTCGGGGAACGCGCTCGTTGGGAAACCTGTTTCTCAAGCTCATCCCTGCGTCTCAGTAATGTGGAACACGAAATAAACTCTGCTGCTACTGTGCATTGTTGGGGCATGATGGTGCTTTGGGCAGGGTAGTATGACACGCAATCTTCCTGGAAACACCTTGACCAAATGGCCCATGGTTTCACGAATTTTCTGCGTGAGTCAGGGATAGACGAAGTGTTTATTCCATTCGCTTCATGTACAATCCATCTCTCTCGTTCTTGAGGAGCTAGCTGGAACAAGCAAAAAGTTTCATCCAGCAAACACATTGCAGACCATGCTGTTCGTAACTGTCTCGCGAGTCTTGAACGCTCCTCACGCACGACTGGTTTTCAGATGTTGGGCACTAGATCATTTATAAATACGTCGTGTAGGAGCTGGTGGGAGATGATGGCGTTTCGACTGCTGCTCGCCTACCGGTACCTCGAGCTACGTGCGCCCAAGAATGTCGCTCATAGGGACTTTGGTAAATTCTTCTTGGCTTGCGACTGAATCAAAACATGTACGGGCTCTATCAAAGTATGCTTAATGAGATAGGCTTTGCGATACAGCTTCTTCTGCTCGTTTGAATCTGACTAGGCGAGGTTGTCGGGTCTGTCGGGTTGATCCAGGATCGCGGTGTCGTTGTAGTAATGGTGGCTGCACATGGCAAGCAGTCAGCCTTGCACAATTCAGCGCTTTTTTTTTGGACAAGAGAGGGTGCAGAAAATGTCTCGTCTACTGCTGCGAGACATGAGCTATGTACCTCCAATGCAATTTTGTTCCAACCAACTTAGTGACGCTACCTATTATTGTTCATCGCCTGGAAAATTCTGTCCGTAGCTAAATAAATATAAGTGTTACCGGTAATCGACTCGGTCCACTGCGGTTCAAACGCGATGGAAAACATCCTGCCTGGAATCAGGTCAAAGTACACCACAGAGTTCCTCCTTGATAGAAACACTGCATTTTCTAGTACATCCACACAGTCTAGGTAAATGGACACAGGTATATTAGCGTATTAACTATCTTGCCTTGAGTACTTTACTTCTTTGTCTATCACCTTCTGCTTCTCTATTCTTCTATAGCATACAGAAAGACTACCTAGGCCTACGTGCGCGTACGCCGTATTGTAATCTAGGATTTTGAATGTTTAAAAGAGAGAGAGTAGAAAACGGTAAAAGATTAAAGGAGACAAAGAGAGAAGAAGAGAACAAGTAAGGAAAAGGCTTAATTACTAGTAACTACCAAGACTTTATAGAAATAAGTAAAAAATAACACTTTAGTATATAGTAACCTCGCGCTAGATTTCTTACACTAAATTTATACCTTAGTAGATTTGTAGAAATAATTATAGGTTCCATTACTAAAATATATAGTATAGATTTTACTTTCTTAGTTTTTTATAGCAAAGACTACCTAAAAGAAAGAAAGAATTTAGTACATTTTTTAGTTTAAGCTCTACTATACTACCTAGTACTCTTAATATCTCTACCTACTATCTATTACTATAGAATATATATGTGCACGTATATTTCTATACGAATTACTATTATAGCCTATATCTAGATGTTAAACTTGTTCTATGCACTTACTAGCATAGTACTTTATCTTTTAGCAAGAGGAGAGTTGTTTCTTACGCGTGTATCAGTCTATAGTCTAGGTAGCTGTTGCTATATAACTGATGCATCTACTTTCTAGTGCAGAGAAAGATAGGACATGGATCGTAACTACTTCACTTATTATTGCAAGCCAAAGTGAAAACTTCCGCACCCTAAAGTATCACGGCTCTCTACAAAGAAAACGCGAAATCGAAGAGCATATTGGAAATTTCCAAAATTTGGAAAATAAGTGTGCAGAGAAAATGTGAACCCGAATGTAAATGTACAAGGACCGAATGCCAGTCAAATATCAAGTCAGACCCTCTGCTTTACCCTTGAGCATTAGGATCAAGGCGCCACGTCATGCAATCGCCCACCAGTCTTCCACCCTGCTTCCGCGCTTCCGTGTTCGTGTCGCACCCGTCAATGACCTTGCGAAACTCGGCTTTGCATATAGCCTCATCGACCTTCCACTCGCACCCATCGTGCACTTCTACACTATACTTTACTTCGATGGGAACGACTTCGTCGCGAGAGTCGCAGCACGTGAAGGGCGCGCGGAGCTCGCCTGAGTAGTACTTGGACTCGAGCTTTGTGTTTTTGTTGGACTTGCACCAGCCGTCCGCGGTGCTGATCAGTCTGGCGCGGTTAGCGACTTGGCCCGAGTCGTAACACTTGACTTGATCCTTAGAGAAGTCAGGGGATTTTTTCGGTGTGACGGTTTGCTCGGGTTTTTTAGTGGTGAATACAGTAGTCGTCGTCCTTGGGGTTGTGATGGGCGGCGTGGTAAATATGGTCGTGACGCGTGTGGTCGTTCCACCGCCAGGCGTGATAGTGGTGGTGGTTGTCCAGCCCTCATCATCGCCTCCATCCTCACCACCCGCATCAGGTTCATTGGGATCGAGAGCACATGAGAGGTCATCTTCGTCGACTTCGTCATCCGGGTCTATGTCATCAGGCTCAGGCCCAACTGGAGTGTTTGGATCTGGTGCTCCTATGCCACCGGGCGGCGGTGGGTTACTACCTGGTGGTAGACAGGTCAGTGCGGGGAAAGCACATGGAGAGACAGTGGGCTTAGGTGGACCATTACTGATGGTTAGAGGGGGCATGTTGATAGTGGGATGAGGGCCTGGGCAGAATGGCCAAAGGCAGGGCGGCTTTCCACCACCGCCACCACCGCCACCGCCACCGCTGCCACCTGTTTCCTCTGAACCTGGAGGAGGACCTGGAGAAGGCCGAGTAGTCCTTCTATCGCCGTTATCATAGTACGTAACAGGAGGCCATGTTGTCGTCGTGCTGATCCTTACAGACGATGTGCGTAATCTGTTTTCGTTGTCCGTGCAAGCAGTGGTGCAACTTCCCTGGTTATTAATAACGATTGTCTCAGGCTCCCATCGGCTAACGGTCAGAGGTGGAAACGTAAGAGTAGTCTTGATGCTACCACTCTCTGTAACGGTGATTCGAGGGTAATCGATAGTAGACGTAAATGAGGGCCAAGGGGGCAAGACAAGTGTACATGGGAAGAAGCACTGCACATTTGGATTAGGGTTATTCCAGATGTCTGGTGAAAGCCAAACAAGACTAGAAGAATTAGAGCTCTGGTCGTCTCCTTCACCTTCATGGAGGGGTGTACCAGGTGCAATAAGGAAGGGTTGTGTGAAAACTGTCCCCCTTGAAATTATAGTCTCTTGTGGAAGAGGCTTATTCGCAGGAATAGTATTACCAGAGGGGTCTCGGAAAGATTGGTTAGGAGTAAACCCAGCAGGAAGTGGAATGTCCATAGGGGTAGGGACACCGGCTGGAATGAGGATTGGGTTGGCAACAGAACCTCCTGTTCCGCAGCAAGTAGACGTAATTCTGCGGAAGAAGCTGCACTGGCTACACTTGTCAGCTCCAGGTCCCTTGGGACTGTTCTGGTTGCCGCCGTTCGGCAAGATTGGGATATCTGTGGAAGCTCCAGATCCGAGGGTAAAAGTTTGGCTTGCTGGAACCATCGTGTGTGACATTGGAATAATGGTGGCCGACTCTGGAGACTTGAAGTTGTTTGGGTTATCGAGACCAATGCCGCCACCGGTCTCATCGTCGAAGTCAATAGACCAGATCATGATACCTCCCTATAAGATGTTTTAGCATTGTCACACGTACTTCTTTATATGCATGACTCACCAGACATCTGTTGTTGGCGTATTGTTCCTTCAATGCGTAGGTTTCAGCGTCGTCGTAGCCGACCCAACTGTCGCCAGCGTACTTGAAGTATTTAACCATGGCCGTAGTGTTGAAGTAAGGGGTGGTGCCTTCGTCCTTGATAATCCTTCTGATCTCCCGATTTGAAAGAACACCTGGAAAGGCAGTGCAGGAACCGGCTGCACCGCCTTGGCCACCAATGAAGCGACACCCCATTTTGTCGCACGAAGGGTCGCTGAGCTTATAAGTGCGTCCATAATAGGCGATACCGAAATTTATTTTCGAAGGATCAACACCATCGAACCAAAGAGGCTTCATGTTCTTGTCGATCTCTGTGATGTCAGTCTGCGGTCGCACGATCGAACCAAGGGTCTTGACATCTTCATCCCACGGGCCGTGAAGGTCATAACTACATGAGATGTTAGCTTTGTAATAGGTTCTAAATGAGAGATATCTGCGCAATTCAAGCACAGCTGAAAGGATTTGAAAGGATTTCTCGACTTCACTGGGACACTTACCTCATAAAACCAAGGAAGTCGACATAATTTTGCATATCTGCTGGTTTGAAGCCTTGTAGACAAATATCAGTACGGAAATTTATGTAAGAAATTTTACAATCTGTGCTTACCACGTAGATACCTGATGCTATGTTAGTACTAGCTTGCGAAGTTTGCAACAATGTAACTTACCAGTAGTCGGGTGCGATGGTCAAACTACTTCCATAACGACCACCAAATGCGGCATGTATCTCTTTCATTAACAAGACGAGGTTGTCGGTATCTTCCTTGCGGCCTCCCCGCTTAGGCTCAGCGGGGTACTCCCAATCAATGTCAACACCCTGGAATCCATACAGGTCCATGAAGCGAATAAGTGAGTTGATGAAAGCAGCTCGGTTTGCTTGCGTAGATACCATGTCGGAGTAGGCAGTTTCCGTTGCGCCAGGGTCATTAAAGGACCACTATCGACCGTCAGTGACATATTGTTGGCCGTTTAGGTATGAAAAATTGAAAATACGAATGGTGTTGTTTGCTAATCAAGCGAGACAAAGATGCGAGAAGAAGAAGAAGTACTTACTCCACCAATAGCGATCCAGGTTTGCAGACCGTTTCGCTTCAAAGACGTGAACTCGCCGTAGAGAGGAATGTCTCCGCTATTCATAGGCTCAACTTCGAAGGTTGTCGGAGTGAAGAATGCAAACGAGTAGAAGAGATGCGTTAGACCTCGAGTGTTAATTTGGCGTGGCGAAACCTTGTCACACTTGCGTTCTCTGGTGTTCCAACCTTGGTAGTAGCCAACGCGACGGCCTTTGGCAGTACCTGATCCAGCTCCACATACGGGAGAATCTTTCATCTCACATGATCCGTAGCCAGCTTGGCATGGAGTCTTCCCTGAATTGAAAAGTTGTCAGCAACCATTACACGCAGCTCAATCTCATCGACTGAGTGAACTTACCAAACTGTGGCTCCGGATCCTTGCAATGAACGCTTTCAGTACCACACCACCCATAGTAGGAACAGCACAGCTTCAAGCCGCACTCAGTTTGACCGTCGGCTGAGTCGACACCACACATAGCCTTGGCATTGCAGTTGGAAATGCATGTTCCACCGCAATTGTGGGACTTGTAACCACATTTTCCGTCGGTATTACAGCAGGAGCCGTCAAGGCAAGGCTTTCCAGGTCCACACTGTATGGGTCCCTCGACTACCGGTGTTGTTGTTTGTCGCTTCTCGGAGAGTCTGTGTCGATGCATCACACCGTGGCCGTACGAGGATCGGCGGATCTGAGAAGGGCCATTATCTGGGAACGAGGCATTAGCAGACGTTGTTGTACCGTTTGTCGTTTTATTTGAACCCAATTGTCCAAGAATATACTGCTCGCTGAGACTGATGATGTCGATGACACCGACTTCTGGTTGACGCTGGGTCTCGAGATCGTAGGTTGTAGCTGATGATTCGTTAGACTCGCTAGAATTGCTGTTGAACTTCGAAATTCCTGGCTCGATTGAATTTGAGACGTTTTGAGGCGAGTCCTCCGGCAATATCTCCGCAATTTCCGTGCCGGAACTTCCATTGGAGAAAAGCCCCCACAAGCCGACATTGTTCAAAGTAGTGGCTGCACTGCCATCAACCATGGTCTCTTCGATTGCTGCAGCTATAGCTAATGTATCTTCTGCTGGTATCACTTGACCATTAGACATGTGGATCATTGTGTCTGTATCGTTAGTCGCGGCGACAACATCATCATAAACCTTACAAGCAGGCAAGTCAGCATTATACAAAGTCTTGAAGCCAGTGGCTTAAAACTCACCCAGCCCATATCCACGAGATCAGCTGTCGAGTAATTGTCGGCAAACTCTAGTTTTTCGATGGCTGTGGCGTTAGAACTCGGGAGCGATACCCATTCTCCTGATCGACGGCGGAAGCCTCCGGATCCAGTATGCTGCTGATTCCCAGCAGCGTCAAGGTAATAAACTCTCGTTGCCTGAACCTGAGCCGCACCTTGAGCTGCATCCAGGAGCCTGAAACGGAATGCTACACCGTCGTTGTTTGTTGGCTTTGGTAGGCCGAGCATCACGAAATGAGCTTTGAGGCGGTTGTTGAGAAGAATATGGCCTTGACCTTGCCAGTCCTGTTCTGATCCCACTTTTCTACCAGCACATCTGTGGCCGTATGGAGCGCATCTCGTAGTCCCATCGCCACCATCACCCTCAGGATTATTTTGCCTGTGAAATAAAATCAGTGAAAAGCTCTTGCAGCTATGCGTATGCAATAAATTAGTGCCCTTTTCCAATCCTACATGCTAGCTAAAGAGCATTCTCAACCCGAAATCTGAGAATCAATAAACCGAGATCATATAGAAAGGTGAACATACCCTGGGGTGCCCACGCCTCCTTCCACCCAAGAAGCTGGGGGAAATTCGTCACAACTGTAAACGCGGCCAGATCGTCTTCTCGTGAGGGCGTTGTTGCCAGTTTGCTTGTACATAATCTCTAGATAGGCCAAATTGGCTGGCTTTGTAAGATCTTGGGGAACAATTGCTGTTATGGGGGTTCCAGTGGCATCGACCCAAGCTGGTACAACAGCTTCTTGGTTCGCCTGCGGGCATTTGGGCTGAAGAACTGTCCCCTTCCAATCCTTCTGGCATTGTAGATTGCGTCGGATATTAGCTCTTGTAGGATCTGAACCATAACCTGGCCAGCGCTGCTTTGCGCCGGCGCCGAAATCCACTGTGAACCATCCCGTTTGTCTTCTTTGCCACTGTGACTTAGTTTGATCGTTATTCCAGTCCTGGACGTTATGACAGATGGCTGGTAGTTTGTGACAGTTATACTCCAGGATGATGTCACTCTGAGGAATTTTAACGCGTCTTAATGTTAGTTGCGACTCGCGATGCCAGAACGGAGTGGGAACTAGGTTGCCATTTGCGTCCGGAGCCATTTGCCAAGTCCATCTCTGGATGAATTGCGTCTGAGCGCAACCCACCAAAGCGTGGAGAACAAAAAGAACAAGAAATAGCATCGGAGAGATAGATATTGAAACGAATGCTTTGAAAGACTACGGCGTGCCTTCAAGATATACATCGTCTCTCGCAAGTCGGCTGAATTCTTGGACAATCTAAGCATGCGCTAGGAGCACAGCACAGTCACATTAGGCAGCCTAGTGAATACATGGATGCCGGGAAGTCGTCTAACAGTGAAAATGGCTGTGTAACCGACCACGCTAATCGCCCCGTGACGGTACGTGTGAAGTCTTGTGATACCCCTGCGCTAGATACGCCGGTAAGACGACAAGGTCCATGTTCATTTATGCTTCGTATCTTGTGAACTATTGACAAGCCGAGCGTTGAGTCTCAATGCCTTGCCCGGCTGACTTACTATCGCATGCAGAGAAACGGTGGATGGTGTCCCATCGAAGAAGCAACTCCGGGGTGATGACCTAGTATGCCAGGGCGGTTGGAGTGCTGTATTACAACTTACGTGAAGATGAGCAGTATCCCACCAGCGCCAACGTATTGGGTGACTTCAGGAATCAGTATTGATTATTGTGGCAAAGTAAAATGCATAACACACCCTTGGTAGAGTTGGGCTGGTATGATATTCGTGCCAGGTACGAACGAACGTAGACGGCTTACATGCAAGCCAAAGACGAAAATGGGGTTCTTTGAGACCCATACCATAAGCAACCCGCCTCTGATCCGACAAATTTGAGCATCTTAGCCCCCAAGTTCAGTCTCGGCAGGCACACCGCTGCACATTCTTCAAGCACTAGCTCGATGTCTCCAGAATTGATCGGATGATATTCCCATGTTGCCTTCAACGAACAGGCCAATGTAGACTTCGAAATCATCCGTGTCAGCCTCGTTGAATTGAGCCTGGTCAAAGAAGAAGCTAGACCCATTCGGAATGTTTCCGCTTCTCATGAAAAGGTTGGGCTCAGTGGGTTGGTTCTCGTTCTCATCAGCACCGTCGAATTGAGCCGGATCAACGCCGTCAAACTTGATGCCATCCTCCAGCTCTGTCGGTTTTGAGTAATTCTCGTCCTCGCACCTGTAGATTTCATTTTTGTTGGCATTTAGAAACGGGTGAACCTGATTGATGAACTCCTTGAGCAATATGGGGGCTCCGTCCCGATTCTCAATGACCAATGGGTCCGGAGGCTGGTACCGATATTCCTCTTCGTCTGTCTGGTCCATGGAAGACTTGTCTTCACAAACTTGGATCCTTACGGTGATCCTAAAGACTGGAGGGTCTGCTATGCTCTCTGAACCGATAGCATGGTTTACAAGAGGGGTGAGCGCATCGCCGTCCTGCACATTAATGTCGCTCTGTGGGCCGAACACGTTCCAGTGCAATCGGTTAAAAACATCCTGCCGAATGCGGTCAGGGTTATCATCAACTTCAACCGCTATGGGAAGATTAGTCGCATCGACCGCCGCGAAGGGGTAAGGCATGTCGGGGATGGAGGTCTGGAGATGAGGGCTTAGAAAATCGAAAAGGCGTTGAACGAAGAACGGTGAGGCTGGTCTAAGCGCAATACCGAGGTTAGCTATCAAATCTCCGGTTATATGTAACTACTGCTGCGTGCTTGTCTTACGTACGCCTTGCCAAGACATAAGTGACCCTATCTGATGCAAAGTGATCCTGCAGGTCAGCAAATAAGTAGCCCTACAGCTAACAAAACCATGCACGGCTCACGTTATAGCATGGAAGGTAAACACATCAACCTCAAAGATATCATACTATTATCATTTCGACGCGTTCTGCAAAAGACTTCGAAGTGATTGACCAACATCAGCATTGCTGAAATATTGTGGCGCGACTATCATGTGTAACACCAAAGTGCGCAGACGGGATTGCAACCTTTCAGTCTTGCTAACAAGTCTCTTAGAACCGGCCTGATCAATCAATGCGCGGTGTGGCGGGTGAGACCCACGATTCAATGATGAAAGAATCACCATCACCCCTGTGACAACCTAAATACCCGTGCAGATACCTACATAATTTTAACGGGAGAACGTAATGCATAAGGCTCCCGGGTAATAACGTCTCCCACCTGTCACCAACCGGCAGGAGCCTTTGTGGAAATTGCTTCCGACAAAACCGAGGTGGAATCTAGTCACATTGACCCTGCTATAGTAATGGCTCAGCCTTGGTGTAGTCTAGATACTCTTGGCTTACCCGAAGCACTGCAGCTACTGATCCTTCACGCTTGCCAGCATATATACTGGTACATCGAGACGAGATGAATATCAACTTGCTAGCGTCTCTATACCCTGGGGCCTGTTCAAATGAGAATTTCGTCCTGATTCATTGTCAGCTTCCAATTTACACTAGACCCGCCATGTGAAGGCAAGGCAGAGATCGCCTCCAAACTCGCTAAAGCCAGACTTGCTCGCAGGCCCCTTCTTCCCGGTCCTCAGCGGGCAAACATAGTCATTCTATATAGTTATATTCTTTGCTTCGCTTTCTTCGTCTTTTTGCAATTATACACAAAGATGTTCTCTATTCTCCCAGTTAGTTTGGCTGCTATTGCTCTCATTGCGACGCCCATCGAAGCCGCCGTTGCACCTGGTGAAATCAATTGCCGTTATTCAGCCTTCAGTTCAGGCAACGTAAATTACTACACCTGTGCTGAATTGGCTGAGTGGTATTACATTACTGTTGAGGACTTTTTCAAACTGAACCCTGCGATCAACAAAGAATGCTCCAACGTTCAGCCGAGCACTGAATACTGCGTTGAAGGATGTAAGATCTATTCTATTGTTACTGTGTCTTCATTGTAACGCACTAATGCATCCATCTATCTAGTCGTTCAACCTACCCTCTCGACTAATGGATTATGTGGTCCTAGAAATGGAAACGCCTCGTGCATTGAGGACGATCTAGCATGCTGTAATGCCGAAACTGGGAAATGCGGAAACGGGTACAAAATACTCACAACCATTCCCATTGAGAATTTGATATAGCATGACTGATTGTCACACAGAGACTCTTGTCTTCCAGGAACATGCTACTCAGGTGCTTGTCTGGGGTTTCCCTCGGAATATAGCATGGACGGCAACTGTGGTACGCAAAACAAAGGCCTTAAATGCGGTGGTAAGTGGGGTTCATGCTGCTCTATCTCAGGCAAGTGCGGCACTGGTGAAGCATTCTGCGGAGTGAGCAAGTGCCAGAGTGGAAACTGCACTATGATCATTCCTGATTGGTCTGAAACAACCACGTCGAAACCAGTCGCTGTTCCAGCACCTACGGCAGGCTCCATCAGCTCAGATGGCAGTTGCGGGTTAGTATATACATATATATCACCCATTTGACACGCTCGCTAACCGTCCATGGTAGTGGTACCAATAAGTTCATATGCAAAGGTTCTACTTTCGGAGATTGTTGTTCAAGCTCTGGATTCTGTGGAACAACTACAGGTCACTGTATGTAGCTTCGAATAATTTTAGTTGACAAACACTGAAAGCAGCAGGTACCGCAGGATGTCAAGCAGGCTTCGGTACTTGCACAAGCACGGATCTTTCAGCTGACGGTACCTGTAAGCTGACTATTCTGGGAACCTAGTGGGTGCTACTAATGACTTATCAATAGGCGGAGGAACCAAAAAGTACAAATGTAAGGGCTCCAGTTACGGCGACTGCTGCTCATTGTCGGGATTCTGCGGCTCCTCGACAGCTCACTGTAAGTATCACATCGTATTGGCATAGGACCGAGAGCTAATTTAGAAATATAGGCTCTACAGGATGTCAGTCAGCCTTTGGTATATGCACCGGTAGCACCTCGATTAGTCCCGATGGTAAGTTAAGTTTTCCACTCACATCCAGTCTTGAGTAATTCTCTCCACTTTAAACAAAGAAGAGATCAAAGGAACCCAGCGTGAGCCTATTCACAAAGACTCACTTCAAACCCACCTGAAGTATCTCACTAACCTCAGCGTTCGACATAGGTACTTGCGGCGGAACAAATAGATTTCAGTGTCAAGGCTCTGGATTTGGAGATTGCTGCTCATCATCAGGCTACTGCGGTTCCACAACAGGTCACTGTACTGCGGGGTGTCAAACTGGATTCGGTACTTGCACAGTCAGCGATATCTCGCCGGACGGCACTTGTGGTGCGTAGCAAACACGAGCAAACTGATCATTCGTGCTGATCTAGCTACTAGGTGGAGCAAACAGATACAAGTGCAAGGGTAGTTCGTTTGGAAACTGCTGCAGCAGTGCTGGCTACTGTGGTAGGTGAACCTGCCGAACGCTACCATCTGGAGTCTACTGACTCGGATTTTCACGTTAGGAAGCACAACTTCTCACTGTAACTCCGGCTGCCAATCTGCCTTTGGCGATTGCTCGACTGTTACTTCGCCGGCCTCGTCGAAGAAACCGTTACCAACCGGTGTCACTACGGACGGCACTTGCGGCGGTGCTAAAGGCTTGAAATGTCAGGGCAGCACATTTGGAAACTGCTGCAGCAGCGGTGGGTACTGCGGATCTACGACCGCCCACTGTGCGCAAGGCTGGTATGTCGTTTCATATAACTCTGTTCCTGCTCTGAGATGTTTTCATTCGCTAATATTTGGTAGCCAAAAATCGTTCTCGAGCGCTTGTCTTACGTCAAATGTACCCACCAACAATGGTGAATGTGGCTCAACGAAGGGTGGCTACACTTGTGCTGGCGGTTCATTTAACGGCCAGTGCTGTTCCTCGGGTGGCTTCTGCGGCACTACTGATGCTCACTGCAAGACTGGATGGTACGTATCTATGCTTCTTTCCAGCAGTAATCTGGCTAACGCTACAAAACAGTCAAAAGAATTTTGGAACCTGTAAATAAGAGCTTTGCTTATTCTCTTCTTTAAAATGTATGATAGAGACTATATAATAGAGTCTTTCTTCTTTTATCAAATTATGTGTTACTCATATTATCCAGCATACCCTTTTACTAGGCTATCTATATGCAAGAAATTATAGTATCAGGCCTATAATATTCATGAGATATTCGCGCTGTGTCTGTACAGATGGTATTCTGGCGCTTTGTGCATTGTATGTACTTGCTGAGGGGTCGCCTCTGGCAGGTGAAGGTTATGGATTCATTCCCCTGCTTTTGTTTCTTTTGATTCTGATTCCTCGTAGCACTTCCAGCGTCGCTTTACCTAAGTCCGCGGTATACTTAGCCGCTGCTCTTACCTCCTCTGCTGTGTTGCCATATCATTGTATATTCGCTGTGACTGTTGACCGATTTCTACAGTGTATTGGAGCTCTTGCTGTATCCGATCGAAGTTCTGTGCCGTGTTTTCTGTTATTGCTCTTCCCTCGTTTCGCACGACGTTCAGGGCATTGCTAAGGCTAATGAGATCGGGTGAGTGCTACGTCCCCAGGGCGGGCGTCAATGCGCCGCAAATGCTGTTGTCAATAGATTCTGCTGGTAGAGGCTATCGTGCTTCACTTTCTAGATCAGTGACAGTACTTTAGCTCATGGAGGAAAGCGCTGAGACCCGGTAGCGTGCGCATCTATTCAGTTCGTCAGGGTCGACCTTCGAAGCCATAGTTTTGCCATGAAGCCTCAGGGGAAGTGGACGGTGCTCCTGAGTGATTTCTAAATGCATGGCGTTTCTATACACGTTTGTGGTTCCAAGGATGATGGATCGAAGTTTTCGCTGTCTGCGGCATGTACATCTGGAACAGGTACACTTCGACGCGAAGATGCATCAATTCCTTCATTTTGCCTGATCAATTTCTTTCCTTCTTTTTTTACCATTCAGATGTCAGAAACTCTAGCCATACATCCCTGTGTCGCAGCCAACGATACATCTTCTTGCCTAACTGGAAACACAATGGACCCGTTGGATAGGCCGTGTAAGTAATTTCGTGCGTTGGCGAAACTCAAAAGTTTGTGATTTGGCGCATTGGACACATCTTGGAGACCACGGGGTCAATGTGGTTTGAGGTATCGATGATGGTTGAGACGTTGGCGATGGAATCGTTGCTGAGCGTGAGGGGATGATATGTGGGAGTGATGTCAGACATATCGTGGATGATAAAGGTTTTTGACTTTGAGTGCCATTCGAGGACTGATCGAGGTCGATACCACGCGGACCGAGGATTAAAGTCACTCACAAGACGCAGCAACATGATGGAATAAAGCAGTGAGGACGTATCATGCACAGACTTGCAGTGGGGGTGTGACCCGAGGGTTCAGCACCTAATTTCGCCCCTACTTTGGAGTTAAAGGAGTAATCGCGCCGAAACATCACCAGGTCGAGCCATCATCCACGATCGTCAAGTACACGCCCAATGGGATTCGCAAACTTCTAGGCTTGGTTGCTTGGTTGGTTGGTATTGATTAACGTCCTAGACTACAAAAGTACTAAATCGCCTCCCGAAGGGCATATGGGACTCGCTGAGATCAGGGATTACAGTGTGAGGGCACCCACCTGTGACAGCGGTTCTAGTGACTGGAGCACTGGCACTTGTGCCATTTTGAGCGAAAGTCTCCCGCCGTTTAGAGTTCTGCCGCGTTGATAAAAGAGAGAGGAGTAAAAGCCTTAGTGTTTTAGGAGCCATGGCTCAATCAAAGTCTGCCGTGTTGGCGGTGCTGAAAACAAATAAAACAACTAAAAGACAACGAGATAACGAAGCAAACTTCTAGGCAGGCTTTTGGTAGACTGAAAGGACCTCAAAAACCCGCGCAGGACAATTATTCTTCAAATGATATCATCCAGCTTAATCACCAAGATGCGTTGACCCATAATTTGATGTGTGGGTAGGCGATCACAAATTATTGCTAGACCTCGTACCATACCCTCCCACATGGTATCGGAACATGCGCTCGGGCGGGTTGGCTTCAGCACGCTCGAAATTTCTTATGGTAAAACTATCCTAGTACCTTCAAATTTTGACCCATTCATGCCTTTCGTCACCTTCCTCAACGGCTAAACAACCTACTACCAAGACAATGACTTTGCTGAACCTGGATCCCCCATGAAACGATCATAATCCAGTACAGCCACGGCTGCAGTAGCGACTTCTGATACCACTGGGTACACATTCTCGCGAAGCACTACCACGTAATGAGGCCATGATCGCTCAAGTGTCCCTGACCCCAGAAAGTGATAGACACACATAGTCCATACCATCCTCAACGAAACTTTGAATACGCTCAACCAGGTCGGGTCAAAGGAAGTGTATTGGCTGGGCTACTGTACGAGTGGGATTTGGGGAGAAGTACTTATAAATTAGAAGTATCCTCATTCACTGCACTGCTCGATTGTACTGGCTTCGCGTCACAGGCAGCGCGTAAAGAAAGTCTACCCCTAACAATCTGGGACTCACCATAATATACGCACGAATATTAGTGGACTGCCTATGCCCTCTCCGAAGCATATCTCATATAACTGATGGCCACTGGCTAATTCGTGCACAACTTCGAAGACACTCGAGATTCGTCCTACCGTGCAAATGCATCCACAATCAAGTTGATGACGCAGCGCAATACCGCAACTCTTGTGGAACAGATCTTCCTCGCAACGTATACGACTAGGGAACAACTCTCATTTCCAAGAGCTAAGTTTTTTTCTCCAAGTTACACAACCTACGGTCTGGCAAACCCGGTCACCGGTCACACCTGGTCAAAACCCCTCTAGTAGCACAATATCGGAAACACTTGTGGCAGATGTGTATCCCGTGACCCGTCACACCATGACGGGACAGACTCAAAATCGTTACACGGAAGCAGAGCGAAGTGAGTAAGGGTCGCGGCAGTTCACGTTGGGCACGAAGTGTTACACGGCGGGAGAGTCATGACGGACACATTTTGATGTTTGGGATGACGGTGCGAGGTGTTTAGACAGCAGTGGGAGATGGAGACGGGTAGTTATTTGGGATGAACGGGGCGAGGTGTTTAGACAGCCGAGGGAAGCAGAGACAAGTAGTTATTCAGCCGTATCGATTCCATCGAAGTCTGCCAGGTAGTCTCGCGCAAGACCGATAGCCTGAACTGTTTACTGTCGATGATACGACATTCACTCGCAACGACACGTCGTTTTCTCAACACCCACATGTCCGTCTCCCGTAGCACAACAACGGAAACTCCGCATGTCCCATGCAGTCGCACAAAATCGGGATACGGGCTAGGTTCCTTGCATACACGCTGCATGCACTAAAAAGCAAAGCCGACATCCTCCGTGGGCCAGGGGTGGCGTGTGTTATGCAAGGTGCGTGGGAAGAAGCAAATGGGCTGCGTCCCACCTGGGATCTGGAAGCGGACCTTTCCGAGCCGTTTCGTCGATTAGCGACAGCGGTTGGCAGATAGTGGCTTAGGAAGGGGGAGGGGCGCGAGCCTAAGGCGCGTTTCCACGGTGTACATAGTAACGATTTAGAAATCCTGACGTGGTTCATGGACGGAAGGGACGATAGCTTGGTTTATGCACAGTTCGCACACCATCTCAGTCGCATAGGGTGAATCATCGTGTGGGATGGGTGCGGATTCATGAATGAAAGTATGCCGAATCTATTCTACGGTCGCGCGCCGCTTTGTGCTGGATGATGATATCTCGAGCTTCTGTGCGCCTGTCGCGCCTACTCAATCACCAATACATTCTCCGTCACGTTCTTCGCAGCCTCGTAATTCCCACTTACTGCATAGATGCTCTGAATCGCAAACGCAGCTTCATACTTGAAGTCTTCATATCCCCACTGCCCATCCGTGCATCGATCCTCTGCTTCTTGCCTAACGCTTTCACTCAGAGCGATGCAACGCTCATAAGCCGGGATTGCAAGACTCATAAGGCCCAGACCATGCCAAACCCTCGCAGCATTGAACTCCGCTTCTTGGCAATGTACTGCAATGTTTTCTTTCGTGCGAATTTCGTAGTATCGATTGATGAAGGCAAGACCCTGCTGGATTTGGTACTGTCTATTCTCTGACAAGCGCTTCATCGCGTGCTGGATGTACGCTATGCCGATGCTTAGATTGAGGACAGGATCGTCAGGCGTTATGGCAAAGGCTCGAAAGTAGTAATTCAGTGCTGCCATGTATGAGCCACCACACACAAGGACGTGCGCATAGAGGGCAAGTAATGATGGGTCGTGGTCTTTTACAAACTTTACATCTTCGCTATTCACGGAGTTGCGAAAGCCACCTGCCGTATCTGATCGGTTTCGGAAGTTATACCAAATTCGTTGTTCTTCGGTGAGTAGCGCGTAGTCCATGGTCTTGATGTACCGAAGAAGGATTTTGTGCGAGGGTCCGGTGGAGTACCCATCGGGAAAGGCGCAAAGACGGTTGACGCAACTGAACAGTCGGAACAGATCACCGCTAAAAGGGTTCTCTTTCAGCAGCCAGCGAACTGCGACCGATGCTTGGTTCGAATCGTCCACAGCGAGAGCACAGACCAGACGACATATCTGCAGTTCATGACTGTACAGGTTTGACCGCCAAACGATATTGGACTGCAACGCGATGTCGAGAGTACTGAAACAACGTTCTTCATCTCCTTCGCGCGCAAGAATGATGGCATAACGACCAAAGGCCGCTATCCAATTTTCGAACTTCACGCCCCAGAAGTCTGTCGGCGGTTGCTCTGGCCTTTCTCTGAGTTCTGGGTTTGTTTCTCCATCTTCAACGTTATTTGCCACCACCGCGAGAACCATCAAAGCAGACTCTTTCCAGAGCTCGTGATCACCTGTCCGTCGAAAGTAGCTCGCGAATATTTCTTTTCGATTCGAGTAGAAGAGATCGAATGTAGAATATTCCTCGATCAGCTCTCGGGTAATGGACAGGACCTCACCAATTGCGGATCCATCTCCATTTTCTGCAAGATCTGATATTTCTTCCAGTCGTCTGAAACTTGCTACAATCTCTCTGTGTTGAGCTCGCGCAGTCTGAAGTTGCTCGGCGTGATGCTTGGCCAGGATCTCGAGCTTACGCCTGAAGAACTTGTGGTCGATCGCTCGTAGGGGCACACCCGTACCCTCCAGTGTGGTCGGCTTCGATGCTTGAGGAGCCTCTTTCTCGGGAGCGGGTTGCAATGGAAGGAAAGTCTGCGCTTTCGGAGGCTTCGTAGCAACTCTCCGCATTCGGAAGAGACCTTGATTTGGCCGCTCTGCAAGTGGGCCCAGTGAAGGCAGTTCCTTCTCTGCACCGTCGTTTGCGGAGTCATCTTCGTCCACATGTCCTCGACCTGTAGCCTTCTTGGTGAGCTTTCGCTGCTTTTTGACAGTGCTTTTCCGCGCGCTATGCTTGCCACGAGCCTGTTTCCTCTGAGCTTGATATACATCTTTGAGATCATCGTACGCCTTGAAACCCAGGCGCCGTAGCCTGTGTGCATACTTGTTCCTGTAAAGGATCTCGGCACGCTGCACTGCCTCCGCGAGCATGCCTTGATTCTCGAAAAACACTGCCAACTTGACCAAATCATCCACTGATTCGGCGTTCCATTCTTTGAACATTGGAATCATTTCAAAAGCCTTGTTAGGCTGTCCAAGGTTCTTGTAGCAAGTAAATATTCCGAGGTAGCTCATCAGACTGAGCTCCTGTGAGTTGCTATGATGAAGCGGCTCGTAAAATCGCATAGCGTCTTTGTCGTGGCCAGTAGCATGCAGTGCATCGGCAATGACACGGAAAAGATCCTCGTAGTCCCAAACAAGCGCTTCAGGACTATGATCTTCCGGCTCAAGCATGTCCAGATGGTGCTTTTAAAATTAGTTGGCTTTATGTCTGCCAAAACTGGAGAACTTACCATGGCCTCCTGAAAGTCATCAGCGCTCCTGCGCAGTCGAAAGATCCCCAGCTTCACCCTGATCTCCGACGGTAGTGTTTGACCATTCCTGGCACTGTGACCTTTTCGTTTGAATTGAGCGACAGCTATCCGCCTCGGTCCATCTTCGATATCGAATTCGCGATCGTCGTCTAGCTCATCCCAATATGTCTCTTTGGCCCTACCTTGTTTCCATCGCGCCAAAGTCTTGAGACGAAGCAGGGCATAATCGTACTGACCACTTCTGTCGAGAAGGTCTAGGTAGATATTGATCATTTCCCAATCCAACTCACTATCGTCTGGTTTCCTCTTCAGGAAGAAGTCAATAGCATCGTCAAAGCTCTCTATAAGTCTCCCTAGGTGACGTTTCGTTTGCTTCTTGTCAGACGTGCCCATCATGGCCATAATTTTTAGGACCTCAACGTCTGGCCCAGCTTTTCCCTTTTCCTTGCGTAGCTTCAGCATCTTTCGGCCGAGCTTGACACATTTCGAGACGTGTCCAAGGCTAGCCTCGATCTCGAGGATGTGACTTCGAGCTTCATAGTTCTCGTTATCGAGAAGGACGATCTGCTGCAGACATCTCAGTGTAAGAGCAGTCTTGGCTTCCTCTGTATACTCCGGGTATGTTTCTGCATCGAGTTTGTTGACACGTTCGACGATGAAATGCCAGAGTCCTGGATCACGCTTTGTGGGTGCTCCAATGATCAATGAATCTATGGACTTCACCTCTTCGCCCATGGCCGCGTAAATCTCTGAGGCAATGTTGTGGGCTTCGAAGATTTCAGGGTTCATCTGGATTGCTCTCTGCGCAAAGTCGAGTGCGGCAGGGTAGTCTTTTGCAATGAACCTTTCGTTAGCTTGTCGTTGAAGTTCCTTGAACCCTTCTCCGGGGTCAGCGACTTTGCGAGGCCCTTGACGCATTCCCTTGGGTCGCCCTCGTCCACGGGACTTGGGCCTTCCCCGAGTTGAAGCCGACCCCAAATATCCCCCACGGCCTCGACCTCGGGGTCGTCCTCGTCGTCCACCACGGGTAACTTTGGCAGGGGTGTCTCTGACTGTGGGTTTTCCTCGCTTGCGCTGAGCTCGTTCCTCCTCGTCTTCGAAATCCACACCCAACTCCATCTCATCTGGGTCACCTTCATCGTGCTGCGCATCTTCTTCAGAGTAGTCTTTGTCGACCTCAGAATTGTCTTTGTCTTCGAGTTCACGCATCTGCTCCTCGAACGTGAGTTCCCGTTCGTAGTTACTTTCGTCATCAGAGCTCTCAAAGTCACGATCGCGAAAGAGAGAATTGCCGTAACCTGGTGGTAACGCAGGATAAACTTCCTCCTCGTTCCGACCTGGCGCAGGAATGTATCCTTCGTGCACCACAGGGCCGCTGGTGACGAAAGGTGCGCCACTGAATGTAGTTTCGGGAACCGCAGACGCAGTGAAAGGGACTTGTGGCAACTGCAAATCCTCGACGGCACTCAGTGGAATTAGCGGAGTGAAGGCAGACTGAGGCAGAGGATGTTGATAAGCTTGCTGAGGAGCTATGAATTGTCCATGTGGAAATTGGACCGGGTACGATTGTCCATTGATCTGTGGCTGTGGCCTAGGTAGGTTTGGCGAAGGCACACCACTGAAGGTACCAGAGATGGGCACAAAGCGCCTGCCATTGGGAGGCTGTCCGGCGGGCCACTGATTGTAGAAGCCATTTTGCGAGTTCATGCTGGCTCTATGTGCTTCGCAGATTTAGTTGTGACATTTGACATTTGTTAGCGGTGGATCATAGTTGCAGCTGCTGCAAGAAGGATGGTTGGTGGCAGAGTTCAAAAAGACAAGGGTTCGCGGAGCGTTGAACTAGTTAGCGGCTTCACGTGGTCCCGTGCTAAATCTACTAGAACATTTAATCCGGCGTGCCGGCTCAGCAGACGAACTATCTTTGAAATCAACGGCGTACCGCAACAGGTTTCTAAGTCAGTAGGCTAAGCCCTGTTTCCGTCGGACGTACGTTAGCTCGGCCGTGAATCAGGTACTGTCAAGGTCGATGCAAGCAGGGAGGTGGTCGTATCCGCGCCTTGGCCGCGTGAGCACTTTGGAATTCAAACGTTTTGAACATCCTAACCAGTGCTCGCATCTTTTCGTACAGTAGGTGCATATACAATATACATTTGCAGACTTACCTGTGGGCTATATTGCTATGGCAGCCTGTGTTGTCTCTTGGTATACCACGGATACAGAGCCATCGGGCGACAGCGTCATTCTCACCTATACAGAGAGTGGAAGTGACAGAGTCAAGCATTTTGAGATGGTCCTACGACGTCTGACGCTGTCAGGTACATATTAAATATGAAGGAGTGTATCAGACGCGGGCTGGTGTTCTATTTAGGAGTCGATATACGAGCTGAGCCCGATGAAATAAGAATAGCATCAGGGGTAAACCGCAAAGGAGGACTTGCATCATTGGAAGAGCTGGCAAAGTCAGGTTCAGGGTCGTACCGAAATTGAGCGTGGAGGAGAAAACTGCATTAGAATTCTCTGGACAGGAGAAATCGTTCCCTTGGTTCATGACCGACGATGAGACGATATTCTCCAAACGCCCATCGTCACGCTGGTTACTCGCGGGTAGATCGATACAAAGTTACGAATGTCGATGACACCTGAATGTCTGTCCATTATGCGCAATAGTGTTTCACTCCAGTACTTGAAGCCGGGTATAGTACAAAAGGGACCAGGACACCGCGATCGCCGCGCCCCACGACTGAGATTATGCCAATCATGAATCCTTTTCAGACGGTCTAGCAAATGCTCCGTCTTCCATCGGTCGCTCTCTGAAAACAAACCTATACGCCTTTCAATGCAAGCTGGAGGCATCAGACACGATCTTCGCCCTCATTCATGTCTGCCAACTCGTACTCGCCAGCTCCATCTCTTCCTCTGCCCCTGCCTCTTCCTCTCGACTGCCCAACACCGTCATCTGTTGAGACTGCCGGCTGTTGCGCAGCAGGTTTGCTACCAAAATTTATAGGCTTTAGCTCGCGCCACTGACAAGCCCATACGCCCAAAGATGTCATGACGGTTGCACTGCATATCTGTAGCATCCACCATAGTAGGTTTGCGGGTATCCCGTGCGAGTATAACGAGGTAACAATGAGGTGGATGAAGTGTACCGTGAGGGCAAAGTCGAGGACGAGTTTGGATCGTGCTATCAAAAGAAGAATGAAAATGGTACTGTAGGTGTCAGCGATTTCGAAATCTGGTTCTCAAGTTATGCCTACCAAATGAGACTGTTAAGCACCCAGACTAGACCCAGTGTCCAGCCAACTGTGGTGTCACCGCGCAAGCTGCGCCAGTTGAGCAGAAGATCTGTACTGACTTCCTTGCCAGCTACTATGGCTGTGAAGACGATGAGGACCGCAGCGCATGCGTAGTAGGCAAGTTGTAACAGTATAATCTGGGTGAGGATGCGGGTAGGCGACAGGTCCGCAAGTGCGCCGGGGCGGGGAGGCCGGCGTCGGCGTGGCATGAGTTTGTGAACGATGTGTTATGATCTGGACATATGGAACAGTTTGTTGGAGTAGAAGACGCGATGTATGAGGGTTGCCTTGTCGCAGTCGCAGTCTATCCATGGAGTTGAATGCGCTCGGCGAAACATAAGCACCGACATCATAGCTTCAGCGCCAAGCATCAGTTCGAATTCAATCGCCATCCGAGACTGGCCACTGCAATCACACCACACCCAGTAGCACGTCACAATGTGAGTATATCGAACTACAGTTTTTCCATCAGATGTGTCTGGTCGATGAACTCCTTACCGGACGATGCTGACCCTCGCAATAGCTTCGATCCGCCGCCGCCGCTCCCGCTACTACACCTCGAAGACCTTCCACCACGAAGACCTTCGACCACAGCAGATATGGGTTGGTTCTTTTCAGGATCAAAGGATGTATCCGGACCCGCAAAGACATCGGGTGGCGCTTTCGAGTCGCCCTCACGATCTAATCGGAAACAATGCTATGCAGCACGGGACGCTTTCTTCGAATGCCTGGACAAGAACAATATTCTGGACAGCATAAACACCAAGAGGGGCAGGGAGAAGTCACACACATTCTGCGGACAGCTTGATCAGGAATTTGAGAAGAACTGTGCGCATAGCTGGGTAAGTTGAGTGGACATGGGTGTTGGGCAACTCCGCGGTGAAGCATACAACAGTCTGTTGATTGGCTCTGTGCCCGAGTTTGCGTCCCGTGACAGCTCATTCGAGATGACAATTCTACAAGGGTGGACTCGTATGAACATGTGGACCGCGCTGACTGGTCATAGGTGGAGTACTTCAAGAAGCAGCGAGTGGTCAACTACCAAAAAGAGCAGACGATCAAGAAGATAGAGTCTGAAGGCGGCTCGATCGTCGCCCCCCAGCTCCCACTTCCTGGGAACAAGTAATGCGGCCGAGTCGATGCGGTAATGCCTTTCACGATCATGTATATTATGTATACTACAGTACATTAGACTGCACCTATTGTCTTGGGCGCGGGCTGTAATGCACCATAGCGCCACTTTTCAAAGTTTAGCGCTCATACAGGATCCAGCACTACCGCTACAGATGTACACCAGCATCGGCCTGGTTTTGCGGTTCAACTAGCTGCAATGCGTCCACCACACAACTTGGACTGATCACAATGATGTACAGTTTGCCCCGTGTTGTGTAGTTTACGAGGGGTGTGATAAGGCCGCATAATGTCGTCATTAGTGTCTGTACGAAACGACGCAACGGCGCAAAGCGGCAGAGACAAACAGGAACAACAGGAAGCAAAATGTGCTTTTTGTTCCTTGCGCGGAATTCATGTCGGATGCAAGGGCGTGTCAAGCGATGCTGGAGAGATTCCGTCGAATCAGAGCATGTTTGTGCCTCATCTCAAGGCCGTCAGGTTTCACGGCTGTGTGCAGCTCCGGATGTGTCACGTAGGCGGGGATTTGCGCGTTGCACGTTTTAGAATTGCGGCGTGAAGAAGACGCACAAATTACAATCATGGTTGCTTTTCTGCTCCTCTGGGTATCTCCCACGGTGTAACCCGCCTCTTCGATGGCCGAACACGCGACGACAAAAGACGTCTAATACCAATGTCCTTTCCTAGCCCGATGTATCCATGTGTGCGTGACAAATAGACTCGGAGCCGCTACTTCCTGATATATGATTGGCTGGCAGTCGCAGCCAGGCGCCATTTCCACCTTGCGTGTTCCCTGCAAGATAGCCGAGAGTTCTTAACGAGATCTGTGGGAGACGCCCCCCCCCACATGCGAAAGTTAGTATATGCTGACGTCTTGCACATCTCTGTAACCCCACCATCGGGGGCAGCGTGCGTGCGTTTCATTCCAGCTCACCATCCGTACTTGGTTGGAAATAGTGTCTGGGGGTCGAACTCTTTCTTGAAGACTTCAAAGTCCGGGATGCATCCTTTTGGCGGCGTGCCCACCATGCTGCTGTCGATGGCGAAGACGACATCTGCAAATGCTCCGTGGAACTCCTCTTCCTCGAACAGGAGCTTTCTCCACATGCGCGCTACTTCCGTGGCCGGGTTGCGGAAAATAGGTCCGAGACCGAAGGCTCCCAACACAAGGTTTCGGTGGCCGCAGTAGGACGCAATTCGGAGCACGGCTCGCATCTTCTCCTTCATAAGCTCTTTTTCTTGCGCGAACGAGTACTTGCAGCCCGATTCGTCGAGCTTGGGTCTCCGCACCGGCGCAACCGATATCACAGGAAGGGATGCGATCTCGTTGAACGCTGCGTAGTCTTGTTCTGGTCCTCCTCGAAAAACGACTATCGTGTGTTAGAGGACGCTCAGCGAGTTGGCGTTTCAGCTTACAAACTTGTGGAGAGTATATGCCGCCTTTTTGAGGTATGGGGTAGAAATTCTCTTCCCGTCCCATTTGAGCGTTCCATGGCATGGTGAGCGCATGCACAAGATTGCTCCTCCGCGCGAAACACTCTTCTGGTGCCATCAATCCTGACTCCCAGTCTCCTCCCGCCCGCTTCTCGTTCGCCACGTTGACTACCGGGATTCGTTTGCAGTCTGGGTCTGCGCTGGCTAAGCTCTGATACCAGCCAAGAGCATATGTCACCGGATCACCTTCCAATATAGCAACTCTTGTCCGTTGTGATGATCGCTTGTCGACATTGACTCGTATTTGTGTCGCATCGGGATACAGATAGGAAGTTTTTGAGTCTCTGATGTAGTTTTTCCAGATGTATGGCATCCAGACTCTTTTCGCTTCAGCAGCTATCTCGGATGGTTTTGGTCTTGACGGCGCCATGACCAGAGATAGACCCGAGTGAATGCGGAGGTCAGGTGAGTATATGCAGGCCCAAGTCTAGTGTAAAAGAACCAACAAAGTCAAAGCAACAGGAGGGGTAAGAGTGGTGGGCACGTTTGTGAGCTGGGACCCAAGCCGGCCAAAGGGCAGTATATCATAGGTATGCCCAGGTGTCTTCAGGGCGAGTGATTCGCAACTAAATAATAGACTGAGATGGAGCCGCGTGCTAGCATAGTTTTGTTTCGATGCGCCATGTACGGAAGCGGTATACTTCTGCGTAAACCAAGCTTTCCGTGGCTACAAGGGTTTAGACACCCAAAGCTGCACGCTGCGGAGGCTTGAGTCGTGACCATTCTGTAATTTAGGATAGGCACAGGGCTCCAAGTTACCCGGAAACAGCCGCGCGCTGTGCCCAGTCGCCCTGGTCTGTGGAGGCCAACGTCAAAAGCCCAAGTACAGGCTTCTGCCAGGGACTGATGCCGCATGAAGAAGTGTGCTGAGATTCGTCGAAACAGGGGTGGGCGTGCGGATCGATGGTCCATCCAGACCTCCTGGCCGATCTGCATACACCGTGCCGGTCGGAACAACTCGAAAAGATCTGGTGCCAAGCTGTCCTGTGATGATGACTGCTGCTTTTCCAGATCCTGCACAAGATAGCGCTGCAGCAGTAGCGCCGGCACAACGATCCGGGATGCAGGGTAAATGCGCCAGATCCTGCCATCGGATGAAAGGCAGTGCTGCGAATCGTACCTTCATCGGTCGTACACGTAACACCATGGCATCCGCGTAGCGAGCCCATCTATGCGCGGCAGCCGCTGTGAAAAACGGGCCCACGATTCCAGGCACGAGTAAATGCCGGATTCAAACCGCCGTCGCGAGCTCGTTTCGGCGAGCTTTCTGGGCATGAAGGGACCGTGTAGCCAGTGGCAGAGCACCGCGGCTGCGAGACGGGCCACAGGTCCCATCGATCGCTGCTGTGCGATGTGTGCTAGATCTGGTCCAAGGCCAAGGCCAGGATCTTGGTGTTTCAGAATGTTCAGCAAGGACCCGATGTGCTAGGTACGACCATCATTGACGAGTGACGATAACTCCAGAGTACCAAGTCGTTACCCGCAATTCCAGACCGGTGGCCCGAGCGCCCGCTTTCTACCACCTACACATCGACGTTGATAGTGTGCTACCTCACCGTCCCAACGCACGCTGCTCAGTGGCTGACTGATCTGTGTCGTTTCGCGTAAATGAGCTGGATGCTGCCCGTCCGAGGGAGCGCCCGTCGTCCTTACTTGCTGCGTCACTACTGGGGAACTGCAATTGCTTCCCCGCAAGCGTCTTTTCCATGTCGTCCTCGCTTCAGTTCAACATTACGCCCAAGCAACATAGCTGAGCTGCTAAGACCTGGCTCCGCTCTGTCATCGTTACTGCAGCCAGGGCCCTGCGATGATCAGTTGCTGAAACTCAACGGCTACGTGCGCACTGTGAGGAAGCAGAAGCGTGTGGCTTTTGCTGCCATTGGAGACGGTTCAACGCTGCAAACCGTGCAAGCCGTTTTGTCACCCGAGCTTGCAGAAGGGTCAGTCTGACCACCTGGCTACGTAGTGACCAAGCTGACGTCTTGGACTAGGCTCACGACAGGCGTTGCAGTGACAGTCACGGGGAAATGGATTGCTTCACCGGCTCAGGGTCAGTCTCATGAACTGCAGGTAGAACATGTGCGTATATTGGGAGAGAATGATGCTGCGGTATGTTGCTCTGATATGTCAACCGACCTTACAACATCTGACTTTACGTTGCTCTGACAGACCTCCCCAATACAAAAAAAGTATCAGACCGCCGAGTACCTTCGAACTGTCCCGCATTTACGACCTCGGTTATCAGGCAATGCTCTGATCTTGCGCCTGAGATCTTTAGTTACTGCTCAGGTGACCAACTATTTCGCGCAGCAAGACTTTGTCCAATGCCATCCTCCAATCATCACATCCTCCGATTGCGAAGGCGCAGGGGAAGTGTTCACCGTCGCACCAGGGGCGCAGTCTGCCGCAAATTCAGGTCCTGGGAACCGGGTCCAGGAGCACGAGGACATGTTTTTCGGATCCTGCAAGTACTTGACTGTCTCGAGTCAGCTACACCTAGAGGCTTTAGCACAGTCTGTGAACAAAGTCTGGGCTCTATCGCCCACATTCCGGGCCGAGAAGAGTGACACCCCACGTCATCTGAGCGAATTTTACATGCTCGAGGCAGAAGTGGCTTTTGTGGACAATCTGCAAGCTGTCATGAGCGTTGTAGAAGATATGCTGCGCGCTGTTGCAATCGAGCTACAGTCTTCGCTCGTTGGCCGAGAATTGCTCGAGATAAGAGCACGGGATCACAGCACCGATGCTACTTCAGTTTCACAAAACACACTCGCACAACGGTGGCAAGGCCTGATAGATGGGCCATGGCCTCGAATCACGTACGAAACCGCGATACAGCATCTAAAGGACGCAGTGGAGCGAGGAAACGCAGACTTTGAGTTTGCACCTGGACATGAAGATGGCCTCCAGACCGAACACGAACGATACCTGGCTGAAAGCGTTGGACGCGGTGGACCTGTCTTTGTGACTGACTATCCGCGCAACATCAAGCCATTCTACATGGCGCCGTCAGAAACGTCGACGGGACGACAGACGTCGTCCACAGTTGCATGTTTCGATTTGCTCGTACCGGAACTCTGTGAGCTGGTCGGAGGCTCTGTGCGTGAGCATCGGTTGCGTGAGCTTCTGGAATCTATGGAGACACATGGCCTCCGCGGGATGGCAACAACCGGATCTGAGGCCCCAGAGGGATCGCTCCAGTGGTATGTCGATCTTCGACGGTACGGCAGTGTTCCGCACGGAGGCTTTGGCCTTGGATTCGACCGTCTTCTGTGCTACCTTTCTGGCGTATCCAACATCCGGGACGTCGTCAGCTTTCCACGCTGGCATAAGCGGTGCGACTGCTAGCAAGTGCCCCGTGGCATGGCGGGTTCCTGCGCGCGCCGGCAAGCGCACCCGCATTGCGACGCGACGTGAAGAAGTTCTCATGACTCGACTTTTTTTTACCGCTTGTGGAGTGGACAGGTCTCGCGCGTTGCACGTGTGAGATGGCGAAGCGGCTGTGTTGGTTTTGCTCTTGTATATTCGTCAGCCTGCATGTACATGACATTAGCCGGCAAGCCACAGACTCGCGCACAGCGGTGTACCTTTGTAGGGCTCTGCACATGTGCCTGGGGTGTATTCAAAAGACTTCCAAATAAAAGGACTCTGTCAAGAGTCGAGGCGGGGAACGGAGATGATCAGATAAGATAGTCCCGCCGAATCGTGCATGCGTTCACCCTCCAAGGTACATCTCAGCCCGAGTCTGCGGCTGCACAATCGGCCAACTTGACGAACTGTGCCCACAAATGCGCCGTCGCAAAGGCGAACAGGCGCTTGTAATGGTCGGCTGCGAAAGATGGTGCGCTCTGATCGAGACCTCGGAGAAACCAGACAACGGACTCGATTATTTGGAAGCTGCTCCGGCATCGCTGCTAATCCTGCGACTACGTAGGTAAAATGATGGGGTCGGGCTCACTTTGCTTACGACGGCGACCAGCGGCGCCTCGGCGTTCGGTTCAGACTAGTCCAATGTGCATTGCTGCGAAAAGTGACCCCAACTCCAAAACTGCCCCATTGCCGTGTCATCCTCCTCACGGGCCGCGCGACGTCCCTCGTAGCTTGACGGAACGACCTCAACCGCCAAGCTGGAATCCGCAGCGCCAGTGACTGGCCGCCTCATGGCCACCCGCGACAACCCGGTTGTTCCAATCGAAGAAGAACACGAGTACAGCTCCCACACACGGTCTACACCACGGATGACGGATTGCTGACCATCGCACCAGCTATGAAGCCCTGCCGCCCAACTTCTCCCTCACCGCGAACATGCTTGCGGGCGCGTTCGCGGGCATCGCCGTACGCTTCCGCCCACGCCGCACAGGTGCACGCAGCTGCTGATACCATGACAGGAGCACTCGGTCATGTACCCAGTCGATCTGCTGAAGGCATGCGACATCCCTCCGAGCTCGTCTGAGGTCTACGGAACAGGCGCTGACGATAGCACAGACCAGAATCCAAATCATCAATCCGGCGCCAGGCGCCATGTACAGCGGCATATCGAATGCCATGGTCACCATCTCGCGCGTTGAAGGCTTCCGGACGTTGTGGAAAGGACTGTCGAGTGTTGTAATGGGAGCAGGTGCGTTCAGCACATCTTGGACCCGCGGCGCCATGGCACTGACACTGCTGCAGGGCCTGCGCATGCTGTTTATTTTGCGTCTTACGAAGCCACAAAACACGCCCTTGGCGGAAATGAGGGGGGAAGCGAAGAGCACCATCCCCTTGCCGCAGGTGCGCAAGACCGATCCATCTAACCCTTGAAATTTGTCACTAATCAGAGCTAGCTGCCAGCGGCGCCGCGGCGACCATCTCGAGCGATGCACTGATGAATCCCTTTGACGGTAGGTTGCGAATCTCGGGAACGCCGACAGATACTGAAGGAGCCCAGTGATAAAGCAGCGCATGCAAATGCATGGCTCCATCTACAAATCTGTACCCCAATGCGCGCGGGAGGTCTTCCGCACCGAAGGCATTGGCGCGTTCTATGTGTCATACCCAACGACCCTGTGTATGACCGTTCCCTTTACAGCACTCCAATTTATGGCCTACGAATCCATGTCGAAGGTTATGAACCCCACCGGGCGCTACGACCCATACACACATTGTTTCGCGGGAGGAATTGCTGGCGGTTTCGCCGCGGGACTGACCACACCGTTGGACGTCATCAAGACCCTGTTGCAAACACGAGGAAATGCCACAGACGCCGAGCTACGAAATGTTTCTGGTCTTTGGCAGGCGGCGAACATCATTCATCAAAGAGAAGGATATAGAGGATATTTCCGAGGACTCAAGCCCAGGATTATCACCACCATGCCCAGCACGGCCATTTGCTGGTGAGTCGAAGCCCACGAGTTGCTCTTCTTGGAAGTAACATGATCTAATGCATACAGGTCTGCCTACGAGATGGCCAAGGCTTTTTTTATTCGTCGGAGCACCGATCCCTCAAAATCCATATAAACCCCCACAATCTCCAAGTTCGACGAGCCGTTTTCCCGCCCCGCAAACCCACTCGACTGGACGAGTTGGGCACACCTATTGAGACTATATTAGGCGCGATCCTGCAATACGGGAGTCCTCCACACTTTTCAGCATCTAGAGCAATGCTCGGTATCGCATCTCAAGTACCTTGGTCCGATAAAAGTGATCTTGCGGAGCTGTACGATTACCATGTAGAGGCATAGAGGCATTTCTGGCTTCTGCTTCCGGACGGACGAACCACGAGGCGGCGTACGGAATTTTGCAAGCAATTTTGAGCGTATTCTTGGTCAGCGCAGATATACCAGTAACCATACCTAGTGGATTGCAGTTTCAGTGACGGCGATTTTAGTGTTCCATGCCGTGGGTGGATAGTCTTGATGAAGTGCGTAATCGATAACGATTGCCCTGAACGCGACCCGCATTGCACATGCACATCCATACAGTACATGATCCCTGTTGAACAGCCTCATAGTCTTGCGTGACACGTCAAGGAAGTCTGGTCATTACTATCAAGCAATGTTCGGTGGCCAGTGACTTCTTGCCCTGTGTGGGAAGCTGGATTCACCTTCTCGTGAGTGTTGGCCGATCAGAGAGGATAGCAACGGCCGTGCTACGTCACACGCCGTGAAGCCGGCGCGAACCACCTCTAAGCCCTGCGCATACGACGCACTGAGCCTCAAACACTAGAGCGCCACGACACTCCATGAATTACATTTCCAGAATTTCTCTCGTGCGCCGTGGTCCACTCAGATCGTGGCACATTGCCCAAATATAATGCGAGCGAACACTACCCAGAAAGCCTACGATGAGGCTTTCCTAGCCTGCTCCACCGCTGTGTATTTCGAGGGCCAAGTGAGTGTTGTACTCTGAGTGGAAGAGTGTAAGGGGCACAAAAAATTGTGCTGATATTCATTGTTTAGAACAACGAGAAGGAGGCCCTCCGTTCGTGGAAGACAGCCCTCGATCACATCTACTACCACAATGCGCGCCGCAACCCCACCACGTACCGCCCCACCTCATCCACCGAAAAGGCCCTCTTCGAGTCGCTCCGACAGCTCGAGCTACAATGCAAAGAGAGGGTAGACCTGCTAGAAGCTTTGAAAAAGAGCCGGGAGGGGTCCAAGGAAAGCTTGACTTCGCCTCCTCTCGACGCGAACGCGCCCACCCCGCCTCCGCATGGGTACCCAGTCACCTCGAGGAGTAGCTCAGACGGTCCCTCAAATTGGCTAGGTGGAGGGTCAATACCTCCTATGGAGTACACGGATCTCGGAAGACTGCCACCCTTGCCCATGCGTCCTGCAATAGCCCCGCGCAAGAGTTCTGGTACTGCCTCGGTACGCGATGAATTGACCAAGACCATCAGCACATCGACGTTGAATCCAGGGACAAAGACAGAGAAGAAGTCGCGAACACCATCGCCTGAGAAGAAGGGAAGGATGTTACGGACATTGAGACCTGGAAGGGATGGCAAACCCACCTCCAAGATGCCCAGCTCACTTCGGTCTCGCCCGGAGGCGTCAAAGGCAGCCACACAGGCATGGGGATTTGGGGCTGCGACAAACACTCAGAGACCAAGCCTCGGGCTTCCAACGCCTTCTACAACCTCACTAAACGCATCGGCTCGCTCGTCCATGGAGAAGACTGCCCTCGAGAGACCAAGTACACAGTCGTCATATGTTGAATCACCACCACAACAACAACCACAAGCTCCGTTCTACTTCAAAGCTGGTGAAGGCTCCAACTCTACTGCGTATTCTGTCCCACCACTTGGTGGAGTGAGCAATTCCGAGCCTAGAAATCCCACTATCCAGAGAACCGCACCGCCACCGGTTCCACGAAAGTCTGTGGGACTGGGTCGGGTGCAAGGTATCCAAGCAAATCCAACCACAATGCCGTCTTACCGCAAAGAATATCCTCCATCGACCCTTGACGCACGATCCACTGCGATGTCTGCTGCGCGAACGCGTAGAATTGATGATGCTGGGAGGAAGGCGCCCGCACAGGACTCCATACCGAAACGACGGAATGTACCGCCAAACACGAACAACAACACGAGATCTCGCAATGCCCGTGGCCAAGCTAGTTTGGAATCTATAGCCCTCGAAGACGGGGACGACAAGGATAACGAAGAAGAACAAAAGCCTCGGCCACCACCGCCTCGGAAGGGGAGAGCTAGGGGAAATTCTATACGAGCAGACCTGCCTCCAACGCCTACTTCAGAGCCAGCAGACTCTGAGGAAGAGGAAGAAGAGGAATCAGACGAATGGAAAAGACGGACGGATGAGATTATGAAGAACCTGCCGCGAGGTGTTGACAAGCAAGCAGCGCAGCAGATTTTGAATGAAATTGTGATTCAAGGAGATGAAGTGCGCTGGGATGATGTGGCTGGACTGGAGATAGCTAAATCGGCTCTGAAAGAGACGGTCGTATATCCCTTTTTGAGACCGGATCTTTTCATGGGATTGCGAGAGCCAGCTCGAGGCATGCTTTTATTTGGACCACCCGGTACCGGTAAAACGATGTTGGCCAGAGCTGTGGCCACCGAATCCAAGTCAACATTCTTCGCAATCTCGGCAAGTAGTCTCACGTCTAAGTTCCTTGGCGAGTCGGAGAAGCTTGTTCGTGCCTTGTTCCAGCTCGCGAAGATGTTGGCACCTTCGATCATTTTCGTCGACGAGATTGACTCACTTTTGTCCTCACGTTCGGGCTCTGGCGAACATGAGGCAACGCGGCGCATCAAGACAGAATTCCTGATTCAGTGGTCAGACTTGCAGAAAGCTGCGGCTGGGAGAGATATGAGTGAAAAGGAAAAGGAGAAGGGTGATGCGACTCGAGTGCTAGTGCTTGCGGCGACAAACCTGCCATGGGCCATTGATGAAGCTGCAAGACGTAGGTTTGTCAGGAGACAATACATTCCACTACCAGAGGATTGGGTCAGAAAAAAGCAAGTTCAGACTTTGTTGAGCCACCAGAAACATGAGCTGAAGGAGAGGGATCTCGACCGTCTCGTAAAGCTCACTGAGAGTAAGCTACCTTCGCACCCGCCTCTGATAGGGGCCTGCGATAGCTACACATGCTCAGTCACTGACATTTCCAGACTTCTCAGGCTCCGACATCACCGCGCTCGCCAAGGATGCTGCTATGGGACCTCTGCGCTCGCTGGGCGAGAAGCTTTTGTCCATGACTATGGATCAAATACGTCCTATACAGTTCCAAGACTTCCAGGCCAGCTTGCAGACCATTAGACCTTCGGTAAGCAAGGAAGGATTGAAGCAGTTTGAGGATTGGTCGCGCGAATTTGGTGAGCGTGGCGGTTGAGAGAGTGACGAGGAGCAATGCGCTCAAAGGGCACATTGCGTGCTCCAAAGCAATGAAATATTGAACCTACAACAACCCCTTTGACTCTCTGTCACATGTCACAGCATTTTCTTTTTCTTCCTGTCCACTTTTTTGGGTGGCTCCTTCCTTCCCAAGAATTTCGTGGCTAGCGTCACGCCATCGAGCGCTCAACATCTGCATTCGAATGCTGGATCCCTTCGCACCCCCTTCCCATTGAATTCATACATTCTCCAAGCACATACAGAACGCAATGGCACCTCGCAAGAAGACTGAAGAGAAGGCCACGGCCAACGAGGCTGCCGACATGGTGCTGCACTACCTTCGTAAGTTTCCTGTCCTCAACCGGATCTATGGAAGGCACGATGCGGTCAAAAACGACTCAACGTCCTGACCCGTGACAGGCAAACAGAATCGTCCGTACTCGGCAATTGACGTGTCTGCAAACCTGCACAACAAGGTCACCAAGGGTATGTAGCTCGCCAGTCTCGCCTGCTCATATGAGTGACTGAGCGCATCGCAGCTGCTGCAGCAAAAGTTCTCAAGGACCTCCACGAGCAGAAGCAAATCGAAGGTCGTCCAGCTGGTACGTAGCATCCACTCATTACCCACGTCTCCCCAGAAAGCCACTGACATAGTCCAGGCAAACAGATCGTCTACCACGCTATTCAGGTAAAAAAGAAATACCCCATACACACCCTCTTCCCGCGCTACAACTTTTCATCTTATTTATTTTTTGACTAACTCGCTCTTGTTTTTTTTTTCCTCCCTCTAGGACCCCGCTCAATCATGCACGCCAGACCAACTCTCCGCCCTAGACACTTGCATCACCGACCTTCGCAATCAAACTACGCACCTCGCTGCCACGGCCAAAATCCTGCGCTGCTCCCTCTCCGAGCTCAACTCGGAGCTCAGCACTGCGGATCTGCTCGGCAACGTCGCTGCGCTCGAGGCGGAGCAAGTCGAGATTATGCAGCGCTTGGACAGCTTGAAGGCGGGTAAGGCGAGGAAGGTGACGAAGGAGCAGAGAGAGGAGGTGGAAAAGGAGTGGAAGACAGCGGGCCGGGTGGCGAAGAAGAGGGAGAAGATTGCGAGGGGTATGTGGGAGTATATTGCGGATCAGGGGCTGGAGAAGGAACAGAGGGAGGAGCTGAGGGAGATGCTGGGGCTGGATGAGTGAGGGGGCATGGTTGATGTAGCAAACTTGCACGATCGTCATTGTCTCGATAGTACATGGCGCCATATCAGAACTAAAGCTTGCGACGACAAAACGCCGCGCTCGATATTCATCAGGCGTCCAAAAACAGGATATACCCAATCCAAATACTCATGCGAATAACAATGCCAATGCTAATGCAACTCAATGCCTCAAGATCGCTGATACGAAACAGATTCCTCCAGGCCATGTCTAATTTCCTGCGAAAGATTTGAATCGTCATCTGGCGCATAGGCGTCATGTCTCAGTCTCGACAAATCTTCCAACTTCTTCGCCAGTGCAGTCCCTTCTTCGCGGCCACGATCGACGTTGACGAAGAGCATGATAGGAAAAGGTAGGCCGACGAGGACGGCGAGAAACCAAAAGGCCTGGATCAACGAGATCAGCATGCAACACAGAGGAAGATGGGACGACTTACAGGTCTAATTTCCCCAAAGCGATCGGTGATTGCGCCTACGATGGCTGGTCCAAAGACACTACTTCCTTTATCTGTAATGGCATACAAGGCGTAAAACTGCGCTTCGTATCCTCTTGGAATTAATTCGCCAAAAAGACTTCTGCAATACGAACTCAAGCCGCCGAGGACGAAGCCGTATACAGCGCCTAGAGGGTACATTTCCCATTGCTGTTGAAGGCCGAGAAAGCCAAGGCGCTGCACGGCAGGGATGTATCCGAGAAGGCCATAGATGGGGATGAGTTCGAAGAGGAAGATGCAGCACATGATAGTTTGGACGGGCGAGAGGCGGAAAAGTGAGGATATGCGGGACCAAGTGAATGCTCCTAGGACGCCGGACAGGGTGGCTATGACGTTGATGAGAGCGAGCATAGCGTACGACATTCCTAGCGTTGTTTTGGCAAATAGGACTGCTGTGCCGGACACAGTGGCTATACTATCTGAAAGCAGGAACCATGCAGCGAGGAATAACAGAACGTCTTTCAATAGTCGGGCATGTGTTGCAGTACGTGCGAGCGCTTTCCAAGAATAGGTAAAGTATGCGAGAGTGGTCCGAAAATTGCTTGTTTGGGGAGGCAAATGGAGTGGTGGACCTGGTCGTGGACGCAGCCAGCGTGCGGTTGGGAGAGTGAAGACGAACCACCATGCGCCGATGATGAACAGGACGAGTCGCAGACCGAAGTTGGAGGATTGGAAGAGGATCACAACGAAGATTCCCATTGTTTGCACCAGAAGTGCGGCGATGTATCCAATGGCGATACCGTAGGATGAGATCTTGGTGGAGAGGGCAAGTTCTTGGGAGGGCGCGACGCTACTCTTCACTCTTGGGCTAGTCAGATCAGGTGCTGAGCTACTGGGTGGGAGCAGCGCGGTCGTTGCGTCGGCGACTTCATCGAGGATATTTTCGCGATGCGCGAGGCGATTGGAGAAGTGCGCTTCATGTGCGATGCGCTCTTGAGTAGGTGTCACGAGATCGTCCTCGTCTGCAAGTGAGCTTTCGGTGCTGGAATCGGGATAGCGAACGGTCGGGTGGAAGCGAACAAGCAATGGGAGGAAGCTGTTCAGTAACACGAAGCTTGCGCCAAAGCACGTGTTTGCGATGATGGCCAAGACGGCACCCAGGATGTAGACGTGTGGCACGACGGGCAGGAACAACATGGTGGCTGTGCTCCCTATGAAAGCGAACCACAGCAGGAACGTCTTCCTGAAGCGTCCGTGGTCTGCGGCGCCGCTCATGCTGACGATGAGCAGTGCCTGTATCAAGACGGAAATGCTGAACGTGTACATGGCGAAGCTCGCCGTGTTGATCTCGAAGCCAAGAATCTGCACGACACACTGTCCTTTGGCCGGGTCTGGTCTCCAGAGCGCTGCGAGAGAGGCAGGCGGGGAGCAGGGCGCCACGGCCGGGGGCGCGGCCTTGCAGGGTGTTTGGCGGTCGGAGAGAAGGACGCCATTCTCGCGCGCAAGCTGCTCGAGCGTGACGGGGATGAAGGAGCCGATGCCGCAGACGACAAAGACCTGGCAGCGTCAGTCGCGGTGCGGGCCGGGCGGCAGAGAGCAGCGTACCTCGGCGGCCCAGCCGTACATGTAGAAGCCGGACAGCTCGCGGTCGCTGGTGCAGCTGGTGTCTTCGCCGCGGTACTGCGGCGCGGCGGCGGCGGGCTCCATGTCGGAGCCGGCGTCGGAGAGGCTTTGCTCGTCGTCGGCCTCGTTGGACTGCGACGAGAGCGGGGCGGAGCGCTTGGAGTGTGTCGAGTCGTCCCTCGACCGGCGGGGGCGGCGGGGGCGGTAGGGCGCAGTGTCGCCGGGTGCTGGCGCTCGGGGAGCCATGGCACGGAGGCGCGGCAGGGAGCACTCAGCAACGCCAGGGCGGGCAGCGGCGTCACGGCGAGTGAGACATGGCAGACACAGGCAGAGGGCGGCGACGGCGACCAGTCCGCAATATGGCGGCGAGGAAGCTGGGGAGCCGCCGAGCAGCGGGAGGGGGTTGGTTGTCCGGGGGCGGTGCTGCTGCTGCCATGGGCGTGCACATGCAGCTGCACCGTAGCGGCGACGGCTCAGCGGCGCAGTGGGTTGACTGTTGCCATGTCGAGAGCAGCTGCAGCGATGCAGCGATGCAGGGCATTCTCTGTATAACCAGTCGTGCAGGGGGAGGGTCACGTGAGGGTGAGGGTGAACGTAAACACGCCAAGAAGCCCTGACCAGCCTTGTCACCCGTGCCCCCTCCCCATCACCACCGCGAACCACCACACCACCACACCTCCTCACCACCACACCTCCACACCACCACACCACCACCACGCCCTCGAGCACACGCGACACTGCCGCCGCACCCCCTTTGCGCCCCGTCACCCGCCATGCCCTAACCGACTACGCGACCTTCTTTCACCCGCTGCCGCGCCTTCCTTCGATTCTCGTCGCTCACTCCCAGCCGCGCCCTTACCCATCGCCCACCTCGGCCACCTCGGCCACTCCGCCTCAACCCCACGCGCCATCCCACGCCCATCGCAGACTTGACTTTCACCGTACCAGGAGAACTTCTGAGTGCACTCCACCACGGGCGGACTATGCCCGGCATTCTCATCATGGACCACGAATCTGGTGCTGCAACAGGTCCACGAGATGCAACCAACCGGAAGCGCAACTTCGAGGGCAAGCTAGTCAACGGCGACTCGCGAGATGCACCAGCCACACCCACTATCAACGGCACATCGTCCAAGGCCTCTACCAGCGCCACTGCATTGGCCGTAGTCGCACCGCCAGTCTCCCCACCCGACCGCTTTATAGAGCTGCCGCCCGAGATCGTGCACATCTCGCAGGAGCTGTACCATCCTCTATCCACACTCCTCTTGCGCATTTCACAGGAAACATACAATCATCTCTCCGAAACGCTGCAAAACATGGCCGAGATGCCACTCGTCCAGCAAGCAAACGGCATCATGGCAAACGGCGCTGGCGCACATCGAGGCGGCCAGGAAAACGAGGAAACGAACAGGCGGAAGAAATTGCTGCTCATGAAGTTTGCCCAAGACAACAGAGCCAAATTCATCAAACTATTGGTCCTTACGGAATGGGGGAAGAAAGCAGCTCGCGACGTGTCCAAGCTCATTGACCTGTTCTCTTGGGCGAGGGAGCAAAAAGAGCACATGGATTTTGTTGATGCGCAGATTGAACGAATCAAGCTCTATACCAGCGCTGCCGCCGAGCGCAATCCCGACATCGCCACGGCCCTTGAGGTTCTGTCCACGGGGAAAGCGCCATGGATGCCAACTCTAGGTTACATTCCACCTGAGCCAATCTCCCCAGAGCAAGGCCTCAAGCTCTTCCGCTACATGAACACCTCGCTTTCCGTACGGTTACATGTCCACGAAAATCTTCCGCGCCGCCTACAGAATTGGCGAATCGAATCTGGACGTGCCACGTTCGTCATGGTCAACGAATTGGAATTCGATGTTGTTTCTGCTGTCGAGGATACCTCAGACCAGTGGTGGTTTGTCGATGTTCGCTTGCTCTTCTCCCCAGCACCAACAATTACATCTGGCAGCCATTTTTTCAATCGACTCCAGCCTCAAGCCGACGCTATTTTGAGAGAAAAGGGGCTTGTTGGCTTATTCGACTTTTTCAGCAACTTCGTACTCACACACAAGATTTCCGTTCTTCGGTCACAGGCTATGGCACTCGCCAGGTCAGAATGGGCGGGCTCACTCAAGGTTGAAAACGTCCATCGCGAGCTCGTCATCTCCTACTGGACCGACCGACCTGGCAAAAAGAACTGGATCGAGATTGGTGTATCAAACAACAGGACGACGGCGAGGAAATCTTCATGGCGAGGCCCCCCTTCACCGTCTCTGACTGTGCGCTGGTTTCGCCGTGGCGTAGAAGTCAAGGATGCGAATTTCGACTTTGATTGGCAGAACATATCATTCGAACGGATGATCAAGCGTGTCATTGCACATGATATCGACGACGTCTTACGAACGACACGAGAACAAGTCAATCCGAAGATTGCGACGCAGGCGCTCTCTTCTGATAGCGAACCTGTGGATTGCAAGCTGCAGGTCACTCTAGGAACTGATAGCAACTCTATAACTTTGTCGCAAGAGCCAGTCACTGGAAACTTCATTCTACAACCCGCTACCGCCCTGTCTGCCAAGGCAGAAACCGCATTCAATCAAGGCAGAGATCCGAAGCAGATGGCCAGTATCCTGATGCAGTTGTTAGCGCAAACGCTGCAAGATCTTGTGCAAGAATCCACACAGCAGCTCGGATGGCACACTGTCAGCAGACAGTCCCTACACCTTGATGCCGTAAAGCTGGCAGTGAAGCTGGAGGTCATTCAATACGCAATGTACTCGCCTCGTGGTTGGTCACCAGAGTGGGCTATGGCAGCGGTCATAGACGCCTCTGGCTGCTCATGGTGGATATTCAAGCTTGGGAGCAATGGATCTGCTGTCGAGCACGCCGAGCATATCAAGATGGACAGACCAGATGGAAGCTCAATGACTATAAATCGCCAGACTCTGGCGAGCTTAGAGCGAGTCGCGGTCCAGCTCTTGTCCGTACGAGTGACAGCTCGCCAGCTCGAGAATGAGGAAAAGCCTTTCAGTCTGCGTTACGAATTCGGCCAGGCGAAGACGAAGACCGAAGTCCAGAGTGTCCCTCGAGGCTGGGCACTTTATCTACACACCACGGATCTCTTGACAAAGCAAGTTGGTGAGCAGCCGTGGCTCGAGCCGAACCTCGCCATAGTATGTCAAGGGTTGAGGCGTGAGGGTCGCAACGTTTGGCACATTGTAGTAGGGAAAATGGTCAAGTCCGTGGCGGCGGACATGCAGAAATTGATGGCTGCTTCACCTCAAAAAGGATTCAAGTTTTCAGAGGACGGCAGTTTCAAGATATTGCTGTCAACCCCCTTTGGTCAAGATATCCTTGGTGAGCTACGGGCCAGGTTGCGCGACGTCAACCGCCTTCGCTCCTTCGCTACTACGCTACAAAAGCGCCAGATGCGTCTTGGCTCATCGTCGCTTCAGCGCGTTCAGTTTCAATACGGCCCCTCAACCCACGTCGCAGCTGTCAAGTTCAGCGCGGAAAAGAACATTGTCATCGAGATGGCGCAGAGCAACCCACATTCTCGCGTGCACAATCTGCTTACGGAGATTGCCCACAAGCATGATCCTTCACTTCCGACCGTGTTCTCTGCGGACACGAATGGCCTGGATCGATTGTGCACCGCCCTCGTACTCACACGCCCACTTGTTACTGCAGTCAACGCTCTCGAAAACAATACGGCCAACGTTGATCTCAGCAATCCTTCCATTCACTTCCACACGCTCTTCAAATGCCGCCTACGATACAAGAACCCCGTGTGCACCTTCGACATTCGCGCACAACCAAAAGATGACAAAGTCTACTGGTTCATTGAAGACAACATGCGGAAGCACGCACCAGATCTACGGCCTAGTCCCGAGAGGAGCCCCACCCATAGAAGACTAGAGTCACTTCAGGAGAAGCTAAGGCAGCTCTTCTCAAGCAAGGGGACGAGGTGGTTCGGCACACGCAACGGTATCATCACCGAGATCGATGGTGTAGGAGAAGCACTCAACAAGCTTAACGAGTGCGTGCTAAGCTGCGCAATGGAAGGCGGCTACGTAGCTCCCCCACCAGTTGAAGTCCTAGCTGCCGCCAGACCGCAAGCTCAACAGCAGCAGCAACCGCAACCTAATGCTCAGCAACCCAACGCCCAACAACATACCACGCAGCAACGCATGCAAGCTGCTCGACAACAACAACACCAGCATGCTCAGCAGCAGGCTCAACAACAGCAAGGCCAGCGCAGACAGCAGCAGCAGCAAAACAGACTCCACATGCAAAACGGTAGGCCTCAGCAGATGCAGCAAGGCATGCAGAACAGAGGCAGACCTAGACAAGGGCAGGACATCATCGAGATCGACTAGTTGGTCGATCCAAGCGTTCAATGTTTGAACATGTAATAATCTCTGGAAATTTTCCTCTTCTTTTCTTTCCCATTCCAACCTGTATTGTTTATATCTCAGTAGTCCCGAAGCATGTGGGTCTGAGCAGAAGGCATTTTGATAGCGAGGTGTTTGCTTTTAGATGCGTTAGGCGATGCGAGAGCAAAACCAGTGAGAATTCAAGTAGCGGGTAGGAATATGAGGTCAAATCAAATCGAATGTGAAGATACATCATTGCCTGAAGATACATCATTGCTTGGAGATACATCATTGCCTGAAGATGCATTATTGCCATGGACGTTCTAAGTCGGCGCAGCGCACCATCGTCCATATAGTGATTCCATCCCACGTTACTTTTGCAACAAACGTCGAGTCGTACGGAGTATATCTGCATCACAAACACCCACTTCTCCCGTTCTCATTCCCATTCCCTCCCAAGGAGGTCTGGGAGATGTCGCGAGCTTTTGGTGGGAGTGAGGGTAAGTGTGGGAGGGATTGGTCAAGCGAGTCATAGATCGTGGGGGACTTTTGAAATGATTGTGGTTTGTGGGGGTGTTTGGGGGCTTGGATGCATGTTTTCTGGATTGATTTGGGGGCGCAGGGTAAGATTGAGCTTGGGGGTGGAGAGTCCTGGTCGAGGGTGTGAGTCTGGACGGTCGGGGCACTGCTTCCCTGCTTGAAGTTGCATGGTGAGGCTTTTGTTTGCTGTGGTTTGTTTTCGTGGTATCACTGTGCGTTTGGATAGTGTACTTTTACCTGGGGGCTAGGGTGAGGCGTGCTCTATTACCTGGTGTGGCCGTTTAAGGCTGCTGTGATGCCGAGTATATACATCAAGTCGTCCTGCTCATACCTCTTTGCTGCTCAGCTCCGCTTCGACAAGGCACTGGAACGTGCTGAGCAGATCGTTCAACATGCAACCAACTGCCGTGTCTCCCTTTGTGGGAACAGTCACTTCTCAGTTTGCTCCTCAACAGGTCACGTCGATGCAGGCAGACATGTCGAATATGCAAGGACGCCTCAGTCAGGTTACTCTTACTGAATCAAGGTCATGGACTGAAGACGAGGCAAAGGTTGGTCTATCGTCGGACTCACAGTTGCTTGATCTGACACGCACAGTTTGCCAAGTTCGAATCCCTCAAGAACGTCGCTCTCGGAAACTGTCGCCTCCTCTACGGCAGCGAGAGAATGAAGTTCTACGGTATGTACAACTCTCGCTGAACTTGGGCAAACAACTGAAACGTCATTAGATATTGTGCTCGGCGCCGATGAAGACGAGAAGACGTTCTGCGCAGCCCTCGTTTGCAGCAGGGAATCATCGAGCAAGATTCTCCGAACCGTGACAAGCGACTGCCCAATCAAAGCCACGCACGCTCTCGTCAACCAGCTTCAGAAGGATACCATGCCGCTCCTCAGTGCGTATTTCTTGACCAATCTCTTTTTCAGAACTGACAAAATCTTTAGTCAATCACGGTGCCGGCTCCCAGCTCCACGGACAGCAAGGTTATACAAACCACTCAACGCAGAAGTTCGAGTTGGTCGACAACGCGAGGATCGATAAGCCAGAGGCTCCGGTCGATGATACAGAGACACTGCCAGGCAGAAAGATCGATACGTACATTCCGTACGGAGCACCAAGGGGACCAAGAGGCCATAGAACTGGTTACAAGCGCATGCGTCGGGAGGACGATCGCATGGCCGACAGTCAGATGAGTGACCGTTACCGTCCAGATGCTAAGATGGAGGAAATTCAGGTCGGCTCGGACTTCTACGATTAGTCGTCGGTCGGATGGTGGAGGGGTATGCGATTAATGTCGGCGTGTCAAGTCTGGGGAGAACACTAGCATGAAGCTCAAGGCGCATTCGGTAGAGATGCGCGGATTAGTAGAGGGACATGGTGGAAGGATGAAGATTTCTTTCACATGAACCGGACCGCGATAATCAATTCGCATCTTCTGTGGATTGTTGCAGTCTCGCAGACCGGGACAGTTGAGCAAATCATAATTGAGATGAATGGGGAAAGATGTGTAGTGGAATGCGCGCCAGAGTAGTGTGACGACGCGTGACCACGTGAAGTGGAGAAACGCGTCTCCCAGCTAGCGCGCGTGTTGCGTCATGACGTCTGGATTTCCCATGCATGCGACTACACCCACATTGCACGTCTGGTAGCTCATCAACAAAATGAATAGCCCATCCAAACGCCGTAGGAAGAATGATGGTTCCAGCCAGCCGGTGCGCAAATTGGAACACTTCTTCGCGAAGCAGACAGCTAAGGCCGCAGCCAAAGATGCGCCCAAAAGTCCAGACGAAACAAATAGAGCAGAACTTGTGCAAGCTGCGAGTACCTTGACAGATGAGGAATACGCGAGAAAATTACAGGAAGAATGGAACAAGGAAGATAAGGCACGAGAGCAACAACCCGGACCGACTAGCTCCGATGAGCTCTACGCAGATGGCGAGAAGCCTACGCCAAACAGTGCATCCAGGGCAACCGCGGTGCAAACAATCGAGCCTGAACTAACAGAATATCCTCCTAAGCTGGCCCTGAAGCAAAAGAGTACGCTCACCCTCCAGTCCACCGCAGCCGAAGAAGACACAATTACCGCAAACATACCGTTCGATCAGAGCCCTCTCGAGTTCGACCCAGCAAAGTACATACCAGACTTACAAAGGCATTGGGTGACGGACGGCGGCCTGGCAACGTATGCGCTCTTGACGAGGTGTTTCATACTCGTCAATAGCACCACAAGTCGGATCAAGATTGTAGACACACTGGTCAATCTGTTGCGAACAATCATCGAAGGCGACCCACAAAGTCTTCTACCTGCTGTCTGGTTGGCTACAAATGCAATATCGCCACCATACATTGATCTCGAGTTGGGTCTAGGAGGATCAGCGATCTCAAAGGCATTGAAGAAAGTGTGCGGCCTAGACAATGCAGGCTTAAAGGCGCTGAACAACAAATACGGAGATGCTGGAGATGTGGCGTTTGAGGCGAAGAAGAAGCAGTCATTCACCCTGCGGAAACCAAAGCCTCTGACCATCAAGAGCGTCTTTGATTCGTTGGTCAAGATCGCAAACAGCAGAGGCAATGGAAGCGTGGAGAACAAGCAGCGCATAGTTGAAAGACTGGTACAAGATGCACGAGGTGCTGAAGAGAGTCGGTACATCGTACGGACGCTGGTGCAGCATTTGAGGATTGGAGCGGTCAAGACAACGATGCTTATCGCACTTTCACGAGCATTCATGTTGTCGAGACCACCCAACGCTGACTTCGAGCTTCGCGAACAGAAGGCTCTGGCAAAGTTGAAGAAAGACGAGCTAGCCGAGGTCTACAGTCGAAATGAGGAGATAGTCAAAGCATGCTTCGCCCGGAGACCTAATTACAACGACTTGATACCCGCCCTCCTCGAGATTGGCGTTTGCGAAGAGCTCCTCTTGCGCTGCGGGCTAGCCATGCACATACCCTTGCGACCTATGTTGGGGAGCATCACGCGCGATATGGGCGAAATGTTCACAAAGTTGCAGGGACGCGATTTCGCTTGCGAGTACAAATACGATGGGCAAAGAGCTCAGGTACATTGCGATGAAAAGGGCAAAGTCACCATATTCTCACGACATTTGGAAGTCATGACTGACAAGTATCCTGATCTGGTCGCACTCGTACCCCAGATCCGTGGAGAAGGCGTGTCGAGCTTCATTCTCGAGGGTGAGGTTGTGGCTATCGATCGCGGAAATGGAGAGCTCAAAACATTCCAGACGCTGGCAAACCGAGCAAGAAAGGATGTTTCCATTGGCGCAGTGACAATAGACGTGTGTCTGTTCGCTTTCGACTTGATGTATCTGAATGGAGAGGAACTGCTCAACCGCCCCTTTCGAGAAAGAAGAAGCCTGCTCAAGAGTCTTTTCGTTGAAATTCCTCATACCTTTACTTGGGTGAAATGCCTCGATGCCACATCAGCCGACGTGGAAGCCGTGCAGACCTTCTTCCAGAGCGCGCTGGACATGAAGTGCGAAGGCATCATGGTCAAGATACTTGACAATCTTCCCAACCCCGACCTCGTCGCCGAAAATGACGACCTAAACAGCAAAGCGCCCTCCCTTCCAGCGACACCGAAAAAGAAGAAACCCACCAAATCAAAGTCGAAAACCAAAACAACCACCAACGACGACGACCCCAAGAACGAAGAGACCAAATCCCATGGCCGCCGCAAAGCCCTCCTCTCCACATACGAACCTGACAAGCGCCTGGACTCGTGGCTCAAAGTGAAGAAAGACTACAGCACCACCTCTGAAACCCTCGACCTAATCCCCATAGCCGCCTTCCACGGCTCCGGCCGCAAAGCAGCATGGTGGTCGCCCATCCTGCTCGCCATCCGCAACGCCGAAACAGGCCAACTCGAGGCAGTAACGAAATGCATGTCCGGCTTCACCGACGCCTTCTACAAAGCCAACCGCCTCAAATACGACCCCGACGACCCGGATTCCGTAACCGTACTACCGTCGAAGCCGCACTACGTCGAATACAACGGCGGCGCAGGGACCCCTGATGTCTGGTTCGAGCCGCACGAGGTGTGGGAGGTGGCGTTTGCGGATTTGACGCTGAGTCCGACGTACACGGCGGCGATTGGGTTGGTGAGTGAGGTGAGGGGGCTGAGTACGCGGTTTCCGCGGTTCGTCAAGGTCAGGGAGGATAAAGGGGTTGAGGAGGCGACCGAGGCGAATGAGTTGGCGGAACTGTATAGGAAGCAGGAGGCCAAGGTACCGAGGAAAGAAGAGGGAGAGGAGGATGGTGAGTGATGAGATGCGACGTTGGATACCATGCGATTTGGAATTCAGATGCTTTGTTTGCGCAGACTTTGATCGTGGGCCTCGGGTGTCAACCATGTTTGCGTTAACGGAGGATGATGTGAGTTTTCGTCCTGCGCAGGGGCAACGCAATAGCCTTTTTGAAATCGGGACACAAACACTCCTCAGCACTTCATCTTGATACCCCTCCGCCTCTCACTCTCCCTCCATTCAAACATGAACTGCGCGCCCGTGAAGAGCGCAAAACACGCCGTCCAGAAAAACACCTGCCCGTCCCACGTGCCCAGAATGCTCTTCACCAGGCCATCCAGGCCATCCAGGCCCAACGCAAACCCCACGAGATTAGCCGTCATGAGCATGAGAATCTCGCCGACGGCGCCAACCCCACACAGCCAGCGGTACGCATCAGGTCTGCCTCGCCACGTGCGCGCAGGAAAGACAATCGCAGCGAGGATCTCAGGGAGAACGAAGAGCGTAACCAACCACCCCCACATGAGCAATCGCAGCTGAATGTCATGCCAAACCGCGATAAAAGTAAAGACAACGAGGTAGCTGAATACAGCCCTCGCCTTGCCCCAGATTCCCGGCAGCGCGCTGCCGCCGAGGGGGATGTACAAGTAGCGCAGACTCCATTTGTTAAAGCTGCGATGCCAGCCGCGCCAGAACTGCATGACGGAGTAGTTGTCGCTCATGCAGCGGACCATGTTTTCCGGTGGATCGATGCCGTCGACGAGGGCCCACAGGCGGAAGAAGCGCCAGGGGATGAGCAGCTTGAGCCAGATGTGTTTGAGGTTGAAGAAACCGAGCATGCTGAGTTGGGCCGGGGTGTATTGCGACCAGTCGGGTTTTTGGTGGAAGATGGCCACCATGTACATGTAGTGGATCATGATTTCCATGGTGAGCAGCACGACGATGAAGCGTATGGCGTACATGGTGGTGCGTCTGGGGGTTATGCTGTGGGGGCGGTGGCGTTGCTGGGAGATCCAGTCGTTGAAGGTTACAATGGGGCCGGCGAGGTAGAGCGGCGAGTACATGGCGTAGGCGAAGTAGTTGCGGAAAGTGTAGTCGGCTGGTTTTGCTGAAATTGTGACTCGATCACGCTCGGACAAGTTGGAGGGATCGAGTTGTTTCTTCTTGATGTTATTAGCTTGACTATGAGAGGATGTAGGGGTTTGCCCTACCTCGAGTGGGCTACCTGTCCGAGCATTGAGACTCCAGTAATAGTCGAGATTGAAGCTGACTAGACGAAGAATGGTGAACTTGAAAAGAACTTCCCATCGTGACATAAGGCCGCCATAGCTGTCAAGTGTGTGGCCAAAGTTTGTCGCTGGTCGCCCCTTTTCAGATACTGTAGCAGGCAAGAACATGGCGAAAATGGAAGCGTATTGAAAGCCCGTTGTGAACTCGTTCGCAAACAAAGTACCGACTGCAAAGATCCACGAAGCGGTTGGTACATATTGCCTCGGAAGCTTGGTTGCAATGCAGTAATTTGCGTACAATATAGCTGCAATCTTGAACACGGAGAAGCCGTGCAAGACTGTGAGGAGTATGCAACCAAACACTACGTCGAAAGATACGCGCTGATCAAGCCTGGCATCGGCTGCAGCTGCGGCAGTCAGTCCCATGGTAAGAGCTCTACTCCCCGCAGATGGCCGGAAGGTGTCATAGGCCTTGCGAAGCAGAGGATGCAACAGGACAAGAGCGCCAAGGGCTGGTATGTTCTTTCGGAAGCTAGAATACTGAGAATCGACGTTGTCCTAGGACCATCAACACAGCACACGAGCAAGATACGTTGGTGTACACACCACTTTCCGACCCGGTATCCACCCATCCTCTAGCAATTGAGCGTACTGGGGATATGTCGGATGTGACTCTGTACGCATCAGTGACGTCGCGAAGAGATCAAACCAAGTTCCTACTGTTCGATACATCGAGCACCAATTTGAACATGGTGAAAATGGAGGCGGCGATGGACACGTAGTAGATGTAGAACTCGGTTGTATTCCATCTCGACGGCTGCACCTCGCTCGTTGGCAGTGGGCCGGCCGGGTCACGTGCAGCATCTCTCAAGGCCTCCTTTGGGGTTGCCGTGGCTGGTACGACAAAGCGCGTATCGAGGGTGTCGAGCGAGTACAGCTGGCGGAAGAAACGGAGCGCCATGTTGGGTCCTCGACTGTATCGTCATGCTTCTGTCCGAATGACACGCTTCATTGCGCGGGTGAGAAGTCTTGGGGTGGCGGGGCGGGGGGCGCGGGGCCGGTGCGGAGTGAAGGAGAGACGCGACGGCCACTTGGGAGTTCCGCCATCTGCCTAGTACCTATGCGACAGCTTTCCCACCAACACGAGCGCCCCTCCCCACGACACCACACCCCGCAGCAGCCGAGCACCCCAAGCTGCCCAGAAGGCCCGCGCCCTGCGAGAGACGCGCGCGATGAACATTCCCAGCTCGTCGACGGCGCCAGCTGCGGGCGAGTACGCCGGCGGTATGTACAACACCACGACGCCTGAGGTCGCTCCGCCGCTGATGCGAATGCGTAGATGAGGTGTCCGCGATAGTACTCGACCCGGGCTACTGGACGACGCGCGCCGGTTTCGCTGGCGAGGACGTGCCCAAGTCGGTATGCCCTTCATTCTACGGGCAGAGGAACACCGACTCAGGCGCCCAAGACGTGTTCGGCGAGAACGCGATACACAACCCCGCCGACAACCTCAACATCAAGAACTACTGGGGCCCGGACGGAATCGTCGAGGACTGGGACACGGCTGCGAGGCTGTGGGAGTACGCCATGACCAGCCGCCTGACGGGCGCAAAGGCCACCGACCCTGCGAGGAACGGGCTCAATGACGGCAACGACGCCCATGGCGCGCAAATGGACGTCGACATGGACGCGCTGGACGGCCACGAAAAGCCGCTCGAGGAGTCGCCGCTGCTGGTCACGGAGCCGGGCTGGAACAGCGCAAAGGCACGGGAAAAGTACATTGAGATGGCCATGGAAGACTGGGGCGCGCCTGCTTTCTTCCTCCAAAAGACCGGCGTCCTCGCTGCCTTTGCATCGGGCAAGGCGTCGGGCATCATCATCGACGTCGGCGCGTCTCACACGTCCGTCACGCCCGTGCTAGATGGCATGGTGCTGCGGAAAGGCGTCCAGAAATCCCCCCTCGCAGGCAACTTTGTGTCGTCTCAAATCCGCCACATGTTCAAGCAATCGTCGCCGGAAATCCCCCTGACGCCGCACTACGCGGTACAATCCAAAACCCAAGTCGACGCCGGCTCCACGGCGCAAGCAACGTACAAGACGTTTTCGACCCCGCCGACCGACTCGTTCCGGCTCAACGAAGAAGAGCGCGTCCTCACCGAATTCAAAGAATCCGTCGTGGAAGTCTGGCCGGGCCCCAGCCGCTTCAGCAACGGCGCCAACGAAGAAATCGCAAAGAACACGCCCGGCCGCCCCTTTGAAATGCCCGACGGCTGGAACCAAGTCTTTGGCGCCGACCGCTTCCGCGCCGCAGAAGGCCTCTTCGACGCCGCTGCCGCGCTCACGTCCGACACCAGCCCCCGCCCCAAGGACGAACACACCATCCCCCGCCTCGTGCAGGCGGCTGTCCAACAGGTCGACGCCGACCAGCGCCCGCTGCTGCTCAGCAACATGGTCGTCACGGGCGGCTCGACGCTCTTGTACAAGTTCAACGAGCGGCTGAACTACGAAATCAATGCCATTTATCCCAGTACGCGCAATAAGCTCATTGCGCCGGGAAGCGTGGTCGAGAGAAAGTACGCTGCGTGGATTGGGGGCAGTATTCTGGCCAGTCTGGGCAGCTTCCATCAGCTGTGGATTAGTCGGAAGGAGTACGAGGAGCATGGCGCGGGGATTGTGGAGAAGAGGTGTCGGTAGTGAGTGGTGGGGGTGGTGCTAGGTGCAGCGAGCGGAAAAGAGGCAGACACTCAGATTGGCAAGGGAACGAATTTGCATGTCCAAGTCAATTGTCGTAATCGTCGTCATGGTGATTCTGTCTATCCGCTGGATCAAGTCCGGGCTATAGTACACGTCTTCCTGCCCGTTAACGCCATGCCGCCAGCAGTCCGCCCATGGCTAGGGATCCACGTCCATCGTCTCGGCAGTCGCAGAGGCGCCGTCGTCCTTGAGCTCGTGCACACTAACGTACTTGCTAATCTCCTCCTTTGTGATGACCTTTTCATTCAGCACGGCCGTGGTGCCCTTGGCAAACCGGTAGTTGCGCTGCTTGGGTTGCCTCGTGTTGGGCGTCTTGAAGTTTCTCATCAGCGTCGTCTTCTCGTTGGTGATGACGGCGACATCGACGTTGCTTCCCGAGCCCAAGTCGTTCCAGATACCAGCCTCGATGGCGTTGGCGCAGAGCGCGACTGCGTCCTCCCGCGAGAGGTCACCCTTCCACTGCGTCTCGAAGACCGACATGGCGGCCAGCGAGCCCGAACCCATGGTTACGTACGGCAGCTTGTCGGTGGAGCCGTGGGCGTGGACGGTAAAGAGATGTGCGCCGGTGGGGTCGACGCCGGCAACGACGAGATAGGCGCCGATGTGGCCCTGGTGGCGGAAGAGATGTTGCTTGAGCATGGTCATGCAGGTTACGACGCGGGGCTTGCGGCCGGTGGAGAGGGCGTGCAGCTCGAGGTTGGAGGAGATGATGGCCGTGGTGAACTCGGTGTCTGCGGCGGTGCCGGCGCCGGCGCACCAGATGTGAGGCGAGATGTAGTGCAGCTTCTCGCAGTTCTGCGGGCGTGTCAGCCATGCTCTGCGTCATCGCTCGCCCATGCACGGGTGGCCTGGGTGGCTGCGTACTTTGTCTGCTACGATGGGGCCGCTGGTCGCCCGCGTGTCTGCGGCAATGACGACGCCGCCGTCGAAGAGACAGCCCACGATCGTCGTCCCCGTGCTGGTGGCCTTTGGCAGCGGCACACCTTGGGCGTGGAGGGCGGCATTGCGGTTGTGGTTGGAGAAGTCGAAGCCGCCCATGGTGGTGGTGGCGGCGGTGGTGGTGGTGGTGGTGGTGGTGACGGGTGTCTGGAGGTGTCTGGTCGGGGACGTGGAGACGGTGCCTGGCTGGCCGGGGGAGCTCACGTCGCGCCTTGGCGGTCATCTTCTCGAGCACAACAACCCATACGCCCTCCTTCCTCCCCCCCCTCCCCCCCAATGACCTCGCCTGCTCACTGAACCGCACCAGCCAGAGCTCCGGCCGCTGCTCACCATGTCGACAGGCGCGCCGACGACGAGTGTTGGCGGCGAGATCGAAGACTTCAACACAGAGGTAGCCACGACGCGCCCGAGTCGATACACATGGCATGAAAAAAGCTGACGTGCGTGCAGCATTTGGGGTTCCGCGCCTTGTCGCAAGGTGCGGAAGGAGCGAAGAAGCTCAAGCTCTTCGAACCATGGCCGTCCGACCGCATACCCCCCCCCGCAGCGACCCTCCTCTCCATCGCCTCCAAGCCCGGCCTACTCGCGGCGGCCGGTCCCACCGCGCTCATCATCACCACCACCGAAAAGGTGCGCACCGCCTTCGGCGGAAAGGCAGGCGAGTGGGACGTCGTCTCGGGCTTCAACCCCGACGTGACCATTCCGCTGCCCTCGCCGCTGCGCCATGTCGTCTTCTCCACCGGCGGAGAGTTCATGGTCATATCGGCCGAGCACAAGGGTGCGCTGGCTGTCTTCAACGCCGCCACGCTGCTGCAGGGGAACCAGTCACCCGAGTGCCAGATTCAGACCGACGGGGTCGCGGTACGTGCCCTGGTGCCCAATCCTGACGCCGGCATGGCCCACTACATGGCAGTTGTGCTTGACACGGGCAAGCTGTGCATTGTCGACGTTTCCGAGGACAAGTCGAGGACGCTGAAGGCCGACGGCGTGTCTTGTGCAACCTGGAGCAGCAGAGGCAAGGCAGTGGCTGCAGGCCTGCAAGACGGTACCACTCAGATCTACATGAGTGACGGAACCCTCAAGGGCACCATCCCGCGGCCCCCAGGAGTGGACGACAACTACCAAGTGACAGGCCTCACCTGGCTCCAAACCACCGACATCCTGCTTGTTCACAGCCCCAAACCCTCTGCGACTCTCGACACCCAAGACAACGTATACCACCTAGTCGAATGCAACAAGTCATGGAATGCGTTCGATTATCACCGAGCTGCTTTCGACCCGCTGCTTCTCGCCATGGACCTTCCACCGCGAGCAATGCCTCCTCGGTTTTCTGCCACCCGACTTCAGAACTGGAAGCCCGACCTGGACGACATGCTCATCATCACCTCTTCCCACACGGATGCTATCGAGGTGCTTGTCAGTTCGAGCAAGGTCTTGTCCGAGGCGCAGTCCAACGCAGCGTATTCCAAATGGATCATAGCTCCAGCAGATGACACCAGGAAAGCTGCTGTTCCCCGACTAGTGTTTGGTGAGGATGGCGACAGTGTTCTCGTCGGCGAGGCCCTAGATCTCTCTGCCACGGAGAAGATTTTGCGTCCCATTCCAGCACTGGAGGAAATCGAAGTAGCTCCGTATCCGCTGCCAGCCTACATGGCGCTCACACACCAGGGTCTTCTCATTAGCTGGTGGGTCGTCTGGAATCGATCTATTGAGCAGAAGACTTGTTTCCCAGGTCTAGTAGCCGGTAGTGAACCGGCATCATCCACACCGCAACCTCCCCAAAGCTCGACCTTCGCTTCACCCACACCAACCCAGAACAGCCAGACAAGCTCTGCGTTCGGCCTTCCGTCTACTCCGGCTGCTGCATCCTCAGGCATGGGAGCTGGTGCTTTCGCAAAGGCAGCTGCCATCTTTGGCAGTCCGTCCGTATCTGTCCCTCAATTTGGTGCCACTGGTCTCGGCTCTACCCCCCCTTTCATACCAAAGTCAACTCCGACTTTTGGATCTACGACTCCAGCTGCAGCCAAACCTGCTGCCCCAGCTTTTGGTGCGCCTTCAGTGGTGGGGGCTACCAATAGTACTGGCTTCGGCGCATTGGGCGGCATGGGCAGTAAACCCTCTCCTTGGGCGGCAGCCGCACAGACCGCACAAACTCCGGCAAACCCATTCTCATCCGGGAACACTCCAGCGAACCCATTCTCGGCGGCATCCGGAAGCACCACTGGGTTTGCCAAGTTTGGACAGACTGGGGGTACCTCGAGTTTCTCCAGCTTCAGCAGTAACAACGGTGCGCAGTCTGGATTTGGTTCATTTGGTCAGCAGCAGCAGCAGAAACCTAACTTCCCTGGGCTCAAGACTGAGCCCAGCGGATCCACGGTCACAGTTGCATCTGGCACCGGATCTTCTCTCCCTTCTTGGGCAGGCACTCCGGCGCAGGGTGGTTCTGGCTTTGCAGGCTTGGGTGGGAGCAAATCATCTTTCAACACTTCATCTTTCGATTCGAAGACGTCAGACGCAAGTGGCGCAGATGATCGCAAACGCGATGAAGCTACCCCGACTCCACAAGCCCCCACAGGTCTCTTTGGAGGAGGTCAATTCCAACTTGGGTCCACCTTCAAGGGTGATGGCAGCGCCAAAGATGATCTCCCCAAATCCGCCGCACCTTCGACCGACTCATTGTTTGGAAGCGGATTCGCGTCGGGGCTGGGTGACAACAAATTGGAGCCGCCTGCGACGCCAGCAAAGGAGGGGGGCAAAGGCTCAGATCAGGAAGTTTCTACGACGCCGGCATCGCCACCCAGGCAACCAAAGTCTCTGTTCGGCGCCACACCAGCGAAAGAAAGTGCTACCCCACGCGCGCCACCTCCAGTCGAGACGAGCTCCAAGTCTGATGAAGCACCACTGCCTCCAGATTTCTTGAAGACTAAACCACTCAAGAGCGCCGACGATGACCTGCCTCCTCTTGCTGGCAGCCCAGGTGTCAAGATAGAGGCCCCGACCTCGTCGGTTGAAGCATCGCCCCTTGACGACGAGGATGACGAAGAAAGCGGATTTACCGAAGATGAAGAGGGTGGGGAGGAGGCGGAGGAGGCGGAGGAGGCAGAAGAGGCAGAAGAGGCATCGCCATTAGATGCAGCACGCAGGCCGCAGTCCAAGTCCCGAGACTGGAGCTTTCAAGAGAGCGTTAATCAATCACCACGAGTTTTTCCCCCCGCACCAACACCTCCAGCGGCCAAGTCAGGAACTATTTCCACTTCACGTCGCAGTGCGTCCCCAGCTCAAGCTTCGCTCTTTGGTCAGCCATCGAGGCCGACGCAAGCCACTTCTTTGTTTGGTCAGCAATCACAAAACGCTCCTTTTACGCTTGGCCATAATAGCAACCAATCATCCACACCCGCGAAGCCACTGTTTCCGCCGCCTACAACCCGTGCTCAAGAGGGCCTCCGCTCACCTAGTCCGGTTCGATCTACATCAACATCGGCGCCTCGACCTCGAAGAGACCCCATTACTGCTCCAGGCTCGTCACTGAGCGCTTCTGTCCAGCAAGCGAAGCCGCCAACACCACAACCGCAAGTTGCTGATCTAGAGGACGAGGAGGACGAGCGTATGCGCCAGCAGCTAGCGCAAGCAATTGAACCCAGCAAGAAGCTGGAAGATTTTGTTGCAATTCAGAACTACTCGGGCAAGTCGGCCAACAAGACTGGACATGCCGCGCAAATCGAAATGATGTATAAAGATATCAACGGTATGATCGATGCACTTGGCTGGAATGCACGATCACTCAAGTCATACACCGAGTATCACAAGCGACCTCAACCCGGTCACAAGGTCGACAGACCAACGCTCGAAGACATTGAGAACGAGGACGAGGACGGGTCTTGGTTTGAGCAATGGACACTTTGCGGAATTGATGCTCTGAGGACTCTGGAAGATGAGTTGGACCATGAACTTGATGCCGGTCGAGTGCACGATGTACTTGAGAAACTTGGGCAGCTCGCTCGTCTTCTCCACGACAAGGCCAAGTTAACGACTCGCCTCAACGACGTCCGCCGCCAGATCATCAATCGCAAGGATCCTAATAGGGTGGAAGCGTCGCGTAAGGCGCCTTTGGCGAAAGAAATGGCAGATAAGCAGAAGGAGTTGCGCAGTGAATACGCGCGTCTGCTCAAGTTGCTCAACCAAGCCGAGGAAGCATCCGTCTTCCTGAAATCTCGTTTCGCTTCATACTGCGCACAGAATGGTAAGGGCGGTAATGTGCGTGTGCCCACTGTCGATGCCGTCAAGAGGACGATCAGCAAAATGACTGCACTTGCCGAGAAGCGAAACAACGACATTACACTCCTCGAATCGCAAATGCGTAAGATTGGACTCTCGGAAAGCGACCGACCCTCATCCTCATCCTCGCGCACTCTCGGCACACCGCGACGAGCGCGTGGTATAAGCCTTCGCAACAGTGTCGTCGAGTCACCATATACTACACCTCCCACAAATCGCAGCAAGATGAGCATGAGTGAGCTGAACCGACGCGCGCTCACACCCGATATCGACGCCACGCCAACCGCGAGTAAGGGTTACGGATTGGACTACTCCACGGAACTCAAAGCCACACCAGGCAACGAGCTTCAACGTATGAGCGAGCAGGTTGATGAGAATGTCGTCAAGTTGATGGAAATCGCGAAACAGCGGAAACAAGTTGCTGCGGGCCTGAAAAAGGCGCTGATTGATCGTGGTATCAAGACTACCAAGGTCAACTAAGTCGAAGAGACATGTAGGTCATGGTTGTGTATGATTAGGCGTTTGCATAATGTTTGAGTAGCGCATGGAAAGGCATCAAGCGTTGAGCATGAAAAGTTGTAATCTAGATGTTTGACTAGCACATGAGGAGGATTGGACAGTACAGAATGAAGCGCAGCATTATCTCATCACAAACATGGCATCCACTGCCGTGAAGTTTTACGTGCAACGAAAGACGTCTGCCAACGTGGACATTGTAGACACACTGGCCAGACAACGCAGACGCCAAATCTAACAGTCGACGGTATCACCATCACGACTCGATCACCACACGCATACTCGGTAGGACCCGATCCGGTCCGCACTAGCCACGACGCATGTTGAATTCTGCCCGCTCCAACCCAGTACAAAACAACACGCTCCAACCCCGCCATTTCCCCAGCAACAACCACGTCCTCTTTCTTCCGGTTTCAAACCCCAGCATACGGAGTCCTCTCCGCAACACATCCCAGCCCAGCCGGCGCAGCCAAAGCTCTTCCTCCTGCCAGCTTTTGGTCCTGGCGTCGAGTCAACCCCGTCTTGTAGAGTGTAGACACGGTGCCGCGGGGTGCCGCGTTGCTTTGCTTGGGCATGTATTGCTCTTGACTTGTCTGCGTGCTCGTCGTGATGTTTTGCTTTGCTGGCGAGGCTGGGCGGCTTGGGGCGCAATGGGTGTTGGGTGGAGCGGGTGCGGGTGCGGGTGCGGGTGCGTGGCGCAGGGAGGAGAGGGTATGTGCGGTTTGGTGGTTGTTTCAAAGGCAGGTGTGTCACGTGTGGGTGTTGGATGGGGGCGGCGCCTGTTGCTGTTCAGCTGGTGGAGGTGGGTTTCTGTCTGGATGGTGATGTGTATGGAGTGCTGCGTGAGGTCTGTATGTGTGTTTTTCGAGCGAGGGTGATGAACGGTTGGGTTGAGCGTGGTCAGGCTGGAGGGTTGTTGGTGCAGGATCGTGATGGTATGGGCGGGATGGAGTCGTGGGCCCGTCTTAGATTCTTACGAGTGTTGTGGGCTTGAGATGTCGATTCTTTCAATCTCGTCGCTTGCGAAACTATGCGTTTCGATATCTTTTGGTTGACACGCGCATGGAAAGCACTGAGCGTTGAGCGTGGACTTGTGATCTACATGTTTGGGTCAAGTTACTTTGGCAGGATTGGCAAATGCACTACACAATGAAGTGCAGCGTTACCTCGTTACAATGATCCTTGCTCTTCTTCATGTCTGCCATGGGGATCACATGCGGTAAAGATAGGAAATCTGGTATATAATTCAGAGGTTTATCTAGCGGTAGTAGCTAGGACTTTCGTTGATATATTTCCCCGAGATCACATGTACATGTCGTTTGCTGAGCTGCGCCGTCATCTCTATTGCGCAGACCGCTGAACATGCTGGGCCAAATTCTGCTTCTCACGAGCAAATCGGTGAGTCTTGTTCACGTGGCCTCTTTCTCTTCAAGGGAGGGTGTGTCATGCTTCTCTTTTCCGTGAGCACGTGTCGCCTGCCCATTAGTACAGGACCTCTGGGCCGGTAGCTTGTACACAACCGTATGTGCTCCATCGGATTGGACTCTTTGATAATCTTGCCACTGTACTGCCGAATCCCCAGTGTTGATGTTCACGGTATTGCGTAGATTGTAGACGACATTTGAGAAACACGGTCTGCTGCAGAGCATACGAGTTCTCTCAATCACCCCAGGCTTCCACTTGACCGATCGCGATACTTTTCGCTGCGCCCGATGGTTTCTTGTCTTGCGTGATGCTGATCTAACTCCATCATATGCGGCGCTCGCACAAGTCCAAGGATTTACCGCCAAACTCTTCATGATAATCCCTTGGGTGGAAAGCTACTCTCCTTCTTCACTCCCTCGCGCGAGATTCTTGCAAACTTGAGCGTCGCTAGTCCAGCCCATTGGCCATTCCATTCTTTAAGCTTTTTCAAATTTTCGGCGTCGTCGAGATCTGGTACCCAAAAACCGGACGCGTACTCGCCTTGCTCGGTGGCACGTGCCTGCTCAAGCAGAGTTTGACGGGCACTGGCGGGTCTGCCCGCGCGACGCTCTGCTTTCAACTTGAGGAGCTCTTCATCATCGCGACCTAGATAGTCCTCGATCATGGCTTGGATTTCTGGGATGCCAAGCGCCGATTCATGTTCTGTTGTGTACGACTGAAATGACTTGATTCTCAGCACTAACCCAAGTCAGTAGATGCGCAAAGGGCCCTGGAGGAGAGGTCCGCACAATAGTGCCGATTTTGCTTCTCTCGAAGTGAGGTCAGGCGGTTGAGCTTGTCATCGCGGGCAGCTGCGGCCTGTAGACGTCGTGTGTCCCGGCTGCCTTCGTGTAGACTTGGATTCTTGCCCTTCTTCTTCGCGATCTGCTTGGTGACCTTGCTGAGACGATTGCTGACCATTTTGAGTGCGTGATGTTGTTTGCGATTGTCTCGTCAGCAAAAATCTTTCGGAATCCCCGTCGGCGGTCGGAACTTGCTTTCTGGCAGATGGCGCTAAGCAGGGCACCAGGGGTCCCCACTAGCGCGGCGCGTTCAAGCCGTCCACCGTCCACCCGTCCTACGTGCATCGCGATGAGACTCGGTGGCAGTGAGAGCACGACCTGCGACCAGCCCCATTCTCGTCTGCTCTCTTGCCCCTACGAGCCTGTGAGCCTCCTCGACGCCAGCACTTGCGCTCAGAATGATACGATAGCGACAAAATCAAGCCATTGCCCACCCCGACACGTGAGCGGCAAATATAGAGTACAAGATGGGCATCTCTGGTAGGCTCCCAGTGACAACTACCACCGCCATGCTGATTGCCATGCAGGGCTGCTGCCACTACTCAAGTCGATCCAAAAGCCATGCAGCCTGAAGAAGTATGCCGGCCAGACAATCGGCGTCGATGCCTATGGCTGGCTGCACCGCGGCACGGCTGCCTGTGCCATTGATCTGGCCTTGGACAAGCCAACGACCAAGTACGTAGCCAGCGTACTGTAGACCCCCCCTCCCCCCCACCTGACACGTGTCAGATACGTCGACTTCTGCATGAACCGAGTCCGCATGCTCATCCACTTCGGCATAACGCCCTACATCGTCTTCGATGGAGACAACCTGCCGAGCAAGGCTGGCACGGAAAATGACAGGAGGGAGCGGAGGAAAGAGGGGAAGAGACTGGGACTGGAGCTGCTGAAGGTCGGCAAGACAGCTCAGGCGCATCTCGAGCTGCAAAAGTCGGTTGACGTCACGCCCGAGATGGCGCGCATGTTCATCGAGGAGCTCAAGCACCACAACGTTCGATACGTCGTTGCGCCGTACGAGGCAGACTCTCAAATGGCCTACTTGGAGCGCAAGGGCATCATACAGGGTGTCTTGTCCGAGGACTCGGATCTTTTGGTTTTTGGCGTCAAGTGCCTGATCACAAAGCTCGACAAGTACGGCGACTGTGTAGAAGTAAACCGCAACCACTTCACGGCTTGCAGAGAAGTCAGCTTCGTAGGCTGGTCTGACGCCGACTTTCGTCGGATGGCCATTATCAGCGGCTGTGATTATCTCTCTGGCATTGGCGGTCTCGGGCTCAAGACTGCTCATCGGATGTTGCGAAAGCACAAAACTGTCCATCGCCTCGTGAAGGCTGCCCAATTCGACGGCAAGCTCAAGGTGCCTGCTGGCTTCATGGCTGGCTTTGATCAGGCCGAGAAGACCTTCATGTATCAGTGGGTCTTCTGCCCTATTGCTAACAAGCTGGTCAACTTGACGCCGTTGCCAGATGGTGTCAATATTGCCGATATGCCGTTCTTAGGCGAAGAAGTGCCTGCACAGGTCGCCATCGGCGTGGCACGAGGCGACCTGTATCCGCGGACGAAGCTCCCCATGACTATCGCCAGCACTCAGAAGCCGACCGGAAAACCCCTAGCACCAGCGCGAAGAACTTCTTCGATCGTTCAGACTCCGGACCTCAAAGGCACCAAGTCGATCGATTCCTTCTTCAAACCGAAACGCACACCGTTGGCTGAACTAGACCCCAATAGCTTCACGCCATCACCGAGTCAACAAGCGTTGCTCGATCAACAACGCAACACTAACGACTGGGTGGCTGTACCTACTCCCTTGGCACGACTACAACCGGAGTCTGCGCTTTCAAGTACTGCACCTCAGCCCGCGAGAAGAATATTCTCAGATCCGAGTGGAGGCAGACGATCCGCCCCACGTCCAGTAAAGAGGCAGAGACTGTGCTCTGACCTTGCCTCGGATACACCTGCTGCAGACAGCGAGAGTGTAGTTCGAAGTCAATTTTTCGCCTCTGTACCTGAGCCTAGTCCCTCATTGCGTCCATGTAAGGGGGGTCGCAAGAAGTCCGGACAGGACTTCGACCTCTTCTCTGACGATTCACTCCATGAGGCCATGGCAGAGGTGGCAGATCTTGAGGAGGCTGCACCTCAGCCTAAGAAGAAGATGCGCGTCTTTTCCGAGAGTGCTCGACCGGGCATAAGCAGCGAATCTCAGTCGAGCGCGGCTTCGAGAGTCAGCTCTGAGCAGTCGCAGGTGACCGCGGGCACACTCACCCCAGTGAGCTCCTTTGGGAGCCCCGAGCCCGAGACTGTCTTCAGCACCGCAATCTCTTCACAGATGGAAGGGTTGCGAACCAAGTTTGCCTACAAGCCGCCGCCACCGCTTTGGTCACGTATGCCTCGTGGGGCAAAATCACCTTTACGGAGACGGAATACCGAAGCTTGGGCTCCATCACCATCTCCACTCGACCCAGCCTCAAAGGTCACGCTCGATTCGATTCTTCCTGGTACACCACCGCCACCAGTGGACGATGAGCCAGAGATATGTGACTCGGAGTGGGCGGTAATGGAAGCTGAAGTGGTTGTTGCGGCCAGTTCTCCGCCCCCAATGACGCCTTACAAGAGAAGGCGGTCATCTCTGAAAGGAAGCGAAGACCTGTTGGTGCCCGACAGCGAGGCAGAAAGTGATTGTTCGCCTCGCAAGCCCATGTTCAGCCTTGCACGATACGCTTTTGCTGGTTGAAGCAATTATCACCGCATTATTGGGAACATTTCTACAATGAGTGTCTGGCAGGACACATTTTTCACGACGTTTGGCATGGCTGCAATCAACATACATGAGTTATGATAGTCTTGCACTAGCGCGATACCTTGGAGCGTTCCGCATCATACATTCATCAATTAGCACACGTTCAATACCTATTTACCAGCATTTCAGCCGGCGAACCTTCCTGCGTGCTTTCACCTGTATGCCATTTTAACCAGCGCATCAACAGCGAACACCAGAATACCTTGAAATTCCCTACTTTTTTAACAAAGAACCATTGAGCTCGGTCATGTGTCTGCTCCTGTGTAACGTGGCTTGACCTTTCATGTAGCTTTGTTTGACGTCTTCCCATCCGCATTTGGCACACCATCCACAACAAGGGTATTTAGATCACGCCCCCTCATGCATTCCATTCGCTTGAAACCCAGAGTCTCGACAGTTTGGCCATTCACAAGTGCATCAGAGATCGGGACAGACTTCAGTCGATACTACGCAATCAGTAGCCATCCCATCATTAGTAACAGCTACATCCTCTCCCAACATCAGCACCATGGCTCGCGAACGACCGGCTCGCAATGTAAAGAAAGTCGAGACGTACAACTTGACCAAGATGGCTGCAGAAAATGCAGAGCACGGAGTACTGGAGAAGCCCAAGCCGAAGAAGAAGAAGCCTGCTCTGGTCCCAGCGTCCAAGAAACCCACTGGCGTCAAGAAACCCACTGGCGTCAAGAAACCCACTGGTGTCAAGAAACCCACTGGTGTCAAGAAACCCACTGGCGTCAAGAAACCCACTGGTGTCAAGAAACCCACTGGTGTCAAGAAACCCACTAGCGTCAAGAAACCCACTGGCGTCAAGAAACCTGTTCCAAACCCCAAAAAGCCAGTCAAAGAGACCAAGGCGCCTGGTGAGAAGAACCAGGACGCATTGAAGCAGCCAATCAAGAACCATGTGATAAAGTGTTACGCGCGCGACACCTTCGAGACGACCAAGAAGCCCATCAAAAACTCGACGAAAAATGCCGACAACAAGGACGACGCCCCTGGTAAAAAGGAAAAACCGAATATCAGCAAAGTCCGCCGTGGGCGTGTCGAGAAGGCCAAGGGCGGCAGGAAGGGGAAGAGAGATGTTTCGAAATCTCCTTTGGTTGAGCGCGTGAGGGATGAGGAGAGGGTGGTGGAGGAGAGTGAGTCGCCTAAAGCGAAGGAGGAGAGTGACTCCCCTAAGGCGAAGGAGGAGAGTGAGTCCCCTGAGGCGAAGGAGGAGAGTGACTCCCCTAAGGCGAAGGAGAAGAGTAAGTCGCCTAAGACGAAGGGAAAGAGTAAGTCACCCAAGAACAAGAACAAGAGCGACTCCCCTTAGACGATGTATAAGCTTTGGGTATCTCTTTAGGGTGGAAGTAGCAAACAAGATGAGGGCGCGTAGTGTTTTTCATGATAGTTTTGTTTTGACCTTCACACGAGTGTGGGACAGATTACTGGGTCTGACACGGGGTTACTCCATGTTGTAGTAATTATGTGGTTTCTTGGATTTGTGGAGTACCGTAGTTTTAGTCCGTGTGTTTGTAGAATCTTTAAAACGTATACTCTAGCTATTACTGCTGCTTAATTCTACTGTCCTCCGGCTTGGTAAAGGAAGACACGCGTGACAAGAAGTTCTTCCAGCTACTAAAGTGTAAAAAAATAGATTGATACTTTACTGTAGAGTAATTTGAGTTTTTCAAGATAAAAGCGAGCCGCTAAAGACTGCAACTGTGCCCGTGAAGATGATTAGAACTCCATATCCACTGCCATAGCTTGCGAAAGCTTGCTGCTTGTCCTTGCAACGGCATTCCTTTGAGAAGTGCCTCGCTCAGAGGTCCAGCGATAAAGCTCCCGATACCCCTCTCAATGCAAAGTAGACCTTGTTTCATCATGGGATCAACGCAACCAAACCCATGGCTGTCAGTTCGCTGGCATGTCTCGCGCATGATTGCTAGCCAGTCCGCTAACCAACATCCGCAGTAGAGGATACAGTACACATACACGTGTGCTAGTGCAGTAGATATGACCGGAAGTACGAACACTGACAGTGTAGATCTGAGCGATGAGATGGTGATGCATGATGTGGCGCTATGTTAGTCAATTAATGCTCCCATAGCCATCAAGCCCAGTGTCGCGGCTAGATTGAAGAGCATGACCGTCAATCCAGACACGAACGTCGCAGTTCCGAATCAATCGCCAACGAAACTCGGCGGGCACATGTTTGGCAGATGGAAGCCACAGGCCTGAATGACATTGGCTGGATGGTGCGTCAAGAAGAATTTCGAACGCGCGGAGCGGATGTTGCACGATTTCTTCTGGGGCGTGAGATCGTGTGACACGCGTCGCCTGGTGAAGAAAGCCAGTGGTATTGGGAGAACGAGGCTTGATTTGTGCAATGTACACTGCCCATGTCGGACAAAGGCGCAGTGCATTGGTGGTACAGTCATGGGAAAGCAAAGATGCAGGTGCGTCAGCAATTTCTGAGTGTGAGAAAGCTGACATGCCTACGCGATGCATTGTAGATCCGTTCCCGTTCCCGAGCTTCAGCTTCAGCCTTATTGTTATGAAGATAACCAAGCATGCCCCGACGTCAAGGATCATCATCGCCGAAGCCCAAGATGGTTCGAGATGGACAATCGCAGGGGGCGAATCTTTGAGAAGGCCCGATTTCCCCAGATCTCGACTCATGGAGTCATGGAGGCCGCCGAGTGTGCCGCTCGGGCTATAATTGGCACGACGCTTTCACCCGTTACTTGTCCAGGATTTGTGCTCAACACTTGCGCTGGAGTCGAGGCCTGTCAAGTATTTGTCTGCTCTGAGGCCATTGAATCTTGAGTACAGACATTCCTCAGCGCATCATTTCGCGATGTCGTTGCAAGATTGCCAAGGAACGTAGCGCCGGAAATTGTAGCCCATTATTCCCGGCCAACTTTGCGTCGAGCCAATGGTGTCATTGTCATGCGCTAGAAGTCCACCACTCACGACGGATATGTACCCACCATCCTACCCCGGATAACTCGCTTGTCAAGTCGAATAAGGGTTTGCTTAAGCGGATGGTGTGCAATGAAGGCCATGCGTAGCTGACATACTTCGTACATATCCCCAGGAGCGGCGGGCGGGAGCTGTATCTTCGCAGCTTTCACATTCACCGTCTGTCACCATTGTCGCCTGCAATGCTCATTCACCTTGAGAAGGTCCGAGCACATTCGCTCAAACTTGATATCGCCGATCACAACTCTGGATTTCTTTCACGACACTCAATCTCCGCAGCAATACCGGCAACATGGCCGACGACAGCGATTCATGGGTTGCGTTATACGTCTGCCTCATTCTCGCGCTCACACTTATCGCAACGCGGCTCTTTCTACGACGATTGCGGCACCAAAGCTTTTCGTGCGGAGACTATTGGTGCATGGCCGCTGCTGTCTTTATCCTCGCGAGGTTGGTTGCGAATCACTTCCTTCTGGTGTATGGCTCAACACGAAGTAAGCATGGGCCCCATGACAACCGTTGACACGTCAAAACTGACACAAGCGTAGCTCTGACGCAGAAGCAACGCACCGCGCTGATGCATGGGCCTGGGGACGAGCTTAACAAGAATATCACCGGAAGCAAGCTCGTCCTCTGCACTAGGACCTTGTTGGTGTGCATGTAGGTTGCAGCACATTCGCATTACCCACTCTGCTTTCCCTCTAACATGAAAATAGATTGTGGAGTGCGAAAATGGCTGTAATCGATCTTCTGGCAAGCCTGATCGTGCGACTGCCCTTTGAACTGAGACTCCTGTACAGTTTCTGGGCCGTCCTCTTTGCGACCTTCATCGCGTCAATTGTTACCACATTCTCCAGCTGCGCTCCCATCCGACTTCACTGGCAAATCGACCCCGACCCAGGCAATTGGTATGATATCCTGCATTGACAGTTGAAATTCAACTTCAAGCTAACATAGTCAGCGTCATCGGATCGGCATGGATATACACGTACGAATTCAGCAACATTGCGACCGACGCGCTACTCATGGCACTTTCCTTTATGCTTGTTTTGTCGGTAAGGATTCCCAAGATGCAGAAATTCCGCATCCTGTCGTTGTTCGGAGTCGGAGTCCTCCTCATCGCCATCAGTGTCGTACGAATCTTAGAAGGACGCATCTCGCGCACTCAAGCTGGACACACGTTATGGGCCAGTCTCGAAGTCTTTTTCGCCATCCTCGTCGCCGTCACCCCAACGATTTATGCGCTCGTTCGGAATAAACGCAAGGATACCGGATACACCTACGACGAGAATGAGGTTCCCATACCGGGCCGCGGCGACCGAACCCTATCGGCTGTCGTGGCTGGAGGTGACAACGACAAATACACTGCTAGAATCTGGACAGAGCTGGAGGATGGGCAATTGCCAGAGGACAACACCAGTGTAAGCAAGATACTGGTACACGAGGAGTGGGAGATTGAGAGATCTGGACCAAAGACCTGAAGGTATGCCCATGGATATGATGATTGCTATACTTGCTCCTTTGTTGAGCGAATGGCGCGGACACAGCTTAAACAGCGCAGCGTGTATGTTCCATAAGCGATAGACGCGCGGAAATGTCCTTCGGACACTCATACGAGCACGTTGATGTATTACGGAATGTGACAAAAAGCTCTACACCACTCGGTAGACCTTACTTGCCAGGGTCGGTATGTTCTGTATAATAGGCCACCCCGCATGATGGGAGATGTTGCACGCAACATAAAAGAAACAAAGACAGCTTCAAGCCCAATTAGCCGTCATGGCATTGTGCATAGGTCTCTTCTTGTCCACCTCAATTGTTCGACTTCTTCCACGAACGAAGGGGCAAAGAAGTTATTGCACCATACATAAGGGCACCACATGTCAAGCACTGAATATGAAAATCATACCAACCCAGCTCTTCCAGGACCAAGAGGATCACAATGGTTAAGTACAGAAGCTGTAGCTACGAAGGTCCAAGAAAGGCGCCAGCCCAGACGGAACCAAGGCCCATAAAGTCAAGTAGCTCATCGAAAAGAAGAAGACACCGAGAAAGACCAAAGCAGAACTTGACGCTGCCCGCCTCACTAAAGCCAGCAAACACCCAAACGTGAGGTCTGAAGCCAAGGGAAACTCCATCGCTACCTTTTATACCAGAGTATTACTACTTTTAACTAAATACTATAGTATTGTTACTTAACGTATTTATATAGCATATTAGAATCACGCGCCAATGCACTGATATTTAGTTATTTTTTAAAGGACCTAGCGAGCAAAGGTAGCTTTGATACATCTATTAATATTACTACAACATCTATAGTGTTACTATAGCAGTAGAGGAAAGAGGCGTTCAAGTACCGTATATCTGGCGTCAACCCTCATGGGTTGGCGAGGTGCGCTCGTGCATTGCCGCCGCAATACCCGCGTACAAGCGCCTGGCCTGGTCATTGTCCGCCTCGTCCTGACCGACGTAGACGCGAATTGACCCTTTAGGTTCATCGTGCAACCTAAAAAGATCGTTGTTGAAAGACCAACCCATCGTGCGTACCTTGGCTGGCATCTCACCCTTTGCGACCAACACCAACACCCAGTCGAAAACCGGTCCGCCCCTACCCTTACCGTTCCACGCCGCCACCAGCTCGCGGACCGGTTGAGGCATTGCAGGCAAATCTTCAGACTTCAGCTCGTACACACTCCCCTTCGCGAACTCAGTAGGCAGCAAATTCAAGCTTATTTTCCCAGCGTCAGCAGACTTGAATACGTCCTCGGCCGCTGCGGGGTCGAGACCAATGTTGAACTGATTGCGGAAGAGGCTTGAACCTTCCTTTAGGAAAGCCGCCATAGCGTACACCACACCCACTTGCACATCGGACCTCCTTTCCAGCATCGTGCTCAACTGCGTGAAAGGGCCGCCAACATAGACCTCAGACACCTCAGACACCTCAGATCCACGCAACTCGCTCAAAAGCTGAACATAGGGATTGACCTTGACCGGCCGGCCCCCGGCCATGTCCCTCATGTACTCATGCATGTGTGTGAGACGCAAATCCCTCATCGCTGTGCGCAAGGAGCCACCGCCGCCCCCGTTCGCTCGCAACGCCGCAAGCTCGCGTCGATACTCTGCGACACGCGGATACCCGTAGAAGTAGTCCTCCTTGTGGATCGCGTGCGACAAAGGCGCCGGCAAGTCTTTAGACATCGCATCGTAGTCCACGAAAACCCGATACGCCGAGTCCAACACTCCCATCTCGCTGAGGAAACGTTGCAAGCGCAGAACGGACAACTCCATGTAAAGCGTAGAGTCCTGCTTGACTGTCGGGTCCGAAAAGTCGCCGAATTCCGAATACTCGCGTTGAACCTGCTCAGGCATGCTAACCCACAGGCCTGCCGGATCGCTTTTCCCTCCAGTGAGCAACGCCGAAACCACTTGTGCTGGGTTCGTCTCCGGAAACATTTTGAACACCTCGGGGACGCTCACGGTGGGAGGGATGACCTCTAGATCCACCTGACGAGGGTGCAATACCACATCCACAGGAGCAGCCTCCAAGTTCCCACTGATGACTTGGTAAGCCATCAGGAAATTGTCGGGATCCGGAATGTCCATCGTCACGAGCACCCTACTATGCACTCCGCCTCCGACAGGAAGAGCATCCAACGAAGCGCGAATCGCGTGGGTCTGCCGAAAGTAGGGCACGGCTCCTGGATGATTCTCAGACACCACATGCAGAACCACTCCAATACGAGCCATGTACAATTCGTCATCGAAGTGAATGCCCGCACGACGCGCCCACTCCAACACGGCCCCGACTTTGGGGTACGCACCCATCTTCTCCGCCAGATCCGGCCAGAGAGTCCGGTCGAACCAAGCCAGGTAGCAATAACCGTCTTGGCTAGGTTCGACGACTTGAAAGAAGCACTGCTTGTAGAGCGCTTCGACAACCGGACCTCTAGTCCCGGCCCAAGACTCCGACAGCGCCAATGCATGCTGCACGCGCTGAAGAGACACCGCCTCGTCCCGCACAGTCTGAGACGCAGCTATCTCCTCATACGAAGAATCGCACATCTCCACGACAATTATTTAATTGGATCGTAGGGGGCGAACGATTGGGGTAGTTGCCAGAAGGAAAGGAATGAATTGGGGTCGGGACGACGTAAAAACTAATAAGGGTAGGGAGAAGAGAGTGGGTCCTCTATCCGATAGAACGATAGAACAATATACATACAGTGTACAGAGTATCTGTACGGAGTATATACGGAGTACATGGCAAAAATCTAAGCTAGAAAGGATTGTCTAACTCAATAATGTCACTCCATGTCATCGGAAATTTCTAATATCATGAAATGAGACTAATCGACAGATGTGATTAGCTCCCGGAATCGGGCTAATGAGGTGAAGCTAGTTGATCTGCTTCAACAACACCCCCCAACAAGCATAGCGAAATTACACCCAAAGAAACGGGGTCGACGACAACCGTCAACGTGCCAAGATGTGTTATGTTGTGTTTTTAAATGTTACCAGTTCAGAAGCCTGTCATATTTTATTAGCGTTCCCACCCAAATTGCGACGCCTTAGCGAATTGAGCCCTTCCCACACAACACCTAACGTTTATCTTTGAGGATAGTTAGCTACAACACCATATTTCTGTATACAAGCCGAAAAACCAGCTGTACATATTTGGCACAAGGATGGGTGTGTTGTGCTGTAACCTGATAGGGGCTCGCGTCAAGGACGCGTCGCAGTTTAGGTGGGAACGCTAACAATACATGACTACTTACTCCGTACAGACAATAGGCACCACTAGTAACATTCAATATTCCATCCTGGCACGTTGACCGGTTTATTCGTTCCCCCCCCCCCCTCAAAAAAACCCCCCCAAAAAACAAATAGACTTTTTGGGTACTAGGTTTGTCTGGTGAACAGCATCGCAAACACCAAAAAAACTGCTATGAATCGCGCACCAAACATCTGGGACGCGCGGCCAGATACGGCTATTATCTCTCCGGGCAAGGTAAAATACCGGTAGGCGTGCGGAGTACAAGGTCTTTTTTCCTACAGCAGGTAGCGGAGAGCGCGCACACCATGTCAACGTTCTTTCTTGCCGGCAAGCGCGCTTTCGTTGCCTAGCAAGAGCAGACTTGCGCAATGCCTCCCAGTCGCTCTTGATGTCGACCAGGTTGATGGAAGGGGGGAAGGGGTTTCCTACTCTCTCTTTTCTACTCCGTACCCTTGATAGTTTTGAAGGATACTACTTGATTCTGGCAATCTTATTACCTTGTCTTGTTTTATCCAAGAAAGAGTATATAGAGCGAAACGTGAGCTGGTAGAAACAAAGAGGGCTTAGTTGCGCTTCAATGACATGTACACCAACGGCGGTGAGAGAAGTCAAGGGCGCAATATAAATTGAGCTTGCATTAGACACTAAAAGGAACTATTCTAATTTGTTCTAAATACATATACCGCATCCGCTTACATTACGTGAATGAGACGGTGTGTGGGGTGAATTAACAACATGACCTTTGCGTCGCCGAGAGAAGCCAAGTTGACATGTCTGCATGAGCGGGGCGATGAACGTTGGGTTTGTCGAAGTCAGCCTGAAAGGCGAGTTAAGTCCAGAGGTATCAGTCGTGATGTCGAGGAACGATCTGGAGGGGTGCATTCCGAGTGATGGCGCAGGACGTGGGCGGCATGCTGGTAGAGGGAGCCACCAACGCAGGATTATGCGGTGAACCCATGGCGATCACAGAGGGCATGAGCGAAGTTGATGCAGCGCCCATTTTGCGCTCTGGGAGTGAGAGCGGCTGCAAGGGAGTTGTCGTCGATGTCAATCCGGCTGATCCTGCTCGCGATCGTCGTACGGTTGGGAGTAGGCACGAAGGAGTCGTGGTCTCATCCTTGGCATCCTTCACAACCCAAGATGTAGACACAGGTACGCTAGGTGTGCCTGTCTTGGGCAACCTCGTGGGAGCATTGTTATGGAGTGGGTTTGAAGAGGTAGGTATCTTAGGACGTTTGGTTTTTGGGAATTCAAAGACACCGCGCCTTGGCTGTGGCCGTCGATCAGGTATCGTTCTACCTCTACCTGACTCCGACACTGATGCCGAGCGACCCCTGAATTGTGGACTTGCCTGTCCCTCAAAGCGAAGGAGAGAATGCGGTACGATCACCCCCGTTGTTGTATAGGACGTGACACCAGACTCGCTCATGCTTCGCACGTGCCGTTGAGGTGCAACTGAAGTGCCCATAGGAAATTTCGTCAGTAACTTGCCATATCTCGGTCGGTTACCAGATCGCGGCTAAGGTATGCATTAGATTGCGCTGATGCTTGTAGGCATCAAAGGCTCACGTACTGCGGGTTTCTTACGGTCTGTTGGAAACTCTACAAGTTTGTGCGAAGCAATTTGATCAACAATATGACCAGTTTTAGTCGCCGTGTCAAGATTATTTTCGTCCTTTGGTATTTGGGTCATCATGGGAAACAGTAGAGTCGTATGAGCATGAGATTGCTCGTCGTTGCAGATCGTTTCGGTCGCTGCTTGCAAAGGCTTCGGGGTGAAGACTGAGCCCGATGGAGGTGGTGGGAACGGGTGAGTGGCTGAAAATGACCGAGGAGAGGGGGTTGTCATTGCGGGTGATGTATTTTCTGATGCAATAAGCTCAGGCGTGGTACCTGCAGAGTAAGCTTGACTCGGTGTTGCTGCCGGCCTGACTGATGATGTATCTGACCCGTCAGTACCTCTGCTTCCATGCCTGCTTAATTGAGCAGTAATCATGTTCAGCTTCTTGATATCACTCTTGTAGCCCCTGATGTCGAGCTTGTAGTAAATGATTTCTCTGACATAGAATTCGATTTCTTCTCGCAGATCGGCTATGAGCGCATCCTTAGGGTCCACTGTTGTCTTGCCATGGATCATGGGCTTCTCTTTCTTCAATCGCTCTTGTAGTTTTTGGATCCACTTGTTGATGTCGGATCTTGTTGTAAGAGTGCTGAGTTCGGGAAGTGGATCGTCGTGGACAGGCGCATGTAGCATCATGGTGGCATATCTTCGAATCTGCGCATGTAACAAGAGCTTGTGGTGCTTCAGTTCCCGCTCCATAGCACGAATTGACTTGACTTTCTCGCTAATCACAGCATCTCGGTTGACGACAGCAGCGCGTAGCTGTTCAACATGCGCATCGTTCCTTTGGGTCTTTCTTAGAAGCTCGGTCTGCACTTTCGCTTGTATGAGCGTAGCATTGTGTTCTACCTCGAGCTGGTCGTGCTTTTGTTGCAACGATTTCATCGCACTCTCGACATCGCGCATTTGGCTGTCTTTTTCACGGACTTGATTCTGGAGTTGTTCGATATGAGCGACAAAAGCGGCGCGGGTTGCGAATTCCAGCGACTCGGTCTCCGGGCTAATGGAAGAACATGAGAACACGGTACTCATACTCAGATGCGCAGTCTAGGAGAATGTCAATTAGCACGATCGGGAGGGAATGGGTGCGAAGCATGTATTGTGAGATTCAGCATACCTTGACGTGCTCCTGGCCGCCGGGAAGCAAGGCTTGGAACTTGGAGGCGTCAGAGTTGAACGGTAATTTTTGGGTTTGAACGTTGAAGAGCTGTTCCTCTGCATCCAGCCGTTCTATGTTGGCGATTTCCAGGCGACTCTCGAGATCGTCAATGGTGTTCTGCACCGCCTGTGCGCTTTTCACAGCCTTGGCAGCTTCTTCTGCCTTCGTTTCCCATTCGTTGCACTTCTGTGTCAAGTCGTCCAGCGATGTCCGCAAAGCTCGTTCGTTTTGTTTCGACTCGTTCAACTTCGCCATGAGCGACACGATTTGCTTCTGTAGAGCAACATTGTTCTGCTTGTACAGATTGAGTTCAGGCAAAAGGTTACGACTCGCAGTGTCTAGTCCTCGTGTTAAGCTCAATCTGCGTTTCATATTCTCCATGTCAGAACTGTTGCGAGTGCGCTCAGGCGACCAGTCTTGCTTGTCAAGATCCGGATTACTCGAATCGATTTCCTCTACTTGTTGTGTGAATTCGCGAGTCGGTGTCTCTGGTTCAGTGGTGTCAAGGAAGAAAGAAACATCGTTACTTGAGGCTCGAAGAGTGTTAGCCAGTGTTTGTGTTGGGTGTTGCAGACCAAGGCGCATAGACTAATTGGCCAACCGTTAGGTAGTGGCCGTGTCACAACGCGGGAAAGTGCGGAGACAGACGGAACGTACCCTGATCCAGACTAGGCCGTTGCGCTAGTTGCCCTTCAGGCACCCTGTAGTCATTCTTGAGACTTGCGACCTCCGCAGGACGGGCACTCGTAAGGCTCTCGATGTGAGAGTCGTGTGACACGCCGAGGCTAGCAAACTGAGTTTGTAGCGTCGATATAGTCTGAGCTTGTGTAGCAGTAGTATCTTTGAACTCTTCAATCTGTTTCCTGCGCGTTGCTGCTTGTGCGGGTGAAGCAGCCAAGCCAAGCTATTGATGGTCAGTAGGTACTACCTATTTATGCAGCGTTAAACGGGCAAACTGAGAGGGAAGCGAATGACGAAGAACGGCACGGAAATACAGAGAGTTGGACATCATTCATGTCGTTTCTTGTCGTCTCTCCAGGAGTGTGCTGAAACACCACCAGCTACTCCACGCAGATGCGAGATCTGAAACTGTTTCGTCATGCAAGGAATCGCTTGACGAAAAAACTCGAAAAAGATCGAAACAAACGGTACTTGCCTCGCTTCGGCGACGGCGCTGCGCATGACTCTTCCAAGGGATACATTCAAATTTTAGAATTGGCGACTCTAGCGCCGCCTCGTTCACGGACTCTTGGATCCGTCCTGCAGAATCGATATCATGTGCTACTGGTATTAAAATTCGTGGGGAGTCGATGCTATGCGGTTCTGACGATGCAGCAGGTCTGGATGTTGGACGGCTTCGGAAGCTCGTATCGCTGAGAGATTTTTTGTGTTGTAGTCTTGGTGGAATTGGCTTGGAGCAGGTGCTCGGTTTTAGAGCATTACCACTGCGAACTGATCGTATCTCGCCGTAGTGAAGGCCTAAACCAGGAACACTATTTGAATGGGGAAGAGGTTCTGGGAAAAGACTCAATAAAACACAGAACTCCTCTTCATCTTCTACTTCTCTGTCAAGAGAGAGTGTACGTCGTTGAATGTTCTGAGAAGCGGGGCGAGTGACGATAGGCTCCTCGATTAGAGAATTGGGAAAACCTTCATTGTCTAGTAGTATAGAGCCTGGTAGCTCGACCTGTAGCTCTGGGGTTGATGGTGGGGAACTATCAAGTGGCTGGCTCGGTAGAGGCTTGTGTATGGAGAGTGGCCTGGGGCATGCAGAGAGACATGCTGCTGGGGACCATAGGAGGAATTGGTTGTTCTTTGTGGCGATGATGCTAAGCTTAGATGGCACCTTGCTTCCAGTCTTTCGAGTGGTCTGTCGTGAGCATTAGCGAATAGTGTAACTCCACAACGCAGTTGCATGCATTCTCCTCCACATGCCCGTGACAAAGCGTAGGTGTCCGTCTCGCCTTGCCAGCACATCTTGTCTTTTAGCCTCGTCTGTTCATACCTTTGCCTCGGCGCCATTGCTAGCTGCATCTGGACTCGTCTCGATGGCTACGAGTCCTCCGGTGGGATAATAATTTGGCGAGCCAGACTGGCGCTTCGACCATAAGTAGGGTTTCTTGTTCGGCATTGTTGCGAAACGCGCACGTGACAGCGCTTAGGGGGGCTGCAGAATAAGAGGCATTAGGATTAGAGCGCGACGAGACGATGCGAACGAGCAACGAGAGCGAAGAGGCACGGGAATGGGCGAAGGGAACAAATGACGCATGAAGCCGACGGCTACAGCGCGTGAGGAAGGTTTGGGCGTGGCATGATGGCGGCTTAGCTGTCTAGCACAGGGCGTCTATACTCGGTAGGGTCCATAAATTCACAGTCCCGCCGACCTCGTTGAGCACACAGATGACACATGCCAACAGGGGGAGTATAGGCGCCTCGAGGGGCTCCAAGGGCGGGGATCAGAGCAGTTATAAGCTGCAGACGAATTGCGTGCAGTGAATGACGATGGTAGCGCCGGTGACAACAGAGGGAGATTGGGCCCGACCCGCAGAGGACGCGACCAGTCTCCGGCCGCCAAACCTTGGAAATGAACTCGCGTCGTTTCAGAGATGACTACTCCATACGCAATACTATCTATAGTATCGGCAACAAGAATCTGACTCGGCCGTATTCTGCGTGAATCGCCGAGTGCGCCTGACTGCCACGGACCATGGTTCGCGGGCCGTCAGCATCGACAAGTTCGGCCCAAAACGTCTGCCCAGCAGAGGGAGCTGCCAGCATGGCGAGGGAGCTGTCGCCGTTCAGTGCGCGCAAGCTTCTCACACAGAAGCTGGCGCAGGAGGGACTTGGGCTGCCGCAACGCAGTGGGACTAGGAGCCGGAGTCGCGAGAGGACGTCGAAGAACGAGCCAGCACGTGACCATCGGCCCAGAGACGGCAAACGAGGAAAGTCTACAGAGCGAAAGAGGAGCCACTCAAGCGACGGGCGGCGCGGTCCAACGAAGGACAGGCGCCGCGACCGCTCCAACAACAAAGAGCGAGCCCGACAAGAGAGCAAGCGGGATCGCGACAAGGACAGACTGGGCAGCCGGAGGCATCGGTCTCGGTCGCGAGACAGGAAGCGCAGAGATGGATCCAGAGAAGGCCGCCGCTCACGCTCACGCTCACGCTCGCCGCTGCCCCGTCGATCCCGCAGGCCACGCACGCCGTCACCGTCCGCATCCGCGTCCCCTCCACCGAAGCGCAGGCGGCGTACACCATCACCGTCCTGCTCACGCTCACGCTCGCGCTCACGCTCCCCGCACCGCCGCACCAAGAAGCCACTGCCCTCGCAAGAGGTCTCTTTCCGTGGCCTGGACGACTCCACGCAACCACCATCCAAGTACGGCGGGGCCCCGCCAGACAAGGAGAAGCCCAACTTCAAACCCACAGGCGCGCTAGCAAAAGCAGCCAACCGCGTCGAAGGGACGAGCATCTCCCTCAAATACAACGAGCCGCCGGAAGCGCGCAAGCCCTCGCCGTCCCAGCCCTGGCGCATCTTCGTCTTCAAGGGCGAAGAGGTCGTGGACACGCTCGAGATATGGCAGAAGAGCTGCTGGCTGCTCGGCCGCTCACACGAGGTGGTAGACTATGTGCTGGAGCATCCAAGCTCGAGCGGGCAGCATGCGGTCATCCAGTTCCGATACATACAGAAAACCGTCGAAGATGAGTTTGGCGTCAAGAGCAGGAAAGGAAAGGTCAAGCCATACATCATCGACTTGGAAAGCAGCAACGGCACGGAGCTGAATGGCGAAAGCCTCGATGCGAGTCGCTACTTTGAGCTACGCGACAAGGATATCTTGAGGTTTGCTGGAAGCGAAAGGGAGTACGTCGTTATGCTTCCTCCGCCTGAGAAGTAGCCGGAGCCTAGATCACAGACACCAACAAAACAGCAGTGTCGGAGCCAAAGGCGTCAAGATGCGTCTAAACAATGGGACCAACATGTACCAGGGTTCGCACAGCACATTTCTCCATTCACCAAAGTGACGCCTACATGTATAACTAATCTCTTGCATTTGTGATACAAGTGACAGCGCTTCCGCACGTCGAAACAGCTGGCGCACAACAACATACTCGCCATTTTCGCCCTTCTCGCGATCCGTACCGTCCAGCTATCCGCACTCCGATCCTCGTATGCTCTAAGCGTGAGCAAAACTCCCGCCGCACTGTAGATGAAACATGTGACTGCGAATCCTGTCTGCAACACATGGCGCGATGCATTCCGGTGCCCGAGACGATCGCCAACCGCAGCCCAACTGAGATGTGGCGCCGATCCCGGAAGATCGGGCACCGAGCCCTGTCATTTGGTCAAGCCGATTGGTAGCGTTCGACTATGTCGAAAAGTCTCGGTGTGCCATACGACAATATGGCAAATGTCATCCAGCTGTACTCCGTACGGAGTATGGAAGGTTCATCGCTGCCCAAGGGGCCGAGATGGCTATGGTTTGACGTCTTTCAAGGACAACGAGTCCGAGACAAGCAAGGATAAAAATGCTCAGCGTATTGTGCATCCTGTGCCCAGCACCGATTACTATCCTCCTGGCTTGAACTTCACCTCCTTCCTTTTCCATGGACTGTCTTCGTTCTTGTCTGTGTCTTCGATGCTATTGCTTGGCCACTCTGCACATGGCGCAGGTCAATTTTGACGGTCAAACGACGGATTGCTGGGTTAGCGTGTCATTCCAAGCTTAAATATTTTCGATCGGCATGATAAACTCAGCTGCCGATTGGGAACATTGGAGCGCTGTTGATAAGGATAGCATCACCGTCTATCCGAACTATACAGGAACGAGCGCAGTACACAGGACATGTCCCTTTTCATGTGGAACTCTCAAATCACATGTCCGCTGCACAAGAGACTGTCGCAAACATCCATCAGCATTGATTGTATTGTGAAGACAGCCCCTGGAGCTGGCTCGTCCATGGCCATCACGTGGTATGAAATCCTAGGCATCAATCTCCTGTGACGGCGTTGACCCTTGTTTTCTCCTGAACTTCCAAAAGAACAACACAAGGAAACGTTCGTCATGGTTGATCGTAGCGTGTGTGCAACATCGTGCCACAACCTCAGCCTCGTCTTGCCAGGTCGCATGTGACCTCGTTTCTCGGCCCCCAAACCTAATCGCGCTCGAGCGGGGTATTGGGGCATGGGCGAGGCGGGCGCAGTCGAGCGGTATACTGCGTCGGCGGCAACGACGCGCAGTTTCGCGCACGAGGTGTTTAGAAACCGTGAACCTTGATAGTCTTGCCATCAAGTCCCAGGCCCTCCTTCTTGTCCGTCATGAAGTCCTGCACATCCTTGCGCTGGTCTCCCTGCAGCTGGATCACCTCTCCCATCTCCGAGTCGGCGACGACGGTGCCATTACAGGCAAACTTTTTCTTGATCACTTTGAGTATCTTCTTCTGATCAAATTTCTTGGGCAGGCCTTGGACCGTTGTCAGGGTTTTGCGACCATTGCGCTCTGTGCGAGGTCATTGTCAGCCTTGCGCCATGTGATGTTTGCTGTGGGGGACGAGGGGACGATGCGCATGGCGAGCGCGATAAGGGAGAAGACGTGGACATGGAGAACTCACGCTGAATACGAATGTGAATGTAATTCTGCTGGCTGGTCTTTGCGTCTCCACCAGTGTCATCGGCCTCCGCAAAGGGGTCGAAGGACGTTAGGTTCTGGATCGTGGTCATAAGATCAACTAGCGCTCTGCTGCGTGGAAGAGCGGAAAAGGATGGTGTTTGGGGTTGGACTGATGTGGAAGCTGGTGGTGTTAAGTTGGTGGTGGGCGGTATGAAGATGCGAGCGTGGAGCTGAGTGGCAAAGGGCAGGCGCTTAGGCTAGAAGGCCCCACCTGTGCCGCCCTAGCGCCGCCGCTTTCCGATGCTGTTCTGGGCGCCCGACATTCACCTGTTTTGTCATTGACCATCCCTCTGTCTGATCTGATATCAATTGAGTTGACTCGACGTATCGTCACACAACTCCTCTTGGTCATTTTCGCTCTTATGTACCAGAAAGCGGTAGTACCCTGTACAAATTTCTTACATGTGCTCTGGGGCATATTATCGTGCTAATCAATTCTGATAATGACTGAAAGGAACGGCTCGATACCGACGATGAAAGTCACTGTCTTGGAATCTTTCGAAGCTTCTCAGTGACTTCTCAAGCGCAAGTGATTCGAACGCACCCAAGAATTGATCTTGCCGTCGGCTTCCATGTATCTCAAATCATCTCCTGTCTTGGTATGATCTACCACTGGGCGTGTACGTACGTCCACCAACCAAAGCGTCAGCTCATACAAGAAGTCGCTGGGCCAATCTGGTAAGACATGGAGTCAATCAACACCTTGCTGAGTGGAGTCTACGCTCTCGAATCGCTAATGTCCGTGAAAAAATATTTGACTTCGATTGTTCGATTCCCGCGTTTGCAGAAAAAGACGCGCTACTCACCTCTCCATGCATCGCCTTGTTCAAATCCTTATGTACCATCGCGCATGAAGGATTGGTGGCTTAGCAGGTGACCCTTTGCCTGGGTAAGTATTCAGGTCTTCAGTACGTTTTCAGCTGCGATATTGTAGTATACTGTTATCCTCTCATAGCGCAACAGAATCCAGGGTCCCAGATGCCTCTAAACCGTACCGTCAGTAAGTGTGAAAACTATGGCTGTGGTGGCAAGGTCCTCATTATTGTCCGCGAACGTAGTAAGTATGAGATGGCGTCTGTCAAAACTGTTTGCCTTTCGGGCGCATACTAAGATATCAAAGGGGTAGAGTGCACTCTGATCGGTTCAAAACGACTACATGGCCAGCTTCTTGATTACCTGACCAATTTGTCTTGTACTACGGCGTTTTTCGAGCCTTGAAACATCGCGAAGCGGTTCTCCGATACGTGCCCCCTGGTTCTTTCAGATCCAAATACTTCCCATAGCAAGTGATTTTGTAAGCTCACAAAAAGGCGGTTCATGTGGCGCAGAACGCCAGCCGGAGCAAAAACAGGTTGGGCGGAATGGTGGATTGGACCAAAGATGGATACGTGTTTTGACCTCACATTTGACGTCCGTACTGACTCGAAGCCGCATCCATTTGCTTGGGCTCGACTTCCTTTCTTTGGGCCCTTCCATGATTGGGGTCGAGCGAACAGCTGGGCGCTGCGGATTGATCGGAAGGGACCAGGTGGCAAGAGCCGCTTCAAGTACCTGCACTGTGAGAATTAGAGGACGGTGATCAACCGGTCATCAGGTGGTGCCATTCAGGCATACGCCAAAGGTATCGAGGTACGTGCAGGTGTCTTTCATTACTCAAATAAGCTTGGACATGCACGTAGATCGTCATGAGCCCTCTTCGAGTTACACCGTATGTGGCTGTGCTAACTTTAGTTGATAGGTCATTCATCACCTCTTCAACGAGAAAATTCCAGATATTGTTCGGCATCGCTGGGTCGATATGCCTCCAATGGCATATGTGAAAGTTGTGAAGCACAACTACCTTACTCAACATATCACGATCGAAGCCGCAAAACCTGTCACTTCCACGGCGCCAGTACTCAACAACTGCAAATACGAAGACGAGATCAAGTGGGAGATGAGAGGGAACGGTCCCCATGGAGACTTCAAGCTTGAGAACGTTGGTCTGACACAAAGCGATGCTCGATAGGTCTGCAAGTTGGGCAATAGGAGGTGTGACACCTGCTTGTTCATCAGTCGCAACACCGGCGCCTATACCGCGTGTGAAGTGAAGCATGGCAAGGGATGCACGAATTGCTTCATCCTTTTTGGCCGGCCCTTCTAAGTTCTGCTCGTGGACTTCAGGCATTCCCTCTGCGTCTGAATGCGCGTCGACGTGCGGCGCTCCACGGGCGCCGTGGTTGGACTGGTACGGCCCAAGTGACGCCTGATCCTGCCGTAATGGCGGTTGAGACAGAGGATGGCGAGTCGGTCGACAACGAGGTGGATGAGGAGAGGGAGACTGCATTTGACGCGGCAGAAAAGTTTGGAGGTGACTGGATTGGATCATGAACGCTGATCCTCATGTGCGGTGTGGCCGATTGAGTTTCGGGGTGGCATTTTTGTACGGATGGCAACCGGCTTTCGGCTTCTTTTAACTTTGTGTTTTGCATAGCAGGCTGGTCTGCTCATTGGTTCTTTCTTAAAGGCGACTACACTGGCATGTCCAGCAATGCTACTCCTTAATATGTCACCGGAGAGGTCATGTATGGCGGACAATGGTCTGTGAGGAAGTCTAATAGACACATGCAAGTCTCTAATTCTTACTGTGGTATCAGGCAAAAGTACTCCATGTGGGTCATTTTCTTGGCCCAGTATCAAGCTATACTAACTTCAGATGAAACAGTATTATATACATTTCTCGAACCTTCAGCCAAGCCTAGTACTTTGTGAGGCCTCTACAAACAAAAGAGATCAGTGTCTCTACTTGCTCTGGGGAGAGTAGGGCTGGTCTGCCCGAGCGCTTCTGGGGAGTAGCTAGTACAGTGAGTGAGTACTAAACTTGATCAATACTGCCTCTATGTACTTGGCTATAAACTTCTGTGTATAGCCTACGTTGTGTAGTGCTCTGATAATAAGCTGTTTATCGCGTGTGAGATATTGGTAAGGGGCCCGTTAGCGTTGGCGTTAACATTGAGTAGGTGGAGGTGTTTCTATTGTTGTAGGATAAGATAAGAGGTAGGATGAAATGAGAGGTAGGATAAGATAAAAGGTGGTTGGGGTGAAGGATTATTGCTAGCAGGGCTAGGCAGAGCGTTGCATTTATGGCTTCAGGGGCTTATACGTTACTATACAAATTACTATAGATTAGCATGTAATATATAAGACTACAGTGCTTTTAATCTCTAGGTGCACGGTGCAGCTAGACTCTAGTAGTATTTATAGGTGCAAAACTTACAAGAAAGTTCAAAAAAATCACGACGCCGGCAGGATTCGAACCTGCGCGCCCGAAGGCATATGATATCTAGTAGTTGACCGTTCGAGTCATACCCATTAACCACTCTGGCACGACGTCTGGCTGATCATGGGACGTTTGCAAATTAACTGAATAGTATAATCTTAAATCATCTCCGTATTTAACACTTGCGATGATGAGACTCAACTCTCCAAAGCTGAATCAGCAACACTTCACTTCATGATTTCCTTTTGGGGCAGATTTCCAACACATGGTTCATGGGCTGGATGGCGCTAATCCGGTTTCATCCTTGGACCCGGGATTAATGAAGACCGGGCGATCCAGCTAGCGGCGCACGCTACCCAACACCATCATTGGCTTCATGCAGGTCCGTACAACCTTGAAACTCTAGAACATATCGACTGCGCAATACAATCGTCCCTTGCTTTCTTGACGTGAGCTTATCGGCGCAAGTTGAATGCTCAATCGCGCGCTCTCCACGTCATGAATTAGGTGCCAGAGCGGGTGTGCGACAACATGGATTCAATCGCGGTTGTGCCCAAGGTGGCTTCCCTGGCGTCGCCCAAGGTTGTCAAGAATGCCAAAGGCAACATCATTCCAAGTAGTCAGATGGCGCATATTGCCTATGGCTGTGGTATGTTCTCGGATGCAAATGAGCGGCTTCAGCTAATCGCGGATAGAGCACATGGGCGAAATGTTCGAGAGAGCGCGCAAGCAGACACTCGCCCAGTACCAATCGATTCTTCGGAACATCCACGAAAAACCGAGTATCATAGCCCAGACACACAATTCGTGCACTGAAAGCCGACCCATCGTTGCACTGCGACCGCTATACCTGTGCCTACAATGCCCCAGCATTATGACTGAAACGGATCGAGACCAGCACTTCGAGACAAAGTCGCACTGTTTCTGTGGGTGGCGACATGTACCCAGGAATTAAGGAGACTGACTCTGTACAGCTGTGGAATCACGGGAGGGCAATGTATACTGTGGCAATTGCCAGGACTTCATCTACGACCCTGAACTAGAGATTAGGAGACTCCAGAAAGGTAAGTGCATGTGCACTTTTCGACCACAACCTGTAGACTGACAGATCAATTACAGGCAAGAAACGCAAATTCGAAGACACATCAACCGCCGATGATGTCAAGCTCATCGTGAACAACTCCACTTTCCTCCCCTGTCGAGCGATCGGCCTGCGTGGGCTGTACAACATGGGCCAGACTTGCTTCATGAGCGTCATACTACAAACACTGGTGCACAACCCTTTCGTGCGGAATTTCTATCTTTCCGAAGGGCATAAGCAGGCAGACTGTGAGAAGGAGGCTTGTGTCAGCTGTGCGCTGGACGAGATGTTCGTGGAATTCTACTCCTCCGATAAAAATGAGGGTTTCGGGGCTGTCAGCATGCTTATGGGGAGCTGGCTCGCCGGAGAGGTGAGCAGGAACCGCTCGCCACCGCCATTCCAATCTGTGCTGACACCATGGTAGGCCCTGGCGGGTTATCAACAACAAGACGCACACGAGTACATGCAGTTCATTCTAAATACACTGCACCTTGCCAATGGAGGGGCCACTGACTCCGACGATTGCAAGTGCGTGGTCCACCAGACGTTCTACGGCAAGCTGTCGAGTACAGTCACTTGCGACAGCTGTCGTAATGTTACTACTGCGCAAGACCCATACATGGATCTGAGTCTGGATATACGGAATCAATCAAAGAAGCGAAAGCTAAACGCGGACAAAGGTAACGAAATAGCACTAGATGTGCGGGATTGTCTGGAGAGATTCACCGCGAAGGAGAGATTAGGCTCAGCTGAGTACACGTGCCGAAACTGCGACAGCCCACAAAACGCGACGAAGCAGCTGAGTATCAAGAGATTACCACCGGTGCTTGCTGTCCATCTCAAGGTTCGTGCCATCCATGTCTGATTCGGGCAGCTGTTGATTCGTGCAAGCGGTTCGAGCATAGCAAGGCCACATCTTCTAAGATAGAGACTCGTGTCAGCTTTCCCACCAAGCTGGATGTCAATCCTTACACTACTTCACATCAACAGATCCTTAAAAAATCCATCAAAGCGTCAGGGGCCCCGCCAACGAACTACAACACCAATACGCCATTGAACAGTCTTGTTTACGAGTTATCTTCGGTCATTGTGCATAAAGGCAAGATAGACTCTGGGCACTATGTCAGCTATTCTCGCGAAGGCAACGACTGGTTCATGTTCGATGACAGCAAGGTCGTACTTGCAAGTGAGGCTGAAGTTCTTGCTGCAGAGGCATACTTGTTGTTCTACATGGTCGGTGGCCTAGAGGTATGAGGCATTGACCGGAGCAGCCCGTGTCCAATATCAAGTGCTCGCGCTTGGTGTTCATGGCACACGACTTGCTACAGTTCGAGGTTGTATTCCCAGGAAGGTAGTACTATCTCACGATAATAGGTCTGGATTGGTTGGTTTGGTACACAGGTCACGGAAATGATACGCGACCGAGGCGCAACGGGACAAGTCATGTGGAGTTTCTGGTTCACGTCGCCATTCTTTGTGGGAATCCTGGCGCATACTCTACACGTTTGATGCTGGAGATCAGTCGGGAGTTGCTACAATTGTCAGTTCGGGTTTATGCTCAGTGTGGCACAATTTCCACATGTACGTTTGCCGTTTAAGTATAGATTAGACAACGAGCGCCGGGCGTCTTTATGACCCGTGTGCGGTTCAAGAGCCATATATAAGCTGCAGCCTAGTGAAGAAGGTCGAGCAGGCGGGTGCAGTGCTCGGCTCCTCAGACCTCCTGGAGGCCCACGATGATTTTGTGTAACTCCGGTGTCACCGATGAGAACAAGTGCCAGAATTCGACGAAGAAGGGCAAGGATCGCAGCCATGCTTGGCAAAGCGTGAGCTGAAGGACCCGAGTACCGTGGTACTATAGGATTCGTGGCAGAGTAGCGCTTGACCCTGAGTAATGCACTCAACCTGGAATCTGACTGAGTACGTTTGAGGGCCTTTCACGGACTGATCTGCATTTATGCTACAATGGGGGCTCACTGCTCGCTGTCTATCACCACCCGTTCTGTCTGGGATAGCGCACTAACAATCTGAAATGTGTGTAGCTTACCGCGTGGTACTTATTGCATAGTGTGTCAATCCACGTGCGCTATTACAAGATGGCACGTGTGTGGCTGGTCACGATATCTGACGATCTTCCTGAATAGTATTCTATAGCTGAAGTGTTGATGAAGCCACGTCCCATAAGCCAGATTGCTATGTCACGCCCTACGTCAAGTGTGCTCAGAGGCGCTTTCATGGACGCCGAAAGTGAGTCATCAATGCCTGATCAATGCCAGCAAGACCACCGGTCTCAAAATGGGTGCCTGGAATATGCAGAGGCGAACCAGAGGTGTTGTTGTTCGCTGGAGTCGCGAGTGCGCTCAGAAGGGCTGCTTGCCAACGCTATGCGGACGATTTTCAGACCCGTAACGAGGAGTATTGCTGCCTTCTGTGTGCCGGCTACATTATTGTTGCCATTTGGATACTCTTCTTTGGGTATGATAGGAGTATTGCGCCGCTAGTTCTCAACCACATACTGTCACTTCTTGTCATGGTCAACATTGTCGCTACCACGTTGGCTCTGATCGTTGGTGGATCAAAAATACTCCCCATGGACTTACACCTATCGGGAGAAGGACCCGACAGCGACAAGACTCCATCTCTTTGCGACTACGATACGTTCGCCCTCTTGATGTTGGCTGGCATTGCGGGCTGTTCCACTATAATCTCCATACATCGATCAACCACAAGCTGATCCCAGTGCTGCTGTTTTGCTTTCGAGTTTTCCGTGGAAGCCTTCAACCCACATCTACTTTTGGACATACCGGTACCAAATGCCAGGGTGATGATAGGTCAGCGTACGAACTCTTGAAGAACAGGTCTTTGGTGTCAGCAGACGATGAAGAAGCTGGCTGCAGGGTGAACGACACGGATTTTACGGAGCGCAACTCGCAGATAATCGGGACTCATGGATAATCATTCAGTCCATTTCCCATATTGCCGTGCGCTTGTCATTCGGTCACTCGCCATGCCTGCGAACTATGCCAACACGAAGCGAACTCTTCTGCACACCAGAATCGATCGCAGTTACGAGCCCACGACGTGTCTAGAGGTCGTCCTCAGCATGTCTAAAGAGCCTTTGGACGACGTGAAAGATCTCACTTTTGGCTCTCAAATTGCACCTGAGACTAGCAAGGCTTTTGTCACCATTTACACAAAACACGAAAAGGCAGAGACAGAAAAGCTCAAAATGAGCACAGGTGCAGACAAAGTCATAAAGCTACCGTTTGTCGAGATAGAGGGAGAAACATACCTACATCACATCATGAGCCGATGGAATAGCCTCGCAAAGCATACCGTATATCTCCAAGCTGCCGAGCGTTTCTCTCGGAATTTGTATGCGCGTTTGGAAAGACATTTCGATCTTGTGAAGACTGTGGCGACCAATTCTACTGGAAGGACAACGCGCGATTGTTCCCGAAGTATCACGCTGAAATCTACGGAGTACAACTCAACTGTCTGCGGAGACATCCTACTCAGCTACAAGGGCGCATTCATGGCATCAGCTGCGCGTACACGTGGCATGAACAAGGTCATCTACGACGAACTTCGGCAGGCCTTCACTGACGAGAACAGCTGGGATGCACTTCAGATTTGCAATACAGAGTCTTCGGACATCCGATGGGATGACAAGGGGCTGTAACAAATCCTGTTCCACCCACCCCAACACAGTATGGTGCAGCTAGGACAAATTTGTTAGGCAACCTCACATATAAAAAGTGTTTGTAAGCATTTGTGAGCTATATCGATAGTGTCGTGTTGTTGTTGTAGATACCTGAAGCTCACAATATAACCGGTTAGATCACGATATAGATGATGAGGTATACGAGATATCAAATGCACGGACACTCGTGTGCGGCAAAACCCTTGTTCTGATTCCATGTATAAGACAAAACTAAGCTCTATTGAAGTAAAAGACGACTCCATATTATCCCTGTCATCCCGTCGGATGTGCGAAGACGCTGTACAATAGAAAGAAAGTGTAGTCTTTTGTATCAGTGCTCCGGCATAAGAGTTGGGTGGAAGGGCCCATCCTTGATGAGTGAATAGAGGCTGGGTGGCAACGTTACCAACTTGTCGGTGTTTTGATACCACCGAGACCAGTCGAACGCATGGAGTTGATGGAAGATGACCCACAATGGCGGGGGTCTTGGGGAACGAGCCCCATACAAACTACTCGATCCAATGACGGTTCGAAGATATGGCTTGTGACGCGTTGTGAGCACATTAGCCATTTCGATCCCTAATTACAGCCTTTCTGAGCTGCCCCTGTGTCGTGATCCAGAAGTGTTTGAAGATGTCGAAGTATCAGAGAAAGGAACAGCTGGGCACAGGGGACGGTGTTCCAGCGCTAAACTGAAACAGCAACGGGTTGAGAGCAGGGGCTACTAAAATGCTCTAGCGCGCCTTCACGTGATAATACCTCCCCACTTCTTCCCGATCAAGCCTTGCGAGAGATGCACATCATCCCTGTTGCGAAACCTGCATAACGCTTAGAGGCTAGAGCCTTGGACGTGACTCGACACACTGTCCATCTGCCATGTCGAACATCCTCTCCTTCTGTGAGCCCCAGCCCTTGCTGATACCAGATCCATCACTGCTTTTGCGCCTCGTCTATGATCAGCCTGGCCTGATTTTCCATACCTCAGATCTCGCGCACAAAACCACCTTCAATTCGCAGTCAACGTCGGCGCTCTAGCCGCGACCTTGACGACTGGCGTATTATGTCTACAGTGCAACGAAAATCAGGGAGCAAGAACCTACCGATTGCTTCCAATGGCAGCTTAGAAGAGCTTTACACGTCACGCCAAAGCCAACTGTTTAGAGAGCTCGAGGTGCTACTTGAGCTCACCCCAAGCACCTTCAGCTCAAGGTTGCTAGCTTTACCGATTCATATTCGGTGCCTTATTTTTGACTATGTCTTGCCTGAGATATCTGGGCCTCGACCCGAACTGCACACATGTCTGTGGGGCGCGGATATGGTCAATGGAGAGCCATGGCGGCATGATATTTTTGGCTACGGATCCTCCGTTGCAAGCGAACATCGATTACAACCAAAGCTCCTCCTCATCAACAAACAGATCCGATCAGAATTGCTGCAAAACTACTTTCGCCGGAGCAAGCTGACGTTGCATGCCGAGTTGCGAAACACTCGAGTCAACAATGGCCATTTCGACTTCTCGCCACACATCTTGCAATTACCCATGCTGAAGCATGTGACCCACATCAGGTTCTACATCGAGTGGAACTACACAATTACGAACCATGTGTTGAAAGAAGTGCGGCTATTGGATCAGGTGCGCATGACCGATAACCTCCTAGAAGCCATGGACGAAATCATCACCCCACTGCAAGCCGTTGAGACTATCGAGCTCTCCGTTCTCTTCTTTTGGAAACACCGTTCCGGCAAGCTGTACAGCTTGTCTATGCAGGACTTGTTTGATCTAGAAGATATATTCAAGTGCTACGCTGAAGACCGATGGCTGCAGATATTGCGAAAAAATAAAACCTCGGGTACGTCACTCAATCCTTCGGCTGGTGTGAGCTACAAGCTATCGAGTGAGAACAAATGCACTGGAAAGAGTGGGGGCATGGAGATTTTCGTCAGTCAAGACTTGGGTGAAGCCATGGGTCATCGAAGACAGAGCAGTGTCGACTTCTATGGAAACTATGGAATATCGGATCCTTTGCCGCAGCCCTGCTACAGGCATGGTGTCATGATCTAGAACGCGTAAACGACGGCAGTTCTGCAATTGTTCAAAAGTCTATCGATAATAGGTCACATTGAGATGGAGGTCAGAAAAAAGTCGTCAGCACTTGGTCTAAGTCTTGGCCCGTCTTACACGACGAAAACAAAGCGACCTCTGGATTGACCTGTCTCAATTCGTGTTCGCGACTGCCTGGGCTCTCCGCCAACAGATCCACGCACATTTATGACGTCATCGGCACCTCAACCCATTTCAGTCAACGAGCCTGCAAATGGTATAATTTTCGAAAGCTCGTGTGTACATTAAGCAATCAAAACAGACTGCATACCTCACAAGATCAACCGATCCCCACCAATGAATATTACCATGGCATCGACCAGCCTACCCGAGAACAATACCGCATTGACATATACACAACCATCATCGCAACCTCACCTCACACATACACCTCTTCCCAAGCCCGGCCCCAAAGATATACTCGTCAAAGTTCACGCTGCAGCCATCAACCCCGTCGATATCCAGCTATGGGGTAATCCTGTAATCGGCTGGCTCGCAGGCAAGAAAGAAAAAGGCATTGGACGCGACTACTCTGGCGAAATCGTAGCCATTGGCGAGGAAATGCAGAACAGCGGGAAATGGAACGTTGGCGATGAAGTTTACGGGTTGTGCAACCGAGCAACGGCAGAAGGCACATTCACGCAGTATCTGAGCATCGTACCGGGAGAGCCTTTCGCAAGGAAGCCCAAGTCTTTGAATCACCAAGAAGCTGCTACTATTCCTTTGGTCGTACTGACTGCGTTTGCGTGTCTGGACTGGCTACCTACCGAGTCGCAAAGCCCGAATGAGAAGCGTCGCATTGTCGTGTCTGGTGCGAGTGGTGGCGTAGGAACATGGTGTGTGCAGCTTGCGAAGAAACTGTATGGTTGCCGTGTCATTGGCATATGTTCAGAACGCAATGCCGAGTTTGTGAAAGAGTTGGGTGCAGATGAAGTGATTGACTATGGCAAGCAGGATGTTGCGAAGACACTTTTGGATGGACGGCCGGGTGGGAAGAAATATGATTTGTATATTGATTGTGTAGGTGGGACAGAAATGTTCAATCATTGGGTATGTTCTCTTCTCATGTCATGCATCATCTACCTCGACAAAGCTGACTCTACCCCAGACTGAACTTTTGCATACGTCTGGCGCATACATCACGATCGTGGGCGACAAAACCTCTCGCATTGCCATGGGTGGACCAGCGACATACTTGACTTACCCCTCACAAGTCCTACGCCATATTAGAGGGTACATGTTTGGGCCGCGATACGCAAATGTGATCTTGTACCAACGAAGCGAGCTGTTGGAACAAGTAGCAACTATGGTGGATGAGGGTAAGTTCAAGGTCATTGTGCAGGACGTTGTCAAGGGGATATTGAGCGAATCGGGACACGAAGAGGCTTGGGAGAAGATGAAGGAGTACATGGTCGGAGGAAGGGTGAGAGGCAAGATTGTCGTTGATATTGCATGATATATCATTGCAGGAGTAGACGCCAACTCAACATAATACAACACTTAGCACTCAAGACTCATCAGCCTTGTCTTCTAGGCAAAATGGTTGTCCAATGTGTATGTGGTAAGCAGGATGTTTCCACGTCTTCACCTCTCTCTATTAAAACGGGAACAGTCATAGCCGTGAAACTTCAGTGAGCTGTCAGTTTCGTAGATCGTGATGATCAATCTTGCATTTTCGGGAACTGTATCTTCTTCCCTCGCGTCAATTTCCCCGAAAATCCATGGCCCGTCACCTGTTGTGCATGCCGCCCGCCAATGAGTTCTTGCATTTGCATGCTGTCAATCTATCAATCGAATGCCGTGGCAGTACCACACCCTCTAGCCTCCAACGCAGTCATCGAGACAAACATACACACATATAGTCTAGGTCAAATCCGGACCTCATATCCCTAAATCCATCGACCCGGCACATGTACCTAACCTCAACACATCCGTCTCCCCCAACACCCGCCGCGATGCACATGCATGCACGTACAAATACCTTCCGCCCTCCCCCCGATGTATGTAACACACACATCCCGCGTCACACATTCCATCGCACAGCACCCATGAAAACGCACCACATGCGACGAATGACTAGGCCGCCGCACATATTCACCGTCGGCGTCGCAGCGTAAGTCGTCTGGGTTCTTGCGCGCACTGCGAATGGACTTGACGACGTGCCCGAGCAGATATCGACCATGTTATTTTCTGGCAAGGGGCGGTTGTAACAATTGCTCCGGTTCGGCGAGGCAGCATCGAATGTGTGTCACGGTACGACCATAGCCTGGAGGTGCGCCAAAAGAGGGAAAAGAATGGTTTGATCGGACTAGAGAACATTGTTCCGTGTACCGCACTAACTAGGCATGTCGAGCAACCTGTCGCGCACGGCCTATGCCACAAAGTCACTGCGGGTCGCCACGCGATGCGTGCAGCGTCTAGCCTTGCTCCACAACACGGCACGCGATGGAGAGTAGACCGTGCGCGATGGTTTGCGAACGCCTCGAACATGCGATTCGCAAGCCCTTTCACATGAAAATTTGGAGTTCCGGTACTCCCGTAATCTAGGTGTCTGCCATAGTAGAAACCAAGCCCGTGGGCCGTCAGTCCCCCTTATGCCGGCCACCGTTCCAGCCATGCGACCACACCATTCGAGCTATTTTTATCCAGGCCGGCATCAAGGGTAGGCGTTTCAGATTGCGAGACGCCCCTCGTGGCCCGGCGTGGCGTGGAATCAGCAAGCAGCGCGGCGCACCCACGGGCTACAGCCCATGTTGTGTGGCCTGTCGTGGTTAGTTTCCCGGATCATGTCCCCCAAAATTCATCTCAAACCCATACTCCCTCCTCACTTCATTAAACCCACGTGGCACTACTGTACCAAACTCCCTCATCCCGCGACGCGACCGGCTGCTGCCCAATCTGTTATTTGCTTATTGAATCTTTTGCCATCATCATGAAGCAGGCGACGTTACGCGACGCACAGCGCTAAAGTGTGCACTTGTTCGCTTGTCAATTTGGAAGCCGCGCAAAGTTGGCAATCGGTGATTATCGGCAAGGGACACAAAACGGTCTTCTGCTGCGGTGGCCATGGAGAGTTTCCATCGGGGCGATGCGACATCTGAGCGTGTGAAGATTGGATGGGCTCGAGGCAAGGGCATTTCGAAGAAAAACCCAAGACTGGGCAAGGTGGCTGAGAGCTTGCAGAGCCGGCTGATTGCGTCGTTCGGGGTGGTGAGGAAGAGAGAGGTCCGGGCGGGATTGTCACCAAAGTCGTCCAGGTACGTGTGGAGCTGTCTGTATCGAACCGAGACAGGATGCTGATCATGATGCGGTAGTGCTTTTCTCGAAGCCTTGTTTCGCTTGCCAAACGAGCTTCATCTTGACATTCTGCGCGAATTATGCGTCGCAGATGTTTTATCGTTGCGACGAACTTGTCGCGTCTTGAACGATCTGGTCACAGGTAATGCATCTCTGCTCGTCCGACATTGGGTGAGGAGTCGTCTTGGTGACTTGCATCTCCGTCTGTACCCTACGCCACAGCCCAATGCGGCAGACTTTTCGTTCCTGCTTGCGATGCGGCGGCGTCACATTGCATCCATCAGGCTCACCCGACAGCTTGCCGATGACGTGGTGGGGGATCCCCTAGAGCTACAGTGTCCGCGGCAAAGACAGCTGTGGACGTCTGCGTACGAGCGAATGATGCCGCTCGTCTTTGGCGTTGGCTTCTTCCTGGACGAGCATCGAAGGCTACTTCTGGAAAGGGATCTTGGACGCATCCGGCCACGCTCGCACATTGGCTACAACGTGTGTACGACCAGTAGTATCACCGATCAGGAGATACAGATCATGAAGAAGCTGGACCCGCCACTGCGATTGCAGTACTTTTACATGTATTGCTTCATTGTGCAGGTCCTGACGCGGAAGTTGCGACCATCAAGTCGTACAGGCCCAGTGGAAAAGTTTCTGCGAGGGTGGTTGAGTCAACCTGCTTGTGCCGAAGACGTTGCGTTCTTTATTGTGCTCGGAGGCATAGGGCAGATTGCCAAGCTACTCGCTCGTCCCAAGTATAGTGAACGTCGTCGCTATCTGCATGCGTTCCGAACGCACATGTCGCCTCACACCAGCAAGTGTTGGAGACGGCATTGGAGGGACATTGGCGTGGTTTCTCCTGCTCTGCTCGACGACCTCCCATGTACCAAGATTGGTATTACGCAGCTCGACCAAATCTGGCGGCCACTGATGGCACAAATGATGCATCCAGGCAGCCGGGAGTTCTCCGAGCAGGAGAGGAGCTGCTACGAAGAAGTGACGGTATCGAATAAGTTCATCAACGAGATCATGGGATACGACATATTGCGGAGTCGGCCTGCGAACGGCGGCGAATCAGATGACGAGTAATGCACACTGGCGGGTGGGTGGTCGTGGTAGTTGACAACACTGGGAAGTTCGGGCTGGGCACGGATTACTCAGCGGAGATTGCCGAGGAAGATTTGGAGGACGGCGTGACAGAGTGGGTTGGGCCGAAAGGCGGTGCGTGCAGCGTTGTCAGGTGCAAGGGCATGCCACATGCGGCGTAACTGTGGAGTGGAAGCGGGCCCAATGAGACGCAAGTGATTGTAGCGGTCAAGAGCACAACCGTGGCCCCGTATCCAAGTGCCGCAGCCGATTCACCGCGTCGCCGGTCTTGAGTCTTGACATGCGCCTGGAGTGCCGTTCTAGCGCGAGCCAGCACCAGCCGCCTTAAATCCTGCCCGCGACCGGAGCCGTCAGCCCCGAGACCACCCACCATCCACCTTCCACCTGAGACCGTCTCTGGCGACCTTCTGCACCGCACCGCATCATGAGGCCGTGAGAGTGCGCGCAGCCGAGCAACATGGACTTTACGGTGCGTGTCCGCGCGCCTCTATTCCCCGACCACCCACGGCTAACACGCCCCCCACCCGCAGATCTCGCTCGCACACTTCTGCGAGATCCACGGTCCCACGTCCATCATGTGCACCCAGGCCTCCACCTTGCCCTGCACCTCCTGCAACCCATGCGCCACCCCTCTCTCGGAAGAGCCGCACTCGGCGACCTCGTACACCGGCCTCTATCGCCAGCCCGCGACCCTCCCGCTGGGCACCCACCGGCCACGCCTCGCCTCGCCCTTCGACTCTCCCCCCACCAGCCCGCGCTCTCCCCAACACAACAACCCGTACTTCCCCAGCTATCCCGCGTCTTCCGAGAGCCGCTCTGCACCACGCCGGCCCAGCACCGTCCTCGACTCCGACCCTGATGTCTGCGACAACTGTCGCATGCTAGTCCCCAACAAGTACTGCGAGAAGCTGCCCAACGGCGCGCCTGGCAGCCCCACCAAAGACGGGCGCGGACGCAACGGCAGTCCCGTGCTGCGGACCTCCCAGAACGTCCCGGTGCGCCGCCCTCAACACTGTGATGATGTTAGTAGCACCGACTCGTCCGACATGTCGGACACGGACCAGTCCACGTCCTACGAGAGCGCCGACTCTGTCCCCCCTTCGCCCATGCGCGCCTCGCGGGGGATGCATACCCACACCCTCAACTATGTTTCCACGAGACAGCCCTTGTCGCCCACCACATACTCTTTGTTGCGCCGCTCGTGTATTCGCACCCTGTCCACCGAGGTTCTGCCTTCGAGTAAGCCGTCTGGCCCTCTCATCTTCGGAGACTGGGTTGCCGGACACACCATCGCCTATGTCTTCCGCCTGAAAGACCCTCGATCACGGGGAGCGAAGCGGACCTATGCCCTGATAGCAATGGCTGGTCGGGACTGTCGGAGGGCTACCAAGGCCATGGTCAAGATCCTCGAGATGTTCGAGAACATTGCCAACCGGATCATCGCATTGGCCGAGAGCGTCTTGGAGCGGGAAACCGCCGCTTCCCAGAACCCGTCGCGTCCTGTCACGGCCATCCCCACCACGCCGCCTTTTGGGACTTCGGCATCATCCATGCCACCGCTTCTGTCTCCGCGGCAGGACCGGTCCTTCTCCTCGGCATCCAGCCCCCCCATACGCAACATCACCCCAGTGTCGTCGTTCTTGTCGGCCAAGAGAGTCGACCCGGATGGATTTCCTCGCGTGTCTCGAGACGTGATGAAGGCAAAGAGCTTGATTGAAATCGTCGGACAAGAGTACTTCTTCGCCGAACTGCACGCCAACTTCTCCAGCATCCTCAACATGCTCATCAAGATGTACGGCTGAAGCAACTCCCGCACATGCTTTGCCTTACCCATACGTTTTCCATTCTCTGTCGTGTCTTACAACTCCATTATTGTCCTGCGTTAAGCGACTTCCTTCTCTTGCACGTCATGCGTTTGAGCAATGGCGTTTAGGGCGGTGTTTTACTTTTTCCCAATGTCCATTGGCTGCCTGACGGTATGGCAACGGCCGCTGTTGTTTCCTGGCTTCCCTCAACGTGGAGCCAGCTTGATACCCATTTCGAGATACCCTTGTCTCATTTCATTGATGGCCATGATGGTATACGTTAGATTGGTGACCGTCTTGTGGTGAGGCTGCGAGAAGTCACCATGTGGACGGCCCGCTGGACTTGTAGGCTCTCGCAACTCGATGGCGTGACGATTGCGAGGTATGAGGTGATCAAAGGTGATTGCTTTTCTACCATCTTAGTACATAAAAAGAATGTATCCGGTACCCTTGATACTTTGTAGTCATAACACGTGAAAAAACATGCTTAGTGAGGTGCTCATCGTGTAGCAAGCAGCGCAAGCCTCACTTTGTCACGCCGGTACTCTTCCACACCATCCATCACGGTGTCTAAGAAATACATGTCCATGTAAATGCAAGAAGAAAAGCAAAAAGTCTCCTCCTCAGAAAGAAAGCGTCCTTCCATTGCACGTTTTTTTTTTTTTGGCATAGAAATCAACCCATTTGTCGCCTGCACAAGACAGTGCAGTGCTTCCGGCACACAAAGCACAGACACGCGGAAATGGACATGCCGTTTGCAGCTTAGCGCCGCGCTTCAAAATACCCTTGTTGGGCCTCTCACCTTTGGTCAATATACCCGCGCTATGACCACACTGCAGAGGTGGATGGTCATAGCGCGAGTAGCAAGAGCATAGCATAGCATAGCATAGCATAGCATAGCATAGAAAACCTTTTCCCTACCTCGCGCGGAACTGTGTGCATATACATACAACCATAGATTGACAAGAAGGGTAATGTACCTTTTTTTTTTTTTTTTTTCAACTTGGCTTCGAACCTGAGTTGTTTGGGGTTCAATGTCTTGCCGTTTCGATCACGCTAACATGTTGCCTGCTCCAGGATGGTTGGTAGCTGGCTGCTACATACCCCTGCGCTGGCGAGTCGAGCTTTGATGACTTGCGTGCGTTATCCTGGGGGGGGAGGAGGTGGGCTTTGTGTGCGTGGGCAGGGTTTGGATGGCCATGGTTGTAATGATGGGGGACATTGACACAAGGCTTAGCAAGAAGAAGTCAAGTATTACTTGAGAATTGTAGATGGGTGTACTCCGTAGATTGTCTGCAGCTTCGTGGGATGATGACATTTATTGTGACAATGATCAGGCAGGTATGTGTTTTGCGAGCGTGTCAAAGAGCAAAAGTCGTGTGTACTAACTACCGCGGCGTCCTCTTCATACTACAGTTTCTCATTGGAATTTCAAAGCCTGAGTTCAATATGAGTTCACAATGTCAGGGCAATAAGGATACTGTTGACAAGGGTCTGGAAAGCGCCGAAAAGAAGTTCGGTGGCTCCGTGGGCCAGAATCCCGAGAAGGACCGTGGTGTGAACGAGAAAATCGTACGTTGATAGTTAAGAGTGGTTAGTCGGGCGCATATACTGACTGCTGCACAGACCGACGGCGCACGCGGTGCTTTGGAGAAGGCTAGTGGAAAGGATGTACCGGACAAGGTTTCGAACTAAATTCTGACATACGGGGATGTCAATCTGCTGGATAACAAAGTACTGAACGTATTCGACCTTTTCGTCAGGCTTACTCTGCTTCTGTGACTAATATGCGTGCTTGACAAAGCCAATCAAAACCTACTTCATAATTCGATAGACCTCGCTCAGCCGCTACAGCATCAACAGGACAGAGCTTATGACGTCACCACACGCAACACCAAGCAGGCCAAGGTACAAGCTCCCGAAAGCCAAGTTTTCTTGCAGACCAGCTTTCCTGGGTCCATTCGATGCAGTTCTAAATAGAGAACACATGCAAACTGATCCCCAGTTCATCGTGAGCGCAGTGAAGGTCGTTGTCCTAAACAAGAGTAAAATTCGTGCCTGATAGAGAACAATGACACGCCGCTTACATCTGCGTCGTCATCACTCTTACTTGATCCCTAATGCTACCAAGAAAACCCCAAGACTTTACCCATTGAGCACTCGTCATGTATACCGACTACTCATCCGCGCCACCGCAACCAAACAGCCACACGGAGTTGCACCCGCAAGACAAGAACGACTCTTTCATTCGCACGAGGCTTCCGGCATGCGGGACTGCTGACATCTTCCAATGCCATTTGCCAGGGCTTATATATACGAGCAAGACATGCAAGATAATCATGTTATGATGCACTTTCCAACATCCCACATCACGAAGAAGACGGAGAAATGCAAGGCGAGTGTAGATTCGGAGGTAGGGGACGACGAGATTCTGAACATTGCGAGGACGAGGCCAAAGTCAAAGGAGCAGAAGAAGAAGAAAAAAGCCCACCCAACAGACCACGACACAATCAACACAGCAGGACACAAACATGGCTCGACACCACCGCGGAAAGACCGTCCATCGCACAAACCGTGCGTCATTCCCCAATCCCATCCCACAACTTCCCCATCAAACACACACAAAACACACCACCGACTAATACCAACCCCACAGCCCTCCAACCACCCACCCCAGCACTACCACCGCCCAACCCCAACCCCAAAAGACTCAAATCAAACCCCCGCCACCCCCGCCCCGCCGAAGCGCGCGCATCAAGACTTCAATGCACGTCGTGGCAAACACGTGGACGAAATGCAGGCCGTACGTCGAGCGCATCAACGGCACCATGATGCCGCTCGAAGCGCAGGGCACCAGGGGTCAAGAAGTCGAGGCAGGAGCGGGAGTGAGCTAAGTAGGTTGGGGGAACAGGGTGGGTACAGGGAGAAGTAGATGGGGTAGGAGAGGTGTGACGCAGGGAGAAGGGTACTTGGAGAGAGAGAGAAGCGTGTGCAAAGGAAAAGTGGACGACGTGGCGGTGATGAAGGAGGGGGAGATGATAAGACTGGAAATTTTGGCGTTTTGCTGGTACTACGAAGCCAATGTTTGCAGTGTAATTGGCTTGCGACACGCACATGCGACATGAGCTGCACGAGCTTACGCTTTGGTGACGCCTAACTTGGTTGTATTGCCATGTCATCGTCTTCGACAGCATGAAACGACATGTCTCGGATCGTCTCTCTATCCCGCCAACTCGACTCTGTGTCGAAGTAATTTTCTTGCTTCAAGATATGTCAACATCTCCAAGCCCAGTTCGTCCAGCACATCTGTTGCGGCTTGGTTATCCGCAAAGAGTCGCTTTTCAACCTCCCAGAGGCCCAGGGTTACACCATCAGACGTGGTGCCATTGTCTTGCTCTTGTTGTGGAGGAGGGGCTGAATTGTCTCTAGCGCCCCATGCTCCCCAATCCTCATCGCCACCAATGGCTCCCTCGTCGCTTGCAGCCTGGTCTTTGCCCTCTTTTACGGGCAGCCCAACGAGCTGAGCGCCCTCGAGACACCTCCTCAAGCCCGTTTCGGCAACGCCCGGACCTACTTGTTCGTTGACGACGCGACAGATGGCAGCCAGATCGGCGTGCAACTGGGCTGCGCCCGCCGTCGAAAAACGGTATCGGGTAAGCACGTTGTCCCAAAGAGTGCTGGAAACGGAGGCGAGAACAGCTCGGGTGATGCGGCGTAGTGGCGCCGAGGCGAGCGCACGGGACAGGAAGCCCAACGTGGTACCTAGATGAGTGAGAAGTGAGTCGATCTCTGCCGTGGGCGACAGATTGGCGGGAGCCGAGGCTGCGGGGCCGGTGAGGGTAGCCCAGGGATTGCTGCGAGGAGGGAAAAAGTAAGTATGCCGTCTTCAACGCTGGCATTGCCTCTTTCGGCCACTTACATTTGATGGTACGGCCGCAGCGCCTGGCGGACATTGCTGTTCAACGTGTCGACAATAATCTTCTCACTGCGGTCGCGGAGGCGCGCGTACCACGAGGCGGTTTCGTCAAAGAGGGCACCGCCGTCACCGTCTTCGCCAACCGACTTTGACGTGCGCTCGGCGACGTCGGCTACAGACATGCCACCAATACTGTTCTCTTGGCGAGCACGATCTTGCAGCCCCTCCCAGATGTCCAAGAAGAACTGCCGCATTTAGCCTTTGTCACACGAGATCTGCCACTACGGCACGCAGTGATTCCCTACCACATCGTCGCTCCAGTCCCGCATTGCCTTTTCGAGATAGTCTGCGCTGCCGTACGTCTTGCACAGGCGCTCAAGTCCTTGGACGCCAAGCAGCCTCTCCTGTTCCTCTTTGGTGACGCCACCCATTGCACGACCCAAGGCTGTGGTCATGGTCAGATAGGCCTCGAGATTGCTTAGCAGTTTCTCGTGGTATTTGTCGAAAATGGCAATTTGAATGTCGATCAAAAAGGTCAGCTTCTGGCTGAAAGAAGTCAGGGGTCTGTATCGATCTGCGGGCTAAATCAGCCATTGAAGCCGGACTGCAGCAGGCGAGCATACCAGTTATGGTCTCCAGCAGGTCATTGACGCGGATCGCTCCCTTGGTCGGCTTGGTAGCTTTGGGATCGACACTCTCATAGTCTAGATGGCCAAAGTCCGAGGCTTCCACGATGCTTTGGTATCGCGCCAATGCAACTGTTTGCACAGATCAGCTTCCAAGAAGTGTGCTTCGGGTGATGTGAAGAGCACTCACAGTCCTTTTCGACCTGCAGCCAGCGGCCGAACCAATCATCTTGCACCAGGAATTCCCAGGACAATCCTTTCCAGCCGTCGACTCCATAGCCGCCATCGTAACCCCAGTGATCCCTGATGGTACTGTCGAAGCTCATGACTTGGTGGATGAGGTGGCTGAGGAGCTGGGGTTGGCCGGCTACCTTGGGTAACAGGGAGCGGATCTTGCATCTCAGCATGGGCAGCAGGGCAGTGACGAAGGCTGACATGGCGTCGATGTAGACCGGGTTGAGCGCCAGATGTGTTCCACGGAATTGCCTGAGGAGTACAGGTTGCACATGGTCGGTCACAAATGCACTGTAGTCGTTCAAAAGCGAGGTAATGTGGGCGAGGAAAAACTCTGGCCTATCGATGCGGTTGGTGGGCCTGTCCCCCTCGAAGTGATAGCGGAAACGCAGCTCCAAGGGTCGCACAAGCACTTGGAGCGGGAAAAGCACTGGCGGAAGCTTGATCTTGTCTCCCGGCCCGCTGGCATAGCTCATGTCCTGCAGCTCGGGCATCTGCAGATGGAGCAGATGGAGGGTGGCCGCGTCCCATTCGTCGCGCAGGTGGCCTGGGATGCTTGCTGTGGGCGTGGGCCAGTGGATTTTGTCGAGGACGCGCTCGAGGTTGGACGCGAAGGCATCGAGCAGCTTGGCGCGCAGGCGCTGTGTGGTGCTGGCGACGTGGTGGAGCAGGTGGGGGGCGGCGCCCTCGGCGGCGGCCTGCAGACGGGCCAGGCGGGTGTGGAGGGCGCGCAGGTGCCTGTACGGCTGCAGAGCCGCTGCGCCGGAAGTGGGGAGCTGCGTCTGGGCGTCGCACCGGAGGGCATGCACGTCGCGCAGCAGCTGGACGTAGCTGCTCGCGACATGGAGGCGGTGGAGGCGGTCCAGCGCCGTGTCGAAGCGCGGGACGGCGGCGTCGGACGTGTCGCTGGCGGCGACGACGCGCAGCCGGCGGTCCACGTCGGCCTGGCGGGTGTGGAAAGCGGCTGCCTGGTGCTGGAGCTGCGCGGCGAGGGCGTGGGCGCTCTGCTTGGCGGCGGCGAGGTCTCTGTGGGCGGCGTCGACCTGCTGCTTCAGGAGCCGCTGCTGGGCGGTGATGCTGGCCAGCAGGGCGTCGAGGCTGGCCGTGTCGAGGTCCGGCGCCGTCTGCAGCTTGTCGTCGAGGTAGCCGGCGACCCTGTCGGCGTCGGCCGTGTCGTCCATGGGCGCCGTTGGGGGCTCCGCGGGCGAGGGTGGTGTGGTGAAGTACTCCATACTAGCGGTGGCGGCCATGCGCCGCCCGATCCACAGAGCCGATCTGCTTCATCGCGCAGGGGCCACAATCGTGCGTGCCTTCGCACTCCATGATTGTATCCGTATCCGTGGCCGCACCTACCGAGTGCTCCGGACCGCTGCTGATTCACGGCCGCATCTGCTGAGAATCTGCTGCCGCCCTGCCCGCCCGTCCTTCATCCCTCCCCACCCCCCATCGGCCTGTCCAGCGCCCTCTCGCGCGTGGGGCTTAGCCGAGACCGTTTGAACTTTCTGTCCCCCCCACCCAGCATGCCCAAGCAACACAAGAAGCGCGGCCGGCGCGAGGACCACAAGAAGCGCAAGCGCGACGGCGACGACGGCGACGACGCCTCCAAGCGGCTCAAGAAGGACGACCATGTCGAGTCCGTCGAAGCCGGCGACGCTTTCCGCGACGAAGCCGTCGACGTCACCCGGCCCGGCGCCCTGCCCTACTACGGCCTGCTCGACGACGACGAGCAGGAGTACTTCAAGCGCGCTGACGAGATGCTCGAGCTGAATCAGTTCGAGCACCCCGAGGCCCGCGCCCTGTTTCTCGACAGCGTGTACAAGGAAGCCGACGGCAAGGAGCTCAAGATTGCCAACAGCCAGTCGTGCTCGCGCCTGCTGGAGCGCCTGATTCTTCTGTCCTCGCCCCACCAGCTGAAATCCCTGTTCCAGAAACTCAGCGGACAGTACATGCACCGAACGCGCCTTCCTGTCTCGAATCCACTAACTCCCGTCGCAGCTTCCTCAACCTCGTTCAGCACCGCTTCGCCTCCCACTGCTGCGAGGCCCTCTTCGTCCACGCCGCACCCGTCGTCACCCTGGAGCTCGCCGAACCGCACACGCCACCATCGTCAGACCCCAATGCCGTCTTCGTCTCCATGGAGAGTCTCTTCGTGTCCACCCTGGCCGAGCTAGAACAGCACCTGGGCTACCTCATGACAGACCGCTTTGCGTCACACGTGCTGCGGGTCCTGCTGGTCGTGCTCTCCGGCGCGCCGCTCGACAAGGAGAACAAGAACAAGTCTGTTTTGCAGAGCAAAAGAAAGGAAAAAGTGGGAGTCGCAGGCGCGGAACGAGGCCAAGACTGGGTCCTGGAGAAACGCCCGGTTCCTCACTCTTTCTTGGAAGCTTTGGAGAAGATGATCAACGCCAGTGCCGCCACGCTCGACTCACAAAACCTGCGTCTTCTCGCCACACATCCGCTTGGAAACCCGACACTGCAACTTCTTCTCAAGCTGGAGCTGGCTCATTTCGGCAAGTCCAGAGCCAAGGACGAGAATTCCATCATCCACAAGCTCCTGCCAGACGACCCGATTGCCCAAGGCACCGAAAGCGCGTCCTTCATCAACGGCCTTGTCTACGACCCCATCGGCTCTCGGCTCCTAGAGACCATCATCGAGAGCGCGCCTGGTAAATTGTTCAAGTCCATCTATTCGGAATTTTTCAAGGAGCGCATGGGTAGCCTAGCTCGCAACGAAATCGCTAGCTATGTAGCTGGCAGGATCCTGGAGAGATTAGGCAAGGACGACCTCGAGGAGGCCATGAGTCAAATTGTCGACCAGATCCCAAATTTAGTAGAACGCAACCGGACGGCTGTCATCAAGACGCTGATCGAACGATGTGTGGCTCGACATGTCAATACCTCGCCTATCAAAGCACAACTCGAGACGGCATACGGTGGTGCCAATGGTTTCGAGGTGACCCGCATGCTCAGAGTAAGCGAGGGCCCGGTCGAAGACGGAAAGCAAAACGGCAAACACGATCATTCACCAGAGAAAGTTCATGGGTCCTTACTCGCACAAACAATGATGGCAGTCGACGGATCTCTCGGCGATCTTGTCTTCGACTCGCTCGCCCGACTTTCTCCAGAACTCTCGGTACAGCTAGCGCGTGACCCAACAGCCTCGCGAACCCTTCAAGCAGCTTTGACCGCTGAACATGCGTCGGTCATTTTCCGTCGTAAGATGATACAGCAGTTCTATGGTCATGTCGGCGAGCTGGCTCTCGATCCCGCTGCTTCTCGCGTCATCGATGCGATCTGGAACGGCACACATGGCCTTGCATTCATTCGCGAGCGTATCGCTGAAGAGCTTGCCGAGAATGAAAACTCGCTTCGTGAATCTTTCGTTGGCCGTGCGGTCTGGCGCAATTGGCGCATGGATCTGTATAAGCGAAAGAGAGGGGACTGGGTCAAGCAATCCAGGAACACCGCTGGTAATGATGGATTCCAGTCTTTCCCTGAGAGCAACGGCGACTCTTCAACTACACCGCCGCACCGCCAGAGTCATGCTCAGAACCAAAGAGGTGGCAAGCATCTCAGCGCGATTGAGCTAGCGCGGCAAAGGCATGCAGCCAAAGCTGCAGAAGCAAGGAACAAAGACGCGCAGGACGAAAAGAAGAGTAGGAAAGAAATGAGCGCGAGCAGCGCTGGTAGCGATAAGGACAAAGAAAAAGCAAGTCTTGTGGCGCAATAGCAAGCAAGTGAGCTTTGCTGGTGTAAAACTTTTCTTTTGTCAGGCATGGCACAAGGCGTTGTTGTGGGGTATATCTTCCCCAATTGGTTCATCTAGATACCTCTGAAGCATGTCAAACGAAACACCGAGCACGTTCTACCTTTCATTATTGCAGATAACTTTGAATCCATCAAACAGACCTCGCTTGTATACCTTTGCCAGGTCTCGTTCTGTCTAGCTGTTCGGGTCTATTCTTGCGCAACGTTTGTTTCTGTGTTACCAGACATGGAGAGACGGCAAGCATCGTGTAGTTTCCTGCCTACTTCGAGCACATCCTGTAGGAAGGATGACTGATGACTCAACTTTTCCTTCTCATAACGTATTAGACTTTGCGCTAGAGCCGCCGAATATCTACCGCGTTTGTTCTGCCATTCGCTTTTGTTCACCCAAAACATTGAACAGCAACTTCTGGGACTGAATCTCATCATTATACGAGCATATTGTTACAACCATGCCCGCAACCAATGGACACACATCTGGCGAGGCAGAGGCACCCCTCAATCGCGCGGACGAAGTCAAAGACGTAAGAGAAAAATGCCGGCTCCAAAATGTCGGCTGAAAAATGTCGGCTATCATTCCGAAAAGTCCGACCGCATGTCCCACCACCACAAAGCCCCGCATCATTGTCAGGTTACCAGACAACTGGTAGCGCAAAATTGAGCCACAACTGCGAAGAGCATAGTGATGAAAATTATAGGCTGACGAAGATGCTAGCTTCTCACTTCGATTCAAGACCTCATCATCCCATTCATTGCGTCAGCAGATGAAGACGCCAAGTCAAAGGTCGAAGGGGGTGGTCCGAGGAACACACTTGTCGAACACCACCCACCAAAGAAGCTGGAGTGTCTTCTGCAGAAAACCTTGGAAATCAGTGATGAACCGAGTGGAAAAGAAGGGCTCGTGTCTTTGGTGGAGACCATCTTGAAGTACAGTGTCAACACGTGGGACCAAGGTTTCTTGGACAAGTTGTATGGAAGTACCAATGCCGTAAGATTGGGCCTTGAGATATTCTATGGATATCGAAGCTCATCATCGTCTAGATCGGACTCGCAAGCGAACTTCTCCTCGCAACCCTCAACACAAACGTACCTCGCTCCAGATCCACCCCCAGCGAATGCCAACACTAACTCACCTACAGGCCCACGTATACCAAGTCTCCCCAGTCCTAACTCTGATCGAAAAACGTACAGCAAAATACCTCGCATCGCTCTTTAACCTTCCCCCCTCCTCGAGCGGCGGTATCTCCCAACCCGGCGGCTCAGCATCCAACTCCACCGCCATGGTCATCGCCCGCAACACCCTGTACCCCGAGACCAAAGTATCAGGCCATGGTTCCCTTAAACTCACAATCTTCACTTCCGCTCACGGACACTACTCGGTCGAAAAAGCAGCCAATCTCCACGGCCTAGGCACCTCCAACGTCATCAGCGTCCCCGTCAATGACGACGGCCAAATTATCCCCGAGCACTTCGCACGCCTCGTCCAAGAAAGCAAAGCACGCGGCGAAACCCCCTTTTTCCTAAACGCCACCGCCGGCACCACCGTCCACGGCTCCTTTGACCCCTTCACCCAACTGTCCACCATCTGCAAACAACACAATATATGGCTGCACATTGACGGCTCCTGGGGCGGGCCCGTCATCTTCTCCGCCCCACACGCCTCGTCGCGCCTCGCAGGCGCACACCTCGCAGACAGCATCACCATCAACCCGCACAAAATGCTCGGCGTCCCCATGACGTCTTCCTTCCTGCTCGGCGCAGACATGGCCCACTTCCACGCCGCCATGACCTTGCCCGCGGCCTATCTTTTCCACAACGCCCCCGCCGCACGCGCAGAGGACATGTACGACCTCGCCGATTTGACGCCGCAGTGTGGTCGCAGGGCCGATGCCCTCAAGTTCTTCCTGGCCCTGCAGTACTATGGCGCCGCGTACTTTGCGCACTGGGTCGCCAAGGGCTATGCGAATGCAGAGTATTTGTTGGCAACGTTGAAGGAGACTGGCAGGTTTGTGACGATTAGCCCCGAGCCGTTGCCGTGTTTGCAGGTGTGCTTTTACTATGCACGGCAAGGAGAGTTGGAGGGCGATGCGGAGAAAAATAGCAAAGTCACTGTGGACATTGCGAATAGGTTGATTAGTCGTGGCTTCATGATCGATTACGCGCCGGGCGACAAGGGCAGGTTCTTCAGGGTGGTCGTGAATGGAGGCACGAGGACGGGGACCTTGGACGGGTTGGTCAAGGCGCTTACAGAAACTGCCACCGACTTGGGTTACTAGATTAGGCTTGCCAATGACTTGATGGCATGTTTGTGAGTAGTAAGAAACAGGTAGACGTGTCGTGACTTATTCATTCAATTGAGAATCGGATATCTATATTACATAATGCATGTCTTCGTGATCCATCATGGCGCCAGAAATGCTTACATCACACGTTGCAGATCTCAGCTGCTGGTACGCATGATGTGTGATGAAGAAAGCGGTACGCAGTGCTTCCTGCATACCGATAGATCTCCCAACACAGGAGAGAAATGCCTCAATCCCCTGAAACGCCTACTACATAATACCCCAGTACTGCTCCGCATTAAAGGTCGAAGCTGTGTCCGACTTCCAATTGGAGTCGAAGGCGTTGAACAGGAACATGTCCTCGTTGAAGTTCTCGCGAAGGGACTTGAGAGCAGCAGCTTGGTTTTCTGCGCTGGGAACGGCACCGCCATTGGCGTTGCCCTGATGAGGCCAGCCAGATTCGGTGACGACAACGCGCTTGTTATTGCAAGCCGTCTTGACGCGCTCAACCTGTGATTTGACGAAAGAACCGGCGGCAGAGGCAGCGGTGTTCGTGTCGAAGAATGCATGGCAGTTGACCATAACCACATCAGATTCTTCGCAGAGGCTAGGGTTGTCGATGGTAGCGGGAACAGTATCGACTGTACCAACTGGGCCGTTGTAACCAAGGTTTCGGAGCTGGCCGCGGGCGTCACGGATGGCGTCGACCACGTCAGATACAGTCATGTCACCTTCATTGACACGCTCGTTCGCGACGGAGAACAACGCAACCATGCTCCAATCGCCATGGTTATATTGGTCCAGAGCTTCCTTCCACTTCCAGATAGTGTCGCTGATGCTTTCACCGCCGCCCCGCTTGCTGAGGTAGATACCGGCCATGAGCTTCTGGTTGTGCTTGGCGGCATTTTGAACAGCGAGTGCGATCTGGTTGCAGCTCATGCCGTAGACGCGAACCACGCTGTAGTCCTTCATCTTCTCGAATTCCTCTGCGACCTGCTGATCAGATTTACAAGCCGAGTTGTCGTGGGTACCAGTGAAGAAATCGTATGTTATGCCCATGCCGAGGCTGTCTCTATTATCGTCATTCTTGATGGCAGGCACGTCCGAAGAGGAGGCTTGAGGTGGAGGCGTAGGCCCCGCAGTTGTGGGTGCTGGCGGAGGTGTGACAGTTGGTGCGGCGGCCGCGGAGGATGTTGGCACATCATAGACAACAGATGTCGGAGCCTGGTCTACCTCAACTGACGAAGGCGCACTGCTTGACTCAGGCAAGTCGGGCAGAGGCGACGCAGACGATGATGCAGCTGGTGGCGTGGGCAGAGGCGACGACGATGCGACTGGCGCCGCAATAGCGTGCTCACTTGTCGTCTTAGAAATTGTGGAACTCGTAGTAACCGCGACACTCGGAGCGCTCGTCACCTGGGCCTCAGTGGTGGTCGAGTAGGGGATGCCGTTCTCATCGACATATACAGCGACATTGGCGACAGTCTCGGTGACGTAGATGACCTCGGTGACAAGATCGCGCTTGTTGACTGCGATTTTCAGTTCCCAGCACGATTGACTTAAGAGACTTCAGTGACTTACTGAACGGTCGGCCGCTGATGGTGCCCACGAGAATGCTGGCGACGAGCGCACTCGCAAGAGCGACAGACTTCATGGTGAGGATGAAGCGAGTGTTATGGAATGTTTGTTTGCTAATGTAAGGCGAGTATGTTGCTTGAGGATTTGTGTTTGAGTTTGGAGCAGGAAGTCGGCACTACGCACAGAAGACTACAGGTGGTGTGAATAAACGACAGACTGCCTGCAGTGACAATGAACGTGAGTCGGACTGGCCGAGTTGAGAAAGCTTCGCGCCAAAGGAGACGGTAGAGACAGGAGGTTTATGGAGAATAGAAAGAGCATGTAAGGGCTACCGAGTGCCCTTTGCGATGTTGTACTACCCGTTGCGCGTGCCTGCCTCCGTGTGATAAACAGTGTTAGCGAGCCTTGGCATCAACGCCGAAGGGCAACCGCGACGTCATGGGTGAAGAATTGTTGATGTTGTTGCGTCTGGATTCGTGGTGCAAACGGTTCTATCAAGGCAAATGTGGAGTGAAACACAGAATAGGCGGTGAAATAAAGATCACAAGAGTTTAAACACCCAAGTTGTGCCAGGCACACTTCCAAATTTGCGAATCGACAAGGTTCTTAACAGCAGGAGCGTAGGAACCGAAATCACAAACGAGTTCCTGGTGGAGAGACAATTGGGGCCGATAGCACCAGGTGATGCGCCGTGGACTGAATGAACAAGACATGACACCGCCCGGAGAGTCACGATTGACGTGACGAATGCGCCTCGAGCGAGGTTGCTTCTAGAGGGTCACATAGTAACATCTGCAATCGGAGGTGGTAACTCGCCCCGAACTCCTACAAAACGCCTACCTTGACCAAACCGATATCAGACGATGCGCATAAACAACAACAAAATATCTGGAACGACTTGTGAAAGGGTGCAGGGCAATGAGCCTCCAGGTCCAGGCAGGGCCGTCAGGCCAAGGCGCACGGCCAGCGCGTTCCCTGATCGCCACGATACAAATCCGCTCTCACAGACTCGACTCGATGCGTGTTGCGCAAGGACCCTTACTTACTAGCGCTGCAAATTATGGAGCGCACTGCGTTCACACTCAAGTGTCCAGCCAGCCCTGTTACACCATACCTGGCTGAAGATATAAACGGTATGTTTTGAGGAACTCGATGTGCAGTGCGAGGATTTGTACGAATTCATTTCTTGCCTTTTACCAGAAGTGACCGCGAGTCCCGCACAACACTGCACTTACACAATCTTTGGAACAAAAGGGTCGTGGATTCGACCCATACCTTTTGCCATTTTGATGTTGATTTTTTCTTCTTGCGTGTAGTGTGAAGAGCGCAACCAAGTCAGCCTCGTATTTTTGCCGGTTGTGGTTGATGAGATATTTTGCTTTTCTCATGACGATCCGGCGTCTTGGTGGAGATTGACCCATGGGCCCTTTCAACATCACGAGCCTTCTCAATCAAGACGCTGCGTCGTTGAACTTTCTTCTTATTGCATCTATCCTCATGGTTCTACATACAGAATCGCTCTCAGCGCCTCACTCCGCATCTTCCGGCGCAACAGGCGCCGTGTCATCAACCTGAATACCACCCCTCTTCTTCTCCCTACTATCATGGAACGGCAGCCTCCAGCCTCCCTCATCCTCCGGCGTGCTCAACCACAGTCTCATCAAATGCCTGCGTGGAGCTGGCGGTGCATGATCCCTGTACGCTGTCCTGGCATGCAGTATGTGGTTGTTCGACAAGAATTGAATGTCGCCGACATCAAGGATCATGTGCAATGCCAGCTTGAGGCATGTGTCTTCGAGAATCTGAGCAGCTCGTTGTTGCTCAGGCGAAAGAGCTGGGATAAGTCCGGCGTCGGAGAAGCGGGTGAGTGATTTAACATAGTATGGGTCCCATCTGCGCGATAATCAGCATCGGCAAGTCGCTTCTGGTTTTTGGCTGATGACTATACTTACTTGGAGTATACTCTAGGGCCCGGACCAGTCTCTAAATAGAACACGCTCGTCTTGATCCACTCTTGCTCTCCCTTGCTCGTCTCGCCCTTACGGTCGAAGTACCAGATGGGCTGTGTGAGAATTTCGGCAACATCTGGATTGTTCTTTTGAAGGTCGTTCCAGACAGAATGACTGCTTACCTGCAATATATTAGCACTCATTGCGCGACTTGACCGTAGTGTCCTGCACTTACCAAGTCACTTTCTCCACCCTCCAGCGCCTTTGCGACACACAGCAATCCAACGAGATCTGAATCGTCGGCATGGAAGAATTGTCGCGCGTTGGTGCGATAAATGCGCACTTTGTCGATCTGACTAGAATCCTCACCCAAGTCCTTCACATGTCCAAGAACATGACCACGAGAGTTTTGCGATACAAAGTAGCCCAAGTAAGTGCCAAGACCCATGTATGCAACAGCACTCTTTCGGTTTCCCCACTCGGTTACCGGCAGGCCTTTAAAGAGGATAAAGCCCTTGCCATCGATCAATTCTTTCCGCAGTGGCTCAAGGAAGTGACCGAATTTTGGGAGCCGGAATTTTTCCTTTGAGATTCCGGTCAGTGGTGTTCTGCTGGAGATGAAGGTATCTGCTGCGTCTGATATCTCTTTGACTTCTTCTTCTGAGAAGGTATGGGTCCAGCGCTCTGGGTTGTTCTTGTATTCTTCTCTGTCCCATGCGGTCGACTATTGGTTGTTAGTGATGCATGTCCATTCTTGTCTCTAAGAAAGGGGTAAGTTACGCACGCCATTAATTTCCGTGGGAAAGTCGGAGTATGGTCGCAGCTGATCATAAAGAGGGTCGTGCTGGCCCGAGGTCTTTATGCCATCTGGGAAGATGTTCTTTGGTGCATTGTTGTTTGCAAGCTTCTTCGACAGCTCATGTGGAGCTGTAGGAGCGAGTGAGGTCAAGGCAGGAGCCATGATGATGTTGTAACAATTGTTTCGGTACTGTTTGGTGTGCACGATTATGACAAAGTCGATGGACTTGTGTAGGATGAATTGAGTACTTCAAGTGTCTCAAGCTATCAACCAAAAGCAAGAGCAGATGTATATCCTAGTGGCTTCTAAAGATCTTTATATATTCTAGAACCCCTACACCCCGCCATCACCATGCCCTGGCTGATGTGATATTTAGCCTGGATTGCGTGATTGCTGTTCCTACTGCAGGTGGGCACGACCGACGGAAAGCCGAGTGAACTTCAAAGCTTTGTAACTCAACGCATTAAAATCAGGTAAAGATGTAGTTTGTTGGAAGAGCTGTAGCGTACTAAGAGCTTTAAAATAACATGTTGTGTGACTGGTAATGTTGTAGATTACACGCTGTGCAGCATGATGTTCCTCATCGGCCTTTCCGTCGGTCCTGCCTACCTGCAGTAATAATGGTTCCTGGACGCGAGTTCTCATGGTTGGCGGGGTGCGTGGGTACCTACCCCGCCATTCTGTTGACAGAACTGAGGATCCCTCGGCTATAATACTAGAAAACCGTTGATCGTCCGTTGACACTAGAATCCTCCCCCTTCACATGTCCAAAAACGTGACCACGAGCTTGGCGAAGCAAAGTAACCTAAGGCATGGCGGTCGGCAAAAGGTTTTGATGTTCCCGCCGATGTCTGTTGTTATCACGTGATGACAACACATTTTCAGTCAATCAGAGCGCCATTCTACTGATCAACGGGTCCGCTCAAAACGCCATACAATGGAAGGTGACAACGTGATGGTCCAAGTAATAGAGGGCTAATAACTCGAAAGTGCACTCCGTAGTGTTGCCAACAGCTTTGCATACACGAATCTGTTGTTCAGCATTGCTTCTTAGGTAGACTAGTGGGTGACATAGCGGCAACGCGTACTATGTAAACAACATATATAGGCAGCATGCCATAGGCAACACATAGATACAGTAATTCTGCTGAACGGCATAAGGGAAGTCAAAACAAACGCCAAGGAAACCAAGGATGTTCGCCCATCCTAGCAACATAGTCCCGCTGCTCTTCCGTCACACCCCGCACCATGTTTCCTAGATACCCTCCAAACATTCTTGCACAACTGCTTCCAGCATCCTGAGGCCATAGAACCCAGCCACGTTGTTGTACGTGTTCAGCTTCTTCTTGACATCCCCTCTGTTTTTTGTGGCTACCCACTCTCCTGCACACGCACAATGCTCCATGAACTCGTTGCTCCTTAACCTCTTGCACTTGCTGCACTTCAAATCTTGCGCGCACCACTCTAGCACGACCTTCTGGACGTCAGACACGAGTTGCTCCTCAATGCGCAACTTGTCGTACGTCGATTCGCAATTGTCACACTTCCACTTTGGCGGCGGAGGCGGGTTTTCTGCGTTTGCTGGGGAGATGGGCGGGAGGAGAGTCGCATCGCGACATAAGTCAAGGTCCCGAGAGAATGTGCATTCGTCACATATGACGCTTCTAACTGTCAAAGCGGCACTGGGGTTCGTGAATGTCGCTTCGGCACTGAACTCACGGATGTCGAAGAGGTTCAGCAATTCTTTTCGGAGCATACGCGCCTCGAGCGAGATCGCACGATCAAGACTGAGGACCTGCATGATTGACTTGACGAGCTGAAGAACTGGATTCTTCAACTTCAAATGCGAGCCCGGAAGCTGAGGAAACTCGTAGTCTGATGCAAGCTCGGGATGCAACATTTCGGAGTGCTGTCGTCGCAAAATGGTCGAGATCTGCTTGAAAAGTGGCTTGGTGAACGTCTTGGGTAGAATCTGGGTCTGCTCATTCGGATCCACTGTGAGCGGTCGCAGCGGGATTTGGGTGGCACGAGGCGTCGAGCCTTCGGTGACAGCCGGACGTTTCCGCGCGTGCATGAGTTCAATGAATTCGATGACCCAATCGTTGAAAGTAGGCTGAAGTGTTGCAGGTAAGAATTGTGCTAGTTGCCAGCACATAATGTTTTCGACGACCTGGTTCTCTTCCTCGACAACCTCTTTACAGCCCTTGCCGCCGTAGTTGAACTCATCGTACCACACGAGGTAGTCCCAGTACTCCTTGACCTCCAGCTCCATGAATTGGAACAACGGTTTCGACTTGATCGTCTTGATTATGTACTGGCTATATGCGTAAGCGTTGCCAATCTCAGCTTTAGTCGTTTGAAGCAACAGCCGATTTGGGCTGGCGAAGACGATGTGCGAACCAACACGCTTGAAATCCGTCATCAGTTGCTGCAACGTCTTCTTCGACATCATTTCCACGTAGTAATGCAAAGACCTGTCGTACAAAAAGGACCCTGGACTGCTGACCCAGCGGACAAGATGCTGCACCATGACATCGGCCATGCTAAAGCCGGAGCCAGCTTGTACAGCTTCGATCCACCAGGCTTTGACCATTTCGCGAAGGACAGTGATTCCGGCACCCGCGAAGGCATTGTCGGAGTGAATGACGTTTGTGCCATCATCCACGGTTTCATATGAGGGTGCGGAAGGATTGAAGGATACCGAATCCGCGCCTTCCAGTTCGTTGACCAGGGATGACGATAGGATGGTATTGATGGCGAGGTTGCGTAGGTTTAAATCGATGCACACCGAGGAGTACGTCCCTGCGTTGTTGATCGATGGCATCTCAACGGTCTCCAGAGGTCCAAGAATGTCGTCCTTCTCGTAGCCTGCGTGATCTGGTTTTGCTTGGCCGGACCACCAGAGAATAACTCGGTCTTTCTGTAGCCGGCGTGCGTAAGCAACGTCGATTAAGAAGCGGGGATCGTTGCTTTCAAGATTGCACAGTGGGATATCTCCATATTTTGAGAGCTCGAGGAGATGCGCAACCCAAGATCCCAGATCAAGGTAGTGGCTGACAAGCCTCTTCGCAATGAAAGACTGCCAACCAAGCGGAGGAAGTTGCTTGTCCGTTTCATCTGGATGTAGAGGGAGAATTGGCATGTCTTTAAGGATTGCTATGTCATGCGATAGCAAGGCCTGGTTCGGCGATTGCATCACGACGATCAGTGGCTTGCCTTCTTCTGCCTTCCTCTTTTTAATCACATCGCCAAGCTCAAGTAAGGCTTTGCGCCTTGTAGTGACTATCGTGGTCTTGAAGTGGATGTCATCCTGATAATCGATCATAGTCTGCCACGGCTCTCCTTGGTTGTCTTCGAGGCGTCGCCGCACAGCATCGGCGTAGATGCGGTCCACATTTGGCATACCCTGGGAGTCCTTCGTCTTGTTTTGGATGATGATCTGTGCATCACTCTTGGATGTTGAGAAGATGGCGTAAATATGACGGTCGCCACTACTGACATGGTAGACGTAGAGGTAGCTCATCGGCGCATCAGCTAGGTATGTCTTCTGTGATGGGACCCTCCTGAGAGCGGACAGGTCGAATCCCTGCTCTAAGCCTTTACCAAGCACGCCCTTCTGAGACTCATCGAAAGTGCAGCTGCTTCCGAGCTCCAAGATTGCGCGTATGTTCAGGGGCACCTGTGTTTCGTACACGCCCTCAACGCTAGGATGATTGAACAGGGTTGAGATGCTATCAGCTTCATGAACGTAAGTCTGCTCAGACATCTGGAGCTTGAAAAGATGGATCGACGGGTGCCCATTCGGCAACGTGTGGTTGACAACCTTTTCGACGGAACACCCACTGATCGACACGTCAGGGAGGTCCTCGCTTCGCAGGTTGAGATATAGTTGGCGCGGAACAATGACCTTTAGCGCGTGAATCTTCTTGTCGATGAGTACGAAGGCTTTGACTTCCCCAGGTGTTTCTGTTGGACGTAGTTGAACAAGTTGCCATGTGCTGATGAAGAGCAGCTCGGCCTGGTTCCTGAAGAAAGTGCTGATGGCATCCGATGAATCGACTGGCTTTTCGCCAAAGAGCTGTCGTCGCCTCTTCCGCGCTTGTCGCTGGATCTTCCACTTCTGCTTTTGGTACATGAGCCAGCCAGAATAGTCCTGGGTGATGGATGGCATGACTTTTGGTAGGGCGGCGTAGGGATCGCTCTGGAATGGTACAGCAGGCTCGGGTTCCTTCCGTTTAGCTACCATCTTGGTCACTATACCCTTCTTCATCTGGGACTGAGCTTGAGATAATTTCCCAGCTCCAAAGTCTTCCAGATCACCAGATAGCTTGTTGTTCGCAATGTTTGCGTCACCGTTGGTGAGCGGCTTCTTGCTAAACATGTCTGTCATCTTCTTTTGTTGTAGCTTGTCTTCCTTTTGTCGAATCCTGCGGTCGAGCCATTCCGGATGGGGCACACGAGGAACTGGATTGCGCACCTTCTGGTATGCGGCGGGGATAGTGATAAGCTTCTGGATGACAGACGCTAGACGCTCGCGATAGTAGTCCCAGTCGAGCACACTCCGAGGATCCATATCCCCTGGATCCTCTCGGAGCCACTTTCTCAGAAAGTACCGCTTGATCGACTCCTCGGCCGAGAAGATGGACATAGGGATGGCACGCTCAGTGACAGGCGCGTTGCGCGGTGACTTGGAAATGATGTACTTGCAGTTCAGGCCTTTGTCTTTGACCATTTGTTCGCCCAAAAACTCGGCGAGTCGCTTCGCTGTCGTGATGGCGGTCGATTTTTGTGCTCCGTATTCTTCCAAAGTCTTGGTCATATTCTTGTTCTCCACAATCAGATCAATGAGCTCTTCGTCAGCCAGTGTTGCGCCACGGGTGTCCAGAATGTCCAGCCAGCGATTCGCGACCTTAGCAACTGCGCCATACGTTTCTTCGAGTGTTGTACCCTCCAGGAAAAATTTGAATATCTGAGCCTGGAAATTCTTGATGAGCTTCAATTCACCCCGACGCTTGACCTCGAAACCCTTCAGCTCAGCTAAACTTCCGTCGTGATTGAATACAGCATATCGTTTCTTCAGATTCTTGTCCTCCTCTTTCGACGTGGGCAAGATCATAGCCCTGTAGGGTCCATCGACCTCGAAAAAGATGGAGTTGTCGCTGTGTTTTTCGTAGCGGAAGTTGACAGGGTCCACCAATGTCTCGTATTGGTCATTGGTGTACTGTGCGTGAACGAGATGATTCAACATGGTACAAGGATACGATATGGTCATCTTCTTGCCGTTGCTAAGTTTGAAGGCGAAATTCTCAGGGAATGTTGCAGGCAAGATGGCCCAAATCCCATCCGTGTCCAGTTCTAGTGGCCGCCCAATTCGCTCTACCAACGATCGCGCCAACTGGATAATTCTTGCACCTGTCAGACATGTGACACCCGCCATTTCCAAGGAGTACCATCGAGAACCCTTTCGCATGACATAGCCGTAGAAAGAATTCAGAATAACTTTGTGGGCCAATTGCATGGAGTCGAAGAGAACAATCATCTTCTTAGCTTGCTCAACTTCATGCGCTGGTGCACCAGCAGCTTTCAAGGCTTCAGTCTTACCCTTCCAGACCTTCTGCTTACCCTTGAAATCGTAACGTCGGTCTCGGAAGCCACTCACCGTGTCGACATAGAATGGGTTCTCGCGCTGGCAGATGATGGCTTCGCGTTCTATCGTTGTCGCGTCGTGTACCTTGTGATAAATCTTCTTGGAATAATCTGTCAATCGCTTTCGCACCCAGGTAGCCTGCTCGTCTGGCGATAGGTCTTGAAAAGCTCGGGTTGGCGAGTTGGGGTATCGTCCTGGAAACCGCTCGTTCTCCAAAGCATGACGGACCATGTTGTACTCGTCGCGCTTCGCTGGCAGGTACTCTCCTCTCCAAGCCCATGGCATTCTGCGATCGCATGTCTTTCCCGGGCGGTTGAAGTCGCAGGCTGCACAATCAGCCTCCTTGATCATGGAGTCCGGCTGCAGTCGATTCGTCGTCATAATGTTAGGGTACATAGATGCGACGTCCAAATGGTAGATCAAGGGGCGTTCATTGCGGTTTGGTGTGGTCTTCAGCAGCAATAGCTTCTCAACGATCTCAGCCTTGACTTCGTCGTAGTTGGTTATGTCTTCCATCTTCTTTTTTTCTTCTACTTCGATGCTAAACTTCAACGCCGCATCAAGATCATTCATAAGCTCGTCGATAGCGGTGGGATCCACAGCGAAGTTGTAGGGAATGTCACTTCTGAAAACACCGGCTTCCAAGGCTTCGACGTGACCACCAACATACGTCTCCGACTCCAAGAGGTGACCTTCCCAGAAGGCTTCCTTTGGCGCCTGATGTTTATTGGGTAGCGCAATGCCCTTTTGGTACGCCTGTACCATCAACAACATCTCACATAGGGTACCTGTACCCTTTCGAAGCGCATCGTCTGGGCCCAGCGGAAGGATCTTACACAGAGCGAAAATGAAGGGATGTACATACTTCATGTACAGATAGTAGGTAGCGACGGCGTCGGAGACGGAGTACTCAGCGAGGGTTTGTGGCCGTTCGGAGGCATAAGGCGTCATCAATTCGGGGTCGAGCTCATCAGGATCGTACCCTAGCTTGGCCATCGTAACGGCTTTGAGACCACGACTTCCTTGTGGGAGATAACTGTCACGACTGACCCAAGCGAAAGCGTCCATGTGGGCGCAGTAGTCCGACTGGTAAATGTCCTCGCTATTTTTCCTGAACCCAATCTCCTGGTACATGTCGATACCTAGTACGCTTGCTCTTGCCTCGACAAAAGGCCAATCGAAGAAGTCACCGTTGTATGTGACCATGACCGTCGGCTTCGCTTCTGTGATGTGTTCGAAAAACCGTTCGATCAAGGCCTTCTCGTCTGGCTCATTAAAGATCATGAAAGGACCGTGGTATTCCGGTTTTGGGGTGTACTCGAAATCTTGAATGTCCTCTGATACAATTTCGCGGTTGGTGATTAAGAATCCTTGACCGTCAATCATGTACGAAATCATCATGATCTGGTCGATCACGGCGTCGGGGAATTTCAGCGGTAGTTTCGTCGTTTCGATGTCATACGCCATGACGACCGGATCCGCAGGGGTTAGCCTGTCCTCTATACATTTGATTGATACCGCACCATGTTTCGCCTCGACAGTGTACCAGTTTCCAATCCGTACATCCATGTCGATGGCTACTCGCACATGGTAGGGAACATCGTATTCTCGGATATCTACAATGAGATCGCTCGCGTCAATCGTGGTTGTAAATCGTCTCTCGTATTCGTAATCGTCGTGATCGAAGAAGTCAACGCCTGTATTAGTCCTACAAATTGTCAGCGCCACAGGACGCTCGGGGAACTTATAATACGCACGTCACTACCTCCGCATATGTATCCATTGCATTGACATTTTTCTTGTTCTTTTCCACTATAGGTCCCACAGCCTTTCGAACAGCCAACAAATCGTTCACGTTTGCGAACGAGAGCTGTAGGAATGTTCTCCGGTATCCAGTGAGATGGTTGGGCATGGAAAGGTCCTCCTTTTCCACTTTCTTTATTGTCTTGATCAGGCCCTCATAGGCTCGTCGACAGTACTCCTCTACTTCCTGCTCCCTGCCCCTCTTGACAGCCAACAGGAAGTAAGGATCGTACTCGAGCGTGGCCTTGAATGTATCGCCGTCCTCGCCAATGAAGTAGTAGTCCACGCCTGCCTTGCCACCGGGCACATTCTCATCTTCTATTGTGGTCGAGTGCATGTTGACGAGCCATCCCACTTTCTTTTTGCCCGACTCGAAGCGCGCAAATCCCATGGACTCGTCGATGCGATTGGCGAGCCGCGTCGCCTCGAGCTTCTCATTCTGCGATGTGCCTTCTGTACCTCGTAAGGACGAAGCTTCGACAGTCTTCGGTTTTTGTGGGCCATAGGATGTGTTGCCAGCCTTGCCTACCCGGCGAAAGGGCTGGCCTGCTCGACGCGGCGCCATGATTCAACGAGAGGGAAGTGAAGGAGGAATTAAAGCTAATGTATGCTGATCAGGGTATCATTGGAAAGAACAAAGGCGCAAAGAACGTGGTGTGTCGAGAACTAGCCGTGAGAGAGGGGTGTGTGTACGCGAGACAAGTGTGTGGACATTGGAGAGTCGCACCAGCACATCGTGAACGCGACGCGCTGCGCGTGCAACCGCGGTGCGCCTTACCAGTTTCGGTAAATTGATTTGAGCCACATGTGTGGCTGGTGTTCTGCGCAGATGGTGTCATGGATATTTTTCGGGCCTTTTCCGCACTCACCACAATCGAGCGAGTGAACACCACGGCTTCCAATCTGCCACTCCCCACAACACCCCCCCGGAAGATCCTGAGGCCATAACGTAGAGTCTCAAACGCTGACGAACCCGAAACCCCAATATCTGCAAGCTCACACACATTACACCACGATGGCGGACGACACAAGACAGACTGAAGAGAAGGCTGCGCCTCCTCCACGCGCACCTGCAAATATCATGCCCGGCGGCACAGCACACACAGCAGGGGGTGAAAAGATGGATGACTCGGGTCCAACTTATTTCGAAGTGGTGCGCCAGCTCGGTCCAGAGTACTACCTGAACTTCCACAAGCGGCCGTGTGTGCGAGACAGTCAATTACAAGGCATCGCTGCGGGATTTGCAGGCGGTAGTCTGGCTGCTATTCTAAGAAGTAAGACCACCAAAGATGACTAGGGAGGGGGCAGAACTAGAACATAGTGCTAATCAACGACAGAACCCGTAATGCAATCTTGTAATTGGGCCGTGGCAACGTGGTGCTGTGTCTCTGTTAGTTCATATCAAGTCTGCCAGTACTATCGCAGCAAGGAAAAGGCTGGCATGAGGCAAGCGCGGGAGCTTATGGAGCAGAAGCGGGCCACAATCGAGGCGAGGAAGGAGGCACGGAGGAAGGCGAGAGAGCAACAGGACCAGCTCGAGCAGGCACGGCGTGCAGACGAGGAGAGGAAAAAATCGTGGGGATATTGGTACGAAAAGAACATCAAGTTTTGGTGAATGCCCCGCGCCAAGGGGGTATTCAATATGCGAAGCTGACAGCTGTGTACCATAATATGTACCAAAAATGTGACTTGTAAAAGATCGCGCAATATTCTGTTTAAACAAGCCGCGAAAATGCTGACGACTTTCAGAACTACGCCATACTCCCAAGACACCCTGTCGCTCAGTGACCGAAACCAACTTCGCATCATACTCTCTCGTAAGATCGTCGTCGTATTAACCCAGAAAGCCAAAGCATTACGATTACTCCTCCTCAGTACTCTCACATTGCAAACTTCACGATTCTCTTTCCCATGTCGAAATCTTCTGCAGGCACCTCGCGTTCTACTGTGGCTTTTCTGGACGCTGTCTCTCCAGCCCCGCGACGCCTGCGATCGTGGCGCTTAGCCCGCGCCTCTCGTGTCTCTCTTGCCTTCCATTCATTCAATTGTTGTCTTCTTCTCTGCGACCGAGCATACGCAATAGCTGGTGTTGGCTTAAAGCCTATCCCATTCAGTCCAGTGCCATCATCATCCGGGTCGGTGGAGGGGTCGGCCAGGTGACCTGTGATCTCACTGTCGTGCCACGTGAGCTCCGACGGTGGGGGCGACAGCGATCTATTTAGCGGTTGAGGATGCGAAGAAGATCGGATTTTAGTGCGAGGCCTCTGCGGTATCTTCGCCGATTGTTGCGACGTTTCGGGTCCCGGTGACGACATAAAAGCCGTGGGTTGCGCAAAAGAAGCGATATCTGTCAATATGCGGGGATGCAACTGAGGGGTTTCAGGTATCTCCCTGGCGGGGTCCCTCTCGTAGAGAACAGCAACGGTTTCTAACTCGTTGCGATTGTTCCGATAGCGCGTCTCTCCTGCTGCGCGTTGTTTGTCCAGCGAAGTCCCACTATCCACCGTCATCTCATCCAGCCTCGGCTTCTTGTGTATTACATCGTCAGTGGGCGTAAGCGACGACATTCTTATGGCCGGCATTGCGATGAGACTCAGACCTCCCAGCTGGTCTGCGACTGCATTCCGTGGACTGTTGGCGCCAGAGGAGGGCGCGGGACTGCCTCGTCGTGGTGGTGTTGTTACCGGCCGTAGAGTGGTGTTGAGTAGTGGTATCGGCGGAGGCTGCTCGCGCTTGCGCTTTGGGGACGAGTAGGCGACTTGAGTGGGAGGCATTTCGCCAGATGGAGTGTCTCTGAATTACATGAGCGCTGTTTGTCGAGGGTGGATATGAAAGACGTGGTGAATGGGCGTTGTGGTTTGGCTGTCTCCAATTCACGTGTTACGCGAACGTGGGGCAGCTGTACAGGCCTGATAGTAGATACCATTTAGGGCTGAACCCTCGACATGAACCCTGCTGCACTGCACATGAACGAGGCAGATTAGGTTGGCGATCGCCAGCTTGTAGACAGAAACCCACTCGCTCGGCGCGACATCAGTGTTCGGTCTGTCTCTGTCACTTCGCGACTCGAGTCTGCACACGTGCGTAACCGCGCGCATCGTGCCTTCCCCTTGCGGCCTGTTGCCTGAACTGTAGGAGTCAACAATGCATTGTTTTCGTCTTCCGTATCTCAATCTCAACTGACACCAGCGTACCTGTGACGTGTTTCGCATTCGAAATACAGTGCTGAATCGCAACCCATACACAATCAGCATAGAGCGAGCTCAACTACCTTTCTAGCTCACTACCCTTAATTCAACCATGCAACAAGCGTCAATTCTGTCCTTCTTCCGGAAAGGAAAGCCGCCGCAACAGGAAGAGACAAGACCAGGCCAGCCACATCGCCCTCGAGTGTCCAATTCCAGAGGCAGAGGCAACTCAAGTGGGCGACATCGGGAACAACACTGCGGACCTAATCGCCGACGCAATGATGACCTTAAGAGGGTCGCCGATGAGACGAAGGCCGCGCTGCCAAACGTCCTCAGTCAGCTTCCTGGCTTGGACGCTATGGATTCATCGATCTATGCCCTGGATGATCTCGCCGCTCTTAATGTGAAAGACTGTCCGGGCTTCGAATTGCCAGACAGTGATGCAGAAGTGGGCAAGAGAGGAACGCGTATCAGAGTGTTCGACATGGATACATTCGATGCAGCCATCAACGTCGCACCCAACTACAAAGCCAGCGATTACCAGGAGCTCTTGCAATCGAGACCCAGTGCTGCAGATAGCCAGAGCCAGGAAGAAGACCACATAATGAGCGACAGATCACCTCGGAGTAGTATCATGCCCGTCGCAGTCCTCAACCTCGCATCGGAGCGAAGTGCAGGTGGTGGTTTCCACAAAGGCGCTCTCGCCCAGGAAGAAGCTCTTTGCTACCGTTCGTCCCTTTACCTCTCCCTGCACAAGTCATACTACCCGCTTCCGTCACTAAGCGCCATATACTCGCCTTCTATACTCATCATCCGCGATGCCATGTCTCGCGGTCACTCTCTGCTCACTTCCACCCAACAACCTGCCGACCTACCTGTCACGTCCGTTATCAGCGTTGCAGCGCTTCGACGCCCAACCCTCACCGATGATGGGAAGAATTACAAGAAGGAAGGCCAGCGCGCAGAGACGAAACGCAAGATCCGTCTGACGCTGCGTGTTGCTGCCATGAAGGGTCATACGAAGCTTGTCCTCGGCGCCTTGGGATGTGGTGTGTTCGGAAATCCGCCTGGCGAAGTCGCAAATTGCTTCCTCGAGGTGCTCAGAGAGAAAGAGTTCCAAGGAGGTTGGTGGGAGGACGTCGTCTTTGCTATTCTAGACAATGTGAAGGGTGACCAAGGAGGCAAGGATGGAGTGGGAAACTATGGGGAGTTCTATCGCGTGCTTGATGGCCAACTAGTGTGAGTGTTTTGACGCTCAATTATGACAGAGGAGGAGCCCACAATGGCGTTTGGTGGAGAAAGAGGTTCATACATGTGCGAGGGGTTTGAGATTGCCACTATACTGACCGACACAGTCAGCACGCTCACAAAGATCGAGACAAGCACTCAAAAAAGCAGTTCGGCGTGGTATCATTTTGCATTTCGCCTTCGATGATCTTCCAACTGTACATAAAAGCCAATTTTGCCAAACGCCGCGCATGCCTGTGACTTGTGCATCCATGGTCAATCCAGATGCGAGATCCTAGTGCACATGATCAATCGTGGGTTTTCTTCGGCGAACAGAGTCCCCTACCCATGACTTTTTGATCTCCCGCGTGCAATGCCCAGCTTCCTCGTCCAGCCTGTGCGTGGGTATCTGTATCTGTTTCTGCCATTCTGCAGCTCCTGCTCTACGCCTAGAAACCTCGACCTCTTCCGCGACCACCACCGTCGCCACGGCCTCGTCCACCTCCACGTCCACGTCCACCACCTCCTCGGGGTCCGCCACGGCCTCCGCGCCCACCTGTGGCGGCGCCGCGATCTGCCTCTTTCCTTGCCTTGTTCTTGGGCTTTGGCGCATCGTCAATGAGAAGGGTGTCGAGCGGTAATGAGTCGGGAAGAATGATGTATCGGACTGTTGAGCCGCGGACGGTCATGGAATCGAGGGTCACGGTGTCGCGGGCCTTGGGCGTGTATTTGACTGCTCGGAGGGCAACGTTCATGAGAGGAGAGACGGAAGTTATGGTGCCATTGACGATTGTGCCTAGCTTAAAGTTAGAACGCGCGTTGACTTGAGTCCTGACTTCAGAAAGAGTTGGAAGATTGGCGCAAAAGAAGACACCCAAATTCGTCTCGCAAAACCCATTTCAGATGCGCAATTCCAATCGAGAACAAATAAGAGTATCGAATATGTGTATATACCATTCTTGAGTTCGACAGTGACTGTCTCATTCTGACATTTCATGAGAAACCTGCGCGTAAACGTGAGCTTCATTTCGGTCAGAGGCGCGTTGAACTCACCTGACGAGCTTCATGATTGCGGTATTTCTTTCAAATGCGACTGTGTGTACCGGACGGTAGATTCAAAAGTGCAAGGACCGTGGCTTGTGCTGTTGTCGCCGGCTGGGTGGACAATCAGTGGGGAAGCTCTAGCTCTGGAAATTGCGGCCAAAGCAGCCCGGGCCGATGTTTATCCGAGTCCAATCACGTGGTTGCGCCTTCACTGCTCACACGCGCAGCCATCGCGAGCTGCGTGCGACACCGCTGGGTCAGGATATTCTGGCTGTCCTCAAATATTTGCAGGATATCCTGGCTCCACGTCTTTGCGCATCGTGGCGGCTTCATCTAATCATGATGCATCAAGGTGAACGCTTCTATTCATGTTAAGTATGTACAGGACGTGATGCAACTAGGATTGAGAGCAGTCTCTTCCTTCAGTAACAGGCCTTTTGCATGATAGCCGAGCACCTTTAACAGTTGTTGGGATCACCGTTCAGATATTGGTACTACCTCAGGGACATTTACGACCGTCTTTCACCTGCTTGCTATTGTAGCTAAATTGAATAGATGTGAGCACTATTTTCCTCATTATTATTTTTCCAATCCCAATGGTATGTCCTGCACTTGCCATCCAAGGCTCTTCTGCTTCATACCTTCAGACAATCATTACATGCCAAAATCAAGCGAAGACATGACCAAACGCAAAGCTGCCACATGCACTACGGCGCGGTCACAGTAGCAAGCTACTAGAAGAGACACCAGCAGCGGAACTTTTGTCTGGAAGCCACAGTAATGGAAGGAAAAAAACCGCCTTAACAACAACGTCTCGACTTTGGTCAAGATCTCTTACCAGAAGCACAAGGTTTTCAAGAAGGTCCTTCGAGTAGATCCTTGTAACGAGGCCCCGTCCCTATCTAGATCCAAGCTATTGCCATGCTGCCATGCTGCAATAGGATAGTGACGCCCATTCACTATACCTTAAACAACCTAAATCCGGATCATGGCACGGCTATCTACGAGCACTACTCTCTCGGCGACCTTCAACAGTAGAGGAGAGGTGACTTCGGAGCCAAGCCGGTGCCGGAAAGCTCCATCTGGCGGCTTTTTCTCTAAATGGCCCAGGCATTGGCCTTGCTCCATAACCGAATCGGGCCCCATCGTGACGCACGTCGAGTTCTGCTCCACCACGACGTCAAGCCTGAGAATATTCTCGTTATGGACAACGGAACCACCTATATTTCCCTCAAATTCCACGACTTCGGCGTGGCAGGTATATATCGAAAATCGGACGCCTTTCCACCAAAATGCCAGCCGCCGGAGAATCCAACCATCAACACAAGGGCAGCAGAGGTCTGGTCGTTAGGCGTCTCTGTCCATTGCCTTGCAACAGGCACAGATCCCTTGCAGGATCCAGAGGACTATAAAAACGCAGTGCTCACAAAGAACGCCTGCCATCCCGACTCTGCGCAGATCTACGCTGACATGGCGGACTATTATGCTGCTCGTGCTCCCCAGATTGTATTGCCCATCTACCTTAGCTCAAACCAGCAGCGAAATCGAGGCATCGGACCTTTCCTCTACGATGGGCGCGAATACTACAACCCTCAGTAACAGCAACGAGCTGAACAAGCGGATGAAGCTGTACTCGACCAAGTCTCCCAGTAAACTACCGACGGTGTATCGCTTGATTGACGATATGTCTGTGGTTGCAAAAGGTATGCTAAGGAAGATGGGCGGAATGGCAGCCTTGATCGATCTGTACGTAGATTTCTCAATGGAGGCATGAGTGGCCAGCTTCTTCTCGGTCTTCGATACTCGTATTCTGACCAACGCGACCCACACGAATCTTCACTCGGCAATCTTCCATATCCTTACGATCACCAACTTCTCCCAGCCAGCCTTCTTGCCACTCGCGCCGACAGTCTCCGCCTGCCACCCTGCTCCCCATTCTCTTATCCTTTGTTTCACCACCTCGGGCTTATTCTGCGCACACAAAAGTACATACGCGACGCCTCTTCCTTTGTTCAATAACTCTGGAATCTGTTCCAACATTCGATTCGTCACGACCATCCCGTCCTCCCCGCCAGCGTATGACAGCTCTAGGAGATACGAATCTTGTTCAAACGAGGTCGCAGTCTTGCCTGGTGGAATCACGTTGTGCTGGTCATGGCGAGAAAGATCGGGTAGCTCAGCAGGCACGTATGGCGGATTGAATATGAATACGTCAATTGTATTTGCCCGAATCGCAGATGCCAAGTCACCATTCACTACGTCCAGGAAGATGGCGCTTCCACCATCCTTCTCTTCAATCGCAGTTTGGACCGTTTGCGCAGCCGCTTTGCAGGCGAAGCTGTTGATGTCAGTCCCAAGCGTCAGCACATCGTGTCGACCGAAGATGCTACCAGCATGGATAGCGACAAAAGCCAGGACTACGCCTGAACCGACGCCCACTTCGTGCACCAATAGCGGAGTTGATGATTGATCATGAAAGCGATTGCGCAGGAATGTTGTTTCTGACGACGACGAGAGTGTATCGAGTAGCAGGTACGAGTCTTCGGCCGGTTCGTAGACGCGGTCGAAGCAGACGTGCGAAGTCGAAGGTGTTGGAAGCATTGCTGAGGTTTTGGCGGGGCGGGTTGGAAACTGTATGCGGAAGGAGCCGATAGATGACGGAGTTTCCTAACACCGATCACCACGATCGTTAGGTCATCACACGTAGATATCCACTTAGTGGTCACGAATCCAGCCCTCCACGGCCTCCTATTATTCTCAAATTGTGCTTTCTTATCAATTGAAACCATGCGTGTCTTCTCTCGACTTCTAGCCACGGCAACTGACGCTGGTGCATCGCAAGGGTTCCGACAAGCTCCTGCTGCACTTTTACCACCCATTCCTCTGTACAGGACTATCCTCCGCACGCATAGAAAGAAACTAGGTGTCGAAGAGCGTGTGCTTGGAGACATGTACGTCAAGGCCGAATTCAGAGCTCACAAGGATATCGACAATCCTGTGCAAATTGTGAGTTGCTACAGTAGCCCAACGACTTCGAAGCTAATCATGGCAGATTGGATTTCTGTCCGAGTGGCAGCTGTACGCTCAGACGCTACAGGGGGACTCGTGGAAGGGCAACAAAATGGACAAGCAAAAGATCGATAAGATGAGTGGTGAGCGAATTCGATCCGAGTCCTGATTTCCTGTGTGATAACAGGAGCAGATCAGCAAATTGGCCAGCTGTACGAGTTGATGCAAGCGATTCAGAAGCAAGGTCAAGATGATGCCGAAGCAGAGGAGGCCAACATTTTGAATTCTTTGGACAACCATAAATCAAAGCCAGATCAGTGATCGTACGTTGGCCCACTTCACTTTGCCGTCATCGACACCATAACACAAACGATGACGGCTTCACGCCCGAGATCGTTCCTGTGAACAGGACTCTTCACATTCTGCAAGTTGGTATACTATATATGCAAAAGTCAAACCCTCGAAATCGACGTCCTTCGTACTGCACACGCCTACATTGCTCTCTGTGCGCATCTCGACCAGATCCTTCTTTCCACAGTTAGCAGTGCTTAGCAGCTACAAGATAGCTTCGAGGCATACGAAGGAATCTTAGCTAACTTCCTGGATTTTCTAATTCCCTGCCTGTAGCGACGCTATCGGCACTCCCTCTAGGTTTCAGAGCCAGATCCTAAGCTCCACCATCGCTCTTCACCATGTGCGGCTGCACGCTGTACGACTCTCCCACCTGCGGCCATTCTTGGATATCCATGAGCCAACCCTGCGGTTTTCTCTCGGATCTTCTGAGTTGTCCACATCGGCAAACCTATCAGACCTTGATCGCGCCTCCCTATACGTGCCCGACTTGCAACAGGGGTTTCGCAGACAGAGAAACTATCGAGATGGTACACGGACCCTGGGGTTGTAACCAGCTGATCCGTAACAATGTTGGCGGCAGCTATGCGATTCCTGGACAATGGGGGCACATGTCGTCAATGTCTGGTGGATGGGGTGGTCCGGCTCTAACATGTGGCCCCATGGTTCCTATGAACGGCTACCGTCACGATCATCGGCTCACTGGCCCTTACCCGCCACCTCCACCAATGATATATGACCGACCTATGATGGAAGGATTTGACGATTTCGATGATGGCTTCATGTACGATGTTGAATTCGACGACAGGAGGAGGCGGAGGCACAAGAGCTCTCGATACCACGAATATCGCTGGTCGAGCAAGCCTACCACAAACTGTACGGTCATGTAGGGCTTTTCCAACTTGCTCGTAAGACACGCTAGGGATAATTTGGGCCCAATGGAATGCTCTTTGAAAGTGCCGACGTAATTAGTGGGCGAGACTTACTCAGCCATTAGTCCCTTGAGAGCGACTGACAGGTCAAGCAAGTGAATAAATCTACTATAGTCTCTCATCACATGGCTCTTCAAGCTTAGCTTTCCGGCGCAATATACATAGCTTTCACGCGTGACCAGCTTTCGCGGCATTCGCGCATCTAGGTGGTATGCTGCCGGCGGCGACTAGCCCCGCGACCCTTCAAACCGACTGAAAGCGCGGAGGAGCTCCCTTGCGAACACGCCGCCAATCTTTACTGGCGCCTGACGGCTCTCAGCCACATACGTATCGCCCTTGGACCTAGACACTGCATCGCAGTGCTGCAGCACATCCTCACATATCTGTCCAATTTGCAGCCATCGTGGGTTGCAAATACGAAACCGGCCACGCAGCCACGGCAGAGCTTACTAACGCAACAAACCACGATATCCAACGGGCTCTACAACTCGAACTACTACCTGCAATCAGTCAACATGGCGTCCTTTGCCGAAAAGCTATGGGAGTCCATCTTCACCCCGGGCCCTACGCCCACGCTACTCGTCGCGACGAATGCTTCTTTCGCTGCGCTACAGGTCCTTCTCTTCGCCATGCTCCTGGCCACGTACAGCATACACTTCTTTATTCTCTCTTTCCTGTGCGGCAGTCTCTGGTGGGCTATCAACTGGTTCGCAGCCGAGATCCGCGCGGCCCAGGCCAAAGAAGAGGAGGCGAAGCGCATCCGGGAAGCTAGACGTGGCGGTAACAGGAGTGGGACGGGAGCGGAGGCAGGAGATGACGGCGAAGCTATGGATACAGGAAACGACACCGAGGTCGATACGGAGGTAGAGGTGCAGAAACAGAGGCCGACACAAGCGCGTACATTCAAGCGCGAGGCGCAGAGCACCGTCCTCATCGACAGGCCCAACGAGCGCAGCGGACGAGAAGGTACGCCCCAAGCCTCGGCTGGGGCTGTTGGCGGCCCAGCAGCTGCGAGCACTACTGGTGCGACTACCAGTCTTGCACCGCTTGTGGACGATGCAGTGAGGAAGAGGAAGGGTCTGGGAGAGTCAACTGGCGACCTAAGCACCGATTCAGAGTGGGAGAAGCTGTCGGAGGATGCTGGGGATAGATGACTGCTGTAGAATGCTGTATATTTCACGCCCAGACGGCGACTATGGGGCTATTCTTCTCCCACAGGTGTACACGTGAGAAGGCCATGTGCATCCTTCCTGCACGAGTGCAACATTGCAAAGCCTATGAGTAAGCAGTGTCCTTGTCTCCGTGTCCACGCGACTGCGTCCGATATATTGATGCCCGACGTTTCGAGGCTCAACCTTGCCGCTCGCCCCGCTACCGAACCATCCAGCGCAACCATCACAGTGCCCAGACGACGAAATCGCCGCCAGGCAACCGCGAAAGAGGTTCGCAAAGTCCAAATGAAGACGCGTCATCCCCTCCCCCACCGATAGACGGCCTCTTGGAGTGCGACTCGTCGCGACCTACACCATCACTGCCACCATCTGCTACCCCGCTACATGCGTGACTTTGTCGCCCATGGCCTCGATCAACGCCCCAGTGAGCATTGCCGACGTTGTCGCGCAGGCCGGAAATTACACGTACAATGCGCAGATCCCACTGGCAAATTGGCTGCGGACAGCCAGTACGATGCAGAAAGAGGTGTGTTGCCCAGTGTATCTGTCGTGCACATGGGCCAAGCTCACGGTTGACAGGCGCAAGTATACGAAGCAGAAGGAAACGACCCACAGACCTACCTCCTGCTATACCGACACGCCGATCTTGTCCTCCAGAAGCTGCAGACCCATCCAGACCGCAACCAACCTCAGAATCGGAAGGCGCTCAATGCCGCAACAACAACTGTGTACAGCGATCTGAAGAAGCTAGAGACCATCGCACCACGGATCAAGAAGCGGCACGAGGAGTACCAGGAACACAGAGGGAAACAGCGGGATGCGCTCGAGGCGTTGGAGGGGAGGGCCATCCGGACCCTGCCACAAGAGCTTGACGGACTGTCCTTACATGACCGAAGGATCAAGCGGGCATCATACGATGCGAGGCCTACGTTGGACGCGCAGGAGAACCACTCTTTAGCAACTAGGCTGGCGCAAAGAGAGGTCAAGAGGAGAGATACCGCGCGGAGAAGTGTACGGCAGCATGGAGTGTCCGAAGAGGAGGAGCAACAGCGGCGAACAGGAGGCAGATGGGAGACCTGGCAAGACGTTCTTGCCCACGACGACAACCGTGGGGATCTCATGAGCCAGCTTCAGGAGGTCGCTCGTCTACAGCAGATCGGTCAGAGCGGACAAAATGGCAGAGGAACGACGTCGTATGCGCCGGTATGTGCATCAAGACCGTGTCCAGGAACTTGCTAACAGGTGCAGCAGCATTCTTCTGCTCGATATACTTACTCCTACCACTATCCAACTGTACCACAAAAGTCTACAGAGGGGCAGCTATCTCGCAGCAACTCGCAATCGCGCAACTCGTACACAGGACCAGCACGACCCCCCAAGGAACAAATATACAGAACATCAGGCACACCCTCGATACCACCACTGCTCCCACCTAAGCCTCCCGCCACACCAAGAGACACTGCATTCGAATGTCCACGCCCGCCGCCGATACCAGGCAAATACACAGAGCCTCATCCTTGTCCACCTCCCATTCCCAACAAAGTCCCGGACAACCGGCCGCCAACTCCCTCTGCCGAACTCGACGCCTTCTCCTTCAAGCCCTCCGCCTACCTCGAAAACGGCGACCCCCTCCGCCCTGTGTTTCTCCCCGCCCAGCTCCGCCAGCAATTCCTCAACGTCGCGTCGTCCAACACGCGCCTCAACCTCGAAACATGCGGCATGCTATGCGGCATCCTCAAGTCCAACGCCATGTTCATCACGCGGCTCGTCGTACCCGAACAAACAAGCACGAGCGATACGTGCGAGACGCTGAACGAAGAGGAGCTCTTCAATTACTGCGACAAGGAAGAATTGCTCGTAATTGGGTGGATCCACACGCATCCTACCCAGACGTGCTTTATGAGTTCGAGGGATTTGCACACACATGTTGGGTACCAGGTTATGATGCCCGAGAGCATTGCGATTGTTTGTGCGCCGACAAAGGAACCTAGGTACGTATTTCTTTCCCCTCTTCTCCCTCATACATCATCTCCTTGAACGCTCGTCGTGGTGCCTTTGCTAACCATACGGAATAGTTGGGGTTGCTTTCGCCTCACCGATCCCCCGGGCAAACAAGCCATTCTCAATTGCTCCAAGCCAGGCATTTTTCATCCGCATGATGTGGATAATATATATACCGAGGCCCGGAAACCGGGACATGTCGTTGAGCTCGTGAATGCGCCGTTGGAGATTGTGGATATGCGGCCGAGGAAGAAGTTTTGATGACATCGAGTTGGGGAAGATAGATCAGCATAGCGCGGCGTTGGAATAGGTGGTATTGAGCATCTTTGGGTGTTGCGAGGTAGCGTTGATGCGTGCATAGATATGTCGACCTGCTGTATAGTATAACGTCTTCTGTTCACATGCTAAAGGATAGCATCACTTCAAATTCATCTGAAAAGCTGTTTCATATCTTGTATTGATCTGTCAACCACGGCGTCTACAATAAGTCTACTGCAGATTGTGGATATCTTGCCCAAGATCCCGACTCCAGAAATTTCCCGAATTCAAGCCATCCTCTATCAACGCCGTGTTCATCCCTAACAACACCTCCTAAGACTAGTCCTCATCCTCATCATCCGCCATCTCCTCTTCCACCCATCCCCTCCATTCCTTCCACTCTCCGTACCCAAGACTGACCTTCTTGCCCTGGTACCTCACGACCTGCAAACCCACCTTCTTCCAATCGTCCTTTTTGCCACTATACCCTGCTTTCCTCATCAAGCTCACTAGCGTTTCTTCCTTGGTCCAGCCTTGTTCGCGCGCAACGTCAGGCAGATATGTCGCGCCATACCGCCTGTTACGGTATGTGAAAGATATGCGCAGGCCGTGAGTGCCGAGCGTCCAGTCGAGAGGCGATGATGCAGGTTCGAAGTTTGTGAGGAGGGTGACGGCGCATTCGAGTGAGGGAAGTTCGGGGGCGGAGATGGGGTCGAAGCGTGTGTCGTCGAAGGCGCTGAGATGTAGGGTTAGCTGTGATGTCTCATGTACAAGGGTTTGGTGGGTACGTACGAAGTCAGAGCGTAGCTCTTCAGTCCCTTGTCGAGCTCTTGTGCTTCGAATGTGCCGATGCATCCGCGCAACCGCTTGTCTCCGCTCTTGCCCACAGTATTCCAGGTTACGAACAGGGGGTGCGTCTCGGTCGTCGAGAGGATGCTTGTTGCGCTGCTCGCCTCGCTAATTCCACTGGGTGTTGACCCTTCGCTTTGTAGGCTTGAAGAACTTCCCGTTGCTGGAGATCGTGCAATGAGACGCGATATGGCTGCTGGTTTGTATGCGGGGTCGGCCGTAGTGGGAGGTGAGAGAGAATCGCCGTCCTCTGGTACTTGTAGTGGATCGGTGGTGGTCGGCTCTTCGGTATATTTCGACCACAACGCTTCGGCCTGACGCAGGGACAGGGCAGGTCGCTTTTCGAGGTCGGCAGCGAGGCTTTCGAAACAGTGTGCGCAGTGGGCTTGGGTGGCCATGTTGAGGTAGTCGTAGATGCGAGGCCTACATACGATTGTGAATGTGACAGCGGGTCGAAGGAGACAAAGTCAAGTCTGAGGATGAGGTGGCAAGGTAGCAGGGCCTCTAGAATATAGTAAGTGTGATACACTGATTAGACTAGACGTTTGGCGAGAGATGCCAGCTGTTGAGACTGCGGACGAATCCAAGAGCCGGCTCGCCTTTGGTGCTCTTTCCCGCCGTTCCTTTCCAGAGTGAGCTCTACGACAGCACAAGACGTTTCCCAAAAAGATTTGGCAGTGACTGGCGCTCTTGCTACACCGCTAGAGAGACGGGAGAACGAAGGCCGGCGTGTCTGGAAAGAGAGGAAAGTGGTGAGGTTTGGAAGAGACGTACCCCGCCAATGTCGAACTTCGGCGGGGAAGGGCGAAGGACTACGCAAGTCAGCAGCTTCGTCATCGCTTTCCCGACAGAGATATGCTTGATATTCCTGACAACAATGAGGTGTATTGATATATAGACCTAGACGGACCGCTGTGTGATACTCTAGATATGCCAACACATGCCGTCTGGATCAAATAAAATCCTAGGGTACCCGGTAATAGCAGAATGCAGGTGTTAGTAAAAGGCATGTAACCCCATCTTCATGCACACTTGCCCTACGGAGGAAAAGGCAGTGTGTTTGGTAATGATAGGGCGGTTGATCTTGGCTCGAAGATTATCCTTCAGCAGGTCGAAGATTGAAGCTTCTTTTGCTGTACACACTAAAGCCGTTTGTTGGACACCTGCATCGTGTTTCCCCCCTCACTTACCCAAAGTGTTTCATTTGCCCCAGTGTCGCTGTACATCACTCAGTGTTGTGCGTTGGTGGACCCGCAGCTGGCGTTTTGACTTTTTCATTGTCGCATCTCGTATGCCTGTGTGGAATCCGCATCCACCTATGAGCTCAAAGCCATCATAGAAAGTCCGAAGCCATTGACGCCGACCCGATGTCTCGTGAGTGAACTGAAAACCGCCCTCGTCGATCGCAAGTTGTCATTCGTCATTTATGCTGCGTCGCGCTTGCCCTCCTTGACCTCCTTCTGCGTGGGAGTTAGCGACTATGTGCGCAGCGGCCAAAGACGTCTTTTTAGCACACACCAGAGCACGCATGGTACCGTGAAGAGCATGCCTGTGGTTCCTCCTGAACTTGGGGTCGGTGCCCTTGAGAGAAGGGTAACGGTGCGTCTTAGGCTTCTTGATACTGTGATACCACAACATTAGCCGTCATGTTCCATCTCAATAGTTTGCGGGCGATGCGTGGAGGTCGTGGAAGACCATCGGTGCGCGTTTGGGGTCTGTCAGAGAGTGGAGAGTGGTGCGTACCCGTTCCTATGGTTCTTCTTCGACTGGTTGTGCTGGGACGAGTTCTTGGATTCTGCACGACTTTATTAGTATATCTTGACAGCAACAAGATCTCTTCGCTGACGTACTGGCCATTGCGACGGTTGTGAGTGTCGAATTGTCCGGATGGTGTTCGTGGTGGCTGCCTCTCCACGAACGGGAATTTGGAGTCTGTGGCTCGCTTACAAGTGGAAACTGCGCTAGCCGCAAACAGCTTGGCGCTGCCGTCGAGCCTAAGATGCATGGTGCAGCTGCAACCGCGCATCTTTGGGCAGCAAGTCGGGTCCGTGTGATTTTTCATGATACGCTTTCTAATCTGTTGTGTGGGCTAAGAGGGCTCTATACTACCAGGCTATCAGCCTTCCCACAACACGCAGCACTATCTAGGATTCATTTGCATGGCCAGGTGCAAAGAATTGTGTGCGATCAAAGTTACTGAAATCACTCGGGTCTACGCATTCTGTGAAATCATGGTACATTCGTGCCATCGCAAGAAAATATCACTCTGGCCTCTTGTCGAGGCCAGCTACCTTTTCGGGGAAGTATGAAGCTTGAAATAATCTCTGGCCGTCGAAATTCCACCCTCGACGCCACCCGCGGAGGGTAGCATGCGACCGCAGTCGGGTCGTCCCTAATTTTCCTGCTGCTTCTCATAGTCCATGGCATCTTGACTAGCCTGGCGCTGCCTCATGTGCTCACGAACATTTTGCTCCGTTGTGGAGGCCCTTCCTGGTGCGTGTCCGGTCATTGCTCCACGCTGAGTCGTGTCCACGACGCCCTCATCATAAGTCATTCCATTCACCATGCGCGGGTCTTGTCTATCCGTGGAGGACGTAGTCTGCATCGTGCCAGCGCCTGAAGGAACACTTACGCTTGTCATGGAGCTTGGTGGTGCTTGCTCCTTCAAATAGCCTGGCACAGCACTTGCCTTACCAATGGCAGGGCTGCCAATCTGGCTTTGTTGCCGCGCGGGCGTCCTAGCACCTTCACCAAAGCCAACAAGAGAAGCTGCCTCGTCACTGAAGCCGCCCATGCTTGAAGTCTCCACGTCCTGGTCTTCGCTCATCCGGTCGGGGTCGTACACATCGCTGCCACTTGCCCAAGTGGTGCGACCTCCAACCGAGCCTGTCGCGCTGGCGCTACCAACAGTGCTACGCTCGCGGAAGATTTGAGGCTGGTTGTTCGAGTCGAAATATCCTGGAGGTGGGTTGTTTGCACTACCTGGAGCGAGGCCATGAGGGTTGCGACCGCTGACGGCAACTCTCTCGAGGCCCGCCAGGCGAGAAATGCGATCGGCTCGCTCAGCTTCGGCGGGGTTGCGCTGGTGGGGGAAGTGACCGCGATGGCCGTCTTTGATGGCGACGGTTGAGAGCTCTGACATGGACGTGGTGGCCGAGTTGGGCGTTCCACTACATTATGGTGGTCAGCCACTTCTTTAGACACTCGCGCGGGGAAGATTTGGCCTTACGGGGCATCACCAGGTGTGCCCGGATCCGAAGGTGGGGGCGGCAGATCGATCAGCGTGGGCGGATTGGTCGTCATCGTGGGTATTGTATTCGTGATAGCTGATCCTTTCTTGTGGATGCAGACGTTGGGAGAAAGTCGAGCCCCTTGTTGTGGTACCGCAAGTGGTCGTGGTCGTTGGGTATGACGTCGGGGTTCTCAAAGAACGCAGGGACGATCTATCACGATCACGCGCACAAGGGACCTGGACGACAATTGTTCCAGCTCCAAGTCGATCAAACACTTTTTGAAACTACGTAAATTCGCGTATGCCAATTGTAGCAGTTGTCGCCTTATTGTCGCCCACCATATATCAACGTTCGACCGCTGACTTGACGCAGGGTCTGCCCTAGCTTAGGCGGGGTCTGATTCGCCGGTCGCCTCTCCACAGCCATTCATCGGGCCTTCTCTCTGCCTCACTCGTCCACTTTGATGTCAACATCGGGTAATAGATTCCTGTTTCAAACCTCAAGCCCGATCTGGAATGTGTCCGCAATCATCACGCTTATTGCATACACGACACGTGAAGATTGCATTGCAATGCAGTATATGCTCTATGGTACACTACACAACACCAATTCTCATGAAAGGAGCAGCACCGCCAGGTCTAGTGATGATTCGTGGTCGGCCGGCCATGCGAAAAGTGATAGTCTGGGGCAGCCCGTCTACCTTCATGACGAAAAGTAACTTCAATCATGGTTTGATAGTATGGCACGGAGCTCTCAAGGTCTGTTCAGCACATCAAAAACCTACCCTTCGCCTATCATTCCGGAGTCTGACGGTACGAGCAGCGTCCTTCGATGTAATCCATCTCCCCAAGGTACATATCTCCCTATATCTATCCTTTCACAGCCACTAAAACCAGTCAGCATGTATTGTGCTCGATGGAACATGTAACGTGACATTGCCATGCAGCTTACTGAGCAGTAGATTGATGCTGCTTGGTCCACAATGCATGAACACGCTGCAAGCAACCTTTCTGAACGAGGATGCTGAGTGCCGGAAACCAAGACCCATGCAGTGTGTTCGTATCTAGAACCGAAATGCTGCGTTTCTCTGCTTACGTCCTGTAAACTCTTTCGCCCGGCATCACTCGAAGTCACTCTCCTTGACCTTGCTCGTCACCTTATCAACCCAGTCGCCAACCCCCCTTTTCAGCTTCTCACCCCATTCCGGTCTCTTGCGATTCAAATGCGATGGTCGACCACGAAACTTACCCATTGTTGATAGCGGAACACGTGCGGGATAATTCCACGTTCCCAGGTTTAGCTTCCCCGCAAACGCCTTCACTTCGGGGAAATTTTCCAGTGAGCTGACTGCTGATTGGTCTGAATGAATGATCCTTCTGCTGTCCCCTCATCGATCAAAAAAGAGAACATATACGACTTAGCCCCGTGGGATGGGAAAGTCGGCTTCTTTAAGTGCGGACCGCCTCAGTAGTAGTAGTAGTAGTCTCTCCTCTCCAGCCAACTTTTCTGCTACCTTGTCATTTTGTTATTAACGCTGTTTAAGAATAATGCTAAGGCTATCCTTAGCTATCAATACATCCGTTAACTTGTCCGACCTGCACATCTGACCAAACCATCGGATATCAAGAGTGCGACACCCTTGAACGATGGAGAACAATCCGCCTGATGAGAAGCTTGAAGTCATCAATGACACCCATGGACTGAACATCGACACTGTGGCGGAGAAGAAGCTGTTGCGCAAGTTGGACCTTCGCGTCTTACCACCTCTGTTTGTTCTCTTTCTGCTCGCCTTCCTCGACAGGACCAATATCGGTAAACCTTCATGCAAACTATAGCTACGTAACATCACTGATCGCTTTGCAGGCAACGCGAAGATCCAAGGCATGACTGGCGATCTTGATATGGAAGGGCCAAACGCCGGCCGCTACAACATTGCTCTTGTCGTCTTCTTCATTCCATACATCTTGTTCGAAATACCCTCCAACTTGGTTCTGAAGAAGCTCGCGCCGTCAACATGGTTATCGTTAATCATGGTGCTTTGGGGTGGGTTGGACATCCCCTTTCATTTACCACAATGCTAACCACGAACAGGCATCTCAACAATAGGTATGGGCCTAGTAAATACTTTCGGTGGACTTGTAGCCATGCGTGTTTTGCTTGGATTGTTTGAAGCAGGCCTGTTTCCTGGTATGTTGGTAGTCTTCCAATCTACACCCCGAGTTAACAAAGACAGGTTGTGTCTACCTCATCTCAATGTACTACAAACGCTTCGAGCTCCAATGGCGTCTTACACTCTTCTTCACAGCTAGTATCATCGCCGGAGCCTTTGGTGGCGTGCGTATACATATTCCACCTCCAAAATGCACTACAATAACTCACAGCAGCTCCTCGCTTTCGCCATCGCCAAAATGGATGGCATCGGCAGCTATAGGTACTTGCACACCTCCCGCCCTTAGGCAAGCCTCCACTAACGAAGCCAACCATCTAACAGAGGCTGGCGCTGGATCCTGATAATCGAAGGAGTCGTTACTGTTGGTCTTGGACTCGTAACAAAGTTCTGGCTGGTCGACTGGCCAGAGACAGCGAGCTTTCTGAACGACGAAGAACGAGCCCTCCTCATCGCACGCCTAAGCGCCGACACAGGCGACGCAGTAATGAATCGCCTGGACAAGCGAGCCGCGAAGAGAATCTTCTCCGACCCAAAGATTTACCTCGGAACTGCTGCGTATTTCGGTACGTCCAACTTACCCCCACCCCCCTTCACCCCCTCCCCATCACCAATTACTAAACCCACACAGGCATCGTAAACACCGGCAACGCAGGCTCCTTCTTCATCCCCACCATCATCAAAGAACTAGGCTACACCTCCTCCGTCGCACAAGTCCGCTCGATCCCCATCTTCATCGTCGCAACCGTCACAGCCATCATGGCAGCATACCTCACCGACCGCATGCGCCACCGCTACTGGTTCTGCATCTCCGGCCTCGTCATCGCATCAGTCGGATACATCATGCTCCTCGCCCAAGCCCACTTATCCGCTGGCCTCAAGTACTTCGCCTTGTTCCTCATCGTGCCGGGCGGATACATCACGCAGCCCGTCGTGCTGGCGTGGATGTCCAACCTCGTGTCTGGGCACTACAAGCGCAGCGTTTCGAGTGCCATGCAGGTTGGTTTTGGTAATGTCGGTGGCATAGTCGCGTCGAATGTGTTTCTAGGGAGCGAGGCGCCTACGTATCGGACGGGGTATGGGGTGAGTCTGGGCATGTTGTGGATCTGTGGTGCGGCGTGTACGGCGCTGTTTGTCCTCGTGAAGAAGGAGAATCGCGCTAGGGAGAGAGGAGACAGGGATTGGAGGCTGCAGGAGGTGGATGCGGATAATTTGGGAGACGATCATCCGACTTTTAGACTGACAACGTGAGAGGATTGTGGGGGATTTAGAAGGTGTTGGTGGGGTCCGCATCTAGGAATAAAGTCCATGGGTCAGAATATAGAACTTATTGACGGGTCAATTATGAGCTTGTTAGAATGAACTATTGATATCATATTTACCTTCCTCCAACATGCGGCATACCACTCTTCAAACCACCCTTGACGTAAAGATCCACATACTCCTGGCTCGGCCAACCACCCCATTCCTCTACACTTTCGATTTGATCTTTGACTAGCTGCACAAGCTCATCCGGTGCTCTGTTGCTCTGACGGCTTCCATCCTCGAGATGACCGGTCATTGCCGCCCTGAGCGCTACAAGTGTCCTGAAGAGCAGTTTGTTGCCGGAATGTTGAGCCTTGCTCCGCGCATCGACTTCGCTATGGTGATCGGTAAGCCACCTTGAGAACGAGTACAAGCCTTCGTAGTCACGAAGTGTCCCAAGAGCACGCACGAAAATGTGCAATTCCGCAGGACTGGGAATGTGTGCCGGGATACTGTTCGAATTGGTCTGGGGGGAAGAGACATTGGCGGGTAGGGGCGTCATGCTGGCTCCCACTAGGTTGTAAAACATTCGGCGCAGTCGAATCGGCCCTGTGGCGAGTATGTGTCGTGTGTCCTCATTGGGTTCGCCTTTCTGAATAGCTGCTTGTGTTGCGTACATGGTTGTTGTACACGCGATCCGGAATGCCTCCGAACCCACTTCAATATCAGTCTCCTCCATCAAGTCAACCAGTCTGCAGACAACGTTGTACTGAAAGTTGCCTCTGCTCCTTGTTGTGAGCTCCGGATCATTGTAGTCAGTAGACACTATGTTACTACGAGCCACTTTGTCCATATAGGCAATCCATGCGGACTGATCCTGCGGCAAGTACCGACGGAGGAGGGCATAAGCGTATTCCAACAGATATTGCCTATCGCGCCTTATCAAATAAGCGTGATGATCTGGAGGAAGAAATAGCGGTGCATCGCCTGGCGGTCGAACGAGATGACCGAATCGGCAAAGGCACTTGATGAACGCTGCCAGGAGATATTCAGGTACGTTAGGGATGCAGCCATCATCGTTATGCAGTCCCAAAAACAAGCGACCTATGCCGCTGTTAAGGCCCCCTTTGGATGTCTCCAGTACATCGATGCATGTTTCGAAGCTCGGAGAAGCCTCCAAAAGAAAAGCCAGGAGGCGGCCGGATGGACGCATATTTTGCTTGTGCATGCGATGGTACAATTCCTTGATAGTCGGGGTGGGTTCACTCAGGTAAACGTAGTGCAAGGGTGATGTAGGATCGGGGAGCACCTCCTTCATATCGCCTGGCAGTAGGAAGTCCTCCGCTTCATTCAGACATCCATCTGGCTCAAGGACTTCATCTAAGTCTGCCTTGGTCTCCTTTCTTCTGGATCGCTTCAGCGTCGTGTGATAAAGTTTTTCAAACATGGCAAGATAGACATGTTCGCTAACAAGTGCACCTGACATCTCATATGCAAGGAAACAGGCCCAGGATTCCCGTCGAGTTCTGGTCGCCCTCACCCTACCAGCCCACACAAGCGCGGCGAGAAACCTCCTGTTTCGAGCAGGCGAAGAAACGTACGGTAGCGAGGTACGAGTCTGTATAGTGGGACTGAAGTCTGTGTCCCAACCCGCGTACACTTCTACTAGCTCTTCCCATATGTGGCCTCGATATCCAGCTTCGTACATTCGATGGATAATCTTCGAGGCTCGTGAAGCACCAAACTCATATCCCTTATCTTCGTCCATAGCTGTTCTGTTTTCCTTCCAAGGCGGCCAAGAGGCTCCCTTAATCTCAGCCCACTCCTTTTCCTTTGTCGTTTTGGGGTGTGCGAGTTGCGTGCGGGAGATGGCGCGAAATCCTGTCCTAGTGACTGTAATTGCGGGTGAACGACTGGCCATGAACTCCAGGACATGAAATTGGGCCCTTTCTTGGTTGGTTGCTGCGAATACGGGATGTATGGTTGCAGGCAAGGATAAAAGGAGCAGTATCCTGTTCGAGAAATTGGTGACGTCGGAGAGTAAGCGAGGCGAAGCCCGGCTGAGACGGTCTTTTTCAAACAGTAGGCTTGCTTGTGTTGCGAACAGTGATGCAACCCAGGTCGTCGACTCTGGCCAGACCTTGCGGGCATGACGGAGTAGGCGTATGGAAAGAATCCGAAGGGTAGACCAGCTAAATGCCTCTGTTCTCGTGCGTCTGTCAATGTGCCTCAAAATAGTCCCGAGTGCAAAGGCTCCGATGTGCTGGCGTCGTAGAAGTAATGAGATAACGAAGAGGGGCGGAGTCTCTTGATCGTGTTCAAGGAAAGTCACAGCCGCGCGAGACCTACGTTCTACCAGGGAAGTTGCCCAAACTTCAACACTAGCCGAGGTGAAGCCTTTCTGGTGTAATAGAACTTTTTCTTGCGGTGTAAAGACAAATTCCGAGTCCGTGAGATGCGGGTTGGTATGATGATACATGTATCGAGCCAGGATCGTGTGAAGCAGCACCGGCTGCGGGTACAAATCACGCATTACTCCAGGCGAAGAGGGTATGAGCTTGCGCGTGCGATGTCGATCTTTCTTGTGCCAACGTGCACTTGTATAGGACAGGTCGATCTTGGCCGATCTTGGGTTCGAATACATTTCGTACGCTGAGGATTGTATGGAATTGAGTACCAATGCCGGACGGCTCAAACGCAGCCTCTTCCTCTTCATGCTGCCGTGTTGTGCGTGGAATTGGTGCTCGGGACTGTGTTGCAGTCTCCTACTCTTCGTGCTGCCACGTTGTGCGCAGAATTGATGCTTGGGGCCGTGTTTCGATCGCTGCGGGCTGGTAACCAGGGTCTCCGTGACTGCTGGGGTTGCACTCGAGTCGACAGCATCAGAGGTGGCTGGGGGAGCTTCGCAAAGATCTGAACCGGCCGTTCTGATGTTGGAGTACCATCGGCGCCGGCTACCGCATGTCTGGCTGTCATCGGATCGCGGGTGCTCGGCGATGCAGTTCGATGCCCGACGTACACGTTCCCAGCCGGGGTGATATCGCGTGTGCCCTAGCGAGCATAACTGACGAGCCCTGAGAGTGGAATGGCGGCAGAGACGGTTTGGGCTGCCTGGGGCTGCCAGGAAAAGTTTCAGTGGCATTCATCGACATGGAAGTGGGACCGTGAGCGACAGCCAAAAAAGCCATGATAGCTGGGGTGTAATTTATCGCGGACGCTAGCGAGAGTTTCTTACGGCTAGCCCAATCGGGCGCGACATACATACGCGACAGCGACTGCGGGCGATCGTCTTGGCGCCCTCGCGTTGCATTCATCGCTGAGCCTTTTCCCAGAGCACCCCCGACCTGCACATTCACTCCATCGCGCGCCGACACACTTCTACCGCATTTGGCGCGCAATTCCCAGCCCATCACGTGTTCGAGACGCCTCTGCCCAGCTGCACTGCCGACCGTCCCCCTGTCGCCAAAGAGGCATGCTGGTGAAGCAGACAGCCAGCCTAGCAACCACGTCCGGCCGCTCAGAGCGCGTTCTTCGCTTGCACGCTTCACCATCACCATGTCCGCCAACGGCACCCTGGCCCCGCCAACACTTCCGCCCGTGCCCAAATCGCCCTCTCCGGCAAAGCGAAAACATGTCGCGACCAACTCGATTGCCCCCAACGGCGCGTCTGTCTCTGTGCAAGGGCAGTCGGCGAGAGGGAGCGCCTACTCGCTGCAAATGGTTCTAGGGGACATACTCTCCTTGTTGAAGAAGTAAGACGATGCCAATCGAAGCGCCTGTGTCGCTTGCTCACTGTCTGCTCCTTCCTCCATGTGCATCGCCATCGAGCGATGCACTGGCAATGCACTGCCCGCTCCACACTTCGTGCTTCGCATGCCCCCACCGCGCATTTGCTGACAATGCATCAGTTATGACACACAGCCTTCAATATTGGCTTACACCATCCCTTCGGCGATAACGCGAAGCTCGTCCGGTGAGGCCGGCTCCAAACGCGCCAGGTTGACACCACCCACTGGCTCTGCAACCATCGCTAGCCGAATAGAAGACGGCTCATACAACTCCCTGCAGACGCTACAAAAGGATGTGGAACATGTTACCACGGAGTTACTGGCAGCGAGCGCTGCAGAGGACTCATCGAACGGATCGAACTCTCCTCAGGAGACAACCCTGCAAGCCAAAGTACTGGCCTTTCGTAGAGTTACCCAAAGCCTGGTAGACAGAGAAAGCGCGCGGAACACCCAGTTGCAGACCCAACAACTGGAAGGCGACAATGAGGAGCATGTATCGAAAGAAGACAACACACCGGTCCCAATCAAGGAAGAGGAACAAGAAACACCGCAGAGTCGGACAGTCCTCACACTCTTCGGATCGGCTAACCAGATCCCAAAGCAGCTTTTCTCCAGCCTGCAGCAGTCGCGGAAAGTCGCGCCCTCAGGATCAGCATCCACGACCTTCGATACGTCGGTCCAAGTCACTCTCCCGTTACGAGAATCATCCTTGCCAAACATCATGTCCACGACCGAGGTGTACCCGATTCCAGACCAAGCAGACTCCAAAATCAAGAAAGTCACGGCCATCGGAGAAGTCTTCCGCGCGCCTGCCCATCTACCGCAGATTAGCCCTCCCAAAGCAGCGCGGCCGTCCACTGGGAAAAGCCACACTATCACGTTTGCTCCTCCAGAAATGCCCAAGCTGATTCGCAAAGGCTCCCAGTCGTATGCGCATCAAAACTTGTCCGCTGGATTCTGGCTGGGTTATGCTGGTGTTGATATGCCAAAGGACCAATCATCACCCACCGCGAAACAAAAGAGCAGACAGCGAGCGCTTAGCATGGGTGAAGCACAGCAACCGCCATCGGAAGCGAGTCTTGTTGCTGTGCAGCAAGCAAAAGAAGATGCGCTATTTCGCAGCGCTTACTCGAGTTTCGCACCCACCCGCGACGATACTTCCGCTATCATACCAGAAGAGACCAAAAACCGGATATGGTGGCAGAGAGTTGGCGAGAAACGCTTTCAGGGAACATTTCCCATTGATCCGGAACTTCTACAAGCGGATGACGCAAGTGAGATAGGGGCCATCGGCGCCATCGACGAAGAGGAGGGCTTCAGGGCAGCCGTCGACAACTTCGTCCCACTCGAGACGGACATTCTATCCGAGCCTAAGGAGAGGACTGAGGAAGAGAAAGGTACCGATGAAATTTTACAGGAGATATCTGAGCTATTGGAGACTCTGGCTTCGCACCAAAGGATACGCAACTCGTCGTTGACAACTAATCCACGCACACCCGTTGTGCAAAACTCGTCTCTAGCTTCGCTGGCCGGCAGCCCGTCCACCCCATCGACTGAAGAGTTCGACGTTTATCAGATCCTCAAGTCACAGTTGACTTTACTGATCTCGCAGCTCCCGCCATACGCTGTCGCCAAGCTGAATGGTGATCAGCTAGAGGAGCTCAACATCAGCCGAACCATCTTGTTTGACACTAAAGAGTACAAGGGTGTACTGGAAGAGGATGCTCTCTCAAGGCTTGCAAAGGCTGCACCCGTACCTGCCTCTACACCCGCAACTTTGGCCCGCACCGGTTCTGGAACACATTCTCACTATCCCGCTGCAAGTGGTCAGTACAACCGCCCTGCAACATCCGTACACCAATCAAGCGCTCGACCAGTGCAGTCGGCGCAATCTTTCTATCCGCAGCAGCAGTCTCTCCACCGCTCTTCTTCCATGCTTTCTCAACGTTCTCCGTCCGGGCCATCACATAGTTACCAGGCGGGCGGCGCTTCGTACGCCCCTTCATCACGAACCTACTCGACGACACAAACCTACAATCAACAAACACCAAGACCAAGTTATGGACAGACTTCTTCGGGTCAATACTATCCGCAGCGCTCGACGCAGCCAAGTAGCTTTGGTAGCGCTGTGGCTTCTCAGTATCATGCTCCCACACCTCAGACTCAACCGCAAAACCGATACACAACACAATCTGCCCAGAACGGTTACTTGCCGCGGGCGCAGAATGCATCACTACTATACAATGCCAGCCAGGCTTCTTCGGCAGGCGCTGCAACACCACTGAAGGCTACGCCTGCACAGTCGCAGTCGACATTGGGAGCCAGACCAGGGTACAACACACCGGCTGTTGGCCAAATGCGTAGTACTTACTACGGGCCCTCTCAGTATGGTACTCCACAGACCTCTACCTCTTCAACTACCTTTGGGGGTTTGCCGGCCAATCCTCAGCAGATGATGATAGACAGACAGCAGGCTCAAGTAGCGGCGCAATCGCAAGCTCGGCTGACTGCTCAGTCAAGTTTCAGTAGCAGTCGACAGGGTTCTGGTACGCCGCAGCCGCCAAATGGTTCATACAACGGGCATGCCAACGGGACATCCATGTCGACTTGAATTGGTGCAGCAGGGATTTCCAAAAACCAAGATTTTACCTATCTTTATTTGGATACAGCAGCACATAGTCCGAAGTTTCAGGATTGGAAGATGGATACGATGCTCGACCTAAGCTCTCCTACTGGGGCTGTTCAGGAATATGCCGCAGCTTGTTTGTTGTCGTTCACTTAGGTTGTGTGGCTGAAGCGAAGTCCCGAGTAAAAGCGCTTGCCGCGTCATGATTTGGACGGCCAATGCGGCGTCTTTGTTCACGAGCGATTTGCAATATCATAGATTTGAAGATAGCCAATAATGTGTAGCAAAGGCGTGCCATAGGTAGAGTAGTGGTATTTTTTCAAGCAAGAGGTTGTGTTCGCTCCTCAGCCAGCGGACGCGTAGCGCAGTGTGGAGTCGGGACCCTGAACAAATGACGTGCCGTGCAAGCCGAGATGTATGCGACAAACGCGACCTTGGGCACCCTGGGTTCCTCTGACAGCTATGATACTACAACACCATGGCGCATCTTCTCCGCGGCAAGCAAGCCGGCATCCCCAACGACCTTTCCGCCGGCCTTGGACCTGACCTCTTTGTGCTTGACCATGTGTGTACACCCCGCCGACGTGCCTTTGGTGACATTCGCGCGTGCAGAGCGCTGACGTTGAAAAGATACGCAACTATGGCATAAATTCCAAGATCACTCAAGTCGCATACGACCCCGTGCAGTCGCTCGTAGCTGTCGGCACCAGCGAGAGCAAGTTCGGCAATGGTCAAATCTACGTCTTTGGCCAGAACAGGGTCGAGGTAGTCCTGCCCCTGCCGCGCCAGGCGTCGGTCAAGATACTGCAGTTCTGTGCAGAAAAGCTGTTGTGTGTCGACTCGAAAAACGATCTCTCTGTCTTCTCGCTGGAGACCAAGAAGCTGATCAATGCACACTCTCCACCTGCAAAGATCACTGCGCTGCACACCGATCCGACCCTCGACTACGCGCTCCTGGGTACACAACACGGAGAGGTCCTTGCATACGACCTTGATCGGGAATCGCTCACCCAGTTCAAGATAGCGAATTTGTGGAGGGCGCAATTTCCTCGGTCGCGACCAACATCCGTGGTGACATTAGCACTGCATCCACGCGACATTGGATCTCTGCTGATCGGCTACAATGCCGGCGCGGTCATATATTCCTTCAAGCAGAACAAAGCCCTTCACTTTTTCCACTATGTCCTTCCAAAGGGCGCACCAGGTGGTGACTCTGACCCGAGTGTGATTTTCAGGGAAAGAGAGCCGCCTCTGACCCAGGCTGTCTGGCACCCAACTGGCACTTTTGTTCTGACAGGACATGAAGACAGCAGTATAGTGATATGGGACACGAAGGACGGTAGAATAGTGCAGGCCAGGACGTTGCAGGACACCAACGTCAACAAGCCCGGACCTGGTAGCTTCAGTCCTGGGGCTGTCGAAGGCTCCTTTGCGCTGAAGTCGCCAATATTTAAGATTGCTTGGTGTGCGAACCAGGACCCCGACGATACTGCTATACTCATCGCAGGTGGACAGCCGTCCAACATATCACCAAAAAGTCTGACTTTGTTCGAACTAGGCCGCACCCCTATCTACAGCACGACATCGTGGCAGGGACTTTCAGACCACTTCGAGAACCCGAAGAGGCAACGTATCTTGCCATGCCCACCCGGCTCAGAAGTCGTGAACCTCTTCCTGATTCCTCGCTCATCGCCTCATTTCGCCGGATGTCACGACCCCATAGCTAGCATTGCGTTGCTCGCCTCGGGAGAGCTTGTCACTCTCTCCTTCCCAAGCGGCATGCCCATTTGTCCAACTAACCAGCTTCATATGTCCATGACTCTGGTCCATCCATATATCAACTACGTGAACCTCTCGCCCGTGGAGCGGACTAAGTGGCTCGGCATGACGGAGAAGCGGTCCCATGGCCCGAAATTCCTCCACGGTGGCGCAGGCGCTGTAAATCCAATGAAGCGGTTCGAAGATCGCAACGTCGTCCAGACTGCACATGCAGACGGAACTGTAAGACTCTGGGACGCAGGACATGCGGATGAGATTGAGAATGATACACTACTACAGGTAGACGTAGCACGAGCGGTTGGGCGACAGGAGAATGTGGAAATCGCGAAAACCTCTTTTGCGGGCGCCGCTTCTGAGCTGTCTGTTGGGCTCAAGTCTGGCGAAGTTGCTGTATTCAGATGGAACACCAACAAATATCCGGGAGAGGAGTTTCCACCGGGAGATAACACACCTAAAGAACTCACAAACATCACGCACAGAGCCGAGGCGAGTCTCAAAGAAGGATTGTTACCATTTACATTACTAGACGAGGGCAATGGTCCGGTGACCGCACTGAAACAGTCGGACGTGGGCTTTGTAGCGGCCGGTTTTGAGGGTGGTAGTTTGGCGATCATCGACCTTCGAGGACCAGCCATTATCTACAAAGGTTCGATGGACGACTTTGTTAAGCCTGAAAAGCGCGGGAGCTTCCGAAGAAGCTCTAGCACAACAACATCGAAATCGGAATGGCCTACCTGCATCGAGTTCAGTGTAATGACACTTGATGGCGACGAGTTCTCTAGTATTGCGGTACACGTGGGCACAAACCTGGGTCACCTTGCTACCTTCAAACTCCTGCCCGAAGCTGGCGGACGATATGCAGCGAAACTCGCTGGTGTCTGCGCCTTGGATGATAGAGTCATCCGACTTTGTCCTATTCATGTGGAGACTGGAGGGCCATCATATGCCTCCCAGTCTGCCGTTGGAAACCTTCGCACTGGCTTGAAAATCAACGGCGTTCTGCTGGCAGTGACTGCATCAGGGGTGAAAATATTCAAGCCCGCGGCAAGCAAAGGTGCCCACAGGACATTCGATAATTTCTTATGTGATGCAGCCGCCATTGTACGATACGAAGATGTTGGATACGCCATGCTTGGGCTGTATGGAGATGGATATGCAAGAGCATACTCCTTGCCAGCCCTAAAAGAGATCGGATCCGTGAAGGTCAGCGATGTGCTCGATGTACAACTTTTCTCCGAGGCGATTATCACAAGCACAGGCGATATTCTGGGGTGGAAGGGCCCTGCAGAACTGACGCTGATCAATGTTTTTGGGCACGGTGTACAGCTGTAAGTCGGCGTAAACCCCTCAAAAGAAGCAGCTAACATGGGCTGAAGGGATCGGACCAAGGACATGCTGATGAATCCTGAGCTGTTGATTCCTCCACGTCCCACCATTAGTAACGTACAGTGGATATCAGGCACACAGCACGTAACGCCTGCAGATATGGATCTCCTGAGTAAGTCTGACTGATCTTCGACACCACTGCTCATATATCAGGATTGATATTTGTGCCATCGTAATGACATAGCACTAACCGTTCCCACAGTTGGCGGACCAGATCGCCCACTTTCCAAACGCATGATGGCGCAAGCCCGATCCGAAGCAGAACAAACCCGGCGCTCTACCGCTCGTGCGAACGCCGGCGCCTCTTCCTCTTCCAATCCTACATATCCATCTTACCCAACGAGCCCAACTCAAGCAAACGAGGGCTGGGGCGCTTGGGCATCGCGCCAGTTCAATGAGAGAACAGAAAAGCTGAATGCGGTGAGCGAAGGCATGGACAACTTGTCTCAAAATAGTGCGGGATGGGCGGACGACGTGAACAAGTTTGTTGGTAAGCAGAAGAGAGGACTGGTGATGGGGGCGATGAAGAGCAAGTTTGGGTTTTAGCGGCGGCATGTTTACACCAACCATACATCGATTGTTATGACCCCGCGCAGTAGTCAAGGCATGTTAACTTGGATGGTTGCGATCTGTCGTTGTTCACAAGTGACTTTTGGATCGGTTTCGGTCGTCTGCAACATGGCGTGGCTGTTAGCTGTGGCGGTGCAGAGAAGGTGGCTCGTGCCTCGCGCCCGCCCGCACTGTGCGCTCAAATTGACGAAGCTTCCAGCACCGCAGACGCCCCGCGCATCCACAACCACCATGGGAGCAGCCTACGACTTCGCGCCCGAGCGGCCCGACCACATCCAGCAAATCCTCGATGGCCTCGACCGCTACAACCCCGAGACGACGGGCGTCTTCCAGGACTATGTCATGCAGCAATGCGAGAGCCAGACCTACGACTGCTACGCCAACCTCGCCTTACTGAAACTGTACGTCAGTCGCCTTGCTACTCCTTCCTCGTCCTTGCTTGCATGATGAACAAGTAACCACAACGTTTCCTATTACCCGAGGGATTGGGGCTTGAATCACTCCGCCCACTGAAGTTGAATTATTAGCTCTATCTGAAAGCTGCTCACGTCCACCGCTTGTTGTATTGCTGGCGGCGACTCCAATACTGACAACGGTGTCGCAGATACCAGTTCAACCCGCACCTATCTCGCGATGAGACCGTGACCAACATCCTCGTCAAGGCCCTCACCATGTTCCCCAGCCCGGACTTCTCCCTCGGCCTCTCACTCCTGCCCAGCCATCTCCTCGCGCCCCTCAACTCCTCCGCGCACAACCCAGCTGCCGGCGACGCGCCGCTCTCCGAAGCTGTCCAGAAGCTCAACGAGCTCAGGAATCTGCTCGAGGGTGCCGACTACGCCACCTTCTGGTCTATCCTCGACTCGGACGACCTGTACGCCGACTTGATCGCCGACGTGTCGGGTTTCGAGGAGTTGATGCGCGTCCGGATCGCGGCTACGGTCAGCCAGGCTGTGCGCGAGGTTGACAGGAGCATTTTGGAGTCGTGGTTGAACTTGGACGGCAGCGACTTTGAGCACTTCGTTGGCAGTGTATGCGGATGGACCATTGACGGCGCCAAGATCAAGGTGCCTATGAACAAGGACAACGAGGCGAAGGGCACCGTTGTGAGGGAGAACGTCAAATTCGACCGTAAGTCTACCGTGCAGATTCCATCCTTTGACGAGGTCATGCTAACAAAAGGTGCAGAATTTTCAAGGGTCATCAAGAGGGCTTACGAACAGCCTGCATGAGTGCAATGTGCATAGAGCATGGACGATACGATATGATGGTCTACGAAACCACAAGAGACAAAAGTCCACCACCGGCGTTGGGAATGGTTTAGCATTTAGGGGTGGCACACTTTGGCAGTTGTGCCAGTGGATCCCTGCATAGGGCAAGAAGCTCTTCATCTTCATGATATACCCAGCTGAGCAGTGATGGCCGTGCTAGAAGCCAGACAAGCAGTTGACACAGAGCTAACGTGGCGGTGCGCCTTTGCGTGCACTCATATATACATACTACAGTCTTCCAGATCATACCACAATATGATCGCCCGAATCAATTCCTTTACCGCTTACGCGTCCCACGATCTGAGCGGAACTTACATGTTCAGCCCACATCGGAGTTTCCCCTTTAGGTGCAAATATTTTGTTTTGCAGATATTTAGTTGTCTAGATTGTGATGCGCTCATTATGTCTCTACACGACCCACTCTCGTCTCCTCACTTGCCCTCCAATCCTCGTCGTCCCACTCCACATCCACCGCCGTGGTAACCAGCACTTCCATCCTCTTGCTCACCCCACTCCTCTCTCCCTCCTCACTCAACCGATAAAACCTCCCCGCCGGCGCGCCAGACATACTTTTCAACGCGACATCATTCTGCGTCGCATGCTTGGTGGTGTGGCTCGACTTGCCTGGCCGAAAGGTCGATTTCGAATGTGTGATGAACGCCTGAAGGTGCAGTGTTTCAGCAAGCATGCAGAACAAGGGCCTGAAGGAAAGTGAGCAGGCGGAGAGGAAGTAGATTCCTGGCTCGATGGTAGTCCAGTTCACGAGGGCGACGTGGTTCCATGTGCTGTCTACTAGGGGCCCTGCTGCGGCGAGGGTGCGGGCGAAGACAATGGTGCGGATTATGGATCCTATGGTGCCTCTGCAATGGTCGGTTAGTGATGGCTCGAGAAAGAAGAGTGGGAGAGATGTACATGCTGCCGGTAAGAAAGATGATGAGGAGCCCTATGCGACGGCCGACGCTGAGGTTTAGATCCCATACGGTTCGCAGGGGGAGGACGAGGACGGCTACGTCTGTGATAATGTTTGGCACGCTGGAGCTGTTGGCGTATACTTGCACGTTGAAGCATTTCCCGTTGGCGGCGGTTTTGTCCCAGTGGAAAGAGAAGGGCTGGCATTGGAACATTGCGGCGACTGTGTACGAGAACCATGTTGCGCTGATAAGCGCCATGAGAACCTTTGCCACGATGCGCTCGTACTTATTCGTCAGAATGGGCAGGTACAACAGGACGACAAGCAGTTTCGGAAAGGCGACGGCTGCGGGATGGAGGATCTCGGAGATCATGACGCCTTTGAAATGCTCTGTCATCTTATTTGGGTCCACTGTGACAACGTATGCCATATGTCGGCCTGTGTATGCGACTTTCACCATCACTGCAACGAACTTAGTAACATGCTAAAGACACAATGAAGAAGCGTGTGCCTTACTGATACCATTAACACACAAGCCCATCTCCGCAAGCCACGCGAACGGTACAATCAAATCCTGAGTACTAAACGACGTACTCGTAAGATACCGTGCGTAATACCTCAGCCCCATAAACACGGTGCACAGAACAATCATCACCGAGGACGTCGCGATGATCGAAGAGCTTGTGTCTTCTGCCAGGAAAGCAGGCAAATGTATTCCTGCTCCCGTCATTCTCACACCACGTAAACGACAGCCAATGCACAAAGAGGGTTGGAAATGCTACCAGAGCCATGTAGAAACGAACGACAAAAAGGAACAGACAAGAACGAAATGATCGATATCTCCACGGAACCGCCACGCGAGGTCCAGATGCGAAAGTTGGGTACCCAGTGAGTCCAAATACCGACTCAGACACCCCAGGCTGATCAAATAACACAGTGCAAATGAAGGAAGGGGTACGGCGGGGCGATCGAGTCGAACTTGAAAAGTTACAGCAGTTTTCGCACGGGCTTGTTGCTTGCAATAACGACGACGTCGCTGTTAGACCCGAGTACTCCAAGACTACGGTAGGTACGTAGTCACTTTCAAGCGCGGATGGATCCGCGCTTCATGCACAAAGTTCCGGCTACATAGTCGCAGAAGAATTCTACAAAGGTTGTCGAAATCTATGCGCAGGGGGCCAGTGTCTTATGGCTCCCCTGGTCGGTCAAGTAGAATTGTACGCGGTAGCGAGGGAGCCGGCCGTCAGCGGGTTCGTGGGTGATTTGAGTAGATACGGGGTTGCTTGACGTTCGCCTGGAGGGATGACTGGGACTCCGTAGGGTTGTGAAATTCCTCGTTCACCAACGGAAATCATTTTCGCACAGCTCATGGTTTTTCACATGTTCGTTTCAGCACGTCATTGTCCATTTGCCTTTCTCAATCGTCGAATCGTGTTGATACTACAACAAGACACGCTCTGCTGCGCGTGGACCCCAGACGAGAACGTTGGTAATGGCAGACTCGAAACACTGCTCTTGCATGGACGTGGATCACTTAGCTCGCTTGCTTGCGTCGGCATCTTCATGGCATAGGTAGGCGAGCATGTTCTGTGTTTGGACGCCCATGTTCACGAACAGCGGGCCAGCGGCTTGTGACACCCGAAGCATCTTTGGAGTGAGGAAAGGGGGACTATCCAGGGGTTGATTGGAAGAGAAGTAGGGGCAGGCTTACTGATGTTTGTACGTATCTCGCAGCTAAAGTGAGATGCATGGCGGTCGAAGACGACGAGACGGAAGAAGTCAGGACCAAGCCCAGGCACACGCCACCGCAGGCGCGCCTTCAGCTAACTACAAACGTCTACAGGTGATCACAGCTGTTAGAAAACATGTATGCCGTCAATGGCTTTCACCAGTAGTATCTCGCCATTCGTATGGACGTCGCGACTCCGTCGTGTCCGCCGACGCGTACAACATACTCATCCCTTTGGCACGGAGCATGCCTCGAAGAACCTCCAGCCTCTCCAATAACGTCCCACGAATGCGTGCCCTGAGACACTTATATCTCCGACACAAACCAGTCCCCTTTGCAGCTGTGACTTGGCGTACTTCTCCGCCAGACCCCATCTTGCACGTTCACTGGTGCCGAGCAACACCGGCACGGCTCCGCAAATCTCGCTTGTTGAACTCCGGACCACGGCCTCCCATTTGTCTGACAACCAACAGATAGTATGAGGCGCAACACTGCCAAGAATGTACTGGTGTAGCTGCGACGATATGTTGGCAGTGGCGCGAATGCGCCTGCTGATGAAGAGGCAAATGGTCTCGGCCGTTTTGCTCCTTTGGCTCTGGCTTCGTGGGCGAGCTAGAACGTTGATATGAGAACAAGGTCGCACGATGGAGTGTGCGCTGTTGTGTTTGTGTAACCGCTTGTCAAAGGAGGTATTGGGATACACGTCTTCGCTGCGTCTTTGTCGTTGGCTGGTCTGCTAATGCGCTTTCTGTTGCTATTGCGCAAGGGCACCACACAGCATCGCACAATGGGACTTATGGATTCGCCTAGAATCTAGGACTTGGGACCAACCTTGGTACATATCGACTCCATCACTCTTGGGACTTTGAGAAAGAGCAGGTTAGTATCAGCTGGATCGCACATTTGGCACGAATTCCTTGTTGGATCGTTAGCAGTCTTACCAGTTGAGACCCTGAGCATCACGAGGGCCTTGTCAGATTGCAGTATCAGCTCAACATCCACGACTATTTCACGGTCTACCTACTTCAAGACCTACCTGGCGAAGTCAAATTCCATTTACCTTGTGGCCTACTTCATACCTATTACTTCACCGAGTGTCTTTACCAGGTCCTTCCATCTACTCAGGGCACACCTGAGATCCCCTGACTTCTTCGTGTTTACCTCCACAACACGATCAAAATCCTCGAGCGATCGTGAAAAAAGACACATCCTACAACCAATCCAGCAATCCAGCCCACCACGATGTTGGCCACCCTCTTCCTCTGGCTCCTCACCATGCTCCCCACCCTCAACGCGCTCCCATCAACGCCTCCTCACCCCCAAAAGCGCTGCACGAACGCCCTCCAGAACCCCTCTTTCGAATCCGACCTCGCCCCCTGGCTCGACATCGCCCTCGGCTCCTGGCTCCAACGCGGCATCTACACATCCGCCGAGGGCGGCCACTCGGGTCCAAACTTCTACTTTGCGCAGTCCAACGCTACCGTCTCGCACACCACGCTCACACTCTCGCAGTCGGATATTTCGATTCCGGCAGGCAGCTCGGTCGAGTGCGTGGCATGGGTCGCGAGTAATCGCCCGGGTAACGTGGGGAGTACGAGGGTCGAGGTGTTTATGGATGAGGTTACGTGTGGACAGGCCGTGTATTTGGGGACGAATGGGTGGGCCAAGGTCGGTGGGGATGTCAGGGTTGGCGGGGACAAGCACTCGATGTCCATCGTTATCGTGAGCGATGCGACTGGACCCGAGGGCTCGAAGGTTTGGGTTGACGAAGCGATGGCTGGGACTGGGTGTTGATGGAAGAGAGGCGAGATGGATAACACCCTCTACATCGCATTTTTTCATTGCGGTCATATACTAGTCATACAAATATCGTTCAAGCATAAGTGTGGTTCTAGGATGCATGCAAAACCAACTCCAGCGCCGACAAGAAATGCTGATACCACCCACCCATCATCCATGTCTACCCACCACACTGCCCGAACAAAAGAGCATGCTACTTACTCAAACACCCTGGCCTTCTGCGCCATATCGTGCCTCACCACCGTCCTCGTATCATTCTTCCTAGAAGCACTAATCATACTAGGCGTGATGCCCCTCACCGCCACACCCCCAGCCCCATACTTGACCTCATCAAACAAGCCGTCGTACTGCGTGTGCGTAACCGAGTCTTTGCGACTTTTACTCTTGATCGGCTTGACGGTGCTAGTCTCGCTGGGCTCAGACACGACCGATGGGCGATGATGGCGACGACGAGATTTACTTTCCGACGAGTGCGTGGAAGCGTCGTCGTCGTTTGCGTCGTCGCGCGACTTTTGGGAGCGGTGGGAGCGGCGGGACGAAGAGGAGTGTTTGCTGATGGTGGAGCCATCGCGGTCGGAATGTTTTTTGCTGCGGTGAGAGCGGTGTGAGCGGTGCGAAGAGCCGATTTGCGAAATGGAGTCGCTGGGCACGACGGTGTCCATGTCGTCTTCGGTGAGCTCTTCGATGTCAAGGTCGTCGATGAAGTCGTTGTTTTTGCTAGCGGAGGACTTGTTGTCGCGGCCTAGGATGCTGCTTACGATTGAAGCTGCTCGCGAAGGGGCTTTAGATGGGGCCTTGGATGATGGGGGAGGAGGTGAGGGAGATGATTCGATCGCTTCGGTGTTGTGACTTCGACTATGCTTGGAGCGCGAAGTATGTCTTGAAGACTCGGTGTGCGATGATCTCGCCTTGGATCGGCTCGAGTGATGCGAGTGAACGCTACCCTCGCTGACCCGGCGTGGCTCATGATCAGGCACAAAGGATGAGATGAGGGTGCTAGGGGCGGCACTATGCGCGATGCTGCGAGCCCGCGATACCACGCTGTGAGGCTTTGCAGTTGAAGCTGAACTGCGTGCCTCGCTACGTGCCACACTGCGTACCTGCTCGATGGTCCTCAGTTCAGGACTCGTGACCGATCGCGCGACCGTGTGTCTCGACCGCGCCTGTGACGGTGCGACCGACGCCGCCGGGACATAGTCGAGCGCAAGATGCTTTGCAGGCTGAGCCTTGGAGAACAGCGATGCCGAATAGTAAGTCGGCGCCGGCTCGATTTGTCGAGGAGCATGGACACTGCGAGGCTGCGGCGGTGTGGACGAGTGATACGACTGAGCGTCGATCTGTAGCGGAGCAACACTACGTGGTTGCGGCGGTGTAGCCGAATGGTAGGACGGTGCGTCCATGTTGCGGTGTACTGACTCTGGAGCCGTCTCGTTGGCGGGTTGTGGGTCTTGCATGGGTAGCCTAGGTTGCAATGAGGTCCCCGCGAAGTGATCCGCAGCAGCCTTCACCATGTTCTTCGCATCCAGGAAAGCGTTGAAATCCGTCTCTTTCTTCGCGCTATCTTGCTCGCTTCTCACCATTGCATAAGCAACGGCGGCACCCGCTGCCGCGCCCAAAAGCGTCCCAATGATCTTCTTTGCGGCTCCATCGCCTGCATCCGAAGCGGGCGTCGCCTGCGGAACGGCGATGGGTTCGGAAATACTCCTGGCCACAGTGGGTGCTTTCGACACTACCGATGCGGCTTGGGGAGCGACTTCAGATGGTGCAGCTTTGGAAGCAGACGTCCGGGCACTGACGACACTTCTGTCGTCTTGGTAGCTTTCGTAGACACTTCTTTGCCATGTGATGACTCTGGAATGTTCGATAACAGTCCCATCGTGCATGACATCGGGCCTGTTTCTAAAGACAACTTCGATGCTGTTTCCATCCAGGTCTAGCACCGCAGCGTTGAAGTGGTCTTCATCGTCGCATCGTGTAGCAGGGGCACCGTTGGGGCGGCCACCTGCGGTCAGCGCCGCAGAATAGAAGTCCCGAACAGCCGTCCGACTAGGGGCGGTGAAAGCGATGTGGGCAGCACCGGCCTTTACGCTATGCACAGTCAATTGCGGTGTACGTGAGTATGGATGCTCCGACTTGCTTACCCCGGCGTCTCTTGGCAGAGAAAGAAGTCGGCGTCGCGAATTCCAAAGCCAACTTGGTTTCCTGATTGGCCGATGTATCGATATCCAAGGGGCTGCAGAGCAGAGAGAAAGAAAGACGATGAAGATGGAAGATGCGACACCGTGAGACCAATGTGCGAAACGGGCATTGTGCAACTGGCGGTGTGCCACGAAAGGAACGAGTGTACAAGAAGCTGTTCACAGAGGTAGACAGTGCCAGACAGAGTGCAGGACCCGAGGCAGTTGGAACAGCATGGTGGTTTATATCTGGATTCCATGGGGCTGGACCATCTCGAGAGGATGGCAGGGCATCCGCTACCGTGGAGGGAAAGTCCCGACTAGCACGCCCCACCGATGCAGTTGGCTATCAATGACAAGGAGGTCGCTGTCGTGTTGTCCCTGGGGCTGCCACATGTCCTGCGTCTGCAGCTAAAGAAGTGTAGGTGCAAGCGAGCATGATGATTGAATCTCGCCCTCGGCCCGCCGCCCGCAAAGGAAAAACGTCCACACCCCTCATTGCACACAGTGAGCAGAGCACACATCGTCCTTGTCAATCATTGCTCCTTGCCCGTGCCGAGTCGACGAATTCCTGCGGTCGGTACGCGCCACATGTCGCTGCACTGTACGATGAAATGGAGTGACGTCCGCAGTCGATAGCCCCTCCATGGCAGCTGTCAAGTGACATCAAAAGTGAGGCCAGCATTGTGGGTTCTCTCCACCCTGGTCCCCGACCGTACAGTATTTCTGGCGGAACTGGCGGAATCGCACAATCGCTGCCTGATCGCTTTTGGCTTTGTTTTTCAGGACTCTACTGCTCGTTACCAGTACCGATGGGACGCCGAGCGAAGTCCAAAGCTTTATGACGCAAAGTCAAAAAAAATCTGATAAGAACTACTCCATAGGAGGAGCTGAAGCACAAAGAAAATATTACATCACTAGTAACGTTGTAACTAGAATGGGAGCTGTGCAGTATAATGTAAGGAGCAGTAACTACCCGCAACGCAGTATCTATTTTTCCCTGCAGCAAAAAGCTTACATGTCGGGAAGGCAAGTCACTATCGACTGAAGCCTTTGAATGATCTGCTGTTGGGCAGTCACGCTAGGTCTTGACCTCTGGTACGCGTGTCCCCGAACAGATACTAAGCTCATGGCAACATAACAGCCATCAACCCTGTTGACAACGTCCCTCTCAAATGGAAAACTCCTTTTCCTACACCATGGGCGCTTGAGCAAATGACGGTTATTTGGTTTGTTGCGGTGGCTCGTTAAAATAAATTTGAACTGGCTCGCGTCGTTGCACCTTTCCCTCGTAACGTGAGGAAAGTTGACGTGGAGGTGGGTGTGTTCGGGTAGGTAAGGCGCTCCGCTAAAAATGGTGGTTAAGGTAATTTTTCGGGCAAGTTCAGCGTAAATCTTGCTCGAAAGTTCCTGTGGACGATCTGAGCTGAAGTCGACATGGGCGCCAGTTGCACCCGCAAAAAAGATGCTAGGACGATGGGTTAGCTCCGCGAACATCTGGACAGCACCGATAACTGGATCAGAGCGCCAGTCATCTCCAAGCGAACTGCCAATCTTAGGTCCAACCAAAAAAAGGTCTGGAGATTCCGCCGGGACACCATCTCTGTCTCGATAGAGCCAGCGCGGTAGAATGGCAAGACCCTGACTTATTGCATCGCGCTAGAGTATCAAATTAGCTAGCCGAATTGTTTTGTATTCCTTTGTTGTAATAGGGTATCGTACTGGGGGGAGGGGAACGTAGTTGAGGCGAAAATCCGAAACGTTAAATCCCCATGGCCAACGCCCACGATGGAGCTGAGCCCGATATTTATTGTTCAATGGTGACCAGGTATTTTTGGGCAACGAATCGTCTTTGTCAAACAATGAACGGTCATCGTCTGAAAATAAACTGTCGTCGTCCGACCATGAACTGTCATCGCCCGACAATGAACTGTCATCGCCAAGTGTTGACCACTCATCCTCAGGCACTTCCTCCTCTTCATTCTCAGGTATTTCCTCAGGCATAGAAATCGGCAATAAGGGGTCGATATTCCCTGAGGGCAATTAGTACATTTGGAAGCAATAGACTAATTTACTAACCAGATTCAGGAGCACAAAGTATAAGCTCATGATGAGTATCAGTGTCCATGAGATGAAAGAGCGACCTGATATTAGAATCGGCCCAACCATCGTTATTGGTTAGAAAAAGGCGAATGGCTTGAGTCAGTGGAAGTGCTGCATTACACAAAAGGTGGAGTTTCACCATCTTGCGCAGTCTGACCTCAAGGTAGCGAAGGGACGTAAAAAGAGTATTGGGCTAAATTCGAGAGGTCAAGTGATCGAGCAGTCGAACAGGACTTACGGAGTATGTGCATTCAAAGCTTTGCGGGCCAATGTTTGTGTGCGCCTCTAATTTCGTGCTAATGATACCCGCCCCACAAGGGTTGGCTCTCCCATGCCAAACGAGATTACCAAGCCAAATGACACTTTGGCAGGGCACGCGCAAATCATCCCCTCTATAACGTGAAATTTGGGGTTTTAAGACTGCTAGATGGCGCTACCTAGTCTTTTTGTAGAGTAGTTACATTAGTTTAGGGACCCTACAAGTACGGAGTAGATCTTGAACTATACCCGGCCACCTGCCTAAGATCTTCGATAGTTAGCGAGGTGCGCGGGTAGGGCTGTGGGTGGTACAGCTTGCCGCCTCTAGTACACCTTTTAGATGCTACCTTTTGCTATAAGCAGCGTTACGTTCAACCGGTATTAGAACTGCATTGCTGTATTGCCGGTACGTTAAGTAATACGCACTTTAGCCTGCTTAGTAGTGCCAAAATTGTCTAATTTGGCGATGTGGTGGTGAAGATGTTAAGTGTCCTGTGCAAAAAGTCGCGCCTAGCTTCCCCTATAAGAATCCACGCTAGCCAAGCCGGAGGTATCGGCCGATAGATCCGAGCATGGCTTGGCCGTCTCAAGGGGGGCCAAACATGACGCTCACATAGCCTACACCTTTATAACTCTACAACCACGTTATGTATATACAAATATTACGTAGGGGAATTATTTTACCATATCTAATCTTGCCTGCCCTCGTTTCTGGTGTTGAAATACTATGTGACACTATGGTTCGTGCGCCTGATATATTATAAGAAACTTATATACGATTAATACTGTACTCTGTACTCCGTACAAACAACAGCAATTGTAAGGTCAATTGGGAGAATACAGAGCCGTCCTGGTGCAGCGTTTTGGGCCTTTAGGTTTACAAGCAATACCTTGAAGTTGCACAATGCAGCCTACACCTATGGCATCCGATCCCGGTTCGGAAGCTCCGGCTTGGCTAGCGTGGATTGTTATGGGCGAATTACTACGGAGTAAGGTACAAGGCGAAAGTAGTGTACCAGATAGGGGTAGCGACTAGGGCTGCGTGTTGGTACTCCGTAGTGGGGACGTTATTATTACCTGCAAATTCTACTTATTCTGCACGTTGTTAAGACTAAAGTAGCTAAGTGTGTCAGTAAGTACAGCAATTTACAGATATTGTCCTCCTTGGGTATAGATCAAGACTCATTTCTGTTAGCCCACACTACCTCTGCTGGTACACTACTTGTGCCTCATACCACAAAGCCTAAGGACATGCTGGATGTCGGAAACACCGATAAAAAGGCTAGGGAGGAACATCATACTACCCAGCTTGTATAGTACAATTTCACTAGTCATTTAATATCTTATTTTAGAGCTCCTCATGTGCTACAGTTCCTCCTAGTAGGTGCGTTTTAACATGATTTTTTGACGTTGAGTAATAAGCTTGAAAGTTTGCTCGGCGTTTCATCAGTATTTCCGACACGCAGTAGAGTGTTGGTCGTGTGCAAGGAGTCTGTACGGAGTACTGTGTAAGCACTCAGCAGGGTATTCTTTCTAGTGTGCTAACAAACTGGTACCTCCAGTTGTACGTTTTCGAACGCCAGTTTAAGGACTATCAGGCGAAATGCAAGCACGAAGCTGGTGCACCACACAGGCCTTTGGTCTGCCACCTTCTTCTGCCTCTCGATTGCATTAGGCTGGAACACATTCGCCAGTTTACGGGCAGTCTGGTGCAGCCAGAGGTGTCAGTTCAGTTTGGCAGAAAAGTAGCAGAAAGAGGCGCGAAATAGTGTACGGGCGTTAGAAAAGAGAATAACAAGTACGGAGTACCTGAGTATGAACGGGCCCTCCGTCTTGTACGCGCGCCTTGATAGGTAAGCCCCAAGCTGAGATTAGACGCGCAAACAACTACCCTTCCACTTGAAAGTTAAGTCGACGGTACAATACAGGGAAGATACCTGTTGAACACATACACAAGCTGCAACAGTGAAGAGAATGGATGAGGTAGTTTCGAATTTACCCAATACCATCTACGCCGACATTCTGAGGTATCACATGTGACTCAAGAGTGAGGGTTACGTACGAAGCTAACTGCTATTCAGATTAGACAGGCTCCTGCGACGGCTAGCACAAAGCCTACATCGCCAGCCAGTAGCACAACAACACCTACGCTTTTGCGTGTCAACGGCATGCCGCGCCGCGAGACCAGAAATAGGAAAGACAGGAGATGCAGGGCAGGTTGAAATACCCCACGATTTCTTCAAAGAAGAAGGATGTTTGGGCGTTGAGCCAGAGTTTTGTTTTGTTGTAAAAAAACCTCAAAGCAGACGCTCAAAATTCAATGCAGTAGCGCACAGGCTGTCGATGTTGTGATCTAAGCCATCAGCGTGTCCCGCTGCCTATAATGGATCCTGTCTCTGGTCTGCTCTCGATTGAACACGAAAATGCCGGGCCAATAGTTGCTCGGTGACTAAGACGTGTGTCCAAGGTGCGTCGGTGGCACCACGGGTCTGTCGAATGTCGCCTAGTAGATGGCCCATACATCCTCAGCGGCGTGGCAGAACTTGCTGCACGCAACGCTGGCACTCAGGTTGAAGTTGCTGATAGCAATGCTGTCGTCCTTCAAGTGATCGGCAAAGTCATCGCTGCCCTTTGCCATGGCTCCAACGAAGACTGCTATGCTCTCGTTCTGGTTGAGGCCTGCGATGTAGTCGCTGACGCGCACGACTTCCGAGTCAAAACTCAGAGTTACTTTGCGGCAATTGGGGGGAAGATGGTCGGTAATGGGGTTCTTAATAACCTCGATGAGCTTCTCCTGCGAGGCGGTAGAGCGAATCTGGTGTCGGTGAAGGAGCTGTACCATGAGACCAGCAAATCGCTTAAAGGTTCGCGGAATGCGGACAGTGGGGCTGACTCTGATGAGCACGTTCTTGGATGTTTGAATGTAAATTTGGAGCTTGCCCGCCTTGTTGATGGGCGAATCGAGGAGAGTAAGAAGGCACTGAGGTGCCAAGTTAGCTAGGCTCTCCACTACACCTACCTACAGCTGCCGGGTGTACGCACCTGATGGGTGATGTCGGGCCGTGCCTCGCTGATGTCGCGGCCCATCTTCCTCATGACGCCGATGTGGTCGTCGCTGTTGAGCAGGCTGTACTTGTCCTCTCGCGCGCCAGGGCGGGCGGAGCCATGTGAGGCCTTGTACGTTTCGAGCGTGGCGTTGCACAGCACGACAATGAGTCGCTGCGTGTCCTTGTCATTCGTGGGGATGGGCGCATTCTGCTCGGCGACAAGCTTTGGCAGCTCTGGCGGCGGCATTGATTGTGTTCCTGCGAGTGAGGCAGGCCATGTTAGCGCTGTCGAGGTTGCGTGACTGAGGTTGTGGAAAGCGTCATGGGGACCCGGGCTGTCGACATACTTGCGCGCTTCTTGCCCCGCTCGGGTGAGTCCCGGGATGTCGCTCGCTCTATAGACACTTCTGATTTGAGGGGAGCTGGCATGATTGGGCGTGTACGAGGGCGGGAATATCAGGTCAATTGGCTCTATGTATATTTATGCCGTCCAGTCTGCGAGTCTTCGGAGCGGGGTTTACACGTTTCCGGTAACAACAACAACCTAAAAGGTAAGATATAATCGTGAGCTTTGATACACACCAATGTCGATGTGAATGGGGTGGTTCGCAGGCAGCAGTGAAGAGCTCCACAGCGAACGGGCGGGTGAAGTATTTGGACAAGGAATCAACTGTCGGTGAAGTGCAGAAGGATTTTCGCAGCCAATCGGAGCCGAGTCCGGTGCGCCGGCAGCCCGACTTACGTCAGCCAGCTTAGGTCGACACCTCGAGTGCTGGCTACGTGTCTACGATAAACCCGTCGATTGCAAGGCGCTGTGGACAGAGAGGTGCGGTCGGACAGTTTGTCGTATATTTCGGTCTGCATACATTTGGAGACGTGTCGTTGCTACCAATTCTCGATAACTGACCCGCTTCGTCATCTGTAGACGCTGGAACGATGATCATCCTCAGCAAACCTCCAAGGAAGATACCACCGTCAACCACGTTCTGCATCAGTTTTTGCAGGTCTGTTGGGCTCACTCGTCGGATGCTGCAGTATCATACCATGAGATGAAGAGTCTCTGCTTCGGCATTTCTTGCGACACGGGTTCGCGGGCGTGTCTCATGTCTCCCCCTGTGACACCTCACCTTCGAAACACTTACACCGCTGAGATGGCCGCTGCGGGACACAACGGCTCCCTGTGTCCTGTGTATGGCTTCTCCAAGAAACATTATGCTGCCTCCTAAAGACATGTCATTCGCGAAACGGTCTGGGTTTTGGTAAGCGTGTTGCCTGTGCGGCGCTTGGAGAGATTAGCACTTGGGAAATACTTGCCCACTCTCCTTCACAGCCGCATCCGACACCAATCTTCGCGCCCGTTTCTTTTGTTTCTACCGCTTCGACAGCGTCCACTTCAATTTTCTTAAATTGTGACAGCCGGCTGTCATCACTCTCTTCGGTCGCAACCTCTACCAGTTTATCTTCTGTCTTGTAGCTCTCGACAAGCAAAAACTTAACTCGCCGCTTCCGATCATCTCCCCGACAAAACTCAACATGGCCTTCGACTTCCTCGCACCAATCCTTACACCAACCGCGCTTCGATCAGTCCAAGCAGATGGCCGCCCAGTAATAACATTGTTCCTTGTTATTTTCAGTCTATCCATCTTTGGCGTACTGATCTGGTACATCCACTTCGAAACCTCCAAAGCCTATCCAAAGAAAGTCGACCCGAAAGCGAAGAAGGCAACAGGCCTTGCAAGATTCTTCAAGAAATAAAAGTAGGAGTCGATTAGATATGGTGGACCACACATAGACCGTCCACGCAGGGCGCGTCGCAATTTATACCCCATCGCATTATTCGCCCATGACCACGCCGATTGTCATGCCTTGTCTGGCAGATTGGAGCCATTTGGGAGATTCTGAACTTCGCGCGCAACAATTGAAGAGATTTACGATGATGAAATTATCCTGGTTGGCTTGAGGGATTGTCCCTCGGTGGAGATGCGCTTTTACCACGCCATGTTACTATCATTTTAGCGAGCATCTTCTATAATTCGAAATAAATACTACGTCTAGAGCCACTATGCCTGTTTCCACAACATTTTCGTCAATTTGATTTGGACGTATGGAAAGTGCTACTGCCCCGAAGCATCTCGGTGTTCTTGATGGTTTTCGGACCCTTTACCGCGATAACGTATCTACAGTGACGAATTCGACCTACGTCTTTCAAATTGCGGTCTTAAAGACGTATTTTCGATCAACCATATAGACATACTTGAGAACTGCCACGCCAACTCTCAAGATTCGGACCAGTTGAACCCCTCCATCTGCTCAACATGGCATCTGAGCAAGACAATCTTGCTCTGCCGTTGAAAGACAAAGTTGCTATTGTCACAGGCGCTTCTCGAGGTATAGGAGCCGGACTCGCGTTGGAGTTGGCGCGCAGGGGAGCCAAAGTAGTGGCAATGCTCATTTATTCCTGCTGAAAAGCTGATCGTAACAATAGGTCAACATTGTCTTTGCCTCACCCAAGAGTGAAGAGCTTTCTGAAAAGATTGTATTAGATATCAGATCCCTGAACAACGGCAGCGATGCCAAAATCATCCAGGCTGACCTCTCCAAAATCGAAGCACCCGACAAAGTCGTAGCAACCACCCTCGAAGCATTCAGCCCTAACATCGACATTCTCGTGAACAACGCTGATGTTTTCGCTGGCAAACCCATCGCCGAAATGACAGCATAAGACTACGCCGCCATCTTCGACATCAACGTGCGAGCACCACTCCTCGTGACCAAAGCCGTGGCACCGCATCTACGAGCCCCCGGCCGAATCATCAACATGTCCAGTATAGGAGCACGATTCGGCCGACCCGAGTTCGCATTGTACGCGGGTTCAAAAGCCGCCATTGAGGGCATCACGTGAAGCCTAGCCCAGGAACTCGGTGGTGCAGGACACACCGTCAACGCCGTCGCTCCGGGACCCACTGCGTCCGAGATGCTGGATGACGTGCCAAAAGACATGGTGGAACAGCAGCTAAAGACGACGGCGCTGCAGCATCGTGTGGATACCGTGAACGATGTTGCTCGGGTTGTGGCGTTCCTGGCCAGCGAGGATGGGAGGTGGGTGTCGGGTCAAACAATCAGCGCGTCTGGTGGTTTCTTGATGATCTGAGATGTGGTATGGTGCAGTGTTTTGGTGGTGATGGGAGTGTGTGGCGTTGTTTCGGTGCCGAGACTTGGGACGTTTGGGCGAAAATAGATGATGGTTAGTGTTGGGATATGCTCCTTCATTGGCCAGTAAGATTAGATTTATACTATCTGATCGCAGTGGTGAAGAAACGTAGCGCATGAATAGATGCAGTTGATTGATTGAGGCGGCAAACAGGTTGTGCTGTTCAACGCCTCACGTATGGTGTAGCATCACTAATGCTGTACTAATGCACACGGATAGAGCCGCATACCACGACATTCGCCTGGTGTATACTCGGTATGTCACCAGACATTCAGAATATGCGAAAGGACGGATTCACGATGGTGACGGTCAAAAGAGAGGCCCTCGCCAGTCATGCTGCTTACATAGCCATCACCCGCGAGCATCCTGCCGGCTACAATTGCCCACACACCAAGAGCCCGTCAGGGATACGTTGAGCAGTGTCGGACGATTTTCGCAGCTCTCGAGGCGAATCATGCGGTGATGCCTCGGGCATCGAGGTGGAGAGCTTCAAGAGGAGCAACAACGGCAGTCATCTTAGCGCCGACCTAGCGAGTTTTAGGTTGCATCTCGTACACGAATGAAACACGAGACGTGCTGAATCGCATGGCAAAGGCAGAATGCCATGGCCGCTTGGGTTTCAGAGCAGGCCTTTAGGTAACGTCCAGTCTTTCCCGAGCCAGTTCCAGCTTCCGATTCGCTAGATGCGGCTCTTCGCCCGTGCGACACGCGCTCCCATCGAGACCCTTCCCGCCATGTCGCAGCCTTCGAGATCAGATTCGAAAGAATGGTTCGATTTCTGTTACCGTTTCGCTGTCTGCGTTAAGCTTGTCGTCCAGCCACACATACTCTCTTCCAAAGCGTCTTCTGCTGTGCATGTGCTTATAGACTTTGTTTCCCCTTTAGCTCCAGCAGTCCCCCCGTTTCCATGTCGGTGCCTCCTTAGCCGGGTGACCGAGAGCCATCTCTTCTGTACATTCTCTTCTTTCGTGCGGGCACTTATTAGTACGTCCTTCTCTTGCCATCGCCATCTCCAGCGATGACACCTCTACACCTGTCTCTCTAATGCTAATATCCGCGCCAGAACTGTATACATTCTTTCATCACGTCTATACACTTCGGCCACTCTCAGCAGGTCTGAAGATCCACGGCACCTAGTCTAGACAAGCTGCCATTACAACAATTTCTACCTTCAGGCCATGTCCTTCACCACTAGTCTCACGGGTCGCGAGCGATCAAGATGGCCGCCACTAACCCGCATGCTCATGTCTGGAGAGATGTCGGATGAGCGACCGCGGGCTTTGACGCGAAAAGAGAGATTTGACGTTTGGATGGTCAACGAAGGATATCGGAGAGCGTACGTTCGCTGAAATTGCATCGCAACATGCCACTAACACATGCCAGCTTCGTTTTCATTTTCATGATTCTGCACGTCTTCGTATTCGCTTTTGGAATGACGAACTATTCATTAAAGGTACAATACAGAACAGCTTTGCGAAAGTGCGCCCATGCTCACATGCTTCAGGATACTTCCCTCGGATCAGTGCAACGATTCGGCTTCACATTTCCTGTCGCCCGTTCCGCTGCGCTAGTACTACATGTGGATGTAGCTTTCATCCTCTTCCCTGTATGCAGGAACCTAATTTCCATGGCCCGTCGGACGCCCTTGAACGATGTGATTCCTTTCGACAAAAACATCACTTTCCATAAGCTAGTCGCGTGGTCAATCGTCTTCTTTGCCTGGGTCCACACCATCGCCCACTGGAACAACCTTGCACGATTCTCTGCCACCAACAACCTCGGCTTCATGGGTTTCATTCTGGCAAACCTTGCGACTGGTCCTGGGTGGAGTGGCTATGTCATGTTGATGGCATTGATGGCAATCGCATGCACGGCGGCGGAGAAGGCGCGACGTGCAAACTTTGAGCGCTTTTGGTACACCCACCACCTCTTCATCGTCTTCTTCATCTTCTGGTCCATCCACGGTGCCTTTTGCATGATCACGCCCGACTTTGCTCCCTTTTGCGACGGAATCGGTGTCTTCTGGGAGTACTGGATGTACGGAGGATTCGCGTATCTCGGTGAGCGCATCGCGCGTGAGGTTCGGGGACGACACAAGACGTACATCTCCAAGGTCATCCAGCATCCCAGCAACGTGTGCGAAATTCAGATCAAGAAGGAGCATGCGAAGACCCGTGCTGGTCAGGTAAGCGATAAAGATCAAGTATCGCAGATTCACAGAGCTAACGAGATTAGTACATCTTCATGTGTTGCCCAGAAGTATCAATCTGGCAGTACCACCCTTTCACACTGACCAGTGCACCCGAAGAGGATTATATCTCAATTCACATGCGTATGGTTGGAGACTTTACTCGCGCTGTTGGCAAAGCACTTGGCTGCAACCTCGATAAAAAGCCCGGTGGCGAGACAGGCGAAAAGGGTGGCGGCAGCGATGAGATTGCCCTTCGTCAGATTCTACCTCGAGTATACATTGATGGACCATTCGGCTCAGCATCGGAAGATGTGTTCAAGTTCGAAGTTGCCGTGCTAGTAGGTGCTGGTATCGGCGTCACACCATTCGCATCCATCCTGAAGAGCATCTGGTACCGAATGAACTACCCCCAAGGCCGCACGAGATTAAGAAAAGTGTACTTCTTCTGGATCTGCCGAGATTTCGGATCCTTTGAGTGGTTCAGGTCGTTACTTCTCGCCATCGAAGCACAAGATCTCGACGACCACATTGAGATCCACACCGTAAGTTCAACTTCCATTCTTTCCCAACACGCACCTACGCTTGCAATCAACTCACACATATCACTCAGTACCTCACGGCGAAAATCAAAGCCGACGACGCAACCAACATCATGATCAACGACGCCAACGCCGAACAAGACGCTATAACCGGTCTGCGCGCACCCACAAACTTCGGCCGCCCGAACTGGAACATGATTTTCAAATCGATTCGCAAAATCCACTCGCCCGCCGAAGCAGGTGTATTCTTCTGCGGTCCCAAGGGTTTGGGATCGACGTTACACGTCAAGTGCAACATGTTTTCGCAACCAGGATTTAATTTCGTTTGGGGCAAAGAGAACTTTTAAGTTATGCTAGCCAGGAAGACGACCAGAACAGAAGGGAAAAAAAATTCAAGGTAGCATTCCAAACGCAGCGTGTATTAATTGAAGTTTGCATGGGGCAGCATGTAGCGTTTATCAAGCAGCACACTTTTTCTTCTTTTCGACTACGTACTACGCACTACCACTGTACATAATGTGCCCACGGACCGACCTCAGATCGTTTTCCCTGGGTAGACAGAAACAAGCGTAATAACAGTGAGATGACCAGCATCGCACTGCGTGCAACCAGCAAAGCTAATCTCCTCTTCCCTTTTCTTCTCTCCACTCTCGTAATGAAGACGATTCGCACACACGACATATACATACCGAGTACAATACACATGCATTCCCCACCCATCCAACCCCAGACGAGAAAAAAAAATCCACATAAAAATTTAAAAATTATTCGTGCCAATCTCCTCAGCCCTACCTATCCTCGTTCAAATCCCTTCCCTCCCTGCTCATCACGGCCATTTATATCCCACTCACACCTTCAGCGCATTGACATCCCCCCCCCACACCCCCAAACACCCGACGTGAGACATTCCTTCCCAAGCCTCAAACCCCGTTGATACCTCGGCATGCAATGCAAAGCAAAGTAAACGCCACGACGCAGCAGCGACACGCCGCAGCCCAGGTATTCTTTTCGTTTCTTTTCATGGGTACGTACTGGTACGTAGTGTGTGTAGTCGAGTTCGAGTCGATGGCAAGGAGAGTGTCCTATACAATGTGTTTGTCGGAAAAAGAGAACAACCGTTTGCGCTGTGACGGGTCGGGGCTTGGGGTACGGTAGGTGCGGTAGGGGGAGTTGAGGTTTTGCGCCGAGGGTCGCTGGTGAGAAGAGGTGGGAGGGTGTTTTGGTAGGAGAACGGGAGAACGGAAAACAAAAGGGACGTCGACGACGATGTTCGGATTCCACCATGCGGGTCTCTGTGTACCTAGTCGGGTGCTACGACGAGATTTGCGCAGTGTTTTCTTTTCTTCTTCCTCCATCTTGGAGACGTAGCGTATTGGATGACTTTGGGCTGGAATTACTTTGTTTTTTTCACTTTTACGCTCGTGTCATGTTGAGCTATGTCTATAGTCCCTCAGCACCAGCACATGCTTTGGATGCTAGAGCGCTTTGCTCCTGTTATGCCATCAGATATAGTTGATATTGCTGCCTTCACCGCAACGGAGTCGGGAATATGCGTGTCGCTCTTGGGATGATTGTTGCTTTGGTAAAGAAAATGGTGATACATTGAGCCTTGACAACGAAGGTGCCCCGCCGTCCATAGGCCAGCTTTAAAATCGGAATCTATTTAGTCATAAAGTCGCACATGCAAGTAAAAAACGTTACAAGAGACAAGTTCCCAGCATATACCAAAAGTCATCATCAAAACGCCAACAACCATGCCTCTTACGGAAAAAAACAAATAGCTAATGCTAAATGAGGGTGTAGTCGCGCCCCGCCTCTCTGCATGAAGTATTGGACATGGAAACGAAAGTCTAGATCGGTTTCGGCTGAATGAATAAAACGGTCCTCGCGAAGTGATGTGGTGGGGTGCGATCAAAAGGCCCCATACTCTTTGTTCGGCTCGAGTTGGTATTGCTCTGTGTGTAAGCCTTGAAGTGCTGCTTCGCCATCTGGAGTAAGATCGGGTCGGCCAACGGGTGTTACGGCGCCAGTGAAGAATCTGGGCTGCCACTCCTTGTCAGCAACCTTTCTCTCAGCAGCCTTCTGTCTTTGCTTCTCTTCAATCTCCGTCTTCAAGTTCGTTGCGAGCGAGTACTGTCGGCCGACTATGGCATTGGTAACGCCATCCCAGAACCTTAGTGATTCGTTGGGCAGTTGCACCTCGAGCGGTGGCACAACTTTGGGGATGGGATCCAGCGGGTTGAGGTCGATGATTAGTATCTTCTCCTGTGAGAAGTTAGCATTATCAAGTGGGGTGACGTCCTGGTAGCTTACAGATACTTTGCTGAAAGGCTTGTTGCCAAGCGTGTAGTATACCTTGTCTTGCCAGTTGCCTTCTATCCGTGCAAGAATGTCCTTGTCCGAAACATCCTTGATCTTTGTGGTGGTGTCTTTGTTCATGTCGTATCTGAATACGACACCCTGGACCTTGTTCTGTGTTCGGCCAAGCCAGCCCTCTTCGATATACTCTAGGATGACCTTCAAGCCTGTCTTCGGACAGGTGATGTAACACGTGTCGGCAACGGACACGCTCAAGGACCCTGTCCCGTGTAAGCAAAGAACTCTGGAATATCGACTGGTGGCGCCCACCTCTCAAAAGGCCGCCCAGATAGGCTGCTGGATGTGTCAATTGGTATTCCTCGTTGTCCCTGTTCTTCAGCGTGATAAAGATGCCGAGGTTGTGTGCTCCAGCTACGACACGCACACTTGTGCCCGTGAACTTTGCGCTCAGCTGGTCATAGCCGCGTGCGCTTATGCCTTTCTCTGGACAGTCGACGTAGAAGGCCGAGACGGGAGGGTGGTGAGACGTCTGTTCGGTGAGGTATGAGACCATGACAGGCTTGCCGTCGCCCGTAACGCTGTTCGCACTGCTCGAGGGTGCAGAGGTCGGCGTCTTGAGGGTGGGGTGGCCATCTTCGATTTTCCAGTTGCACTGTCTGCGTCAACGGCGTGCAAAGACATGCCGGGGCAAGTCACGTACGCGGAAGAACTCGCCCAGGGTCGAGTTGTAGGGCTTGCAAGGCTTGCCCTTGACGTATTTCTGGCGCAGCATTAGCGGCGGATTCGCCCGCGTGCGGGCTTGGGGGGCATGCCAGGTCTTTGGTGAACCAGAAGCGCAAGCATCCCAGCATGCGGCCCAGGTCGTCGTCCGAGTCTCCGATGCTGTCCCAGTCAGCGCCAATGCATGCGACAAGCCCCAGGCCGCCCGCGATGCTGACCTGATAAACGTGTCTGGCCTGTCCAGATAGTGCCAGTACTCTGCTATCCGTCAGACATGTCTCCTCCCGCTGGACCACAAACGCACCCAGGTTTGGCCTCGGTTCGAGGAGCTGGGCGGGGAGGGAGAAGCGGACGGCGGCGAGGTCGGACACGCCGATGAATCTGGGGGGTTACGTCAGCCTCCCGTCTGGCGCGGGCTGCTACGAGGGGCGCCTACTTCCTCAGGATGCCCAGCAGCGTCTTGAACTTGGAGCTGTCCTCTGCCGGCCTCTCAGCGGGCGCGTTGGACGGGGCGGAGCCCGGGCGGGCGCTCTCGGCGGGCAGGTCCGCCATTTCTGGGTCGTTGTGCTTTCCTTGCGGGGGCAGAGCACACGAGATCAGGGTAGTCGTGGCGAGCAAGGCTTCGAGGGCGCCCGCGAGTGATGGCGTAGTTGGTGTGGCGGTGCGGTTCGAGGCGGCCTTTGCTGCGGATGACGTCTTGGCGGGCGACTTGGACCCCCGGTGATGCGGACAGGGTCACAGCGCGCAAGCAGACGCAGGAGGAGAAGATGCAAAAAAGAGAGAAAAGGAAGCGGTACAAGCGCGTCGCTGTGCTGCGGTTTCGACTTGACTTGCATGCGCGGGGTTCATTGGCTGCCGGGGTGTCTCCGCCATCCCTACGGAGTACCCCTTCTGCTTCCATGCACGGCGCACCGCATGACCATGTCCAGCTCCCAACATGGGTCGCTGATCTACGCTGCTAAAGATAGTGGCCTGCCTTCGTCCAAAACACCACGACCGTGCCCGCGACAAGGCCCCCGACACATGACTATGCATCGTCATCTGCCCTGTCGCACGCTCAGTCATCCCAGTTCCGCCACACGCCAATAGAGCACGCTTGAGCGGCATCTGTGAAGATTTCCACCTCGTACCACTCCTCCACAGGACCACCTGGTCCGGACAGTCTGTCGAGCACGAGATAGAGCTCCCCTTGCTGCATCAGTGTCGGATCCATGTTGACACTCTCCGAACGGACCGTTGCCGCATCCGTGTACTCCCCCCGCTCACTGGCGATCACGAATTTGCGTTCCGGTCCTCTACCGAGCTCGACGCTGAATCGCAGAGGGCTACGGGCGAGCATGCCCAAATCACTTGAACGCGGACTCGTTGCTCTCAAGAATCGTGTGACGATGACGTAGGACGCAAGGCGATGCGGCAGTATCGGTGCGGCCACTTTGTGAACGTGAGCCCCAAAGCAAGCCGGCGCAAGCTTCAATGACAGAAGCCCTGCGCCATCACGTGCTATCGGCTTCAGGACAATGTTGCTGGTACTGTCCACACTCAGCTTGTACTCGCCAGTCTGCCCAGCCTCGAAAAGCGAGCAGATGACTGTGTAGAGGCCAGGTTGGATGTCCTTAATCTCCGCAAACACAGCGCCCATGCCGTGATCTCCCGAATCTGCGAGCACGTCGCGGCTCTGCAACTTGTATATCCGCTTGCCGTGACCCAGCGCCAGTTTGATATGCATCGGGTGCTCGTGTGCACTCGTGAGCAATATGGCCAAAGCACCTCCATCGCGGACTTCGAGCGAGTACTGGGGGTTTTCAAAGTATCGCCGAGAACTCGTGTTTCCTCCAGCAGACTGCCGGGTCCACGCTCCGTCTTCAATCTTCTGTAGAGGATACTGCTGTATTGCTGGCTCCAAGGTAATCGCCGAGTTCGAAAACGCCGAAAGCGAAAACGTGTAGGATGAGGGAGGTAATTCGTCCTGTTCAATCACCACCGTATAGCTTACCTTGGCATCCGCATCCCACCGCAGGAGACACTGGGGAGTCGTAACGTAGTCACTGGATTCCAGGTACGTTTCCTTCATGTAAAGTCGTTGGCCCTGACCACTGCATACGTAAATGCTCATGTAGCCTTTGGCATGTTCACCTGATGAGTCGACCTGCGACTCAGGCCTTACGCTTCCATCATTGAAGGCGTCTGACTCGTCCTTGATTCCTGACAGAGCGTCGCGGAAATGTCGACTCAGCAGGAACCAAACAACGCCAGTGCTCTTCGCGGAGAATGCAAATTGAGGATTTTTGACGATGCAGCCACCTGGCGACTGCTGACTATCGACTGTCCACTCGAAGTGGATATCCTGGCGGTACTTGAATAAGCCTGGGTTCCAATTCAGATACAAGCTTTCAAAGTGCTGTATGACTTGTTCAAGCCCGATCCAAAACGTTGTAGGGTGTGGCCTCTCCTGCGTGGGCATACTGTCTCGGTGGTAGGACTCGATGCTGTTCTTGGAGTCACCACTGGCAGTTGAGGAGTCAAGCGCAGCGACAGCCGACGGACGAGGACCTTTCCAACCTTTCCCTTCAACCCAGGGATTCTTGACGAGTAGGAGTCGGTCATGGTCTGTCTCTTTCATGTCGAGAACCGCGTAGCTATGCTGACCTTCGAGACCAAGCTCTCTTTCCTGCCGGCTCGACATTCTCCCAGTCCCCGCAGTGACGAGTACGTCGCCATAAAGAAAGGCATTGTAAATGCGATTCCAGATCTGACCAGGAATCGTGTCCGTCCTGAAAGATGTCAATCGAGAGAATGTTCCAACGGCTTACAAACTTACTCTTGCAGGAAGACCTGCTCAGGGATCCAACTTGTCAAGGTCCAGAGATCGCTGCAAGAATTGCTGCCAGGAAAGTCGTACCCTCCACGGACCTTCAAATACGCTTTCTCGAGCAGCGCAGGCCATAGCAATGCCGGATTACGCCGGTCAACAACGTGAAGCTGGCGATGCGTGCTAGAGACTGGTAAGCGATCATCGATCACAACCTTTCTCCAGCAGCCGTTGAAGTTTAGTCGTACAATATATTTTCCATTGGTAGAAGTGACTGGTTTGCCGAGTTGCTTGTCGAAAGGGTAAAGCTTGTTCGTGAGCATCTACTCAAATTAGTACAAGGCCGGCTGAGGTGATAATATGCGCTGACCTCGTCGTGGCCACGCTCAGCCCGGGCGATTGCCGCACACAAGCTTGTTACCACCGAGCAATCTGTGGCGGCGTCCTGAACTAGATCGATTGTACGAGAGCTGGACATCAAAGGCCCTATTCCTCGTCTGTCATGGGAGAATGTGGAAGGAGGAGGGATCGCTTCTGCGGCACGGATCCAGCCTCGAAAGAATTGCTGCTGGTAGGACGATAGGCTCAAGTCGTGGGAATCTCTGAATGGCATTAGAACTTGAAATTAATGGTGAAGCTAGCAACGTACACGAATGGTTCCTCGTCTTGACGTGCTACAAATTCGCTCGGAAAAGGGTTCTTGTCCCAGGGTGGACATTTGAAGCCGTTGACCATTGAGGCTTTGAGCAGGATAATATCTTCCCTTTTCGATTTCTTTCTGGTGGATGTGGGCTCCACTAGTCTGTGTATATGCGAATATGACGCAAGTGAAGGCGCTGCTTTTGTATCACCCTGCTGCGTCTCGTTTTTAAGACCAGATGCAGAATAGGCCAAGGCCAGGGATGTGTCGGCGATTGCTCCCGGGAATGTGGAGCAATCTACCGCAGACGTTTCCGCAGCTTGCTGTCTATCTTCGTGTTGAGTGTCAGTCGGTGCACCTAATTTTAAATGTACCCGAGGAGAAGAATGGTCGTCTGAAAAGCCAATGAGCAAAGGCGAAGGATTGTTTGAGGCATTATGATGAGAACGACGTCCTTGAACAGATTCACTGCGCTTGTTGGCTGAGACTGAAGAAGTTGGAGTAGTACCTGCGGGTGGGCTGACATCGTCGACAGGTGCAGTCGTCGAAGTCAACCCGGGATGTGAGAAATTAGAAAGCGAAGTGCTGTCTTCATGTTCGGTATTGGCCGACTGTGCGGAAACAACTTCTTCCGCCCATCGGCCGATGTTCAATCTATGCGCCTGCGGTTGCGGAGGCTCGACTAGAGGTCTCCAGTTCGCGTCGCTCTTAATGCGTCCTGCAGCGGTCATAATGTCGCTACATTGTGCCTTGAGATGCTTCTTCTCTTTTGGATCCGAACACAGTTTCATAGCACTCATGAGGTTCTCTGCCGCACTGATCGCTAGCGTGAGCGCCTCATCTTTGCTTGTAGCGGACTGCAGCTGCGAGCAGAACTTCTGTGATGAGTGTAAGCGCGGTGAAAATGGGATGGAACAGCAAAGGCATCCGGTGACGCGCAAAGGTCATGCCACATACTTCAGCTGAGGCCTTGCAAGCCTCGAGCTGCTTCGCCTTGTCTGCCATGTTGCGAGCGCGATAGTCAGTGGAGCATGGATACGAGTGGCGTATTGCGGGTGGTGCTCAGTCCAGCTAGCGCGAAAGCACGTGCCGTCCGGAGACGCGTCGACGAGGTCCAATTGCTACAACCAGCAACAGAATATCAGTTTACGAAGACGTGTAAAGTCATGAAGGTTTCCGGAACTCACTAAGCTGCCCAGTCGCTTCTGCGCAACTTGCCAGGGCAATTACGTTACAGTACGAAGCTGATCAAGCTGGAGGTAAAAGTGGAAGCAGCGGATGGGTAATTCGAAAAGAACGATTGGGACGAGATGACTGGCAAGGCACTGCCACACTGGTATGAACAATCCTACTGACACTATCGCTTTGAGTTCATCTCCTCCCATTGTACACCGACCCACTCTTCAACATATCCAACCTCTGCCTCGGACACATCTGCGGGCTTACAGTCCTTACTGCACACACCCAGAATGATTGTGCCCCACTCCATTCCATCAACGCTCATATCATGCGCTTCCAGCTCAGTAATTGCATGTGGCGTTAATTGAGCCTCGAACACTCTGTCGGCGCCACATGTCTGGCAGCGTGGCAAGCCCATACCAGTCCTTGAGCTTGCCGTGGCCACTTTGGCAGTTGAGGACGAAGCATTCTCTGAGTGTGGAGCTAAAAGTTTCCCGACTGCATCCGTATCGCTGTAGAGCAGCGGCTTGCCCCTGAACTCATAGCGCAGCACTTGCTCAGGATTCTGACCAAGCCGGTCTGCGAACTTCTGGAAGGTCTTATCGATTGAGCTCTCATACACCTCTTTGTCCTCCTTACCACCGCCCTCGGTGTCTATGTCCATGCGCGCATTGTCTGGTATTTGCGGCGCCGATGGGGCGTCCAGAGTCTCGTACTCGGCATCCAGGTGGTATCGTGGGAAGCCTTCGGGGAATGACGGGTCCGCTGGCCATGGCTCGTGCGGCCGAGGAGGTTGTTCAGAAGCAGGCGACGAGAGGCGGACTTTCGAAGCGAAGGTTTCAGAAAGCTTCGCTGAGTCGGAATGGGCGGTCTCTGGTGTTGTGACTTGGACGGACGGCAGTGGAGCGGCACCCGGATCGGAGGCCGCTGGTGCTGATGAGAACGGGTTCGCGGGGGCTTTGCTGGCCGTGTGCGAGGAGAATGGATTCGAGAACGGATTCGCTGGCGCCGTCGTGCTTGCTCCATTTGTAACTCCAAACAGCGACTCCCCAATCTTGGGCTGCGGCTTGTCCTCTGGCGCGATGCTGGGCTTCTCTGCTTTTGTCTGTGCCCGATTGCTCGCGCCCTTCGCAATGCGCACGCCTCGCAGCGCCCGGATGCTGCCCTCTTTTCTTCTGCAAGTCTTCCTCCGACATGTCCAAATGTACAGCCTGCGCTCGTGTCCGGGGAACTGCTGAGGAAGGTCGCCGTCAAGCTGCAAGAGCAGACTCAGAAGGCCGTTGCAGACTTTGCACTTGGAAGATGCGCCAGATGGCGGCGTCTTATCGTCCAGCCACGACTGTGGTCCACTGTCAGTGTGCTGGAAGCCCTACGAGATCGAGCATGGCGTACAGGTGCACCTCCGAGATGCGACACAGCATCGCCGGTTGCGTCTCCTGTCGCGTATCCCAGCAAGACATTCGTTTCGGTGTACTCCTCGCCGCCATCCGAAGAGTCGCTGTCGTAAGGGGCCATTGTCGTGCGGGAGCCGCTAGTGAGTGTACTGTGATGCGGCGCAGAAATGTCGCGGCATAACGGAGCCACGACTTTTTTTTGGCGGGGTCCAGTGAGAGCCAATCGCTACCCCGCGCCCGCATCGGCGGCGCATCGCTCGCCCACGGAGAACCACCGGACATAAACCTTCACTCAACCCAGTCGACCATGCGAAAGCGACCATCTCTTCTGTGCACTGACATCATGGGCTATCCTGGACCATCACCTACACTCCTCGGTTAGCATGTGATCCGCCATTGCCTCTTCACGTTACTTCACGGGGCGAATCAGCATTGACTGCTAGAGGTCATCGCGCGCTGATTCGGGCACATATGACATACGCGACAACTGTTCGATTTTCGACGCGTTGCACCACCAGTGGAGAAGATGCCCTGCGTGATGCACGCTTCGGCGAGGGTCACCAGGCTCCGCATAAGCACGTACTCGAGTCCTTTCCATCCCCATCGGCTCAGCTGTCGTCTTCCTCGCGTCAATCGGGCAATTGCTCTCGTCTTGTGTAGTCGTATGTGTACCGAGGCTTGACAAGAACTGCACTGCTGCTCCTGGCGCTTGGAGCAACTATCTTCCGCACCTGCAGGTACAGTGAATGAAACGCTTCGACCTACACAAAATTCCTAGTGCGGACGTCTTGGAGCCGCGTAATTCTCCATATTCCGGTGCAAGGAGAGTGCCATGATCTTGCTAGATCTGCCAAGTCTGAACTCGGCCGGCAAGTTGCATCGACAGCATGCATGAATTTAGCAGTGGCATGATCACTGACTTTCCATTCCTGGAGGCGCAAACATATGCCAACAGAACTGAGGCCGTCACTCAATATCACACTCACGTCTCACAGAGCTGCACACGACCGTCTCGGTATCTTCTTCAGCTCTTCCATCGCACGCATCTAGCAACGAAACGTGGTACAGCGCGTCTGCTAGCCGCAACCCAGCCTCCACGAAGTACGTCCGGTCACGCACTACCGAGACCCGCTTCCGCTTCAGGCGAAACCGACTCAGGAATGACAATAAACCCGTGCTTCGCCTCGAAAAACGCTTCTGCGCGGAATGACACCAGCAAGGACCCAAGGGATGAGCAACCACATGCACCCAAGGGAGGGGTTGCGGGGCCTTTAAAAATGAAGAGTATGGTCGCATGGAACGAAGATATCGTGCTTTGTGTGAGCTATCATCGCAACGTCACTCGTTTGTTGTTTATATTGTTGCGTGCCTGAGCAGTCGAGAAGATGTTGGTGAGTTGTAGGATCCAAGGAGTGGTAAGGGGCGTCGAAGCTAATGATGAACTAGTGCGCCTTCAGATTACAGTGCTTCTGCCTCACGCTCGTACTCCTCACTTCTGTAGTGCTGGCGCAGACACAGAGCAATGTTCCAAGTACATGCAATTGGTATTGTTGGACCGAGCAGCGAATTACAGCATTGGTACAACAAGTGGACAAAATCTCAAAGTTGATGGTAACATACCACCATGTACTAGCAAGTCGGGGAATTTGCTAATGTGTGAGACAACATAGGGCGTTGGTGGCTTCAATGACATACCCAAACCCGCGAACATTAGGCCACCGCCCACTGCGACCAGGCTCACCAGTACCTTTGGCACACCATACGTCACCAAGGTATGAATCCTGCATCTGTAGTCAGTCTATAGCTTCGCCATCTGACCCCTGTGTAGCCAGTGCCCACTGAGAACGCCGCCACTACGTCTGTCCTGCAACCATCCACGCTCACATCTAAATCATCGTCTGGTGAAACAGGCGCGCCGTATCCCAAGCCCGATGTTGAGGAACGCAATGGGTACCGGGCAGTAGCCTACTTTGGCAACTGGGTGAATGCACCTCGTTCCTTGATGCTTTTAGGATTATTCTGACGATATCACGACAGGACGTCTATTCTCGCAAATACTTTCCACAGCAGATTCCCGCCTCTAAACTAACGCACCTGCTCTACGCCTTCGCTGATAACAAGCCCGACGGCACTGTCACATTGAGCGACAGCTATGCCGACACCGAAATACACTATACCGGCGACTCGTGGTCCGACTCGGGAAAAAATGTCTACGGCGCCTTCAAGCAGCTCGGCCTCCTCAAGCAAAAGAACCGCAACCTCAAAGTGCTGTTGAGCATTGGTGGCTGGACATACACCAACACAAACAAAGCGCTGGATCCCGTTGGCGCCAGTGAGGCGGCGAGGAAGAATTTTGCAGCTAGTTGTGTCGACATGATCAAGAACTATGGCTTCGACGGCATCGATATCGATTGGGAGTACCCGCAGAGTAAGGAACAGGGCACTCAGCTTCTTGCTTTGTTGAGGGAGACAAGACAGGCCATGGACGACTATGCGGATTATCTAGCAAGAGACAAGGGATACGCGAAGGAAGCAAGACCACAGTTCTTGTTATCAATTGCAGCGCCAGCGGGTGCAGACAATTACCAGAACATTCCGCTACGGGAAGTAGCAGACACACTGGATTTTGTTAACCTTATGGTAAGTCATTACCACTCAACTACCTTGCCTTTTAGGTATATAAATTGACAAGACTCCAGGCATACGATTTTTCTGGTTCGTGGGACAATACAACTGGCCACGCATCCAATCTCGCGCCCAGCAAAAGTAACCCAAAATCTACACCTTACAACGCAAACTCTGTCATCCAGCACTACATCTCCGCCGGCGTCCCAAGCACTAAACTCAACCTCGGCATGCCGCTGTACGGCCGCGCATTCACCAACACCGCTGGCCTGGGGCAGCCGTACAAAGGGCTGGGGGCAGGGACCTGGGAGCCGGGCGTGTATGACTTGAAAGACTTGCCGCTACAAGGGGCAACGGAGTACTTTGACAAAGAAGCGTATGCGACGTACAGCTACGACAATGCCACGGGAATGCTGGTCAGCTACGACACGCTGGACATGGCGCTGACTAAAGTCGAGTACATCAAGCAGAACAAGCTGGGCGGAGCAATGTGGTGGGAAGTCAGTGGGGACAGAAACGATACCAGAAGTATCATCAGCAATGTAAGTCCCAAGCAAAGCAGCGGGTTTCATCACACCACTCTCGTTATTGGGTTAACAAATTTCCGCGCAGGTCGTCAACGGATTGTCCGGCGCTGATGGCAGGGGCATCGAGTCGAAACCAAACTGGATCTACTTCCCTGGGTCCTCCTACGACAATGTCAAGGGTGGATTCGCGGGATAACAAGACCGAGCGACTGGGCAGGAAAAGTGGAAGGACCATCTCACATGAATGGACGGACAGCAACAAGGCTGGAATTTGGGCGTCGTGGCGTTCATGCAGCAATGTATTGGTGTAGTAATAAACGTTGCGACATATATGTATGGTACACTTGATGAATGGCTTTGGTGCCAAGCTGAAACGAGTCGTGCAAACCACTGCCCAGGGCTCGGGGGGCCAGCGGTTCCACTTTATGTTGTGCCACAACTTGACACGCGAGCAAGCAGAAAACGTCAAAGGTTTGAGGAAGACGGCCTGAGAGCTTGGGGCCGTTTCTTTCTTTTCTCCGTCGCGTGGGGCCGTGTGGCCAATGTGCGAGCAGTCTTGCTTCACAGTCCGCCCCTAAGAGAGCGCGCGCGGGTGCCCAATGCCGTGGACGCTTACCCTGCCATGGGCGCGTCTTTGCACCACGCCGTAAACTTAATAATATGCCGATCTGCCCGGTGATGGTTCTGGATCTATGATAAGACCCTGTGGACATGTTGAATTTGCGTAGCGTCTGAGCGCGTGAAGAACTCGGGATGCCCCTCGCCATAAGTCTGTACATCCTAATACATAGTTGGCATTCGCAGAAACCATGCGCCCAAGCTCCGTTCGCGACCTCGGAAAAAATACACGCGATATGCACCAAAATGTGCTCGTATTTCATTGCCTTTGTGGCGTATCGGACGCGCAGTTTTCAGCCGGTGGGAGGAGGCGCTGATATGACGCCTCTCCCGCCAGCTGCGCTTCCCTGTGGTCTAAGAAAGTTCGTATCCGTTCGTCCGGGTGCCCGCTTGCAGTGGCGTTCATGCTGCGCCGCAGTGTCGTGCTTGCTTCCCGGTGGATCTGGTCCCGCCGCTCAGCGAGGGAGCTGTTGAAGGTGCTGAACCGGGTGCCCTGGACGACACCACCGATGCCGATGAAGGCGAAGATCAGTGATATGAAGGCGAAGTTTGTCAGTTGGATCGTTCTGCCGTTCGAGTCCGCTTCGCCATCGTTGTCGTGCCGCCAGCGCTCCCAGTCTTCCCAAGTGGCATTGTTGCGCGGATCAGTGGCCCAGCGTCGGCGGTCGAAGTCCCATTCGCGGGCGGCTGGGGAAGAGGGTGTGCGGTGGTGGCCAGCCCATCCATGGCCCCATGTGTCGTATGCCTCGCGTTTCTCGATATCAGAGAGGATATCGTGGGCGGCGACCAGCAGGCGGTAGCGCTCCAGGCGGACATGCAGCGGCAGGTCCGCCACGGGCGAGCCGGCATGACAGCGGTCTGGGTGGTATAGCTTCACGAGCGCATAGAAGCGCTGCTTGGTGTACAGCTCGCCCCTCCGGCACTTGAGGATCTGATACGGGGTAGGGGTCTTGTGGGGTCTTATCGCCTCGGGCCAATGCAGCAGCTCTGCATCGTCGTGGTGGGGTCGCGGGGCGGCGTGCTGAGCATAGCTGCGCACCCGTCGTGCGGCATGTTGCTGCGACAAGGTATGACGGCATGACTTTCCGCACGGCTGGGGTGCCGCGGCGTGGCTATAGCAGAGGGGCCCGAGGTTGGCATACGAGCAGAGCCACAGCGACGACTTCTTGGACAGCATCGTCGCACAGTGGCTGCCGGGGGCGGGCGCGCATGTTCCAGGGAGGAGCGGGAGGGTGTTGGTGGGTGGGGAGGTGCTGCGTTTGGATGCACTGTGCCAGGTACGGAGTAGCGTGTGCGCGTGACTCGTGAGTGAGTGGGGTCCGCTAGTGGGGACGATCATGGCAAGCGCCGCACCTGCCGCCGCACCTGCCGCCGCACCTGCCGCCGCACCTGCCGCACTAGCCCCGGTGCCCTGCTGCAGTGGCAGGAGCGACCTGTGCTCCTTCCGCGCACGGAGAAATGTTGTCCGACACGACTCCGTATCAGACGTTGCTGCCAGTGCTGCCCTTCCCGTCCCGCGCCCACTGCAGTGGAACTCAATTCCTTGGCCTTCGGCTACATCCCTGCCCGAGTACTCACCCCTGCCGCGAACACACTCCCACCTCGTCTCGTCCTCTGGTATATCCTGCCGGTCCCCATGCTGGCTATGGCTTCCATCCACGACCCCACCATGCGAGACCGAGAGCAAGAACTGAGAGACACCCTCGCACATCTCCACGACAGCACCGGAGCACCCATCGAAGGCCTGCACGTGCTGACGCGGCGCATGGAGAACGAAGACGAGGAGCAGTTTGCTGTCGATCTAACCATATTGGACTTCTTGGTCTACAAGGCGACCGGCTTGGTGTTTGAGTGGAAGTCAAGTGCTGATCCCTTCCATTCCGACTTGCCGAGCGCTTTGGTCACCATGACTGGAGGTAGGCCATACATGCGAGCTACGTCTTGCAAGCATTCTCTAATGCCCTTCAGAATGGAGGACCTTTCTCTCCCATCGGCATCATGGCCGTAGGTTGACTCCAGCCGCTGCTTTCCGTTCACGACTACTTCAATTCTTGCTAATCTTCACTCATCGCCTCCAGCATGACGAGACCTGGACTAACGAAGACTCCCTGGGTGACCTGCGTGACAAGAACAAGAGCCGTGGCGAGTACTGGCAACAACGCACAGAGCACCAACCTGCAATACAACAACCTTTCGATTCACACAAAGAGTTTCCACTGTCAGATGGCGCCAAATTCGAGAACAGGAACGACTTGGCCTCTGCTCTCAGTATGCCACGCGATCAGCGGAGATGGGTGACAGACGTGGCCGGAACGCCTTCGCTTCACTGTCTCCTTCCCATGTTCATAGAGCTCACAGCTGCTAGAGTCAACTTGGACGACGATTGGCTACCGACTTCTGAGTGGCGCGACCTGGCTGGTCAGTTCATGATGCAGGCTGCAATAGAAGAATACCTGCGCAATGGTGCATACGGTCCAAACACCTTCAACACCATATTCGCTTTTGGTCGTCCCGGACCTCGTTGGGCAGAGGAGGGCACAGACGTTACAGCAATGCGCAGGCTATTCTGCGAAGAGAGTAATCCGCGCAAGGAGATTCGTGATTGGTCCGACATCAAGTCGCGGTACATTAGTGAAGTAAGCCGTGTGTGTGGCGACTTAGCAAGATGAGATGCTGACCACAGGCAGCTTTTACCTGCAAACCCAGCACAGTCAACCTTGCAAGCCATGCAAGCTGCACAAGAGCGACATCCGTATGGCGTATTTGAGGTGCAGGTGCTGTCTTACTTGGACTTTCTACACCGCGGTTTGATTAAGCCAGACCTTGCGCAAGTCGAAGAGGGTCGATTCAACATTGACGGAACCGAGCTGTCCGAAGCCGATTCACGAGAAATGATTCGGCGGATGGGCTTATGATGGTTTTGCTTTCCTGCCTTCTCCCAGCCCGATTTGGGGATCCCTTTCTTGACATGCATCTTCGCGATACCGGGTCCGGCAGTCACTGGGCCTTACACGTCACCTCAGCAATTGCCCTTCTTGTTCACACTCTTCGTACCGCTGTCCTCTTACTTGTTGAAAATCTTTTTACTGGCTGCCGAGTGCATTTTGTTTCTTTGCGCCACAACCTATTTTGGTCTTGTCCGTGCCGCCTGTGTGTAACTCTGTACCAACACGAAGTATTCCCAGCTATGTTCCTTCGGCAATCGTCAGACGCGAAGCACCACGTTTCTCAGCGGTACATCTGTTCTTGACGTCTTGACAAATACTCTATCTAGTGTCGGTTCACTCATTAGATCGGACCAGCTTGCGAAGATGGCACGCACGGAAACCGCATGATTCTCGATAGGGCCGGAAAACTAGTCCAGCTCTGGGCACTGGCTAGCGTATATATCAAGAGGCGGTATCGTATGCACTGCTGCACACTCGCTAGCTTTGGGGACCAGCAAATTATGCATATGGACTTCTAGGTCACTGAGTCGTCCCGTATGAGCTGCCTGTGTGGCGTTGTGCGGGTACGTGCAGTCACGGTGTAGCGTCCCTACACGCAATCGAGCATGACCGAACAGCACACTTCCATCACCAACATGGTATCGAGTACTTACAAGCCATGCTGTTTCGGACGTACGCGGATTGCGCCAGCGCACTAGAAAGAGCAGGCAGACGATTTGCATGGAGCGATTCGAGATGTTATGACGGACTATGCAGAGAAGCAAAAGGAAGGAGCCCCTGGCATATCTAGCATATGCAGAAGCTAGCTTACCATGACGGTGAAATCAAGGAAGACGCCCCCATCTTACCCTGTCTCACTTTCACCGGCGACACTAATTGTGGATTCACGGCATAAGAATTATTACGCTCCGCTTTGAGACAACTTCTACTTCACAGGCTCGTCCTCGAAGCTGGCAATTCACTTTCCGTGGTCCCCAAGAATTTTCTGCCGAGACAACAATGGCTCCATACTTCCCATTTATTGTGCTTCTCTGCGCCTTCCTGTCTTTCCTCGCTGGTACGGGAGCTGCGGGAGTGGGTACTGCCACTAAGCCCACAGTCATTCTCATACCCGCTGCCTTTTCCAAGGCTACTGTATACGACAAAGTCAAGCATCAGCTCTCCAACACAGGCTACGATATCGTCGCTGTCGACTTGCCCTCAGTCGGCAGAGGCGCGAGCAACGTTGATCGCACGCCTGACATCAAAGCTGTGCAGAAAGTCGTTTCTCAACGTCTCCATCAGGGCAAAGACATCGTCTTAGTCGGCAACAGCTACGGCGCCACAGTCATTTGCGACGCTGTCAAGGACTTCGAGGACAAGTCCGCTATGAGGTACCCCAGGTCTAGCAACGGCAAAATCCTGGGTCTGATCTTCGTGAGCACCCATTACATCTTGTTCCCTATACTGCCTCACGCCCTTTTCACTTCCCTAACCTCTCCTTACCAGTTCTCCGGCTTCATACCCTACATCTCCGAACTCTCTGGTGCCCGCCCCGATATTCGCCAAATTTCGCCCTCGTGGTTCCGCTTCGAAAGGACCAAGCGTGTTTTCTGGGATAACGACGTCAAGAAATACCCGCCTGAGTTCACGCTTTATAACCTCCTTTCCTCGTCCCAGGCACGCACCTACTCGGGCAATCTCCAGCCCTCGTCGTTCGCTGCGCTTAATGCAACTGCAACGTACATCCCCTACGACGGCAAGTTCAGAACATTGTATGTTATTGGAAAGTACGATAATGCTGTTCCGCCAGTATTGGCGGAGAGTTATCTTGTGCAGCCCGGCGCGAAGTGGGAAAACGTGACGATTGACGGGGATCATTCGCCCATGTTGAGTCGGCCTAACGAATTTGTAAAGATTGTGAGGAGGTTTTCTGGAGAAAGAGTTTGAGTGGGATCTGTCTGCAGATGCTTTCATCTGTTGCAACGTGTATGGATGACAGAGCGCAGGAGGAGCTACACGATTGCGCGGCGTAGATGGCCAAATTCTAGACGAGTAGTACTGGATGCAGATACAGCGGATACAATAAACGGGTGCAACGAAAGACGCCTATCAGGAAAAACTCTTCTTTTGTTGAATCCTATGGTACATGCGTACGTACCGGTACGCCTTGCTCATCGTGACACGACCCCTTGTCGCTAGAGTTTTCCTTCCCATCAGACCCTACGCCTTCATTGCGAAACAACAATCTTTTACCCCCCCCCCAAAACGCACATTCCCAGTGCCCAAAGAAAAGCCCGTCCAACTCCTCCCATCGCCCCACCCTCCCTTTCTCCTGTACCACACCACCCATCCCCATCTAACACCCCTCCCCCGTCCTAACCCAACACTCCCTCTTCCCCGCCCTACACTCAACCATTCGTCCCCACAACCCTATCCCCCGCAAAAAACCAACCCATCAGCTCAGCCTCCAAACCTCGCAGAAACAAAGAAAAGAAGGGGGAGCGGGGAGGGGGGAAATCAAAAAAAAATAAAAAAAATAAAAAAAAATCCAAATTTTCTAAAGGGAGAAAAACTAAAAGTAGGAATAAAGCAGACTTACGATCGCAATAGGGTTCGTCGTGGCCTGCGTGACACGGCGCTACGTCGCATTGGGTTTTGTTCCAGTTCCAGGGCAGGAGGTCGCGGCTTGCGTGCGTGGTGGCGACGAGGGCGGAGAGGGCGAGCAGGAAGTTCATTTTTTTTGGGGCGGGTGGAATGTAGACGGTTTTTTTATTTTTTTGGATTTGATTATTTTAAAATGTTGTTCTTGTTGGTTGTGGTCTTGTGCGTTTGTGCTTGTGTGGAAAGGGATGTAGCGGTGGGGGAAATAGATTTGGAAGGGGTTTTGTGGGAAGGTTATATAGTTTGGGGAATTAAAAGTATGGGTGCGGGTGTGTTGAGGATTATTTTCTTTTTTGCTGGGGTCTTTGAGAGTGGTAGCGAGGATATTGGTTTGGTAGAATGACGATACGGGGATTGGGAGACTTGTTTGGCGCGGATTGGGAACGCTGAGGAATACTAGGGATACATACTGGACTAGTGAAGAGCGAATCATTTTTTCCGAGATCCTTCTGTTTGTCGAATGATGTATTATGGCAGTGTACTTTTCCTGTCGTGACCTGAAACATGTCTTCAGATCGTCTTTCACGTCCGTTACTCCATTACTTTGAATCTCTACTCCATGCCCGTGTATTTTGCTTCTCTGGGTAGGGCGAAGATGAGGAGAAACTCCATTATCCTTGGGGGTTTGGAAGGGTTGACTTGTGTGATTGGACTAAAATGACGAGGTTGAGATGGAAGGTGTTGGGTTAGAGAGAACTTGCAGAGGGGAAGGGTTGCAAAGGAATATTGAATCTGTGTTGTGCGAGGCCTAGGACGGTGCGAATCAGTAAAATCCACGACCTTGACAAATAGGGGAACCAACAAAGCCACGTATTGGAAGCAAGATGCACATGATTCTGAAGCAAAGACCCGGAACTCCATTGAAGCTACGTAGCTACGAAAATCCGGACTGAAGTGATGTCAAAGGAAACCCAACCATGTAATCATCTCTCTTTATTCATATACCGCGGCATATGCGAATGTGTACATGTCAAATGCTCGAGGGTACTGGTACATTGCGCCATAACAAGTCAAATAGAGAAGAGCAAGAAGCGACCACATTTACAATTCGTCGTGGTCCTCGTCGTTGACGGCGCTCTTGGCGGCCTTGGTGGCCTCTGATGCGACCGAGGATGCGGATGATGCGGCGCCCTCAGCAGCGTCCTTTGCGGCATCGGTGGCCTTCTCGGCGCCTGACTTGACTGACTCGGTAGCCTCTTCGACAGCGGATCCAGCCGACTTGGTAGCCTCATCGGCAACGGATCCAGCCTTCTCGGAAGCGTCCTCAACGACCTCGGCAACCTTCTCCTTGGCCTCCTCGTAGACAGCGGCGACCTTGTGCGAGCCGTTGTCCTTGATGAACTGGACGAGGTCCTCAATGGTCCTTGAGCCGGTGTAGTCAACGGGTGAGTCCTTCTTGCCAGCGGGGAAAAGCTTGATGGTAGGGAAGCCCTGAATCTCATCGGGCACGTCGTTGGCGGTAGCGTCAACCTTGGCGACGGTGACGAGCTTGGAGAACTCGTCAGAAGAGTACAGCTCACCAAGCTCCTCGTACTTGGGAGCGAGAGCCTTGCAGTGACCACACCATGGGGCGTAGAACTCGAGGAGGACGTCCTTGTCGTTGTCGATAACAACATCCTGATAGTTCTTGGCAACGACGACGCTGACGGGGCCCTGCGACTCGGGGATGGGCTCAGACTTGATGCTGGGGTCGACCTTGCCAGCGAGGAAGTCCTCGACGAAAGTGCCAATGTCCTTCTCGGTGATCTTCTTGTCCTGGTCGTATGGGTACTTCTCGTTCTTGTCGGTGCGCTGGATGGCGAAGGCGGGCCATGTGCCGGCCTTGAGGTTCAGGTTGGCAGCGTGCTGGCCGAAGGACTTGGCGTCAATGGTAGCGAAGTTGATGGCGCCCTTGTGCTTGAGAGCGAGGGGCTTGAGGTCCTTGGCGAAGGCCTCGCGCTCCTCGGGGGTCTCGGCGAAGATGTATGCGAGGGGAATGCCCGCGGCCATGTAGTCGCTGTAGGTCTCGGGGCCGACCTCGCCGATGAGGGGAGTGGAGGCGGCCTTGGCGAAGGCTGTGATGCTCTCAGCGTCGAAGGTCTCGCTGAAGACGTCCTTGCCGTCGTCGAAGGACTTGTAGAGGACGAGGCCGGGCTGCGAGACACCCTCGGCCTTGGCGAGGGCGGCGTCGCTGGTGGCGCCGAAGAGGAAGTTGTCGCGGAGGCCGGTGGCGACCGAGGTGAAGGTCTCGTTGGAGGCCTTGTCGTCGGCGGCGAAGTAGGCGACGAGGACGACCTTGTCGGCCGTCTTGAACTCGTCGATGGTGTCCTTGGTAACGTCCGAGACGGCGGGCAGGGCCTGCTTGGTCATGTACGAGATCATGCTGTCGGCCTTGCGCTGGCCGGCGTAGGGCGAGATGTTCTCGGGGCCGCGGAAGACCTTGAGGGTGGGGTAGCCCTCAACGCCGTACTCCTGGCACAGATCCTGCTCCTCGGTGCAGTCGATCTTGACGAGCGCAATGTCCTTCTCCTTCAGCGTCGTGGCTGCCGTCTCGTACTCGGGCGCCAGGGCCTTGCAGTGGCCGCACCATGGCGCGAAGACTGCATGTCACGTTAGCCCACGTGCTTCAATTGACATACTGAGGTGGCAATTCTTCAAAGCCCTGAGAGACTCACACTCGGCAAGCACGAGGTCGTTCTCCTCAACAAAGGCCTTGAAGGTGTCCTTGTTAAGCTGCTTCACATCGGAAGCGGTAACGGCAGCCGCAAGGAACGCAGCGCAGATAGTGGAGTACTTCATCGTGATGTGTCAAGTATGTGTTGTTTCGGGGTAGAAGAGGGTGTGAGTAGAGGTCCTCTGCGCAGATGGGAGGAGTGCAGAGGAATTGGTGGGCGGGCTTTTTATTTGGAGCGGAGCTTGTGGCGTGCATCTCTTAGTGAATATGTGTTCACTTTCTGAGTTCGCGCCAAGGCCAGGGTCTATGCACGAGCCCCCGTCTCTTTCACCCATGGTACTGGCCACGTTTGACCCTGACCCGCACTTTTCCTTCGCCCGGCGCCACATTCACTTGTCGTCTACCGCCCGTTTGATCGTTCGACCCCTTCTACTCACCTTGCTGCGCTCTATTCTCGGCCCAAGCCGCTTACTCGCGCTCGAGCAAACATTCGTAATATGCATGGCACTCTTGGTCGCTTTGACGACGAGTCCAGTGTGCATGCTTTGGTGGTACTCCGTATATTGCAGGGGTTTTGTGATTTGCAACCTAGTTCACTAATCGTGTCGGAGACCGAGCTTGACACGCTATACTCGTTCTGCTAACGTGAACCATCGAGTATCGCATCAAAAGCTCGACATGTCCCGCGTTTTATAAGTAATCGAAGCCGTGCAAGCACCGATCAGAAGAACGTTCATGTCCTGCATTTCCAAATGAATTGCGCCACTGCCTATCGATCACTGCAACTGCCCTTTCTGCTGACGTCCTACCACCGGGGTATCAAATGAGAATCAGGCACGTGACCATATCGGAGCAACCTCGCCTACGGGCCAGAAAATCACGTGCCGGATTCTTACTTGATACCCCGGTAGTAGAGGCGCGTTTGGCCAGTTTATCCGGTGGCATGCGAGTCACGTGCTTGGACATGATGCTGGTGTTCATCACTACATTTGCAGGGCTAGCTGTTTCGGGGAGCCGGCGGGGTCATGGTGTCTCCGCGGGGGACACTGTAGATTTGACTGGCTACGAGACAAGGGTCTGCGCGCCCGACGAAGAAATGCTTGAGCAAGCTACGGTAAGACGGGTATTCATTCCTATTTCCTTTTTATAATGTTTATGACTCGAAAGTATCATCCTTTTATCGTGCATGGCGGAGGTCGGTTCCTTTAGAACCCTGGCCACCAAACGTAGTTGTTCGTCTCTTCTGCAGTATCGAAGATGAGGTGACTGCTGGAGTTGCGTGGTCTCTCAGGCCAGACGTTGACGTTGTCCATGTTCCAAACCGACATGTCGGACACTGAGACAGTGGAGTTGTCTCCGACCCATACACCGTAGCCAGTGCTGTCTAGGCGAGCTGGGTAGATGCGGGTAGTGAGCCAGAAGCGGTCCTGTAACCTGTTGTCAGCCATGATCTCATTGAAGAGCACCGTGGAACTTACATTGACGTAGACCTCGACAAGAGAACCATCAATAAAGATGTCCATGTGCAGGGACTCAGTGGTGCCGTTCTCAAATGTGTAAGAATAGAAGTATCCAAGCATAGTGTAGTTGGCAAACTCAACAATCTGCGACGATCGCGAACGATCAACATTGAGGGTGTAGTTCTCTGGAGCGTACCAGATTACAGTTCGTTCTTCGGCCCCAGGGCTAGAAGCGATCATTACGCCAGCAGGGCCTGTAGCGTTGCTGAGAGTGACTTTCAACTCCATGTGGCTACTGCCGTTGCCGACAAGTCGGCTTGATGAGACACTACCAGGGCTGCTGACATTCGTTCGGGTGGCGCCCTGTCGCAGGCCTTCCACAACTTCTGGCACCGGGCGAGCTCCGAGCGTGTAACCTGTGAACGTGCCGTTGCTGTGCTCAACAACACGAGTGTTACCCTTCGTGGTCAAGCCACCGTCTGTATTGGCAAGACCTCGGCTCTTGATTACGTACATCTCTCTGGGTAGAGCTAAATGCTGTTAGTAGAGATTAAGAGATATGAGCACTGAAGAATATCTTACTCATGGCACCTTGATAGCCTGCTTGGAGGAGACCGAAGTTATTGTTCTCTTCGTTCGCCCATCCCCATTGAATCCGGCGAGAGGCGTTGTTCTTGGTGTCGACAAAACTAGTGACTGCGTACGAGAGGCCAGAGTCAATGACACCTCCCGAGACAGGCGTGAACTCAGCCGATCCATTCTCGCGCCTAGTGACCTGGCCTTCGTTCCAGAGACCCCATTGTGCGCGACTAGGAGCACAGTCAGTTTCATGGGAGTGCTACATGGAGCGATGAGTCCTTACGGATGCCATGTTAAGTTTCCTCCCTCTGTGCCCATGAGCACGTAATAGTGAACGTCGTCATCTTCGTCGGCAAGAGAGAAGAAGTTTGAACTGTTATAGTCAGTATCAAACAAGCACTTGAGGTGTATCGACTTACACTTCGAAGTTGAATCCGTATGTACCAGTCTCAACCAATGAGCCGAGGGTCTCGTTAGCTTTAGGCTCCCAAAGGGCACCCAGGAAAGTCCAATCAGACAGGTTGGATGCTGGAGCACTGTAGAACGGAATGCGCCCACCGCCATTGGCACCTTTGATACCTGAACCTAGGACCATGTACCAATGAGGCTCATCCTGACCCAGGATTGCGTCCATCTCTGGCCAGGGCTCAACGAAAGGATCGCGCCACCCAGTTAAGTTCCAGCCCTCTGGTGGACTCGAGATGATGGGGTTACCCTCGTATTGCTCCCATGTCTCACCACCATCGTTGGAGATAACAATACTTTGCTTTTCCGTTCCCTTCTGATATGGAATGGCCCAGTTCGTTGGCAGGTACTGGACCGATGTGTAGAAGCTGATGAGAGTGCCGTCCTGTTCACCCTGCAGGTTGTAGGGCTGTGCAGAACCGCTGAAGATACCCAAGCCATAATATGAGCTGTTTCTGGAGTCTGGATTTGGACCAGTACCGACTGACTGAGCCTGGTCATCTTCCCAGCCTCCCACGTCTGTCCAAGTGATCAGATCATCCGACACAGCATGTCCCCAAGAGATGTTTCCCCAGTTGACGTGATTGGGATGGAACTGATAATGCAGGTGGTATCGATCCTCTGTAGGGTCGTACATCATTCCGCATGGATCATTCATCCATCCTGCTGGCGAGATGAAGTGGTAAGACGGCCGCCATCTCAAGAATAGACTGTTGTTACCAAGCGTCTGAATGTAATCGGCCGTAAGAACAGCAGGAAGTTGAGAGGCGGTGGTGTTCTGATTACTCTGGGAAAGAGCTCCGAGCACAAGGCTCATGCATGCGACCGACCTGATCATCTTGCTGCGAACTTGGTGATTGGGAGCAGAACTGGCGATCGGCTGACGAGGATCTGGCGGAGAGCTTCACATCCTTATATAGTCCATGAGCGAAGCTCGGATCGGGATCTTCCTGATCGAGGTTATGTACTCCGTAGTCAACCACGACTATGCACATATGACCAGGATGCAGTAGCTTGTCGTAAGACCCCGCCCTCTACCCTCTAACCCCATGGCTCCCCACAACGGGTGCAAGCGCCGGTGTACTAAGTACCTGGAGCCCACGAGGCAAATTTGGTAGCGCCTCTTCTATCGACATAGACGTTCACGTCAACGAATCTTGATGTGCGGAACAAATCCCCGGAACACGCAGGTTGTAAACCAAGGACACAAGCGGAGTATTTTTTCTCGACTAACTAAGCTACCTAGCAGGTCCGGAGAAGGCCCGCGGCTGTGGACTTGGTGGTGCTTGGGAGCGCATCCGAGTATCCCCCCGAGAGCCTGTGAAGTTCTACTGCAGTTGACAAAGACGGCGGGTCTCGATGCAAGAAGTTGACAGAAGCGTGATGGTATAGATCTAAACGCTCTGGATACTCTCATTCGGTACTTGGTTGTTGTAAGATGCCGTGCTTCGGCTGTGCCACGGACTGGCAAGAGATGGGGTGTGCGCCAAGACAGTCGGAGTTTGGCAGACCCCAAGCGTGCGTCATCCTGTGTCTCCGCTGAGCCAGCATCACGTGATTCCCCTCGGCATCTCGCGACGTGTCAACTCGCTGCGTGGACATGCAACCTCGAACCGCTAGCTTCGGACGAACCAAACCTCCGAAAGACATGGACAGTAATTGCTGAGCTACAACTTGATCATCCTGCGCCATGAGTCGCCTTCAGCTCTACGTCACGGTAAGGATTCGGGAGGCAGCGCGCTTTCCTTGATGCTGATGCACGCAGGGCTCGGCCGTCATGGCCAACGTGGTGCTGTTACGCGCATACTACGAGCGACCGAACTTCTACTCGGCTGCTGTGTACATCTCCCAGAGCACCGGCTCGCTGATGTTCCTGGTGAACCTGATGCTCATTGTCGCGACGAGCTTTGGCTTTGCCCTCCAGCGCCTCTTCTACGGCCCTTTGCGCCCCATCGAAACCGAGCAGCTATACGACAAGGCGTGGTTTGCTGTGAGCGAAACGCTGTTGGCCATGACCATCTTCAGGGACGACATCGGCATATGGTTCTTCACAATGTTCCTCTGCCTCCTAGCCGGGAAGGTGTGGCAGTGGATCGGTGAAGGCAGGGTGGAATTCCTGGAACAGCAACCCCCGGCGAATCCGAAGCTCTTCCACGCACGCCTCATGAGCTCTCTGCTCCTGTCTGTTGCTTTTGATGTCTTTATGATGCAGTACTGCGTCAACTTGATCCTCTCGGACTCGCGGCCTGGTGTCATGGTCATGTTCGGCTTTGAATACGTCCTGCTCGCCATCGCCTCCATCTCTACCCTACTCCGATATACCCTGTCTCTTGTTGAGCTCGCCATCACAAACCGTCAGCAGAAGGCGAGGGAGGAGGCACGCAGAGTTGTAAGGGAGCAAGCCACACAACGAGCCGCAGCAGAGGGGATAGAAGCAGCCCCAGAAGAGGATGATGATGACGGCGATGTTCCTGGCTGGGAAGACAAGGGCCGCTGGGTGTTCTACTTGGACCTTGCGACCGACTTCATCAAATCCGTGGTGTACTTGGGGTTCTTCATGATTCTCATGACTTTCTACGGTATTCCAATCCATATTATGAGAGATCTGTTCATGACCATCCGGTCCTTCATCAAGAGACTTCACGATTTTGTCCAGTATCGAAATGCAACACGCGACATGAACACGCGCTACCCCGATGCAACAGCGGGGGAACTGGAAAGAGAGAGCACGTGCATCGTTTGTCGCGAAGACATGCATGCGTGGGTACAACCAGAGGCAAATGAGGCTCAGGCAGGTCGCAGAATCGACGAACGGCAACGCGCGAAGAAGCTGCCATGTGGTCATATCCTGCATTTCAGCTGTCTCAGGAGTTGGCTGGAACGTCAGCAAGTATGCCCAACGTGTCGCCAGCCGGTCCTTACGCCCACGGGAACCCAGTCCACACAGCGCAACAACCAGGCAAATCAAAATCAGCAGGGTCAGCAAAATCAACAAATACCCAATGACATGCTCCAGGCACTGCTTCGTGGGAATGCACACCAAGGTGCTGCAGGCGCTCAAGGCCAGCCAGCGCAACCTCCTATTCCTGCAGGCCAACAAAATCCACCCCAGCCCAATCTACGAGTGTTCAACTTTGGCCCCATTCGGATCGCCATGGGAAACCTCCGCGTGCCGGCTCAGCAGCAGGGAAATCAAAACAACATTAGAAACACCATGGATCAGCTCCGTCAGCAAGCGGCAGGAGCTGAACCACAAAATTTGCTGGTGCCGGGGCAGACTCAAGGGACTATTCAACCTCTGGCTCAGCCTCAGTCGATAAATCTACCCGTGGGCCTCATTCCCGGCGCAACGGCTCTGCATCCAGCGGATGTTCATTCAGATATACTCCGCATACAGCACGGCATCATAGATGCGCTGCGGCAGCTCAATTCGCAACAAGAACAGCTTGAAGTTGCTCACAGGCTTCTCGGCGAGCTCAACCGGACACAGCAATCCTCTGGTATGGGTTCAGCTACTGGTCAAGAACTCCCACCCATTGCGCCTCTGAATTCACAAGCGTACTCTGCACGTGGCCCGGTACTTAGACAGGGTGACGATGGTGTACCTGCGGGAGTGACGCTTCCAGAGGGATGGACGTTGAGGCCTATGACATTGGTGCTACGATCGGGGCAAGAGACTCAGCCTTCATCAGCATCTGCTCAGCCACCTGTGCAGTCGTCACAACCCCCACAGCCACCGCAAGCTAATGATCAGACTGGTCCTTCCTCATCTAGCCTACCAGCTGCTGCAGGCTCATTAGCCTCTGAACCGTCATCCGGTCCACGATCAGGCGCATCACCAAAGCCTACGGAGCTCAGTTCACTGGAATCAAGTTGGAGCTTCAGCAACCTGCCTGAGAGGACCGAGGCTGAAGGGTCCAGCTCTGCAGTTGCAGGAAGCGGCTCGGGAGAGCAGAGTGTAACGAAGCGGACTGTAACGGTAGAAGACGCAAAAGACAACGAGCAGTGAAGCTTGAAGCTCTTGATGATCATGTACAGCATAGCGAGGCGCCTGAGTGGAATATGAATTACTCCATGGCAGATACCGTTCAACCATTGGTAGAAGAACAGTACCATGTTATTTGGGCTTCTGCTTATCTCTTGACTGTGTTCCACAATGATTCGTCGCAATATCACGTGCATGGTCTTGCAGGCAGGGGAAGCACTTGTGCCCAGCAATCTGACTTATCCCGTTCGTTCTTATCTGTACAGCTTCTCTGCGGAAAAGTACGCGGATGCTTCTCGCTTCGACGAAGCTTCCCAAACCACTGCGCGCGTTCCAAGACGCTGTTTGTATTGCCGTGCTGAGGTATGTTTCCCTGGCGTTCACAAACATCTCACCAATTGCAAAGTCGCGACCTCAGACTGTACGGCTGTTATTCACTTCCATATGCACGTGTATGCACGCTTTGGATCCTCTACCTACTCGGGAGCTGGCCTTGTGCGAGGCAGGGATGCGGAACGCTATCGTCCAGTCACACTCCAGAACCGCACCAAGACCTGGCCTGGAGGCGGCTAGGTGCAGCAAAAGTTTGAAACGGTGCTCTTAACGTGCGAGGCAGATGGGCAACACCCAGTTAAAGATGCAGGAACACGCTGGGGCACAGGGCGCGGGTTGCTGGTGCATCTATAGGTACCTAAGCCCGGCCCTCCACGCTGGTGGCGGCTTGATTGAACTCGAAGTCGAGGACGAGCATCCACGCGAGAAGCGGCTTGTGAATGACTCCTCTGTCTATCTCATGTTCGCTAACCAAAGTTCAGCACCGCACTTTCTATTTTGGCATCGATTGTACTTCTTCCCTTCTCTCTTCATTGTCCTTTCGTGCTGCGTTTTAGCGATGGCGGTAAAGATCGATGGAAAGGCGCACAAAGCTGAAGGCGAGGTGTCTCATTGTGTATCGAACCTCATTCACGCATTCTCCAACGGTCTCAGCATATTCAAGAAGTTGCGCGAACGGAAGCGAAAGCGTAAAGCGCGCAAAGACAGTCAGTCAAACGACGCAGCAGTAAGCGAAGAAGTGCAGTTGTCAAAGTCCCTGAAAAGAGGACCACAAGAGCTGGCTGAAAGATACGATGCATGCTACTCACAGACCGGACAGCACTTTGCTAAGGGTGATGGTAAGCTGCACCTCGAACTGAACAGAGAAGGTGCCACAAGGCTGATATTCCGGTGAACAGCAATTGCGCACGCTTCACTCGCTGAAACTCTTATCAAGTTGAACACCGGCCTCGTTGCCATCATTGCAAGCTTCCTGAGCCATGACCAAAAGGGTGGCAAGACCCACCTGAATTTAGACTACAAATCACTCACCAATCTGTCCGACGCATCGCGGAGAGAAGCGCTGCAAAGCATGACCCAACTGTACCAGCGACTAAGCCAATCCCAATTGCAACTCCAGCACTTCAACCATGTATCGTGCACAAAATGTGGTAGTCAAAAACACAATGACTGCTCACCGAGAAGCAGCACAGCCTCTAGTTCAAGCAAAGACAAGAAGAAGCATGCCATCACACGCCAACGCGTCACTGGACCTACCATAACACGCATGCCTATCAAGTCTTCCAGTCAAGCTCAGCTCGTAGTAGTCCGACCAAGGCCCTCACGCAAAGGCAGTTCAAATAGTCCTTCGTCGGGGAAATCACGATCCCCTTCGAGCTCAACATACTCATCGCCTCTACCTTCTCCACTGCCTCTCTACATCACCGAGGAGCCTTTTGAAGTTGAAACCAATGGCATGGTCAAGGGTGTTCTAGGAGCCCCGATGCCACTCGCAGGCAATGGACGACGTCGCAAAGACTCGTTCAATGTCTACGACCCCAGACCATCGACTTGGCCAGATCTATATCCAGCCTCGTACTCGTACCCGTACGTGATGCAGGAGCATTTGCATCTTCCTGCTCCCAAGCTACCTACCTTTACACCTACACCACGGAACCCATTGTCACCCGCACCCAAAACATTGATTCCATCGCCCCGAGGTGAGAAGCGTCCATCACCGCCTCCAGTGACACTGCCCCTCAGGCGCAGGGCTGATAAATTGACTCCATCGTCCTACACTTTCGCGTCGGATAGTACGATGCTGGGCGAGATCCCCCAGCGCAACTGGACTACACCCTGGGACTATGAAGAAGCTGAACGATTAAACGAGGCTGCTATGGTCACCTATGCTGTCGTGCCAGTAATGGTCGATGAGAAAGTAGGAATGAAGAAGGGTATCTTCAAGTGGATGAGAAAAGGCAGCGGAGGCGGTGTAGCTGCTTGAAGAAGAAGACAAACTTTGTCTGATGTGTTCGATGTTGTATCGTGTTTTGGGTTTGGTGTTGCAGCGTAGGCGTTTGTTTGGATCTGATCATAATGGTGATTGTGTCATCTTCTAGCCGGGAATAGCGTCACGGATCCTGAACGTCGGTCACTTTGCCTCGGCTAGCATGTGCTGCTAGATGGCGGAGTGCCCACCTTCAGCTTGGTGAAGTTTGAAACCTTTCTCGGATCTACGCTTTCGTAATTGTCAGTACCATGAGATAGCAAGCCCAAGACACAATCATATTGATATAACATCTGGTCGCATTCGTCGGCCGTAAATACCGTGTCGCACGGGGGCTCCGAACGCGCCATCGGACTACATCTTCAACATGGCTGGACAATCCAAGGTCGAGACATTGCCGCCTTGGGGTAATGCCGTGGCTGGCGCTGCGGGTGCTGTTATTGCGAACACGCTTGTTTACCCATTGGACTTGTATGTCTCCCTCAGCCTCATATCAAGCAAAGACGCCCAATAACCTCCCGGCACGCCTAACGCGCTCTGCAGGATCAAAACGCGCCTACAAGTACAAGTCAAGCGCTCCCCAGATTCGCTCGACGGCAATCCTGCAGATAACGAGCACTACGAGGGCGCGCTTGATGCGATCAGCAAAGTGGTTGCGCAGGAGGGCGTGGCGGGACTGTATGCCGGCATGGCTGGGTCACTGCTCGGTGTCGCATCGACAAACTTCGCCTACTTCTACTGGTACACCGTTGTTCGCACAATCTACATGTCGCGACGGACCCTACAGACATCGCCGGGCACAGCTGTCGAGTTGTCGCTCGGCGCCGTCGCTGGAGCGCTGGCCCAGCTCTTCACCATCCCCGTGGCTGTCGTGACCACGCGACAACAGACCATGAGTAAGCACGAGCGAAAAGGCATGATGGCGACGGCTATGGACGTGGTCAACAGCGAAGACGGCTGGACAGGGCTGTGGCGTGGACTGAGGGCTAGTTTGGTCCTTGTGATAAACCCATCAATCACATACGGAGCCTACCAAAGGTTACGGGAGGTCATGTATCCTGGCAAGAAGACATTGAAGCCGTTGGAGGCTTTCCGTAAGTGCCATGAGCCTTGGATCTACACATGATCGTTGACACTATGTAGTCCTCGGATCCATTTCGAAGATGCTTGCTACTGTTGCTACGCAGCCGCTCATTGTAGCGAAAGTCGGGCTCCAGTCGAAGCCTCCGCCAGCGAGGAATGGCAAGCCGTTCAAGAGTTTCACCCAAGTCATGCAATACATCATACAGCACGAAGGCCCTTGGGCGCTCTTCAAGGGTATTGGGCCTCAAATCTTGAAGGGTTTGTTGGTGCAAGGCTTCCTCATGATGACCAAGGAGAGGTACGAACTATGTATCCGAGCCACAACATCTTCGCTGACTCTTACTACAGAATTGAGCTATCCTTCATCCTCCTCTTCAGATACTTCCGACAAATCAGGGCTGAGAGGCTGCAGAAGCTTGCTGACATTGCGGCACAAAAGGCTGGCAAGGTCGCTCCAGTTCTACTGAAGTGAACAAGTCACAGCGCGAAATCACATGTGTTGCGACCATATACCGTTCGAGTTGTTGTATATTTGCATTTGGAATATCTAGGCGATCAAATCGAAGCGTCTTGTTATAACAGTCTTACGAGATACACCCACTAGGCAAGTCGACTAATGTGGTTATGTTGGTAGTTTGACTAACCAAAAAGTGACGTCATTAATGCAGCAGGAAGACCTCAAACAGCTGGTACATTTGTAGAGGTTTCTTACAAACAGAAATTGAAGCCGTTCATACCTCTTTTACAGTCCTTGTTCCCCTAGAAAACTGTGCCACACCTACCATAACTATGTCCCCATCACCACCTGACCTGCCATGGCATCCCATCCCTGCGTCCGAATCAACATGCAAAGTGTATCTCATACAAGCCGGAGGCCTCTATATACCATATGATATGACACTTCTACCCGGTCCCGACCAACCGAACGATTCAATCAAGTCCAATCCCTCTTCAACCAAGCCAAAAACCTTCTACGCCCCCGACTACGTCTTCCTCATCGAACACTCTGCCACCGGAAACAAATACATCTTCGACCTCGGGATGCGCAAAGACCTCGAAAACCTCCCACCCTTACTTGTAGAAACCGTCCTCCCAAACTTCAAATGCGAGCCAGAGTCGCCCGCTGATATCTTGACCAAACACGGAAGCCCAGACCAACAGCCCGCAAACATCAAAGCAGTCATCTTCTCACACATGCACTTTGACCACGTCGGCGACGGCGCGCAGGCCGGCTTCCACAACGCACAACTCTGGCTCGGCCCAACGACATGCACATATGCGCGCCCAGGGTACCCCATCTCCCCCCGCGCGCCCACGCTCAGCGCCACGCTACCTGTAGATGGAACCCGGCACATGATCGAAGCCTATATTCCCGACGACACGCTCCTCGCAGCCAGGGACGCACGAGCAGGTAAAGTTGCCCAAGCCGTGCAGCAGGGCCTATACACCAGCATAGATTTGCGCACGCCCGCGTGGATCGGCCTAGGCGCGTTTGAGCGCGCGTACGATTGCTTCGGAGACGGGAGTGCGTATGTGATTGATGCGCCGGGGCATTCGGCTGGTCATCAGATGATGCTTGTTCGGACGACGGCTTGTTCGCTGTTTCCTTCGTCAGAAGACGATTGTCATCATCGTGATGCGGCTTCTTTCATCCTCCTTGCTGGCGATGCTTTTCACCACCCTGTCTTACTGAATGATCCGCGACGCACGGCGCGTCCGCCGTATGCGGGGGAAAGTATGCATGCTGAGCCTGAGGTTGCGGTTCAGACGATGTGGCGCGCGAGGAAGATGGCGGAGCGCGAGGACGTGTGGGTTATTGCGGCGCATGATTTCAGCATTGGGGAGGCGATTGAGAGGGGAGTGAGAGGTATCACCGGGTTGAGGGAGATTGGGTTGTGGAGGGAGAAGGGGTGGAAGAGGGTATTAGAAGAGCAAGTGCAAGTATAAGAAAAGAGACGAAGCATGCATCCTAGCTCCCCCTCAGTCTGTGTTTCGAAGAGTGAAATAAGATTTTTTTTTCAATAAACAGATTCAACTGAAATCAATCCACTGTGTCACTTCCTCTCTTTCCCCTTCCCCTTCCCCTTCCCCCCCTCCTCAACCCCTAAATCCATCCCCACCATCTCCCGGCTCCAATCCTCCACTTCCCACCGCGCCTCCTCGTACCGCGCCTCAGCAGCATCAAGCAGCAAATCAACCGCAAATCTATCCCGCCGTAACCGCTCTATCTCGAGACTCGCGTCCTCCAAGCGATCAAGAAGGTGCGCGTAGTATTCGACATATGCAGACGAGCATTGACGTCCCACATCGTAACCAGAGCAGGAAACATCTGAGCATGCAGGAAAGGGGTGTGACACGGCTGCATGAGAGCGATGAATGGGAGAGGAACTAAGACCAGCCAAGCGTGTTGAGATGGAAGGCGTGGCTGTGAAGTCACTAGGCATGACAGTCTCTTCCGTGTGCTCGTCTGCAAGGCGTGCAATGTACTGCGTTGGATCGTGGTATTCGAGTCCATCTAAGGCGCTACACAAGGTCGTTGGATCTAGAACACTCTTCTTACCTACTTGCTGCTTCTCTGCTTTCTTGGTCCTTGGGTGTTTTGCCTCGGCTTCGAAATTCGTTTGGAATGGTGGGTTGTGTGCGGGGCCAGGTTGATGGCGGGATTGGAGGAAGGCGGAGATGTCACGGGTCAGGTCGGTGGCGTGCAGGTTGGGGGAGTACGGTTGAGAAGTGGATTTGCGGGCCTTGTTGGGCCTCTTGGGCTTGGATTTTGCAGAGGACTGTAGACAGCCACAGTCCTGATCGACAGGTACGGTGGTGTATGCGAGTTCTGTGCAGGCTCTCTTCGCGCCAGGGTGAGGCAGGAAGATGCTGGCCATGTGGCCGCAGGTGAAGACGTTGGTTCGCTCGATGCACATTATCGCAGCTGGGAGGGTTGGAGTCTGGAGTTGATGATGATTGATGGAGTGTACTGATTTAAAATGGACAGTTGGCAGAGATCCTATCTTATAGTATCTTGAGAATGTGAAGTGTACGTGTAGTGAAGGTCTTGGGTTGGTCATACGATCGTCGATAAACTTCATTCTCTTCCAACAAGCCCTGCAATCCAGTAAGAGTCCTAGCCTGAAACTCAGTACCTTTCTTCTCCATCGGTTATCCCAGGTACCTCATGTTCATGATCATACATGTTACCCATCTCCTGCTGTGTTTCCACAGTTCCCGGGTCCACAACCTTACATCCGTCATCCCACAGCAGGGTCTATCGACACCGCGCCCTTCTTTGCACTCTTCACCATCCCCCATATATAAACCTTAGTAAACAATGCTTCGGGAGGCGCTTGCTCCCCACCGCAATCCCAGCATTCACGGTGATGCACCTCCCCTTTCACGTTCCACCTCGGGTTTTAGATCGCAATCGGAACGACGATGACAGTTTCGTTTGACCCAGAAAATGTGTTTGTAGGTGACGTGTTTGAAAGTGACTTTCGTGCACATCCTCGAGGGGAGGGGGAGGGAGTGGTACGTTAGCCCGGAAGAGGTCATCTAGTAACGACAGGGCTGTGTGGTGACTTAGGGCTTAAGGCATGAAGTACTATGATTATGTACTCGAATCTTGTAAGGACGAGAGCTTCTAGGTGTTTCCGTTAATGTTTGAGGTTGGAAACAAACGGCTTTCTGTTCGGGCAAAACTCTTTCGAAATTGCGAAACGACATTTTATCCCAGCTGTAGCGCGATCACCGATGCAGTGGGGTTTATACGAGTCGCCTCATGCCGGAAGGTCCCGATTAGCAGTCAGCCTTCATGCAGGTGCAAATTTACGTCTTCTGGCCGCGGGTGGTTGGCCAGTGCGAGAATGAGTTGTCGTCGAAGCTAGATGTGTCGATGTTGTGAGACTGCTCTGTCTCGTTGGGGTAATGATGGTTGGATGTATTCTTGAGATACTTGCTTGAGACCGTCGGTTTATTCCAATATACAGTGTTTGGGAAGAGAGTCAGTCTATTGTTCATGCTGTTGAGGCGTTGAAGAGGGTGGTTCCTAAGTTGGCTGGGAGAGGAGAGGGCTGACGAGGATAGAGTACATCCCTACGAGGAGGTTATTTATGAGGTTTGTAAAATGGAGGATGTGTAAGCAGTGAATTCAAATGCTACTGTCCTGGGAACGAATGATGCGGCGAGACCATAATGCACTAAACTCTTGGCCACTGGGATAGCTGCGAGCTTTGTGACTGATTTTCGGTTCATGCATTAGAAGTGTCTACCTTGGATTATCGTGCTCGATGCTCTTCTGCTACAGATCGTAGTACCTCCTGGATGATCGGCAAATCTCTCTTGATGTCTGTCATCCAATTTGAGACCGCGAAGCGACTAGCGGGTTTATCATCCCAAACTGTGCCGCTGACATATATGTCTCTTGACGCCTTGATGTCAGCCACCAACCGACTGTTGAGGCTTTCATCTTTGGCACGGAAAATAACTATGATGTATATCCTGCTTAAACGCTCTTCTAAACTTCCTTCAAATTTAGGAAGTAGCTCATAGTCATTGCTTTCGATGATCAATTTTGCGATGCCTCGTGACAGCTCAATTTGCCGTTCTAGCATATCCCTGTACCCCAGCTTGCCGTAGGCCAGAAGACTCGCATACACGGGTAGCGCTCTGAATCTTCTCGAATTCTCAAGACCAATGTTGAGAGGCGACATGATGCTGTCAGGACCATTTGATGTGGCCAGATATGCGGCATTGGGGTTCTGGAAGACCCGTTCTGCGATATTGCGATGACGCGAGAGGAAGAAGCCACAATCGTATGGGACATTTAGCAGCTTATGACCATCGCCAGTGATGGAGTCGGCAAGCTCAAGACCGGCACAAGCTTCCGTAATGGAAGCGTATCGAGAGGGATCAAGCACGCGCCCAAGGATACCAAAAGCACCGTCGACGTGTATCCAGGCTCCATATATATCGCATAGCTTTCTCAATTCTTGTACCTCTTCCAATCTTGAAGTGGCGAACAGACCTGTATTGACCTCTGAAGCGGATATTGCTACGATGGAGCCGGAACTAGGCTGCTCAAGCAAGCTCTTGAGCAGCTTCAAGTCGAATTTGTGGGGCGCGTCATCTCGTCCAACGTCTCTGATCGATGCTCGTCCTAGGCCGAGAATGCTTGCCGCTTTGCTCAATGAGGAATGCGGCACGGTAGTCAGGATTTGAATCTTGTCGAGTCCAGCGCGGCGCATAGCCTCCACGATTCCTTGTTCTCCCACGCTAATCTCCTGATCGGTGCGATGTGCTGAAGCTTCCGCAATCACATATTCGCGCCCACAAGCTAGGCCCACGACGTTGCTTGCGGTCGCACCCGTAGTGAAGATGCGATGCGGCCACAACTCGGGTTGGAAGTCAAGCAGCTCACACAAAAGTGAGAGCGCGCGATCTTCGACGTCTGTGGCAATGGTTTCGTTGGGCAGATGGACTGCCACATTCTGATCGTAGGCTGTGACGTAGTTGTCTGCGATGCTGGCTGCAGGTGTACAGCCACCGGTTACGAAGCCGTAGTAATTTGGTGAACGTGAGGAAGCGTTGAACGCGGGCCCAAGATCATCTTGAAGATGCTTTATGGTTTCCGCGAGGCCTATGCCATGTACTGATAGTTTCTGCGCGAGCTGCTTCCGCGCATGCTCAATAGTGTCTTGTGCTGGAAGGACGCGATGTGGCGGTGGGCCTGACTGTAGAATGGCAACTGCATTGCTAAGTAGGTCGTTTGTTTTTGAGTTTCCGTAGTCCATTTTGGACAATTCACTGGAGACTGTTGCACGCCGCGGGAGCGTCAGACGCTTGAAGTATGGCAGTTATCGTGGGTGTGGTGGTTAGCGCGCGCCCTAGCCATGAAGCTTACTAGGCCGTGTAGGCAAGGTGTAAGCTGTGGCCTCAAACAGGACTTCACTAGACTATTCCAGGAGTCTTGCTTGGCATGATGGTCTGAAGAGGGACGACCCCAAACGGTCTGCTGCAAGGCGTTGGTTGGACGGGCTTCGAAACATGGAGTGGAGACACACGTGAAAGACCAGCGCGACAGAATTGCGCCAGGACAGCCCCCGTGGAGAGTGCAGGCACGTGGGTTCGAGGTGAATCAGATGGAGTTGTCGTGTCACGTGTGTTGGTGTGGGCACCGTAGACGCGTCAGGCAAGCAACGCGACTAGCGAGGACCGCCCGTGACATAGATGGCCACCACAACGCCCGCCGCCACGCCCCGTGCCCTCTTTCACATACGCACGCGTCGACAATCGTTGCGGGGCGCTCTGTTGACGATGCGACACCCTGATGCCTCGGAACAATCTTAACAAGCACCTCCAGTGGCTGTTGTCGGACAAGCCTTTCATCCCATCCGCCGCCTCGCTGATCGCATTCGACCCGGAGCCTCTCACGAGCCCAGCAACCCTCTCAGAACCCTCCTCTCTCTTGGCGGCACCCCGGGTGAACGATGAGCCGGACCCTGCACCGCCCGCCGCCCGCCCGCCTCCACCCCGCGCCCTCACTCGGACCAAGACAGTCGACATACACATTCCGCCCGCACCCGACGGCCACGACACAGAGCCTGACATGGCTAGACTACGTGCCACCCCTGGCAGCGGGCAGCCCAGGCTCGTGGTGGCGGGATTAGCGCAGTACGGGACAGCCGACCCTCGTGGGCGGGAGGCTGACGCTGGCCCATTGACCACACCCATGTCCGACCACGCCATGGGCCGCAAGAAACACCGCGCCGCTGCCGACGTGGAGGCTATCGACCTCACAGGAGATGACCAGGTCCGCTCTTCTCCTGTCCCGAACCCCGTGAGTCGTGGCAAGAAGCGGAAGAGCGACGAGTACGCGCAACATGTGCACCGTGCTAAATCACCCCGGGCTGTTCATATCGCGCGCGACACGAGTCGGGAACCTGCGGATGATGACTTCGCCGACATTGACGATCTGGTCACGGCTCCGCATGATCCGCCGCCGCCATACTCGACAGTGTTGGACGCTGCACGCGACGCTGTTGGACAAGAAGACCGTAGCGAGCAACCACCTTCGACCCAAGCCCGTAAGCGCAAATCGTTGAGTCGTGCGCCTTCAGAAACACTGGCACCGGCCCGAAAGCTAGGAAAACAATCCCGAAGTCCTTCTCCACCAAAGATAAGGCCTGGCACTGTCCAAGATGCCGTCCGAAATCGACACTCGCCGACACCCGTATCTCGCAGAGTGAACCATGCTGTACTGGATTCAGAAGATGAGGAATTTGGCGATTTTGAGGATATGGATGTGGATTCACGCATACAATGGCCATCGCCTACGAAAGAGAAGATACGAGATAAGGGTCCTAGTCGAAGTCCGGTCAGGCGGACACCAAAGCCCGTGGAGCTGCCCATACGTTCTCCAACCAAGTCACTCCGAGGCTACAGTCCTCATGAAGCCGAAGATGCTTCGATACCAACTCCTGCAACATTGCAGCCCCCCAAGAAGTATGCCTGCTCGCCAACGAAGACAGCGACCGCACCACAACCGTCTACTTCACAAAGCGAACTTCCTCCGTCATCCGCGCTTTCCAAGGAGAGAAAGGAAGTCATCAAGCAAGTTGTCGAACGCTTCCTAGCTTCCGAAGGCCGCCGTCTGCAACATCATCTGAATGCAGCGACATCTGCTTGGGAGACGGCTCGCACGACGTTTTTAGCCCACGTGGAACAATCCGACCAGCCAGATCCGACCGAACAGGAGAAAATGCGCCGAGCTCGTTCACGAAAAGACGCTGTGGACCAACTGATCGCATTGAAAACATCACACGACAATCTCATCACACGACGCCAGACGGTCAAGAGAAAACTCGAGTATGACTTGGACATTGGACAGTTCGACGCAGCAGATGGCGAAACGCTAAACAAGCTCTACAAATCCCTAGAGGATGTTCAAATCCAGATGCATTACCACATGGAAACAGCAGGAATCAAACCACAAATGCAAAAAGCTGTGAAGATTGAGTCTATGCGGCCAAGCAGCGTGGTTGTACAGTCTACTCAAATCAGCTCCACACGAAACAACCCAAAGACTGTCGCAGGATCAGTGTCCACCAACATGCACGAAACGCAATACGTCAAGCAAACGCAGATTGGTGCACAGGAGCTTTGGTCTCCAGGCCATCACATCCGATTCGCCGAGGAGGAAACGTCCGATCCACCGTTACGTCCACCAGACCTAGGAACCAGCGCTCAAATCAGTAATCACACGACAGGAAGCCCAAGCTCCAAGGTCAGAGAGCGCCCGCACCGAGTACCTGAAACACCACAACATCGGCATTCCTTTAGCGACCCAGATGAGTTCGGCGACGAGGATTTTGATGAGAACGAAAGTCTCTTCGTCAACAATATGGGTTCCCCTTCTGAGCCTGTAGACGCTGGTGATAACGCCAACGACGGTATCGACGAGGACTTCTGTGGAGACATTGAAGATGATCTCATGCACGAACTAAGCAATAATGAGAATGTAGGACCAGGCTCATTCGACTGGAAGGGCGATAGAATGGTGCTAAAGGCATCGACGCACACTCGGGAAGCTCTCCGCGAGACTGCCATCAACAAAGCTCGGCCAAGTACCCAGCAAGCTTCACCCAAAAAGCCGCAGCTTGTAATGCCCGGCAAGAACCTGCCGGGCATGAATCTTCCGTGGTCTCAGGATTTACGCAATACGTTGATCCACCGATTTGGTCTGCGAGGATTTCGACCAGGCCAACTAGACGCCATCAATGCCACTCTTGCGGGACAGCACTGCTTTGTGCTCATGCCAACGGGAGGTGGCAAATCACTGTGCTATCAACTACCTTCCGTGATCACCTCTGGAAAGACCAGGGGCGTCACCATCGTTGTCTCGCCACTGCTGAGCTTGATGGAAGATCAAGTCACATGTGCCAGTGAGCGTTTCAAAATGCAAGCAGTGCTCATCAATGGCGAGTCAACCCAAGCGCAGAAGAATCTCATCATGGAAGGATTACGGAATCCAGATCCGCAGAGGCTGATGCAGCTCCTATACGTTACGCCAGAGATGCTTAGCAAAAATCAAAGGATGATCAGCGCTTTCCAGCAGTTGCATGCACGGAACCGTCTCGCCAGAATCGTCATCGACGAAGCGCATTGTGTCAGTCAATGGGGCCACGACTTCCGCCCAGACTACAAAGCTCTTGGCGATGTCGTTCGCCAATTTCCTGGGGTGCCCGTCATTGCATTGACAGCAACAGCGACACAGGTCGTTCGTACCGATGTGGTCGCTAACCTGGGTATCCAGGGGTGTCGTCAATTTTCCCAGAGCTTCAATCGACCCAATCTATCTTACGCAGTGCTCCCTAAACCCAAGGGTGTCATCAACAGCATTGCCGAATTAATCAAGGAAAAGCATCCAGGAAAATCTGGCATCATATACTGTCTATCTCGGAAAGCCTGCGAACAAGTCGCCCAAAAGCTCTCAGAGCTTGGCATTAGTGCATTCCACTATCATGCCGGCATGGAGCCTGCTGAACGATCCGAAGTGCAGCGCAAGTGGCAACATAACGAATACCACGTGATTGTTGCAACTATCGCCTTCGGTATGGGTATCGACAAAGCCGACGTGCGGTACGTAATCCATCACACGTTGCCAAAAAGTTTGGAAGGCTATTACCAGGAAACGGGGCGCGCTGGTCGAGACGGCAAGAAATCGGACTGCTACCTTTACTACCAGTATGGCGATACAAGGTCCTTGCGCAAGATGATTGATGATGGCGAGGGCAGCTGGGAGCAAAAACAACGCCTTCACGATATGCTGCGTAAAGTAATACAATTCTGTGAGAACAAGGCCGATTGTCGACGCGCACAAGTCCTGGGCTACTTCAGCGAATCTTTCGATCCCGTTAAATGCAAAGCTACGTGCGACAACTGCCAATCCGACTCATCATTCGTTACGAAGGACTTGACAGAGTATGCGGCTATGGCCATTAAGCTTGTGAGCCAAGTCCACGAAGATAACGTTACAATGCATCAATGCGTTGATGCCTTTCGTGGTGCAAAGAATGCCAAAATTGGAAGCTCAGGGCTGATGGAACATGGCTGGGGTTTTGGCGAGGATCTCGAGCGAGGTGACAATGAGCGTATCTTCCAGCATCTCCTCGACGCAGGAGCTCTCAGGGAGAAAAGCAAGGTCAACAGGTCTGGCTTCGCGACCAGTTACCTTCACGTAAGTACAACGAATCTGCTTAGGAGGCCAATATTGACGACTGCAGCCCGCAAAGATGAGCAACGACTATGAAAGCAGACGTAAGACACTGAAGATGCAAGTCCGATCCTCCCCGCGCAAACCGCGTCCCAGAGAACCGGCCGCGAAGAAGACGAAAAAGCAACGCACCGATTATCCATCTACAAACGTCTCTTCGCCAGTGCGAGCGCCCAAGCAAAAGATCCGGAAGTTCACGTATAATGCAGATGACAATGAAGACGATGATGCGTTCGATGCACCCCGCCATCCAATGCGCAGGCAAAAGGCTGGCGGCTACGAACAAGATGGCTTTGTCGTTAACGACAATGGTGATTCGGCAAGAGAATTTGCACCGGTTCGTGTAGCCAGATCAACAAAGAGTGGAAAAGGAAAAGGTCTAGGGCCTCCGATAACCATAGATGTACGCATGCACGAACTCGACGACAAGCAACAGTGTACGTTTATGGACTTCATGGATGGTGCAAGAAACCTGCGTAGAGAGATCATGACCGACAAAGGTCACCGAGAACCGATATTCAACAACACCATTCTTCAAGAGATGGGCTTGGAGCTGCCCACAGATTTGGAAGAAATGCGGGCTATACCAGATATCAGACTTGAGATGGTCGATCGGTACGGAAAAAGATTCCTGCCGTTGATCAGAAACTCCAGACAACTATACGAGGGCAATGTGCCACTTCGCAGGCATTTGCCACTTCGCCGGAAAGCTATGCGCAGGGTCGCAGTAGATGAAGACGACGAAAAAGTGCAAGACCCCAATCATGTCAATGTCATTGACCTATGCAGCGAGGGAGAGACTACTGCTCCAGTTCATCAGGATGCTGAAAGCGACTATTTCGACTCGGTTGATGAGGGTGATGATGACGACAACGACGACGACGACGGCGAATTACACATCAGTCATCACTTCACGGAGCAACTCGACCCTGAGGTTGCAGCTTTCAACGATCGAATGACCCAGCTAGGCCCTGCAGTGCCGAAGACTACCTCAGCACCTCGAGGTGGTGGCTCGAAAGTACCTGGTGCACGGAAAGGCAAGTCCTTTCGACGGACTGGATCTGGTAGTTTTGGCAAGTCGTTTGCAGGTGTGAAGAAGCGGGCAGCGAGAGGAGCAAGTAGTCGTGCATCCGGAGGCACTGGGGTTGCCAAGAAAGCTGCTGCTGCTACTACTGCTGGTGGTCGCAGAGGACCAGAGTCTAGCGGAGGTGGGACTCTAGCCGCGCCATGGAGCAGAATCATGCCAATGCCAACGTGAGGCGCAAAGCATGTTCAGTAATCACAGTGCTCGGAGTCAGCATCCGACTTTACATACGCCTCGTTGTTTTTGGCGCTATTCACGATGTCACGCATTTTTAGCATCATGTTCACGATTTAGTATTCTAGCAAGTACAACTCATGTGCATGACTTTCTACCACGTTGCATATCTGTTTTTTTCCATCCGATTCTCTGCACGAGGGGAGCCTGCTGATGCACATTGGCATGCGCGGGCGTCTGCGCGAATGGTAGCGGACATAATTACTCTCCGATCCGTAAACGCCTCGTAGCGAGACTAGCGGCGGCCCACATTACCCTGTTGGGCCCCCAAAGCTACTAGCGGTTCGCGACTTGCTTCTTTCGATCCAAGTCGAGTAATTTTCGCCGCCTCACCCATCTGCCCTTCTCGATGCCGTCAAATGGCAGCAGCATCATTGGGCAATCGGGAACTTGGACCAATGCACGGTACGGGGCGATGCGGCGGTAGTCCATGGGGAAACTGGGGTTGCGAAGGAATGCCCCAGTTTCCCCATGGGCGGTAACCGAAGCTAGGTGGTAGTAGGGTTGTGAGTTGACGAAAGCGGAAAACAGTCATCCTTCAAGGAGCAAGTATGTGTTCTGCCAGGAGTTCATAGACGGACTCTCGTCATCACTAGACCTGACAATGCAAACAGTTATATACATGCTCAAGTAGCTCGGGCAGCCTCGGTGAGCAGCCAACTTGCGGATCCGACATCCGAATATTCTATCGACCAAGGCACGTTAGCATCTTAACAGACGTCAAAATCTTTAGTGCAGCACACTTTGACACCCTCGCCGCGAATTTCCATGCCCCTACCAACCCCGCATCAACTCGTTGCGCGGCAATCGTCACTACCTCGCTAGGGTGCGACTCAAGACACAGCTCCACTCTCACCGAGAAGACCCGTTGCCCAAGTATAAGTAGGTGATTGATCCTTTGCACGTTACCACTTCGCTTCAGCCAGTCCTTTGTGCAAACAACAAGCCCACGCACCACACCAGACATTGGTCATGGCGGACTCCTCGATGGACAAAAAAGATGGGATTGACGTTGCCCCAGCACAGTCGCACGTCCATCAGGAAGTGGCTGGAATGCATGACAAGGCACTGGTAGCGCGTGAACCATATGGTAAACCAGGTATGTTCGTCTCGGGCCTCATGAGTCTGAAAGCAGGAAGACAAGATGATATATACTGAGACGTCACATAGGCTTCGCAGGTCTCTTCTCGAGTCCTTATGTTGCAACATGCGCTCTCTTCGCGACACTTGGCGGTCTTCTCTTCGGCTATGATCAAGGTGTCATCAGCGTCACGCTCGTCATGGACCAGTTTCTCGGACGCTTTCCTCGTGTATCTGCTGAGGCTTCTGGCGCTGGCTTTTGGAAGGGTCTCATGACTGCTATGCTCGAGCTTGGTGCACTTATCGGTGCGCTGTTCGCGGGGTATCTTGCAGATAAGCTGTCTAGGAAGTACTCGATTGTGGTTGCTGTTGTTGTGTTCACCGTTGGAAGTATACTGCAAACAGCCGCGGTCGAGTATGCTATGCTCACAATCGGACGGTTGATTGGTGGTATGGGCATCGGAGCGTACGTATCATCTCACGACGACATGGTGAAAGATTGACGTCTAACGGAACACAGTCTCGCGACCATTGCACCCCTATACATCTCCGAAATCGCACCCCCAGAGATCCGAGGAGCACTACTCGTCCTCCAAGAATTCAGCATCGTCCTCGGCATCGTCATCGCCTTCTGGACTACCTACGGCACGCGCTTCATGGCCGGCGAATGGTCCTGGCGCCTCCCCTTCCTCATCCAAATGATTCCCGGCTTCGTCCTGGGCGTAGGCATCTTCTTTCTCCCCTTTTCCCCACGCTGGCTCTCCTCCAAAGGCCGCGACGACGAAGCCCTCCAAGTCCTCTCCCAACTGCGCCGCCTACCCACCAACGACCCGCGCGTCTTCCAAGAATGGTGCGAAATCCGCGCAGAAGTAACGTTCAAGCAAGAAATCAACCGCGAGCGGCACCCACAGCTCCAAGTGCCCACGCGCTCGAACCGCGCCAAGTTGGAACTCGCGAGCTGGGCAGACTGCTTTAGGCGCGGGTGCTGGAAGCGCACTGTCGTCGGCGTGGGCATCATGTTCTTTCAGCAGTTCATTGGAATTAATGCCCTAATATACTACTCTCCGTCTCTATTTGAAACACTGGGCCAGGACTACGAAATGCAACTCCTCCTCTCGGGCATCATCAACATCACGCAGCTCGTTGGCGTGGTAACGAGCCTGTGGACTATGGACCGCTTTGGCCGGCGCCCGCTACTTCTCATTGGCGCGGCGCTCATGTTCATATGCCACCTGATCATCGCGGTACTAGTGGGCAAGTTCGGGGGTCGATGGGCGAGTTTTGCCACCGAAGGCTGGGTCGCAGTAGCATTTTTGTTCCTGTACATGTTTTCGTTTGGCGCGACATGGGGGCCTGTTCCGTGGGCCATGCCGTCTGAGATTTTCCCCAGTTCGTTGCGCGCAAAGGGCGTCGCTTTGTCCACTTGCTCCAATTGGTTCAATAACTTCATCATCGTAAGCATTTTATCCCCCCCCCCGGTCATCAACTTGTTTTGCCAGACAGGAAAATAACGTCACAATAGGGCCTCATCACGCCCCCCTTGATTCAAAATACCGGTCCAGGCGCGTACGTTTTCTTCGCCGTGTTCTGTGGCCTTGCGTTTGTCTTTACGTTCTTCCTTGTGCCTGAGACGGCGGGCAAGACGCTTGAGGAGATGGACGAGGTGTTCAAGGATATCAGTAGCGAGGCGGAAGAGCAGAAGAAGACGCGTATCATGGCGGAGATTGTAGAGGGGGATACGCGTAGACGTGTCCCTGCAGTATAAGAACATGCGCGCGTTATGACAATGCCAAGTAAGTAGATCAACTCGAGATGATTCACTTCACGTTCGTTGAGAGTCTACCATCATGCAAAGTTTCTTGATGGTGCGCTGGCTTGAACATTACAGTGGTATTATGGCGTGCGCTTGATGAATGTTCATCACATTGGGGGTACAATCTACCATGTCTCATAACATTGCAGTACCACGTGTAATTACTGGTCCGCATCGTGTCCGCGTCGTGCCAAGAAGTGGAGCTCAAAGTTCGACCAACATACGAAACGCCCCAGCCTCAATTCATGCCCCATTCCTTCTTGAGCGCATTGATGATCCACGTAGTCGGCCACAGATGATTGCTTTCGAAATCGAGGAGAAGCTGCACAATCTCATTTCTCTCGGTCGGGTTAGACACTAGTGGTCCCCAAATGAAGATGGTGTGGCAGAATGCAATTGAGAGGGGAACCGTCTCCGGAGAGCACTTACATGCGCCACAGATCTTGCGAGCATGATCGAGAATTTTCTGCTGCGGGAGACGGTAAATATATGGGCAAGTTAAAGATTCTGGAATGGGCTACACTTACGTTAGCATCTGAAAGGCTAGCAGCGTTGTGGACTGCGAATTTGGGGCCAGGTCTGTAGGTGAGAAGCATGATGCATGCGAAGTGGTAGAAACCGAAAGACACCACTGGAGATATGCAAGGTTAGTAGAACTGGATGTGTGCAACAAGCATTGCGTGAGCCTTACCGTGCCAATCGGTTGTGAACCAGATCTCAGGGAACGGACCTTTCTCGCCAGCTTCGCCTTGCCAGATGGGATCGAAACCTTCTGGTCTCTCCGCGGCCCACTTATGAACCCCATCCCACAGCTCCTGCCAGCGCTTATCTCTATTAACTCGCTCACCGTGTGCATCGCTGTGATCGAAGCAGTAATTTATCACATGGGCCAAATTCCACGTCATCTGGTTGGTCCACGCAGTTTCCAGTCTCAACCGAGCTAGCGGATGGGAATCGTGCATAGAAGCAGGATCTGGATGCAGCTGCAACGAGAAGTCTACATTAGGTGGCTGTTGGTTGATAGTAGCCATGTATAGGCACTGTCGGACGTTCACCCAAAATGCAGCCTCGCGCAGTGTGGGTGCTGAGGGATCGACAAAGTGATGGCCCTGAGACGCTCGTAGGATAGCTGAAGTTCCTGCAAGGTGCTTCTCTTCGTCAGAGCCTGTGTTAGAGGGCACTGGAAGGCATTAGCTGAGCTTTCAGAGATGAAAACACGGGTGCTCACCACTGAGCTGCTCGTAGAAGCGGAGGATGACTATGGCGCATAGTAGCGTCTCATCATGGCTTGCAGCATCTTCGTTGAGGCGATCGATCAGGAGGGCAATGCAACGTTGATATGCTGCCTCAGCTGTTGCCTCTTGTTTGCAATGGCGGGCCGCAAACGATAACACAGCATGGCAAAGGACGGGACATATTTTGACCTTCTCGGGCACACTCAACGTGAACTGCCGGGTGGCATCAGTACAGTCGAGCCATCGGCCAAGATGCTCAGTGTAGTGGTGGATTAGCACAGCCTCATCATGGGTCAGAGGAATGGGTGTTTGCGAGTATGGCCGTGTGCCCGGAGGTATTTGCGGTCGCAGCAGAGTACTGGAGGGGCTGCTTGTGCTTGACTGTCTGCTGATGCTGGGGTAATGCGCAAAGGATGGACCCGCATCTCCACTGGCGGGTGGTGAATGTTGGCTTGGACAACTGGTAGCTGAGGACTGCGCATCCGACCGGCTCTCGGGCCGACTGTTTTGCCGATCGGTAGCGGGTCTGCTTGATGATGCTGCTCGGCTCTGGTGTTCCCCATCCTCCAGAGTCATGTTGTCCACGTCCATTGTGTCGCTGCCAGCCTCTGCGTCACTTGCCGTCGCCTTACCAGAAGTGCCCTCTGTGCCCTCTGGCTGATATAACTTGAATTTGTTCTGTGGACCCTCCCATTGACAGGGTCGGTTCTTCTTGCTACAGGGCTTGCAGATCGGACGCGTCTCGTCACCTGCCTGCGTCAGTAACAACAATGTAGGCATTGGGAACGAGTGCTTGATGCTAACGCACATTTGACGCGGCGAGCACGACAGGTCAAACTGTACATAGACGTCAGCTACCTGCCAACAACACAAGTGCACCACTCACCAGCCGCTTCTGGATCGAAAGTTCCCCATGGCGGGCGGGCTTCGAAAAACGTACCTCGTCTCGAAGTCTGTGAGTATCTATCTTAGCCGACGCAACCGTCCGCACAATATGCAATTGGTAGCGTGCGTTGGGGAGGATGCATGCCATCGTACTTGCCCACACTGGTCCGTCATTCTCGCTGTCGTCACACTTACGAGCCAATCGCATTCGATCAATCGTTACCGGTACCGGTAGCGCGTCTCGAACATTGCCTTTGCCGAATTGAACCTGAACTTTTACAACCACCGTCGTTCCTTGGAGACACAGAGACTCTACCACAAGCCTCAAATTTGTCGGAAGTCCAATCGAGCTATCTAATTAACAGCGCATTGCGACGTTGAGCAGGATGCGCCACAGCCAGGCGTCGCGGTGCACTGATTTACAACGTGTGTTGGTCCTCCAACTCCTCCATGACAAATCAAGGAACCAAGATTGTGATACTCAGGTCGGAAATTTACTCCGAGCCACCCCAATATCACAGCGAGATGCCGAGACACCATCCCGAGACACCATCGAGAGGGCAAAGCTCTTCGCGCGGCATTTTCGTCCTCAATGCATGTCGAAACAACGTGTCCTTACTGTACAGGTGTTCGGCTTTCATACACCAGTACAGTAAGAGCGTACATAATTTTGGCCCCAATCCAGATAATACGCTCGATATGAGCTTCTGAACGCGTTATCGTTCCTAGTACCCCAACACCTGGAAGCTTTTGAGCATAACCTTGTCATCCACTGACGGAGCGAGCCACCATGTGACTTTACGCTTGAATAATTGGCACTGACGATAGGTCCACTTCCGTTTCTTCCATCTCGCCACGATGGGTAGAGTGGCTCGAGAAGATCCGCAACTACTCAAAGTCGGTCACATTGATGAAAGCTAACGTTGTGGTTAAACCTTGGACTACCGCGCGCCCTGCATGTCAAGATACGTGGCGCGATTCGAATTGGTGTTCGATGCCCCGTTGCTATACTGCAGTGGGTATATAGAGCCGTCACTCCAATGAAACCCTCGGCCAGAGAGCTCTAGAATGCAGCGAGATGTCTTGAGACGTCCAGCTGCGGGGCACTCGAGTCCAATATTGAAGACGAAAGTAGTTATCGAACAAAGTCGTGAAAGCACCACTACGGCTCATCGAAAACATGCATCATTCATCGCGACTTGACGAACGGACGTTAAGACAGCATTCATTTCCAAGCGAACAGACCGCTTGGTGATGCATGTCTGAAGATATCCCATACATGTTCGGGTAACACCAGCCAGGCACTAGAAATGACGGCCAGCGCTATCAATGAGGATCCGAGCGATCAAAACCCACAGAATGAAACTAGCCGTGAGTCTCGGGTCCGCGTACGGAGTACTCATGTATTCATATTCGGTGGGTATCTCTGTAGAAGGCGACAGTGTTGCGGTGCAGAGAGGCCGGACCGAACGGCGTATACAGTGATATGAGATGCTCTTGCAACTTTCCTCATCCACACACACGAGGTCATCCGATCTACCTCGACCGAACATTCATGGACACGACGAAATCTTACAACATGACTGATGATTCAAAAAGGGATATTGAGCGATGAGAGTCTGCTGCGGTCCATGTCCCAATCACCCCAGGCAACTCTTGGTTTAACGTGGGCCTGGCCTTGGGATGAATCAGGATTGCCCATCCTCAATATAGGGCACATGAGAGGCACATTGTTACACCATTTCATGAGAGCTTCTAAAACATAAGAATCAGTATTGAATCGAATGTCGAAGAAAGATGGAAGATGGTCCCGTCGTGCGAAAGTCCCCGAATACAACCGCAGCTTCGAATATCTACGACGCCGGTAACATTGGCAAGCATGCCAATCCACGTGCCATATACATACAATGTACGAGATAGTAGATACATATCCACAGTTCCTAGCTCCACGCGCTCCCTTGACGCGCTCCCGAGCGTACGGAGTAGGCCTGCTGTGAATCAACATAAGACGGTGCTACGTACCGATATTGAGGGTCTCGGGGCTGTGCTGATTCCTTTTCGGGAGGCGACGGCATCAACGAACTCGACTGGCCCTCCACATTGAAAGCTTCTGACGATGATGAGTGCCGGAAACAGATTGCGAATCGCGGTTTGGAAAATTCCAGCAATTTTGCCTGGTACGGAGAAACATTTCAAAAGTCTTTTCCCACCCGTAACCAGCGCACGCCGCACGGGCTATCTACGGGGGTGATCGGCCCGAATACCCTTGTGGCGCATCCTTTCCAGTTTCTGTTTCCTCTCCCCTCTTCCCCTCTCCTTTAGCTCATGTCTTATTGACCTGCATCTTTGGCAACCATTTTTCTTCTGTCTTTAGTTTAACTATGCCTGTCTACAATCTTGCCACCCGGGCTTTGATCGTAGCCTACAAGGCTGATGGGAAATCAAATCACGAGATAACTGTGATGACTGGTGTCGAGAAGCGAACAATCAACTCAATATACGCTAGAGCAATTGAGAGAGGTTTTGATCCTGCTGTAAGGCCTTTGAAGTTGGAGAATAAGCATATTGAAGATGCGCCAAGATCTGGAAGGCCTTCCAAAGAACAAAAGACCTCTGAGAAGGTTGAAAATCTTGTGAGAAGAGATCTTTATGGCCGTGAGAAAGCCTGTGCTGATATTGCTGGTGATCTTAGTCAGGAGGCCTTGATACCTCAGCTTCTACGGAGCACAGTGTAGAGAGTGCTAGTTCTGGATGAAGAGATACACAACAAAGAAAGGGGCACCAAAGAGCAGAGCCTAGGCTATCTGGGCATGGGAACAGAGTTGGGATGGCCTGCCTCAAGAGAAGATTCAGCACTAGATTGAACGGATCCTACTCTGTATCCAAAGATTGTTGACTTAGAGGGAGGTAATAAGTACAAGGAGGGCAAGAATGTACGTACATGCAAGCTTCCCTACATTACGGCGCGCTGAGCATACCAAAAGACTTACTTTCGAAGACACTCTGACTCTACTCCGTAGGACTGATTGAATCTATTGGGCCGATTCACCCCTGTGACTGATACGTGCGTTGATCAGAGGGTGGAAAAAGAATTTTGAAATGCTCCTCAAGGGGGAACGATTGGCCCGTCCTTGGGGGTATCTGAACGCCCCGTGGCACTCACGACATGTTTATCCGTGAACACGCCGAGTGGCCTACCGATACGGAGTACGGAGTAACGGTTCCCCAAGCTTTAGCTGCACCACTCGCACCATGCGCTATATGTATGTACGGAGTACAAACATCGGTCTTGGATTCCCAGCTTTGTCGTCCTACGCCCGACGCTTGTCACGATGGACAGGCAATGTCCGGTCGGCTTGGTGAAGCGGGAAATCCTCGAAGGCGCCTTCTGACGACAGCGTGTGCGAGCACTTCAACACGATGTTTCCCGTGGCCCACTTATGGCTCACAACTGTGGGCAGTCTTACTACCAGAAACACTAGGAAGGCTTTCTTACAAGCAGGAGCATATACATTATGCATATGCGTGAGCATGAAGCTCGACACACGGTAGATCAAAGTAAGCGTACCAACGAAGCTAGTAAGGCCCATTGAAGGCGCCGCAGGATTGCCGGTGTTCGAGTTGCAATTTCATTGCATTTTGTATTGGTTCCCGTCCAGCAGTCTATACCCCGGTATATCTTATGGTCATGGATCTGGAGAAGATTCCATTCTCTGGAATTCAACCGAGATTAATACCAGCATCTACGCTTTTAACTATATGCATATGCTGCGTCCGCAGCATTGCAACCGGTAGACAGCGACGATGAAACAGCGAAAAAGTTACTCAAACAGTTTCACATGCGCCCTGAACTTAACGTGGCATATCCTACTGGTGAAAGTCCCGCTTGCCAGCCTTCTGCGGACTCGACTCAGACTACCCAAGCGTCCGCTTCGCCATTTTGGGAAGCGAAACCACGCAGTCTCCCAGGTCTGATCGTCGAACCCTGTTTTCGAAACGGAGTCGAGAAACCAGGAATACTGGCACTACCCAGCAGTCCGTCCAAACCAGCGAGTCACAAGCGCTCAACATATTGATGACCGGTTACCACAATTCATTGATCTCAACTACAGATTATCTATGAAAAGTCACGCAAGAGTGCTACGTTTGGGATTCTTGCTCATTGGGACTGAAAGTTGCGAGAATTCGATCTCATCCTCGACGCAGCTTCTAGCAAGGCCATTATCATGTTGTTATGGCATTCGAGATGACGCTTTAGAAGCTATATCCATGCGTTGAAACAGCTTGATTGCTTCGCATGGCTTGCTATCTACTTCATTGGCGCCATCGTAATCGCACTTCTCAGTCTTATCTACCAGCTGGAACACAGCCAGCGAGTTATGGAAATGGCATAGTCAGCATATTGGACGTCAGCAACAAGACAACGTGGACTGAAAATGCACACCACTACGTCTCTAGCTCTACCCCTGTCCTAATTTCTCCCTGGGACGTCCTAAATGGCGAGAAAAACATCAATGGCATGACAGGTAACAGCAACTTTTCGACACGCCCAGCAAGTTGTCGCACATGCACAGCATGGAACTACACTTTCCAAGACCTGCATCCAATATCAAACGTCAAAAGTCTATCCGATCGATACATGTCATCTAGCGCGACTTGTAGAGGGTACAAAGCCCTCAATTACACCACCATCAGCGTCCTCTACCTCGACGCGGAAAACGCCACGCAGTCCTTCGACGTGCCATGGATCGAAAAACCATGGGATGCAAACACAAAGTTCTGGCAGCAAGGCGTCGACGCAACGTACGTGCACGACACCACCTTCGACTGCACACCCCGCTGTGCATGCATGTACATCATCAGCACGCAAAACTTCAACAAGCCTCCCATGTGGTTGTACAACCGCACAAATACTTTCTCCCCCATCAGCGGCACCAACCCGTAGGCCCTCATGACCGACACTACAGCCCCTGCATCAGCCGTGTCCTACCGCAACACCACGACGCTCGAATTCAAGACGTTCCAGAAACACGACTGGAGTCAACCATGGGTCATGAAGAAGAAGCAAATCGACGAGATCTGTGCTGCTACTACACTCTCGCAGCTCAGCGCCACGGCGCTCGCGAAATGTCCGTCATATTGAGGGCGAAACGGCGTGGTTGCCAGACGATATCCCTGCGCGCATGTCTCTGCGCAAAATGGTGCCGGGCAAGATGTCGGGCTAAGCGCTTAGGATTGACGTGATTTGGGCGTACGCTGTTGCTGTTGTGTGCGCTGTTCCTGGGCTGCAGCTCCTTGTGCTATTGATGATAGTATTACTTTTCGCGACTGATGTCGTGGTGAAGGATGAGAGTCATTTGAACACAGCGAGACTACTTGCTCCGGTTGCGCAGCGGTCTGTGCATCGTGGGTCCTTGTTGCAGGTTGGCGAGGTGATTGAGAGTTTTGGGCGGGAGGACGCCAAGTAAAGATATGGCTGGGGGATGAGGCGAGGTATGTTGAGGGTGGGGGTGATTGAACAGTTGGTGGGGACCCTACTTGCAGTTAAGGTTGTGCCAGGCATGGCAGAAAACGTGTTCAGATGACTACATATAAGGTCACGCTCTGATGCAGCCTGTTTACCTCAAAAGTGCGAATAGACGAGACTTCAAGGTTTCGTTTTTGCTTCTCGGGAGGGTTTTCACCCGGCCGATGCATTGCGCGCCTCCTTCTAGCAGTAATGAGATACCCTCTAAGTCCAGAAAGCCTACAAACAACGACACGTCCGAATAGCACATGGCTTGCAGTTCCACCCCAGCGACCTGAGCCTTCGATGTAAGCAAAGGTACCCAGAGCGGTAGCTACGGGAGCACACGTAGTAAACTCAACGAGCGAAGTCAGCGTTGTGACCTTGAGCGCCGTAGAAGCTGTTCGAACAGCAAGGACTCGGAGATACTTGGCTCCACGCACATCAGCCCAGTATGAATGAATGACGATGCAGACAGAAGGAAGTTGAGCTGGTAGCAAACGTGACACCGCGACGCGTCGATTAACCCCGGCCGCCGCTGCTAAGTCCGAAAGACCCCCTAAATATGTAGGCCCTGCGCCTATGAGAGCGTATAAGCCGAGCTATGTATAGCCACTTGTGCGGAAGGGGAAGAGCTGCCTTCTCCTCTGCTACCCAATCATAGAGCATCACATTGCTGCTTCATGCTGGTACTCTCACACTACCGCACGACGCCAAAGGCAGGCTCTTGCCAGATCTTCGGCGTCGCGCAACCCCCCGCCTACAATCATGCCTCTCGGCTTCGAGCGCCTCAATGAGCGCACGCAGCGCCCGAACGCGTTGATCAACTTCATACGTACCATACCGGGCTCTTCGTCTACCGTCGCCGAGAACATACTCAGCCGTGTCGCAGCAGTCTGCTACCCCTTTATGAAGTCGAACATGATCCTGGTCCAAGCACTCGAGGAGTATCCCTACAACACCGAGTTCGTCGGCCGCAACTTCAACGCCGGAGAGGTCATACAGCTTGTTTTACGGGACCGCAATGGAAGATGGCTGCCGCAGCGCATGGTGGAGATGGTCATGGTGCATGAGCTCGCGCATTGCAAGCAGATGAATCACTCCAAGGCTTTCTGGAAGGTGCGCAACGAGTACGCGGTAGACCTGAGGGCGCTATGGGCCAAGGGATACACTGGAGAGGGCATGTGGGGCGTAGGCAGAGGTCTCGCCACTGGAAATCTGCAAATGGATGAGGCGGACGTTGCCGATATACCTGAGCATTTGTGTGGCGGCACATATGGGAGACGATCGCGAAAGAGGAAGCGAGGAGGAAACGACAAGCCGACTCTCTCGTATGCCGAAAGGAAACAGCGTCGCATCATGAAGAAGTTTGGCGTCAATGGGCAGGCTTTGGGCGCCGACGAAGATACTAAGGTCAAGCTCGAGGGTGGCGTACCGAAGAAGGGCAAGCCTAGGGTCGCTGGAAGTGCGCGAGGCAGGGAGCTCAGAGCTGCTGCTGCGCTCGCGAGGTTTGAGCCAGTCAAGAAAGAGGCGGTTACCATCAAAAAAGAAGAGGCACCGTCAGACAGTGAAACCGAGGATGAATCCAGTGAGCAAGACGCAGCAGTCGACTTGGACGGCAAGAAAATGGTCGATGATCAAGGTCGTTTCTTGGTCAAGATCTGTGACGAAGATGACGATCAAGATGGAAATGCACGACGAGAATTCGATGAGATTCAGGGCATGTCATCCCGCAATACTGCGAAGGCATCGACAGCCTCCGCGAAAACGGCGCCCACACAAGCGTCGGCCCGGGATCAAGCACGAAGATCTATCGGAACACAGGGTAGAGAATCAAAGCACACGTCCTCCGCCAAAGTCGTACATCCTGACAAGGTCTGGAAACGACGCTTTGCTTCACCCACGAGGGCCAGAACGAGCAGCTCAAACGCTGAGGTCTCAAGCAGAGGTGCGGCATGTGGCATCTGCTCGCTTGAGAACGAGCCTTCGTCGCTTACCTGTGCAGCATGCGCGAACGTCCTCAAACCAGACTTTGTTCCGGAACATTGGGCATGTGCAAGTGCGGCTTGCAACGGCAGTCAATATCTCAACGCAGGTGATGCTGGAGTCTGCGGGGTATGTGGTGCCCCTAGGTCCAGGCGATAGCATCGAAGGCGTTGCAGAAATACGGTATAAACAGCGAGATATGGTGGGCATAATGACTTTACGACTCGATACCCTTTGCATATATTTGCGCTCCCATGCATCAGGTGTTCGAGGTGGCTAAGCCAAGAACCAAGTATCATATCAAGTACGACAAATATTCATGACCTCAACCACTCTGTCATTTTATGTAGCTTACCACTTTTGCCCTGACACCTGCCATGTCGAACGTTTGACGTCGTGACATGCACCGCCAAATCAGGTAAGCGCGACCAGGGTCTGTAAACGTGAGCTTGTGTGGAGAAAGCAGAGCTCCAAACATCGTCACCAACCTCACACGACCAACCTTTCTAGGACACCACGCCCCCAACGTCTGAACACACGCTTTTGAGACGTTCAACTCCGCCGAAAGCACACGTGCACTCGAGCCTTCGCAACCATGACGTCCCACGTCCTCCGACCAGCCTTTCGCGCAGCTGCCAGAGCTCCCGTCGTCGCCCGCAGCTTCCAAACAAGCGCTGCGCTCAGGCAAGACGCCGTCATTGCGCCAGTCAGGAAGCCAGTCGGCGCTTTCAGGGGCGGGTGAGTGCATTTCACCATCCGCGCAGTAGGGGTTCAGGATAGCTGACCATTTCTAAGCCTCTTTGGATTCCTCACAGGTGCAACCACGGCCGGCGCCGGCATGTACTACTATGTCATCGACGAGTACCGCGTTTCGAACCAACTCCTCACCGAAGACATCTACGTACGTTTCTTCCACGGCACGATGCGGAGAGCAGGGTGTGTTTGAAAGTGCTGGGTGAGAGCTAACACGAAGTAGGCCCTGCAGTCTGCGGTGCAGCGGATAGAAGGCTACGTCAGGACTTTGGAGGAGAAGGTCGACACAAGGAGGAAATAAAGCACCGTACTGTAACGAGGAACCAACGGTCTGGCAAAATGCACTTGGGGATTCACCGCGATAGGGTGGAGCATATTAGGGCGTATACATCATCTCCTGGATTTCTCGACCGGCCAGATGATGTGCGAAGGGGAGCATCTCGAATTGATCGTTTGATATCCAGTTCATGTTACACACATGATTGTGAGTTTGTAGTTCTAATTGGGTGCGAATTGCATTATGCAACATTTCCATGCATCCCCCGTTCTACAAGCCCATAAGGTGAGCCTGTCTCAATTTGTCCCGCATTCCTCACTGCTCAGAAGAAGCGCAAGCCAACATACTTCGGTAAGTAAAAAAAGAGACATGTTGAGTGATTTTTTCTGATTGTTGAGTCAAGCTACTTACACTGGTCTGGCAGTACTTCTCTACACTTGGTTTGCGTTTGGTGCAGAGAGCCATTCGCGAAGCAACGAAACAAAAAGGCAAAAAAGAAACTCCCGAACGCCTTAGGAAGAGTTTCTAACAAGCGTCTCGCCAAGGTACCGTAATTGGGGTGTACCAATTGGGGTGTAGGGCGTGACGCGTACCTCGGCCGCAAGTTCACCTTTATGAATTTGTTTTGTTCATAGAGAGTTTTGGAATTTAATAGGTATATGTACCGTATAAAGCTGGAACTAAGGTAAAGCGTGGAGATGTATGCGAACGAAGTGGGGTACCACAGGACTTGTATACGTCTTTTCACTTCCACAGACCCGGGCTCAAAGCTGACAGCTTGGACTAGGGCGATTGGGCTACACTCTAAAGCAATACACATGCCAGCAGCTGCCTGTCCGACTCTGTCCGACCTCTGATTACAGTGGGTGGAAACCCTCACAGCTTTCGCCGTATACTATGCTAGACTCATTGACACATCAAAGTTCACCATGATGCTTAGGTAGGTCTCTTTCACCTTGATCGACTTGCGCTTACTTGCAACAGCTACATCCCGCATCTACATGATCTACAACACAAATTCCGCAGATGTGCACTATGATATCTGTAGTATGAGCTCTAGAATTATGTTTCATGATGCGCATAGTTATGAATACACTCCTCCTTCCCTTGTGAGGGTTCCATATGTTCCTCAGAGGTTAATGAACCTGACACTCGACATACTTCTATTTTACAGAAGCTAAAATCATGTGCAGACTTGCTGTGATATGACGGTGGAAGAGTGGTGTGCTGAGTGCAGGGAATTCACACTGGCGCGCTTAGTGAAGGTGAAAGAGAACGCGACTGGTTTTTGCTGCACGCGCACAACGAAAGCACAGAAACTTAAGGTGAAGAGAAGAAAACTCTGCAATTCAAACGAAATAGCTCAAAACACATAAAACAATTCGTTAAAACTAGAAATGCTCCGTGTCTTCAACCTCGTTGCACATAAACTCCCACTAATACAGCACACAACATCATACCAGCAAATACCATGACCACTAGATGGCAGCGCGATGTTCTGAGGGAGCACCTCGCGAGAGCCTCAGCTCTTGCACGAGAGTACCAGCTCAAGCTGAAAGCGCTCGAGAAGCAGATTCGCGACGAGAGTCGTGGAGATCCAGTCATGGACGAAGTCTACGAAATTTTGAGGCGCCAGCTTTCGGTAATGCTAGGACCATGTATCTGCTGTTAGATAAGAGGCGCAAGAAGGCTGAAGAAGGAGAAGAAGACGCCGCTGCTCCCACTTTGGCACCTCCTCTACCCTCTATCCCCGTCGTTCCGACAGCGCCTCTGGCGCTACAACAGGCTTCGAATCCCCTTTCTCCTCTGCTCTCCTCCGTCACTTCTCCTCTCTCTGGGCCCTCTCTCCCAATGGGCCCCCCTATCGCCCCTCCGAAGCCACCGGAAGGCGTAAAACGCCATCACGACTCCAACGAGCCGCAAACGGCCAAGAGGAAGAAGATCTCCTGGGTTGCGTGTGTCGGCGACGGGAAGTGCGGCTCCTGTGGCTGGTGGAACATGCGCACCTGGCTGAAATGCCACGGTCGGCGTGGCGATTGCGCGGTGTCGGCCACGTCTGCTTCGGTGAAGCATGAGGTTCAACAGGGGAGGGCAGGTGTTGAAAAGAGACGAACTGGTGCAAAGTATCGTGGAGATTGGCAGTGCAAGTGTAAGGCTTGGAGTAGGGGTTTCCACAAGAAATGTGGTAGATGCAATGGGCTGAAGGAGGACTGTCGTGTTGGACAAGATCTGGACGACTCCTTGGAGGATTACCCTGAACCTGACAATAGCTACGCCAATATCTCTGATAGTGACTGGCTGTGGAATGGGGGCCTTCGACACCCAGAAGCCTACAATGCCAGTTCGGCGGCAAGGGCACAGCGGACTTCATACGCTGCACATCTGGGTGTGCTAGGTCGATCCAAGGAGTCCAAGGCTCTGTCAAAGCGGTGGTAGAGTACGATTTCTTTTCTGGGACGTATCATGAGGTGCCTCTGGACGTTAAACCCTCATCGATACCATCCACACGACACCAGAAATACCGTCTTCCGGCCCAACACCAGTCCGAGTTCGACCTATTGGCATCTAGAACCTTTCTCCGTTCACAATTATGTCTTCTCCGGGACATACGATGAGGTCTCGCTGGATGTCGCGGATCTCATCGAAACCATCCTCATCTAACCAGAAATGCTGCCCTCCAACTAAGCACCAGACCAGATTCACCCTCCCTCCTCCTTCTCCCTCCTTCATTCACAACCTCCTGTAGCCTCCAGGAGTCACTAGTTCTCCGCACAATGAAATCCGCAAAGTATATCACCCTCTTGCCCTCCCATTCCACAACCTCCTCGCGCACCCACTACCACCATCTCAACCATGTCGAAGGCAAACACGCTCTGGAAATCATACGATGAGCGCCACCTCATCAACCTGCGTGACACCTACAACACACCCTGGGACGACATCGCTACTATCCTATCCCGCACTGTATCAGGCTGTCAGCAGCACTACTCTATCGTCAAACAAGCCACCGCCTCATCACTCGTCACATGGACCCCAGCCATGGACCACGCCATCATCGACGCCCGCCGGCGCGGCCTCAGCATCAAAGACGTATCCGCCGAGCTAGAGCTTTGGGCTCCAGCTGTGACGGACCGATGGGCATGGCTACTACGCAGCCATAGCGTTACACCAGACGTGCTTGCGGTGTGGCGGCGGAAGGAAGATGTTGTGTTCACTGCAGACGAAGATGTGTTCATTGTGAAGATGTATATCCAAGGCTTGAGCGATGAGCAGATTTACAAGGAGTGTGCGTGGAAAGGAAAGAGTATGGTCGATGTGGTACGAAGACGGAGGGAATTGACGAATGAAGGGGCGGCGGGGGGGTTGTATGTGAGGATGTTGGGCGTGGGAGATGGGGAGGTTAAGACGGGGTTGGAGAAGGCGATGGGGAAGAAGAAGTATGGGTGGATGAAGTAGGAGCATGGATGGAGGTAGTGAGGTGAAGGAATGCAGAGAGTATGGTTCCTTTAGGGAGTATCGTTCCTTTAGGTGTTCAGGAAGATGCGGAGCTGGAGCATCGCTGATTGTCCACGTATTTTTCGGGGGATACCCCGTACCTAGCAGCAATGCTAGTCCATTCCAGTGCAAAAGACGCCCCGGTTCGAGCATAAAAGCTTGTCCACGATTACTTAAAAATTATACCAAAAGCTTGACTCGAATCAAGTCTTGGATCAAAATCCGACACGCTCCCCTTTCCAAGCTACACAATCTCCCAGTCTTCCAACCCCATTCCCTCCTCCATCTCATATTCTTCTTGGAATTTCACCCAAGCCAACTCCGCCATCACGACAGCATCCCTATACAGATCCTCACACGCGATCAAGAAGTCCTTCTCCGAAAGGCCAGCGAGCACAACATCCCGTCCCCCCTCCGCCAAAACCGATTCTTCGCCAACAGCGCAGCGTAAGAACGTAATCCTCTCACTATGCACATGCCACCATCCACCATCTGCACCCTCGGGGACCCTTGCTGCAGCAATCAAGTTCATGCCAACAAGCTTCTTAGGTATGCATTCCCACTCGCACAGCAAGGGCATATCGATCTGGTGACGCGCAAGCCAGCCGCACCATGTGCCGCGTCTGTCGTCGGTGAGAGAGTCGTCGGACACAGTTTCCAGGACGGTCAAGTACATGCCGTCGTACTCGATGAGAACACCCGCGCGGTCGGGATCGCGCGTGGCGTATTCTGTTCGGCTGGCGTCACGTTTTTTTGAAGCGTTGAGTTTGGCGGAGATGGTGGCGTAACTTTCTTCAATGGTCTTGCTGTTCATGGTGTCGCGCATGGCGAGGGCTGTCTGCGTGCTGCTTCCTGGTGTGAATGCTGTGACTTCGAGGAGGTAGTGGGATAATGCATTACTGTCGTGTCTTTCATGGTGGTGCTTGGACTCAGGTGCCTCGGCAGTAACATGTTGTTTGGGGTCTGGGTCTGTCATGTTGGATGATGATGTGGTGGCTGGGTGTTGGTGAGTAGGTGGAAAAGTTTCTTGTTTTGATACAGAATCCAAGAACTACTTGCCTACTGAGTCCAACAATCGCAGTCACCGCTACTATATGTGAGATTCTGTTGCCTTGCCTGGGATGCTGAGGTTTGTTGATTGTACAATTGTAAGATACTTTGTTTGTATGCGTGAAAGCCAAGGTGACTCTGAGTGGAAAGTCTACCTGGACAATAAGCTCCCCGTGCGCGAAATTAGACTCCAACTTTGACATTCACTTTGAATTGGGTGTGACATTTCTCACCTGAGTTTCTGACTCTTGTCGGTCAAGTCGTCTCAATTTCTTGCCTTCCATTGCAGCACCGCGAACACGGACATGACCAACAACCACGAGTCCGACGAAATGCTCTTCTCCGACGAAACACTCCTCGAATACCCAATATGGGATCCATCTATCCCACAAGCAATAATAGCAGACCACTCCGATGGCACCTACCTCGTCAGCTGGGCGCCCACCTCAGCAGGCATCATCCATCGCTCACCAAGCCTTGTCAAGAGAGAAGATCTCCTCAAAAGCTACCCAAAAATTGTTCAAGCATGGGAATCCAATCAGCGCAACAAGAAAGAACAAGCTCACCAGACCGAACAAACCTTTGCCAATTTCATCGCCCGCTTTCTCGACACAAACGACAACAACCACTGCGCAGCAGCACCACAGCGCGGCGTCGCCTGCGGTCAAAGCCTCCGTCCAGGCATGCACAGACACTGGGGCGAGCTGCGCAAATGCGAGACCCATCCACCCGATCGACCCCCCGTGCTCGTCTGCAAGGGCTGTCGCGTCACTCACTACGCGCAAGAGTGTGGCGCATTCGATCGCGGACTCATCATGGCGCGCGGCGCAAGGGTGTCGGTATGCGAGAAGTGTGCGAACATGGCTTCGGCACATGGAGAGACGCGGAGCTGCGCGTGTGGTAGTCGCTGGACGTGTTTCCGGTGTCGTGAGGTGGAGCTGGAGGGGTTGGCGAAGGCGAGGGAGAAGTATGTGGAGGGACGGTGCGGGAGTTGCGCGGAGGCGAGCGGTGAGGAACGATTTGTCGAGGTTTGTTTGCTTTGCCGGGGGTGGAGAGTATATGTGGATATTGTGGAGGCGGCTGAGGCTATGGAGGTGGTGGAGTAGGCGATGTATGGTTTCTTATCATCTGAGAAGGATGTAGTTTTGGGTCAAGTCCTGGGCGTAATTTTATCACATTGAAGATGTGAGCTGAGGAAGCATCGGTGCCAGTGGAGATCTATGAAATCCCCCCTAATAACCAATACACACTAGGTCAGGCGATAATTTGCGACCGCTGAAGCTCAAGGCTGGACTAGTTATTTCATTAGCTACTAATCTAGCATGTAAAATGCTGGGGAGACCTTGCATACTCTTCAGTGGACTCTGATCTCTCAAAGGTCTCAAAGGACCTTGGTCTACATCTTGGAGGTAGCAGTCTGCACCGCCTGGCCCGACTTGTACTGAACGTGTGGTCGTCCGATCACGAACTGTTGCTGGACCTGGTGTCCACCCCACGTTACTTACTAAACCCTTCATCACGTGTCCGTATACTACACCACGATAGCGATGAATAAGACACTATTGCGAACAGTCACGTGAGGTCTGTGGGAGGGAAGATGAGCGCTCGTACAATGCAGGGCACAAATTCGTTAGGTGCGACTGCAAGGCTACAGATACTTCATTCGATTATCGCCTTACCTTTCCCCTCATCCTCTGATCTTTTTTCCTTGATTTCATCATCTGCATCGCGGGGAAATTGCACGCCCATGAGCTTCATCATGTTGCCTGCCGGCCCGGCCAACCCTGCTTGGCCCTTGAAAGCTTTGAGCATGTTATCTGCCAAGTTGTAATCTTCATCCAGGAGGTTCTCGTCATCATCATCGTCTTCATCTTCTTCGGATCCTTTCTCGCTGATTCCTTCCAGCTTTGCTTTGCCTTTGCCTTTTACGTCCCCGAGTAGTCCCTTCTCGTGTACATGTTCCGGCTTTGGGGTGAGATTGAGTGCGCCATGCCCGAAGAGCTCAGCTTCCATTGCTTCTGTTAGCTTCTTAATCTCCTCATCTTCTTCTTGTTCGGCATCTTGCTCGAGAGCGAGTATGCGAGCCTCATCGGTGAGAAGTGCTTTTTCAGCTGCTGAGAGTGTCATGAATTTCTCGTAGGCAGCTTCGTATTCTGCATATTCAGCATCGGCTTCTTCGTCTTCGCTAGCGTCTTCTCCCTCCGCAGCAGCCTTAGATCGAGGCTTGGTTCGCAGCTCTGCGGTTGAGTCATCTTTCGTTGAGGCCTTTATCCCAGTTGTGTTTCGCTCTCCTGCTATTTCTTCGCGGTCAGGCTCATCTGTATCAGGATCGTCCCAGCCTCTTTCTCCGGCTTCTGAGTCATTGTCGATATCCATCGGGTCTAGGTCTGTAGCTCCCTTATGATCTGCCTCATCGTCTGCCAAGAAAGCATTAAACCGCTCAACCATTTTCTTCAGATTGTCTTGGGCACTCTTGTCCCCAAAACCCTTCCCGTCACTACTACCTTTTCCAGCAAGCTCCTTCTCAAATTCGGAGAAGTCAATGTTCAGCCAGCTCTCATCATCCTCACGCTTTGGCCAGAATGCGACTTCCTCATCGTTGGGCAGAACATCGTCGCCACTGTCCAGGTCCTCAAGCAAGAGCTTGATCTCGCGGACAGGCTTGTTTGATGCGAAGAGGGAGTGTGAGATCAGGATCTGCAAGCCAGCGGCGACTTTGACTCCCATCTCCGCTTTCTCTGTTCCGTGTGCGTTCTTGACTAGTCGTTCCTGAGCGGAGTCCCATGGGAGCGGCGGGCTCCACTGTTGACCTAAAAGCTGCGCATACAGAACTTTGGTAAATCGCACGCTCACATCAATGAAGTCATCCGGGGTAAATGTCAACGGTAATTTTGACTTTTCGGGTTGCAGGAGGCAGATCGAGATAGGGTCGCGCAGGTAAAAGGCTTCGACGATTGGAGCGATGTATGAAGGATTTATGTGTAGGATGTGTGCGACTTTGCGTGGTAGAGGGAGAGTGGCATGATGTTGATTCTCAGCGATAGCAGCTGGGTACTTGTCTAAGCGGTGAAATGCTTCCTTCTCAACTTTGAGGTATTGCTGTGGTCGAGCCGGGCTATGATCCAGTATCTTGAGCGCATCTTCCATGTTCAATGGTGCGGGGTCGGTCTCTCCTTTGCTCAATGGCACGATGAGCAGGCGGTGGCTATTGATCCATACCCTGTTCTCGGCCACTTCAGGGTTCAGCCATTTCGGCAAGGCGTTCGCGGCCTCGATCAGCAGAAATTCACCGTCAGTATCGTATATGCGTATCCAGGCATCTCGGAACTGTTTGCTCAACTCTCTGAGGAGCCATACGATGAGCCACTCATCCGCAACACTATCACCATAATTCGTCCGTCCCTTGAGCATCCAGCGTCCGTCTTCCCGGACAAGTTCAAGGGTAAGGTGTTCGCGTTGCCAAATGTACTCTTTCAAAAACTTCTTTTCGAGCTGCCACACAGAGCGCTGGAAAGCCTGGAGGCGCTCTCTGGTTTGTATGTCGGAGAGAGTTGTGTCGATGACGAAGATGATGTACTCGACGACATCGTCTGGCAGCTTCTTGGGGAAGCCATCGAATCCTTGCCCAAACCATTTCAAGTCATCCTGGGGAAAATGCATGATGCTTGGCTGAAGTGGTAAGCTCGGTAGATGGGACGCAAGGGTCAATGATCAATCACGGTCGAACAGGAATCAGCACGTGACTGGCTAGCGGCAACGTTTTTCCGGGTAGCCTCTTCCGGCCTAGCGCGGCGGGCACGCATGGGGCAAGCTAGCGCGGTCCGGCGTGTTTACTTTGCCAAACATTGACCACCGACCTTGACGGCGCAGACGAAGACGAAGACGACACCTCGGGGCCATAGAGGCGTGCGCGCTGCGAGTCCTGCCTTCTCCCCCAGCCCTCCTCCCCTCACTTGTGCATTATACAGAGGACATATAATAACCCGCCATGGCATATGTTCCCGGAACCCCCCAGACGGAAGTCGGCGACACGACGCGTTACCCGGCCGATTTGTCCTTCAGCAGAGAAGAATCCTTCCACGCGCCTGCAGACCGCGACAACCTGTTCAAGCACATGTCGGGCGCACGAACCCCCCGGAACCCTCTGGCGACCATACGCAACGCGAATGCGCGCAACGAATTCACGCCCATGCTGAAAAGCGCAACTGCGAACCGGACGCGCCAGGTCAATGGCCTGCTCGACGGCAAAATCATGACGCCGGCGGCTCTGAAACCGGGCTTCAACATGAGCAACACGCCGCTGCCCGAAGCGAGCACGTTCGATGTGCAGTCAAGCTCGTTTGCCGACTCGGTCGATGGTCGCACGCCCGTGCCAGATGCCAGCTCGAGCGCCATGAGCACGCCCATGGCACTGCCAAGGAGGGCAGAGGGCGAGATGGACAACGGCAATGGAAACGTGCTCACGCTGAGGGAGCAGGAAGCTGTGGGTATACTTGGCACACGCGGCTTGACCAGATGCTAACCCCCCGAGCAGCGCCTCGAGCAGATAGACAAGGAGAACTTTGGCCTCAAGCTCAAGATTCACTTCCTCGAAGAGAACCTCCAGAAGATGGGCCCCGAGTTCAACGTGAGAGCGCTGGAAGAAAACATCAGCCTCAAGTCCGAAAAGGTCACAATGTCGCGCGACATCAAACAGTACTCCAAGGACCTGAAAGCCGCTGAGAGAGAGCTCGAGACATACAAGCAGCAACTCAGGGAATATGCCGACAAGGTCAAGAGGCGCCATGCTGACGAGGGCATGCGCGAAGAGATGGACGAGCTCCGACGGCTGGCCGAGGAGCGCGCTGGTGAGGTCGAGCGTTTGGAGGAGAAGCTTGAAGAGGCACGGAGTGCCGAAGACGAGCTGGACAAGGTCAGCGCTGAACTAGAGGAGGCACAGGCAGAGTGTATACGACGGGACCAGCTGCTAGATGAGCACGAGGAGCAGATTGAGGAGCTGGAAAAGAAGCTAAAAACAGCCCAAGGCTCGCAATCGGATGAGCTCGATGAGAAAGAGCGCCTGCTGAAGACACAAGCGGACAGGATCGCTGAGCTCGAGGAAGAGCTGCGCTCGCTCCGAGACTCGCAACACACCGGCGCTGCAGAGAAGGAACGGCGATTGGAGCAGCAGGAGGAGAAGATTGAAGACCTTGAGGAGCAGGTCCGCTCTCTCGAAACCGCAAAAGATGCGGAGATTGAGGCGCTACAATCAAAGCTCGACTTGGCTGCCGATGGCAAAGACCAGGAGATCCGCGAACTAGAGCAGCAACTCGACGACGCCGAGCGTGAGCTCGAGACGGCCGAGGCCCAGAAGCGACACGAGCTTTCCGTTATCGAAGAACGTCTCCGATCGATAGAACGGGAGAAGGATGCTGATATCAAGGACCTACAACGCCGCATGCAGACTATACAGACCGACAAAGAGGCAGAGCTCGAGGCTATCCGGGAGCGCCTGGAGCTTGCCGAATCGCAAGGCGACAACCAAGTTCAGCTAGCTCAGCAGTCTGCCAACGATGCTCGGCAGAAGGTGGTGGATATCACACGCGAGAAGGGCGTCGAGATTGAGCTTCTGCAATCAAGAGTCGATATGGCGGAAGCAAAGGCTGATGAGCTGGACAATTACCGGAGACAGCTACAGGACGCCATGCAGCAAATAACCCGCTTTCAACGCGATGTTGCCTCCTATGAACAGCAAGTGCAACAACTTCGACAGACCATCAACCAGAAAGATCGGGATCTTAACAGCATGGACAAGCTTTGCCGTGAGCGCGACGATGCTACCCACGAGATTACAGGCCTACGATCAACTCTTACAAACAAGGACGCTCAGGTGGACGCCTTAAACAAGGCGACACGAGAACGGGATGCTCTCTCGCGCGAGTTCGACGGCCTCCGTCGCGACCGCGAAAATCTCGTTGTGAGAATGTCCAGCAAAGACGAGCAAGTGGAGGCACTTCGTAAGGGCAACCACGATCGTGATGCCTTGGTTATTACCCTTCGACAGGAGCGTGACAATGTCGAGAGCGAGCTGCGCAATATGCGCTCAACCATGTCCGGCAAGGACACCCAGATCGAGGCTCTTCAAAGGGTTACACGCGAGAGGGACAATCTTGCACGGGAATTGTCGAGTATGCAGGCAACTTTGCAAGCCCGCGAGCGCGATATCACCACCCTGCAGAAGAAGATGGAGGTCCAGGAAGCCACTGTCAACGAGCTTAAGCAGCTCAAAGGCGAGCTCAGCGACCGAACCCGCGAGCTAGATACAGCTCGACGAACGATCTCTGAACGGGATGCCGAGCTTGATGCCATGAGAAGCCATGCCGACGAGCCCGGCACTCAGCTTGACGTTATGCAGGATCTTGTTCGCAAGCGTGATGACGAACTGGAGAACCTCCGCGATGATCTGAATGGTCAGACGAGTGAAGTCGACCGACTACAGCGGTTGGCGGAAGAACGTCTGCAAGCGCTTGAGGATCTTCGTGACACAGCACGCCATGAGAAGCAAGATCTCGACGATGAGCTCGAGGCATTGTTGGAGCAGGTTGATGAGATCAATGAAGAGAAGGGTTCACTCGAAGACAAGATCTCGGTTTTGGAGTCGATAATTCGTGAAAAGGAACACCAAAGCTCCGCTCACCAGACAGAAACACGAGCTGCGCAACGTGAACAGAGAGCTACCCTCGAGAACAAGATACATGATCTCGAGGCACGCATGCGAGAAAAGGAATCACAGCATCGCAAATTCCAGGCCGACGCGAAAGCTGCACAACGTGAGCAGCAATCCGCTCTGGAACAGCAGCTTCGTGATCTGGAGTCTCTTTTACGTGAGAAGGAATCCCAGCTCCGCCTCCTCCAAGCTTCCTCCAAAGCCATACAACACAAGTCTCACCAAGATGCCATTGACTTGGATGAGCAAGCCGAGGCTTTGACGAAGCGTCACATCAAAGAGATCAACGGCTTAGCGAAGCAGATTCAATATCTACGAGCGAGGTGTTCACGTGCCGAGGGTTTCCGCGACTCTCTTGGATACCAGAAGCGATTCTTTATGATGCAGATCCAAGTTTACAGCGAATGGTACGTATTCACGTTCACGTGCCTATTACTGAAACGCATTACTAACAACCACACAGTAATCAAGAAGACCTCAACCTCATCTCGCAAATGGGCATCACGCCAGACATCACTGTACACCAACGCCGACCAAAGCTCAAGTCTGCAGCGTTGGCTGTTATCGCCGCTCTGCGAATGCAAAAATTGAGCGAAGGCTGGGCACAGAACAGGAAAATACACGATCAGCTCAAACAGAAGCTTGAGAGCATGAGGAGGCAGAGTGGGAGGAAGGGCGGAGCATTGAGGATAGCGCGGTAGGGTGCGCTGTCCATGGGTCCATGAGGCGTTTACAATTTCTTCTTGGGTATCGCTATGCATAGCCACGTGTTGGATCTTGATTGAAGCGGGCGTTATCATCAAATGAATCTGAGCATTCCAGTCGTTTCACATGACTACCACCACTATCCACACTAGACTGCGCGCACTCCTTCCTCGCTTCCTTCCCTCTCCTTACGACCTATACCTCGGCGTCAACTTCACATCCAACTTGCCCACATTGGTCGTAAAACAATCCCGACTCTTCTCCAAAATCTCCGTCCCATCCTCCCCGGCCGCAAACTCCATCTCAAACAACCGCATCAAATTCGCAGTAACGCTGCGCAACTCCATCATAGCGAATTTCTGGCCCACGCAGTTGTACGCGCCCGTGCTGAACGGCATGAACGCGCGCTTATCCATGACAGCCTCAGGCATCTCCGCGGTCCAGCGTTCCGGCAGGAAACAAAGCGGCTGGGCGAAGTAGCGCGGATCGCGCTGGATAGAGTGAACAGGCATCCAGATGATGATGCGGCCGGGGATGTATGTGCCATTTGGGAGTGTGATGCCTTCGGGAGGGGTTTCGCGTTGGACGCCGGAGGGGACCTGCTTGTGCGGTTAGCGTTTTGTTATTGGGGTGGAGTGCAGGGTAGGGAGGGTGTGTGGAGGGGATGGCTTGCGGCTGGGTGGAGGCGCAATGTCTCGTTGATTACGCCGTCTAGATATGCGCAGTTCGCTACGTCGTCGACGTTGAGGTGGGGTTTTGAAGGCTCGATGGCGTCGATGTATTTGCGTAGTTTGGCTTGGGTTTGCGGGGATTTGCACAGTTCGTAGGCGAGCCAGGCGAAGGTCGCGGCGGTTGTGTCGCTATGTTGGTTTGCATGTTAGTATGGTGTGTGTGTATGTAGTGGGAAAGGAGTGAGGGAGGTAATGGGGCTTTGGTGAATTTGCGTACCTTCCTGCTACGACTAAGAGACGTGAGTCGGCGTTTAATTCGGGCGTGACTTTTGGAGTGGTTGGATCGAGCAGCCAGGAGAAGACGTCGTTTTCTTTGGGGGTGTTCTTGGTTTTGTCAGTGTTGTCAAATTAAGAACGCTCGCTGAGGCTCTTACTTTCGCTCTCTCTTGGAGTACGTTGCCCGTCCAGTGTATGTGGTCGACTAAGGCCTTAGCACCTGCTTCTGTACGTGTAGCCAAGTTGAGAGCCCAATTGATGTGATTGAAGATACTCATTGGTGACAAGCTGTCATGAAGCAATTTGATCATCTGATCTTCCTCACCCTTCTCCATCATACCAAAGCTACGGCTAAAGCCTACATCTCCCATAACGTCAAAGCTATAGAAGTTGAACCAATCTGTAATTCGTATGGATGGCAGCTGAGCCTGCTCCTTGAGCCGTGACATAAGGGTGAGCGCATGCCTGTCCAATCGAGGCTCGTACTCGCGGAGTGCTTTGGCATTGAAAGCATAGTCCCAGGCCTTGCGCCTTCGCCTGTGTTCTTCTTTATCACGAGCGGTATGTGCTGATGCTGCTCCAATATGGGCGGCACTTGCGTACCACGGCCCTTTGCGGCATCTCGACATCGATCCATGGATCAGTGGGACGGCATCTACGCAGTAGATGGTCACCTCGCGCGGGCCGGTCCGAATCACATCTGTCTGATACTCCTCGAACAACTTCTCGGTCTTCTTGTAGTACTGGAAGTCGGGGAGAACACCGGCAAAGACGCTGTAGAACTTGGATATACGCGCTAGGAATGGACCAGGGATCTGATTTGGCGTTACCTAGTACCGTACCGTGGTGACACGCATGCTTGTGGGTATACATACCCTTCGAAGACGATGAAAGAAGGCTCTATGGAGTAGAATGCTTGTCGTGAGGACACTGAAGTATACAATCGCGGCAATTGACGAGGCCTTGACAGCAATACCTATGCTGATCACTCGTGGATCATACATGTACTCGACTGCAGCGAGACCTCCAAAAGCGACGGTCCAAATACCAAGAAACACGTGGAATTCATTGTCCCCTAGAACCGTGTAAGAAACTACCCGGAGAAATTCAGGGGAAGTAGCCTTACATTCACCAATGTGGAGAACACTAAAAGTACAGGTACAAAGTCAGTGTATTGTCCTCAAAGTGTGTGCATTTACCGTGCAGTAGATACACTAGGAAAGATGGGGATGGGGGCATACTAGAAAATGTTAGCAGATGTATAAAAAGAGAAGGCTATGCTTGTGCTTGCTACTCTACAAGTTACTTTGGCCTAGGTGTATAAATCCTGTCGTGGGACGTTTCAGACACTTAGCAAGCATGGATTTTGAGACATAATAAGCACTTTGTGCCAGGGGCTTAGTACCTAGTGTGTAGCGAGTGCAAGCAAAGCGGCAATCGGCTTGCTATGTGCAATCTGCACTGAGTGGAACATAGGTGCCATGATTTGGTATAGCACCTCGATGGATCGCAACACGGAAGAAATAGCTCGTGGGCCCGTAGCAGTGTTTATGTAGTACGGACAGCAAGTGCCGTTCTATGATATGGGCTAAATCGATGCATCAATTGACCGGAAAGACGCAAGGGACCATGTGTATAGTAGTTTCGATTGGTTGGTCATAGAGTTCGGCTACTTGCTCTCCTTCATTGGACGCTAGTCTATGGCTTGGGGAATGCGCCCTCTTCCACCATTGTGCAAGTGACTAGCCGCCATAGGGGGCATACCCGATGCTCACGTCTACTTTTTACCTTCAGCGATCTAGCGCCACGAAAATAGCCGGAAGTATCCGTAAGCCCGTGCAGCAACCCTGGCATAACGTGCTCTATCTCAAGACCAGAAGAGCCAACCATGTTAAAGTGAATCGGGAGAGCTTACTCCGCGCTGCCTACCTGCACAGGTCATACAGTGTAGCCTCTGCATTATCAATCTACTCGCGAAAAGTTGCTTACGCCAATGTAAAATTGCTTACGGAGTAAAGCTGGCAAATCTATCAGTTTCGTTACGTGGTTCCACACTACCGGTAGTTTTGCCGTATTATTTCGTCTATCACAATGCCGTCAACCCCGCTGTTAACCCCGTCATTACTGTTGTTGCCGCCGGATAACGTGTAGCGTGTTCCATCGCCATGTACAATACATTTGCCTGTATTAAGATATGCTGGCGAAAGGATCCTAATGTGGATTTGGGTTACTTAGCTGCGTTACATTATGCGTAATGTAGACAGTAATTTCTCCTAACAGTGCTACCACTCAAATAAAGCTAATATACAGGCGTTTATCGTGCTAGCTAACAGACAACGTCACTCAAGGTAGCGTTTCTCTCCCCCTCTACCTGTACTGCGCCACTAAGGTTACAGAAGAAGTTCTCTGCATCTCTTCATGACGTCGTTCTTCAAGAAGAGAGTTGCTACCGCTGAAGCTGGGATCAATATAAGATGTAGAAGGTTTTAGATCCCAAGAAGATCAAGGCCCTGATTGAGGCCTATCCAGCCAGGTAATAGGTATAAGTGCAAGGACATCATGGAAGGCAGAGTGACTAAATATTGAACGAAAAACACTTTCTATGATCCACAAATGGCGAGAACGCTTATATTTTAATTGTTTTGTGATGTTTTACGTAGTGGATTTTCTTCCCATAGGCCCACTATCAGCTTACTTCAGGCTATTTTCGCGGCGCTAGGGCGATAGAAAAGGATTGATAGACATGATGCGTAACAGGTGATGGGCGGATTTGCTCGGTTGCAGACGTAACCTCAATATGGGATGGCTTTGAGCGGGGTCTCGTGAGTCGTAAGTAGGCAGCGTGTCGCATTGCTTATCGTTGCCAAGATTACAGGCAGGTATACTGGTATGCAGGTCATGCATGCTTGGGTGTCATGCATGCTTGGGTGATCGATGAACACAAGTGCACAATCCACCCGGATCCGTGGGCACCTCGACCTCGGGCAGCTCTTTGCGTTGCTGCCCTTTTTGGCGCATAGAAAATGACAACTACGATAGCGTTTAGTGAGCCCAATTTTGTCTGATTAAGTTGCAGGCGCTATCCGATGGACTGATGGAACTCTGCTCACTGATTGTCAGGCCCTTGCTCAAGTGTGCACTGAAGTCTTCGCTGAGCCTGTATGTAGCGTCAAACAGCGCAGTCCCATACATTCTGCTAGTTCAGTTGCGTAAGTGTTGTCTCTGATATGCACTGAGCTTCTAGAGTAAGGACAGGTACATCTTGCTTCGACTTGAAAGGCTGCTGCGGAAGAGCGAGCGAGCCAGTCAAGCTGAAAATTGAATAGCAGCTTGGCGGTATAAAAGCTGTATATCATTGCAGGGACTGTGTGTAGTCAGAAAAGAAGGTCAAGATAGGTGCAAATCCAGCCGTTAATTTGAACACGTCCTCGCCTGCCTGGGCCCGGCGCTAAAGCGCTAGCGGCCCACCACGCGTAGTTCTGAGCCCAGCGAGCTCCTTACGTAATTAACTTGTGATTGGCCCAGGAATCTAAGCTTGTTCCAGGCCATCGCAACGACTTTCTTCCTAATGCCCTGAGCAAGTAAGCACGAAGTCAGCTCCACTGGGTCCGACAATACTTTGCGATTGCGCAAGCGGTGATTCAAATATTGATATTTATGCTCCACAGCAGACTACAATCTCTCACACAGGATCAGTTTACACCTTGAAGGTAGACAGCCTGCATCAAAAATTGACTTGAGGCGTACTACGCCGGCGATTTATACACCTATTGCTGGGCCTGATGGTTCCATGGCCCATGCTCAGCTTCATGCCCGAGGACGTACATACCCCTCACAAGGCTGAACTGTGAGGATCTTTGGATCTTCCAATCCAAAGTGGAAGCCTGGTCACCATCGCATCTGAGTAGATACTCCTTAATTTCAACAGTGGTCTCATCCGTACAGGACCAAAGCCCCTTGTCGTAACGACTGTTCGGCATATCTAATTCAGACAACATCGTCAACTCCGTCTCCCCTATCTCAATGCCCCGCTGTTCATCGTGTGAGGAGAAGGTCAAAATTCGGCCAGCAGAAGGACCGCTTCGCACCTGGCCTTCATACGCAAATCTCATCGACTCGGCAGAACGAGGCTGCAACATCTGCATCCTCGCCAGACAGCATCTGACCTCCCACCTGTCCGAAAAACTGCTGCTTACCGAGGATGGGGAGATTCGAATGTATGAGCACAACGAGAATTTCAAAATCGAATGTGCCTCTTTCCACGGCGGGTTCGGAATACGTACCTGCAAGGTAATCGAAGACACCCAGACAGCACCATCTCACGATCAGGCCGAGATCATACCACGCGCCAAGGTATGGCTGGATACATGCATGCGCCGCCACGAAGCGTGCATCGATCTGCTTGTAAATCAGCCAGCTACGGCATCTATGCTACCTCGCAGGCTACTCGACTTGTCGCAAGGTGGCAACATTATTGTCGCTGATGTTGCAGAATGGGCGTCCCTGGGCTTATGCAGCATTGCGGAGCTGTCAGAGTACTGCACGCTCAGCTACCAATGGGGAAGAGCATCACACTCATGCGTACTCAGCGATTCCTTTGAGATTCTCCTTGAGATGCCCTTCGAAACCATGCCTCAGACCTTCAAAGACGCTGTGGTCGTTGCACGCGCCCTTGGTGTTCGCTTTCTGTGGATCGACGCGCTGTGCATTGTTCAGCCTGCCGCGTCTGGGGATGGTGCGGACTGGTGTATGGAGGGACCGCGGATGGGTGTAATTTATGAGCACTCCATGTTCACTATTGCAGCGACATGTGCAAGCAGTGCGGATGACGGCTTTCTTTCCAAAGTAGGCAAGAGCGTATATTGTGCAAAGCCTTGTCAGGTTACATCGCAGGAAAGGCAAGAAGACGGGAATAAGCCTATGAAGTCTCTCTTCTTGGACGTCTGCCAGCCGTCATTCTTCCACGCGGTTTCTTCGTCCTCTCTCAACGCTCGTGGCTGGGTAAGACTAGGTTGTGTGTACCTCAATAGTGAGACATGCACTGACTTCGTACTGTGTATTCTAGGTCATGCAAGAGCGAGCACTGTCCAGACGCCTTATCCACTTCACTGACCACGGCATGTTCTGGGAATGCAGTCAAGCAAAACTGCATGAACAATTCGGTAGCCATGGTGCAAACTTGTGGAGGGTGCCATGTCACACCAAAGAAACGCTACTCAGCGTAGCACGAGCCCGCAGCTCCAAACACCTCTGTCCCGTGGAGTGGTTCCACTTCATTGCACAATACTCACGTTGCGGATTCACCGATGCTCAAGATCGACTGATAGCGCTTTCGTCTGTAGCTCGAGCTGCACAACCCATGCTAGGCGGACACAATTACTACGCTGGTATCTGGGGCCATGAGCTTGTGCGTGGTTTGATGTGGTTTTGTCAGTCGCCATCCACTAATTTAAGATGCCGAAGTACCTCGCTGGCGCCAACGTGGAGCTGGGCGTCGGTGGAGGGCTCAGTCAGTTTCGCAATACTCGGCATGGAAACGTTCAGCACGGAGCTCGTCGATGTGGTGAGCATGCAAGAAACTCATGCCGTGCCTGAGAATCCCTTTGGTAACGTGACCACTGGACGATTGACGCTTAAGGGAAGGCCTACCAAGACCTCTTTGTCAACCACGAACTCCTGGAATCGTGAGAGAGGAGAACTCCTGTCGGTGTACTGGGACGAGCCACAAGATACTACCGAGTCGTATCGAGGGTACGTTGTTCTCCCAGTGGGTGCGTGTAAGGGCGCAGGCTTCATGTCGAACAGCATTGTGTTTGGCGCGCTGATTCTCGAGCTTGCGGAACAACCAAAAGACGAGCGCGTATACCTCAACACTGACTGTGCGTTTCACCGGATTGGGTGGGCTGAGTATGTACATTATGACCACGGGGCTCAGTACCCCTACTCGCCGTATAATTGGCTACGTGATGGGAAACAGAAGTGGTGGGAAGAATATGGGACGACTGTAACCATAGTCTGATGGATAGATTGTGACGTGGTTTTTTCTGCTTTCATGTCCTACGGTTGCTGTCGTGGAATGAGCAAGGAAACCTGCTTTCCGGCCATCTTTTTGTTCACAGAGAGTCATGTCCCAAACTCACTGTGCATGCCCCTCGCCATTTTCTGCCTTCATTCCGTGCAACATCTCCTCCTCCACCAGGCGACTTCTGGAGAGCCGAGGCGGAGGCGGTTGTTCGCTTGATAAGGCCGACCGGGCGCAGCGGATAGCCCAGGTTCATGGCTCCACACCCACAGGGCGACATGTTCATGGCATTGCGCGAAGGTTATTCAACCTGGGAAGCCGTCGGGTCTATCAGGAGCGCTGACAATTCTCCAGAAGACGTAGGTGATGCTGAGAAGGACGATGATAACAACGACCTGCCCTAATCCTTCTGGTATTGATCCGTCCGACTCGTCCAGCTCGCCGCTAACGACAGACGACTGGTCGGGGAAAGTGGTGCCGTAACCTGGTGGAGCCCCCACGAGGAGGGGCGCGCTGGCTGAACTCGTGGCATCGTCGTAGGAGGGAGGCGGATAGTCTGGCGGTGGGGAGGTGTGGATGTCGTGGTGGTGGTGATGATGTTCTATAGTGGTAGGTGGGGCTGGTGCTGGTGCTTCGACCTGGTGTCCCAATGGTAAGCCTCTCTCACGTGCTCCATGCACTTCATTCGCGGGTGCCCGTACCGGTGCATGGCCGTGCATGATGTCGCTAGGGAGAGCCTCTTCTCGAGGAGTGTGGTGAAGCCCGCGGGGCCGTGTCTCGCCTCCCTGCCACGTGATGACGACGCGCTTGGACACGTTTTAGTTAGCCGACGTATTGCGGTCGTGTTCGCGAAAGAGGGTCCGCGTCCAAGACTCCAACGCGTGCAGGCAGCAGAAGGTAATGCGCCCACTACACCGACTGCCGCCACGACTTCGGCCTTAGCAGAATGTCCCCCACTGTCCCATCCATACTCGGCCATTCTTGCACAGCCCGCCTCGCACAGCATGTCTGCTGATCCCGCTGCTAACCTGCCGCTCTTCTCACCACTCACGTCCGGTCGCTCGAGTCCCGCACCGCGAGCGTCGCGCAATGCCGCCCAAGACTGTATGTCACGTGCACCAGACCACCTGGCTGTATCTGCTGATGCGCTGTCCCAGCCCTGCACAAGAAAGACAAAGGCTTCCGGCGCTATGCCGCCGGCGTCGAGCGCGCGCTTGCCCTGTGGGACACTGCCCAGCAGGAATGGGCCGACTACATATCGTTCCTGGGAAGGTTGCTGAAGGTCAGCACGTCCTCCTGAACCGCTGCAATGTGTACACAGCTTGCTCACATGTCCGTGCTGTAGGCTCTTCAAGCGCACCCCGCCGAGATCCCAGTAGTTCCACATAGCGACACAGTCGCATTGCGATTAGCGCAGTGCTTGAATCCAGCCTTGCCTTCGGGTGTTCACCAAAAAGCTCTTGAAGTATATGCCTACATCTTCGCCACTATTGGAGTATGCCCTAGTCCCCCCCCATCACTTAGCCTCCACAAGTTGACCGGTCCAGAAAGACGCCCTTGCCCGCGACCTCAACATCTACTTTCCAGGGCTTGCTTCTGTGCCTTCGTTTGCCTCACTCTCTGTTCGACCGTTGTTCCTCTCCGTATTCGAGAACCACATCTTGAAACTAGAACCTTCAGCCCTTCGTCCGGCTTTCAAGGCTATAATATTGTCACTGCTGCCAGGCTTGGAAGATGACACAAGCGAGGACTTTGAGCGCATTTTTGCTGCGCTGGATAAGCTGCGCACTGTCGTCCAGGCGCCTGTGGATGAGACCAAGGGAAGTGGGTCATCTCATTTTTGGCAGTGCTTCTTTCTGGCAGCTATAACCAATGCCTCACGGAGACAGGGCGCCCTGGCTTTCCTCAGCCGACGTTTGCCTAGGTTTGGTCTCCCAACCCGTTCCTCCTCCACTTCCTCGTCCCCACATGGTCTCTCAGCAGATGCGGAAGCGGCCATATCGCCGGAGCCAGGCCTGCTCATTCGATGCTTCGAGTCCGGTCTTGCTGATCAGCAGCTACTGATTCAGCGTGGCTTCCTCGACTTGCTCGTCAGCCATCTGCCGCTTGATTCTCCTGTTCTTCAAGATCGTGTCGGTAGAGCCGACCTTGAGAGGCTTGTAACGGCCGCTGCTGGAGTCGTGTCGAGGAGAGACATGAGCCTGAACCGCAGGCTTTGGGCATGGTTCCTCGGTCCCGAGCCAGCTACATCGGAAGCTCTCGAACACGTCACCTCGCCCACCCGCGACACGCACGACGAAACCACAGATGCGGCTACACAACATGCAGCCTTTTTCTCGCGTTACGGTCTCGAGGCTCTGACTAGCAGCGTCTTGAATATGATCCGTCGGCCGACCAAATCGCCTGCTGAGCGAGCACGCCCGTTTCGAGTATGTCTCTCGCTCATGGATCGCTGGGAGGTTGGCGGTCTCATTGTGCCTGACATATTCTTGCCCGCCTTGCAAAGCGTCCAGTCCTACTGCGAAAGTGCTTTCAAAGACCAATCGGACGAGGTCATGAGAAGCGCGAGTGCATTCTTCGATGGCGTTGACAGTGGCTTGATCTGGGGTAAGCTAATTTTCATGGTCACCTCCGCATTAGACCCTCAGGAAATGGATCGGAAACATGCATTAAGCAGGGTGAAGTTGGCAAAATTCGTGCTTGCGCGCTTCAATCTCAAGGAAGAGGACATGCTTCTTCATCACATGCCCTTGATGATAGTCTCGACGCTTGCTTCGCTCAATGCGGCATGCGGAGGTGCCAACAATGCTTTGCCACAGCCCGAGGTCATCGAAATCGGATTTGAGATTGTAGAATCTCTCATCCAAATCGTTCCGGATCGAACTTTGCGAGATCCAGACACTACCGACCAGCAAGTATTGGATGCAAATGCCGTAGCGACGGACGTTGCGATTCAGCAGCTCAGAGTATTCTACGAAGACTCGCAGGGCAGCATTGATGCTGCAGACCCTCCTTTCAGCGTGACTGAACTGGGTCAATTCGTATTGCGCGAGGCGGTGCGTATATACAAGATGTGCGTCCAGTCCAGCGCCTGCACTTCTTCATTGGATATATCAGCCAGAATTCTTGCCTGTTGCATTTCCAAGATACAGCATTTGCAAGCCCTGGACGAACACCACTTATTCGACCTGTTCCAACGCACTCTTGCACGACCGGCGGCGGAAAAGCACGGGATATCGTTCTGTCACCTGAACGCGGCGACCACGGTTCTCGCGGCGCTACAAACGTCGCGTCCTTCTGCGCCATACATACCCATGTCTGACATTCCAGAGGTGGTACATCCGCTTGTTGCTTCCCTTTGGCAATATCTATCACCAACTAAGCCTAAATATCACGTGGAAGCAACTCGGTGTCTACTACAGCTACATGCGATTGCACCTGCAAGCCGCATGGTCGAGGCTGCAATATCTTCGGTCATCGACTCGCGGCTCACACTACAATCATCGGAGAGTAATGTCGATGACTGCAGTCGATGTTTTGCTGTGTTATGGACGCACATTATGTACGAGTTCAACATGCAAACAGAGAAGCGTGGGAGCGTGACGCGCCGCCCAAGTGGAGGTCAGATGCCAACACCAACACTTGCACCTGGAGATTACCATGCTATACTGACAAGACCACTGCTTCTGCTCCTAGAAACACTAGACGATCAAGGCTCTGAGGCATCTACGTTTATGAGAACTTGGCTCCAGGATCTTCCGAGCTTGGTGCGCGTCTTTGATATCCTTGTCCGTCACATACAGGCTCTGAAGTCTGTAACCATATCAGAAGGCTTAGCTCCCATCAGCACCGCAGCAAAACTGCACGCCATAACAGAATCAGACGATAGCAAGGACTGTCTGTACTACCTTCGGCACATACACAACATCCTGAAAACACCATCACAATTGATTTGGGCAACTCTAGCGGATGCGCCTGCCGCATGGGCTGGAGAATCATCGCCACAGATGTCGCTGCAAGAGTGGATAGTACGCACGTGTCTCAAGACCATGGCATTCTCTCCTGGCGACAAGGATCCGGTCTCAGCATCTCATTACTCTGACTTGCATCGGCTCTCTGTGAACGTTCTTTCCCAGATCTATCAAAGCCCGTTTACAATGCATCTGCGAGAGCTAGAAGTAGAAGTACCTTTGATAGCGCGATTGAGAACAGCTGAGCCTTCCATGCAAAGCCTTTTGTTGGAATCGACGCTATCTGCGCTGAAGCTACGGCTCACTCGTCCGCCACAGGAGCGGCCTCAAGAGCTCAAGGTGCCATCACAACCCACGCATCGATCTCGCTTGTCGCTCGTTCTGAGTCGAGAATCCGAGGATCAAGAGTCGGCGCCCATTGCCCCACCTCCTCAGCTCATCGACTGCCTGAAAGAAGGCTTTTCGTCACCCATGAGCCGTTTGGTGTTGGATGATTGGGTACACTTTCTCGTCGAGGTTTTACCCCTCTTTGCAGACACCATCTTCCAGAGTCTGTTACCACTTGTTGACTGTTTTTGCAAGCAAATCAACTCGTCTTTCGAACAACTCAAAACTACGTTTGAATGCAGGGAGCCACCTTCAAACACGTGTCCAGAAACTACCCTCATATCACTGATCAATGGACTGGAGCAAGTCCTAGCAAAGGCCCATGACAGGTTGACCATACAGGAGACCAGGACCTCTGCCAACAAAGCGCCCGAACAGCCTCAAGGTTTCTTCAGCAACGTGGTTTCCGGCGTATTTACCACTGAACAGACGCAGACGCGAACCCCAACAGCCAACAGTAGGCTCACAGTCCTCCTGTGTTTCCAAGACTCCGTTCGAATATGTTTTGCAATATGGTCCTGGGGCGGCTATGCGCACACCAATACTAAACAAGACCAATCATCAACTGCCTCGTTTGGCTTCACGTCACTTCGCATGCGCAATCGAGCTCGGCGTATCTTGGAGCATCTCTTTGCGGCTGAGGCCCTTGAATGTCTGGAGACACTAGCAGTGCTGTGGGCAAAGGCCACGACTGAAGATGATCAAGGGGCGGCCATAATGGGTGTGTTGAATGTTCTCAACGGGTCAAAGCCCAAGCATACCATTCCTGCAATCTTCAACGCAATATACAGTCGAACAGACCCTTCAGCACTGGACCCGAACCGCACGTCGACACTCACCTCTGAGCTTTCCGACACCGAGCTGGTCGCCTTCCTTGTCGAGTACACAAGATCGTTGGAAGACGATGCAATGGACGAAATATGGCCGGACTGCACGTTGTTCCTTCGTGATGTCCTTGCAAACCCTTTACCTCATCGACAAATCCTACCAGTCCTACTCGAATTTACTGCTGTGATCGGAGAAAAGGTCGAAAATACCAACTTTGGAGAACAACGGAACATGAGAAAGGAGCTCTCGGTAAGTCATCACCTGATACTAGGTATATTTCATTGACTTACTGTGCAGGACATCTTTACACGGGTATTGACAGCCATCTTTACCACCCGATCAATGGGCTTCGTCCCGGGCGCAGATCAGGTCTCGACCAACGAGAAGTCTTCTGGGGTCGCTAATGGCGCCCACGCGCAGAAGCAAGCGTCCGATGTTGTCACGATTCTCACTTCAATCGTGCCTAAGCTTCCTTTGATCCTAGCGGACAGCGACCGTCTCGCGAAAGTAATCACAGACATGTCTACCTCGATTATTGGTCCTACTTTCAGAGCCAAAGCATTTCCAGAGAACGTCTCGAATAATTTGCTTGATCTTCTCCAGGGCCTGATGAAAGTAGCTCAGAGTAACAAGTCACTCAAGAAAGATATATCCGATGCTTTCAATGATCCCAGATTCTTCAACGCTCCACTGCCCCTACTGAGGGAATTGTGGCTACCTATATTGGCGCAGTGGACGCAATCAGACAAAGAGCGCGTACCAGAGCTGCTGGCAAGAATATCCGCGCCAACTACTGCTGGGATCATGTTCGGTGTCGGGGCAGCATCGGCACGCCAGGAAGCTGATCGAAAAACACAGCTGAACTTACGCCGTGTCGCGCTTCTAGTTCTAGCCAGCCCAGAAGACGCCTTCACATCCAATATCTCACAGATGTTGGAAAAGGTGGTCGAACTTTTCACCGCAACACACGCAACTTCTCCCTCGTCAGCTACACGCGCAGACGCACTCGTCTTACTGCGAGCCATCATCATCAAGACGTCGCATGTGCATCTCGCATCGCTCTGGCCTATCATCGACGGAGAATTGACCGCCTCTTTGTCATCACTGCTTCCAGGTGCAAACAACAAAGCGCACTACAATAATGCAGGTATCATTCAAGCGTGTAAATTACTTGATGAACTTGTCGTACTCGATCCCGATGACTTCCAGCTGTCGGAATGGCTTTTCCTGTGTGACACCATCGATGCAGTGTACAAGCCCACCACAGAACCATCGATGCTCTCACTCACAGATGAGATTAACGAAGTTTTGTCGCAGTCATCTTTGGTACCTTCGACTATGCCGACTCACAATGGAGATCCTTCAGATGAACCGCGAAAATCTCTATACCTGGACCCACTTATCAAGGCATTGGAAAAGGAAGAAAACGCCGCAGTGTTGGACATGGCAAGAAGCGAGCTTATCAGTCGTGTAGTACGGCCGTTCTTAGGTGATCTGGCCTTGAATGCATTCGAGGCGAGATACGGAGGTGGCGAGGCGGACTGGGCAGGCATTTGGACGAGCGTGGTTAGTGACGCTGCTGGTTCGTAGACGCAGCATAGAGTACTATGCAATCCAGCATAGATGCACGCGGTGCCATAGAATCTGGACACAGTCAACGTTCCATCGAGCTTTGGGCTTGACTATCTTCTGGACAACTCACACTCTTAGCTGCATATTAACACTTGACATTCGGTCCTGATGGGAACCAAGCTAATGTCCGCCTTTTGGGGTCCAGGTACAATGCGTTTCTAGTTTCTGACGTAGAGCTGGCAGCAAATCGGACTAGAATCGGACCCTCCGCTTACCAGCGACTAGTATCATATCTCAACCACGGATCAAGAGAGCCTCGACTGAACGCGTCGGCAGTCCCGCACCGATAGCGTATATTTCGTTAACCAAGCGGCCCGTCACGTTCTTCCGCTCGTCGGCCTTTGTTGGTTCCCATAGAGTAACGGCGCAACGTCGCGTTGATGCCATGGCAAATCGAGCATCCCACTGAACCAATGACTGTATTGACACACAGCAGGTGGTTTGAGCCATTCCGCTGCGCAGCCTACAATTCAGGTTGACAGGTCAGGGCCCAGTAGGTTTCGGAACACGCGATGGGAGGATGGGGGACCGGAGGACGGGAGGAGTCGTGTCCGCTTCGATGTCGCTTGACGTCAAGAGTGCTCAATCCACCGCTCCGCCTGGGTTTGTGAGACCTTGGGACCGGTATATATTTGGGTTGATTTCAGCCGTCTCCAGAGCGATCATTCAGCATCTCCAGGCTACACTTTCCTACCAGAACTGATCAACTTCACGTTTCCAACACCCTACATTCACATGTCTCTTGATTGAGATTAATATCCCCACACTGCAAGAGAATCCAGCGACCAAGGGTGTCACATTTCTGGTGCTTGCTCCTCGTCGACTGCGATCGAGTCTGTTGGTTGGACACGAGACCTGTCTGCCTGTGTCACGAGCATCATGACCATCCCAACACCATATGACCACACCACGCCCCCACCCACCCCGCACGCCAGCAGGGAACACACAGGCCAAGAATTATATCGCAACGGCGGACCACAACGAGGCCTCGTCAGGCCTCCCTACTACTCAAGCTTATTTGCCTACACTTTGTCTGCACGCACGCAACCTTGCGAAAGACGACCAACGGCACGAGACAACATGCGCCATGGATTCAGAAAAGACTCATCGTGCCCAGGTGGGAATGATTCTGCATCAAACATACAACATTTGCCTTCAGCGATCGCATCTCAGAAAGAAAGTAGCTTTTCGAAGCTTCAACTGCCTAGTAAAAAGGTACAGAAGGTTCAAGACCAGAACACATTACAGCAAGCAAAACGCAGCCTGCTTGACGACCTTCAAGACGACGTCCCACAGAAGCTGTTTGTACCGAAAACTCCGAAAAACAATAAAATGGCGACTCCGGAGGCAACATCAAAGCCCAAAACCCCTACAAAACTCAAGGATACATGGACATCATTCATCGGTTGGCAGCCTCGATCGAGCGAGATCTTCAACAAGAGCTTCAGTTTCGGTACATCATCTCGCCGCCGTCCTTGCGACCACACACCTCCAATCAGTCCCCGAACATCCATGTCCTCCGATTCTGGCTCACTAACCCCAACGCCTGAAGAGCCCTTCAAACGCCAGCGCGTCGACTCCTCAGAGCCCAACGTGGACCAAACGGCCCATTCTCAATGCTCGCCTACGCACAACACATCAGGGTATAATCTCGGCCCCGTACCCACGGGCCCAGCCAACATCTGGGGTGTAGAAGACATCAGCAGACCACGTCCCATCGCCACACGAACAGAAGCCCACCCCGGCTTCCTCGTAGCCATGAAGCAAGACCCGCAGCGCCAAACCCCAGAAGACAACGACCCCTACCACTCGTACCTCGACGACTCCAAGCGCCCGACCTCGTGGCCCAACAACCCACACACTTTCCCCACCCCATCCACAACCCACCCCACCCACAACCCACACCCCCACAACGACCCTCGCACCAAACATTCCCGCGTCCTCGGCCTCGCGCCATCCGTCGCTCCCCGCCATCGCTCACGCACCCTCGATCCACAAACGCCCCCGCGCAATCCCCTCTCCCACCCGGCCCCCGTGTCCCGCAAGACGCGCACACGCAGTGTTGCGAGCGATCCCAGCGCAGACCGGTTCCTCACGCACGTACGAGCAAGTCAAGAGGCGCGGGCAGCGAAGGCGAAGGGGGAGGGCGGTGGCGGTGGCGGCATGTGGTTGGGCGCAGAGCCTTTATGACGGTTACATGTTGTTTTCTTTGTGGGGGTTGTGTTTGGATTTGGAGGGGCGAGGGCGGCGTGGTGGGTCGTTGGCGTGGTGGTGTGTGTGCGGGCGATGGCTGGGTACTGGGCAGGGAAGGCTGGGGGTGGTGGATAGATGGATAGATTTTAGGGTTTTTTTAGGGGAGGGTGAGGCGTGGGGCTTGGATTGTGGGTGTGGGCGGGCCGGGTGTGGTTTCAAGTGTTGGTTATGTGGAATTGAGAAAGAGGGTGGTGTGTATGGCTCAGGCTGTGGATATGGGTTCGAACGGTGGGCATAAGTTCACAATACGCATGGTTGTGCGCAGGATATTCCGGTGGTGGTAGGGACTCATGTTTGAGATGGTACATGCTTGTTAATAATGGTATCCGTAGTCCTATGCGTGTCCTTGGTAGCTGATGCAGTAGCTCTGAGATTTCGGGCGTGTCCACATCATGTCGTGCGGACAGTACTCCGGCCATCAATCCGGTGAACTCGCTCGAACGATGCCGAAGTGAGCGTCCGAAAGCTCGCGCATTTTGCATTCCATCTATCGGGGGTGCTGTTTGGTAACCGATATGCGTCCTCGCATGTTCCGCGTTTCATTTGCCGTAGACATTGATAGTTGCAAGTCGTCCACCTCTCCGCCTTTAGGCTTTGATATCCCCTCATCCTCTGCCCCTCTGACTTACCGAGTCATCCTTGTCATCAGCCTTTCCGACAACAGACAATCCATTTCCCTGAGAATCTCGGGGGTTCCTATCGACTTCCAACGCATTCCTGAGCCTTTTCATTTCTTTTCCAAAGTCGCCGAAACTAGTCAGGTCCATTGATTGCGTACATGTGACCAAATTGGAAGCTGCAGCCTGCAAGTTTTCCAACTGGCGCTTGACTTTTATGTACGTCTTGCGAACGTTTCCCGTTTTAATATCTTCCTCGGTGCTGGCGGTGGTGCTCGAAGAACATAAAGAAGGTACCGGGGAGAGTGTTGGAAGGGCTCGAACGGGCGATGATGATGCTGCTGCTGCTGCTTTGAGCGACCCCAATTCTGCAGCAAGGAGAGATTTGTCGTCCTGTAGGTTACTGATCTGGCTCTGCAGATCCTTTGCTTCAAGACTGGATCGGCGGACGGTGTCGCGTAGACGATCATTTTCCATTTCGAGAGCGCTCTTCTGTTGTTGATTCTCCGTGAGCTGCGCCTGATGCTCCTTTCCCGATCTATTCTGCTTTGCTAGGTCTTCCTGACAGCTATGAAGCTGTTCGCGCAGTTGCTCGCACTGCTCGGTTGCGATATGTGCCTTTTTTCGTTCATCTTGCAGCTCTTTCTCCAGCGATTGTTCTCGCTCTGAGCGAACCTTTGGCTTCTCATCAATAGCGGTGTCCTTTTTTTCAAGCTCTTGCTGCAGTTTTTTTGTTTTCTCGCGCTCGGACTGTAACTCCTGGCGTAACCTCTCCAGTTCTTCTGTAGCCTTTACAATGTCTTCGTCGCATCCAATCAAGTCTGGTGTGAAGTCGGCAATGGTGTCAACCTTTTCGTGATGTTCATCGGTCGCTGAAAGTGGTAAGTTCAACCGCAATTTGATGATTCGCGAGGTATGTGTATTTTGCTGTTGTGCTAAGTCACCAGATTGCTCTTCGTTTCGGATGACTGGTGTTTTATCCTCAGGGTCTGATATTTCGATGACTGGCTTTTCATCCTCAGGGTCTGATATTTCGATGACTGGCTTTTCATCCTCAGTGTCTGTTATTTCAATAACCTCCCGCCGAGATGTATCGATGGTAATGGCATTTGTACCGCTATCACCGACCTTCCTTCCGATGTTGGCCTTCGCCTCAACTTTAGCAACTTTGGATGGGCGTTGATCCAGATCCTTGTCATCATGACCTAGCCTCTTCTTTGATGTGACCTCAGTCATCATCTTCTTTTTTTTGCCTGTGATCTTCTCCGGTATCTTTGCAATCCTCTTACTCACCCTGCGTGGTGCTTGCTTGCTTTTCAGATCCGATAAGCGAGACATTCCGCTGTTTGGAGACTCGGATTTTTCCGATAATGACCTGGACAAGCTCCGGCGTGCAGCGAATGCAGGTCCTCGATCGTACTTGGGCGGTTTTCGAGCAACTCTAGCGATGTCCTCGGAACGATTGTGCGTATGTGCGATAGTAAGTGGAGTACCTGTTCGACGGGACACCACGACTTCTGGTGCTGGTGACCTCGCGGTTTGGTTATACGCGTTTCTGCGATCGAAAAGTAACGTGGCGAACAAGTCTGGAGGTTCTTTGGCATCAGAGCTGAAAGGTCGGCTGCTAGCAGGTGTTGGCGTTTGAGTGAAGTCGGGCGACAACGGTTGCGAGAACCAATCTTCCGACACCACGTCCACTGGACGAGCTGACTGAGGGCTGGGGCGAGCTGAGTTACCGCTCGTGATAGGCAAAGCGGAGTATGGCTGCCAAAAGCGTGTAAGCAGGTGAGAGGGAGGCATTATGCAAGCAACAACAGCTCAATGCAGTTATCGTATGCAACACACCAGAAACAGCGGCGGTGGAGAAGTAAGTAAATGGACGTACAAGACTGAAGCGGGAGTACGTTTGCTAGGGTGGGGGTTAGTGATGCCTAAAAATCCGAGCCCGGAACGTGCGACTGACTGCTGAGCGGTGAGGCTATCTGTATACGTCGTGGCCAGGCCTCGAAGACACTGTGACGTAAAGCTGCCGGTGGAGAGACGATCAGGTGTCCACGTTGTTGAGTTGCTGAGATTTATGGCGTTGCTTTGATAGAGTGACAGCAGGTGATTTGTTGGAGACGAAGGGTTGAAGTCTGAAGAGCGGGGACGAGAAGCAAGTAGGCGCAGTGCGAAGGGTGAAGGGTGAAGGCCCCGGTGTCAATTCGCACAGAGTTCAAGTGAGGTAAAACGATGCCAATCATGGCTGAGTGAATTACAACCAAACCAGTTGCCCTTCTGTCTTGAGATGTATCCTTACAAGCACCCGTGACGTGTAGTTACGTTATGCTATGGACGCCGAAAGCAATCAACTCCCAGTAGCACGTTACATCGTGAAAGTTACTCAACATAAGAACATGACCGTACCGTCCCACAAACATCGTCCGACACGTTTTAGAATACTCGTACTAGTACATCTCGGAAGAATCCTCTTGTCCTAACCCATTCCTCTTCCTCGTGCTTGCGGCTGCACTTTGCCGTCCACTGCTTTCGCCACGACTCCCGACAGCAGAGGCACTCCTGTGAACACTCTCTGCACCACCCTCGTCGTTGCGGTCCTTCACCTTTTCAAGTTTTGCTCTGAGATCGGCATTTTCTTCGACCTTCTGCTCGAGTCGCTTTCTCGCACCACTGCGATCAAGAAGTCTGGCTTCTCGTTCGGCTTTTAGGCGTCGCTCCAACTCTTTCAACCGATGTATCCACTTCTGTTCACTGGGCTGAAGAGGTACGGATGCAGGATATGGGTGTCCAGGCGGCTGGTTCTGGAGATGCTCCACAACGGAAGCCGAATGTGCGCGGAGAAGTGTCTGTGCCATACTGGCCCGTTTCGAAGATGGAGGGGAACCGTTACGGGACGGCGAACGACTGACAGTGATTTCGTTCCCGGATTGTGTGGTCGATGTGATGGCCCGCAAGGTTTGGACTTCAGTACGCAAATTCTTGTTCTCGGTACGAAGTTTGTTGACCTCTGCAGAGTTGACATCGACTAACCCGCCACGAACCGTACTTGGGCGACCGATGGACATTGACTGTCTTTGAGCTTGTACAACCTTTTCGAGCTGATCGAGACGCTTTACACGAACGTCGAGTGTATGTTCCAGAGTCTGGTAATCACGAACCAAGTCCTTCTCCATGGCACGAATTCTGATTTTGAAGCCTCCAATGATTCCCTCAACAGTCTTGACGGCCGAGATCATGTTCTTGTTGAAGCCCTGAATGTTCTTCGATATGAGCTCCATCGATGTTAGCTCGCCATTCACCAGTGCATTGCTGCGACACCACTCGGCACCACAAAGAGTCGATAAACGATTCCACAGAGCATATAGCAAATTGTTGCGCTCAAGCAGTTGCTCCTTGTACTGCTTTTCGAGACCATGCAACCTTTGCCGGTCCTGGCTACGAAGAGTTTCAAGCTCCAAAACTCTTGTTTCGTGTTGTTGCACGGTCCGAGTGACACTTTGGTGGCCCCGCTTGGCTGTTTCGTACGAATGCTGCTCTTGGCGGCGACTTTGGCGTTCGCGCTCAAGTAGTTCTGCGAGCCGGCGACTTTCCATGCCGGTGTTCTCCAATAATGAATCTCGGTTGCGGAGTAAACGGTCCTTCTCCGCCAGATCGTTCTTGGTGATATCGAGCTCCTGTGTGGCAGCCTCGAGATCTCGTTGTAGCTTAACAATGTCCTGAGTGATGCATTAGCGAGGCGCATGTTAGTCACCGGATGGACATCAAGTACTTTGAAAAGGCTGGCCTTTGTGCCGTTGAGATTGCCGAGAGATTCACGAAGACCGAGCTCCAGCTCGTCAAGTCGTTGCTTCCAAGTAGACGCCTCCACCTCTTTGCTCGAAAGATTCTTTCGCAACCTTCTGCTATCCTCTTTGAGCTTGTTTAATTGGATGTTGAGGTCGATCATCATCTTGTCCGCTTCCTGCTTCCCTTGATTTACCAGCACATCGCGCTGTTGCCGCTCCACCGCGGATCGCTCCTCGATATCTCGAAGACGCTCTCTGCCCTCTTGTATCGTGATCTGAGCGTTATTGTAAGCCGACTCCAGTTCGCCTATCTTGATCTTGTCGCCCTCCTGTTCTTCTCGTAAGAAGTCAATCTCTCCTTGACACGTTTCGAGTTGAACTTCGAGCCTTTCCGTCTTCGACCTCTCATCGCTCAAAAACTTGTCCTGTCTGCCCAGTTCGTGGTTAGCGTCCGCGAGCTCCGTCTCAAGAGTGTGAATCTTTCGTAGACTAGCGTCACGGTCGTCCTCTAGATTCAGTAAACTCTCGCTGACGTTCTTCATTTCCTGTTGTAAGGCGTTGAAATCTTCAGTCGTATTGTCCAGGTCGATGATGAGCCGTTCTCGCTCCTGTTGCCTCTGATCAAGTTCGTTCTCGAGTCTCTGGACAGTGTCGAGAGCTTCCTGCCTAAGCTCTTCGCACTCTTGCTCCTTGTCCTGCAGCAGTTCCAATGCCTCATCTCGTTCATTTGACAAAGCTTGCAGGTCCTCAGTTGAAGCCTCGATCTCCCTTTCCAGCTCAGTCACCTTGTTTTCCGTAGTCTCCAACATGTCCAGGTGTCCGTTGAGTAGATCGTCAAGTTCCTTGTAGGAGAGTTTCATTTGTGACAACTCGTCTCGCAGTGCGGCGTATTTGCTTTCGAGGTCCTCTCGTTCAGGATCGCTGATTTGTGTTACACGTGTGCCACCGCTGGCTCGAGAAACAGATCTCATGTGGTTGCGCGATATCGATCGCTCCAGGATGCTATCACCAGCGACCGACCCAGTGTCACCTCGACGAATGGTCAACTTCAAGCCTTCGTTTTCTTCTCGGAGGCGTAGGTTCTCTCGATTTCGTGATGTAAGCATTGAAACTTGGGCGTGGAGATCACGCTGTAGTTTATCGTTGTCATTCTGCAATTGATCTACGAGTGTCCCACTCGTTCCGTCCAAAGATATTGGCGCCGCGTGCTCGGTTCCATCAGTTGAGTGTGAACGGGTAGTAAGAGACTGGTGAATTCGTCGCGTGCTGCTGAAGACCTTGTTGACGTGATGTTGCGGAGGTTGTTGTAGAAGTTGTGCGTTATGCGCTTTGAGCCGCTGGACCTCAGCACGAAGATTTTCGCTCTCAATTTCAGCGTGTTGGCATCGTGTCTCAACCTGTTCTCGGCGCGCGCGCTCCTCCTCCACATCTTCCCGCAACATAGCCTCGTCGCGGCTCGCAGACTCGCCAGACGGGCTCTTTTCTCGCATGCTCTTGATGTAGTCCGCCATTCGCCTGTTGTCGGCCTCTTTCTGTAGAGCTTCTTGCTTCCACTGCTCAACGATTGTTTCCGTGCTCTCGAGGCTCTCTCGGAGGAATTCGATCTCTTCTTCGAGCTCGGCCTGACGCGCAGATCCATCACTTTTACCATCCTCAGAGCCGCTTCCAGTCTCTTTCGCAGGTGCAAGACCTTCTTCATGCGCCTTGATCCTGCGCTCGAGATCTCTTACCTTCTTCCTGAGAGAATGAGATTCTTTTTTTTCGGTCGCGAGATCCGTCTGTAACTGCACATTCTTGGATATCATGTCCTTGACTCCCTCATCGGATCGATTTTGCAACGCTTGATCAAGGAAGTGAATCTTCAGCTTCAAATCAAAGTTCTCCTTGCTAAGCTTGTCAATTTTGCTATTCTGCTCCTTTAGGGTTAGATTGTGTTTGCTCCGCGTGAATGGAGTGGCCAAATGTTGGTCATCCGATGCGCGAGAATGCTTGGCGCGAAATTCGCGGGCAACGGTGTCAGGAACCTGGATATCTTGAACGTGCCTAGCGATCACAGTATCGGTCGGAGCTGATGGCTGAATGGTAGGGGCTCGTGGGGTTTCGGGGGGAGTTGCGGTGCCAACATGTTCCTCGTCAAGTCGACCTAGGCTAGCATCTGGATGCAGCAGTCCAGACAAAGAATTCGAGCTGATGCTGCGATGCTTCTCCCAAGGATTGACATCACTGTAGCCGGACATGGATGATGCAATGCTGCCGAGACTGGGTAGTCTCGATAGACCCAGGCTACTTCTGTGCGGTACCGAGCGTGGCACTGCGCCGCCGGTCTGCAAAGCGTAATCTGCACCGAGACTGGCTGTGCTTGCGCCATCTCCAGATGCATCCGAACGATTGGTGAAGGAAGATACCGAGGACCGTTGGCTGGAATGGCGATTCTGTAGAAAACTTGGCCTTTTTCTTGTGTTTGGCGAGGCCACCGAAGCGGACTTTTCGTGATCAGAAGCGAGGAGCGAGGAGCCTTGCTCGAATTGTGTGAAGTCGGGAGCTTTCACAGTCGAGGCGCTCGACGTGGGCCGCAGAGCGTGGTCGATGTCCTGTACTTCGGGTATGGATGGATACCTTGGTAATTTCGGGGCCTGTTGTTCGGAAAATTTCAGCTCGTCCGTGTCGGACTCGGTTGGGTCACCCATAACAGCCCGTGCCTGGTTTCGTTGCGCCGCTTCCGCGGAGGGCGAGGACGGTGCACCTTGTCCTGTCGGAGTACTATGGTGGGGGGAATCGTCGCTTCCAAAGTCCAGTCGTCGAGCCGCCGGGGTCTTGTAAGCGTCTGCTGGCGTGGGAGGTTCTTCTGATGGTGTCGCCGAGTCGGGGCTGTGTGCCTCTCCTGCCGTGGGCTTCGTTGGCGTGTTACCACTTCGCACCTCCAGCTTCTTGGGCTTCTTCTTGGGCTTTGTCATCTCTTCCAGATTCGCCATGACCCTCTGCAGGTCCGCATCGCGCTCTACAGTCGCAGCGGACGGACGCGCGTTTCCTGGGGAGCCGCCGAACAGGTACGTGTCGTCGGCACCAGGAGGGCCTTGTGGTGCGTCGGGCTGCGCGGAGAGTTCGGGCAGGAAGCTCGACTCGATATCCATCAGTTGGCGGTTCATCTCGCGGTCCATCAGCACGCTGCCGTCGCCGTGGGTGCTGCCCTCGTTGGCGTCGCGCTGCAGAAAGCTGTCGTCGCCGTCGGCTGGGAGCGGCGGCAGGGGCGGGAGGTCCGCGTCGGGCACGTCGTGTGCCATGTCGTCGTGGGGCGCATGTGGCGGCGTGGGCGAGGAGGGCTCGGCGTCGGGGGATTGTGGTGGTGGTGGTGGTGGCTCAGTCGCAGAGGCGGAGGCAGGAGGAGCGTTGGGTGCGGCCGCCATGTTGGCAGGTGCGCTCGCAACGTTCGGTGCAGTCGGGTCGGTGGGTGGGGTGATGCGATGCGGCCGCCAGCATGTTGGTGGTCGTCGTCGGCTGCCCGCGCGCTCGACCACAGCTGGATACGGAGTACACACACACACACAACACACACACACACACCACACGCTACATGTAAGTCTGTGCTCACTGGCGCCACGGCACAACCCCAACACCCGTCCATCAACAATGCTGCAACGCTAATCGAGCTTTCATGCCACACTTTGCTCTACTCAGAAATGCAGCCTAGACCAGACATGTCACGTGCTTGCTGCAGCCGTGGTATCTCATCCTCCGCCCTAAATAAACATCTCAGTGTGAACAGCCGCGACATGCCGTCACGACTTGGCTGCCGCAGCTGCCTGTGCGCGCTTCCTTTCCTTCTTCGCTCTTCTCTCTTCCTTGCCCTGCAGCTCTTCCGTACCCCTCTGCTTCTTCTGCTTCTTCGGAGGCTCTATGACGTCGTCTCCGTTCACGGCCGCGTGTTTCCGCTTCTCTTTCCTTGACGGCAGGTTGAGCGCCCTCGGTAGGCCAAGCCCTGCCGTTCCTTGTGGTGTCTCTTCTTCGCTGTCCGAGTTCCCCAGCGTTTCTGCATGTCCACTGCCAAATCCAGTGGGCATAAAGCGCATCTTCAGACCTTTGAGCTGCGGTCGAGGCGCTCGGATAGTGGATCTTGTGATGGACGCTGCAGCTTCTGAGCCTGTCCTCACGTCTGCCTGCTTGGAGCTCAATTGCGGAAGCTGCACTTCTGCTCGGAGGCGCAGGCTTTGCGAGATGGGCGCGCTGACTAGCAGCTGTTAACAACCCGACTGTGATGTGCGTCTGTTGAACCTACCGGCTTTGTATCCATCTTTCTGGGGTATCATGACGATGCAGGTGCCGGCATTGGCCTCTCCTGGATTTGAGAAGCCATAGCCAGTGCCCTTGTGGTAGAGGACAGCCTCTCCGCGCATGGCTCGGTCCATGGCTATTTCTTTCAGTTCGCGGACAGAGACGCCTGCGGGGGCGGTCATGTGCCAGATTTGCTTTCCTTGCAAGTTGCTGAACACGTGCGCTGATTTCGACGTAGTTTTATCGTTACACGGCACGGCATCGAAGCCCTTGGGTGGTACGTAGGCTTGCGCCGGCCGGATCTCTGCAGTGTGCAGTCGTGCATGCTGCGATCGCGCTTGCCTGTAGTAGAGTGAGCACCATACATGTCACGCTGCTAAGATGGGTAGCATCCACATACGCTTGTGCAGGCTTCTGTGCCAACTGCGGCGCTCCGTTCAAAAGCGAATCGTCGCCGTCGTCGTCGTCATCCGTCTGCTCTGAGCTGGACAGCTCCGCGGCTTGCGCTTGCGTCACAACTTGCTTTGGTGCTGCCTTCTGAGACGCGGCCTTTGCATTGGACGCGGTTTTAGATCTTGCGGGCTCTTTGGTCTTTGCTGCTCCATTCGGTCGGTGCACAGCTATCGTCGTCTTGGGTCTGGGCTGGCGCGGCTCCTCAGACGAAGAATCGTCGTCGCTGCCGACGAATTCCTGGCTCAGCGCGCCTTTTGCAGGCACCGTCGATGCTTTGGGCTCAGGCTTGGACTTTGACTTGGCCTGCAGCTTGGAACTTGAGACCGGCAGGGGCACCGGGGTTTTCTTCATCTCCGTCATGGTGCGCGCTGGTCCATGTTCCATGCGCGTCGAGGGAAGCTGTCGCAACTTTTTTGTCGGCGAGTCGGCGAACATGGATCTTCTCCGCGCCTGCACCACACGCCCTAGTGCCACGCTAGAGAGGATCCATCTTTTGATATTCCTGACCAAGTCATGCTCCAACACCGCGACCATAAAATTGCAAAGCAGGATGCCCGGAAAGAGAAGGAAAGTCAACGATTCCCGAGTGGCGAGTGAGACGCCTTACATATCTGCGCTTGTGGACCATGCCATTCCGATCGCCGCTTTAGACCCTGCACCGACCAATGGCAAGCCTCTGAGTGCAATCGCAGCAGCCAGATTGAGAGCAGAATCAGCAGTAAAGGGTGTCATTGCTCCAGAATGCACGACAGAGCCGGTGCCGGAGCCCTCGGTCGTGGTACCTCCAAGCCCTTCGCCTCAGCATGAAGAGTCGGAACCAGATGAGGAGCCATTGGCCGTCAGACAGAATCTGAGGCTCTGTAGCTGGCGCAACGAGCCTCGGAACGTTTTGTCTGAAACTTCCGATGAATTGACCGTAAAGTTGCCCAAGCACACTACCATCGCTCTGGTCGGATGCTTCCATTTCAAGGTGTTACGAGGTGCCATCAATGTCAATGGCGCCAACATTGGTGCCTTGTCACATGAGGGGCAGAAAGCCCAGACTTATACTTCTCATGTACCTGCCACTCATCCCCTATCGAAGATCAGAGGTCTAGATGGCATGAACCATGTACAATTCATCACCTGCGAGGAGCCGCGGCCGCTCGCAACCACCAGCACGTTATTCGCAGACATTTGGAACGTGCCGACGAGGCTTGGAAAATCGAAATCGTTTGACGTTGTAAGTGACTTGCACTTGATCGGCATATGCGTAGCATAAATGTCGAGGGCGACACTGATGGCTAATGTACTCGCCAGATCACCGAGTCCAAAGCAGATGCGCTCGGCCGACCGCTGTGCCCCGAAACCAGCCCTGAAGACTGGCTTCGTGTCGTCGAAGATTGCGCGGCTGAACCCTCCATTATCCTTACCGTCGGCACATCGAATACCGGCAAGTCTACCTTCGCGAGACGATTGCTAAATCGGTACCTCACCGGCCAGGGCAAGTCGGCTCGTCCGCTACCTGCCGCATGCTATCTCGACCTCGATCCCTTCAAGTCGGAGTACACGCCCCACGGTCAAATCTCCCTCATCATGGTCAGGTCGCTCAACCTAGGTCCAGGCTTCTCGCATCCTGTGACAACACTGTCGCCATCCGGGACAAATGCCAATGAAATTGTTCGTGCGCACGCCGTTCCTCCAACCCTCGTAAACTACAGGGACTACTACCGCACATGTGTAGAAGACCTCTTTCTAGCGTACAAAAGTCTTTATTCGCGAGATGCGCTTCTGCCACTCATCATCAACACGCCTGGTTCGTTATACATCTCCGACTTTGACCTTCTCACCACCTTGATCACTCGAATTAAACCGCATCATGCCGTTTACTTGGGAGATAGGCAGGCGAACGATATGGAAAACGCGACCAGGCTCCACTTGCTCCAGACCGTTGTATCACAATATCGTGGTACAATGCATGAGATCGCAGCATACCTCCCGACTTCCGCACCCATGAGGACAGACGCAGAGTTGAGAGCCATGCAAATGGAGTCCTACTTCCATCTCGCGAAACAGAGCGCAGCACATGTCTCTCTACGAGTATGGCTACCCAGTCCAGTGTCGGAGCTAGTACCTTGGGAATTGTGTTATGAAGAGACGGAAGACCGTTTGCAGGACTTTGTTTGCTTTGCCATGTACTCTGAACCAGTCGAACCTAGATCCCTACTCCACGTACTGACTGGGTCCATTGTCCAGCTGGTCGAATCAACATCCTCGGTCATACCCAGTCCATATACCGCCCAGCCCCGGACACGCAAACACCGCGTTCCGTACGTCCCAAAGTCGGACTGCACAGGAATAGTGCAGCCTCTGGACCCAAAGACGTCAAAGCTGATATGCACTGCGCTAATACGCGGATTCGATCTGCAAAGGCGACTCGTCCAAATCTTAGTGCCGCAAGCGCACGATGACTCCATGTATAGTCTGATCCCCGAGCGCACCGTCCTAGTCGGCGGCTGCTGCGATCCTCCCGAGTGGGCATATCTCGAGGACGCACATGCCGGGACGTCGACCTCTTCGTCCGAGCAGACGGAATGTATACCATGGGTCGAGAGCAAGGACCGCGTGGACCACATGGGCTACTTGAATACACTCCGTCGCGTCCGCAAGTTCCAGACCTAAATCACACTACACATCTTCAACATCACCACCTTGGCGCGCATCGTCTCATCGCGCACCTCATTCCCTGATGCGCCCTTGCCGCCGTGCACTATGCAGTGAACTCACCCCCTCCCTCCAATCCCAATATACACCACCGCACCGTACTATCCACAACCCACTCCTTGTCTATCTATACATCCAAATCCCCTCTTCTACCCCTCTTCCTCTCCACCCGCTATATCCTCACCCCCCAGCGTCAACGTCTCAATCACACACACAACTAGACTCCAACCCTGCTGCCCCCGCCCCAAGCATAACAACCCCCCGCGCTTCCAACGCTCTACAGAACATGCCCTCACCCCTTGCCCATCGACCCTCCACACCACCCACGAAACAACCCAACAATCCCAGTATTTCTTCTCCTTCTCCTTCTCCTTCTTCTCCTTCTCCTTCTCTCTCCTTCTCCTTCTCCTTCTCCTTCTCCTCTCCTCCCTCCTCCTCCTCCTTCTTCTTCTTTTCGGGCCTGTTCGCGTAACCGAACGTGGTAATTCGCATCCTTCCCCGTGCGAAACTTTGGCCAGGGAGACAAGGGGAAACGTGGAAAGCAACACATGCGCCGTGCCGCGTGGGGACGGAAACGAGATTGAATTCTAGGGAGAGAAGTGGGGGGGGGGGAATTCATCTGTGAAACAACGGTACGAGGGGAACGTTGGGCGCGGGGTCGGGAAGGGAGGGGTTGGGATTCGATGGTTTGTATTCGAGGGCATGGGATTTATCGGTGGGGAAAATGCTCGGTATGCAATTGGGGTGGTTATCATACACGGGGTGCGCTTTGCGCGAGCACCTGGCAGGCCGTTGTGGATTACACATTTTACACAGAGATCCTGGATCCTACGTAGCGCACACACATGATCTGCTCTGCTACGAGCTGGGTCGAAACAATAAAAATATACAAAAACCACGAATGGGATTGTGGAGGGCTTAGAGCAGCATTTTTCTGGGGTCCTCAATGTACTCCTTGACCTTGACCAAGAAAGTTACGGCTTCCCGACCATCGAGGAGTCTGTGGTCGTACGTGAGAGCAAGATACATCATCTGGAATCAAGGTTAGCATACGAGTTGCAGCTCCGGTAGTCCATGGTGACTCACCGGCCTGATTTCTACCTTGCCGTTGATCGCAACAGGCTTGTCCTTGATGGCGTGGAGACCCAATACGGCAGTCTGGGGAAGGTTGATGATTGGGGTTCCCATCAAGCTGCCGAAAACGCCTCCGTTCGAGATGGTAAATGTACCGCCAGCCATATCTTCAATGGTGAGCTTGTTTTCACGAGCCTTCTTGCCCAGATCCGCAATCGCCTTCTCGATGCCGACCATATCCAGACTCTCAGCGTTTCGGACGACAGGTGTGACAAGACCCTTCTCAGTCGCGACGGCGACGGAGATGTCGACATAGTCGCGGTAGACGATAGTGTCGCCGCCATTAGGACCTTCGATGGAGGCGTTGACAGCGGGCACATCACGCGCGGCAAGGATACATGCGCGCGAGAAGGCGGACATGAAACCAAGCTTGACACCCTTATTCTTCAAGATTTCATCCTTGTAAAGCTTGCGGAACTCCATGATGGACGACATGTCGACTTCGTTGAAGGTGGTCAGGGAGGCGGCCGTGTTTTGCGACTGCTTCAAACGCTCGGCAATGCGGAGGCGCATGCGGTTCATCTTGACCTGTGGACATTGTCAGTGGGTGTTCGCCTATATAAAACTCGTATACGCACGCGACGCTCCTCACGGCTACCAGGCTGGGCCTGCTTCGGCTCTTCCTTTGGCGGTGTGGATTTTGATTCTTGCTTTGGCGGCTGTGGCTTCGGCTTGGGAGGCTCAGGTTTTGATTCTGATTTCTGCTTGGGCGCCTCAGGTTGCTTTTGCTCTTGCTTGGGCGCGCTCTCCTCGCTCGACTTTGACTGCTCCTGTTCGCCAGAGGGCTGTGACGCCGTCTCCTGGTCCTTGGACGCTGGCTCCTGGGTTCCCTGCGAGGCTTCCTGCGACTTTCCGCCCGAGGGCTCACCGCCAGCCTCCAACTTGACGATATCCTGTCCAACGGTCACAGTGTCCTCCTCATTGACCAAAAACTCCTTGATAGTGCCGGCTTCGGGTGCGTTTATGGAAACGTCGATCTTGTCCGTCTCGATGGTCGCAATTTCTTCGTCCTGCTCGACGTAGTCGCCGACCTCTGCCGAGAGTTAGCCCAGACTGTTGCTCCAGATTGGACCTCATCGTAGCACCCACGTTTTGACCACTGCTTTAAGGTTCCTTCTGTGATGGACTCGGCCATCTGTGGCACTTTGACAATCGTATCGGCTGCACCTGATGTCAGCGTTGGTACGTGGGTCGTTGGCGGCCACACCCACCATAGCTGCGTGTCTGCTCGGCACTCCATAGCCGTTGTGAAGAGAGCTGTCCAGGACGCCTGCTAGGGAATTAGCCGAGCTTCAAGTTGCTCCACGAACATACAAACCTCGACGCCTGGCCCAGAAGCCCAGAGGATGACGCCCTCGAGACGGCAGAATAGCTACGCGCAGCAGGAAGCCTGTTCACCGCTCGTGAGCCTGCGCGCACAGCCGCAACGGATCGCAGGGCGCATGGCAGACGGCGGAGACACTGCTGGCCAGACATGACGAGGAGCTGAGGCAGGCCACGGACAGAGAGGGAGACAAGGAAAGAAAGTAGATGGACAGCGCCTCGACGTGGAGGAAGTGGATTTGAGGGAATTGATTGAAGATTCGACAGGCCAGGACGACAGGCTTCCGGTTGGACGTCAGAGCTGCCAAGGCCGAGCAGCCTCAGAGCTTCGACCACTCGACCGGCACCTCGACACGACGTCGACGAGGCCTGGCGACCCCATACCCCCGACTCTCCTTGCACGGCCGACGCGAGAGGATAGATCCGAGCCGCCATGAGCTCCCGAATCCACGTCTTGTGCGCCCACCCTGCCACATCGCCCGCTACACGCAGCAGCTGACGGACAGACAGGCGCCTCTACAGGCGGTCCCTCAAGCTTGCGCTCGACTGGAGCGTCCATCGCTACCTCTGGCGCGGGCAGGCCCTGTATATTCGCGGACTTTTCGAGGCCAAGCGCAACGTCACCCAGCCGCGACAACTGAGGGTGCGTCCCCATATGCCATGGCCCGCTACAACAACCTCCCCGTCCCACGGCGCGGCGCTGCCGCAGACAAGAGCCCGACTGACACGCCTCAACAGGAGTTGATCAAGGAAACTGAGGTGCTGCTCAGGAGGTGGAAGCACCCTGACCCCTACATTCCCCCATCGGCACCTGGAGGTAGATTGCTGCATCTCGGATACACATCCGACCCGGCCGCGGATACGGTAATGCTAACGAAACCACTAGGATCAAAGTATGAGCGCAACCTGCCTTGCCCGATCCTCGATCGTGAGTACTATTCCCTTGTGATTCTGTCGACAAGGTGCTGATGATGGTTGGCAGCCCCTCCAAAGATGATTTTGTAGAAAGTCATGTAATTGGGGCACTAGGGCGGCCATGGACGAATGAGAAGCAACGCGTGCATGTATTACCAATGCTGCAGCTGCGGCAGGAAGGGTCAGAAGAACTGAACTCGAATAAATCATTTTCACATTCCTATTGTCCTGTCGAGTGTTTTGCTGCCTTTACTGTGGCGCTCCAGCCAATGGCGTTGCAGCCGAATCGCATGCACGGCCATTACCATTTTCTACGCCTTCTTTACCCACCCTCTCCATTCTTGTAATTTCTCATCCAATGTTGGATACGCATTTCCAGAGTCCGGTAATGATGATACGGCGAAGGCTGTGTGAAGTCCATGTCCGTATTTCGGATCTTTCGAGGCTGTTGGAAATGCAAGTCTTGCCAGCCACGCCGGATTGATGATCCGCCATCGTTACACAGCTGGCTGCTTCGCTTGCATGGTAAGAGTTACGTAGATTCGAGCTGACTGAGACGCGCCATTGGAAACGACCATTTCGTGAGAGATGCAGACCCGGTGATCGGGAAATTTGAAGGTGGATTCAGGACGAATACAGCATCACAATCAAAGCATGACTTGAAGTGATACAGCTCGATTCAGCTCGTGAGCCAGTGGTCGTTCAATGCGACCAGCTAATATACAGCTCTGGTATAAACCCCGTGGAAAGCCATGAACCCAGACCCAGACCGACTCCCATTATCATTGCAAAAAAAAGTGAAAGAACCCTTAAGAAATCGCGCCGTGAATGGAAACTCAAAAGCGAAGCGCGCTTAGAGCTCCTGCGAAGGACCCTTGCCAGGTTTGGCAGTCTTCTTGGGCAACAAGTCTGAGGGGAATGGTTAGCATGCAAATTGAGGGGCGAGGCGTTGGAGGACGTACTCTGGTGGATGTTGGGGAGAACACCACCCTGGGCGATGGTGACATGTCCGAGCAGCTTGTTGAGCTCCTCGTCGTTGCGGATGGCGAGCTGGAGATGGCGGGGAATGATACGGGTCTTCTTGTTGTCACGGGCGGCGTTTCCGGCCAACTCGAGAATCTCGGCCGCGAGGTACTCAAGGACGGCAGCGAGGTAGACGGGAGCACCGGCACCGACACGCTGAGCGTAGTTGCCCTTGCGGAGCAGGCGGTGGACACGACCGACGGGGAAAGCGAGACCGGCCTTGGATGAACGGCTGTTCAAGTGTTAATTGAGATGCAATGCGAGTGGTGTCTGGACGCGACTTTGGAACAAAACTCGCGTCAAGCAAATGCAGACGATGGACAAGGAACCGACAGCCCTTGAGGGGAGCTGCACAGTGCGATGAGTGGGAAAAGAGGAAAACTCACGATTGGGCGCTGGACTTTGAGCCGCTGGCCTTGCCTCCGGATTTGCCTCCAGTCATTTTGATGGAACGGGTAGGATTGGGATTTGGGAAGGGTAAGTGTGTTGATTGAGATGGCGACGTGTGGTGTGGCGTGGGCGTGGAGAGTCGAGACGATGGATTGCTTGCAGGCAGCGGGGGGCGGGGCGGTCTTATAAACACTGGCAAGCGTGTTGTGGTGCGCGCGAGATCAACCAGGCACGCTAGTCGAGGGCCGCGGGTGGTGAGGCACTGAGGGCAGGTTTGATCCGCGCACCGACACGCGCAGCACGCAGAGGCCAAATCACACTCGCCTCGCTTAGCGCCGCCCGCCCAACCCAGCAGCGGCCTCTGCGCCCGGGCCATCTCGCGCCTGCCGGATCACAACACTGCGCGCGCTCCCCATAAGTAGCGCGTCCCCCGCCGTCGACGACCAGAAAGCCCTCATCCATCGCAACACTCGCCTCACCCACGTCCATCAGCCACCCCATCTCACCCACACCACCACTTGTCACTCCCATTTCAACCGCCACCTCTACGCTCAAAATGCCACCCAAGGCCCAGAAGACTCCCACCACCGGCGGCAAGGCCCCGGCTGGAAAAGCACCCGCTGAGAAGAAGGAGGCCGGCAAGAAGACGGCTGCTCCCACCGGCGACAAGAAGAAGCGCACCAAGACCAGGAAGGAGACCTACTCCAGCTACATCTACAAGGGCGAGTGCCCAGACTTTTCTCGCTGATATTCTCCTCTAACGCGATTTGCAGTCCTCAAGCAGGTGCACCCCGACACCGGTATCTCGAACCGCGCCATGAGCATCCTCAACTCCTTCGTCAACGACATCTTCGAGCGCGTCGCCACTGAGGCCTCCAAGCTTGCTGCCTACAACAAGAAGTCGACCATCTCGTCGCGCGAGATCCAGACCTCGTACGCCATGTCCCATCCATCGCAGCCAGAGCTATTCGCTAATTTGTCCCAGTGTCCGTTTGATCCTACCTGGTGAGCTTGCTAAGCATGCCGTCTCTGAGGGCACCAAGGCCGTCACAAAGTACTCTTCATCCACCAAATAGAGTGCTTTTTCTTGATGGGTCTTTCTTTGGTTTTCTACGCTTGTCTACTTCGATGAGCAGGTTCACGGGGTGCGGTGTTATGGGTCATTTCCGTAATGTGATCATGGGTCGGTCTGCTTGTTCTCTCGTCATCGAGCCATGATTTGGCTGCGAGGTCCATCATCTCTGGGTCTGTATATTATACCACAACAGACGGGAACGAATCAATTCTTCAAACTTCAACGACATCCACACATTTTCTTTTCTTTGATGTCCGTTTCGCTGCCCCTCTCCACTAGTCAACTCACCAGATTTTTTTTTAACCAAATAGCCAGTACGACACTGACGCTGGCTTCTTGTGTTGAGACTTGGCAAGTAGACACTGTAACCTGGAACTAGATTGGCGGCGCGCGGTTCGCAATCTTCAAATGAATGCGCCAAATCCCCCGACAAGTCCACAGCAAGGCGAGCGGCGAAATCACCAAACCAGAAACGAATGTCAAATTGGGGCCTGCAGCTGCATTAAGGCAATGAGCAAGATATCAGCCAACTGCTTGCGCGGCAATATTGCCCATCAGCACCAAAGTGGCTGACACAACATACGCTGCTTTTGACAATGTATTCATTCATGGCCTTGAACGTGATTCCCGAACAACCACCTGCTTGCCAACGCGCACCTCCTCGAAGACAGGATTCCAAAGCGAACCACGTTCCACGCTTTCCTCGGTGCCTATTGCAGACCCTCTTCATCCCAGCTTTCCACCTCGTCTACTGCGCCTTCGCGTTCTTGGCCCCTAGGCAAGGGCTCCTTGTCCTGCACATGCACTACGCATTTGCCTTGGACGCCTTGGACGCCTTCTTTCCAGTTTTCGTAGTCGGACTCGGAGGTGACGAGGAACGCGAGGAGCATTGAAGGGTCCATTTCACGGATTTGCAGGCGTCGAATGCGACGTGTGTGGCAGGTAGAGACATCTGACAAGGAATACGAGGACGGAGGGGAGTCTGATGGTGCCGATGCAGAGGGGAGGGAAGTCGCTGCAGGAACGATGGTTGTGGAGGAAGTAGTGGACGATGCAGAGATGGATGAGCTCGTGAGGCTTGAGGATGGTGTTGTCGGGTGCATTTCGTTTCCCCAGGCTTTCGATGGTGCATGGTAAGGTAACAGAGGTCGTGTGCTGTGGGGATCTAAGTAGAAGAAGCTGTTGCCTTGGACACCGACAAAGTAATGTGATGCTGATGGACGACCACTGTGCTCTTGTTAGTGCAGTTCTGCCTACGGGGAGCTCATGCTTACCCTGCAATGCCAATCGACTGTCGAATCTGCAGGCTCGCCTTCAACGCTTCCCAGTATACTGGTGTGATCTTGTCGATTCCCAGCCGCGTGCCGACCAAGATGAGGGTAGGCTGCCACTCGCCGTCGTCGTCTACAGCGATGTGCTTCAGCCTGTCTTCGTACACATCGGCTCCGTTCCCCGATACGTATACTCTCAAGCCGGCGTCTCTGTACTTGGTGACCAGGTCCTGAATGCATCGCGCGGCAGCAGATGGCCCAAACCACTCGCCGGGGTACTTGGCACAAACAGCAGCACCGTGCTCAACGAAGCGGTGGATAGAAAACGGTGCCTGTGGATCGTCTGCGAACAAAGAGAGAATATCGCAATGTTCTCTCTGCTCTTGATGTTCCTGCCAACGCCAGTCTCTACCCAGCCGCAGAATCTGCAACGCATTCGCCAGAATGCACTGGCCGCTCCTTATCATGCATCCGAAGCCAGCATCAGAAGTGAAGCCGGGAGAGGCGAGATTTTGCATGCGCACGCGGAAGCTCATGGCGCTCGTTGCTTTTGGATCCTGGCTCTTCTGTATGGGCACGAAGCCTGAACGGTACGTCATCCATACCCGCGATTCGAAGTCGTCCAGGAAGGCTGACGGCCAGTTGCCGTACTGTGTGGGGTCTTCTCCATTTGGTGCCTCCTTGCGCTCTTTCTTGTCTATACTGGTTCTTATCCAGCTTTCGTCTTCGGTGCGTTCGGCTTGAGGCGTGGGAGCATCCGTAGATGATGTGTCGCTGGGCACGGGTTTCGGCGGTGCCGGTCTGGAGTCGTACCGCTGGCCCAGCAGCCAAATGGCTTCGATGGATTCGTTGGTAGGCGGAGGATCGTAGAATGTGCGAACGACAGTGCGGCCAAAGCGCTCAAAGTCGTTCATGGTGTTGGTGCGTCGCACGTGTATCGAAGGCGGTGATGAAAGCGGCAACGAGGGAATGGATGCCTGCTGGAGAGAAGCTACACACCATATGCGCGCGGCCTTGTTCGATGTACCCACAGGTATGGTTTGAGAGAAAGGATGTACGAGGGGAGGCTATCTGCAAGTTGGCTTTCCAGGCTTCGTCACAGGTCATATGCTGTTATGCGGAGCTTTGGCACCTGGCACTGGATAGGTGTACGGGCGTGGTGGGGCAGGGGAGCTGCTCCCTGTCACGAGCTTCAAACACGGATGCGGAATGTGCTGTACAGACACACTTCACTATTCCAGGAGCACATGCTAGAAGCCCTCAGCTTTGACTTCAAGACGCTTGTCAACAGCCCAACTTGAGCTTCACCTCGCTGGCTATACGAGACATTACGCAGAGAACAACCCCGACACCCCCGCGAGCCCGCCGCGTGAACTTAACGTTATCGATAAGCCACGTCCCGAGGTCGGCTAGCTCGTCCCCGCCACCGCGTCGTCCCAAAGTGCGCATCATCCCCCAAAACTAAAGAGCTTCACTTTCGCCGCGCACACTCGCAGTCGTTGCCTCGCACGTGAACCCGCTACAGCACTGCTCATCAACTCGTGCGCACTCTCCTACACACGCGCGGTCCTATGCAATAGATCCCATGTCACGGAAAAAGGGCAAGGGCAAGGGCAAAGCGAGAGGCACACCGCAGCGCTCCTCTGACAAGCGCGAATCGTCCCAATCATGGCCCCCCGTGCAAGCGGGTATGTTTGCATGCCCAGCCTTCACTTCGCCGTCAATCGGCCTGCTAATCGACGCTGCAGCTATGCCCAAGTTCTCGCTCAAAGACGAAGCGCACTGGCAATCATCCCACCGTTCAGCAGCTTTCGCGTCGGGCAAAAAGCTGCGAGATCTGCCCATCCAGTTCGTGAGCGCAGGGCATCTGGAAGGCACAATCAAGAAGGAACTCCAGGCCGCTGAACTCGTCGAGGCAGAGTCGTTGTCCGAGGACAACTCGCCATTGCCGTCCTCGCCCTCCACCACACAAGAAACCACAGATGCCATGGCGCACATAGCACTCAGAAGTCCATCGCCTGCCCTGTCAGCTACATCGTCGAGCTCCGATGAGGTCGTCTTCCAGGGACGTGGACAGGTGCCCGCGTCCCTAACAGCGAACAGTGCTTCTAGGTCAGCTCCTGCCAGCATCATACCAACTACCAGCCCAGTCTCAATGCGTCACGATAAGCCACACACTACGTCACATACGACCACCTCAAACTACCCTGCACCATTTGTTCCTGAGCAGGGAAAGCGAGTTCCCGTCCAGCTCGACGTCAGGATCGAAGCAACATCCGCGGTCGCCCCTGACGATGACTCTGATATCGATACCGATGGCGTCATTCAGGATGACTTTGCCAAGCGACTTGGCGGCAAACCCGCATGGGAGGGCACCACGACAGCCTGGGAGCACAGGAGCAAGCCGAACATTGGGTGGCTGCCTGTTGCAGCTCGTCCGGATATGGAGGCTTTCCTGCGTGGTGACGTGAATCCAAGAGACGCCGCAATGGATGACTATATGCAGAACATGGAAGATTTCGGTCTTACAAGCGATATGTTGAATGCATCTGGTTTTGCTCGCCGTGAAATGGACCTTGATGCGGGCAGCCACAATGACTGGGAATCCATTTCGGGTAGTCAACGAGAGGAAGAATCACCAGCAGAGATAGACGAGGCGCATGGCCATGATAGTTGGGACTCAGACATGCTGCGAGATCTAGAAGACATGAGTACTTCCTCGGACGTCATGGACACGGTGGTGCGCATACTTTCCAAGCGATCGCGTAAAAGCGGCCTGCATTACCTGTGTGTCTATGCTGGATCTGTCACCGATGATGCTCGCTGGCTCCCAGCAACTTTCTTGAAGAGCGGAGCTGAGCAGAAGCTGATAAGAGCCTTCGAAGAGGAGGCACACATACGCGAGCTAGAAACAAGCAGCACCGAGGAAGACGAGGAAGACGGGGAAGAAATTGACGACGAACAATTGGCCCGGGTGTTGCAGAAGCAGGAAGAGCTCGGCCTTGGTTCAGATGAAATGCTTCTCTACGCAGCAGACGAATACTTCGGTCCTAGTTCGAGTTCATATCCACGGTCTCGTGGCAATGAAAAGCCAAGCAAGGGCAAAAAACGTGGCAATCGTGACGTGAGCTTCCCTTCCGCCTCTGCCATGGCCGATGCCCTAGCCATGGATCCGTATGGAGGATTCGACATCATGGACACCGAGCGTCCCTCGCTGAAACCAAAAAAGAAGGGTCGGCGTGGTCAGCTGCCTCCGGAGCTCGACGACTCTGACCTCAACGAACAACTGCACCATGCATGGGAAGTCGATCGCGTAAAGAAAAGGCTCAAGAAGGCCGAAAGAGAGGAATTGCGCCAGCAAGGTCTGCTAGGAAGAAATGGTCAAGGCGCCAACTTGAAGGTCAAGTACAGTGGCGGCATTGGCATGGAGGACGTCGTGGAAGAAATACGGGAGTTCATGGTCAGTGATAGGCAAAGCTTGTCCCTTCCACCCATGGACGCTCCTCGTCGCGCCACCATACATCAAGCTGCTAAATTCTTCGATCTGTCGTCACGCTCGCGTGGTAACGGACAAGAACGTTTCACCGTGCTTTCCAGGACGTGTCGCACCCGTATCTACACAGAAAACGAGTTCGATCAAGCAGTCCTGCGCAAAGGTTTCCTGAAGCGCTTGAGCGGTCCTCTGCAAGGCAAGAGAGGTGCGGGACCTGGTAGAGCCTCTACGTTCCGCTCTGGTCCCCGCACCCGCCCTCAGGCCGGGTATCGCGACGGGGAGAAAGTGGGCGAGCACGCTCCAGAACTTGGCCCTGGGAACAAAGGCCATGCCCTCATGATGAAGATGGGGTGGACCAAGGGCCAGGCACTTGGCACTACGGATAACCAGGGCATTCTACATCCTATCGCGCATACGGTTAAAACCAACAAGGCAGGACTGCAGTAGGCGAAGCGCGTGCATATGCCATGTGTCAACCCGGCTTTCGGAGCAGTCGGTCAATGCCGTTTGCAGGTCATGCTTAGAGGCTCACAGATGCGTTCCGCACGGTTTCTCGAGTTTCTTTACATCTTATTCCGGAATGGTGTATTAGTATCTCGCCATCTCGCCTTCAGCATGATTGAAACCCATGAAGAAGTCGGAGGCTTTTGAAAGAGCCATTTTCTCTGGTGCTCTAAAGAGGCTACTCTCTGCCCTTTCTCGGAGATCATTGAAGCACACCTGGACAGTGCCCCGTTCCTGCGTCGTATCTCATGATGAACGACACAACTAGAGCCTACATTTCAATTTACCTGTACCCATTAATATTTGATGCCTTTATACACTCGCGTTCATTTGGAACTAACATAATTCACATCCATTATCGTAGTTTGCAACCCCCCTGGTCGTTTGAGTAGAGCATGATCATTCGCGCTGAGGCAAGTGGAAGAATCACGGTCACGTGAGCGCGCGTCTGCGCACCTTCTGGAGCAGAGACTCGACCCCGCCATCGCCAGAATCTCGCATTCAAGACCTTTCTCACTGTAGAGCCGTTATTCAAGGATCCTCTGACGTTGTTATTTTCAGGTAAGTTTGTCTCATGCCTGGTGCACACGTTGCTGATACTGCGAAGCAGCCCACTCGGTAACGTGAAGTCCTGTTCCACAACAAACATGGGTGCCTGGGGATATGGTCAGTCTGATCAGTGTTTCAGCTGGTCTTTCACTCTACTAAAGTTGGCATCAGGACTCTTTCAGTCAGACCACGACTTCGACATCGTAAGCGAACTCAGCCATGAAGCAGGCCTCACCAAAATGGAAGAAGACGCTCAATTTGCTGCGAAGGCCGACGGCAAGGACGAGAATTAAATCAATAACATCTACTATACACTGTTGGGTGATAGCTGCTCTGACATTGATCTGGTCCGCAAGCATGTCGAATCAGGCGTGCTAGAGAGCATGGTTGCTCGGAAGGAGGCCGACATTCTTGCCATACCAACAAAGGAACAGGAGCTTGAGCATTACTTCTGGGACCCTTGCTACGTCTACATCCTACTTGGCGCATGTGCCATGACGCTCGGCTGCCAAATTCCAGATTCGTTCATCGCCATGCTCAAGAAAGTCTATACCGAAGGCGGCCTCAAGCCCGACGCACTCAAGCAGATGGAGAAGGCCCTATTCGGTCCGCATGGTTTCAAAAGCGGTCAACCTTACGATTTCGGTTCCAAAGATCTCGTCGAGACTGTGAACTCTATGGAACGCGAGGACGATAGCCCTAACAAGTTTGGCTTCATCGGCATAAACACCCTGAGCCCTGGTGGTCTCTTCGAGACTGGTATGGGCAACTCGTGGTCTTCGGCCGTCGTCAAAGAACTTCGTGACAAACATAACAAGCCCGACGCATGTGCAGCTTGTGGAGTCGACGAGGCTGAGGCTGACAAGAGCTTGTTGTTGTGCTCACTGCTCCAGGTGTAAGGACAGGAAGTACTGCTCGCCTGCTTGCCAGAAGAAACACTGGAAGATCCACAAGAAGCTGTGTGAGCCCGCAAACATGTCGGACTAGCTTTGCGAAAAGTCAGAGCGGTAGTGGCTCTCACGCTCGTGCCGAAAACGTGTGTTTACCTGGGAGATGACGCCCTGTCTCCATCAATGGTGGGTGAATTCGCATGGCCTACACTCAATTGACCTGTTAGCAAACAACCGTCGCAGCTCATATAAGATGATAAGCCAACACAAATAGCATCTAAACACGTTACATGTCCACTATCATGACTGCGTTAGTCTAAGCGTTCTTGCCCACCAGCGAATGTCGTACGATCGGACGGCTACACAATTGCTTATTCTGAAGCACGACAATTCCAAGTGATGGTTTCTGATTGAGACTCGCACGTTGAGAGATCCCTCTGCCGTTGAGAAGATCCTAGTACTCCATCCCAGGTGTTCCATCTGACGTTCCTTTGTCACTGAGATTATAGACGGGAAACATTACTGCCCGCCGTTTTAGCAGCTATTTCCCCCCTCTACGCGCCGAAATTCAGCATTCATCTTGTATAGTACTGCACTAATCTACCTGTTTTACTTACGCCTAACTTGATATTACTGTTGCTGTTGGGCTCAAAGGTTTTGATTTTCTAGTTCCTACTGTTTAGTCTGTTTGTCTGGCTAAGATTAGAAGGTAGTTCTTAACTGGTAAAAATTAAGTCTCGGCCCTTTGTATAGGAGCATGGTGTGAGACCGCTATTGGTATACAGCTACACGCAACACCGTTCAATACCTTGATGGGAACAACGAGCCTGTGAATATTAATGTGCCGGACAATGGCATCGCTTCTATAATTCGTGTCCCGCTAGGACCAAACATTACTGTACATTCTGGGCCAGACAGTGCGATATACTTCTCTCAGGTGTTGCGTAATCGCATTGGGAGATACCGGTATCAGCTCCAGACTGTGTGCGTAGACTAAGGTACAGTAACACGGAAGGGACCGCCTCGTTCGTATCGATCTCCATTCTAATCCGGACGTTGCTCCTGCAGGCACAGCTGTTCGGGAGTCCAACTGCAACTAATAGGGCAACATGATGGGTAGTATGGTCTAAGAGACAGAGGAGACGCTTGATGCTGTAGATCACTAGTATGTCTCCTAGAGCTATTTTCAGTGGCTCCTGGAAGCAAACACAAATACTGGGGCCGGGTTTAGTAGAATAGAACAGTGGTCAATACGTGGTCAACGAATTCCCAGTATTTGGTCTAGCACTTCGGACGCGCACGATGTCATGATATTGATTCCACAGTGCCACCAGACCTTGCCGGTGTGGATTGCGCTCTTAGGTAAAGCGTCTACAAATAATGCTGGTAGGTCGAGGTTGAAGCTTCTGAGATATGTCCTAAGATCATAAAATCAGTCGACACTAGAATCATCTTTGTGCTGTGAAACATGGACGCAAATGTCAAGACTGTAGTCTACACTTCCACACTCCATGCACTACGAAGCGTACATCGTTGATAAGTTTCCACCCTAGCCCCTGTACCTCGCACCGGGGATACAAGTTGAACAACAGAGGATCGAAATTCGCTAACTGGGGGCATAAAGCTTTCTGGTTGAGAGGTGCAAGCTGCTGCATTGCCCATCCAAGAACTCATTCTACCGCGCCAAGTAATTGGTTGGAAACGTCAGGAAGTCTAGCCGGGGATGCTTGTAGAAGGTAGCAAGCACCGTTATTTCCCTCTGAAAGAGTTGCCAGATTGAATTCCCCTCCAGTCAAATCAGTCAGATCGACACCAGCGAAGGAGTTCACCGTGCTGGTGTTACCTCCTATTCGAACGATTACAGGATACGTCTAGTATGATTAGCATTGACAAAGTATCCGCATCAGATAACTTACGGCATTGTTGAATTAAACGTCGGCAAATACCTCCGGGATGTTTGTACGTGTTTGACAATGGTCGTTTGAACTAGTTGTCCGGAATAAGCTCTTAACCTCTGTTGTGCATAAAGTTGCCAGGGCCGTCACCAGTGACTGCAGAGAAAGCGTTCAGGACCTCTCGAGTCAGTGTGCCACCGGGCTTCTCAGTGCTGTGGTTGGACATGGAGTGGAAAACAAAGTTGTGGGCGGCAGGAGCAATCATGCCGGAGAAAGGTGCGGAGAAGTAGCATGGGTTATTCAGTATACTCCAGCGCATGACATAGTCTAGACAGGTAAGATAGAGCATGAAGTTGGAGCGAGGTATTGCTTACCAGACTGCGCAGCGACATCGCCCAATGTGTATTTTTCCGCAATGTCGTAAAAGCGCTCACAGCCTACAGGATCGCATCTGGACCCGTTTATAAAGCATATTGAAGTTGATCATTGGCGTGAAAGATTGACTAAGCAGGAGACACTGGGGTATAGATAGACTCTGGCACCGAGCCTATGGACGTGGCGAAGTATACTTAGTAAAGCTGTCTAGAGGTGGGCGTCACTGTTCAGTGTTGACTGCCCTACTCCCACTCCATGAGATCGACAAGGAAAACCACGGTCACTCGGTAAAGAGAGTATGGATAATTTCAGCTCCAATTCCATGTTCCCTCATTAGTCGACATGGACCACTTCGCGAGGTTTGTGATAGTGCTGCCCAGTTTCGACCGCTTGTCTTTGCAGGCGTCTTTGGGCAACATGGATTGACAGTAACAATTGGACGATGCAGTCGGCACCCGGCACAAAGCCATCTGATAGCCGAGCACGTAGTCAGACAAGCAATTTTGTGGTTGTAGCAGAGTTTTGGCGTACAAAATTTTGTATGATGTTCTTCCTTAAAGTACCCCACGGGAGGTCATAAACGGACGCTAAACAACTTCAATCAATCAATCATAGCCCCAGAACAATGGCAAAGTGTGCTGGACTCTCACCACCAAGCGAAGCTATGTAAGCCTTGATACCAAATACGCTTTTCTCTTTCCCTTCCTTGTCTCGAGTGAATGCCATGCTGATAAGTTCCATGGAGCTAGCCCTCTAGGTATGGGCTTGCAATCGTGCATATCCTAGTTAGCCTCCGAGCAACCTCTGCGTAGCCTCCCTATGAATGACGTTCGCTTGGTTTCACAGAATCAATAACCTCGGATCGAGTAAGACTACTTGCTTATGCCTGCAGGTCGTGGAATCCGGCTATATGTTGCATATGAATGTATGATGGTGACCTCTGCGTCTTGTTTCGCGAGTGCCGGTAACGGCTCAAGTATTCAATGATCTTGCAATGACGGCTGATCGGGCATGGAGGAAATCTTCGGCTAGTCAATGCACACAGGGTTGATTTCCTGTTAGATGTAACGAGCAAAGATTAACTCTATTCAACGCTGGGATAGAACTTCACACACCTAAAGTGTTGCTATCGACGCCAGTAACAGTACTTCTGATCTTGCGGAGCGAAATTCTGGACTCAATGCCAGTATAAAACACGAGCAAATCATCATGCAGGTCTCTGGAACGGGTGCGCCTCCGTATTCAAAACCCACTCGTCCAAGCTCACAACGTCTTCTGTTTCGAACAAAAGGTAGAAATATTTGAGCGTTTCGGCGAGCCAAAAACTTTCCATAGCGTCGTTCAAAGTTGGATTCAGCTTTGTAACGTCGTCTATTGCTGAGTTGCCATGTTTAGTAGAAGTGTGCTGGTCGACAGCAAGAAACATCTGCCATCCGGCTTCACGCCAGTGGTTGTCGCCGGTGATGCGATACATATACCATACAGATTCGATGGCTTCAGGCCTGTCGAGTATTAGCAAATTTCACCTACAGTACCTACGATACGAGTGCCTTACCGAAGAATGTAGTTCCGGGCCCCGATTCTTGTAACGCCTGTCGGCAGTCGTTCTTCTTGGATCTTGTTTTGCACATAATCATCGTGGGACAGTGGAGCGATGGGGGTGTAGATGTAAGGAAATGCAGGAAGAGTCTGGCTCTGCTCAGGCATCGCATCTTCGACATCGAGTGCATGCTGAACTCTGGTCGGTGGGCTTTGTGGTTCGTCTGGTCTACTGCGAACGGCCGAGTCGCGATTGAATGGCGTGGCGATGGGGTCAGAGGGAGCAACTGCAACTTCGGCATCGTCTAATAAGTCTGCTAGCTGGCGCCTGTCCAGCGTGTCCTCATATGCTGGAGTTTGTGTAGCCAGTACTGGGATTGCGAGATCTACCAATGGAGTTGGTGGTGCTGTCATGGCAGCCAACTCAGCCTCGTACCATGAAGACGCAGAGGCTAGTTGTGAGTGATATACTTGCATCTGCTCCTTGTAGCTCTGAAGGCGGTAGTCCGCTCGAGGATCAAGCGTTTCAAAATACAGAGTTTGATTGTACGCACACTCGACAGCGCTTTCACATGGTATGGCTTCGAAGGTCTCTGGCATGATGCCGCTTTGCGTCATACTGTAGCTCCATACACAGCCCTCGGTAAGCTTCTTCGCAATCTCGAGATCTTTGGGACGGTCGAAGATTTTTGCACCCAAACCAAACATGCCGCCTGCAAAGCATGTCAGATGGGCGTTCTCGCCGACCAGATCCCCAACGAGGTCATCCTTCTCACGCGATGGCACGTTGAGCTTTCCGCAGAACAGCACGTCTTCTTCCTTTGGGAGCATCGGCCGAAAGACCAAGTGCTCCTTAATCACATCCATGGATTGTTCATACATGGCTCGGTATTTCTCAACCTGTCCACCAAGAAGTAGGTACTCTTTCGGCAAGTATTCGTAGGTTGAGTCCGACATTGCACCAAGGGTAAACTCCTCACGGCCGAAATCAGAAGTCGACGTGAAGCCGTGATCTACACACTCAGGGGGCTTAGGTGTGGTGGCTGCAGCTGGTAAGGTATCTACCGGAATTGCATTTGCCGCATCGGCCTTAACCTCGGACATCTGATTGAGATCAATGTCCAGCTGGCGCCTACCAAGAGGCTGGCCTTTCCAGTTGCGAATCTCACCCTTGTCAGCATTGCCCGGCGCGAGTGCTGCTTCTTCTTGCTGTGCAACATGAGTTGGACTCTCTCCATTCGGTACAAGAACGATAGGTTCAGGCAACTTGAGGGACACGTATTTGTTGCCCTCGGGCGACAAATGCAGGGTTGGAGATGGAGCGTCTGTAGCGTCAAAGATGCCCTTCAAAGGGGCCTGGGGAGGTGCATCAACGTAGACCGTACCACATCCGGAGGCATCCAAGTATGTCGGCCACATGCCAGGGAGCTTTGTGTTGTTTTGAAACTCTTCCAGGTTGTCTGTGATGCGGGCGATTGCATCGTAATATTTGTGTTCCCCAGTGAGCTGGGCCAGCCGGGTAAATTCCATGGACAAGGATCCGATTTCTGCTAAGACTACTCGTGTGCTAGCTCGGTGTCTTTGCGATGCGAATTGCGGCATCCAATAATAGTATGTCTCTGGCATTCGATTCGGGGTGTCGAAGGCGCTCATCAGCACCTCAGCTAGTTCGACTGCTTTGTGCAAGAGGTTCTTGTATTTCTTACCGCTGACATCGTAGGCTGCCAGCAGACCTCCAAGATAGCGGATCGTGGTTTCGAAGAGCGGAATATCTGCGCGAGGTGTTGTCGTGAAGTCGATCTCGTCTACAGCCTTGGCGGCCTCCTCAAACTCGTCCTTCATCCCCATAATCCACAGAGTGTCAAGAGCATCCACCAGTGTTGCGCGCCAACCTGCAAACGGATCCTTGAATGTGCCCGATAGCGGCCTCAACTCATCATGCGTCCACGCAAACTCCCTGTACCCACTCCACGACTTTTTGAAAACAGTCTTGACCCTGTCCAGCTTCACTAGCCTATCTGCCTTTGCTGCCGCACCCTCTGGTCCGAACTGGAACTGAATCTTGGGTATTGATCTCGGCTTGGCACTCGGCAGCTTGATAAGAGACTGGGACGGCACCGGGAACTTCTCGGGCAGCTTGGTCCAGTGAATAGGCTCAATGCTGGTCGACAGCACGAGATCATTGGCAGGGGCTGCAGGATTGACGTGTGGGTTGGGCCGTATGGGTGTGGGTATCGTTGGCTTCTGCTGCGGTTGCGAATGCTCTGATACTGCAGGACTCGGCGGAGAGGGCGTAGGAATCTTTCTGATCGGTGGCGGAGTCTGCAGCGCTTGTGTTATGCTTGCGACCGGTATCTCCAATTCCAACTTCTTCGTTTCATGTGCTATCGGCGGACGTGGCCTCGAGCCAAGGCCCAGGGCATCCTCGGCCTCGTTCTTCAACTCGGCCGCCGTCGATGCAGCTTCCCGCCATGTTGTTCCAGATGCGCCGAACTTGTACAGGGCAAAGATGGCAAAAACCGCGAAAACCAGAAAGATGCGATATCTTCTGTAACGAAACATGGCCTAAGGAAGGTTGGAGCAACAGAACAAAGACCGTCGCGTGCGCTGCGCTGCGTCGCTTTCGAACAGGAAGGAATTATCGCTATGTTGTTGCTGCCATTAAAACGTGAAAAGAAGGAAGAAGACAGATGCCACAGTTGAACAAGCGCAAGCCGAAAGCAGCAGATGCAACTCGTCTCGTCGCAATCCGGCTTGGCTTTTCTCTAATCCCTTAGCACTCGGTCTGAACGCCATCCCCACGTGTTGGCGACGATCCCAATGGTGATCAGGGAACTGCCATCTACCACAGCAGAAAGTCAACCAATACGACATCTTCAGGCGCTCGTAAAACTACGCGGCTGCGATGACTCTCGACACGAAATACGGAGTACCGGGGTCCGGTGCTCCATCACAACCAAGGGTGCCCCGCATTATTAAATTGTCGAAAAGTCTCCTGTGTTTGTCCTATCTGGGCAGGCGGAAGGAGGCGGCAATACGCTTTGATTGGTCAGAACTGCTCTCTCCCCATTTAATTAATTATAGTAACGAAGCTAAGTACAAAAAAAGCAGGCTACTTACTTGGCTAAAATAGGCGCAATACTTCTCTTACTTTTCCTAGATTGCTTGTTTAATACAGTCTCTTTTAGATTTTCTACATGTACTATTCCGTATGGAGTACTCCGTAGAATAGCTGTTGTATAGGAAAATGAAGGTGCCTTCTGTTCATGATTTTTAAGGAGTCCTGCCTAATCAGGCCTAGCCCAGGGGACTTTCGACAGTTGATGCGGCAAAAAAACTCTCGCAAGACAAGACTCAAGAGTCTAAATCCAAGTTTCAACTACCCCTGCCAATGCCATGAGCAGGATTTCAATGACCCTACTTAGCGTTACTCTGTGCTTCCGCACTTTCAAAGGCACTGAGGACGTGTAAGTGCCGAGCAGCCTTTGGCGGCAATTGCTACATTTTTGTTGTACTTTTCGTTTCGACGGTACTCTACAGGACTTCAAGCAAAGCCGAGAACAGGCGAGTTATTTCTGCTGTTCGACTACCCTCGCATGGTCACCCGCAGTTCTCTCGACCCAGTATGCGACACTGCCATCTTATTGGCCTTCACCAGGCTCCGGTTGTCGCCCCATTTGTCGTGCTTTCAGCATCTCATCGCACAACAACAAGTTCGAGGCGATGCCAGTGGCTGACGCTATGCAGTTGCGCAACACACGGAAAGAGTCGTAAACACCCTCCTGTGTTGGATCCATGGGATCACCTGTGGCAAGATTGAGCCCAACCACGTTACCTTCGGCATGCTCATCCTGCAGGGCCGCCACTATTTGATGGTAAGCTATGCAAGACATAGAAATTAAAAAATGCCTTACAAGAATCTTGAATGTCGTGGCCGGAGTTAGCTGCCAGAGTCTTTGGGATGATGAGAAGAGAGTCTGCGAAAGCTGCTACTCCCCACTTTGCCTTGCCCTTGACCGTCTTCTTGAATTGCTCGCTCTCGAGTCGCTTTGCACAAGCAACCTGGAAGGATCCGCCTCCGGGCACCACGCTCTTGTCGACAATCATATTGTAAACACTCCGTAGTCCGTCTCTTACAGCGTCCTTGATCTGAGATATGGTATGCGCATTAGGTCCTTTGATGAGTAGCGTGACGGACTTTGGTTCTTTGACTTCTTCCACAAATGTGTACTTCTCCTCGCCGAGCTGGTGTTCGTAGACGAGACCGGCCCAGCCAAGAACTTCAGGCGTTAGATCATCAACGCTATTCTGTGCAGTGCCACCGCAGACCAGCTGAAGACGCTCCATGTTTCTCCTCTTGGCCCGCCTTAGCGCGAAGATGCCATTCTTGACGAGTACATCCAGGCTCAGAGGGTCAATGCCTTTTTGGTTTATTATGACAAAGCCCTTCTTTGGGTCATTGCCGCAAACCTCTTTCTTCAACTCAACAATCTTCCTCAACTTGTCGTCTACGAATCGTCGCTCGCTTTCGACAAGCTTCTCTCTCTGCTCGGCGCTCGAGTAGTAGAAACCAGAGTTAATTTCCGACTTTTCGTATTCCAAACTGACGTTGAGTGTGAGAATGAAGGCGTTCTCGACACGTTTGGCCATGTCAGGATGTCTTGCGCCGTGATCCAAAGCCAGACCTCGGATTAATTGTGTGTCGGCGGCGGTCCGATGTTGCATCGTCATGATCTCGACCATGTGCAAGTCTGGCTTCGCGGGAGCCTGGTAGATCGCGAGGACAGAGTCGACAATGTCAGGCGTGAGCTGCTCAGCAAGCGAGCTATCGAGCTTCGTTGATAGCGAAGTTCGCGCAACAGAGAGGAGCAGTTCTCGGTCGGCTTCTTTTGCAAGCTTGAACTCGTCGAGGAACTGGCTGCCATGTTAGGTCAGCTTCATGATGAGATCGTGTTAAGGCGCACCTTGAGTGCTTCCGTCTTCGCAATATCGTAGCCATCCGTAATAACGCGTGGATGTAGACCCTCGGCAATATAGCGATCTGCCTGCTTCAAAAGCTCTCCTACAAGCAACACTACCGACGTGGTTCCGTCCCCGGTGATGTCGTCCTGGGCTGTTGCTGCGCGCGCGATCATGACCTGGTTCAATCAGTGCAGGTCCAGAAGTCATGAGGGGATGAACCGACGGCTGTGGGGTTTTGGATTTGCTGGACAAACGTTAGTTCGGCCTCCATCTGCTTTTCCAGATACGTACCATTTCTTTCAGCAAGACGCTTCCGTCTTTCGTGAGTTTGATCTGATAACACTCGTCAACGTAGGTCGCAAGGGCGAGCACTCGTAACATACACCTCCCGCACCGTCTACGAGCCTGCGTGTGGTCAGCTGTCTATCGCGGTGTAGGAGGAGCTTTCTATTTACATTTTCAGAGTACCGCGAGGCCCAAGGTTTGAAGCGAGCACCTGGTTTGAATTTAGCAGGACTTCACAGCTTGCTCATGACACTATCATACCTGCTGTAGGCCCTCTCCAGCCGAAATGTTGACGCGCAAAGCTTCCCCGCGTCTCTGTGTGCTGGTCAGTTTTGCTCCAGCTCAACTAGCATCGGTGACATGCCCTCGACTCCGCCTTAGGATTTAGCAGTTGTGCGGCCGACATCGTGAGTGGCCTCTCTGGGTATCCGAAATCGTGTTTGTAGAGGCAATAGTGGTGATATTGTCTGTTGTCGCGGGGCGCTACGGGCCTGTTCGAATGCCACTTTTTTGGAACAGCTAGCGCTAGCGCCCTCGCAACAGGCCCGAGCTCGAATCGGGTTTTCAGAACTTCTTTTCAGACCACACCACCCTCGACGTTACCAGCACCAATCGTCCCATTCGCTCGACAAATCCACTCGACCGCCCAGCGCCGTTGTCAAGCAGACTGCTGTGTATCCGGCGACCCACCATGTCTGTTGACTATTTGCTACACGAAAGTCCAGTGGGCTATGCGGTAGGTTGCGCAGCAGCGCGCCGGCGGACAGCTACTAACGCGCGCTTTCTAGGTCTTCAAGGTCATCCTCCAGCCCGATACCATCGGAAGTCGCCTCCAGGAGGTGCAGAAAGCTGTGCAAGATCTCGACAAGTTCGGGAAGACCGTCGAGCTCGTCGGTCTCGCGCCGTTCCAGGGCACCCAGGATGCGCTGCAGGAGATCAACGACATCAGTGAGGGTATCCTGTCCGATTTCCTGCGCGCGACCCTAGAGACGAATCTGCCCAAGGCGGGCAAGAAGAAGACGATCACTTTGGGCATCAGCGAGAAGAATCTGGCCGGCAGCATCAAGGCGGCGTTCCCCAACTTGTCGTGCGAGACTAGCGACACCTCCGAAGTCGTCTCTGACCTCCTTCGTGGTTTGCGCCAGCACTCCGGCAAGCTCATCAAGAAGCTGCAGCCAGGCGACATCGACAGGTCCATCCTCGGTCTTGGTCATGCGTACTCCCGCGCAAAGGTCAAGTTCAGCGTCCAGAAGCAGGACAACCACATCATCCAAGCTATCGCGACCCTGGACCAGGTTGACAAGGATGTGCGTGCACGAAGAAATTTTCTAAAAGCCACCTGCTGACGTACACTAGTTGAACCAATTCTGTATGCGTCTACGCGAGAACTATGGGTGGCACTTCCCCGAGCTTTCCAAGATCGTGTCCAACAACGATCAGTACGCGAAGATTGTTCTTGCAATCGGTGACAAGTCGCGTCTCACAGAGGACGACCTCCATGATCTCGCGGCCGTTGTCGACGATGACGAGGGCGTTGCGCAAGCGATTGTCAAGGCTGCTCGCACAAGCATGGGTCGTGATCTGTCTGAAGCTGATATGGAGATCGTTATGGCCTTTGCCAAGCGCACCGCATCTCTTGCCGCCTACCGCAAGCAACTTTCCAACTATCTTGGAAGCAGAATGAACCAGGTCGCTCCCAACTTAGCCGCGCTTATCGGTGATACGGTCGGAGCGCGTCTGATTTCCAAGGCGGGATCATTGACAAACCTGTCCAAGTACCCTGCCTCCACCGTCCAAATTCTCGGTGCGGAGAAAGCACTCTTCCGAGCGTAGGTACTTGATCTATCTTATGAATTGCGACTCTAACAAGCCTGCAGACTCAAGACCAAGGGTAACACACCCAAGTATGGTCTCATCTACCACTCGTCCTTCATTGGCAAGACTGGTGCCAAGTCCAAGGGAAGGATATCACGTTTCTTGGCCAACAAATGCTCGATTGCGTCAAGAATTGACAACTTTTCGGAGACACCGACCTCGAAATTTGGTGAGGCTCTGAAGCGTCAGGTCGACGAAAGAATCGAATTCTATGCTTCCGGAGCGCCACCTACGAAGAACTCCACCGTCATGCAAAACGCCATGAATCTCGTCATGACCGACATTGGCGTTGAGGATCCTACCGCTGCCGCTGCGGAGGATGTTGAGATGGCAGATGGAATCACTGCGAGTGCTACCGAGCAAGCAGTGCGCAAAGAAAAGAAGGACAAGAAGGAAAAGAAGGAGAAGAAGAAATCAAAGGCGAAGGAGGAAGATGTGTCGGAGAAGAAGTCGAAGAAGGATAAGAAGAGGAAACATGCCGACGAAGAAGACGGCGAAGGCAAGAAAAAGAAGAAGAGCAAGGCTTGAGCACATCGTCGGGCGATCTGGAAAAGTCACTGGTGTACTCGTATTTGTTTCGCACGGGCGTTTCCTGGTGTTCCGGGGGTTTGTTTGATGCCTGCTAGATACCTACATGGTGCAGACATGGAGAAGTGTGATTACTAGGGATAGAACTGCACCATACGTGTAGTTGCGCAATTGAATTTCTAAAAGCAATGCGCAAGCCTTGAGCCTTGCACTCCATGTAGTGATATCGCTGGTCCATGGTCATCTACGAGTGTGAAATCAATCAGCCTGCCCTCGATGCCATGATCAGTCCACCGCGCCATTAGGCTCGTGGAAAACAGCTTAGATCCAGTTGTTTGAGTGCGAGTCTGTGAACGCTGGCAACTCGTCGCAAGCTGATTGGTGCGCTTTCGTTCCCCTCCCCCCCTTCCAAAGTGCTTAGGCCTTTGTTTGCTACGATTCTTTTTTCTTCTGGCCGTGATGGCAAAGATTTGGGTGAGTTGAATTTACTGGCTCCCGCACCTGCATGCATGGAGATCTCTTCCTAACTACATCAGTGCTAGTCGCTAGACTTAATCGGAAACCGGGCACGGGCCACAGCGTAACGCTCCACCATCAACCACGCGTGTACTCCGTATCTTGAAGCTTCTCAATCCATCCGCAGGATTCGGCGGCCAGATTTAACTACTCCATGGGCTCCAGCCTGAATCTGCCTAGTGCATTGATGAAACGAAGTCATTCGCCACTTTTCTTCTGATCAACGTGAACTGGTCAGGCGACTGATGCGCCTTGTCGTACTGCATCACGTCACAAACATGATCCCTCTTCTCTCTCCAAGGTTCTTTTTCCAAGGCACAATGCATGCCATTTGTTCGTGAGATGGGTAGTGGTCTAGCAGACTGCGCAGGAGTTGCATGCCAATGGTATGCCAATAGTCGGCACTGTAGACAGTAGTATTGTTACGACTAGCTGATAACTTGGCTTCATTATTCTCATGCTAGACGCTGCGTGATGCCTAGTCGGAGATGGACAGGATAGAATCATGATTGACGGGGACGAACTGGTGTTGACGCTGAAGTGTAAATGGTAGATAGGAAACGAAGTGCAGACGCCAACTGGGTCGTGTTTGGCAACAGCAGCATATTGTAGCAGGTATACCACCGATCACCTAGCCTAGCTTGCGCCAGCATCTGATCTCTATGTTCAGGCACGGTCCGTTCGTCGTTCCCACCATCTTTTCGAATAACGCAACTGTTCCCTCTTTCTTCCTCTTTTTCCGCACACGTACAACCACTGAGACGACGAATCCATCAATACCGCGCGTGCTGCGGTCGCTGCCATCGAAGTCTCATTGGTTTCCGGAACCTGGTGTTCCTCGTCTTCTCCTGGTGCACTCGGAAGCACGCTGCGAGCCCGATTGTCCACTCGCTCGCCTTCGTCCTCTTGCCACCTTTCGCATTCAAAACTGTTGGTGTTGGGCCAACAGCACCAGACTCCACCCCAATCTGCTGCTGACTGACACCCATCCGCCGACTTTCGCTCAATCGCCCTGTTGCATACACGCATTTTTCAAAGGCTGCAGAGAGCGCTGCGGCGTGTTGTAAGTTTCGTGTTCCCCCTGCCATGGACGCCAACGATGCATCCTCGCCCGGCAGCCTGAGCTCGCCCCCGCATTCGCCAGAGCAAGGCACGCCAACCTCCACCGTCCGCGCATCGACAGGTGGAGTTGTTGTTGGAGGAGCCACCACCCCTGGACCCGGAAACGCGACCTCGTCACCCGCACCACGAGGGCTCACGGCGTCTGGCCAGCCACGTAAGAAGCCCGGCCCGAAGCCGAAGCAAAAAGAGGCCAATGCAGCGGAGCCAGAGAAGAAGCCCAGGAAAGCCCGCAAGCTCGCGGAACCCAAGGATGCAAGTGCCCCGCCGGTGCAGCGCAAGAGGCGGACCAAAGCATCGTTGGATGCACAGGCTACGCCAGCACCAGATGCCGTTGACGAAAAGCCGCCTGTGCAGCAACCGCTTGTGCAGCAATCGCCCGCACCGCAAACAACGCAAACAACACCCAGCGAACCCGTCTCCACGCCCCAACCAGACCAGAAGCCCGTTGTCGCGCAGCCGCCGCGTGTCTTGAGCAACCCGGAGCCCACGCTCCACAGCAACCCAACCCTTTCTCACGTCAGTGTCGCGCCGTCCACACCACGGCCGTCGAGCTCAGGGCAGCGCTACGATCCCATCAGAGGCGGTCTGTTCGAGTCAAAACCGCAGGCACCCGCCAGTGCACCGCCGCCAGTCTCACCACCACTCAACCGTGCAAGTGCCTCTCCATCAATAACAAGTCTGATCGACCCACCATCCGCCAGTAATTCTTTCTATTCGCACCCTGTCAAGCTCCAGCAACAGCCCTCTGTTACTTCTGCCCCGGTGTCTCCTGCCGGCTTTGCCGCGCGCCCTGCCTCGGTCCTTCCCTCACAGGAATTACCACCCCAGTCACACCAGCAACCGCAACCCCAGCCACCCCAGGTCTATTCTGCCCCAGCAGCACCGTCACCCGTTCCCATGGAGATCGATTCGGAGCCGAGCAAGCCCGCGTTTGTGCCCATGACCAAGACAAACTCTACAAACTCAGGAACCCCGTCAAATACAAACGCGCCGACGCCGCCAACCAAGCCTGCTCGCCAAAAAGAAGCCCCACCGCCTCTGCCTACTGGTAGTGGCCTTCTCTCTGGGACGCCATTTGGGCCTATCGCCAGCGCCAATGGTTCCACGGAAGCGCAAGGCGCCAATATTTGGCTAACGTTCGATTTGAAGGGGCGCGACAACGTCACCATCAACTTTGCCCAAGAAGTAGAGAAGAAGTACGGCTTCGCTGCCCTGCACCCACGCATTGCTGCACGCCGTGAGCGACAACGACAGATCACTGCAGCTAGTGCTGCTCTGGAGCGGGCCCAAGGTGGCGGCGCATCGAACGATGATATGTCAGTAGATTTGTCTGAGAACGAGAGCAATGTCGAGATGGGCGGCATGGAGGATGAGACATCTGCGCGCGAGAACGGTGGTAAGAAGCGGAGGAAGCGGAAGCAAGAAGATTACGACAAGGAGGACGACTTCATCGATGATACCGAGCTAGCGTGGGAGCAACAAGCGCTCATGGCCAAAGACGGCTTCTTCGTCTACAACGGACCCCTTGTGCCTGAAGAACAGCCAGCCGTTGAGAGGTAAGCACCGCACTGACTGTTGAGTATCCGTCGACCACTAACAAATATGCAGGGCCGATGGCACCGTTCGACGTGGACGTGGACGTGGACGGGGCGGTACAGCGCGCGGCGATGCGACAGGAAAAGGCCGGGGACGTGGAGGTGGACCTGGCTCTCGTGGTGGTTCTACAGTCCGCAAACCCCGTGTGACCAAGGCTGACCGTGCAATGATGGAGCAGGAGAAGAAAGAGCGTGAGACCCTAGCCGCAAACATTGCAGCGAAACAGCCAGTACAGGCCTATGCTGGCCAAGCCGGTGCAGCGTAGAGCTTCCTATCTAGTCGTTTGTCTGCCCCAGGAGTTTGTCGGTTCCTATCTTCTGGCTGTTGCTTTCACCGGTTGTTCCAATTCTGGATTCTCAGGTCATGTTTCATTATAGACGTCTGTACAATACCCAAGCTAGAAGAGCAGGAGCCCATTTTCCCACGCAACCTAGACGCGTGTGTGGCGCGTAGGTAACCGGTGTTTGCGCATACATGCCTTGTCGGCAAGGCTTTATTTCTCTAGCTCGACGCCTTGGAGTGCAATATCATTTTTTAGCACACTGTTCGTCTAGCAGTATGTCATAACTAGCAGGAACAAGCCAAGGTGAAAGCTAACCCGTCGATCCGCCGCTATCGCCGCAGACTCACCGCAGCCACATGGGCACAATGACAACAAGCCTTGACGCTTTCTCTGTTCCTCTTATTCGACCACACTCCTTCCCTAGCCTCAACTCCAGAACGTCGAAAAGGGCCCTCCGATGGCGACAAGCCGTGCGATGGACATCAGCGAGCGGTCGATGAAATTCTACAATGGCACGTACTCGCTGGTAGCGGATGGTTTTACCGATGAAGATGGAGGTGAGTGAGTGCGCAAACGTTTCAGTACAAGTAAGTACTCGTTGTTGCTGTATGTATACTGAATGATGCAGTGTATCGCGCTTTTGATTGCTATGATCCTGCCGCTCGCGCGCCAACTCCGTTGCCGTCGGGACTCGGCGGTGATTTGGGGGATGGCGAAGGGTCTGCATATCGGCTTCGCGATCAGTTTGGTACAAGGTCTACTGGACTGGGTGACGAGCACGATGGATTCTGGTTCGCATCGAGCTCCGCCAATGGTCCATCGATCATGGTCCCGCGGGAGAAGCTGCTCCGTGGCTACAAGGACAGAGACCACCTGCTCGGCAAGCTAGAGGGCATACAGCTCGCGAGTCGGCGGATGGGCACCGAGCTCAGTCAAGCGGAGTGCTACAAGCTTTGTGGCATACCGCTTTCTGAAGAGATGCAACGCACTCCGACAAAGCTAGAAGGCAGCGAGGAGACTAGGCCGAACGTGGCAGGCAAGGTAAAGACAGACGAGGAAGCTTCTCCGCTATCAGACTGCCCGTCAAACATCTCGGACTGGGAAGAGAGCAATGAGGTATGTTCAGAGGGTGCATGCAAAGATGGAAGTTTTTTTATACGCTAATTGCTATGGTAGGCCAAGACCAGCATGAAGAACAAGACGCCTGTAATGCCAAAACAACAGGCGGCCAACGACCAAACCCCGACAAAGCGCTCGACACGAGGCATTGCGCAGAAAGTTCCCAAGGGTAAGAAGAAATCTGGCCCGCGTGTCCGTGAGGTTCAGATTCCGCCGGAGAGAGTTAGCTCAAGGAGGCGGGCTGTTCGCTAGGAGATTGGACATGGTGGCGAGAAGGGGACTTGTAGTCTCTTGGAGTTGGCGTTATGGCATGGGAAGGGGAGATGCACGCCAATGAACAATTCACGATGGACCACTCCGGCCAGCTGTGGACATGCATTCCCTAGATAACTGTCTGCACAATCTGGCCTTGCATAGTCGGCTGTGCTCCTGCGAGAGCGAGGATAACGCAAGCAAACGCCTCGTGATGCCTATTTTACATGACTTCTTTTACATTTGACTCTGTGAAAGCGCTACTTCCACCGGATCTTCATCTTCCACTGGTCGACCTTGGACTGCCACCAGGTCTTGTGAGGCGCACGTTCGATTTCCTCCAGCAGGCGGGTGTAGTGCTCGGGCGCAGAGGCGGGCTTGAAGACTGCGGGCGAGAGGGTGTATTTGTTGGTGTAGCGGTTCTCCAGCAGCGAGAAGAGGGCGTTTACTTGGGCGTGCTCGAGCGCGGGGTCTCGAGGCTCGGCTGGTGCGGGTGCCTGGACGAGCGGCGGCTGTTTCTTGGGCGGGGGAGGCGAGGGCTCGAGGGGCTTGACGCCATGGGCCTGGGCGCGGTACTCGATGGCGCGCGTAAAGGGCTGGGTGGGGCGCAGGGCGTCTTTCGGCCACAGGGCGAGCAGACGGGCGTACTGCTTTGCTATCTGGCCACGGTGAGCTTGGAGGGGCTTGGGGGAAGGTCGACTGTGGACTGACTGGGCTGGCCATGGTGGTGAGGTGTCGCAGCGTCGGTTCCGATCATGGCCTGACGTCTCGCTTGGGCGTGGCTGAGCTGCCGCCCGCATCCCTGTAGACGTGCAGCGGGCCAAGGAGAGCCAGATGGTGCGACGCTTGACGCTTCCCTGCCGCCTGCACTGCACTCACGGCACTGCACCGCACTGCACCTCGTCGCCCTTCACTGCTCGCCCCAGGCCCTACTCCGCTCCTTCACCGCGCACCGTCGTCTCCGCCAGACCTCACCAGCAGACCTCCACAAGCGAAATACAAACGCACACGCACACGCACACGCACACCCGACGCCGCCAGACATGCCCTCCCAAGGCTACGAACGGGTGCGTTGCCGCAGCCTCCACTTTGCGCCGCGAGACTAACGGTGACGAACAGGTAGCCGGCACCGATGAGGACGACGCCCCCGCAGCGTCGCTCGGAGCCCAGCAGCAGTGGCCGCCCGCTTCGCCACCCCCGTCCTTCCACTCGCGCACATGCTCACCGAACGGCGGCGCATCACGGCGGCTGCTCTCGGACGACCCCATCGCAGACGAAGAGGACCGCACGCTTGCCGACACCTTCGACTCGGACGACGACGACGCCGACGATGATGGCGGTCGCGACGATCGGCAACGGCTAATGCGGGGCGACCCACACTCGGAAGACGAGCCCACTGCGCCCGGCTTGATCAGAAGAGTCACACACTTACCCGTCTTCAACACTCAAACACCAAGCAGCGGGCGCGTCTACGGCGGAGGCAATGGCGGTGTTTGGGCCAACCTGAGCGCGAAGCCCACGCCGGGGCAAGATGCTGAGGAGAAGCCTCCCGTGCGTACCTGCGCACACCCCAACATGACACCCAAGTACTGACGTCGGGTAGACATACGAACAAGCCGCGGCCGACGCAACACCGCCTTACTGGGAAACCACCATCCTCACACACGGCACTTTCGGTGACGAAGTCTTTGTGGAAGGCCTCCCCGTCGGTTCGCTCTTCAGCTTCATATGGAACGCCATGATATCCATGTCCTTCCAGCTCGTCGGATTTCTTCTCACATACCTTCTGCACACCACACACGCCGCCAAGAACGGATCCCGTGCTGGTCTCGGTATCACGCTCGTGCAATTTGGCTTCGGCTTCCGCTCGGCTGTTCTCAATCCAGGCAGCAGCAGCAGCAACGACACACCTGGCTCAGGCTTCGACGGCGGTGTGCCAAACGAGCCCAATTCGCACGACTTCGACCCCGACACCGTGGGCAGCCCAGGTTCGGGCGGCAGCGACATGACGCCTGCTGCGAGCGCGGTCACAGGCAGCGACTGGATCGCTTACGGGCTGATGATTGTCGGTTGGTTCATCCTGATCAAGAGCGTGTCAGACTTTATTCGCGCACGGCGGCATGAACAACTTGTTTTGCAATCTCCTGATCGAGGGCTGGGAGTCGCCGTGGTGGCCGAGGGCGAGAGTCCCGAGAGGAGTGTATAGCCGCGTGCCTGCTTTCAAGCCGTGTTGGCCCTTCTATCTGTAGCGTACTTTTGAAGTCACTTGGGTTTGATCATTCGGCGTTCCCTGGCCGACGCTGTCGCAAACACGTCTCATTTATCATTTATCTTTTTTTGACTCCTTTACACCAAAGAGACGGACTTCAGGCTCATCGTGTGCATCATCGTGGCATACAATTTCCCTGCACATAACCACACGAACTTCCTTTGCTGTACACATACATGTATGTATATCTGTTAGCTTTGGAGCCATTTTGAAAACCCAGCCAATACCCCAACTTTTCTCCTCACTCGTACGCGCAAATCATCCTTTGTTCTTCTCAACTGAATTGCGAATGACCAAAGTCACGAGAAAGTATAAACGACGCGCTTCCCTCGAAGAATACACAACTTGACCGTCTGCTTTGGTGCATTCGCGCAAAGACTAAGACGTGCGGATCTACCTCGCTAGGTTGGCACGGCTTGCTAGCGACCTTGCCATGACTTTTGTTGTGTCTTTTACAGACTTTTGTTGTATCTTTTACAGACTTTTGTTGTATCTTTTACAGACTTTTGTTGTATCTTTTACAGACTTTTGTTGTATCTTTTACAGACTGTACTACTGCTTTGATGCGTGCTGCATGCTGAGGTGCGGAGACGGGCGCGGCATCGTTTGGGGAAGAGGCACTGCGTCACTAGAAGGTGGTGGTGTTGAAGGTGTCCCGCGAAAGAATTGGTAGGGGCTGCATGTACGTACGTATGGCATTAGCCTGCCGCGGGGCCGACGTGCAATCAAAGGATACGACTAGGGTACTCCTCACAGAGGGAACGGCCTTGGCAACCTTGGTCCAGACAAGGCAGAATCCACCAAAGGAGAGGCATCGTCGCACAGGCTCAAGGCGTCAGAGGCTATTTGCAGCCGGTTTGTCCTGGGCTGCCGAATACAGCTCCAGGCTGTGACTGGGTCGGATCGCAAAGGGCAAGCGAAGAAAAGAAGTGGTCAGCAGGCCGAGGGGAGCTACATGTGGGATGTCGCGCCAAGCAGTGCGCAAAGTACACGTGAAGGTCGAAGTGGGAGGAATGAACAGCGACCAAACACAAGCTGTTCCTCTCTGTACGTACAAAAACTCCTTTCTTGAAATGTGAAAGCGAAGACCTTGGTTAGACTGCGAGGAGTCTGGGTATGGGAAATGATATTACGACGTGGCTGTGTCGCAGCAAGCCGAGACGGCTCCGGCAAGCCTTGGGTCTGACATCCGCCAGAAGCCGTATCGACTCCTGCAAACGTGACCACCTCATCATGACCTTGTACAAGTACCCCAGGTAATTCTGTCTGGGCTACTGTCATCTCCACTGCTCCTGGGCGTGAGATCTCAAAGATAATAACTCGGCGAACGGCAGTGCGATGGGCATTTACTCTAGCGATGCAGAGCAATCGTGGAACAATGTGTGCCTGCGTATCATCCAACATGGACGACATGTTAGCGATTCATGCACAGGCGGAGGAGCGAAGCATACTCCTCGCCCTTTGCCATATTGTCTGGTCGGGCGGATTCAATAATGCCAATGCACCGCGCGCTTGGTGGCACGTCATGGACAACGACCAAGACATCAGATGGGTCCCCAGGCCACGACAACTCGGGACAGAAACCAAACAACCTTGGAAATTGTATAAGATATGCGCCGCGCCACGTTCCTTTACCATGTATACCACTACCAGACGAAATGGGGTCAAAATGCAGACTTGCTTTGTGTGGCTTTGCTGCAAGCACGATATACGCACAGAGTGTGAGCAATGACATTCCTGCTGACCAGACACTGACCGTCGTCTTTGGCGATGGCGTGAGGGAGATACACGCGCCCGGCGCCCAGCTACATCCAGGCTGTACGTACACGGCACCCGCAACGAATCTCCTCCCCCCCAGCTGACAACCACAGACCTGGACAGCGCACCCAACATCAGTACCCCCGCCTGGCCATCGTCCACCGACCCAGGACTCCTCCTCATGCTCGACCTCGACGCCCCCTACCAAAACACACGCGTATCTTCTTTGCACTGGCTAGTCACAGGCGTGCACCCAGCCTCTTCGCCGACCCCCCCAAACCCGGCCCCACTCACCCTCCCCCCGCCACTCGTCGCCTACCAACCTCCCCAACCCCCCATCGGCGACATGGCACATACCTACGCTTTGTACCTCATCGCCCCTGTCCCGCCTTCCCTCGCCCTCCCCGCCTCCCTCGCCACGAACCGCACTCCCTTCGACCTCGCGCAGTTCCTGCTCGACGCGCGGCTGCAAAATACCGTCGTCGCGCGCAATCACTTCAGGGTGCGGAATCTAAAGGGTACGCCCACCGCGGCGTTTCCGGCGCCCAGGGCGAGCGAAACAGCGCCCTTGGTGAGCGGGGGGGTTGCGGGGTTTACTACGGCGATGCCGACGGCGGGGTCGAGTGCGACGTTTGAAGGGTGTGCGGGGACGATGGGGGCGGAGGGGAGAGGGGCGTTGGCGTCTTTGGCGGCTGTGATGATCGGGTGCTTGGTGTTTGTGTTGGAGTGATTGAGATGTTGTGCTGATTGGACGAGGCTTTTTGGTCGGCCCGAAAGCTCCGCTCGGCTCGTGGGGCGGCACGGGCGGGTACTTGTGTGTGTCTGGATCAGTTCATCCGTCGTCCTTGCGCCTCGTGCAATCTGTATTCGAGAATATACTCGATCGACTCGGAGCTGTTGGCGGCGGAGGTGGTGCGACTTGCACGTCGCCGTTGCTGGAAGCGTGAGTGTGAGTTTTCGCGCCGAGAGATGGCGTTGGACATGGGAAAAGAAGATTATTTCGAGGCTCTGGTCACTTTCTCGCATACGCGCGCACCACATCTGCCTCACAATGCACTTCTGGTGAGGTATTTCCGAGACTGCATGTCGGAAAGGTTCCGTGATCTATTACTTTTGCCCGCACCTATCGATTATGACGAGCCAAGCGAAAAAAAATCTTCCCATCTATACATTCCCTGACCTTGCAATCATGTCATCTCGTGCCGGACCGACACCAATCCACTTGACCTTGACATGGATGAAATTCTCAATGAACTCGATGTACTTGCGCGCAGCGAGGGGAAGGTCCATGTAGCTCTTCGCACCAGTCGTGGGCTTCTTCCATCCTGGCAGTGTCTCGTACGTTACTTCTACCTGCGCTAGCATGTCGGGATTGGAGGGGAAGCCTTGGAGCCGCTGACCATTCAGCGAATAGGCCGTGGCGATTTTGAGCTCCTCAAAGTCGTCGAGGACGTCCAGCTTGGTGAGGTTGATGGAAGTGTAGTCATTGCAGGCATGCGAGTGCTTGACGACAACAAGATCCAACCAGCCGCAGCGCCGCTTGCGGCCAGTGGTGACGCCGACCTCGTGGCCGACTGACTGCAGCTTCTCGCCGAACTCGTTGAGCTGCTCCGTGGGGAAGGGGCCGGAGCCGACTCGGGTGGTGTATGCTTTGACAACGCCAATGACTTCCTTCAGTGACCGCCAGCCCAATGTGAGGCCTGTGAGAACACCGCCGAGGCCGGTGTTGGACGATGTGACAAAGGGATAGGTTCCGTGGTCAATGTCGAGCATGAGCGCGTTTGCGCCCTCGACCAGTATTTTTGCCTTCTTGTCCTTTGCCGAGGCGAGCAGCGGTATTTGATCGACGACGTACGGGGCCAGTTTCTCGCGGAGTTCCTGTGGCACTTGTCAGTCCCAGGGTGTCACAAACATGGCCGACTCGCCCACCTTGTATCTCTCCACCTCGGCCTTGGCATCGTACTCGAGCAAATCGCCAAAGCGCTTCTGGAAGCCCTCGGCCAGCCTGTTGAGCTTGTGCTCGAAGACTTCCTCGTCGAAGAGGTCGCACATGCGCAGACCGCTGCGGGTCATCTTGGTGCTGTAGGTTGGGCCGATGCCCTTCTTGGTGGTGCCTGGAAACAGTCAGCCGTTGGTCAGATGCTCTCGGGGGGGGTGGGCCGGACCAATGGAGCCCTGGCCGAGCTCTACCTCCTCGAGGCCGTCGACCTGCTGGTGCACGTCAAAGACGACGTGCGCGCGGTCGGAGATGTAGATGCGGCCCTCGGTTTGGAGCCCATGCTTCTCCAGCGCCTCGAGCTCCTTGAAAAAGCTGGGCACGTGGACGACGCAGCCGCTGCCGATGACGTTGATGCAGTTGGGGTTGACGAGGCCCGAGGGCAGGATGTGGAAGTCGTACGTGACGCCGTTGGCGACGATGGTGTGGCCGGCATTGTTACCGCCCTGGGCACGGCAGCAGATCTGCGACTCGTGGGCGAGGATGTCGGCGAGCTTGCCCTTGCCTTCGTCGCCCCATTGGGCGCCGAGGACGACAGTGACGGACATGTTCGACGAGGCAAAGGGAGGGGCCGGGCGCAGCGGCCGGCGAGGTTTTAATGCGTAGCGCACTTGCTTGGCCGAGCAGAGCTTGTGAGTCGTCGAGAGAGAATGAGGAATCGAATTTGCCGACGGGTGTGTCGCAATGCCCGGCTACTCTCACTTGACGTGGCCCATGGACACTCGTTCTACGCGTTCAACATGGTAATCGTCTTCATTGATGCCTACATGCGATTGCTATGGTTGGTGCACCGAGGCGTGCTGAAGCTGCTGGTGCTGCCCCGCCATCATGGCAATCACATGACTCGCGCACGGCTCTTCGCTCTACAACCCAACAGCTGCACCACCAGCCAGCAGCGCAGTCGACAACCCCAGCCAGAAAGCGGTTCCTCCTACCGTGAACGGCTGCGCAGCTCCTGGGAACGGCAGTGGTGCACTGCTGTTCTGTGCTCCGCTCTGTGTCGGCCTCGCTGGTGGGTAGGTAGTTGTGGGCGTGCCGGTGAGGTTCTGCACGCGAATGTAGTTGGCCGCAAGCGCCGAGCCCTCAGCTATCCCAGCGTCCTGCAAAAACTGGCTGGTGTTGAAGCCGACCCTGTTCTGCGCCAGGTCCGCGTATTGCCCAGGGATCGAGAAGCTGGCGGGCTGAGCGAACATGATGAACGTGTAGCTGTGGGGCACATCTCCCACTGGAGGAGAGGGCTGTAGGTATGGGACTGGAGCCGACGAAATGAGAAGAGGCAACTCGCTCGACGAGTTGCCCGTTGCACGCGTGACGTTTGTGGCTAGCCAGTGGAGCAGTTGCACTCGGGTTCCATTACGTGGAACGTCCAAGTCGACCATAAGCAAGACTGCTGATCGAGGACCGTTTTCATCACCTGCCCATGTTCTGGCACTGATGCGCGGAGGCTGCGCCGTCTCTGCGACAGAGTCAGTCAGTCTCCTGGCTGCTTTGTTCTGCCAATTACAGCATGGAGATACGAACCGCCTCGAGGAATCAATTCTCCAGGCGGAGAAACCGTATTGTTGCCATACACAACGGTCAGCGGTGTTGAAGCGCTCACCGGGAAGCCTGGAGCTGCCTGCGCAATCGTCGTGGTGGCGAACGAAACAAGAACGCCGACGCTCAGGAAGCTTTTGCCGAACATGTTGTGTCTTGTCGTTGGAGTGAATTGGTCGATGTATTGACCCAAGTATAGACTTACAATCTTGTTATATACGTCCTTTACGCCTTGATAATCTACCCGCCGGCCGTCATGGGCCACCGACGTAGGCGTACCTGCATGCGTTAGTCCAGGTCCAGGCGGGCAGTCTTGAGTCTTGACGTCGTCCAAGCCGCTTCCAAGCCACCATAAACTAGCCTTCACCACAGCGAAAAAAAACTGACAGCCATGCGACATAGACGAGACTACTGATTTCGAGGGAATAGATTGGCAAGTTGGACTGCGCAGAGTGGTTACTTTCTGGGGTCGATGCAGTCGATTGATCCATTTCTATGCGTTCTAATAAGGTTGCGAAACAAATCCTACGCAGTCCCACATGGGGATGCGTAGTATCAAAAAAACCTAATTGTCCACACCTTCCCATAGTATAAACTCCGCTTAGTTTGTGGGAACGGGTATAGGCTAGAGATGCATGTTTAGATCAATTACAAACACTGTTCCGACCACGGCATAGCAACATTCCCCATACTGTATTGTCCGATCAAGGTATTCCCCTCCCAGCTCTAATCGCCTTCGCCGCCTCACTCTGCGCCCTATCCTCTGCATACCGCTGATAGATGGGCAGGTAGTGCTGGCGCTCACTCAGCGTTTCCCTCACACTCTTACGCTCTTCAACCGCCTTCAGCCACTTCCGCCACCTCTTCCATACTTCCTCGTCCTCGCCGCCTTCACCTTCTTGCGGAAGACCCGACCCACCTTTGAAGTGGTCAAACACCCACAGACGATTCGCCCAGGGCGCGATCACGATGTCGATAAGACTAAACTCTTTGCCCAGGAAGTACGGTCCTTCGGGGTCCATCTCTTTAGTGAATTCCTTGAGGTAGTTGAGAAACTCGTCCTGTTTCTCCTTCAAGCCGTCTTGACCTTGATGTTGCAAGAATCGATGGTACCCCGGAATGATACGGCTACCTACAAAGTCGGTCCATATGCGTGTACGAGCCCTATCATAAGGATCTTTCGGCAGAAGGTGCGGGGTCTTGTCGGGAAATGCTTCTTCAAGGAATTCACAGAGCACAGTACTCTCGTAAAGTGGCTTGTTCTGGTACTGGAGTGTCGGTACTAAGCCTCGGGGATTGAGATCTAGCAGCGACTTCGGTTTGTGGTATGGATTGACTTCGATGTATTGGTATTCGATGTTCTTTTCCTCTAGCGCGATCCATACACGCTGGACAAAAGGGCAGAACCAGCCAGAGTACAGCTTTAGCGGTTGTTCGGCTTCATGTGCCTATCTATATCAGTTCCAATGTTGGGAGATCAGTGATCGTAGACCTACCTTAGCAATCCTGGCTGCTGGCCCCGTTGCTTCTGGGTGCAGGTCAGCATCTGGGTGGTCTTTACCCATTTTGGCGTGTTATGCGAGAATTGTTGTGACAGAGGAGAGTATGAAAGGACGTTTTGAGGTTGTACTGCCTTGACGCTGCTGATATACTTCCATAACATCATTCAGCGATCTCATGACGACAGCGGGGTACCTAGCTCCCCACTTTCGCCTGTCAGAAGCCCTACATCTAACAGGGCCGTCTTAAAGCGTTCTCAATTGGTAGTCCCCACCATTTCTAGAGTTGTAAATAGCACTTTTCGTTTAAGGGTAATGAGCTTAGTATAACTGTCGCGAACGACGAGTACGGCGCAATATGATGGTCCACGTGGTACATCTCTACGCTGTTGGGTATTGTCGATCGAATGCCGTGGGAATCCACGGCGTTGATCGTTTCGAAACTAATCCAACATGCTTGTCCGGATCCTCCAGGACGGTGGTGTAATAATAAGCAGTTACTTATGCGCATATTCCGGGTTGCAACACCCATGCTTCCTGAGGAATTATGGTATACTAACTACCATCGATGCCCGCAAGGGGAACCTCCGGCAGCTAAGATGGGTAAATGTATGAGCGAATTTTAGTCAGTCACCAAGCAGCATGCTCTCGTAACATGAGGTACGGTATCTCCGGCTCTCAACACAGAATGGAAAGAGGACAAGACGGCAATCCGGAGTTTGCAAGAGCCGAAAAGACTACGGGAAGTTGGCGACAGCGAAGCTGTCAAGATTGGACCATGGTCAGGCGCTCTCACCGACTGTGGTAATAAATCCCCAGGAATCGACGATTGTAGCCGCGTTGCTTATGAGTCAGGAGTAATCAAGATGACAGGGTTGAAGGGCGATCCCCATCGACGCTGTTCGTGACATAGCTCCACCTACTCCGTACATACACATGTTTCGGGCACTGGAATCAGGCGGACCTCAGAGAATCGCATGCTTCACGGATTCGCATGCGTCGTCCCAAGCTGCGCAATTATGTCGGGCGCATCGCGTCATAATAGTTGTGGCTGTCAGGGTGAGGCGGCAGTCATGGTCATCCGTCAGCCGGAAGTGGCGGAAAGGCGATGATCAGGCGGTCTCCCGTGCTAGACGAGTATTTGGGCCAAGGCGCTAGCGTAAAGCTTGGTGAAGTGTAAAGCGAGTAAAAGATGACGTGAAGAACGGCAGTCACCAATGGGATGCCTCATGAGTCCGGAAGTGGGTGCATCACTCGGACAAAGCCTGGAGATAGTGAATAAAACATCCGTAGACATGACACGTAAAGTTGAAACTTGTGAAGTCTGGACCAGATGTTGTGCATGTACCGGCACAGGAGATCCGATAGCATGCGACGGGCACTCTCTTGGGCGCTCTTGCAACCTCATGGTGGCCGAGATGGATCGCGAAGCATACCGAAGCCGAGAAAACTGTGCGTGATACAATACATGGGTGGTTGCATGTTGCAGTAAAACCCCGCCTCGCCTCGCCTCAGCACTACTAGGCAGCCAGGTAGCGGAGAGCGAGTCGGGAATGAGGTGAGCACGACTCGCATTCATGACAAAGCCGTTGATTTTACAACCATCTTGCGAGTATGAGTTCGCGGCTGCATGGCAGGTTGGTGTGTGGCGGTTGACTGCGTGGCTGCCAAGCGTGCCCTACTCGGTGACAGGTGTATTGTGCAGGGAGAAAGAGAGGAGAAAGCTGGTAATACTAAGCTGCATCAATCTGACATGGGACCGGCGAAAATGCCCGCTCGCCGGGGGTCTCCACTTTCAACCTCTCGCGTCACCGAAAAAGTCGCGATGGCAGCAACATCGCGCTTGGGCTGACAAAGAGCTCGTGATGACAACCGGTAATCCTCAGGCTCCCGGACAGTTCCGGGATGTGATAAAGAGAGAACTGCCAACAACTTTGGCCATCCTCGCTCGCAGCTTCCTGCTTGACCTTAGCATTCTGTCCCTGCTCCCGGCGTTGCTTTGTCAAGCTCTCACTGATCTGACACACCTCATTACTTGCGCCGCGTCAACCGACCAGACGCCGCACGCCCAGTTATCCTTCAATCCATTCCACCTATTCTTACCCTGACACATGGCGAACCGCATAGCCTTCGCTATAGCCACGGCGGCGCTGCTGCTGCTAGAGCTCTCGCCTCAAGTAGCTGCGCATAGCGACGAGCATATAGACATGAGCGCGTCGCGACCACAATCAAAAGACCATGACCAGCCAGGAAGCTATTGGAGTTTTTCTGAGCATGTCACGCTCATGTACTTGCACATCGTGTTAGAGATTTTGGCGTGGGTAGTCGTCCTGCCAGTCGGTAAGCTTTTTCCAGTGCAATTATCAAGAATCAAATTAACGTTTGGCAGCCGTCATGCTGAGCATCGCGCGGTCGCACTATGTTCTACCATCGCAGCTGGTCTTTCTGAGCATCAATGCTTTCGCCCTCGTTCTCGGGCTGATTTACAACCAAAAGACCCCGGACCTGTATGAGAACAACTCACACGGCAAGACAGGATGGACCATTACCTTGATCGCGAGTGCTTGGGTCTTTATGGCCTTTGTGCAAAGGTGTATTGGAACAAGTCAATTCCAATCATCGCACGAAAGTAATGAGCCTCAAATGACCTTTGCGAACATAGCACGGTACCAACGAGTACACGACGAGCTGCCAGACGAGTCGCGGTACTCCAACGACTCTGGACAAGGTACGGAGCGAAATTCCACCTCGCTGTTTGGTCACTCGCGGTCGCCTAGCGTGGAATCCGAGGAGCAACAATTTATCAACCCAGCTCGCAGGTGTACACAAGATGATGACGACTCGTTCGACCATGCCTCAGAAAAGCGTGCCTTCCTGTCGAATGCTTCTTTAGACAACTTCTTTTCACGCCATGTTGCGCGCTTTGGTGTCGGCCGTACACTTCAAATCATCCGACTCTTTTACGTTGTGTTTGAGCGTACCCTTCTGATCCAGGGATTCGTCGCAATTGCCAATGGCACTGTCGTATATGGAGGTATCGGTAGGGGTGAGGCCGTCTTTAATGTGCTTGCGCACTACGTCAAGGGAGGCATATTCTTCCTTTACGGCTTCCTCACCTTGGGGAGATGGATGGGAGCATTCGCTGACTTCGGTTGGGCATGGAACGTGAAGCCACCGAAGGCGGTAGTGGGTCGTCGAAAAGCAGCATTACCCTCGGCAGAATTCACCGAGTCCTTCGTCATATGGCTGTATGGCGTTACCAATGTCTTCCTTGAGCACTTGGCTGCATGGGGTGATGCGTGGACGGCCCAGGACTTGGAACATGTTTCCATTTCCGTGCTGTTCTTTGGCGGAGGTCTGTTGGGAATGCTCATCGAGTCGACGAGAGTGCGGGACTTGCTGAACAACGGAGTTGTATCTTCCCAAGTACTGTCCAATTCGCACGACGAATCGTGGCAGCAGCCGCGCCAGTATCGCTTTTCGATGAACCCTCTACCTGCTCTGGTCATCCTGCTGCTCGGCAAGATGATGAGCTCCCACCACCAAGCCTCGATGCTGTCCACGATGATTCACAGTCAGTGGGGAGGAATGTTCGTTGGCTTTGCTCTGGCCCGCGGCCTTACTTACATTACGCTCTACATCTCCCCACCGACATCTTTCCTGCCATCGCGTCCGCCTACGGAGATCATCACTTCGTTCTGTCTTATCGCCGGCGGTATCACCTTCATGCTCAGCAACAAAGATACCGTGGCCGTGCTTGAAGAATACAACCTCGATGCCATGTTCACCTTTACCGTCACCATGGGGTTTACGGCTCTTCTCATGGCCTGGGCAACTTGCGTAATCGCCATCAAGGGTTGGGCGTCTCGCAACAAAGGTCGTGAACAAGGTGCGAAGAACCATGGTGAAGTATTGGCCTGATAGGTGATGAAGCTGACATTCTGTTACTTTGATGTGAAGAGTCGGAGTTTCGTTCGGCCTGGAGAATACTTTTTTTGTTCGGACCGGACCGGCGCATGCTTTAAATTGTGATACCACTGCGTTGATACCCCTACTTGGTCAGCCTGGATTGCTGGGTGTTACGACCTCACACCCCTAGAGACGAGTAATGATGTGGACAGTGACGATGCATGGAGCAGCGGTGCTGGAGCGGAAAGCATGAGGCGCATGCGAGACGGGTCCACTCCTTTGGAGGACGTTTGTTCGATAGATTCCATAATCAAAACCTACAATAACGACTTCGAAGGATGACGCATGACGCGCCTTCGTGCTGCAGATATACTCGTGGGTATCATATTAGTCGTGCTCTCCTCACATTCATGATCGTGCGCCACGGCCTCTTCCTGCGGACCCTCTCGCGATACCACTGCCACCTCTCGAGCCTCTTGTTGCCCCGCCACGCGTAGGGATGCCACCCCCTCTGCCTGCCCGCGGTATTCCACCTCTGCCTCTTCCAATCCCCGACGTTTTCGATGCTGGCGCGGGCGTCTGTGGTGTTTGAAACTTGGAGGACACTTTGCTGCTTGGTGGATTTTCGACAAAAGATGTGTCTGTGGTGAGGAAGGTTGCTTCCATGTCGTCTGGGCCCTGACTGCGGTTTAGGTTTGCGGATCCGAGATCGGGGTGGTTCTGGGGCCTTTTGAACGATTCCGCGATAGGTGCCTAGACATGCATTAGTCCCTGAGCGCCTCCTGCCAAAGCTCTCGTGCAACGGGTATTGACAATGCGCACCTCGGGAAAGTCGACGCAGAAAGCATTCATATTCATCCCGTAGAGAAACCCCGCGAAGCTCTCGGAGAAGCGCGCCAGGCTCTCGTGCATCAGTTGAAGCTGCATGAAGTTCTGCTCCAGATCTGCCATGGCGTCACTGAGCTCCGCGAACCCATCTTGGAGACCCTCGAGCGCGTTTCCGGACGATGCTGCGCCACGACCGCGTTGCACGCTGTCGCGTAATGAGCTGCGCGAAGAGGGACGCAGAGGCGTAGTCGGGCGGCTTCGCGGGGACTTGCTGCGCGTCTGCTGGCGGTGGGAAGGGGGATCGCCTACGCGCAGGTCAGTTAGGGCGGTGAATTGGAATGCTGTCCGAGGTCGGGGCATACGTGTGGGTGTTGTAGACGCCATGATTAGGGTCAAGAGTGAGTTCAGTGTCTGGAAGAAGAAGCTGAGCACTACTAGGAGTGTACGTTCGCGTCGAAGTCTATGCCATGCAGTGTGCAGTGTGTACGGAGTACTGCTACACACACTAAGCCCTATCCTCGGAGCTAGCCTTACTGAACTATGTCCCACGATTTCCATCTCGCTCGCCAGCTGTGAGTAACAACAAGGCTTCCTCTTTTGGATTCTCGCCAAAAGGGTCCTGTCCGTAGCAGTTTCGACGTGCCATAGCCTCCCCGCCTTATCCGAGAACATCGTCATTGCAGCTGCCGAAGCCGCCGCCTTACATGTTCCTCCGCCCGCAGCCGCTCAGAAAACTACTTTCACCCTCCACCCTCTTCGCGTGCAATCGTCTGCGACCAGGCAATCCTGCGCTGCAGTTCATATCTCACCCTGCGCAACCGAAACGGCGAAGTTTCGCCTGCAGAAGCTATTCTTCCACGTGGAAAGCTGCGCCGACATACTACAAGACTAGTAGCACAGGCTGGACGTTTGTCGTGGTTTTTGGCATAGCAGTCGGTGGGGCGTTACTTTTTCCCCTGGTACAGACCACGCCCAGAGCCCATCCAGTGCGACGCGACCCTGCGGTTCAATTTGACGTCACAGATCTTACCGACTCGTACCTCGTCATGGCGCCCAACACGCCGCCCGGCAGACCCGGCACGCTCACGCTCGAAGAAGAGAAGAAGCTGCGAGATCTCTGGGCGCTGACAATGAAGGTGTTCGGAGTGGACGCAACTGCGGAGGAAGTCAATGGCTCCGACGCAGCTTCTACAGCACCGACAGCAGCAAGCGACACAGCATCAGAGAAGGGCGGAAAGAAGGACAAGAAGAAGAGCCGACTGAACGTCTTTAGGCGGCACAAGGACGACAAGACGGCAGACTCCAAGTCTTCCGCTGCATCGGGCACCTCCACACCTTCCGACATCAGCTCATTATCAATATCGGCAGACGACGACAAGTTCGGTCAAACCGCTGAGTTCAAAGCCGCCATAGCGAATACACCACCGGAAGAACTGCGAAGAGCATTCTGGAGCATGGTCAAGCACGACCACCCTGACGCGCTACTTCTCCGGTTCCTGCGCGCCAGGAAATGGGACGTGGAGAAAGCGCTGATCATGATGATTTCGACGATGCACTGGAGACTGGACGGAATGCATGTTGATGACGACATTGTCAAGAACGGCGAATTGAGGGCCATGGAAGACACACAGGCAACGGATGCGAAGACGAAGAAGAACGCAGAAGACTTTTTGACTCAATTACGTATGGGCAAGAGTTACCTTCACGGAATCGACAATGAAGGCCGCCCAATGTGTTTTGTTCGCGCGCGACTGCACAGAGCGGGCGAGCAGACAGAGGAGAGTCTTGAACGTTTCACCGTGTACACGATCGAAACAGCCAGGATGCTTTTGAGGCCGCCGATCGACACAGCCGTAAGTGATGCGCCTTGTATCCATCTGAGGAGATGACTGACATGGAATGCTAGACCATTGTATTCGACATGACCGACTTCTCAATGGCCAACATGGACTACACTCCCGTAAAGTTCATGATCAAGTGCTTCGAAGCAAACTACCCTGAATCGCTCGGCACAGTACTAGTTTACAAAGCGCCATGGGTCTTCAACGCTGTCTGGAGCATAGTCCGCGGGTGGCTGGATCCCGTAGTAGCAGGAAAAGTGCACTTCGCCAAGAACATCGACGAGCTAGAAAAGTTCATACCCCGAACACAAGTTCCGAGTGAGCTCGGCGGAGAGGAGCAGTGGACATACGAGTACCCAGAACCAGTGGCAGGCGAAAACGAAAAAATGAACGACAGCGCCACGCGGGATACACTGGAGGGCGAGCGAGTGGATATCGTAAACAAGTATGAGCGCACGGTGCTGCAGTGGATACACGAGGGAGACAAAGGCTCGAGCCTCGAAGAGAAGCGGAAGGAACGGGATGCGGTGGCGGAAGAACTGAGGCATAATTACTGGACGCTCGATCCGTATGTTAGAGCGAGGACGTTGTATGATCGCATCGGTCTCCTCAGTAATGGCGGTCAGCTCGCGTTTTATTCGCAGGTGGTTCCTGCGGCTGCGAGGCTGTCGACGAGTGCAGATGATCTCGATTAGACAGCGCAAGAGACGGCAGTGTACATGTTGCAGACGTTTGGTATTACTAATAATGATGCGCCCACGGTTCGTAGACGGGACTCCCATGATGCATGCATTTTCTCTTGTCTGCATCGCGCGCTCGAGCTGAGTGAAAAGTAGTGTTTGTAAAGCGGCAAACAAGGATACGAGGACATTTCTCCGCAAAGAGAAGACACTGCCAACGCAATGCCAGGTGGATGTCGTACATTTGATGTTTACAAGGCTGCTCACACCGACGTTCACAGAAGCTCAAGGCTTTCATGGAGATGCCTAGAGGTCTCTCCCGCCCTTGACGCGGTGGTCTTCGCGGTTGTTCACGTCGTCAAGCTTCGTAGCCAACTCGTTTGAATTCGCAGTCTCGTCAAGACCTGTGCGTCTGGCATTCCCAGCAGCAGCAGTCTTCTTAGCTCTGTCGCCTTCATCTTCACTGCCTGGCATCACTAGATTCGTGGCGGGGCGGTAGGTTATGTGGCCTTGGACGGCGGCGGCGAGGCGTTGCTTTTGGCCGGCTTCGCCTGCTCGGCCCAGGACGCCGGCGACGACTTGCATGCAGCGGAGACTGAAAAAAAATCAACTTAGTATGGGCAAGGCATGGTTGTATCTGGTGCGGCTTACCTGTCGTCGTTGGCCGGAATGGGATATGTGACCCAAGTGGGGTCGGCGTTTGTGTCAATGACGCCAATAGTAGGAATGTTGTTCAGCGCACATTCATGCAGCAGGACGTAGTTCTCCAACGGGTTCAAACAGACGACCAGATCCGGGCGCAGCACGGGGCGATTGAACATCTGCTCTTCGAAGCCGGGCACTTCCTCATCCAGCTCGTTGACCACCTTGATGCGGCAGCGGCCCAGAATCTGCTGGCCATTGGTGATGCTGCCGGGGATCCAGCGCTCAAACAGATGATAGCCCTTGGCCAGCTCGGCGGCGCGAGCAACTGCCCTGTCCTGTCCGTCGCGGGTCCCGACGAAAAGCACCATGCCGCCTCGTCTGCACACTTCCTGCACCACCTTGGCAGCGCGCCGCAGATGTGCGGCGGTGACTTCCAGCGAGATGATGTGGATGCCCTGCCGGATGCCGTGGATGTAGCGTGCGTTTGCGGGGTTCCATATCGACGTAACGTGGCCCTGGTGCGATTCAGAGGCCAGCAGGAGCTCGAGGGTGACGTCTGCGGGGGACGGCGGGTGAGTCAGAAGCGTGTGCGGCTGGTAGTGCGGGTCAATCCGCGTGCCCAGCGTCTTGGTCAGCGTCTCTATTGCCGTGTCAATGTCTGCTGTGGGAGCCAGAGGGGCGAGGCAGCTAACCCTGTTGCTTGAAGATGTGGTATTGCTCGGCAACGTGGTCAGCGGCTGATGATGCAGTCCCATGCGTCTCGGGATCTACGGCGGGCACACGTTGGTCGCCGTGGGCACTGAGCTGTGCGTATATTGACTGCAGTTGCTTGAGCGAGTTGGCGGCGGAGGCGGCAATGGCCTCGGTGTCGGTCGCCAGACTGCGGACCTGGAGTCGTCGTCGAGGCGCCTTTGGTGCGAGGGCGCGCGAGGCCCAGATGGCTCGCCGGGTGATCATGGCCGTGCCGTGTCTGGCGTGTGCAAGCAGCGGTCGTCAGGGAGTTGAATGTTTCGACACGCCAAGCCACGCCACGCCAAGCCCGCAGCCCGCAGCCCGTGCACACTGCTACACCGCCACACCGCCACACCGCCACACCGCCAACGCTGCCACACTGCCTCCACGTGCGGCCGAGTGAATTGATGACGACGACACGCGGGGCCCCGGAAGCAGTCCTCACTCCATGCGCGTCTCTCAAACCCCATATGCCCATTCCGCAAATTCGATGCGCTGGCCTGCTCCAGGTCCATGTCCATGCACGTGTGGCGTCTCGCGCTCGCTCTCGGCCGCGAGTGAGGGTAGCGTCTGCCTTTGACCGTCGCCTGTTCTTAGCTCCCCAAGCCAAGCGTCTTCCCTTCACCGTCCGTCGCACTACCCACGGCACGCCAGGCCCCGACAGCCCCAAGACGCAGCACCAGCAGCGGGGCCTTGTTTGGCCTCTAGGGCCCCGCGCAGCCACTCTCCAACGCGCCTCGCTGCACCGTCCCGCATCTCCCTCGCCGCCCTGCAATGTGCCCGGCTACTGCCCGCCACGTCTGAGCCAGTCCCCCGTACGATCCCCCCCGCGACCTCGCTCGCCCCTGTCGCCGATGCCCCCGCCATGAATGGCAACGGCTATCCCTACCCGATGCGGTCCTTCCCGTCGAGTAGGCCGAACATGATGGACAACATCGAGGGCGGCATGAGTGCTATGGACGACATGAACCAGGGGCAGAGCCTGGACCAGGCGAGTCTCAGCAGCACCCTGTCCCCGGGCTTCTTCATTGACTGTGGCCAGATTGTGAGCCAGAACGACAAGGCCGAAAACATGCGCCGGCGGAGCATGCCCGTCTATGCCAACAACACCGGTCGCTCGCAGCCCGTGGAAATGTCGCCCGAGAGCAGGAAGCTGTCCATGCTGAATTTTGGAGACGCAGGCGGTGCCGACGACTACCAGTTCGACATGCAGGCAGCCGGCATGGAGGACATGATGCGCAACAATCCCATCTTCCCGCGGGCGCCTGCAGACATGCAGCACGCCTCAAATTCCGCAAACGACCTTGCCCTCAACACGCGCTTCCAGGACCAGAACTCGCCCTTTTCCACCATGGCCGCCCCGGGCTCTGCCTACGCCTCTCCGCTGCACCCCAATGCACAACTCGACCTGGACATGGGCTCCTTCTCCAACGGCATGTCCATGGCAATGGACATGGACGATTCAATGAACATGATGCCAAACGACATGAATCTATTTTCCAACAGTCAGTTCAACTCGCCCATGATGGACTCCCCGGCGAACCAAGAGTTTATTGGCCCCATGCCTGCCCCCGGGCATGATAAGAATATTTCTTCTTTGCAAGCACAGGACCACTTCAAGCGGCCTTCTTTGAGCAACACACCCGAGGCCCGCTCAGGTGCGTCGGGAATGCCCAGTCGCTCAAGCAGTCAGGACCAGAGTAGCATGCGCTCCAACTCGAGGCCCCACAGCGACAAGCGCTCATCTTCAAAAAGCACTCTTCCTACGCAAATGAGTCTGGCTTCGCTCAAGAAGCAGCAACCCATTTCATTTGATCCAGGACAGGGCCTCCCTAAAGGAAAATCGAACCAAATAGAGGACTTTAAACTTCCCTGGAATCCACCACCGGGCGGGTTCCCTTCGACGATGCATTCAAATCCTCACATGAAATCCCAGTTCAAAAATGCTTATTCTTCGACCGGATTCGACATGCTCGGAGTGCTGATGCGAGTGGCTACACGGCCAGATCCACAAATCGACATCGGCTCCGTGGATCTGTCCTGTGCCTTTGTGGTCTGCGACGCCGAGATGGATGACATTCCTATCGTCTACTGTTCAGAAAACTTTGAGCGTCTCACAGGGTACACGAGACATATGATTCTAGGCAGGAATTGCAGATTCTTGCAATCACCGGACGGGAAGGTCGAATCCGGCATCAAGCGCAAATATGTCGACGACGATTCCGTTCTGTATCTGAAAAACATGGTCAATACCCGAGCTGAAGCACAAATCAGTCTGATAAATTACCGTAGAGGCGGACAGCCTTTCATGAATCTACTTACGATGATCCCCATCGCATGGGAACCCGGCGGTCCCATGAAGTTCTTTGTAGGATTTCAAGTCGACTTGGTTGAGCAACCTGGGGCAATGACGAACAAGAATTCTGGTAAGCCGGGCTCAATGCCGTCTCGTCCCAGAAGATGCTAATGATTGCATATAGACGGCTCGTACAGAGTCAACTACCAACGAGGCATGTCGATGCCAAGCTACGTATTCAATGATGCACAAAAGCCCCAGCCGGAGCAAGGGCAGACCATTTCTAAAGACGAAGTATCCAACGTGCTTGCTACATACAGTGGATCAGGTGACTCGGAGATCACAAGACGTATATGGGACAAGGTTCTCTTGGAGAACACGGATGACGTCGTCCATGTCTTATCCCTCAAAGGGCTTTTCCTCTATCTCTCACCATCAAGCAGTCGGATCCTAGAATACGAACCTAGCGAATTAATTGGCACAGCGCTGTCATCAGTGTGCCATCCTAGCGACATTGTACCTGTCACACGGGAGCTCAAGGAGACAACCAATGGCGGATCGGTCAACGTTGTTTTCAGGATACGACGTAAGAAGAGCGGTTACATGTGGTTTGAGGGTCATGGCTCGCTACACACAGAGCAAGGCAAGGGCCGCAAGTGCATCATACTCGTCGGTCGCGAACGCCCGGTGTATACTTTGAGCAAAGCCATCGTACGTGAGTCGGGTGGCGTGGGGGATAACGAACTGTGGACGAAGATGTCGACCTCGGGCATGTTTTTGTTCGTCTCGTCCAATGTGCGACAACTGCTGGACAAGCAACCTGAAGATCTGGTCGGTACCAGCATTCAGACACTCATGCGCCAGGAATCCAAGATCAACTTCGGACGTATTCTCGAGCTTGCGAGGACTGGCAGGAAAGGCGAAGTGAAGCACGAAATGATCAACAAGCGGGGCCAAGTACTTCAGGCATTCACCACAATATATCCAGGCGATGCCATAGAGGGTCAGAAACCCACGTTTATCGTCGGGCAGACACGACTACTCAAATACTCAAGAAATAGCACCACCCATCGACCATCCATGTACGCGAACAAGGATCGACATTCTGCGGACTCGTCACATTCCCTAGCAACCCAGCGCGCAATGGACTCGCCATATCACGGGTCAATGGCAAGAGTATCGCTAACAGGGCACACCGGGTCCAATACCCCTCTCAGGTCATCCACAGAAATGCGTTTTGTTACCACGGAGCATTCTGCCGCAACTTACGCTGGGCACAATGGTCTACAGCTTGGACACCAGGACCAGAGTCTGGCCTCTGACGACAATGTGTTTGACGAACTAAAGACCACACGAAGCACAAGCTGGCAATACGAACTCCGGCAGATGGAGAAACGCAACCGATATCTAGCTGAAGAAGTGCAGACCTTGCTTGCTGCCAAAAAGAAAAGGAAGCGCAGGAAGGGTGCAGGTCAGATGCAGAAAGATTGCGCAAATTGTCATACGCGAACAACGCCCGAATGGCGCAGAGGCCCTTCAGGCAATCGTGATTTGTGCAACTCTTGCGGCTTACGTTGGGCTAAACAGGTACGTATCTTCCCAAGCCCAGAGGCGAAAACTGGTATGCTTCGATTAGTAGAACCCGCGCTGACTACTACGTCAACAGCAAGGTCGAGTGTCACCTCGAACATCTTCGGCAGCGAGCGACAAGAGTAAAAAGAGCGCATCGCCACGACAACACCAAAGTCATTCAAACCACCATTCGACTCTACCGAATACAATACCCGAGACTGGGCAGGGTTCGGCTATCCCATCAGCCATGGCTCCGTCCAGCAAGAGATCGCCCACTCAGGGCGGCTTAGGCGAGCCTCATTCAGCGAAAGCAGCGCGTGTCGAGGCCGCCGCGTCCCAAGGGTTTAATACCAGCTCCCAGCATCGACGAAGTAACTGAGCCAGAATCGTGATGCTGGCAGGCGAATCTAATATTTTCTCATCTTTTTGTGCACGTGGCCTGGCAGGTTGTCCAGCATGAACGATACCCCATGCATTTTTCCATTAGACATTTCGCATTACACGTTCGTTAGGTGAAACAAGGCTTGGGACTGTCCGAGGTCAATAGTGGTAAGAGGAAGGGCGCCTTTTTGTATACGCATTTTTCTATACACCCAGGGAGGCTTGAGCGGCCTGTGTTGTTTCCCGACGGCCCCAATTTCACCTCGGCTCGAGGAGAAGATCATTTGCTTCGGCAAGTGTGTAGGACAATTGCGAGTCGTGACAGGCATCAGCACGCCTCTTTCATGTATGTACAGAGTATGTTACTTCAACGAGCAGAAATCAGATGCTAGGACTGAATCTCGGACCCAAGCCTGTGCTCATCATTACGACAATATTTGTCCTGGGATCGCCCTGTGAATGTGATGGTGGCTAATGTGGCATGGCCTAACAATAGCATGCCAGGTAGGTGGTACGAAGACTGGTCCACATGGGCAAGGGGCGCAGGGCGCGTTGAGCCGCACCTTGATTCGACTGTGTAGGGATGCGGCGCTGTAGACGTTGCGTATACCCACTCCCACCAAGCTGACCGGAGGTTAGAATCCGTTGCAATTGATAGTTGTACATGGATCCCAGCAGGGATACGAGGAGCGTCGGGCCCGGGCGCGTTGGAGACTGGCACAGATTGCATGGAATGGGAGGTTCATGTGACCACAGTCAGCGGAACATGCTGCATGGGACGGCCACGTACACGACGAAATGTAAGAATGCAGACGATCAAGATCAGGTCACAGGTGCAGTGCTGCGCTTCATTAGCTCGTGAAGCCGGGATCATTGCATCGTTGGCCTAGCGCCCCCAGGGCAGGACTCAGGAGGACCCGGTCCGACATCGTCACCCGGCTGCCCAAGTCCAGACGCAACAGGATCGTCGCTCATTTCTTTCCTGCTGCTCGTCTCACACTCGCTACCAGGGCGCGCCTTCTCTTTACTGTTGCGATTGCGGTTGTTTTGATTGTTTTTTTTGGCGTCGTTGCATTTGGGCTACTTGCGCCGACTGTGACGACATTGAGGCTCGAATTGAGACGACCCTGGATTCAAGGGCGCGATACGCATAAGGGGGACGAGCAATCTACGCTTGCTGCGATTGCGATTGCGCCCTCGCCTGCAACTGCGACTGCGACTCGGCTTGCGGCACGGGAGACCAACGAAAGAGCCATGGATGAAAGCAGCAGAATCACCATCACTGTGTGCGGCGACGGCGGATGCGGTATGCGCGCGACATTGGGCTCGAGCTGATGCATGGAGCTGATGTGCGCCCAGGAAAGAGCTCAATCACATTGCGGCTGGTCAGAAGCCAGTGGACATCAGACTACGATCCGACAATAGGTGCGACTATATTTCGAATGCGCCCACATGGGACTCGTGGACTAACGCACCATCAGAGGATTCGTATTCCGTGTCGCGCACCATAGACGGCGTACCCTACTACCTTATGCTCACCGACACCGCGGGGCAAGAAGAATACCGCGGCCTCTGGGCAGCCTCCAATCTCAATTCGGACGCATTCCTCCTCGTATACGACATCACATCGCCGAACTCGCTCGATGCGCTCGACTACTTTATGGAGATGGTCGACATGGAGGAGGAGAACCGGATAGACAATGGGAGGACGCCACCTGTGAAGATTGTGGCTGGCAACAAATGCGACTTACAAGGGCAGCGACAGATTAAAGCAAAGGACGGCTTGGAGTGGGCGCGGCGGCGCAGGTGTGGCTTCATGGAGACCAGTGCACGAGAAATGGTGAACATCGAGGAGACTTTTGCGCGTACGTCAATAGACACACTACTTGGGAGTGAGGCTGAATCCATCTTGACAACATACTGACTGTCGTAGTGCTGGTTCGCCGCGTTGTAGAAGCTCGACGACAGGCTGCTGGTGATGCCGTGGCAAACGAACCACATCGCACCGCTGCGTTACCACCACCAAAAGCGAACAAGCCTTCTTCACCGACACCCAACGAGAAGCATGATGAGTCGGTGAAAGAAAGCTTCTGGAGTAAGCTAAGGTGCTGGTAGTGTTCCAGGCGCCCCATGCTGTCTGCTACATGAGCAGATTTGGACTACTTTTTGAAAGCCTCTAGTTGGCTTTACCATCATGCTTGCTTCCAAGCTTATGGGCTCACTTATATATAGTTAGAAGACTTCGGTCATGTCTGCGAAGACTGGTGCAGCATAGTTCTGCTGTTCATACTATTCATTTCGAAGATTGCGCCTAATGCGCATACTCCTGCAATCTCTTGAACACCAGACAACTCTGTCAATGTTAAGACACTGTTGAAGAACATCGGAAATTGATGCAATGCACACCATTCTGATTCTGAGGCATGCAACGCACTACCACACCTGCAGCTAGTGTCTGTGCGCACGCGAAGCACGCCATTGTTGGATTTCGTTTGCATCGTGAAATATTTACAACACCAAAGCGCAACCGATTTTATCTTGCCTTCTTTTTTTCGGGCTGGAATACAGCTGAGAGAGATTTGGACGCAGGTGATTGATTACCAATTTCATCTCACCATCGAGGCCTGCGTGCGCCGTCGACAAGTGACAGTAGTTACAAGCAAGCTATTGTGAGAGGGTCAAGATGTCTAAGGAGATCCATGAGTTAGAGGCTCCAGAGCAGGGCGGTGCGAACAGACTGTTCAAAGATCTATTCGCAGGTGCAGTGGGCGGAGTCGCGCAAGTCCTGATCGGCCAGCCATTCGACATCGTCAAGGTCCGATTACAAACGTCACAACAGTACTCTGGAGCCCTCGATGCGGCGACAAAAATCTACAAGAACGAAGGCGCCCTCGCATTCTACAAAGGAACACTGACGCCCCTAATCGGCATCGGTGCTTGCGTATCGGTCCAATTCGCCGGCTTCAACTACGCTCGCCGTGCCTTTGAAGCACAAAATGCCGCCAGATATGGCTCGCCACAACTATCCTATTCTCAATACTACGCAGCAGGAGCTTTTGCTGGAATCGCCAACACCGTTCTCTCGAGCCCAATCGAGCACATTCGCATTCGATTACAGACCCAGCCTCACGGCGCGAACCGTCTGTACAATGGACCCATTGACTGTGTGCGCAAACTGTCTGCCCACCAAGGCGTTCTCGCGGGCGTATATCGCGGCACAGCTGTGACATATTTACGAGAAGCCCAAGCCTACGGTGTCTGGTTTACTTCGTTCGAGTACCTCATGAACGCAGACGCGAAGCGAAATGCTATCGATCGCAAGGACATTTCGACGCTCAAGGTCGCCATGTACGGCGGACTGGCTGGTGAAATGCTGTGGCTCAGCAGTTACCCGTTCGATGTGGTGAAGAGCAAGATGCAGAGCGATGGGTTTGGAGAGGCGATGAAGTACAAGAGCATGCGGGATTGCTTTGCAAAGACATGGAGGGCCGAGGGTATGGGCGGGTTCTGGAGAGGAATTGGTCCCACTCTGCTTAGGGCGATGCCGGTCTCGGCAGGGACGTTTGCTACTGTTGAAGTCACTATGCGACTGATCAGCTAGGTGTCAGAGGTGTGTGACCAGCACTGGTGGGGGGTTTTTTTGGCAAAGTACGTGATGCTGATCGATATTCTTGCACAAATATCAAGATCTGGGCAAGTTGGGCCAGTACGTCAGAGAATTGTTCTCTCAGTCGAAATATCCTCGGCATATAGGTTAGGGGTCTAGAAAGTACGCGACTGTAATTCAAGTCGTCAGACATGGATTTTTGACAGGTCGGAGATCAACCACATCTTCAGAAAATACAACAGCAATCGCTCTCATCATCGAACAGGCGGCTGCAGCCTCTCAGCCTATCCAAGATTCTAACGCATTCACGATGTAAAATATGAAAACGGCGCGGCATCTTGTGTGTGAGGTCCACCAGTCGTATTCGTGGTGGCATGTCAACCGACCATAGGATGTACCTCAGTTAACCTGAAACCCCTTTGTTTTGATATGCTCTACATCCCTTACCTCTTAACTACACGCAACCTCGAACTAACTGTAACCTTCCTTGATGTTATCTAAATGAATTTATGATTCTTCTTTTTGTAAAGAAAAGAGAGAGGGGAACTGTATTTCACACCTGTTGGAACTACGGAGTACGTTTGAACTATGTTTCTTTCCCCTATGCCCCTTTGGGATACGCTACTCAAAATCATGTTAGCGCGCCCCTGCTTGGCGTGAAACTCCGCGTTCGGGAATGCATCATCGGAAGCTTGCATTGCTTTTGGGATCCTCATCTATCCTACCAACAGCCTCACATGTTCAGAACAACCTCAATTGCTGCTCTCTATGACGACAAAAACTTTCATTGTCGCAACTAAAACATAGGAGCTCGTGAGATACGCGCGCCACCGCCCCACTCTTTCGTGTGCGCTATCCTGCTCTTGGTGTCTAAAAGCTTGATCCTATCGAGTACACAACACGACACTCCAATCAATCTATTTATTCTAATCATACTTGTTCTTTACCATTTCTACACCCAAAAGCGGGACTTACATGTCTGGTCCAACCTCCAGCCCAAAATGGAGCAGTGGCAGCGCCGCGTACGGCACCTTTCCGCGACCTCGCCTCAGCTCCTATCAAAGCAATGCAAGCAATGGCAGCCATGACAGCATTGCTATACAGAGCAATAATGAAGAACCATCTCCAAAAAGAAGACCATCTCCATCTCGCAAGCCCTCGCGACACATAGAATTCAGGAAGTTTCTTAAGAGGCCACATCTGGAGGAGAGTCAACGCACGCTGAGCGATGCTTTGCGCGCAGCCAAGAGCAGAGAAGAGCAGGAGACCCTTCTACCAGATGACGAACATGCTGGAGCAGATGGATGCTTCAATGGAGCTGGCGAACCTACAGGACCTCGAGATTTGTTTGCGCCGTACCCTCATGCCCAATTGCAGGTTTACTACAACATCCATCGCATCCGCCGTCTCATCCTAGCTGTCATTGAAGATCCCTACACCACTGAGCAGCTCAGAGAGCCACGTATGAATGTTCTCATCGTCAAGCCACTGGTCGACCGCCTATACAGTGAAGACGACATCTCCATTGTGTACTGCTTGCTTGTAAACAGAATGCAATTTCTGCGAGAACAGCAATTCCAGCAGCATCACCAGACCGTCGATCTTACACGAGCAAATCTTTGCGAGCTTGTTGCCATGAAGGTGCTGCGCCGGCATGATGAAGAAAGCATCGGAAAGGCGGGGTTGTTGCTTCTAGCTCAGATTCTGGTGGCACCGTTCCAGCCCTTTCAAGGCGCGCCTGAAGATCGCTGTCCGGACAGGCACATGTCAGAGTTCAGGCAGATCAATACGAATTACCAACAACAAGGCGACTACGAAGGCAAATTGACAGCGTTAGAGGTCGCCATTGTGTCCGAGAGCAAGGTGCTTTTGAGCAGCTCCGCAAGCCAAAAAGTCATCGACGCCGTTTACCGTGGACGCATTGTCTACACGCCTACGACGTTCATTGACATCATTCCGGACCATTACAAACATAAGCCGATATCGTTGTACGATCCTCGCAAAGCACCACTCTTGAATCAATATCGCCTCATGGTACCTCGCACGCGTAACATGATTGAGGTGGTGCAATTTATCATACTCCTGGCCTTGTACTGCTGGTGTATGACTACCCGACAAGACCACTATCTTACGACGGCTGAGATCTTCTTCATGCTGTACGGTGCCGGTTGGGTCCTGGACGAGCTTGCATCGTGTCTCGAGCACGGGTGGGAAGTACACACACAAGAACTGTGGGCGTTTCTCGACGTCACTTTTTCGGGTATCTTCATCGTGTACCTCACCATGCGTATTCATGGCTGGTTGATTAGCAATGAAGAAAACGGTAGGCAAGCACTCGACGTTCTCGCAGTAGCCTCACCAATACTCTTTCCGCGGATTGCATTCAATCTCATGCCGGAGAACATGCTCTTCATCGCATTACGGGCGATGGTCAAGGAGTTCACGGCTCTCAGTCTGATCGCGTTCTGGTGCTTCGGTGGCTTCTTGCTTGCGCTCAAATGGCTTAGCATCAGCAATCCTGATGTTGGTTGGGAAGAATCTCACAGCATCATCACCATCTCCAAATGGATGCTGTGGATCTGGTTCGGACTCGACGGCACTGGCATCGACAAAGCGCCTGGCTTCCATCAAATCCTCGGTCCAACCTTGATGGTTATCTACGCTTTCCTCGGCAACACGCTCTTCCTCACAGTCCTAGTGTCGATATTGAGCAATACATTTTCGAAGATAGCTGCCGATGCCACCGCGGAGATTCAGTTCCGTCGCGCAGTACTCACCTTTGAAGGCGTCAAATCCGACTCTTTGTTTGCTTACCGCCCGCCCTTCAACCTACTTGCCTTTGTTGTCCTGCTACCGCTCAAGTTTCTCTTGTCACCGCGATGGTTTCACAAAATCAACATCACAGCGGTCCGTATCCTCAACGCGCCTATACTTCTTGCCATTGCTTATCACGAGCGCCGGGCATTGTGGAAACCGTCACGCCGTCACTCAATCAGCGGACCGGGGCCCTCGAAGCGTTCATCATGGTTGTTCGATAGCAGTTTCTGGAAGTGGACCAAGATGAGTCCGCACGCAGATCTGCAAGCTGTGTTTGACGATGAGCCACCGCAAGACGTGGTGCAGCGCATCGAGGAGGAGGACGATCTCGAGGACGCAATTCTAGAGAATAGCTTTGCAGCTATTAACGCAAACGGCGACAGAAGAAGCATAAGTCCGGGAAGTGCAATGACGAGGAGGCGCAGATTAAGTAGTGTGTGGCCGGGTCCCGCGAGTTAGGGCGTTCGCGCGCAGTGTCCAGCCGTGCGAGCGTGAGCACGTCGGATAGATAGATTGCTTTGACTTTCCTCGGCATAAATTGAGGACTTCAATAACGTCTTCTTCGCGGTGATAGTACCTGTAGAACGTGCTCCGATCAATGATCTGCATGATGTGACTGTATGTACGGGCATACGCTCAAGGACCTCGAGTTCTGTTGTGACATCCGCTATTCCAGAATGCAAACATCAGGATCAGACAGAGCACAAAGATCTGATGGGGTAATCATTATAATGTCTTCGAGGCAGCCAGCCAGATATTAATCTTGTGGGGTAATCTACCAGAGATTTCATGGTGCAAAACCCCATAGATAACGGACATGGATACTTCGTAAGGACGAAGCGTCTCATGCTACTCCGCACTTTCTATCTCCGCCCCGCTTTCTCCTGCGCGGCCGCTTCAAAACGCCACATCTGAGAACGACTGCAGCGAGGCCGACTACCAACGCCGAAGATTGTGTGTGATTGGCGCGTCACGAAAAAAAAACAGAGAACCACGAGCCTTGAACGGATTTTTTAAGTGGATTGATAGAAGGCCTAAGAAGACTTTAGGCGCGCAGCCTGTAAAGAGAATAAAGGCCGCGCAGTCCTCTGCATAGAAGCTTCCTCGGGATTATCATCAATCATTGTCATCATAGCACCCGAAATGGCTCATAAAGCACCAGGTGGAGATTATCCTCTCTCGTCAAAGACTGCCATTGCTTCGCAGTATGTTGGTCAACGCTTACAAGACCTTCCCACCCCGGCGATTGTCCTGGACCGGTCAAAGATCAAGAGGAATTGCGCGGTCATGTTGCAAGTATGCAAGAAGCTGGAAGTTGGGTTCAGAGCGCACGTAAAGAGTCACAAGACAATTGAACTTGCTTCCCTTCAGGTCGGCGAAACAGGGCCAGCGAATTTCATTGTGAGCACGTTGATCGAGGCTGAGCACCTTGCCGATTTTGTCCTGCGTTGGCAAGAAAGCGGAAGGGAAGCAAGCGTAGGTCACTCAACATGGGTTAAAGAATTCATGTGGCATGGCTGACAGAAGATTGCAGATTCTATACGGCATACCAGTTCCCCAGTCAGCTATTCCACGCCTCATCAGCCTCACCCACAAACTCTCGCCTCGCACGCTCAATGTGATTGTCGATAACCTGGAAGCCTTCACTAAACTCCAGACCGCATTCAGTACTGCCGCTGATGAAATCGGCGTCTTCATAAAAATAGACACGGGCTACCACCGCGCTGGCATAACGACTTCTTCAGCAAACTTCGCCAAACTCGTCGAGGCAGTCACCAGCGCATCCAAAGGAACCTTCTTCCAAGGCTTCTACTCTCACTACGGGCACTCCTACGGCGGCAACTCTGAAGATGACGCTGCAACAGGCCTGATCGAAGAACTCGTCGGCCTCGAAACCGCCTGTGCTGCCCTTCCTACAGATTACGCAGGCACGAAACCCATCCTCACCGTAGGCGCAACACCCACCGCAACCGCAGCGCAAAACATGTTCTTCTCCTCATCTCCTCGCGTCCAAGATTTCCACGACATCCTAGCGCGCCTGAAGACAAAGTACGCCGTCGAACTCCACGCAGGCGTATACCCCCTCTTGGACTGCCAACAAATCGCTACGCACGCGCGGCCTTCATCGTCCCCCGCAAGCGAAGGCTTCCAACCCCTTTCCAAAGACTCCATCGCTATTAGAATGCTCCTGGAAGTAACATCCATCTACACCGAGCGTTCTAAACCCGAAGCCCTCGTCTCCGCCGGGTCCCTCGCGCTCGGTCGTGATCCGTGTAAATCTTACCCTGGATGGGGCGTTGTGACGCCCGATTTCGCCAACGCGGGAAACAAAGTATTTGACGAGACGCGCGATGGGACAGGGTGGATTGTGGGGCGGATTAGTCAAGAACATGGGATTTTAAGCTGGGAAGGGGATAAGGAGGAGTGTAAGCAGTTCGAGGTCGGGGATAAGGTTATGGTGTGGCCGAATCATGCGTGTGTAGCGGGCGCGGGGTTTGGGTGGTATTTGGTTGTGGACAGTGAGGAAGGGGATGGGGAGACGGTTGTGGATGTTTGGTGTAGGTGGAGAGGCTGGTAGGGGGTTGACTGTATCGTGATGAAATGCACGTTCAGGACATCTGAGAAGAACAACATGAATGGATGATTCATACCCGCCGATTCTCTTCTCTCTCCGTAGCTCGGTCCCGGTGCAGGTGCATTTCGAGTAGGGAATGCTGGTGGTGTAGCAACCGACGGGCTCGTATACGTTAGGTGGAAGCTTGAGTTTTCCACGTCCGCGACTGCATCTCGGACTCATGCAGTGCCCTGTTCCGGAATTTCAGGTAGCGTTGTAACGGCGTGAGTAGGCAGAGTGCTGAAAATGCGTCGGGCACCACGACGTCTAGCGCTCAAGCCTCACGCATAGAGGTTTGCAACGCAGATACTTGGCTTCGCCAGGGTCGTCGCGAGGCACTTCACTCCAGCCAACACGCGACTGAGGTTTGCAACAGGACGACCAAGCCATGCAAACAACCTTAGCTCGCGTCTAGTTGTGGTGTTTTGCTTGGTAGAGAGTTCGCCGATGCGTGCACCGTCGCGGGCACTAAGCCCAAACCCCCCAGGACACGCACACCATCCTGTTCTAATGCAGCGACGCAGCGCTCAGGGCGAGCAGAAACGCCGGCTCTATTTAGCACATGTGGTTCAGGCCTGCGACCTATGGCTGCACAGGACTAGAATAGGGAGGCTCAGGGACTCCCCTCGAGTTTAGGATCTGGTCGGACATCAAAGCTTTCGTTCTCCCGCACACTCCCGCACATACTCGCCAGACACCGTCTCTTGCAAACCTCCATTGACATCCTTCACCAGCATGCCGACCCCCGGCCTCCCTTGCTAGGACTTCTGTCACCTGTGCCCTCTGTACCACTCTATTGGCCGCCGTTGTGCTTATGCATACACATTGCTTGGGTTCGGCATTCTAGACTCGGGTCCGCTGTGGCTGCACGATACACCGCGAAGTGACATATCCCGGCCTTCGGGGGTCCAAACAAGAAGCTGACAAAAGAGGCAGCTCACGCAGCCCTTGCCATGCCTCCGCCTCTCAGACTATTCCAACGAGCCCACCACAGCTTCGACGACCGCCGCGATCCTCACGAATGGCACGACGAGCGCGACAAGCACATCATGACTGCTACCTTCCCCTTACATCCGCTGTCGTCGATGCAGGCGCCTTTCGAAGAGTCTATGCTCGATGCGACTGGGGAAACGGGCTTCATTCCCTTCGCAACCCCGAAGAAAGGCGTGAAGCAGCGCCAGCAAATGCTGTGTCGGGAAGACCATGCCGAAGAGCTTTCGTGGAACTTCACATACAACTGCCATTGGAGACACTACCCCAAGGGTAAATACCATCCTTTGGTGAAAACCGTTACGCAGATTGTGTTTGGTGTTCATTTGCTGCATCAGCATCTGGAGAAGTCCGTGGCCCATGTTGCGGATATTCTACTCAAGCATGTCAACGAGCTGGATGGATTTCTGCAGCGTGCAAACGAGGATTTGGAGAGCAGCTTAAAGGATATGCTCTTCCGCCACAAATGCTTGAGGGTGCCCATGGAGCATATCAGCGAATTCGACCGCCTACTAGATGACCGAGCGTACCGCGCCCAGCTGCTCGACGGCAACATAACCATCGAGCGTACCATCAGTCGCATGTCGCAAATGCTTAACGATTATCTGATTGATATGAGCATTTTCCGGGAGGCGAACAACGGGCTCGACCTCTACCTGCTCGATATCGGTATCGAATGGACGTACCACAGTGACGACGTGCGCAAAATATATTCTGCGATGTGTGGAAATACAGGAGGCTGGTCGCAGTTCCTGCAGAGCCTGGTAGCAAAGGCAGAGAGACTGAGCGTAGTTCTTGGGCAAGTAAGCAGCTACTGCAACGAGATTGAGAAGCGTTGTGGGGCTGCTAGCCGGCGAAGTATGGTATGCATTCCTTTCCCCACGAGGTCGACCTAGAATGTGGTATGCTTCTTGACACAATGTTCAAGCGACTGATGCATGGCACAGATTGCAACTCGTTCTTCTTCGCGAAATTCGTCCAATTCGCGCGATCATGGCTTTCGCTCTGTTGCACAAAACAAGGACCTGCCGCCGGTGCCAAACGAGCGCTCTTCGTTTATCAATACTGCCAACACTGGCAGTACGACTGCCCCAGACGCGAACGTGGCTCATAAACAACGTATGTCCAGAGCGATACATGGAGACCAGCCACACAGGTTTGCCAGCCCTGACTACGCCGAGACGCCCAAGCGGAGCGAAGAGTCGTCTTCCTCGTCAGGGACTCCCGATACTGAGGTAGAAGTACGACACGGTGCTGCGAGGCCACAATCCGGGCACTACCAGGAGCCCTGGGGCGGCGACGAACAACGTGGGAGGGCCGCACCGCAGGTAGAGCAGAGTTGTACTAACAGTAGTTCCGGGCATGGGCGAAATGCGTCGAGCAAGAGCACTGAAGACACTCTGACCTCAATGCCGCAACAGTTGTCTCGGAGAATTGAGAATGGGGAAGCCAGCCCACCTCTGACCGGAAAAGACTCAGCTTACTCTTCCGTGTCTGATGCATCCGTAGCATCGCCCACAGGCGCAACGCCGCACTTGTCTACAGCACAGTTTGGCCTCTTCCCCAGCAGCACACGAAGCACACGCAAAGAATCGATATCTGGACGCCATGGGGCCCTGCCTCCTGCCTTCAGCCAAGGCTCTCGCTCTGCCCAATCCTCGGCGCCCTCCAGCCGACCTGGCACTGCCGTCAGCAGCTTCTCCGACGCCTCTGGCAAGCGGCTGTCCAAACGCAGTAGCTTCACATCGCTGAAGCGCTTTTTCACAAAGAAACGGTCGGGTGAGATCAATTCCATCCCCGAGTGATGCCGCATTTTGTACTCGGTCTCTTCCTTCTCTTTGTGGGCATGTGGCATTTGTGTCTGGCGTCGCCTGGTTATATACCCCCTTGTTTGCTTTGCCGCTGATGATCTGTATCCTTCGGTTGGTACTGCTTGACCTCACGCCCGCGCGTTGCTGGCGGACGATGGCACTTGTTCTTCATCTTACTGTCCTGGCAATGCACACACGTGATGGCAGCGCCTCGACCCGTGAGCTCCGCGGCGGCGAGCGGTGCCATCCCCTTGTTCGTTGTTTTCTGGTTCAGTGGGAAAGCCGCGACGGCTGCCGCTGAGGGCCACAAGTCGGAGGAGAGAGGCTCCGCGGGCCAGGGCAGCTGCTGGATACGGGCGGCTGCTGCATGGCTCCTCTTTTCTTGCATCGTCCTCTCTGCATCTGCCCTCTTGTCTCTCGCCCACCTCCTTCTCCGTCCGCAGCCGCGGTGGTGGGGCGCTTGCCGTGCATGCTGGTGAGGAAGGCATGAGTGGTCTAGGCCAAGTCACCTTCGTCTGCTGCCCACTCCGCCCGTCCTTCTCCCTCTCCCACCACCACCACATAGCGTATCGCCAACAGCACTCTCGCTTCTTGGACAGCGAGCTGGTGAGGTGGTGCTCCCGTCGCCCGTGGCCCTTTCTTGGTTGCCGTCGGCCTCGCAGCATCGTCTTCTCCTTTTGGTCCTACCCCATAGCTTCACATCTTTTGCCCCCCACTCACCACGGCGCTGGCCGCAGTGTCTCGGTTGCACGACACGCGGCTGCACCCAGGCTGCATAGCACTCATATGCTCGCAGCCTCGCGATGCTGAGCAGCAGAGATGCCAATGGCGTCCGCAGCGGTCGGGACAGCCGCGCCTCCAACCTGTCCTCGATGTCGCGGGCCACCAACAAGGCGCCAGGCGAGGCAGGCGGCCCAGCTCCAAAGGACCCCCTATCCTCGACGGGCGTCTTGAGTATGCTGCGCACGTCGACGGAGATGGGCAACCTCGGCGGCACCTTGGGCGACGGCATCGGCCAGGCTCCCCGTGCTTCGCAGCGACGCGGTGCCTCCAGCCGCCTCAGCACAGCCTCTTCCATGTCCAACCAGTCGGGCTACGCGAACAGCAGGATGCATCAACCGCGGCCCCCCTCGTCGTCCGGGGCTCGTCACTCGATGACACACGAGTCGAGGCCTTCGATGCCACAGTACGTTGCGGACATGCTCCCGCCCACGATGATGAACATGCCCGGAAGCTCGCCCTTGGTCCCGCTTCCCCGACGCGATGAGCGACACTCGGACCGGTCCTTGTCTATGACAAATGCGATGCCGCCCCCCGAGCGCAGGCTGTCCAACAACCGCTCCTTGACCAGCCTCCGCCACGAGGAGGCTGATCAGCGGCCCAGGTCGCCGCTTGCCTACCCGACTAGGCTTCGGCATGCTGGCTATGGCTCGGCTTCGTCGACTTGGAGTGATCCGCCTGGTACCTATCCCCGTCGCGCGCAAACGCCCGTCCATCAAGCGCCAACGAACTACCACGGCCATGTGAGGCGCAGGTTGCCGTCCGATGCAAGCCTGGGCCATCAGGAACGAGGCGCATCTAGGATGCTACGATGCCCGAGCCGTGGTCCTTCGCCAGCCTACTACCAGATGCCGAATGGTGACATACCTCCAGTCCCACCGCTGCCCCAGCATTACCAGCAGTATCATCCGGCTCTCGAACAAACTCGCATGCTGCACAGGTCAGTTCAAGGCTCTGGCTCGAGCGGCTCAACCAACTTGCGCACCGACTCGGACACACCGTCGTCGGACCCAGCTCTTCCGCCAACACCAAGGGATGGCATGTCTATGAACATGCTTGGCCAACCACCAATCAATCGAATGATGAGGAGAATCAACCCCCGCAGTAGCCCGATGTACTATGACTACACGGAGCAATTTGAGGCCGAGGACTTTGTCGAACCTGGCACAGAGCCTGTGCCCACTGGATTTGTTCGCCAGATCAAGACTGTGGCCGAGGAGCCAGACGATATTGTACCGCCCAACTCGACGGGTGTTTCTAGCGTCAACCAGAATGGCAACGTCAGACCTTCTGAGGGTCGTGAGATTGCCGAGCTTGAGGCATCTCCTGTTGGTCGCCGCATTACGAGAGAGCTTGTCCAAAGCAGGTTGGAAATGACATCTACCACGGGTGGTCTCACATCACTAGCCAGCTCCGCAATCATCCAGGACAAAGCAAAATCCGACAACACTCATGACTGCCGAGACCAATCTTCGACTGGTTGCATTGCGGACGAGACCAGTGGCTCTGCGATGCTTCCGACAGGCCGCAGTGACAACCGCCACAGCATCCTGTCTCAAACTGGCTCCAGTGTGCTCGATTCTTCGACACTCGAGTTTGCTGTCAAATGCTCCATTCCCGCAATGACCGAAACGAGTCCTGACCAACACCTCGGGATTAATTCTGTGGCGGGTTCTGCCTCACCAAGCAGTCCGGAGAAGAATACGGATGATGGCATGTCGGAACTCATAGGTGGCTACCAGCACACCGAGTCCAAGCAAGAAGGCGACATTGTACAGCAGTCCGAAGCTCTGCGCAAGAACGAATCCGATCTGGTAACCCCCCTAGAGAGACCAAGTCGTCATGTTCAGAATTCCTCTGATGAACAATCTTTCAAGTCGTGTACAGATGTGCCTGAACCTGTCTCGCCGGGTTCAAGCAACATCCAAAAATCGAGACCCAAGGAAAAGGTTGGCTGCACTTCTCCTGCGCCCCAGCCCTCTATCGAGGATTCGGATGCCCGCTCGGTTAGGACAGGCAAGGGCAGCAGGACTCCAAGCCGAGCAAAATCGATGCCGCTGTCCCAGCTGCCTTTAGCCGTTCAAGACGCAGGGTCACAGCCCAGTGGATCAGCTGCAGGTATGCCCGTGTCAAGTCCTTGCCGCGCCACATTGAGGACTGTCTCTACGAGTCTATCAATGAGCTTCACGAACAAGTTCAGGAAGAGCTCGAAGGCGAGTATGAAGCAGACCTCGGTATCAACAACGGACTCCTCATCGACTTTGGGCACGCCAAAGCAACCGCCACAAGTACCACCGAGAGATTCGAGTGCTTCTTTGGAGGCCCAACGACACACTGGGGTATCAAAATTCCTAATGTTCCGTGGAATGGCAGCCCGCCTTCCCAAGGGCAAGAAGACAGCTCCCGTTGTGGATACAGTGCCGAGGAATAGCATTGAAGACACCACCAGTCGGCCTGTGCACCAGGACCATGGCTCAAGTCGCAGCATAGACCAGCTACGGCGAGCACCCAATGTTGTGAGGACCTTCGACACTGCGCCGACGGACCAGGACATCGTTGCTCAGAATCATGTTCCGACCGCTCCAGGTGAGCACTTAACTCCAACGCATGATCTACGCGTCAACAGGGTCGTGATTCCCGCCGTACATCATCACTCCTTCAGCACGCCGACCACTGGTGTGCCAGAGCCTTCCTCGATGTACTCTCCCCAGGATGTGTCGGTAAAGGGTCGTGTATACTCCTCGCCCGCTGGTGTCCCTACCTCGCCTGAGGGTACTCAACGGGACAGTCAATCGACAACGCATCTCTCGTGGATTGGCAGTCGTAGGCCTCTCGGTACAACTTTTGCGAGTGCTAGTGAGCCTCGATTGGCTCTGCCCAGCGTCCAGGAGGACACCACTACCGATCTGAGGCTGTCTGGGTACAGGTACAACCCTCCACAGCGGTATCTCCACGACGTGAAGGAAGACTCTCATGAAGACTCTAGTCTCAATACCAGCGCCAGCAATTTGAGAACGTCGCACTTTCGGTTCCCGCATGGCAGCGGTCTAGGTATGCGCACATCGGCCGACGATGCGATGGCTATTTTGGGCAAGTCGTCTATGGGATCGCGTCGTGGGAGCGTCCTCGAGGAAGTGCTTAATTTACCGTCCCTAGATTTCAGTCATGGCAACCTCTTCGACAGGTTCAAGGATGCCCTTGTCGATGCACGCTTCTCGCGGTCTTCTGGTCGTACTCAGTTTGGTTCACCCGATGCTGAAGAAGGGTTGCCCCGCCATTGTGATTCGGGTGAGCGAGATTGTCGTCAGAGCCCCGGGTCGGTGAAAGGTGTTGTCGAGGTTGAGGGCGATAGGGAGCTCACCGGGGCGACGGATGCTGCGAGGCTGGAGCGCACCCGTTCCCCCAAGCTATTGATGGAGGAGCTTGAGCGTATGCGTATACCGTCTGTCGCGCAGCTCACGCAGCGCTTCACGGAGTTGCTGCCTTCGTTATCGCTTGCGGAGAGTCGGGAGCTGGGTGGCGCTGACGGGCATGGCGAGTTTGCCGAAGAGGAGGAGATGATGGAGCATGCGTTGGAGGAGATTCACCATGTCCACCCGCCGTCTCAGAAGCGTTCGTCTGCTCGACTGCGTCCTATGCGGGGTGCTTCAGGGTTGGTGATCATGGAGGATGATGTTTTCGAGGAGATTGTAAGCAAGGAGAGGGGCGGCAAGGTTTCCGGCGAGCAATGTGTGCAGGAGCTCGAGTTTGGAATGGGTCGGGGTGAAGCGGGCCCACGTGCAAAAGAAAAGGGCAAGGCCACAACACACACGCCCGTACGCCAACTTTCTGTCGTCGCGGAGCTGCAAACACCATCACCTGCCGTCCTCCGCCCTGAACACCACACCAGCAGCGATCGATTCACGCGACGTTCAGTCGAGTCCGCCCTGTCCTTGACGAGATCGCCACGGTCGTTTGTCTCGACGTCTGCAGCAACGGATACGCGTCCCTGGAACTTGGACAAAAACTATCCCTGGGCCACAACAACCAAACCTTGTGTCGACATCTCCTTGCCACCTCCAGCCGCCGTCCGCCAGTCGCCCCGCGCAGGGCCTTCCCACCTTCGCAACACGCTCTCAGACGCAACGACAAGCACCTTCGCATCTTCTCGCACTCCAGCTACCTCACCTCCTGGCGACGCCTCTGGCTCAAACACACATCGCCAACCCCGCCTCAGCATCTTCGGCCGCAGCGGTGATCAAGCTCACGCAGTCGGCGAGCGCTATCCAACATCCGCCCTGAACCCGCCCACAGCCATCTTCCGCGACCACCTTTCCACCTGCGATACGTCAGACGACGACGACTTTACGACGACGCGCAAAGCCAACAAGCTCACGCTCAGAAAGCGCTTCTCGTCTGCTGCACGCAGCAACACGCTCACCCACACGACTCCTCGCGCTACCCGCAGCAAGGCCAATCCTGCTGAACTTGCTTCGCCTGCCTCGGTCCACGAGAGCTCTACTTCGACCCTTCAAGACCGCATCGGTGAGGCCCGTGCCTTCACCAGCAACCGCCACACGTTCCGCGACGCGGAGGGCATGCGAATCAGCGCATACCACCGCCACAGAATCGTCGACTCCATCAAGCGTTGGTGGCACAAGGGAGGACGGCTACTCCGCACCATTTCGCGACGGAACAGCAACCACAGCAACCATGACGTTCACTCAGCACGAGATTGATACGATCATGTATCCATCGCTGGTCCTCAACTACTCCTGGGAGACCTACCACCGGGGGTACAAGGCGGAGGTGGAGCATAGTCCACCTGAGCATGAGAACATGCCCCAGGGACCTCCGCCGCCGCCGCCCAACACCCCCAATCCCTCCCCTCCGCCTTCGCCCAAGACCAATGGCGTCTAGGCACTGGGTGGTGTTGGGTGGTGGGCGCCCCCGGGTGGTACCTTTCGGTGAATACTTTTGTATACTAGTTAACATTGCCTAGCGAGGCCGGATTTCAGGGTAGATAGTCACAGAGTAGTACATAGCTTTTTATAGCGATATGGAAACCAGTGCCATCTAACTTGTTCTTGCTGGTAGCTTGTTGGCCGTCGAGTTCACTACATAACTTGGTGTTATGATACTCGATGGTGTCTACCAAGTTGCTACGTTAGGAAATGAGGCTGAGAATGACTGTGATGAACGCCCCAGGCTTACATTTCACGTGCCAATTGTGCACCTTTTACGAGATGAAGCTATACAGGATTCACCTTGCCGGTGATCATTTTCAGCATCTTCTACACCCTCTGTGTCCTCCCTGTTACTTTATCCGATAGCCTGGGGTAAGCCGCCGACGTATCGAGTGTTCTAGGCATGCCCACGTACTCGCCGTTACAGGGTCGCAAATACCATCATGACCCCCCCGGGGCCTCGCTATCGTCCGAGGAAACACGGTGTGCTATCCTGTGCCCTGTCCATCCTCCACCAGTACAAAATTTTTTACGTCCTAGTCTTCGAGACCCATGTGCACACTGTGAGAGGACACACAAGCTTCTTGTCTCGTCTTGACTCTTGAATGGATAGGTCGAGGTGAGGTGTTGTGTTTTTCTTTTGCGAAAAAAACAACCGTGGTTTGTGTGTTGACGTGGGGCTGATGGGAGCGTGGGGGAGTGTGGGTTTGGTGTGTTGTTTTTGTCTTTGTGGTGCAAAGTATGCTGTGGTGGGTGATTGCCAATTGGCTGTGATGTTTTTGCAGGTGTTGGTGTTGGTTTGGGAGAGAGAGAGAGAGAGAGAGAATATTGAAGCTTTTAGATAGACTTTTTAGAATGTGGTTGGGCATGTGGAAGATATGGGGAGAGTCTGGCTCTGGCGTCGAGTTGGGTCTTGAGATGCAGAGGTGGGAGTGAAGGGTGTTGTATTCTCAGAACGTAGTGAGGCGTGGCGTTTACTCTCTGGAACAGCCAAATTGATGCCCATGTCTCGATATCTCAGTAACAAGAATGTCTGACTGTATCGAAGACTCCTTGCATACCCATGCCCTCCTCAGTCATGCCCCGATCAATCTTGAGTATAGATGTGTGCTCCCATGTCCGTTATAATTCGCAATGTCAACCACTCAAATAGCAAATAACCCCACTCTCCACGCCAGATAAACCTCCTCCAACACTATCCTCCATACGCGACAACGCTTACTCCCAAGCACCACCATATCAAAATATTGACGTCACCAGCCCCCCCTCAACCCCAAACGACCCTAGTCGCGCAGCCCATTCCGCAAACCCACCTTCGTCCCGAAACTTTTCGGGAGATCGACTCCATCGAACAAACGTAGCCCTGCCACACAATCAAAACAGCATGGTTCCGCATTCGGTGGGCGACTGGATTCCTGGCGTGTTGTCCGCGCCAGTGTAGCGCGAATGCGGACCAGATGGTGATGAGTAGTGCGAGAAAGCTTGATTGCGTATTTTAAATAGCGTCTCATAGTCTCTACGACCAAGGAGGGGGGGGAAGATTTATTGTGGATAGAGTGCTTCGGCGACGTGTGCAAACTGTGATGGGACTTGTTCGAAGCAAGCTAGAATCTCGGAGCGTGGGCGAGCGCACCGGGGAAAAGTCGGCGGGCAATGCTTGTTTATTCATCGTGGCTTGGAGCTATGCCGGCGCTATGCAAGGCTGGTTGCGTGCACATGCGGATTGCTGGGTGGGTAATGCGGTTGTCGCTAGGATGGTGGTTGGCCGATGGCAAAACTGGGTACAAAACTACCGGCCCAGGTGCCGTGGACTGTGAAGGAGTTAGTTGGGAATAATGTGTTCCGGTTCTGAAGTAGGAGCTGCTTCCCGTATATATCTTGTTGAGATTGATGGGTCGCTCTGGGTGTTTTTGGAATGGAAGGTACAAATTGCGTCAGGTCCATGATTTGCTTGACTTTGCGGACCCAAGTCAAGTCGTCGTGATACATGGTGATACAGAGAAAGCTGTGTACAATCTACGAGGCCGAGACAGACAAAGAAGAAATACCCGGCATCGTGGGTGTACTGAAAGCAACAGCTAACACTTTCCTCTAAATGCAGGAACCACCTGGGACGGCGCGTCGCGGCTCGACGCCCGAGGAAACTTTATTGGTTTTCAAATTGATGAACGATACATCATGCCGCGGAAGGCGTTAGCTGATTCGTAGTTGACCGTGTAGGAACTTATTCACACATGCATCGTCGTCGCAAGCCAGTCCAAGTGCTGATGAACCTAGGCATATCGAAGTGGACTAGGAAAGCCAAGTCGACTCTGTAGTCATTATGCAGGCTGCATTGGAATATCTAAGCATGTTTTTCCGAGTGAAATTCCAAACATTACAATGATTTCGTTCGTAGCCGGCGAGCGAGTGAGATGCGCAAGTGGCCGAGATTTGATGGCGGAAAGCTGGTACGCATCACGTGCATGTTCTTGGAGTTTGAATAGACTCTATCTCAAGTTGGCGTGAATTCGGTTATCGGCACACACGGACTTTGCTTGAGCACTTAGTGCGAGTGCTAGGTATTTCTTGCGGGATACACCAACACTGCAATGTGACGTGAAGCAACGTGTGCTGGCTATGGGATTCTCGGATTCTAGAGCAATGGGGAAATTGTCAATATTCAGGTTGATCGATGTTTTGCATCGTGTCTGGTAATTGGGACACACGGCATATGGCTGACGGGGAGGTTGTGTCAAATCGAACTGGTGGAGATTGTATTGGTTGCGCAGGGACTTATAGATCCTAGATTCGCAATCGAACGCCTGCGATCACAAGCTATGCCATCCTCGGTAAACGATTTTACAGCCATACTTCTCGCCCTTTTTGAGCGTCATCTGCGACCTCTGCTCTGGTACGTTGATTGCATTAACGTAACGAGCTGGCTCAACACAGAATCCAGCGCGAGCGCCTCGAGCCGGGAGGCCTTCAACTGCAGGTACGTCGATGTGCGTACCGGTATAGAACTGAAAAGTGGGCTCTGTACTGGAAACCTCTAGATGAATCTTGCTTCCTGGGTGGTAGAACGATGCAAGCTTTTGTAGAGATCTTGAGCGGGTATCGATGGGAACGTTTTTCGCGTCCTCGTCAACGACGAAGCAATGGTCAATTGCGGGCTCTTTTTCGCCGAGAGTGAACTTGGTCTCTGCCTCGACGCCGGGGAACTCCTCGATAGGTCCTTGAGGGATGAGACTCTCATCTACCACCAAGTACTTGTTCGTCGATAAGGTGACTTCTGTGCCTGCAATAGTGGGATCCTCAGTGAGGTTGAAGTAGCTGGTTCCATTGTAAGTATACATAAGAAGAGCTGTTTGTAATAAGTACCTGTGGTTGGTCACGCTGATGGCGGTCTCATCTACTTCATCGCCGATAAGTTCGGCTTCGTACTCGATGTTCAGTACCTCTTGTTGGGTACCATCGACAATTTCAGTTTCTTGCACATACCACACTCGAAACTCTACAGTTCCAGGGTAGCCTTCCTCGCCATCGGCACTGACATATTTGAAGTACGTCGCTTCCTTGCCATTACGGTCGACGCTCGAGGGGCCCTCAAATTCACGCTTTCCCCAACCGTTGATACCGCCGTGCAGAGAGTTGGGCGGGTTGTTTGCGGCAAGAGGGTATGGCTTTCCATTGAGATCGTTAATCTTTGCATTGGACACACGGTTTGCTATACGGCCTATGGTCTCGCCAAAATAGGGAGCATTGTACTTCTTGTAGAGTTCAGCTGTCGGGAAGCCTTGGACAATGTTCTTGCCGTTGACATTGAACTTCTGAATGATAGCACCCAAGGGCAGAAATGTGAAGGCCTTGGCTGAAGACATGGTGGTAAGCTTGGAGAGCCTGGAAGCAGGCTAGCTTGTGGACTTTCTTGATCAGTCTGCAGTGTTACCGGTCAGTCGGAATGTTTGTATTGGGCCGGTAAAGAGGCCTAGGCTGTCAAATGATGTGCTCCCATGCGCTGATGTGAGCCACGATTGGGGTTGTGTGAGGGGCTGTATGTGAGGCAATGAGGGGCATGCCGCCTATGCCAATGCGGGGCCACTGCAGTCGTAGAACTCACCTGAGCTGAGACTCGGGGTCTTGGGTTGGTTCTCAAAATCGTTCCGAAAGGCACGGGAGGTCAAGGCACGCTCATTAATCCTGGGTCCGTGAGTGTGGGCGAAGTAGACATGTAGATATACCACTTCACAGCGTGTGTAGTTAGGAAGTGATTAGCCTAATGAGGATGTGGAGCCCCATGAATCCTTCCGCCTTATCTCCTTTGGGGATGCCCCAATATCGAGTATGAAGCCCGACATTTGATCGGAACGCCCGAGTTGGAAACTCCCCAGTCACAGCGCGGTGGGCGGGGAGGTGGGCGGGAGGTAGACTTGAGGTGCAGATTGACCCCTGCGGTTTTCGTCCGTTGGGGCAGAGTTGCTTGTTAGTAAGCGAAGATCCTTCCGCTATCGTAATTTCTCACGAAAACAAAGGACACCGACGGACGTAAGAGGTAGAAATTGAAACTGCTGTTCTTGATCGGGGATTATCCATCGATAACCCATACTATCGTACTATAGCCACATGAGCTCAGCTCGTAAGTCGTTGCACGGACAGCAGCGCCACTTTCTTGTCGTCATAGTACCCTCGAAGATATGGTGATTTCAGAAAAGGTAATGACATCGCACCGTGTAATGCCCGATAACAACGAAAGCAGAACCAAACGCCGATTGTTGTCCTATTCCCAAATGCTCCAACGCTAATTATTACACAGAAAATGAAATAGGAGCGGAGTGAACGACCGGGCCAATCAAGCCCCAACTGGATTTTGGATGAACGAGCTGAAGTCCAAATCGGTATTACTGTTCCAATCCGGCATCATAGGGTCATTGGTATGGATGGACATGGGGTTCATCATCATGTTGGGATCATAGATGGCGAAGTTGTCGAATCCGTACATGGGTTTGCTGAAGTCCACAGGATCTTCCATCATCGTGGAATCGTTCATCCAGGCTGTTTGTGATAGCGCCGAGGGGTCCAGCGCACCGGCGTTCATGAAGGTTGGCGAGACCATCGGTGACTCTTGCTTGACAGGTGAGACAATCTGCGACTGGTGTGGGAATGGGCTGTTCATTGGTGGTGTGGGCGGCGCGTTGTGCCGTGCGAACGGACTGTCGAATGCGAAAGACCTCGTGGTTGGAGTGCCCTCATGCGATGAGTTTGTGGATGCGTGGCCGTGTTCTGAATCAGAGCTGACCGATCCCCGTCTGCGAGTAAATGTTGCTCCCCGTTCGAGCAACTTCTGTTGCATGCGATCACAGTCCTCCTCGAAGCCCTCGTAATTACTGCCATTGTCGCCTGATGCATGTAGGAGACCGAGACGTTCGAGGATGTCATGGGTCAATGGGTGACCTCCAGACGACTCGCGCAGTGGCTGTCCTGGCCAGCTCTCGCCCTGTTGTAACCTGCTGTACAGTTCTCGAAGGCCGGCTACGAGTTGAGTTTGTTGTTGCTCGAGCATCTCAACATATCTGGAGATGTTAGTATGATTTCGGACATGAAGGTCGAAGTGTGCTTGCCCTTTCGGATAGACTTTGTCTTGTGACTTCTTCCTCTCTCCGAAGACGCAAATGGCATTATCAGCCTTGCACCGACTGCATGGGCTGGCACCATCACACTGCTGAAGTTAGCTTGAACGACCAAGGAACCGTCGAATAAACGTACTTTTGATTTCTTTAATCGACAACGATCGCAAGCTTTGCAAACTCGCTTCCTGATGTTATCTTGGGCTTCCATGGAATTTGATCGATGCGAGGACATGGTAGTGCAAGAGTGAAACGGTGGGCAAGAGGAAGCTTGGGGAGCAGTTGCAATGATGGTGCTCAAAACAGGACGTCTTTCGACAATGTACAGGCGGCTTGTCAGACTCCAAGCGGAAATTTGGCTCCTAGGTGGCCGTGATTTGCGCGGGCAGCAATGGCATTATATCTCCTCGCGTCAGAGGGCAGCTCCAGACGGACATTCGGCGTTAAACTTGCTGCTAGGGCGCAGAAGCACGGTAGTGAAAGTACAATTACGCGCTCGACCCAGTGTATCGTGCCAAAGCACCCTTGCGGCTTCACATCATCCCGTTAGGATTACTTTAGTGCTGCTGCAGGGGTGCAGGGATGGCTGGCGCTGCGCCAACCTTACAAAGACAGGCTCGAGCAAGTTCGGCGGAAACTTGAAAGAGTGACAAAGCCAGAACGGAATCGGCCAAGACGCGGACCGTGGATAGGGAGCCACGCTCTACTGGTCAGTGGTGACGTTGGTTTACGCATACCTAGTCTGCGCAAGATCTTCTCTCGAAAAGGGCCATGGATCGCACGTCCGGCTCACGAAATACTGAGCAATCCCCACGACACGACTACGCCAGCCCCATGCCGAGCTCACGTTCTGCCTCGCCAGGCACTGCGATGCTGCCACGCCTACGGAGTATGTACTTGGTATACACCTGGCCGTGCCGTCATCATGGCTCATCACTCACCAAGTTGATCTATTTTCCATCGGGTCCTGGGCATCTGCACACTTGGCCCCTCGGCCGAATCGCAGCGGCGGGGGCGCTCTGCCTTTGCAATACGGATACTTCGACCTCTAAAATGGCTCGTTGCATGCCTAACGGTCTTAATGCGGAAATAACCGAGCAGAGCTTATGCATCCAGCATCAATGAAGCTACGATCCCATCTCCACACGATCGAGTCAACAATCATTGCTCATTCGACTGATCGTTACCATGCCGAGAAACTTGCTGCGGAAAATATCTGCCGCCCGCGAACCTGGTGGCGTTACGACTGCGTTTTCGACTGCGTTCAGAAAATCGCGTCTACTGTACGGAGGCTGCTTACATTGCACCTGGCATGACCATCAGCCGTCCTCTAACAACAAAGTCTAGGAGTCGCCATCCGCTTTGCATGATTGATGCGGCTTGTAGCTCCACAAATCCTGCGTTGCGCCCTTCATGCTGCCTATCGACCGCCAGCTTTGGTCCGCTCGGCCACCCACAGGGTCTGTATACTCTCATACCGCACAAATTGGCGAAAGTTTGCGTCTCGCACGCGGTATCATATAACGTCCGATATCACAAGACTCGCTTAAGCTTACATGTCTCTCTCCGAGAACATCTACGAAAACCGGGCGAATCAATGAACCCCTCGGGAACTTGCTCATGAGTATCCCGCTGCCACAATTTCCCCTTGCATACCAGGGTCCAACTAGTCCTGTAACATGTTCTCCTCATCTAGGTACTATAGTAGTGCTTGACTCAGTTTCGGTGTTGAAAAGGGTGTAACTGAGGGGGTCGTCGTCAGGCAGCGTGGCTGTGAGGAGGCCGTATTCGTAGCATGTCGCACGCAGCTACACGGCGTGAGTGCTCACCAGTCTCGTCCACACCGTTGCAGGTTGCCCATGATGAACTGAAGACGCTGTATGGATTGGCATAGGATTTTAACCTTCCCGCGTAACGTCAGCGCATTGTCAGCAGTTAGGCGAGGTGCCTCCCTCGCGCAAATCATTGCCGGTCTCTCCTCTTGGCAACAATTTTTATGCGGTTCGCTGATAAGGACGTTGGACGTCTGAGGAGTTTTGGCTGACTTAACGTTGTCCTCTCTGCGTTCATTGTAGTTGACAGTCTAGCGACCATGCATGGCGATTTGCTTGTATGCAGCACGCTCTGGTGGCTTACGAATTGACCAATGCAATGCCTCAGTGGCCCATCACGCAGAAGGAGAGCGAGGTTGACTTCCAACCCCAGCGCTAGTTCTCGAACACTTACTGCATGTTGTCAACACCGATGAAATGCCGAGCGAACTTCAAAGCTTTCTAACTCAACTTCAAAAGATCAGATTGAAATGTGCTTGAGGAGAGGAGCTGAAGTGCATAAAGAGCTTTCAAATGACACGTCGAATAACTAGTAATGTTGTAGAATGCGAGCTGCATAGCATGATGTTTCCCCACGGCCCTTCCGTGGGTGCTGGTAACATGCAGTACTATTTGGTAGATTGTAGATAGAGTGTCCATCAGGACACCCAATACCGGTCATTCGGGGGTTCTTTGGGGCCCACACTGGAGCTCAAAAATGTGTGTACTGATGGTGGAATACTGAAGGAACTTTGCGAATATACGGCAGTCCACGAAGACAGGTGTAGAAAACTACCAGCATATCCTGAACTGATTATGACTTGAAAGTAGAACCGCATTGCCCCAACATGCAATACACCAAGCTAGGAACTGTGAGGTTTCGGTTTTCGGTATCGTGTTTCGTCAGTGAATCCATGGCGCCATGGGCAGGGCTGAATGTTGCAGAGCATGGTAGCTTGTCAAACCAGTCTGGACTCTGCTGCATCAGGTTGAGAGATACATGATACTAGCCACATCCATGCGCACTGCAGGCCTACAAGGATACCTTGCTGCTTCAGCAACTCTATCAATTGCTTCTCGGAGCATACCTCCGACGTAGCTGATGCCGTAACTTGGATCAACCTCTTTTGAAGCTTGGTCCTACCGAGGTAGATGGACGACGTCAATGAAAGTTTGATAACATCGAACGACCGATATATCCGCCGCCTTGGAGGTCGCAGTTGCACCGACAGCATCGAGTATGCCCGTAGATCTGCGCCTCATTACTTGTGTTTAGCCAACTGGCCATAGGCAACCATTTTCCAAGTCTGCGCGTGCTGCGGATCCTTGTCGGGAACGTCCAGCTTCCCCAGAGCAAGTTGGGTCACCAAGTTGACAAGTGACGGTAGACAGACCGTACGTGTCAGAAAGCATGCAAATTTACCTTGTCCCATGGAAATTTGGGCCACCCATATTTCCCGCTCGACCCATTGCAGTAGATCGTGTTTCCAGCGTTTCCAGCACCAGTACCCGGCTCGCTTCCCCAGCTACAGGAATATGCCACGGCTCACGAGGCTGATACTCCTCTGGGCAGCCATCAACTCGAGCTGGAAGCGAGATTGCCGAATCCCAAACCCTGCGAGACCTGCCAAAATCGAGCCCCTGAGCCAACCAGATACACATGGTATCATGCATGCTCTTTACTCTCCAATTGTCATGGGCTGTACGGAGTACCAACGTTCACATGGCACTTCTGACAAACGCGGGGTTAAGGACCTAGTCTTCTGACACCTTGAGCGTGGTCCAAACATGGCCTCACGATCAAGCAGTCTGACCGAGCCCAATTGCATGGCTAGGAGGGAGTACAGTAAACAGCCTCGAGAAATTCAAGACGCGCACTCACTCCGTCGCACGAGGCTAGCCAAGGAGATGTGGTCCACAACCCCAGCTCTCCCCTGACTCCTGAGCCTGCGCCTAATACTCTCTTGACCATCCGACCAAGGACCGAGCCACAAGGAGACGTGTACACATGTAGGGGGTGGGCGGCTGTCTTGTATGTAGGCAGCAGGAGAAGCCGGCTATTAGGCCGCCGCCAAGACCATGAACACCAACCCTGCAACACAATCAAGAGATGTTCAAATGCAGTTAAAATTCTACAGCGGCTACATTCGGCCTTGAAGAGCACGCCCTGCAATTCTAGTAACATTGTCTATCGTGGTTGTTGAGACACAGCAATTATAGAGCAAGGTGTTCTAATTGCTTATAGCCCACTTTCCCTGCAATCTATGTACATGAGAGGGGGGCTCAGGGACGAAAAATATCGGGTTCTGCGAGTTCGGGCATTCGGCGGCTGATGGTCCGCTCCGCAGCTACTGATGTGGATGATGGATCGTTGCTCGGCGACCGCATCCGAAGCCGTCGACAGTCTTGAGTCTGACACGGCCGAATGAGGGCTCAAGGAGCATGTCCTGAAGGCTTCGCTGTCGAGATTCTGGATAGTCCATGTTCCGCTCCGACATACATGGTGATGTCAACGCAGCTGTTTCGCATTAGACAGTGATCGCAGCATGGATTGCTGGACGTTCGCCCAGCATCGTTCCTCATCTTGTAACACGCACTGCAGTCTCAGAGCGGTCGTCCCCTACTTGAGCTACCCACGACGATTCGATTGCAGGATGTGAAGCTCAAACGAAGACGGTAGGAAACTCGCGCGAATTCTACACAGTCCAACTTCAGACCCACCTCACTATCGCAGGGCTGAAGAAGCTTAGACAGGGGCGGACCATTAAAAATATGCCCCCCCCCACGTCACATCACTTTGTAAGCGTGGACTCTCCACGCAGCCTCGCATTGCTGTTGATTCTGCTCCCTGGAGTCATCTTAGTAGCGGTAAGAGAATCGTGATGCGCAACCGGTAATGAAAACATCGAAAGCGTCGGACCCCTAGCTCGGGAATCCGGCTTACAAGCGGTGACCATCAGAAACGTGGACGCGCACATGCTTGGAGCCGGATTTCGAGAAACGGTACGGAGTACTCCGTACTTCGTATAGACACACGGCACACCTCGGCCGATGCATCTGACTCTCCTGACACACCAGCTACATTCAACCCCCTCACGCCATTGCCGCGCTCCATGCATCCACGTGCCGTTTTCAGGAGTCATCACCATGGTACTTGGTACTTGAACTCCATCACGTCGTCGATGCCGCACCCGTGATCCCAGCCTCGTCTCATACCTCTCGCATCGTGGATCGTCCCGTCGGATCAACTCGGCGCCCTTCCCGCGTTATCCCTGTACGCAACCGCAGACTCACTAGCGGACTGTGCCTGCCGCGACATCATCACCCTCACGGTGCGCGATGGCGGTCTGGTCTTGTTGTGATGCTGCGTTGGGTTGTGCAACAGGGGAAAAAAGTATACGTGCCTTTGTGTGATGCTGGTTTTTTTTTTCATACTTGCGTTGACAAATCATGGAATGGTAATGGATGCAGGGTGGTGATGATGGCCGATTTTTGACCGATACGACGATGCTTGCGGACAAGTTCGATGGTATGTAATCGCTTTTTGTGCGCTATGCTGCATGTGGACTATGTGTTGGTGCGATATTCTTCGCTGCCTTTTCTTGGCGTTGCGTCCGAGGTGGAGGGGATTCCCACTTTGGGTGTGGGGTGGCGGTGGAGATGTGTGTAGCCATGTCCTTGAGGTAAGTATTTGTATGGAATGATGTGACTGTACAGTGTCCCTCAACACACAGAACATGTTGATGCAAAGAGGAAGCCCCTTGGCTCAATGATATCCACCCTTCTATTTAGATACTGCAGACCTCGACTCCGCATCATTACCGCGAAAGACCACGACAGCCAAGTCCAGTCGAAGCTCACAGCCCATGGAAGCTTACTTCCTTCCACCATGACTTCTTAGGGTTGCGGGGCGGCTTTCATTTCGGCGGGCGTTTCTGCCAGGTGAGTTCCCTGAGCTGCGTCTTCAGCTCGTCCTTGAAGTGGTCCAAGGTGGAGGGGCCGGTTCCTGGCACGCATCAGCATCAAGGCTGGAGATGCAACGGCAATGGCAACATACTGCCTAGGCCGTTCCTAGGTTCCATGTCTGGTATCCGGTTGATCGTGCGGTAGGCCTTGTGGACCGCTCGGTTGAACGCGGGAGTGCGAATGAGCTTTGCGACCGCCCAAGCCTGCGGGCGTTGTTAGTCGAGAGCTCACGGCGAGGCTGTGATGCACCTGCCTCGACCAGCGCAAACCAGGGCGCCATGCAGAGTTGGTTGTACGAGGCGCGCGTGGGGAGGTGGAGGAGAAGCGGCGGGGGCCGGCTCAACCCTAGAAAGTCCATGGCACTCGACGCCTCCTCGACTGCACTCCACCGCGCCCGCCTGTCAGCGTTCGGCCCTTGCGCCGCCCCAACTTCTTCACGCTGCACAAACTGCGCGCCCTGCGGCGCAAGGCCCAGCCCAAGGGCGGGCTGACCACGACCGGCGCCAGCAACACCATGGCTTCGGCGCAGGCCCCGCTGTCGCCCACGTCGTGCAAGCGCGCGCGCAGCAGAGACAGCACGCCGCCGCTCAGCACGCCCGCCGCCAGCACGCCCGCCGCCAGCACGCCCGCCGCCTCGCCCGCGACCGGCGACCCCCAGGGCCCCGACGGCACCCCGTACCCTGCGTTCCTGCGCCCCAGCAGACGCCCAGGCAGGCCCCCCCGCGCCCCCTCCCGCCCGACATGGCTGACCGACACGCGCAGAGCTCGACGTGCAGTGGACACGCCTGGAGACGGCCCAGCTCGACCGCCTGCGCGCCGGCGTGCAGGCCCAGGCGAGCGGCGCCGACCAGCACTACGACTTCGCCCGCTGCAACTCGCCCGCCTACGTCGCCCGCAACAGGTATGTGAACGTGGACCCGTACCAGGCGAACAGAGTCAGGCTGGCCGTGCCGCCCGGCCACGACGACTACATCAACGCCTCGCCCATTGTCCTGGCCTCGACCAAGTCGGCCACCCCGCTCCGGTACATCGCCACACAGGTACGTTGCGCCCCGCCCTCAGCCGCGACAGAGCTGACGCGACGCAAAGGGCCCCAAGCACGACAGCTGGTCGCACATCTGGCGCATGATCTGGAACGAGAACCAGGACCCCGCCGTCGTTGTCATGCTGACCCAGACCCACGAGGCCGGCCGCGAGAAATGCTTCCCCTACTACCCGCAGTCGCCTGCGAGTCCCGACATGCGCATCAACCAAGAGGACGAGTTCGGCGATGGCTTCGTACACACTCTGCACCTGGCAGCCCTATCGCAGGACGAGGAAGCGAGGACAGAGGTGCGCGAGATGGACATGACCACCGACGACGGCAGCGAGTCGCGCAAGATCTGGCATCTTCTTTTCGCTGCCTGGCCAGACTTCTCCGTGCCCGAGGGCGCCGACCGCGCTGCGCTGCTGAGACTCGTCGACGTTTCGCGCCACAAAAACGGCGACAACGCCACAAACCCCAGAATCGTCCACTGCAGTGCAGGCATTGGCCGCAGTGGAACCTTCATTGCCCTTGATTGGTTGTTGCAGGAGCTGGACGAAGGCAGCCTTGACCTTGGCGAAGCGCCCGACAACGAGGACCCTGTCATTACAGTCATCGCAAAGCTTCGAGACCAGCGAGCAGGCATGGTGCAGTCTAAGAACCAGTTCCTCTTCCTCTACGACGCCCTCCGTGAACGATGGCGCGAGCGCTGGATTGCTGCTCACCCCGTCGAAGCTGCCGACCTTGGTATCACCAGCACCCCACCGAGGTCGGACAGCGAGCCAGCGCTGAAGAGACAGAAGTCGATGCGAGCAGATGATGGCACTCGGCAGCCCGCGAGCCATGTGAGTGACGCAGCATCTAATCTAGATGCCCGCGCCGCCCTCGAGGCAGAGCTCATGGACGCAGACATGACGTATGAAAAGGGCAAGACTTGATTGACATGCTCTTCTTGTACGCCTCGTCCAAGCCCAAGCATCAGAAAATCGACCCCTTTCAACCAAGGCCCAGAGCCGGCACATGGCTACCAATCTTTTGAGAGCATTTCACCTCGACGAACCCCTGTCGAGGTCAACATTTTTGGTGCTGTTGATGGCCCTGGGCACCTAGAAGCACAGCGTCTCCTTCCTCGTCATCTACATCCATATCCCCGTCGACACCACCACTACCCTGCCCGATCATCCTCCCTTTGGAGCAAACCTCAAGACTGTACCTGCACAAATCCCTACACCCTCATCCTTGCATCTGGCATTGCATTGTGTGTCCTCACATTCCTCTTTGTACACTGAACCACCTTTGGTGTCTGATGGTCGTTGGTCGTTCCATGCATGCATGCATAGCGTTGCGAGACGCGTGACTTGATCTTTGTATATAAAGCGAGATAGCCATGGCCTGAATGGCCAAATGAATCGATAATACACTCTCTGCTAGCTTGCGCGCGCATGATTCGTGCATCGTGTAGTCTTGTTTATTCGTGAGGATGGAATGGTGCCAGGAATGAAAAATAGACGGACGTCCTCTTTCCACGAGACTGGACTGCCTGGCCATAGACAAGTAACCATGGCTTGTACACATGATACTGGGAAATATGGTACCTGCATCGACCATGCATCGATACTCGCACAACTCAGATGCACTGCTCGCTCTCACTTTGCATTCATTGTTTTTCCTCATGGGGTATCCATCACACACCACCGCTTGCCATATACCCACGCCCGTCTGCCACGCTGTACCACGCGCTCAAAACACCGCGCCCCCAATAATAAACACCCTCTCCTCCTCCCTCGAGACCCACTGAACAATCTGATTCGCGCTCTGCGCCAACGCCGCACGGCTCGTACTCGCCGGCGCAACAGCGTACAGCTCGAACAGGGGCGATGTCCACGCCAGCGCAATCGACGTCGTGTTTGTCTCGTAGTGGACTTTGAGGGAATTAGGTTTACTGTGCATGTTGGCGTGGAGTTTGATGTAGAGATTGAGTAGCCTTGGAAAATCGATTCATCAACAATCAAGCCAAGCAAGCAAGCAAGAAGCGGGGTCAAGGGGGTGTGACTAACCGACGTTTATCCAACGGCGTCTGGAAATACGGGTCGAAACTCGGCATGGTGAATTGAACATGGCTGCGTGATTTGTACAGGAAGTGGCGCAAAGGGCTGCCGGGCACAATGTCTGTACATTTCGGCCGACCTAGTTTGACCGCAGTCCAAAGGGCGTCGATGGAGCCGTTGTGCTGCAGGGTCTAGTAATCCTCGTTAGCATCAGCAGACATGTTTCTTCCACAACAGCACGACAAGCAAGGGGTTTACGGGACGGGCGGGGAGTCGGCGAAAAGGCGACGAGTAACAGCTTCAGTCGGCCATCTGTGTGGTCCGATTTCCCAAGGCCGCATGCATGGGTCCAGCTTCGTACACAGGCTCGTGTACGAGATAAGGCTACCGCCGGGTTTAAACAAAAAGACAGCGCGATAATGCGCGAATTCCCCCCATGGGACTGAGGGCGAGATACCAAAGAGAGAGCTGGCCAGGATGAAAACAGTTGGGCAATGTACCGGATAAGTGACTGGGAGGCTTTCTGTGTAAAGAAATAGTCGACTTACCTCAACCAAATCATCCCTCATGGTGCGAAGCTCAAAGAAGCTTTCCTTTTTGGCACTAATGAGTAATATCGCAACTTCGTCGGGTGCTCCCTCGCTTGTGCTTGAGCGATCTTGCATCTGCTCTGTGGGATGTTCCAGATTCAAGAAGCTGACGTACATGTACAGGTATCCAGTGTTATTGAACCCAGGTAGACACAGCGGTATCCAGTTCTCGCCACCCCCAGCTTTGACGCTGCCGGCTTCAAATAGCATGTTGAAGACCAAATGCAAGTCGCCAGGATGTAGACTGTGCTTCTTTGGTCGTACAACAGAAACGAGCTTGCCACTTGCTACAATCAGGCCGTAGAGTAGGTTTTCAGAGCGAGTCTTGAGAAACGTGTTGTTGATCGTTGCGCGATGGGACTTGCGTAGCTTTAGACATTCGAGGGCTGACAGAAGGGTCGACGACGAGCCTCGTGTGAAGCCATCTGCGAGCGCAGAGAGCAGTGCCTCAGTACCTTGCAGCGGCCGACGAAGGTCGTAGTTGGCGCGAGCAGCAAACATGCGCTCCATGTTTGGCAAGGTCAGCGTCGAAAGAATCTGCATGTAAAGTGCCTCGAGTTGAGTGCGAAGCTGCGAATCGCTCTCTGGTAGTCGAGTGATGGCCACCAAGTTGAGCGGACCTTTGGACATGACTACGAAGCGCACATCGCCGGCTGTGAATCCCCGCAGCGTGTCCTGGGTAGACTGGTAGAAGGAGATGATTGTCTGCACCACGCCGATGTAGTTGCCGATGAGCTGGTCATGGCCATGCCTACTGTAGATGGGCTTGCCGGCACTCGATAAGATCAGGAAATGCTTCAATTTCGCACGCCACTGGCGCATGACAGCTTCTACTCACTACATCAGCGCAAGCTACCTCAAGACATGTGGTGTATGCCAAACCTTGGTTGGACCCGTCCACATGCATATCCTCCATCTCGTCGAACTCGCGATTGAAAGCGGCATCGAACTGGGCATCGGGCGGGAATAGGCTCTGTGCTCCGCTGTCGGTGAAGTTGGGCCCGAGCGACTTCAACAGAGTCTTCTCTGTCGCCGTCCTCTCTTCCCGCCCCATTACCTCGCCCGACATGCTTTCCCCTTCTCCCACGCCCTCGGCCCGAGTCATGTAGCTCACGACGCTGGCGTTGTCGTCGGCCTCGCTCGCCCGTGAGGGTTTGCCCACGCCCAGACAGCTGCGTTGCTTCGCAGCATCAGACGCTGGCGCATCGTCGCGTGATTCTGTGCCGAAAGCCGGACCATTGCCCAGAGAGAGCTGGGTGGTGGCTTTGGAGACGAGCTGCGGTCGCGAAGGCGCCTTGCGTATCGAGTGCGACGTCGGCGGCTGGGAGCTGAGGAAGCCGAGCTGTGGTCGTGGGGGCAGCGGCGGCGGTGTTCCTTCCCGTGACGGGGAAGAGATGCCGCTGGTCGACGTCCTCGGCGACATGCCGTTTATGATATTCAATGTGGGGTTTACAAAGTCGTGCTGCGCGACGTCATCTGCCTTCTTCGACCGCGACGAGGCTCCATCACGCTCGACGCTCCCGGTCTCGGGCATCGAGGCTGTAGTAGCAGTGCCTCATCAAGGCAACGCGCGACGTGAAGGCGTGCAAGGCGTGACGCTTACGGAATACCATGGTAGTTAATTGCGATTCGTGCATGGGCCAAGGAACGCGATTCATGACGTCGCTCCTTCAACACCGCACGCGATCTAGCTGTCACTTCCCATGCATAGTCAGATGTTGCTCTAACGGGCTTGATTAGAGTCAGATACGACTAGCTGACATATCTAAGACTCATCGGTTCGCAAACACAGGTGTAAATCCGTCAAGCACTACACCTCTGAGTAACAAAACGACTTCAGCTATTCACCAAACACTGAGCCATATCGACGCATGCAAATTACCTACCCTTTCCAAACCGATCTTCTCTCTCCTCGCCAATCACCCACCTACTTCCCCTCCACCTCAAACGGCCCCTCACCAACCACTCACCTACTTCCCCTCCACCTCAAACGGCCCCTCAACATACACCTTGCCCCTATACTCCCCCTCCCCACACGGCTCTCCCGCATAAAGCCGACACTCCCTGCCCCCAATCTTCTCGACAAAATACCCATCTTTCTTCGCCCACTTCTCCGCCTCAACCACTACCCTCGCCAGCGCCGCCTCAAGCTGCGTACCCGCCCACACAATCCGACTCCACTCCTGGTCGAAATCACCTGTCCGGAATGTCCAGCGCACAGGCGGACCGGGGTCGAGCGAGAAAGCCAGGATCTCGGATGTGTCATCGGAGTAGTTGAGCAAAGGCATTTCGAAGCGCACGATTGCGAACCAGTCGTCTGGTGAGGGCGTGGGTTCGCCGAGGGGGTAGGGGCCTGTTTGGGGGAGGTGGGAGAATGTGAGAGCGGAATTGTTGTGGGGTGGTTGGGGATCTGCTGCGAGGGGAGATAAAGGGGCTGGCTGGGGATGTGTCCAAGGGGGAGGAGGAGGTTGCTGGGGGCCGTGAGCTTGAGGAGCTTGTTGTTGCGGATTCATCCTTGTCATGATGAACCTGAGTGACGAGAGATGCTGGCTGTGCAGTCCCGCAATAAGCATAATACAAGCCCTTGCTTTGTTATCAGCTTGATCAGAGACATCATTGAGAGGCTTGATGTCGTATCGTGACTGCCGTCTTGTGGCTGAGGCGAGCACGCGCGGACGATACAGCAAACTTCATTACGATTATGCAAGCCCCGCATGCTTTGACTCTTCTTAACCCAACAAGTCTGGTCATAGATCCGCGGGATACTTAGGGTGAAGGCTGTAACTTCAGACTAAATGCCTTTGTTATTTTCAGAGAGCAATCAAACATATTCATTGGTGATATTGTGATGATGGTAACTATCTACTTATGTATGTGTTGATCTATCTGCCTTGCCCGCAAATCTAGCATCAAACCAACTCTAGTCTTCGAGCTCATGACCCATCACTGTCACCTGGCAAATTTCGGTATAGCCAATTCTCGGTTATTTTCAACCTCAGCGTCGTAATTCACTGTGTCCCATTAGCGCAAGAAATTCTCTGCGCAGTCACGCCGGCAGCTCACACTCCGAGAACCAGAAAGTGACTGGCTGAGTAGGGTGCTTCACAGATTGCTCGGTATAAATCTCTGCACCGTCCATGCTATTCACGCATTTTTGGAGCAGTTCGATGAGTTCTGAATCGTGCATATCTATGTCGATACTAGCTTGTTTGGATTCCTCTAGTACTGCGGCCATGAGCGCTATGCCTGTGTCTTTGCTTCCAGCTAATTTTGTGGGTTGGATCTGAACATTCTCTGTTGGCTTTTCGTTTGGGCGATTCGCGACCGATGGGAAGTTCCCGTAATACTCTCTTTCGCCCAAGGTTGCGTTGCAGCCTCTGATGAAATCCTCTTTAGACAATGGCATTGCTTCGTACCTGATCTGGAGGTTATTCTTTACCTTGAATACTGGCGAAAGTTAATCCCTTAGGTTGGTAAAGTGAGGTCGTAGATTCAGCAAAGGCAGGTGTTGCTTTTATTTGGCTTTGTGACTCAAAGGTCTGATAGAGTATGACACGTCTCTTGCTGACTCCAAGCTGACTGAATGTAAACCCTTAAATTTTCACAAAAATGGAGTGTCGCACCAACCATGCTTCTACTATCGATGTGTCAGGCGCAGGGGCGTATGTGAGGAGGTTAATATTGACAGTAGGCGTCGTGTGCCATGCGTGATGCATCCGGCACTAGACGAAATGGGCCACAGGGGAGTATCAGATGTTCCTTGCAGTACGTGTAGACGTCGCGCATAGGTTGTGTTTGCCAGGTCTCGTCTGCTTCATCTCGCGAGCCGCGAATTATTCTTTGCGAGGCTCGATCAAATGCTGCACCAGCTGGACAAGGTTCAAGGCAGGGTAAGATGAGTAAAATTACACACGAACGTGTCTAGGTCTCATAGGAATGCCGCCTCAGGTCTAAATAGAGTTTTGCATCCGAGCATCTTCCAATTAGTATTGCTGATCAACTCCCAAGTAACACCAAAGGCCGCATGTGCATGCATGCATATATACAATAATCGCACTGTATGGGCACAGCCCAACACCAGCACCTTTTTTATCCGTACATCCTGTGCCTCTCTCTCTAACTCAGCTCTATCTCCAGAGCACGCTCCTCTCATCCCTCGCGTTCACCCAAACGTACTCTGTGCACCTCGGATCCGACTTCTCCCTGCCCAGTGTAACCGCGAACAGGTTGATCTCAATCCACGCAGGGCGCATGCCCATCTTCTCCAGACGTTCCCACCACTTCCTGAAGCGCCCAAAATCGACACTTCCGCCGGCTTTGCTGCTGTCGAGGTGGATGCCGTCACCGAGATGTATCTCGATCATGACTTGGCCAATGGGAAGAACGGACTTGCCCGAGGCGGATTGAATGCCTTCGAACTCGTCCATCATGGTGTCGAGGGCTTCGTACTCGCTGCCTTCGATGTCGATCTTCAAGATGTCAATGTATGTGTGGTTGTTGTTCGCCATAAGCGTAGGCAGAGTGTAAAAGGGAGGCGACGCATCTTCAAGGTCCTCCTCGCCTAGCCCGATCTTCTCGAAGAATGTGCGGTGGCGCTGGGTTGTGGGGATTTGCTTGCCCCATCCGTCGACGGAGAAGTCGTAGCCCCATATCCGCGCGCTGGGAACGCGTTCGAGCATTTCAGCTTCGAAAGACGATTCGCCGTTTATACCGAAGCTGTAGATGACGATTCCAGCGTCGGAAGGAATGGCGGCAACTTCGCGCGTCTCGACGATCTCGATGGAGGGAAAGGTGGGAGCAGGGACACTCTCGTACAGACTCATGCCGCAGACCCATTTGCCGCCGTCGCCGAGGCGGCCAACGCGCTGAAAGTCGTGTGGGCATGTCCATGTGGCTGGAAAGAAGTCCCAGATTGTGTAGGGGTACTTCAGGAAGTCTGTGGGAAAGAATGGAATTCTGGGGTTGTCGGGATGCTGTTTGGCCATATCGTCTCGTAGATCAACGCTCCTCTTCCATGATTTTTCAGAAAGGGCTATCCGCTCGCGGAGCCATGATAACCGAGCGATCGACGCTGTGGATGAGGACTGCTTCGGCAGAACCGGGAGATATGGTAGTAGAGCAGTGCTTGCTGACTCTTCGTTGTGAAGTACGAGTATAAGAAAGACGGCAACCACGAGAAAAGTGGCTATCTTGCCTGCGATACTTGTTAGCAGGGTTACTTTATGACTTGGAAGGCCACGTACCTCCGCCTGATCGGAACATGGCGACTGCAATTGGGGCTCTCGAAAGAATGAACAGGAAAGGAAGTGTGGTATGAGTGGGAGGGACTGTCCCGGGTTGAGCCGGACAAGTCAAAGACGGAAAGTTCACCCGTGTGGAAGTGAAGGTTGGGAACAGATCAAACTATTAGCAGCAAGGTTTCACAAGCACTGGTAATCAAGTAATCCTCAACTTGCCAAGTGAAACACGACACCGGGTGGGTCCTACGTAGTGAGCCGTGAATTGCGATATCCCAGACACGAGAGGCGATGAGGCCGGAGTGCGGCTGGTTCCAAGTTGAGTGCGCGATGAATAATTATCCTCGTTCAAAATGGGGTGGTGAAACGATTGGCGAAAAGGGTTGAGGGTGGAATGTTGTGTACGCGTAATAATGTGGTCTGAGCCGTTCGCATTGCGGGGAGAGTGAGCCCGCTGACCCCTTCAATGGCGTTTCAGCCCCCGTTCAGCCCCCGTTCAGCCATGGTGACGACCATGCAAGATCGACTAGGAGGAATGTGGGCCGCGGATTAGTTGATCGCTTCTAGAAAGCGGTTGTTGATGTCATTCATGTTGCCATCTTCGTGGCCGAAAGCGGAAGATTCATATTGCTATCTAAACCTTTGGCTAAAATGGCAATTATTCTGAGTCGTGTAACACAACTGCCGCATACCTTGCTCTACATCAATACTTTGTGCACAACAATCGCAGCAACAACCAAGAGTGCGCTGCACGTTGTGAACACTAAGTCCCGATGCGTTTCGCCTAACGCAAGTTAGCAAAGTGTATATGCAGATGAGCTAGCGCATTGTCTGACCTTCTTTGGTTGTGCTTAGCGCAAGCACAACAAACACATTGAGTGGTATGCGAAGCATGCCGTAGACGCTAGCGCGCAAGCCATCATCTACTAACTTGCCCTTCAGCGACGCCATGACAGGGTAGTACGCGCCACAGCACAGCTCGAAGATGCAGAAGCACCACAGAGTGATGCGTTCGTCGCGCACATGTCCCGGAACGAAGAAGCATACGGAGGCCAGAACAAGGACGCCTGTCAGGATTCGTTGCGCCGAATGCGGGTTGGCAGATGTTGAGATGCTCTTGTACATTAGGGAACCAAACATCATGGAGCACATCAGGATTGCGAAGATGAGTCCGAACGGGAGTTCTGGGTTCTGTTAGTTACATCATGCTTACCGAGGTTGGTCATGGTGGCTTGCCTTCTTTTGAGCCAGCTAGTTTATGGCTCAGCTTCAATGCGGGGAACTTGAAGAAGATGAACAGGAAGAGTGACCCTTCAAAGAAGCAAGAAGTCAGGGCAAGAACTAAGATATTGCGGTCTAGATAGTAATTAGCATCTGACATGTTGAATAGTACCAAGGCTACTCTACCCCGTAAGATTGTCCTCAGTGTTGAGGTGGGTGGAAGCTTAGGATCGGCTTCTTCTTGCAGAAGCGCTCCACCTTCAGATGAAGCGCGATTGCTTGCGCCGTAGTTCTCTCCCTGTGACGATTTAGACACAATTTTTGATTTGTCGCAGAGTCGTGACGTGACGACTTACCCAATACTTCGTGATGGCCAAAAAGGCCAATGTAAGGCACCCTGTTGATAATAGGAATGGCGCCTTTGCAGTTCCAGCTACTCGCACGAGATATTCCGCTATCAAACCTGCGACAATTGCGACGCAAGTGTTTGAGGTGGTCATCATGCTGAAGATGGCGCTCAAAGAGGTGTCTGTCTCTTCGAGCATCAACTTGTTGAACTCGGCCACAAGCCAGCTTTCAAACACACTCCAGAGCAAGGTACCAGAAACCCCGCCAAGGACGCGTCCAAAAAAGAGCATATAGATGTTGTCGCTCAAAAGAGTCAAGGAGGAGAATGAATAGATGACACAGTAAGCAAGACATGCAGTTCGACGACCATGTCGATCGGCGAACGTGCCCGCGAACGAGGCGGAAATACCAGCTGAGACGAATCCAATAAGGAAGAGAAATGCGACTGTCTCCTCTGGCAGGCCCTTTTCATCTATGCAATTTTTAGCTCAATCAATTATGTAGATGTGCACATGGCCACATACCTTTGTAGATAGGGTAGATGTAGGGACCTTGAAGCCAATCTGCTGCATTGACTAACAGATAGATGGGAAAGAAGCGCCATTTCAGTGCCCGCAAGTTGTCTCTGTCGGATGCCTCGCGACCTCGATCATCAGTTTTGTCCGTATGTGAAGTCGTTAGGAGTTCCGCTTGGCGTGACCGGTGTCCCTGGTAGACAGCGAGGGAATTCAGCAATATTGATGCAGCGAACGTAGACCGGTAGAGATCCATCATAGCAGCGTGTGATATGTTAGATGATGTATTTCGCGTTTCCAATGCCAGTTTAGCCACAATAGCAGGCCGGCTGAGCTCGATGGCAATGTGTGAACACGTGTTAGGACGCTGGAATGGGGCTGGGATGGCGTAGTCGAGCTTGGAGTGCGGAAGTGCCAGCTATCATCCGGAGAACTTAGACGTAGATATCGAAGATCTCACCTTGGGATTTTACAGTCGGGCAATTCAAGTGTTGGTGACGCGAAAACCGACGGAAGGCGCCGGCGGATTGTGGGTAGCGCGGTTGTTAGTGAATGATGCCGCTCGAACTGGGGGCTAATGATTGTGGGCGCACTGGGGAGGTGACGCGAGCGCTGCAGAGACTGCGACCTTTCACGATATACAATTGTCTTGGTTTGTTGCGCGTCTTTTTGTGGGTGTTACCTGGTGCGTCTCCGAAATGTGGAGTTGGAGTCTGAAGCAGGCGCAGGGCCGCAGGCGACCCCGATCGCGTGGGTTTTCCCGCCAAATTATGTCTCCCGGACAGTCGAGAAGTCGGACTGCACTCCGAATTGCTCCTCACAATTTCGACTTCATGAAGATGGCTGAGTAAAAAACGAGACATCCTGCCAGGAGCGCGTACTTGTCATCCCCTGGGACACGGGGGCGCAACACTCCGATGATGTCATCGACCGCCTCTTTACTTTTCGGCGCTACCTCCAGCAGGGCTTGTAATAAGACAACTCATGATGTCTCGAAATTGACAACCTCTTCGCCCAAGTCTGATGTGCCCGTCCCTCGTGCAGGATACGCCGCAAGAAAAAGTCGCAATCATGAATCAGCATCTCACGAATCAAAGGGAAAATCAACTTAGGCACGCGGGCAGCGAAGGTCTTCATACAGCGTACGTTGTTTCACGTAGCTGGACTGCAGTCCTCTGTACGTATGATCAAAGCTGATTGATTCCTTAGAGCTGATAGTGCTCGTGGTACAACGCCCCGGGAGGGTGGTCGTTGTGCTCAATAAACTGCTGCCGTGGACTTGTCCAGCTGAGCAAGTCTCTAGTTATACATTCCTCATGTCCCCGAAACGCCTTAGAATCCCCAACCCTTCGAGCCATACCCAAATTATACACTTCCTTGAACGCCGCCTGAACCGAACCAACACATCTCAGAGCTCATCCTCCAGCGGCAGCGTATCGAGTTTTAGAAGCGGATCCACCGAAACTGCCTTGGCGCTCCTTCGCTATAATAGTATGCAGACACGGGCCGCATGCCAGCACTTCGCAGCTAGGACACCTGCTACCGCTTCGAACCATCATATTCAAGCAGAAGACACAGACGTCAGTTCCGGATTTCTGCACACGCCATTCGGGAGTTCTTAGAGTGCAAGACTGGGTCGTGGCAGGATGTGAGCTCATCTTGACAACGAGACCGTGCGCAACAGACATCAAAGAAGATGGTGAAGCTGGTGCTGGAGTACTGGTGCCTCTGCTTTGATGTCAGTGTTGTTTACACCATGATGATATGGATTGGACTTACGGCGGCTTGTACCACGGATGCTCTGCACAGTATGCATCGTGTCTCTTCTGCCATGCGGCAATCCTGTTGCTGAGTAGAAAGATTGTGTCAGGCTCGTAAGGATTCTGCGTTGGTTTTGTAGGTGGTGGTGATCGTCTAAGCTTCTCCGCAGTCGAGTCGTGCGGGGGTTCGCTTGCAGTCTGCTCGGCATCATATGCAGCTGTGCGGGTCGAACTCGGGCCATCGAAGGAGGTATACTGCATGCGTCTGTGGCGGTAGTCGCGGTCATACTCGGCTCGGGCAGTAGCATCTGAGAGCGTCTCGTAAGCCTCGCGTGCGTGCCGGAACGCCGTGCTGTCGTCGTTGCCCGTCTTGTCTGGGTGAGATTGCTTAGCTAGGGTGCGAAAGGCTGACTTGATCTGAGTCGTGTTGGCATACTGAGGGACACCAAGATCGGCGTACAGGTCCCGGTTGGCCATGGTGTTTGGTGGCTTCCTGGTAATGGTCGAATAAGAGCAGGTAAGTAGAAAAGAGGATAGTGCTATGAGGTAGACAAATTTCTGTATGGTAAACATCTCCGGAATTGGTGCCTGGCAGGCAGGCTTAAGGCACCCATGATACAATAGCAAAGACTCGCAGGTGCGGCTCATCTCATTGTGGCGCGGTACAATCACTGGGGGGCTGGGGGTAATCAGTTGATCAATAGAACAACAGGCTATCGCGACAAGGCAGCGATGTGAGTCAAAGGTGATTCCAAGAAACAGTAGACACGTCCAGTGAAGGAACGCGTCGACGCGCTTTCACATGATAACTAAAAAGGTGCTAGCGACCCAACCGACTTCCTTAGTCCCATGTAATTTCTTTTACCTCTCCTGCACATCAACATGCGGACGTCACGAGCGTCACCTGCTCGTTCGAATCGTTCATCGGTATCGCGATGGCTCAATACTCCACGCGAAACTCGCACTCCCAAGAAACGACTGCCACGCAGCACAAGGAGCAGGCCATTGGAGAGCATTAGCATGGTGACCGAGAACGCCACCTTCGATCATACTTTCAAATCTGCAATACCTATGACAGTATAGCTTCGCGCAAGTATGAAGTAATTTTACTTATCTAGGGTCGGCCAAGCATCGACAAAGTCTCTTATACGGTCGATCTGTTTCAGGATTTCACGAAAAACTTGCTTTTGATGCATATACAAAACTAATTTGTAGTTTTCTACGTACCCACAGGTGCCTACTGTAGACTCAATAGGAATTTTGGTCTCGCGACATTTAGTCTACCTTGGAAATCTTGAAGCCTCCCGGTACCAAATCTTGGAAGACCCCGAAAGGATCGTACTTTTTCGCTGCCGCTTTCATCTTCTTAACATTCTCTTCGCCATAACCTGCGAGCGGATCTTGCGTGTTGTCTGCATAGTCGAGATACAGATATGGATTATCGGCGCCGATACTCCCAGCATAATCACGAATCCGGTTGATGAGATCTGCACCGGCCGTTTGAAAGAGCTCATCTTGTTCAGCACCTTGCCAAGAAATATATGGCTGGTACACTGCAGTTTTCATAAGCTTGCGTTGTAGATCGCCTATCAAGATGACTCACAGCAGAGGACCTGTCCGTTGAATCGCTCGAGACCGAGCACGTTACCGCCTCTTTCAAGACTCTTCTGCCAGTAAGACGGCGGTAGTGGCTGATAGAGGACGTAGATTCCCCAGTCTCCAGTGGCCTTCGCCTTCAGGTTTGCCAGCACATCCAGGTAGATTTCGTGCGCTTTGGTCATCACCCTCAAGTTATTGGCAAACGTCAGCGTACCGAAGTATACACTATGAGTGGTCGCACCCTTAAGTTCCTGTGCGAGGGATGACATGTTCCTCAACCCAGTAGTGTCTGAAATGTTCCCGGGAATCGCTAGAAATTCGTTATACGCTGCAGGTCTCGATACAGGCTCTGCATAATCATACGCATTGAGAATAAGATCAGCACCAATAGCGCTCTGGTATACAGGCATAACAATCGCAGCTCCTTTCGGGTTCTTGTCAATATTGTTGGCGAAATTGATCAGTGCATTGAACTGAGTCTGGATCGTCGTCTCTGGATAGATCACTAGGCCACCCCACATCCCATCCTAAGAGAATGTCCTGAACTGGAAGCTCGTCACGATGCCGAAATTGTTGTTGCCGCCTTTGAGAACCTTAAAGAGGTCGGCATGTGACGTCTGTGACGCAGTAATAATGCTTCCATTGGCGAGCACCACTTCAAATTCGAGGACGTTGTCGCAAATCAAGCCTTGCTCTGGCGAGAAGTACGATATGCCACCTCCTAGTGTCAGACCACCCACACCAACCGACGACGAGCGGCCTCCCGTGGTCATGATGCCGAGGGGCTCGAGATATGTAAACACATAATCCCATGTCGCACCAGGTCCGACCTTAACTGCGCTGTTGTTCGCATCATAATTCACAGCGCTGATGTACTGTAGATCGATTGTCACACCGTTTCTGATGTTAGAAGCGCCGGCATACGGCGTATGCCCACCACTGCGAATTGCAAACCTGCATGGCTTCAATATGCTTGCAGTGGAGAGTGTTTTCACGGCCAACGAAACTTCATTGCTGCTCCTGGGCTGCACAATACAGTTTGGGGTGATCCCTTGCTGTTTGATGTCGAAGTATGAATTTAAGCGATTCTTGTAGTCGCTCTGCCCAGGGTATAAAAGACGACCCCTCAAAAGGGTCAGAGACAGAGCTTCACACTGTATGACTTAGCCAACACTTCTGCCAAACACAGTATCTCAACTCACGCAACAGTCGGCGGAAACAAAAGATGCCGTTACCTCAAGAGTCTCGTTTTGAGCTTGGCTGATCGGTAATGTAGCCGCAGCAAGCAACGCAAAGATGCCCATCATTATCAGAGCAATCAACGACTTGGATAGAGTGTGCACTGAAACGAGAATGCGGGGTCTGTCACTCGAATCCGGTTCTTTTTAACTTGCGGCACAACTACCAATTGAAGCTAATGCGTGTTGGGAGATACAACATAGGTACGCTATTCGCGCTCACAGCAGCAAATCGAGCCTCAACAAATCATGATAATCGACAACCATTCTCAACAAGGGTGTCGAAGATGTAAACGCGCGCAGCCGGCGTGTGTGACCAAATTGAGAACGGGCATCACGGTCGCTCGTCTCCAACACGGCTGTTCTGATTACCCTGGCGCTGTTGTACAATATTTAATTCGTTCGCTAACTGCACGATGCAGCATGCGGTAGGAGTCCGTCCCTCTGCATTAAAAGCCGCAGTAGACTACCATTCTGGTGGGCCGAAGGGATGCCCTCAGAACCGCTATTGCAGCGTCAAAATGATTTGGATATTGTGGCTGCGGCGTGCACAGCAGAGGCCGCGCTCTCGAACTCCAGTACCCGGGCGAGATTTCATAGGAGTGTCGGAAAGGGTTCGAGCATGTACTGTGCCTCAATCGTGCACGAGATTTGCTCTCTGTGCAGATAACTTATAAGCTTGGCTCTTGATGCAGTACTTACAGTCGAGCACAGATGTCAAAGAATCACGCCATTGAACATGATGTGCGAAAAAAAAGAGCACGATAGAGATTCTCTCAGACACCAAGGGAATTCAGTCTTGAAGGAAAGTCGGATGAACTCCCTCGCGGTGGGAGCCGCATTACTACTTGATCATGTTTGTCCTCCCCCAGGTGCGGGTCACCGCTGGCACATAATATCTACTTGCAAATTGTATGGCCATAATCAGTATGGACAAACCGATGTTTCCAACTCCTCCGGGATACATTGTCGATCTCGTGAATCCGCAAATGTCAGGTGTCGCTTTTAACATCCGGGTTGGCATCGTGGGCATGTGCATCGCAGCATTATTCATGGGCACTCGACTCTACACCAAACTCATGCTGGCGAGATCTTTCACCTCGGATAATGGTAGCCTTCTGTATCTTGAGCTCTGCCCAGACTGCGTCAGATCTTTCTCCGAACGCTGACATGTGGCATAGGAGCACTCGTAGTTGCCTGGGTACGCAACTTAGTTCGGGCCAATTCCCTATCAATCACTGACGTTTGCCATGCTAGCTCTTCTCGATTGATATACAAGCTGGAATTCTCTGTGCATGATTCCAGGGACAGCAGCATGTGAAATATACCCTGGGTCCCTGACGTCGAAGAAGTTCAGTATAGCAACGGCACGTTAGGCATACACATTTGGGAACTCACATCACACCAAGTCAAATTCAGTCTCAACGTAAGAACTATGTCGCTGGTTCTATAACATATTTCGGTGTAGACTAACTATGCAAAAGCTCATAATCATCGCCAGCATCCTCTACTGCCCATTTCTCGCCTTCCCCAAGTTCTCCCTCCTCTTCTTCTACCTCAAGCTTTCTCATCTGCGCTGGTTCCGAGAATGTGTATATGGAAGTATGTTCCTAGTCGTCGGTTACAACATCGCACTCCTAGGACCGCTCGTATTCCCATGCACACCGCTCAAACGCACGTGGGATATCACCATTACCGAAGGTAGCTGCATCGATCGAACACCGGTGTATATGGCTACTGCGGTGCTTTACGTGATCACTGATTTACTCCTCCTTGTCCTTCCAATTCCCATTCAGTCTGAAATTGCCTCGGGCGCAAAAAGTGGGCTTGATATGCGCTTTTGGAATTGGTTTGGCGTAAGTATGATCGCAGATCGAGCGAAGTAATGGAAGCTAATACTTCATAGCACTTTCATCACTAGCGGCGTACATCTTATCTTCATCTTCCCCATACTCAACACAATTGATCAGATATGGGAAATCGTCATGTCTGGACTGTGGATGTAAGTTTCCCTTACTACATTATCATGACAATTACTAACAGATGATCGCAGTCTCATTGAAGCAAAACTTTTCATCATCACGGGCTGCTTACCCTCCATGCGCCTCTTTCTTCGCTATATAGCGCCGCGACTTGTTGGCGAATGGAGCATGCGCAATCGCAGTCGCAAAAAAGGGTTGGGTCATGATCATAGTTCCAGCGAGGTGACAGAACTGCAATTAATCGGATCGAAGACCATGAAGAATCGTTATGACCGAATGGATGACGGTCAGATTATACTGATTAGTCAAGAGGTCACGAGAGCTGCTTGGCTTGATTACCACGACTCAGAGAGTGGCTATGTGGCGCCGATTGAGAGAGGTCAGATCGTAAGGACAGAGACTACGGTAATTAGGAGCGATGAATTGGACACTCTTGATAAGGGCAGAGCGAGTTGGAGAATTGGGAATTTAGGATGCACATGGCGAAGTTCATCGATACCAACTTATCGGATCCAATTTCCATTGTCATCCACAAACCTAGCAAATGAGTCTGCTTCAATTGAAGATTCCTGCCCTTCTTCTCCCCGAATCTCCACCCTGGCGCTCTTTCACACCAAACGCGCCTTTACACCAGACGCGCATAATGCCCGAGACCCATGGTGACTGCCCCAGTGCCCCAAACTAGTTCATCAAGTCTACATCGAGCGAAATGTCTTCAAAAGCCTTCTAGGGTGGTAGCTGTTACGAGGCGTTAGTACAGAACGAACACTGGCATGACGAAAAAAAGCTTACCGTCTCAGACTGTGCATCTGCTTTCTCGAAATTGACGTAGCGCTCATGACCGCAAGTACTCTCAGAGAGCATAACCTTGAGCTATTCCTTTGACTTCTTGTGCGTGACACGCTATCGAAAGCACTAAATGATTGTATGCTTTGGCTTCATCTTTGTACCGCACTTGCGAGCCAGAGCACACATTGAGCCCCCTTTGCCTGGCTCAACGTGATCGACAAACTTATGGAAAAAGGTGTTCAAGTCGCCTAGAAGCTGTTTAGCGTCAGCAATGAGGACAAATTCTGGTGAAGTCTCAGTAGGCTCATGTCTTGAATCCCTCCATGGCTGAAAAGGGGTTGAGAGCAGACTATTTTATGTCCAGATATTTGTTATTATCCTGCCTAGATAACTTCGATATCTTTGCTATCCATCGACTCGTTCTCCTCCCCTCTCACGGCGTTAATGAATAGTATGAGTCACGCGGCATGCGGGTTCTTCGACTTCGCCTTCAGCATTGGAGCGAACGCCGCGAGGACTCCTGCTGGACCCACGTGGTAATGATCGCAAACATTCGAGATCTACTAACTCTCAGTTACACTTGGCTTGCATGGGGTGAATTGTGTATCTCTACTCTATCATATTGGAGAGGCTTCAGACGAGCTGGAAGAACCATGGCATTCACCGCCAAGAGCTGGAATGCGACTCGGAAGGATGGAAAGCGGGGGCAACTAGCGAAGTGCGTCTCGTAAGTAGTAGAAGAAGGCACCATAGACGTTTTCCTTAGCAGCTGAAGCACATTTGATGTATTCAGCATGAGTCCAGCCACCCGGGGGATCGGCGTCATCCTTCATAGAGAAATTTCTTAATGAGATCAGTATGCTTGTAGTCTCCTGGCTCATAAATGCGACTTACGGGTTCGGGACAGAAAATGCAGTGCGAGACACACCAAAATGCAGCAAGACACTTCCTTCTAGGATATTCATGGCACTGGCACGTCGAACCGGTGGCGTTTTGAAGATAGCACGATCAGCATGGTCTTCCCTAGCCAGGCTAATTTCGCGTCGGAAAGTCTGAGTTGTAGTAGTGAGATTGATGGACTGTATGGCCATTCCTAGATGTCTCGCATCGTTCCGCGGGCAGTCATTATTGCATCGATTCTCTACGCCTATATTCTGCAGTTCTTACTTCTGCCTTGCCCGAGCCCTTCTTTACGATGTTTATTTCGCTCCTGATAAGACTGTCCAAACTGAATACAATCTTGTCCACGCGCTCGCGAATCGTCGAGCCATCATCTAGGCGAGGCATGGCCATGTTGATGAATGCTGATAACCTGTCCACATTTTCTCGGCATGTGGCAACGTCGATGAAGTACAAAGGATCGAATGTTAGGTGTCCAAGGCCCTGGACCTGTCGGAGCGGCACATCTTGTTCTCTGACCTTAGCATTGCCGGCTCGGATACTGGCAGTATCGAGGTTGATGGTAATAAGTTTGACCCTATAGTGAGAGCCACGTTTAGGCATACCAGTACTTTCGAATGAAGCACTCCGAACCCCGCACCGTAGGAAGTGACCAATCACTTTCATGAATTCTAATGATGTCGGCCAGTCGACAGTTGCCGTTTCAGACGATGCACGCTCGTCTTCGGTGCAACAGTAGGTAAGGTTGATTTTCAGACTTTCGATAGGATATCCTGTCTTCGAACCTGGGATATATCTCCATGTTGGCCAGATCCAGTGATTGTTGACAATCGATACATCCAATTCAAATGCTCGGGGCGCTTTCGACAGATACACACTTGCCTCGTGATGTAGCCTCCTACATGCCAGCAGGATGTTGCAGGTGTGACTCGGCCATGAGGGATCCGTGGTGGGAAAGCAGACGACAGTGCGGCTGTGCATTCGCGTGGGCCTATAACGCTTGCATGCCGCATGACAGGGATAGGGTGAAGATGCAACGAGGCCAATGATTTCAAACAAGAGCTCGCTGGGTAGATCAAGCAGGCCAGGCATGGTATCTCAAGCTTTGGGCCCCCGGGCCCCGGGAGGTATCTGAAAAACGGAGCGAGGTGCGAGGTATTGGTGTCGGCCATGTCATGACGCGCCCCGCCCCTCTTCCGAGCGCTCGGACGGAGCACGATCGTGCTTCTGCGGCCTGCCCCTTTTGACACATCCCCCGTCCCATTCCAAACTGATCATCTGGTCTTCACCACCGTAACATGTCGAGGTTTTGGCCGCTGGAAGCATGAATAGGGCTCCATTTCTGGCTCATTCGATATGGTTGAGCGTGCCTAACGGGCTAGCGTACCGGTAGTTGACTCATCTTGGCTCACCTGGAACTTCGCGTACGACAAGAAGCGACTACCATGGCTGCTATCTCATCGGCCTCTCAAAGACCTCTGGTATCTCAGCGGGAAGTACGCTGGAAGAGAAGCTAAATGCGAAGGAGACCTTGAACAAAGTTCTAGACCGGTCCCTCACCCAGCTGAAAACCGACGAAAAGAACTACGATGCCAGCATTTCCTGGTTTGAAGTTTCACTCGCGAGACCGAAGGATGCTATAGATTTGCGGCCTGACGATTGTGAATGGGGTGGCTACTTTGCTGAGCTCGACCCTGATTCCGATGACGAAGAAGATCTCGATGACGCTTCGGATGAACCTGCCGAGCCCATCAAGAGAACGATCCCGCAACGACGAAAGCCAATAATGATGCCTTATTGTCAGTGAAGCTTCGCCCCAACATCTGATGTACTGCACCGGTTGAAATGAGATCCAAATCCCGATCCAGATGACTAAATCATTAGCTTTGAGGATCGCTTCCTGGGTGCCAGAGAGACTGGACTGGAGAAGTTGATTCTTGAAGACGGAGCAGACAGACGAGAAACTTTTTCCACAACACCGCATCTTGTACTTGAAGAAGAAAGATGGTGGGGCTGGGGAGATTATTTGGGACAGAGCGGAGAGGATAGACACTGTGTTTGGTAGTGAAGTTGGTGCCGGACAAGACTGGCTGCTAGATGTGTAGCTTCCTCATAACGCAGCTGGGCTGGCCGAATTCCACAACTGGGGTAATCCAAGGGTTGTTGCCTGGACGAAGAATGCCCAGACTACTCTTTCGTCACCGACTCCTGCACCTACGAACATTCAGTGGGAGCCTTGACTGCATCTCGCACCAGTGCTCTCCCTTGCTAGTCTCAACTATTCGTGCTCAACCATGAACGTTCAAGGACGATCGCGACTTCTGACTGACGAAGACCAGAATGATGAATCTCCATATTCGTACATTTCCACACATTGGAAGTGGACCAGGTGGAGAAAGGAGCGTTATGGATTGTGGTGATCTGAGTCATCTTCGCGGGAAAATCTTTGTCACTTTCCATCATTTGTGCGAGCCCGCAGTAGCTGTGCTGTGTGGCACATGCCTTGGGCTCTTGCCTTCTCTCGTTGAGCACGAGCACCATCCGACACGCCCTTGGGATGATTTGGGCTTCGTTACTTGATATGACCGCTCAGGTACATCTTGTGCACCTCTCTTATTGGAATTATGTGGAGATTGGGAAGATGTGGCTTGAGTGACAGACTTGGGTGGCGCACACCTTTAGCTGCGGTAGGTTGGACGGTCGGTGCGGATGGATACGCCGTCTTTGAAGTAGCTTCAAGTTGTATGTATTTGACTTGGATGGCGAGTTTTGAAATGAATTCAACCCTGGGGGCGACTTTGGTGCAGCATAGGTATTTGGATGTCCCAGCCGCCTTCCTTCGCACAATGGCCTGTTTCCTCTTCCCCATCATCTCTCCCAGCCTCGTCTGCTCGGGCTCATTGCACGATCGCCTCTTTGCTACGAGTTCTTGACGTTTCGCGCGACCCTCATCATACACGCGCTCAGCTTCCTACTTACCCACATCGACACATCCCAACGCGTGGATCTGCTGGAAGAGCGAATACAAATAACTGCACTCTTTGTCCTTCGTGTGGTTTAGTCTGAACAAAAGCGCTGATGGGATAGCAAATCGTGATGTATGTCGTGAAGTACCCTGTCATGCTCATCGCTATGCATTTGGCGTGCCGGTCTCAGTATCGTGACGAGCAGGACTGCCACACTGCGTACCTCCGTACTAAGTAGTGTACTAAGTACAGCATTCCCTGCGCAGATCTGCGGCTAGTACATATAAGACTAGCTGCAGGCTTAATTAGAATCCCTTTGTCCAACCTTAAGCGAATATGTGGCGAAACACCAGTTCAAACATGATCGTTTTATGGATCCGTTTCTCCCACACTCCCGCATGAACAGCACAACTGGAGAATCCACCACAGGTTGGACAACGATGTAAAACAGCAAAGGATGATGCGATGGGGCCCTAAACAACTTTATGATTGATATATCTGGCCTACTTGTCCGATGTCCATTATCCTCGCCCTGTCCTGTGCTTAAACCTTAGCGTTGTGAAGCTGTCCATTCAAGCTAAGCTTTCTGTGGCAAACCACCAAGCCGAGCACTTCAAGTGCGTCTTGAAACTAGTTCCGTAGAGAAACATCCTCACCATCGCGGCAACACACATCGCCGAACAACAAATTTGCAAAGCCACTGTTTCGCCGTCTGATACCATCGAATGATAGCCTCGCTTTTCCAAGTAGCGAGAACATCTCGGTGACATTGAAGCCCTATTGCCGGGCCAGGTAGCAAGATTTGAATCTAGAGTGGGATACTACACACATGTGCAGCATGTCAATGAAACTTGGCCAGCGGTGTGCATTGACGCCGGCCTGTCGAACGGAGGTGTCGGCAAGTCTAAAGTTACTCTTAATAGACTCAGCTGCTGCAGTCGAGACTTCAGGATCTCTGTGCGTAGCGATTCTGCCCAGTGTCTTCGCATTTCTTTCTTTCAGTTCTATCTGTTTATCGCTACTCTCTATTCTTAATCTTTCATGAAAAGCCCAGGTGGCTTGTTTATTTTACACGATATGATGTCTGGTACACTTTCCGCGCTGTGCCTTCTCGCTTTGAGTGCTGTGCCAGCGCTCGGCCAGTCGGCAGAGACGCAGCAAGCGCAGTTTAATCAAGTACTTAATGTAAATGGCGACGTGAGTACATACCCTTCACACGAAAATTATCGAAGGGACATTAAACCGAACAGATGAAACTCAACTCCTTTCAATTTCCGGATCGCTCTCGAATCGAGACATTCTCGCAGAAGCAACAACAGATAATCGTCAATCAGCAAACTCCTGCGATACCCCCGAACCAAGTCACTGGATCAACCGGCCAGCCCTTCGTCGCTATCAGTGCCCAGTCGATGACCATCAGCACCAATGGTGCCACCGATCTAGTGGGTGGCCAGATCCAGATGGCCATGAGTGCCCAAAGTCTACAGGCAGCTGCCGTACAGCCCAGTAACGCTTATGTTGCCAAATTGTCCCCTGATAGACAGACATGGATGATTCAGGAGACTATGAGGACGGTCAACAGGTATTTTAATGTCGCTACAAGTCAAAAAAGCATGACTAACAAATCCTAGTACCGATATGACAGTTCGTATGGTAAAGCGCAACCAGTTGGATGGCGAATACATGATTGTCGGCCGTCAAACCGTTGAAACCAACACTCTTGTCAAGCCATTCGGTAACGATCAAGCAAGCTCGGTCGCTATCCAAGGTACAGGTATTCAAGAGAACGAGTTCCAGGATGGCTTCAGGATGTCCACTCGGGCGACCCAACCGATGCTCATGAACGTTGATGTTGTGGATGGCATCGACACGAGCATGTTGGCTGCTCTTCAAGGTCAAGAAAGCGTTAGTATGTATTGTCCCGAATTCGACTCTACTGCATTGAGACTTACAAGCATGTACAGATGACTATCGATACTCTGTTGTCACGAATCTTGGAGGTGTATCACCCAACCTCAACCAACAGGTCACTGTTATTCAAATGCCTAGTACGTATCGCACATTTTGCAGGTTTTACCGAGCTTATCATCGACAGTCAACGCGATCCGCATTCAAAAGATGATGCAAGCCATGGGAGTTCAACCAAATGGCCAAGTTGCTGTTGCTGTAGCACAACGTGGTGTTCTCCAAAATCCTGGTGGCGCAACTGGAAACCTTGGCGGTGCTGCTGGCGGTGCTGGTGCTGCTGGTGCTGGCGGTGCTGGTGCTGCTGGTGCTGCTGGTGCTGCTGGTGCTGCTGGTGCTGCTGGTGCTGCTGGTGCTGGTGCTGCTGGTGCTGCTGGTGCTGCTGGTGCTGCTGGTGCTGCTGGTGCTGCTGGTGCTGGCGGTGCTGGTGCTGGCGGTGCTGGTGCTGGCGGTGCTGGTGCTGGCGGTGCTGGTGCTGGGCCTGCTGGTACTGGGACTGCTGGTACTGGGCCTGGCCGCCGCAATCTTGGTCGTGGTCTGTTCCGAAAGCGACAGGTTCAGGGTGGCACGCCTACGGTCAATAACCCCGTCGCAACGAAACTTCTACTGGAGCCCACCTTCACTCCTATTCAGGCCAATGCCATTCTCGATCAGACCAACATGCGCATCGCTTTTCCAGTTCGCCAGCTCGATGGAGAGTACATTCTGATAATGAGGAAGATGGAAGGTGCACGACCCGTTCAGCCCGCACAAGGTCAAGGCCAACAAGCCACGCCAGCCGAGGGTCAGACTCCTGCCGCTGAGGCCAGCGCTAGCCCAGCTCAAGGTAATGTACCTACCGCTGAGGCAGGTGCAGGATCGAACAGCACAGCACCCGCGACTCCTAAAGCCGGGGCAGAATCGAACAGCACAGCACCCGCGACTCCTAAAGCCGAGAAGAAGCCGGAGCGTCGGCAGGAGTCCAACAAGGACAAGTATGGCAATGAGAAGCCGCCACAGGGTGCCGTGATTATGACTATGAAGATGATCGACGACATGGCTGATGCAGTCAAATGGGGCGGTCAAGCTGCCATCACGCAAATGATGAGCGAGTACGTCGCGGCACAGTCTGGCAACGAGCTCCAGTCCGTCACCAACAATGGCACGAAAGCGGCGTCCAACAAAAACGTTGTTTGAGAAGTGCACCACTCTAGCCATAGAGACCCGAAGGTTGCGTCTGTACAACTAGCCAGGTGACGGAGATGGCAGTGTTCTTCTCACAGTGGAGTGATGAGGCTGGAGCCTATCACACATGCCGTCAGTAATGTACATAGCAAAATTAGAAATGGCAACCAGCAATCTTCAGTGCTCGATTCTTTCGTGATTGAAAATGGATCGTTGTTGCTCTGGGCGCCTGTGAACGCATGGTCGTGGATGAAACTTGGCCTTGCGCGTGCTGTTGCGTAATACCTATGTTTGTTTCACGTTCTGTCATTGCTTATGCGAAACAAGTCTAGTTTTGGACTAAGTGGAACGCCCAAACTATATATAAACTGTCTCACAGGGGTATGCGGACGTGCGAAACAAAACCACGCGGATTTTTTTGTGCAGTCTATACTCCGTACCATGCAGACTATTATCATCCATTGCTGGTCTGACTCTCATTCTTCCCGGTTTGTATTCCAAAGTGCATTTTTACCACAAACAAATTTCGCCTTTGATGCCTGCTAGGCTCGAATCCATTGAATTTGGGCTGGTGCTTGAGCTGCTGCTCGAGGTTCTTCTTCGATCTTCTGCGCACGAAGCCGTAACGTAAACAACCATTGGCAACAGTGATGCCCCCGCTTGTGCCAATGTACTCCGTACCAGCTCACACTCTTTCCATCGATTAGCTTCCCGAGGTGCCCCAGCGTTGCACCATGCCACATATGGAATAGCTTCTTTAGGCCGGGCCCCTAAAGAGCCAATATCACTCGTTGCACAGGTGCAGATTATCCTCCCCTTCTCCATCATCATACACTGGCAATACAATTCCTGTTCTTTTGTTCCTGGCTTCAGCATATTTTCCGCGTCTGACTGCGGCTTGCGGAGAAGATGACTGTATTCGATGAGCTAGCCGAAACAGACGGGGACAACGAATTCAACGCGTGGTAGTCAAAGGTAATCGATGCAAAACAAGAGATTGTCGCCTTTGTAGCTTCTCGACGACAAGGTAAGCCAATAGGAGAGTTTGACGGCTACCTTGGAGGCGGCTGCACTTCACAATGATGGGGATGATTTGCTCGACGATGAGATGAGAGAAGAGATGGAGAAGTTGGTGGAGTTAAAGATGGACCAGTTGAAAGCTTATGATGCAGAGTGTAAGGTCCAATTTTCGTCGTGATGTTTGGTTTCCGTAGGCGATGCCTGTTCATGTAGTTGGTGAACGAGAGGTGTAGCATTAGATGTGTTTCCGTGCCCTATTGTATTCCGAAAGAGGAGGCTGCAACTAACTAACGTCGCGTTGAAGGGGAAAATGAATTATATTAGAGCACATGAAAGTAAGTACTCCATCAAGTAATACCACTGCAGCTTGTGACAAGTCCTATTCTGATCCCTACCGCCGCGTTCTAACACTTGTTGTGCGCTATCTCTACTACCCAGAAACACGCTCGTCAAGCTGCCTGCCCTAGATGACGGGGACACAGCTAACCACGATGTAGCGCTTACTATACATACAGCATCATCTCACCAACGTATAGTTCAGCGCAGAGCATTCAAGTGCCTCTACAACGTGTGGAAAGCTAATCCACATTCTACAAATTTACGAGCACCTCCAGGCTTGTATATAACAATCGCGAACCATGACTTGAGCGTGGTGTCGTTGTAAGGAACCATTTTCCCGTCCGTCTAGAAAAGGTGGATCCATACTCGAGCCTAATGGTTTCTCCGAAACCTCTAAAAGGATTGCTTGTGCGAAGCAACGGGTTTGTCGCTTGCAATAACGACGGGGTTACTGTTAGGCCCCAGTAAGTAAACTCATGATATTGATAGCACATGAGTGTAGTGAAATCACAACCATGCCAAAAAATACCGCCTTGACCACCCAAAAAGTGCTATTTGCCTCTCAAACTTTTCCTCGTCTAATTAGCAAGGACATCTCTCACACTTGTTCCACTTTCGAATCTCCAAGCAAATCCAAAGCAAACCACACATCAGCAAGAACGCCACACTCCAAAACCTCCGGTTAATTCAACGCCCCGTCAGACGAGCTCAACAAAGTTGATGCCGAAGGTATTTATTCATTTATTCAAACTGCGGAATGTGAATCAGGTTAACATGTTTGACAGCAAAAGGTCTCGGCGCACCAAACGCGCCAGCAGCAAAGGAACAAAGAAAGCCGGGAGAAGCACCAGTAGCATCAGACAGCGGCAACTCGACTGTAGGTGTTAACCCGAGCGCGAACAATCCGGGCGAGAAGGGTATTGGTGGACCGAAATATGGAATGCGATAGATGCTGGGAGAAGGAGGGTTAGGGGTGGATCGATCATGGAGAACAGTATAACTTCTGTGGAACGGAAGATGAATAGTAGATGATTGTTAGGGTAAATTGTTCGTTGTTATGCTAGCCAGTTGGGTATAATCTCCTTGTGATGTGCACTTATATGAGTTTGCAGTTGGGTCCTACCATCCGTGTCGTGGCGGTGGTTTCGGGATGCGGAAGGGATGCGCTTCGGTGTTGAAGACGAACTCATCGAGACTAATGACATCGGGATCCGAAAACACTAGGAAGAAGTACTTGAGCGTTTCTGCCATCCAGAAACTCTGTTTCCAATTGTCAGCAAGTCGTTGATCAAAGATGCAACGGGAAAGTCTTACCTCCATGCTGTCAATTCTCGGCGGCTTCTCTGCCAAGACATCTAGCAGCGCCGAGTTTTCAATATCTGTGTCAGTGCTGCGCTGGATTGCAGTCCACATGTCCCAGGCAGCGGCTTGCCATTGTTGCTCGCCTGTGAGGCGGTACATAATGAAGACGCTCTCGATGGCTTGAGGTCGAAGGATGTAGCGTTTGTCGTCAACCGCCGTAAAGCCGCCGGGCAGTCTTAAGTTGGCAATCTTTTGCAGAGGATCCTTCTCTGTGCTCTTGTCGGCTCTCGCAGCGACTGCGTCTTGCCAAGCTTGCTGATTCCAATGACAATCCGTAGAGTTTGCACACTGCAAGAGGTGGGAGACTTCCGGCATGATTCCTGCTGGTGAAGATTTGTAGGCCCATACACAAGAATCGGTGAGCTTCCGCGCGATCCTGAAGTGGTCTTCCTTGCCAAAAAGCCTGCTACCCAGCGCGAACATGCCTCCAGTGTAGCAGCTCAGGTGTTGTAGGATCGGATCGAGGAGCACGGTTGAGCCTTCGATACGAACAGCACCAGACACGAGCATATCGAGATCCTCTGGATTCGACGGGCGGAATAGGGTGTGGAGCACTGCGGCCTCCATAGCCTTCTCGTACATCTTCCTATAGATGGAATCCTGGCCGCCTAGCAAAGCGTACATCTTGGGAAGGTGTTCGTACATGGAATCAGCCATGGAGTTCAGGGTGAATGTGCTGTCTTCAGTGAAGTCTGCCTTCCTAGCATTAACCACAACCGGCCACAAGCCAGGTATTTTCGTCTTCTCCTGCTGCTGTTCCATCAGCCTAGTAATGCGTGCCACGGCATCATAGTATTTGAGGTCGCCAGTGAGCTGCGAGAGCCTCGTGAACTCCATGGTCATGGATCCAATCTCCGCGAGTAGCACCTGCTCGTCTGCGACTTGAGGCTTGCCCTCTCCCGCCTCGCGCATGTGCCAGCGTGTAATGGGCATGTGATTCGGCGTGTCGAAAGCGTGGTAGAGCATGTCGCCGACTTCGGTGGCTTTCGCGAGAAGTCGCTCGTCCTTGCTAAGCTCGAAAGCAGCCAGCAGGCCGCCCAAATGCCGGATGTTGGTCTCAAAGACATTGACGTGGTCAAGCGATGTGTACCCAAAGTCGATCGTCTCCACATCCTCAATGGCCGAGCGGAATTCTTCCTCGAATCCCATAATCCATAGTGTGTCCAGCGCATCGATCAGCGTCGCTGCCCATCCTCCAAAATGATCCGTTGTCCCTCCGCTTATAGGCCTTATCTCGTCATGCATCCAAGCATAGCTCCTGTAATTGTGCCAGCACTTCAAGAACTGCTTTCTGACGTCATCGCGCCTCGTCTCTCTTATGGTTTTTGCCACTGCATCTTCCACCTTGGCAAATCCGAATTGTATTTTGGGTAGCTTCGTCGGCTGGGCCGTAGGCAGCGGTATCGGCGACTCGACAGGATTCTTGATAGGCACTTGCGCCCAGTCGAGGGACGCGTAGGCTTGGTCTTTTGGCGGCCGGGCTTTCTTGGGCCTGGGTTTAGCCGCGTATGGGCTGTCTCGGCCGTTGTCGATTTCGTATGGAGAGCTGAGGGAATACAGCATGTAGATTAACACCACGGCAATAGCCGAGTAAAGGGCGTAGCGTCGCTGCAGGGCCATGGGAGGACAATAGAATGACAGCCCTCTCTCAAAAAGAGAAATAGAGGTAGAGAGGGAGTCCAGGAAAGGAGATACAGGAGCAAGCTGAACATATCCAAAAAAAAACGTACAGTCAGCCACATACATACGTAGCAGACCCGCTGGCGTGCGGCTACGAGCTCCTCTTTCGTCCTACCCTAAGCGCCAAGGCGGCAGTCGCGGAGCTAATCCCCTTTTCGCCTATCCTTCTGCAACAACCCGTCCAGTTCCTTCGCATCCTTCACGACCTCCCTGTAGTAGTCTACTTCGATCATTTTATCCTTCATCTTGTCTTTGTCCTGGAGCACGTTCAGGCAATAAAACACGATATCACCTAACAGCCCGTTGTTCTCACGCTGCACCGCCTCTGCCATCTCAGCAGCGTCAACTTCTTCGCCGTCGCCGATGAAGAGCTTGACTGTGTTGGTCTTTGGGTCGTAGTCGATATACGACACGGGCGACTTCAGTGCAAGCTCGGTGATGACGAGGCCGATGCGGAAGATCTGCATGTGTTTCGTGAGGTCGTGACTGCCTCTACCCTTCCGATTTGCGTCGTAGCATTGCTCCAAAGTGCGCTTTGTCGATGCATTGCCAGGCACTGCCGTGAGCATGCTGGTCCATTGACCGTCTTTCGTTCTTCGCCAACGGATATTTGAGCAGTCGAGGAAGTCCATCCATTGGCTTCCGATCAGCCGTAGAGCGCCTTGTGCGATGCCGCTGGAGATTGCACTTTGGTCCTGTGGGTACAGAATCTGCGACCCTAGGTATGTATCTCGGTTCCGGATAATTGTTGCCAAAGAGTCCTTGTGTTCGAGGTCGACGAGGTGGTGTGCTGGTGGTAGCTTAAGATGGAATCCATCAGAACTCGCTGCGGACGGCAACACGTAGTAATCAGCCCGTGGATTACTCCTGAGCGCTGGCATGATAGCTGTGAAGTCGCTCTTCACCCGCGGGGAATCGTTGACGGCCTTGATTTTGACTGGGCGCACCAGAATTTCGTCCGTCCTCCCTTCGAGATTGAAGAGGAAGTCGAAATCGCGATCGCCAACTTGTGGCACTGAGAGACCGATGTGGATTCTGTTGCCCTTCCCGCATGCTCGATGCAAGAGTTGAGCATCTTCTCGTGCGGCCATTGAGTTCTTGAGATGCTTCCCCAAGTCATCCATCCCTCCGCCGCCAACTTTGAGAATTACTCTTCGCCCTCCCAATCGCTTCATCTCGGCGAAGATGTCCTGGTGTTCTCTCTCCAAGAAGTAGTCAGAGAAGCGTTCGAGCATTCCAACTTTCTTGTCCAATTTTTCCAAGCGCATCTCAAGCTCTTCGGCTTTCCCAAGGACATTGAGGACAAATTTGCGCGACCAAGATGTGTTTTGTCGTATCCGACGGAGACAATCCTTGACAAGCAGCTCGTCAAAATCGCTATCATTTTCGCTGTGTGGAAGTCTGCTCGATCGAGCTTGGAGCGCTTTCCCGACGATTTTGTTGATGTCGCCTCGGACAACTCGAGTCACGAGTGCGATGCTTCCAAGAGTAGCCGTTATTCGCCCATATCCTTGTTTTCCAAAGAGCACTTCCATATAAACGCGGCGATGCCTTTCTTCAATCTGGAACTTTCGCTTCCAGCTTGCAAGGGCGAGTTCCGCAACGTCCAGTCCCTCCCTGACATCGAAAAGCCTATGCGACAAATGTTTCCATTGCCGCGTTTGATGTGCGAAACTCTCAAGCACTTGCCCGGCTGTTATTAGACCGGTGATGATCCCTAGGACTTCCGCCATCGCTTTTTGTTCGTCGTTTCGAGGACGTGTACCCTTGGACCTTGGTGTGTAGTATGAGGTTGGCGTGAACGGTTACCGGTAGGCTGTAGTGGGGCAGCGCAAGCTGCAGAGCGGTACCATTCGTGGGGTGCAAATGATACAACTCGAGGGGAGTGGTACCGAGGAACTTTCTGATTGGAGATACCTGATCTGAGGTATTGGTAGACTCGTCCGGGAAGGCCTACGCTTAAACGACCCGAGGGCCACTGGGGGAGGAGCTGATAGAACCAGGCTGTATTACCTCAAGAGCCGCAATGAGCGGCCGCACGTTCTGGAAGACTCCATGCTGATGATACCACTGCAACTTCAGCTCCATGCATCGAAGTGCATGGTGGTGTGGTGCGATTGGACATTGTTGCAGCCGCCTGAGTTTGAGGGCTCTTCACCGGCCCTGTGGTGTTACTTCGCCACGAAACAGCCCCCAGTTCGGCCCCCAAACAACACGAGGCTATGCACAAGGTATTGCGCGGCCTAGAAGGATGGCTTGGACACACTCTCCGAGCCCCGAGGTTAACAATTTTCCCGCAGGCTGTACACAAAGCCGAAGAGATTCATTGTGGAGCGAACGCCACACTGCACCTCGTATGTCTGCACATAACAAGTGATCTGCGATAACCTCCCTCGTCGCCACGAGAGCAGCGTATGATCGAACATTCAGATACAATTGCCGTAATTTCCCTGCCAACAGCTTTGTGACGATGTCGCCAAACTCGTCTGTGTTTGTCGACTCCGAGTATGAAACGGAAGCAGGCGCGCGCCCCCGCGCGCGACCAAATGAGCGCTACGATTTCTTGAAGGAGCAAGGCAGATTGAATGAGCTCGAACAAGATAGGCAGATGGTGCGCTATCGCGACCGCAACTACTTTGGTGCGACTCAGCAACGTTTGCACACAGGAACAGACCGACTAGCTGTTCCCGTCTACGAAGAACGACGCCGGCCACGAGCCCGCTCAGACACTCGTTCACGCCACGGCGTGGATGAACTGTCGCGAGGCTTCCGGATACTGGAAGTGCGACCGAGTGCCGAACTCGTTAGCAGAAGAAATGAGCCAAAGGATCGGGTGGAAGTGAGTGAAGTGCTCAGGGGCTCGAACCAATCGAGAGACCCTCTTGACAGGCCAAAGATCAAGATACCACCTGTAATTGTGCAAGAACACCCGCCAATCTCGAAACCAGGAAAAGCTTCCAGTACGAGCCCCAGATCACCTAGTGAACAGCCTCAACTACAACTGAAGTATCTGGTTCTCCAAAACAAGCTCGCCGACATCAGCCTGTCCTGCATCCGCTACCTCGACGTTGAAGCCTCGAATCCGCGAGACCTAACTTTTGAGAAGATTTCAGAGCAAGTCAAAGGATTTGCGTTTGACTTGCATGTATGGAGCCATCTCGCCAACATCCAGAGCCTGGCCAGGAGCGATGTTCCCGAAGATTCGAAAGCCGTTGTGGATGCTGCATCGCGCAATATGGATCGGCTGAATCAGACTGCGAAGGAACTACACGATGCATGTTCAGACGCAAAGCCAGGTGACCTCAAGCTAGAAGAGCTAGGCAAGGTAGATGACGAAGACAAAATGTTCGACAATGTTGATGATGAGCGGTAAGTATGCCTCACTTTGCTCTTCGGATACAGACTGATGGCAGCAGGCACGAACAGGATCCCACAGAAAGCATTGGCTACAAAATCGAGGCTAGCTTGCAAAGCATCAAGTTGCAAATCAAGAACTTGAAACGGCTCACGCGCTCTCTTCAAGATGCGACGCAGGAGGCCAGAGAAGAGGTGGCGGCAGTAACTTTACTTGTGGGAGAGGTTGGGCGCTACTTTGGTTCTGAAGCTGCGTTGCAGCAGTATGCAGCGGATAAGAAGTTCTCTGGAAGAAGGGCGTTAGAAGAAGCAAGATATGTAGCTTCACGGTGAAATAAACACGATACTTGAAGCTGGCTCATCAGAGACAACATACATTTTTCTTGGCCGCACATGATTTTGACAGGTAGTCTGCGGGTGAAGATCGACTATGTTTTGAAGGTCATATATCAGTTTGACTATTCCCACCCCATCCTCAGCCCAACAGGTCTCTTCTACCTCTCGCGGTAAGGATTCTTCTTCTCCTTGAACCGCCCCTTCACTCCCAGATACGCCGCATGGTTGCTGTGCTGATTGCCCATCGGCGCAGTTGGACCCCTGCTGTCACCATACCAGTAGTCATTGGAGGTAGATTGCGAAGTGTACCAAGGGGGCAGATCGAGCTCCTGGTCGTCTTTTTCTTCGGCATCCTGGCATTCCGCTTTTGACATGCCACATATGCGACAAGCCTTCTTGTCACAGTTGTTCCACTTCCTGCAGGGACCACAGCGCCAATCCCCAAACCAAAGCGCGCCACTCTTTCGAATCTTCACCTCTAGAGTCTCCTCTTGTACCTGGTGTTTGATGGAAGGGTCTTTATTAGCTGCACCACAAGGTTTGTTCGCGGCGCGAGGCTGGAAGTGACAGCTGATCCAGATGCGCTGGTTCCACCACCCACACTTTCCGCATTTCCAGTCGCCAGCAGCTCGCTGATATTTGGTCTTCTTCGGCGGAGGACCCATTGCGGAGGCTTCTTGGGATCTCTTCTTGGTTTTTTGCGGACCGGGTATCGCTTCAGGAGGGAGATCGTTTGGCGGCTTAGGCATCGCTTGAGCAGCAGTTGGAAGAATTGGGGGGCCTTTGGAGGGAGCAGATGTCGTTTCAGCTTTGAACATATGTCAGTAGTTGTAGCCCAAAAGTTCCCAAAACGGCGTATACCTTCCACCGGCTTCATGACTGCAACCTGATCGTCCGCCTGTTTCTGCTTCGCCGCCTTGATCCTCTTCTGGTACGACTCATCGGCAGCGATCTTGTCACATGCTGCTTTTGCCTCTTTCTTCGCTGCGATTTCTTTGCTCCACGCGCGGTACTCCTCACTCAATCGATCGGCTTCTTCTTTGGTGGCCTCGAGACGGCCATGTGCGTAGCGGTACATGTGGAGCTTGCGCGGGTTCTTCAGGACTTCCTTACGAAACTGCTCGGCCAGCTGTTCCGCCTCTTCGAATTCGTCTTCTCTCAAGTGACGGCCCATTTTTGTCAATCGATGGACGCGCCGCGTGTCCTCCGTATCGACAAGCACCCCGAAAGCTGGCGCGCTCATGCTTGCTGTCGCAAATTCAGGAACCGGCAAAAAGGCGGAGACGGCAGTGGGACCAAGTAGTTGAGAAGTGGAAGAGGAAGAAAGGACTGGGAATGCGCAAAGTTTTTGTCAGGTCTATCCGTTTGTCACTGCGCGTTGATCCGCCTTTCACCGTGAGGTTCACCGATTTCGACCCCTCATCTTCTCTTCACCACGTATTGCTGTCCTCCATAGGGAATTTCCGGTAGATGGAGCAGATTAGGGGTCGGGTTCTGGCGATACATAAATGTATCCGTGGTGGTAACAGTGGAATAGTCCATGGAGCTATGAGCGGGTGGCTCCAGGACCGGCAAAGGGTTCCATAAGGCAATGAATCTCAGCTACTTCGTTTGCTCGCCCCGTCCTCCTCACGATACGCGTATTTCCAGCATACGACCAGTGGGCACTCACTGGGACGTGCTACTGCTGGCTTTTTTCAGCGGCAAAATAATACTGTGGTATATATGGTAATTAATTATTTCACATCTTATAAGTAAAAGCGTCCTGAGCGGTCCTGGGATATTCCGTCACACTGAATATGATGTCCCGGGATGGTGCGAGGTTCGAGTCGTGGCTTAGACGGTTCTCCACGGACACACACGCGCCCCTGCGCCTCCTGTGGAGGTTCCCGGGTTAGCATATGGAAAAAGCGGAACGCTTACTTTTTTGCTCACTTTTGGACATTCTTTGCCTTATTTTTCCGGTAGAAATCTCTATCGGGGCTGCCCTATGCCTCAGCATACCAAACCTAGTATCAATCCGTGATAATATGACTGGACGTCAAGTCAAACCATCGTAGGGCCTGTCCATATCCATAGTATTACAAGCGCTTTTTAACATACCATAGTGCTACTTCTGCAGGACGTTGTTGAGGAACGTCAAGACTCGGCGGGACTTCCACTTCCACTATGTCTTGATGGTTCATAAGTCGGCAGCATTTTCCAAGCTGAAAATTCTTTTGGTTTTATTTTGATGGCCTCAACCTTTGGGAGTGACGATTTACCTTTTTTTTCTTGATGCAAACCAGGTCAATCTGGTCAGACTTTTTGGGAATCTTGATGAGTTCTCTCAGCTCTTAGTCTACCTGTATGTGTTGCTCTAGGATAGGGTTGGTCTTGTGGAATAAGACAAGTCGGCGAAAATTTTGTTGTAGCAAGTGGAGGGTCCCGGAAAGAAGCTGCATTTGTTGCGCAATGTCTGCGATGTGGCTTTGGGAACGAGTCTGTCCCCAGAATGTGGGGAAGAAGAGCTGAAGTTGTTAAAGGCGACAAATGTGGGTACTAGGACTGGGAGCTCGATATCAAGACTCTGGATGAGTGTGCTGCGATGCATGTTGTAATCCAACGACTGATGCGTATAATGGTCACTGTTTGGCAGATGGGGATTATTCGGACTGTTTGCAGCCCACGATAACGAGGAAGGGCGATGCGGAGACGCTGTGGAAGTTGAGTGAGAAACTTGTGCGCGAAATACTCGACTACTGAGCAGGAGGACGGCGGCTAGAAGGCAGTTGAACAGCAGACTTTCAAATACAATGGGGTATCATATAAGCTTTCACCTACGCCGTGCTCTGCCCTCCCAGCTCCTTACCGACTCATGTCAACACTATGCCCACTTCAGGCACCTTGTAGCTTCATGTGCGTCCTTGCACTCTAATCCACACACTCTTGCACCACACTTCCGACACTTCATAGTCCCCCAATATCCACAATTGTCGCAAAACTGTCTCTGCGGTGGCCCACCCGCAGGCGGCGGCGCAGCATGGCTGGCAGCGTACGACAGCGGCGGATCGGCAAGCAGTGCCTCGAGTTCCGCCGGGTTGATAGGCGGTGGCATCGTGCGATCGATCGAAAGTAGCTCATCGTCGTTGCAAAATTTTAGATTCATGGAGGACGAAGCTGGTGGTATCGACGGGCCTGGCGTCACTTCTGACGGCGTCGGCGGTATTGAAGCAGCAAACGTGCTCTGCCGACGCAGCGACAGCGAGTTGTTGCGAGAAGAAGATGCTGCGCCACGGGGTACAGGCGCCTGTTGTTGCTGTGCGAGTTGAGCCTCTTCATCTTCAAGCCAATGCTTGATCTGTCGCTGGTATTGTATTATTCGTCGCGTATTCTGGGTCTTTGGTACAGCTATGAACGTGTCAGCGTACAAGCGCACCTCCTTGCTGCTGTACGTACAAGGCTTTCCCGGTATCGCAATGCTCAGCTTGGGATCGTTGTCCCTCTCCAATTCCGCTATTCTCCTCGCGATGGCTGTCTGCTGTCTTGCAGAAAGCTCATTTTCGCCGCGTTGGCCACCAGGTTGTGCTGCGGCGCGTTTTTTGTTCTTGGGGTTGATTGCGACTTTGGACGGGTCGTAGCCGGTGTCGACAACATAAGTCCATCCTGGCGCTACTGAAGCTGCTGAATTTGGGAGGACTTCGACGTGTGGCATTTTGCGGTCTGAGAGAAAGTTGCAGTTGCGGGGAAGGTTCGGAAGTGAGCTGGATGAAGCTAGTGATCACGTGGCAGCGCGTCAACATCCGGCAGCGGGCGATGGGATGACATGCGGGGTAAATGCATCCTTTGAGCAACGTGTAATTGAACTATCGAAAGGATGCTTCCGAGTATTTACAATGACTTCATTTTCTTTCCCAAACAGATTTCGACCGTTCCATTGATACTTCTCGAGCGAATTGAAAGGCTTCGAGTATTCGTTGATTTCAGACAGGCACAAAGACAATTCTTTGTGTCCTCATAGCCTCAAGATGGCATCAGACAGAAAGCCACCTATCATCATACGGCCAGCGTCCCCACTTCCTGATCAATCAAAGGCGGCTGCATTCGTGTTTCTTCATGGCCTCGGGGATGAAGCAAAAGGTGTTGAAAGTATGTTCCTTTCGTCATCCGGACTCTGCTTCGTGCTGAAGTAGGTCCAGACGTCGCACGTCAATTCCACAATGCCGACAAGCTTCCGTATATGACTTGGGTTCTTCCCAACGCACTCGAAAATCACGACCTGGCAACCACAGCATGGTACATGCCTACTCGTCTTTCCCCATATCCACCGTCACGCCCTGAACTTGAAGATGATGAAGATGAAGAGGGGATGCTGGCTACCGTCGCTTACCTTACCACAGTGATAGACGACCTGGTGCAAGAAGGTATTCCAGAGAAGCGAATCGTACTGGGAGGGTTTTCGCAAGGCCATGCGATATCTATGCTAACTGGGCTCGCTTCCAAGTACGCTGGAAATCTCGGTGGACTCGTGGGCCTGTCTGGGTACCTTCCACTGCCTGATCGGATACCCACCTTGCGACAAGAAGCAGGACTACCAAAGAAGATCGACGACCAGGTTGAGATATTTCTAGCAAGGGGAACAATCGATCAGTTGGTACCTAAGCGATATCATCGCTTGTGTTATGAGAAACTGCACGACTATGGAGTCCTGAAGAGTTCTGTCACCTTTAGGGAGTACGAAGGGCTCGGGCATATGATGGGTGGAGCTGAGCTGAGGGATCTGTGTGCGTGGCTCGAGCAAGTGATACCCCCGCTGGAGTAATATGGAGACCACCATGTCCTAACAGGATCTCATGTTATCGTCTGAAGTATCTGAGTCGTGCGATGTTACGGAGGGAGTGTTAGAGCACTGCTGCAGCGTTGCATGAAAGCTCGAGGCTCAATTTAGCTCCTTGGCACAAGTGGATCTCTCGAAGCAATTCATACCCATCTCTCAGGGCCTTTGCACTGACGCACGCGAAGAACTGGGGGCTGTAACAATCAACATTTCAAGGTCAAATTTGCACACGACTACTGATCGGTTGGGGTGATTGGCTACGCACTTGAAACGTTAGTGTGGCTTCGCTGACAGAAGGCGGTACAGCGCGAGCACGCAGCGCACATCTCATACCAACCCACTCGGCTCTCTGCATTGGTACGTTCTACAACCTCCTTCATGTTTTTGTGTTGTGGAAGCGTAAACAATCAATACACTTCTCAAGAATGACGTGCGTACTGTGTCGTCGCGGCGGCCTTGTGCCTATGCCGCATATCTTCCACCTATCACACTTGGTCGTACATGTTGCTGTCTTCTAATGCTCATGTAGCGAAGACTAATGAAGGCGTGTGCAATTGCCCATCATGCCTGCAATGCTGGATGACCCAAGTGCGCCAATCATACACAGAACCTCAGGCGAAGTGCCCTATCCTCCGCCAGGCGGTCCACTGCCGGTAGGCATCGCGCCCATACACGTAACCCTTCGCGACCGAGTCACCACCGCAACGATCATACCGTTTTCCGCGCCGAACCAGGTACCGCTCACACTGCTGGCGTATCTATGCGACCAGCTGGGGCGCGAAATCGAGAAGGGAGACACATACCCCATGGTCGAGCCGCTGCTACTCGAAAACTTTGGCCCATATTGGTTCGGTGTGTTTGGCGCAATCATGCTGCTAGGCGAGATACAGGATGGTCGCGAGCTGCATGAAATGGCACGGAGCGGTTGTGACTGGGAACGGGAATGTCTGGGCAGCTTCTACATCAAGCCAAATTATCCCGGCCGATCCAGTCATGTTTGCAACGGCGGCTTTCTGGTCACGGATGCATCGCGAAATCGAGGGGTCGGGCGTTTGATGGGAGAGACGTATCTGGACTGGGCGCCGAAATTGGTAGGCGAAGGCAAGTCGTATGACTGGAGGACTGCTGACATATGCAGGGCTACACATATTCCGTCTTCAATCTGGTGTACGAGACCAATGTTGCTTCCTGTCGGATCTGGGATGCACTCGGGTTCAAGCGCATAGGCCGCGTCAAAGGTTGTGGTAACCTCAAGTCATATCCAGGAGAGCTGGTAGATGCAATCATCTATGGTCGCGATCTCGGTCAAGAGGACTACTTTGTCTCCGAGGAACGCTTCGACAAGATCCGTTTCTACCTCAAGAATGGAAAGTATCCGAACGGTGCTGATCGAGCGGAGAAGAGCCGTCTTCGTAGCGCTGCCACACATTACAAGCTCACCCCTGCTGCCGACGACGAGCCTGAGAAGTTGTGGTTGAAGGGCAAGGAGGTTATCGCCGACCCACAGAAGCAGTATGAGATTGCACGAGATCTTCATCACAAATTACATGGTGGTATAAATAAGACTACTGCAGCGATCGCAGAGCTATATCACTGGGTCCGCATCAAAGAGACTGTCAGCCAGGTCATTCGCAATTGTCCGGAGTGTAGCGAGATGAACAAAGGCCTCTCAGCTATGCGACAGAACCAGAATCAAAACCAGAACCAAGCTCGATATAGCCAGGGCATTAGCGGACAGTCACGGCTGACTCTGACACCTCCCATCGATGCCTGCGCGCATCAGCCGCCACAACCACCGCCCAGGCAAGACTCGCCCAGCAATCAGCTACAGCTCGAGGCAGCGCAACAACAGAGCTCATTTTCGGCCTACACACAGCACAACGGTTTTGACATGCCAGTAGACCCGGCGCTCATGGAAGGCATTGAGGGTAATGCAACCCTTGCTGACCTACCTCCATCGCCGTTCCTTCAAGGATCTGACAGTATGCCACAATTGACCGATCTAGGCTCGACGTCGTTCTCCCAGCAATCATCTGGACTGGGTGAACGAGCGCCAACAGCGAGGGAAGAGATGAGGCGGCGACTAAATCGTGTCGCTGGATATCGTTCCAAGTGAGCAGGTGTAAGAACTGGACGCGGCAGAGGAAAGTATGACGATAGATCAAAGCGAGATATGTGATACGTGGGAAGCTTCACGTTTGCCAGCGCCGTTGTCGCTACGTTTTAAACATTAAGTTGTTCTTGGTCGCACGTCACAATGTCGTAAACTGAGCAATGAAAAGGGAGGCAGCTAGCTCGGACATCTAATGTATATATAGTCCTGATAAGCATAGCCAATGAAGTTTAAAGCGAACTCTTGAAAGGCCAGATATCCCTCGTCCTTTCCTCGCATTTTGACCGTGATTTACCTCCCTCTTCCCAACCCCAATCCCCTCACCTATCTACCCATCAAACAACCCCCACTCCACAACCTTGAACGTCTCCAACACCTTATCCCTCACCACCTTACTCTCCCTCATCAACCGCGTCTCCTCACCCTCCTTCGCCGCCTTCTCATACTCACCCGCATAATGCGGAATGTTAATCGTGACCATGATATCGGTGCCCTGCTCCGTCAAACGCAGCAACAGAAGGTGAACAAACACAAACTCTGGCGTTTTGCGATTCGGAGGCGGAGAATTCGGTGTTTGGATGAAAGTCAGTGCGTGGGTTGGTTTGGCGCTGGGTTGTGTGTTAGCCTTTTTTTTCTTTCTCCTGCTTTTTTCACCTGCTTTACGACAAGAAGTATACTGGACAGGCTTGGACATGGGAGTGGGAATGGAAATGGAAATACTTGCTTCAAATGATTGAAGGTCACTTTTTCTTGCGTCAGGATGGTCGTGCTGTCGCCTGTGCCATCGACTAGGTCGGCAAAGTGGTACTGTAGCGCTTCTTCGTCGGTGGGTTTCTGCACGTATTCTAGAATCTCGACGACGATGGATGAGTATCCATTTGCGTCGAGGTAGACTTCTTGGTGGTCGGGGATTTCGCGGATTTGGCTGGACTTTGGTAAGCTTGATGTGGTGATGTGTGGGGGTGTTTTGCGTACCTGGTGTCTGCGAAGTTGGAGGGTAGGTCGACGGTGATTGCGCCGCCGAAGAGAGGGGTGTTTGTGAATGACATTTCGGAATTCGGAGATCGGCTTGTTGTGTTGAGAACAGAAGCTCTAATGGGAGTGGTAGATGGTGTTATTGAGTTGACATGGTTTGGTGTGGTTTATATGTTCATGTTGCGAAGTTTTGGTGATGCTCGAGTTAGTAGGTAGCCATCAGGCAGCGTCAGGCAACAGGACAAACGGGTACCTGAACTGTCAACGCAGCAATTTTTCGCAATAATTTTCGGCTCGACTTGAGGTTCAATTCTAAGAAAGGCTGATTATGGGGTATCGATGTGGACTTTTGCCCGTCTATTTGCTCCATGTCCCAGAATTTCAACGCCGTGCAATGCATATGCCTCCTCGTACCATGAGGCTTCCATTACGAAGTAGGCAACGCTGCTGAACCCATCTTCGATGATGCCTGTTTTGCGATGTCGCATCGCACCATCATTTCTTCATCCCACTTGCGGTTTGTGAAGCATGGCCTCCCGCAATCCAGGATGCCAATATATTTTCCACTGAGTTTTCAAGCCACCGCGCCAGCGTCCACATCCATCAGAGTCGTCGTGCGCTTTCCATTGTCTGTCGTCAGGCCCCTTCCAGCCTCTGCTTCCTTCTGGGAGTACGGTTCTTCGCGAAGCTGCTTGACTCTGCGGAACTGTTAGCGCGCGCTTGCCTCAATTTTCCACTCCAAGTATATCGCACCTCCGCTTGTGCACCTTGCCCTTCTGATGTGAGCTGAAATTGGTCTCGCTCTCAAAGAACTTTGCGCATTCTTTGCAGTAAAATTGGCCCAGACCGGGCAGATCTTCTATTGGCTTCGCATCCTTGAATTCCGCCAGATGCTTCTCGTCGCGCAGATCGGCGTGGATCTGGTCGAGATCGCGCGTGTGCCGGCGCGTCTTCTTCTTCGACTCCTGTCCTCGGATGGCCGGCATATTGGCTGTGGGTGATGAGTTTCAGGGTGGGTGGTATCCGCGGCCGCTCGGATAATGCCAGGAATCGGATAAAGCGCGGTCCGTGCGGTGGACTCTTATGGCATGGCGCTCATTATCCACGCAAATGGTTCGTGGCTCATGCCCGTGTACTCCGCAAAACTGGTCTGTCCGCATGTCTGCAGGCTTGAAAGGTTTGCTGGTGCCCAGTGGGGCGTCCAGACGGCTACCAATGTGGCAGCTTCATGTGCGTACGCCGCACGCATATCGTTCGGTTCCGCGCCGGGAGAAGCATGTCGTCACACCCGGATCACCTTCAAAAGCGCTCACAACCACCACTCTGCACCGATACATGATCGTGGATATCCTCACGGCACTACAGAGTGAACGCCCAACAATCTTTACTGCCTCCTGTGACCTGTCCCCTCTCAGCTTGTGATAGCGGGTCAGCGGGCTGTGTGCGGCCGAGGTATTCGTTTCCGTGGACACAGCGAACCAATCAGAGCCTTTTTGATCGCAATCGGCTGGTGGCCGCTTGTGCTTGACGTTTCTGCCCTCCGCTTCCTCGAACGCTCTTCCTCTCCACTCCATTCTTCCCCCTCCCCCTCCACCATCCACCATGCAGAAGTTCTCGAGGCTCGGCCGCGTCGGCCAGAGCCTTGCTTCGCGCAGGCAATTGGCAACCGTCAGCGATGCTCCGCTGTCCCGCATGGTCGAAATGACCAACTGGGAGAAGGGCCACTACATCAACTACAAGAAGATGAGCGAGAACCTCCAGATCGTTCGCGGACGTCTAAACCGCCCACTCGCCTTCGCCGAAAAGATTCTGTACTCCCACTTGGACGATCCTCATGGCCAGGACATTGAGCGTGGCAAGAGCTACCTCAAGCTCCGCCCTGATCGTGTAGCTTGCCAGGATGCCACTGCGCAGATGGCTATTCTCCAGTTCATGTCGGCTGGCATGCCCTCCGTTGCGACTCCCACCACTGTCCACTGTGACCATCTCATTGAGGCCCAGATTGGTGGAGCGAAGGATTTGGCCCGCGCCCAGGACATCAACAAGGAAGTCTACGACTTCTTGGCTACATCATGCGCAAAGTACAACATTGGTTTCTGGAAGCCCGGATCTGGTATCATTCACCAGATCGTGCTTGAGAACTACGCTTTCCCTGGTGCTCTGCTCATTGGCACCGACTCACATACTCCCAACGCTGGTGGTCTCGGTATGGCCGCTATTGGTGTAGGAGGTGCTGATGCCGTCGATGTCATGGCTGGTCTTCCCTGGGAATTGAAGGCTCCCAAGGTCATCGGTGTCAAGCTCACCGGCAAGCTTTCTGGCTGGACTGCGCCAAAGGGTACGTAGAACCCAGACTCTGAGATAGCCGAGGATGTTCACCCCACTACATGGCGAAGCTCTTTACCGGAAAACATATACTAACTTGAGATCTAGACATCATTCTCAAGGTCGCAGGCATCCTCACCGTCAAGGGTGGAACTGGTGCTATCGTCGAGTATCATGGACCCGGAACCGAGAGCTTGTCCTGCACGGGCATGGCCACCATTTGCAACATGGGAGGTACGTCATATTTCAAAAATCCCGATGACTTTCTTGAGTATGTGCTAACATGATACCCTCAGCCGAGATTGGTGCCACCACCTCTGTCTTCCCCTTTAACGACCGCATGTACGACTACCTCAACGCCACCAAGCGCAAGAACATTGGTGACTTCTCCCGCGAATATGCTCAGGAGCTTCGCGAGGACGAGGGTGCCGAATACGATGAGCTCATCGAGATCAACCTCGACACTCTCGAGCCCCACATAAACGGTCCCTTCACGCCCGATCTAGCCACCCCCATCAGCAAGTTCAAGGATGCAGTCAAGGCCAACAAGTGGCCCGAAGAGCTCAAGGTCGGCCTCATCGGTTCCTGCACTAACTCTTCTTACGAAGATATGTCTCGCGCTGCGTCCATTGCACAGGATGCTATGGACCACGGTATCAAGGCCAAATCTCTGTTCACTGTCACTCCCGGTTCGGAGCAGATTAGGGCTACCATTGAACGTAAGAAGCTACCCCACAAATGCGCACTTATATGGAGACATTCTGGCTATACTACGAACAACATATGCTGACATGGTCTAGGTGATGGTCAGCTCAAGACCTTTGAAGAATTCGGTGGTATGGTCCTTGCCAACGCGTGTGGCCCGTGCATCGGTATAACATCCTTCTCGTTAAAGAACATCCAGTCTATTTTCAATGCTCAAGTTAGGGTCCATCGTTCTTCTTTGAGGCATACTGTCTATCTTTGAACAGGCCCACGGAATCTTGTTGAGGCATCTTGACTACCTTCGACTACCTTCAATGCATTTCTAGACAGCTGCTAATCGTTCTTTACTAGGCCAATGGGATCGTACAGATGTAAAGAAGGGCCAGGCGAACTCGATCATCTCGTCGTATAATCGTAACTTCACAGGAAGAAACGATGCTAATCCCGCCACGCATTCATTCGTCACCTCGCCTGACTTGGTCGTTGCCATGACCATTGCCGGTACCCTTGAATTCAATCCTTTGGTCGATGAACTCGTCGACTCCAATGGCAAGAAGTTCAAACTCAAGGAACCTTCTGGCCAGGGTCTGCCCGCCAATGGTTACGACCCAGGACAGGATACCTACCAGCACCCCCCTGAGGACCGCTCTTCCGTCAACGTTGCCGTCTCGCCTACCTCTGATCGACTTCAATTGTTGGAGCCATTTTCGGCCTGGGACGGAGCAGATGCAAAAGACCTTCCTATCCTCATCAAAGCTCAGGGCAAGACCACCACCGACCACATTTCCATGGCTGGTCCCTGGTTGAAGTACCGTGGACATTTGGACAATATTTCCAACAACATGCTTATCGGTGCCATTAACGCTGAGAACGGTGAGGCCAATAAGGTTAAGAACTCTTTGAACGGCTCGTACGGCGCTGTACCTGATGTCGCGCGTGACTACAAGAAGAACGGCGTCAGGTGGGTTGTTGTCGGTGACTGGAACTACGGTGAGGGCTCTTCCCGTGAGCATGCTGCTCTCGAGCCGAGGCATCTGGGAGGTATTGCCATCATTACCCGATCGTTCGCCCGTATCGTAAGTCAAGTTGCTCCGCATGAACAAAGCGAATACATACTAACAGCGTGTAGCACGAGACCAACTTGAAGAAGCAGGGCATGCTTCCTCTCACCTTCTCCGACCCTGCCGACTACGACAAGATCGGTCCCAACGACAAGGTCGACCTCAAGTGCACTGAGCTCGCTGTCGAGAAGCCTTTCACAATGGTCGTTCACCCTGCCGATGGTGGCAAGGAATTCGAGATCAAACTTGCGCACACTTTCAACGAGGGCCAGATCGAGTGGTTCAAGAACGGTAGCGCCCTCAACACCATGGCCAAGTCAGCGAAGTAGTAAATGCACCAACTTGACGATGCAACAAGAAGATACGGATTGTAGATAAGGAACAGAATATCCCAGCATATCTCACGAGGATGGGAACAATGGGGGCGCCAAGCTATTGGGGAGGACAAGCACAGCACAAGAGCTCGAATGACTTGACATGAGTTTAGCGGCAGAGGCTCTCTTTTATGGATCTTACCAAGGCTCGGATGGGTTTGCTTGTATTTGTGACAGATTAGCCTGCAATTTACGACTTGATTCACTACTCTTCCGGCGACCCACGAGAGAAGGTTAGATGCGCTTGAACGTTGGATCGAACTAAGATGTTAGGTTTCATTTCTGGACGTGACAGAAATTCCCTTAGCTGATTAAGTGGTGATTATACACGAAGATATCCATCTAAATTTAGCTGAGGTAGTTCTTTGGAGAAATCGAACCAGGTCATGGAAGAAGACGCCGATCCATGGTTTGCCGATTTAGGCATGTCGGGTCTTATCACCACGTGACACCCCCGTCACCCCGACAACATCCGATCGAAAACAAATATCCTTGTCCACGGCCAATTGAGCGCAATCATTGTGACACATTTCAAATATCCCTAACGTTCTCGCAACTGTATCTGGAAGATATGGCTCGCCTGCGCAAACCGAGTCCAAATGAAGCGACCATATTTGTGCCACCAAGCGCATCAAGAGCGACTCGCTCGAGTCCGAGGAAGGCCACGCGCTCTGTGCAATACGCCATATCTTCAGATGAAGAAGAAGAAGCGCTTCTGGTCCCAGAGCGCTCAGCACGTGATTTGCGATGCAGCGCCAAAACCACCTCGGCCTCCAATACATTGACACCGCGAAAGCAGCGCATACTCAGACCCGTTGAAAGCAACAATCGGTTGTTGCGGAAGCTGAGTGATGAGAGTCTTGCATGTTCGGAGAGGAAGCAGCGTGAGAGGAGGATACGTAGCGGAACTACAGACATTGATGTCAGCAGGAAAAGGAACTTGTTATACACGAAAACTTTGGCCAAGAGCATGGCAAACAAGCAAGCAAGGACTGCCCAGATCGGTACCGCTGGAGAGGCGGATTCACCCGATCCTCTGATGAGACGAGAAAAAGAAAATGTCGAAGAAGAGGTACTTGGAGTCGAGGCCGAAGAAGATGTGGAGACAAGTTTGTGGTGTGGAGATGAGGAAGTAAAACCACAGGAGAAGGAAGCTACGTCAATCCAGGAGTTGAGCGATGAAGAGGATGATGATCCGATCGTGGTAGTGCGGCACAGAGGGCAACAACCCAACCCTCGGCGGATCACCTCTGACTCCGAGGAGGACAGCGAGCAGGAGCTATCTGAGGTTCAGCCGCCAAAACTGGCCAACATCCCTAAGACCTCACGACCAACCCAGCAAGAATCTGCAGACGAGGACATCGTGCCGCTGAAATCCCTGCGACCACCACACCGGAAAGGCCACAGCACAATCTCTAACTGGGCACAAGAAGTAATTGATCTCACTAGTTCGCCTGAGCCAGCAGGAGCACCTGCACTTCCGCCTCTTCCACCGCCAACGCGTGTGCGCTCAGCCTCCTTTGTATCATCTCGCCCACCGACATCATCGTCCCAGAGTGGTCTCGCGATTCTCACATACTCGCCAACGCCAACAAAACTTCGTTCGCCTTGCAAAGCACCACCAATCGCACGTCCGGCTACACCAACACCAGGACCCCCAAGTCCCTCGAAACTCGTCTCGCCATCGAAGAAGAAACCTAGCATACCCAATGCACCCCATCTACGACCTAGCCTGGACGCATTCTGGGACCCTGAGGTCGTTAACGACTGGAATGAGAAGCATTCGCCGTCGAAACCCCTGGTCTCACCGCGCAAGCAAAAATGGCGCGACGATATCGTTAAGATGATGGAAGGCATAGATCTTGAGGACGACGACAGCAGCAACAGCGACGCCGAATGTCCAAGTCCAACCACCAGTCCGCGCAAGAAGAACACCACCACTACCAAAACCACATTCCAACCTCGCAGTCCCATTAAAAAACCCATAAATGCCCTAGCATCCACCAATGAGAGCGATGTCAAAGCCCTGCGCGCCCAACGTAAAGCCTTCTCCACGCAAAAACACGCCCTCGCCGAATCCTTCCTCACCACCCTCGACACCACCATCTGCGCCTCGCAAATCTCCACTCTCTCCGCCCCCACCGGCGGCATAAAACTCATCTGGTCCCGCACCCTCAAAACAACGGCCGGCCGCGCAAATTGGCGCCGCGAACAACTCCGCCTGCGCACGGGACCCCTCGCCTCCGACTTTTCCACCTCCATCCGACACCACTGCAGCATCGAACTCGCCGAGAAAATCATCGATGACGAAGAACGACTGTACAACGTCCTCGCGCACGAATTCTGCCACTTGGCGACATTTATGATCTCCGGGGTGCGCAACAATCCGCACGGCAAGGAGTTCAAAACATGGGGCGCAAAAGCAAGCGCCGCCTTTGCCGATAAAGGCGTCCAAGTTACTACCAAGCACAGCTACGCCATCGAATACAAATTCGTGTGGGAGTGCGTCGACTGCGCGTATCAGTTCAAACGGCATAGCAAATCCATCGATACCAACAGACATAGTTGTGGCAAGTGCAAGGGCCGGTTGGCCCAGATTAAACCTACGCCTAGAGCGGCTGGGAAAAAGGACGGCGCGGGGAAAGGGGGCGAGTATCAGGCTTTTGTGAAGGAGCATTTTGGTCGGGTCAAGGCGGAGATGGGAGCGAGGGGAGAGGATGTCGCGATGGGGAAGGTGGTGGAGCAGGTGGCGAGGGAGTATAGGGATGTGAAGGCTAAGGAGAAACAAGTGGGATTGGAGCAAGTCATGGAAGCTTTGAAAATATGAACATGTCGCATGGTCACGGCTGTAGAATGTTGTTGCGGTTCAGGTATTTTCTAGTAGCATGCCATTCGGGGCGTTGGGGATATCTGCAGCCTTGGGGCTCCTTTGAACAAGAGTATATATTGCTCAATCACATTTCATTTTTGTATCACAACTCTCAATTTAGTTCTGGAACATGATTTGCAAACGAAGAATGATTTTCTAGTTTAATAGCAGTTCAGGTTATACTACACTGCGGCTTCATCCAATCTCGCGTACATCTTCCCTTCAGACATCCGACATCTATCTAGATGCGACATCTCTATACAACCGGCTGGTGGTAGCGTTCTGAGGCAGCAACAGGAAGGATATGCCAGAGAGACACGCATGGCATGTTCCAACCTATCCAGTGAAGCCAATACTGTTGAGCTCCTTTCGGATCTGCTCTTCAGTTGCAATCTTCTTGATTTGCGTGTCCTCGAGCTTCTCTCCGCCAGCTTGCCTCATCTTCAGCTCGTCGATAGCGCGCATCTTCTTGAGTAAGCCTCGCATTTTTTTGTCTGCAGGATTGTTGTCGCCTGGGCTGGTGACAGTGAGATCGGGAGCAGGACCCTGGTTCTCGGTCTGGATCGGTGGCAGAGGAGCCTGCCCAGAACCCTGTCGCTGGTGGTGCTGCTGTCCCATCATCTGCCTATGATGACCCTCTTGAGCAGGTTGGCGGCTTGGGCTGTTGCCAAAGTTGCGTTGCTGGCTCGGACCGCGTTCATACCCACCGTTTCCAGTCTTGCTGCGACTGCGCTGTTGGCTGCGGTTGTCACGTCGCTCAGGGCTACGACCAGCGCTGGCTGGACCAGTGGGAGTAAGATTTCCATCTGCACCTAGACCGGCTGCCTTGTCAGCAGCCTCCCGAGCCTTCTTAGCCTCGCGCTTCTTTTTGTTCTTCAATGCGGCTTTAGATAACTCTCCATCGCCATCCGCGGCAGTAGTAAGACTGACCCCACCACCAGGGGCAGCGCCAGGCGGGAGGGAATCGACCGTCTCCGCTCCAGGCACCTCGCGACGACGAGGCTTGCCAAATCCGTTCTGAAAGCCAACATTGGTTGACGAAACACCAGTGTTGGTGTACGCTGCACCGCCCTCATCCTCACGCTTAAACAGCAGGGGCGTAGTCGTGCCACGCGCTCCCGGAGGACGATAGGCACCCGCGGGCTTCGAAGGCGTCTTTTGTGTGCTCAGAAACGCGAGGGCCGATGGATGCGGGGTCGGCATAGGGTTAAGTGGGCTCTCCAACGGATGCGTCAGCGTTGACTGCGGTCGCCAGGTAACGTGGTACATCTCCGTCATCTCTTCGTTGTACATGAGTCCTCCACCAACATGATAAATGCGGATGCCGTTATCTACGCGAAGACGTGGGCTGGTTGTGGCCGTAAGAATATGCCTGCCATCAGGACTCCACTCGCAGTAAGTGCAGTTGGCCGCCTTGATAGTGCAGACTTTGGCGTAGTTCTTCTCCAGATCATAGATATCCATGTCTCCAGCCAAGTTTCCAAACCCAGCTACTAGGACAAAACGACCGTGGGAAGAGAAAAGGATGGTGTTGCGCGGACCGAGATCGAAGTTGTGCTGAGGCACGGCGCGCGCATTGAAAATGGTAGTCTTTGCGGGCATGTAGCCGTAAACAACACCAAACTCTTTCGAGTTGGGCGACCATGAAACATCGTGAATGGGGCCCTCTTTGTCGAGCGTGATGCGCGAATCAAAAGAGCCATTAGCGCTGAGGATGTACATGTTGGTTTCTCCGTAGTAGCTCTTGTTCGTCTTATCCACCTCCGTCTGAGCCAGGACGATCAGGCTGGTGCCAAGGTCATTCCATTTCAGCTGGACCTTGTCGCCCTTGTAAAAGGTCTTCTGCGATACGGCAGACGCGAACTGAGGGACCTGGAACACTTTGACGGCGGCAGGCATACCCTGAGGTGATGTTAGCTCAGACTTGATTCACACGCTCAGAGTGATACTTGCCTTGCGCTCCGGGACAAAAACAGCAACTGAATGGTTCTTGCCGGGCGACAGCGCAAAATCCGTCACGCCCTCAACGCGAAGCTTGTTCCAGACAGTGCGCAGGTCATGCGACTGGTAAAATTGCACCTCGTTTGTGACAGTGCGGGCACAAAACTTCTCGTCTGATGTGTACTGCAAATTCCACCCCGTCTGGTTCTTCTGCACGTACTCGCCGACCAGTGGGTGGTGGTCATCATCGGCCGCCTCAGACACAGTCCTCCAGACTTTCAAGTTCTTCACTGCGTTGCCATCTTCGTCTTTCGAGGGGCGCTGCCATGTGATGATGTACGTTCCGAGCGGGGAGAAGCCAAGTTCGAAGACGTTGGGGGTGGGGAGCGTGGTGACAACATGGCCGAGCGAAGCGTCAACAACCGTCACCCTGCAGAAGTGTGTTAGATCAAAAATGGCAGGTGAGCATTCCAGGCGGGCTTACTGTTCGGGTGACGCCCAGGCGAAATACCTGCTGTCGGACGAGTAGCAGCAGCAACGAAGGTTGCCCTCAGGTCTGCCTGGTCATTAGCACAATCTCGTGGAACGCGGACATTGATACATACCGCTGGAAGCCCGGCAGAGGCTCGTAGGCAGGAGCGGCATTGAAGAGCCCGATGCCCTTGGACGTGCGATCTGCACAGTTTTGTTAGCTTGACTCCTTACGCGCACATGTCTGGGGCGCTCACAGGCCAGCTGTGTGGGGACCGCCATAACTAGCTAAAGTTACAGAAGGAAGGACAGAGAGGGCGTAGGGCACGGTGCTGGTGGTCGTGAGTCTGGGGCAACTGGGAGATGTTTGCGTGGTCGCTGGCGGTGAGAGAGGCTAAGCCGGCAACACGTCGCAGTGCGTGGGTGACGTAGTTCTGGGGTGTTTGGAGGGCCAGAGGCAGACTGTGGGGCGCACGCAGCGGCAGCGGGAGGGGCGGAGAGGGCGGAGGAAGGGCCACGGGCAGAGAATTGAAGTGCGTCCGTGTGCCTTGAGGGCGCGAGACACACTGGCAACACTCTCCAAAGAAAACCGTGGACACGCGCGCTAGTGTCCGGGCCGAGAGAAAATGCGGGCCGACGACTGGTCCTGGTGCTGTCAAGACTTTTCTTCACAGAGATTGTACATGTGAAACTTGCGATGGACGAAAGCACAGAGTCTCCCCGTTGGCCTCACGGCAATTCTCCACTCCCTTCCTGGCAGAGCATGTAGTAACAAACCTCGTGCTTGCTTACTGTAGCTGCCAAGCCGACTGTTATCGCTGCGTTATCTTAGCGCCATCTTAGCGCCATCGTAGCGCGTCTTCCCCGGCAAGCACTAGCTCCACTTCCCCATTGTTGGCCATCGCAACGACCCCCAACGCAAGCAACACTGCTGCCAACACCCGCAGCATGCCGACGTCCATGCCAGCGCCGTCGATACGCATCCCAATAGAGCTCCTCACGCCCACGGCCTTTGCCCAGTTCGGCGTCGTCATCGAAAACCCCGCAGCCGCTCCGTCTGCGAAGCTCCCCATACCAGATCGCATACCACCGCCCGACAGCGTCAACGCCAACCAAGGGTCCGCCACCAAATACCTCCATGTGTCGCACATGTCAAATCTTTATAGCCTTGCGCCCAGTAAGAAGCCGGCGAGAGCAGTCATGAACATGTTTGTCTGCGCGCCCCGGAATCTAAAACCGCACGAGCCGAGCCAAAGCATGCCTTCGAGCTGGGGTGACCTCGAGCTTGATGACGATGACGAAGGGAATGGAGAATTTGACCGCCAGTTGCTAGATGTCAGCATCCTGGAGAGACACCCCTTCACCACACAAACCTTCATCCCTATGGGTCTGTCTCAAACGGACAGGCACACACAGTATCTCGTCATCGTAGCGCCTACATTGCCAGCGAGTGCATCGAGGAGAAATACAGAAAGGCCACCGCCATACCCAACGCCAGACATCGCAAGGAAAAAGAGCTTGAAGGACATCTTTGCGCGGGCTAGACCTCGCCCATATTCGAATGAAACCTCTCCACCACCCTGTGCATTCTCGCGACTGCCTGCTTCTGCCAGACCAAAAGGACCCGGACTGCCAGATCTGAAGAATCTGCGCGCTTTCGTCGCAACTGGTAGCCAAGCCGTTACATATGGAGCTGGCACATGGCACGCACCCATGATGGTGATTGGAGACCGACCTATCGACTTCGTAGTGGTACAATTTGCAAACGATGTCGGCATTGAAGACTGTCAAGAGATCCTTCTGAAACCCAAAAGCGGCGCTTCTGAAGGAATTGTAGTCACGGTAGATTCTGACGGGTCTGGCAAGGTGCAAGTGAAAGCTGGAGTGGGCTCAGTTAAGGCAAAATTATGAGGTGTGAGCAGACACCGAGTATTCAAGTGTGCATATTGCTACATGTTGACTCTGCCCCCACTGTGTTACCCTGGCTGCCAGTGTGAGCAAGCAAGCAAGCAATCATTCATGATCTACGTGTATCTTACCTGCACTAGCTTCAATCGGCCAATTGTCTCTTGGCCCCAAAATCTCAGCCGCCCCAGCTCCTCAAAAGAACACTTCGACCTGATAATCATAGGTGCAGGCGTGTAGAAGCCCTGCCACCCCAGCATCGACACCACGCCCCTGTATGACCTCGCGTAATATCACGCACATCGTTCTACGCATCTACAGCCCATTGGGGCCACCAGCATCATGATTTCCCTCAAGGATGGGATAAACGCAACCGAGTCAAAGCCGCACACGCCGGGTGAATTTCTGCGGTTGTTGGATGAGTGGGTGCTAACTGCGTTTGACGGACTTGGCTTGGTTGGGGTCGTCATGAATCCGAATATTAGATGCGCCTGGCGAAGCGGGTGGGAAATTGGTGTGGTTTGGCGACGAGTAAGGGGGACGAAGGGGCGAAGGGGCGAAGGGGAGGTACTTTGAGACGAGGAACGAGCGGGGGGTGAGTGTACAGGCGAGAGATAAGGGTGTACAGGAGGACTTGTGGAAGTGGACGATTGAGGCCGTCAAGGAGATTGACGAGGAAGGGGGGAGGTATAAAAGGGTTGAACAGGATTTGTGGGGTCTCATCGCATGTGTTCCGATACTCTGAAGTGTTGGGTTGAATTGTAGTACAGGTGAGTGGCAGTGTAAAGGATATTTGCGCCGGGTTTCCCAATGCAAAACATGGAGCTACGGATATTCCTACCGTGTCCTTATCCGTCCGGAAAAATGATACCGCCAACGCCTTGCTATGCATGTAAAACATGAGGAGATCCTCCAAGATGAGGAGACTTGTGCTTTCTAGAAATTCAGCGGACAGTGATTGCTCATGAAAAGGGCCTGTTCAATCAGTTCTAGTGAGTGGGATGTTGTGCGAAGTGCACATCTAAGACGGCGAACCCGCGAACGATGGCGTCGGTGCAACAGTGACAGGAGATGCTGCCGACGCATCCTTGAAAGTGTCGCTTTGCTTCTTCTGCCCATTGAGCAGTGGACAAAGCCTAAGTAACGTGTTAGCAATGCCGATGTGAAGAAAGTAGTCCACAGGCTTGTGGAAAACAAAGTCAACTTACTTTTTATTCGTCTTGATGTGCCCAACCTCACCACAGTTCGCACACTTCCTAGGCGTCGATCCACCCTTGCCAGGCCCAGCAGTTGTGCCACCTTCTACCGGAGGTTTCCATGTACCCTTTGCCTTTTCACGGCCCTCGCGACGTTCAATGTTCCTAGCCAGTCGGGCAAATTCAGCCCTGAGCTTGATCATTTGCTGTTTATCGTATTCAGGATCTCCTGTAGGCTTAATGTCGTCGAGTCTCATGTTCATCAAGCGCTCTTGCTTCTTGCGCTTCAAGTAAAGTTTGATAACTTCTGGGTCGGTAACGGTCTCAACAATGTCCTCGTACTCATCATACTTGTTCTTGATCGTGCGGGTGATGCGCAGCTTTTTGCCACGTTGATCAGCCCCACTATTGCGCGAGAACTGGGACATGGTATCATCATCGCCGCGCATCAGAGCTGGGGTGCCAGCCTCGGAACGTTGTCGAACAGCATTGCGTGCGTTTGTGGTAGAGTCGACGTCGTCTTCGACCTCAGAAGGTGGGTTGGCGGCGGAAAGCGATTCCTTTTGCTTATTCCAGATGCGCTTTATGGCATTCTCGTACATCATCTGCTGTCGCTGGACGTTGTAGCTGTGACCGCCGTTTTCCTTATATCTTTTGGAGTCAAGACGGTCTGCTGTACTCTCTCCAACATCTCGGAAGCCACCCTTCATTGAGACCTTGATGAAGCTGAAACCCAGCCCTTGACCTGTAGGATCACCCTCACCGTGGAGTTCGAGCATGGCCTTACCTGCACAGGCGTTGAGGAAGTTCTTGGTTGTGTTCCATGGCGCAAGCTTCACGTCCATATTCTCATCAGCTTGCTCCTCTTCATCATCCTTGATTTCGTTTGACTTGATACCAGCGTCTTGCAACTGTTTGTCGCCAGCATGCATAGAGTCAATCAGACACACATCTTCGGGCTTGATCCAGGTTCGTAGGATTGGCTCTTCGGGAATAGTCTCGCCGGGCACTGGCTCCCATGTACCAATGTCTTTTTGATACTTCATGATTTCCCGCATACGAGAGCGATTTTGGGCGATCTCGGTTCCTGGTAAATGCTGCTTGATCATCTCGTTGCTAACCCAAGGCTGTCGTGCATTCTTCTGATGACCGCGTCTGTAGAGGCGGAAGGCTAACATCTTGAGACGTTTCTTCGACGCCTCTGTGACCTTGCGAGCATGTGTACCAGGTACCTCGACAGATGGGAACTGTTGACCAACAACGAGAAGATTCGGAATGTTGCGCATGAACCACTTGGTGCCATTAACACCAGTATGGCTGCGGCTGATGAGAAAATCGGTGGACTCGGGTTTATGCTTGAAAACAGGGGCACGGTACATGGCGTTATGCATAGTCAGAACCTCTTGCCCAGGCTCGACCTGCCCGAACAAAGAAAAGGGACTCTTGTCCTGGGGCAGGAGTACAGAGGTCTCGCCGATTCCGTCGTCTCGCTTGGGCCGTGCAGTATCATCGTTGTCCTTTCGTCGGTAGTAATTGATGATCTTGATACCCATACCAAAGTTGGAAAGAGTAGTCGGGTACTCTTCAGAATACTCGGCAAGGAGTAAGTCGGAGTTATCACCAACATTGAGATCTTCGGCCACGGCAAAAGCTTCGGAAGGTTTGAGGTTTTTCTTGTGTTTCCGCTTCAAAGATTTGAGCATAGAGATGCTAGCTCGTTCTCCAGGCTTGAAGGTCATCGTGGGTCGGTGGAACGATCGAAGCTCGCGATCGTTCAAGCTGACCTTGTAGAAGGGATACTGTAGTTTCAGGGCCGGCAAGCTGTGTTCGACGTTCATATGACCAATTGTGCTGCGGACCTTTTGAGTGCTACTCTCCTTGAGCGCGTCATATGCCTCATCATTGGAAATGTTGTATCGCTTGAACATGGGGTTTGCGAGACTACCGCGATTGTCGCGCTTGAGGCCAAGATTCGCTCGCGGCTTCGGCGCTTCGGCGCTCGGTTGCTGAACGTCAAGAAGGAGATGCGGATCATTCATGTCCAGAAGAATCTTCTTTGACAGACGTGCTGTCTCGAGTTCCGGATCGTCCCAAGACGGCAGATCCAGGTGGTCGTAGACGGAGAAGTGAACGGCATGCTCGCGAGTCCCGAGTCGCCGCTTCTTCGCTGCAACAGGGCTTGCCCAACTACTGTCAGCATGATCCGGATTACTGTCAGGCGGTGTGATCGGCTCGCGAACGTCGTCCGAAATCGTGCCCTCACTCGGAGCCTCGTCCGTCTCCCAGTTTTCGCAAGCAATCGTAAGATCGCTCCAGGAAACGTTGCCGATCTTCTCGTGCTCGTCAAATGTATCGATGTTCTCAAAATCCATCTGCTCGTCCGTCTGGCGAAGCTCCTCAGAATCGTTCATTATGTAGATGAGACCGCCTTGCTCCTGCTCCTGCCGTGTGCTTTTCGAGGTGTCTGTTGTAGCTGGTAGTCGAAAACTCTTCTCCTGGTCGGTCGCAATCTCCAGGCTGACTTTAGAGAGGACCATAAGCTTCGGCGGCTTTTGTGGGACTTTGGGGATGTAGTAGGCACGCTTGCGGGGTACCAAGCTGAAGAAACGTGGAGGCTTATCTGGCTCGAAGTTCGGCCACACCTTTTCGAATTCCTCAAGCGTTGTCTTGGGCAGGTCTATTTCCATGTCGCCAGAGTTCTTCGAACCCGCTTGCTTGAAGAGAGCCATCTGCTCGCGGTATTCCGGATCGTCTTCCTCCTCTTCCTGAGCCGGGGCGCCGTACGCGACATCACGAAACGCAGGTTGCTCAGCTGCGGCGCCACGCAACCCGTTCTGCCCCGCAGAAACTAAGCCTTCGATCGAGTCGAGAGGACGGTCTTCGTGTTGCGCGCCTTCCAACTCAAAGTCGAATCCGTCGTCGTCCCCAAACAGCTCGCGGTCCATATCGTCATCGTGGTTCACACCGTTGCGGGGCTCTTGCGCTGTGGCGCCGCTGAAATCTTCGAGGTTGAAGCCGTCATCTTCGCCGCTGCCACTGGCGAGTTCCTCGTCGGGAAGGTCGTCGTCGCCAATGTCCTCGTAGTCGACCGCATCGGCCGCCTTTTCTCCTCGGTCGAGCTCGCGGCTGTTCAAGTCGTCAAGGAAGTTGCCTCCTCCTTCGGCCGCATTCGCCTGTGCCTGCTGGAGGAGCTTGTCAATGTCGTCGTCGCCTCCAGGAAGAGAGGCGTTGGCGCCTGCCATGGTCGCGTGGGATCGAGGGCAGGTTGCGCTCGGAGTAGAGGTCGGTTTTGAAGTGCAGTGGTCGTTTGGAGGGCAAATTGTAGTGAATGTGCGCGCTGCCTATTGCGCGACGCTTATAGCGCACCGCAAGGTGATCGAACGCTCTCGTGACGAGCGGTCCGTCATCAGCTACTTCCGCGCCAAGTCGTTTGTCAAGGTAGTTCAGAATTCGCTGTTATCCTGGAGTTTATCCGTATATATCTTGAGCAAGCTATCGGGCGGGCGGAAGGCGTGTGATCGGGTGTCGTGTAAAGGTGGTGGAAGGCGGTCGCGCTCTCCAGATCGCGCGCAAGGCCCGTGCACGCTGACCCTCCAATGAGGCATCATGACTTCCCAGGTTGACATGTCTTTGTTCGACCACATACCAAGGCAGGATCGCGAAGTCATTCTCTTGTATTTGTCTGCTACATACTTCGCTTAGGTCACCGAATTTGAGTTCTGTGCCTGCATCATCAGAACAGATCTCGCCCCACTCGGCTGGACATCGCCTCGCACATGCGCTGAAAGCAGCAAGACTCTAACATCTCGTAATCGGCTTTCTTTATTCGAGACATGCCTCGAGACCACCGATCCTCCCCGTCTGATGAGTTGATCGAACTGTTCAATCTCCTCTGCCTTTGCGCGTCCTCATGGCTCCTTCTCCTTCTCCTGCTCCTCTTCTTCGAACGTGAAATCCCCAAAGTACACACACAGTGCCTGCATCGTGTTAGATATTATTGGTTGTCTGATGATAACCACACACCTTGCTTGCGCCCATAATCGCGTAGTGGGCTACTTCAAGTTTCTTTCCGTCCTGCGCATACCTTGCAATCTGATTGAGATCCGAGTTGCGGGGGAGATACAGCACAACTTCGTTGCTGTACTTGTTGAAGCTTTTATATAACTTTTCGAGATTATATGGCTGCATCTTGGTCAGATCGAAGATGTTGTCTACACCGTACTCGGTGCCTGTTGCTGTCAGGACGTAGTGTTGTAACGCGAACAATGAAACATACCGCCCCATGGAGGGCTCGCGAATATGACTACGTTCTTGTTGCCTGCGAACCTGTCGATCGCGTTGAAACAGTCACCTGTCAACCAGAATATCTTGCTTGAAACGCCATATATCTCTGCATTGTGCTTTGCACATTTCATTGTCTTGGGGTCCTTTTCGATGGCGAAGACGCGCTCCCAACGACCGGAGCGTGCTAGGGCGATGGCATTACCACCTACCCCAGCGAATGCATCGACTATGACGGTCTTATCCTTTGGTGCTGATTCTGCGATGTGTGCTGCAATTTTGCTTTGATAAAGTTAGTCGTCGTGATTCTGTTGTATGAGGTCTGTGGTACTTTGCAATGGGTTCTGGTGTGACACCAAACCAGGCATCTTCTGTCATCCAAATACCCCTGTCATATTGTTCCCAAATCTTGAAGCGCTGAAACCAGTACCTGCGACTTGTTAGTTGGACAAATACATGTAATCTGCCAAGGGGGCGTGTACTTCTTGAGCTGTTCGGGAAACTGCTCAACGTGCCGCCACTGATGAATGCCTTTCTCATCTGGCGTGGCTGACATATTGCACGCTTCTCAACCCAACATATGGCTTGGTCTGTCCAGTGATTTTTAGTAGTTTAGCTGGGGACAGTGATCAGTCGTAGTCGTCTAGCAGTCGACAGAAGAAGGCAAACCTGTGAGGCTTAACCGTTTGCGGACTAGTTAATTATAATCTCATCTGTCTGGACTAGGTGGTAGAAAGCCATATTTTCAGTATTTCCCACTAATTAATCAGGCATGTCTTTCACTCAAAGCTTTCCTTCCACACAAGTACCTGACTTTATAACGCCATCGTCCATCGCCTACCACACTCTTGGAAGTTGAGCCTCACCGCACTAGCGCGGATCCCGCCGCTATGACCCCCATCCCCAAGACGCCAAACCTCCACATGTCCTCGAGCATCAAACACCAAACCACACCAAAACCCCTCCAACACCCTCCAAGATGAGCGTATTCGGCGCTCTCAACCGCTTCATCTCGCGGCTCGACGCTGCGCCCATCGAGGAGCAGCAATCCGGTGTTTCAGGCGCATACGGCTTCCAGATACTCAGGAACACGAATCAAGAAGTTCCGCTGGAGCCGTGGTTTGATTTCATTATTGGGATCAACGGCCGCACCATTGTAAGTGTGGATATTAGATGGGTGATTCGGGCATGGGTTGTTGACTTTGATTGTGTGGTAGGATAATCCGGATCCTGCGCTTTTTGCGACGGAGGTGCGGAATTGTGCTGGACAGACGATGAGCTTGGGGGTGTTTAGTGGAAAGGTAAGGTATTCCTAGTCATACCAAAGTCGTTTGTTGTCATTTCTCTCCCTCTTCACCGTTATTTCCATCATCTTATTGTCACATTTTGCCTGCTAGAGCCCAAGTGTCTGGGTGTGAGCATAGATTTGTAAAGATGTCATGTTCATTGTGTCTTCTACATTTAATTTCTGCCCTTTTTACTAGGCTTCGCTTGTCTTCATCCTCCCTGACTTCAACAGGGCCAAAAAATCCGCGAAGTCTACATCTCCATTCCAGCAGACAAGCCCACCATCGGCATCTCTCTGCAGTGGTCTCCCCTCACCCTCGCCGAAGATGTTTGGCATATTCTCGACGTAGCCCCCAACTCTCCCGCCGACGTCGCCGGCCTCCTTCCGTACGGCGACTACGTCATCGGCAGCCCTGAAGGACTTGTGCGCGGAGAATCCGGGCTCGGCGAACTCGTCGAAGACTTTCTCAATCGGCCCCTACGTCTAATTGTGTACAACCACGAATACGACGTCACGCGCCCTGTAACCATCACCCCGAGCCGTGGCTGGGGCGGCGAAGGCGCGTTGGGATGTGTGTTGGGTTTTGGCGCATTGCATCGTATTCCCCCGTCCTTGGAAGAACCGCCTCAAGCACCCGGTGAAACGCTGTTTTCCAGCGACTCAGCAGCGCCAACATGCTTTGACGAAAAGGCCCCTCTCTCATCAACAGCTTCCCCCATGCTCGGCGGATCTACTGAACTCTTCGTCCCTGCCGACATGGCACTTCCTTCTCGATCGCCGCCTCCGCCACGGGGCGTTACCGCGCCATCCCGCAAGAAGGGCAGAGCGCATCATGTCGTAAGTCCAGCTGGTGGTGGTGGCGGCCTAGACGACTACTTCAAGGAAGGCGAAGAGAAGAGTCTAGCAGAAGACAACGCGCCGAAGCCAAAGACAGGAAGCGTACCCCCGCCCCCCAAAGCCAGTGCACCACCTCGAGGTCCACCGTCAAAGACCGGGACACCTGTGCAAGTAGACACAGACGAGGCAGAAGTCGCATGAACTTGTCAACTTGATCACTTGTTAGCTTTCGAATTCCATCAAGACAATGCCAAAACACACCTCATTCAACGGTCCCACTCATATTCTCACTCCTCGCACAACCCCAGTTCCTCTCTAAATCGACTGACTCGCCTCTGTTTCGCCTGCAACGTCTCGTCCGTCACAAACGAATCAACTCGCGCGTTCGTTTCGGGCCGTTTCACCGCGAAGCCATCTGATTCTCTGCGGCCGGTGAGGACTTCGAAGCCCGACGGCGAGGGCGAGGGCGAGGGCGCAGAGGTAGGCGACGAAGACGGCGACGTGGAAGGCGATATTGCCGTTTTGAGTTTCGTCGTCAAGTTGCGCAGAAGAGGCATGTTCCCAACCAAGTGGAATAAAGTGGGCTGCGCCAAAAGGACGGGATGGTCTTTGTCGCTGAAAAAGTTCTTGGGTACTCCGTACCGCGGGGACAAGTAGGTAGATGGGATGTGTATGCCACCGAGCAAAAAAAAACGGTGATAACGAATAGAGTGTATGGTCATTGCTTCTCGCTGAACAGCGCACCCGGCTGGTTCTAAATACACATGGCGCACCGCGTTTCTCCCTCCACAGCACAAAATACTCCCCTTGCTGTTTGGCACCCATCCAATACACACCCGCAGTAGCCCCAAACGCTTGCACACTCTCCCGAAACAGCACAGTGTCCAGACCAATGTGGAGCCAAACGCACCCCGAGTCAGGCACTAGCCCTACCGATCCCCGTCCGGCTCGTCCAGGAACGCGAAAAACGCCCGAGCAACAGACAAGGAGTACTACTTTGTTGGGGAGGGCATAGACTAAATGGAACGGCGGATGCGCGTAATTGACGGTTGATCTTCTGTTGTATCTTGTCGGGTCGCTGTGCTATTATTGAAATGGGGTGTGTGCTACTCCATACCTAGGGCAGAAATGGGGAGGGTCACACGATGCATGCGGTAAAAAGGTCGAACGTGAGTAGTGGAGCCGTCAAAACTAATGGCATAGCATGGCATCGATACCGCTGGTTGGGTTGAACACACCGCCTGACGCCTTTTGCCGGTTTGTAGTTTCGTTTAAGTTGCTGTTTTCGCTCCACAGCAGCAATCCCATAAAGTGTTCATCGTGATTGGCCGGGCAATGTGGCACAAGGACGATGCGGCAATCCGGAGGGCAGAGGTCATGCGCCGAATTTATCGCTACCAGTCATGCCGCATCTTTTGACCTGTGCATCGTTCTTCTAGACTGACAATCTGTAAAATCGGCAAAGTCTGTCGATTCTCGGAGATTCTGATCAGCATCTCGCGTGGAAAATGCGCAACGGCAGATGCATTTGGACGCCCCTCCGAGGACCCCTATCGTGCTCCGCGCTCCATAATCTAGGGAACCGTTGGGACTATGGGACCGAAGGGTAACAATACCCACTTCGCTTCTTCCCCGCGAAAGCGACAGGTCGACAACAGGCATGGTGAAAGTCCGAGCATGTAGAGCTCCATCGCAAACTTGCGTTCCGACGATCTAGGTTCCGATCTAGAGTTCAGAGTCGATAAAGCAAGTTGCAGTCGTGACATCTTACACGTCGCATGAAAACTCGGGCGGCTAGTCCTTCGTGCTGACACTGATAGTGACACTAGACTATTGTGTTCACCGAACCATGGTTCACTCACCGCAAGTCGACATCCGATGCGCCGTGACTTGATTCTGCCGAGTACTGACGACTATGCTACTAATATGACTCTGTGCGTCAATACGTAGGTGGCTGTCAATAACTTTGGTGGATAAAGGATCAGCTCTGTCGAAGACAAGTAGTGCATTTGAGCGAGACGGTCGCGCGGAAGCGGAATCCAAAGTCTTTGATTTAGCCAATGATATATGCACTCGTGTGCTTCTCTGGAGAGCATGGCGAACCATATGTAGTGCCTTCTGAAAATCAGATAACGCCAAAGTCTCACCGTAGTCTATGTAACGCCCAAGCGTCCAACAATGCAAGTGTCATCGGCCCCAAACATTAGCGATAATGGCAGCAGAAAAGGCGGTGCAAGCCGAATGTGGTTCAAGCACCTCAACGCCGATGGATGATGGAAAGAATGTAGGGTATCGGAAAGAAAAGTGAGCAAGAAGCTCATCGAATGTCCAACTGAAAAGGTTTGAACTTGCCGCCGACAGCATTGCAGCGTGGACACCTTGGCGCCCTCCCACGGGTGTGTTCGCTGACGAGGACATGTACACATTCGTGGCAAAAGCCGCAGATGCACTCTGAGCAAGCAAAGCTGTCTCGCAAGACGGACAGCTTGCGACATGCGGCGCAGTAAATCTGGACTGGGTACGGGTAGGTAGGAGAAGAATCAGAGAGGCCCTGGGAGGGGATATGAAAGCCGTGACCGGATACGGCAGACTCAATCGAGGACTCGACGGAAGGAAACGGTTGCAGGTCCGACATGTCAGGCGGGGGCGGGGTCAGGGTGTTCTGCAACGGCGATGCTGTGTAAGATTGGAAATGTGACGTAGCAAACGGAGGGAGCGAGGTCCTGTTGTTTGTGTGTGGTGAGTGATGGGGAGACTGTGGAACCTGAGCATGTCAGCGTATGCAAGAGCGATCAACCGAGTACGGATGGGTGGACTGACGGGAGTCAGGTCCCGGCTGTCTTCCTCGGTTGCTGAGGCAGCCGCATCGATGAGGTCCTCCCAGCGCTTGCCCATGATGGCGGCGGCGGTCTGGGGCTCCGCAGAGAAAGCCTTGCGGTCGTAGCTCAGGGGCCGGTTGTGGTCCCGCGACTTCTGGCGCTCGTGCTTCCCTCTGCGTGCATTCTGCGCCACCGACGGCTTGCGGGGCCTGTTTGGCCTCACGGAGCGGGGGGCCGGCGGCAGGGTGGAAGAACGGCCGGGCGGTGAGTGCGCAAGAGACGATGGCAGCAGCTCCCGCTGGATGGATGTGGACGTGTAGTAGGGCTCTTCGGAGGCGAAGGGCTGCTCGAGCGTGGTGGGGGCGAAGCGGGCGCGGGGCCTGTCCGTTTCCGGGGGCGCGTCCTGTGCATGGCAGCGGTGTCAGTAGGTGCACTTGGGTCTGGTCTTGCATGGCTCTGTGCACGGCGCTGTGGTGCGGCTACGTACAGGATCCGAGTCCCAGTCAAACTCGGCACGGTAATTGTGTAACGAGGCCAGGGCAGCTGCCGCGGTGGCGGCCGGCGCGCTCGAGGTGTAGTCTGCGTCGACAAAGGCGCTGAAGTCGCTTGCAGCGTGCACTGGGCAGCTGTGTCAGTCCCAGATGCGGTGGGAGAGGCGCGGGCACCCACCTTGCGGCCCTGCTGAGCTGCTCGGCATCACTGGCGGCGGCTGTCGTTGGTGCGGCGGCGTGTTGACCATCAGGCGGAAGCTCTCCTCGGTCGCCGGCAGCTTCGATATGTAGTGCTCGGGGTGTGCGCGGCGGATGTGCTCCTGCATCGAGCGGTATCGTTTTTCCTGTGCACGGCAGCGTCAGCTCCACGCCCGTCGTCGACATGCCCCGGGTGCGACGTGGGGGCAGCTGCACGCCGGCTCGAGAGACTTACGCCGGTGCAGCGTTTGCGACAGGCCGAGCCGTCCTGGTTGCGCAGAGGGCAGACGACGACATTGTTCTCTTCGTTGACCGAGAAGGAGCCAGTCAGCGGCGCCCGCGGTGGCATGGCCAGCATGGATCAGAGTATCCTCGGCGAGACCTAGCTGTGTCGGAAGTCGAGCTCGTGAAGCTTCGAGATGGAGGGGGACTCGGGAGGGGTGGGTGTGCGCTGCTGTGCGGGGTATAATAACTAAAACCAGTCCTTTGAGCAGCCACTGTCATGAAACTCCAACACGACCATGCCGTCTCAGCGCGGCGGGCAGACACGACTTGACATGGACCTCAGATTGCTTCAGCCAGTTGATCATCCTTCTCCTGCCATGTCTCAACTTAGCGCATTTGCTGCTTCAAGCTCCTTAGTAAGCTGTGCGATGCGTCTGGAGGCGGCGTCGTCTTGTTCTGGACATGGTGACGAACAAAGGATCGATGTCGTTGAGCTCAGAATCACTTGACGAGCCGACCGCACAACGACTGAGAAACTCCCACGATGCAGGTTTCGATTGGCTTCTAGATCCACACGGTTCAAGCGGATGGGAAGAAGAGAAGATGGTCAATCGCAGTAGTAGTTGATAGTTCTGATTGACGTATCTAGTGTTGATGGAGGAGCGAGGCTTTGGGATTCAATATCGGCATAGCTGCTGCTCTCTTACCTACCCACGGAAACACATGTTATCGTCGTCGAATTTCGCGTGGTAGAATGGCTTATTGCATCTGCGGCGCGGGGCTCTGCTGAGTACTCAACACCATCGCGTGAGATCGATGCTCAAGAGGAAGTTCGCGACAGTCCTTGATGCTTCCGTGCGCATGGTGAGCCGCCCAAAAGAAGCTCCAGGGATGCGCAAGCTCTGGCGTCTCGTGTGCATATATATGCGGTCGATGCGATTGCTTGTCAGTTTGGCCGCTGCCCTGGAGGATTTTTGACCAAGGCGGGCGTGGCGGGCGTGGCAGACGAGTCGTTGGTGGTGGCGGTTGACGTGGAAGAGTTGGGGACGCTGTTGCAATATATATGTTCGCTGCCCTTGTTTACTTGCCAAGAAGTTGTTACGAGCCGTGATTGGCCGCACCCTGCAACGATCGTGAGAAGACACTGTCCGTACTCTACTCACCACACGGAGTGGCCTTCGAGACCATCCGCCCGTACGCAACCTCACATATCATGTCAGAGGCAGCGCTTCTGTTGACTGCGCTCTTTAATTGTGAGGAGAATCCATGGTGGCTGGATGGCAACATATCGACAGGATCACCTGGCGGCCTCGAGATTGCTCGAAGTCTGTATGCAAGAGCTTGGATTTCTGCTCATGATGCAGACAAAGATAACCGTGGATGGGCTGTTAAGCATACACGCATCGGCCAGTTCGCCGTTGACGAAGTGAAGCGGATGCTGGAAGAGAGTCACGGCAACAAGACACGCAATGCAGCACGCACCAACGTCGTTAGTCTGGAGGCCGACCAAGAACATCGCATCCAAGCAGGTTGAGCTTGTGAACATTACGTTGTTGGGAGAGACTGGAAAGCCACTTTCGAGCAAACCTACTCACGCACAACAGACATTTACCAACCCACATATCACTGTGGCCATCGCGTTCCCGCATCTTTTTCAAGCCTCTGGTGCTCCTGCAATGCATGAGCTTCGCAACGAATGACGTTTAGCACCACAAGCTGCTCGTAAGACGGACATGAACGGCGAGACGCAGCGTTCAGTCAACAACAGTCTAAGTATTCTGCGTGGCGCTAGTCCTCCCGGGCACGCTAAGGCGTCACGTGCGTGCTGGTTGATGGGTTCCCTTGGTCCAACTACCAGGTCCGGCAATGATTCGTGATGGCGCAAGTAGAAGCCTGGAGTGATTGGAATACCAAGAGGGGAACCTGCAGCATAATCAGATGGCTTCAATTTCTTTAAGTTGACAATGGTTTACGGATACATCTTAAAGATAGTAGATTGCACTAGACCCGTGGGCGTGTCACATGTGGTCGTCCGATCACGAATCAGGGAGGTAGAAGATGATTTGCCGCGCTCGAATCTCGTTTCGCGGACGAAGAGCGACGTCACGTTCAATCAATCCAATCTCCTGCTTAGATAGGCGCAGGTGCCATGGATAGCGTCCTATTTGGCGCACTGCTCCGCACCGTCGAGCCGGAACGTGGTCTGCAGGGATGGACGTGGGCATTATTGTTCTTGAGCTGCGAGAAAAGGAATTGCAGCATCTCACCTTTTGCAGGCGCATCTTCAAGAAGCTTCGTGCGCGATGAGGCGCAAAAAGAACAGGCGCGTCGATGGCGCAACCCGGGCTTCTCGACCAGCTTGTGGCGCAGTCCTACGCATAATCCTCCTGAAATACTAGACCGGCTTCCAGCACCCAATTTCCCTCGCGCGTGTCTGCCCTGTGAACAGCGGCAAGCGAGGTGGGGTCGCGCTGACAACTCGAGGCCGTGGAAGAGACCCATCGCCCTTTTGTGTGACATTCCCGCTTTCTTCTGAGTCCTCCCAGTGCATAGCTGCGGCTGCTTTCTCGTCGTTAGGTGCACCGTAGATCCAATAGCTGCGGTGACCGTGCTGCGCCAAGACGATCAAGACGGCATCACGGAATCACGGCTTCGGTGCGGCTGTCAAGTCCGACCTCCCTTCTTCCAGCACCTTGCGCCGTCATTCTTGCGACTCTTGTTCCTCTAGCATCGTCACAACAGGGAGTCTGAGTGGCTGCTGTCTTCTGCCATTCATCGCCGCGCCGTCCTGCCACTCCCGCGCGCCCACGGCATCTGCATCATCACTGCAGCAACATAGCGTCTTCCAGCCACATCCCGCAAGCCCCAAAGCTGGCTTCCACGACCCCCTCGCCGCAGCGTCCAGGAGGAAAGACCGCCTCCTTGATGAGCGTGACCATCCATGAGTCCCAGATGATGCCCCCGTATGCGGCCGCCTCCACCGACCGACAATCGCACCCCAGCTTCGGTCTCCCGTCGCGCACCTCCTCGGACCGGTCGCTGAACGCGCGAGAGAATGGCGCGAGGCTCATGCATGGCCACACAGCGAAAATAAACGGCAACCCTCCCAGTGGACCGCCGGTGATGCAATCGATACCCAACGGCCGCCCCGTCAGGCCCGCGAGCATTGATAAGCGGTCATCGCACGAAGAGGCACCTTCTCGGAGAAGCAGGGGGGACCGGGGCGAGGCTGAGAGCCTCAACAGATCTCCCGAGCGGCGCGGCAACTCCAGCGAGCTGCTGAACAAAGACGACGGCTACTTCGCGTCGGTCCACAGCACCGAGTCCAAGGACCGCGTTGGGGGAACCACGCACGTCAAGATGGGCCAGATGGACTCCTTCGACGGCACACAAGAAGCCAGAAAGGACTTTGTGCCCTACGTAGGCAATGTACCCGGCGCATCGACCGCACAGCCACTGCAGCCTCAAGCCGGCGACGCGGTTTCCAATCTGCAAGTGCCCGCCTCGGCGCATCGCGTCTCCTCTCCGCCCGCCTTCAACCACTGCAGCCCCGCGCCATCACAGCATCCCCACCGTTTGCAGCAGCGTCACACTCTAGAGGTCCCCAAACTCTCAACGTCCCGCGCTCGCGAGACGCAGAACAACACCGACGACGTCGTCTCCGCGAGCGGCCGATTCTCACCCACGGCCAGCGGGCGCCGACGAGGGTCCTTGTCTCTTGTGCGTAGGACTACACGATCGGTCAACTCAGACATGCCTCTGGACGAGGTGGCGCAGGACGAGGATGCTGCACGGTGGGCAGAACATATCCGGCAAAAACGGGCGAGTAAGCGGAAGCGCAAGGAAGACGAGGACGAGGATCGAGTCGTCGTCGGCACCAAGGTCGATCAGCACCACGTCAACTGGGTTACCGCCTACAACATGCTTACTGGCATCCGCTTCACCGTGTCCAGAACCAACGCCAAAATGGACCGCGACCTTACCGATGCCGATTTCGATGCGAAACACAAGTTTTCGTTTGACATGTACGTGCCGTCCGGGTTCCCTCATCTCGTCAAGCATTTGCTAGAATTCAGCTTCGTTGAGTCTGGGTGACCTGTTTTGATCTTCCTGACATCGTGCTAATGTCCTTGTAGTACCGGCAACGAGCTCACACCATCTGCGAAATACGACTTCAAGTTCAAGGATTATGCCCCATGGGTCTTCCGACATCTCCGCTCCACCTTCAAGCTGGATCCCGCCGACTACCTCGTATCGCTAACCAGCAAATACATACTTTCCGAGCTCGGCTCTCCTGGAAAAAGCGGGAGCTTCTTTTATTTCTCTCGCGATTACAAGTACATCATCAAAACCATACATCACGCCGAACATAAATTTCTCCGGAAAATTTTGAGGGACTACTACACACACGTTCAAGAGAACCCGAACACACTTCTTTCTCAGTTTTACGGTTTGCACCGCGTAAAGATACCCTACGGACGCAAGATCCATTTCGTTGTCATGAACAATTTATTTCCACCGCATCGAGATATCCACCGCACGTTTGATTTGAAAGGATCTACCATTGGCCGCGACTTCAAAGAGGAGGAACTGGCTGCGAACCCTCGCGCTACACTGAAAGATCTGAATTGGCTACGAAGAGACCTGCACCTGGAATTTGGTCCAACAAAGAAGAAGATGTTCATTGAGCAGATGCAAAAGGACGTGAAGTTGTTGCAGCGCCTGCACATTATGGACTATTCTCTTCTCGTTGGTATCCACGACCTGGAAAAAGGCAATGAAGAGAATCTGCGAGACAAGACCTTGAAAGTGTTCCAACCGGGCGGTGAAACTGCAGATGATCCACAACCTAATATGCTTGTGCGGACACCTTCAAAGCTCGAAGCTTCGCGGAAGGCAAGAGAACTGCGACAGATGGTTAAGACGCAAAAGCCCGTACCAATGGAACAAACTTCTAGCAAGATGCCCGACGAGCTGCGAGATCCTAAGCGGAATTTCTACTTCTACTCTGACGATGGCGGCTTCCAAGCTACGCACGAGGATGATACCTCGGGCGAAGAGATCTATTATCTGGGCATCATCGACTGTCTCACACACGTAAGTTGAGCTGACGTGGCACCTGCGTTTAAAGTACTAACGCCTTGTAGTATTCCCTTATCAAGCGCATGGAGCACTTCATCAAGGGCCTTGCCAATACTGAGTCTCAGATATCCGCCATCCCCCCAGAACGATATGGCGATCGGTTCGTAAGGTTCATCAGTGGCGTGACCAAGACCAAAGAAGCCGCAGAACGTGAGAAGCAACATGAGGCCGCGCACACTGAACGTGAACCGGCCATTCCAGGCATCAACTCCAATGCGTCACAGCAACACTCGACAGAACGTGTCTTAGAGAAGGCTGAATGGCAAGCGGAGCGATCCAGACAGCGGGGCCGCAGCGAAGACGACGTTCCCAACCGCGACTTGAAGGTCGTCCGCAGTCCGTCTGCCGACCGAGGCGAAATGGGCACCACCCTCCCCGTTGTAGAAGAAGCCGGCGAATCATCCAGCGTTGGTGGACGCAGCAACCGCAGTGCATCAGACGGGGATGGAAGCACGTCTGCTCCAGCACCACCCCACAAAGAATCCTTCCTTGGGATCCCCTTCCGATCACACTCACGAAAACAGGACGAGAACCCCGGACGACCACCGCCAACCCCACCAAAAGACTCGGGTACCGCCCCCAGCCTAGGTCGGCCACCCACACCGCCCAAAGACGACTTCTCGCCCAGACACTCGGGCCCGCCCACGCCGCCCAAGGAGAAGAGAGGGAGGAGTCCGGGGAGAAACAAGGAATTACCGCGCACGCCGTTGGAGACTACGATTCGCGTGGACTAGGACTATTTTCCCCAGGCCAACAACGCTGTGCATAACTCGCCCGTTGGCTCACCTCTTCTGCGTCGTTTTCCCCGTTGTTGAACCTCACTCTTGCGTCGCGTATGCACGATACCAATGAGCTTAATTCCCATCGAACCATACTCTGAACTAGTTCCCGTCTCACCCCCAATTGTTTTCCCCTTCTCCTTTGTTTCTCCTTCACCGTTCCTGCTGCGACACATCTCAGCCATGTATCCCCCTCCCCCCTTCCCCTCCGCCTCTACCCTTTCCCTTTCTCCTTCTCGGCCCCAGCCAAACGCTCGCATTCATCGAGGAGATGGATTGAAGCCCTGTGCGAATGCACTCTCGTCACTACTGTTTCCTCACTTGGTGCGTGCGTTGGCGTCGTGTCTCTGGTTTGTTTCTTGTTCGCTTCTTGTAGGATAGTTTTGCGCGAGGGCGGGGGGACGCGCTAGGTTAGGTAATCTTGATTGTGGGTTGGAGGGGTTGGCGAGGAGAGAGAGAGAAAGAAAGAGAGTTGGTGTTAAGAGGGTCATGTTTGGGTTGCGAGGGGGCGAAGGTGCTGCGGTAGGTTGGATAGATGGGAATATATTGCATACTGCCTATGTAGCGTGTCTTTGTGTGTGCGCATGTAGCCGAAGTTTGTGAACGAGTAGTGATCAAGTGACACGCCATAGGAGTCTTCATTATGCATGCAAAGATGGTGTCTATCATAGTGTACAAGTGCCATGTCCACTGCCAAACCACTTACACCCCCAGCGACATGGCTCACTTGTAGAAGTCGAACTTGTCCGCCTCGGTGGTACCCTTGACCTGGCTGGTATACGCCTCCTCCAGGTCCGCCTGGATGATGTTGTACCTGTTCTTGCGCACCGCCCTCAGACCTGCTTCCTGCATGATCGCCGCGATAATCGCACCAGAAAGCGGGTCGTTTCGCACAATCAAGCTGTCAAGATCTACCTCGGGCGACAAACTCATCTTGCTGGCAATGGTGGAGAAGATGAGGCGGCGCTCGCGACGATCGCGGAGGGATGGGAACTCAATTTTCCTGTCGAGACGACCGGGACGGAGGAGCGCGGGGTCGAGAGTGTCCGCACGGTTGGTGGCCATGATGACCTTGACGTTGGAGGTTTGGTCGAAACCGTCCATCTGGTTGAGCAACTCAAGAAGAATACGTTGGACTTCTCGGTCGGCACCGGTCTGTGCATCGAAACGCTTCGTGGCGATGGCGTCGATCTCGTCGATGAAGATGATGGACGGTGAGTTCTCGCGCGCCATTCGGAAGACGTCACGGACCATGCGCGGTCCCTCTCCGAGATACTTTTGCACAAACTCGGAACCTACTACTCGGATGAAGGATGCAGTTGTGCTGTTCGCCACGGCCTTGACCAACATCGTCTTTCCTGTGCCTGGAGGTCCGTATAGCAACACACCGCGCGGTGGGTCGATACCGATCTGCTTGTAGAGGTCGAAGTGTGTGAGGGGCAACTCGACAGCTTCTCGGATCTCCTGCTTCTGCATGTCCAGACCTCCTACATCGGCGTAGGTGACGTCGGGCTTCTCGTCCTGGCCAAGCATGGCGATTGACGAATCGGCCTCAGGAGGCAGGATGTCGACGAGCGCATTCGAGTGACGGTGGAGGGCAACAGACGAAGATGGCTTCAGTAACTCGCGATCGAGAGTCGAGAGAATACGAACGACGTAGTTTGAGCCTGTTGATGACTGTACAATACCCGTGCTGCGAGTGTTAGCCAGCGACTGGCGATGAATCGAGACGTGCTCACTTCTGGTCGATCGCCTCCATAAACTGTCCTATCACAAGCGGTACACTCTGAATGCGCTTTATCTCTTCTTGCGCGCGTACCAGTTCGCGCTTTAAGCTGCGCTGCTCGTCTTTGATGTACTCCTCTTGGAGGTGGATGTACCTGTACCAGTTAGCCGGCTATGGCATGCGCGCGATGACGTGCTGGCACCCACTCCAACTGCCGTTGCAACTTCTTGAATGTGGAGTAGTCATCGCTGCCATCTGTCACGAAGCCTTCCAGCGTGTCGAAGTTTGGTATCGATGACGGGAGCTGCTTCTTGTGCGGCGGGACGGTGTTGGACGGGTTCTCGACGGCTGCGTCAGCCATTTGGGCGGCTTGAGGAGTAGAGCTTGGTGGTGGGTGCTAGCGTGGTTAGAAAAAAGTGGGTGTAGCGGTATGAGGTTGGTGGTAGTGAGATCGTTGTGCTTGTCACGATGTTGATGCGGCTCGTGGAAGGCATCGGGCTAGAGACGGGTAGCTCCGACGTCACGTGGGTTGATCATGTTCATGTTGCGCAAGGATGAGCTGGACAGTCAACAAGGAGTGAGTCCATGCCCGGACGAGTACATGGTGCCATCATGATTCATCCATGGGAAGCTTTTGATAGTCGATGAAGTCGCCTTTTGACACACATCTATCGCTACACCGTGTTGACCGAGAGACTCTCCAGGGACTCCAGGCTACGAATCGGGGCACCGCGACACCGACGGCCTTGACATGGCCAATTCGGCCTGAATACCTAGTCCTCGGATCCTGCCTTCTGCAGGAGCCTGAGTGATGCAACAAGTGGAGAGACTGTGTTTCCGTCACACCGTCCGTGGACAGCGGCCAATTGACCCGCTAGACTGCGTGAAGTGCAGCCACTTCACTCATTCGTCAACGCGCCAACGCGTCGGATGCACATGCCACCCTGCTTGGTTCAGGCGTTTTCTGGCCTTTTCTGACCTTGCGACTGTGAAGACTGCGCTCGAGGCGTCGCGCGCTGTGCGTCGTGCTCCCGCACATGTGCAGGCGCCAGGGCGCGCTCTCGGATAACGTGACGACCCGAACAGGCTAGGCCGACGAGGCCCAGCTCCTCTCTCCACAGGCCTTGCGCCTACAAACGACCTCGCGTCCTGAGCGTGCGGTACGTGACCTATCGACCGCAACCCAAGCCGCCGATTTCCCGTCCTGCCCTGATGAGAAGAGCGCTTTAGCGTCAATTAGCAGTCGCGCGGTATGTATTTCCATGCTCCCCATGCTCCCCACTGCTGCTCCGTCTGCGCCTCGCCGGGCCGCCTGCTGCATCCAAGTCGCGTTCATCCAGACATCAACATGTGCGCTGACGGGCCGCTGTGCAGGCCGATCGGATGCACTCACGTGCGCTTCCGGCATTGCTCTCTACCTCGCAGTCCTTGCCTGCCCTCACTTCCTGCCACCACGCATAGACGCCTTCCTCGTCCGCGGTAGCCGCGCAACATGGACTTCCAGACGCCCCAAAACGGCATGTACGATCCCTCCAACTTCATCGACCCGAGCGCAATCGCGAACCCGCAGATGAACGGCACGCGCGCGTATCCCATGTCATCAATACCGCAGAAACGAGACTCGACCGGCGCCTCGCTCTCCCTGTCGCGCTCCCAGACCCCGTCGCAACAGCCCCAGTTCGGCTTCCCACAACAGCAGAACTTCGCCAATACGCCCTCGCCGACCATGCAAAACCAAAACTTTGCGCCCGCGCAATTGGGAGCCCAGCGCATGCAGACTGCCTCGCCCGCCCAAAATCCCCACGCGCCGCAGCTGTCGCCGATGGGCTTCCAGAACTCACCCATGAACCCGGGCTTCAACCAGACTGCCAGTGGACAGTTTCCCGTTCAGTCGGTTCAATTGTCGCAGAACCTACAGAGTCGGCAGCAAGAAGCCCAAAGACAGTACGCGATGCGCCTGCAAGCCCAGGCGCAACAGCAACACCAGATGGGCAACTTGGCAGCGAGTAACATGGCGGCGCAACAACGGCATCAGGGTGGCCAGATACCCGGCGCCATGTCTGGCCCGATGCCCGGTGGCATGCAGCACCAGGGCATGCAGCAACAGGCCATGCAGCAACAGGCCATGCAGCAACAGGCCATGCAACAGGGCATGCAGCCTGCAATGATACAACAGCCCGGCCAGCAACAGCAGCAGAACCCCCAATACCAATACCAACAATTCCTCAAGAACGTCAGCGCGCTGATGGGTCAACATCGCCGACCGTTCAATCCCCAACCAACCGTCGCCGGACGTCCCATAAACCTGCAGCAACTCTATACGGTTGTTCTGCGGTACAAGGGGCACCGAGTCGTCACACAGTCGCAGGCCTGGCCAAAAATCTCCCACGTCATGAACATACCGCCTCAACAATTCCCATCAGCTCCCCAAGAGCTCCAACAAATATACGAACAGAACTTGGCTATATACGAGCATGCATACTTTCAAAGGCAACAAGCCCTGAAAGGTATGGTCGGCCAACAGGGACAGATGGGTGCCACAGGCCAGCAAATGTCACCAACCAGGCCTCAGATTCCAGGTGGTCAGAACAACGGCTCGGCGCAGCAAGAATACCTGCAGCAACTACAACGGTCACAAGAGGCTATGAAGCAGCAGCAGCAGCAACAGCAGCGGCAGTCGGCGACACCCATGCCGCAAAACCCGCAATCTCAGCAATTCGATCCTGCATCACAACCGCAGCATTCTACACCCCTTCAAAGCAACGCATCACTGCCGAACATGAATGGCCATGGCACACCGCAGCCAGACGGCAGCGCCAGGAAAAGCATGAGTCGACAACTAGAAGGCACGCCTTCACAAGCCAGGGAGCCGAGTCAGGCCTTGGCTTCGCCAACGAAACCCGGCGAGCCTGCCATTCCCGCTGCTGAGACACCAACAATTAGCGTGGAAGACCTGGAGAGGCGAAAACCAGTGATCGAGAGTGAGGATGGGACCCGGGTATATCAGCCAGCATACCGCAAGCAGGATACCTGGGGCGGGCTTGACTTTGACTCGGAAAACTTCAAGACCATGATAGAGACAATCGTCACCTACAAACCAAACCATCCGTTGTTGTCTGAAATGGGCGCAATTGACATAAGAGCTCTCACCATGAGTCTACGATCAGGATTACATGCAGAGACTCGACTCGCGTTGGACACTCTCACGCGGATAACGTACGAGAATACCATCCAATTCGATCTAAGTTTGTGTGAAGACTTGACGGATGTGTTGGTTGATCTTGCGGAAGAGCAGCTCGAGATTCTCGGAAACGAAAACCCCGAAGTCACCGACATCCTGGACTTGACTCCATACGAAGACGTACTGCATCACTGCCGCGTGGAGGCTGCGACATTGCAGGACCTTCCTGTTGTCGGTACCAAAGAATACACCTTAGATCGAACCGCAGACCGACTTCTTGCCATAACAACCATCTTCCGAAATCTCTCGTTTCTCGAAGTGAACCACGCTTCACTGGTGAGCTTTCCCGTACTGAAATTTCTCTCAAACTTCATACGGCTTGTCGGTACCCGCGTACTCCTTCTCCGGTCACACATCAACACTTTTGATTTCATGAAGGACGTCATTACATTCTTCTCCAACACGGGCGCCAAGATCGTTCTACCGTCTCGCGAAGATGCCTACGCCGTTCTTCACTTCCTCTGCGCCTTTGCGCCTTGTCCGCGCCCTACCGAGCCCGCCAAGTTCACGCCTTTCAATCCACAAATCCACCGTTATCTTCCGTCCGCAGTTGACAGTCTAGCAAAGCTACTGGCTAGAGACGACCCGAATCGAACGTACTACAAGCAGATTTTCGTCAATGAGGCGACGTCGACTCCGGCCTATGACCTTCTGACACGTGCCTTCTCTCTAGCCATATCTGTCGCGCCAGATCGCAACTATATTGAGAACAGGATGTACCAAGTGAAAGGACAGCCCACCAAAGATGCCCGCATGTTCGAAGCTCGCATTGCTGAATCGCGAAAAGCGTACTTGATGCAAGGTATGCTAGCTGCGGACATTCTTGCTAGTCTTGCTCCTGGAGCGGAAAGCGGTCTCTGTCGCTCCTGGCTAGAATCCGAAGATGGCTGGGCACATAGCCTACTCAAGTTTGCCATGTCTCTCTCTGTTACAGACGCTGCGCTACCGATCCCTCCTCAGCCAGTAAATGCGCGTGGGCAACGGCCTATGGATCACGATCGGGAAGGCTTTCAGCTGATTGTCCATCGCGCACTTTCGACACTAAAGCGCCTGGGCGACAAATCAAAGGGTGGAGACACATTGGTCAAAGGTGTACAAACGAATGGCCACGCCCATGACGATGAAATCGACGAGGATGACGAAGACATGGACATCTTTAGCTTCAACGGAAGCTCCTGGAAAGTCAAGGCAGACATTCTTCCCCGGAAAGAAACACTACTGGGTGCACTTCTAACGGCTCAACTGGACGTGAGGAGCTTGAATCAATTTTGCAAGATTGGCTATCTGGACGAGTAAATGGAGTATTTGGACCCACATACGGCGCTGGGGCGGGGGATTGGACCGTATATCACGATGTTCGCCCATGGGAGTTAGCATAGCAGGTGCTGCATTTCTACTTTTTGTATTTTCTGGTTGAGCGAAGTACTATTCGAGTACCAAATTCGTTTCGATCCTTGGAGCTTTTTTTGACTTTGGCCACGGGTATTGTCCAGCTCTTGATGAAGAGCCTCAGGCCCGCAATCACAGGACAGTCAAGATAGCCCAGACTGGCCGCGCGGGAAAGAAACGTGCATTGTAAACTGACATGCTTCGTAAGCTGCTTCTTGCCAGTGCCAAAACAACATGTGGGATCACTGCTTGTGTGCAGACTCCATCCAGTATCGAGAGCAGAGTCCCAACAAAGCGGGACGGAAACCCCGACAATCCAGTGAATATTTCATGTCGTAATTGTAAAATGAAAGGTGTGGAGAGGGGGAGGGGGGTATCTCAAACACACGCATTTCCCGCTTCAAACACACCGTGCCCTCCTCTAATTTCCTCCCTCCTCTGATTCTCAAAGTTCAAACCATGTGCCTGCCCCACTCGTTAGCATCAACTCTCTCCAACCCCACATTATTCAGTTGGAGTGTCTCACCACAACGACCCACTCCGGAGAAACCTAAACCAGACTTTAGTACAGTGTATCTTCCACGCGGACCAAGCGGGGGGAGGGAGGGACGTAGATTCCAAAGCATCACATAACCACGCACTTTTGAGTCGCATAGACCTCACCATACTGATCGACAGCAGCCATGAGTTGGTTGTAGCGCTGTTTCGTCTTGACCTGGTCCGGGAACCATTTTTTCAAAAAAGCAGCGAGTTCGTGGTCGAGGTTATCTATCCTTTGTGTAAGTTTTTTTTCTTCTCGTTGCTTCAAATATGCTGCGCGAGCAAGCCCCGCTCCGTTCCACCCCGTACATGTTGGGGGGGCAAAGTGGATGGTGGCGACGGCAGCGACAACGACGAGGAGACGTTACCTGAATTGGCGTCGAAGACGCTTGGTTCCCGGCAAAAGGGGCAGTTGGGTTGTTTGTTGTTTTGCATGACGATTAAACATCTTATGCAGAATACGTGCGAGCAGCGTAGTTTGACGGGCCGCCATTTTATCTCCATGCACATGGGGCACGAGTAGTCGTCGATTTGGGGGATGTGCGCGAGGATGTTGGTGTGGACTTCTGCGCAGACGGCTTTGGCGAGGTGTTCGGAGAAAGACGGGTAAGAGACTTGGCGGGGGAAGGTTTGTTTTACACCGAGGGCGGTGCGCTTGTCGAATTCTGATGGTGGTGTTGTAGGTTAGTGGTGGGATGGGGTAGGTGAATGCGGACGGGAAGAGGGCTCACTTTTCAAAATCTTGACCATGGCGCTGTGGTTGATTTCGCCGAAGCGGAGGGATTGGAGGACCTCGCGGTTGATGTGCACGAACATGTTTAAGGATTTTAAATCGTCCTTCTTTCGAAGGCGCTCTACTACACCGGTTTGAGCAATTTTGTTCGAGAACTCGGCCAATCTCTGCATAGCCTTGTCGGAGTCGTGAGGCTTGTGGTCAACTTCTGTATTGCCAAAGAAGATGCCTTCTTCAACATATATCTGGAATACCTGGCGCCATGCAGCAAGAGTCTTCCGATTTTTTTTCCGATCTGGGTCGGTCATTTTCGCTATTTGCTTTCCCAGGTCCTCGATCTGGCCGTGCATCCTCTTCTCTTCTCGCTCTTGTAGCTTCTCCAGCCCAGACACCTCGGTGCTGAGTCTGGTGAAGAACTCGGTATCGGAGTAGAGAGGGACTTCAACCGTTCGACACCCTGGGCGGTGCTTGGATGTATTTGTATGAGGGAGTCTTGCAGGAGTGGTAGGGCTTGTTGGACTGGCCAAGTCCGAGGGCTCTGAGTCTCCAAGTGACGAGCTTGTGTCTTCAAAAACGCGCAATTCTGTCATGCCCGTCTCGACAGCCAACATCTGCAGCTTCCGTTTCGTCTCTTCATGGAGCTTGGCGCTATGCACCTCGCCAGTAGTTTCATCGACATGGAAGAGAAGTTTCGGCTGGAAAGGCCTCCGCGTTGTCAATGAATTGGCGTCGATCACATCGTCGCCATTCAAAATGTACTCAAAGGGTCGTTCTTGGTCGACATCTTGATCCGTCGAAGCATTGTAGTCCTCGACATGTTTCAATAGCCTGGACAGCGTCTCCGGATCCAGGCCCACCTGACGCAGCTCATCAGTGAGTCTTTTGATGCACTTTTTGAGCTGCGAATACGAAATGGCAGATTCGACCCACTCGGGAGGAAATCCTTCGTTGCGGAGGCTCTGCTTGAAAGCTTGGCCGAACTTCATGGTTGTGTGCTAAAGTGGACCGTGGTACGTCGACAGGGCTGGCCGGTCAGGACCTGTCAGACGCGCACGTGGCCCCACGAAAGGCTCTGATTGTCGCGGCGGACTTTCCGGTTCCACAGACCAGGGCAGGGGTCCGGCTTTGGATGTGCAGATAGATGGTCGGTACTCGGTACCTGATGCATCCAAGACGGTGATGCTGTGTACAGAGATGTCGACAGAGAAGGGCTTGGTAGGTGAGGGTGAAGCACGAGGGTGAGCCAAGGCCCAATTCGCAGGTGTTGAGTTGTGAGGGGCGTTCTTCTCCGTCAGGTCATGTGCTTGGTGGTCCAGTCCAATGATGATGGGGTCTCAAAGCGGCTAAGCGGCATCTCCACGAGGCGGATTATTCAGAATGATACGAATTGACGATGCGTGGGGGAAGAGCATATATATGAAAAAAAAGCACGACATGCAAACTACAACCGTCGACCTAACAGTTTCGCCTCAGCCGCCCAACCAATAGTCATACGCGACCAGCATTCCCGGCCACAAAACTCTTGCGGTAACACGGGTCGCCGTTTCTAGAACATCAACCTTCCCAGCTCACGTGCTAGCGCCCCAGCCTGTGTCAGAACTGGGCGGATCGACGATGGGCGCTGGACAGTCGACTGGAGGCGGGGAGCAAGCCGGAGGGGGCGGCGAAGTCAAGACGAGCTACTATGAGCTGCTGGGTGTGGAGAGGACAGCTTCGCAGGACGAGTGGGCTGTGCCGCAATTGAAGAGAGGCCCTCCCTAACACACCATAGACTCAAAAAGGCATACCGCAAAAAGGCACTCGAGCTCCACCCCGACCGCAACCATGGCGACACTGAGCGCACCACTGCCCTCTTTGCCGAGGTCCAGACGGCGTACGAAGTCCTCTCCGACGACCAGGAACGCGCCTGGTACGATGCCCACGAGGGAGACATTTTGCGGGGTGGGAGTGGGGAAGGCGCCACCGAGGACCACTACCATGGCCACATGCGCATGACGACTGAGCACGACCTGACGCGGACCATGGGCAGGTTCAGATCGAACGTCGACTTCTCAGACGCACCAAACGGCTTCTTCGGCTTTGTGAGGGAGACGTTTGAGCAGCTTGCCAAGGAGGAGGAATATGCGGCAGACTATGAGCACCTCACCATCCCGAACTACCCCACATTCGGACACAAGGACGATACACACGACGACGTTGTGCGTGATTTCTACTCAATATGGAACGGCTTTGCGACGGCCAAAAGCTACGCGTGGATGGACAGATACCGCCTGTCCGATGCGCCTGACCGTCGCACACGTCGATTGATGGAAAAGGAGAACCAAAAGTTCCGTGATGAAGGTCGGAGAGAGTTCAACGACGCTGTCAGGACGCTGGTGGCCTTTGTACGCAAGCGCGATCCGCGATATACACCCGACACAAAGTCGGCCGACGAAAAGGCAAAGGCACAACGAGAGGCGCGCAAGGCGCAAGCTGCGCGGGCACGGGCAGCGCAAATAGAGAAACTGGAACGAGAGGCACGTGACTTACCTAGCTGGGCGACTGCACAGCCAGAAGATGACGGGGAGGAGGAGAGCGAGGAAGAGGTGGAAGAAGAGCACTATGAATGTGTCGCATGCAACAAGATATTCAAGAGTGAGCGGCAGTACGAAGCGCATGAGAAGAGCAAGAAGCACCAGAAGGCTATACAGTCACTCAAGCGGAAGATGCAGAAGGATAACGCGCATCTCAATCTAGACGAAGATGCCATAGACAGCCATGTCATACTCGCTGCCGGTGACAATCTCGACATCGACATCGGCGGATCAGACCCCAACGAACTCGATGAATCAATCCAAACCCTCTCAGAAAAAACAGACCAACTCCAATTCGAAGACAACAGCACAAATACAAGCGACAACGAGCAAAGCGTCATTCCCCCACCTCAACCCACCCACCACCACCCCTCCTCCGAAGACGACAAAGAAAGCGACAACGAACACGCCTCTCCCTCCGACATCGAACCACGCCTCGCCAACCCCCCATCCACACCCCCTCCCCCAGAAAACAACCCACCCAAACTCGGCAAAGCAGCTCTCAAGCGCGCCAAACGCGCTGCCAAACAAGCCGAGTCCTCCGACCCAGACACGCCGAATAAATGCATCGCCTGCGACGCTGGCTTTGCGTCCCGGACACGCCTGCACCAGCATCTGCAGGATCATCCGAAGCATGCGGCGTTGAAGAGCGGGGCGGGCGGGACGAAGAAGACGAGGGGGAAGCGGTAGGGTAGGGTAGGGTAGGGTAGGATGTTAAGAGATGAAGTCATGACTTAACAAGTATGTAGGTGTGAGTTGGGCTTGCGTTGCCATGTAAGTTTCCAGGGCTGGTTTTCAGTGGGAGGGGGTATGTGTGTGGCGCATTGGGGTAGCGTACACGTAGATGGGGGGGGGGGGTTTCAGCTTTTGGAAATTTCCCTTTGGGTCGTGCGATGGATGCATGGTAGAGTCTAGAGTCTCGCACGCACTGCGCACAAAAAAGAGTGCGTGGTTACATGCTTCGCTTCACATTACATCACATGCCACGCAAACCATGCCTCGAAAAAAAAGAAGGAAAAAACAACACTTTGATTCACGCCAGCAGGCCCAAAGGGATATCTCAGAGTACTCGAAGGGAAAAAAAAGTTTTCATATACCTTCTATACCGGCTATATACACATGCGAAATCACTTTACTAATTACAAGACTACCCCTTGCCCGTCACCCTCGTCTCACACCACAACGCTTCTATTTCCCCGCAGCCCGACCATCGGGATAAACATACTTGATCGTCTGCACGACGGGACAGAATCCAGCCTCTCCATTGCTGTTCGATGGGCTCTGGTAGTTGCCTCCGTTGTCGTTGTCAGGATAGCCCGTGTTGTACCCGTCCTCAGAGTAATTCGCAGTCGGCGCAGGCATTTCATTTGGCGCGGGTATGTGCGTGTATGGCTTTCCAGCGGGGAGTTTTGCGGTCGCTTTGTGGAGGACTTGGAATGGTGCGGAGAGGTCCGGGAGATCGTCGTCCGAGGCAGCGGGCTGGACTTTGTTGCATTTAACTGCGACGTGGAAGTTGGGGATGGTCAAAGGGTCGACTTCGCCCGCGTCAGAAATCACCTTGTAGTACATATTCTGATGGAGGTACGGCTCGACGTCGTCGGGGTGCAGGGATGCGAGGTAGCCGTGGACTTGCTTGCCTTGGAGACAGGTGGTCAGGGGGAGGGAGCCGCGCGTGATGAGCGGGGACGAGCGGTTGCCGGCCATCATGCCGCCAAGGATTCCATACCCGCCGACGTAGTTGGGGTCGTTGGTGAAGTCGAGCGCTGGGTCGTAGTCTTCAAGAATCTCGCCGGTGCCGTTTTTCTTGGAAGGAGGGGTGGCGGTGGGCAGGTGGGCGAAGGAAGTGGAGTTGCCGAAAGGAGCGGTGGAGTTGGAGGTGGAGTTGGAGTTGCCGGGGTTGCCGATGAAGCAATGGACAGTGTAGGATCCGGCCATGGCGAACTTGTTGGCTGTGATGTCGAGGACGTGGTGGTAATCACCTTCCTTCATGGGGCGGCCGAGGTACTGGCCGACAGAGTTGAAGTTGGACTCGCCATCGCGCTTGGTCAGTTTGCGGGCACCTCCACCGTAGAGGTTGGAGACAGCCTGGGCGACCTGGCTGTACGAGGCATTGGAGGTCTCGGGATAGTAGTAACCTAAGACGCGGGTATCCCTGACGTCGTCGCTGGTGAAGTAGTCACCGCGGGTGTTCTTAGTGAAAGGCTTGAGAGGAGATCCACCGTTTTTGCTCTCACCGGCGTTCCACTGAGCCATGGGACGGGGAACGTTACCGTTAGCGACCCATGAACTTGGGACAATGTACTGGTACATGGTCAAGAGACGATCGATGTTGGTGTGGTGGAGCCAGAAGATGGGGTCGAAGGCAGAGAGGTCGAGGTAGTACATGTGGCCACCAGTTTCACCACCAGCTGCGTTGTGGACAGCGTCGTGGACGGACTCGAAGCTGTCGACACCGCTGCCACTCAGGTCTGTTCGGACACCAATCTGCGAGGTGGACGCGTAGCCCCAGGACTGCTTGCTGGCGAAGAGAGCAAAGAGACGGTCACGGAGAGAGATGCGCATGCTGTTGAAACGGGCGTTCATCTCGTTGTTGTTGGAGCGAGTGGGGTTGGCAACGGGGCGACGGAGAGTGGCGGGCCAGTTGTTCCATGGGCCACCACCTATCTCGTTGGGGAGAGACTTACCCCAACTGTACGAGTAGATGGGGTTGGCTATCTGGACTTGGCCTTGGGGCTTGGTGACGGTGACCTGGGGGTCACGCATGGTAGTAGGAACGGTAGGTTGACCATTGCCTGGGTCTTGAGCCCAATCCCAGTAAGGCATGCGGAGAGTAGACGCAGCGTTCTTCCATCGCTGTTGCTGGTTGGAGGGGAAGTCATTGATGACTTCAGTGACGGCGAGGTACCAGGCTTGCTGGAAATTGTAAGCATCTATACCGAACGTAGGGTTTCATGATTCTGACCTCGTACATGGCCAGGTAGGGCCTGTGCCAGGATCCGAAAAGGGTGCTGCCGTGAGGGCAGAAACCAGCCTGGTTGAGAAGAGGGGTAGGAAACTTGTTCCATGTGGTAAAGGGACGACCGTGGAGCCCAGCAATCTGGTAGTAACTAAGAGTGTCACCCTTGTCCTTGGCCATGAACCTCTCCATGCCAAGGAGGTACAAGTTCCACTGGTCGGCGTTGTTCTTCAACTGGCGGATCTCAAGACGGGGGAAAGATTGCCTTCCATTGGGGTTGCAGTCGCCCCACCATAGGGTGCCAGTGCTGCAGACACCACTGGTGGCAATGTAGGGACCGATTCCGCTGCCCTGACGCTTCTGAAGAGCCTCGGCAGCCCTGTCCATGTGCGCCTTGATTTCGGCATTGCGGCGGTGCTCGTGGTGGTGGACAGCGTGTTGCGAGGCGACGGTGAGCTGGAGGAGAGCGAACAGAGCAACCAACATGGTCATGATGCTCTGGGGCTTGCTGAAGTTGGCCATGACGTCGAAGGAACTGATGAAATGTTGCGGTGTAAACGACAGGAAGAGCCCGAGTCAAGGGCGAAAGCGACTCGGATGCTCAAGAATTACTAAGGACGAGAAAGAGTGTGAGAGGCCTGGTCGAAAGAGAAAAGAGGCTCGAAAAGAAACTTGGACGTCGACGACTACGAAGTGAACAATGGCCGGACAGAGGCTGGGGGCGCGCGGCCGACGGGGTCATATAATTACAGCGCAGCTCTGTCCTCGTGCCATGGCTTGCTAATGCTGGGCCTGGGGCCGATCCCATTTGGCCCATGAAGAACATCCGAGACGGCGGAGAACGGGGGCTTCTGTGGCGCGTCGTATCCACCGCCAGGTCGGCACCGTCTGGTAGTGATTGGGCGGGAGCCTCGGAGGCAGGCTGTGGTGGGGAGTCGAGGTGCCCCTGGACGTCCCGAAACGAGCAGAAGCCAACGATCCGCCAGCCACATGCATCTCCCCTGACTTGCCCGCTTTGGGACATGGTCCGTGTCCGCACACCCCGGCGCTGTTTCACGCCACACGAGACATGCGGTGCAATCTGTCTGTCTCGTGGGCCGGTTGCACGTGGGACGCCCATGGCCAGCACCAGCGAGCCGTCTGCAGGCGGAGACATGCCATCCAGAGCGCATCTCAAGGCTCAATCAAGCCCATGCGACGCGGCTAGCGAGTTGGCAACCCAGCCATTGCGCCTCAGCCGGTCCAGCTGAACAGAAACAAGACTAGCGCATAGAGGCCGTTAGTCAGCCAGTCCACCCTTTGCGTCTATCGATGCAAGGCGGCATGCATCCACGACCCACCACCACACCCAGCAACACACACCTTACCCAACGCACCTCTCAGTGCTGCTGATGGTCAAAGTAAGGAACTCACTGCCGACAGGCCTCCGTCGCCTCCGCCCGTACCGCCGCCCTTTCACGCCCCTCGCTTAACAACCAGCTACCGTTTCACCGCCACTGTCGCCTGAGGTAATGTCAAGCTTTGTTATTTGCCGAGGACCGTGAGTTCGCGAAACAACCAGCGGTGCGACGATATCCCGTTGACTCCCGAGTATTTTTGGACATGACATGTAGACGCAGCTGCTGATGTACTGTATGCTCTCGCTTCTTTTGTGGCGTGCATCGCATCGCCAAGGGTCTTAGGGCTTGATCCGCCTTTCCGCCCACGGCTTAGCCCTCCTACTACTGGAACGAGTCAGAAAGCGGCAATCCGAGCAAAGTCATCGCGTTCCTCGCACCCGTCCTCATGTGCTCGTGTCCCTCCGCCAATCATCCTTCCAATTTGTACACCAAATGCAACATCCCTCTTCCTGCGTCAACATCATCCACGCAAATACATCAGGGCGTCTGTTCTCTATACATACGGAGTAGCACTTCCACCATCCCTCCACCAAAAGCTTAATCACGTATTCTGCGCTAACACCCAACTAGCGTACCACGTCTTATTCCATCTTCCAACGCACCCGCACAAACTCACATGTAATCACATGATATACATACATCTCACCCCGCCACAAAGGCCACTACTATTCGTCGCATAGTAAAAGACACAAACAAATATTGCTCTACTACTGGAGGTAGTACGCTACGCAACGCATCGAAATTTTATAACAAGTAGAAAACCCAAGCTCAAAGCACCATCTCCCCAGCTTACAATAGACAATATTAACACCAATCCCCCCCCAAAAAATAAAGTTCGCTTGCTTGACTCTAGATCACAGTCTAGTACTAGAAACAAACCTAGTCTTAAATTTAGAATGTAATAAAAAAATAAAAGAAAGTTGAGATAAGCAGGGAGGGAGGGGAGCGGGGACGCGTAAACATGAACCTGAACCTGAGCCTCAACCTCAACCTCCTCCTTGAAACCTACACAGCACGACGTTTTTTTTCCCTCCTCCCTACTTTTTCGCTGAAAAACATCAGAGCGCTGCGCTCACGCTCACGCTCACGCTACGCTACATACTACTACTAAAGCCCCGTGACTTACCCCACCGCTCGTCATCACTATATAACCCCCCTTTACTCCGTACTCCGTACTCCGTACTCCGTACACAAGGATATATTACCTCGTAGCTTCGTGCGCACGTCATCTTTTACTTTCGCATGGCGAGAAAGGAGACGGAGTATTTTGGCCTGCGACGAACGTCGTTTGCGTTCCGCTGCTACTATCGCTGTAGGGTGTGGCTGCGGGCGTGGCGATGGATAGGCTGGAGGGAGTGAGTCCTGACGTTGTGGGTACATTGTATTTTGTGTAGGAGCTGCCAGAGACTTTCCATCGAGGCTAGTATTTTTTTTGGGGGTGTTTTGCGAGGCTGGGATTTGGGCCTTGTACGACTGTACACAGGCGTTTTTGGTGTAGATGGAGGATAACTCGCGATCCCTGTTATACACCGCGTACTCCGTATCCTTGCGGTTGATATGGGACTGCTTTTTTTTCTGACGGGGAGTTTATCACCTACGGTGGTGGGGCTGACAGGTTTTGGAAAGCTGAGTTAGGGTTTGGTTTGTCTTATCGCTAGGAGATCTTAGCTATACGGTATACTCTATATAACGATATTTTTACCGGAGGGTTTGCCTCATCTTTATAACGGGGCTTCTACTGTACCAGCCACGCCGAAACGAACCAACGAACGAACGACGATGGAAAAATGGAAAAGTGGTAAAGACTCAAAGTATCAAAGGAAACAAGAATAAACAACAAAGATTCGAGGTTTGATTTAGATTTTCGAAAGCGTGTAGATTTCATCAATCAATATATTCACATCATTTGACTTTTTGAACACACATGGATAATCCACCCCACCCCCCCACAAGTGTGAAGCAGAATTGGGGTAGGGGGAAAAAAGGGAAGAAGAAAAACTTTGGGTTCTATACTGAACTGAAATGGGGTATATGAGATGTCGAAAGGGGGAAAAAACATTGTTGGTAAAAACCACATACATGCACATATCATGGCCATCAAGCACCCCGCCATTCATCCGCCGCAGCTACTTAAACGCGCCTCTAATCTTGGCATACAATTCAGTATCCAAAAAGTTGTAGTTGGGATCACTGAAGCAAAATGGCGCGCGCAGCAGCGTTTCCGCCGTCGGGCGTTCGGCCGGATCAATCGTGAAGCAATCGTACATGAAGCTCAATCCCTCCACGCCAATGACCCTGCTAACATCTTCGGGGATCGGAGGAGCCTGATTCAACGAGCCGAGTTTGTATATTGCGCCAATGGCTTCTTCTTTGCTCCAAGGCCGCTTGCCGGCAAACATTTCCAGCACGACGCAGCCGAGCGACCAAATGTCTACTTTGGCCGAGTAGCCTTGGCCCTGGGAGCGGATGACTTCGGGAGCCATCCAGAAGACGGAGCCTTGCATCGAGTTTGTGACGTCGTTGCCGTAGATATTGTCCGTCTTCTTACTGATGCCAAAGTCGGAGATTTTGCACGTCCCGTCGAGGTCGAGGAGGATGTTGTCCGCTTTGAGGTCGCGGTGGAGGATGCCTTCGCGGTGGAGATATGAGAGGCCGAGGAGGGTTTGGCGCGTTAGTGAGGAGACGACGGATTCTTCGAATTTGCCGTGTTTGCGGATGCACGAGCCGACGCTGCCACCGGAAATATATTCAAGGAAGATGGAGATGGAGTACTCTTTGCGTTCACAGCCGAGGTATTGGACAATGTTGGGGTGGTCAAGATGTTGCATCGTGTCGATTTCTTGGTCGAGAGACTTGACGAGCTCCTTGATCTTGTCCTTGTCACTGCCGGCAGCTTTGGCATTGACCTCGACTTGTTTGACTGCGATAAGTTCACCGGTTGTGATGTTCATACCGAGGTACACGCGGCCAAATGTGCCCTTGCCAATAAGCTGACCCTTCATCCATTTGAAAGTGGGCTGACGAGAGGGTATCGAGAGGTGGTCTTGAGGGATTGTCTCGAGCTGTATAAGACGCGAGCCACGGGGTGGTTTGACTTGCTCGATACGGGCGTGGAACATTTTGGTCGACTTGCGACGGACAATGTCACCGCCGTTGCGCAGGGTAGTGACGCGCGACGGACCTGCGGTACCATGTGGTGCTCGGCCTGGGAGCTGGTTCTTATTGAAAGGCTCGTATTGTGATTTGACCACTTCACGAATCGACTTGGTGCGGCCGAGCCCGACACCAGACTTGCGCATGTTGCGCTGCGCAATGGACTGAAGGCCAGCCTTGCCACGTGAAAGGCCTGCGTTCGTGGTGCCAGTCTCATCCGCAGTCGGTGTCGACTTGGTGTCATCTCCCTCTTCTTCCTCTAACATGGGCTGATCCAAATTGACATTCGGGAAGAACTCGTCGAGATGCTCTACAAGAGCTTCTGCTGGCGGACGATTGGCCCATACGTCACTAGCGAAAGATTCACGCCGCATCGAGAGCATGTTTGCTTCATCCGGCGATTCTGTCCATGGCGAAGGTGCTGACGCAGGGTTCACATCACTCGGCTGCGATTCGCGGTCCGCAGCTGTGCTGGGATCTGCTGATTTTTGTGAAAACTTGCCCAATGACTGCTTGGATCGAGATGTCTTGAGAGTGAGGTTGGGGCGCTGGCTGCGAGAGTTGCTGCGTGCAACGGGGGTGTCCTTTGCAGGAGTCGGAGGTGCAGCACGAGACGCTAGCGGGGCAGCGAAGAGGCCATCGTCCGAGTCATCATCCGAACTGACCGGGTCAAGTGCTGGAGACTTGGTTACGAATGAGACACGCGCCTCTTCGAAATCGTGCGTCGGTCCGTACACAGACACCCGTGAAGATTCTCGCGACAGGCTTGACTGCGGCCGCCGCCTCGACTGCGGGCTGAGGTCTGGGGAGTTTGAGCGTTCTCGGAGCTTGGAAACCGCTGGATTCGGCGCCATGGGCATGGTCTGACTGAAATCCGGCCTATCAAACGGCGCTTCGATGGGTACCTCTTCGACATAGTCAGGTATTCTGAACGGCACATGGCCTTTGCTCATTGTGATTTCTCCAGGGCTGCGGGGAGACCCACCTGGACTTTGCCTGCCAGAACCGGAGAGGCCTCCAAATCTATTCTCCTGTAGAACCCTCTGAGATGGTCGCAGGCTTTCGGGCGATATTTCTCTAGTTTCATCCTTTGGTGGCGGCTTGGGTAGCGCTTTGTTGGCTGCTCCCACTCCAGCCCCGATGGTGCCTGCTCCAATGATGGCGGCAGCAATGCTTGATAGGCCAGTAGGGCCAGAGGGTATCGCCTTTTCAGCCGAATGTCGCTTTGATTCAGCCTCGTCGCCTTCAGGCCACGAGGTCCTACTCTTGGCCTTTGATAACGAGTTGGCTTTGAGAAGCGTGCTACTATCTGCTGGCACCGGTGGCGGCTCTCGCAACGGCACTAGCTGCTTGCTCTTACGATGCTGATCAAACAAGTCTCCCACATGCTCGTATGGTGAACTACGCGGCTCATCAAAGTTGATCTCTCGGTCCCTTCTGTAGCTGATACTATCGCTGCTAGCAGACAGGGGATCTGGACTGTGGCCTTTGAGCTTCTGCACGCGACCTTTGAGATATTCCTCCTGCTTTCGCTTCGTCTCTTTTCGATGCTCTTCCGCAGCCACTTCGAGCATTCGTTGGCGCTCTTGCTCTGGAAGCTCATCGTCGGCGATCCACGAACGCTCTGGCGGCCGTCGATCCGTCCCAGATGCAGGTGTCAACTCGGCGTCCTCGGCTAAGATTCGCAACTGCGTACTCTTATCCGGTATGAGTGTGGATTCGCCCGATTTCATGCCCGGAGAGTCGGGCGTGGAGTCAATTAGGCGATCATAAGTAAGCTGATCGATGGCTTTGCCAGCATCAGATACTCCAAGTCCAGTGACGGGCGCGTGATCATCAACCCGTGGCAATTTGACAAAGAGTTTGAGCTCGCCGACTCTGTTCCCCAGCTGTGATCGGGCTTTGAGCAGTTTTGCGTCACTGAGCGGTTCGTCGTGCTCCCACTGACCCGGCAGCGTCAAGTGGAACTCTACACCCTGGATCTGGCTCCAGCCTTGGTTCAACTCGTCGCAGCAAGTCGCTCGCAAAGCTGCCGCTGATTCGGCATTCGTTACGTCCACCAGACGGTAGTTCCAGCCGTCGGGGGTTACAAACGCATATCTGCGGTCGGTATTGTTTGTTTGCCCACGCCGAGGATCCGTGTCCGTTGTCTGGGCAGATTGGCGAGATCGAGGACGATCATTCAGTGATGTCTCACTGGAGTTCATGCCCGACTTGCCAAAGAAAGTGCTGGGCGGGTGACGGTGCCCCGCTGGACTGGTGGGAGAGTCAAGACTGGTATCATCAGGAGACGGGTGGCTCTCGTGCTTCTTTCTTTCTCGACCCATAATTTTGCTGAAGAAGCCTTTCTGATGCTCCTTGGCACTATTGGGCACTTCTACGCTGTCGTAGCGCGAAAGCCCCGTACCTGGTCGTGATCCATCGAAGCCATTCTTTCTGGTTTCGCTCCGGCTCTCAGAGCGACCTTCGAAAGACCGGCCGGATGGTGGCCCTGAACCCGTATTGGCAAAGGTTGAGAGGTTAGACTCGGAGCTATTCCCTCGGTTGTGCTGGTGGTAGTATCGTGGCGCGGACGAACTCAAGCCTGCGCCAAGTTGCACTCCATTCGTTGTTGCAAGACGAGCGCTTTGCGGGCCTGGGCTGTGCTGCGGGCTTGCCTGTCTATAACCTGCAATAGTCAAGGGATTCGAACTCAAGTCACCCGAGCCATTGGGACTATGTCGCTTCATGGGATCCAAGTCACGCAATACTTCTTTGGAATAGGCACTTCGGGGCGGAAGCTCTGAAAAGTCGGGGTGTGTTCCCAGGCCAGGTAGTGTGAAATTGCGTGATCTCCGTCTCGGAATCGTGGGTCCTGCGACAGGCGAATGTAGGTGCATGGGATGGCCTGGACTCTCTTCGCCGTTAGCTGTCGTTGGTGTCGAGCCCGGAAAGTCCATGCGGTTCCCCAGAAACGGCGAGTTTTCGACTCCTCCCTCTGTGCCGGCGCTGGGAAGTGTATGTGCGGCATCGGAGCGCGGGGGGGCTCTGCCATTGGTTGAAGTGCCTGCTTCGACAATGGAGCGCACCAAGCGGCGCAACTTGCGGCCCTCGTCTCTTTCTCTGTTCTGGTCCCAGCCTGTCCCGCTCGCGGTGCACTGTCGGTGCAGTTGTGGGAAAATGACTTGGTGCATCATGGCCACATTGCCCTTGCTGCCGTGGCCTCGGCCAATGTCCAAGAACCTCGATCCTTCCAGACCCAGTGTTTTGAAAGTCTCCTGCCAATCTCGCGAGAAGCCGTTGCTGGCCAACCAGAGCTGGACGCGCTCGGCAGGCCAGTGCACCGAAGCGTCGTGGGGCGATATGGGCGTGTGAGCAGCAGCATCGGCACGGTGGAACACGCTGCTCGTTTTCCGGGGCATGGTGTTTTGCAGCGTGGCGGGAGGATGGTCGGTGTTTTGGGCGTAGTTGGCGTTGTTGATGTTGTTGATGCTGTTGCTGTTGCCGTCGTAATAGGCCGCATCGTATTCTCTGGGGTTGTGCAACGGAGGGATTCCGACACCTCCAAGGGCGACAAATCAGTCACTGGACTGCGTAGTTGCGGCGCATGCGTTCCACTTACCAGGCCCAAAGCTCGCTCCGTCCGGAACATAGGTGGCCGACGTCAAGGGCTCTCGTGGCGGCGGGGGCTGTTGGGGCGGGCGCGCCGACGGGGGCGGCGGCAGAGGATAGGAGGGATGTGGGTAGAGGCTGGGGTTGTAGTTGTGCTGCTGGTACTGGCCGGGCGGCGGATTCCAGTAGTGCTGGCCGGGAAGGGGCATGCCTCCATGGCTGGCGGACGTGGTGGGTCGCGGAGGCGGTCCTGGCAGGCGGATATGCGGGCCAGGAGTCGCCGTCTGCGGCGGCGGCGGCGGAGGGGGGGGGTAGAAGGACATGGCCGCGTCTCTGCACTCACTCGGTGCGGTGCAGGTCGGCCTGGCTGGCGGCGGGGGGTGCAGGTGGGAGGTCTCTGAGTCTCTCGTCGGCACATGGCCGCATCCGTCTCACCAGCATCCTCCTAGCACGACCGTGGAGGCCCATTCACCATCAGGCCATGCTCGCCCGTGACTCTTCCCTGCCAGTCGGCTGCCCTTCCTCCGGCAGCCTGCCTCAGCCGTCCGCCGTGCAAACACGCCCGAGGTGCATTCGTCTCACGCCACCACCCGTCCGTACGTCATGTTGCTGAGGACGGGCCGGCCGCTTAAGGCGCAGGCTCGCCCAACCTCTCCAGCAGCATCGCACCGGCAATCCAACGAACCCGACACCTCTCCGCCATGGCGCAAGATCTACGCGCCCAAGAGCTTCAGAACCCAGTGGATGTTGCCGAGGTGGGCTACGCCGCTACGCCGTCTTCGTCTCGTCGCACGCTGACTTGACTGCCTGCACAGTATCTCTTCCGACGCCTTCACCAAGTCGGCGTCGAGTCGGTGCACGGGGTTCCTGGGGACTACAACCTCGTTGCGCTCGACTACGTCCCAAAGGCCGGCCTCAAATGGGTTGGCAACTGCAACGAGCTGAATGCTGGTACGTTACGCGAATGTGGCCCGTGCACTCCTCGCACGAGACTGACCCCACGTGACCACCAACAGGCTACGCGGCCGACGGCTACGCGAGGGTAAAGGGCGTCGCTGCTCTCGTCACAACCTTTGGCGTCGGGGAGCTCTCTGCCGTCAACGCCATTGCCGGGGCATATTCCGAATACGTGCCCATCGTGCACATCGTGGGCTACCCATCAACACTGTCTCAAAAGAACGGCGCCTTGCTGCATCACACGCTCGGAAATGGCGATTTCACCGTCTTTGCACGCATGTCCAAGGAAATCTCATGCGCCGTTTCCATGCTCAATCACCAGCATGAGGCGGCCATGCTTATCGACAACGCCATCCGCGAATGCATCTTGAACTCAAGGCCCGTGTACATTTCACTTCCCAGCGACATGGTGCAAAAGAAGATCGATGGCGACCGGCTGAATACTCCGCTGGACTTGGACTACCCTCCCAATGAACAAGAAGCAGAAGACTATGTCGTCCAGGTCGTCCTCAAATCCCTTCACGCAGCCAAGAACCCAGTCATTGTAGTGGACGGCTGTGCTATTCGCCATCGCGCCCTCAAGGAAACGCACGACTTTGTCAAGAAATCGGGCATCCCCACATTCGTCGCCCCTATGGGCAAAGGCGCAGTCGACGAGACTCTACCCAACTACGGCGGCGTCTATGCCGGCGACGGCTCCAATGCAGGCGTCAAAGACCGCGTCGAATCTGCCGACCTCGTCCTCTCCATCGGCGCCATCCAATCCGACTTCAACACGGCCGGCTTCACCGTGCGCATGTCCCAAATGAACACCATCGACTTTCACTCCTACCACGTCAAAGTGCGCTACTCCGAGTATCCACGTGTCCGCATGAACGGCGTGCTTGCCAAAGTCACTTCCCAACTCGGCAACCTGTCCATCGAATCCGGCCCAACGCCTACCAACAACATCCCCCAAGACGAAGCAACCTCGTCGGAACCAACCATCACTCACGCATGGCTCTGGCCGCGCCTCGGCCAATGGCTGCAACCCAACGACATCATCATCACCGAAACCGGCACCTCCAACTTCGGCATCTGGGAAACGCGCTTCCCCGTCGGCGTCACTGCCATCTCCCAAGTCCTCTGGGGCTCGATCGGGTACGCGACCGGCTCATGCCAAGGCGCGGCACTCGCTGCGCGCGAAAAGGGAATCAAGCGCACTATCCTCTTCACTGGCGATGGAAGCTTCCAACTCACCGCGCAGGAAGTCAGCACCATGTTACGCAATGGTCTAGCGCCAATCATCTTCGTCCTATGCAACAACGGATACACCATTGAGCGCCTCATCCACGGCATGCAGGACGCCTATAATGATGTCCAGCAGTGGAACTACAAAGAGTTACCCGCCGTGTTTGGCGCAAAGGACGGCAGTGTTTTGACGTACAGAGTTGAGAGCAAGCAGGCGCTGGAGCGGCTGTTTCAAGACAGCGAGTTTTCGAGTGGCGACACCAAAAAGATGCGGTTCGTCGAGTTGGTGATGCCATGGGATGATGCGCCAGCTGCGTTGAAGGGAGTCGCGAATGCGGCAGCAAAAACGAACAGTAAACTCGATTGAAGAAGATTCAACAACCAATACTAAATGAATTTCGTACCATGGACTTATTATCCCCCCCCCTCCTTCCTATACCCAACACAAGTTTACGTTTTTTTCCTTCCAAAAATAAACATTAAACTTTGACTGCCAAAAACATACCTTGCTTCTTGCCACAACACTCAAGTCTGTTGCCCTCGATTCTTTTACCCCCCCCCCCCCCCGGACTCGTTCAAAACAACACCCCAACATCCACATTCGTAACCTGCACGATCCGTACCCACTCATGCCCCCATCCACGGCGTCGTGTTCCCACCCCCTCTACTCGAAACGACCATCGTGCCCCGACCACGACCACGCATGCTCGTTGTAGACATGGAGCCCTGAGCAGGTGGGGTTTACAAAGGGTGGGGGCAATGGGCTGGAAGATGGGTATACATGTTGTGCGGGAAAGGATTGGTCGGGGCGGTGGGTGGGGTGGGTTGCGTGCTGTTGTCGTAACGGGACGTGCGAGTTGGCGTGTTGGACGGCTTGTGTGGCTGTCGGGAGGAGTGGGTGTATTGGTATCGGACTATTTGTTTTTAGAGCTTGGTGGTTCGGGTGGGGGTGTGAGTGGCTCTCTTTTGGTATCGAGTGGTTGGTATGCAAGGCCTGTACTGCTGTTGCTGCTGTTGTTGTGGTCTTGTTCGTTTGCTTCGGGTGCGTGGGCCGCGTTGGAGGGATTGTCGATTTCGTCGTCATCGTGCGCTACTTGCTTGGGAACGTTCGGGTTCTTATTGCGGGCCAGCGACGGGTCGCTGGAGTTGTGAACCGCGTTTGGACGGGGTGCAAGCTTCGTCAAGTCCATGGTCCGGTCGCTTCCATAACCCTCTGTCTTTTCCTGCGAGACACTCACGCCACCTCTATCGTCCTGCCACATGGGTCTCTTGACCACGACACCCGTTTCGATCCCTTGGAGCAAAGTGGCAATATCGGTGTACTCCTCTGCGCACTCGCCCCACCAGTCCCAACTGATGACGATCGTCACACCTTGCCTGAACAATAGCATTGCGAATTCACGCGCTTGCATTCTCGTCTCTTCGCCCCAGATATTCAGATACAAGCTCTTGAACGCCGGCACCTCTTCAAGAATATACCGCGCTAGTTCCACGTATGCTAGTCCGCACTGATCGTCGGAGCAGTCCTCTTCGTAGGCTTGGATCAAGAGGCTGACATGCTCTACACTTTGACGTGCCGCAGGTGTGAGTGATCTCAAGAATTGCAGCGTGGCAAAGGCTTGATAACGTCCACGCGGACATGGTCCAGTAAGTAGCAGGAAGTTCTTTCCTACATATGCATTGGCATCAGCTGTATGATCGACTTCTCTGCGTCGCTGCATCTCCTCATCGTTGGCTGGTCGAAGCAGGTTTACCTGGCCGACCGGCGCTTGAAGGACCCATAGGCCGTCATCTAGAGTCTCGAACTTGACCTTGGGGCGGGAACAGCGGTACCGCTTATATATATGGCCAGCTTCCGTACTCTTCTGTCCACATCTACAGATGTCGATCTGCGTTGATCCAGCAAATGTCGTGTTGCTCGGGTTCTCAAGGTGTGGCCATTCAAGGGTATAGTTAATCGTAGTAACGTCCTGGAAGACGGGAGATATGAGGGGCATCGGTATGTAGCCCTGCAACATACACCGCACGAGTGAAACGAAGAAGAGGTCGCGGAGGCTCAATCGATGCGCAGTCCGAGGCTATCCTCAGATATGAAGCCTTGTGCGTGCTCATTCAATCGCCCACTCAGTTCCTCGGAATAGCAGACCATGCATACCGCTCATCTGACTTTGAAGGCAACACCATTCCCAAAATACCTTGTGAGAAGCCGAATGCGGTAACCATGTATGTCTGGCGCCCAAAAATAGCAAGGAGTGTTGTCAAGCTGGGTGTCACGACGGCAGAAGCACACGCATTCCACTGGACTGACTGCAAGCCACTGGCTCAGCCACACATTTTATTGGCTGGCAGCCAGCGTCAGTTTCTGTAAGGCGACCTCAAAAGGCGATGTGAGCCTAGAATGAAGATGCTCTAGATAATCGGCTGCGATTGCGGGTAAATACCAATGACCGGTAATGGTTCGCATCTACTTATTAACAGCCTAAGTCTAACTCCCGCGCAGCGGCCCTGCACGACCTGTAATTTTCGCGAAGCGACCGTCTATACTGCCTCTACCTCCTCCTTTTGCTTAGAAGAATTAATCTGTTCTGTAGCTCTTGTAGTAGTTGTGTAGATTTGTTGTTTTCTGTCTGTGCGCGCTTTTTTCGTCTAAAAGCTTAGACCTTGAAGTTGTAAGTATACGCACGTAACACGTATACACGCACGTAATACGTATACACGCACGTGATACGTATATACGCACGTGGTATACACGCATGTAACACATATATACGTGTGTAATATATCTACACGCATATAACACGTATATATATATATATTATATATACGTTATATATTATATATTTATACGTAAATATATACAAGTAATAATAATAATACTAGTAATAATAATAATAGTAATAATAATAATAATAATAATAATAATAATAATAATAATAATAATAATAATAATAATAATAATAATAATAATAATAATAATAATAATAATAATATAATAATAATAATAATAATAATAATAATAATAATAATAATAATAATAATAATACTAGTAATAATAATAATAGTAATAATAATAATAATAATAATAATAATAATAATAATAATAATAATAATAAAATTAAGTTATTCTATTAGCTACTAGCTACTATTAAATAGAGTATATAAGTTTAGTATATTAAAATATTCTAAGAGTATATAACTTAAGTATTTTAAGGTATTCTAAGAGTATATAACTTTAGTATAATATAATACTTTTTAAGTATAAAACTTTTAAAGTATACTAGTATTAAATAATACTCTAGAGTCTAATACTAAATAGTTACCTTAGCCTATTATAATAGAATAAAAAGTAGCTATTCTAGTATAATAAAAGTAGCTATTATAATATAATAAAAAGTAGGCTATAGTACTAGAAAGGTTAGGATTAGAGTAGTATCTACTTTTATTAAATTCTAGCTTTAGCTATTTATATATTAGCGTAATAAGATACTTTACTTAATTATAAACTTTATATTTAGCTATTTAATAATCTATAAATTACCTAATTTAGATTAGTATTTAGTAATATACTACTAAATTAGAAGATAAGTACTCTTAGAACTTTACTAATACTAGTCTAAATTAAGTAATCTTTAGACTATTAGAAAGTAGCTATATAGGCTTATAATACTATAATAGATTATTAAGTCTTAACACTACTAGATTTAAAAGTAGAGAGAATTTATTTACTAGCTTAAAAGTAGCTATTATAATAGAATAAAAAGTAGCTATTCTACTAGATCTAGTAACTCTATTAAAACTATTAAATAGCTATCTAGATACTAATAGTAGAAAAAAAAGAAAAAAATAAGAAGTAGAGTAACTTTTATAAATTATCTAGTTAGCTTACTAAGTACTATCTACTAGTAGACTACTTTAATAAAGGTGTAAGTTAACTAAACTTATTCTAAATTTTATCTTTAAAAGTAACTAAAAAACCTATATTTAAAAGTAATAATATAGACGTGTTCTAGAAGAATATAACCTAATTCTAAATAAATGTTAACTTTTTAGAAATTCTAAAAGAATATAACTTTTTTAAAAATTTTAAAAGAGTATAGACTTATTTAAAAAGAATATAGACTTACTTTAAAAGAATATTAACTTATTCTAAAAGAATATAAACTTATTCTAAAAGATTTTAGACTTATTCTATATAAACAGAGACTAGTTATAAAATAATATAAACTTATATAAAATAACTAAGTATAGGTAATTTATTAAATCTTTTAGTTCTTTTCTATATATAGATTAACTTTAGAACTTTACTTAAATTATATATATATTTTATTTATATATTATACTTAAGTGTATATATCTTTAAGAGACAAAGACTTATAGTTTATTAAACTATTTAGTATTATTAAGTATAAATATAAAGTATAACTAAATATAGAAATTAAGTATAACTAAAAATAAATTTAAATTATAACTAAAAATAAATATACATTATAACTACTAATATATATGTAGCAGTAGAAATACATTTCTTTTAGGATGTCTTTAGCTGCTGCTTTTGGCAGCACTTCTACCTTACTTAGTCTCTGTTACATTGCTGCTTTAACTTAACCTATACTTACTTCCTATACTAAGTAGAGCCTTACCTTACTGCAGTGTCCTAGTTATATTGCGCTGCTAGTAAAGCAAGCTTGCAACTACTGTCTGCGCTTTTGCAAAACTTAAGAATAGCACTGCGCCTAGGTAGCCTACAGACCAGCACCTACTTAAAGTAATAGCATGCCTAATATCCTTTTTACTATCGCCTCTCCTACTTCTCCTACTTCTTCTACTAAGCCTTCTATCGTCGCTTGCGTCCTACTACAATGCTGTCCTCTACAAAGAAAACTATTTAAAGAAAACTAGCTACCTCTATTACTATTAAAACTGCCGCTCTAATGCAGAACTATTACTTATTGCGTTAAATCAGCCTATCTTTAGCTGCTGAATTATGCCTAGAAGAACAGTTAGATACTAACTTGTTCTCTAACACGTACTTAGACTCTAATACTAAGGTAGAAATAGATATTAAGATTAAGCTAAGTATAAGCGAAGATGCTGGTTTTACCTCGCTGCTAGAGCAAGACGCAGGTCTAGACTCTAAAGCCTAAGAGATCCTAAAGGATATTGCTTAACTAAGGGCGAAGGGGCTAGCAAAGCTAAACTATACCCCTTATACAGTTAAGTTATAGAAAAGAGAAGGCAACTTTTAGAAAAGGTAAGGTCTATAGTCTTAGTATGCGCCTTATCTTTATAGATTTTTAACTAAAATAAGTTAGATACTATTTTAAGATTATAACATAGACTAAGTAGTCTTAAGAAGAATAACTACGCGTATGCAATCTAGAGACTTTTAAAGTGTACCTCTACTAGCAGAAGAAGCATTCCTAAGTTAAGAAAGAGAGCTTAATACAGAGCTATTGGAAAAGGCTTAGTATATACTACATAGATCTCACACGCTATATAATAGACGCAGATGTCCTTACTAACGTTTGTAACGTATGTTCTAATAGATATGTTTCTCTTTCTTATTATGCTGCGCTAACATCGTAATAGTAGATTCTAACTCTAATGCTTAACAAATCTAAGAAGGAAAAGCATGCTATGTACGTCTAGGACCTTTATGCTATCTTTTACGCACTCTAGGTAGATAACACTAAACCCCTGTATAGTTTTATCTAAATCTAGATATTACTACTTCTACTCCTTAGCGCTGCTACAGTAACAAGACCTAGAGCTATTGTTAAAAGTGCAAGTGCTAAAGGCAGCAACAAGGCACTCTTATTTAAGAATATTAAACTTTTAAAGGTTCGCAGCGTTGTAGATGCTAGCTAGAGCACTGTTGTAGCAAATGTTAATCTTAAGAACGTTAAAAATAAAGAAAAGGATAGCAAACTGTAAGTTACAGCAGTTGTTAAAGCTAAAAGTCTTGCTAATATATTGCAGAAAAAAGTTTACCTTTTGCTTAGAAGAGACACCTGCCTTCTGTATAGTTTCCTACATTTTAGGCATTAGCGTTAGTTAAAGATTGTTAAGAGATAAATTTTTAAGTGTTTAGGATATATTTAACTTAACTATACCTGCAGACTGTAACGTACTCTGTATCAAATAGAAAAAAGAGTTGCTAAACTAACTATTCCTCTGCAACGTTAGGAATACAGCTAAGGGTGTCTATATACTAAAAGAGAAGGCGTTTCTATACGCAAAATACTGTAACATATTTGTACGTCTAGGACGTATTATAGGCTTTAAAAAACCATTAGAGCTGTACTAACTACAATAGGCTTTAAGAAGAAATATTAATAGTACGTCTGCCTTGCATTGCGTGTTGCTCTACTTTTATCTAAACTAATAGATTCTACTAGGCGCTCTTAACCCTGTAGAACAGAACCAGACTATAGGTTATCTTAAGAGCATATATGAAAAGTACTACACGCTAACGCATATTACCTGCAACTTTTAGTCTATCTACTTTAGAAGCTCTTTAGAAGACCTTCTTATCTAATCTGTAGCGCAGATAGGCTTGTTACAGAATTAGCGTGCACCTACAGAGCTAGGTAACAAGCAACAGGAGAAAATATAGAACAACCCTACACTTATAAACCTTTATAAAGAGTAAGAAACGTACAAAGAATAGCTTTATAAGTAAGGCTTCTATCTACTCTTAAAAGGTAAAGAGACTAATCTTTACAAGAAATACAAGGACACAAAGCAAAAAATTGGTAGTATATATTAGAAGATGTACAGAGAACAATTAGATTTAGCTATCTATAAGTTCTATAAATCAATTAACACAATTAAGATAGCTAGGCAACTTAGTAGAATAGCCGCAGACAAAGTCCTAACGCTACCAGCTATTAAGTTTAAACTTCAAGAGAGAGCTACTATTGCTAGCATACTCTTTAAGCTAATTTAGAACAATAAAGCCTAGATAAGATTTGTGCGAACTTTAGCTAGACTATGCCACAAATAAGAGACGCAGCAGCTACAGGCATGTAAGTAGAAAAGGGCTGATTTGGTCGCATATAACAATAGCTTATTATTTTTAAACAAACAAAACAAGGGTACTAATAATTAAGATAGCGTAATTGTAAAAAAAGAGCTTAACGTACTATAGTCCAAAAACGTTACAGAGATGTAGACTTAACAGCAATTTCTACTTATAGTCCCTTACTTTATATGCCTTATCTGTATAGGAAATAAAGAGTTCTTGTATAAGTAAAGGATGCGCTATATTCTATAAAAAGATGTTCTAAAGAAGCATATAGAGAAGTATTTCTAACTTAGTAAACTTTAGTTAGAGTTCTAATGCCGCTACCCTTAATGTCTTAATATTTTAGTAGATATAGTACACTTTAAGAGGCATGCACTTGTTATTTATAAGGTATCTTACTAATGCGTCTGCATTTCCCTTACTAGTGCACAGTGCAACAAAGAGAAATTATCGCATAGCAATAGGTTTCTTCTTTTGGTGTTTAGATAAACTGTGCGCTCTAATATTTCTAATTCTTCCCTATAATTTTACTTGCATTGTCTGCGTCTGTGCCCAAAACTACTGTAACTCCTCTAGTTGCCCTACAGGCGCTTCTTATTGTCTTTTAGCTGTAGAATGTGCGTGTAATTATTACTTAATAAGATTGTATATATAAAGCTGTTAATTATCTCCTATACTTAGTATTAGCGCTAGCTTAATCTTTGATATTAATAAGCTTGTTATGTATGCAATGCATATACCCAGACGCTGTTAGGTAGCTTTCTAACACGTTATTAGGCGCGTTAGGTGCCAGAGGTAGATAGGCGTAATTTAACTTAATTTAAAGAATTAGTAGTGCTTAAAGTGTAATTTAAAATGCTCTAGATAATATTAACATAATACAGAGGCTATAGCTACTCTTATGTCTAAATAGTAGGTGCTAAGGTACTTACAATCTAAGTAGACACTTAAGTAGTATAAGGAGAAGGTTAAGAATTTTAAATTGTTAAGGAAAATAGAATCTAGAAGGCGTTGTAAAACTGTACAGCAAGAATTCAAGAGTACTAATAGCTTCTAATTTGAAGCTTAAATAGATAGATAATAGGACAGGATAACAGCGTTTACTAGTAACACCTTACATTAATTTATGTTATTACATGTTTAATACTAATTACTATATTATTTGCGCCTCTTGTAAATAAATTTACTTAAAGCTACACAGTTTTACACGCACTACAATCTAACAGTAAAACTAATACAGTTTAAGAGTAGGCTTAGCAAAAGCTTCTGATTAGCGTGCATAGGCTAATAGTAGTAAGGTCCTGCACTACTTACAGTTTGTTGCATTCCTACTATTTGTAAGGCCAGCCCTATTACATTCCATGCTCTATTTCTGTCCTAAATTCCTAGATTCTTAACTATACTTATAAAAGAAGATTAATTACAGGAGAACACTAAGATAGCAAGCGTAGAAATAGAGTAACATATAGCAACAATAAGTAGATTGCAAGATCTAGAAACTAATACTAGTTACTACTGTATAATAACACCCTATGCCTAGCTAATTACACAGAGCGCCTAGGTTGTTTAGCTAGGATATAACAAGCATTAAGTGTATGCAAATCGCTAGACTTTAGGAGGTCTAATTACTATAGGGAGTAGTGTAACTAGAGAACCCTGCAAGTTAGCGCACATTAATAGTGCGTAATTAAATGCAGCTAAAGACATTAAGTATACTAGAAGATTAGAGCAAACAACGTTATAGTTAGAGTCTATTAACTATAACGCAGAGCAGGCTATTGCACCTCTTTTACTACTAAGAACTTGCAGATTAGCTTAACTTACGTAAGGTTTAACCTAGGCGCACATAACCTATTTTATTCTATTTAGGGCTCCTAACATAGGCTACTAGCTACAGACCCCTAACTACGTTAATTAGTTTACTATATTATATATTATGTAAGATACAAACTAACGCTGTAAGATAACTAGAATTACCTGCTTATTTGTTAAGTTAGTAGTAACGTACTAAACTACAGGGCAACATTGCATAAATTATCCTACAATATCTACTATAGGGCTAATAAGGACCTATTAGCATATAGTTAGGCTATAGACAACTAACACTGTATTGTTTCAACTCTAATAGCAATAGAATAGTGTATTTAGAGCTATAGCAGGAGAGTTATACTACGCAGCAAAACAAGGCCCCTACTTTTAAGGCGCAAAGGTAACAATAAAGTTAGTAACTTTACTATATATAGTGTAAGAATAGTACAGGATAACTACTAGTATCTACTCTAAACAGTATAGCACAGCAGTCTTAATGCAGATAGAAGTAAATTGTTCTAAAGTCTAAGTACTTGTTGTTTTTCTTGCTACGCAGGTAGTACTTTACGTTACGTAGTAAGCAATATTATATTACCTAGTTAACAACTACTCTTATCTATGTAGACGCCCTGCAGGAACAAAGATAAGGTAGTTTAACCTGCAAGACAAACACTTTCCTCTATCGCATTTTTCAAAAGATAAAAGTAGCTTTCTTGTTCTGTACAAGCTCTTTTTAACGCTTTAGGCTAACTTACTGCCTTAGTTGCAGGTGTGCTATTAGTTGGCTAGCAATATAGCGTTGTTTGCTAAGTTAACTAGCGTAGTAGTTTCTACTGCTATCTGTCTACGCAACAATATCGTGCAACTTCGCAATACAGTCTAGTACCTAGCTATGTCTATACTATATAATCTTCCTAAGAAAGAAGCTACGCTGCCTTCTAGTTTCGCAAACCTGCTCTTTACACCTCTACTAACTAACAAAGAAGTCCTTTTCTTAAGCCTAGTAAGTTATTACACTTTTTAGAGACAGGTAGGCTAGAAGGTATACCAACTAGGACTCTTGGACAGAATTTTAGCTGTTATCAGGAGAATACGCTAAAATAGAACAGCTACTTAAGAATAATAAGACACTGTTAGGATTTGTAAAGGACAAGATATAGTATATGCGCTTAAGAGTAGTAGAAGCAGCTACTAACTATATCTTTACAGACATAACTATTACCTAGAGAGTTATTAGGTTACTGTTTAGATGCTAACTAGTGTACACAAGCGCTTTATTAACGGAGTTAAAGACATAATTTAAAGTTAGATAAAATACGTGCGCCTAGCCCAATCTACTAAGATATATTTTTTAGTTGAAAACAGTCCTTCTAGCGCAAAGTTAAAATACAAGCCAGATGCCTTCTTCTAGCATAATAATACATAATATCTAGGGGTTATTATTAAAGTTGCATATTTACAAAAGCAAAAGAGGCTAGAATAGCTTGCAGAAGATTATCTTATAGACTTAGATACTAGCGTACAAGTTGTTGTTAGGCTAGACATTAAATACAGTAGGAGGAAGAAGCGCAAAGCAACATTGTTAGTATAGCGTACTAGGCTCTTTCCTAATGCTAATAGGGATAGGCTAGAGTTACAAGTAGTTAGAGAAGTTAAAGATTAAGTATTTGCTAATCCTACTCTACTTATTTTTATCTTTTGTCCTTAATATATTCTACAGGTATTTTGTTATAAACAAGAAAACCCTATAAATTACCTAGGCCTATAACTATACTTATCTAACTTTGCTTATAAAGAGCTTATAAGGGATATAATTAACAGCAAAGAGCAGAAAATTATAATTTCTATGCAGGATCTCTGCCAATATCTTGTTACTGTAGAAGATAAGACTAGAAGGCAAAATGCACTTATCAAGCATACTGTTATGCTAGGAGTTAAGAAGAGAAAGAGATTAGAAACGCCTTCTAAAGAGATTACGTTAAGCAATAAAGCAAGATATATTAAGAAAGAAGAAAGAGAAGTAAAGTGTATAGCAGACAGCGACCTAGATTTTAAGATTACATTATACTAATATTGCGTACTACATTTTAAGATATTATCTAATATCCTCTACTACGTAGCAAACATTACACTATAGCGAGAAAATTACATGTACTTAGACTTTAAAACAATAATTATTCTCCTACTGCTAGATATCTATGCTATACTACAGGAGGTTAATGCATAGAGTCTTCCTTTACTATCTAACTGCTACGTTTAGTTAAATTACTAATCTTATTGTTGCTGTTACGCCTTAAAAGTAGGGGCGTTTTCTTACTATATAGTAAGACTTCTCTGCTGCAGCTCTAACACAAAGCTTATTTTACTCCTAACACTAACATATAGCAGTATCTAAGCCTAAGAGCCTAGGATTACGCTAGTAGGCTGTATTTAGCCTTATAGTAGTAATAAAACGATAATTTATACTGCGTTGCTACGCTAATTAGTACTTTATTAACTTAAGTAAGCTACCCCTGCTTACTCTAAGGCACTGTTAGCACCCTTACGCAATAATAAAATATAGGCTACTAAGGCTAATACTATAGCGCAGTAACTACCTAACTACCTACGCTAGCAATTAGTATAGAGCTAGCCAAAACACAGTATAAGCAGCTAGCCTACTTACTTATATTTATTATAACTTCTACCCCGCAAGATATATAATAGCACTAGCTATTAACAAGGAGTTATTCTAAGACTCTGCGTTGCTAAGCCTTTGCGTTAATAACACGCAATACTAGAGCTAAGACAAGTCCTAGTATAGAACATACTCTTGCATAAGTTCTACAGTGTCTGCTGCAACACTAACAGAAGGTTATTAGTGTAAGGCTATTAAGCAAGGATTTAGCTAACTAAGGTCTAGCCAAGCTACTTAAATAACAAACTAAACCTAATACTACTAACTTCTACAACGCGTTTGCGGCAAAGCATAACAAGGACAGGCATAACAAGGACAGGCCCAATAGGAATAGATAGGCACAACAGAGATAGGCACAACAATAACAGTAGCCTGCACTATACCTAGTTATAAAATCTTCTAGATAATTTATATACACAGAGAGGGTTTCGTGTTTCTTAGGAAGAAGTGCCTTTAACTACTAGGATTACTTTATTAATGTATGTCTTTAGACTATAGATCTTAGCACTTTGTAACAAACCTTAAAGCCCCTTACTTTAACCTTCTTTTCTCAATTCATAGGTATTCTGTAGCTACTACTAGCAATAGAGGAAACTTCTAAAGTAGATCTACAGAGTATTATAAAACTTACTGCTACCCAAATTGCACAAAGAAGAAAAAGGAACTAAGAGAGTTAGCAAAAGTTACGCTAAAATAGAAAAGATAAGATTAAGCTTCTTTAATGCCAGGTTTAAACACAAGGATTTTACAGCAGAATACCCTATTAATTGTTATAGAATATAGAGCTAAGAAAAGAAAATAAGTTACTTATAGAGCAGCTTCTACACGCATTATTAGTTATTAAGAGGTTAGAAAACAGTATAAGTTTGCAAGAAATTTTTGGTAGGAGCGCAGATCTAATTCAATTGTAGATTAGTGTCTAAACAAGGGAATAACAGCAGATTTAGCAAATGTCTTTGCCTGTTCGCTACCTATTCTAAGCGCAGTCTATTATAATAAATTACCTAAGACTCTGCGTCCTGCGTTAAATCTTGTGCAGCTAGCACTAACAATATAGATAGACTATAATCTATTAACAAGGTATTCCTTGCTATCTTTAACTCTTCTGCACAACTCCTTTAATATACATAACTGTTTGGACAGCATCTATAGAAAACAGATTAGGTTAGAAGACAAGTAGGAGTGCAGCTTCCTACACTTATTACTAGACGTAACTAGGGTTGCAGGTACACTATTTGAATCTAATACAAGGGAAATACAATAAACAAGAATAATAAGTCTAACAAAGCCTGCAAAGACTTCTTCCTGTAATAAAGTCTTGATTTCTCTAATTAATCTAATTACCTTATCCTTGCCAAGTCTTTTAAACCTAATTAACGTTAATTAGACAATCCTAATTAACGCTAGAAGCTGTTACTTAAAGCCTTAACGCTAAACGGCTTTTCTATTTTAACTTTCTTGGTGCTCTCTATTAATTAAGCTCTGCTACTCTATATTAAGCCTTTATTAGCTATTATTTATTTATAAACAAACCTAAGGATTACTCTTGTATATCCTAACTGTTAACAATTTACTTAAAAAACCCCTTTTATCTTAAGCTTTAGCACTTAAACAAAGCTGTAACTTAGATTCTGCGTAATTTATTATACTATAGGAATGCTCCTAGGCAATATTCTCCTCACTAGAGAAGCAGTCCTAATTTCTCTCTTTACACTTCCTTAGGCCGTTACAGCATTACAGACTACTAATAAGACTAATGCCTCTTTAGCTACAATAGGGTACAGAAATGTCGCCTACTTTACTAACTAGGTTTAACAATTACTGTACAAGAGATGTCTAAGATATACTTTGCTAACGCTAATTACAGGCTATCTATAGTTGTAATTTCAATCCTTAAGATCTTCTAGGCTAAGAACTTACTTACATTCTCTACGCCTTTGCTAACATACAACTAGAGACTAGCAAAGTCTACTTAACAGACACTTAGTCTAATACTAATAAGCACTACCCTGCTAACTCTTAGAATAATGCTAGCACTAATGTCTATAGGTCTACTAAGCAGCTATTCCTGCTAAAGAAGCAGAACTGTAAGCTTAAGGTGCTCCTGTTAATTAGCAGATAGACCTACTCTACCAACTTTGCAGCACCAGCGTTAACAACCAAGAGCTAAGGAAAATTTGTAAGTAGTGCAATTAAACTCCTCGCAGATCTTAGTTTTAATAGCCTTTATATTAACTAGGAGTATCTTATTAACAAAGCGCAGCCTAATAATATAGTCTCTCTTCTTGCAGAGACTTAGTAATAACTTAATAACTACTTAACCTAATTTGCTAATAACTAGCATCTTCTTCTTACTATTGTATTGCCTGCTAGGCCTACAAACTATAAGAAGATAAACCTTGCTGCTATAGATAAGAACATTAACTTTTGGAATCTTGTAAGTTTTAATTCCTTGTAACTTCTATATCTTGCGTTATATTAATACACGTACAGATAGCGTATAACTACTCTGGTCCCTAGGGCACTAACACTAGCTATAACGCTAACTTCTACTTGTTCTAATCAAATCCTTCTTCTACGCTGTTCGCTACAAAGACAGCGCTAGACAACTACATTGCTGCTAGCGTGCCTACTAACAAAATCGTGCTTAGTATGCTACTGTACAGCCGCTCCTTTACCTAGACTAATAGCCTAGAAAAGCTGTTTTAGAGTATAGCGCAGGGAACTTAGGAAGTAGAGGTCTATGATTATAAAGCTCTGCCTTAGGCTAGTGCAAAGGTTACTAAGGACTTGGACCTAGTAGTAAGCTAGAGCTATAATGTTGCAAAGCGCAAGATAATTAGCTATAACACGCCTGCTATTATTGCTAGGAAGGCCTAACTTATCCTTTAGTAGAGGTTAGGTAGAGGTATATAGTAGGAGAGCTTAAGTAATAAGAAGAGTGCTAATAGTCTAATTTCTACAGTGCGTACTGTTTCTATTTCTTACTAAATTAAGATACAAGAGGAGAGAAGAGTAATATTAACAAGGTAAATAGTTTGTTAATAATATTAGTAGTATTAATGCGTTAGATTAAAGTGCGAATTTGCTAAGCTTTCTATAAAGTAGGTATAAGAATCTAAGAGCAGAGTTTTCTACTAGCTAGAGCTAGCTTCTTAAAAGCTTATGTTTAAGAGTAATTTTAGCAGTATAATACTTCTTTACATAGCGTTTCAAAGCGTTTTCCAAATCAGAGTGTTTCTAGGAGCAGAGCGTTTTCAGAAGCAAAGCGTTTTTAGGAGCAGAGCGTTTTTAGGAGCAGAGCGTTTTTAGAAGCAGAGCGTTTTTAGGAACAGAGCGTTTTTAGGAGCAGACAGTTTCTAGGAGCAGGTTATTCCTAAAAACGCTCTGCTTCTAGAAACGCTCTGCTCCTAAAAACGCTCCGCTTCTAAAAATGCTCTGCTCCTAAAAACACTCTGCTCCTAGAAACGCTCTACTCCTAAAAACGCTCTGCTTCTAAAAACGCTCTGCTCCTAAAAATAGTCTACTTCTAAAAACACTCTACTTCTAAAAATAGTCTGCTCCTAGGAACGCTCTGTTCCTAAAAACGCTCTGCTCCTAAAAACGCTCTGCTCCTGAAAACGCTCTGCTTCTGAAAACGCTCTATTTATGTAAACGCTCTGCTTCTAGAAATTCCTTGCTCTTAACAATACTCTACTTCTAGAAACTTTCTGCGCAGACTAAAAACAACACTCTACTAACAAGAACATTAGGCTAATTTTAGGTTTAAACGTGTCTGATATTTGTAAAGAACAGCTATTATTATACTATTTAAGTACAGAAATTACTAGAGTAAACTGTCCTATGTGTTCTAAAGGCTGCTAGTTGTGTTAAAGCTAAAAGTAGGACCTCTTGTTCTCTTGTTTATATTTATTAACTTTACTTGCTATAGTAGCTACTATTAAATTAGAGTCTAGCGCAACTTCCTTTAGTATTGATATAACTAGAGGATCTACTAGTCTACTAATTCAGACGCCTTTAGAGTATCTATACAGCAAGTACGTTACAAGAATTACTAAGTCTGTATCTAATAAGAACTTAGGACTAGTACTAGAAGTTTTGTTAGCAGGTAAGATAATATAAAAAGTGATTTTGTATCTTACACATAAGTAGCTAGATTATAACTGCAAGTAAGAATAATCCTAACTCTAAGATAATAAGCAACAAAAGACTACCTCTTTCTAATCCTTTTATACTATGCAAATCTACTAGCTTGCTTTCGCCATGTCTTTTTGCTAGTAATTTAATTGTTATAACTGTATATTTTCTCTAGGATTGCATTATTTGCTACGCTAGCTATGCCTTTACCCTAAGAAAGGTAGCTTACTATCTTTAGGTCTTTCCTTAAATTAATACACTTCTGCTTAAAATAGTAGTAGAGAAGGATTCTTGCTATTCTAAGCTTTGCAGGATTAATAGCAGACTTAAATTTAATTGTCTCTGTATAATGCAGGCTCTTGAGTATTCTCTCTGTTAAGGAACCTTTAGAAGTTGGATTCTCCTCTAGAAGACAGGACCAGAGATTTTCTAAGGTCTACCTATAGCAGAAAAGATCTATAAATTCTTTTGTATCCTTTTAGAAAGATTTATTACTAATCTTAGTAATACGCTTTAGCTTTTTGTAATCTTCCCTAAAGAGATTGCATAACTAAGTATAAGAATAGACCTAATAAGTAACTGTTACTTCCTCTAGTAATGTAAATTTCGTTTTTATTGCTAGACTTCTATGCTAGTCTAAAGAGAGCAGAGATGGCGACAAGGAACCAAATCTTTTCTAGAATAAGAAAAGATCTACAGTGTTAATTGCTTGCGGAAAAGCTCTATTAGAAGCCTCTAGGAAATCTCTAGCTCTTAAAACAGAGTTTACTATGTAGTTACATATCTCCCCTTAGATTTCTTTATTATAAGCTAAATAGTTAGTTAAAGGAAGATTATAGGTATCTAATGTTAATAACTGCACTACAACATGTTTATAACAAGACCTAAAGTTCTATATGTCTAGGTAAGTACTATATAGCTAGAGGCCTACAGCAGTGTTTGCATAAAACAAGTAACTGTATAGTATTCTAGTATTAACAATTAAAGAACTATTAGAACTGTTAAACAACAGCCTGTGCAGTAAGAGCTCTGCTTAGATAGAATTAAGATATTTACCCTTAACAGATACAAGAAGAGACAGAAAGGCTTTGCTAGTGTATATAAACTGCCTAGAATTAGCAGTTTTTGTCTAAGTAAAGTTAACCTACATCTTCTTCTGCTTCTGTTATCCTAGTCTAGGCATAAGTCAGCAGCAATTTATTATCTATGCCTCCCTAGTTATTGTTAGAGACAGTTTTCTTATAACGCTATAATTATACATACTAGGAGTAAGCAGCGCATAACAAGTAGAGTAATAATTCTATAGCAATAATTAAGCTTAGAGAAAGAGCAAGGGCAGCTAGATAAATACTAATATAAAGTGCGCAGAAACTTACAGAGTGTATAAAAGGCTCCTTATAGTAGCTATTATAAATCCTGGTTTATAGGCATATTTATAAGTTACTATAAGTTACTGCTTTCTGCCTGTTTAAAAAGCTGCCTACCTAACCTTGTTATAACCAAACAAGAAAAGCTTAGCACAGAACTAAAGGTTGCCTACTTATAGAATCTAGAAGCTGCAAGTGCATAAGAGTATAATGTAATAAACTCTAATAATAAATTTTAGGTTGCAGCCAGTTAGCTTAATTCTAGTGCGAGTTAGCTTGTAAATTTCTACCTATATAAACATAAATTAGCCTGCTAGACAAACTTAGCACAATTTACAAAGACTTACCTCTACAGCGTTAAGCATTTATAAGTAGCCTGCGTTTACGTAACTAAAAGTCTCTTATTATGCCTGTAGACTAGAGACTTAAGAAGTCTCTGCAAGATTTTATTAAACACAATAGCTATTCTCGCTAGATAGAGTAGCAGAAAAGGTATTAAGGCAGAATATTTAATAACAAGGGCTATATCAGGGAACAGATTAGCAGGAAAAATCTGCGTAATATATACAAAGTTAAGAGAAGCCTAGAAGTGCAGAGAGACCTGTTATTAAAACTAGCAGAGCAGGAAAATTGTATAATAGAAAAGCCTAAAAGTAGAAGGTTGTCCTCTGTTAAACAGCTTAAGAGCCTAAAAAAGGACACAGTTTAAGCAATACAAAAGACCTGGAACCAAAGTAGCAGATCTGCTGCCAAAAAACAATTGTTTATTGTAGTAATATAAGCAAAAGCACATCACAGCCTTGCTTTTTATAGACAAATTTTACTGTTAAATCCTTCAGATCCTATTATCTAGAATCGCAGGTCTTTTTCTTCTTTGCGCTTGGTTGGTCTCTATGCGCAAAGATAATCTCTATTGTAACAGGTTTAGTGCAGAAGACAGCATCTACTATTTATGTATAAACTACAATTTGCAGTTAATCTTCTGTAAGCGTAACTGCACTTAAACAGATTCTTTGCATAGATACAGCTCTAGTTTATTCTAATAGACTGTTTAAGTCTCTTATAATACTACAGAGGCAGCCAGAAGCCTTAGCAACACTAGTAAAAGTTTAGCCTACGCCTCTAACAATTGTTAGCTGCATTCTATTATATGACACAAAATGTTTCTATAATCTTTCTCCTGCTAGGACTTAAAGTTAACAAATGATTTTAGTATCCTTAGGGTATTCTTCCCCTATAGCAAGCGGCAGAGATTCTGCCAAATTCTGTACCAGCTGGTTAACCTTAATCCTGCTACTAACAGGTATTGCAGGCTCCTTTAAGTTTGTTGTTTTGGTAAAGTGTTCTAGCTCTCTAAAGATTACTGTAACTCTTGTTATACTTCTTAAATTAGCTAACTTTATTGCCTAGTGCTAATTGTAGCGTAGCAAGAGCTTAACGTATTAGCTGTATATTTGGTAAAAGAATTCAAATTAAAGAATTTCCTAGTCTTATAAATATGTAAAGAGAAGAGAAGGTTTTTATTGTATTAGCTATCTAAGGCAGGCTATATATGTAGATAGTAGTACACAAGCTACCCTAAATAGGACTAAAAATACTTTGGCTAAGGCAGTAGATTGTTACCTATGCCTTTCCTCTTTCCTGTACTCTTTCTACAGCCTGTAAGGCTAGTTACTAGCTAAAAGGTACTATTAACTATATCTTGTTACAATCTTAAGATGCCTGCTTAGAGCACTAGAGCTATAGAAAGTATAGAAACAGCTATTATAGACAGGACTTTGTACAATACTACATTGTGCTTATTATCTCTTAAACTTAATATGCTAGAGAAAGGAAGACTAGGCTTAGTAGGCGCAGAGAAATTTTGCGTTGTATTGGTACTGTTATCCTACAAGAGTAAAGGCAAGTAAAGTAACAGGCTAGTTAGGAATAAAGAAATATGTAAACCTGTCGCACCTGCTGTACCTAGCACAATCCCAGAAGTTATAGTAGTCTTTCTACTACAGGCCTTGCTAGTAACGTTACTTGTAACATTGTTCTCTTGGCGCTAGAACAACGCCTCTAAACACCTAACAGTTATTAGAAAGTAAATAGATTTTATCGCGAAAGAGTACTTTATCTATAATACAAGGACTACTCTCCTAATATGCGTGGTTCAAAAGGACTAATTAAGTAGATAGCTATCTAAATCTATGCAGCAGGTTATAAGGCCTGCAGAAAGGTACTAGCCTTACAATTCTTAACGCGCACTTACTGCACTACAAATACAGCTGTGTCTATACAGTTAAGAAAGAAGAGCTGAATAGAAATTCTCTTAAAGAGCACTAAAATAGATTTAATTGTATCTAAAGTGCAGGCTAAGCTTATTAACCTTGCAGCAACTTATAATGCTAAGCATAAAAATGTAACATTAAGTCTAATATCTGATTTCAAGCGCGCCCTATTTGCTATTCTAGATAAGAGCATCTGTATAAAGGATCTTAAACAGTCTAAGGAGCTTTAGGACAAGATAGAAGAACTGTTTAAGGATAAATATCTAACAAAACAGGCATAGCTATACCTTAATTAATTAGAGAAGCAGGATTAATATTTTGCTGCGCTAGGCTATTAATTTAAGCACAGAGCAGCGCTCTATAAGTCTCTACACTGCAAAGAGCACTTTGTGTACAAAAATTATTAGGCAGCTTCTTACCTTGCGAAACATTAGTATATACTAGGTTAAGAACTCTAAGCTAATAATAAGAAGCTAGAGCTAGCTAATAAGGTACCTAATGCAGGTAAGCTAGAAAGTTCTTGCTCTATCCTTTAAATATATGTAGCGCACTAGAAGGCTTACAAGTACAAAGAAAGGCTAATAGCACCTAATACTGTACAGAAAGAGATCTAGATAAGTAGTAATAGGGAAGTTAAGAAGGTGCAATTTGTAAAGTCTGAGGTTAAGGATAATCTAGATTCTAGCGAAAATAACTTTAGCAATTATAGCAGCAGCTTATCTAGCAATAAGAACAAATAGGACAATAACTTATTAAACCAAATATTATAGAGCAGTAAAGGGCAGGACTAAATGTAAATAAATTAATTTAGCGCTTAGGATTACTTAAAGAGTCTCTTGCAAACTTTAGACAGAGCTAACTCAATGTTAATAAACATTTTTTTAACTATAAAGTTACTAACTAAATAGTAAAATAAGCTTCTGTAAGTATAAAGAAGTAAACTAACGCTATTCTTTCTTTCTTATAAAGAAATATAACTGCATAGACCTAACTAAGGTCTAACACAGCTTTTGTTAGCAACTACTAGTAGTAGTAATAGAGTGCATTAGACTGCTTAAGATATAGGCTACAGAGAAAAGACAGAGTAGTCTTCTATAACGCCTGATAAATTTGTGCAGCTACTAATTGCCTGCTGCAGTGTAGCTATATTCTAGCCATTTTAGAAATCCCTATAGTAGCTAGAACCTAAAAATATATAAGTTAATGTTTGATTAGAACGCTACTAATCTTACCTATTTGGTTGCCGTTACTTAGTAGAAAATACCCTAAGATGTTCCTAAAGACTGTTGTATTTCAAATCGTTTCGTATAATAGAGCAGAAATATAAGTCTTGTAGCCTACAGGACATTTACCCTCTATAACAAGATTAGAATAGGCTACGTAAGACTTATGATTATTAGTGTCAAGAGAAACGCTATCCTAGCATAATAGAAATATTAGCTCTAGCTAAAGGCTATTTGCGCAGTTTAAATTAACAAATATTTTGTTTAAGAGCAGATAATAGGTTAAAGATTCTTTAGCATTGCTACTATAGTTTAGGCAATTGAATCCAATAGCTTTTTTAGTAAGGGTTGTTGTACTTTTTTCGTCGTAAGCCTATAAGGACAGCAGTATGTCTAGACAGAAATTTCGCTTACTTGCATTACCTATAATTATCCTAAATCCTAGTAGAAAGAGCATAATTACATTACTAAAAAGAAAATAGTAGCTGTAGCCTAGTTATTAACAGCTTGTAATAAGATCCTTAATACTTACATTAGTATTCTACTAATTTGTAGAACAATTTCTATAGTACTATTCGTGTAGGAAAACATTAGAGGTAGCGTCTAGTAAGTAGACATGTCTTTAAGAACTGCACATGTAAAGCAATTAGACTAAATCGGGCTATTATAAGAAGAAGAGAAACCTAAGTCTAGAGTAAAAAGTATCTAATTAATAACCAAATCACGCTTTAACGTTAGGAAAATTTAAGATTAATCTAATCAGCCCAATCGCCGCGACTCGCGGCAGCCCAACAGCGATACTGTCTACTAGACAATTCGCCAAAGTTACCCTACTCACTTCTGGTCGCTAGCGACCTAACAGCAACCTGACAGCAACCTAACAGAGTCGCCAGATCTGACAGAGTCGCTAGTGTCGCCAATGTTGCCAATTTTACTCACGTGACTGTATTGCTGTATTTTCATAATTACGTAAGTAACCTAAAAATACAAAATATAGAGCGGAATTCCCTCTTTAAAATGCACTATTCAGAATTTTTGTAGCTGCTCTAGTTATTGAGATATAGCGCGTTGAAGTTATAAACTTTTTTAAAAAAACTTTAAGTATGTTCAACACAATAGATCTACGCACCCCCTATATAATATACTATAATAAAATGTCCTAAAGTAAAATCTACACTTTAGTTACTATTTCTTTAATAAAAAATATAATATATTATCTAGTTAAAGTGCTAGAGCTTTAGCAAAAACAAGCCTTGGCAAAGAACTTTAAAACTCTACAAACTTTACTGCCTTGCATCTCAACAACGAGAGCAGCTATAAGAAATCTGAAAAGTACGTTTTAAAGAGAAAATCAAGCTCTATATTTTTGGTTTTTAGGATAATGACGTAATGGCGCGGGTGGGGCAGGTGGGTCCAGTGGATCAGGCAGATTAATTTGAGCGTTTCAGTCTAATTAGGCGGCCAGAACAAATAGGGAACCCTAGGGACAGTCGAGTACGGTTAAGAACCGTCTGGTCAACTGTTCTGACAGTGTCGCCAATGTCGCGGATGTCGCCAACGTTGTATTTTCCTAACGAAAGCTTACGCGCAACGTACTCTAAGCCCTATACAGCGTGTGCGCGTGTTAGAAAAGGAGTCCCTTAGAGACAATTGAATCAATTTGTAATACGCCTAATCAAGAGTAGCAAGGGAGCTGCTAAAAAGCTTTAATAACTATTATAAATATATTCAGAGACAGCAAAGCAGTAAGGTCTATCTTAAAAAAACGTAGATATAGATATAAATTTAACTATTAGTCTTATTATATTACTTAGATACAAACGCCTTACTATAGAACATTGCACTACTATAAAAAGGAGTAGACACTAGTTTAAAACCTTTCTTAAAAATTTACTACCTTTTATTTTGTAAACTGCGCAGGGTAGAGAAGCTACTGTTTTTTAGTTAAGTCTGCATACGTTACATTTTCCAAAAGACTAAAGAGATCTAAAAATTTAGAGTAAAACTTTTGCCTTAAAGATATTCTAGACTTTGTGCTTGTAGAAGCCTGCGTGTTCTGCGCCTCTAGTAGAGATAGAGGCTAACTAGATAAGATCTTAGGCTTTATAAATGTTAAGCTTGCTAACAAGTTAGCAGCAGCAGACAGCAACTTGGTCCTGCAGGACTCTGCTAAAGGTGTAGGTTAACAATATAAGATCTTAGGCTTTACAAGCGTTAAACTTGCTAACAGTTTACTAGCAGCAGACAGCAACTTAGTCTAGCAAGACCTAATTTTTCTCTTGTAGACTAGCTTACAGAGTAGCTTAGGTCTTTCTAGCATCCTACTTATCTATCTTGCCTCAAAAGCATTCTTAAGTCTAACTGCAATATTGTAGAGAGTAATAGACTTTTAGTAGTTATTATTTCCTTTTATAAGAAGTTTTATTATTAATCTAGTTTTATAACTATAACTAGTCTTATTTACTAGGTTGTATGCTATATAGAGCTTAGGGTCTAGGAAGATAAAGCACTAGGTGTAAGGACGTCTTTCTAGGAAATTAGGATCTAGTATGTTAATCTCAGCCTTGTGTCTAACGCCTATCTTAGAGTCCTAGTACACTAATAGAATCTTTACTCTACTAAGTATGTTTATAGAAAGTAGCAATTTCTTGTCTTTATAATATTGTACAATTTTCTCTACTATGCAATTGCTGCCTTAGGAAACATCTCTGTTATTCTTGTATCTAGACCTATTTAGAAGGGCTGATTCAAAACAAGCACTATAAGCTTCCGCAGACCTATACCTAACACAGTAGCGAGCTTAAGAGCTTTTTATAATGTAACTAAAGGCTTCTTTTGAAACTTTTTCTAACAAGGAGTCTACATAGTAATTATTGAAATTGATATCCTATACTATATTAAGATTATCTACAAGCCTATTTGTTAAAGAGTTTAAATCTTTTGTAGGTTTCTCTTTTATCTTTCCTTTTATTTCCCTCTGCTATAAAGAACTTTCCTAGATTTCTAGATCTGTTGTATTTGCTATAGTAGCATTAAATCTAGTAGCGTTAAACCTTGTTATATTAGACTAAGCAGCATTTAGTCTAGTTGCATTTGGTTTAGTTGTATTTGGTCTAGTTGTATTTGGTCTAGTTGCATTTAATCTACTTGTATCTGTTCTGCCTATATCTATTCCGCCTATCTTAGTATTAGTTGTATTTGTATTAGTTGTATTTAAATTGATAACAGGCTGTTCTACTGCCGCGCTAGACTTAAATTCTTTACTGGTTACTATATTTGCATGTGCTATAGTAGCTGCATACTTTTCCAATTCTGAATTTATTACTACAAGTCTTTGGTTGTTATTAGGGGTTAACAACCCTTGTAACTATGCCTTAAGCAATTTTTTACGCTCTGCTTGAAGCTTTCTAACCTTTTTGTTATAAGTTGCAACTGAAGACTTCTTACTTTGTGTCCTTAGGTTATAACTAGATTTTTCAATTTTGCTAGATTGCTTAATCTTTGGTTTAGGAGTTATGTTTATAATTATCTGTGATTTTACAAGTTGCAAGGCGCTGCTTATTTATACAATTTCTAGAGTTCTTTGCATAACACTAAAATAGAAGAATAACTACGTTTTTCTGCACCTAGCACTTTTAAGCGTTATGCATTTATTCGCGTAGAGCCTAAGAAAAGCATTTCTTTTTTTGTAGAATTAAGCGCAAATATATCTAACTATTACAACTCTCTATACAATAACTTATTAATTAAAGCTCTATTATTATATGCTATGCAATACGTAGGGGAATACGCTCTGCTACATAACGTTACATCTCTAGATCTTTTATCTTCTTAGCAACCTACTATAGATAATCTCTTTCTAAGAATACTTAGGAATAGGCAGTCTAGATAGGTATCTAGGAAATAAAACATCTTTCTTTGCTAGCGGTAATTTCTTAGCTACTAGCTTTTTAAGAGGGAAGTCCTTGTTTGTTTTTACTACAGGCGCTAGATACGTTAATCGCTAAATTGTTAAACACTTACATCTTACAAGAGCTAGTAACCTACAAGATACAAAGAAGATAGTAGCTAGTCTAATTATGTTAGATCTGAGTTGTATATATATAGCTAGCTATTCTCCTTCTAGATGTATATCTACACTGCTACTTTGTACCAACTACTTATCTTATAACCCTGTTTAATAAAATTGTTTTTCCTTTTACAAAAAGACTTCTACTGTAACCTTTTTGAGGCTATAACTATAATTGTAGGATGCTAGTTAGCAGACACTAGAGCTACTTATTTATATGGTACAAGCACGCACTAACTATTCTTGCAATCTAGTAGCAGATCTAAGCTTTTATTCTAGCATACCTAGGTATAGATCCTCTGTCTAACTCTTCTGCCTGGTATTTAATTGTATGCGCAGAGTAAGCTGTCTTCTTTGTCTTAGTCTTTATCATCCGCCTAGCCTTCTAATAGCTGGCCTTACGTTTAACAGAGGTTATTCTTAAGTATCTGGTTTACTCTACTATAAGCCTCTTTAGGCTACTAAAATAGTAGTTTTTAGTAAAAGATGCGCTATTACCTGTCTTGTATCTAATTGCCAATAGTATTTGCATAGGCTTAGGCGTAGAAGCTGCTAAAGAGCTAAGCAGCTAATGTGCTTTACTGTTTGCAATAAACCTAGTCCTTCTGCTACTAGGAGTAAGCTTAGTAGCACATATTTTGCATATATTGTTGCGAAGCTACTATTGCATATATAGTATAATTGGTTTTGTAGCTTTAATCTAAGGCTCTATTTATACTAGACAAAAGCTTACTATAGTTTGCTAGACTAGCAACATAGTCTTAGTAAGCAGGATAGCTGTAAGTAATTTACACCTATAACTACAGCATTATCTTACAAAACTTAGATAGTAAGATGCTTTGGGCTAATAAGTATTGCTTGTCTACTAATCTTCTGTTACTGCCTCTACAAGATCTTCTAGGTAATTTACTTTAGGTGCTCTACGTCTATATATATTCTACTATAGCTCTATGTCCCTAAAGCAAATAAGAAAGGATAAGTTCTAACAATTGCAGCTAAGTGTATATAGGCAGCAACCTACACCTATAGAAACGCCCTACTTATATATTAGAACTTCTTAGTAAGTAAACCTAGTACTAGTATTCTAATTAAGAATATTTACAATAGCCTTCTTATTAAGGTTAATCTTGCCAGGCCCTAGAAAGTTAAGCCTAGCTAGTATGTATATCTTACTATAATAAGGCCTAGGTTGTTTTTAATCTTCTAGCGCTACCTGTTTATAATAGCAAATTTAGAATTAGAAGGTTACAACTTCTAATTACGTATTTAGCCTAGAGCAGGCTTTACTAATTAACTTCTAGCACAGAGCCTTGTTAGAATAACGCAGTTCTGTGCTTTTATAGAAGGTTCTTATAGATACAAATTTAACCTCCAAGACTTTGGCACAGTAGTTCTATTTGCTAGTAGGATTAGAATTGTTAGCTATCTTGCGTACATTTAAGAGCTCGTACACAACTACTAGCAGTCTAAGACTAAGACTAGAAATCTTCTCTTGATTTGGCAAGTAGATAGTAAATACTAGCTAGACTTAGTGTAGGAGGTTATAAACAGTTTATTAAGAAGAGATAATCTTTTAGCTACTGCGACACGCTAAGATACACGCGCTCTTTCTAGAAGTAGAAAGATATACTAATACCTAGGCAGTAGTAGCACTAAAGAGAACCTAGGAATACAACCTGTACTATATAGAGAGAATACAAGTTTTGTAACGTAGTAATCTAACGTTAACTATAGCTAATATTGTTTAGATTATAGATGTATACATCTATAGTAACTACAAGATAATAGATAAAGCAGAACATGCAGTACTATAGAAACAGGCAGGCAGTTAAATTGCTAAGGTAGAAGGAAGGCTAGACGTATAGCAGATTATTTGCGATATACTTGAAACAAGAGTAAGAAGACTCGCGATCTATAGTAAGCTTTATAATTTATTATTACTATATTAAATAACCTAAGCAGTATGCGCACACAAGCAAATAAGGCACTAGGCAAGAGATTTTGTTGCTTATACTAGCTATAAGCAGGTAAGGTATTTAGAGTTAGATTTCTAACCTTTTAAGCTAAGGGAGTATGCTAGAAGAAGAAAGTCCTTACTAATCCAATGTTGCAGGATTAAAGCAGCGCAAATTAGATAGATGCTACATATCCTTAAATAAAACCATCTGTTAACATAGTAGTATTTTTGGGGCTTCTTATAGCTTTGTAAGGCGCAATTACGGCAGTAAATAGGTAGGGGTTGGGTTAGGGTAGGGTACCTTTACGTAAGACCCTATACCTAACCCAACCCCTACCTATTTAATTAACGCTAAAAGTGGGTAGAGGTTGGGTTAGAGGTATCAATTGCAGGTCAAGGTTAGGTTGCATAAGTTTTGCGCGATTAAATAAAATTTGAAGTATGTATCTACTAATCTTATAAAATTAGGTTTCTAAATATATAGTTAATTTTACAGGGGCAAAAACTATGCTAGGGATATCAAAAATAGCACAGTAATCACGAATTTTTATTACAATAAAGAGGAAATAAGGTCTTTATTTCTAATATACATAAAAGTAGAGGATTCTAGATCTCCTACACAATTGCCTAATAAGAGCTAAACTTCTGATAGTACCTAAGCACAAGGCTAACATCCTTTGCCTGTATAGTAACCCTTTTTGCGTAGATTGCATTTATATTTATATCTATATTTAGTTAGAAATTTGTTAAAAAAACAGGGTTAGGAAACAAACCCTTAAAAAAACCAACTATATAGGCCTTAGCAGCCTCTTAAACTGCCCTAACAGCTAATTTTTAGAAGCGAATATCACCACTAGTAGTTTGGACGCATTCTTAAGCTATTTCGCGCAGGAGTCGCTAGAAGGGCAGCTTGCAGATAAGGAGCTTAGTAGACCTCTAGTATTAGCAGATCTCTCTAAGCGCCACAGCTTTAAGCAGTAAGTAAATAAGCGTAATAAAGAATTGTGATAACTTACTGCCTGGCTTAAAGTGCCTTTTTTTTTTTAGAGCCGCTTTTTAAGTTTTTGCGGCTAGGCTTTTCCTAGCAGATTTCCTAGCAGCCTTGCTAGCTAGGTCTTTGGCAACTACAGTGCCCCTAGTAACAGCGTTGTTAACTTTAGATTTGCATTTTCTTAGAGCTATAGTAGTAGTGTTGTAGAGTTGTAGATTTAATATTGTAATAATTTAGGTTGTTTTAGTGCTTAGTAAATAAGCAGTAAGCAGGCTTAGCGCAGGAAATTAGATCTTAGCATAAAATTTCTGCAGGAGCTAATTTAAAACTAGCAGCGCTACCAGAAGACTAGAACGTAATAAAAAACTGTGTTAACTCACAGGCCTACCTAAAATTGCGCTAGCTTTTGTTCTAGCTATATATCAAAATTAAAGAGTAGATTTCTATAGACTTGTTTGTTATTTATGTAAAATAGGCTAAAAGGCAGTAAGCGCGAGCAGTAGGCAGAAAGCACGCTAGTAGCCTGCGTGCGCACAGACTAACTTACTGCGTTATCAGTTGTAGGCTGCCAAAATAAAACACTAAAGCTACACGCCTGCAATAGCAACGCGCTTTATTGCATCGCTTTATCACACTTATTGCTATAGAATCTGTTAAGTCTAAGGAAATCAAGGTTGTTAACAAGCCTAAGGGCTTTCTGCCGCCTATTCCTGCTCAAATTCTGCCAAATTTCAAGGAAGAGGAGTAGGCCCAGCTTACAATAGTAATATTCTTAGAACTTTGTTATAAATTATACTAATTTGTCTAGGGTTTTGCTTCTAGGGATAAGGAGATTAGCTATATCCTTAACTCTTGTAGTAGTAATACTCCAAAGCAAGGCCGCCTAACAAATTTCTAAGTTAACTCTAGCAGGCAACTTAGCAGCAGCGCCATGCAATCTAGGGAGCTAGCTGCTATTGCAAAGGCTGAATCCTCAGACCAATTAGCTAAATACTAGCTTAAGAAGAAGGTTAAGAGAGGCAATAGGTACACAGCGTTGTCTTTAAGGCAACAAGTTAAGAAACTTAAGCATAAGCTTAAGGCCTAGGCAGCCAAGCGTTTTAATAGCAAGCAGTCTAGTAAGTTATTACACCTTTTTATCACGTTAGTTTTACTTACATGCAAAGCTAAGTAGTTAACAGCCTCTATTGCTTAAGTTAATTAAAAATAGAAGGCTATCCAAATCAAAATTAATATGCGCGCCCACAACGTTGTTATAAAGGAGTTCTCTTCTGCAATTTCAGACTCAAAGCAAAAAAAATCGTTAGCTCAAGCTTACACCCGCGTTTTTGGGCCTAGTAGGGCTGTAGAGAAGATACTCCAAAAGGAGTATACTTGTAGGCTACACCTCCTTAAGAGGAATAGCTTTAAGACACTACAGGCTAAGGCTAAATAGCTAAAATTTCGCGATAAGCTAACGCCTAACAAGTTAGCTCTAGTTACTAATCAGAATTGGCAGTAAGTTTATTACGTTATTTTATCATATACTTATTCTAACTAGTCTGCTAGAAGGCGTAAGCCTACACCCCCCCCTAAGTTTAATCAGCCTCTGCAGCTCTATAGTAATAGGCTATACGTTAAGGGACGCAATAATACTAAATGTAAGGAAGAGGTTAACAATTCTGGTAAAGAGCTAGAGGCATACTATAAGACACTGCCTAATAAATATAAAGATAAGGAGAATAAGGATTAGAGCAACAGCACTTAAGAGAGGTTCTCTAATAGTACTTAGAAGGGCTGTTTAGACGCTAAGTGACATGTATAATTAAAGTTGCTGTATATTATTGCCTAATGTAGTTAAGACTAGAAAATTTTGCTACTACTGTAAAACCTAATTTCTTAATTTCCAAAAGTTCAGCCCTACTATCTGCCTCCTAACTAGGGGAATAACGCTTCTAGCAGAACGCCTACCTCTCTTACTTAAAGTAACACTAAACTGTAGTTTTACTATTCTATTGTTGCTGCAATTACTACCCTCTTCTTACAAGATATTGCTACTTTGTTATTACACTTTTTTATTACACACATAGACCCAAGCGACCCCCCTTTACTCCCAGACGACGTATACTCTAATCTGCCTAAAATACTCTACAAATTTACACTTAACGCCCCCCAAATCCTTAAGTCTAGAATCAAGAGAATAGTTACTGTCCTTAAGCGGCCAATTCAAGACAATGCTACTGTATGTGCCGCATGGGATGCCTGGTAGCAGAACACGTTATAGGCCTAAGACTCTAATAATTCTAATCCTTAATAGAGTAGAGCCAAACGTTCTGCTATTATATAAACTCAATTTGGAGAAGGGGCCTATATTAAAAGCGGCAAACCACACGTATATTGCCTAAACTGTAGGCACATACTTTAACACCTAACTAACAAGCACATAGAGACAAAACACCTTAGCAACTACCTTTAGTCCAATAGTTGTAGAGAGGTTACAGAATCTATCTACACAAGGCAGCTACTTCTATTTGTTACACTATTACGTCTACAACCCCTGCAACTGTTTACTACCTAGCAATTTAAACTAGAAATTGTACAGGTACTTCTTGATAGGAACTAGTCTTTTCAAACATTAGAGCAACTCTTATTTTGCCGCTTTGTAGAGTTTTTCTAGCCTAGCACTACTATACCCAGCCAATACAAGTTTACTCTTATGCTCTAGGAACAATACAAGCAGGTAACTGAAAACCTCCTTTCTAATCTTAGCAAATCAACAAAAATCTCAATCGCCCTTGACGCCTGGTCTGCAGCTAACTACCTAAGCTTTTTGGCTATTAAAGCCTATTATATCAACACTAGTTGGCAGATAAGGGAGGTTCTATTAGATTTTGTGCCCTTACGTAGGCAGCACACTAAGGTTTCTATAGCATCTGATCTTATGCAGGTACTTAAAAACACAAAAACATCAAAACAATTACTAGCAGTTACCTGCAACAACGCTTTAAACAACAGTACCCTTAGCAGAAGCCTAGAAAGCAATCTTGCTAATAAGGAGGTTTCTTGGAACGCAAAGGAAAACACTATACCATGCCTTACCTATATTATTAACCTGGTAGTGCAGGACATAATAGCCTACCTAAGGCTAACAGCCTTGCCTAAGATTAAAGGGGCTTAGCAGCTGCAACGCCATCACGTTTACCAGATTAATAATAGTATATTAGTGCCCAACTCCTTGCAAAAGGTATGTTACACCCTTTATCACAATTCTTTATCACGCACTAAGCTCCCCTAGATCCAGGCAATTTGTATTGCTATTAATTTGTCTCCTTAACGTTTTAAACAATTCCTAAAGGTACAATCTAATGTACCGCCAAAAAATCAACTCTGTGTAATTCAAGATGTTAAGACTAGGTAGAATTCAACCTATAATATGTGCAAGCGCGCCTACTCCCTAGCTACTTATATTAACAAGTGGCTAGAGCAAGAGATTACACTTAATTAGGCCCTGTAAGGTAGCAGCAGTAATTTATAGGACAATAACATAGTTGCGGACTTTAAGGACCTTAAAAGGCTTTAGCTAGCACCTGCTAAGTAGTTACACCTTAGGGCAATAACACGCATGCTAGCAAACTTCAAAACAGCTACTAACAGAATTAGTAAAAGCAACACACCTTAGGCCCTGTACATCTAGTTAATGTACAACTAACTTTTTAACTTTCTAGATTAAATAACAACTAAGCTATCTAACAAGGAGGATAAGACTAGCTATTGCAAGGAGTAGCTAGCTGTAGTAAAGGCAGCGGCAGAGAAAGGCAAGAAGAAGTTGTTAAAGTATTATTTACGCACAGATAAGGAACAAGGATATCTTTACAACATTACGACTGTCCTTAATCTATCTTAGAAGCTTACTGCATATAAGGTAGAGACTATGTTTATTACACATGTTTATTACAGCGCACTGCTAATAACACCTAGGGTAACACATAGGGACTAGACTTCAAACGTACATACTAGCGTCAGTTCCTAGACTACATTAATTGATACGAAAACAACCCTGCAGCAACAAACAGAGACTGCACTCTAGTTTGTCCTTTGCAACCACAGCGTCTACCTAAACACTAGTAGTTTAGGAGGCTTCTCTCCCAAACAACACAGTCTAGTAGGTTAAGCGCTAATATCCCTTATGAAACTAACGCAAGCATTAGACTACTCTGTGCAGAAGCTCTCTGCTACCTTAGCACTCCTCCAACTAGTAAGGAAGATGAAGAAGAGTTATTAAATATACTCGTCTAGTAGCAGGCTAATGTAGACACGTACCTACGCCTGGCCTAGGTAGCTAAAGACGTACTAGCTGTACAGCTTGCAGAAGTTAGGGTTAAGCGCTTGTTTAATACTGCAAGAGACGTCCTAGAAGATTAACAGCACAGGCTTAGAGCAGAAACAATCTAAAAGATTATAGTTGTAAAACACGCAATTACTAAGGAGGACGCACAACTAAACTGTTCTACACTACAATTACTAACTGCAGGATCCTAACATAGCGCTAAGAGTGTCTAGGATCTACTTAAGCTTCTAGGTCCTATTGATTTTGCTAGTCTAACTAGCTCTAGAATCTAACGTTTTAAGGATTAGACAAGCAATAAGGAGCAGGAGGGTAACAGAGAAGATAACATTAGGGAATCTGCAACGCCTTTATATAGTGCACTACTCTAGACTCCTTAGTACAAGCAGCGTCTACAGAGGAAGAGATTAAGGCCTTCTTGTTTCTTAGACTAGCGAGTGTAATAAAAAAATGTGATAAACAGTAGCTCTTAACTATCTAAAACAACCTTAGTCAAAAACTATAATAAACATCTATAATAAGCAGATTATAAAGCTTATTAAACAGCTGCAAGATTAGACTATTCCTGCAATAACCTTATTTTAGGATACACGCTAAAATACACTTATTTCTTTTGCCCTACTTTACTCCTAAGTAACATACTTGTTACAGGCGTTAGATTAGAGGCGCTGCACAAGTATAACCCTATAGCGGGTACCCCAACCAAACCAACAACCTAACCTTAACACCCTAAGCTGTATACCCTAACCTGAACCCTACACTAGCCCCTACATAACCTAAACCCTACCCTACCCCCCTTGTGCTTAACCCCAACCCAACCCCTACCTATAAGCGGGTACCCTAAACCTATTTACCAGCGTAGGCGCAATAAAAGTGTTAAATACTTACTCTTAGTTGTAACAAAGCTAGTCTACTGCATCTACAACAGCATTTAATAGGTTTCAAATGTTATTAAAAGCAACGTTGTTAAGTAAACTAATAATACACTTGTATAGTAGATCTTAGGATATTCTAGTAATTATCTCTTTAAACTTCTCTGCATGCTAAAAACATTCTTAATAAAATGTAAGTTCTAATCTAAGCTCTCTATTCTTCTAATTAAGGAAGTTAATATACTAGATTACGTCTCTAGATTGCTTAGATCTCTGCATGTACTAAGGTTCTATTTCTATTGCGATTGTCTAACCCCTATAGCACCTTACAATATAGTTAATGTTATTAATCTTAAGAGGCCTTCCACGTAGTAGAATTTTTATAGCTAAGTCTATACTAAACACAACGCGGTTTGCGTAAGTTATTCTTATACTTGTCTAGTTATTAACAAAAAAGTGCAGTTAGCCTAGGTACTAGATAAAGCCCTTAGTATAAGCCTAATTACTAATTTTCTGCACATAGATTATCAAAGACTTACTATCTTTTTAAGAACAGGAGATATTGCAGGCAACGTTAGACCTGTTCGCAGTAAAGCTAGTACTCCTATAATTGAAGATGCAAAACCAAAGTTTAAAAGTAGAGATAAACTGTTAAATACTAAGCTCTTAACGCTTCCTACTACTAGTTAGGACGTTAATCTGTTAAGAATTCCTGCTGGTCTAGAAGCTAAACTTCTAAGGCTTCCTGCTACTAGTTAGGCTCTGCACAAAACTTTTACACCCCTTAACTAAGATTCTAAGAAGCACTATAGATGTATATATATTATAGATCTAGAGAAGAAAAGACTCTACTATCTGGCCCAAGATATTGCCCTAGACGCTACTAAACATATCTATTAGATCGTAATAATCTAATGTAGCATAGAAAAACCTGTTATTAGACTTGCTAGACTGAATCTCAATCTCCTTAATATTGTTTCTATCTTCTAGTTTTAGGATTCTCTCTTTACTATGTTTAATAGACCTAGGTTTCCCTTGTCTAAGGTTACTGTGTTACATTGTCTACAGCTAGGATTAGCTAAGGTAAAAACAATAAGTACACAAGTAAGGCTAATTGTAACGTATACTTATCTTTGTACTAATAGTAGATTAGGTACTATCTGGTATTTGCGCTCTTAGCGCTGCAGGGCTTTATATGTCTTTAGTAGATATAAAGAATATTATAATCTTCGCAAACAATAGTTAAGTTAAAGTTAGTACGTGTTTAACCTGTATACGCTGCTGCTACTAAATAACAGAAAGAACTAGATAAAGCGTTGTTACAAATCCTACTAGCACATGAAAACGCTGTTGCCTTTGGTATTATATTAGACAATCTAATATCCTGTGTCCCAAACCCTTTAATACTACAGCAAAATAACAATCTTTATACTTTTATATAGTATACTAAACAAACAACCTATATAGTGTTACAGGACGTATATATACTTCTTAAAATAGTAGTAAAATACTAAGCCTTGTAGGATAGTTTTCTAAAAGGCTTGTTACCTACACTATTATTAGTTCCTTTTGTATTAAATGCACAAATCATAGTGCTTCTAGTAAAGCACGTTACAGAGACTTAAATTACTAAGTTAAAGATATTAAGTAACTAAATAGAATTTGATTTTATTAGTTATAGATAGCTAGACCTATAATCTAAGGACTATGCTTATTTCTTCCCTCTTGATATCTTTACCTACTGTAGCCTCTTTTGCTGCCTATCTTTGGCCGTAAGTTCAAGAGCTATTCTCAGGCTCTTAATCTTATTCTTCCTATCTTCTACTTGCACAGAAAGAGTTTTAACTCTATTAGAAAGCTTATTATTAAGTTGCTGCAGATTAATAGTAAGCGAGTCCTCTAGATGCTAATAAGATGTTACCTATGCAAGAAGCACATTCTTAGCTAACTCTAAGATTATTCTACTTATGCTTTAGTTGTTTTGTAACTCTATTACATTGTCTCTAGCTATCTTAGCTTTTACGTTGTTCACGAGGCTTTTGGCTTACCTAGTAACCTTATTAGCAAACATCTTTAAGTTATATACAGATTAACTAAGACTTTTATTAAGTGCCTTAGTAGTTTTATATTTCTCTAGGAGTTTATAGTAGCATTTCTGCAGCTCTGCGCATTGCTAGTTGTTAAGCTTATTTGCCTCTTGTTCTTCCTGCAGTTTATTTTCTACTATAAGGAGTTAGCGTTACGTATTCCTAACCTTAGTCTAAGTTGCTTAGAGGTTTTAATACGTGTCTTACAGCTAAGATTGGCTTTGATAATATAGGTTACTCTAGTTTAATACAGTTTAGAGACAGCACTCTAGATAGCAAGTCTCTAAAGTTCTCTAGTTTGCAAAGTAAGTGCACAAGCGTTCTGCTAATATAGCCTTTATACCTTAGATAGATTTAATGCAATATTTCCCTTAAACAGGCTTATTACTACGTTACAAGAAGAGAGCTTCTTGGAATGCATAAATCTAGAAGGTGTTAGGGAAAAAAGTAGCTTAAGTACTAATTAGGTTTTATTCCTTATTATACTGTAATTAGACAAGGAAGACAACAGGCAGTTCTGATTGTAAGGAACAGGTAGAAGTAACACTGTTCCAAGCTACTTCCTAGTGTTTCAGATATTGCATTCCTTTATAGTAAGTAAAGCAGACTCTTATACGTATTATAGATAGCCTTACTACACCCTAGTTATAACACATAATAGAATTCTGTTCCTAAAAAGAAAGCTAATGTAACAAGCACATGCAAACACATGTTATATTAGATACCTTATAAAGGCTTAGTAACAGATTATATAGGGAGCTAGCAGATTAGAACTAAAAGCGCTTTGATAGCGCTCTGACTCAGCTACTACACCTACTATAAATATAAGCCTATAGCATAGATAGAGGACAAGTTTCTCTTGTCCTTCTGTACAAGACCTATAGGTGTATAGCCAATCCAGAATCTCTAATACAATACGCACTCCCATATGCCTCTAATACGTATCCAATTCAATTCTAATAGCTGTACCTACCTGCGTTGTTACATTACAAGAGAAACTTTATTCCACTAGTAATAGCATTCAGATAATATTGCTATTTACTTTTAAAAAGATTGCGTTAAAACGTCTAAAACCCTATCTAAATTAGATCTGTTTACAACCTTAAATCTATTAAACACAGTTAGGATCCCTTAGATCTTCTAACAGCTAAAGCCTTTAGGTTTAGATCTTCCTATTAACACACAGTTAGAATTACTTTAGTAAAAGTTGCGTTTAGCGCTATAATAGAAACTTAGAGACTATTAATAACCTAGGAGTATTAGAGGTAACGCTAATAACTCTCCCCAAAGAACTAACTCCAGGAGCCTTCCCCTAAGACAACTCTATATTAACTATAACAACCTAGCAACAGAGTGCTAAAGTAAAAAAGACAGACACTAAGAAACTCTCTTAGCCTAGAGCTGCACTAAATCTAACCCTTGCCTAAATAGAGGTTAATTAATTACAACAAGATTTAAAACAGGCGTTAGCAGAAATTAATTCCCTTAAGAAAGGACCAACTCTGTTAGTAAGACTAGACAAGCTCCTACCTACTACCAAATTACCCTAGAACAATTCTGCACCCTGCTGTTTATCTAACAGCTCTACATCTAAGTACTTACATTGCTATAAGAGCTCTTGCTAACTTTAACAATCTGAGAAAACGCCTAATATAGACAATCTTAGCAATAGAAAAGATCCTACCTTCTGCTAATAGCAGGCCTTAATCTAGAATTAACTTAAAATCAACTTAGATTACTATTAGACTAAAAGACAACGCATAGCCTTAGTATAGGGCTACACTATAGGATTAGCTAAGGGCTATCTTAAGCTATAATATTTATTAGATACTAATTAAGAGCAATTCCAGAACGCTAAGCAAATAGTTAAGCTACTTAAGTCCTACTTTATTATAGGCAACAAGGTAGCTAAAAGCTGTATAGCGTTTAATTAATTGCAAATAACAAAGGAGGAAACGTTCCCCTTATTTAAAGCTAGGTTTTTAAGTTCTGCAGTTAAGAGACAAGTACCCCCTTTAGAGTAGTTTTACTACTTATAGACTAAGATTACGCTAGGGTTGCAAGCCCCTAACCTAGGATTTAGGCACTAATAAAAGAACTTATTTAATTAGATAGTAGAACACCTTACTGCATACAATATAGAGCAGAAGAACAACTCTACACTAAGTATAATACTAGCTACTGCCAAGTTGCTAATTAGGTTAGCTCTACAACAGAATTTGGAGCTGAATTAAACTACTACTACTAACGCTCTAACAAATTCTGCGCTAGCCTATTGATTTACAACAGTACGTCTTCTTATAAAGACCTCTAAGCTAGAATAACAGAAGACTCCTAGTAGTTATTACAATTGCAGTAAGCTAGGACACTACTCTAGTAACTGCACAAAGCCTTGTATGCGTTAGATTAAAGCTGTAGAAGTAGATAAGTATAAAGATGCTTAAGAGCAACCTAATCAGGAGGTATATTATATAGGAAACAGAAGCGCCTAAAAGAATACTCCTTTCTAGGCCTAAGCTGTTACAATCTATCCTACCTTAACCTTTCTTATTTGTTTTGCAGTTCCTATTTCCTTATACCTACACTTCTTTACAACTAAGGCCTTAGCTTACGCCTTAATACTCTTATTAATACTAGTACTTAAAGTTTCCTATTTTTGAATTTACAAATTGTTTTATCTGTTTCTAAAGCCTTGCAGCAACCTATCTAGAAGCTCCCCTTCTAGGTTTAGGTGCGCAGCTTCAAGGATTAGATTACTTCTTTAGTTACTTAATATATTTAACTACACTTGAATATTAATAGCCAAAAGATTTTAAACTGTCTATTTCTTATTCTTAATCTTAGGTCTTAGGATTATATACTTAGCATCCAATAGTTAAGACAATTTAAGATTTAATTAGACACAAATAGGTTATAGTTTATTTGGCTATCCAAGTACCCCTATTTATACAATCCTTTACCCCCTATTCCTACTATTCTACATTAAGCTATAGTGCCAGCTACTATCTATCTTAATGTGCAGCAACGCAACGCCCTATAAGAGAAAGAAGACTATTATATCCAAAACAGTCCTTACTGTTCTTCTTCTTCTATTTATTGTATCAAGAGGTGCTTGAAGCTTCTATTAGCCCAAAAAATCTCAGAGATTCCTTATACCCCAACCAAGCAAACCCGCTTAGAGTCCAAATCCCCTCTAAGCACCCGCATAGCTCTTATTTCTGCTAATACATTTTACTTTATCATAAAGAAGCCCTAGAACAAGTTCTTTACAACAAGCCTCTATAAGATTAACAGGATCCTTGCCTTTAAGGACAACGCAGACAATTAAAGCTAATTAGATAAGAAATTACCTGCCTACTACTCCTAGTATCAGAATATATTTAGCAAGTTAGCAGCTAATTAATTACCTCCTTACTATCTGTATAATTACAAGATTGTCCTTAAAGAACTATTACTAAATGCGTTTAGTCTCCTATACAAGTAGAATTAGGAGGAGCTTAAAGCTACTAAGGCCTACGTCTAGGAACACCTTTAGAAGGGTTTTATTAAGGCTAGCTAAAGCCCTTTTACTTTACCTATTCTTTGTGTACGCAAACCAAATAGAGATATACACATCTATGTAGACTACTAGAAGATTAACGCCCTTACGCGCAAGAACGTCTATCTAATCCCTTGCATTAATAAGCTGCTATTACGTCTCTCTAAAGCTAAGATCTTTACTAAGTTTAACATCTAAGCCACCTTTAACAAAATTTGTATAGATCCTAACTCTAAAGAGTATACTACCTTTTAGACCTGTTACAGTATATATAAGTGTAAGGTTCTCCCTTTTGGCTTATACAATAGGCTAGCAACGTATTAGCGCTACATAAACAATATACTAATTAATTATCTTAACAATTTCTGCATTACGTATCTTAACAACATTCTAATCTACTTAGAGGATATAAACTTACATTAGGAACACGTCCAAAAGGTCTTAGAGCGCCTACGTACTGCAGGACTCTAAGTAGACATTTAGAAGAGTAAATTCCATGTAACCTACACAAAGTATCTAGGCTACGTTTTAACAAACTAGGGCACTAAAGTTAACCTTAACAAGGTAGAAGCACTCTAAAACTAGGCTAAACCTACTATAGTTACTAGCGTTAAGTTATTTCTTAGTTTCGCTAGTTTCTATTAACAGTTTATTAAGGATTTCTCCTATATAGCTAAACTAATCCTAAAGCTTTAAAGTCCCTCTACACTATTTAAATAGACTACAGACTGCTAATAGGCTTTTAATTAAATTAAAGCCTTACTCCTAGCTATTCCTACGCTGTCTTATTTCTATTCTAAGTATAATATAAAGTTAGAAACTAACGCGTTAGATAGAGTAATAGCAGAGGTACTCTCTTAGAAGCACTCTAATAACAAGTAGTATCCTATAGCCTTCTACAGTTACACTCTATCTAGAGCTAAGCTTAATTAGAAAATACACAACAAAGAACTTTTTACTATTCTAAAAGTATTTAAAAAGTAGAGAGCCAAACTTACCTCTATACAGAGTTAAATCCAGGTGTATTCAGATTACTGCTCCTTAGAATACTTTATAACTACTAAGGTTCTTAATACACGTTAAGCACAATAGGCAGAGATTATTGCCTCTTTTAATTTCTACATTAAGTACACGCCTAGCAAGCTTAACAAGTAAGCTAATATCCTAAGCCAAAGAGAATAGGACGTTAGTAAGGTTAAGGTTGCCTAACAAGACAACAGATCCTGTGTACTTCTAGGACCTAAACGCCTAAACCCCCTAGTTAACTCTAAACTGGCTTAGAACTACGTCTGTAACTAGCTAGAGATTAATGTTTTAGCTATTTCAGTCTAATCTATTAGTGCCCCCCTAAATCTTAACTTGTTAGAACTAATTAAAGCTCTGTTAGCAGAGAATTGCTGCTCCTTTAAGGAAGAACGCCTTACGCTACTACAGCTGTATTGTGTTTAAGAAGGACTACTGCTGTATTACTTACGCCTATGTGTACCTAAGGATTCCCCTTTATGCACCTAACTAATTAGAGAAGCTTACAATTAGGTATCTACTGCCTACCCAAGCGCTATAAAGACGTATTAGCTTTTGGCTTAGTAATACTACTAGAAAGGCATAGAGGCTATATGCAAACGCTATGTACAAAACTGCGTTTCCTATTAAAGATCCTATCTAAGACAGCTCTAATCCTAAGAGTTCCTCTATCTGTTACTAATTCCTAACAGGCCTATGCAGCATTTGTGTATAGATTTCAAGACATTTCCAACTAATTAGTATAGCTATAATCAAATCATAGTTATTATTAATTGCCTATTAAAGCAAGCTATCTCTATCCTATGTTACAAGACTATTAACGCCTAGGAAATAGCTTATTTGTTTATCTAATAGGTATACCAATTCAGCTACACGCCTAAAAGCATAGTGTCTAACTATAGCCCCTAGTTTATGTCCTAATTCTAGTCTAAGTTCTATAAGATCTTAGGCGTGCAAATTAAGCTTTCTATAGCCTACTATAAACAAACTAATAGACAAACCAAGATTATAAACAAGTATATTAATTAACAATTAAGGCCCTTTATATCCTACTACTAGGACAACTAGAGTAACCTTTTGCTAATAATTAATTAAGCTTAAGCTACACTACTGCACTCCGCAATTAGTATAGCACTATACTAGCTCCTGTTTAGATCCAAACTACAACAGAGCTAGGATTAGGTATTATCCCCTTTAAAACACAAAGATATAAACGTTAAAGATGCCTTAAGCTTAGCTACCTATATGCATAAAGCCTAGCGCACAGCCAAAGACAATATAGAAAAGGCGCAGTAATAAATAGCTACTAAAGTAAACAAACATTGTTAACTCGTTAATTAGGCAGTAGGTAACAAGGTTTACCTCTTAACTTAAAACCTATCTGTTACCTACCTAAGTCGCAAACTTGCTAAATTATAGGAAGGCCTCTTTAAAGTTCTAGAACAAGTTAGCTATTTATTTTAACTAAAGCTACCTAAAGAATCTAAGATCTATAACGTGTTTGCTCTAGATGTTCTTTGCAAAGACTCTAATAACCCCCTAGCTAGTTAGCTAAGCCTAAACCTATCTAGCATCTTAATTTAAGGCGTTAAAGAATAGGAAGTTAAAGAGATTCTAGCTAGCAAGCTATACTGCTCTATCCTAAAGTATTATATAAAATAGGTAGGCTATAATCCTAACTCTACCTAGTATAATGCCTTAAACTTTATAGGCACTCTACATATATTGCAAGCGTTTTATAAACGCTATCTAAAACAGCTAGAACCTCTACAAGCGTTAGCTAAATAGATTACAGCATAAGAAAAAGAAGTTAAAGATCTTATAGCATTGCAAGATAATTATGTTAGGGAAATTAAACTTAATATTGCAACTACTACACTAGTAAGTAACAGCTATTAACAATAGGAGTCTTACTCTTCTATTAGATCTAACAGCAGACTGTTATTACTACTAGTAGGATATTCTTAATTATCTAAATCTCTAGGTGCAGACACTAACGCACTACCTAGTAGTCTTCTGTTCTAGCCCTACTTGCTGCAAGTACTAGCCTCTTGCGCTGCCTTCTGCGCCTTCTCTTACTCTGCCAACTAATTGGCCCTTAATACTATTATAACATCTACTAGCTAAGCAACTACACTAGTTAACCCTGCTGTACTTCTTCTAAGCGACCTAACCTCCTTAGCTATTACCCTAACCTTTCTAGCCAGCTCCTCCCTCTAGTAATAAGCGCTAACTAATAAGTTAGTGTTATTTATATTAGCTACCTGTGCAGTGCCTACTTGTATAATAGCAGCCAACCAAAACGCCGCCTCCTTAACAGCAGCCTTCTGCTCTAACACTACCTTGTTAGACTTATCTCTACCTAAGGCAGCAAACCTGCAGTTAAGAGCCCTAAAGAGGCTATTATACTTCTAGCCTGCATATAGAGGAACTAGGCAATACTTCTTATTTAAGAGTGTGCAATAAGCACACTTCTTAAACACATTCAAATAGAATCTAAACTTAATATTAAAATAGCTGCAGGCAAAAGCCCTTGCGGCCTACAGGTAAACAACCTAATAGGCTAAGGAATAAGCCCCAGAAGAGACAGAAATAGGCATTATGTGTATCTACTATACAGTTAGCTAGTAATTAAGAAAGAACAAGGCTTAAATAGCTTTAGGTATACAAACGTAAGAGAGAGAGTATAGAGAAGTAGTATACTAGAGGGCTAGCCTTGTATATATGCTTAAAAAGCTTAAGGTAAAGTTAGAAACGTTAAACGCGCTAGCGCGCCAATTAAAACAACAACAAACAGCTATATTACGTTATCCCAAAATAAACTTAAGGTAAATAAGAGTTTACAACAATTTAAAGAGGTATCTAAAACAACACTAATACAGACTCAATTAATAGAGACTATCAATTTTAAGAAGAAGGGTAATGTAACAAGTACATGCAAACACATATTACATCTAATACCTTATAAAGGCTTAGTAACAGATTATGTAGAGAGCTAGTAGATTAGGACCAAAAGCGCTCCAACAGCGCTCTAACTCAGCTGCTACGCCCACTATAAATATAAGCCTATAGCATAGATAGAAAACAAGTTTCTCTTGTCCTTCTATACAAGACCTATAGGTATATAGCCAATCCAGAATCTCTGATACAACACGCACTCCTATATGCCTCTGATACGTATCCAATTCAATCCTAATAGCTGTACCTACCTGCGTCGTTACAGCTAATAAGTCTAGCAGGATAGTAATCTACCTACTCTATAGAGATCTAGGCTTAGCACTTATCCTCCTCTAATAGTAAATAGGTCTTCTTGGCTAGTGCATCTAGATTAACAGAGATTAGAGACAACTAGCCAGATACTACCCAGCTGAAAGATCTTTCTCCACTAGAAGTAGATGGATAAGACTCTAACTAGACCCTTATTCTACTACTACGTCTTAGGACGTTATAGTTATTAGGCTAACTATAACATAGGATTAGATTAACAGGCTTGGATCGTTACCAAATTCCTAATTATTTAGCAGCCAACTGATGCCTTTTAACATTTAAAACATTTTGCGTAAACTTGTTACTAGAGAATTTTGTAACGTCTAATTCTTAGTTATAAATGCGTCTATCTATTACTAGGTTTACGTCTTATACCTATTATAGCTTCAATCAATTACAACGCTTGGTTTCCTAAACAGCTAACGCCGTTAGCGTCCTTAGATGCAATAATCGCCTCTAGATTGTCCTAAGCATTTACGCATTGCCTGCTACTACTCCTAGAATAGAATTGGAAGCTTAATTGGAATAAGAGCATGTTTATTCTACAGAAGTTGTATAAAGGCTTTAAACAAGCCTTATTAGCTCTTGCTGCTGCAGCTACTAACAACTCTACACCGCTACAAATAAACAAAGAGCTAAACAAGTTACAAAATAAGGTTTAACAGTTAAGACGCAATATTTCTAAGCTGCAAGACATGTTCTGTAAACAGCTTAATAGTATAGAAACATACATTATAGTAGCGCAACGCTACGTTAATAATCTAGTACCTTAGTTAATAGAAGTTTATAAGAAGTATTTAAAACTATTAGAAGTAATAGAGAGGTAGGAAAACAGAACTACTTATAGGGCTATGTGATATATTAAGTAGAATAGCGTAAATAGTTATTACTTTTTTATAGTTTTGTCTATAACTGCCTACTTAGTAACGCTGTAACTATACTACGTATCTTTTATTGTTAAGTGTAGTGTAACTATATATAAAAGAGTACAGTTCTAACTAACTACCTAAACTATATCCTAACACTAAGAACGTTCCAAGCTCTAGATTAGCTAGGTAAACTGCCTAGTAACTATAGAGTTATGTTATTCTGTCTATATTTAGGCTAATTTAAGAACTATTTTCTATATTGCACTAGAAGCTTATTTAGTTTCTAAAGCAGAACTGTATATTCAAGTAACTAGACGTAAAAGCTTTATTATTAGCGTTGTGTAGTTGTGTAAATTTTGCTTGTCTACGTTATGCTTAATCATATTGCTGTCTTTTAGTAATAATGTTCTAAAGCAATTAATTACGTTCTTTGCGCTCTACTCTCTTCTGTTGTAGCTTTGATAAGATTAGCTAAAGACGTTGAATAAGGTTTAGTGCTAGTACGTAAAGCCCTATAAGTACAATAAATAGAAAGCTCTTTAAGCCCTAAGATCTGGTACAAAATAAAAAGTACTTTCTTCTAGTATTAATATTATTCTAGTCTAATTGCTATAGAGCCTCTAACTTTACATCTTATAAATATAGTGTAGACAGTCTTAATTCTTCGTAGTAAGCTCTACGCACTGTCTTTTAAAAGCCCTAGTTTTCAAAGGAGTAGCTTTTTTTCTTTTCTTAGTAATCTAACACTTGCAACCGCTTGTACCCAGATCGCTTGCAATTTAATAATCTGGTCTGCCAAACTTAGCGTCTAGCAACTAGAGTTTTACAAACTGTGTTATTAATTAAGGAAATCTACTAATTTGGTGCTAACCCAACCAATTAAACTGGACCTAAATGCACACGCTCTGATTGGTGTAGTAAACTTTAAAGTTAACGGCCTTGCAGTAATAGCCGCAAGTAGCACAAAGACTGTAGCTACACATATAGCCTAGACTAGTCCTATCTTTTATAGTAAATAAGGCTTCTAGGTATTTCTGTAAAATTCTTTTAATTAGCGCGCGTGTGTCTAGGCTACAACAGAGGATAGAGCCTAAGCATAAGAAAGAAGCTCTCTTTGCAACTAGTTTTCTATAAAGTTTAAAGAAGAATAAAGCGGCAAATAGCGCCTATGTTATACCAAAGAAATTGTAACCTTAAAGGAAGGTCGCAGCTAAGCTTTCTAGTTCTAGTATCTTGCTAACATTATCAAGCGCAGGCTCCTTCTCTAATGCTATATTAATACAGAAGTATTTATAGCGTTTGTCTTTATATACTTGATTTAGGTAATTGTTCCAGCTGCTCTATGCGTTTAACATTGCGTTAAAAAGCTAAAACAAGCGTAGGAAGAAGCAATTACAAAAGCGCAATCTTCTAGATATAGTCTGTAGTAAATCTAGGTCTTAGGCAAATCCTGTGCCTACTAAAACAGCTACGTCTAGGACAGCGTCCCAGATAGCCTTAGATTCCTATTCTGCAGGGTTAATTAAATTGTTATACTTGCCTGCACTACTATTCTAGAGAAATCCTAAACCTAGGATAAACTTTACTAGAAAGTAGAAGGGAGCAGCTAATATTGCTCTAGCTCTATAGAAAATAAGTTAGAAAGCTAAAAGGTAGAGACAGAACCTACGCGTTACACACAAGGACCTTGTCCTGTACATAAGAAGCTTAATAGTGTTTGTAACTTGCACCTACCTATTAGTCTTATACCTTAAAATATATACAAGCTATTACCTTACCTTACTCTAGCTCTGTTATAATTAGACAAGATGCAGAGTCCTAAAGTAGACACAGCTATAGTAGTAACTGCTACTTTTAGTCCTAATATACTCTTGTTAGATAATACGCAGCTAAACAACGTAGCTTCTAATCTAAACGCTTCTTTTACGCATGTTTCTATTTCAACAGCCCTATAAAAGCTATCTGTTAGCAAAGAGGATAGAAAGCTATAGATCTTTGCAAAAGAAGTATTTCTAAATAATTGGCAAGGAAGGAATACTTATTCTGCTAGTTCCCTAAAAATAACAATACACTCCTCTAAGGTCTAGCGCAATAGAAATATAAGTATAATAAGGCTGCCTATATCTAACTGTAAGTAATTTGTCTATTTAAAGATACTTATTATAGAGTAAGACTTGCCTGTGCTTATACCTAGCGTTAAATTAAACTTGTTATAAATAGAATAAGAGAGCTTTTGATACTTATCAAGCGCTTGTAATATATGCAGAGTAAAGATCTCTTAAATACTGCCTCTATTAAGAACAAGTAGTTAGCTTCCTGCTGTAGGTAGCTTAAGATAGACAGTAAGCTTACCTTGGCATTAACACAATATACACCAAGAGATCTAGTATAAATGTTCTATCTACTAATGTTTTGATCTAAACCTGTAGGCACATAAATTACAAGATAAGTAGCTACAGCGTAGGCTGTGTTTAGGCTTGTAATAGAGATAGTAAAAACACAACTAGGAGCTATATATTGTTTTCTAGTTAATAGAAGAGTTTTCTAGATTTCTCTTATGTAGTTAAACGGCCGTAAGCGTCCCTTTCTCAAGCTTGGAGTAGAAACTGCAAAACCTGGCTTTTAGATGTAAACAGGAAGCTGCTAGCGAGATCTCCTGCTTAGGACGCTGCGACGACAAGGCTTTATGGTAGTAGACTTTGTATAGTGCCTCAAATACCTTAGAGGGAGGAAAGTCTATTAATTACTACTAAAACATAGAAATTGGAGTAAGAAACACTTACGATGCATTTCTAGTAGATAGCTGTCTAATATAAGAGCAGAAGCTATGTACTCTAAGGTAGCTTCCTTAGTTACGTTATTAGCAGCACACAACTCTAGAAAGTCCTGTAAAAAGAGCTAGAGACAACCTTCTATCTGATTGCATAGGCGTATAGCATAGATAAAGTTAAATTCTAAAGGTGCAAATGTTGCAACGTGCTGTAATACTAACTCAAAAAAAACGTTTTGGTAGTATGCTAAGTAGAGTCTTTTAGCGGCACTTCTGCTGTTCCTTACTATCTCTAGGCTTAAAATTATGTTTTTTTTTAAAGTAAGATATCTATTAGAGCGTAGCGTTTTGCGGCTGTTTGCTAGTAGTTTTACCTGCTAAACGCTACCAAATGTTAGTAGGTTAGCGCTGCCCTTCTGATTGTACCTGCTCTTAGTAACAAGGATAAGCTGTGGCTTCTAGCCTTGTAAACAACGGCTGTAATCTACGTATCTCTGTAGGAATTCAATACCTTTATTAGGAGTAGAGAAGTTATCTAGAAAAAGACAAATAATGTTAGCAAACAGTAGCAGCAACCTGCCAATAACAGTTTTAACTAGTAACTAGGTTTAGATTATAGCAGGTTTCTGTAATAGCTATATAACTTTGTAACGTAAGTAACCAGCTTGCTTTTACTATAGCTTCTGTCTACCGCAAGTGTTATAAATGCTAAGGCTAGTAATTAGCAGTAGATGTTTATTGTTTAACGTTAAGTAATCTGCATGCAGTTGTGCTAGACTACAGGAGTTTAAATAGCACTAACCTGGAAACAGCGATTCAAGTGCAGCTTCTTTCTCCTTGGTACTAACAAGCAGGATAGTAGATGGGAATTAGGCCTTAGGGTTGCAAAGATAAGTAGTCGCCTGCTCTAGGCTACCCCTGTTAGCTAGGAACCAATCTGTTCTAGCTTAGAAAGCGTACAGCTAGTCCAAGCACTCCTGTAATAGCATATTACACAAATCTGTCTACGTCTATCTATATATTAGGGCATATTAGCATCTTTATAAATACTAATTGTAGGCTAGCAACATTATAGAAGACTTAGTTTTAAGGGGGACATACTTATATTTATAAACTGGCGCACCTTTTATAAAAATGCAAACTAAGTTAACATAGGCATAAAGCTTAAGAGAGATTAATATTACCTGGAAACAGCTTAGATTAAATTCTAAAATTTATGCTACAGCCCTAGTAGTACAAATCCTAACAATTGCGTTGGCTGCTATATATCTAACATAGAATATAACCTACCCGCTTTAATTAGTCTTTTAGAGTACTATAAATATCTGGTTAGTGCAGGTGTCTCTTTAGACACATTGTACGCTATTAGCGTTTCTCTAAGGCTTGCTCTTCTAATTGGACTTGAACTGCCCTGCCTTTATAGGCAATTTTGGTTAGAGGCTGTAAAAAGAGATAAATTGCAAGGCAAAAACAGCTAGTAGCTTGTTAATCTCTATAGCGCAGGTAAGAGTAGTGCTATCTAAGTTAAAATCAGCTGCTAAATAGTCTACAGACGCACCTACAACTATTATAACCTAAATTTGTTAGTTCTACCAACTGCACACGTCTCTGTGTAATAGGGAAAAGTTCCTCTGTATCTAATTCTACAAACGCAAGCGAAACTACAAAATTGCAAAAAGATAGAAAAGACTATTAGGAGCCAAGCTAAAGAGTTTTAATTAAATATTACGTAACAAGTAGCTTAGTAATTGTCTTAAGAGACTAGAACTATTTTGCTCCTTATAGATAAGCTTCTAGCTTAGCTCTTTCCTACTTATACTAAGCTAGCAATGCAGACAGGTACAAGTCCTATAAAGCTAAAGCAATTTAGCGCATTAATTTGTCTAGGAGATTAAGTGCTACTTAACCTAGGTGTATAACATCTGGCATACAATTATAGGTAGCAATGCGCACCTCTGTAACAAGTACACTATCTAGAAGCTTAGCAGCCTTGCACCTCTATAGAGTTCCTGTAACTACTCTATAATTAAGGATATGTTTGCCTAACACTAGGTCTTTCCTTACGTACATAATCTTAGTGTACGCGCTTAGATCTGTTAACAGGTCCTTGCTATTAACAGGCTTATCCTTAATTTCTAGACCTTTTTTAAACATGTTAAAATACTAGGACTAGTAATAATTCCTCTAAGAGAGTTGCTCCTACCTAGACAATTAAATCCTGCTAGAGATAAATTCTGTCTAGTGTCCAGAAGTCTTCCCTTAGTAAGAGACGTCCTAATACAGAATTGCTACAAGCAGTCTAGACAAGAGAAACAGCAATATCTTCTACAATTAAGTAAGCATAATATGCGTTTTATAGAATGTAGTAACCTAGCCCTATATTTCTATTGGTAACTCTGTTTCTATTTATTGCGCTACGTGCAAGAGCATAGAAACTACTGCACAAGATTCTAAGACTAGGCGCAGTTGCTAGAGCGTCCTAAATAGGTAATTTAGCTTAGTAAATTAGCACGTAGGCTTAGGTTTAAGTCTAACATAATCTCCTCTCTCTGCAACTAGAATCCTAACCTTTCGCAAATTTGCATGCATATGCTTTAAGAATAACCAAATATCTTCTTCTCTGCACCTACTAACAAGTTTCATATAGAGGCCTATTTACGCCAAAGAAGTTAAGTTATCTTTGAACCTTGCCTGCCTACTTCTACTCCCTTAATAACAACTAACAGTGCAACTACAAAACAGGTGCCTAGAAACTACCTAGAGTTATTTCTTTCTATAATATAGAGCACTCTAACACAAGAGCGAAGATACGCGTTAACTAAATATAGAGAGCTTGTGTTAATCCTTATGTCCTTCTTTAAGAAATTTAGGTTAAGTTCTGTTAGCAGTAATCAGAGGAGTTCTTACCCTGCCCAACAGCTAATACGCTCCTCTTCTGTCTATTCCGTGCCAGTATATCCTAACAATTCGTTAAGGCCCTAAGGCGCTAATATTACGTTCTAGCACCTGCTCTAGAGCTAGGACATAAGTCTACTAGCAGCGTACAGATGTAATGTAACTAAGGAGAGTATCAAGCAGGTAGTTAATAGTATTTGTGCGCAGAGCGTAGCGCCTTTGTTTGCTTTAGTAGATAGAGATAGGTAACTTAAGCTTTGTAATCCCTTACAGATCTTGTATTGTCAAGAACAATCTAGGCAGCCAGAAGATGTTTATTACATTTATAGACATAAGAATAGTAGGATTTGGATTATAAAGCTAATGTAGAGTATATTATCTAATATATAGCAAACAAGAGGCTAATCTTACTATACTATTTTGTTATAGCTTACAGATCTAACCTGCATACTCTGCATCAAACAAATCAAATCAAATATAGCACCTATATTTAATTTGTTTGGTAAAGCTTAGCACCTAGCTTATATTTGTTTGTTTGTTTAGTGTTTTAGAGCTTATATATTTGTTTAATTAACAAATATTTAATATACAAAGTCTTAGCGCTCTATTTTTGGTATTTTGATTAGCTAGTAGCTACCAGACGCCTTACGCGTTGCTTTGATCGTCCTCTACCTAGTTTTGTATACTATACTTATAGGCAAGCTTGTTATCGCTAATAGCGCTGTTACTACTATTATTGTTGCTATGCTTATACGTATATCTAGCTTAGGTCTATAAGCGTATAAGCTGGAAGGTAGCAAGCAGCTTACTACTAATAGAACAGCGTTTTGGCTTAAGTAGATTGCTAAGTTTACTAAATAGTCGCTTACAATTGCAACTTAATGCTAGGATTGTTAGTATATTAATTGCAAAACAGCTTAATTAAGGGTATTTTAAAGCTATTGTAATCTAATACTAGACAGCGTTACTATTGGTGTAATACGTAGCTATACTCTAGCTTGGCTTATTCTTACGCTAGCAATTATACTTATTACTGCTGTCGCGTACTATACAATTACGCTGCGCAGTAAGGGCTTTGATTATGTTGTCTACTACACTTGTATAAGGTAGCTATAGTAGAGAAGTTGCTGGCGCCCTCTTGTATAACTACTATAACTCTTAAAACCTAGCGTTTGCAGCGCGTAACTACCTATCTTTGTGTTCCTATAAGTTCTTATAGTAGTATTTGTAGTATAGATAGAGGCAGGTAGCAGCGTAGTATATTAGTAAGTTGTTAAGCTAGTAGTAATACTTGTTGGCTTTTGCTTAGGCGTTACAGATATTAATATAAAGGTAATCTACGCATATATATTAGCAAGAAACGCGTAAAACAGGTATAATACTTGCCTTTAGGTGCCTTCTTATATGCGTTAAACACTACGTTAGTATACAGCTTAGCTAGCTTTTTAAGCTAATTAAGTAGATACTTAAATATAGGCAGAACCTTATAGATAGCTCTAAAGTTGCTGCCATGTTGCTTGCTACGTCCCTCTAGCTATTTTGTAGTAGTTTTAAGTAGTTTAAGGCATTGTTAATACTTAGTAATAACTGCCCAATCTGCTGCCTAAAGCCTACCTAATCTTATCTACGCTAGAGCGTTACTTTAAGTGCTACGCTGCTTCTTATAGGCAACGCAGCTTACGTGCTTCTTAATATAGAGATTAAAGCTGCCTTTAAGATAGGTTGCCCGCTTAAGAGCGCTGTAGTATAAGTTCTAACGCGTAACAATAGGCTTAATTAGTTAAAGTATCTTAACGCGCGCAGCAGCAGAGAGGTTGTTATTAGAGGCCTTTACGCACTTAGTAAATAACGCGTGTTGCTATAGTGTTTTAATATATGTAATTACAGAGAGGAGCGTACTAAAAGCGCTATTCTTACGCTATACTACTATAAACGCCTTCTTATTGTTAGCGTACTGCGCAGCGTTATTATACGCGTCCTTGTTATTACTAAATAGCAGTACCTATCTAATAAGGTTAATAGTGTAAGAGCTGTAGTAGAGGCGTTGCTAAGTTAAATTAAAGTTGCTAAACTTATACGCTACTACTGCAATTATAGTGTTATTATTACTAGCGTTGTTAAGTACAAAGTAACCTAGTATATCTAACGTAATCCTAAACGCCTGTAGGGTTACAATAACAGCTACTGCAATTACCTTGCCTGTATAGGCACTGTTAAGTTGTAGCAGGGCAATAGGCAGGTTATAGATCTTACCTAACGTACTAGCAAAGTAAGCAACAATTCTAAAGAAGCTCTAAGTACCTTTCTTTGTTATCTAGCTATTAAAGCTTATGTGTATCTTACTAGCAGCAGTAGACAAGGCGTAAACAACCTATAGGCGTATAGCGTAAAATAGTCGCATTACGTATATAGTAACACTGCGTAAAGATTACTATAACGCTTCTTTAGCCTCTATACTTATTACACAGAAGAGCTTACGCGTTAAAGCTCTACTAATAAGCTCTATAGGCAGGTTGTTGTTAAGGAGCTACAACACTAACGCAAGGTAGAAGTGTTAGGCGTTAAAGTTGCCTATTACGTTAGCTATAGACTATAATATCTTAAAGCTGCTTGTAATTGCTTTACGTAGTAATAGCTGCCTAGATAAGCGTTTTAGTAGAGTAATTAAGCCTATACAGTAGAAGCTGTAGCTCTTAATAGGCTAGGCAAGGTAGGCAGTAGTAGAGGACGTAGCTTTTAAATAGTTAATAATAATAGGTAGTGCCTTGTGTATATAACAGTATTTACACACCTAAAATAGGCGTGTAGGCTTATCTATACGCACGACGCAGTATCTATATACATATACCTAGCTTTGTAATTACCTAGGCTACCTTAATAGCTTAATATAGTAACACCTAAGCTAATCCTAATTAAGCCTATTATAGTTGTCGCCTCTATTGTTAATAAAGCTATTATCTACTGCCTTTGTTGTTGCTACTAAGGCAGTACTAGCGTAGCTGCTCTTAGTAGGCGCAGATAGTAATTCTTAAGGCTATAACTTAAGCAGCTGCCTCTTCTACGCTTAAGAGGGCGTTAGAGGTAGTAGTAAGGTTGCTAAAATTCTTAATTGCTTTATTAAGGTTATTAGAATGTTTAACGCGCGCGCACGCTTTCTTGCTACTCTAGAAGACATAGTAGTAGGCGTTGCGATACTTTGCTTGTCTGTAGATAGAGACGTAAAACAAGCGTGTAGAAGAACTAGCGTTGTTAGGGGTAAGTTTAGATAGCTAGTATATAGAACTTTAAAACACTAAAATTAACGCAATTACAATTACAGCCCAAAACGCAGCTATATATCAAAACACTAAATATTTGCAAATATTTGCAAATATTACAATCTTTATATTTGTTTGTTTAGTAAAATTAGCTACCTATATTTAATTGCTTGTTTAGTTACAATTAAACAAATCAAATCAAATATTTGATTGATATTTGTTTGTTGCAGGCTCTACTAACCTAGCCTTTATTGCCTTTATTACGTTAGGAGTGCTAGCTATTACTTCTACAGATAACAGATACTTGTAACGGGCAATAGGCGCTTTTTACAGAAACTTTAGGCACTACTGTAGGCACGAATTCGTCTAGGAACTGTGCTACCCTAAGTTGCGTTGTCTATAGTAAACTTCCTGCCTACATCTCTTAGCTGCCTCTTTAGGTAAGCGCTGTTAGCACTAGAAAATTTAACGCTAGTGCTAGTAGAACTAGGGCTAATAAAGTAAATGCGTAAAGAAAGGTAGTTGTAGATTCGTTTATCTAGCTGTGCTAATTAGCAATAATCTCTTCTCTGTACCAGCTCTTATAGGTACCTGTCTACTAGTAACTATCTAAGAATATAATAATAAGGCTACTGCTAGAGTATATTCCTATATAAAAAAGAACCTTTGCTGCAGTCTTAAGATAAGTTACTAGCCTATAAGCAGAAGCAAGTAAAACTACACAGGTAGGTTAACCTTTCTAATCAAAGATACACTAGTGCGCTTGTACTGCAGATATGTAGCGTAGCAACAAGGCAAAGTTATTCTCTATTTAGCCTAATTAATGCAGGAACATAACCCGCGCGTTGCAGTAATTAAGAGATAGTTCTAAGGCTGTAAACTACGCGCCTAAGGGAACGTCTAGACTGCTATTTACTGCGACTAACTAGCAGGATAGCGTGCAGTAAGACACGCTATCCTCTTATGCAGGGATCTGCACTTACGTAACTGTATATACATACAGGTCTTGTGCCTTATTAGTAACCCTACTAGCAGTTACAATCTTTACTATACTACGTCTGGATCTGTATATGTTTCTTGTAATTACGTATTATTGTATAGAGGTTTATAAGATAGCACAGTCTAGTGCAACTGCTATAGAGAAGAGGCTAATTTTGTTAAGAATTATTAAGCATAGTAACAGTAATAATAATCTCCTAACTAACAAAGGCCTTTCTTACAGCGTTACTTAGAACTAGTCTGTGTTAGACAAATTTAACACTTATGTGCGGCACAGTAGGCAGCAACAGGGTTTGGCTTAACGTAGATTAACTCTCTTGTAAACTATCGTGTAGATTATTGCAGCACAGTATTAACAGGAGAATATAAAGAGAAGGAATGTACCTAGTAGGTGCGTTTAACAGTCCTGTAGAACTACATAGTTATCTAAGCAATACAAAGCACTCTACCTAACAAGCTATAATAGGCTAGACTAGACAACAAGTAAAGAAAGCTTGCAACTAGTGCTAAATTAAAAAAACAAAGGTAAGTGCTGTTAAGCCTAATGCGATTAAATCTGGAACTAACCTCTACTTTGTATAATAGGAAGCTTCTGTGCAGAAAATGCTAAGCTAATAACTCTTTATATAGTTACTGTTATAAAGTAGGCTGTAAGCAAGATAGGATTTCCTAGTAAGCACTTTCTAGCCTAGATTAGCAATAGCGCTCTTAGACTTATAACCTTTGCAGTACAGCTCTTATTAAGACCCAGAACAGATAGTTAGAGAACGCAGTGCAAACAATGTATAAATACATATAAACTAGCTATAGCCTACCTAACTTACTAGTGTAGAATGCAGGAGATAGTTGCCTATACCTGCATAATATTATAACGTACTTAGACACAATACCTGCAGGCACAACGATTTAGCAAGATCTGTTACTATGCTAGAGTCTAGGGCCAAACACAGCGCCTATTACGTCTTTCTAGCAATTACAGCCAGAATTGTTACTATATACAACTTTCGTAACACCTGCCTTAGCGCCAAACACCTTTGTAACCTTAGTAGCGCAACAGGATCTGCTATAATCTGAGCACAATAGCTTTAAAAGCAGATTAGACCTATAAGAAATTTACTCGTTAATAGATACAGATAGAGCTAAGGCTATAAGGTTATACTAGCTACAAACTTACAGGTTATAATATCTGCGTATATACAAGCCCTTACGCCTGCAAGAACTAAACAATAGAATCTTGTTACAGTGTAATAGGTAAAAGAAAGCTTCTATATATATATTTATCTTAATAGCTTGTCCTTTAGAGGTAGTTACTATAATAACCTTTAATCTGTTTATATAATTTTATAAAGCAGATATGCCTACAAGGTAGTTAATAAGAAGACTACATCTAAAGTCTTTACATTACAAATTGTCGCAAGTAGCCTTCTCTTATATCAAACCAAAATCAATCTTCTAGATCCTTAGATGTTGCTAGATCCTCTAAATAGTCTTAGAAGAATATACTAACTTAGCGTTATTAAACTGCAGGTTGTTGTCCTATCCTCTTACCAACGCAGCGTAGGCTTTAATGTCTACAAAATCTATTCTGCTAGAAGTATTATTAGCATTAAATACGCTACTTGTTATTCTTTTATCCTCTGCGATCTGGACCTCTAGATACTTTACGTTAGGGCTTACGTTAGGCGTTCTACTATCCCTTTTGTAGCCTTTTTCTACTACTTAAGCCTCTCCAATTGCAGCGCAGATATAGTAATTGATATCTTTAGTTGCTTTATAGATTGCTCTACTAGCATCTAACAGCTGTTTTCTCTAATAATTAGCAGCGCTTCCAACACCTTAAATACAAGTATTAATCTCCTGCAGGCTAAGGCAGTCTTTTAAGACCTATAAAGCTAAGCCAATTTTATCTTGCAGATAAAGAGTAAGGTTATTATCTAGTAAATTCAATAGTGTGCTTGCTACTTGTGCGCAGTACGCTACACCTCGTAGTTTTACATTTGCTATAGGATTTAGTTAGCCTAATTATAATTGCAGAAGCTTAGTCTATACCTAGTATAGCATAATTTGTGTTACAGCCGCTAGGAATTTGCTCTATAGCCAATGCTCCAAGTTAGAGTAGATAGTAGAGAAATACATCTTCAAGCAATTAGTTGTATTTGGTAGAGCCTAGGGTAGTTGTAACACTAAGAAGTGTAAGAAGTTCAATCGTTAATAGCGTGCTAAGCTTCAAAGCGTAGACAGCAAAACTAAATTCTATAGTATAATGTACAGAGGATATAGTAGAAATGTTATAACGTTAGATAACGTTAGCTATATTAGCAAGCAATTGCAGCAATACGTAATCCTGCAGTACAAAAGAGCTATAAGCTAACTTACAGATTATACAAAACGCTACAAGATCTTTATTTAGTAGCTTAATACATTTCTATAATTAGCTATGTTAAGTAATAAAGAGGTTATAGAATTCTAGTAATATTTGTGCTATAATAGAAGACAAGACAGAAATGCTTATATCTTAAATTAAGACTTTGTTACTTTATTTTACATGCCAAGCTATGTTAAGATAAATCAAGTCTAATGCTGTAGAGTAAGACTATAGAAATTTAAGTTTATTATTAGCATTATGTTAACTTATATAGACGTAGTTAATATGCCTATACAATACTATTTAGAAAGCTCTTACACGCTAGTTACGCTACCTTTAGTGTCTAGCAGTTTACACTAGTTATCTATAGCTGCTAGTTACTAGAAAGATAGGCAGCTGTTAAGTAAACTTGGATACTAGGGGATACGTTAAACCTTAAAAGATTTCAAGTAGAATAAGGTTCTACGTAACATTGCTACATTCCGCACACTAACATTTATTACGCTATTTCTACCTATTTGGCAGCAATGTAGCCCTAAAACTAGTGTTATTAGCGCTACTAGTCTTACTACTTGCACTATTAATAGTAGCGCTTGCGACACTAATAAGAGTAATACCTAGTTCTCTAGAGGCACAGCAGTAATTCCTCTTGTCTTCTGCTTGAACTGCTATGTACTAAGCCTCTACATCTATATAACACTTCCCAAATTGGCTCTAGATCTCTAGACGTTATTACAACATAACGCTAGTGCATACGCAATTATAAAGGCTAAGTCTAGGCTTGTTACATAATAGTTACATCTTATAAAATTATACTATGCAAGTTATAGTAGCAAGAATTGTTACTAGCTGTAACATTTGTATATGTCGCGGTAATTATACACAAGTAGCTAGAAACAGCACAGTAGTCTTATCTTATTTAAGGTAAGGTGCAATTGCAGGTAAGGCAAGAGGGATCTATACTGTAGTAGTAGAGAATTGATTCTAGAATACTGTTCTTAATCTTTTATCTCAAACATATTTTGCTTAACGCAGTAATAGTTGCGTCTGTGTCTAATATAATTACTTCTTTTACTACTTTCTGCAACTGCAATGCTTAGCTAGAGCCAATTCTATAACTATTGCTAGAAATGCAAATTGCTAGGCTTAACGCAAGTGCCTTATAAAGGAAAGGAGGGGTTGGCATTACATCTTTAGCTAGGGTTTCCTTAAGCGTAGTAGAGGAAAAGCTTAACAAGGGGTTAAATGCTTTGTTAAGTAAATAGTAATATACAATAGTTAGTCCTGTAGTAAGCACTATAATGCTTGCCTGTCTAATATATCTAGCTCTGCCTTACAAGTCTTATATAAGAAGAAATAGAGCTATAAGATAGACTTGCATTATGTACAAGCCTGTTAAGAGATGTTTAAGTGCTTTGGGGTAAAATAGGCCTCTACAATTCTGTTTAGTAAGCAGTATACTTGATTTAGAGTAGATAATCTAGAATAAGCTAATTGTAAGAACCTAGAGAGGAAGAATAACTAGCAAGATAATAGCATAAAGAAATCCTCTCTCTTATTAGCGTAGACTGCATGATATTAGAACTGAAAACCTACTAATGCACAAGAGATTTGTAAAGACTAGTACAAAAGTACCCTAATTAAGACCTTAACCTCTTCTTCTTAAAATTATCTAAGTAACTAACTTGTTAAAGATCAGACTAAGTATAAACCTTCCTACTAGTTAATTAATTCGCAACAAAGAGTTAGCGCTTATAGATAGAGCCTAGAGAAGAATATAGGATAGAAAATAATTGCTTGCTTTTAAAAGGTTCTTAGCTAAGGTTGCAGCTAGCAAAGCTCTGTGTGTAATCTTATTCGCAATAGTAGTAAGTCCTGCAGCTAGTAACACTACAAGAGTAACTTAGACAAAAAGAAAGTAAAAGTAATAGTCTTAAATCTTAAGGTTAATCTAGCTCTTTAAAGAGATATCCTGCTTTTAGACAAGGTAATTAAGTACTACAACAAATCCTTTCAATAGAATAGCTACTAGGATAAGAGGCAATACACCTTAAAGTAGGCCTAAGACAGACTATAGAAGTTTATTAATCTAGCTTAGCTAGGATACTGCACGCGTAATGTAGATAATCTGGGAGAGGAGCTCTACTAAAGCTACTAGAATAACGCACGCAGTTGCTGCTGTTATAATAAGTGCGTTAGAAAGTACAGTGCATATAGTCCTGTCCTACCAGAAGATATTAACGTTGCTCTATACTACTTTATCTACTAACAAAGGCATTGTTTAGGGTGTTATATAACCTAACCTTGTGTAAATTACTATTTAACATGCGATGTAAGCAGTAATTAGATAAGTAAAGGTAATAAACGCAGACTATAGTAACAGAAAGTCCTCTTAAGCAGCGTAATAGAAGTCTATCTTTTGACTAGTTTAACAAAGTTGCTCTAGATATACTAGCGTGTTATTAACCTTCTTGTGTCTTGTCTAGACAAAGAGGTCTAAGAGGTTTCTAGATTAACAGCTTAAGCGTCTAGGCGTCTTAAGAAAGCTTAAGTCCTTGCTTTGTTTCTATACGCCTGCTCTACAAGCCTTTCTTAAGTTAGAGGTCTCTGCTGTCTTAAGAGCCCGAGCTAGGCGTTCCCTTCTCTCTGCTAGTTAAGAGATTACGCTGTAGTTACAGTTAAAAGAAATAGCAGTAACTTTACTAGAGAAGACCTTAAGTTAAGATTTAAGTGTCTTTTTAGACATCTAATTGTCTAGTATAGAGTTAATAAGTATTGTGCACAAAGCTGCGTGCAGTAAGTGTTACCAGGCTGCTACGTAAAAAGCAAGCTTGCTCTAGATAACCTAACAAACATGTCTAGTAAACAGCAAACTAAAGAGAAGATAAGCCTAGTATTAATCTACTTAATTTAGACTAACATTAGACTACCCTAAGGCATTAAGTCTACTTACTCTAAGCACAGCGCTTTTTCTATTAGTATAGTTTAAAGGAACAAGAATAGAGGTTATAAGCAGTGCAGCCAGAGTAAATATAAGAATAAGTAACTATAGGTACTATTAAAAGAAGTATCTGTTAAAATGCTTATAGTAGCAGTTAAATTAAATAAAGTTAGCTACTATGTGTCTACAAGTTGTGCAGGTACAGTTAGCATTTTCTAAAACAACAGTACTACTACTATTAGCAAAGGACTAAGTAAAGTATTAAAGTCTTACTAGAGATTAGGGAAGCGCTTGCAAAGGACAAGAAATGCAAGGACTTCTAGCGTAAATACAACTGTAGACAGAGAGACAGAAGTAAGGAATAAGCTTAAAGAGATACTATAGAGCTGCTAAGCTTTAGCAAATAATTTTCTAAAAGATTTATCTATAGCGCTAGTCTTCTTATCTGTTCCTAGGCTGTAAAATCTTATATATAGTTAATAGATAAGCGGCAAAGTTATCTTCTAACTAATATTGTTAAACACTCTACTTAAGAAAAAGGCTAGCGTGTTAAATGCTAGCACTTTAAAGTGTTAGAGTTAAAAAGGCTGCTAGCAGAGCCTATTTGTTGCAGTAGATTGTAAGCGTTAGAAAGGCTAAATTTAAGTATCAAATAAAGGCTGTACTGTAACTTACATTATAAGATAATAGGTTATTTTTTCCATAGGCCTCCTAGGGCTCTATTTCTATAAGGCGGGGATGTTAAGCCTTACAGGTTAACGTTACACTAGGTAACGCACCTAAGCCCCGCTTTCTATACTTATAAGCGTCTTATCTTAGGTTTGCTTAGCTGTAGAAAAGCTGTTAATATATTAAGCTTATAAAACATCTTAATTAAGTATTAACATTATATAGCAGACTATTAATTAAATTTACTAAATTAATTAGGCATTATAAAGACTTGCTTGCTGTTCTACCTTCTACTTGCTAGTGTATACAGTTGTACTCTTAACAGAGGTAGTGCTAATAACAATTCCTTTATAAAGTAGACTAGTTTAAGATCTTTCACTAACGCTATCTAATTCGCCTTCTTCTCTAGTCTAATCCTATTCTTTCTATGTACGCTTATTTTTACTTGTAAATGCTTAACCTCTAAGCTAGGCCTTACAACTCTAGAACCATGCATCTAACATAAGACCTTTGCTTAGCAAGTCTTAATAAGCTAACATTAGACCTTATTTATAGACTAATACTCTAGCTATAGCAAGAATGTACATTGCAAGGTAACTTGCATCTAAGACACTAAGTTTTATACTAATTGCTTTGTCCAACAGGCAAGTTATATAAATAGCACCTTCTAATGCATTAATAATAATTATTATCCCAAAATTAGTTACTAGGCTAAAGTCTCTACCAAAATACTAGTAGTAAAATACAAGAAGAGCTGCAAGGCTGCCTAAGATTGCATACATGCTAATATAGCTTTGTTACTCTAAGTAACTATGCTGCAAATTAACTAAGAGTTAACAAGAACAAATTATAGCTACTATAGTTACAAAACTTATGTAAACACACTGCTCGCTAGGATAGCAGCCAGGTAAGAGTGCTACAAAAGATGTTAAAAAGGCCTAGATAGCATAGACAATTCTAAGGTAGTTAAGTTGCAGCCAAGAGTTAGCTTTAGCGTAGTCTGCAAAGATGTAATAGAGCGTTAAGCACGCAAAGCAAAAGGCATTTGCTGCAAGAAAGATAAGAATTGCAGCTGTCCTTATAGATAAAAGACTTATAGTAGTGCCTGTAAAGCGCGTTGCGCTAGTGCAGAACTATAAAGTACTAAATAAATGTAACTATAAGTTTATAGTCTTAAAATAGAGGTGCGCGATAGAGATTATAGATTCTTAGTAGGAGCTAGTGTAGCATTAACGTTAAAGAAGGCTTATATAGCTAACTTCTTTACGCATAGTAGCTATAGAATAATAGAAAATAGCGCTGTCTTTTTGCGAAGAGAGGTATAGGCAAACAATCTTAACTTTAGCCTTGTCTTATAAGCAGGTAAGAGTTTGCTCTAGCCTGTCCTGTTACATTGTTATGTAGTTGTAACCTAAGTAGTTTTAGCTTATTTTTTCTATATCGCGATAAAGTTAAATAAATACCTGCACAATACTAGTACTAAATAGGTAAAATCCTTTAGTAAAGACTGTGCGCTAAGAACAAATAATACGCACAAATAGGAAATGGATTTTAGACTGCACTATATTATATATAGCACAAAAGGTATATATAGCTTAAGGCTATAAATAGCGCTAGTTCAGGTAAGGCAGCATTGCCTCTATTAAGGTAAGATGCTACTGCGCAGTAGGACAAGAGAGACTTTATACTGTTACGCTAATATATTTTCTTACTCTAACTTAATTATAAAATAACCTCCTGCCATTTCCTATTATAAAATAAAAAGGCTAAAATAGAGGTTAAAAGGTAAACCTATTATACCCCGCAATACTACTGTATACGCAAGACTTTAACTATAACCTTAACACTTCTATTAAAGTGCATTATAGAGCATTTCTTTACTTGTAAACTACGCTTTTTGTAAGTTAGGTGCGTCTAATTATAGAGAAAATCTTACCTATAACAACTTATAGACAACCTAAAGGCTTAACTTGCGGCTTGTATTTAGTCTAATAACTCAAATTTAGGAGTTAATTGTACTCTATATCTTTTTTGTAGAAAGGCTACTCTTAGGCCTAATAAACATAGCTTCTCTATTGTTTGTGCAATATACTATAGAATGCAGCATTAGTATGCTGTCTGTTATGCAGTATCTTCTTTAACTTAAGCTACTAGACAAGAGCAAAGGCTAAGGGAAGAGAATAAAGAATAATACTAACCAGACCCTAGTAACAGTAAATAAAAATATTGTTAAGTAGGGAACACATAATACTCTGTTATAAAAAGGTAGGAAGTATAAAGAGATATAAGCACTTTTAGCGCTAGATAGACAAATTGTCCCAGATATACAATAAATTAAATAACTTAAACAAAATAAAGTTTAGTATGTTATAAAAGATACTAGAAGGTAAGAGGCTAGTAGAATACTAGAAGCTAGTGGAAGGCTAGATACTAGTAGAGGACCAGAGACTAGTAGAAGGCTAGAGACAAGTAGAAGGCCAGAGGTTAGTAGAAGGCTTTCGCTGGTTAATAGTCTAGACCTAGAAATAGTTAGCATTTTAAATAACTTACTAACTTAGTATGTTAATTGTTAGATGTAAAAGAGGCAGAAGGTTATTATACTAAGAAAGCTACAGAGAGCAATTCTACAACTACACAACTACAATAAGTAAGTAATTAATAAAGAGTTATATAAGAATATAGTTTACTTTGTACTATGTAAACTAAAGTGCTAAGCTAACATTATTTTAATAATTGTGCAACGCTTAATTACTCGCTATTAACAAAGAAGCCTAGTAGCTTTTGCGCAAAATCTATTAGATGCCTTTCTAAAGATAGATTAGAAGTAGTAATATTATCCTAAAGAAAGTATAGTGTATTCCTTAGTACTCTGTCTAAGAGATCCAGGCAAGTTTAGAGAAGTTTGCTAAACTATTTCGCCTCGTCCTAATTTAAGCCATCTATACTACAGCGCTAATAAGTAGATGTAAAATGTTTAGCAAGCAGTCTAACTTACTCTTAGACCTTTATAGGCTTATTCAAAGCTTTTGCCCCGCTTGGCGTCAATTTATAGGCAAACGAATTAATATCTAACAAAGAAGCCTAGGTTTTACAGCTTAGAAATATAAGAAACAGCAATAGGCTTAAATAGCTAAACCCTTGCAACATAAAATAGAGTGCTCTACCCTCTCTAATGTACCAGTTAATATTACCTTAAATCTTCTTTTTATCCTAGCTGTACCTACAATAGTTATTTAGAACTCTCTTTACTATCTTGTCTTTTACTATATCTAGGGCATTTTGCTTTCTTTTGTCTTTGCTAAGTTAGGAGAAGGCCTCTTAGATTTAGTTAGAGTATAGTGTTAGAGGTAGCTCTTCTAATAGCTCCGCTTTAAAACTAGCGCTTAGTCTTATAGCTGCTAGCCTTTTTTGCTCTAGACTGCTCCTGTATTTAACTTTTGAAAGAGCCTCTGTTGCGCTATAGAAGGCCTTGTAGTAAACGTACTTTATATAATAACTCTTTGCGACTAACATATAATTTAAGGTCTTCTAGCTTTTTAAAAACATATAGATATAGAGGAGCTTTTCTACAAACAGTTGTTCGTCTTTAGGTACTAATTCTGCTACAGAAAGCTGTTGCAAGCTAAGCTTTATAGACAACAGAATTTAAGTAGAACTAATTTTGTTTACGCACTATAGGATCTGCAGCTACTGCTTCTTTGCTAGGTAAGCTAGTCTCTTAGCAACTATATCCTGCAGCGCCTGTATGTTAAAACGCTTAAGCTTAGGGAGATTGATAGGGCTTTAATCTACTTCTAATACAGACGCTCGCAGTTGTCGTTGTGTGTCCCGTCTCTAACAGTTAGGAAGCTTTTCTAGAATGCTACATTATGTTAGAACACGTTCCTGTTTAGAAGACGTAACAAGCTAGCTAAGGAAACGCAGCTGTAGAGCACGCAGGTACGCTAATAGACTAGTAGCTATATATAGAAAGCGCATAAACTACAACTCTGTAAGGTGTACTATTATAAGAGTTGCTTTAGTAGATTTGTTAATTATATAGACCTACACAAATTAGTAATTAGATATAGTTGTAAGAGCTAATAACTTACGTTCTCTACTATTACTCTCTAGTTGCGCAAAGAAGGACGTTTATTAGTAAGCTTGTTAAGAGAGATAGTATAATAGTTAGTATAGAGAAAGTAAATAGTCTTAGTTAATAGATCCCCTATAACGAGCATAGAGACAGTGCCTAGATCCTATAACATAATAGCAGAGAACGCTTTATTGCTAGGGAGATCTTAGTTAGCTTTCTAGCTATCTAACAAAAGTTCCTAGATATGCAGCAGTCTAGGGATTAACGTGTAGAGAAGACTGTAAATAAGCTCTAGTGTAAGAGAAGTTTCTTTATAAAGTAACAGCAAAAGCATTATATCTACGTCCCTAGAATTTTAAGTAGTATTATCTCTGTTAAATTGTAGCAGTTAGAAGGACGCTTGGCAGGCAAGATTAATATAATACTTAAACTCTAAGTCCTTAGAGAAATCCTAAGGATAGACTAAACCTAACACAGGCTGGCTATAGTTATCTAGAAACGCATTATTAAAGAAATAACTTTTAATATTACCCTCTGTAATTACGTGCACATCTTAATCGCGCTCTCTAACTATGTTATTAGCGTAATATACAGAACCTGTAACAACTAACAGTTGGTTGTCCTGTTCTTTATTAAGGGCTGCGTCTAAATACTATATATCTTAATCTACTACTTGCGCTGCAGTGCTTTGCTCTATATTTCTGTTGCTATTTCTAAGTAACAAGTTATTAAGCTAAACATAACTAAGGAAATAGTTTAGTTTGTTAAATACTTGTAGCGATCCCTGTACTAGCAGCTCTACTAATTCGGCTTAATTGTCCTCTAAGAATCTCTGGGACTGTAAGAGAGTATCTGCATAGGTGCAAGGTGCTCTATTATTAGAAGGATTATACTCCTATAGGTTATCTATAAAATTAGCAAGTAGCGCATTGCTAAACAAAGGTTTAGCAGAGTTGTTCTAAAAGGATCTTTGAGTATGCATTAGCGTATCTCTATCCTTGTTAAGAGCTTCTATTGTAAGATCTAGGAGTCTAGCAAAGTTATGTCTAGATAAACTTTAGAAGTTTAAGAGAGTAGATACGTAGGCATTAGGAGCTCTGTTATTAGCAGACCTATATTCCTGCACGTTGTCTACAAAATCTGCAGGTATCTTATTGTTAAATAGAGGAGTTAAGATATTCTTGTGCAAACTTAGTGTCCTTTCTTCCTTAGCATTAGAGTCTTTGTTAGTGCTGTTAGCAGTAACAAAAAGAGACTGTCTAGAGTCTTAGTGTCTGCGTTAGTTTAAACTTCTAGCCCCTCCTTAGAGGCTGTAGTTTACTACCTTGTAACTTCTAAGAGATTAATAGTGTAATTAGGGTAGAGTTCCAACTTTAGTAAGCTTTTGTTATGTTACTGTCTTTACTATGTTAAGCGCTCCTAGTACTCTCTTTAGATTAGACATCTAAATTTACTCTTCTTCTTGCAACCAGCCGTCTACAAACTGCTAAGTTCTGTTAGCGTATATTTAACAAGGTAGTCACTTAGGCTCTAACCTTAACTAGTAATAGGGCAGCAAACAATTTATCTAGTATTTGTAACATTTTGGGGTAGAACGTACAATTGTTGTTTAAGACGCTTATTGCCTTAAATTTGCTACCTATTTGCTCTAGCTAGCTATTATACATCAGCTGTTATTATTTCTTGCAGGTGCTAGTTATTACTTTCACAGATAATAGGCGCTAGTAACGATTGACAGGCGCTTTTTACAGAAGCTACAGGCACTAACGCAGACATAAAGCTATTAGGAAACTATGCTACCCCTAATAAGTGCGTTGTCTGCAGCAAGCTCTCTTACATTTCTTAGCTACCTCTTTTTAGACAAGTTCTAAAAGTGTTACAAGACGTTCTTGTAGCACTTTTAGAACTAGTAACAATATAGCAAATGTAAGAAATGTAAGTTAGCTATTGCTCTACTTAGCTAGACCTGCTATTTAAGACAAGTTCTCTTCCCTACAATCTAATTTAGCGCAAAATTATTCTTATTATTAGAATTAATATTGAAAACCTATTTGTAAAGTCTTAATAGCTGTAGGAATTCTCTCTTAGCACTATTATTGCAATAAATTAGAGTTTCTTTACAGGCAGCATATAACTAATTGCTAATTAATAAAATTAATCTTTGCTTCTAAACTATAGTAGGCTAGCACCTGGCTTGTTAAGTCTGGTTTACGCTAGATTTCCCAATCAGACTGTAGACAGAGGATTTGGTGCTTAACAAACAGAATAGGCGCCTAAGCTTCTAAATACGCATCTATAGGCTTTTTGACTGTAAGGACTAGCTCTTCTATAGCAGTTGGCTTGCGCACAGAGCTAGTTTGTAGTTTAGTTAAGCTACCCTAAGAAGCTAGCGTATCTAGCTAGACTATACTACTAACATAAACAGTTCCTTATCTTTAGCTCTAGACTACTACTAATATAGCGCATCCAGTTAGACCGCACTAGTATATTAGACTAAGATTAAGATCTTTAAGGTAGGGGGCCTAAAGTAATGCAGTGTGCTTTAATAGAGACGTATCCTATAAACTGTACTTAAAATCTTTACTTGTAAGTCTAGGTAAGTACGCGTTAATAGTTCTTTGTCTTTAGCCTTAGACTAAATTAGGGTATGTATACTAAGCACAGAAACACTAAAGCTATAGTGTTTAATTAACTAAAGTAAATGCGCTTAATTACTTAAACTAAGGACGCTAAGCAGAAAATATCTATTTATAAAGCTACGCAAGCAATCAAGGAGCTAATTAGGAGCCTATAGACAAGAGAAGCGCTAATAAAGATAATGTAAGTCTTGCTGCGTTGCGCCTACATCTTAGTTAATTCCAGTTGGTTTTCTTTCTGTTATTAATTACAACACAGAGTCTAAGTCTAATAATAGAGATAACATACTGTTAATAACACTCTATAAGGCAAGCCCTAGTAAGCACACAGTAACAAATACTGCTTTAGGGATTTCTTTACTAATCTGGCATTGTAGCCTGTTCCCTACCAAAATCAAGCCCTAACAGAGGAGACTAAAATACTGCAAGAGAGCTACCCTATAGAGCATACATTACTCTTGCTATAGCTCTATACAACAAGACCTGTCTTTAACAAGTAGGACTAGCTTACAGAATTATAAGCAGTGCAAGTTCTTAACAGAGCATTAAACGCTTAAGCCTATTAAGCACCTAGTGCTAATACTTAGTATTAAGCAGCAAAGGATCTTAACTACATAGAACAACCTAAATCCCTATATCCTAGTTTACTTAATTATCTACATCTAGACGCGAATTTCTTACACTTCTACTTAGAATCGCAAGTATAGACTAATAAGATCTTCGTACCAAATCTGAAGAATTTTAAGCCTAGAGCACTACAGGAGGTATTTCTCTAGAAGCCTTCTAAGATCAAACGCTAACGTTATCTAAGGATCCTGTAATGTGTAAACAAGATTAGATCTTCTTATATTCTTAACTTACTCAAATTTAACTGTGCTAGAGAAGACAAAGACCAAACACATAGATTAATAGAGCACCTTCTTCTTAAGTAACTGTTTTACATCTATATATACTTAAATAAGCTAGAGAACCAAAGCTATCTTCTGGTTGCTAGAGCATAATATATTAAATATCTTTACTTTAAGACCTATCTGCGTGCTATTAAAGCGCTAAAGAAGGACAAACGCAGTAGTTACTAAGAGAGGCAAAGGATTAGAAGTTGAAAACAGAGCGCTAGCTTCAAGCAAGGCATCTTTACAGAAATGCCTCCTACGCTGTATACTAAAGAAATCTATTAAGTTTACAAGAATTTTAGCCCGTTAGAAAGAAATAGGCGGGCTAAAGCTATAGTTAAAGACAATATTTGTAGCAATGTTAAAAGAGTATACAGAGGTAATAAAAGGTATATTTAACGCGATGTAAATAAGTACATCTACTAAGAAAGATTACTGCACTATATTCTGCAAGGCAAGACACCCTTAGACCTAGCTCTACTTATTCTATTTCTAAGCTTTAGGGCTAATCTGCCCTCTCTAGGCATAGCTGAATTGAGACTAGAGCTCTACAAGCTAGAGAAAAAGGCTCTTAGTAAGCCTATTACAAGGAAAGAGTAAGATACACTTCCCTGTGTGCAAAATCCTACTAATAGTAGTAAATAGTATAGATAAATTGAAACTAGTAGAGGTAGCTTAGTTTGGCAAGGTATTGCAGGCTAGAACAGGGCTGCTATAACAGGTGCCAAAGACTGTTCTTAGTATATAGAACAGCCTTACCTCTAACCTAGATATCTAAGAGCGTAATATAGATAGCTTTAGGGATAGAACACTTTATTCCTCTATATAGTAGAATACACTTAGATTAATTTGTTGTACTTTAAGATGCTATTACGCTAACTAATGCCTTGGCTTAGCAGTTACTCTCTTTATATATTCTTATCTCCCTCTATATTAAAACTTCTACTTACCTACTTAATCAAATTATCTCTTGTACATATTCTGCTACCAATTATTATCTAGTCTGCAAAATAAAGACTAAACCCAGGAGCTATGCAACTGTAAAGAATAAGTAGTCCTGTTTAGGTGCTATTAGCATTAACTACTAGAAGATACTTGTTTTCTAGAAAAGTTTATAGCTCTTAGTACATAAGTACTATAAAATCTGCCAGAATAGACACAAGAGGTAGCTCGTCTATGCCTATAGCAAAGATTAGCTACTTATTGCCTAGGAGCCTACTATAGAAAAGAAGTTAGCCTAGCTATTAACTCTTAATCTCTACTACAACCCTGCTATAGAGGTTTAAATAGACTAGCCTAGTCTGCTTAGATATGTTGCAGCCAAAGCCTTGCCTGCTTCTTTAAACGCAAGTAGCTGTCACCTTACTTTTCTAGCCTACTAGAAAGTCGCACCTATAGCAAAGGGCCTCTTTTTCTATTTGCAGCAAGCTTTTTCCAGCTATTATAGCTGTATTGTCTACGAGGAGCTAGACAAAGTGTAGATATAATAGGAACCTATATAAGTGTTCTACAAGAATCTAAAGAAAAGTAAAAGAAAGCAGCTCCTACTAGTATTCTATAACTCTAAAGCTATCTTACGTTGCTTTTATAGGACAATTGTTTACTATTCTACGCGCTTAGCAGTTAAGAAGCAGATCCTATAGAGTATTTTTTGTTTTATAATGTATTATAATTTATACTTCTGTCTAATCTAACTCCTGCATTGCTACTTTATTGCTGGCATTATTTTAAGTAGCGTAATACTAAGTATCTGGTCTAGATTTTTCTGTAACGCTTATTGCTGTTAGTTTGGCTAGGTTCTGTTAGCATGATATAGTTTTACTATTTAGCTATCTAAAATCTTCTTATAATCCAACGCCTCTTTATTGTGTGCCTACTACTTTTCCAAAAAGATGCAAGCTAGTAGGTTACTTCTGATTACACTTTACTGTATGTAAGCTTATAAGATAGTTTTTACTAATAAACAAGTATTATATAAAAGAGATTCTGTTGAAATAGTTAGTATTTTCAACGCGTGGTTGGGAACTATAACCTAAAGCTTGCAGGACCTAGTTAACGCTCTTAAGGATATATTTAATAGTAATCTTAAGTCTTAAGCTCTAGACTTAAAGTTCGCAGCTATTTACAAGCGATTGAAAGCTAATAAAGCTCTTTAGGTAATTGTTATAATAGATCCTAAGCAAATTAAGCTATGCTGATTTTATTACCTAGGCTAACTACATGCTAGAAAAGGAGTATTAACCTATTACACGCCTAACTATTAGCAGGTTAAAAAGGTACAGCTAAGAAGCTAAAGGCTACTACTACCTATTGAGATCAAAATGTGTAGGCGTAAGTAAAGACTTCTAAATGGTTGCACTGCAGTTCTACCCTAAAAACACTTGGTATTAATACTTCTGCTATGTATACCCTTGCAGTTGCACGCAGAAAACCCTAGATATATGTTTTCTCTATACAATATATCTAAAGAACAACAGTTAGTATATTATAAAAGAAGTTAGTAGAATTAGAAATAACTATATAACTATAAAGTAGTAATAAAGAGCAGACAACACGTTATATACCTACTTAGTAGTTAGTAATACTAAGCTAAATAGCATTTTGCGCACAAACTCTCTAGTAACTACTAGTAGAGATATACTAGCAGGCAGTTCTACGTAGTTGCAAAAGCCTCTATTACTATTACTACAATAGCTTAATTTGCGCCAGACACTGCTAGAGCTAGTTTTAGGTAGGCTAGCAAAACAGATACTGTAAGAATCTATCCTCTGTAATCTGCTTCCTTTCTTATCTTTGTAGATAGTATTTTAAATCTCTGTGCTTATCTTAGAGAGGCGGTTGATGTAAGTTTGTAGCATATTACCCTTAACAATAATAAGGTTAGACTTTAAGCTAAGTCTACTCCTATAGTATTCTTTAGCATTATACTGTAACAACGCAGGTAGGTATAGCTATTGGGATTGAATTAGATACGTATTAGAGGCATATGGGAGTGCGTGTTATATCAGAGATTCTAGATTAGCTATACACCTATAGGTCTTGTACAAAAGGACAAGAGAAACTTGTCTTCTATCTATGCTATAGGCTTATATTTATATTAGGCGTAGCAGCTGAGTTAGAGCGCTGTTAGAGCGCTTTTAGTCCTAATCTGCTAGCTCCCTACATAATCTGTTACTAAGCCTTTATAAGGTATTAGATGTAATATATGTTTACATATACTTGTTACATTACTCCCCTTCTTAAAATTAATAGTCCCTATTAATTAGGTCTATATTAGTGTTGTTTTAGATACCTCTTCAAATTGTTGTAAACTCTTATTTACCTTAAGTTTATTTTAGGATAACGTAATATAGCTGTTTGTTGTTGTTTTAATTGGCGCGCTAGCGCGTTTAACATTCCTAACTTTACCTTAAGCTTTTTAAGCATATATACAAGGCTAGCCCTCTAGTATACTACTTCTCTATACTCTCTTCCTTACATTTGTATACCTAAAGCTATCTAAGCCTTATCCTTTCTTGATTACTAGCTAACTATATAGTAGATACACACAATACCTATTCCTGTCCCTCCTAGGGCTTATCTTCTAGCCTATTAGGTTATTTGCCTACAGGCTGCAAAGGCTTTTACCTGCAGCCATTTTAATATTAAGTTTAGATTCTATTTAGACGTGTCTAAGAAGTGTGCTTATTGCACACTCTTAAATAAGAAGTGTTGCCTAGTTTTCCTATATGCGGGCTAGGAGTATAATAGCCTCTCTAGGGCCCTTAACTACAGGTTTACTGCCTTAGGTAGAGACAAGTCTAATAAGGTAGTGTTAGAGCAGAAGGCTGCTGTTAAGGAGGCAGCGTTTCAGTTAGCTGCTGTTGTGCAAGTAAGCACTATACAAGTAGCTAACATAAACAACGCTAACTTGTTAGTTAGCGCTTATTACTAGAGGGAGGAGCTAGCTAGGGAGGTTAGGGCAATAGCTAAGGAGGTTAGGTCGCTTAGGAGGAGCACAGCAGGGTTAACTAGTGTAGTTACTTAGCTAGTAGATGTTATAATAGTATTAAAGGCCAATTAGTTAGCAGAGTAAGAGGAGGCGCAGAAGGTAGCGCAAGAGGCTAGTACTTGCAGTAAGCAGAGCTAGAACAGAGAACTACTAGGTAGTGCGTTAGTGTCTACACCTAGGGATTTAGATAATTAAGAACGTCCTACTAGTAGCAACAACAGTCTACTGTTAGATCTAATAGAAGAGTAAGACTTCTATTGTTAATAGCTGTTACCTACTAGTGTAGTAGTTGCAATATCAAGTTTAATTTCCCTAACATAATTGTCTTGCAATACTATAAGATCTTTAACTCCTTTTTTCTATGCTGTAATCTATTTAGCTAACGCTTATAAAGGTCCTAGCTGTTTTAGATAGTGTTTATAGAACGCTTGCAACATGTATAGGGCGCCTATAAAGTTTAAGGTATTATACTAAGTAGGGTTAGGATTATAGCCTACCTATTTCACATAATACTTTAGGATAGAGCAGTATAGCTTACTAGCCAGGATCTCTTTAACTTTCTATTCTTCAACGCCTTAAATTAGGATGCCAGATAGGTTTAGGCTTAGCTAACTAGCTAGGGAGTTGTTAAGGTCCTTGCAGAGGACATCTAAAGCAAATACGTTATAGATCTTAGATCCTTTAGGTAGCTTCAGTTGAAATAAATAGCTAACTTGTTTTAGAACTTTAAAGAGGCCTTTTTACAATTCAGCGAGTTTGCGACTTAGGTAAGTAACAGATAGGTTTTAGGTTAAGAGGTAAACCTTGTTACCTACTACCTAATTAACAGGTTAATAATATTTGTTTACCTTAGCAGCTATTTGTTGCTGCGCCTTCTCTATAGTGTCTTTGGCTGTGCGCTAGGCTTTATGCATACAGGTAGCTAAGCTTAAGGTATCCTTAACGTTTATATCTTTGTGTTTCAAAGGAGATAATACCTAATCCTAGCTCTGTTATAGTTTAGATCTAAACAAAAGCTAGTATAGTGCTATACCAATTGCGGAGTGCAGCAGTATAGCTTAAGCTTAATCAATTATTAGCAAGAGGTTACTTTAGTTGTCCTAGTAGTAGGATATAAAGGGCCTTAATTGTTAATTAATATACTTGTTTATAATCTTAGTTTGTCTATTAGTTTGTTTATAGTAGGCTGTAGAAAGCTTAATTTGCACGCCTAAGATCTTGCAGAACTCAGACTAAAATTAGGATATAAACTAGGGGCTACAGTTAGACACTATGCTTTTAAGCGTATAGCTAAATTAGTATACCTATTAGATAAACAAATAAGCTATTTCCTAGGCGTTAATAGTCTTGTAACACAGGATAGAGATAGCTTGCTTTAATAGGTAATTAATAATAACTATAATTTAATTATAGCTATACTAATTAGTTAGGAATGTCTTGAAATCTATACACAAATACTGCATAGGCCTATTAGGAATTAGTAACAGATAGAGGAACCCTTAGAATCAGAGCTATCTTAGATAGGATCTTTAACAAAAAACGCAGTTTTGTACATAGCGTTTGCATATAGCCTCTATGCCTTTCTAGTAGTATTGCTAAGCTAGGAGCTAATACGTCTTTATAGCGCTTAGGTAGGCAGTAAATACCTAATTATAAGCTTCTCTAATCAGTTGGGTGCATAAAGGAGAATCTCTAGGTACATATAGGCGTAAGTAATACAGCAGTAGTCCTTCTTAGACATAATACAGCTGTAGTAGCGTAAAGCGTTCTTCCTTAAAGGAGCAGCAATTCTCTGCTAACAGGGCTTTAATTAGTTCTAATAAGTTAAGATTTAGGGGGGCACTAATAGATTGGACTAAAATAGCTAAAATATTAATCTCTAGCTAGTTACAAACGTAGTTCTAAGCTAGTTTAGAGTTAACTAGAGAGTTTAGGCGTTTAGGTCCTAGAAGTACATAAGATCTGTTATCTTGTTAGGCAACCTTAACCTTGCTAACGTTCTGTTCTCTTTAGCTTAGGATATTAGCTTGCTTGTTAAGCTTGCCAAGCGTGTACTTAATGCAGAAATTAAAAGGGGTAATAATCTCTACCTATTATGCTTAACGTGTATTAAGAACCTTAGTAGTTATAAAGTATTCTAAGGAGTAGTAATCTAAATACACTTGGATTTAACTCTGTATAGAGGTAAGTTTAGCTCTCTACTTTTTAAACACTTTTAGAATAGTAAAAAGTTCTTTGTTATATATTTCCTAATTAAGCTTAGCCCTAAATAAGGTGTAACTGTAAAAGGCTACAGGATACTACTTGTTGTTAGAGTGCTTCTAAGAGAGTACTCCTGCTATTACTCTATCTAACGCGTTAGTTTCCAACTTTATATTATACTTAGAATAGAAATAAGACAGCGTAGGAATAGCTAGGAGTAAGGCTTTAATCTAATTAAAAGCCTGTTAGCAGTCTGTAGTCTATTTAAACAGTGTAGAGGAACTTTAAAGCTTTAGGATTAGTTTAGCTACACAGGAGAAATCCTTAATAAACTATTAATAGAAACTAGCGAAACCAAGAAATAACTTAACGCCAGTAACTGTAGTAGGTTCAGCCTAGTTTTAGAGTGCTTCTACCTTGTTAGAGTTAACTTTAGTGCCCTAGTTTGTTAAAACATAGCCTAGATACTTTATACAGGTTATATAAAATTTACTCTTCTAAATGTCTACTTAAAGTCCTGCAGTACGTAGGCGCTCCAAGACCTTTTAGACGTGTTCCTAATGTAAGTTTATATCCTCTAAGTAGATTAGGATGTTATTAAGATATGTAATGCAGAAATTGTTAAGATAATTAATTAGTATATTATTTATGTAGCGCTGATACGTTGCTAGCCTATTGCACAAGCTAAAAGAGAGAACCTTATACTTATATGTACTGTAATAGGTCTAAAAGGTAGTATACTCTTTAGAGTTAGGATCTATACAAATTTTGTTAAAAGCAGCCCAGATGTTAAACTTAGTAAAGATCTTAGCTTTAGAGAGACGTAATAGTAGCTTATTAATATAAGGGATTAGATAGACGTCCTTGCGCGTAAGAGCGTTAATCTTCTAGTAGTCTATACAAATGCGTATATCTCTATTTAGTTTACGTATACAGAGAATAGGTAAAGCAAAAGGGCTTTGGCTAGCCTTAATAAAACCCTTCTAAAGGTGTTCCTAGACGTAGGCCTTAGTAGCTTTAAGCTCCTTCTAATTCTACTTGTATAAGAGACTAAACGCATTTAGTAATAGTTCTTTAAGGACAATCTTATAATTATACAGACAGTAAGAAGGCAATTAATTGGCTGCTAACTTGCTAAATACATCCTAATACTAGGAGTAGCAGGCAGGTAATCTCTTATCTAATTGGCTTTAATTGTCTGCGTCGTTCTTAGAGGCGAGGATCCTATTAATCTTATAGAGGCTTGTTGTAAAGAACTTGTTCTAGGGCTTCTTTATAATAAAGTGAAATGCATTAGCAGAAATAAGAGCTATGCAGGTGCTTAGAGAGGATTTAGACTCTAAGCGGGTTTGCTTGGTTAGGGTATAAGGAATCTCTAAGATTTTTTAGGCTAATAGGAGCTTTAAGCACCCCTTAATACAATAAATAGAAGAAGAAGAATAGTAAGGACTGTTTTAGATATAATAGTCTTCTTTCTCCTATAGAGCGTTGCGTTACTGTACATTAAGATAGATAGTAGCTAGCACTGTAGCTTAATGTAGAACAGTAGGAATAGAGGGTAAAGGATTGTATAAATAGGGGTACTTAGATAGCCAAATAAACTGTAACCTATCTGTGTCTAATTAAATCTTAAATTGTCTTAACTATTAGAGGCTAAGTATACAATCCTAAAACCTAAGATTAAGGATAAGAAATAGACAGTTTAAAATCTTTTAGCTATTAATATTTAAGTGTAGTTAAATATATTAAGTAACTAAAGAAGTAATCTAATTCTTAAAGCTGTGCACCTAAACCTAGAAGGAGAGCTTCTAAATAGGTTACTGCAAGGCTTTAGAAACAGATAAAACAATTTGTAAATTTAAAAATAGGAAACCTTAAGCACTAGTGTTAACAAGAGTATTAAGGCGTAAGCTAAGGCCTTGGTTGTAAAAAAGCGTAGGCATAAGGAAATAGAGACTGCAAAACAAATAAGAAAGGTTAAGGTAGAATAGATTATAACAGCTTAGGCCTAAGGAGAAGTATCCTCCTAGGCGCTTCTGTTTTTTATACAATACACCTCCTAATTAGGTTACTCTTAAGCATCTTTATACTTATCTACTTCTACAGCTTTAATCTAACGTACATAAGGCTTTGTGCAGTTACTAGAGTAGTGTTCTAGCTTACTACAATTGTAACAACTACTAGGGGTCTTTTGTTATTCTAGCTTAGGAGTCTTTGTAGAAAGATGTACTGTTGTAGATTAATAGGCTAGCGCAGAATTTGTTAGAGCGTTAGTAGTAGTAGTCTAATTTGGCTCTAAATTCTGTTGTAAAGCTAACCTAATTGGCAACTTAGCAGCAGCTAGTGTTATACTTGGTATAGAGTTGTTCTTCTGCTCTATATTGTATGCAGTAAGGTGTTCTACTATCTAATCAAATAAGTTCTTCTATTAGTGCCTAAATCCTAGGTTAGGGGCTTGCAACCCTAGCGTGATCTTAGTCTATAAGTAGTAAAACTACTCTAAAGGGGGTACTTGTCTCTTAACTGCAGAACTTAAAAACCTAGCTTTAAATAAGAGGAACGTTTCCTCCTTTGTTATCTGCAATTAATTAAACGCTGCACAGCTTTTAGCTACCTTGTTACCTATAATAAAGTAGGACTTAAGTAGCTTAACTATTTGCTTAGCGTTCTAGAATTGCTCTTAATTAGTATCTAATAAATATTGTAGCTTAAGATAGCCCTTAGCTAATCCTGTAGTGTAGCCCTATACTAAGGCTATGCGTTGTCTTTTAGTCTAATAGTAATCTAAGTTAATTTTAAGTTAATCCTAGATTAAGGCCTGCTATTAGCAGAAGGTAGGATCTTTTCTATCGCTAAGATCGTCTATATTAGGCGTTTTCTTAGATTATTAAAGTTAGTAAGAGCTCTTATAGCAATATAAGTACTTAGATGTAGAGCTGTTAGATAAATAGTAAGGTGCAGAATTATTCTAGGGTAATTTCGTAGTAAGTAGGAGCTTGTCTAGTCCTACTAACAGAGTTAGTTCTTTCTTAAGGGAATTAATTTCTGCTAACGCCTGTTTTAAATCTTGTTGTAATTAATTAACCTCTATTTAGGCAAGGGTTAGATTTAGTGCAGCTCTAGGCTAAGGAGGTTCTTTAGTGTCTGTCTTTTTTACTTTAGCACTCTGTTGCCAGGTTGTTATAGTTGATACAGAGTTGTCTTAGAGGAAGGCTCTTAGAGTTAGTTCTTTAGGGAGAGTTATTAGCGTTATCTCTAATACTCCTAGGTTATTAATAGTCTCTAAGTTTCTATTATAGCGCCAAACGCAACTTTTACTAAAGTAATTCTAACTGTGTGTTAATAAGAAGATCTAAACCTAAAGGCTTTGGCTGTTAAGAGATCTAAGGGATCCTAACTGTGTTTAATAGATTTAAGGTTGTAAACAGATCTGATTTGGATAGGGTTCTAGACGTTTTAACGCGATCTTTTTAAAAGTAAATAGTAATATTATCTAAATGCTATTACTAGTAGGATAAAGTTTCTCTTGTAATATAACAACGCAGGTAGGTATAGCTATTAGGATTAAATTAGATACGTATTAGAGGCATATAGGAGTGCGTATTGTATTAGAGATTCTAGATTGGCTATATACCTATAGGTCTTGTACAAAAGGACAAGAGAAACTTGTCTTCTATCTATGCTATAGGCTTATATTTATAGTGGGCGTAGCAGCTGAGTTGGAGCGCTATTGGAGCACTTTTGGTCCTAATCTGCTAGCTTCCTACATAATCTGTTACTAAGCCTTTATAAGGTATCAGATATAACATGTGTTTGCATGTGCTTGTTATATATACAATACTTGAAGTGCGACGTTAGTTAAACTAATGCTAGTTCCAGCGTTATACAATATTCTTATAAGGCTCTTATAGTTATAGACCGCGAAATAAAAGGGCACAGGTTCTATATACTATAGAAGCAGGTCTCTTGCTTTCTAAATAATCCTATCCTTTAGAGCTTTATTAGAAGACTTCTGTACCAAAATATAGTTAGCATAGGCATTCTTAATTGTCTTGGTTATTTCTTTAGTTGTACTTCTCTTGTCTTGGCTTGTACACAGCTTCTATAAAGGCTCCTTATTATTCTAATCTCAGACATTACCTTTAGCCTTTATCAAGTTAAACTAATTGCCTCTGCGCTTTTACTAGAATACAGTCTGCTAATCCAATTGTTTAGGGTCTAAGCTGCTGCTTTATACTAAATACTCTGCCTACAATTAGAATCTCTTATGCAGCGTCTCTATACTAGTAAGCTTTAAAAAAGCCTTTGTTTCTCTAGTTAGATAACAGAGTAGCCAATTTAGAAAGATTACACTAACTCTTTTTGGCTTAACGCGATTAAAGACAAATTTCAAGACAACTAGAAGATTATATTATAGTTTCCAGTAGTCTAGTAGGTCTTTGTGTAAGAATATTTGCAACACTCTTTCTATTACTTGTGCCTAGAATTCGCTATTGTTAACCAAATCCTATAAGGAATTGTTAGTATGCTTTAGGGCTGTAGCTGCAAGCTAGGTGCGCAATAGCACTTTACCAATAGGTTCTTCTTCTATAGAACAGAGTATAGATCTAATAAACCCTATCCTTAGAAAGAGATAGACAGTTACTTACAGGAAAAGCTTTACAGCTGTTTTCAAATCTTCTTTACTAGGTTACAACTCATACGCTAAATTGATTACTTAAACTTTAAAAAGTTATACATAAATTCTAAATATCTATATAACTTATAGCAACACTAATTAGGTTTCTAATACATAATTAAGCAGATTGTATAAGAGAGGCTGTATACTCTGCTATTAAATGCAAGCGTAACATTAAGTGCGCTACCAAAGCTTAGACATTTTCTTCTTACTTCTACTGTTTACGCGCAACAAAGCTTAGCTTTAACCATTAATTTTTTCCTAAAGACATTACTAATTATCTAGGCAGTTCCAGATAGCTTTGCTGCCTGCAAAAATAAAGCCGCGTTTTTTAGTAACTAGGTTGTAGGTATAAAAACACTATTTCCTGCTACTTATAACAAAAGGGTATCTTTGCTCTCCTAGGAGCACTACAGCCTTGCTAGCTTTAACTTAGCTACTACAGAAAGGTTGTTCTAGTAATCCTACAGTACTATAAGGGAGAGCTCTAATAGCATAAGCTATGTTATAAAAGAAAGTTATTGTTTACTTTATAGAAAATGCTAATCTGGCTGCACCTAATGCGCGCAAGAAGATAGAGGATTTATTGCATAGGTTTGCTTAAGACGTTTATATGCCAGAATCAAACTCTTTCTGCAGAAAGCTTTAGGAATTAGCAGCAAGGCTAGCAGCCTAGTCGTTAAGGTTTATTACTACTACTACTCTAGTCTTCCTAATAAGGATAGACTTTATCGCACGCGCATCTATAGTTCTAAGCTTTATGCTAAATTACTCTTAAAGAATTGCATAGAGCTACCAACTTAGCTAACCTTGCAAGGCCCTAGCAGACTTGTGTAGAACCTCCTTCTGTTAATACAATTACTAGTATAACTTAGACTGTTGCAAGGCAGCGCCTCTACAGACTTAATTAGGCTTAATAACCTAATTAGACGTGTTATTATATTTCAATTATAGAGATAATAATATAACTACCTTACATATTATATAGCTTGCTAATAAGCTTGTTAGTAAACTTCCTAAACGTGCTATATCTATGTATTTAGTATATTTTGTAACAATTAAGATAACTTCTATTTAAAGACTAAAAAGGTAATATTTTACTCTACACTACTCTTTACATGTCCTAACAACTACCTTTGTCTATTCTTTAAACCCTTTCGCGTAGCTTTTAGAATACTAGCAGCCTCTTTAGCAAGGAATCCTAGAACTATTGTTCTCCTTAAGGAGCGAAGGTAGGTAAGAGTAAGAACAAGAGTTATTATATAGCCTCTTGTGTAACATATGCTACTAATATCCCCTACTACGTAGCGAGAACTACTTTATAACAAGAAAAATTACAGGTACTTAGACTAGTAAGCAAGATAAGCTCTTTCTACATCTCTGTACCTGTATGTTAGTACGTAAGTGTAATGCAATAGGTCTCCCTTAGCCTTATAACAGTTGCTACTAGAAAATTACTAATATTGTTGTTATCTCTGTGCTTAATTTAAGGTGCCTCTTCTCTTATAGCATAGCAGAGCACTACTTCTCTAGCTCTACTACTTAGCCTGCATTACTTCTAGTAGTTATAATATTCTAATATTAACCTCTTTAGCCTTACTGCTACGCTTATAAGCTAGCCTTAGCCCTATAGCAGTAATACAAGGATAATTTATGTATTGTTGCTACTCCTGTTAGTACATTTTTAATAAGCAAGCAAGTCTAGCTATTCTAAAACACTACTAGCAATTATTACGTAATACTTTACTTGTAATTTAAGCTACACAGCCTGTAGCTAGAAACTATCTTAAAATAGACGGTTAGTAAATAACCAAAGTTCTCCTGCCTAGAGTTATCTAGCTCCGCCTTAGAACTGTCCCTACTGCTAAATAGGACACGCTAGCAAACATAGTATGCCTATCTTACTCCCTAGCTCTGTTATTTCTTCTAAACTTAATAATAAGGCTGACAATACTAATGTTGCCCTTTCTTTTAGACATATATAGGCTTATCCATGTAAGCTAACTTTATATCCTAACTACAGCAAGACCTAGAGCCTTTAAAGTAACTTTCTCTTTTATCTAGTAGAAGAAGATTTACATAAGACAACAGCAATAACGCTAGCTGCGCGCTATACAATTAAGAAAGAGTAGCAGTATACTACTAATCCTAATCTACTACCTTAGGCAGCCCTAGATTTCTATTCTTAAGAGAATCTAGACAAGCATATATAGGACTATAATTTTAGAGATAACACTAGGCAGATAATTAAAGGCAGGGGCACAATAAGAGAAATGGAAATGCATAGAGTATTATAACGCTAAGAAACGCAAGAAAGGCTAACAGCGTAGCCTTAGTCTTACTAAAGCAGCTGGAATAAGCCTTTAGTTTGTGCAGTAAGATAGCGCGTTACAACATAATAAGAGAATTATAAAGGCGTTTACTTAACAGAAAAAATTAATCTAGTCTAAGAGACTCTTGGTTAACAATTTTTTCTTGTAATTAATATTGTAATCTGCGCGCTTTGCTGCTCTTTCCTCTTGCCTAGCGTATCTTACTTTGTTATCTACTCTTATCTCTTTAGAAGGTGTTTCTAAACGCTTTTACTTCTTAACCTCCTTGGTAAGCATATGCTTGCCTAGTGCTTACTCTTCTTTGTTATCTGCTGCACTAAGGTATTTGCACAGTCTTAATCTAGGAATACAGATAAAGGTATCCTTCTTACCCATTTCCTTCTAAGCAAGTCCTTTGTAGGTAAATTTGCTGAGGCAGAGCTGTAGACCTAGATAGTCTACAGCGTTTCCTTTGTTATTATAGAAAGCCTGTTAGGAACGTTAGAAACTTGCAAAAGTTGTTAAGGAGGTTAAATCTACCTTGTCTGCAACCTTATCTACTACTCGCAATTTAAGCCTGTTATTAGTAGTAACTAATTCAGGTTGCTAGACTAATAACGTTGCTTTGCGCAACTTTTTGTAACCATACTTAATATATAGACTAACAACTACTCGTACGTTAGTATCTAAATCTAAAATATAGTTCTTAGCTAACTAACGTAAGTGCGCCTTGTTCTGCGAGTATGCAACTTTAACAATAACGCCTAGAAATTCTGCATCTTTATACTTAAATAACGCGTCTAGCTTGTTCTTTAATTTGCTAGACCTGGCGTTATAGTAGATCTTAGTTAATTAGGCTAAATATACTTTCTGCGCAAATTCAGCTATTCTTTCTAATCTATTCTGTATCTTTCTTAGCTGCTTCTAAATATTATCTTTAACTTGGTTAATAAAGCGTTTGTGTATTAGGGTAGGTATGCATATAAATAGTCTGCATTAATGTGCGTTGTAGTTATACCTAGTAATAAATTCTGTTAGCTATTGTCTTTGCTGTGTCTAAGGTCTACAAACTGTATCTTGTTGTCTACAAATCTCTACAGTATATTATCTTACTAGAGTATCCTCTCTATATACTTATACTCTCCTTGCATAAGCTAAAATACTCTGAACGGCCCTCTACTAGTGTCCCTTTCTGCTTGGATATGTCTAAAGTGTATAATAATATAAGGCGCCTCTGTAAAATGCTTCTTGTTAGTTAGTAGAGGCGTTAAAGGCAGTTGTGTAAAACTTAAGAGTAGTGTAATGCGTTGGTCCTATATTATGTGTAGTTTTTATATAGCTATATACTGTGCTATATTATAAAGTTGTTCTGTTACTCTTGCGCTAACAGATTCTCTAAGAGCTGTAGTACTACAGTTAACTTAGCAACAGCGCTATATGCTTAGAGCTAATAATATATCTATAGCTAAGATATTTAGCTACTACTATTTCTTGTTTACAATTATAACTTTCTGTTCGCGTAACTATTATATTGCGTTAATGCAGATTTATTATTAAGTATAATAATTTAATTACCTTTAGCACATATCTATAGAAACATAAGCTTATTGTTATGTTGTAGCTATACTTTAACCTAGTGTTCTACCAATAATTATAGCTAGCTGCTAACAAGGAATTCTAAAGCTATAGACAGTCTAACGCGCAGGTTTGCGAGTATTGCCTTTTATTAGGTTGCATAGCACACAATTATTTGTTCTACAGCACTATATAATGTTACATAAATTGTCCTGTACCCTGCACCTATTATAGCACAGTAATAAGACAGTAACTTAAGTATTTTATACTGCCCTGCCTGCTGTCCTGTAGACTAGCCTTTACTGCTCCTAAAACTTACTATTTGTTATTTAATCTAAACTTTACTAGCTACTATCTAAAGACAATTTTAAGATGCATAATAATAATAAGTGCAAGACATACAATTGTAAGTTTGTTAACTAGCTGGCTGCTATCTAGCATATAGATGCACTTAACTACTAGAAGCTTCTATTTAAGTGCAAGACCTGCAACAAGAGGTTCTAGACCTAGCCAGCTACTAATTAACACACGGACAATATAAGGCACTAGGAGCCCTAGTTTAAATGCGAGACCTGCGACAAGAGGTTCTAGACTAAACTAGCTGCTAATTAGTATATAAATGCTGTAAACTACTATAAGTAACACTACTAGCTACAATTGTAATTAGTTAATTATTCTAGAATAAGAAAGTCTTAAAGTATTATTTCTGCTTTGCCTTATGCACTATTATTACATTTCTTATTAACTGTTACTACATACGCGCTACTAGGGCTCTCTAAGATTCTAGTGCAGCCTTATCCTCTGCCTGTGTCTTAGTTAACAACAGTAGCTCTAGCCCTTTGCCTCTGCTCGCAATTTTAGCTAATGGCTTTAGAGCACCTAAATCTTACCTACTCTTTACAACCTGTACTTAGCTTATGCACGTAATCTTAGCCTTTGTTGTAGCTGCACCTACCTCTAACGCAGCACTCTTCTGTTTCTAACTACGTTTCTTTATGCCTGTAGCAGCACTTTATGCCTCTAGTGCTACACTTATAACATTTCTAGCTTCTTTAGCAGCCTTTTTAGCCTTTTTCTCTGCCTCCTTAGCGTCTGTTACAGCGCGTTCTGCTCGCTTCTTCTTAAGGTCTTTATAGGTTGCTACTTTTGCTGTACCTAATACCTTTTAATTAGCTACTTAGCAAGCTTTTTCTTTGTTGTTAATTGTAGCTAAGAACTGATTTTAATTGTAAAGGAGTGCAATTTTGGTAAGGTACGTCTAAGCTACATTTGCTACCTTCTGTTAGAGCTTTGCCTTATGCTAGCTGCTTACTTTATTATTAGGAACCCTTTTAATCTTGTTAAGTAGCAACGCTAAAGCCTCTCTAGATACTAGCGTTACAGGCGTAGGTAGTGCTTTGTAGTCTAGACAAGGATCTACTCTTAGCTTATTATTAGTTAAAATAGTTAGCTTTACTAGAGGTTTAGAGATTTCTGCAAGAACTCTTTTAGGATTAAATAGGAATAAACTGCTTCCTCTCTAGGCTTTAAGGATGTTTCTTTTTGTAAACGCCTTTTCCCTTACTAGGCTATACAGATAAGTAAAGTGCTGCTTGCTAACTATGTTTACTCTACCAAGCTCTATTCTTTCTACTTGTTTGCGATAGGCTATCTTTAAGAGCCTAAAGGCCCTAACATTATATAGCTAGGTCTTGTAGGAGGTATAGGAAGGCAAATAGCAAGGGATAATATTGTTTTTAAAACAAAACTCCAGAACCTTTTATGCGTTCCAAAACCATCTTAAATAAGTACGTGTGGTTTATTATTAGCGCGTTGTTTGGTTTGGAGATTAAATACAAGCTTAAGCTACTGCAAGCTAATATAAGAGTTAGTAAACCTAGTATTAGAAAGCGCATAGACCTAACTAGGGGTAGGATACGTTGTCTAGTTAGCTCGATAGGTTTTAGCTAGCTAGATTATTATAGGGCTTAGACACCTTCTGTCTGCGGAAATACATTTAACAGCAGTTACTATAGTACGCTTAACGCGTGCACCTCTATAAGTATATGTATTGTCCTTACCAGCTATAACTTTTATAGAATTTAGTATACTTAGCATAACGCTAGTCTTGTCTATATTATAAACGTTTTCTAGAAGGATATCTAGCTTATATAGCACCAGCCCAATTACTTTAAACTAATACTTAACCTTATTATAGATGTTAAGCTAGCTCTAGTCCTGCAGCCTGTTCTTCTTTACTATAATCTCTAGACAGTGTTTCTTAAATGCCTTAGCCTAGTTTAGGCTAGGCGGCTTAAGTAGCCTGTCTGCTAGAGGCTGATTGCAAGTAGCACTAAAGGCTATTGCAGCTATATACTTTATCTGCACAGGTGTTCTAAAGGCCTTCTGTTGTAGTACAAACTCAATAACTGCGTTTGCTTTGTATAGGGTAAGGTACTACTGTTTTTAGGCTTTTGCCTGCATTAATTCTTGGTTAAGTTTGCGATAGCTAAGAGTAGAGAAGAGTATATTAAAATGTGCTGCTTAAGCTGCAAGGGTGTTAGGTATGCTATTAGGAAGTGCTTTAGTTAATGCTTAAGTAGCTAGATCTATAGTAATTAGTTTGCTGTGGTTCTACTTGTACAAAGAGAGAGAGAGACATAGCTTAGTAGGTGCTAGCGCGTGCTAGTGTAAGGCTGTGCAATACGTTACAGACAAAGAAACTTAGCCTATTTCTATTTACAGATTGGATAAAGAGACTAAACTAGACAAACTAAACAAACAAATTCTAATGCGCCATAGAGTACGTATAAGTGCCAGAATTCAATACAGTAAGTTACACAGCTGCTAATGCATATTAGGGAGCGCTAGAGGAGCACGCTAAGTTAAAAAATCGCGAACCTCTTTTTCTAATTGGCGAAACTCCTAGAAGACACAAACCTAAGTGCTAATTAACTTTAAATCTTAGTTGTTAATTCTCCTATAGCAGCGCTAGCGTATTATAGCTCTAAAATTAAAAGTTCTGTTAATACTTGTTGTTAAACAGGGGTAACATAGTTAGAGCAGATCTAGAGGTTATAACGAAACGATTGACAGCGCTATTAACAAGACAGTATTTTAATATTTACATACTAGTATTAGGTGCAGAAATAGCTAGATATACCTGGTACACTAGGTATATCTTTATCTACTTACGCAGAGGAGACTTAGGATAATTAATATATATAGTTATCTTGCTACAGAGTAGTTCTCGCTACGTAGTAGGGGATATTAGATGTCAAAATCATTTTTGTACTTATCTCCTAGCTTTATAATCCTCTGTGATTTCTGTGCCAAACAAAGCTTTCTAAGTGCTTAATGCCGCACTTAGGAAACGCATTGCAAGTTTAGGTTGCAGAATTTAAGCTAGCCCTAGATGTAGATATTGTTAGATTTACAGATATACAATTATAGAGACTAATAGTTATTATATACAAGATTACGTTTGCTTACCTACCTTAGTCTCTTTCTAGCAATTGAAAATAACTAACGAAGACTCTATACTCCTTGTTGCGGGTTAGAGTTACAATGTGCCTTTCCTCTTAAGTTAGCTAGCTATTAAAAAAGACAATCTACGACGGCTCAGCGCATTAGATAGACAAGTATCAATAGCTACAAGAGAGAATAGCGTAGCTAGTGCTAACTATCCTCTGCAAATAATGTCTATTAAGCCTATAGTAGAAAGACCTTACACGCATAAAAACTTGTATAAATATTTTACTTAGATTACTATGCTAAACTATCTAGTCTTTAAGTGTATAGTATGCTATTACTACCTTATACTAGAGTAGTGACTTTCGTCTATTGTAGCAGACTAGACTAAACTCAAGATCTATTAGCGTTAATCTAACGTCTTAAGACCCTACTGCATCTAGATCTTAATAAGGTAATAGTAGTCCTAGGTACTTAGTTGTAGACAGCAATTATATATTGCCCTGCCTAAGAATCTTTCTGGCAAACCTGCTAAAGTAATATAAATAAGAGCTTTTCTATATCTAATTAACCTTAAGCACTTGTTATTACCCTATTTAATATACTTGTATACTACTACGGTTACTTACTATGCATTTCTAATTATAGCTTATTATAGCGCCTTCTCTGCTATGCGCTGTAGCACAAACTATAAGTTTATCTTTGCAATAGAATCGTCTTGAATCTACCGTCTGGGAGCCAAAGGTAGGCTATAGGAACAAACATAAATTGATAAATAATTAATTGCTATAAAAGCTCTACTTTTGTTCTGGAATAGACTAGCGAAATTGCTGGGCACCAATTACTTTATTAAAGACTTGTACCTTAACAGATCGTCTTAACAAGGTGTTATCTATTGCAATAGATCTTGGTCTCTGCTACTAATTCTACAAGTTAGTCTGCAATCTGCCTCTAGTAAACTAGACTAATTAAGCTTCTAGGGATAAGTACTATAACCTACCTGTTAACAGCTAGGGCAGCAAAGGTGTTTGGTACCTAGGTACATCTAAGGTAGATAAATCCTAGAAGAAGTAGGTTTAGAGTTACACTTGCAAGAATAGAAGCTTAAACTTAGACTATCCTAGGAGTTATGTAATTGAAGCTTCTGAGAGCATTTTAGAGCTAACCTTCTTAGCCTACAGCACTTAGCGCTGTAACGTACAAGTAAATATTTAGAAGAATTAAATAAAAGTGTACTCTAACGTTGTACACTATAAGAATTAGGCATACTATAATTCTAAATGTAGAGAAAAAGATAATCTATATCTTAACAATCTAACGTTACCTAGGGAGTTAAATCTCTAGTTTGCTAGTATTAACACTATTAATTGACGCAAAAAGTAGGTGTACATAGTGCGCACTTATTACAGCAGTTTTAATAAGTAAATTAATTAGATTTTAATCTTCTTAATAATAGACTATAGGTTGGATATAAAACTACTGTAGGCAATTATAAGCAAGGGTAAATTAGTAAGTCTCTAGATATCTGCGCGTAGTCTACACCCAAACTGCCTAGCTAATGCTCTCTAGCTTCTCTGCCTATATACACGTCAAATCAGATACTTTGCAGCTATCTATAGTTTCTCTGTATTTTTAAATGTCTTTAGTAGCTAGGACGCTTTGTATTAACCTTACGTTAGAGGTAGAACACTATACTATATATTTAATTTAGCTTGGGAAGAAAAGAGAGAAATTAAGCGTTAGGAAAATACAACGTTAGTAACATCTGCAATATTAGCAACACTATTAACATAACTGTACTGCTAGCTACCAGACAGTTCTTAACTGTGCTCTGCTGTGCTAAGCAATAATAGTAATGCCTAGTATACTATTATTAGTAGCCTAGTTTATAGAACCCTTTTACAAAATAGTTTATAGTTCTTGTGTTTAATATAGCTTTGCACTGTCTGCACAACTATGTTGCTAGTTAGCAGCCTGTCCTTAACTATACCTAACTATAGTTTAAGTCTAAGGCAATCTCTTTAATAGCGCTGTTACTTAGTTTTAGTTTTGCTGCAAATCTACACTATCCTTACGCTTTAAATTAATTTTGCGTTATGTCTACGTATATACTTCTTTTGCAATACTTTTTATATTCTTATGCTTCTAGGACTAGGCTACGTATCTACTTAAGCGTTTTTTATCTTATAGCTTTGCACAGTAGTATACTGTACTCTGTAGTTCTACTGCTTAATTTACCTAATTTACACTAGCCTCTTAAGCTTTATAGAGATTTCCTTATTATAATTCTACTTAATCTCTCTTCCTTTTGTTGTTACACCTTATAGACTACTGCGCAACAATATCTTTACGTTCTACTTCTTTAGAACTTTTGTTTTTAGATTGCTTTCTAGGTTGTACAGAATAATACCCTTATATACGTCTACTAGCTAGCCTAGTTAATATACCCTAAATATAAATTAGTCTTAGGTGCCCTGTTTGTCTTAAGGCTCTGCAATTATAACCTTATTTGCCTTAATTAGCGTAATAGCTTCTGCAAACGCTATTAACGCTACCAAAATAAATATTAAGTCTAGGTTCTTCTATTTTGCTAACACAGCGTCTATTTTAGACTTTAGCATTCCTCCTTTTAGTAGAAAAACTACATCTTTACCAAATTTTTTTAAAGCTCTATCTAGAGCACTAGTTGCACATATAGTTTGTATAAGCTAATAAAGATTTTGGCCTAAACGTTGCGTAGTACTATTTAATTATCTGCTAGGCCTCTCTAATTAGGATTAGGTCTAGTTTCAATATAGGTCCTCTTAGCCTCTAGCTTAATTGCCTTATACTTTGCACTATATACAAGCAGTAAGTTAAGGTTATTAGCAAACATTCCTTTATCTAGCTACTAGAAGTGCTGTTGGATATGCGTTAATATAAACTGCTTAGTTTTCTTACTTCTTTTACTTTTAAACAGCGCAGCCTTAAGCTAAGCTAGCATTAGAAATATTGCAATGCTTTATATCTTAGCGCAGTTAAATATGCATACACTCTTAGCTTTTACGCTGTTTAGCTCTTCTTATTATAGCACTATCTTACATCTTATTATTACATTAGCTATAAGCAATTAGAAGTTATCTGTTTAGTATAGCTAGTAGAATATTAGGAAGTTGCTCTTAATGCCTAAAATCTTCTAGCCCTATAGGTCTTGCGTAACTAGAGTTTAACGCAGTATAAACTTTACTGCAATCTTTTCTTCTAACACTATAAGCGCTATATACTTAGGAGAATTAAGTACGTTTTTAACTTCTTCTTGTGCCTTAGATAAGCAGGTATCTTAGCCCTTTGCTATAACTAGGCCTAATATCTTTCTTATCTCTCTTGTATCTACAATTTTCTTAATACTTGCGTATACAGAGTTAGCAGTAGTAAACAGTTTAGAACTATATATATTATCCTTCTTACCTATAAGACAGTGCTAGTTTAAGAAGTTCTTATTGTCTTACAGTCTGCTAAGCGCTAGAGAGATAAAAATAAGTATCTTATAAAGACTCTTCTCTATTAGTGTACCTAAGAGGGCCTAGGCCTTCTACTAATAACTATAGTTCTTAACTCAAATAGTCTTATACAAGTTGCCTATAATAGTATTCTTAGATTTGCAGTTATAGAACTTGTTAAAGATAATACGTCTCTATATTACTATGTAGCTAAAAATATTAAAGGCGTCTATTGCGCTTACTTTACTACCTCTTAATAATATTTTGCGTGTAGTTATAAGTCTTATAGTTTAGTATTTATTAAGTATGCGTTTTACTAATATTATGTAGCTACATATAATTATAAATTAGCTAGTAGATAGTACTAGACAGTGCGCAGTTACACTTAGGTAGACTTTTAGTATATAGTATTCTTAGATGTACTACAGAACTATCTTTACATACTTCTTACTGTCCTTTATAAATTTGCGTAGTAAGACGTTTTAGTTAAACGCTGCAAGGTGCTGTTTAACTTATAGATTAATCCTTATCTCTATTTCTTTATCTGCTATTAGTGCGCCTATGCTCTATAGGGAGGTATTGTCTATAAAGCAGATACAGAGCGCAAAAGAGTCTTTTAGGTTACACTATTTAGATTTGCAGAGGCCTATAGTAATAATTTTAGCCTTCTATACAGCTAGTGCGCAGCCCTATCTACTTACTATAGATGCTGCTAACTATAGCTCTTCTAGCATTAAAGGGTTTTTTTCGCATATATATAGGAATGTCTGTTAGTCTATTATAGAGCACTGTTCTTAACTATTATCTTTAGCTCTATGTTAACTAGTTTTATTCTTTAATTAGTTCTCTTACACTTTAGTCTAGTTCTTAAAGTGCGCATGCCCTATAATTATTATAAGTATAGCTAATCTTATTTTCTCTATACCTATTATATTTCTAAATATGCTACTATTATCTAAAGATAGCTCTTTTTTGTAAAGTATGTAGGCTTCTATTAGTTAGTATACTATAAATAGGACTGTTAGTCCTTATAATAAATGTAGTATTATAGGCGCGTTATCCTTAAAGTCTTCTAGTAGAGATCTAAAGAAGTTAGCTACTTTCTACTATTTGTCCTCTTAGTAGTATTCTATTACTACTCTAATTTAAGCTTACAGTTTATCTGCTGTCTTGTCTTATATATTAGTTGCGTAGATTATAGTTGCAGGCTCTCTATAGTGCACTTACCTTGTGTTTAGTAGAGCTTAGAGCTGCAGCCTTTCTTCTAACGCAAGCGTTAGAAAAATATAACATTAGCAACATCTGCAACATTAGCAACACTATTAACACGACTGTACTGCTAGCTACTAGACAGTTCTTAACTGTACTCTGCTATACTAAGTAACAATAGTAATGCCTAGTATACTATTATTAGCAGCCTAGTTTATAGAACCCTTTTGCAAAATAGTTTGTAGTTCTTGTATTTAACATAGCTTTGCACTGTCTGCACAACTGTGTTACTAGTTAGCAGCCTATTCTTAACTATACCTAACTGTAGTTTAAGTCTAAGGCAATCTCTTTAATAGCACTATTACTTAGTTTAGGTTTTGCTGCAAATCTACACTATCCTTACGCTTTAAATTAATTTTGCGTTATGTCTACGTATATACTTCTTTTGCAATACTTTTTATATTCTTATGCTTCTAAGACTAGGCTACGTATCTACTTAAGCGTTTTTTATTCTACAGCTTTGCACAGTAGTATACTGTACTCTGTAGTTCTACTACTTAATTTACCTAATTTACACTAGCCCCTTAAGCTTTATAGAGATTTTCTTATTACAATTCTACTTAATCTCTCTTCCTTTTGTTGTTACACCTTATAGACTACTGCGCAACAATATCTTTACGTTCTACTTCTTTAGAACTTTTGTTTTTAGATTGCTTTCTAGGTTGTACAGAATAATACCCTTATATACGTCTACTAGCTAGCCTAGTTAATATACCCTAAATATAAATTAGTCTTAGGTGCCCTGTTTGTCTTAAGGCTCTGCAATTATAACCTTATTTGCCTTAATTAGCGTAATAGCTTCTGCAAACGCTATTAACGCTACTAAAATAAATGTTAAGTCTAGGTCCTTCTATTTTGCTAACACAGCGTCTATTTTAGACTTTAACATTCCTTCTCTTAGCAGAAGAACTATATCTTTGCCAAATTTTTTTTAAAGCTCTATCTAGAGCACTAGTTACACACATAGTTTGTATAAGCTAATAAAGATTTTGGCCTAAACGTTGCGTAGTACTGTTTAATTATCTGCTAGGCCTCTCTAATTAGAATTAGGTCTAGTTTTAATATAAGTCCTCTTAGCCTCTAGCTTAATTGCCTTATACTTTACACTATATGCAAGTAGTAAGTTAAGGTTGTTAGCAAATATTCCTTTATCTAGCTGCTAAAAGTGCTGTTAGATATATATTAATGTAAACTACTTAGTTTTTTTACTTCTTTTGCTTTTAAATAGCGCAGCCTTAAGCTAGGCTAGTATTAAGAATATTGTAATACTCTATATCTTAGCGCAGTTAAATATGTATATACTCTTAGCTTCTGCGCTATTTAGCCTTTCTTGTTATAGCACTATCTTACATCTTGTTATTGCGTTAGCTATAAGCAATTAGAAGTTATCTGTTTAGTATAGCTAGTAGAACGTTAAGAAGTTACCCTTAATGCTTAAAATCTTCTAGCTCTATAGGTTTTGCGTAACTAGAGTTTAACGCAGTATAAACCTTGCTACAATTTTCTCTTCTAACACTATAAGCGCTATGTACTTAAGAGAATTAAGTATGTTTTTAACTTCTTCTTATGCCTTAAATAAGCAAGTGTCTTAGCCCTTTGCTATAACTAGGCCTAACATCTTTTTTATTCTTCTTATATCTATAATTTTCTTAATGCTTATGTACACAGAGTTAGCAGCAGTAAACAGTTTAGAACTGTCTATATTGTCCTTCTTGCCTGTAAGATAGTACTAGTTTAAGAAGTTCTTATTGTCTTGCAGTCTGCTAAGCGCTAGGGAGATAAAAATAAGTATCTTATAGAGACCTTTCTCTATTAGTGTACCTAAGAGGGCCTAGGCCTTCTACTAATAACTATAGTTCTTAACTTAAATAGTCTTATACAAGTTGCCTATAATAGTATTCTTAGATTTGCAGTTATAGAACTTGTTAAAGATAATACGTTCCTATATTACTACGTAGCTAGGAATATTAAAGGCGTCTGTTGCGCTTACTTTACTACCTCTTAATAATATTTTGCGTGTAGTTATAAGTCTTATAGTTTAGTATTTATTAAGCACGCGTTTTACTAATATTATATAGCTGCATATAATTATACATTAGCTAGCAGATAGTGCTAGATAGTGCGTAGTTGCACTTAGGTAGACTTTTAGTATGTAGCATTCTTAGATGTACTACAAAACTATCTCTATATACTTCTTACTATCCTTTGTAAATTTGCGCAGTAGAACGTTTTAGTTAAACGCTGCAAAGTACTATTTAACTTGTAGATTAATCTTTATCTCTATTTCTTTGTCTGCTATTAGTGCGCCTATGCCCTATAGGGGGGTATTATCTATAAAGTAGATACAAAGCGCAAGAGAGTCTTTTAGGTCACACTATTTAGATTTGCAAAGGCCTATAGTAATAATTTTAGCCTTCTATGCAGCTAGTGCGCAGCTCTATCTGCTTACTATAGATACTGCTAACTATAGCTCTTCTAGTATTAAAGGGTTTTTTTTACATATATATAGAAATGTCTGTTAGTCTGTTATAAGGCACTGTTCTTAACTATTGTCTTTAGCCCTATATTAACTAGTTTTATTCTTTAATTAGTCCTCTTACACTTTAGTCTAGTTCTTAAAGTGCGCATGCCCTGTAATTATCATAAGTACAGCTAATCTTGTTTTTCTTATACCTATTATATTCCTAAATATACTACTATTGTCTAAAGATAGCTCTTTTTTGTAAAGTATATAGGCCTCTGTTAGTTAGTATGCTATAAATAGGACTGTTAGTCTCTATAATAAATGTAGTATTATAGGCACGTTATCCTTAAAGTCTTCTAGTAGAGATCTAAAGAAGTTAGCTACTTCCTGCTATTTGTCCTCTTAGCAGTGTTCTATTACTACTCTAATTTAAGCTTACAGTTTATCTGCTATCCTATCTTATATATTAGTTGCGTAGATTGTAGTTATAGGCTCTCTATAGTGCACTTACCTTACGTTTAGTAGGGCTTAGAGCTACAGCCTTTCTTCTAACGCAAGTTGTTTTACTAACTAAAGCTTTTTATCCTTATTTCTATTACCTTTATTATACTTTTCTTATTCTTCTTTGCTACTAGAGTAAGCATCTTCCTCTAGCAACCTCTATTATTTCTCTATAGCACCCTTGCGTTTCTATCTAGGTGTAGTAATTAGCGTAGATATTGCGTTATTTTGTATTTGCGCAGTATCTTTATCTCTACTTTCCTTTACTTTCTTTATAGTGCTATTATTCTGCTCCTCTAGGCGCTTAATTTTAGTAGTTAGGGTCTTAATGCGTATGTCTAGGCTGTTATCCTTCTTCTTCTTGCCCCTACTCTGTCTGTTAAAGCGTTTACTACTATTTGCTTTAGGTCCTGTTAATAGTTTACAGGCTAAGTCTACTAGCGCTCTTATTATCTTTTGTTATTTGCAGTTGTTGTCTTTAGTGTTATTATTAAGCTCTAAGTAGAAGCGCCTTTGCCTTTTGTCTCTAGTAGCACCTACTAGGTTTATAATGTTGCTGTTACTGCCTAAAGTAAAGTGTACTATATTATATAGTTAGCTGTTGTTATTTATATACTATTCTAGGTTGTATTACTACTAGGCTTAACTTTGTCTTGTACTAGAGTCTAGCATTCAATTATAACGCCCTTAAGACTTCTTATCTTAACGTATAAGTTAATAGTTACAGCTAGATTATTATTGTTAGTAATTAGGCGTAGCGCTAACGCGTTAAATATCTTTAAAGTCCTAACTATATACTAGTCTATAAATTTTAGTTGCAATAGGTGTTTAATAAGTGCACTATATTTAAGATGTTATAGCTTTATCTTAAAGTTACTGTCTTTAAGCTGCTATTAACGTGCAGCTGTTATTAGCTTTAAAAGCAGGAAGGTCTAGGCAGTTTAATAATGTACGCTGTCTATAATATAAACATTAACGTTGTTAAGTAACAGTTTAGTTGTTATTATAGTAAGGCCTATTAGCTAGGTTACTAAAGCAGCAGAAGAACTTAAGACTACTAATACTAACTACGTGCGTTCTAGTTCTAAGTTTGTAAGCGTTAGCTATCTTTCTATGTATTTAGCTTTAACTTTGTTACTGTAGTCTTAAATTTCTAAAATTATCTTCTTCTATACAGCGCCAGCTATTGCCTTATAGAATTCTCTTAGTATACTACTATTAGTTAGTTAAGGGCATATAGTATACTTAAGCTATTTATCTATTGTTAGGCTGCATATTGTCTTTAGGTAGTTAGCCTATAAGTGTGCCTGTTTAATCTTGTTATATGTGTTCTTGTACTAGATAAAATCTGTTATCTCTTTAACCTATATGCGCTAGTCTACTATATTAATATTGTAGCCTATTCTTACAATTACCTACAATATGTTATTAGTAGTTATTGTCTTTGTATTACTTATGTACTATTTATTTAATTAAAGTAGCTACTACTTATACTTATTGTTGCAATCTTATAACGCGCGTATTGTACAATATGTTACATATAACAGTTAAGAATAGTGCAGGCAGGTGCAAGGATAGTAGAATAGCTATAGCTTAGTTAGTGTATATAGGTGTGCTTGTGTTATATGCTTACTTATAATAGTGTTGTAATATACAGCGTAGTGTAGTAAACATAACATAGAAAATTACGTATATTTACATTGCAGCACTATTATTATTATTGTGTAGTTATAGTACGTTTATAGTAGTAACGCAGTATTATATAGTTGTAGCAGTAGGTTAAATTATAGGTGCAGGTAAAAGTAAGTAGGGTTTTATCCTAGCATTATATAGCCTCTTACTTAGCGCCAACGCGTTATGTTATGTCTTTAAGGTAAGTAAAGGTATATTCTAAGAAAGCGCCTCTTACTATGTATTATTCTTAGTGCAGCACTGTACAGTACTATATAGCACTATGTAGTACTAAGTAAAATTCTTACTTTCTAGTTTTTTACATTATAGTGTAGGCAACTTACCTCTTGTATATTATAGTAGTAGCACTCTCTTTAGTCTAGCAAGTAAACTTAGCTAAACCTACTAGTGCTATTATAGTAGACAGGTCTACTGTATAGTACTATAGGACACTATATAGCACTAAGTAAAATTCTTACCTTCTATATTTTTGTATTATAATATAGGTAACTTACCTCTTATATATTATGTTAGTAGCACTCTCTTTAGTCTAGCAAGCAAACTCAGCTAAACCTACTAGTACTATTACAGTAGATAAGTTACGCAACAAGGCTGCGTTAGAATATTTAAGTTGTATACTAGCGTCTAGCAGTTTACGTAGAATTATAGAGAAGTTTTTTATGCGTCTGTAGTCCTGTTGGCAAGAAAAGCTGTCTATTACCTTCTGTTCCTTTGCACTATATTATTCTATTATAATTCTATATTATCTGTTAGTGCATCTAACGCCCTAGACTGTATACTATTAGCGTAGATAGTAGTTAACAGATCTCTATAGTGCACGCAGCTTACAGCTAGCAAGGAAGTGTATAGCAGCCTGCTTCTATTATATATTTTAACGTTAGTTTAAGACATTTGTGTTTTTAACTAGATAATTCTACTCTACGTTCTATAGATTTGTTTATAAGAAGATTAGTTTCCTCTTTTTAACGCTAAGTTTGCTGTTAATATAGTAGTATTCCTTTATTTAAGTATTCTCTCTTAGTATTAGTAACTAATATTGCAAATTGTGTAGTACGCAGTATCTTACAAAGAATACTATTATTATCTATTGTCTTGTGTTCTTATATAATAGCCTTATCTCTTATTAACATATTTTGCAGTATAGTGTCTCTGCTTAGTGCTAGTATGCTAGAGTGCTTAACTTCCTACGCTACTGTCCTACTTAGATATTACTATGCGTGTATAATTTCTTAACAACTCTACTCTTTTAGTTGCATAGATTATGTACTACTGCTTTAGATTATTAATCTAGTCTTTGGCTAAATATAGTTAGTGCTAGGTAATTATTCTTTAATTTTAGTGTTTACTAAGCTAATATTGTCTAGTTATTTTAGTTAATGCGCTAGCTAAAATACTAGAGATTAAAGGCCCTATAAGATAATTTGTACAATAGCTATTCTTGTTCTAGTTAAGTATAGTATTATTACGCTTTTCTAACTATAACTACACTATAATATTACTCTTGGTTTTTACGCTTACAAATAGCCTAGCGTTGTCTTATTTTAGGTATATAGCATTCTTGTATTTGTATTAGCGCAGTCTTACTACCTAGTTGTGTATATCTTTTTGGCGTCTGTCTTGCAGCTCTACAGCTATCTATTTTATAGTTACCTATTACAGTGCTCCTAGCTTATTAATATATTACCTATTATTTGTAGTAAACTCTTGCTAACCTACGTACACCTGTAGTTAATCTATTATGTCTGTTACTTTGCAGTGTAATAGTCTAGGGAGCAACAGTACCTTATAGTTCTTCTTTATCTTGTTTAAGCTGTATATTACAATAATATAGTCTAAGAGGTAGGCTAGATCTTTATAGTTAGGATTGCGCTCTTTAGGTAACTTAATAAAGCTTCTAACGTCTATACTGTTAATAACACGCATGTCTTTAAGCTAGTTAACTAAATTGTTAAGCTTATAGTAGGTCTTTTAGAAGTTGGCTATATATAGCTATAGGCTGTAGTATATATTTAGACATATTAAGATCTGCTAGCTACTATATATAGTCTTAGCTCTTATCTTATTATACTACGCGCAACATCTCTAGCAAATAGCGTAAATAATATCTATTGTCTTAGTAGAATGTTTGCCTATTATACTTTTCTCTACTACAAAGTGTAGGAAATAGGCGCAGACTTTAGCCTTCTATGCGCAGGTAATGCCTTAGTCTATTAGTTAGTATAATGTTATGCTACCTGCAGGCAGGAATATAACTCTATTGTATTAGTAAGTATTATAACCTCTATTGCTATAATAAGCCTGCAGTACATTAACACTGTATATACTAAACGTTTTGTAGTAATTAGTAGCTTATTTAAAGCTTAGCTACTGCGTGTTTGTAAGGCAGGAACCTGTTAATTAGTAATAATACTTGTCTGTTTATACAGTTATTAAACCATTTCAGCTATTCTAGCATAATGTTAGTGTCTATCTAGGTAGAATTATTGTCCTAATAGATACAACTAAGACTGCAAATATTTGGGTTCTTCTTACTATCTATACAAGTTGTGTAGTTTAAGGATCCTATAAACTATAGAGGCACTTAGTCTAAGCTATCTGCGTTTATACACAGCATACTAGTTATATACTCTCTGTCTAGTCTAGGTCTAGCTCCTAGATTGTCTGCTAACGTATATTAGGGTAAGTGTTTCTAGTATATGCTAGCCTTATCTATATTATATAAATCCTTAGGCGCGTATTTACTTACTATATCGCGAATCTCTTCTATTGTAAGCTTAGTGTCCTTAACTATTATACTGCTGTAGTTGCCTACTGTTTTTGCAAACTGTTTATATAACTGCACACTATGTTATTGTTTATATATAGTAAGCTATCTATTATTAAACTCTAGTATTTTGCAGCTATTATATTTAGGCAGCTGTTACTAAAGTTAACGTACAGTTTTACAAATTATGTTATTAGTAACATTAACGCAGGCTGCCTATAACTCTATATACTAGTTATTTAGAGCTGCCTTAAGAGTTTTCTATTACAGACGCCTATTGTGCGCGTAGTTATAGCTAGTGTATTTAGTTTTGTTACTGTCTAAGTGTTCTTGCGTTGTTAAGAGGATATTAGTTACATTATTTAGTTGCACATAGTAGCAAAAGGCTCTAGTAGCCTATATAGTAAGTTGTTATAGTGTTAAATGCAGAAACAATACCTTATATTTACAAACCTTAACACGTTCTGCAATAGTCTAGGCACAACTATATTACTAGTTAGGTGTTAGACCTTAACCTATCTATAAACTAGATAATATAGGCTTAATATTATAGTAGCAGAATAACTGTAGAAACTAGATGTATTTATAATAAGTAATCTACTATCTAATATAGTAAAGATAATACACTTGCGCATACTAATACTCTAGTAGCTACTTATAGCATTTAATATAAAACAAAATCTAAACTTAGCCTTAAACCTATGCTAGTATTATTATAGCACTAATTAGTTACTCTAAGTGCCTATTACAGTAGATAGCTTACAATTAACGCTAATAGTACTCTCTAGTAAATAATAGTTATAGACAGTGCAACGCAACTGTAGCTGCTAGTTATTAGAAGAGCCTACTGCAGTAGTAGGTCGCGTGCAGCACTAGTAGTATTTTCTAGTAGATAATAGTTGCTAACAGTGCAACGCAACTATAGCTACTAGTAGTTAGAAAAGCCTGCTGCAGTAGTAGGTTGCGTGCAGCACTAGTAGTATTCTCTAGTAAACAACAGTTACTAACAGTGTAACGCAACTGTAGCTACTAGTTGTTAAAAGAGCCTACTATAGTAGTAGGTAGCGTGCAGCACTAGTAGTATTCTCTAGTAGACAACAGTTGCTAACAGTGTAACGCAACTATAGCTACTAGTTATTAGAAGAGCCTAATTATAGAGATTAATGCGTTTAAAGTGTTTACTACTTTATATACTATACATAAGATTTATAAAGCATTACGTGTTATCTCTTGTACATATTCTTCTCTGCTAAGCGTCTCTAAGACAAACAAATATAGGCCTATTATTTTAATTTATACAAGTGTCCTTTAAAGGCTTAGTTGTACCTACTAGTATAGTAAGTATTCTTTTTGTTACTAGCTAGCAGCATTTTAGTGTAGATAAGTTTAATGCGCGTAACTTCTTTGCGTTAATAGAAGTTCTTAAAGCTGTAATAAAGCTTAGTAATAATAGAAGACTTAATGTTATATAAGTTGTAGTTAGAATATCTTAATATCCAGACGTTAGATTACTACTTATAAGGTCTAACAGAAATGCATTGTATATAGTATAAGAGAAGTTGCAGCTGCTTAGGTAGGCTTTGCTATTAAAGAGCCTAATAAGAGTACTAGGATAGAGATATCCTAACAAACAACTGCAACTCTACGTTATCCTTAATTTTTGCCTATAATAATATATAGACAAAAGCATGTAAATTGTAGTTATATCTCTAATATCTTCTAGTTACCTAATAGCATAAGAATTGCGTTCTTAAGTTAGGCTAAGTTGTTAATATGTATTGCAGGACATAACAAAGTTATTGCAATAACAGCGCTCTTAAGTTAGGCTAAGTTATTAATGTGCGTACTAGAATGCTATTATAGTTATTATTGTAGAAATCCTTGCTTTTAAACACGCTATAAGGTATCTTAGTTAAGTAATAGTGTTACAGGACATAACAAAGTTATTGCAACAATAGCGCTCTTAAGTTAGGCTAAGTTGTTAATGTGCGTATTAGAATACTATTGTAGCTGTTGTTGTAGAGATCCTTGCTTTTAAACACGCTATAAGGTATTTTAGTTAAGTAATAGTGTTGCAGAACATAACAAAGTTGTTGCAATAACAGCGCTCTTAAGTTAGGCTAAGTTATTAATATACATATTAGAATGCTATTATAGCTGTTGTTGTAGAGATCCTTGCTTTTAAACACGCTATAAAGTATCTTAGTTAAGTAATAGTGTTGTAGGACATAACAAAGTTATTGTAACAACAGCGCTTTCAAGTTAGGCTAAGTTGTTAATATGCGCATTAGGATGCTATTATAGCTGTTGTTATAAAGATCCTTGCTTTTGAACACGCTATAAGGTATTTTAGTTAAGTAATAGTGTTACAGGACATAACAAAGTTGTTGTAACAACAGCGCTCTTAAGTTAGGCTAGGTTGTTAATGTGCGCTCTAGAATGCTATTATAGCTGTTATTATAGAGATCCTTGTTGTTAAACACGTTATAAAGTATCTTAGTTAAGCTACAACATCTAAACAGCTACCAAAGGGTCTATCTAGGACATAAATTTGCTTCTATGCTAGTAGGCTAAGAAGTAGCGCAGGTGTAGTGCCAACAACATAGTAAAGCTTAGTTCTAGATTTTTAAACTACATAAACATATAGACATAATAGGTATAGTTTTAGTTTTATAAGAATAAAAATATAATAAAGAATTAAGTCTCTTAGACTTACAAGGAATATATATACAAAGACAGTAACATTAAATTAAAAGTATAAGTTACGTGTTAAGAAGCAGCTGTATACATAGGCATATAGGTAAATTTATCTCTAGTTTTAAGGTTAGGAAAGTGTAAAAAGGCGTAAGTGTATAATAGATAAAAATAACACTAGGTTTTATATATATTTTAACAAAAGACTGTTACTTTAACTCTAAGACTAGAGATATATAGGTAAATTTATCTCTAGTTTTAAGGTTAGAGAAGTGTAAGAAGGCGCAAGTGTATAATAGATAAAAATAACACTAAGTTTTATATATGTTTTAACAAAAGACTGTTACTTTAACCTTAAGACTAGAGACACATAGGTAAATTTATCTCTAGTTTTAAGGTTAGGAAAACGTATATATAGTAAGAGGCAGAAAGTAGCTAGCTAGTAAGGCTATTATATACTCTATTAGCGCTAATAGTTTAAGAGCAAGCAGCACGTAGATACGTTTAATATATAGTAGTTTATTAACAGTCTTTGTTACTATTTAGCCCCTGTTGTATTTGTACATTAGGGCAAGTTAGAATAGTAGTCTTTAGTAGACAACTGTCTTATACTGTGCTAGAGAAAGAATATAAATTAGATCTGCAGGCATTTTAAAACTAGAAAAGATTAAATATACTAGCTGCTTAGAATATTAGTTAACACTATATATAAATTATACTTATTATTTCTTACTATTAAGTAATTGCCTACGCCTGTTACTAGTCTTACCTATAGTATATATAGTACACTATTCTACCTACTTCTATCTATACTAAGCCTAGCTACCTTAGTACAAGTTGTATATTAGGCCGCTAGAGCTACTAGTCTATTTTTTTTATACTTTTAAACCTTGTACGTGTCTACTTGCAGGTATACTTACCTTTTTAGGTGTTTAGGTTCTACTATATATATTCTAAACGCGCAGTAACTTGTTTATTCCAGGGTATTAATATTTTTTGGCATAATAATTATTATTAATATTAATCTTTATTAAGCTATATTAGCTAGCCTAACTAATTAGGTTGTTAACAAGTAAGCTCTAGTGTAATAACATAACAGTTGTTAGAGTAATAAGAAACATTAAAGGAAAGAAAAATATTAGTTGTTGCGCCTATAACTATTGGCATAGTTCTGTACACAGGTTAGGTAACTATTGGCTACAGTAGACTTTAGTAGACTACTATAGACAATAGACTGTGCAGCACAGGATAGATGCTGCTAGTAACTACCTTAAACACTATATAACTAATATTAATACTATTTTTACATACTTAGTCTCCTTACATCTAAACTATAGAGTTGTGTACAAACAAATTAGTAATAGATTATATATGCATACTGTGTAGCTTTTACACTAAGACGTACGCAGAACTTGTTAAACACAGTACTTAATGCTAGACGCGTTGCTACCTGCTACCTAACAATACGCTAGTTATAACCCCTAACACTATAATATAATAGTATAGCCTTAATAGCTATAACGCAATAGATACTACTCTAGACAACGCAGCACCTACTTTATACAGCAACACCTTATATAAACGCAACTATACTCTAGCTAAACATAAGGTAATAGAGCAGATAGGCCTAATGTTAGTGTCTATACAAGGATAGGACAAGCTGTTTAAGACAGCAAGTAGACGGCACGCTAGCAAACCCTTTAGTTTAGGAACAGCAGACGCAAAGTAGTAGGCTACACGCAGCTAAATAGCACACGCGTACTAACACTAATAGGAATAACATAGTAGAGCCCTTTAGTTCTCTTTTTGCACTAGTGTTTGCATTGTAGCTGCAAAGGATAAAATGCATATTAAGTAATATTAACAGCCTCTTTACTAACACACAGCTATATAAGCTACATTTACAGCTGCAGTTCTAATTAGGGCGCTAGTAGCAGTAGGCTATGTTAAACATTTAATCTAGGCTATAAGACAATATATAGATACAAGAGGACGTAGCAATTACATTTAGGTTACTAAACCTCTAACCTAACTAACATATATTTATATACTAGGATATTATGTTACAGATTGCTTTTATACTTAGTTATTGCATATTTGCTAATAAGATAGTTTACGCACCTAGCTGTTCTTTTACAAGCACGCCTAATAAACCTACAAGAGTGTATTATAAACTACACTTAGAAGATTAGTAGTAGTTAATACAACAGCGCTTGCTAGATAGTGTAACCCTTATACTAGTTATACTAGCAGTAGATAAAACATAGTTATCTATAATGTCTGGTAACGTAGCAGCATAGCTAATATATATTACTATTAGAAATTTTAACTGTAAGGCACAACAACGCAAAACAACACCTAGGACACTACTAGCTAGATTTATCCTAACAGCTAAGCTCTTAGATCCTATTCTAAAGAGTAAAGTGTATTATTACTGTATAAGCAAACTATTGTCGCGTAAGTACTAACTACAGCGTTAACAACAGAGGGTTACTATAGAGAACAGACGCTAACTAGTAACTGCAGTACTTAAAGAAGCTGCTAAATATAGCATACAGCTAGAGTATACTAACTAACAGACACAATAGTGTTACTTAACTATTTGTACAATTCTAGCTAACTATAAAGAGCAAGTGCTACTAACAGGTGTAAAGAAAAACAGACACTATACTTAATACACAGTACTACTAGACAAACAAGAGAACTTGTGTAACAAATATCTGTAGCAAACAGAAGAGTATACATGCTTACAACAGAGTTATTGTCTTAATAAAGGACATAAAAATTACGTTTATCTAGTAGAGTGCTTTGGCTAGAATTACTACAACTTTAATGTATATAAGTTATTAGCTACAGATATATTATATCTACTACTTAAGAAGTTAGTTATAAAGATATTGAAATTTACAGAAGACATGCTAATAGATATACACCCTAGACAAAAGAAGGGCTAGAATAGTACTGTAGTTCTAGTAGCAGAAGATAATAGCTGTACCTAGTTAAATAAAAGGTTTTGCTAAGTTAAGTATAACACTAGACTAAAATAGTTTAATAACAAGAGGGCTTTTACAGAAGTGTTGCAGTAGACTAGCGCAGAACAAAAAGCAGTAATTTGCTAATTTGTAGTAGTAGTGTCTTCTCTACTAGCAACTAAAGCACTATACACGTTACATTTTATCTAGGCTGCGTATAATCTGCTAGTACTCTTACAATACAAAAGTTATAACAAAAACACGTTAGGGTATATGTTGTTAGCTATTAAACAAATAGATGTTCTAAAAGAAGAGTTTTAACCTTTTAGACAGACGCAAAGAGAAGAAAAGAATTTTAACTACCCTAAATAGCACGCGCTAACCTATATTATTAACAATATCTATATATATAGGGCCCTTAATAGCATATGCACTAGAATAAACAGCAAGGCCTACTATATTACAATAGTAAAACAATTCTACCTAATAATAAACAAGAGAGATTTTCTTGCGCAGATCTGCCTCTACAACTTTAGACAGCTTGCGCTTATAGCGTTTAAACACAAGACAGTTATAGACTAAAGTTAATAGTGTACTACTACTAACTAGCGCAAGCATACCTTTACTATAAGCGTGTTAACAGTAATACTATTCAAACAACTTAGATAGTCTATACTAGGCATATTACCAAATTCTATTATGCTGCCTCTTAGCAAGGTTACTATATATATTACGTCGCTAGACTTTATATATGCTGCTGTAGTATTTGTCTAACACTACTATTAGAAGGTAACTAGCTGCCTTGTTACCCTATATAATAAAGACAGACAGAACCCTAACTCTTACTAGGTAAACAAGATAAATGTAAAAATACACTCTTCTATAAGATGCTTAAGGCTATTAGGCAAACGCTACAACAACCCTAAATATTGCAAAGAAGACATTATGCAATACACGCCTAACTAGCATAAGACTAAAAGATAGCGCAAAGATTACGTGTAGGTGCAAGAGTTTAAATATAAAGACTATACGTAACTGTCTTAGACTGTTGCAAACAGTAGAGCTATAGCTTAGGTACACCTAATACTTACATTTATTAATAATAAACACTAAGACAAGGATAGAAAGAAATATAAGTATACAAGTGCCTTCTGCAAGGTTATAGCGTTTAATAACAACAGTTAAATTAATAATATAACAAAGATGCTAAGCGTATGCTACTGCACACATAGTACAAAGACTAAGCAACGCATATTACAAGTATTTAAGGTATATAACATAATAACTATTATTTGCCCTGTGTACTTAGTACTAAAGGATCTACCTACACTTAACAATAAAGTCCTTGTTTTTTATTATGTAAATAATTACATTAATTAGGACAAATATAATAAACTATATTCTTTTACATTTAATTAAGACTAGACACGTACAGTACAGAATTATAAACAGAAGCAAGTGTAGCAAGACAACTAGTATATAGTATTAGACACAGTAAATAGAATTATATATCTAATAATAGCTTTACTATTACTTTAGCCTACCTAATAGAACGCAAACTTACTAATATAATAAGCGCTATAATACAGGACTATAGCGCAAGGCTGCTAACACAACCTCTTTACTATATACTATATACTACTACAAACGCGTAATAATAGCAACTCTTATCTACGTATACAAGTATTATAGAGATATTACAACAGTTACCTAGAATTGCTAGTTAGTATAGACAGGAGGATAGCACTACTATAGTAACACTAGACACAATTGTTAAAAGACAGCATATACAATATAATGCAACTAATAGCAGAAGAATATAACTTAATATACTCTAATATAGAACAAGAGATAAGAAGGCAGAAGATACTAGGCTGTTCCCTACAAACAACTATAGTAAAAGAATACTTACAGTAAATTACAAGAGTAATTGCATTACAACAGAATAGACTACTATAAAACATAGCTAACAGTTACCTTATCTAAACAATTATATACTTTACTGTCTAATATAACTACAACGCAGCCTAATAGATGCACTTGCAATAGAACAAAACTAAACTAAACAATAATTAGGAGCAAGCTTTGCTAGATAGAAACCTGCGTAGAAAAATAATAGAAACAGTTAACAAAGAGTTAAGTATAACACAAATTACTTCTAACATAATAACTATATTAGTGTTAAACGTAACCAGAAATAAGCACACTCTTATTAGGACAAACTAGCTGTTGTATACACACTACAACCTACTAGCAATAGATAAGTATATTAACAACCTTAATTATAATTTGTTTATACAGATATTAGAGCACAAATTAGGCTTTAAAAGTAAATGCAACAGCATATATTACTACACAAAGAAGGGAGATAGATAGGCGCAAATATAGATATCTATAAAGGCACGCTAGTACAGCGCATTACAAAAGATAGTTATATTAAAGATATACTAGGCGTTATTTACAATTAAACTATAAACATAACTAGTATAGTAGCATACTAGATCTATACTAATAACTTACTAGGTAAATAGTTTTCTGCGTGCAGGGCTACTAGATCGCCTATATTGCGCGCATAACTATTTATACTAACAGTAGACAACTATTATATACGCTAACATTTAGTAAAGAATAAAGAAATAAGAAAGCACCTAATTGCCTGTATTGCGCGCACTACTATTTATGCTAACAGTAGATAACTATTGTGTATGCTAACATTTAGTTAAAGACAGAAGAGTACCTAATTGCCTGTATTGCGCGCACAACTATTTATGCTAACAGTAGACAACTATTGTATACGCTAGCACGCAGTTAAGAATAGAAAAGAGGCCAATTGCTTATATTACGCGCATAACTATTTATGCTAATAGTAAACAACTATTATGTACGCTAGCACGCAGTTAAGAACAAGAGGCTATCTAATTAAACAGCCTAACTGCTATGCTCTAGTAGAATTCAAGGTAATATTAGACTGTATGTGTTACAAAAACCCTACTTATGCCTACAAAGTAAAAACTCTGTTGCGCTATATATATTGCTTACTTCTGCTACCCTTGCTAATAGTTTTCTAATATTTTAAGAGTAAGCGCTTACTCTATATACTCTGTACTAAGCAGCAAATTTAAGTAATATTAGTAGCACACTATATCTCTGTCTAAACAAGCGCTAAAACAAGCGCTAACAGATAATAGTGTAAAGGTTAGGCTTTTAGAGGATGTAACCTTAGAACTAACATACTAAAAACTAAGACGCTATAGAGACTAAAAACTATCTAGACCCTAACGCTACTGTCTTTAAGCCTTAACTCTAGGATTAAAACAGAAGTATAACTAACTGCTACACTAGCCTAACTAAAAAGTTACCTAACAAGACAGCCTAGAGATTAAATACTATACACTCCTAGATCTACAGCCTTACTTGCTTGTTAACAAGAGAAATCTAGACGCAGCAGTAGTATAAGCACAACAAGCTAACACAAACTAAAAACCTATAGGACTAACACATAGAAAACGTTAGTAGTTAAAAGAAAACTACTATTAGACTTAAAGCTATTGCATTATAGGAAGATGCCTTATTATGCACAATTAAGTAGTTCTAACTGTTATAGAGTTGCAACTCTTCTTATCTAGTGCAGACCTATTTAGGTTACTGCTATAGAGGAAAGAAAAACGCTAGGCAAAAGAAAGTGTGTTACTAGAAAATAAGACTACACTAGAGAAGGCAAGAGTTATCCTAGTAACACAACTACTTACTAACAACAGAAAGACGCTATATAGTACAGCAATAACGCTATAGCTTAATACACACAGGCATATATACGCCTAAATACTACTAGACGCTTAGACAAAAGTACAAAATACTCTACTGTTATTAGTTTAATTACACATTAGCTTAACACTATGCAAAAGAGCTGCCTGCTATATAGGTACTATTGCAGCCCGCTAAAGATAGTAGCTAATAGTAGGCGCCTAGATGCTAGACATGTGTAGTAACTTATAGACCTACGTAATAAGGCAAGGACAACTAGAAATTACTAGTGCCTACACATTAAACTACCTAAACAGACAGGTTCTTAAGCCTAGTAAACTACTTAAAGACTTTGTTTACCTACTATAAGACCTAAAGAACGCAAGTACACCTCTAAAACAGCTATACTAGCTAACTAAAGACAGCCTGAATCTACTAGATTTCTAAACCCTAGTCTCGCAGCAGTAATAGCACAGTTATTCTATAATAACAAGAAATAGAGTATTGCTGCAATAACTAGGAATTAAGAGAAGTTTAATAAACTAAATGCAAATATAGTAGCACTAATAGGCTTAGTTATATTTAACGTAATAAGGGAATTTAATAACAACAGCACTAGAAAAACTATACCCTTCTATAGACACACTGTAGAAAGTATGTTGCAAGTTCTATACATAGTATTAGCTAATAGAAAGCAGACTACTTTAATACTATTTACAAAAAATAAAAGAACCTAGAAGGTATTTAACAGATTCTTATATAGAACAATATACAACAGGATATTACTGTACACACAAACTAACAAGAGAATAACAGGGCTAACGTTTTAGTACTAAAGAATACCTATAACAACAATATAGATAATATCCTAGCTAACTACACAGAAAAGAAGTAAGATTGCTATAATGCGCTTATAGACAATTACAACAATAAAGAGAAGGAGAAGGCAAACTACTTAATAGAAAAGAATAGAAAAGAAGACGTTAGAAAGGGAGGGAAAGTCCTACACAGAGACACTAATAATGTAAGTAGGTCTAAACGTAATACAATATATAATAACTTACATAGAATACTATCTATGTACGCGTGCGTAAAGCATTAGGTAAAGTAAAAGATATTTTACTAGAAGAGTACAGACATATAGATAAACTTGCACTAGAATACCTTTATAAGGCAGACAAACAGCTATAGTTTAAGAACTATAGAAGTAGCTAGAGCATTGTAGTAAAAGACGCATAAGAAGAATTTGTAACGCAGGCCTACAATATTGCAATTAAAGGCAACATACTTAACGTAATTACTTTAACTAAAGAGAAATAGCAACTAAAACTAGACAAGTATAATAGGTTAGTGCAACAGTATAAAAAAGAAATAGAGTGTTATTAAGTAGTTATAAATAGCAAGCAACACAAATGTTACAAGAACTAGATATACTTTTACTAGTACAACGCGTAAATACTATTAGGTTAGCCTTAATATAACGCAATAGTGCAGACTACTATAGCAGACAGTGCAGCACTAGCAGACACAGCACCTAATCCTAACATAACTAACTAGCAAGATAATTACTGCTCTGCAAGTAGTAGTAGCTATTATAGCCTTCTATACATAGAGCGCGTTGTGTACCTGCTAACGCGTACCCTACAAGACGTTAAGCCTAGTAGCTACGTCTAGGCTAGCCTACTTTTAAAGAAGCGCAATTTATCTATGCTATATTTAATTAAAAAGCCTATATAACCAGATAAGGAGGACTAGCTTAGTTAGCCTACGCTACAAGAGTGTAAAGATACAGGCAGCTGGCTGCAGTATATAGTTCTGCTAGTGCTACAGTACTTAACAGTCCTTAACTGTTAAATCTAGCAACACTAGCAACACTAGCGACACAGGCAACACAGGCAACACAAGCAACTTAGGCAACACAGGTAACTTACTGTTAGGTTGCTGTTAGGTTGCTAGCAACCAGAAGTAAGTAAAGCAACTTTAGCAAATTGTCTAGTAGACAGTATTGCTGTTAGGCAGCTGCGGGTTGCCGCGACCAGGCTAACTAGACAAATCTTGATTTTTTCTAACAAGTTGTTTTGCTAACTAGAGCTCTTTATTCTTATCTCTGTTACCTTTATTATACTCTTCTTGTTCTTCTTTACTGCTAGAGTAGGTATCTTCTTTTAGCAACCTTTATTATTTCCCTATAGCACTCTTACATTTCTATCTAAGTATAGTAATTAGCGTAGATGTTACGTTATTTTATGTTTGCGCAGTATCTTTGTCTCTACTTCTCTCTACTTTCTTTGTAGTGCTGTTGTTCTGCTCCTCTAGGCGCTTAATTTTAGTAGTTAGAGTCTTAATGCGTATGTCTAGGCTATTATCCTTTTTCTTCTTACCCCTACTCTATCTATCAAAGCATTTGCTACCATTTGCTTTAGGTCCTATTAATAGTTTGTAGGCTAGGTCTGCTAGCGCTTTTATTATCTTTTGTTATTTATAGTTATTGTCTTTAGTATTGTTGTTAAGCTCTAAGCAGAAGCGCCTTTGCCTTTTGTCTCTAGTAGTACCTACTAGGTTTATAATGTTGCTGTTACTACCTAAAGTAAAGTGTACTATATTATGTAGTTAGCTATTATTATTTGTATACTATTCTAGGTTGTATTACTACTAGGCTTAACTTTATCTTGTACTAGAGTCTAGCATTTAATTGCAACGCCCTTAAGGCTTCTTATCTTAACGTATAAGTTAATAGTTACAGCTAGATTATTATTGTTAGTAATCAGGCGCAGCGCTAACGTGTTAAATATCTTTAAAGTCCTAACTATATACTAGTCTATAAATTTTAGCTGTAACAGGTGTTTAACAAGTGTACTATATTTAAGATATTATAGCTTTATCTTAAAGTTACTGTCTTTAAGCTACTATTAACGTGCAGCTATTATTAGCCTTAAAAGCAGGAAGGTCTAGGCAGTTTAACAATGTACGCTATCTATAATATAGACATTAACGTTGTTAAGTAACAGTTTAGTTATTATTGTAGTAAGGCCTATTAGCTAGGTTACTAAAGCAGCAGAAGAACTTAAGACTACTAATGCTAACTACGTGCGTTCTAGTTCTAAGTTTACAGGCGTTAGCTATCTTTCTATGTGTTTAGCTTTAACTTTGTTACTATAGTCTTAAATTTCTAAGATTATCTTCTTCTATACAGCGCTAGCTATTGCCTTATAGAATTCCCTTAGTATACTACTATTAGTTAGTTAGAGGTATATAGTATACTTAAGCTATTTATCTGTTATTAGGCTGCGCATTGTCTTTAAGTAGTTAGCCTACAGGTATACCTGTTTAATCTTGTTATATGTGTTCTTATGCTAGATAAAATCTATTATCTCTTTAACCTATATGCGCTAGTCTACTATATTAATATTATAGCCTATTCTTATAATTGCCTAAAATACGTTATTAGTAGTTATTGTCTTTGTATTACTTATGTACTATTTATTTAATTAAGGTAGCTACTACTTATACTTATTATTGCAATCCTATAACGCGCGCATTATACAATATATTACGCATAATAGTTAAGAATAGTACAGGTAAGTGCAAAGACAGTAGAATAGCTATAGCTTAGTTAGTGTATGTAGGTGTACTTATATTATATACTTACTTGTAATAGTATTGTAATATACAGCGTAGTATAGTAAACGTAATGTAGAAAATTACGTGTATTTGCGTTATAGCACTATTATTGTTATTGTGTAGTTATAGTGCATTTGTAGTAGTAACGTAACATTATATAGTTATAGTAGTAGGTTAAATTATAGGTGCAAGTAAAAGTAAGTAGGGTTTTATCCTAGTATTATATAGCCTCTTACCTAGCGCTAACGCGTTATATTATATCTTTAAGGTAAGTAAAGGTATATTCTAAGGAAGTGCCTCTTACTACGTGTTATTCTTAGTGCAGCACTATATAGTACTATATAGCACTATGTAGCACTAAGCAAAATTCTTACTTCTTAGTTTTTTACATTATAGTGTAAGCAACTTACCTCTTGTATATTATAGTAGTAGCACTCTCTTTAGTCTAGCAAGCAAACTTAGCTAAACCTACTAGTACTATTATAGTAGACAGGTCTACTATACAGTACTATAGAACACTGTATAGCACTAAGCAAAATTCTTACCTCCTATATTTTTACATTATAATATAGGCAACTTACCTCTTATATATTATATTAGTAGCACTCTCTTTAGTCTAGCAGGCAAACTTAGCTAAACCTACTAGTGCTATTGCAGTAAATAAGTTACGTAACAATGCTGCGTTAGAATATTTAAGTTATATGCTAGCGTCTAGCAGTTTACGTAGAATTATAAGGAAGTTTTTTATGTATCTACAGTTCTGTTAGCAAGAGAAGCTATCTATTACCTTTTATTCCTTTGCACTATATTATTCTATTATAATTCTATATTATCTGTTAGTGCATCTAACGCCCTAGACTGTATACTATTAGCGTAGATAGTAGTTAACAGATCTCTATAGTGCACGCAGCTCGCAGCTAGCAAGAAAGTGTACAGCAGCCTACTTCTATTATACATTTTAATATTAGTTTAAGACGTTTATGTTTTTAACTAGATAATTCTACCTTACGTTCTATAGATTTGTTTATAAGAAGATTAGTTTCCTCTTTTTAACGCTAAGTTTGCTGTTAATATAGTAGTATTCCTTTATTTAGGTGTTCTCTCTTAGTATTAGCAACTAATATTACAAATTATATAGTACGCAGTATCTTACAAAGAATACTATTATTATCTATTATCTTGTGTTCTTGTATAATAGCCTTATCTCTTATTAACATATCTTATAGTGTAGTGTCTTCGCTTAGTGCTAGTATGCTAGAGTACTTAACTTTCTACGCTGCTGTCCTGCCTAGATATTACTATGCGTGCATAATTTCTTAACAACCCTGCTCTTTTAGTTGCATAGATTGTGTACTACTGCTTTAGATTATTAATCTAGTCTTTAGCTAAATATAGTTAGTGCTAGGTAATTATTCTTTAATTTTAGTGTTTACTAGGCTAATATTGTCTAGTTTTTTTAGTTAATGCGCTAGCTAAAATACTAGAGATTACAGGCTCTGTAAGATAATTTGTACAATAGCTATTCTTGTTCTAGTTAAGTATAGTATTATTACGCTTTTCTAACTATAACTATACTATAACATTACTCTTAGTTTTTACGCTTACAAACAGCCTAGTGTTATCTTATTTCAGGTATATAGCATTCTTGTGTTTGCATTAGCACAGTCTTACTACCTAGTCGCGTATATCTTTTTAGCGTCTATCTTGTAGCTCTGCAGCTATCTATTTTATAGTTGCCTATTACAGTGCTCCTAGCTTGTTAATATATTGCCTATTATTTATAGTAAACTCTTACTAACCTACATACACCTACAGTTAATCTATTATGTCTATTACTTTGCAGTATAATAGTCTAGGAAGTAACAGTACCTTATAGTTCTTCTCTATCTTATTTAGGCTGTATATTGCAATAATATAGTCTAAGAGGTAGGCTAGATCTTTGTAGTTAGGATTGCGCTCTTTAGGTAACTTAATAAAGCTCCTAACGTCTATACTATTAACAACGCGCATGTCTTTAAGCTAGTTAACTAAATTATTAAGCTTATAGTAGGTCTCTTAGAAGTTAGCTATATATAGCTATAGGCTGTAGTATATATTTAGACATATTAAGATCTACTAGCTACTGTATATAGTCTTAGCTCTTATCTTGTTATACTACGCGCAATATCTCTAGCAAATAGCATAAATAATATCTATTATTTTAGTAGGATGTTTGCCTATTATACTTTTCTCTACTACAAAGTGTAAGAAATAGGCGTAGACTTTAGCCTTCTATGCGCAGGTAATACCTTAGTCTATTAGTTAGTATAATGTTATACTACCTGCAGGCAGGAATATAACTCTATTATATTAGTAAGTATTGTAACCTCTATTACTATAATAAGCCTGTAGTACATTAACACTATACATACTAAACGTTCTATAGTAATTAGCAGCTTATTTAAAGCTTAGCTACTACGTGTTTATAAGGCAGGAACCTATTAATTAGCAATAATACTTATCTGTTTATGCAGTTATTAAACTATTTTAGCTATTCTAGCATAATATTAGTGTCTATCTAGGTAGAATTATTGTTCTAATAGACACAACTAAGACTACAAATATTTAGGTTCTTCTTACTATCTATACAAGTTGTGTAGTTTAAGAATTCTATAAACTATAAAAGCACTTAGTCTAAGCTATCTGCGTTTATATACAGTATACTAGTTATATACTTTCTGTCTAGTCTAGGTCTAGCTTCTAGATTATCTGCTAACGTGCATTAGGGTAAGTGTTTCTAGTATATACTAGCCTTATCTATGTTATATAAATCCTTAGGCGAGTATCTACTTACTACGTCGCAAATCTCTTCTATTATAAGCTTAGTGTCTTTAACTGTTATACTGCTATAGTTGCCTACTGTTTTTGCAAACTGTTTATATAACTGCACACTATATTATTATTTATATATAGTAAGCTATCTATTATTAAACTCTAGTATTTTGTAGCTATTATATTTAGGCAGCTGTTGCTAAAGTTAACGTACAGTTTTGCAAATTATGTTGTTAGTAACATTAACACAAGCTGCCTGTAACTCTATATACTAGTTATTTAGAGCTACCTTAAGAGTTTTCTATTACAGATGCCTATTGTACGCGTAGTTATAGCTAGTGTATTTAGTTTTATTGCTATCTAGGTGTTCTTGCGTTGTTAAAAGAATATTAGTTATATTATTTAGTTGCACATAGTAGCAAAAGGCTCTAGTAGCCTATATAGTAAGTTATTATAGTGTTAAATACAAAAACAATACCTTATGTTTACAAACCTTAATACGTTCTATAATAGTCCAAGCACAACTGTGTTACTAGTTAGGCGTTAGACCTTAACCTATCTATAAACTAGATAATATAGGCTTAATATTATAGTAGTAGAATAACAATAGAAACTAGATGTATTTATAATAAGTAATCTACTATCTAATATAGTAAAGATAATACACTTACGTATACTAATACTCTAGTAGCTACTTATAGCATTTAATATAAAACAAAATCTAAACTTAGCCTTAAACCTATACTAGTATTATTATAGCACTAATTAGTTGCTCTAGGTGCCTATTACAGTAGATAGCTAGCAATTAACGCTAACAGTACTCTCTAATAGACAATAGTTATAGATAGTACAACGCAACTATAGCTGCTAGTTATTAGAAGAGCCTACTATAGTAGTAGGTTGCGTACAGCACTAGTAGTATTCTCTAGTAGATAATAGTTGCTAACAGTGTAACGTAACTATAGCTGCTAGTAGTTAAAAGAGCCTGCTGTAGTAGTAAGTTGCGTACAGCACTAGTAGTATTCTCTAGTAAACAACAGTTACTAACAGTATAACATAACTATAGCTGCTAGTTATTAAAAGAGCCTGCTGTAGTAGTAGGTAGCGTACAGCACTAGTAGTATTCTCTAGTAGACAATAGTTACTAATAGTGCAACGCAACTATAGCTACTAGTTATTAGAAGAGCCTAATTGTAGAGATTAATATATTTAAAGTGTTTGCTGCCTTATATACTATGCACAAGATTTATAAAGTATTATGCGTTACCTCTTATACATATTCTTCTCTGCTAAGCATCTCTAAGACAAACAAATACAGGCCTGTTGTTTTAATTTATATAGGTGTCCTTTAAAGTCTTAGTTGTACCTACTAGTGTAGTAGGTATCCTTTTTATTACTAGCTAGTAGCATCTTAGTGTAGATAAGTTTAATGCGCGTAACTTCTTTGCGTTAATAGAAGTTCTTAAAGCTGTAATAAAGCTTAGTAACAATAAGAGACTTAATGTTATATAAGTTATAGTTAGAATATCTTAATATCTAGACGTTAGATTGCTACTTATAAGGTCTAATAGAAATGTATTGTATATAGTATAAGAGAAGTTGCAGCTGCTTAGGTAGGCTTTGCTATTAAAGAGCCTAATAAGAGTACTAGAATAGAGATATCCTAACAAACAACTGCAACTCTACGTTATCCTTAATTTTTGCCTATAATAATATATAGACAAAAGCATGTAAATTGTAGTTATATCTCTAATATCTTCTAGTTACCTAATAGTATAAGAATTGCGTTCTTAAGTTAGGCTAAGTTGTTAATATGTATTATAGGACATAATAAAGTTGTTGTAACAACAGCGCTCTTAAGTTAGGCTAAGTTATTAATATACGCACTAGGATACTATTATAGTTGTTGTTATAGAGATTCTTGCTTTTGAACACGCTATAAAGTATCTTAGTTAAGTAATAGTATTATAGGACATAACAAAGTTGTTGCGACAATAGCGCTCTTAAGTTAGGCTAAGTTGTTAATGTGCGCATTAGAATACTATTATAGCTGTTGTTGTAGAGATTCTTGCTTTTAAACACGCTATAAGGTATCTTAGTTAAGTAATAGTATTACAGGATATAATAAAGTTGTTGCAACAACAGCGCTCTTAAGTTAGGCTAAGTTATTAATGTGCGTATTAGAATACTATTGTAGCTGTTATTATAGAGATTCTTGCTTTCAAACACGCTATAAGGTATCTTAGTTAAGTAATAGTGTTATAAGACATAATAAAGTTGTTATAATAATAGCGCTCTTAAGTTAGGCTAGGTTATTAATATGCGCCCTAGAATGCTATTATAGCTGTTGTTATAGAGATTCTTGTTGTTAAACACGTTATAAGGTATCTTAGTTAAGCTACAACATCTAAACAGCTACTAAAGGGTCTATTTAGAATATAAATTTACTTCTATACTAGTAGGCTAAGAAGTAGCGCAGGTGTAGTGCTAATAATATAGTAAAGCTTAGTTCTAGATTTTTAAACTATACAAATATATAGACGTAATAGGTATAGTTTTAGTTTTATAAGAATAAAAATATAATAAAAGATTAAGTCTTTTAGACTTATAAGAAATATATATACAAAGATAGTAACATTAAATTAAGAGTATAAGTTACGTGTTAAGAAGCAGCTGTATACATAGGTATATAGGTAAATTTATCTTTAGTTTTAAGGTTAGGAAAGTGTAAGAAGGCGCAAGTGTATAATAGATAAAAATAACACTAAGTTCTATATATATTTTAACAAAAGACTGTTACCTTAACCCTAAGACGAGAGATATATAGGTAAATTTATCTCTAGTTTTAAGGTTAGAGAAGTGTAAAGAGGCGCAAGTGTATAATAGATAAAAATAATACTAGGTTTTATATATATTTTAACAAAAAACTATTACCTTAACCCTAAGACTAGAGACACATAGGTAAATTTATCTCTAGTTTTAAGGTTAGGAAAACGTATATATAGCAAGAGGCAAAGGGTAGCTAGCTAGTAAGGCTATTATATACTCTATTAGCGCTAATAGTTTAAGAGTAAGTAGTACGTAGATGCGTTTAATATATAGCAGTTTGTTAATAGTCTTTATTACTATTTAGCTTTTGTTATATTTGCATATTAGGGCAAGTTAGAACAGTAGTTTCTAGTAGACAACTGTCCTATACTGTGCTAGAGAAAGAATATGAATTGGATCTGCAGGTATTTTAAAACTAGAAAAGATTAAAAATACTAGCTGCTTAGAACATTAGTTAACACTATATATAAATTATACTTATTATTTCTTACTATTAAGTAATTGCCTACGCCTGTTACTAGTCTTACCTATAGTATATATAGTACACTATTCTACCTGCTTCTATCTATACTAAGCCTAGCTACCTTAGTACAAGTTGTATATCAGGCTGCTAGAGCTACTAGTCTATTTTTTTTATACTTTTAAACCTTATACGTGTCTACTTGCAAGTATACTTACCTTTTTAGGTGTTTAGGTTCTACTATATATATTCTAAACGCGCAGTAACTTATTTATTCTAGAGTATTAATATTTTTTAGCATAATAATTATTATTAATATTAATCTTTATTAAGCTGTGTTAGCTAGCCTAACTAATTAGGTTATTAACAAGTAAGCTCTAGTGTAATAACGTAACAGTTGTTAGAGTAATAAAGAATATTAAAGAAAAGAAAAATATTAGTTGTTGCGCCTACAACTATTAGCATAGTTCTGTACACAGGTTAGGTAACTATTAGCTACAGTAGACTTTAGTAGACTACTATAGATAACAGACTATATAGCACAGGATAAATGCTGCTAGTAACTACCTTAATACTACGTAACTAATGTTAATACTGTTTTTGCACACTTAGTCTCTTTACATCTAAACTACAGAGTTATACACAAATAAATTAGTAATAAATTATATATATATACTATATAGCTTTTACACTAAGACGTATACAGGACTTGTTAAACACAGTACTTAATACTAGACGTGTTGCTACTTACTACTTAATAATACGCTAGTTATAACTCCTAACACTATAATATAATAGCACAGCTCTAATAGCTGTAACGCAATAGATGCTACTCTAGACAACGCAGTACTTGCTTTATACAGCAACACCTTATGTAAACGCAACTACACTCTAGCTAAATATAAGGCAATAGAGTAGATAGGCCTAATGTTAGCGTCTATATAAGGATAGGACAAGCTATTTAAGACAGTAAGTAAACAGCACGCTAGCAAACCCTTTAGTTTAGGAATAGCAGACGTAAAGTAGTAGGCTACACACAGCTAAATAGCGTACGCGTGCTAACACTAATAGGAATAATATAGTAGGGCCCTTTAGTTCTCTTTTTGCACTAGCGTTTGCATTGTAGCTGTAAAGAATAAAATGTATATTAGGTAATGTTAACAGCCTCTTTACTAACATATAGCTACACAAGCTATATTTATAGCTGCAGTTCTAATTAGAGCGCTAGTAGTAGTAGGCTATGTTAAATATTTAATCTAGGCTATAAGACAATATATAGATATAAGAGGACGTAGCAATTACATCTAGGTTACTAAACCTCTAACCTAACTAACATATATTTATATACTAGGATATTATGTTATAAGTTACTTTTATACTTAGTTATTACTTATTTACTAACAAGATAGTTTACGCACCTAGCTATTCTTTTACAGGTACACTTAACAAACCTATAAGAGTATATTACAAACTACACTTAGAAGATTAGTAGTAGTTAATACAATAGCGCTTGCTAGATAGTGCAACCCTTGTGCTAGTTATACTAGTAGTAGATAAAATATAGTTGTCTATAATATTTAGTAACGTAGCAGTATAGCTAATATATATTACTATTAGGAATCTTAACTGTAAGGCATAATAACGCAGAACAATACCTAGAACACTACTAGCTAGATTTATCCTAACAGCTAAGCTCCTAGATTCTATTCTAAAGAGTAAAGTATATTATTACTATATAGGCAAACTGTTGTTGCGTAAGTACTAACTACAGCGTTAACAATAGAGGGTTACTATAGAGGATAGACGCTAACTAGCAACTACAGCACTTAAAGAGGCTACTAAATATAGTATACAGCTAGAGTGTGCTAACTAACAGACGTAATAGTGTTACCTAACTATTTATACAATTCTAGCTAACTATAAAAAGTAAGTGCTACTAATAGGTGGAAAGAAAAATAGACACTATACTTAATGCACAGTACTATGTTAGGAAAACACAACGTTAGCAACATCTGTAATATTAGTAATACTGTTAACACAACTGTACTGCTAGCTACTAGACAGTTCTTAACTGTGCTCTGCTGTGCTAAGCAATAACAGCAATGCCTAGCATACTATTATTAGTAGCCTAGCTTGTAGAACCCTTTTACAAAATAGTTTAAAGTTCTTGTGTTTAATATAGCTTTGCACTATTTACACAACTGTGTTGCTAGTTAGCAGCCTGTTCTTAACTGTGCCTAACTGTAGTTTAAGTCTAAGGCAATCTCTTTAATAGCGCTGTTACTTAGTTTAGGTTTTGCTACAAATCTACACTATCCTTGCACTTTAAATTAATTTTGCGTTACATCTACGTATATACTTCTTTTGCAATACTTTTTGTATTCTTGTGCTCTTAGGACTAGGCTACGTATCTACTTAAGCGTTTTTTATTCTACAGCTTTGCATAGTAGTGTACTGTACTCTGCAGTTCTACTGCTTAATTTACCTAATTTACACTAGCCTCTTAAGCTTTATAGGAATTTTCTTATTACAATCTTACTTAATCTTTTCTCTTTTTGTTGTTATACCTTGCAGACTACTACGCAACAATGTCTTTACATTCTGCTTCTTTAGAACTTTTGTTTCTAGATTACTTTCTAGGTTGTACAGAATAATACCCTTGCACACGTCTGCTAGCTAGCCTAGTTAATATACCCTAAACATAAATTAGTCTTAAGTGCCCTGTTTGTCTTAAGGCTCTGCAATTATAACCTTATTTGCCTTAATTAGCGTAATAGCTTCTGCAAACGCTATTAACGCTACTAAAATAAATGTTAAGTCTAGGTTCCTCTATTTTGCTAACACAGCGTCTATTTTAGACTTTAACATTCCTCCTCTTAGCAGAAGAACTACATTTTTACCAAATTTTTTTTAAAGCCCTATCTAGAGCACTAGTTGCACACATAGTTTGTATAAGCTAATAAAGATTTTGGCCTAAACGTTGCGTAGTACTGTTTAATTATCTGCTAGGCCCTTTTAATTAGGATTAAGTCTAGTTTTAACATAAGTCCTTTTAGCCTTTAGCTTAATCGCATTGTACTTTATACTATGTATAAGCAGTAAGTTAAAGTTGTTAGTAAACATTTCTTTATCTAGCTACTAGAAGTGCTGTTAGATATGCGTTAATGTAAACTACTTAGTTTTCTTACTTCTTTTGCTTTTAAACAGCGCAGCTTTAAGCTAGGCTAGCATTAGAAATGTTGCAATACTCTGTATCTTAGCGCAGTTAAATATATATACGCTCTTAGCTTTTGCACTGTTTAGCCCTTCTTGTTATAGTACTATCTTGCATCTTATTATTGTGTTAGCTATAAGCAATTAGAAGTTATCTGTTTAGCATAGCTAGTAGAACGTTAGGAAGTTACCCTTAATGCCTAAAATCTTCTGGCCCTATAGGTCTTGCGTAACTAGAGTTTAACGCAGTATAAACCTTACTGCAATCTTCTCTCCTAACGCTATAAGCGCTATGTACTTAGGAAAATTAAGTACGTTTTTAACTTCTTCTTGTGCCTTAGATAAGCAAGTGTCCTAGCTCTTTGCTATAACTAGGCCTAATATCTTTCTTATCTCTCTTATATCTATAATTTTCTTAATGCTTGCGTACACAGGGTTAGCAGCAGTAAACAGTTTAGAACTGTCTATGTTGTTCTTCTTGCCTGTAAGATAGTGCTAGTTTAAGAAGTTCTTATTGTCTTGCAGTCTGCTAAGCGCTAAGGAGATAAAAATAAGTATCTTATAGAGACTCTTCTCTATTAGTGTACCTAAGAGGGCCTAGGCCTTCTACTAATAACTATAGTTCTTAACTTAAATAGTCTTGTACAAGTTACCTATAATAGTATTCTTAGATTTGTAGTTATAGAACTTGTTAAAGATAATATGTCTCTATATTACTATATAGCTAAGAATATTAAAGGCGTCTGTTGCGCTTACTTTGCTACCTCTTAATAATATTTTACGTATAGTTATAAGTCTTATAGTTTAGTATTTATTAAGCACGCGTTTTACTAATATTGTGTAGCTGCATACAATTATAAATTAGCTAGCAAATAGTACTAGATAGTGCGTAGTTGCACTTAGGTAGACTTTTAGTATGTAGCGTTCTTAGATATACTATAGAACTGTCTCTACATACTTCTTACTGTCCTTTATAAATTTGCGCAGTAGAACGTTTTAGTTAAACGCTGCAAGGTACTATTTAACTTACAGATTAATTTTTATCTCTATTTCTTTGTCTGCTGTTAGTGCGCCTATGCCTTATAGGGGGGTGTTATCTATAAAGTAGATACAGAGCGTAAAGAGGTCTTTTGGGTCGCACTATTTAGATTTGCAGAGGCCTATAGTAATAATTTCAGCCTTCTATGCAGCTAGTGCGCAGCCCTATCTGCTTACTATAGATACTACTAACTATAGCTCTTCTAGCATTAAAGAGTTTTTTTTACATGCACATAAGAATGTCTGTTAGTCTATTATAGGGCACTGTTCTTAACTGTTATCTTTAGCCCTATGTTAACTAGTTTTATTCTTTAATTAGTCCTCTTGCACTTTAGTCTAGTTCTTAAAGTGCGCATGCCCTATAATTATTATAAGTACAGCTAATCTTGTTTTCTTTATACCTATTATATTTCTAAATATGCTGCTATTGTCTAAAGATAGCTCTTTTTTGTAAAGTATGTAAGCCTCTGTTAGTTGGTATGCTGTAAATAGGACTATTAGTCTCTATAATAAATGTAGTATTATAGGCGCGTTATCCTTAAAGTCTTCTAGTAGAGATCTAAAGAAGTTAGCTACTTCCTGCTATTTGTCCTCTTGGCAGTGTTCTATTACTACTCTAATTTAAGCTTACAGTTTATCTACTGTCTTGTCTTACGTGTTAGTTGCGTAGATTATAGTTACAGGCTCTTTATAGTGCACTTACCTTGCGTTTAGTAGGGCTTAGAGCTGTAGCCTTTCTTCTAACGCAAGTTGTTTTGCTAACTAGAGCTCTTTATTCTTATCCCTGTTACCTTTATTATACTCTTCTTATTCTTCTTTACTGCTAGAGTAAGTATCTTTCTCTAGCAACCTCTATTATTTTCTTATAGCACTCTTGCGTTTCTGTCTAGGTGTAGTAATTAGCGTAGATATTGTGTTGTTTTGTGTTCGCGCAGTATCTTTGTCTCTGCTTTCTTCTACTTTCTTTGTAGTACTGTTGTTCTACTTCTCTAGGCGCTTAATTTTAGTAGTTAAGGTCTTAATGCGTATGTCTAGGCTATTATCCTTCTTCTTCTTGCCCCTGCTTTATCTGTTAAAGCGTTTGCTACCATTTGCTTTAGGTCCTATTAATAGTTTACAGGCTAGGTCTGCTAGCGCTCTTATTGTCTTTTGTTATTTATAGTTATTGTCTTTAGTGTTATTGTTAAGCTCTAAGCAGAAGCGCCTTTGCCTCTTGTCTCTAGTAGCACCTACTAGGTTTATAATGTTGCTGTTGCTGCCTAAAGTAAAGTGCACTATATTATATAGTTAGCTATTGTTATTTGTATACTATTCTAGGTTGTATTACTACTAGGCTTAACTTTGTCTTGTACTAGAGTCTGGCATTCAATTGCAACGCTCTTAAGGCTTCTTATCTTAACATGTAAGTTAACAGTTACAGCTAGATTATTATTGTTAGTAATTAGGCGCAGCGCTAACGCGTTAAATATCTTTAAAGTCCTAACTATATACTAGTCTATAAATTTTAGTTGCAACAGGTGTTTAACAAGTGTACTATATTTAAGATATTATAGCTTTATCTTAAAGTTGCTGTCTTTAAGCTACTATTAACGTGCAGCTGTTATTAGCCTTAAAAGCAGGAAGGTCTAGGCAGTTTAACAATGTACGCTGTCTATAATATAGACATTAACGTTATTAAGTAACAGTTTAGTTGTTATTGTAGTAAGGCCTATTAGCTAGGTCACTAAAGTAGCAGAAGAACTTAAGACTACTAATGCTAACTACGTGCGTTCTAGTTCTAAGTTTGCAAGCGTTAGCTATCTTTCTATGTGTTTAGCTTTAACTTTATTACTATAGTCTTAAATTTCTAAGATTATCTTCTTCTATACAGCGCCAGCTGTTGCCTTGTAGAATTCCCTTAGTATACTACTATTAGTTAGTTAGGGGCATATAGTATACTTAAGCTATTTATCTATTATTAGGCTGCGCATTGTCTTTAGGTAGTTAGCCTATAAGTGTACCTATTTAATCTTATTATATATGTTCTTGTGCTAGATAAAATTTGTTATCTCTTTAACCTATATGCGCTAGTCTGCTATATTAATATTATAGCCTATTCTTACAATTACTTATAATACGTTATTAGTAGTTGTTGTCTTTACATTACTTATGTACTATTTATTTAATTAAAGTAGCTGCTACTTATACTTGTTGTTGTAATCCTATAACGCGCGCATTATATAATATGTTACGCGTAATAGTTAAGAATAGTGCAGGCAGGTGCAAGGATAGTAGAATAGCTACAGCTTAGTTAGCGTGTATAGGTGTGCTTGTGTTATATGCTTACTTGTAACAGTATTATAATATACAGCGTAGTGTAGTAAACGTAACGTAGAAAATTACGTATATTTGTATTATAGCACTATTGTTATTATTGTATAGTTATAGTGCGTTTGTAGTAGCAACGCAGTATTATATAGTTATAGTAGTAGGTTAAATTATAGGTACAGGTAAAAGTAAGCAAAGTTTTGTCCTAGCATTATATAGCCTCTTACCTAGCGCTAACGCGTTGTATTGTGTCTTTAAGGTAAGTAAAGGTGTATTCTAGAGAAGCACTTCTTACTGCGTGTTATTCTTAGTGCAGCACTATATAGTACTATATAGCACTATGTAGCACTAAGCAAAATTCTTACTTTCTAGTTTTTTATATTATAGTATAAGTAACTTACCTCTTGTATATTATAGTAGTAGTACTCTTTTTAGTCTAGCAAGCAAACTTAACTAAACCTACTAGTGCTATTGTAGTAGACAGGTCTACTGTATAGTACTATAGAACACTATATAGCACTAAGCAAAATTCTTACCTTCTATGTTTTTGCATTATAATATAGGCAACTTACCTCTTGTATATTATGTTAGTAGCACTCTCTTTAGTCTAGTAGGCAAACTTAGCTAAACCTACTAGTGCTATTGTAGTAGACAGGTTACGCAACAAGGCTGCGTTAGAATGTTTAAGTTGTATACTAGCGTCTAGTAGTTTATATAGAATTATAGAGAAGTTTTTTATACATCTATAGTTCTGTTAGCAAGGGAAGCTATCTATTGCCTTCTGTTTCTTTACACTATATTATTCTATTGTAATTTTATATTATCTATTAGTGCATCTAACGCCCTAGACTGTGTACTATTAGTATAAATAGTAGTTAACAGATCTCTATAGTGCATATAGCTTGCAGCTAGTAAAGAAGTGTACAGCAGCCTGCTTCTATTATGCATTTTAACGTTAGTTTAAGACGTTTGTGTTTTTAACTAGATAATTCTACTCTATATTCTATAGATTTGTTTGTAAGGAGATTAGTTTCTTCTTTTTAACGCTAAGTTTACTGTTAATATAGTAGTATTCCTTTGTTTAGGTATTCTCTTTTAGCATTAGTAACTAATGTTACAAATTATACAGTACGCAGTATCTTATAAAGAATACTATTGTTGTCTGTTATCTTATATTCTTGTATAATAGCCTTGTTTCTTATTAACATGTCTTGCAGTATAGTGTCTCTGCTTAGTGCTAGTATACTAAGGTGCTTAACTTCCTACGCTACTGTCCTACCTAGATGTTACTGTGCGTGCATAATTTCTTAACAACTCTGCTCTTTTAGTTACATAGATTGTGTGCTACTACTTTAGATTATTAATCTAGTCTTTAGCTAAATATAGTTAGTGCTAGGTAATTATTCTTTAATTTTAGTGTTTACTAGGCTAATGTTGTCTAGTTATTTTGGTTAATGCGCTAGCCAAAATACTAGAGATTGCAGGCCCTATAAGATAATTTGTGCAATAGCTATTCTTGTTCTAGTCAAGTATAGTATTATTACACTTTTCTAACTATAACTACACTATAACATTACTCTTAGTTTTTACGCTTACAAATAGCCTAGCGTTATCTTATTTTAGGTATATAGCATTCTTGTGTTTATATTAGCGCAGTCTTACTACCTAGTTGCGTATATCTTTTTGGCGTCTGTCTTACAGCTCTGCAGCCATCTATTTTATAGTTACCTGTTGTAGTGCTCTTAGCTTATTAATATATTGCTTATTGTTTATAGTAAACTCTTGCTAACTTACGTATACCTGCAGTTAATCTATTATGTCTGTTGCTTTGCAGTGTAATAGTCTAAGAAGTAACAGTACCTTACAGTTCTTCTCTGTCTTATTTAGGCTGTATATTACAACAATATAGTCTAAGAGGTAGGCTAGATCTTTGTAGTTAGGATTGCGCTCTTTAGGTAACTTAATAAAGCTTCTAACATCTATACTATTAACAACGCGCATGTCTTTAAGCTAGTTAACTAAATTATTAAGCTTATAGTAGGTCTTTTAGAAGTTAGCTATATATAGCTATAGGCTGTAGTACATGTTTAGACATATTAAGATCTGCTAGCTACTACATATAGTCTTAGCTCTTATCTTGTTATACTACGCGTAATATCTCTAGCAAATAGCGTAGATAATATCTATTGTCTTAGTAGGATGTTTACCTATTATACTTTTCTTTACTGCAAAGTATAAGAAATAGGCGTAGACTTTAGCCTTCTATGCGCAGGTAATACCTTAGTCTATTAGTTAGTATAATATTATGCTACCTGCAGGCAGGAATATAACTCTGTTATATTAGTAAGTATTGTAACCTCTATTACTACAATAAGCTTGCAGTACATTAACACTATATATATAAAATGTTCTGCAGCAATTAGCAGCTTATCTAAAGCTTAGCTACTGCGTGTTTATAAGGTAGGAACCTATTAATTAGCAATAATACTTGTCTATTTATATAGTTATTAAACTATTTTAGCTATTCTAGCATAATGTTAGTATCTATTCAAGTAGAATTATTGTCCTAATAGATATAACTAAGACTACAGATGTTTAGGTTCTTCTTACTGTCTATACAAGTTATGTAGTTTAAGAATTCTATAAACTATAGAAGCACTTGGTCTAAGCTATCTATGTTTATACACAGCACACTAGTTATGTGCTCTCTGTCTAGTCTAAGTCTAGCTCCTAGATTATCTACTAATATGTATTAGAGTAAGTGTTTCTAGTACATACTAGCCTTATCTATGTTATATAAATCTTTAGGCGCGTATTTACTTACTATGTTGCAAATCTCTTCTATTATAAGCTTAGTGTCTTTAACTATTATACTGCTATAGTTACCTACTGTTTTTACAAACTATTTATATAACTACACGCTGTGTTATTATTTATATATAGTAAGCTATCTGTTATTAAACTCTAGTATTTTGCAGCTGTTATATTCAGGCAGCTGTTGCTAAAGTTAACGTACAGTTTTGCGAATTATGTTATTAGTAACATTAACGCAAGCTGCCTGCAACTCTATATACTAGTTATTTAGAGCTGCCTTAAAGGTTTTCTATTGCGGACGCCTATTGTGCGCGTAGTTATAGCTAGTGTATTTAGTTTTGTTGCTGTCTAGGTGTTCTTGCGTTGTTAGAAGAATATTAGTTATATTATTTAGTTGCACATAGTAGCAAAAGGCTCTAGTAGCCTATATAGCAAGTTGTTGTAGTATTAAATACAGAAACAATACCTTATGTTTGCAAACCTTAACACGTTCTGCAATAGTCTAGGCACAACTATGTTACTAGTTAGGCGTTAGACCTTAACTTATCTATAAACTAAATAATATAGGCTTAATATTATAGTAGTAGAATAACTATAGAAACTAGATGTATTTACAATAAGCAATCTACTATCTAATATAGTAAAGATAATATACTTGCGCATGCTAATACTCTAGTAGCTACTTATAGCATTTAATATAAAACAAAATCTAAACTTAGCCTTAAACCTATGCTAGTATTATTATAGCACTAATTAGTTGCTCTAGGTACCTATTGCAGTAGATAGCTTGCAATTAATGCTAATAGTACTCTCTAGTAAATAACAGTTATAGACAGTGCAACGCAACTGTAGCTGCTAGTTGTTAGAAGAGCCTGCTACAGTAGTAGGTTGCGTGCAGCACTAGTAGTATTCTCTAGTAGATAATAGTTACTAATAGTGCAACGCAACTGTAGCTGCTAGTAGTTAGAAGAGCCTGCTGTAGTAGTAGATTGCGTACAGCACTAGTAGTATTCTCTAGTAAATAACAGTTACTAATAGTGCAACGCAACTATAGCTGCTAGTCATTAAAAGAGCCTGCTGTAGTAGTAGGTAGCGTACAGCACTAGCAGTATTCTCTAGTAGATAATAGTTACTAACAGTGCAACGCAACTGTAGCTACTAGTTGTTAAAAGAGCCTAATTATAGAGATTAATACGTTTAAAGTGTTTACTGCCTTATATACTATACACAAGATTTATAAAGTATTGCGCATTACCTCTTATGCATGTTCTTTTCTGCTAAGCGTCTCTAAGATAAACAAATACAGGCCTATTGTTTTAATTTATACAAGTGTCCTTTAAAGTCTTAGTTGTACCTACTAGCGTAGTAGGTATCCTTTTTGTTACTAGCTAGTAGTATCTTAGTATAGATAAGTTTAATGCGCGTAACTTCTTTACGTTAATAGAAGTTCTTAAAGCTGTAATAAAGCTTAGTAACAATAAGAGACTTAATGTTATATAAGTTATAGTTAGAATATCTTAATATCTAGACGTTAGATTGCTACTTATAAGGTCTAATAGAAATGCATTGTATATGGTATAAGAGAGGTTATAGCTGCTTAAGTAGGCTTTGCTGTTAAAGAGCCTAATAAGAGTGCTAGGATAGAGATGTTCTAATAAACAACTATAACTCTACGTTATTCTTGATTTTTGCCTGTAACAATATATAGACAAAAGTATGTAAATTGTAGTTATATCTCTAATATCTTCTAGTTACCTAATAGTATAAGAATTGCGTTCTTAAGTTAGGCTAAGTTATTAATGTGTATTACAAGACATAACAAAGTTGTTGTAACAATAGCGCTTTTAAGTTAGGCTAAGTTGTTAATATGCGCACTAGAATACTATTATAGTTGTTGTTATAGAGATCTTTGCTTTCAAACACGCTATAAAGTATCTTGGTTAAGTAATAGTGTTGTAAGACATAATAAAGTTATTATAATAATAGCGCTCTTAAGTTAGGCTAAGTTGTTAATGTACGCATTAGGATGCTATTATAGCTATTGTTGTAGAGATCCTTGCTTTTAAACACGCTATAAGGTATCTTAGTTAAGTAATAGTGTTGCAGGACATAACAAAGTTGTTATAACAATAGCGCTCTTAAGTTAGGCTAAGTTATTAATGTGCGCATTAGGATACTATTATAGCTGTTGTTATAGAGATCCTTACTTTCAAACACGCTATAAGGTATCTTAGTTAAGTAATAGTGTTATAGGACATAACAAAGTTGTTGCAACAACAGCGCTCTTAAGTTAGGCTAAGTTGTTAATATACGCATTAGAATGCTATTGTAGCTGTTGTTATAGAGATTCTTGCTTTTAAACACGCTATAAAGTATCTTAGTTAAGTAATAGTGTTACAGGATATAACAAAGTTGTTGTAACAATAGCGCTTTTAAGTTAGGCTAAGTTGTTAATATGCGCTCTAGAATGCTATTATAGCTGTTATTGTAGAGATCCTTGTTATTAAACACGTTATAAAGTATCTTAGTTAAGCTACAACATCTAAACAGCTACTAAAGGGTCTATCTAGGATATAAATTTACTTCTATACTAGTAGGCTAAGAAGTAGCGCAGGTGTAGTACTAACAACATAGTAAAGCTTAGTTCTAGATTTTTAAACTATACAAACATATAGACGTAATAGGTATAGTTTTAGTTTTATAAGAATAAAAATATAATAAAGGATTAAGTCTCTTAGACTTATAAGGAATATATATATAAAGACAGCAACATTAAATTAGAAGTACAAGTTACGTATTAAGAAGTAGCTGCATACATAGGCATATAGGTAAATTTATCTCTAGTTTTAAGGTTAGGAAAGTGTAAGAAGGCGCAAGTGTATAATAGATAAAAATAACACTAAGTTTTATATATATTTTAACAAAAGACTGTTACCTTAACCCTAAGACTAGAGACACATAGGTAAATTTATCTCTAGTTTTAAGGTTAGAAAAGTGTAAGGAGGCGCAAGTGTATAATAGATAAAAATAATACTAAGTTCTGTGTATGTTTTAACAAAAGACTGTTACCTTAACTCTAAGACTAGAGACATATAGGTAAATTTATCTCTAGTTTTAAGGTTAAGAAAACGTATATATAGTAAGAGGCAGAGAGTAGCTAGCTAGTAAGGCTATTATATACTCTATTAGCGCTAATAGTTTAAGAGCAAGCAGCACGTAGATACGTTTAATATACAGCAGTTTGTTAACAGTCTTTGTTACTATTTAGCCCTTATTGTATTTGCACATTAGAGTAAGTTAGAATAGTAGTTTCTAGTAGACAACTGTCCTATACTGTGCTAGAGAAAGAATATGAATTAGATCTGCAGGCATTTTGAAACTAGAAAAGATTAAATATACTAGCTGCTTAGAACATTAGTTAACACTATATATAAATTATACTTATTATTTCTTACTATTAAGTAATTGCCTACGCCTGTTACTAGTCTTACCTATAGTATATATAGTACACTATTCTACCTGCTTCTATTTGTACTAAGCCTAGCTACCTTAGTACAGGTTGTATATTAGGCTGCTAGAGCTACTAGTCTATTTTTTTTATACTTTTAAACCTTATACGTGTCTACTTACAGGTATACTTACCTTTTTAGGTGTTTAGGTTCTACTATATATATTCTAAACGCGCAGTAACTTATTTATTCTAGAGTGTTAATATTTTTTAGTGTAATAATTATTATTAATATTAATCTTTATTAAGCTGTGTTAGCTAGCCTAACTAATTAGGTTATTAATAAGTAAGCTCTAGTATAATAACATAACAGTTGTTAGAGTAATAAGGAACATTAAAGGAAAGAAAAATATTAGTTATTACGCCTACAACTATTAGCATAGTTCTGTACACAGGTTAGGTAACTGTTAGCTACAGTAGACTTTAGTAGACTACTATAGACAACAGACTATGCAGCACAGGATAGATACTACTAGTAACTACCTTAACACTACGTAACTAATGTTAATACTGTTTTTACACACTTAGTTTCTTTACATCTAAACTACAGAGTTATATATAAACAAATTAGTAATAGATTATATATACATACTGTGTAGCTTTTACACTAAGACGTACGCAGGACTTGTTAAACACAGTGCTTAATGCTAGACGCGTTACTACCTGCTACCTAACAATACGCTAGTTATAACTCCTAACACTACAATATAATAGTATAGCTCTAATAGCTATAACGTAATAAATACTACTCTAGACAACGCAGCACCTGCTTTATACAGTAACACCTTATGTAAACGCAACTATACTCTAGCTAAACATAAGGCAATAGAGCAGATAGGCCTAATATTAGCGTCTACATAAGGATAGGACAAGCTGTTTAAGACAGCAAGTAGATAGCATGCTAGCAAACCCTTTAGTTTAAGAACAGCAGACGTAAAGTAGTAGGCTATACGCAGCTAAATAGCGCACGCGTGCTAACACTAATAAGAATAACATAGTAGAGCCTTTTAGTTCTCTTTTTGCACTAGCGTTTGCATTATAGCTGTAAAGGATAAAATGCATATTAGGTAATGTTAACAGCCTCTTTACTAACATACAGCTACATAAGCTATATTTATAGCTACAGTTCTAATTAGGGCGCTAGTAGCAGCAGGCTATGTTAAACATTTAATCTAGGCTACAAGATAACATATAGATACAAGAGGACGTAGCAATTATATCTAGATTACTAAACCTCTAACCTAACTAACATATATTTATATACTAGGATATTATATTATAAATTACCTTTATACTTAGTTATTACCTATTTGCTAACAAGATAGTTTACGCACCTAGCTATTCTTTTACAAGTACGCCTAACAAACCTATAAGAGTGTATTACAAACTACACTTAGAGAATTAGTAGTAGTTAATATAACAGCGCTTGCTAGATAGTGCAACTCTTGTGCTAGTTATACTAGCAGTAAACAAAACACAGTTGTCTATAATATCTAGTAACGTAGCAGCATAGCTAATATATGTTACTATTAAGAATCTTAACTATAAGGCACAACAACGCAGAACAACACCTAGGACACTACTAGCTAGATTTATTCTAACAGCTAAGCTCCTAGATTCTATTCTAAAGAGTAAAGTGTATTATTACTATATAAGCAAACTGTTATTGTATAAGTACCAACTATAGCGTTAATAACAGAGGGTTACTATAGAGAACAGACGCTAACTAGTAACTGCAGTACTTAAAAGAGCTGCTAAATACAGCATACAGCTAGAGTATACTAACTAACAGACGCAATAGTGTTACCTAACCATTTGTGCAATTCTAGCTAACTATAAAAAGCAAGTGCTACTAACAGGTGTAAAGAAAAACAGACACTATACTTAATATACAGTACTACTAGACAAACAAGAGAACTTGTGTAACAAATATCTATAGCAAACAGAAGAGTATACACGCCTGCAATAGAGTTGTTGTCTTAATAAAGGACACAAGAATTATGTTTATCTAGTAGAGTACTTTGGCTAGAATTACTACAACTTTAATATACATAAGTTATTAGCTACAGATATATTACATCTACTGCTTAAGGGGTTAGTTATAAAGATATTAGAATTTACAGAAGACATACTAATAGACATACACCCTAGACAAAAGAAGGGCTAGAATAGTACTACAGTTCTAGTAGCAGAAGATAACAGCTGTGCCTAGTTAAATAAAAGGTTTTGCTAGGTTAAGCATAACACTAGACTAAAACAGTTTAATAACAAGAGGGCTTTTACAAAAGTGTTGCAGTAGACTAGCGCAGAATAAAAAGCAGTAATTTGCCAATTTGTAGTAGTAGTATTTCCTCTGCTAGCAACTAAGGCACTATACGCGTTATATTTTATCTAAGCTGCGTGTAATCTGCTAGTACTTTTATAATATAAGAGTTATAACAAAAATACATTAAGGTATATATTATTAGCTATTAAACAAATAGATATTCTAAAAGAAGAGTTTTAACCTTTTAGACAGACGCAAGGAGAAGAAAAGGATTTTAATTACCCTAAATAGCACGCGCTAACCTATATTATTAACAATATCTGTATGTATAGGGCTCTTAATAGCATATGCACTAGAATAAATAGTAAGGCCTACTATATTACAATAGTAAAACAATTCTACTTAATAACAAACAAGAGAGATTTTCTTGCGCAGATCTGCCTCTATAACTCTAGACAGCTTGCGCTTATAGCATTTAAATACAAGACAGTTATAGACTAAAGTTAACAGTGCACTACTGCTAACTAGCGCAAGCACACCTTTACTATAAGTGTGTTAATAGCAATACTATTTAAATAACTTAGATAGTTTATACTAGGCATGTTACTAAATTCTATTATACTGCCTCTTAGCAAGGTTACTATATATATTACGTTACTAGACTTTACACATACTACTGCAGTATTTGTCTAACACTACTGTTAGAAGGTAACTAGCTGCTTTGTTACCCTATATAATAAAGACAGACAAGACTCTAACTCTTACTAGGTAAACAGGATAAATGTAAAAATACACTCTTTTATAAAATGCTTAAGGCTATTAAGTAAACGCTACAATAACCTTAAATATTGCAAAGAAAACATTGTGCAATATGCGCCTAACTAGCATAGGACTAGAAAATAGCGCAAAGATTACGTGTAAGTGCAAGAGTTTAAATATAAGGACTATACGTAACTGTCTTAGACTGTTGCAAATAGTAGAGCTACAGCTTAGGTATACCTAATACTTACATTTATTAATAATAAACACTAAGATAAGGACAGAAAGAAATATAAGTATACAGGTGCCTTCTGCAAGGTTATAGCGTTTAACAACAACAGTTAAATTAATAATATAACAGAGATGCTAAGCGTGCGCTGCTATACACACAGTACAAAGACTAAGCAACGCATATTATAAGTATTTAAGGTATACAACATAATAACTATTGTTTGCCCTATACACTTAGTACCAAAGGATCTACCTACACTTAACAATAAAGTCCCTGTTTTTTATTATGTAAATAATTATATTAATTAGGACAAATATAATAGACTGTATTCTTTTACGTTTAATTAAGACTAGACATATATAGTGCAGAATTATAAACAGAAGTAAGTGTAGTAAGACAACTAGTATATAGCGTTAGACATAGTAAATAGAATTGTATATTTAACAATAGCTCTACTGTTACTTTAGCCTACCTAATAGAACGCAAACCTACTAATATAACAAGCGCTATAACACAAGACTATAGCGTAAGGCTGCTAACGTAACCTCTTTACTACACACTATATACTACTATAAACGCGTAATAATAGCAACTCTTATCTACGTACGCAAGTATTACAAAGATATTGCAATAGTTACCTAGAATTGCTAGTTAGTGCAGACAGAAGAATAGCACTACTGCAGTAACACTAGACACAATTGTTAAAAGACAGCATATGCAATATAATGCAACTAACAGTAGAAGAATATAACTTAATATACTCTAACATAGAATAAGAGATAAGAAGGCAGAAGATACTAGGCTGTTTCTTATAGATAACTACAGCAAAAGAATACTTATAGTAAATTACAAGGGCAATTGCATTACAACAGAACAGACTACTATAGAACGCAGCTAATAGTTGCCTTATCTAAACAATTACATACTTTACTATCTAATATAACTATAACGCAGCCTAATAGATGCGCTTGCAATAGAACAAAACTAAACTAAATAATAATTAAGAGCAAGCTTTGCTAGATAGAAATCTGCGTAGAAAGATAATAGAAACAGTTAACAAAGAGTTAAGTATAACACAAATTACTTTTAACATAACAACTATATTAGTGTTAAACGCAACTAGAAACAAGCACACTCTTATTAGGACAAACTAGCTGTTATATGCACACTACAACCTGCTAGCAATAGACAAGTATATTAACAACTTTAATTACAATTTGTTTATGCAGATATTAGAGCACAAATTAGGCTTTAAAAGTAAATGTAATAGCATATATTACTACACAAAGAAAGGAGATAAATAGGCGCAAATACAGATATTTATAAAGGCACGCTAGCACAGCGCATTACAAGAGACAGTTGCATTAAAGATACACTAAGCGTTATTTATAATTAAACTACAAATATAACTAGCATAGTAGCATACTAGATTTATACTAATAACTTACTAGGTAAATAGTTTTCTACGTGTAGAGCTACTAGATTGCTTATATTGTGCGCACAACTATTTATACTAATAGTAGACAACTATTATATACGCTAATATTTAGTAGAGGATAGAAAAACAGAAGGGCACCTAATTACCTGTATTGCGCGCACTACTATTTATGCTAATAGTAGACAACTATTATGTACGCTAACATTTAGTTAAAGATAGAAGAGCACCTAATTGCTTGTATTGCGTGCATAACTATTTATGCTAACAGTAGATAACTATTGTATACACTAGCACGCAGTTAAGAATAAAAGGGGGCCTAATTACCTGTATTGCGTACACAACTATTTATGCTAACAGTAGACAACTATTGTGTACGCTAGTACGCAGTTAAGAACAAGAGGCTATCTAATTAAACAGCCTAACTGCTATGCTCTAGCAGAATTTAAGGCAATATTAGACTATATGTGTTACAAAAACCCTACTTATGCCTGCAAAGTAAAAACTCTGTTGCGCTACATATATTACTTACTTCTACTACCCTTACTAATAGTTCTTTAACATTTAAAAAGCAAGCGCTTACTTTGTATACTTTATACTAAGTAGCAAATTTAAGTAATATTAGCAGCACACTATATCTCTATCTAAACAAGCGCTAAAACAAGCGCTAACAGATAATAGTGTAAAGGTTAGGCTCTTAGAGGATGTAACCCTAGAACTAACATACTAAAAACTAAGACGCTGCAGAGACTAAAAACTGTCTAGACTCTAACGCTACTGTCCTTAAGCCTTAACTCTAAGATTAAAACAGAAGTACAACTAACTGCTACACTAGTCTAACCAAAAAGTTACTTAACAAGACAGCCTAGAGATTAAATACTATACACTCCTAGATCTATAGCATTACTTACTTGTTAACAAGAGGAATCTAGACGTAGCAGTAGTATAAGCATAACAAGCCAACACAAACTAAAAACCTATAGAACTAACACACAGAAAACGTTAGTAGTTAAAAGAGAACTGCTATTAGACTTAAGGCTGTTATATTGTAGGAAGATACCTTGTTGTGCACAATTAAGTAGTTCTAACTATTACAAAGTTATAACTCTTCTTATCTAGTGCAGACCTATTTAGGTTACTACTATAGAGAAAAGAAAAACGCTAGGTAAAGGAAAGTGTATTACTAGAAAATAAGACTACACTAGAGAAGGCAAGAGTTATCCTAGTAACGCAACTACTTACTAACAACAGAAAGACGCTATGCAGTATAGTAATAATACTATAGCTTAATACACGCAGGCATGTATACGCCTAAATACTACTAGACGCTTAGACAGAAGTATAGAATACTCTGCTGTTATTAGTTTAATTATATATTAGCTTAACACTATGCAAAGAAGCTGCTTGCTATATAAGTACTATTGCGGCCTGCTAAGGACAGTAGCTAACAGTAGGTGCCTAGATACTAGATATATGCAGCAACTTGTAGACCCACGTAATAAGGTAAAGATAACTAGAAATTACTAGTACCTACACATTAAACTACTTAGACAGATAGGTTCTTAAGCCTAGCAAACTGCTTAAAGACTTTGTTTACCTACTACAAGACCTAAAGAACGCAAGTATACCTCTAAAACAGCTATACTAGCTAACTAAAGACAGCCTAAATCTACTAGATTTCTAAACCCTAGTCTTACAGCAGTAATAGCACAGTTATTCTATAATAACAGGAAATAGAGCATTACTGCAATAACTAGAAATTAAGAGAAGTTTAATAAACTAAGTGCAAATATAGTAGCACTAATAGGCTTAGTTATATTTAACGCAATAAGGAAATTTAATAACAACAGCACTAGGAAAACTATACTCTTCTATAGACATACTGTAAAAGGTATGTTGCAAGTTCTACACATAGCATTAGCTAATAGAAAGTAGACTACTTTAATACTATTTGCAAAAAATAGAAGAACCTAGGAGGTATTTAACAGATTCTTATATAAGATAATATATAACAGGATATTGCTGTATACATAAACTAACAAGAGAACAACAGGGCTAACGTTTTAGTACTAAAGAATACTTATAACAACAACGTAGATAATATCCTAGCTAACTGCATAGAAGAGGAGCAAGATTGCTACAATGCGCTTATAGACAATTACAACAACAAAGAGAAGGAGAAGGTAAACTACTTAATAGAAAAGAATAGAAAGGAAGACGTTAAAAAGGGAAGAAAAGTCCTATACAGAGACACTAACAATGTAAGTAGGTCTAAATATAATATAACATATAATAACTTGTATAGGATACTGTCTATGTACACATACATAAAGCATTAGGTAAAGTAAAAGATGTTTTACTAGAAGAGTATAGACATGCAGATAAACTTGCACTAGAATACCTTTATAAGGCAGACAAATAGCTGTAGTTTAAGAACTATAGAGGTAGCTAGAGCATTATAGCAGAAGACGCATAGAAAGAATTTGTAACGCAGGCCTATAATATTGCAATTAAAGGCAACATACTTAACATAATTGCCTTAACTAAAGAGAAATAGCAACTAGAACTAGACAAGTGCAATAGGTTAGTGCAATAGTATAAAGAAGAAATAGAGTATTATTAAGTAGTTGTAAATAGCAAGCAACGCAAATGTTATAAGAACTAGATATGCTTTTACTAGTATAACGCGTAAATACTATTAGGTTAGCCTTAATATAACGCAATAGTGCAGACTACTGTAGTAGACAGTGCAGCACTAGCAGACACAGCACCTAATCTTAACATAACTAACTAGCAAGATAATTACTACTCTGTAAGTAGTAGTAGCTATTACAGCCTTCTATACATAGAGCGCGTTATATACCTACTAACGCGTGCCTTATAGGACGTTAAGCCTAGTAGCTGCGTCTAGGCTAGCCTACTTTTAAAGGAGCGTAATTTATCTATACTATATTTAATTAAAAAGCCTATATAACTAGATAAGAGAGACTAGCTTAGTTAGCCTACGCTACAAGAGTATAAAGACACAGGCAGCTGGCTGCAGTATACAGTTCTACTAGTGCTACAGTACTTAACAGTCCTTAACTGTTAAATCTAGTAACACTAGCAACACTAGTAACACTAGTAACACTAGCAACACAGGCAACGCAGGCAATATAAGTAATTTGCTGTTAAGTTACTATTAGGTTGCTAGCGACCAGAAGTAAGTAGGGCGACTTTAGCAAATTGTCTAGTAGATAGTATTGCTGTTAGACAGCCGTGGGTTGCTGCAACTAGGCTAACTAGACAAATCTTAATTTTTCCTAACGTACTAGACAAACAAAAGAACTTATGTAATAAATATCTATAGTAAACAGAAGAGTATATACGCCTATAACAGAGTTGTTATCTTAATAAAGGATATAAGGATTACGTTTATTTAGTAAAGTGCTTTAGCTAGAATTACTACAACTTTAATATATATAAGTTATTAGCTATAAATACATTATATCTACTACTTAAAGAGTTAGTTATAAAGATATTAGAATTTATAGAAGACATACTAATAGATATACACTCTAGACAAAAGAAGGGCTAGAATAGTGCTGCAGTTCTAGTAGCAGAAGATAACAGCTATGCCTAGTTAAATAAAAGGCTTTGCTAGGTTAAGTATAATACTAGACTAAAACAGTTTAATAACAAGAGGGCTTTTACAAAAGTGTTGCAGTAGACTAGCGCAGAATAAAAAGCAGTAATTTGCTAATTTGTAGCAGTAGTGTCCTTTCTACTAGCGACTAAAGCACTATACGCGTTGCATTTTATCTAGGCTACGTGTAATCTGCTAGTACTCTTATAATATAAGAGTTATAACAAAAACACGTTAGGGTATATATTGTTAGCTATTAAACAAATAGATATTCTAAAAGAAGAGTTTTAACCTTTTAGACAAACGTAAGAAAAAGAAAAGGATTTTAACTACCCTAAATAGCACGCGCTAACCTATATTATTAACAATATCTATATATATAGGGCCCTTAATAGCATATACACTAGAATAAACAGCAAGGCCTACTATATTATAATAGTAAAACAATTCTACCTAATAACAAATAAGAGAGATTTTCTTGCGCAAATCTGCCTCTATAACTCTAGACAGCTTGCGCTTATAGTGTTTAAACACAAGACAGTTATAGACTAAAGTTAATAGTGCACTACTACTAACTAGCGTAAGCACACCTTTACTACAAGCGTATTAACAGCAATACTATTTAAACAACTTAAATAGTCTATACTAGGCATATTACTAAATTCTATTATACTGCCCCTTAGCAAGGTTACTATATATATTACGTCGCTAGACTTTACACATGCTGCTGCAGTATTTGTCTAATACTACTATTAGAAGGTAACTAGCTGCCTTATTACCCTATATAATAAAGACAGACAGGACCCTAACTCTTACTAGGTAAATAGGAGAAATATAAAAATATACTTCTCTATAAGATACTTAAGGCTATTAGGCAAACGCTACAACAACTCTAAATATTATAAAGAAGATATTATGCAATACGCGCTCAACTAGTATAGGACTAGAAAATAGCGCAAAGATTACGTGTAAGTGCAAGAGTTTAAATATAAAGACTATACGTAACTATCTTAGACTATTGCAAATAGTAGAGCTGCAGCTTAGGTACACCTAATACTTATATTTATTAATAACAAACACTAAGACAAGAACAGAAAGAAATATAAGTATATAGGTGCCTTCTGCAAGGTTATAGCGTTTAACAATAATAGTTAAATTAATAATATAACAGGAATGCTAAGCGTGTACTACTGCACATATAGTACAAAGACTAAGCAACGTATATTACAAGTATTTAAGGTATACAACATAATAACTATTATTTGCCCTATGCACTTAGTACTAAAGGATCTACTTACACTTAATAATAAGGTTCTTGTTTCTTATTATGTAAATAATTACATTAATTAGGACAAATATAATAGACTGTATTCTTTTACGTTTAATTAAGACTAGACACGTATAGTGCAGAATTATAAACAGAAGCAAGTATAGCAAGATAACTAGTATATAGCGTTAGATACAGTAAATAGAATTATATATCTAATAATAGCTCTACTGTTACTTTAGCCTACCTAATAGAACGCAAACCTACTAACATAACAAGCGCTATAACACAGGACTGTAGCGTAAGGCTACTAACGTAACCTTTTTACTACACACTATACACTACTACAAACGCGTAATAATAGTAACTCTTATCTACGTACGCAAGTATTATAAAGATATTATAATAGTTACCTAGAATTACTAGTTAGTGCAGACAGGAGGATAGCACTACTACAGTAACACTAGACACAATTGTTAAAAGACAGTATATATAATATAATGCAACTAATAGCAGAAGAATATAACTTAATATACTCTAATGTAGAATAAGAGATAAGAAGGTAGAAGATGCTAGGCTGTTCTTTACAGACAACTATAGCAAAAGAATACCTATAGTAAATTATAAAGGCAATTGCATTACAACAGAATAAACTACTATAGAACGCAGCTAACAGTTACTTTATCTAGATAATTATACACTTTGCTGTCTAATATAACTATAACACAGCCTAACAGATACGCTTGCAACAGAATAAAACTAAACTAAATAACAATTAAGAGCAAGCTTTGCTAGATAAAAACCTGTATAGAAAGATAATAGAAACAGTTAACAAAGAGTTAAGCATAACACAAATTACTCCTAACATAATAACTATATTAGTATTAAACGCGACTAGAAACAAGCATACTCTTATTAGGACAAACCAGCTATTGTATACACACTACAACCTACTAGCAATAGACAAGTATATTAACAACCTTAATTATAATTTGTTTGTACAGATATTAGAGCACAAATTAGGCTTTAAAAGTAAATGCAATAGTATATATTACTACACAAAGGAGAGAGATAGATAGGCGCAAATATAGATATCTATAAAGGTACGCTAGCATAGCGCATTACAAGAGACAGTTGCATTAAAGATACACTAGATATTATTTACAATTAAACTATAAACATAACTAGTATAGTAGCATACTAGATCTATACTAACAACTTACTAGGTAAATAGTTTTCTGCGTGCAAGGCTACTAGATTGCTTATATTGCGCGCATAACTATTTATACTAATAGTAGATAACTATTATGTACGCTAACATTTAGTAAAAGATAAAAGAATAAGAAGGCACCTAATTGCCTGTATTGCGCGCACTACTATTTGTGCTAACAGTAGACAACTATTATATACGCTAATATTTAGTTAAAGATAGAAGAGCACTTAATTGCCTATATTGCGCGCATAACTATTTATACTAATAGTAGATAACTATTATATACGCTAGCACGCAGTTAAGGATAAAAGAAGGGCTAATTACCTATATTACGCGTATAACTATTTATACTAATAGTAAACAACTATTGTATACGCTAGCACGCAGTTAAGGACAAGAAGCTATCTAATTAAATAGCTTAACTACTACGCTCTAGCAGAATTTAAGGCAATATTAGACTATATGTGTTACAAAAACCCTACTTATGCCTGCAAAGTAAAAACTCTGTTGCGCTACACATATTACTTACTTCTGCTACTCTTACTAATAGTTCTCTAACATTTAAAGAGCAAGCGCTTACTTTGTATACTTTATACTAAGTAGTAAATTTAAGTAATGTTAGCAGCACACTATGTCTCTATCTAAACAAGCGCTAAAATAAGTGCTAACAGACAATAGTGTAAAGGTTAGGCTTCTAAGAGATGTAACTCTAGAACTAACATACTAAAAACTAAGACACTGCAGAGACTAAAAACTGTCTAGACTCTAACGCTACTATTCTTAAGCCTTAACTTTAGGATTAAAACAGAAGTATAACTAACTACTATACTAGCCTAACTAAAAAGTTACCTAATAAGACAGCTTAGAGATTAAATACTATACACTCCTAGATCTACAGCCTTACTTGCTTATTAACAAGAGAAATCTAAACGCAGTAGTAGCATAAGCACAACAAGCTAACATAAACTAAAAACCTATAGGACTAATATACAAAAAATATTAGTAGTTAAAAGAAAACTACTATTAGACTTAACGCTGTTATATTGTAGGAAGATACTTTATTATATACAATTAAGTAGTTCTAACTATTACAAAGTTGCAACTCTTCTTATCTAGTGCAAACCTATTTAGGTTACTACTATAGAAGAAAGAAAAATACTAGGCAAAGGAAAGTATGTTACTAGAAAACAAGACTATACTAGAGAAGGTAAAAGTTATCCTAGTAACGCAACTACTTACTAACAACAGAAAGACGCTATACAGTATAGCAATAATACTATAGCTTAATGTACGCAGGTATATATACGCCTAAATGCTACTAGACGCTTAGATAAAAGTATAGAATACTCTACTGTTATTAGTTTAATTACACATTAGCTTAATACTATGCAAAGAAGCTGCTTGCTATATAGGTACTATTGCAGCCTACTAAGAACAGTAGCTAATAGTAGGCGCCTAGATGCTAGACATGTGCAGTAACTTGCAGACCTACGTAATAAGGCAAGGACAACTAGAAATTACTAGTACTTACACATTAAACTACCTAGACAGATAGGTTCTTAAGCCTAGCGAACTGCTTAAAGACTTTATTTACCTACTACAAGACCTAAAGAACGCAAGTATACCTCTAAAACAGCTATGCTAGCTAACTAAAGACAGCCTAAATCTGCTAGATTTCTAAACCCTAGTCTTATAGTAGTAATAGCATAGTTATTCTATAATAACAGGAAATAGAGTATTGCTGCAATAACTAGAAATTAAGAGAAGTTTAATAAACTAAGTGTAAATATAGTAGCACTAATAGGCTTAGTTATATTTAACGCAATAAGGGAATTTAATAACAATAGCACTAGGAAAACTATACTCTTCTATAGACACACTATAGAGAGTATGTTATAAGTTCTACATATAGTATTAGCTAACAGAAAGCAGACTACTTTAATGCTATTTGCAAAAAATAAAAGAACTTAGGAGGTATTTAACAGATTCTTATATAGAATAATATACAACAGGATATTACTATACACACAAACTAACAAGAGAACAACAGAGCTAACATTTTAGTGCTAAAGGATACTTATAACAATAATGTAGATAATATCCTAGCTAACTGTACAAAAGAGAAGTAAGATTACTATAATGCGCTTATAGACAATTACAACAACAAAGAGAAGAAGAAGGTAAACTGCTTAATAGAAAAGGATAAGAAAAAGAATGTTAGAGAAGAGGAGAAAGTCCTACACAAAGACACTAATAATATAAGTAGGTCTAAACGTAATATAATATATAATAACTTACATAGGATACTGTCTATATACGCGTGCGTAAAGTATTAGGTAAGGTAAAAGATATTTTGCTAAAAGAGTATAGACATGTAGATAAACTTGCACTAGAATACCTTTATAAGGCAGATAAATAGCTATAGTTTAAGAACTGTAAAGGTAGCTAGAGCATTATAGCAGAAGACGCATAGGAAGAATTTATAACGCAGGCCTACAATATTACAATTAAAGGCAACATACTTGATATAATTACCTTAACTAAAGAAGAATAGTAACTAGAACTAGATAAGTGTAATAAGTTAGTGTAATAGTATAAAAAAGAAATAGAGTATTATTAAGTAGTTATAAATAGCAAGCAATGCAAATGTTACAAGAACTAAATATACTTTTGCTAGTACAATGCGTAAATACTGTTAGGTTAGCCTTAATATAACGCAACAGTGTAGACTACTGTAGCAGATAGTATAGTACTAGCAGACATAGCACTTAATTCTAATATAACTAACTAGTAAGATAATTACTACTCTGTAAGTAGCAGCAGCTATTACAGCCTTCTATATATAGAGCGCGTTATGTACCTGCTAACGCGTGCCCTATAGAACGTTAAGCCTAGTAGCTGCGTCTAGGCTAGCTTACTTTTAAAGAAGTATAATTTGTCTATACTATATTTAATTAAAAAGCCTACATAACTAGACAAGAGAGACTAGCTTAGTTAGCCTACGCTACAAGAGTGTAAAGACATAGGCAGCTAGCTATAGTATACAGTTCTGCTAGTGCTATAGTACTTAATAGTCCTTAACTGTTAAATCTAGTAACACTAGCAACACTAGCAACACTAGCAATACAGGCAACACAAGCAACACAGGCAACTTAGGTAATATAGGCAACTTGCTATTAGGTTGCTGTTAGGTTGCTAGCGACCAGAAGTAAGTAGGGCGACTTTAGCAAATTATCTAGTAGACAGTATTGCTGTTAGGCAGCCGCAGGTCGCCGCAACTAGGCTAACTAGACAAATCTTAATTTTTTCTAACAAGGCTTATATATATGCTAAAGAATTGTTATTGTATAAGTCTATTGCTTTAGATACTAGATTGTTTTACTAATAAGAGGAAGGTTATTTGCAGTCTCTGCGTACAGTTTCCTAGTGCTGTGCCCTTTCTTCTATGCCAACATGTTAATTACTTAGACTTTAGATAGCAGAGACCTCTATAACTCTACAACCTAGATTATGCTATTTGCCTAGACTTATACAGCTTAATACGTGTTTCTCTTGTTTGCAGTAAGTTTACACAGAGCTCTGCGTTACTAGCTAACAGCTAAGGTTACGTGTACTATTAAACCTGTATTTTTTGGTAGGCTAGATTAAACTTGTGTAAATATAATACTAGTGTAGAATATCTGACCTATAGGAATAGCAGGACAAAGCTATAGCGGTTGCTAGCATTAGATTAGGTTGTAATGCCTACACAACAAGGTGTTAAGATACTTTTATCTGGTAATAGTTCTTAGACATGCAAATTTTGCATTTGAGATCAGATTTATTGATTTAAATAAAAAAAATACATATAGGACCTTTCTAAAGCTAACCTTACGTTACTGCAGGCTCTACGTAAAGCAGAAATAGCAGTCTTAGGTCCTGTAGTTTAGACATAACTTTAACTTATCTAAGTAATTTAAGTACAAGGCAACTTTATTCCTAAGATTCTAGTAGTTACAGAGAAGAACGGGTTTCGCTCTTATAGGACTGCGAAACGTTATAATACAATCTTAATTTATTTCTAAACCCTTACTGCTTGATCCAAGATCTTTAGTAGCAGGATCTATAATTATTATTAAACCCTCCAATTTGCTTCTTTGCTTGATTTTCAATCAACTCTCTAGCTCTTCTCTATCAGACTTATAATAACTAGAACAAAGCCCTGCTACAGGAAATACTTACTTATACTGTTAGGATTAGCCTAATACGCCTCTTTCCTAAGAAGCTAGAAATCTCTTAAAGATAGTATTTGTAAAAATGCTAGACGTCTAGAGTAGACAGATATAAGCTCTACATTACACAAAGGAACATAACAAGGATAGTGTAACTTTACAAGAGCACGTAATGCTAAGGCAGTATACAGTATACAATTTAATAAACAAAGAAACGTTTACTACCTACTAAAACCATCCTAGACTACTATTTAAAGATGCTATAAGTAAAAGTTTGCTTGATAAAGAGGTTGCTAACTAGTAACTATCTGTTGCTATACTACAACTGCTCTATTACCTTTCTAGCGACGTATTATTACACTTACTTATCCTGCAGTTGTAGGGTAGGTTTCTATAGTTGCAAGCTAGTTACGCTACTTGTGCCTAACCAAGGCATCTTAACGTCTACAACCCAGAGCATACTGCACCCTAAGGTTGTTTACTGCTTAAATATGCAATTCTACTCTTTGCCTATAGTAGGCTTACAGGTACCTCTTTATAAAGGGGTTATCCTTATGTAAATAGCTCTTCGCATCCTAGATTTATAGCAAGTTATTTAAAAGTTTAGAAAAGTGTATTAATCTAAGACTTTAGGCTATAGGTAGCCTTATATATTGTTGGTAGCAAATAGAAAGCTACTAAAAATCTAATATAACGCATGTTATGTCTACTTATAGAACGTCTTAATTTAAGGCCAAATAGTAGACCCTAACAGGTTTATCTACAGGCAGGATTATGTATCTATACACTATATACATATAACATCTTGCCTACTAAAAAACACTCTTATTTAATACTTGCTAAGAAAACTTCTTCTAGCTTAAAAGGTTAATATATCTTCTACTATGTATGTACTGTATATATTCCTAATAATCTTAGTAGGCATAACTTAAGCGTACATGTTATAGTTATCTTAATCTTCTGGATACAAAGAAAGGCACCTTGCAAGTTACTTAAGAACCAGGCCAAGACGTATACTTGCAGCTATCAGACTACACATACACAGTTAGTGCTCTAGGATTAACTTATTATAGCAGAAGCTGCTAGATTAGCTTTTCTGTAGATAAAGGTTAGACATAGAAGGTAGCCGCTTTATACTATAGAAATTGCCTCTACTAATAGCAGGATAGTCTTTAGACTTTCTACTTTAGAGTTCCTTCTAATATGCCAAGCAGCCTAGTAGTCTTCGCTTAGATCTAGTTAAACTGCAAGCACAAATCCTTTATAAATTGCGCCTCTATTCAAATTGGTCTAAGCTCTAGCAATAGCACTGTGTTTATCTACTTAAGTAGTACTGCTAGCTTAACCAGCTGCTATAGTGCACTCCTTGCTTAGACTAACAGCAGTTTAAGCAAAGAAGAGCTCTATAAGCTCGTTTATTGTAATAGAGTTCTAACTAACCAAGATAGTTAGAGCAATTCAGAGTTAACTAGAGGTCGCTAGGGACACATCTAGCACTAACACAGTAGCTAACATTACAGATATTACTACTACGTGCGCAAAGCCTACAGGCATCAGTCTCTTTAACATTACTACCGCAAGTTAGAAAGGCTTGCTTCTAATGCTTGTAATTAAAATTCTGCACCTTAAATAGAAACTAGCTACTACTCTACTAATGCGAACTGTCCTCCTACGCTAAGCTAAACAATCTAAGTAGTAATACCTTTAAGATTAGCTAGAGTAATACTTACAGTATTATAGAAGGAGATAATAAGTACGCTATTCAAAATATTAAATGTTAGGCTCAAGACTTCTAATCTGTAGACTTGGATAGAAGATGCATAGATCTACGTGTAGTTTAGGCTTAGATTGTAATTGTAATATAAGAAAACGCGTAAGGAAAATCTTCTACAAAAATATTTCTACGTTAAGGCTAACTTTGCAAAGAGATTAGATCTGCGCTAAAATACAGAAAATAGTATAAGACCTTTCGCACAGATTAGTGCGCTATATCGCAAGAGACAACTATGTAAGTTTCAATTAGTTATAGTATCTAGCGTTTAGTAGGTTCTATAACTAGGAGCCTATGTTTACAAAGGTATTAAAGCTAAAGCTAATTACGCCCGTAACAAAGATAAACGAAAGTTCTGCAAATAGGGTTTAGGAAAAGGATTGTAAACAACATGTTTTGCCTGATTTGCAAATAATGTTACTCTATGCGTGCCAAAAAACTTAGTGTACCAGAAACGACTAATAAGATTATAAGGATCGCAGACATATTACTACAACGTTCTTGTTAAGATTAGCTACTACTAAGATTAATTATGTTTGATATTAGCAATAGGCCTATTATACGAGTTTAATCTATATAGCTGCTGGTAAATGTTAAAATTTAATTGATTTTCCGCTACACTAGGTTTTCCGGCACAAATAGAGGGACGTTAGTCCCCCTTTATCTAACGCTATCTTCTGGAAATAACTTAAATTGTACTATACCTTAAAGCAGAAGCGCGCTATCTTCGTGCCAATAATTAAGTACTACTTCTACTGTTACCTCTATAGATAAGGAGTTGCACAAGAATATCTAATCTTCTGTAGATCTTCTCTTGCAGAACAATCTCTTTAACTAAAATGATTTTCTTTTCAAAACATGTTAGCAAAGTTTAGAGCTAGTGTTCTCTCTAGCTTACCTGCTAGTTAGAGGTGTGTAATTAAGCAACTCTTAGATACTTGTAATCTCTCTTGTAAAGCTTGTGCCTACTATGCATACTGCCTCTAGCCTTACTAATTTCCTTAAGTTCTGCTGCGCATTCTCTAATATCACTACTTTCCTCTTTATATAGTAATAACTATGCAAAGTAAGGACAGACGCCCTCTAGATAATTGTAAGTAGATGATTTGAAATAGATGCTAAGAATCTCGCCCTTAGAATAGATATTGTCTGCCTTGTAACATAGATAAAAATAGAGAAAACATCCTAGAGGCGCCAATTCTGCTTAGTCTATGTAATGCAATTAGGAAGCATTATACAGCTAACATGCTCGTTTACCTTATTAAGTAGTATCTACCCTACTTCTCTTTATGTAATTACACTAGCACTATCTGTATTATTTACTCTCTACTTAGCTAATGATTCTAGTCTGTTAATTAAAGAAGCTGCCTTATAATATATAAGGATTGGTATTATGCCTAAGTAGATGTTAACTTTATCTTATCCTTTGTCTTTTGTTAATGCAGCATTCTTGCTACATATTGCATATACATATTTTCTATCTGCAGAAAAATCTTGCCTATAATCTACTATAATTTCTGTACTATCCTATATATCTTGTTGTGCCTAAAGTACTATTCTTGCGCTGCCCTACGTAATCTTTACAACTAATTCTGCATATAGATTATAAGTATAGTTTACTAGCCTAACCTAATTACTCTTTTTCTTGTAGTAGAGTTAGTAAGTTATGCCTACGTCTAACCTCTTAAAGTTAACAGATCTGTACTAATTGGGCTACCCTAGCAGTTTTACCTTACCTACTAACTCTTAAATGTACTTGCCTTTACTAAAAGCTAAGTTACTACTTAAAGCTTCTTAAGCTTAGACTCTACGCTCTTTTAGACTGTAATTAACAATGCAATAACAGTCCTAGGGCAACTTAGAAAGGCAGGTGCACACTTCTAAGCTACAGATCTTGCAAGCAGCAAGCAGGGCCTATATAGAGTCTATAGGCTACTTCTATAGCTAGGATAGTAGCTTTAGCCAATTATTATTTAGCGTATATAAATTAACCGTTAGATAAGAGATAGGTTGTAGAAGGGCAACTATTCTATTATCTAGAAGGCTATTAAAAGAGTTAAGGTGCTCCTTCTTAAAAGCAAATTCAACATCCTTTGTAAATATATTTAGAATTAACTGTCTAATCGCGCATTAACGCTCTATCTCTGCTGTCTTTCTAGCTGCTAGTTTGTAGAATATGTTAATTTCAGCATTAGTTACGTTAGAAAGCTAAGATTCTGGGATTTCTATAAATAGTAGCAGACATAGAAGCCCGCGATTAAACCCTTTGCAGATACAAAACAACTTCCTAGCTTTCTTTACCTAGTTCTTTAATTAGTCTTAGTCTTCTTTAGTAACAGTGTTAAGCTTCTGCTCCTTAAGTACCCTATTATATACTGCACCTTTAAGACAGATCGCGCCTTCCTAACTTAAGTCTAGGGCAGAAGCTAGATTAAATTGCGCTACTCTAGACATAAGAGTAGAAAGCTAGCTGTAATCTTAAGTAAGACAAACTCTCTTATCTAACGCAGTAAGTCTTGTAACCTTATCTCCTAAATCTAGAGTAAGCTTAATTTAGGTTAACTCTAGCCTCTACATTTTAACTAGTTTTGCGCAGTTTAAGAGACTTGTTGTACTAAGTATAGTACTAAGTATAGTTTGTAGCAAGCTGATTTAGACTAGTATAAGTGCTAAAACCAGAGTTGTTACGCAAAATTGTCTTAAATAGCGTTAGCTTGGTAACCTCTTCTTTAGCCAAAGGATTGTTTAGATATTAGGTCTAAGTTTCTTGTTCGCAGATTCCGCACCAACAAGCGTTTATTTCTTTCTTAGATTAGGTATTTTATACTTAGTCGCTTAGTCTAAGGTAGGTATAAAGCTTTAACAGGTAAGCACGTTCTTACTACATCCTCTTACTCTGCTCTTACACTAAACGTAAGAGTCTGGTTTGTTAGAAGCGTCTAGGAACTTGTAGTTAATAGCTATGGTAAAGTTCTTGCTAGTATTCCAAACCTTATAGTAAACGCGTCCTAGCAGGGTAACTTTAACATCTCCTAGCTTCTAGCATATAATCTTATAGCAGATGCCCCTTTTCTTAAGCTATTTAGGTTCTATAATAATATTGTAATGTCGCAAGAATTGCAAATATAATTTTAAGGCTAAATACTCTGTTCTTATGCAGGACTTAAGCTTATTAGCACTGCTACAAGGAACAACAATCTAGTGTTTTTTAGCACCTACTAATAGCAGGTTTACTAATCTAGTATTGCTATCCTCTCTATACAGTAGTGCTAGTGTATTTAAATCTCTACTAATATACTAGTATAGACAATTAACGCCAGAAATCTTAGGCTAGCAGTTGCTTTGTAATCTAGCGTCTAGCAGATAGTTAATTACATAATTAGACAAGGGTTTGCAGATTAGGTATTAAACGCAGTTAGGAGGTCCTGCTATCTACTTTTCAAAATCTTTCTTTAGCTAAAGGGATACACGTGTTTTGCTAAACCCTCTAAACTTAAGGAGGCTAAGCAAGATGTTTTGAGCTACTCGCGCGTGTAGACAGCTAGTATCTCCCTAAGCGAGCTAGAAACCTTAAGTCTTGTAACAAGCAGGTGCTTTGGCAGTACGTAGGAGCTTAGTAAGTTCTAATGTATTCTAAGTCTCCTACACCTCTAATATTAGATAGCCTTGCTTATTAATATTCTAAGAAATTAATTTGTGTAGAGCTTTCTAGATAGTGCTAACCAAATTGTTACTAAGCTGTAAAGGCCTATATGGAAAACGTAGATTTAATGCTATATTGTTATGTTCTAACAAATACCAAAGCCTGCTTAAGGTTTCTTACCTGTGTAGCTCTTTATATAGCTCTTTATATAGCTCTTTTATATAGCTCTTTAGTTATCTCTACGCGTGCCTCTTGTTTTTCTTGTGCCTCTTGTTCCTCTTGTGCCTCTTGTTTCTCTTGTGCCTCTTGTTTCTCTTGTGCCTCTTGTTTCTCTTGTGCCTCTTGTTCCTCTTATGCCTCTTACTCCTGTGTCTTCTTAGACGTCTCCTGCTATCCTAATTATGTAATTTCAGCTTACGCTTTCTTAGCAATTGCTCTAAAAGCTTCTATAAATTGTCTATTCTTGCTTAATTTATTTAAAGCTAACTTTGGCCTTAGCCTGCCTAGAGCATATTGCTAGCGTATTCTTGCGGATGTAACTTTCTTAAGCTACTTAACAAGTTCTTTTGCAGACCTTAGTAACGAATCAAAAGAATAGCTCTCTAAAGGATAGCAGAGTGTTATTGCGAGACAGGATACGTTTACGTAGGCTTATACGTAATTTGTACAATTAACGCGTTGTTAACGCTTAGGCTGCAAGAGATAAAAATCCCCTTGTGCTCTGTGCTTACTCTTGGCGCTAGCGTGCTTACGTGCCAGATCAAAAGGTTCTCTGTTATTTTCTTGATTCTAGCACGTAACAGCAAACTGCTGCTTAGTATCTGGCAGCAGTTGCAAGCCGCGTATGATTTTAACATTATATTTATTTAATATAATCCTCTGTTAAAGGTCGCATGTACAAAACAATTCAGAAGTAGTATTGTAATATAAGCAGGTTTACACTACTATTTTGTAGGGCAGAAGCTATAACAGGTAGCTTATAGCGCAGCACTAACTAGTACAATTAGCATAACTTGTAACGTACCTATATATAAAGTGTATATCTTGTGTAGATTGCATAGCGCTCCTATATTCTAATTTTAATCCTTAGCTGCAAGTAATTGACTACGTTTGCAACCCTACTGTTAGTAGCATTCCAACGTGATTCCTTGATATCTTATTAGCAAAAAGTCTATTTAATTAAGCCTGTGTGGTTATAGAGCTGCTAGACAGAGATTTTGCTGCGAAAAGATTAGAGTGTTATTAAGGAATTGCCTAGGTACTACTGCACGCTTTAAGGTTTAAACACAGGACTATACTAGACAAACATTGTAAGCTCTCTTTTAAGAATGTTATACACTTGCAGACAATCTATAAGCAAGTAGGCTGCTTATAACTCTAGGAGGAGAATGCTATAAATACTGTTATTAGGGACAGTAACCTTGTTGCAGCCCTGTCCTTGCACAGCATGTTATTAGATAATATATGCAGCCTCTAATAGCTACAGGATATACCTACTCTATATCTTAAGAACATTTAGTGTCTTTCTGGCTTGCACCGCATTAAGGCAGCACAACGTTTTCTAAACAAGAATAATAAATAGTAGATTGTAAGACTCTTCTCCTATAGTTAGTCAGAAGTAAATATCTCTATACTTTTGTTAACGTAAGAGCAGATACCTCTAAGCTAGTATTAGTCCGTATTATTAAGTTATACTTTAACAAACAAAGGCCTTTAGATAGTAAGATCTTTCGCAAAATTAGGCTGTATTACTAAGAAAACAATTAAGAAGCCTAGAAGAGATAGTAGTCTTGTCTGGAGAAGTCTAAGCCTAAGGATTTATAGTAACTTTTGAGACAACCTTTGCTTGTTACTAGCTTTAATGCTTTAATTAACATGCTAGGGCTTTAGTCTAAACTGCAACTTAGAGCGCTTTATAGGCTCTTGGTATTAAAGTGCAACAAGGTAGGTCTACATCTAAACATAACCAGGAACTTCCTAATAAGTAAAGGAAATAATGCTTTACTTAAATTATATCGCAATAGCATAGAAGAAGATTCTACGCTGCAGTAATACAGTGTTGCCTTTCTTGGCTGTTAACAACGTTACTGTACAAAACCTAAAGCTTCTAGCTCCTAAGCACTTGGGTATTAACAAGGACTTGATTATAGGTCTTATAAAACAAGGAGAGATATTTTCCTCGCAGAATCATTACAGTGTACAGAAAACCTTGCTAGAAAACATATGTGATTTTCCTAGTGTAATTCTGTTACTTTAGACCTTTTTTAAGATACTAAAGTATTTGGAACCTCTTTACGAAGCGCTTAGACAGTTGCTAGGTAAACAGATAGGACGTACAATACGTTTAAGCCTTACAGGACTCTTCTTTGCTCCTAACAAGAACATAGTGCAGCTAAATAAAACTAAAGACGTTAAGATTAAAGTAGAGCTTAGCTAGTAAGACGCAATAATAGTTGCATACACTAAGCTATAGGTATTCTGCAGCTGTTACTTTAATAGCTTAACTGCATCTATACTAAGAAAGGAAATAGGTAGATTAAAACCCCGCGTTAAAGGACCTAATCTAGTGGTTTGGCAGCACCTAGCAAAGTTTACTGTTTCTTAGGGTTTCCAAATAAGACACGCACAAGCTCTTCTAGCAAAGGAGGAACAGTATTATTCCTAGCTTACTCTAGATTATCTTTAAAAAGCGAATCTAATGTGTCCTTACTTCTCTAGTAACTACATCCAGAGGGTCTTAACTGCAGTTTAGCTAGAGAAGAGACTTAATACACACGAATCAATTCTACTACTTCTGCCTCTAAGCCTTAATTGGTAGAGTAGTTGCCCTCTTGAGCGCGACTTTATTAAAGAGAAGAAGATAATATTCTTTTTGCAGCTCTACAGCAGTCTACTATGCAAGGACTTAAATCTAAAATTACTACGTCGCAATCTTTTCTTGTACATCTTTATCTCTATAGAACTTTAGGTACGTAGTTCTTGTGTAGTATTATTCTTGTGTAGTATAATTTCTTACTAACGTAACACTAGACAGATAACTTTAGATTACTAACAACTACTACTATCTTACTCCAAGACACTGTAGATGTTAACGTCACGCCTAAACTACTAAACCCAGATGCCTAGTATACTAACCTGCAATCGCGTTACGTAACGCTTTAGCAGAAGTATAAGAATTCCTTAATGCAGCACAAGACACTTATAAGAAAATATAACACGCAACATAAAAAAATTAATTATCTAGAGAATAAGAATGCAGAGATAAAGAGCCTTTTGGAGAAATATAAGGCAGAACAATAGCAACTAAACAACGCATACTACTGTGTTAAATAAGAATATAAAGTCTGCTAGAAAGTTAAAGAACAGCTTCAAGAATTAGCCTAACAATAGAAAGCACAGTCAAAGGAAATTATAGAGCTTTATTCTACTTGTATAAAGCTCTAACAAGAATTAAGAAAGGCTGGAAAGAATTAATCCCTAGAAGAAATACTTCCAAAAATCAAAGAAGCACAAGCGCCTCTTGTAGTAGAGGCTACGACTATCTCAGAAATAGAACACAGCGATAACAAGCTAATTCTAGATAATCTGGTATTATACACTTAGACAGCAGGATCTAATAAACGAAATTATTATAAGATCTTTCTTGTTTATACCGCGACTAAAGATTGCGAATTCTAAGGAAATGTTTTCTACATAAGCTGAAGTATTAGAAAGGCGTTACCTTAGATAAATAATTCTCTGCGCCTAGCTAAAACAGCGTTTGGCAGTAACCAGCTTTATGCAATTACTGTCCTAGGAATAAACCTTATTAACACGGAGCCTACCTATATATTTAAGTGTCTTAAGTTAAATCAGACTGTATTTATTAGACGCAAGTCTGTATTAGTAATAGTTGCGCCTGCTTTAAAGGCAGGAGCACCTCCTTTATAACCAAATGATTTAGTTAAAAATATTTAGCAGGTTACTACCTAAACTCCAAATAAAGAGCTAGCTAGGAAAGGTAAACAAAAGCTAGGCAAGACTATAAAATGGATTTCAGGTAAGCAGCCTTGTGTAGCTAAGATTAAAGCACTATCTACTCCAATTACAAGAGCTAGGAACAAAGTACCTCTAGAGAATGCAAAAAAAACTTAAGCAAGATGCTGTTACTGCTACAACCTTAACAGCTATAGTGCAGTAAACACGCGATCTTAATATTCCAAGCAAGGATTTTGTATTTAGGCTCTAAATTTTATAATTTATTTAGTCTTAAGATTACAAGCAAAAATATCGTTATTAGTTGTAATATAAAGCCTTATCATTATATAAGAAGGTTTGTCTTAAGTATTTTACTTAGACTATACAGGATAAAGGCTGGATGTAGTTAGGCATGTAGAATTAATAGGAAACTACAAACTATGCAAGATGTTTTCGTGTAGGGCTTATCTACTAGTGTCCTATTACCTGCATACTGCACAGTCTTTATCTCCGCACAGCACTCTTTATACCAGATTTTGCCTAATTATTGCATTCTGTACAGTCTTTACTAATAGAAAGAGTAGCCTTATCTACGATGCTAGCCTATATATACTGCTCCTACCTTATAGTAGAAGCTTAATTTGTTCTACTTATTCCCTTACGCAATACTTATAACTCCTACTTAATCTTTTAAGAAAATTTGCATATTATAGAAGAGAAATATATTAAGATAGTAAGCTATATTATACTCTAGTTAAATTTTGATTTCTTACTTAACTATAGGTTTTGTAGGCTATTCAAGAGCATCTTACTACTACAGAATAGATTCTGTATAATCACGAACATCTTTGCTTAATATTCTTAGTCCTTATTTTTATAAGATACAAAAATCTATACTCTACTACATCTCTGCATACAACGCAGCAAAGCTTAAGCAATTAGGCGCTCTATTGTTACGCAAACATAAGAGAGTCTTATATCTAAGTCCTATTTGTAACTTACTGTAGGATACAGATAATGTTTAACAGTTGCTAGAAAGCAGCATAAGAATAAGGGTAATTGGCGCAGATGTACCTGCTCTAAAGGATAGACTACGCAATACGCAAAGCTACGTCCGTAAAAAACAGTACTATTGTAAGCTCTAGATCTATCTTGTAGGTACATTTCCAATTAAGGGAATTTCTATAGATGCTTTAAAGTTAATGCTAGAGTATAGTATTACTAGGATTTGCTGCCGCAATTGGAACACAATCAATCGACTACAATTAGAAAGACTTTAACAACAGTTACTTTACGACCTAGAACTAGGAAAGGAGTTTTTAATGTCTTTTGAAATCTCTACTACTCTTGATTTAAGGCAAAACAACAAGGGCTCTTGGTAGAAAGTGCACGATACTCTAGATTGTACTGTTAGTCTTAGAGTCTACGTGCCTTCCTTTTATAATCAGATGTGGAACAAGGTTAGATTAAGTCTTTCTGATTTTTTCCGCATGTTAGGTTGTAGCGCAGGCAGTTAACCTGTTACAATTCAGAGAGCTACTAGATTTTGTACTAGCAAGACCTTGGTAAAGAGAATAGAATTAACAAAATTAGGCAGCACTATCTCAGCCGGGTTATTGAAGTAGCCTCTAGTAATAAGGATTAGTGTTTTTGTTATTAGCTATATATAATCTTTCGTTGTTAAAGAGGTAGCATTGCCTGCCTTGCAGATGTCTGCAGACAATGTCCTTAACGCCTTAACCTTAATCTTCTTTAAACAACAGCTCTAACTATTACAGTACAACTGTTAGGTCTATTTTGCTATTGCATTTTCTGGTATATTAGGTAATTTCTGCGCTAATTTAATAGAGATTTGTAAATTACATTATATAGCAAATACGTTGCCTACTTTTACATTAAGCACTATTAGCAAACCTCTTTCTCTTGATACCCTAAAGTAATGCTAATATAGCTAGAGTGCTTGATATTATAGCATTACGCAAATTGGCTAACAGAGCGTGTCTATCTGTACTGCCAACGCTACAGAAATTAGGTCTATTTAACTTTCTCTAGATCTAGTACTGTGCAAGCCTTACTATTGCATGCTCTAGTCCTCTGTACTAAGCTCTATATCTCTGCAGCATACTTTAAGTTTTATTCTGTGTATTACTACCTTCTGAAGTAGCGTAAGGCGTTTGGAGCTTAGCAAGGTCTGCATGCTTAGAGCTTACAAAATTCTCTACCTAAGCTTTAACTTAATTAGTATCAGGACCTCTACTTTAACTTAGATACAAGAGCGCTTTAGCAATAGCAATATCCGCTTAGTAGAGCTTACAAGTACTTAATGCGAGTAAGTAGCAAGACGCTCTGCTTATAGTTTCTAGTGCAGCTCTAATAGCAAAGAGGTTATCTGCTATACTAATTAACTAATAACAGGATATAGTAGCTTAGCTAAGAAGAATTTGATAGAGATAAAGGTAGCAAAAATCGGTGTGTTAGAAAATTAGACAAATTCTAACTTTTACAAAGTCAATAGTGCTATAAATACAACTCGCGTGGTTAACCTACTAGCAGCTTTAAATATCATTTTATTTGGTAGTGCTAGACTTAAAAGAGTCTTATTAGTCCTTCTTAGAACACCTAGTGTTAGATAGACTTATATGCTAGCTACATTGCGCTATCTAGGTTAAGGTACTTTGTTAACAAATCTTTTCAAGTAAGTATAAAAAGGCTTATGTTTGCTTGCATTAATTTAAGTACTAAATAATTATTTGTATTTGCTAAGGGCATCTACCAAATACGCCTTAGCACCTCTAATACTTGAAACTAACTTCTGCCTTAAGGGAAGACAAGCTAACATTACTATACTATTAATAGAAAGTGTCTTGTAGAAGCAAAAGTTACCTAGAGGGGGGGTTAGGTTAAGGGGGTTTACAGCCTAGTAGGCAGGACTTTGTACTCTAATAGGTTAGAGTGTCTCCCAAGAGATATATCTCTGCATCTATAATTAGCAGCTTTTTAGCATCCTATACAGGATCTGGAAAGCAGGCGTTTAAAAGAGCTAATATAGTATTTTACATATATACTAGGGCTTTATACGCAACATCCTGTACAGTTTCCTTAATAGCTAGATTAGAGCTGTTATTGCTACAATCTTACAGGCTAATATGTTACTTTGTTATAGTGTCTATGCCTCTACTAACTTGTTATTGCTTTACTAGTCTGCACTATGTTAGTACCAAAGAATAATTATTAGTATAACAAATCGAAGCAGCAAGTTTCAGATTGCGCGCATATAGGGGGAAGGAAAGATAAAAGAAACACTATATGGAAATTCAAGTTCTACATTATGCAAGGATTTTAGCAACCAGAAACAACATATTACTATTGGAATTTGCTGCAAGACAGTTTACCTGGTTATATATTAGCAAAGTAACATCTTCCTCCTTCTAACTAGTTAGAGCTAAAAAGAATAAGTCTAGAAGAAGGTACTATTTAGCTCCTTGCTAGCATTTATTTACTATACGTCGTCTAAGCTCTAAAGCCTAAATAAGATAGTATCTAGAGATTAAAGAATAATAATTAAATAGAAGAAGTTAAACCTAGTGTATGATGTGTACTATTAACAACTAATCTTCGGGTATTAATATTATCCAGTCTGTATACTAAGTTAGTCCTATTATTCCTAAGAGGTTTACTAGAGTATAACAATAAGAACAAGAGGTTATTAGGCCTTGTATTTGTTTCAAGGCGTTAAGACATCTAAAGCAAATTGTGTAACCTATTAATAGGGGTTAATAGGTAATCTAACATCTATGTATAGATAATAACGTACTACACTTAAGGAAAACAATGTCTTTAGTACAATTACAAACAGGACATAAAGAAGAGTACACCTGGTAAGCTATTTGCAATAGGTTTAGATTGTAATAAGCGTATGTCTGCGCTCTAGTCTAGTAGTAAGATTCGCACAAGAGCTATATTGTAAATGTCCGTTAGCTAGTAATATAACTAAATAGCTTAACTAAATAGCTTAACTTATAGCTTTGCATTTCGCTAGTATATACAGGCGTATTAAGCCTAGGTTACTAAGATCAATCTAGATGCTACAACTATTACAGTACCTAGCTTATAGCTTAAGAACTATCTCTAAGATTGCTTTGCGGACATATTCGTTGGTTTGTTACACTTTTCAATCTTTCTTTAAAACTGCGATCTCTTAAGCGCGTGCTTAAAGCTTAGCTTTATATAACTTATACTAGACTTCTAAGAGCTTTGTTATGCGTTCTAGTTTCAGATTAATCTGCTTGTAACTGTCTTTAAGGGTGATGTTCCTTCTCTTAAGAACCCCTACAGTAGTTGCGTACTCTCTTAGCTGTAAGCGAAAACTTGCTTTAGGCTTGTTTATCCCTGTTAGCAAGGCAGATAATTTGTTCTTAACGCCTGCGGCAGGGGGCTTATCTAATGTTCTTGGAAAGAATGGTTTGATTTCTAAATATCAAGATTAGTTAGATAGCTTGGGCCCTTTTGTTAGGTTTATAATATAGCAGCGCCAAGTTGTTAAGGTGCCTTAAGGTAGACTATGCGATCTGTTTGGAGGTATGCTGTAAAGACAGAGTGTTTGTTTCCTTAGTATTAAGGTTAGTAAGATAGCTTAGGCGATTTAATTAAGATTGGCGATATAGCAGCGCCAAATTGTTAAGGTTTCTTAATAAGGACTGCAAGATAAGTTTGGGAGCGTGCTGCGAGCTTAAGGGAATTACTTTAATCTACAGAAAGAGAACCTATTTGTACCTTGCAAGTACATTGTTATTGGAAGATTACATAAATAGGTAGTATTAGTTAAATATTAACGTTAGGTAAGTAATTTAGTCTACTTGATAATTAATAGTAAGCACGCAGAATCGAACCTATAAGACGAAAATTAACTTATTCAGAAAAGACATTGTCTATAATTGCCTATAGAATAGGCAGGAGAGTAAATTTAGTAGGCTTCTTAGATTACGTTTAGGTAATTATGCGCGCATAACTGCGGCCTATTCTTATGGCACAACTTGCATATTAGCTATTATATGTAATATTATTAGCTATAAACTAGCAAATGGAACCTATAGCTCTAATCAATTATAGTAAGCCTAAAGTCTCTAACATCTTTTTGGCACTCTTTTTGCTAACTACTGCTCTCGTCTTAGTTCAAAACGTTATAGACGTTAACATCCTGCCTAGACTACCAAATGCAGACACCTAGCTTACTAACCTACAATTAATTACGTTACGCAAGGCTCTAGTAGGAGTACAATAATATCTCTATTTAGTATAAGACACTAGTAAGAAGATTTAACACGCAACACAAGAAGATTAATTATCTAGAGAATAAAAATATAGAGATAAGAAGCTATTTAGAAATTTACGCAGCAGAGCAATAACAACTAAATAATGCATACTCTTGTATTAAGTAAGAACACAAAGCCTGCCACAAAGTTAAAGAACAGCTTTAAGATTTAGCCTGTTAATAGAAAGTGCAGTTAGATAAGAATACAGAGAAATAAGACCTTTAGGTAAAGTTAGCAAGCTTCGCTAGAATCTTTAGCAGGTCTGCAGGTAGAGCTACCTACTAGCTGTTTTTAGCTACCTTCTACTAGAGTATTACGTGCAAGCTGTAAGTTACTCTAATTTGCAAGAGAAGCATTACTACACAACTCTCGCTATATTGTACACGTCTATAAAGTGCCCCCTGTCTCTTAATCCAGAGCCTAAGCCTGTTTCAGCAGCTTTGCTAGCTAAACGCCCTAGGCTCCTTCCTCTTACGCGCGACGCTCTCTCTAAGATCTAAGTAACGCAGGTTAAGAGCGCTGCGTCTGTCTCTAGCTAGGTTAGCGCATATACTTATAACAAGAAAATAGATCTAAACTAGCAGCACCTATGTCTACATACCCTAACATTATAACAAGCAAAGGTACAATTGCAAACACCTAGCCCTATTAAGAAGGCGCTGCATTCTGCAACTTCTGAATATTGTAACAGAACTATAAAGCTAGCTCTAGTCTTTGTTAAGCGTAACCCTAAATTGCCTACACACATTACTACAAGTGTTAAACAAGTCTTAGGAAAACGTATAACAATGTATGCAAGCGGGCAAAAGAATAAACAGGACATAGTACAAGACGTACACGTAGCTACTATTGCTAAGACGTATAGAGACTAGTGTTAGTCGCTTGCTAGTAACTGCTCTAGCGAGAGTAAATAGCAAAGCTGTATCTCCTTGTTTCTAATAAACCTACTAAGCAAGCGCTTGTTACCTGTTTTAAAGATAAGCGCTTCTAATAAGCGTAAGTCTACTTTTAAAACCTTTATAACAAGGCCTAACATAGTAAAGCTTGGAATAGACACCTAAAGCCTGCTATTCTGCAGTTGCCTACTCTAGGTGTTAGGTTGTTCTTTCTTATCCCAATCCTGTTACCTTTATCTGCAGATCTTAACACGTTTTCTTTACTAACTGCAACGTACTCCTAAGACAACCTGTCTACTAGTAGCGCTATTTCTGCAACAACAAGCAATTACTCTACAGACAATGTCTTATATCTCTTAACGCCTAAACCTAATATTACTGTAGGCCTCGCATTAGATTGCATTAAAAAGGCCCTTAACCTCTCGCAGGACGTTCTCTTGCATCTGCAGACTAACTTAAGTAACCTGCAACCTTTTGTTAGCGATCCGCACTAAGTCCTGCTTAGCCTTTAGTTTCCCTTCCTTATTATTAAAGCTAAGGATTTAAATACAGGCAGCAATCTTATACACGCGCAGAACCAAGCTGCAGTAGCAGCAGTATTAGCCCTTAACATTTTAAGCAACCTAGATGCGCTTAGCCCTAACGTAAATGTTAATGCTAAGCTTACTATGCTTAATATTGTCTTCTCTCTTGCAACTAAAGGACCTACTCACAAACTGTAGGTATATTACCAGACTAGAAACAAGTATTACATGTCCTGTCTTAGATCTTAGCGCACTACATTACGAGATTATTTAAAGGATCTAGTTAAATATATAGGACAAGTTATAAAATAGAAGGTAGGTAATTTTAAAGAGCGCGTTATTATATAAGTAAGCGCGTTATAGAGGGATATATATAGATTTTAGGAGCCTGCGTTACTGTAATTAAATCTTTTATAGGACACGTCTCCTACCCTGTCTCTATTAATGCACAAGAGTTCTTGCCTGTGCCCTTCTAATCTTTACTATAGCTTTGCCCGCAGAGGAAATTATCTCTTAAGAGGATTACGTTCTCCTCTATATCTATTACTATTTAAGGCTAGCTACTACTGCATTACTTTATCGCACTGTACTTGCAGTTAATAAGCACCTTAAGAGGCTAACAAGAAGTCCTTCTTAGTTCTACTATGTTAATAATATGGTTAAACAACTCCAGAATCTACAAAATAAGAATAATTGTCTACTACAACCTTAGCACCCCTCTCGTACTTCTGTAGCTTGCTATAGTACAGCCTACTTCTGGATTCAGCAGGATATAGTAGAGTTTAATAAACAGGAAGCCTAGATTTCCACAGCAGTCAAAGAATTACAAGAAGAGGTCTTTCTAGATCTAGAAGAATAAAATGGTTCTAAAGAGCAATAGGCAGATGCTATAAATAGCAAATTATGTACCCTACTCCCTAGTGTGCGTATTAAAAAGGATCTGACGATTTAAAGACCTCTGTTCTACAGCGCTTGGTTTTGAGTAGGTAGGCATTATATAACTTTCTGCCTTTTCGTAGTTTAATAATGCTGTAGTATTGCGGAACAAGCTAACTCTAGAGATAGGCTAATCTTGCATATATCTCCCCCTCTGTTGCGAACAGTTAAGAATTGATATTAGGGCTTTAGATCTTAAGGATAAATCTTTAAGACATAGTCTATTGCTATAGAGGTAGCTGTGCAATGCATGTTAAATAAATGTAAAAATAATAAGAATAAAACAAAGAACATATAAAGTAGCTATAAGCTATCTCCTCTCTATCTTTCCTCTTGTCTTATGTTAAAAGAAAACCTCTAAACTCTAACTAAACACTGTTAATGCGTGCATTACAGTTTCTATTATCTTCTATACCAATATATTTGTAGGGAATGTCTGAGACGCGCGCATGTGTATTTGCTTATACATACTATGTTTTGGCGTGCTCTAGTAGCTTTGCTGCTATAATTAGATTGCTATTTTCTAACTCTATAGTACGCATCACTACTGTTGCTTACCACAGATTGTTAGACATACAATTTCTTAGCCGCAGAGCCCCGCGTCAAAGGAGTAAGAGAAGAGAAGTATATATCTTGTAATATTAAGTGCTAAGTAAATAATTGTAGTATCCTCTACGTTTCTAGAATTTCTTCTAGCTATTAGGTATCTTAACTGCGGTTTTATAAACTGCTGTGTATCCTAATGCAGTCTGTAGCAATAATAGCCTGCCCTCTATACCAAACAGAATAGCTTCTCTACCAGCTACTAATAAATCCTTCTAACCAAGGTATCTTAAAATCCTAACAGAAATTCGGCTATTAAGAGTGTTCGTAAGTAAGGAAAGGCTAGTAGCCTAGGCTGCAATCTAACAAAAGACTTAACTTATTCTATCCTTGTTATCTTAACTAATACTATTAGCTTAAGCAAATTTGGTAAGCGTGTTAATTAATCTGTAGCTTATATCCTCTACCCCAGCTAAAGATACATTAGGCGTTCTCTATTTATGCTGTCTTGTCTGCAACAACCCTAAACGCTAAGCTACCTATCCTACTTTAAAGTTCTTCTAGAGCTAATAGGCCTCTGTAAAAGGGTGGCAAAGCGCAGGGATAGAGTAGCTCTATACGTGTAAATCTAATCTTGCTTTCCTTACTAGACGTAAAGGAAGGGCCTGTGCCTTAATACTATAATCTTAAACACAAGGCTAGTGTCTACTATAGGCGTTACATCAGATGTGCTTAGGATAGTAACTTATAGTACTAACAATAACTTACGCTGCTCTAGCTATGTCTAGCTCTAGTATCTTTTAAGTTATCTCTGCTAGTATTATACAATAGCAAAGCGCAGCTAAGGGAGCAAGCCCTTATGTGTATGTAATAGCTTTCCTTAACAAAGTTAGCGCAGTAACTCTTAAGCCTTATAACTATACACGAAAGCTATTGCCAATTGCAGATCTGTTAATTTTCTTACCCTTAGAAGACTACAACTCAAGTTAAGGTTAGAGGAGATACAATATAAAGGGAGATAGAGTTGTAGCTATTTGCCGCTTATAGAGGGCAGATAACTAATAAATTAAAACTTATTTCAACATCTTCTCTATTTTTAACTACGTTTAGCACTGTAAATCCCTATAAGCAGATATACTGCCTCCGTCTTTTACCGCTTTATGTAGCGTGAAATTCCTTAGGAAACGCTTAATTGCAGCCTAACTAATCTGCTTTTCTGCAACATAGGCTCTAAAATATCGCGCCAATTCTTGTAGCTCCTGTTCTCTAAGAAGACTTCTCTAATATTTCTGCATAAAAACTGCTTTAGCGTCGCTTCAGGTTGCTAATAAAAAACGAAAAGTTTTGCGTAACTGTCCTGCTTGTTAAAGTAGCGCAGGAAGACTTTTTACATATTCTAGAGAGTTGGTATTTATAATTAAGAGCCAACCTAGGTGTAACACTACTATTATCCTATCTAGAAAATCTAGTACGCTTGTAATAGACAGCTTTTGTAGAAATAGGTATTAGACATCGTCTATAAACATAACAGCGTTAGCTAGAATCTGTTCTAGCTAATACCTAAATGTGCTATTGTCTATCTAACTATTTATAATAGAAAAGCTAAATAGAGGTTGGTCTAGTTTTGCTGCTACCGCATAAGCTATGCTAGTCTTTCCTACTCCTAGAGGTCCTTTAAATACCTAGTTCTCCTGTAATTTTATGTTCTAGTGCTTCTTAATCCTTGTTATAATTTCCTCCTTTACTTTACAATAGATTGTATCTATACGCTGTACTAGGATCTAATAGTGTACCTATCCTCTTACCTTGCTACTAGAGTAAGTAGGTAGGTATAGGAAGATAACAAGAAGTTTTAGTTGTAACAATGCGAACCACAATCTAATAGGTTAACTTGATAGCTAAATACAGTAGAAACAATAATAGCCTAGAGGCGCTCTATCCTAGCACACTATAACAGGGTAATTCTGCTACTAAGTTAAGGCGATACCTTTGTGAAATTAAAAATCTAGAGGTTAATTTAGTTAACTTGCATAGAGAGGCAATTGTATCCTAGGTGTAATAGCTAACTAGTAGCGTTGATTTACAAAATGCTCTTTAAGAGCTATTAAGATTCCAGCATTATTATCTAAGAAAACGACTTCTTGTAGCAGAGTAACTTTTAATATTCCTAGAGATATAATAGCTATCTATAAAGGATAAATAGGTAATAGAGATGCTAATAGTTGTTCTAGGACGGCTGAAAAGAGGTTGTTTAAATCTGCTAATGCACAAGGATTACTGCGTATAAAGACTCTAAGTGCATTAGCAAAGTTATAGATCCTGGTTAGTAATGTTATAGATTAGGTAAAGATGTATGCAAGGCTTTAATAGCTTACTAGGCACAAAGTATAAAGTTGTTAAGCTCTGTTATATATTAAATGCAGCGTTTGAGGCTAAGCTTCTAATAAAGGAACGAAAGAGCAGTGTAGTAAAAGATCCTACAGGCTTGTAGTATGCATTGACAATACTCCTTGCTACTACAACCTAAAGGAATCTTAACTTCTTTTGGCACATTAGGCAGCCTAGAAGATAGCAAGCCTTCTAATTGGCTCGTGCAGGGGTACAATATAAGGTAATATTTGATACTAATATTAGATTCTATATAGCTGCTACCCAACAGTAACTTGCCTGTACTTGGCGCAGTTATATCTACACTAGAGAAGGAGTCTCTAATACACAAAGTTTAGGGTTGCCCTACCTTTATTCTAGTCGAAGATGTTTAGTAATTAATTTGCTAGTAAATTTTAACCTTGGAACTAGCCTACGCTATTTACAGGAGACAATTATCTTACTATCTGCACGTTAGTTGTGGAAGCGTTTAGCATACGCAGGAAAACGATTTAGTAAGGCAATTAATAGACTAGAAGAGAAGCTACATAGCCTAAGCCTCTAGGTACTACACAGTAGACAAAGGGAAATACCCTGTTACAAAACTAATTGAAAAAATTAAAGGTATAAATAATGTTTATTTAGCGCGCACTTAGGTTAAGAAATTGCTGTAACTTCTCTGTAAGCGACTTACAATAGTCCTAAGCATAATCTTTGCCCTTCTAGGCTACTAATATTATTAGTTGCTACTATTTACTCTTAAAAAGCTTTTAGACTTCTTGCAAGCATCTAAATAGTATATGCTAATCTGCTGTCCTATGTAGAATGCAAATCCTTATTTAAATGTCAGGACAAATGTTAGTCTCTCTAATTATATCAAACATGCTCTCCTAACCTAGGAATTTACTAAATTAATAGCCTACAGCAAAGGTATAGGAGCTGTATATCCTATCTAGGGGGTAGCTACCTACTCTGTGCAGAACAAAAGACAACTACTCTCTAGCTAACTAGATGTTTGCACTGTCTATATTAGCACGTTCTTTAGTAATTAGGTATCCTATATATTCTTCTACGTTGCGACTGTACTCTTGAATAACGGGACATTGTAGGACCAAAGCTTAGACACGAGTCTTAGGGGGCGTTTTGCTTTGCTAACCTATCTCGAGCCAGAAACCCATAGCTATCTAGGCTCTAAAGCTAATACTAAATAGGTAAAGATAGTTCCAATCCACCGTAAAGAAGAGATTAAACTCTTGAAGTTTGGATTTAAGGCTAGTAAAAAGAAATTTACGTAAACTCTTTAGATTCTCTAGTTGTGTATTACTAGACGCTTTGGGCATTAAACAGTAAGTTGGATTAACGCTTACTATATTGTTTGCGAGAATATATTTAAGATTAGCGCAGCATTACTAGTCTAGAAAACGTAGATGTCTAGTTATCTATCTTTATTAGCGTTAATGTGTAGGAAAATGTTGTAAGGACTACTTACTCTACTCCTACTATAGAAACAAATTGCAATCTTAACCTTAGTAGGCCTTATAGCTTTAAGAAGAGCCTTTGGTATCGCAATAAAAAGGCGAATGCTAACGCAAAGTAATTAACCTAATAGTTTCTCTACTTCTTCTTAAAGGTCTATAGGACATTTATTCTCAGTTACTCCAATAGTGCTGTACTTAGTTTTAAAGTCTTTAAATCTATCTCTTATTAGCTTCTGTCTCTCTGTGTTGCCCCAAAATATCGCAAGCGCGCGTTTCTTAAATTAAGGGGGGTTTAGTAAAGCTTAGAACGCGTAAAAACTCTTAAGGTATTGTAAAGCCTTTGCCTTAACCTCTAACATTCTCTCTATTGTAGTCTTAGTATTTATCCTTTGCTACTCCCCCTAATACTATTTATATTACAAGTAAAATTGTCTTCTATGCAGAGAAGGCCTGCGCAATAAACTGTTATTTGTTGCGCGTATAGTAGCTTAATTGCTAATTAAGTTAACAGAAGTTTACTAGTGCAGTTGTTAACAATGTGCGTGTGTAATATGCTATACATTCTAAGAAGGTAGTAACGATTGGTAGGTAGTAGTATACTATAGACATTTATGCAAGAGTTTGCACTTTTGGTTGTCTACATGCCTAGTTAGTATGTGCTTATTATTAGTATTAACTACGCAGCTAGGCGTACACTGCTTCTATATGCATTAAGTAACGCATTATGCATAGTAAATGCAGATTGCGTAAGCCTAGATAGAGTATAGAAGACTTACACTACTAGTAATAGAGAGGTTTAGTTAGTAGTAAATCCTACGTTTAATTGAAGTAGGTGCATTTATTTAATAGCCTTAGCTATAGATTACTTTACTTGGCTTAATCCTTAAGAGAAGATAATATAATTATGTTAAGAATTGTTTAAGCTATTTTAATACTTGTATAACTAAATGCGCATCTTCTAAGGCTTTAACAAGAATAAGAACTGTGTGGAATCTAAGTCTATATTACGCATCCTTGGGAATTCCTACTTCAGAAATTACTGTGCCTATCGCATAATGCCTACTCTAAAGACATAGCTTACTAACTTTATAAATTGCGCAATACTATATTGCAAGCTCTCTTGCTAGTAACATTTAGGTCAAAAGTAACGTTAGAATATACCTACGTCTGCAGCGCAATACTACTAGACATTACGCAGTTAGTATATGCTAGAATCTTCCTGTAGATGCTAACAAAGACTAATCTAAGGAGCTCTTTGTCCTGGTTCTTACTGCAGACCATAACGCCCTGCTGTAGATTAGTAACAGCAAGTGTGCTGCCGCCTATAGTAACTGCGCTATCTACTAATTATTAGTAATTATGCACTTTTAGAGTGTTTCCTACTATAAGTTAAAGTGCTCTAGGTAATTTGCATGCAAGAATGCACACTCGCATTAATTGCCAAATGTAGGTTAGCCTTAAGAAAACTGTCTACGTCTTATATAGTGTAATGCTGCGCTCTGTAGGTATCTTACCTAAGAACTATTGCAAGGATACTCTTAGAAGCGTAGTAAGAGGCTGCATTTGAAGCCTAAACTACTATCTACATATTGCAGTCTAGTAAAGACTATACTAAAGCCTGTAGCTATACACTTTCCAGATTTACATACTCTCCTAGAATTTTATCTATCTGGACTACCTCTCTGTTTCCCTCTCTATCTTCTACTACAAAGAGTTTTCTATATATACTACCTAGTTTCCTTAAGGTGCCTGATTTTAAGTCTACCTGCTTTCCAATTACGCTTAGTAAAAAAACCTGTTGTTATTTTATATTATTGTTAAAGATCCTATATATTCTTGCAGCCTAGGCTAAGATGTCCTTTAGAAGTTCTACCTTTCTAGTAACTAGATTGTAAGTTAACTACTTAACAAGACTTTAAATCGTTATAGAATCTATAGGTAGTTTAGTATTGCTTAGCAACGGGAAGATAGGACCTATTATAACACTTAAACTACCTAAGTAAAGCTCTGTTAGAAAGGACCAAGTTAATCTCCTTAGCGTTAGTTCTGGTTTACATTTCTAAGGTTTTAGGTTGCTTACTTAGGCGTTAAAGCTCGAAGCGGGAAAGATTAAGGCTGTTGTGCAACAAAACTGCATACTATTAGCACTACTTACTATATGTCTTGTAATTTTGTATTCTTACTACCTAGCAACTTCCTTTAGGAAAGTATCTACTAGAAGCTTTAACACGCGTATACTAATCTTAATGTTGTAACATGTAGAGTAACTAGCTAAAGCTATGCCCTCTATAACAAAATTATTGTACTTAATTAGGGACAGGATAATTAGTTCCTAGGAGAGATTCTGTCTCTTAATTTATAGGATATTAAACAAGATAAGGGACTTTCTTTTGAAGACTCTATAAAAGAAGACTTAGGTAAGTGTTCCTACCTTGTATACTGCACCTGCGTTAATTATAGACTTCTAGTGTGCAACAAGCGTATCTAAGTACATAGAAACATCTTCTAGTATGCCTATAGTAAAGCTCTTATACGGAAATTTTGCAACCCCTATAGACTAATTAACCCTGTTATGTTTTATTTTAGTCTCTTAGTATACAGATGTAGGCTTAATAGTAAGCGTATTATTACTGGTATTTTTGCGCTTCTTGTTCTTCTGTACTGCCAAATAGTTAGTCTTGGTAGATTGCATCGCTAATTTAGCTTAGTAGTTTACTAGAGAAGGAGAAGTGTACTATTTTAGGCTGTAATATTATAGTTGTAGAGGTAGTAGCGCGTACTAAGGGAATGCGGCTTAAGGAGAGTGTCTAGAGAAACTCGCATTGTTTAGAGGGGCAGAGAATGTGCTTAAGAGCAGATACACAACGCTAGTAGGACCTAAGCACTTGTTAGGGTAAACAAAGGTAATATATAATATACCTTACCAATAGAAGACGCTATATCTAAACGTTAACAAGGGGCACAATTTTCTAGTAAGGCAAGAAAGCCTGTTAGGAATCTTAAAAAGTCTGATAGTAAAGACCTTAATATATCTGCAGATAATTGGTAACCAAAATCTATAGTCTGCGTCTATGTGTATAAGTGTAGAGACTACGTGCTGCGCTATTTCTATTATTGCTAATAGTAGAGCCTAAGGGGCTTTTAGTCTTATATAGTTGTTAAAGCGCAGCTCTTATATATCTAGTAATTAGTTGTTACGTATAGAGTACAGAATGTAGTGTTTTATAATCAAGACAACTCTTCTTATGTAAACGTATTATTATGCATTAGTGCACACACTTGAAATAACCAGGCTCTAGTTAGTTGCCAGACAAGTAATAACCAATAGCACTTGTAATCTAGGTAACAGAATAAATTTATAAATAGTATATAACTACACTATTAGATTGTTGCTTCCTAGGATAACATGTAGTAGCATCTGGCCAGACGCAATAGTAGTTATAAGTAACAACCTTAAAGCGCCTTTACAACTAATACGCCTCTTTATTAAGCTAGAAATATAGTCTAAGTCAATTGTTATATTGTAATAATAGCTACTTAATATATATTCTATACTATCTTTATAGCTTTACCTATAGTAATAGGTAGAAATGCTTGTTAATACAAACACGCTAAGCCCTACTTTTAGCTGTAGCTACTAAGACACCTTTGTATCTACTCTTAAGAGTGTACTTTATTTAAACATTGTCTAATAGCGTTAGAAGCTAAAGGTTGTACTAACGTTAGAGTTCCAAGAATTTACTCTAACCTAGAACCCTGTCGCGTTTAATACCTGTAGCTTTGTTAAGACCTGCTAGTAAAGTGTAAAACGTCTGCTAGTTGTAAGGCTATGTAAAACATAGCAGATGCAACACATTGTAATGTAGTTACGTAATATCTGTGCCTAGGTCCATTTAGTATGGTTATAGGAATTGAGGTTAATATTTAGCTTACGCAATTTCAAAGCGTCTTTATATTAGACTAGTAAAGATAGTAGGGCTAGTAGTGTTACTAGGAAATTGCTACACATAGTAGAGTTCGTCTCCTTCCTTACAATATAGAGGGAGCAGCAGATTTATACAGAGTCTAACCTTATAGCATTCTCCCTTTGCTTTGTAATGCTTGGCATGTAAGATTAAGCAATAGATCGCTTGCATAACCTAGCTCTTGCCTATGCACATAATATGGTATTCTTAGCGATTCAGGACAATTAGCTGTACTCTACATAGACTAGATAACGTGCAACCTTTAAATGTACAAGCCTATAGTATAATAGATTTGAAGAAGAAGGTACGTAGTATAGTGTTATTAGAGACTTTGCAGTAATAGTATTTTCTCTTAGTTAGGAGTGCAGAAAACAAAATAGTAAGAAGAAACTAAACAATACGCCTAGTAAACAGCTTAAAGGATAACGTTGCACCTACTAGCATTTAATATTTTCTTTGCTGCTTGCAGCACTAGAGTTATTTACGCAAGTTTCAAGAACTAAATTCTAATTACTCTCTTCTATACTGCTATTCCATAATAGTCCAACCTTATTGCGTAGATAATAAGCTCCTAGTTAGAATGCAAGCGCTCTAGTTAATGCATGCAAAGCAGCTGTTGCAATAAAGAGAAAGCTTTGTAAAGCACAAAATCCCTACATTAGTTAGTAAACGTTATAAGAGGCTGTGTTAGCTTACAAGAAATGTAAATATTAGCAGGTACTACTAAGATAGTAGGATTGCACTAACTACTGCACTTACAAGTAGTAGTGCAAGGATAAAGCAGTAAGTTTACTACTCTCTTAGATGTTTAAAGTTAGTACCTTCTATTGAAATAAAAGCGCTAATCTATACAAGAAGGACAATGTAGTACAAGCTCCAACTAAGATGCAGGATAGGTACCAGGCTATATCTCCGCTAATAAGAGGATAAGCTAGACGCAGCATCCTATATACAGAGCCCAGCAGTAACGCTCTGGAGGCTAACAGTAAAAGTAAGACCTAACACTCTAAGAGTCTGTAGTAAGTTAGGAGACTAAAAGAGCAGTATCTAGAGTTAATAAATCTTAATTGGTTAGTAGATTTCTACTTTAGATGCGTAACGCTAACCTTTAGAACTACTACTTATATCTATGCTAGTTAGAAGGATGTTACTAAGGTAGCTTTAAACTTTGTCTCTAAAGCTACTACTAATAAGGCAATATAGTATAGCCAAAGAGTAATATTTATTACAATATACTAGTAGTGTAAAAAGTAAGCAATTTGCTGGCGGCAGTTGCTAATATAACGCGTGTAGACTTTAACAAGTAAAAAGAGAGAACTAAAGCCAATAGGAAGTAAGGCTATTACAGAAAAGCTTATTTTAGGACGCAACTAGTAAAGAACAAAAGGGCAGTAAATATATAGATGTAAAGGACCTTTTAGCCTTGTATAATCTAACCTTAATAGTATAATGCCTAAACGCTCTTGTTCCTAAATAAGGTAAACAGTAATCGCGGCCTAGATATAGGCCCTTTACGCTAATAATCTACTAGCTAAGGCTTTCTGCAGTACATGTAAAAGGAGTAAACAGGCTTTAAATACAACTTGTTTGCGTAGACGATTAGAGGTCTACCTGCGTCTAGAACTATACTGTAAGAGATTTTATGCACTAAGAACGTTGTGCGTATAATGCTATACGTCTGAGGCGCACTATACTGTAGGCTTCCTTTATAAGGTACTGCACTTTATTAAGCGCAGCAGTAGCTGGTCTATGCCAGCAGATCTTGTTAGTAATATCATTCGCGGCTTATTAACGTTCGTCTTCAAGATACAGTATTTCCCTAACCTTACCTTTATTAGCAACGCCCTTAGAATAGTATTAACAATAATCTCTATTGTTACTAGAATGTAGCTGTCCTACGTCTGTTAGCTTTGCATCTAATGCATAAGAGAAGCATACCTTAAAGTTAAATGTTTGGCCTAACTTACATTTACTTTTAAGAAACTTCCTAAGAAAACTAATAGTAGAGGCTTTATCTACAGAACTAGTAGGTTGCAAGTTGTTATCAACTATTACAGTGCAAGAAGTCTCTAGTACTTAGCTAGCTGGTTTCCGTATTAATAATAGCGTGTCTTCTACTACAATCTGCTTAGAATTTAATGCTTGTTGCAATACTCGTCTCTTATACATGTCCCAGATCTAAGCTGTTTCTATCGCTAATAGCGACAATATTAAAGAAAGTCCTTGCGTATCTAGGTTGATTAAGGAGTTGTGTTAGGTGTTCTTGATGTAAAGATTAGTCTTGTCTACTTAACTTGATTAGCTCTCTAGCAAAAGATTTTGAAGCAAAAGTACTATTAGTAGCTATTCCTAGGCACTTAAAGGTGTTGGCGCAGTAAGAGCAGAAGCTTAAGGATAATTCTTCGCAGCTAGCGCAAGTGTATAGGTGTGTATTCTAGTTAAGCTTGTTTGTTAGACTGTGCACAACAACAGGCTTAGTGTAGCCTGTATATTGCTAGCTAAGGCAGTTAGGTTGTTTCTTAGGTATAGTAGTTAGAAAGAGCGATATAAACAATAGGAACTAACTAAAGTAGTATAAAAGGTCTTCGTTCTCTTTAACTTAAGTATAGTGCTAACTTTCCTAACTCTATTACTTAGAGGTCTAATTCTTTAAGTACGCTATTGTTACAATACTAAGCGTGTTGTTGCCCTATAATATAGTTAGATCTAAGCGCAGCAAGTGTAAGCCTATATACTGCCGCCTTGCAGGTAGACGCAGAAGCTTAAGCTATTCTAGCGGATAAGATAGATTGGAAAGAAGGCAAAATTTTAGATTCTTACTACTAGAAGGCAACTAGTAAAGAACTAAAAGGGCGGTAAGGTAGCCTTTAAAGGACCTCTTAGCCTGTGCATAATATATAGTAGACGTTAGCTATACAATTGCTAGCTTGCTTATATCCTTATGCTTAGCAACACGTATATTTAATAAAAAGTTATAGCTTTAGGCTCTTAACAGTAACAACAGCAGTAGCTTAGAGAATAAGAGAACCCTGTATAGTAACACCCTAATTGCTATAAGTACCCTAAAACAGAAAAGGTATGTCTATTATAGTAGAGGTTTAAACAGGCCCTAAAGAAGACAAAGATAGTTAGCACTACCTTGTCTAATATGCAGGTAGCGCGACACAAAAGGATTATAACTAGTAGCCTAGAGGTTAAGGCGTTTTGGTAGCAGAGCAGGTTAAGCTTCAGTCTGTGTACTATTGTTAGATATCCAACAATAGCGCACGGACGCTAGCAGTTTATTATGCTCCTAAACTTATTCCAGGAACACAACAGGAAGCCTTAAAGCGCTAGTAAGCAATATAGATAGCAAGAAGCTTTTTTTAGTACTGTTAGACATTTTGAATAAGTATCCTGTATATAGAGTATTAGACTTACTTTAGAATTGTAGCTGATATATGTAGAACATTATCAAACCCCTTACAAGTTACCTGCGTTCCCTAGATAAAGACGTAGTCTCTAAGGGCATTTAATAGCTTATAGACTAAGTTAGTGCACTAGTATGCAATGCCTTTCTATAGCCGCTACTATTACAACCTTAAATATTATTAGATAATGCGACGTATCTAGACCATATATTATACTTTACTCCTCTTAAAGTCAAAGCGCTAGGCATAAAAGTAGACTTGCTTATTAATGTAGCAAAGCAAGTTTTAGCACATTACAAAAAAAATTATAACAAAAATCACAACAAATTGGCCCAATTTTAAGCGCTTTACGACCCGCAACAAAAAGGACGTCTCTAGAACTTTTGGAACCTTGTTTAGCTAACAGGAACTAACTCTTATACTCTTGTCTTACAGGTAGTATCTTTTCTTAATACAGACAACAAAGTCCAGGATAGAATACTAACGTGTGTACTTTTAAGGTTTATAGACAAGGAGAAGGAGAAACTACAGAAGAATAGCGTATTAATAGGGCAGAAGTACTAGACTCTGGCACAGAATGCTACAGCGCCTGCAGGTGCTATTTCTCTTAAGTAGAGCAAGAAGGTAAAACAATATAATCTAATTGGCTAGAGAAAGAGATTGTTTAAACCTAGGTGTCTTATAGGTCTTGGTAGAGTTGCTATCTTAAGAGGGTAAGAATTTGTGTAGCTTTTAATAGATTACTAAGTAACAAACAATAGGTTTAAGAGGCTAAATAAGTGCGATATTCAGGCGTTAATCTCCTAGCTAAGGAAGCTCCCTTAGTACAAAAAGTAGACTGCTTTATTACCCTTAGCTATAAAGCTAGAGAAAGCGTTCTATAATCTACAAGCACAAGCAGATACAGGCCTTAATTTTCTATGCCTAAGCCTATTTGAAGCTGTACAGCTACTATTGCTAAACACCTTTAACAGGATACTAGAGCTGTGTAGTGCATTAGACTATAATAGTGCTGTAAGCAAAGTAGGTGATATAACAGGCTTGAACAATAACAGACCTTCTACTTATGTCGCAAATACTAAAGAATTACTAAACGTAGATAGCCCCTGTAAACGCCGCAAGTTAAATAGAGATTGCTTAAGCTATGGTGCAGACAGAGGATCTACTCTAGACTTATCGTTAGTAACAGTAGAAGACAATTAGGCTCAGGACGATAGCAGCGCAGAATCAAATATCTTAACAGACGTTCTCTCTTCAACTTCTCTAGATGTTATTAGTAGTTCAGCTACTAGCCCTATAGGTAGTAGGCTAGGATCTAGTCTAGTTAAGTTAGCAAGACAAGATTTATTATCTTGTAAGTCTATTTGCATTTATTGTAGGCTTTAACACTCTGATATGTTTACTAGATAAGCACATAACCATATTCTACGAGCCTGTAGCTACAACTCTTAGCCTAACACACGTAGATAAGTTATTAGTAGCTGACCTAGCGTAACAGAGAACAGATACTACGACACCTACAAGAGACACGTTAAGTCTAGAGAGGCATAGGATATGAAATAAACAAGCTTCTTAGGGTAAGTTAAGCAGGATTTACTTGGTATTTCTACTACTAACACGTAGTAGCATCTTATAGTAGGGAAACTAACCTAGCTAATTACATTGTAGATAATCTATATACTTCCTGTAGTTGCAATAGGAATAAATCTGAGGTAAGAGGTATTTTAGACGAACATCTTACAACAAAAATACATTAACGTGCATAGACTATGCCAGACCCTAGGTCTAGATTGAATAGTATTATTAATTCTAAAATTACTATTGTATTGCTAATTGGTTATAGATAACCTAACGCTTGTCTTAACATTTGGCAACAGAACTGCATCTTTAAGTCCTTATTTAGATAGCTTTAGAATAGAAGAAAGTCTTCTTGGAACGTTAACAGATAGAAGTTACAAGCAGGAAGCAATAAGGAAATAGAAGTTAGCCTATTAGCATCCAAATTTAGGGCTACAGTATTGCTAGAGGAACAGAACATTGCTTAGCAACAAATAGCAGACATTAGAATAAATAATAATTAAGGTTAAAGTTAACTTATTTTCCTGAACACTTTCGCCCTTCTTCTACGTCCTAAGGCTTTTTCCCTTAAGCTTTTTAAGACCTATAAGGATTTTAATAATTATATAGATGTTTCCGTAGTTAAAAGAGCCTGAAGTAAGAAGAAGTGCGTTTAGTATTGTTAGTGGGTAGGCTAACTTCTGCTTTACTTTGGATTGAATATCCTTACCCTTAAATAGATAAGCAAATAGTCTTAAATAGCGTGTGCTAACACATACCATAAGAATTATTTTATGCTGCAACTGTTCCAATCCAGTTGCCTTCTTATATCTAAGAATTGTAGCTTTCTCTAATTAAACGATAGGAGTAGGTTCTCCTAGAACAATATTATTAGTAGACTTATCGAGACGTGCTATTGTTTTTACAAAAGTATATAATAATATAGAGTAGAGTGCTTTATATATATTAAAGAATAAAGATAGTATTTAGTACATGTTTTGGGATTGAAATTGGTAGCGATATTTCAAGTATAACTCAATTGATTACGTTATTATAGTTATATGTTAGAGCATGCTAAGACTAACGTGTACCAACTCTATTAGAGATTGATTAGTATAACTATCTATGCTTTTTGCCTCTTACTGCGTTCTAGAGGCCAGAGCCAAGTCCTATATCCTCTCCTCTTCAGATAATAGAAGATATTCTCTAAGAAGTTCCCTTAAGCTTGTAGTACTCTAATCCCTATTATCTTGGGTTTAGCCTTAATTATTGTTAGTATTAACTTTGTTAACTCTGTTAACTCCGCTAGCACTTGTGCTTTCTGTGTTCTGTCTGCTTAAGGAATTAGACGTCGTTAAAGCTGGTGCAATATCTTGATTTGATGTAGACATGTTAAGTAGGACTTGTAGACGCATTAGTAAAGGACTTTTCTAAAGTTAATAAAGACTAACCTAACTTCTGAGAACGCTCTAACAAAGGGGCGGCAGAAGAAGAATGTTAAAGTAGAACTCCTAACAGGTTATTAATAGTAGATTAAGAGCAAGATAATTAACATGCTTTGATACACAGGCTATCTTAAAATGCTTGTAAGAAGACAAGCAGCTAGTCTTTAACTACTAGCATATAGTAATGCTAAAGGTAAGTAGAGGGAATTTGTTGGTAGCAAAGTTGCAGATAGTTAAGAATAGTTAACAGTAATAGAACTACAGTTAGAAGAAGCTAGGCAGCTAATACTAGGAATAAAGAACGAAGTTAAGATAGGTTGCTTTATACCCTTACGTCTGCGCCTACCCTAATCAAATTTCTTCCTTTGCTTAGATTCTCTAGCCCTGCAGAATAAAGCTGCATATCTCTATTATAATGCTGCAGGTATAAAGGGGCTTACAGTGCTTACAACTTACAGAGACAACTAGTTCTATAGATATTAGGGATTATGCACTAGTTCTGTTCTAACAGCAATATACCTGCAACTGCTTCTGCAAGAAGTAGAGAGTAGAGATTAGCTGTAGAAGAGATATGCTAATCTACGATCTATTTAAGCGTGCAATGCTAAGCCCCTTTATAGCTAGATCTTGGTTTTATTTAATAAAGGTAGCTTCTATTTTATTGTAGGGATACCTGCAAGTAAACTAAGACTTGCAGATAGTTAGTATGTAGGCAAGAATTGTAGTGCTATTAGTAAAAAGATTACAAATTAGTAGGATAGTAGCAGAGCTTTAACAAAATTTTAGCGAATTTCCAACCAAATTCCAGAGGTTCTCTAGCAGAATTTTAGCAAAGTTTTGGCAGATTATAAATATAGCGCTAACTAGGAGATGCTTGTAGGTAGTTAACAAACTCGCAGCTCTTCTAGATATTATTATCTTGTCTTCCTTTTCCTAGATTAGTAACGCTAAGCTCTAACAATTCTTAGATAGTCTAGCTTGTGTGCTAGCACTCTAAAGAAAGGCAGCTCGACTTGTAATGCAATTGTGTAGACTAAGAATTACTGTTAAGCGCAGCTGTAGACTATGGCTTTGAGATTAAAGAATGCAGTAGCAAGGTTTAGCGCAAAGTAATTTTGAGATTAAAAAGTGCAGTAGTAAGATTTAGCGCATAGTAAGATTAGAAATACAGCTAGAAATCTAGCGCTGTAGTTACAATAATCTTCCTACGTAGGCTAACATTAACATCTGAATTTAATTTAGTTATACTGCAGAGAATTACGTTGTTTTGTTTAGATTACTTGCTAGACACACAATAGGAGTAAGGATTAAGCTTACGTAACATGCACTGCGCTAATAGTAGAGTAGCAATAACCACAGTAAAATCACGCTAATAGGCTTAGGTTGCCGTTAGGTGCTAACACACGCTAATAATAATGCTGCTGCTGCTGCAGGTATTCTAACTACACTACCGTGCGAGTTGCTTATTCCTGAGTTTTGCAGCATTTTCGTCGTGTTAGAGTAGTATAAATATTTCTCTTGCTAGTTAAGTTTTCTAGACTAACAAGTACCTTAAGACAGTTTTATCTTGCGGCTAGCCTTCTTAAACACTACACATTCTACAGGTTTCTAACGCAACATTCGCTTATTACAGATAAAAAAATTGCTTATAATAGTCTAATATTACCAGGATATTCTCTTAGAGACTGCAGAGGATAATACAAAGCTTAAAGCTATAGCAGTAGACAAAGTTTATAGCTCTTCTAAATACGTAGTCATTTAAGAAGCTAACGCGACGTATAATAGCTCAAAAGCAACAAGTCCTCCTTTGCTATTACGCCCTAGACGTCCTACTACGCGAAGATAATTCCAAAATATCCCAAGAACTGCCTTGTTGTGTTTAAGCTATTAGAAATGCCTGGTGTTATTAGATGTATACGAGTCTAAGAAAGAGATAATACCAAAGCAACATTATAGGATATTGTAAGTAAAGAAGGGTTTTAAGTAGAGCTAGTGCCTGTAGGATGTTAATTTAAAGCTATAGTAGTAGATGTTAAAATTGTTACACTAACATAGAAAGTAAAAGTCTTCGCAGGTTGTGTTGCTTGCCTATTTTAATAGCGTCTTTGCGTAGTACTGTATGTAAGATTAAACTAACGCGATCCTTAGTTAGGATGGTTATGATGCTAACTCCCAGGTTAAGATTACCTAAAATTTGGTCTAACACCTCGCGAGGTATCTTAAATACTGTCTCTATTCCCTTAAATGCTAATCCTGCCCTAACTCTCTAGTTATAAGTAGCATTTGTCCCTAGACTATCTTTAATATTTTTACTATCTTGATAGCTTAAAATGTGTATTACGCTTACCTTGTAATCTTATCTCTTAGCCTTTCGCGCTTTCTAAAGAAGTACCTACGTTGTTATACTATGTTAACGTAATTCTAATATACTAGCTTGAACTAGAACTAGCCTGGTAATGCATACCCTCTGTTGCATGTTCCAAAGTGTCTAGGCGAAGGCGCTTTAGTGCCTTAGTGTATTCTAGATCTTAGTATTCTTGATTATAATTAATTAGTTAACTTGCGATAATATTAAAGTGCTATTACATACTTCTTTTAAACCTACTTCCTTTTATAGCGCTACTATTTACAGCAATCTAAAACTCCTTGCGATATAGCTAACTAGAAGAGAGTAGAGTGTTTGCTACATACTGTAGGGCCAATTTTAAGATACACTTAAAAGTACTTTTATTAACTTTCTGTACACTTAGAGGCGTGTAAGATACTGCGACAAACAAGAACACTTTAATATCAAGAGAGGATAATGTTACGAATCTAGTGTTAGGACTTATCTCTATACTATAAACTTTTTGAATTATCTTATTTAGCCTGCTTTTGTAATCTGCGGACCGCTTAGAGCTATTCTTATTGTCCTTAGAATCCTACAGCTATGTTCTGGTAGCTGCAAGTGCTTTAAGCACGTTAAGCTCGCATGTAATCTGTGCAACTGTTTCTTTTACTACTTTAAGATCTGCTGCTTTAAGGCCTGAAGCTTAAATGCTATTTCTGGCAGACCTAAGAGTTGCTAGGATTTCTTGAATTTGCATAATACTGCCTATTGTGCAGAGAAAGATAATAAATAAAAGCAATAGGGAAGTAATATACAGAACAAGATTAGACTAATACAGTCGCGAAAAGTCCTATACAGACTTCTACAGAAATTTGTTAGTAGACATTAGGCAGTAACAGAATTTTTAGAATGTAATTTGCAATTAATAATATCCAAATGCTAAGACTTTGAGATTGCAGATTCTATTAAGCTAATCAGAGCCTAGCTTAGTGCTAGCTGGCTCAGCAAGTACATTATATCCTGCAGCAAGCAGCCTACTTTTACCTCTGTCTACTGCCTTATCTGCAAGCCACAACATCCCTAGTATACTTAATTACAGTAAGACTATAGTATAACCCCTAAGCTACATTACAGCTCGTAACTAAACAACTTATGCATAGAAGGGATCTAAGCGCAGCAAATAATTAGTCGCAGACTTCTAAGTTGCGGGCAGATGCAAAAGAAGCTATTTTGCGGATTGTAGTTTGCAGGCCCAATAAGCACAGTCTTAGGAGGTAGCCTATAAACGCAGCAATCTATGCTTTAGCAACGCAGATAGTAACAACTAGCAGATTAAGCAACCTTGCTTAAAGAGGCTTGCATGCATACTACTCTTATAGCTCTAATAAAGGTTGGCTAATAATGCTAAAAATAAACGTTTTAGGGAGCTTTCTATTGCAGCTAACTGTAAGGAGATAAAGAAAATGCACCTAATGTTCCCTAAGTTCCCTAAGTTTCCTAGGTTCTATAAGTTCCCTACATACTACTCTTTACAAAGTTTAAGCTACAGCGCACCTTATATGCATTAATATTAGTACAGTGCTAGCTGTAATTAGTTTCTAGATCTTGCACTTTACTTCTTCTTACTGTACAGTCTATCTATACTTTGCTAATCTAATTAGGACTAGGCTCGTAAGGTAGCTCTCCTGTAATTAATTATATTTTATACAAGTTAGGATTACGTGATTATTCTAACTGGCTTATATAGAAGGCGTATATTCTACTGTAAATTACTAGGCAGAGCACGCTGTACGTTCTATTTATATCAACTACTTCTAGTTATAACTTACGTCTCTTCTACAGACTTTAGCATTTTCTGGTACGCACATTTCCTATTTCTATTCAGATATTAGTTTCGATTTGCATAACGCTACGTAGAGGTCTATACATCCTAAACTTGCAGTACGCTGTAGAACATAAGCGACAACACGCTAATAATATAGTATGGTATCTAGTGTTGTTTTAAAAGACGTGTTTTATTACAAATCTTAGAAGTGCTATACTTCTAAGAAGGCTGTCTACTTATCTTTATTCTAACCAGACGTTATAAAGAAGTTACGCTAGGTAAGGCAAATAGGATGTTTAATATTAAGACGTAACTAGTGTAGGCATAGTATTGTAGAGATAAGAAGTCTTCTTGCGGCAGGCTTACAACAAATTAGACGCTAAGAAACGTGTATACTGCTAATCTAAAACCATCCTTGCGCTACGCCTGCTAGGCTTTTAGCGTTAGCTTGCACAGGGCTAGACAGCAGCTGCAGTTTACAACTTTAGTAGCTCTGTGCAATACACTAGTGCAGGGTCAATTCAAATACAGAGCTTAATTCAGATTTAGCGCTTATTTCAACCTAACCTACCGCATCTTATTTTAGAGTTGCATTCTACTGTTACCTAAAGCTCCTTGTTTAAGTGCCTTCTATTACCTAAGCACCTGCAAATCAACTAATCTGCACTTATCTCCTTATAATATTTAGGTATCTATAATCAGACTGTCTAGCTACTCTTGCGCCTAATATCCTTGTTGTTAGGCAGCAAAAGGCACCTAGCGTTTAATCCTAGATACTTAGCAGATTAGCTGCCTCCTAAAGAATCAATACTTTAACTAACGTCTTCTAGACCAATCTAGCTGTCTAGACCTTAGCTTTAGCCAATAGGTTACAAAGGTAGAGAGTTGTTAACCTTTAGTAACAAGCTTCCTAGGTAGCTAGTATACCCTAAGCGAGTTGAGTCGTATCAGCGTAGAAAACTTTATCCTATAAAAATTAGCAACATATTTCAAGCAGATTGCTACTAGTATAAGATTATTTGTAAGCTAGGCTATAGGGCGTTCTTAACTGTGTAGCTCGCAGAGTGTACTAGGTACTATACCTCTAGCGCCTATATTGTTTACTTGCTAACTAGGTACCAAAAAGTAATCCTTAGTACGTTGCAATCAAAATCTTAGGCTCCAACGCGTCTAGTACGTCTAAAGAAGTACAAATAAACCAGATTATACGTGCTAACGCTACTGCACAAGGCTACATCGTTATACTTCTAGATAGCTTTAAGCATAATAGTCTAAACAGCAAGTATAAGTGCTTAGTCTTTAAGCCTATAGAGCCTGCTATTGCAGCATGTTTCGATTCTAACTATAATCCAATCCCTGCTTAGCAGGCTAAATTAATATGCAAGCAGCTACTAACAGCACTAAAATGCCTTTACAACTTAGGAATTGCGCACAGTAATTCAAATCCTAGAAACCTGCTTCTATCCCTTACTATCCCAATCTAACAACCTTTCTCTAGAGACAAATGCTAGTCTACAAGAGTTAAAGGCAATCTACAAATTCCTAAGCGCATCTATAAAAACCAGCCGCTTACAGAGTTCTGGAATCGTAAAGTTCCTGTTAAGCTAAAGCTCTCTAACCTTAGTGCTAGTACGTACTACTTGTTAAGTCTTAAGTTAACAGCCCTAATATCAAGTAGCGTTCTTCTCTAATAACCCTCCTGCAACACTAGTTATCGCAAACAGGCTGCGCGCCCCTAAGGTTGTACTCTAGTCTAGTTTTAATTACTAGATTAACATCTAGAGCTTTAGCTGCCTTCTGTTCAAGCTCTTTACTAGGGCACCTCTGTTTGTTATACTACTATTTAACCTAGCGCGCACTAATACTAACTATCTGCACAGAACAAGTAATAATAACTATCTCCCCTAGGAGAGTAATAGCAATTCTCTTCTGGAAGCAGATTGTAACAACCAAGCCCTTTAGGAAAACAATAACAATTATCTTCTCTAAATAATTTACGCCCTTAGACTATTACCTCTAGCAATATTCAAGAGATAGCCTTGCAGAAAGAGATATTTTAATAAGAATAGAGAACAAATTTAGTTAGATGTAGGAGAGTTAGAGATACCTAGTAATATCTTAGTTAGCTATACGCTTAAGCAAAGATTTTAGGAAAGGAAGCTAAAAAACATAATATATAATAAAAGTGCTAGACTCCTTGCAGTAATAAGGTCTACTCTAAAGTATAATCCTAAAGATTGCCTATTAGCTGCTAAACTGCTAGCTCTTTTCTAGTTTAAGTAAGAGTATATAGAGTAGAAGTGTTAAGTTATTATAGCTATTTGTATACAAGTATTACCTAAGTGCAAATATTTCTTATAGACGTATCTTAGGGGAAAGACTATGCCTAGGCTCTTGCTGTGCTTGTTGCGTAACTACATAGACTTATAATTTCTGTATAGTGTCTAATAATTAGGTCCTACAAGCGTCTACAAGTTATAGGTAGTTAGGTAGGTACGCCTAGATAGGGCTGTGCGAGAATTTACAGCAGTAAAGAAGGCCAAGACTAATAGCAGTGTTAATTAAGAGAATAAAGAGATCTAGTAACAGCAACAGCCAACAGATAGAGATATACTTGTCTGCAGTAAAATAGTAGCTATAGAATTATAGGAGTCTTGCACAGGTATTTTTCTTAGTCCTTTACAGAGAATCGATAGCTAGGGAACTATACTGCTAGGAAAATAGTAAAGGGCAGGATTGCCTAGCTACATAATTGCAAGCTAAGACAAACTAAATCTATAATTCTTATCTTAAACTCCTTAATTTGCGCGCTTATACTACTTGCGCACTTTACTACTCTGCCTGCTTGCGCACACCTTTACCGCATCCTAACTCTTAGAAGCTTATGTTAAAGCATATTAGCAGAGTAATGCCTAAGTAATTAAGTTAGCTAGATTGTGCATTGTATAGCGCGCTAATTAAACAAACAAACCTTATTAACCTAGAGCCCTACCTTACTGCCTTTTACAATAGTTAGAGAGAAGAAAGAATTGTCTAGACAAATATCTTGCGAAGAGCCTAGTTTAGCTCTACTTGTGTCGCTGCTGTGCTAAGAGGCTTTGTAGTTAACTACTGTACTTGCAGTAGAGTCCTAAATGTTGCTGTCTATATCCTTAGCAACGCTGTCTATGTTGTTATTAAGCAGAATAGTACTAGAGGAGAAAATTGTGTTGCTATCGCGCCTGCTTGCCTTAATGTAAGTAGAGATCTAATAAGATTTATTGTCTTACAGTACTTAATAGGCATTAATTATTTGCTAGACTATGCATTAAGCTCTATAAAAGGAGTTAATATAGCTTAGTAGCTGCCAAAGTACTTCTAAGTCATGCAGAGTCTAGGATAAAGGGACAGCCAATAGGTCTATGTAGAAATAAGTAGATGCGGAGCTTTTATAGCTTGTCTTGTGTAAAAGTAACCTCTTATATGCTTATATAGTAATTGATAGATAATTATATTGCGAAGAATACTATAGTGCGCTTAGGAACACATGTCCTATGCAGATATAAAAGGCTGGTTAATAATAACACTTTGTGCTTAGCTGCAACCTCTAGACTCTATCTTCTCTCTTTTACACTTGTCTTAACTGGTTAAACGAACCCGATATCTTAAGGCAAAATGCATTAATTTGAACAGAGTACTGTTAGTAAGCATTAATAGTAAAAAGTCTCTGCTACTTTAGCAAGTACAACACAATTATTCTAATTCTTATTGCTACTAGCAGGTAAACATACATAGGATGCAGTTAAGAAAAGCAACTAAGCCTCTCTATAGAAATCTGCAACCTTATCTATAAGTACAGCCTTAAAATGTCAAGTTATAGACTAAAGTACTAAGAGAGTAGGCGTAGATATAATAATAGAGGCAGTCTAACCTTAACGCGTCTCTGCAGGTAAATTTGTAATAAGTTTCGCCCTTTGTATCTTACAGCTGTCTCTGTCCAAATCTCTAAGGTAGTACTTTACGTACAATGCTTCCTCTTAGCGTTACAAAGCTTTAGACATTCTAAAACAGTTATTGTTAATATACAGCAATATTACCGCACAGACCTTATAAAAGTCCTACAGTTACTTCGTCTCTTAATTAGTTAAATAACAATTTACATTTGGTTTTAGTGTAACAGTTTAGAAGGGAAGTTAGCATAGAGTATAGACAGGGTACTTTATTGCTAATCGTGGTAATGCAGGCAAAAATAGTAATAGCAGTTAGGTACTGGTACGCTAACTAGATAAAAAAATAAGGCGTTGCTGTAACTTATTGTACATTTAATATATTTGCGTAATAAAATCTTAGCTATAGTCTGCTTAAACTACAAATTTCTACGAAACTAGCTTTAAGTTTTTGGCAGCTATAGCAATGCTAACAAAAAGGGCGCTAGAGATTGCGTAGTCTATTAACGTTACTAGCTTTAAGGGGTAGGTAGTCCTTAGTAACTAGGCTAACTTTGTACTGTTACTAGACTATAAAAAGAAGGTAAGCAAGTGCGAGCGAACCGCCCTAGGTATGCTGTTTTGGCATAGAAAGGAACTAAAAAAGAAGTTTGATTACTTATTAGGCGCTAAAGAAAAATTAATTATTAGGTAAGTAGTAAACTAGGGAGCTATAGATAGCTGTTGTGCTTCTTATTGCGTGTACTGCGTTCGCCTAACTTGTTGTATAATATAGTACAATTTGGTAATTAATAAGTCTTTAAGTTAATGCGTTAATAGTGCCTGAAATAGAACTTAACTATAGATTGCTTCTTGTGTAAGTTTGCCCTTGCATTGTTAAGTCCTTTCCTTGTAGTTACATATTAACTAGTCTTCTTAAGTTATATATCCTCTCTTTATCTTGCGTCCTATACAGCCTATAAACTAATACCTACTATCTCCTTGCCTCTTTAATCTCTTTAGAATGCTTCTTTCTTGTTAACATCTTTGAGTTAGGTTCTTTATTTTGCTAGTATTGCTTACCAAGTTATCTTTTAACTCTTCTAAGCGTTTTATAATGTGTTTGATACTGTTTGCTATATTCTCTACGTATTTGTTTAGCTAAGTAAGGTGCAAGTTAAGCTAAGAGACAATAAGTAGTATCCTATCTTTCGCGACACTTAGTTAATTAGAGTATAAGACTGTTTATAAAGATATACTAAGCTTAGGATCTAGGGCTAGATCTGTTATATTATGTGCCTGCCCTATTATATGCTTCTTGTCCTCTTTGTTATTATAAGAATCTTTCTCCTATTCTAGTAACCCTAAAATTTAAGAAGCTAATTAAATAGAATGCAGGTTATCCTCTATTATAGCTTTTATATTTAACTGGTTAGATTTATTTGCAGCCAGCTTGTATATTTAGCAATAGATTGCATTTGTCTGTTATAGATGTACATACTACGTCCTAGTATAGCGTAGAATCTTTAATAGTCTCTTAAGAACTTATCTTAAGACAGCAGAGGCGCTCTGTTTAACTAGTATAAGCTCTAGAGAAGTAGATAAGTAATTGACTCTACAAAATCAAGGTAAGAGACCTCTTTATATACTGCTTTTCTTTTACTCCTTAGCTAATTTATACTATGCCTTGCCTTACTGCTTTAAATTTTAGAGAAGTAATAGGCATTAGCCTTTTATGCAAGCTTATCTGCGCTATGCGATAACGCATGCTACTTAGGGATGTAACGTTTGCCCCTTTCTTCCCTGCAAAACCTACGTAGAACGCGCCAGCCACAATATTATTAAGTGTAGCTAATTATAATGCTGCTAGCACTCTAGTCTGGTATTAGGTAAGCTAGTAACATTCCTAGCTTGCTCTACGTCTAGGTCTTGCAAGATGCAGTAAGTTCCACATTTTATTAAAAATTGTAAGAGGCGTGTTAAGCCTGTATAAGGACTTGGCAGAGAAGCTGTCTTTCTAGAGGTTGGAACAAGTCAGGCGCAACAGAAGCAGAGTACTTAGCCTATTTGTGTTTACAGTAAACAAGCTTAGGATACAAGGTACATAAGTCTCTAAATCTAGCATATAAGCAAGTAACTTCTTGTGTAGATACTATATATTACATCTCTTTTTAACACAACTTTTCTTCTTATTAGCTTTGCTATTTGCTTTACAGTTAAACTTATGCTAAGTGTTGCGCTTATGTATTGCGATGTAAAGTCTTAAAAATTAAATAGTGTAAACACAAATTTAAGACACTACTACATCTAGAAAAGACTTCTAGCTGCTCTTCCTAGTAGTTTCTAAGCTAGTTTGTTAATAGCTAGTATTATTGTAGTTGCGTTCGCACTTTGTCTAAAAGGTAACATGTTCTAGGTTAACATAGCTGTATAATGCAACCTTTAGCTTCTTACTAGCACTAATATAAGAAGATCTAAGAAACGTTGTTAGGCTTACTAATCTATAGTATAAGTAGCTAGCCTAAACCCTACGTATATTAATGTTTCCCTATTAGACTTTATAGTTAGTGTATCTAACTACCCTTTTTACAGCACTAAATTTTGTTTATCCTACAAGGTAAGAGATGCAGTTTTACTCCTTATAATTTTCTAAAGAAGACTAGCTAAACAACAGCTACTTTTCTTACTACTTAGAACTACTTTATCTTTTTACAGCTGCATTACTCCTATCCTTAGCAGTTTTACGCGCTTAGCTAGAAGACTGTAAGAGTTTAAGTTTAGAACAAGACAACAGGGGATATAAACAATTATTAATTGTGTTTATTGTTACAAATGCAACTGCTGCTTTATTCTATCTGTATAGTGCGGTTGTTATGTATAGTTTATTACTTGCTAAGAGCAAGATAAACACTAGTCTCTGCTAGAGCATCTTTTTAGTATGTCTTAATTACTGCTAATGTGCAATCTAACTGTAAATAGGCCTGTATAGTAATATAACTGCTGTGCCTGCTTGCTTTCTAGTATCAAGCGCTAAGTCATTAAACCTTTTAAAGCCCTAACACGCTAAGGCCAATTACTAAATACATTTAACAGTATTAAAGGTGCAGTAAGATAGGGCAGCGTATAGTTAGGGCGTAACTACCAGGTAACAAGGATAAGGCAAGTAACAGCGCTACAGCGTATTAGCTAAGACAACCCCTTTATAACGATAAGGTAGCGTAACAGCAATAAGGCGTTGTTTAGAACAACAGCGCTGTGCTGTGCATGCGCGGCAGACAAGTAGGAGTTAATTAACAGAGATAACATAAGAGAAACTTTCTTCCTAGCACTATTAATTATAGGAACAGGTATAAGGGCTATAACAAGCTAACTATAGTTAATATTGTAACAGTTACTCTGCTTTATAACAGACTTTCAATATTGTTAATGTAAACAATTCTAATTATCTTGCGGTATTTATATCCTCTGCATTTTTTTGCGTATTTCTGTATCATTAGAACAGTGCGCATTTACATTAAAGAGTTTAATATATCTTCTCTTCCTTAAAGTCTACCTCTAACTATAACTCTAAGTTAAGAGCAACCTCTATTATAGAGTTAGCTGTCCGCACGCTTAAAAGAAGACGACTAATTTAGTTAGGCATAAATGCTACCTGCTAAGCACCTACGGTTACTTACGTAAGTCTAAGCAAATTAAAGATCTTAATATTCTCCTAACAGGAGTTATTTAGTTAGCCTAACATTATTGCTATTACTAGTAGAGATAAGCGGCTGGCGTAAGATAAAAAAGATAGCGTAGAGTAGGTAGTTTTTGTAAGAAAACCAATTGCAGCACTGTATAGCAGTAGTAGAGTAAAGATAGCGAGGCGGCTATTAACCTTTAGGGTAAGGTAATTGTAATCTACTACGTTAGGCTAGTATATACCTAAAGGAGTTAGATAATATAGCTCTATTAACTAGATGTTTACCCTTAACAGAGTATAGTATAATATGCAATTTTCAAGGGCGCAGTACTGTTTCGCAGACTATAATAAGGGCAAGAGCGATTTTATATAGTAGGAACCTGCTATACCTAAACAAAAACAAGGTGCTGCTAGGGCGCGATAGTAGATAAAGTAGTACTTTACCTTACTTTGCCTTGCAGTAAATAAGTTGGCGCAAATAATAATAGTAAAGTAAGGCAGTTAACGCAATATGCTAAGTAGTTTTCCTGTTAACTGCTATCTATCCTAGGTAGCCTATTCTTAGGTGTCTATAACCTAGTTACTTGCTTTGACAGAGAAATAGTAGTCTTATTAGTAATTTGCTAGATGCCTGTTTGCTTAGGTTACTAGGCAACAGAAACAAATAATAAATAACTAGAATCTTTGGTTACGTTAGAGCAAAAGACAGTAAATAACAACAAAACACTGCTAACTATACGCTCTCCTCTACTTCTCTACCCCTCCTCTAACTTCTTAACACTAGACTTTAATAGGCCCTAAGGATCTAAAAAGCTCCCTAGCTGCTGCTACACTACTCTACTCCTCTAGCTTAGTAGCTGAATATTGCAAGACATCTATCTGTATAATTCCTACTACGTAAGCAACCTTGATTTTAGCGCGATCCTTTATATATCTTACGTGTACTATAACTTCTGACTTTGTATTAGTATCTTACTGCTTTACCTCGCGAAACAATTGCCCTACTATCAAAAATAGGCAAAAAAGAAATCTTCTACATGTTTCTATCCCTATATCAGAATGTTGTAAACGCAGTATACGATTAAATTACTGCACTATAATTTAACAATAACGATAGCAACAGCGCTGCTAACAAAAAATATTTAACTTACGTTATAGGCACGTTTAAGTGCACTAACAAAGGCTGTTTCTATAACAGCTAGAGTAGTAAAAAGGTAACTATATTAATTAGGGAATACTCTAAGGGCAGTTGCAATACTATAGTGTTTAATTAGCGTTGCAGGTTCTGCAAAAAGCTTAGTATTCTTAAAATAGATAAGAGCTCTTACGTTAATTAAGTTGCCTACAGGCTTAAGGCGTAGGCAGGCATTCTAATAAAGAAGCAGTACTTTGCTAAGAAGAAGACTCTACTGTATAAGTCTACGCTCTGTAAGAGCTGCAAGCAAGGTATTTGTAAAAAGTAGGCGCTGCAAGTCTAGGACTATAGGTAAGCTTTACTCTATATTTACTTATATTATCCTTTAAGCTTTACAATAAAGAACTTGTTGGGCTAGTAGAGGCAATAAATAGTAATACTAACGTTTTTTAATATAGTTATACGTAGAGAGATTGCTGTCTTCTTGCTATATATTACTACTCTATAATTATCTTAGGGTTACTTATTAGTTAGGTCTAGCGATGTTTATAATATTGTACGACGTAGAATAGACTTAGCAAGACGTCTTCTACCACTTAATAGTCTAGTAACACGAAAAATTAGTCTGTTAATATCTCTTTAACTATGCATGTTGCAACCTTGTTGATTTCTTTAGTCTAGGGGGCTCTACCCTTTGCGTGGTCGACTCTGTACAGTACTAGAAGCCTTGTGGCTACTGTTATAACATCTGCAAGTTATTAGTAGCTAGTAAAAGTAATAAAGTCTGCATACTAACTGCCTTTGTTTGTTTTTGTTAAGTTTATATCCTATACTTCCTTAAAATATTCCTTTAACAACCTTAAGGCAAGTCTTTGGAACAACTAATATATAATTGTGTCTAGGAATTCTTTTGAGATAGATTTAAGGCGCTTATAATAGAAAAACTTAAGCTCTTTTATATTGCTTAACTTAAACGTTTGCGTGCTATAGAAAAACTAAGGCTCTTTGGTATCTCTTAAGGTAAACGTTCAAATACTGTAGGAGAACGCAGGCCTTTTGATATTGCTTAAATAGAGCGTTAAAGCTTGTAAAAGGTCCTTAAATCTTTTCTCTAGTAGATAGTATATCTTGGTATAATTACTTAGACCAGACTATAATAGCAGGTATATAAGCGGGCTAGAACTAAGGCTGTACACTGTTTAGTATTGTTCTTAAGCTATATCTTTTTCTAAATACCTTTTGAAGTGTTTTACATGTCTTTTTATAATAACGTTTATTTTAAGTTTACTAGTCCTGCTTTGCTTAAACTACTTCTTAAACTACGCCTTCTTTAGTACGCCAAAGATACCTACTACAACTCTAGGTCTAGAAGAGCAAGTCTCTATTTAAGAGAAAGAAATAAGACTTAGGTATATAATATGCAGCTATTCTCTTCTAATTAAAGGAATGTTAAAATAATAGCATGCTAGTAAGCTCCTAAAAACATATCCTAAGTAGAGGTAATATTCTAATTGAGTTACGCTTTCTGTTAACACTGCACTAAAATTAATAGCGTCTTTTTAGTTATTAATAAGCTCTTCTAAGTGCTGCTATAACTACTCTGGCATAAGTATTACTAGCTCTTTGTACTGTATAGCAATTACACTCTGTTTAAGTAGCGCGTATAGTAATGCTATAGTAAGGCAACTAGGTAAACTATACTGTAGAAAGGTAACTAGTAAGACTAAGAGAGCTGTAAGGTAAGAAGTAGAGGGCAATGCAATTTAGCCTTGTTAGGTCTGTGTACATATATACTATAACACCTAGCTCTAAAACTATTAGCTTAGCTGTAATGTTAGTAATATAATAGCAGGTAGCAGTACTTAACAGCACTGTAGCTAACTTCTAGCACGCGAAAGTAGCGCGCTACGCGACTTCTTAACATAATTCAGACAACTAAACTAAGGACCCTATGCAAAAATTAACATACAATATAGTTGGATAACGTCTTTATTAAACAAGCTATTCTAAAAATTTGATAGCGTTCCTTGCTAAACTAATAGACTACCCTTTTAGCGTGTGATTAAGAGAAGAATATTTACTAACTAGAGAAGTTAACGCGCTAATATATTGTCCTACCTGCAATAATAGCAAACAGCTAGATATATACAAAGCTTTTATGTTACTACCTACTACTGCTTCGTAACTTAATACTACTGTAGTAGCTCCTTGCTTTCTTGCTACTCGCTTTCTTGCTACACATTTCTCTGCTTAACCTCCTGCTCTACTATTATTGTAACTAAAAATAGTATAGAATTAATAATGTTAAGAAAGCGCAACGGGCCTATAGCGTATTTGTTGTAGCTTAGTTAGTCTTAAGCTTGTAAAGACAATAAAGTTTACTGTTTTTTTAGGTCTCTAGTAAGTGTTTGTATTTAGTAAGAGAACACATCATAAGATTAGCAATTGCAGAAAGATAAAGAGACAGTAGGAAATTATAACTTAACACTATAGAATTACTAGATATGCGTCTGTCTTAAAGTTCTTCTATATAGAGAGTAGCTCTATTCTAAAGAAAGCTTATTCTCCTGTGTTTGTAGGCAGCATAGTCCTGCTAGAGATGTAAACTGCAGAGTTATAGACTTATAAAAGAATAGCACAAGGATTAACAGAACTGTATACAGTATACACGCATATAGAGATAATAAGGCAGTTTACATACCTGTAGCATTAAACAAGTAAGGTATACTATAACGCTATAAGCAGTAAGCAGGGACTTTAAGCTGTCTTAGCTAATAAATTACTACTAATTACTTGTTTAGTAACTGCATTACAGCTCACCTAGAGTAACCCTGCTTCTTGAAATCGTTCCTATAAGAAAGGCCTGTATACGCAACTTCTTTAGATCTAAAAGCAGAGATTAAGCCTGTATACTAGGCTAGTTTGTAATAGAAGGCATAATTTTTGGTATTGTAGTGTGTCTATAGCAAGGCAAGTAAGAGCCTGTAGATAGATAGATAGATATATTTATTGTCCTATAGTAGCCTCCTATAGGGCATATAGACGCGCTAAGCTCTAGATTTATGTAGGTAACTATAACTAGAGACAGCCGTTTAAGTGTTAAAGTAAGCTATGCGCTGCTGTCTAGTAGGAAACTTTCGCTAGATAAAGAGACTCTACTAAATACATATACTTTAGGCTAGAAGGCCTAGCGTGTTAGAGGGCTGCAAGGCCCTAAAGTAAGAGCCTGTAAGAGGCTCTTAGAGGCTGCTAAGACGCTAGCTACGCGCGATTACGTAAGAGGTATTAGTAGACTATCTACTCTGTTTAACAGTTTAGATTTGAGTACTTTAATGCTAATAAGTCTAAACCTTACATAGCAGCGCTAGTTCCTGAAAGATACACTGCGGCATAAACACCTACATTTGTGTAAAACATAATATGTTATGCGGCCTACAGTACTAACAAAGGTTAGAAGTTTTAATAATATTGTATGCTAAGGATTTTTATACACGTTTAGGCGTGCCTGTTGTTAATGCTAAGATTACAGCACACCTGCTAACGTAGGTAAGACACTTGCAAAGAACACGTCTTATTAATAAGTAATACTATAGAATCTATAAGTAAAGATACTTCTGTAACGCATTGCTTGCACTATTTAGTTTGTAATAATTGTCCTAGCTAAACTATTGTAGCTGTTGGATTGTACGTTGCAGTTCTACCTATTAACCAAAGATCTTAACACTATTCCCTTGGTAACACTTAAGGATACTTAGTATTTAAAGTAAGTTCTTTGCAACAATCTTTGCACTTGCGTCTTTATATTTTTTTAGCTGTTAGTGCTAGTGTAGCAAAGAAGCGTCTTGGAAGCAACCTCTGTATGTACAAAAAAACGCGCGTTCCTCTATATTCAATTAGAATTGCACTTAGAGATAATAGATGCAAGTAAGGTAACGTACTGTTTCTTTAAGAGGATATGTTATTATAGTCTATAGGCCTAGAGTTACTAACACAGCTAAAGCTAAGGCGATTTGATAAATTGGCTTTCCTATACCTAAAGCATACCTTAAGCAGGCTAAGCTAAGAATTCTTGTCTTAGTTAAGCTTTGTTTTAGGCAGTATTCTATGCGTGCTTAATGCAGAGAGCGTTTTAACTGCATACTGTTCTTTCTTAAATATAGAGAGTTAAGCTATTTGGAATTAGATGTTGTGCAGGAAGGTAACTAGTAAAGGACGCAAGAGTAGTAAGACGATAGATAAAGGACGTCTTAGCCTCGCAGGATAGGTGTATAATATAGAAATGCCTCTAGCCCTCCTCTTGGTCTTAATTTAGATATAGAAAGGCTATTACTACTAGGAGGTAGCTCTAGTTATAGCGCTTACCAACTAACAGTATAGACGCGAATATAGATATAAGGCAACCTGCGCAGTACGTCTTAGATTGTCTAGTTAGGCATCAAACGCTATTAGTCTAAGCTAGAGTAGTTGTATCTATGCACAAGTCAATTACATTACAGAACGTTTTGTTAACTAATAGTGTCCTAAGATTAGCATTATAGACTTAGTAATAGTAGGCCTTATTATAGCTTGCGTGGTCCGTATTTAAAGCGCCTAGAATTATTAAACACTACGCTAATCAAAGTTACGCAGGGCAGTACTATAGAGTTGGTATACTAATAAAGCAATTAGCATATGCAGGCAGACTGTTTAGAAGAAAGGTTACGCGGCCTAAGCCTTCAGGAACGACGTTGCAGATTGTAGTGTTAGAAGAAGAAAGTTCTATGCATTTTATAAGATTAAAGTCAAGTGCAAGTAGTAGAAGTCTACTAGACACTGTAAGTGCATAGACAGGACGCTACGTAAACCTGTCGCATAAGATAGGAGTAACAGTAACAGCATGTATTATCTTATGCTCTGATAAGAATACCTAAGAAGAGACGCCTAATCTAGAACTCTATTACAAAACGACACTAGTAGAGGGTTAACCTAGTTCTGTTGCACCTCTAAATACTACTGCGCATCTACTAAAGATTTGACCCTAGGCGCTAGAGCTATAGCAACGTAGCTATCCTACTTGCTATTGTTTTGTTACGCGTGTTAAAATAGCCAGGTACTAACTTTTACTATCTGCTTAGATAGGAAAATTCTATATAGTTAGTCTATGTTAGTTGCAGATGCAGGCACACTAATTAACGTCTAATTTATCTCTAGGGCTGCGGCTGTATCCTTGTCTAACTTACTATTAATCGCGTTGTTGCCTCTAGTTGTTAACAGCCTGAAATAGCTTAGAGGTTAGCTATCAACCTATATACTTTCTACTGTTAGTTTAGTTAGGCGTGTAGAAGACCTTGAATTTACTAGGGTGTAGCTTAGACCTCTGTTGCCTACAAATGCCGTAGACTCCTACAATTGCATTAAGATTTTAGGTGTAAGTAAGCTAGTTCGCACAGGCCTTAGTAGCTAGCTTTATAAGCTAAAAGATTATCTGTATAGAGATGCTGTATTAGTAGAGTGCGTAAAGAAACGCTGCGCGATTGTTGCATAAAAAGCAATTAAGCTAGAGCGTTTTTGGCACACTAGAATGTACGCGTAAACAATAGCCTTCTCTTCTGCGTCCTAAAAGCAACAGCAGACACCTTACTTCTGTAGCAACTCTTAGGCAAGTAATCGTCTACTACACTGCTAATACCTAAGCTAGAAACAGAAAAATCTGTAGAACATTCAAATCTTACTTAAGACCAAAGTATAACAGACCTGTCTGCTAGAATTAAAGCGGCCTTGTGTAAAGGTTTTAATAAGACTATAAGTTTATCCTTTTCGCAAGACTTGTCTTTGCTTATGCTCTTAATTAGCTTGTTAAGGAAATAGTTAACACGCTTTCTTTTATCTATAAGGCCAAAACTTTATTAGAGCTCTTTGCAAAAACGATACCTTTTATTATTACTGCCAAAGTCCCTTAGCCAACTACTTGCCCTTAGCCAATTGGCACTACTTAGTTAACTAGCACCTCTTAGTTAATTGGCACTACTTAGTTAACTAGCACCCCTTAGTTAAACAGCACCCCTTAGTTAACTAGCGCCTCTTAGTTAACTAGCGCCTCTTAGTCGACTAGCGCCTCTTAGTCAACTAGCGCCTCTTGGTTAACTAGCGCCTCTTGGTTGGTTAGCAACCTCTAGTTAACTAGTACCTCTTAGTTAACTAGCACCCTTTAGTTAACCAGCACCTCTTAGTTAAACAGCACCTCTTAGTCAAACAGTACCCCTTAGTTAAACAGCACCCCTTAGTTAAACAGCACCCCTTAGTTAAAATCTTAGATCTCTAAAGCAACTATTGCAGAGATTAGTTACCTTAAGATCTAAGAGTATTAGGACATATAAGCTTTCCTTAAAAAAGTCTAGAATTATAAAATCAATTTCTAGAACGCTAACATACAAAGAAATATTACAGAGGAGCAGAGAATTTTTCTTGACCAACTAGTAAACTATAGCCTTTTTCTCTGCTTTGTGCTTAATAACGCTAAGATACACTACAAAATACTTTGTAGGTTCGCTTGTGTAGTCGTCTTTAACCTCCTTAGTAGCTAGAGACGCTTAGCAATATTGCTGACTTAGGCTCTGCAAAAAGTTAGCCTCCTAACTAAAAGTTCTTTTAAGGCCAAGAAAATAGTTAAAGGCTACATAGATACTAGAAGCAGATATGCTTATATAGCGCATAAGCTAGGAGGGATAGCTGCTCTCTTCTTCCTTTCTCTTAAAGTTAGGAACTTATTGTAAGTAGATAAACTGCGTCTTATTATAAACTAACTATAATTTTAGATAGGAACGCAAGATGCCTAAGAAGAGGAAGATACGTGCTAAAATTATTTAACAATTAAAGGCAGCTAGAGTTTCTGAAATTTCAAAACCTTTCTACTAACTTGCTATCAAACTTATCTAAGCGGGCAAGAGTAGGTAAAACCCTAATACATTAGCGTGTAGCACTAATTTAGTTAATAACAGATGCTGCTAAAATTATGCCTACACTAATATATTAGGTAAACAAAAGGTAACAGGAAATTACGTATCTATACAAGCAGTTAAAAGTCTAAAGATTATCTGTAGTAAACTATCTACCTGGAGAAGAATTTAACTAATTTAGCGCGTTAAGAATACATTAAGAAGAAGTCGTGTTATATACGTATGGCTCTGCTAAAGAGCCTTCTGTAGATCCTAGCGTAAATTCTTAAGGTAGATAGCTGCTAGATACTTTAGATTTGGACAGCTTGCTAGTTAGGACTCTTAATAGACAACTAGTAGTTCTAAGACAAGTTAGGCAGAACACTAAAAGTCCTAGCACCTAGCTAGGTTCCGCTTCTAGTGCAAATTAAGACCTAACTAGGCAAGCTAGCGTATTAACTCCAAGGTTATTAATTGTTAGCTTAAACCTCCTTCTTAAATTACCTACTCCCTATTTATTAATAGAGTCTGTTTATTAAGGGAAGGCTTTAGTAGCTCACTTAGACAACCTAGAGAAGATTCTTTTATACTACCTACTTAAATGTATAGAGACAAGTCTTATAAGACATTTAGAAGAAAACAGAAAAAACATAGGACCTATTAGACTTACTTCTACTGTAAGTTTATACATTGTAGCCCAAAGAGACAGAGATTTCAAGCTAGAGATCTCGCTTGGTTTATTAAGTAGAAAGGTTATTTTGCAGAGCCTAGCAGAGCTGGAATTAGTTAAAAACTTAAGGTCCTTACTTGGCAAGTGCCTCTTTAATAGTATAAAAAGAAGCAATTATAGGAAAGAGGAAGAAGAAAGAGGGATAACAACGTTTACTAGTACTGTGCATGTTTTTTCCCTAAGTAGCATAAATAGCAGTAGCAATTGCATGTTAGAAGTAATGTTAGATTACAATACTAGCCTTAGGATTTGGAATAATGTTTTCTAAGTGCAGACCAATTTGAATTTCATCAAATACACAACTACAATCTACCCTGCATTAAGAGTTACATTATTCTTGTCCTTATTCGTCTTCTAGTTAGTTAGTATAGAGTTACCTATAGCTACGCGCCTAATTTCTCTAGGCTTTTTTATCTTCTATAACATTTTTCTTAGATAATCAACTGGTTTAAAATTGTAGAAGTTAATATCTTTAAAATCCCTATCTTGTATTTATTCTGCCTAAAATTGTTTGCATTAGAGTAAGCATACATCTAAAAGAGTGTAAGATCTATTATATATTGTTATTAAGTATTAGAGTAACTAGCTGATTCTCTGGTTTAAACTTTGCGCGATAGATATTTAAGTTAACCTCTAGGGTTATAATACTTATTATATGTGTTAATAGTTTAGGGCGTACAGTTTAGTTGCCTTAGTATAACAGAGAAAGCGGCCTTCTTTGCTATCCCCTTACTACAAGTAACTAACAGAGCTTATATATAAAGTTGTATAGTTGTAATAGTAGAAGCCGTAGAGAGTTAATAGGAAGTTAATTAAGTTAGAATAGATAAGAAGCTATAGATTAGGCAGTAATATGTTAGCACAATAAGGTTATATATAGAATATTTACCTAGTGTTTACCTTAGATTACTTTAAGTATAGCTGTAGGTAGCTTTGCGAATAGAGTTGCTTGTAGTAGAATGTGTGTTAGTGTTAAAGCCTAACGTTAAATTATTTGAAAAGATCTTATGCTCTTCTTTAGAAGCTGCCCTGCTATTAAGAGTCTAATGTTATATGTAAGTTTTGATTATATTAGTATCTGTTATAACGAATATTATGCACCTTAGTAGCTATTGGTTAGCTGCCTCTATATTATTTGCGAGATTATAACATAGCAATTAGATTAACTGTTGCAATAGCTTTAGAGCTACTATAATCAATTTAAAGCGCAATCTACCTTATCTGCAACCTAGGTAGCTAAAGTTGTTAGTTAACGTTACAGCTGGTTAGGTTTACAAACTGCAGCGTCTAGACAAACCTAGCTACTGCCCTAGTTAACTAAAGCACCCTCTGATATTAGGGTACTTATATCCTTATTCTTGGAAGTACGCGCTAAGCTAGAGCAGTTATTGTTATGTTAAGAGCTAGTAAGCAAGGCAATTGTATTCTAAGAGAAGATAGAGATAAGAACTAGGCACTATTGTTAGAGTAGAGGACAGCGTAGATCTTAGGTAAGGTTCTAAGCACCAAAATCGCATTTCGCTTTGCACAGCCTAGTACAGCATACCTGCAAACCTAATAACACAGCTCTAATGTGCCCTATTCTGCTAGGTATTTTCCGCAATAATGCTTTTTAAAGCACAATAACTTAACTACTAATAACTGTAGCTAATAATGCGCTAACGCTTTTTATAGGCGCAAAGAGGTTTAGCGCAATTTTCTGGTAACTGCAGAGTTGTTGTTAGCAATGCCTTAGGCTATGCGCCTGTAGAGGCAGTAGCTACCCTAACTCCAAAGCCTTTGGCTTCTAGCTCCTAGCCCTACCTCTTGCTAACGTAGCTTTAATTCTTTATCTCCCTCTCTACTTGCGTCTGTAGTCTTACCAGCGCAGAGTGCACTTAGAATCTCTTTTACATCTCTTAGCTCTAGCCTTACTAGCCTGCTAGCAGCTGCTATTAGCTCCCTCTAACCTGCTTTAGCACCCTCGCCTCTGCCCTCGCGTTAATCTCTACAATCTCTATAACTAACAACCTACAACTCTATACACTAAACTATTAGCTAGTTCTGTAGCTGCTGTTGCAGATTGCGCGCCTTTAGGCTGCGTTGTTGCCCCCTGCCTGTTTAGGCGACGCAGTTAGCTGCTTTCTGCTTTAGCAGGCCCTTAAAACTTCCTGCTAACTCCTTAGCTTAGCTGCTATGTCTTGTCTACTAGCCTTAACCCTCTTGCTAACCTCCTCTATTACGCCTTACCTGCTAGCCTTATCTTACACCTTACATACTACTATAGATAGTTAGTTGCTGTAGTAGTATTGCGGAACAATAACCCTATTTTGTGCCTTATAAGATATAATTAGACGTGTAATAGAAGTACGCGCTAAGCTTAAGTAGTTATTGCCTTTTGCCTTATCTAGTCTATATAAGCGCTTAAAGCGTACTATAGAAGCTATTTATTAGAGTTCTGTAAAGCTAGATTGCGAGGCGTACTTAATAGAAGGAGCTAGGTGCAAAGTAACTAGAGCTAAGATAATAGTATAAAAAATTATACAGGAAACAATACATTAAGACGCAATAATAGTAAGAGAACTTATATATAAGCGTAGTGTTTTGCTCTATACGCAGAAAGCGCGTAGAATATGCTAGTTAGTAAAAATATAAGTGCTGTTAGAAATACTCTTACTTGTATAGAAAGTCTTAGCGCGTGCCTTAGATAAGGTATAAAGATTACATTTTTAGTTGCAGAGATTACACTATTAAGACGAGTGCAGGCTGCAAGCCTCTTTAGCTACTATTGCTTCTGCAGCCACGCTAAACAGAACTAGAGAGCAATAGCTAAGATAGTATAGGATAACTTAACTAGAAGTGCAACAAACTTACTATAAAGTCTAAGAGATTTGTCTTTAATTCCTAAACTAACCTATATTATCCTACATAGTATTAGTTGCTATACTATAGTACCTTAGACTAGTTACTGTTATTACGCTGCAACAACATTAAGGTAAGAACAGACAATACTTACTTTTAGAAAGCATACCGCGATTACATAGAACTAACTTTAATTTAGTATTATTACGCAGTATAGAGCGCAATACAGGAAACTCTTAACTAGCTGCGCAGCCAAAATTATTAGACAATAGGTAGGTTTTACTATAAAGTTAGCTTAAAGTACTAACAAACATATAGGTATATAAGAGAATAAGCAGAGAAGATGCAAGCCAAAGAGCTGCAAATTATGCAGGAGTCGCAGGTGCAGCTGCAGGCTAAGGCTGCCAAAAAGCGCTAGGATAAGAGGCTGTTATAGTCCCTCTAATATTATGCTAAACTATCCTTAACAATAACCAGCTGTCCTAATTTACTTAGATTTGTCTTAACACAAATTTTTGCTCCTGTTTTCTTAAGCCTAATATTATACATACTTATTAATTAACACTTGTTTAACCTTATACCAGAATTAATTGTGCCTATACCTATTAAATGTTAGCTTTGTTACTGTTTACTCTACTTAGAATCTGCTTGTTACAGAGTAAGTAATTAAGCTTTCTTAGCCTACTTTTAGCCCCTTCTGTTACAGCTGGCTAGAAAAGCTTTCTTATCTTTCTCCAATTACTATTATTAAAAGCTAGTAAGGGTCTCTTATCTCTACCTTAATTGGAATCTTTTAAGCATAATAGCCTAATCTATTAGACATATCCCAGTTGCTTTAAGTTACTTCAAAATAGTCTTTTCTGTAAAAAAGAAGATCTAGGCCTTCTAGAAAAAAGGGAAGAGGTCGCTCTCCTTAATTGGAAGAAGTCTTTAGCTCTTGTAGAGGTAGGTTAAGAGCTCTTTTAAGTAATCTAGAGAGAATAAGAAGGAAAGACAGCTAACAGGATCTTGTTATTGTAACAATATTTAATAAAATCTATAGTTTGATAATATTTATAGCTATTTAGGATAAGTAACCTATACCTATAATTAACGTAAGCCTAAGTAACGCAAGTAGATAGGTTAGTGTTATTCTTCTTGTTAATTGCAGCAGCGCAGATAAACTTGCTGCGCGCGCGCTTTGCTACGCTAGGACTAAGGCTACAATAGAGGCAGATAACGTTACCTTGGCTATTAGTAGGCTAGTTTACTAAATAAGTGTTTTTGAGGACTCTAACGCAGATCTACAACACGCTGTACCTAGCATGCAGCACAAGATACAAGCAAAGCGCAACATTACCTTAAGACTAGGATTCTTATATAGGATATATCTTGTGCAGTATAAAAGCACTCTTGTGCTAGGTAGCTTCCTATTGTTCTACTAAGCGCATTTTACGTGCAAAGCAACATAGATACTACTATAGATAGTTCTTTGCGTTAGATAGTCTTAGTACAGTAACTAATACTACGCAGGATAGTGTAGGTTGGATTGGGATTAAAGACAAATCTGTTACGTTAAGTTTTTATCTAGAGTTTTCTTTTTTATGTAGGTAGGATATAAGGAACAAGAAGTTGCGTTCTAGGCATGTAAGGACAAGATGTAAGTTTAGGACGCGCATCTGGTACTAGTAACTACTGTTAGTTCTCTAGCCTTAGCTCGCAAACGGCTAGTATTTTAACCTCTAATCCTTAACCTATTAAAGATTAGGCACTGTCTACAATTAACGTCTAAGTGTTATAACTAGGCTATAAGAAACAAGAGTGCAATATGCATACCTTTCTTTAAGGATAACCTAACAAGATTGCAAGCTATAGTAATTTAGCTGTTAAATTAGTTAATGTTATATAGGTTAAGATCTTAACTATACTACTACAGGCGCTATCTGTATAAAGTAGAGCTTGAAAACCATAATACTAAGACTAGTTACGGAACAGACCCTTAGGTTAAGTTTACAACAAGAGTATGCGCGCTAGACAAAGGCGTAAAAGTAGTGCTATAGTCTAGAGAACTCTTAGGCGCATATTGTTAGTATATAGCATAGCTAAGTGTATAAAAACATACTAGGCCTTCCTATATAAACAGAACAGTACTCTTCTTAGTTAAAATAACTACTTCCAGTCGATTCTAAGTAGCTGTTAGAGACTTGAAGTCAAAAGAAGTTTTTATAAATACTTTTAACAGCATCGTTTTTTCTTAACAACTTTGTTGCATTAGAACAGATAGGCTTAGTTCCTGCTCTGTTGTCCTTATCGTTTCTCTGCTTATAGCAATTCTTGGACACGTATTACCTTATCTAGATACTAGCGAAATTAACAACCTGTACGCTAGCAACAATTATGTATAAGGTTTTATAGACTAGCTAACAACCTATTACAATTAATGCCAGAGTGTAGGCTTCTTCTTACAAAGCTTCTCTTAGGTTGTCTGCGCAGTATTTTGTAACAATGTTGCACTCCCTAACTAGCAAAATATTATAGAGGCAAAACTACGCGCTGTAGGCCTAAATATAGATACATCCAAGACATATGTAGTACCTTACGCAGCTAACTACCTAGACTACAGTTCTGTTTTTGTAGATGCTAGAAGCAGCACAGTTAAAGTGTACAAGGAGAATAAAAAGATCTATAAGATACAGAAGGTATCTACATCTATAGCATTAAACACTGCAGGAAATGCACCTGCTAAATTACAATAGGACAGGGAGTACTACGTCTTAACCAAAAGCTCTACCTATGTGTAGGTTAACAGCGCATAGGCTTTTAGGCTGTCTACAAAAACTGCTGTATTAACGTTATTAGAAAGCGCGCCTGCTAGGTTGTAATAGGATAGGAAGTACTACGTCTTAACTACAAACCCTGCTTATGTGTAGGTTAACAGCGCATAGACTTCTAGGCTGTCTACAGTAACTGCTGTATCAACATTGTTAGAAAGCGCGCCTGCTAGGTTGCAATAGGATAGAAAGTACTACGTCTTAACTACAAACTCTGCCTATGTGTAGGTTAACAGCGTATAGACTTCTAGGCTATAACAATATATAATGTAGATATATCTATATATAGTAGCTTACGTGTTACTTACCTAACATTATCTTAAGAGTTAATAGCACCTTAAGAAACTTAAGAGATAAATTTAGTAGTGTCTATAGTTATATGTTACCTTATAGGTTGTTCTATTAGACTAGCTCTTATTGCCTATTTTTCTTTTTATTTTTGTTTACTATATCTAGAACTTTCTGTAGTGTAATGTTTTTAAAGTATAGTAGGCTGTATTAAGGACTAAAGTTGCGACGTGCATATATCCCTGTGCAATAGCGTAATTAATTCCTTACTAGATAGTACTAGAGGTGCAATGTGTGTACGTCTGTATTTAGAAGTAGGGCACGATCTTTCTAACTAGGCTAAGGAATCCTTTACTAGTTTTCTTTCTGTAAGACTAGCTTACTTTTATATCTGTAAGCTGCGCTACTACTACAGTAGGTAGCTAGTAGTGCAGCTTACAAAGTAATTTAGAGGGCTTAGAGCTTCGCTTATAGATAACGCTAAGATACTACTCTGCTGTCTCTACATTTAAAGTAAAGACAACTCTAACCTTTCTTTAAGCTAAATATTTAATCCTCTCTAACTTTGTTAAGATAAGCACTTCCTAGACAGTCTCTCTTTCTGCGCCTATAACAGACTATCTTTAGCACTCTAAAAGGCCTAAACAAGTTTACCTATGTTATCTAGCTACTTGTAAAGGAGATCTTAACAGTGTTAAAGAACAGGTCCAACGGCTTCTACATAACTATAAGGCGGTACCTGTAGGACAGGACTCTTGTCTAGAATAGCTATTTTCTTTACTTTCTAAAGCAATATCGCGTAAGAATACTAAAGTAGTGCAGTTCCTGATTAAAGAAAAGGTTGCGAGCGAAGATCTTCTAGGCAATAAGGCTGTGCGCTTGCAAGCCTTTAAGATCTTAGAATTATTTCTTTATTATAGATAGGATATTAACAAGCCAATAGGCTGAAACCAGCTCTCTGTGTTAGGGTATTACTTCCTATCCTCTATAACAACCCTAATGCGATATTTACTAACAAACTCTTAGCATTCCTTTATCTACCTCTAATAAAGACATAGTTATGTAGCTGCTTGACTATAGTGCCAATCCCAACAGCTACTGCAAATGGGACCTAACTTCTACGTTATACGCTATGTTAAAAGCTCCTTCAGAAACTATCTATAAACTTTTTTAACGAGGGGCAGACCTTTGCTGTAGACAACTCCTCTATTATGCTGTTCTTAGAGACAAACCTAATGCTCTCGCAGTAGTCTGCCTGGTCGTAGAAAAAGGTGCACTAATTAATAAGGTTAAATACAAAAGAGATCTGAAGACCTATTCAGAGCGCAAGTTATTTAGGCTTAAGACACCCCTCTATCAAGCTGCAGAGTTTAGAAAGATAGACATTGTGAGGTACTTATTAGAGAAGGGCGCTAACCTTACAAAACTAGACAGTAAAGAGCGAACACTGCGTTTCTAGGCGGAGCAGAAAAGCTATACGGAAGTAGCCTACATTCTTGAAGATGCAGAGAATTATTGGCTTTAGCATGCAAACATTAGCTCCACCAATACATAGTTATTTCTACGCTAAAATTGCTGGGTGTACGCAGTAGCCAGCCTGTTAGCAAGTGCTAGGCTGAGCGCTTTGTAACGCGCTTAGCTAAGCTTAAGATAGCCTTTACTCGAGCCAAAGTAAGTTTTCCTGTGCAGATCTAATTGATTGTACTACTAGTAACGTGCTCAGGAAAGATGGGAACAACTTCTTGGGTAATTAAGAGGCGAGAAAGTGCAGTAGAGCTTTAAAGTGATTTGATGTCGCGAGTAGTAAGATAGTAATTTAGAGGCTGGATTGTATGGTCTTTAAATACTACATACTCCAGGAAGTACCATCCGCGCATGTAACAGACTCGGAACTAACACATAGTTGTACAAATAACAGACTCCAACTACCAAAGAGCGGCGCGGTTGCCTAGGTCGAATAGGGAGCACGATTACTTTCTTGCAATCTGATTCGGTCTCGATTTCAAAAAGACGTAAGCATAGAGGCGGCGAAGGCGATAAGGCAGAAACTATAGTTACCAAGCGTTACGCTAACTCTAAATTAAGGACCTTATTGGATATAAGCGCTAGGTTGGAAGCTATTGCTTGCCCAATAGAATGCTTCAGGATAATTGCCAAGACAAGCTTTAAAGAAGGATGGCGAACGATGTAGGACAGTTGATGCTAATAGGTAATTTCTGCCAATAGGCTAATATGCATGTATGTACTCATAACTTCAGACTTCTACGTTAGAGAAGAGCTCCCCAGTTGAACAGATAGGGTGTAATTTGTGTCCGCGCCAGACGTTCTGGATTGCTCAAGAGACGCCCTGCGATCCGCCAGCCTCCCTAGCTGTTGTTCAATAAATGTTTATTCTTTTAGGTCGAATGGCCAGACCTCTTTGAGATCATTTTCGCCTCTAATCAGCTTATCGTCATCGGGCTGCTCATTCCCAAGTACTTCCTGCAGCATCCCCTCAAAGACTTCCCAATGCGCAGACTCAGTTCGCTCCCAATCTTCTGGAGGAACCTAGCCATTAGATGCAGTATTGAGCAGACTTAACAGGCTATGTCTTAGCTGTTGTGCCGCTTCAAAAAGCTTGTATTCTTTCTAGTGAACCGCGATTTCATCAGGGCAGGGTAGAGGAAACAGAGATAGCACCGCAAACCCAAGCTCTTTCCACCGTTGCGACGTCTGGATTAGCTCTTCGTGGAAGGCAACGGCGCCATCCTCCCAGGTGCGATAGCAGTAGCGAAACAGCCGAAGATAAGCTTCATCCGTTAATCTCGCCGCAGAAAGCTTTGGGGCTAAGAATTGGATGCAATAATCATATGCTTTGGCACACGCCTCGCTTTTGGGTTCAATTTTATCCTCGTCTGAAGGATCAGAAATAGGTTGCGCAAAGTCTGGTATCGCATCCGCATACCAGAATGCTAGCTCAATGCTAGTTGACTGCCAGTCTATTATAGCTGATAGAACGGTGGGATCCTCTTCTGAGACAAATATGTTTCTTTTGTGCAGATTAGGGTGGAACATCACAGGGCTCGCTGTATTCTGAATTTAAGAGCTTTTGGCCAGTTCCTTTAACATTGCACGACCGTAACTAAGCAGCTTCTTGTGTGTTTCGATAGATCCTTGATAACGTGGGCGTTTTGACACAAATCCGGCTGGTAGGATTTTAGAGATTCCGGTGTCGATGAGACCGTCACAGTAATCGGCGATCTTCAGCCCTATAGAATTTGCTCAGCGTTTTCTCAGTCTCAAAGAAAAATGAAGTGACTTACAGGGTCCCTGATTTGGTTTAACGTCATAATGGTATCTTGGCTGTCCAACGTTACAGTTCCAATACATAGCCCCACAGTAGGGACCAATACAGAACTCCCTATTCGATAACAGCTTCAAAGTAGGAAGATATGGTGTTCCAGCGAAGTATAAACTGCCGTACGCTAGAAAGTTAAGGTTAACAATCTCTTTGAGCTTTTGGCAAATTGCCTCTATGCATCTAATTTGATCGCTCACATCCATAGTTGGCCACTTTTCGTGCAATGGAATCCCTAATGCATGTTCCGTGATAATGTATTCGCTACCGATGGCATTTGAAGCGTCGTCGCTCTAGTCCAATATCTTTAGAATAGGGATCCCAGTTTCAGCTTGCACTAGAAAGTCATAAAGCGGTTAGTCGTAGAGCCACTTCCATACAATCATCTTAGTGCAGAACCTATGGTACTTGATTGTTGCAACTTTGGAATTAGTCGTCAACCTTAAGGGCCCTGCTAAAGCAAAGGGCAATCTCGCAACAATACGTTTGGCGTTATTAGTGTGGAATATAAACACTCTGTTGAAGCTACCTTCCTTTTTGTCGTACAAAGTAACAGAGCTGGCGCCAGGACATAGTGCTAAAACCCTACGACATAGAGCATTAAAGTCAAAATGTATAAGACGCGATTCTCGCTCCAGCGCATCGCGTCGGAGCCATCGACCACTCGTATAGCTGTAGGGATCAGGGCCTGCATTCCTGTAAGTGTCCAGGCCATGTGACGAAAGAGAGCAGGCTGCGCAAGTTACTTACTGTCTCTAAGTGATTCCATCATCTGTCCTGAAGAGAAGAATGTCGCATGACCAAGAGACTGTCAGTGCACGTCTGGGCAAGGCCGTGCAGAGACGGGTGCGTCGACGCGACGCAAAAGTTTTGAAATTCCGTTCGGAGTTGGGTGCAGCGTGCGAATGTCCGACACAAGGCGTGGTGCCCTGCTTGAGATGATGTGATACATGAAACTCCCTGCTCTAAAGACAAACGTGGACTCAGTCAACCAGAGGAGCGGACAATCTCTAGGAGGCTTCGTTGCTTATAAGATGGAGACTGGCGTTAACTTGAAACAACTGGTCACTTACTACTAGTGCGCTTACGGCACTTCCTTTGTGTGCCTAGCGGCAGGCAGACCTTGGCATTACAGCAGGCTTTGAGGGGGATTACAACGCAAGACTGAGTAACTACTGCAGATCTTTGCAGCTTTATGCTGTTACCCCGGATCCACTGCGGCCGCATTAATCAGCCTAGTAACTTCCGTGCAAGTGTTTTACGCGATGCAATTTGGCGTGGAGTTCGTGTTGCGGTGATCAGCGAGCCACGCTTGACGACGAGCGGGAGGTTTGGCGCATGCCGACGTTATACCGACAGTGCAGGGGTTCACAACTCGCCCGTTTCTACGACGGCATTAAACCTCTCAGCCGGTCATGGCTGCTCCACTGCCAATGCCACCCTCAATTGCTGCTGAGAAGGATACGCACGCAGAAAGCTAGATTCAGTATCTTTCTGGCCCTGAATCAGTACACGCCAACACTGTCTACCTGCCGTTAACCCCTAGCAGTTGCTCGCCATCGAAGCGGAAGCGCGTGACAGCTTGCGCCCCTACCCGCACTATGTCGCCGCGAACGACTAGTCCGAAGCGCATGAGACACGATAGCGAGACCGAACGCCAGCCTGACCACCGTATACCAGGGACCGATACGCCATTCAACTGCAAGCCTGCACAATTGCTTTAAGAGATGCGAATAAACTCGTCATAAGTCGTTTAGCCAACGTCTTCACAAGGGGGGCTCTTGACATGCAAAGACATAAAGCCTACCAATGACCATGTCCCCGAAGCTGCGAACCAGCTCGGCTATGGTCACTGGCTAGCTTTCGCAAGAACATGCAGCTTGCACAACGCACGGGTATGGTGGACGCGAGCAGTCTTCTATCGTAGCAGACGTGGTGGCGATGAAGAGAAGAGCGACGGGCGTTCGTACAACTCCCAGCTCCCTTTTCAGCAGGGAAGTGGGGATGAACACATACTCTGTACCATCACAACTGTCTAGCCACAAGCTGCGGCCCACCCAGGTCTGTCCAAAGTCGATTCGAGACGAAGTGCAATGGATGGCGATATCTAAAGAGAAAGCTTTTATGCTATAGACTGGACCATTGCGCCGCCCTACAGTTCCGTAGACCCGCCGTCGATCCTTCGTCTGACCCATCACGTCCTCTCACGTCCTCGTGCTCTCGAGCACATCGCAAGCGGTGTGTGTACTACACAGTAGTCATATATTGCTTCAGCTCGTCGAAAGGAAACACGATGAGTTAAGAGGCGTCTAGGGATAGGGTCTGTGCGTTTCACACAACGGTCACCGCAAGAGATAGAGACTGGTATGATATAGAGTACAAAGACTGGAGTCTTAGCCTCAGCAAACCAAGTGAGTGACAATGGAAGAGCGTCGTCGTTGTACGCACGACAAAAACGGAGAGGGACCACATACCGTGGCAGTACTGCAGCGATCGTACGGTCATACGACGAATAGCTCCTTGCATGAGAAGTACAATCATTAGGACCGTAGAGAGGTGCTTTAGTATGAAGGAGTTTGGATCGTTGGTTCTTATGAGTGCTTGGCAAGATTGAGCAGAGACCCGGTAGTACCCACGCTTGTGAAGGTACTACGATGTCCAAGGCCGCATGCCATACTCTGTAATCGGGAATGATTCTCAAGCATGTTCGCCATGCCATCAAATCTAGATTTCATGGCAAGTGGAAGGAGTGTTGGAGTGGAATTGTGTGCTGCATAAGCATGACCCTTTCTTGATAACCCTAGGATCCTCACATATAGCTGTCCTACAGTCATGACTTCGGTTGGGATCACTCTGAGCTTCGACTGACACTTTACGAAGGTGTTGTAGCAACATTGCGTATAAACTTCGTACCTTCATCGTAACACGATAGTGTCTGCCAAGATATTTCGACAAATTTGAAAGATCACGTGACAGAGCGGGGTTGTCGTATGTACGTGGCTTAGCTTTCAAGCAACAAAGGCCAAACCCATCCGCCTGACGACACTCACGTCCGCTAAGGGAATGCATGGACGGCAGAACTTTCCATCATCTCACAGGATATACAACATCAAAATGTCAGAGGCAGGCAAAATACTGGCTGTTCTAGGAAGCCATGGTGCCGGAAAAGCGACGACCATCGGCAATCTCATCTATAAGGTATGGCGCCGCATTAGAAGATATTTTATCCGCTCATGAGGACTTAGTGCGGAGGTATCGATATGCTAACCCTAGAGAGACTCGAGAAAGGGCGCAACGACGGATACGCTAAAGCCTTCAACGAGATCAAGTCGAGGAACGAGAAACTTTACTTTTATACACCCAGGAACAAGGTTACCATAACGGGTACGTGCTTTAATCTAGAGGCACAGAATTCCCTGCTAAATCAAGACAAGAAAATTTATCTAATGCTGACGGTCTCCTCCTCATCGTTACGCCTCATGAGACAGACAGGCAGCTTCAAGAGATTGGTGGTCAATTGGACGGCATGGCTACAAAATTCTCACACAAGAAGGTAGTGGTTCTGGTCAATAAGCTGTAAGATTCACAAGTGCTTTAGGTCTAGTCTCTTACACGTGCTTAGGGACGAGGTCAACTGGTCCGAAGATGCGTTCACAGATTCAGTCCGAGTCACCAAGGCCGTGCTTCAGAGTCTCGGAGTGCTCGAAGAACGGTATAATACACGTCTCTGAGTCTCAAAACAAGCGTTAACGTACTGGGTGTAGGATTTTATTCGTTCCTGCTTCAGGACTGTACAGTGACAATCTTCTCGAGTTATCTCCGAGTCTTGGGTGGTATCCCAAAATAACAGAAAGTAGTGAACAAGCAGTAAGGAAAGTCGTCACAGTGGTCGCTGCAATTGACCATATTCTATCATAGGCGCTGTGTGTCGGTGCATACATGCGTGTACGTGGGAATGAAGAGAAACGGTCCATGTTAGTCCTGTGTGCAGTCTTACGTTAGCAGTCAATTCTGAAACTCTGCACTGGGTATATGGTTTATAGTTCGCTCGATCTCTTCCATGATGTTGGCAATCAAGAACGCGGCGATTCACCTGAGTGTTGTTACGACCTATACAATCCATGCAATGTAGCTCTTTTGTAAGCGCATCACGCAAGATGAGACTCGAATAACGTGTATGCCCAAGGGCAGAACTTACAGTATTACGAGGATGTTGCTTGCATTGAATGAGGATCGTTTTTAGAAGCAAACGCCTAGCACCCCACGCGGAAGCTACTGTGGCTTCAATCTATAGTTCGAAATCTCAAGCACATACCAGATAGATCAGCCAAAGTTGCCGTTACCTTACAGTACCTCGTTGTGAAAAGGGCATAAGTGACTCGCGGAGAAATAATACACATTGATTTCGTTGGTGTTGGCCAATAAACACTCGCTATTTGATCATCTCACGTCTAGTCGAATCACATCGTATGACGGCTATTCAGGTTGTTAGGTTCGAAGCATGGAGCCTTTCTCGACTTGTGTTGTGTATTAGCATTCGCTGACCCGACCGTATTGGCATCCTGGCTCAGGAATGTCGTCGTATTGCCATCGCGTAATTGATCGTTAGCGGCAATCGAACCGCGCTGAGTGTCTGTGTTTTAACTTAGTTGACAAATCGTGGGCGTTTCGCAAGGACCAGTAACGAAACAAATTAAGGTTGTCCGCTTTTCCTGCTTGGCGTACGGATTCACCCGGCGCACGGACACCCTAAAACATCCTTGCTGAGATTTGTGAACTTTAGAACCCAGTATGGTTCGAGTAATAGCGATTTCCTATATCAATGCATAAGAGGAAACAACGAACACAAGTTTCTTTATTTTAGTCGAGAAACCTAGGACGAAGCTCGCAGCTGCAGAAGACACCAGGCTCGATGTCGAGAAAAGATGACGTTGGCCCTGCGTTTACTAGCCGATCGTGATTGGCCAAACTTGTTACGGACCGGCATGTTGGATTGCCGATTGGTAGGACTAGTGTGGATACCGGTTTTACTGTCACGCTCGGCTGGGGAAAGGCAGATTGTCCTAATTGCTCCAGATAGCAACAGCTCGAGTCTGCTTCCCATCACCCCATCAACGCAGGTCAGTGGTCACGTCCATTGCAAGCCATTGGAAACGAGTACAATGCTTGAACTACGCAAGAGACTACGGAAATTTAAACGAAAAGAGCCAACTCCCGAGGTCAGGAGCCGTCCAAATCAACATTCCAAACAAGCCATAGAGTACACTTCTGACTTTTAAATCTCGTAGAAGCCTCCTCTCCGGCACTATCCCTCGCAGGCTCCAGTGCCAGCCACCGTGCGCACAAAGCCCTACGGACTATTCCTTCTCAACAAGAATGAGCCGCCTGACGACTTGAAAGACCCTATAGGAGTAGATATCGTAGCCATACATGGCTTGAACGGAGACGCATATACAACATGGCAACACGATAATGGAACTTTGTGGCTTCGAGATCTGCTTCCGAGTGCCCTTCCTGGGTCCCGCGTATTTACCTACGGATATCCATCCGAGCTGTTCTGGAGCAATTCAATGGCCACGTTACGGGACTACTCCCGGAATCTCCTCAACTCTCTCACAGCCATTTCAGAAGAGAAACAACGTCCAATAATATTTGTCTGCCACAGTCTTGGGGGCATAGTGTGTAAGCAGGTGAGTAGCTCGACAATACTACGCCAATGAGATCCTAACCTACTTTGAGGCTCTTGTTTTGGCGCATGAAGACGATCACTTGCACGGTGACATACTCTCCGCCACTTCAGGAATCGTTTTCTTTGGAACACCACATCGCGGTTCAAAAGGAGCAGATGTTGGGAAAATCGTGGGAAAAGTTGTTAATGTGTGTTTACGCGCGTCACAAGCCGCAAGCATAGCTGGATCAATACGGGATGACCTTCTCACAACTCTGGGGTCCAATTCTCAAGCACTGAGCGATCTCGCTATCTCTTCTCGAAATCGTCTGACGAACTTGGAGGTTGTCACCTTCCACGAAACGCAAACCATGCCCGGGTTGTCCGAACTGGTGAGACATCTTTCAAAAAATGCACGCCCCCCTATGAAGCAGCGCCTAATATGCCATTGTAGGTCGTTGATCAACATTCCGCCATAATGGAAATACCAGGCGAAGACATCATACCACTTTACGCCAATCATAGAACCATGTGCCGTTTCGAAGGGGCAACGGATGATAGTTATATATACGCATTGAAGGTCATCAAGCGATTGGCCAAAACAGCCCTCTTGAACCAAGATATGACAAGGAAAGCGAACCGGACATCATCTAACCAGTGTATGTAACGATAGATGATTCGTGGTACAGCATCAGCTAAGCAACCTGTTAGCTTTAAGCGAAACTGAAAGATCCTGCATGGTCCTGCTGAACTCAATCTATCTCTCAGAATACAAAGCGCAACTACCAAGGCCGGTACAAGGAACGTGCAGCTGGATTCTGAGCCATCCTGCATACCTGTCCTGGCTAACCACTGAAGAAACGAGACTACTCTGGGTTACAGGTGAACCTGGCTGCGGCAAAACCATGCTGTCTGCTTATCTGACAGACCACCTAAGGCTGGGTCGCGCTACCCCTGTCAAGCCCCAAGTCTATTTTTTCTTCTGCGATGACAAAGTCAAGTCTCAAAGAGACGCAAGCGCTATACTTCGAGGCATCCTGTATCAGATTTTGCAGCAACATCGAAAACTCATCAAGCATGTGAAAATTCGTTTCGAATTAGACGGGCCTAGTCTTGCAAACTCCTTCCCGGCGCTCTGGGAACTTTTCTTGAAAATAGTTGCCAACTCTACGTCCGGCGCTATCGGAGTTATAGTGGACGCAATTGACGAGTGTGAGACAAGGACGCGCGATAGCTTTCTGAAGGCCATGATGGAGTTAGTAAACGAGGCCCACGATATACATCAGCAACCCCAGAACTGCATCAAATTCCTGATAACCAGCCGTCCGTCGCTCGGCAATTCATACAACCTCACGGGAGTTATGAAAAACAGACTATCGATCGATCAAAACCAGAGTAACGTTAGTGAAGACGTGAAGCTAGTCATTCGAAGCAAGGTCGGCGATATTGCGAACAGATTCCATTGCGACGATGAAACGAGGAATTACCTAGGACAATTGCTGTACTCCAAGTCCGATCAGAGTTTTCTCTGGTTGAACATGGTGCTCCATAGCCTGGAAGGAAGTTCAAGGGCATCGAAGAGAGACTTTGAAAGGATCATCAACACAATTCCCCCGAATCTTGAAGCTACATATAGCAGATTCCTACGTGGGATCTCATTTGAGGATCAAGAAGACGCTAGGAAGATATTACGACTGCTTATTGGATGCTCGAGACACCTGACATTGGTGGAGATGAACATTGCATTCACGATTGACCAAGGCCATAAGTCTGTAGCCGATGTGTCGGATGATTTGCAGCTCTCTATTCGCGCAACTCTACAGAACATTGTGGGATCCTTCGTCCGCATCAAAGAAGTGGACCAGAGCTCGGAGAGAGACTCCAAAGTTTCGCTTATACACCAGTCTGCCAAAGAATATTTAACGGATCTCGCACGCCATTCTGCAGATAACACAGTGCAGAGCCTCGCGGTTCCTTTAGTGGATGCAGCGCTGAGTATATCCCAGTCATGTATACGATACCTTCTCATGGAGGACTTCGAAGCAGACATTTTTGCTTCAGAAAGGACGAGCATTGAGACTAGTTCGCCCAAATCGTCTTATTCGTTCCCAGTCACAGACTTCGACACAATGGGCTTAGGTGGCCCTCTCGGCCTAGACGACCATCTCGACCTAGACAACTTCTTTAAAGACTCACAGGATGCGGACGAGGAGCAGTGCACTTGGATCTCCCAAAACTACACATTCTTTGATTACTCTGCAATACATTGGGCAGAGCACTATTCATTATGCGAATACGTTGCCCCAAAGTCGGTACGGGACGCCGTCCGCCGACTGACAACGAATCCCAGTTGCGTCTTGACGAATTGGCTGAAATATTACTGGTTCAAAAACAACATGGAATATTCGTTTCCAGAAAATTTCGAGACAATTGAAGTAGCTGCATTCTTCAACCTTAGCATACTGCTTACTGAAATCGTGGAAAAGGCAGAGTTTGGCAGCGAAGGAAGAAAAACTCGAGCACTATTCTGGGCAGCGAGAATGTCCTCCCTGGATTGTATCAGAGTGTTGCTCCAGCATGGTACAAACTCTAACGGCATTGGCATCGATCGGCAAACACCCTTAACCATATCTGCGCAGTACGGACATCTGGATGCGGTCCATATACTTCTCAACGATCCATGTACAGACGTTACTTTAAGAGCTAAATCGGGAAGATCGGCACTGTCATTTGCAGCAGGGAGTGGGCACTTAGAGATTGTCGAGGCGCTGTTGAACCGTGGAGCGTTTAGACCAGACGACCAGGATAACACACATTGGACGCCACTATTCTGGGCCGTGCAAGGAGACTATGCTAACATTGTGCAATTATTGCTGAAGCAGCCGTCAGTTGATATAAACCAAGTCGACAAATCTGGACGCTCGGTCCTATCCTGGGCTGCAGGGGAAGGGGCCCGGCGAGCTCTGAAGGTCCTACTTCGACACTCCTCTGTCAACCTCAATCATAAAGATGCCAAAGGGCGCTCTGCATTATCGTGGGCTGCGGGAAACGGCCAAAAGGACGTGGTCATGACTTTGCTGCACAGAACGGACATCGATAAGGCTACCAAAGACAATGACCTACGAAATGCAATATCCTGGGCATGTCAAGGCGGGCATACTAACACCTTGCGTACCTTACTCAAGAATGAGTGTGGCGGCGAGGACGATGTTGATGTCGACACTTGGACGCCACTGCTATGGGCGCTCTTCATCCGGTCCCCAGCGACAGTAGAAGCACTTCTCTCAACCCGCCGCGTCCAAATCGACCGCCAAGACGGTTACGGTCGTACGGCATTGATATGGGCAGCGAGCTATGGTTACCTAGATGTCGTGCAGCTGCTAGTATCATGGAAAGCTGCACTGCACATCAGGAATCGAGCGGGGCATACGGCTGCGGATGTCGCCAGGTTGGAAGGACAAACTGAGGTGTGGGAATTTTTCGAGGCTCAGCGGGACAAGGAAGTGAAGAGGAGTGTGGGTCTGTGAACTATATCCCATCGTCTCAGACAGTGGGCTTTCCACAAAATATGAGGTATTTGTGTCACGTGATTGTGTACATGGGGTCACAACGACTTGCGGTTGCGAGCGATGCATCACAAGGGCCAAGTGGCTCAACTACACTGCCACACCAAAACAAAAGAGTAAACGATCACGCTGGTAACTTGCAATGAGAGCCAACACGCGGGATACAGAGATGTATACACTGGCACTAGCAAAATTTCATAACATCGATTACTGCCATCTCTAGACCTCTTCACGCACTGTCGCTGCCACCTCAAATCAAATCAGAATGTGACGCATACTGGAAGAATTTCCCAGACTCAGAACTGCGCCTCAGCAGCAAGTCTACTCTTTCCTCCATCCGCCGTTACCCTTTGCCTTGCCTTGAACTTCACGTAACCTCCCTCCATCCTTCCAATTCCTTCTCCTGGTACTGCTACTGTAGCCGTTGGGTAGAAAAGCAAGTTCTCGCCAAGCGTGAGCCGGACAATCTCCTGGAATAAAGCCTTGTCGTCCTGCGGAAGCTCTGCCATGCCACCGTCAATGTCGCTAGCCTCTACAGAAGGCGTAGGCAGTTTAAGGTAGAGAGCGGCAACATATTACTTAAGCACCTTAAATTACGCAGGGCTTATTTATTTATATACTATTATAATGTTAAATAGGTCCAATAACGTCCATCCCTACGTAGCGGGACACCCTGTGTGGCGGGACACTTTTCTATCCGGACCTCCGGCGCCTGGCCGGCGCGACTGTACGAAGTCGAGCTCATCGTACCTTGTTATGCACATGTTATTCTTTACCTATGCTAGCCTCCGACTAAGGAGAGTGCGGTGTTGGACTTGCTATTGATCATTCTGCCGATAGCCCTTTTCAACTCTTTGCCATTGCCCCCTTGTTTATGCGCAACAGTGAATTTTTATCAATGATTCGGACCACTAGGTACAGAGTGCAGATGCCAGAGATCAAGATCGCTGGCTCCCAGGATGAAGTTTAGTAACAATTGTGCATCCCGGCAGTTTCTCCGCGCGACCGACAAGATCGTTAAATCGCGTCCCACGGGCCGTGCGTCCTAAGTGACATTCTAAAGCGATAGCGTGCTGAGATGTCTTCGAGGCGCAGTGCGCGCTGTGGCTGAGGATATTATTTGTCTTATTCCCGGCGAAGGGTAGACATCATCTCGTTGAGGGTTCCCTGGTAGGCTGACACTCTGCTCCCAAGCATCATAATCGCAAGAGTTATATGGCAACAGGACCTCACGTGCATTGAGGTGGCGTACGTGCCGATGTAGGTTATCTTCGGAGGCAAGCCGGCGCAGATTGCGGATACTCAAATGGCTGAAGGTGAACGACAGCGCTCAAAAACGTAACGGGGTAGCGTGATCCCGTGATTCGGAGTTCACGAGACGAACCTCACTGATGTCCTGCGGCTCGAGACGCTCCAGTATAACACATCCAGATTTCCAACAGATGTAAGCGGTCGCAGGTCGACAACGGAGCATAATTACTCCACAGCTGTGGAGCAAAAGGAGCAGCGTGTTGAGAATGAGAGCGGAGTGATTTTGTAGCGCAGCAAGGAGCGACAGCCCGTGCGCGCTGTGACAGCTTGCAGCCTGATTGCACAAGCTCAAGAGGTTGAAGAAATGGCGCCTAGCATGGATTTTCGTCCGCCCCGACGATTAATCCCCTCCACAGGAACCACTTCCAAGCCTGACCCAAGCTGCCAGCGCCTTCCGACTTTCCAGGAGCTGGTGACAGCTGTCATCGCTTGTTTGTCGGCCCGCAGCGGGAGAGCGACGCGGAGTCCCCGAGATCAGTGTATCGTCCTTGCGCAACCAGCACGCTACCTGAACATCCAATGCTATCTGCAATGTAGGCCTCTACATTGCATATTCTGCACCACCGCATTGCCTTCCTAAACAAGAGCTGTCTTTTGCTTTGCATCAATGCAATATCGCGCGGTCATGTGTTGTCAGGCCTGTTTGGCCAGCCTCACGTCACCTGGCAGGCTGGCTGCGCCTCCCGCTCTGGGTGTTCGAACCGCAACCTCCTTCCCCTGACAGCCTTCTGCACTGGCACATTAAGACTGTTCCCTTGACGACTGATCTAGCAGCCTGCCGCTTAGCATTACACAAGCTCGACAGCTGCATTTGACGATATCCACGCCCTTCGCGAGCGAGCCACCGTGCGCTATCGATCCCTCCAGCCTGCTTCGACGCCGGGCTGACACGCTTCTTCCGCGCGCGTGAACATACCTATACACGGGACCTATGCGACTGCTCTACACTGCAGACGACGGGAGGCTCAGCTGGACCGATGACTTGGCCGGCGAACAGATTCCCCCCTATGCGATCCTGTCACACACTTGGGAAGGGCAGGAGGTGGCCTATAAGGATCTTCAGAACCACAAGGACATAGAGGATGTTGATGCAAGGTTCAGGGGCGGTTATCGGAAGATCTTCTTCTGCGCTACGCAAGCTAAGCGCGATGGTTTAGACTATTTCTGGGTAGACACCTGCTGCATCGACAAGGCAAACAACACAGAGCTATCGGAAGCGATCAACTCTATGTTTCGCTGGTACCAGAACGCGAAGAAGTGTTACGTCTACCTTTCGGACGTTGAGAATGACACTTTGGATGGCGAGGGCAAGCCCGCTTTCATGCAGAGCAGATAGTTCACCCGCGGCTGGACCCTCCAGGAGCTCCTGGCTCCCAAATTGGTGGAGTTCTTCTCTTCTGAGAAAGTGCGACTAGGCGACAAGGAGTCGCTTAAACACATTATCCACAAGACCACAAAAGTACCTATTCAAGCTCTATCAGGTAGTAAACTGTCCAAGTACAGCGTATCTGAGCGTTTCTCGTGGGCAGAAAACCGCCAGACGACCCGTGAAGAAGATAGAGCATACTGTCTGCTAGGCGTATTCAGCGTCCACCTACCGTTGATCTATAGCGAAGGCGAGGAAAATGCACTTAACAGGCTAAGAGATGCAGTTGCGATAAAGAATAACAAGGGCCGCACCCAATCCCAAGAAGAGAGGCTTAGCATGATCCGCACCTGGCTTTCAGCGCCTAACCCATCCACGAACTACCACAAAGCGCATAGGCAGCGGCAGGCTAAGACTAGACTCTGGTTGCTAGATGGTTCAGAGTTCAAAGTATGGAAGCAGCGTGCAGGGTCGCGACTATAGCTGTACGGGATCCTAGGGTGTAGGAAGACTATCTTGAGCTCTACCATCATCAAGCGTCTGCTGCAGCACTGCCATAATAATGCTAGTATAGTAACGGCATATTTCTACTTCGACTTCAACAATGCATAGAAACAGGATGCAGAGCTAATGCTCCGCTTGTTACTCTGTCAGTTGCTGCAGCGTTCGTTTATAATAACCAAGGGCGTTAACGTGTTATACTTAGCTTGCGATAACAGGCAACAATAGCTATTACTGCACGCGCTTCTAGAGGTTACATCTTAGGTAATGTAACAGTTTACGCACGTCTATATTATTCTTAACGCGCTTAATAAATGTATGCAACGCTAGGAGCTAATAGACGTGCTAGAGAAAGTAGCAGGGTAGCAGCTTAATAACATGCATTTGCTTATAACTAGCTAAAAAGAGTAGGACATTAAGAGCTCTTTAGAGAGTTATGTCTAGGAAGAGGACACTATTTGTCTTTAGAGGGATGTAGTAGATAAAGATATACAACAATACGTTTAGTAAAGGCTGTCTAATAACAAGACTTTAGCTAAATAGAATAAAGATACTGCTATTAGGCAAGAGATTAAAGGTGCACTAATTCGCGGAGCTTGCAGGATATATGCATGTTTTTAAGGATTCTACAGAGCTTAAACTAATAATAGCGTAGGTTCTAGTAGGCTGTATGTTAGCTTAACGCTTTAGCAAGGTATTGTAATTAAACAACGCTGCGCAAGTTACTAGCTACTTTACTAAAAACATTAGACTAGACATATAACTAGATCCTTACTACTATAAGTAAAGAAGACTGCAAGTACGCAATGCGCATTCTGTAGTAGCTAACGTTCTCTGCGTAGCTACTATTAGTAAATAAGGTTATAGAAGTTGTTACTATTAACGTAGCGCGCAACCTAGCGTTTAACTGTAATAAGGTGCTAGAGGATCTATTAGAAGCGCTAAACATCTGCTTGAGTTTGGTTATAATTTTAACAATTCAGGCTAAAGAAAGACTAGGCCCTGCCTAACAGATTATTGCTTTAGCACACTATTCTGTCTAGGAGTACCTTATCTCTAACAGGATTAAGCAGGGTCCTGCAAAGCAATACAATATATATAAAACTAAATGTTATAGTGTAATAACAGATAGCTGTTTAAAGTATCTGCTATAGTTACAGCAACTATCCTTAGAAGAAGCTATTTATACTTTGGCGCTAGCACAGTATACAGCAGAGTTCTAGAGCAGTTATCTTAGGCAAATAGAAGAGGATATAGAAAGAATAAGTTAGTTAGCAATAGGTCTTATATTAACTAAAAACCTTACATATCTTACCTAGATCTAGTTGTATAATCTAGATAGTCCTTAAATAGAACTAGCTCTAAGCAAAGATCTAGAAAACGTAGCAGCGCTACTTTACTACGCAGCTCTTTTAGGCCTAAATACAATTATAAAGCTGTTGCTAGACTAAGGCGCTAAGGTTAATATACAGAGCAGTAGCTATAGTAACTGTAAGGATGCTATAGCGTAGAGCTATTAGTTGCGCAGTAATGCGCCTGCGCTATAACAACGCTACTCTAGCGTCCTTACGCGTAAGACGCGTATAGCTGCCCTAGCGTCTTAACAGCGCTACGCTAGCGTAGACTTAGTATATTCTAGTTATAAGAACACGCGTCTAGTTATATCTACAAAAGGGTAGTTCTGCACTAAAGTAGTAGAACAGGAATTAACTTACTTCTACCTATACTACTATTATTATCCTGTAACTTTGCTACTATACAAACCTCTTATAGTTTTAATTCCTCTACCTTACAAAAGGATAGTAGCCTAGTTACCTAATAACAATAGATTAGGATCTGCCCCTAAGCCTACTAGCTAATCTATTAAGGGAAAACACCTCTAATAAGGAATTAATGCTTAGCCTAGGTAAACGCTTAGCACAGCTAAAGCGCTAGCGCCAAGAACTTAAGGAGCAAGCTAAGATCTAGACTCTAGAAGAGGAAGTACGCTAATAGGAGCAATTATTAGCAGGTAAACAACCTCTTCTACCTCTTAAACAGCTCTTAGGCGCCCTAAATAAAACAGATCTACTAACTCCTCTAGTTAGACGCAACATGTCCCTACTAGCGCAACGCCCCTAACTTAACCTATTAGCGCTACCAGAACGCAGGCTAAAGATTAAGAAAATCCCTATCTTTAAAGGTAAAGGAATTAGGGAGTATTAGGACTTTAAGGCTAGGCTATCTATTGCCTTTTAATTAGACCCCTTAGCCTTCTAGCTTAAGGATTAAAAGATTACCTTTACTCTCTAATACCTACAAACTACGTTTTAACAAATATAGATACAGAGGAAATAGAAAGATAATAGTAAAACGCTAGCGTAGCGCAATATAATATCCTTTCTACTTAATTAGATTAAGAGCCCTGTAAATAGAAAGCTTTAAGTTACTATACAGTATTAAAAGGTATCTCAAAAGAATAGCTAAACAGTAAACAAATTCGCAGCCTATCTATCTACTTTAGAAAATTAGGTAAATCCCCCTTATAAATAGAAACACCTAGTAATGCACTTATACAGTAAACTCTACCTAGAGATTAGAGTAGCCCTTTCTAACTACACTAAGTTCTCTACTACCTATAGAGAACTTGTTAAACGCGCTGTAACGCTAGAAGACAACTTGCGCTATAGTAGTAGTATACTATTACTATACTATTGCACATACAGAATGCCTAGTACAGGAAAAACTTTGCAGCCTAAACTAGACGTAACAGCTCTATAATGTCGTGTTGCTAGCACTGTAAACCTAAGCCTAAAGCTAACTAATGCCTACTACTATTGCAGCAAGATAGGCTATTAGGCTAGAGAGTATAGATTAAGGCTTAATAGCTCTTCTCCTGTTACTAGTTTAAACGCAATATAAACAAAAAATAAGCAGGCCTAAGAGAAGCCTTCTTCTTAACAGCTTAAGTCCTACTATAACAAAAGGATTATATTAAAGTACTTAGGACACTGCGTAACAATAGCGCTGCGTAGCCTACACAAATTCTAATTAACTATAGTGCAGAACTTAGCACTATTAACAAGAGAGTTGCCTTACTTAAGGATCTCTCTTGTATTAACAGCGCTGCGCTACTAACTATCTGCTTACCTAACTTAAGTACTGTGCCTAGCTTCTACGCTTATTAAGCTTATCTAATAATAAAGGACAACTAGAGCGTAACTAAGTCCTTTACTACTATTCTATACAGAATTGCTAATGCAGCACAACCTGTTATTTTAGGTCTACTAAGCCTAAAAGAAGGGCGCGTTATTATTAACTGCAAGTTAAAGTAGTAGCGCTACAAGCTTAATACTAATACAATAAGAGTTAAAGACGCAAAAACCTTTGCAGAATCCCTTTATAACAAGCTAAGCGTGTACACAGTCCTAGTAGGTAGTCTATAATCCTTTTCTACTAAATGCCTATTATAGCCCCTTAAACTTAAGGATTTTAAAGACGTTGCAAACAGTAACGCTGCTAACGCGCTGCTGCAGCACTATAGAGGCAACTACACTATTAAGTTAGAAGAAGAAACTATAGCTCTATATAGGCTGCTCTATAACCTCTTACTAAAGAAGCTAAGTGTGCTACGTAACTACTTAGCGACAGCGCAAAGCCTAGGCTAGATCTAAGAAAGTATAAGCCCTACAGGGGCACCTATTCTGTTTATGCCTAAAAAAGATAAAACGCTACGCCTTTGCGTAGATTATTAAGGCCTTAATTGAGTTACCAAGAAGAATAGACTAGCTCTTCCCTTAATTAGGGAAACCCTTAATTAGCTCTATAGATTAGTAAAGTTTACTAAGCTTGATCTTAAGAACGCGTATTACTAGATTAGGATCTAGCAAGGTAATAAGTAGAAGACAGCGTTTTGCACGCAATATAGCTACTTTAAGTACATAGTTATGCCCTTTGGGCTAACTAACGCGCCTGCTACATTCTAGAGGTATATTAATAGAGCCTTAGCCCTATATTTAGATATCTTTTGCGTTGTCTATCTTAATAATATTCTAATCTTTTCTTAAAAGAAGAAGGATTATTAGGAACAGGTAAGAAAAGTACTTGCTAAGCTAAGAGAATACAGTCTTTTTATTAATTTAAAAAAGTATACCTTTGCTACTAACTAAGTTAAGTTCCTAGGGTTTATTATGCGCCTTAATAGCGTTATAATAGATCTAGAACAGGTTTGTGCAGTTATTAATTAGCCTACGCTAACGTCCTTTAAGGATGTTTAAGTCTTTCTAGGCTTTACAAACTTCTATTAACGCTTTATATAGGGTTTCTCTATTATTATTAGCCTAATTACTAATCTTCTAAAAGGATTAGTTTAAGGGAAGAAGTCTAGTCCTTTTAACTAGCCTAACGCTGTAGAGAAAGCAAAGCGCTAGCTATGCAACAAGTTTATAACTGTGCCTATTCTGCAGTACTACAATTATACACTCCTATCTAAGTTAGAAACTAATGCCTCTATTTAGGGAGTAGCAGGCATCTTCTTCTAACTCTATGCAGATAGAAACTAGCACCCTATAGCCTTCTGGTTAAGAAAGCTCTTGCCTACAGAAAGGAACTACTACACATATAACCTAGAGCTCCTCGCTATTATTATAGTAGTATAGCACTAGCGTTACTACGTTAAGGGGCTAGCGATTTAGTTAGAAATATAGACAGACTATAACAACCTACGCGGCTTTATAGGCACGTTAACCCTGTCTAGGAAATAGGCTAGCTAGGTAATAAAGCTAGCTGCTTACAACTTTAAGATTAAGCATTAGTCTAGAAAGACAAATCCTACAGATAGGCCTTTAAGGTAACCTGTAGACAACAGTAATACGCTAGATGTTTAACTATTAGACATATTGCTAGTACTGCAAAAGAAGTTACAGCTAGCAGAAACCTAAGCTAAGCTACCTAGTAAGAAGCTAGCGTTAGTAGAAAGCTAGATAATAGCTTAATAGCAAGTAGGCACTCTATATCTTAGTAAAGATGTTTCTATAAGCCTAGCGCACAGCGTTAAGGTAACAGCTATAAGCTACAGCCCTAATTAGGAGATCTCTAAGAGCAGACTAGTAGTAACCTAAAGGGTTACGCAGTTACAAAGCCTAACGCACAGCGTTAAGGCAATAGCTAGGAGCTACAGCCCTAATTAGGAGATTCCTAAGGGCAGACTAGTAATAGCCTAAAGGGTTACGCAGTTACAAGTAAAAGCTACAGCCTTAGAGAGGTTAGCTTATAAGGAACTCTCTAAGTCCTTCTTTAAAATCTGTGTACAAGTATAACAGAATAACCTAGAAGCAGTTGCAATACGCAGGGACGTTAAATCTCTAGCGTCTACCTATTAAGGCGCTAGCAAACGCCTAAGGTACTAGAAGCTTAACGCTTTAGGCAGCCTTTGGTTTAAGGACTAATTGTATATCCTACTAGAGCTAGCTCTTAGAGCTAAGCTCCTTAAGCTATATTACAACAATCTACTTACTAGCTATTTTAGGCAGGCCAAAACGCTTAAGCTTGTAGCCTAATACTACTATTAGCCTAGGCTTAAGAAAGAGCTTAAGAAGTATATTAACTCTTACTTAGTGTGCTAAGGCACAAAGTTGCTTAAGTAGCGCCCTACTAGCGTATTAAACGCGCTCTCCTAACCTTAGAGACTATAGTAAGAAATTATAATAGATTTTGTTACAGGCCTACTACCTACCAAGCGCTACAGCGTTGTGTATAACGCAATACTTGTTATAGTTAATAGGTACACAAAAATAGCTAAGTATATCTCTACACAGAAAACAGTTACTACCTTATAATTAGTAGATCTGTTTTTAGAATATATTGTACAATTCTTTGGCTTACCTAAAGGTATTATATTAGACTAAGAAAGTGTCTTTACTTTGCAGTTCTAAGTAGACTTCTACTTTATATTAAAGGTAAAGCGCTAGCTTAGCACTACCTTCTATCTGTAAACAGACAGCTAAACAGAGCGTTAAAATCAAATACTAGAGCAATACTTAAGGGCTTTTGTAAGCAATTAACCTAATAATTAGGTACACCTCTTGTTACTAGTAGAGTTTGCATATAATAATGCTAGACAGGCTATATTAGGAGTATCTCTATTCTTTGCCTACTATAGGTTCTACCTGCGCCTTAACTGCAAGCTAACAGCGCCTACTAAAGTTTCTAGCATTAGAGAAAGGTTGCAGAAGCTTATATAAACTTAGGACGCTTTAGCTAATTACTAGAGCAAAAGTTTACAATACTAGGAATAATATTACAACAAGAAACACAGGCTCCAAGAGTTTAAACCAGAGGATATAGTCTTCTTATTAACAAAGCATCTGCGCCTACGCAGCGCTAGCAAAAAGCTATTGCTGCGCTAAATAGGCCCCTTCCTAGTAGATAAGCAAATTAGCTTATAAGCTTTTAGAATCTTACTCTTATTATACATAAAGGTCTACCCTGTATTCTATACGTCCTTGCTCTAGCTATTTGTGCTAAGAGAAGGGAAAGAATTAACCTTACCTAGGCCTGTTAACCTAGATAATAGCAATAAGCTAGGGCAACGCTATAAGGTTAAAGCTGTCCTAGCAAAGCAGCGCAACAGACGTTTAGTAAATTACCTAGTTAAATAGAAAGGCTGGCTACTAGAATATAATAAGTAGGTTAATTAAAAAGACATAGATAAATTACTTATAGAAAAGTATAACTAGAGAGAAGATTAATTATTATTACAAATTAATATACAGAAAAAACAAAAGGAAAAACAAAGGAAAAAAAAAAGAAAAAAGAAAAAAAAACCAGGCGCCTTAGCAGCGCAACGCTAGCGCCTAAGCAGCGTAACTAGGCATAAACGCTAGCTTACTCTAGAAAGTTCTTATTATCTAGGTCCTTAGGGATAGAGAACTTGTCCCTACTACTCTCCTTATCCTTCTCCTTAACCTCCCCTATACCTTCCTACCTCTCTGCAGTAGCTTTACCTAGATTACCTACTAGCTTGTAAGTTAATAGCGTAGTAGTAGCGCGTTAAGAGCGCTTTAGCTTGCTCTTAGTAGTAGGGCGCTTGAAAAGAGGCTGCCTAGTTGGCTAGGACTTAGCTAGGCGTTTTCTAGAAGCCTTAGCCTTAGCCTTAGCCTTAGCCTTACCCTTAGCCTTACCCTTTCCTTTAGAGGGAGAAGGCATAGAAGTAGAGCTCTAAGAAGAAGGGGTTTTATCTCTCTTCTTCTCCTGCTTCTTGCGCTCCCTAGAATTAGAGCCCTAGTTGCTAGCAGCCCTCTTTAAATTAAGGTTAGAGTTAGACTGCGCGTTAGCCTTGCTAAGCAGCAGTAGATTAGCCTAGACAACGTTAGAATAACAGCGCAGCAACTGCAAGAAATAAGAAAAAATAACTTACCTAAGCCTGCAGAAGATTAAGAATGCCCTCTACTATAGTAGAGAGGCAGTTAGTTGCCTTAACCTGCAGGATCTAGATCTTATTGCCCTTAGGCTAATAGCAACCCCTAAACTTTACCTCCTTATAGAGAAAAAGCTCTACTAAGGTAGTCTACTAGCGCAATGCTATCTCCTACGCGTTAATATCTAGGTCTGCTTTAGCCTTATTAGTAGTAAAGCGCTACTGCTGCTAGTATAGAGCATTCTAGCCCTTAATAAAACTTAGTAGTACTAGAGTGCAGAACTTCTTCTTGTAGGCGCACCTATTATACTACAGGCTGCTAGGGACGTAGTTACACGCTATGCTATTAATCTTTAGACTCTTAGCATAATGTAGGTAAACTAGCTTAGCTAGCTTAATATTAGGGACGCTACTGCAGTAGGCAACAGGCGTAGCCTAAACGCTAGGTTAGCAATATTGTAACGCTAGCGTTATACTACTTATAAGGATAGTAGAGGTAGTAGGCAGTATAGGCGTAGTGCTTATAGTAATTAATATAGAGGTAACAGAGTTGTAATAGCGTAGAGCTAGGAGATAGTGTAGTAGTAATAGTAATGTAATTGTTACTAAGGAAGTAGAAAGAATTAGGCATACAAAGTTCTGCTATAATTCTGCTATTACTATAGCTACTAGCTGCCTCTTAGATTTACTTAAAGTTTTGGCCTTAGCATAATAATAGCTCTTATAATAACAACGTTAGGTACACGCTAACAAGACCTAACGTTATATAAATTACTAGAATAGTAATTCTAGAGAAGAAGAAATAATTGTAAGAATGCTATAGCGTAGAGCTGTTGGTTGCGCAGTAATGCGCCTGCGCTATAACAACGCTACCTTAGTGTCCTTACGCGTAGAACACATATAGCTACCCTAGCGTCTTAATAGCGCTACGCTAGCGTAGACCTAGTATATTCTAGTTATAAAGACACGCGTCTAGTTGTATCTACAAAAGGGTAGTTCTACACTAAAGTAGCAGAACAGGAATTAACTTACTTCTACCTGTACTACTATTGTTATCCTATAACTTTACTACTATATAAACCTCTTATAGTAACGCACTCTATGCAGCTTTACTTAAAGGCTATAAGCAGGTAGTCTAGACGCTACTTAAAGCAGGCGCTAATATTAATGCACAGAGTTAAGATTATAGTAACCTACTTTAAGCAGCTTTATACAAAGGCTATAAGCTAATAGTTAAGATTCTACTTAAAAATAAGGCAGATGTTAACGCGCAAGGTAGCAAATACAGTAATACGCTCTAGTTAGCTTTAGCTGCAGGTTACTAGGTAATAGTAGAGCTACTTATTTATAACAGTGCTATTGTTAACAAATAGGGCAGTCTCTATAGCAATGCTCTTAATGCAGCTGCAGCTAAGAGCTATAAAGCTGTTGTTAAGCTTCTACTTAAGAATAGCGCTAACGCTTTACAATATAATAGCTAGAGAAAAAGTATTTTATATTATGCTACTAACAGCGCGTACTGCAGCCTTAGTCTTGTTAAGTTTCTGCTCTTACAAGGCACTCTGGCAGGCACAACTAACATTAAGAACATAACTCTACTATATTACAGCGTTAAGTTTAGCTACAAATCTATAGTAGGATTACTTCTTAATAGCAGTCTGTCTATTAATGCTAGTGTCTATCAAAAGTTGTGGCTTTGGAACGCTGCGAAGACTAACACCCTATACTATTTATTGGTCCTGAAATCTAAGCCCTACATCTTGTGCGTTTCAGCTAGTCTAACGCCTTTGCACTTCGCAGCCTTAACTAGTAATCTAGTTATAACCAAGTTCCTTCTAGAGCGTAGCGCTAATCTAAACGCTCTGTCTGGATACAATAAGTCTCTACTGCATCTTACGTTACGTAAGACTCTACACAGACTAAAGTATAACAACAATTAGACTAACCCGCACTAGAGGGTAGAGCGCTTGTTAGATTTGATAGATTTCAAAGAAGACAACATTAATGCAATTTATGCGGATATAGCAACGCATTGCAAAGGTGTGCTTAATATAATGCTTGCAGATGCTAGAACTAGTCTAATAATTAGAGACTACTAGTATAAGCACCTATTGCATTGCGTTAAGTATAGAGAGCTAAGAAGTGTGTAGATCCTCGAAAAGCTAGTGTCTAGAGGAGCAAATCTGCATAAGAGAAATCTAAAGCAGCAGAACGCACTGCATCTTACTAGCTAAGCTGGCAACTACAACGCAGTTGCTGTTCTACTTTTCCTAGGAGTTAAGCCTACCTTAATAGACAATAAGAGACTTAATGCTCTTTACTACGCCGCACAGAGTAGAGATCTTGAAACAATTACTATCCTTCTTAAAGAGGCTGTAGTAACAAGACTAAGCCTAGTAGCGTTAAAGGACACTAGGGGTAGAAATTTGCTCTATCACGTGTTGTCTACAACGTCTAGGGTTTGGCATAAGATAATACAATTGCTGCTTAACAAGGGGCTAGATAGTTTAGAATTAGACAGATCTAGTAACTTACTGTTGGTGTGCTACTTTAAACGCCACTAGCTTGGCTTAAACGTTAATATCTGCTAACAATTGCTTTTAGTTAAAGAAAGCTCTTTGTTTGTTAACAAGAAAGGACAAAACCTAGGACACCTATGCGCTTTAACTTTAGAATGCAGTGTTTAAGTTTTAGAGACCCTAAGGGAACACAGTGTTAATCTAACATAAAAAGACTTACAAAGCAGGACAATATTGCACTGTGCTGCGATTAGTAGGTCTATTACTAAAGAATCTCTGCATTATCTTCTTTATGTTGTTAGTATTAAGACAAATACAGAGGATAGGTCTAGAAAGACAGCGCTGCAGCATGCAACAGAAATGGCATTAAAAAATCACAACTTACAAATCTTTGATCCTGGACGTTAGGACAGAAGTACGAGGCTTTTGTTAGAATTAGGTGTTAGTCAGCCAGCTTCTAGAGCTATAGAAGGTTAGATGTAATTATTCTTGTTGTGCTTTTTATGCACTGTTCACCCTTCAAACGTGGTTCAGTCGCTGCTGCTATTGCATTGAAAAGTGCAATTTGGATTTTCAGTTCAATCAACCTGGTATCTTTTGCTTCGCGACAGAATCGTCAAGTTGCTGTCATGTGGTTCGGGCCAAGCGCAAGCCTAATCAGACCTACCGCCGTCTCCACAGGTCAAGGCACAACACAGCACACCTTGACATAACCTCAGAATTTGCGAAATGTTCTAGAGAAGCACGAAAGATTTACCGTTTTGGTGTGTATATAATGATTTGATACACAACGAGTACACCATAAGCTCTTCTAGCGTTCAGAACATCCCTCGTGTCCATAATAAGCTAATATTTATTCCTAAACTTCGATTAAGCTTACGAAGGCTATTGTTATAGCCTCTATGCGACAGAATTCAGCGCGACTGCGGGCGGGAAACGGCTGACTGCACAACCGGGAATAGAGACTGTTTGAGGCCAAGTGATTAGTTAAGCACGCAGGCCTCAACCACAGCGCCCACTGCGCCCCGCAGACATCTTAGCACGCTACTGCCGCTAAATGTCGCTTAAGGCGCACGGCCAGCTAGATGCGTTTTAACAATCTTGCCGTTTGCGCAGAGAAACTGCCGGGATGTATACTTATCACTCCAGATCAACTTTTTAACACTATAGTCTTAATCTTTACTATTATAGCTTCCTTTCTAGCCTATTAAGCTGTTCGCAGAAGTGTACTATTGCAGACGAGCAGGGGGGTGTTAGAGGAGAGTTAGGAGACGGCGTTAACAGAACGAGCGACAGCATAGTTAATAACGCGCTGTTTCAGGTTGAATTCGATGTGCTAGAAGAGCAAGAGCTGCAGAATAGATTCGTATTGCGCTTGTGTATATACAAGCATGTGGCGGATAGTCTGAGGGTCCAGAAGAGAATGTGTCCCGTTACACTGTGCATCCCGGTACGTAGGGATGGACATTAGTTACGTATTAATGCTAAGTTCTTACATTATAATAATTACTCTAATTACTTAATATTACTGCTTTTATACTATCTAATTATAGTAGCTTTTTAGTAAAGGCTTTAGCTATACTACTAGCACTATCTATGTGCAGTATCTATCCCTTAAATGTGTCATAAAGAGCGCACACCCTCTCATATTCATTCTCTAACGGTAACGAGCAACCTTATCTGTTCAGAACTCAATCAGTCAAAGAATCGGTCAAGTTCGCAATGGGAGCTGAGTAAGTAAACTTCTGGGAGCTTTCCTTCTGAGCTAACAGGGAAGATCATCACGGCCATGGACTCCAAAGGAGTCGACAGAACTCCTGTGCAGGGTATTCCAGGAGCGCAACAAAAGACGACTGCGAGGTCGAAGTAGGGGAGAATGCGAAGAGCATTTAATGGACTTTTACAAATTCCTTGGGCCGTATGTGCCTGCGGCTATCGACGCATACAACGAGAAGAACCCTCAATCATCTATAAGCAAAGAGGAATCTTTCAAGATCCTTGAAGATCCAGGAAAGGATGATGAAGAGTACTATCACGAGTTGTTAAGCGAGGTGTTCATGGTAGGGGAGAGGACGCTTCGAGACGGTATCTCATATAAGGTCAAAGAATTTTACGCGGTCAGTGTCGTTGAGAAACCTCGTCTTGACCAGGAAAAAGATACCGAGTTCTACCTTTCACCATAGCCAGCGGACATAGAGCCTTGCCTGCAAAAAGCATTGACATACCCCAACCAAACATCTCGAATTGGATCAAATCTCTCACTTTCATTAACAAGTCGATATCTGCACCGCTGGGGGTGGAGTGGAATTAATAAGCGCTATTCACCGAAACCTCCATGCAAGTCAGCAAGTAGGACCGAAAATACGGAGTCTCCGGCGAGCATTTCAAGGGTCTCTGACCAGACTACAACTACGAAAGCCTTCCCAAATACTTCCTCAACTGCACCTACGAACGCGACAGGGGCCTCAGCCTACGCGCCCCCAGAGTCCCATCTTGTCCCGGCACGAATGACTTCCTCGCCACATAGTTCCAGACTTATGCTACGGGGACTAGAGCCTGCAATCTCAGAGCTCAATCAAATACCCGTTTCTAATTTCCACGGTGTTTACTCCAAATGTCCGGATGAATGGACCAACGCAAACACTTCCTTCCGAGGTGAAAAGAGAACATGGGACAACACTACGCAGCACTTGCCTATACGAAGCTCGTTGACGTCGAATCGCAATAGCTCTAAAGAGTACGGTGTAACTGAGATAGGAAAGATGGGAAAACACAGCAGACGCATAAAACGAAAGCCAGCTAATAGTATGATGGCAGACCTCCCGCGAGTAGAGGATTCTAAGGTTGAAACGAGGAGAGTGTACGCGAAAGACGTTGTCTCTACAATTATAGAGCAGCGTAGGCTTATTTTCATGGCGTATTAATGCATATAGACTATATCGGTCAAATATATACTATTGACAGTTCCTCTACCTCATGGGATCGCATGAGCAGCGACATGTATTGTACTATCAACAGTCCTCTGCCAGCTGCTGCTCAAATTGCTAGATTGAAGTCAGCGCAGTTACCAGCGAGCACCGCATTGACTTACCGTCTTAAGATTAAAGAACCTGGCGACAGCCCCCTCGCCACCAAGCTCGTCAGACCTACCGAGACTCGGCTGCTCAGAGACAAGCTGCGCAACTGCTTCAACGTAAGCTCGCGCTGACGGCAATAAGTCTTCATTCGTCGTGTTGGGAAACCTCAGCTGAGTGAGCACGATCTCCATCCACGACTCAATGCGTGACCACCGCAGGACATGGCCGCCCACGAGCAGCGTCTGGTGCTGCTCGAGTCTGAATACAAAGTGAATCGTGCCTGCCTCAAAGTATACCGTCTGGCCAGGACGGAGAACCACGTATCGCAGCTGCCCGCCTGTGAACCCATTCGGGTCAGTACTCCAGCTTGCTATCTCGTCCCTTGATGGATGCGACATCCAACCAAATCCGAGCAGCCCTTCTTGAACAGTCAGCCACGTAGCCTTTCCACAACTGTCTTGATGTGTTAGCGTGTGAGCACCGCCTTGCGCGAGCAGCACCCAGTCCTCGTCGTCCCTCCACTTGTTCCATTCTGTCACCTGCGCGGTGCATCGCTCTGCTGTCGCTCCTTCGAGGATCGTGTCGCGGACACGACTGAGCAACTGACAATCCTCGCCTGTGAGGAAGTGAGGCAGTGTAGAGCGCGGAAGCGGGTTGCGCAGATCAAGCACGTTGAGAGGATCGTCACTGGCCTTGTTTTCAGCAAATGCTTCATAGACGTCTCCGAGCCGCATTGCGACACACGACGGTTGCTGCAGGCTCAGCGAGGTCTTCAGCACAGAGACGGTCCTGCTGGGGTTCCCCATTCGTCGAAATAGTTGGTCTACGGGTCGACCTCTGTGCTGCTCCCACTGGAACTGCTGCTGGCCCTCGGTGATGATTGGCCCGTGAAGTGTGGCACCACATTCGAGTAGTCTTCTTGCTTCTTCACCAGTCGTGAAATACACCTCCTCTTCGCTCTCATCTCCGAGTGTGCTTGGCTGACTAGCTCTGTTCAGAAGAGAGAGCATGACCTGGCTGTTTAGCTCTCCCCAGGTTCTTGGAGCCCGCTTTTGCCTCACCCTCTGGGACAGCTGAGCTATTACCTGCTGGCGAAAAAGAGCATCCCCTTGAGCATCATGCGTTGGCCATACTTTAGCGCTCGGTTCTGGGGCTTGGAAGAACACAACACCTCCGTTGTCTTGCTGTACTACCTCTCCAGACACTCGATTAACGTCAGAGCTTACCTCAGGCAAAGACAGACGGCGTCGTTTTGTAGTGGTGGATGGCAAAGAACTCCATAATTCAGGTGCCAAACGCTTTGGCGTTTGCAAGGCAGCAGTGTCGTTGGAGTCTCGATGACATAGCATGCTTGTTGTTGCCCATCTGGCGTACTTCCTGAGGTGTTCGAGGCATAGCGACTCTTGCTCTGTTCCATATCTGGTAGCTGTCTCGATGGCTTCCAAGGTATTTGTCTGCGGTTGACGATCTATGGCACTGAGGAACTCGGAGGCTACTTTGTCTGGGCAGGAGCAGCCGGTCGATGACTTGGGCTCGAGCCGCCCTGCTGTCTTCCTAGATCGAACGGGATGAGTTCGTGTACTGGTGTTAATTCCTCTTATCTGCGAATCAGAGGGCGTGTATGATTGAGATGGGCACGAACGAAGCCTCTCAGAAGTCCGCAACGAAGCACGAGTATTTGACGTTGTGGCGCTTTTCGCTGACGGTGGCATGTGCGCCGTAGACACATCCTCCTCTGAGCCGCGAGAAGAACTGTAGAATTCGGGGTCCGGCGAGGTTGCCGGCGTACTTCTGAGTGATGACAATGGCGAACTAGAGGCACTGTTGCTGCTTATGTGAACATCAGGGCTTGCAGATATCGACGAGGACGCTAAGCCATGGACATTAGCCGCAATAAGATAACAAGAGACTGAAGCAGAAGCTTGGGTACCTTCTGCGACCTGATCCGATAGTTGTGGCCTGTCTAGCGTGCTTTGAGGGCTGGCATGAGTAGCCGGCTGAGGCTGACATGCAACTTCTGCAAGCACCACAAGTCCATACTGGTCGAAGCCGTAGCCATGCGGTAGGTCAGAGTCGGTCACCACCTGATACTTGAGTGTACGTCCATGCCGACCCTTCTCGAAGTCGGTCTGATCGGGCCAAGCCTTGAGCTGCTCGAGGTCGAACAGCTCGATAGGATTTGCACACCCCTTCAAGCCATGTCCAGCCACAATTCTACTCAGAAGCAGCTGGTTCAGCTTCACCACGGCTTCGTGCCAGTCCGGACTGCGAGCGACAGCGGTGCCCAGCACTTTGCAGTAGCCCCAGCCCTTAGCCGCCCATCCGTAGTGCCGGACTTTGTCGTTGCCCCAAAACGCGCTTGCTTTAGTGAGGGGCGCCAGGCACTGCTTCTTCACCTTCGCCCCAGACTCCGCTATGCTCACGAACTGTTCCCACTGTTTCGCGTCGGCATCGGTACCGGTTTCGTTCGTCCAGGAGCGCTTATTCTCCCTGTAACTAGTACTCTCCTGGAGCATGACTTTCTCGGCACATGCAAAGTGCCATCCCAGTTCTGTGTGTTGGTCAAGCAGCTTGTCGCGCATCGCACGGCATGCTTTGAACTTGCCGGCTTCATTGTCAATCGAGCGCAGCGAAGCTCGGAACGCCTCAATACCCGCGGGAGCGGAGTCAATGTCCGAAGCATCGTTACTTAGGGTGGGTTAGCACTACGACGCATGAAAGACAGAGAGCTGCTACCTGTAGGGCAAGGGCGCTATGTTGCGTAGCATGGCGTACTGGACTGGCGTTGCGGCGCGCTTGGGGTGGCGAACTTGTGGGGTGGTGCTAACAATATTGATCACGTGCTACGGCTAGCGCATTCGAGGCTGAATACTGAAGCCTATTGGCTACAGACGGAGCTGGCCGGTTTTCCTCTCCAGAACGCGGAAACAAACCCCCTACCTTTTATACCAATCGACTGGCAAGCATCAACTCCTTGCTTACGCGGCAATTAGCTAAAGTATTTCTATGTTTGAGCAACAAGCGGGGGACGCCACTTGGCATGAGTATTACACATCAGCACAACGAGCTAATGATAGATCGTAGCCGCCAAATAATCATTAAGTACTAGGCAGCAGAAGAAGGGCGTAAGAGTAGGCATACCTTTTCTCCCTATAGTTAACAGCTAACTTCGCCTATAGCCAATAGGCATCGTTATTTAGTTTCGAAAGTATTGTCCCTATTACGTGATGTTAACGTCAGCTAGCTTGAACCAAATTGGCTACCCTAGTTTAACTAATGTAGCTATTTTACATCTAAGTTTTTAAGGCAGCTAGTCTTCTGTTTATAGTAATAAGATTATAGGCAAACTTATATGTTCTTAGTAGTAACTTACCTCTCCTGTTTGCTTTAACTACTAAGATTTCATAACTAGTTATTAGGTGATTAGCTTTAGTCCTAGAGAAATAGACCTAAAATCTAGAGCATTTCTCTGTCTATAACACTAGTCCAAGCTTGTTAACTTCTACTCTATTAGCATATTAGATTAAGCCCACGACTACGCTAGTAGAAACTAGTAACTTATAATTACAGTATATTTGCTTACATTTAAGACTTATAGTAAAGGTAAACTTGCTGCAAAATCTAGACCTTACTATTTCTTTTGTTATGCAGGGGTTGTTTGCTACGTAGAGGGGTATAGTAACGCAGTTGCAAGTCCTTACTATAGCTATCTTACTCTAGTTGCCTATAAAATCTGCATTAATTCTGCGCTTATAACTAGAACCTTTATTATAACTATAAAGTCTGCAAGCATGTGTTACAAATAGTTACTAAGATTCTCTTACTAGTCTAACCTTGTTGTAGAGCTATATATCTACTATACTAGAGTTTTTGTACTCTATTACCTATTAGCAATTACACGTAGCTTCTACTGCTTCTTATCTCTAAAAATGCACTCTATCTATATAAGTATACTTTTGCTACGCAAAGAGTCTTTACTGCACAGGCATAAATGCTAGCTAGAGTCTATGTAAGTAAAGATGTAATATGTCTTTATTATTAAAAGCTATTTTAGTTTGTATTTTAACATTTGCTTAAGCTTTTTGTCTGCAACGTTCCTTACGCAGATCTATATAGTAAGGTTGCAAACTCTTAGAAACGCGTTTACTATATCTATAAGATCTTCTGTTAAGTGTTGCCTAAAGGTTGTGTTATATAAGAGCCTATATAGACAAACGTTCTAGACGCTTCTAACGTTAATTTTAAGGTAGCGCGCTTGTCTTTGTACTCTATTCTGCACTAGATTAGTAACTGCTGCAAGACTAGTTTTGTCTAGATTAGCCTAAACCCTAACTCTAGTTTAGCAAATAAGTACTGCTGTAAACTCTAATGTAACTTATTTGCAAACAAATAGCACTATATTGCGTTTTAGAATAATGCTAAGACTGTAGTTATTATAGGCATTAGACTCTAGATTAATAATAATATAATTGTATATAGAATCCCAAAGCTCTTGCAGAAGTGCTAATAATGTAGCAGTGCACTGTAAAGTTAGCTTTCTATAGCCTGTTGTTAGAAAACAGTTATACTCCTAGAGACATTTGCCTACTTCTTTATCGTTAGTATAGACACATAAGATAAGTGTCTAGTAACGATGTATAGATAAGGAAGATTAGCCCTTGCTGTAGTCTTATTTAATCGTTTAGAGTCAGGAATATAATAAATAGGACATAACAAAAGGATTGCACACAAAGACAAAGGAAAGAGTAGGGTTTTACAAATAGATAACAAGCATTTAGCAATAGCTAACCTAAGAACCTACAGCACCACAATTGTCGCGCAGCAGCCTAGCAATAGCTTTGTAGTCTTTCTCTGCAGTTGACTATAATTACGTTTACGAACAGTTAGCCTACTAATTTGCACTGGCGCTGTACTCAGAAGGTAACTTAATAACAGCTTCATAACAAGTTTTTGCTACACGCTACTACAGCGTCCGGCTATCCTAACATCATAACTACGCACTAGCGACATTAATGAAGAGAAATTTGCAGACTTACGTCCTATTCCACGCAGTGTATTGATGCGCTGCAGAACTTTCCATCAAATAGCTTTGTAGCGGCTTCCCAACCGCTCTCTCTCTCATACCTGGCAGCGGCGTCTAGTCGTAGTCATTATTAGAGCCCATAGCACTGTCTTTGTTGAGAAGTAGCATAGTCATCACTTGTACAAGCGTTGTTAGTGGTAAAGATACGAGCCTACAGACCGCTAGTGAGGCCTAACATCCAGGTATCATAGCAGAGATGAAGATTTAGATCTAATATAGTGAATTCTAGAACACGCTAGGGTTATTCATTGTATTTTGGCCGTTACGGCTATAGTTGGCGAGGTGATTTGTATAGTGTGGAAACTAGCATAGACTGACCTGGTAAACCCAAACTATACGTAGAGGAAGAAGGCATAACCCTACAGGCAGTGTCTTTGAACTCCCTGATGATGGATTGTGAGCAACAGAGGTAAACCCTGCTCTAGCGGCTGATCTCGCGCACGATTTGTGAATTCTAACACCGAATTTATTACCCTCTCTAGAGCAAGCTAGTACCATATTACTTGGCACTGCTTAGCACTCCCGTCTTAGTATCGGACTAATCCAGTCAATGACGTTCGTTGTACGCCTCGACATAAAAGGAGCAAAGGCCGATATACTCGAGAGCTTTTACATCTACCTCCTTTTTTCCATACTGTCTAGAAATCTTTATCACAACCCTACGGCAGAGTTTGTCACTTGTACAGGTAACGGCACTGTAGTCCAGAATCTTGTTGACAGCTCTAGTTATAGCTAATAAGTAGTTACAATTGCTCGATTCTGATGCGAGTCGTCCAAGGTCAAGCGGAGGCAGACATGGGCGATGGAGGTGGCATTCGGGAATGCCTCAATATGTACGCTCAGGATTCTGCCCGCTTACGTCGTATCCGGGATCTTACCTCGCTGGAGAATGAACTCATTACTCCACACGACATGGCTCATATCCCTACAGTCGACATACATAACCAGTACGCCGAGGTTTTCGCTAGTTCAGCTACGCATCTTGGAAACGATGTTGCAGATATCCGTCACCGAGTGGAACGTCTTGTATCACATATCCAAGCCAGTGAAGCAGCTCAGCAAGAACGTCGCCTGAAAAAAACACACCTGGCGATATCATCATCTTCATCCGGCCAACCATATCAGGGAAATACCAATGTCTTTCAAGCCATCTCAGCTGCAGACGATAGCGATCAGATACTAGTTTCGACCTCTGGTATCCCAGTTTATGCCCAGAATATCACTGCCGGGCCACGATCATCCCAATGGATGGGACAGATGTCGGAAGCTTCTCTACACATACTCCTGAAAGACGTTGGGGTTACCCATCGCACGATTCATAATAGTATAGATAAATCGATAGGTCACTGAAAGCTAGTATGACTTATGGTTACAGCTGCAGATATGTAGTACCAGCCAATAAGCATCAATATTCAGTTTCGAAGACGCTAATTTCATCACGTGACAATTTCTGGCAGCGTGACCCTTGCCATCCTTCGCAACTGAACGATCTCGTCTAAGGAGCAGAAGCCGCCTGTCGCTCGTGTACTGTAGTGCCCTAGTCTTTACTACTTGTTATACGACCTCTGAACCGTTCATAGCGGCACTCCTCCTTCGTCCGAATCATCTTCGAAGACATCGAAGTGTTGTTGAGCGTTGTGTGGCGGTGCCTCGTGCTGGCTACAACGAGCATTACCAAAATCCACTCCACCATCAGTAGCGAACGAAGTGAGTGCATGAAAGGCCGAGCCTGTGCTCTTCGGGGGTCTTTTGCTTGTATGCAATGTTTTCTCAATGAAAGCAAGATCTCCAGTGGATACAACCATCTCTTTAGCTTCTTTGAAAGTTTGCTGGTCTTGCTTATGGGAGTCAGATTCGGTAATCCCAGTGAGTGAATCTGGGTGCCAGGCTCGGGGCGCGCTCCTCTCTTCTATCTGACGTAAAGCCTCCTTTCGAATCTCTTGAGTCATTGCATTCAGAATATCCCTCTGGTGTTCATTGCTGAAGAATTTGTATCCATCGTTTGTATCGGGTGGTCGCCAGTTCAGGTAGATCTTTTGATGCGACATCGGTTCTACAAAACGTCCCGGATGGGTTCGAATGTATAGCAAGCAGCAGAAGCAAGCAGGTTTGCTGCACGCAATAGACGGATCAGCACCTGCAAAGGACAATTTGTTGGCATAGAAATGTTCTAAGACTTGGATCTCGGCGTGAACGCGTGGTTTCAGATTCGCGTCGGTATAGTTCTCGAGGAATCGGCGAGATAACTGGTATTTGGTGTCCATCTCAGTAAGAGCTTGCTGGTAGCGTCCAAGGTCAGGGGATCTGGCGGGTAATATGCGGACAACGATGCTGTCTAGTTTCGTCATCTCGTCCGCTGGAGGCAACGTTGACTTGGGGGGCGTGGAGACACCACAAACTTTGAAGTCGTCGAACAGCTCAGAAAGTCTTGATGAACAAGAGAGCAGTGTATCGGCTGCTCGAAAATGGTGGCCCAATCTTCCGATGTAATGTCTGACTAGTCTGAAAGCATTGTGTATTGCGTCCTTGTTGCTCTTGTAACCAGGTTCTGTTCCCAGCTTTTCAAGTGTCTGCATGTAGTCGGATGTTCGGTTTGCATAAGCAAAGCGACACAAAGTTACCGGATCGTGTTGAGTCTTCCAGCTTTTTAGCCATTCCGCGAGACCTTCCACTGGACAAGGGGTATTAGCCTTACGAGGAAACAAGCAATATGACTTAGCTAGGCATACCGTCTCCTTGTTCTGTTCTAACAAGCCAACTTAAGCATCTCCGCAGTAAAGGGTTGAGATGGCTCCTGTATTTCCTGACCCTTGGAGCGGCAAAGCTTATACACTATATAGCTATTTCTTCTGTTGTAGCCGATGTACGTCTTAATGCGACCAGAAGTGTCTCTAAGAAGGGGACAATCTTTTTCTCCGGGCATGAATTCGCAGCCACCCAGAAGACATATCTTTGCGGCGTTGACTCCAAACCAATGGCAGTGACCGTGTCACCACCTTTGTCATAATCACACATGTATGCCAATTCGTCAAGGAATCTTCGCCGTACATCTCTGAGTGGGAGGGATGCCTATTGGCCACAGATGAAGCTGGCTGTTTTTCCTCTGGAGGCAACCAAGAGTGATCTTACTCTTTTATACCTATTGATTGGTAGGCCTCAGCTTCTTGCTTCCGCGACAGTCAGCTAAATTGTTTTTATTTATCAGCAACAGGCATGCAACCGCCAAGAGTATGGACCACATGGGATGGGTAGCAGTAATACCACTTGGCACAAGTACGACACATCAGCGCAACGAGCTAATAATAAATCGTGGCCACCAAACAAGTTCCTTTTACTGGGCAACAGAAGAAGAGCGTAAAAGTAGGCACACGTTGTCTCCCGCCAGGAGACAGCCAGCTTCGCCTATAGCCAATAGGCATCGTTATTCAGTCTCAAAGGTCCTATCGCTATCACGTGATGTATACGTTAGCTAGCTTAGATCAAACCAGCTACTCCAACGTATATAGTAATAAGATTATAGGCAAACCTACTCCTTCTTAGTCGTAATTTACCTCTCTTCTCTGGTTTGACTACAAAGATTCCACAACCTCTTATAAGGTAATTAGCTCTAGTCCTAAAGGGATAGACCTACAATCTAGAGCATATCTTCGTTTGTAGCACTAGTCTAAGCTTTTACCAGCATATTAGTTTGAGCCCACAATTACGCTAGTAGAGGCTGGCTACTTACTATTACAGTACATTTGCTTGCATTTAAGACTTATAGTAAAGGTAGATTTGCTGTAAAATCCTAACTTTGCTGTTTCTATTAGAATGCAGGAGTCCTTCGCTACACAGAGAGGCGTAGTAACGCAGTTGCAAATCCCTCTTACTACAACTGTCTTACTTGAGTTGCCTATAAAATCTGCATTAATCCTACACTTATAACTAGGACCTTTATATTATAACTACAAAGTCTGCAAGCATACTCTACAAATAGTTACTAGAACCTCCTTAACTAGTCTAACCTTGTAGTAGAGCTATATATCTACTATACTAGAGTTTCTGTACTCTACTGCCTATTAGCAATTATACGTAGCTTTTACTACTTTTTGTCTCTAGAAATGCACTCTATCTATGTAAGTATACTTTTGCTGCGTAAGAAGTCTTTACTACATAAGCGTAAACGCTAGCTAGAGTCTATATAAGTAAAGATGCAATATGTCTTTATTAACAAAAGCTGTTCTAGTTTGTATTTTAATATTTGCTTAAGCTTTTTGTCTGCAACGTTCCTTACGCAGATCTATATAGTAAGGTTGCAAACTCTTGGAAACGCTTTTATTACATCTATAAGACCTTCTAACAGCCTAGAGGCTGTGTTATATAAAATCCTCTATAGACAAACGTTCTAGACGCTTCTAACGTTAATTGTAAGGTAGCGTGCTTGTTTTTGTATCCTATCCTGCACTATATTAGTAACTGCTGCAATACTAGTTTTGTCTAAATTAGCCTAAAGCCTAACTCTAGTTTAGCAAATAAGTACTACTGTAAACTCTAATGTAATCTGTTTGCAAATAAGTAGCACTGTGTCTTGTTCTATAATAATGCTAAGACTGCAGTTGTTATAGGCATTAGACTCTAGATTAATAATAATATAATTATATATAGAATCTTAAAGTTCTCGCAGAAGTGCTAACAATGTAGCAGTGCATTGCGGATTGTAGTTAGGTAAGGACTGTTACTAATATAGAAGTTTAAGTGCCCTGTAGAAGTCTACTACAAAGTCTCTACTACTATGCAGAAGACTCAAAAAAGCTTATTCTTTCTGTAAATCTCTCCCGTGGTCCGCTGCAATTTGAACAACAACTGAGCGCATAGAGCTAGAGTTTCTAGTAATAGCATAGATTTCTTCAACGCAGACAGGGAAGATCTTGCTCTGCCAATTTGTCTTGAGTCGGTGCTTTAGTTTGGTCAGAGCAAGTACTTTCAGGTCTTTTAGGAAGAACATGTCAGCCAGAGCATACACTCTGGGATCTTTCAGCATTTCTGAGTCATCTGAGTAAGGGTAAGCATCCAGAGCGCGCAGGTTGCACTGTGACCTTTACCTTGTAGCCCGTCGACATTAAGATTGTCTGAATAGTCGCCGGTGTATAAATACTCAAACACTCTCCAGTAAGCCACTGCAATACCGTCATCAAACTTGATCTCGCCTGTGTCCCCCTCGATAAACTTCTTATCCTGAAAAGCCTTGGCAAAATAGCGGCTCTGGACGCAAATCACAAAACGATGCGCGTAGAGCTTCGTGCCATGTATAACGATAGTGACATCTGAGTAGTCTTGTTTGTTGAACATTCTAACAAACCAATTAGTCTTGCCTTGACCCTAGTAAAGAGCCAAATTACTACGCACTTGCTCACGAAATCCGTCTTAGGAGGTTCCGGCATAGGCTATACGCGTTGTCAAAAATGCATCTACATAGCATCGGGAGCCAATGCAAAGGGGACTGAGGAAACGTACTAGCATGGCTGGATTAACGTCCTTGATTTGATCTACTGTCTGCGTAGGCCGGACGTCTCGGAAAACTCGTGCGTAGATGCAATCAAAATTACGGTCGGCGTCCCAACGATTCCTGGCTTTATCTTTCCTTGACTGTGCTTGCCGCCGTCTAGTTTCCGCGTTCGTAGGCATACACTTGTCGGGGCAGTGCGTAAGACACTATCTATTTAAAGTCCGAACAGTTTAGCGGGTCGTGTTGGCAGGGCAACCAACACGTGTTTCATAACCTTATCGCGCCGCGAGCGCCATATAACCGCCCAGATTAGTTCTTGCGCATGCAGATGCTATCGCAACCTGTTCCAAAGTTACAGCGACCTCGTAAAACGATCAGATCTTGTTTGACATAGGTCCACAAGTCAAGTCCTACATAGTGTATAAAGGGACTGTCGTTCTATAATGCTAAGGGTGTTTGCCATCTAAGAATAATAAGCACGGGATTAAAGAGTAGAGCATAGAACATGTCCGCTTGAGTCGATTCTTTCGAGCTACTAATTACCTTTTTTCGCGGACTAAAGAGATGCACCGAGGTAATTTCAGAACACCACCATGCGCGTCGGCGTACTAGTACCCCGCATTTTTCTGGCTTTGCGCCCAGTGCCTACAGTAGTAAGCTTCGGCGAATGCACCGCCAACTCCGCTATTCTGCTGCAGACCCACCAGGCACTTCCTCCCCAATACTCCTACCAAAAAATCTCGCGAAATGCAATGATCGTGAGAAATCTGAGAAAAGCCACAACTCGAGCCTAGATAGATCAGTATAGAGTTGAATACATAGTTACATAAGCACATTGAAGTCATTCTCCCAAGACACTTCCTTCGCTCTTAACTCAAAGAAATCTAAATTACAGATTCTAATCAACTAGACGTCTCCAAATCGTTGAAACTAACCTTCGGTAGTAGAGTTATCGTATATACACTAAGGCCGGAAACCCTAAGATCATTACTCAGTGCAGTATCGTAGCCTGTTAGGCAGAGAGGTGCGTGTCTATAGCCAACAACCTTCCGCCATATGGCGTACAAGGGAGGGTAACCATCTAAAATCTATTACCGCTGCTTTAAACGTCAATGTTTTCGAGGAAGGCTATACATCGTCTTTAGAGGTCTTGTCTGAGGAGTGCCCTTTCTGTGCGTTGCTTGATTCGTTCTTCGTCCAAATTTTGCAACTGAGTCGTAATATCTTGGATTGCACGCTCGTTAACTTCGACAAGCTCCATCCCGATTTGCATCTGCAGTGGTTCGCTTTGCTAGTCCAATCGGGTTATCTTCCTCGTGAAATTGTGATCGCTGGACCGCAGACGAAGCTGTGTCGAGAATACGACACAGATATCTACTTCCTAGCCCATCGTAATAGCCGCTTCAACGGATTCGTCTCTAAGGATAGAACAGGTCAGCCCTGGTTGCCGCCAGATCAAGATACACTTGTAAGCTCTCCCTTGCTTGTAGCCATCAAGGACTAAAACGTTTGCAGGACAGAGTATATCCCCTGCCGGTAATAAAGTCGCCGTTGTAATTCCCTCGAGCTTGTTGTTAGCGGTTTTAGGGTACTTCTCACGAACTGGGTTATCAGGCGCTGTGTAGCCTTAGCCTGTTAGGAAATCTGGATTGGACCATAAATAAAGCTGCATCAGGCGACATTTGTGCATGAAGGCAGTTAGGAGGCATGGTGTTGGAATTGGCATCTAGCAGTCTAAGAGTAAGTAATGGAATACAAAGATGTTATTGAGATTCTTATTCTTAACACCTTAGCTGAAATGACCAGTCTTCTTGGTTCATAAGATGTTAGAACGCAATAGGCTTAGTGTTGAAGAGTGCGAACTTTTAACGTCGTGGGTTTTGTAAAGACCCCTAGACTTAGCCAGAAATAAGTAGAAAGCGAGGGTATCCAACAGCATCGCTGTGCAGGTACCTTAACAAAGATAAACGATGATTTTCACTACATTACAGCAACTTCGACGGCAACTAAGCTTTACTGCGTCGTTTATAGGGATACTATGCCTCAAAACATGTAACGTTAACATACCTAAAATAGCTCCACGCATTAGGGCCAAGCCGCCTGGAAGAAATCAATCGAGCAATAAATGAGATCACTAAAGTGTGTACAATTACCCTAGCATCATCAAGTCTATTCCAGCTATAGGACTACCAATTAAGTCAATTTAGTCTTCCCAAGTTACACGCGCTCTCTTCGTCCTGCATTGCATACAGTCCAAGAGCTGATGTATGTTGTTACTTTCCTCCTTTACTCTCTTCAGAACGCCTTTTTCTTGTTAGCATCTCCGCATCTAACCCTTTGATTTGCTTATATTGTTTCTCAAATCATCTTCTAGCTCTTCTAAGCGTTCCATAACGTATTTGATGCTGTTCGCTGTCTCCTCTACGCGCGCCTTTGATTGGGAAAGGTGTAAGTTAAGCTAAGTAACTAACACCAGCATCCTCTCTATTAAAATCCCCTAGTTAATCAGAGTATTAGAGACTAATCAAAGGGATATACTAAGCTTAGGATGTGGCGATAAATCCGCTGTATAACGCGGCTGGCTACTTATAAGCTCTTTACCTACATCGTTGTCTTAAGAATCCTTTTTGCATTCTGGTGCTAACTGCAGAATGTAAGATGCTGATTGAATCAAATGCAGAGTATTCTCTATCTCAGCCGCTTCTGTTGCCTTATTAAAATCTGTAGTAAGCTAGTATACTTAGCAATAGATTGTATTAGTCTAGCATTAATATACACACCATGTGTTGGTACAGCGTTAGATCTTTAATAGTATCTTAAGAATCTATCTTAAGGCAGCAAATGCGTTTTGTAGGGTCTGTAAAGGTAAATGTTCTAGAGAGTAGAGGAGTAATAGACCTTAGAAAGTTAAGGTAAGATACCCTTTATATCCTGTTTCTTACTGCTTAGCTAATAGATTACATCGCCTGCGCCTTAAAGTTTCGCATTCAGAAGAGATAATAGACATGTCACCTTGTATGCCTGCCTATCTGCGCCCTAATAGCGCACGCTAATCAGGGATAAATATTGTCTAGCCCCTTCTTATGTCTTATAGACAAACACTAGGTAGAAGTGCTGTATATATTGTAAGCATGTGTTTTTCCTTGTTAATTCTTTACTATTGTGTAAGCCTAGACCTAGTTCGTTGCTCTATAGACTTTAAAAGACTTTACCAAACGGTAACTGCTATCTCCTTAAGTATAGGAGACTGTACAGGACTGTCTGATTATAGAAAGTTTGCTACTCAAGCGATCCTGTAGAAACTAATAGACAGCGTTAGCTAACTACTATTAGGCATTATAATGCTGTTAGCGCTCTAGTTTAGCAACAGGGAATCTAGTAACATTAGTTTACAAACTTTATCAAAGCCTATAAAAGTAGACATTAGCTGCCTAAGGATTTATATAGCGTTACTATGTGCAGCTTTAAGGGGGAAGCTGTCCTAGGCTAGGTAGGGTTAGGCGCAACAGAGGTAAAGCACTTTAATACACTGCACAGCTATTCTAGTTCTTTACTTCTGTAAACAACCCTACTAGAGAGCCTTAAGACATTAATTATGCTTTAATTATGCGATACGCCTGTTAGTCCTAGGCATCAACTACTTACAGTAAACATGCTTGATAACTAAGGCTTATATATCCCTAAACCTAGTATAAAGGTAGGTGTCTTTCTACGCAGCTGCTGCCCAGATTGTTTCTTTTTAATATAACTTCTTTTCTTGTTAGCTTTACTGTTTGCTTTTTAGTTAAACTCTTACTAAGCGTAGTGCTTATATATCGCGATGTCTAGCCTTATAAACCAAACAGGGCAAACAAGAGAGTAAGGCACTACTACTTCTAGAAGAGAGTTTTAGCTGCTCTCTTTGGTATTTGTTAAGAAGGCTTGTTAATAGCTAGTATTATTGCAATTATATTTGCGCTTCGCTTAAAAGGTAGGATGTACTAAATTGACATAGCTGTATAGTGCAACCTCTAGCTTCTTACTAGCACAAATATAAGAAGATCTAAGTAAACTCTTTGGGCCTGCTAATTTGTAGGACAACTAGCTTAGCTAAATCCTGCGTGTTTTGATGTTTTCTCGCTAGGCTATATAGTTGGCATATATAATTACTATTTTAACGGCCTCAAATACCACATATTATATAAGGTAGGAGATATAACTCTAACCTTACTACTTGACTTATTTGAACAGAAGCACCAATAGGTACTTTGCTTATAACTTGGAGCTACTTTGTCTCTTTGCAGTAGCATTAATCCTATCCTCAGCAATTTTACGTGCACAGCAAGAAGATTACAGGAACTCTAGATTAGGACAATATAAATTGGGATATAAGTAATTGTTAACTGTCTTTATTATTACTAACGCAATTGCGGGGTTATGCTAGCTGTGTAGAGTAATTGTTATCTACAGTATATTGCTTGCAGAGAGTAGGATAGACACTAACCTTCGCTAGGGGATTTTTTTAGTATGTCCTGATTATTGTTGTAGGGCAATCTAACTGTAGATAGGCTTGTACAGCGACACAGTTACTGTGTCTTCTTGCTTTCTGCTTAGCTAGAATTAAGCGCTAACTTATTGAACTTACTAAAGCTCTAACGCGTAGAGTACAACCAACAGATGTAGGTAAACGCAATATTGAGGGTGCAATGAGATTAGACAGCCTATAGAACATTGCAAATTCCGCATGGAGACAGGCTCAGGAGTCTGAGAACGTCTTTACAATCGACAAGGCCTATTGATATCAATTTAGGCTCGATCGCAACCCGATTGCCTCTAAACATCAGTGACGGGCTGAGGGGTCCAGAAATGGAAGGGTTTGGGAAGGGTTGGCAGAGATTCCACTGAGCTTTGATAAGAGAGTACCACAAGGTCTATCACTTCGATACAATCCATTGTAAACCAACGAATACCCTTGGAAACTGCACAGCTCATGCGTCCCGCCCCGAGGGTGGCGATGTTGCATGATGTCGGAACAGATTCGTCCATAAACTGCATATTGCGCGAAGGAAGAGCTCCATCACTCACACACCATGGTGTTAAGACATTCATGCCGACGACCGCTGTCTGCCTTGTGGGTCAGACCTGCCGAATCTTTCATTCGATCAGGAGACTCCAGCGCAAACTGCGCATTAACATCGACCTGCACAAGCGGAGCAGCTTCCACAATTCGTACGCCATGGTGGCAGGACATTCATGCAGATCAAGGGTGTCTGCCTTGTAAGCCGACTTACCTGCCTTCTCATTCGATCAAGAACACTCTAGCAGGAGCTGTTCGAGTCACTAGCAGCATCAAAATCATGCACACGACGTCCACAGCCGCCTTGGGCACATGATGTGATAGGATGGGGATGTCTGATTCGACTGATGAAGAGTAGAGATGGAACCAAGACCGCTGCCATGTCTCACTACACCTTAAGAGGCCACTGGTGGAGCATTGAAGCGCTTCCTGTTGCCTTGTCGGGGACCATGGCTTGGTAGCAGAGGTGGATGGATCAGTTTGAGCTTCATAAATAGATCAGCAGTAGCACGTGCTCACAGGTGTACCACAGTATAAAGCCAGCGCTCTTCTTGCATTTTATCCGTACAAAATAGATTCACAAGACTGGACCACTTCCTTCACCCCCGGGTTTGACGACTTGGACACCTTCCTTCAAATGCAGGTACACGGATGGACCTGCGGTTCTACTGACACATTCGACTCTGTAAGTCTCCATCAGTTACCGTGGTCGGATGTTGCTGATGTTTGAATAAAGAGCATGTTTTTTCAACCTGAATTCCAAGCAGACGACCCGAAGATAGACTGCACACCGGACACGCTAAGTAGCACAAGCAATCTTGCTCATACGCTGCATTCACAAGGTCGTCAAGAGGAGGCTCTTACGATGATGGAAAGATGCTTTCAGTCGCGCCAGCGCAATCTTGGCAGGCGACACCCTGACACATAGGCGTCACTCGAGGCGCTATTTAGTTGGCACGAAGAATAAATTGAGCCATTTATAGCACGTTTGTCATGCATGTTACTAGGTCGCGGAGTTACATGCCTCTAAGCTTATTAATCTAACTTAACATAGCTTTTTACGGGGTTAATTACTGCACTGTCTTGCTGAATACGCCTTAATTCGTCTATCTTAATTAATACTTATCAAGAGGGCTTGTCGACATAAGCTAGAAGGGCAGCTTTTTAGAACTCACTTGCGCGACTAGACAGACACATGTCCGCAGGGCCTGGAACATCACGCTCAGAGCCACAAGGCTCAGCCACATCTCGCAGCAAGGGTCGCAGACATCTCAGCACGCTACTGCATGACCAACATCGCTCAGGACGCACGGCCGGTCACCTGCGTTTTGACGATCCTGCCATCTACGCGGAGAAACCGCCGGACTGCACAGTCCTACCTTACAGTAACCTTTCGTTGCTGCAGTCTTAATTTCTACCTTCTTAGCTTACTTTACAGTCCGCTGAGCTCGTCGCGGCTGTACGTTGTCGCGAACGAACAGGGGGGTCCTCATAGAGGGTTAGTCGATGGCACCAACAAAATGAGCAACAGCACGGTCAACACAAGGTTTATGCGCGTCGGTGGCTGATATATTAGAAGAGCAGGATTTACGGAACAAGTTCGCATTGCGCACATTTGTTTATAAATACACTAAAGACAGTCCAAACACCCGGAAGAAAAAGCGTCCCATTACACCGGGTGTCCCGGCACGCGAGGATTGACATTATAAGAGAAGGAAAAGTACTGCACCTTATTTTGCAAGGCTCAGTTTGTTTGAATCTAGGTCTAACGTCACCTACTGCGAAGCGAGACACACAAGGTAGCGAGACACTCCTGAGAAGCTCTTTTTTATTATTAATGCGAGAAAATTTGAAAAGTTGGCGTTGTTGTATTTTAAATGTGATTGAAGTTCAAAGTACTCGTAGTTTGTCTCGCTTCGTTGTGTGTCTCGCTTCGCAGTGGGTGACGTTAGTATTTTTGATTTCCCGGTCATGCGAAAACAAAGTAAATATCGTTGACATCACTATGATTGATCACATATCGCCTGACCCTTAGGGATATCACGGAATGTTACCTCATCCAGTACTTTGTTCAATGATTGTTTCCACCAAACGGCTATGGTGTTATTACATGCGAAAATTCCGCAATAGTCCAGGTGCATTTCAAGCGTCGTTGATGAATGCCGCCTGTTCCGCCGCGCAGTAGATGGAGTCCCGTTTGCTGCAGCATTCGAGCTGTGCCTTTACTCCACCTCCGCAGCAATGTCAACCCCGAAACATTGTGTCTGAATGTAGAAGCTCTTGGACGCAGTAGAGGATTCATGGAAGCTGTTGCATGAGCTGGCCCGCGCTCATTAATCTGCAGCACATCAAGATCGAGCACATGTCTGCTTCGCACGGCACAGGAATAACATCGTTGTTCTCGTATCTTCCTGTTCGCATGTCGATCCACCCTATCAATGCTGGACACTATGTGGCTAAGCACGCTTGTATGCAAGAGATTGTAGCGTGGTTGCCGGCCATTACACAACGCACTGTGCTGCATACCTGTGTACACATTCCTTCGAAAACCACCGGAAAATGCTCCTCTCGATGTGATACAGCTTCTGCTAAAGATGTACCACATCATCATCGCTCTATGTAAGGGCGCCTGACAGCCTTTGTGTCTCCGTTCACTGCCCGTATCGGGCGTTCGATGTGAATCTTCAGAATTTTCGGTTACGACATGGACTGAGGTGCGGCACACTCTTCGAGTCTATTGCACTGTCAGAGAACCGATCAACAGCTCCGGCTCGTTTTCTAGGTTCGCCCCATCATCAATAATCAACTCGGCACTTTGTTTAGCTGCCCTAACGTACTAACTCTATCTTCTAGTCTGGATGACCTGTTCTAGCTGCCCTCGTTCGAGCTCCGCAACGCATGGGACAGGCTCTGACTTTTGCTCTCGCTCCTCTCGATCCAACGAAACGCAAGATACGCCGCTCTATCAAGATTCATTGAGCATTGCGTCACACATGGACAAGCAGTAGCTGATGCTTCAGCAAGATGTCTCTTACCGATCTCCCTCACGAATTACTCCTTTCAATAAGCGACGTACTAGAGAAGTTCCGTTATATCAATGCCTTAAATCGGACGAGCAAACAACTTTACTGGCAGCTAAATCATCACCTGTACTCCCTTGATGCGCAAACAACAGGAGGTTCAGCATTGCGATGGGCTGCGAAACATGGATCGAGACGTACGGCTTGGTTATCGCTCATGGAAGGCGCGGATATCGAAGCACTAGACCTAGTGATGATACCCCACCGGCTAAGGTGTTTAGGCTTCTATTCTAGGTCGACTTACCTTACACCACTTCAAACAGCTCTATGCTACGGATCCGATTATGTCGCAAGGACTTTGATTCATCATGGGGCTATCTCTTCGTCACCTTACCCTACTGAACTGGGCAGCTGCACAAATCTCCACATGGCGGCTGGTATGGGACTTACATTTGCTCTGAAGATCCTCATTGATCAGGGTATGGATGTCGGGGCTCAGGACATGCAGCTTCGGACACCCCTCCACTACGCCGCCACAATCCAACCACGGGACTCGGTAGACCAAGCTCGGGTGGTAATGTTGCTCTTAGCAAATAATGCAGACCCTAAGAAGGAAGATTCAAAGGGAATGCTCCCAATTTCCATTGGAAAAAGGCGCTCCAATCTGGTCTTCAGGATGCTATCAGGGAAAGGTGCGGCAGTACAAGCGTATGAAATCTCGTTACAAGATCAGCAGTTGTTTGGGATGTGGCGCATAGCCATCGAGTGACGTGAAGAGGCGGAGTGGGCAGAAGAACTAAAAGAAAAGCAACTTGATATCGAACGTGTGAACCGAGAGCGAAGCCGGAAGAAGGAGAAAGAAAGAGTTACAGCTAAGCAGAGAACAACGACCACGGGATCTCAAGAACGAGCAGAAATGGAAAGGCGAACATCTCAGAGCATAGTTCAGACATGTGCAAAGGATGGGCACTATCAACTTACTGTGGCAACGAAAGAGGTTGAAACAAAGGCAATGATCGAGTGTGCCTGGTCAGAACGACAAAAATCTGTCAGGGAGGGTTGGTCTAGGATGAGAAAGGAAGCGGATCGGGGAAATCGAGTGACTAGTACGCCTGATCTGCCAAGACAAGCTGATTGCAACCATCTCTCAGGTCTGTGGAAGTGTCGCATACGCAAGACCTGCCAGTCTTGCGGGATATCCGCGAAAAAGCTATCTCTTTGCACAGAGTGTGGATTCGTGATATGTATGCGGTGTACTTCAGAAGGCTAAGATGATTAGGAAATTGGGTAACAAGATGTGGAAACTGTCTTATCCATTCGTATTGTGCACGGTAGAATTGGGTGTGATGCGCTCATATTGTTGTCACACCCTCAAGTGGAGCACCGAACGATCGTTACCATTCCTCATTAGCTAACATATCGCGAACTTGTCGCAGATAGTTGCAGGAAGGTTAGTCTTCAACGATCTAGCAAAATCCCCCAGTTTGAGGTTTTCTTCCCGTCAAGGAAAAATTGCTGCAGATGATGGCCTTGTGAAGAACAGCATCCGCGTGGCAGAATGCCAATGCTTTTACTGCTTGTCGAGCTACGAGTGGTGCGCTGCCTGGACTGCTTGGGAGCTGTCATTGTGGAGCTACGTGAGCAGCAGCGTTACAAATCGGGAGAAGAGCCTATAGCATTGCTTCTTGCCGCTGCACCGTGGAGACCGTAAGTCGGCTGCATCTGCGGAGCGAATATCCGCATGGCTCAGATTTCCGCAATGTCTTGCGTCCTGTATCTGACCTCTGAGGCTTGTTGTCATCGGAGTGTTCGGCCGCATCTCTATCCTCGTCCCAACATCGTAACCACAAGTCCAGCCTTTCTGGGGGCCCTGGACAGGTAGGGCTGGCGATGTGAAACTCACGGAGCTTGTGAGGGCTATTTTTGAAGTTGGAGGCATCGTACCACATCGGATCATCCTCATATCCTAGCCATTTGACACGGTACCGTAGCTTTCTACGATAGACACGGGCTTCGAGGATCCGCTCTACTTCATATTCGTCATCTTCGTCTGCACCACTGCGGCTGCGCGAGCGTCGGGACCGTGAGGCTGACCTTCGTCGCTTGTTGCTTACAATATGGCGGCCGCGATCACTACTTTCGCTATTGCTGTCGCTGCTGACATCACTATAGCATCTTTTAGAATTCGTACCACGGTTCCGCGTGCCTAAGCCAGGCCGCTTCGATGTTGTCCTCAACATTTGACTGTGCTGCTTGCCAGGCAGGGAGCGTTGCCGTTTGTGCGACAGCGAGGTTCTGTGATTGCCGCTGTCGTCCTCAGTGTCATCGGATCCGTCGCTGCTGTGGCAGCCCGTGCTCCCGAGGTGAGCGAGCTTGCCTTGCCAGTGTTAGATGAAGCAAAACCCTTGTAATAGCGTGCACTTACCATGCTCTCCTGCTTCCCTTTTCAAAGGCTCTTGTGGCTCATGCATCGTAACGTGATTTTCTGACAGAGTGTCGCCGTTGGCCTGCTGCTCCATTGCCACAATTGACGACCCATTTGATGGTGTTGATGGCGCCGAGGAGAGTTCGCGACCTCGAAGTCCAATTTCTTGATGGTCGGGTCGATCAACCATTTCCGAGATGGAAACACTTTCCAAGGCCTCAGTCTTGTGCTGGTCCTTGGTCAAGAAATCCGCATCGCCAAAACCATCGTGATCTAGCGTACTCAAATCTAGGTCGTCAGAGTAGCCGTCATCATCGTTATCTGCATCTGGTCCGGGTTGATCGTCGGCCATGACGCTCGCACACTCTACGCACTGTCAGAACAATTACGCGACATCCTGATAGAACCTGGAGCTTACCTGGAGGATTATCCTCGAAAAGCGCCAGTCGACTTGAGCTCTCCTCACTTAGGCCTTCTTCTGAAGACACCCTCGGGACGAAGTGCCCATCTTCCACGCCTTGTTGGTCAGGCAAGGGAACTCCGCCTGCGCATCCAATATCGCCACATCCGCTACCAGAATCTTCGAGCTTGTCGGTCTTTTCGCTGGCTGTGTTCAGTCAGTCATCAGATAACAGAATGAAACAAGCTGTATGTCCGTTGGTTTCGGAAATGCCTACTTGATGCAGGATCAACATCTGCGGCCTGTAGCGACGTAGGAGCAGGGCTGATGCTCAGATCTCTGCCAAGACCAAGGTCTTTGTGTCTATTGAAGGGCCGTTTCGAGATATTACGTCGCGAGGTCGGCTTTGGCTCCGGAGGCCCAGTGTAAGGAATGATTTGAAGCTGCATCGGAAAACAGTTCACAGACATGGTTGTAACTGCTGTTGATGCTTCAGAGAGGTCTGATGGTACGGATAACGCGGAGGCGCTATGAGTTAAGTAGGCAAACTTTCTACGCTTCGCTCCGAACCCCTCAGAAAGCTGAATTGAATAGCCTGAGGCGCTTTAGCAGGCAGCAGTCGGCATGAGACAGCGTTCGAAACGCAGACTCCAGGGGTGCACAGCTGCATCGTGTTGGTAGCCACGCAGCCTTCGCATGAAGACCCTCTTTTTTGTGGGAGAAGGAATTATGCGGCTAACCCGTGGATACTCGTCATGAAATGAGGAACTGCGAAGCTATCCCCCCATCGGCCAGGTTGCGCTGCAGCCGTGTACCTCTCCCTTTTTCGTCGGAGCCCGCCCCCTCAACAACACGGGCTCGGAAACGCCCATCTCGGTTGATACGCGTCCACAAGCGGAGCAGATAGATCTCAATATGGATGGTTAATTCGTCGGCGGCCCCGAAACCCAGAGTTGGGCTCAAACTCTTGTGGTGGCTGTGAGGCCTCGCCCCAGTCCTTCGCTTCCCTGACTAGTGACGCCGGAATGCAACACTGTCATGATGCAGACCGTCATGCAAATTAAAGCTTGGTCAATCTGATGAACAGCGCAGCATGGCTGAGTACATGCTGTGACAGCCACCGGCCGGTGGTGCAGCGGATGGTGGTCTAGCCGTGCTTGATTGGTGTGATGCTGGTGACATCCGGCTTTCACCGGCACCTGCACGGCTCGGAAGCCATCTTTTCCCTAGAGCTACGTGGTCTCGTAACCTTGCTAGGCGGTCAGATGAAGTGGCACGGGCGTGGTCCCTCCTCCTGAGACATGATCCGGGCGTTCAAGGCAATGCCGTTGACGTCCTGGGCTGTTGATGACGTGGCATATCAAGGAGCTACCAGATACCGCGGCCCGGGAAAGAAGAAGAGCTAAGGAGAAAGTGTCGGTGGCCATCTACGAGAGATTTCGAGCTAGAGTGAGGGCAGCAGTTACTCACTGCTTAGATACGCGCAAGGCGGAGGAAATGGAACGGTCAAAGTCCCAGGAAATCGTTGAGACCCTCGCTGGTTTTGAAGGAGGATAAGATTCTAAGACGTGGTTTTGCAACGCATACAGTGCGGCGCCCTCATCGTCAGGGGACAAGGGGGCGGAGTTCAACGCGGACCGGGCGTTGCGGCGGTTGCATGACTCCAGAGGGACAGAAAATGCCTCATGGTGGATTGAAGTGGCCAATGAGGTGGAACAAAGGTGTTGGGGAAAAGAGACCATGAAGGGGATGGATAGACCGGCGAGGGCGCCGTGGTTATATGCAGTGAGATCAGCGCACGGGCCAGATAAAAGCGGCGAGAGGCTAAGCGAACCTCCATTTTCCGCTTCAGGAGCGTCCATTTCCTAATGCAATTCCACTCTCACACATATAACTAAAAATAAAAATAAATTATAACAAAAAATAAATATAAAGTATTACTAATTATAAATTTATAATATTACTAAATATATATTAAGGTAATTTTTACTTAACATTCTTTATTAGTCTTAATTACTTTGTTAATTTTCTCTACTTACTAATTAATATTCAAACATTTTACCCTTGGCCAATCACCTGGCATGTGATATGCGGTCAGCAAGAGGTCCAGAACTTCGGTAGAATCATGTGTTCTGTTTTTACGACATGGTGTTGCCCCGTTCGAACGCAAGTCTGCCGCGATCTGCTTGCGGCGAGATCACCGTTGCCGTCTTATTGATCAGCAAGCGACACGAGCACAGGCGCTGTCATCCCTGAGCCCACCATCACGTGGAGCGCTCCCTTGGCGCGACATCCCACAACAACACGTCACAGAACCGACACGCGACATCTTTGAATTATGGATTGGTTTCCATTCCTGAGACGGTTCCATCACGTCGTAAACTGCCGTTCCCACTGAAACTGTTCAGAAAGCAATAGACCTGCAATGCCATATGCACGCGCCCAAACGCCTAGCCAACATGACATAGCACCAGAATCCCGCAGAGAAACACCTGATCCTGACCTATGCCATATCGTCCCACCGCCCACCGTAGTGCCCAGATGTCATAGAGAGAAAGGGGGATATCACGATACAAGCCTACATGCTACGACCCGAAGAGCGACGCTTCGAAGCCTGACATGAAGGGCGAGTTAGAGAAGAGATTGACAAGAAAGAAGACAAAGGTTCGAGAATGAGCTGCTCATGCCTGAGCCTTCTTTGGGGTAGCCTTCTTCTTCGGGGTCGCCTTCTTTGGGGCAGTCTTCTTCGGTGCGGCCTTCTTAGTCGCCTTTGGTGCAGCGGGCGCTTGGGTCTTGGTGACGCGTCCCGACTTGGTCTTTCCGAGGATACGCGACACTTCGGGCTCGACAGCAGGGGCTGGCGCAACTGTCTTACGCGGTCTGCCCGCGTTGGCCTTGGGCTTCGCGGCAGTAGCAGTCTTCTTGGGTGCGGCCTTTGTGGCGGTGGTGGTCTTCTTAGGTGCTGCAGCCTTCTTGGTGGTGGCAGGCTTCGCCTTCTAGATGACAGTCAGCAAGTGAATTTAGATAGCTCGATGCGCGACGTACTGTCGCAGAAGCCTTTTTGGGGGCGGCCTTCTTCTCGGTCTTGGCATCGGCCTTCTTAGCAGGGGGAGCAGCAACAGGCTTGGCCTCTTTCTTCGCAAGCTTTACGGTTCCAGAGGCACCTAGGTGATATCAGTAGGGGACGACAATGGGGTTGCATCAGACGCGTTGGCAGATGCTGTCTGATAGGGGCGACGTACCCTTGGGGCGCGAGAAGTCACCCTTCTCCTCACCGGACGCGATGGCACGGTTTACATGGCCCTTGAAGGCGGTGTCTGAGATGTTGCCGAGTTCGTTGTTGGCCTGGATGTACTTCTGGATGGCTTGACGGCTGTGAGGTGTAAGTCAGCAAGGGCACTCAAGAGGTTTGAGACTGGAAGATGCCATGATGCGATGAGCACCAGAGACATCCGTGGGAGCAGACTAACCTTGATCCATTGCGTTCCTTGAGCTGTCGAGTGCATAGAGCTCGTCAGTGGTTATTCTCTTGGACTATAGAGCGTGCGAAGCGTGTGTTGTGACACGCGCTCAAGCTGGGGGTGTGCCCCGGAAGCTCAGGTGCGGGGGTAGTGATGCGCCTGAGAACATAGACTCACCTTTATGATAGCATCCTTCACCATATCTGTCAAACTGAGTCAGTATTGGCGCGCGACTACGATGCGACTCACGCGACTGCGTTGCGACAGCGCGTTGTGGAGCAAAACGTACCAATATAGGAGCCATGAGCTGGGGCGGCGGCGGCAGCCTTCTTGGGCGCAGCAGCGGTGGTGGACTTCTTGGGAGGCATGGCTGATAATATGTGGACTGAAGAGGATTTCCGGGTAGAGGGATATCTGATGCTTCGAACGAGGGGTCGAGTGGCGTAATCGATTGAGTGGGAGATGCGATGGAAGCTTTGGGAGTCGCAAAGGTGCGTGTCGCGACGGTGGGGGCCCTTGCTCTTTATAGTCGCGCCTGCCATACGACAAGTCCACCAGATCAACAACAAGCGAGCATTCGTCCTTTCCTGTTTAGGAAGGATTAAGTACTGTGCTTCCAATATGTGATCTGCTGTAGAGTAATTCTGCTCGCTGACGGGGCGCAGTTGGGAGTTTGCGTGTAGACATTGTCGGGGTTGTTCTGGGGCTGCTGTTCGGCTCGCGAATCTCCTCTTCCCTCAACCCGTCTCGCTTCTGATCCGCCTCCACCACGGCGCCCTAGATTTGGTCACACGTTCCAAAGCCATGACTGTTGCTGTCCCTGCGTAGGTAGACGTCGATCATCCTGAGTCATAGTGTTTGACCTCATGTTCACCAAGTACGGGTATGCTTCAGCGTTGCGCGACATACAAACATGGTGATGGTGTGGTCGCGTGTTGAGCTGTCATGTCGACGCACAGCATGTGTGGTAATAAGTATCCGACGATGGGTTCAGGTGTTTTGGGCAACGTTGCAGACAATTCTTCGATTCATGATCAGCAAGATATGGTTTTATTAGACTCGAATTTCAATCCATCAAGGTGTTGTTTTGGCCTGTCGTGCGCTGCTCTTTTTCCAACCCTTGGTGTTTCGACCGACTCCCACCCACTTGACCACCAATGCTTATGCCGATGGACAAGTACATTTCTGAGAAGCCCCGCTGTTCAAATTGGTGAGGGCGCATTCGCTTGCAATCATTGTTGTTTGAGCAGCCACATTCGATGCGCTGGCATCGCAATTGTAATGACGCGTCTTAATCGTTCCGGTCACGCGCCCTCGAAAGTCTCCCTACGCATCTCTCTATTTTGCTTGAATAGCGTGACCTGCAGCCGCCGTCTTGGGAAGCCATCGTTGTACCCTCATCTTTTTGACTATTGTTCTCATCACCTGGAGCAGATTTTGCATTACCATCGGCTTCCTCGGTCTCGGGGTACTCGCTGTAGGAAAAGTCGAGTATACAGCCAGCAGGCTCAGCAATGATTCGCGATCGGCAGACATGCTTCTTGTGTATTCAAATGACCTTGTTTACCGGTACTCCGCCCAGCACGATTGGTCCTCAGTCGACAGAAGACTAGACTACGGAAGGTAGACAGGTGGCGCCAAACTACAACTTCATGTGCAGTCGTCCGATCACAGATCGTTGCCGAGCCTGGAGCGCGAAAGAGACATCAAGCTTATAGGTCTTGGGATAATCTTGAAGGCTTTTGATGGTATTCTCCTTGGCTTGCTTCCAGTCGTCTGCGAGCGCTTTGCGAAGCACACGGGATGATTGCAGATGGATCTTTTAGGCAGTAGTCTGCTGTTGAACTCCCGGTTTCGGGGCCACCGATAAGGACAAGAGCCAGTTCATTGGAAAATCTGGTCATTTGTGCGCTATGCTCGTTGATGGAAACGTTTTTTATGCTTGGCTGCACCGTCCGCTGAACCCATAATGGGGCAGCCATGCATCCACCCCAGAATTAATATATCTACAATGCTGCCAAACAGCTTGAGTATGTTGAATGAAAAACAAGTCTGAAATTTGTCTGCATTCGCTCACAAATTGAGTCAGTGAGAGAACGAGGAGCAGCAAACGAAGCTTCTTCGAGGGGTCAAGTGCCCGCTGCACTCACCTGAACAGCCATCCAGCTTACAAAGACATCGTCTTCATCACCGGAATAAACGTTCTCGTCCTCACCCCTCATTCCTGACTTCTGGCTTCTCACCTCACTCCTCTTCCATCACTTCACACCTCATCGGTCACTGGCACTATTCAGATCGAGCCATATAAATTCGAGGAGTGCTACTTCCAGAAAATACCACCTGGCTGCAAGAGACCACCGTGTCTTATAGCTAACCAGAGGCATCAATCGCGCACTCGTTGACCATGGGCACCTCAAAGAAGGCCAAGCCGAGACTCGGCGCGCCGCTCGTAGGCATGAGCAAGGTGTTCCCGTATGATTCTTACCGTTATTGCTCCAGACAATGACTAATCATTTTCAGGATGGGCTCAAGCATCCTCAAGATCATGGTTGGAAGCGGCAACAACACGCGCGAATTCGGTATCCATGAAGCGTTGCTTACCTCTCGCTCCAAGTTCTTCGCTAAAGCGATGGGCGAAGGCTGGAAAGAGGCGGAAGAGAAGATCGTGAAGCTACCCGAAGACGACCCTGACACTTTCGCGCTGTACGAGCAGCTCATCTACACGGGCAACATTCCCGCATTTTCGGAAGCACCAGATCGTTTCATCATTGATAACTACGAAGAATCAATGTGCACAAACCCAACATTATGTCACGCGGAATACGAATCGTTGGTCCGACTCTACGTTCTGGCGGAGAAGTTGCAAGACATCAAGACCAAAAATTCTGCCGTGGATGCCATCATAGCTAAACTCTCCCACGAAAGTGAGAGCATCACTGACAACCATTACGAAGGGCCTTGTCTGCCGAGCACCAAAGCAATCCGCATCATGTATGAGCAAACCCCGTCGCACTGTCCAGGACGCCAGGCCCTGGTCGATTGCTACATCTGGTATGGACAGCACGAGTCCCATTTCAACTTTGAATCCGATGACGAGAAGCTATCACGGCAGTTTCTGGAGGATCTGACTAAAGATCTCATGCGATATCGCCAACAACCGAGTAAACACCTGCCTCAGAACAACCTTCAGCGATATCATGAAACTGAAAGCGAGTGGGAGTGTTGGAAGGAATATTCGGAAATCAAGTGCTACAGAAAGCGGTAGGACTGGTGGGCGAAGACGAGATTTCAACATCCTTGGGCATGTTGAGTTTGGTTAGATTCAGGCCAGCAGGGATGGATGTGATTTGGAAGCGAAGCCATGATGCGATACATTCGGGCTTTATAGCTCGCACGTACCCAGGGTTCTTCACTGGACTACCAGTGTGATTTACAAACCCTAGATAGCAGCGAGAAACAGCACTCGGACTCTCTTAAAGGAAGCAACACTGCTGAGCAAAATACCGAGCACATCACATCGCCAAACATGGCGTACTAGCATCACGATCAACATACATGTTCATGATTTCTCTTGATGCATCCATTCATCTCCTCACACCATCTACATGAACCTCTTCAAATTCGCCTCCAACCACCCATTCCCCGCCAACATCTCCAACCACACCTTAATCGCCGGCCCACTATCAAACCGTCTCTGCCTCGCCTTCTCCTCCTCCGCCGCCTCGGTGCCAATTTCCTCCATGATACACGCCGCCGCATCGAAGACTTCCTGGACCAGCATGGCGCGCCGAGCAAGCGAATCCAGCAGTGCGTCGGAACAGATTTGCGACTGCAAAGTTGGCGGAACAGGGAGTAATTTGAGGAGAGGCTCGAGGCCCAGCATGCGCGGACTAGGCAGTGCAGCGGCATCGTCGTGGTCGATCAAGCTGCGCCACGTGGGCGTTGTAGCATCTAGATGAGCTTCAACGTGTGTGATGGTGTTGATAGTCAAAGTAGCTTTCTTGCGCAGCGAACTCAGCGGGCTCTGGGTGAGCGCTACAACGCCGTAGTCGTCGTCGCCGGCAGCCATGAGCGTAGCGATTGTGTCGGATGCAGCGGAGAGCCATGTCTCGCCGGTGTCCGGGCGGAATGTGCCGACGCAGGTGGGCTGGGCGTCCATGCCGTCTAGTTTCCAGACTTCGGTGCCGACGGGGACGAAGGCGATGAAGTGGTGGCCGTTTTCTTGGAAGGATTCTGCCGAGTCGGCGGAGGCGGTGGAGTCTGCGGAAGGGCGGCGGGGGCGAGACTTTGTGCCTGTGCCAGCGGGGGTTTCTTTTGTAGTAGTAGTAGAAGCGTCTTTAAGGCGCTGTGCGCGCTTGGCTTTGTAGGAGAGGTTTTTATCGTTTTCGAGAAGGTCCATTTTCTTTGCGAACGAGTTGTGAATTTTCTTGACGAAGTCGAAACTAGCAAAAGCTTCGCCGCGCTGGAAGGGCGTCATGTCGCTGGTAAAGTCTTTGAATTGAGTGAGGTGCTCGCCGACTTTGACATCGGGATGGTTCATCAGGATGTTGATCATGGCGAGGGTACCGCAGCTGTTCTGGCCTGGTAGCTGGTTGGCGAACCACACGTCGCGAGGGCAGTCGGTGGCCTGGTCTTCGTTACCGAACTCGCGGTAGCGGAAGAGGAGAATGAGACCGTATATGGGCTGGGGAAGCATGTCTAGTAGATCAGGCGTCATGGCGAAGACTTCGCGTACGGTGACATCTCGTACACCAACGTCTCGTAAGATGGCGGAGAAGTAGGCCGGTTCAGATTCGATCTCGCAGAAACCTTGCCAGGTCTCTTTGTTGACAAGGTATTCTGGACCGGGAGTCTTACTGTTGCGGTCCGGTAGTTCATTTGCGTCCTCTTTCGTTTTCTTGGTGGTCGGCTCTTCCTCAGCAGACGGTTCTTCAAGGGCTCGCTTCTTCGACGATGGTGATTCGGGCTGAAGAGTATCAGGGGTAGGAGAGTGCAGCCCATAAGAGATCTTCGATTCAGCCGTCTTCTCCTGATGGTCAGCAGACGGGACAGCGTCGGTTCGACTTGCTGGCATGTCTTTGGTTTCGGCTTGTTTGTTCATAGGCTCTGCAGGCTTGGGAGCATTCTCCTCTTCGGCACATGTTTGTCTCATGTTGGATGCGAGTGAACAAAGCACTGGCGCGTCGAAATCAGATGAGCGCAATTGAGGTAGCGAAAGAGACGTGGCAGGTCACTCAGGTGTGTATGTGGACGTGGGTTGGACGTTGCAAGAAAGGAAAGGTGACAGGCATGTTGAAGGGAGGCCAGGCGAAGTACCTCCAGTTTCACGCTATTGTGTGCGCCGTACAATAGCAATCGATTGATGACAGCTTTTGGCTGATGGGATTTGTGGACAGGTGAAAGTGAGAGCCTGCAGAGGGCATGTGGAGGTAATCTAGGCACGTGATCGCGAGACCCTGTGAGCTCGGCTGTGATTGGCTGCTCCACCAGCCCTACGTCGCGCTTCGTCGCGTAGGCAAGCGTAAATGTTTTGTTGGAGAGCCTGAGCCACGTCAAACAAAGCCGCCTCGACGCCCTGCCCTCGCATCGACACTGACATCAACATTCACATTGACGTTCACATCGACATTCACATTGACGTTCACATCGACATTCACATTGACGTTCACATCGACATTCACATCAGCATTCACATCGACATTCCGCAACGAGGAGAGACGAGCGCCCCTCACCCATGACCTGCAAACACGACACAGAGCTCAACTCGGGGCAATGAACGGCACTCCGGCGCGCAGAGGAGTGGGCGGCTTCCCCTCGACGCCCCAGACGACGGCTCGATCGCCCGGTCTGCACAGCCCGAACGGCTCGACACCGAGACCAAACGTACGGTCTCCGCTCCCGGATCTCCCCAAAGCGCCTGCGCAATCCAGTTCAGGGCCTCTGATACCCTCGGACATCCTCGACCCCGCCCAGCAACGCTTCTACGTCTTCGCCGTCTACGTCGCCCTGTGGGCATGGCGATCCTACGACTTCTACACGCTAATAGTCGAGGAGGACCAGTCGTTATGGCTATGCCTGAAGTGGTGTTTCCTCGACATGTTGTTCATGTTCGGCGTGCCCTTGCTGGAGATTCCCTGGCTCGAATGGAGCAATGGCGCCGCCTTTCTGCTGTTCGTCCTGCACGCCGCCATCGACGTTATGCTCATGTTCAAGATTGGCATACCTGTTCAAGCTTGGTTCATGGGTCTGGTGGGCTTCTTGTGGGACAGCGAGTTAGCCATCAGCGAGCGGAGCGTCAAGCCCGGCGCCATCCTGCACAACGCTTCGCTGATTCTGGGGAAACAAATTATCAATATCCTGCCGGAAGGGTCTGCAATAATAAATCCTGGCAAGCAGCCGTTCTGCCTGAGCTCGACCATTGCGCAGCTCGACATCCCCATCCTCATCAACCAGACCGAGCCCATTGAGATGGAGCTATTGCGCATCGATGTCGAGACCAACGCCAACGAGACCATCACCATCAAGAAGAAAGATCTCGGGAAGATGATGGACAGGGCGCGGAAGGCAGCCAAGCGCGCTGCGAAAACTTTGGACCCAGACGAGCCGCTCACCCTACTATACACCATCAAAAAGCCGGGCGTGTACCTCTTGAAAAGGGTGACGGACCAGTCGAAACTCCAGGTGCGGCCTCGTGCCTCCAGCTTGGTTGTCGCAACATGTCCCCAAGCCCGCGTCAAACCTACAACCAACAGTCGGTGTCGCAACGATCTTTCCAACATTGCGCTGGAGGTCCAAGGTACGCCACCACTAAGCATCAAGTACCGCCTGGCTGTGAATGGCGAGACGCGAGTCGCCCCCGAATTCCAGAATCTGCAACCTGACGATGCCATTTCACCACTATCGAGGCACACTTCCCAGGCCCTGGTCAAGATTGGGCGCGAGGACGTAGCTTGGGCGAAAACACAGAAGATCACAGTACCCTTGAATGAGACAGTAATGACAAGTGGTCTTTGGGAGTACGAGGTCCAGGAGGTCCAGGATGGTTTCGGAAATGTCGTCAATTTCGCTGCCCTTGATGACGACGACAGGCCGAAACACAAAGCTACCGGACTACGCCAAGCCTTCGAGGTTCACGAACGCCCAACAATCTTCTTGAAAGGCTGCAGTCCCCAAAGCCCGATTAAAGTTGCCAAGAACAATGTTGAGCGCCTCCCCGTCTCCTACAGCTCGACATCTCGACGTGCAATCCAAGCTCAGCACTTTATTTCGTATCTCTTTACCCCAGAGAAAGACATCGTCACGGATGGCTATCACAGTCCAGATGCAATCGTAAAAAAGGAATTTATGCGAAACACAAAAGAACAGCCCCTTATTCTGCATCCTGGTCTATACACGCTGAAGTCAGTGTCAACAGAGTTTTGTGAGGGTGAAGTCCTTGAGCCTACTTCCTGCCTACTCCAAAACCCTCCGGAGCCGAGTTTGAGCCTAACAAGCGACGACATTGTCGACAAGTGTGCCGGCAATCCCATTGGCCTACAAGTCAGTCTCAATATGGTTGGCAGCCCACCATTCACCGTCTTCTATAGCGAATACTTCAACGGCCGCAAGAAGCCAACACAGCGACTCCAAATTGCCTCGCTCCGCTGGACCACAGACTTTACTCCAAAAGAAGCTGGCCACTACAGGTACAGCTTTGAGAGCGTTAGTGATGCAGTATACAAGGATGTTCCGCTGAAGAACATTGAGCTGCAGCAAAACGTCAGGCCCTCTGCACACGCACGCTTCATAGAGAGCAAGCGTGCTAAGACGGCTTGTATTGACGACAAGAGCGATTTCGACGTACGCCTATCGGGTGACGGGCCCTGGAAGCTCGACTATGAAATTGTTCACAACGGCAAACGCGCCAAGCACACAATCGAGACCAGTGACGAGCACTACACCATCACGACAGATAGCCTCAAGAGTGGTGGTGAATATGTTGTCACCCTTACGAGTGTCAGTGACAAGATGCAATGCAAGGAGTATCTGCAAGAGGAGGCAAGAGTCAATGTACGACACGAACGCCCGAAAGCCTATTTCGGTCATATCGAAGGCAAACAGGCCGTCAAAGCGCTGGAGGGCCGAACTGTTGGACTACCGCTTCGCTTCACTGGCAATGGACCTTGGAGGTTGGAGTATGAGAACCTGGCGACGAAAGAAGTCAGGAAGGAGAACTTCCAGACTGCAAACTCATTCCTCGATGTCAAGACTGATGGTACATATCAACTTCGGTCTGTCAAGGACAATGTCTGCCCCGGCCTTATCGAAGAACTGGCTAGCCAATTTGACGTGTCGTGGGTTGCCCGACCCACGCTAAGAATCTCGGAGTCTCCCGCTGTTACTATTCAGGGAAGCAGATACGTCAAAGATCCGGTCTGTGAGGGTGAAGAGGACTCATTCGACATCTCATTGAGTGGTAAGTTGACCACTCCGCCTCCAAGTATCTTGCTGACCCTTTTTAAGGAAATCCTCCTTTTGACGTACATTACCGTGAGGACCTTAAGGACAAGAAAGGCAAGAACGCCAAGGTCCAGGAAAAGAAACTTCACGTCACCAGTGGCACTACATCAATCCGAGCCGACACTGCAGAAGCGGGCAACCACGAGTACACGTTCTACAGGCTCGATGACTCCAAGTACGACCACTCGAAGAAGCATTTCACGCCCATTACTGTTCTGCAAAAGGTTCATTCACGCCCGAGTGCTCGTTTCGACAAACCTGGAAAGACATACAGCTACTGCTCGAGGGAAGCAGAAGGCGAGGAGGTGATTCCAATCACTCTAGAGGGTGTTCCGCCCTTCCATCTTGAGGTGGAGATTAAGCACCAGGGCACTCCTAAGCCTGAGCTCAGTGTACACAAGAACATCGCTGAGAACAGGTACAACCTGAAAATTGAGCGCAACAAGCTCAACCTGGGTCAGTCTTCCATCTTCATCCGCAAAGTCCGCGACTCGCGCGGCTGCACACTCAAGCCACAGCCCAACAGCAAGGATCGCGTCCAGATTAGCGTCTTCGATGCCCCGACTGCCACTGCTCTCGAAGACCGAACCGACTTTTGTGTGGGTGAGCGTCTCTCGTACGCTCTGAGCGGCCAGCAGCCGTTCACCGTCTACTACACCTTTGAAGGCAAGCAACGCAAAGCCTCCAACCCAGGCACAAACTTCCGCCGTCTCGCCGAACTCCCCGGAACGTTCACCATCACCGGACTACGCGACTCCGCATCCGAGTGCCTCGCAACACTTCATCTAGAGAAGCAGATCCACCCTATCCCCTCTGTCCGACTCTCTGGCGGCCAAGTCAGCGAAATCGACATCCACGAAGGTGGCGGTACAGATCTCGAGTTTGAGTTCTGGGGCACCCCACCATTTGAGTTTACATACACGCGCAGTACCAACGCGGCGCGTGGACGCAAGAGCAAGGTCCTTGAAGTCAAGACGGAACGAAGCGAAGGTCATCACTTGACCATCCCGGTGCAGGAAGAGGGCACATACGAGGTTTTCAGCATCAAAGATCGATGGTGTAGTTTTGCAAGAGAAGGCGCCGACGTCAAAAGTAGCCAGAAAATGTTGACGTACTAAGACGAAAGACGGCAAGGATATTGCATATACTGGCGTTGTAGAGTTGTTGTCCAAGCGCTTTTTTCTTTCTTTGGAGTTTAGTTCTTTCCCCATCGTCGGTCTTATCAGCTAAGAGCAAGCGACAACTACCTAACTTGACCCCAAGTCTGGCAGCGGAAAAAAGATATAATCCCACCTTTCCCAACCCCACGTCTTCCTCTCCCAACCCAAGTGGGAAAACAATCCTACTTGGGAAAAAAACCACACATCACCAGCCCCGTTCCTTCGTCGTCCGTTCTCGCGCTGCGAAATCTTTCCCCCCCCCCCCCCCGTCCTGCTCGTCCGTCCCAAATTCCCCTGCTTCTACTTCCCCTCACAAAATCCACGTCCGCGAGACATGCATGCGTACCCGTGGATTATGCACGCATCGTACCGGAGCTTACTCGCGAGCACGAGCTATTGTGCCCTAGCTACGGAACGACACGCGGCACGGATGCGAGTGAAGAGCAGCGAGGCTTGACCTCTTTGTCCGCTGCGTAATGGCAGTCCAGTCGAGGTTTGCAAGTGCGCTGGTATCACGTCCGTCTCGCGAGGGTGTGTATTTCGCGGCACAATGGTGGTGGGGGGGGGGGCAAGGCTTGTGTTTGAGTCAGAGACGATGGAAGGACGTAGGATGTACACGTGCGGATGCTGGACTAGGGAATTCTCCCAGGTAGAAGTAGGAGGGAAAAGGGCTTGATGGAAAGGCGTGAGGATATCATGACAAAAGGTATACTTGAAGGACCATGCATGAATGCCGGCCTGTGTGAAATCTGGTCATGGTTTTCCTAGACGAATTTCTACGCTACTTGCTTGCATACTGTTGCCTCAGAAATGCTTCGACGTCCTGATCCTTGCTTGCGTCGATTTTACGGTCTAATGCCTGTTCTGTAGGACTCTTCGTTCTGACAGGCTCCTCTGCAACAGGTTCAGCCGCCTTGTTTCCACTTACGGCGCCCATGACGGTGCCGGCTACTGAGCTAACGGTCAAGGTGACAGTCGTTGATGCTGCGGCAGCGGCGGATTTGGCTTGGTCGATGTAGCCTGGTGCGGGAGGTTGTTCGGTCTCAGGGAGAGGTTTCTCTTTGGGTGCTTGGCCGACAGTGTTGGGTTCCATTGTCACGGTTTTGTCGCCGTGCCCGTGGTCGTTGATGGCGGCATGTGGTGTGCCATCTGTGAGTTGGCCGGACGCGTGAGTCTGGTCTTGCTGTGCGTAGCGAGTTTCTGAAGTGCCTAAGCGGATTGGGAGTTCGGAATGTATAGGTGCTGGTGCAATTGAAGGTGCCGGCGCGGATGCTGGCTCGGCAGCAATGGACGGGGTATCGGATGCTGACGGGGTATCTGAGAGTGTAGTCTCGCTGATGTTGTCACCGGTATCAGGAGGGTGCGTTGCTGAGCCCACAGTCGTGAGCGGGTCTCCCTTCTCGAAGGCGGGCGTGTTTGGGAATGGGCCCGTCTTCCAACCAACGGGCTCGGGGATCGTGAAGATCAATCTTCGCCTTGGTGCGCCGTTCTCGCTGCCTACACCCCATGCTTGCATCTCCCCGTTTGGGCCCTCTTCCCACCTGATCGGTCCAATGGGGAATGTGTTCTTCCCGTTCTGTGTATCCGGGTTTGCCCATCTCACTACTTTCTCAATGTCAGGCTCAATGTTCGGCATTGAGCCCCACTCGAAATCTAAACCACCGCCGTATTTCTTGGGGATGTTCTCGTGGTCGACGTATTGTGACAGGGTGGAGTAGACGTTTGCTGGGGAGAGGATGAATATTTTCGAGACGGTAATGGGGTCGAACCAGCGCTTGACCCAGCCCCAGACGGTGGGGAAGAAGCCGGGTGCACCGACGATCTGTTCATGTTAGTCTTGCCTCATTCTGACGTCGCGCTTCACATACAAAAATCCTGTCCAGTGTCTCAGGATAATGCGCCGTCGCCAAAACCGAAGCATCCTGCATGTGCGCCTTTAGATTCCAAAACTGTTTCAGCCCAACCCCGCTAATGTCCACAATATTGTTACTTTGCGAGATGGGGGTTTCCGGGTGGCTGCGAGGGACCATGGAGCACAGCGGCGTGACATAGCGGGTGAGCGACTCGTACAAGGCGAACAGGCGGACATTCTTGGTCAGAACATTGGGCACGGTAGTCCTCGATTTGGCGAGGTTCTTCTCGTATGTGGAGATGTTCTTGGTGTTCAGTGGCGCAACTTCGAAGAGGAAGAGCGGAATGCCGCGTTTGTCGCGTCGACCAAGCCATTGAGGGTACTAGGAGGCTGTCAGACCTGACAAGCCTAAGAATAAGCATATCCCTACCAAACGGCGAGTCTGCTCAAACTCGTCGATGTCGATGGTCTCGAAGATCTGGTCTAGCTTGTTCTCCTTTCGCCAGTCTTCGGTATCTTTGAACTGCTTGAAGGCTTCTTGTGGCACAAAACGGCGCGCGCGCAGGTAGCGCCTGTAAGCTGTCAGTGCCCCGCAAATGCGCGTCGCGAGCTTCCTTCTGGAGCGTACAGCAGTGTCTCGTCGTCATGGCTAGCTGCCTTTCCCCCCGCTGCCGGCGTGTAGTATTTCTGCTTTTGACAAATCTGCCTGAACTCGTTGAGTTTCAGTTGCTGGTTGTCAGAAAGATGGGAGAGATGCCCCGCAGGATATTGCATCGACTCGACCCGCTGGAGGTCCGCCATGGGCGCGTGTATAAGCGTGGTATATAGGGACAGGCAGGAGGGAAGCTGCGCAGGAATAGATGGTCAAAAATAAGATATCCGTCTCTTAGGGCGCCATAAGTGTGTATGATTGTGCCCTGCGGCGGATAGCGGCAGTGATGTCAGTTAGCGGCGCGGGACGGCGATGGGCAAATTCGGACCAACCTTGGACCGTCCGGCCAGCTTCGAACGCGAACAGGGCCTGGTATAAAATGCGGCGCAGAATGTCATCTCCGCAGCTTTCCGGAGGCATGCCGAGAGTTGTTGCTGAGGCGAGCCAGACTGATGACGACTTCGGCCGGTGGTTCCACGGATCGTCGGTTCGTGGGGGGCCTGCTGCTGCCCGGTATCTACTGTGTAAGTACCTCGATTCTATGAGGTTGCGAGCTCCCTCGCGTCACGTGAGTGTCACGGCACGTCTGAAGCTCTACACACGGGGGACTTGGCGAAACTGATCGCATCCAGCCTCATCGACATGTCTCAAATGCCATGTGTGCATGTCTCCGTCCCTCCCAGTTGAGGCACACAGTTGCGCTATCCACTGGCTTCCGCGGCTAGCGATTAGATAAGCGAGACCTATGAACGCATCGCCCATCATTCACCATGGCCCCAGTCCCTGGGTTGACGACATTGGCCCTCGTGGGATAATGCGACGTCGTCATCCACACCTGAGCCGTCCACTATTGCTACTGCCTAGAGTCAGACTCCAACCACTTACCTTGCCCGACCGTTCGTCTGAGCGCGCCTTACCAACCCCGCAATGCCGCCGCCGACCTTTACAGCTCTGCCCACCGAGATCCTGGAGGCGATATTTCTCAACCTCGATCCACGCTCCCTCGTGTCGGTATCGCAGACAAATAAGCTCGTGAAGCAGCTCGCCGCCGACTCGCCCATGGTATGGCGCCACCTGTGCCAGATGCAGTTCAAGACGTGGGACTCGCGCCACAACATCGCCGCAAAGTTGAGAGGGCCGCTGTCAGACGTCGACTGGCGCGCTCTATACATGGAGAAGTCACGGATAGGAGTGCGGACCAAGGAACTTCTGGACCGTATTGTGACCACGCAGCATCAGAGGATCAGGCGTATCAGCGAAATTGCCGGATTTGGATACGATGCGAAAGAGGCGCTGTTGAAGCAATACCAGTGTCCAGACGACGCAGAGGACGTCCTGGCAAGGCGATACTATGCGAACGCAATCCTGGAGCGGATACATCGTGAGATTGCCATCAACGTCTGGCTGGAGCTCAATGAGAATGTGGAAATACCGATTGAGCGGGCGTTGGGCGCATACGACGTCTTTGCTCGCGTGGGCGAAGAAGTGGATCTCAACGCCATGGACGAGGGTATCGATAGACTTGCGCGGGGCGTGGTACAAGAACATCCTGACTTTGCCGGCATGAGCCCAAGGATCAAGGCTTCCACACTTGCCTCGTACCTCCGCAATCAAGGTTTCGAAGGCGTACCAGACACATCGTACCGCGCTCTGGCCAACTCCTTCATTGGCCTTGTCCTCAGCTCCGCCACTCATCAGTCTCTACCGCTCATCTCTGTTGCCATCTACTGCGCGCTTGCACGTCGCCTTGGTCTTGACGCACGGCCTTGTGGTTTCCTCTACCACGTCTATACCCTCGTCTACGCACCTCCGAACTACGATCTCGATGGCAATTACAGACCTACAAGCTCCACAACGCTTGACTTCATGTACCTCGACCCGTTCCGCTCGTCGAATGAAGTTCGACAGGGGGATCTCATCCGCACGCTGAGAGACATGGGCGTACCCAACGTCGAGCATGATCATTTCCTCAGTGACACGAACACGAAAGAAATGGTGCTGCGCACCGCTCGTAACATAATGACTTCAGTGCAGACGATTCGACAGACTGAAGCCGGGCTACGCGGCATTCAAACCTCATGGCTCAATGCACGACCAGACATGGACAATGCATTCTACGCAACCATTTGGTCAATGCTGATCCTTGGACCTGGCAATGAGACGCCAGGTCTGTCCAATACGACTTCCAGACGACGACAATATCTTCCTTATCTCCTCGAACACTTTCAGACGCATTTCCCATGGGACGTCACGCTACTTGAGCATTATGTCATCCCCATGTTTCTCGACCAGCCGGAAGGACGTCGTTTACAACAGTTCGTGCAATCTATGCATCAGGTCGATGCAATGCGCAAGCCCATTTTGAGTCGCGATGGCAAGTCCGTGAACGTTAAGTTCAAGGTCGGACAGCTTTTCCAGCACAGGCGATACAGCTACGAAGGCGTGATTACAGGATGGGATGTCAGCTGTGACGCTGGCGAGGAATGGATCCAGAATATGGGCGTGGATCGTCTGTCGAGCGGGAGAAATCAGGCATTCTACCATGTGCTGTAGGTCTTTGTGCAAAATTCCTTGTCGTTGGTTCATGACTAACGACCATAGTGTGTGCGACAAATCCGTGCGCTATGTCGCTGAAGAAAATATCGAACCTGTTCCTCTCGAAACGAAGCCGTCAGAAGCCATCCTTCGTCTTGCCGGTCGCCATTTCAAGCGCTGGGACAACGAGGCACATGTTTTCGTCAGTAATGTCCGCGACGAGTACCCCCACGATTGAGGGTGTAGGCTGGTCAGGTGTTGAGGCACTTTCGTCACGGTGACCTGACTCAAGGCGTATAGGTCGGGCATGTACCTGGTCGGAGTTTCTCGGAGGATTTTTATGTTTGAACGGTGATGATGGGTTTGTCGCTATGGCGTTATGGTGAAGTTTGAGTAAAGATACCCTCGTTTGTTCCTTGTTCACAATCAGATGTCACTTGTTCACCAAGAAATTACGCCGAAGTATGTGTTTCATTGAATCGTCATGTCATTACTAGACCCCCTCAAGTCAGACTTCTCTTGGAGTCTTGTCCATCCTGCATCCCGCCCATATACATCAGGCTCTACTGCTGGTGAGCTGCATGTCCTCCCTGAACACCAAGATCGTGAGCGAGCTTGCTGCCAGCCTTGAAGGTGCCATCGGGATTGCGCTACTCACCTCGTTAGTCACGTAGTTGCGCAACGTTCATCATCGTGTACTCACGCCATCTTCAGCCTGAGTCTGATGCTCATGCGCTGCGTGTCCGCCCTGTGCACCGAGCTCCTTGGCTAGTTCGGAGCCCTTGGTGAATGTGCCGTCGGGGTTACGGTCGGGGTGGGCGCTGCTGTCGCTGCTGCTGCCGCTGCCACTGCCGTGGGAGGCATGGCCGCCTTGTGCTCCGAGTTCTTTGGCGAGGTCGGAGCCCTTGGTAAAGGTACCGTCTGGGTTGCGGTCGGCGTGGGAGCCGCCGTTGGTGTCGTCAGACGCCCCGTGAGAGGCGTGGCCACCCTTGGCAGCGATCTCGCGGAGCTCGTCCTTGGGCAGGTTGGCGAAGTTGGCGGGGTTGGTGGATGCCATTGTGTGGTGTTTGTGTTTTGTTGTTGAAAGTTGTTCGCCGAGTTGAAGATTTGAGAAAACTGGTATTGGAGGAGGAAGAGTAAGAGTCTTCGAGCTGGAAACAGTCTCTTGTTTATATATCCCACCTGGTGCCTACTTGTTTGCTCTCACCAGGCAACAGACGTCACAAAACGGGGCGAGCAGCAGGCAAGCGGTCCCTCAACGGCAATGCAATGCCGATCAAACACATCCTCACTTCTGATTTGCTCCCACATAAGGCATAGGCGGCGTTTCCTGGAGAAGTTTTCGCGCCAGCCTGTTCGAACAACACAGGAGTTGTGGGTTGGGAGAAGGGCCCGCTGACATCATGGGTGGGTCCAAGCGCTCGAACGCGCTTCACGTTCTCACGTGTTGCGACGCGTGGGGTCGGCCAATCAAGAGCACGCGGAGGAATTGGATCGTCCCGTCAGACGCGACTGCACGACTCAAGCTCATAATTTATACCGGCTCGAATTCTCGAAAATTCAGCATTCTCCGTGTTAGATAAAGACCCTTCGCGTCTCACACCCTTGACTAGCTCCTTCAACACCATGAGTCTCAAGCGCAAAGCTGCCGAGGCGGCCGGGGACGCGACCAAGAAGCCCAAAGCCAATGCCAGCATTACCTCTTTCTTTGGCCCGCCAAAGACCACTCCCGGCTCTAAAACAGTAGCCGCAGCGAAGTTTGATAGAGACGCGTGGGTCGCCAAACTCACCGATGAGCAAAAGGATCTACTTCAATTGGAGCTTGACACACTCCACGAGAGCTGGCTACCACATCTGAAAGATGTCCTCCTTACACCTCAGTTCCTTGAGTTGAAAAAGTTCCTCAAGCAGGAGCTAAAGAGCGGGAAGGTCGTGTACCCGCCGATGAAGGACGTGTATTCATGGTTTGTGCACCTCATTCAGCTCCCATGTTGTAGCACGCGCTCACAATACTCCAGGTCACGACATACACCACTCAACACAGTCAAGATCGTCATCATAGGCCAAGACCCATACCACGGCCCCAACCAGGCTCACGGCCTATGCTTCTCCATCCGCCCACCCACACCCGCTCCCCCATCCCTCCAGAACATCTACAAGGCGCTCAAGATCGACTACCCAGAATACCAGCCTCCGCCAAACAAGAGCGGGCTTTTGACACCATGGGCAGATCGCGGAGTCTTGCTCCTGAACACATGCCTCACTGTCCGACGGGGTGAAGCAAATTCCCACGCTGGAAAAGGCTGGGAGCTCTTGACGCAGAAGGTCATCGATACCGTGTCCAAGGTCCGAACGAACGGTGTGGTGTTCCTAGCCTGGGGCACGCCGGCGCAGAATAGGACAAAGGGCATTCCGGTGGATAAGCATCTCATCCTGAAGAGCGTGCATCCGAGTCCGTTGAGTGCGTCGAGGGGATTCGTAAGCTCGTGGTCTGTCTGATTACATGTGCAAGAATGCTAACTGGATTCAGTTTGATTGCCATCACTTCACAAAGTGCAATGAGTGGCTTGAGCAGCGGTATGGCAAGGATGGCGGTGTTGATTGGGATCTCAACGTTGATTCCGGAGAGGCTGGAGTTTAGCATCATCAACCTTGTTTACGTTCCTCAATTGAGTTTAATGCTATCTTGATGCGATGCACTATCAAAGGGGTTTGAAAAGGCCACTCATTGTTGCTAAAGAGCTGGGTGTGAACGTAATGTGCTGTTCGTCGACATATATATGCAGGTCGCTGTTTACGTTATCGCAAACGTACTTGAAGAAGCGATTACGACTATTTTCCCCGGGCTGATGAGCGTGCAGGTATATCGTGCTTTTCTCAAATCTTTGCCCTCACGAGTGACGACACCAACTTCTTGTTGGACTTGCATGCTGTCTTCCACTGCCACTTTAAACCACGCGCTGAAGTAGCGAGGTATCGAACCATTTGCCTACCGACCGACTCGGACATTGCCTCGCTCCCATCTCCGCCCACAATGCCTCTCCTCTCCAGCTCCGCAATTTCTTGAGATAGTACTCCGCATCCTCCACCGTGCTCTTAGCCTCTGGCTCTGGTCGAAGTTTGCGAATTTTAGCTATGACATCGAACCGACACTCGCGAGGAGATTCGTCATGCTTGGACAGCCATTCTTTGCTCTCTTTCTAGGCGTAGTAATCAACGAGTATTTCTCCAGGTGAATCCAGAGCCAGCGTATGGGCATAGATTCTATCGTATCGTACACCGCCTAGGGATATGACGACATTCATCGCCGCGGCAGATTGACGAAGCCTCGACTAAAACAGCGAGCAGTGTCCGCTTTCCTTCTTGATCGCAGATCTTTTCGCATAGGACATACAACTCGGCGAATCGTCTTCGTTGTCTTCGTAATCTTCGTCGTTGCCGTCTTCTTCGTAATCTTTGTCGTTTTCGTCATCTTCTTCGCCTGTGGGCAGTGCCCCGGAGTAGATGAGGTGAGCGTAAGCCGCGAAGACGTCTGGATCATCCACCGGGAGCTTCACGATGCCTTCCTGGCCATCGCGCCACTGGATGCTCTCGTCCTCGGGGACTGCGTCTCTAGCATTAGGCGCCTGAGCTACAGTGGCATAGTTTCTGAGTGCTTTTGGCGAAGAAGACTGAGCGAGAGATGAGGAGGTTGGCATGGATGTAGAAGGTTCTTCCTGCATCTACAGAATCGGTGTCCCCTCCCACAATCACTTTGACTATAGGGCTTGCAAGGTAGCTTTTTCGTTAGTCTATATTGGTCGCGCCGCTATCCCAATCAACATACCTGTGGCTCTTGCTGGTGCCAACAATAATTTCCATATTGATCCCTATCGGGAGATGCTTTGTGCACTTCAAACAAGGCGTCTCATCTTAATGAGATCATTTTATTGCTGAATAGTGTACCTTTTTGCCTATCATTAGTCGTAGACTATGTTGCGGCCCACCTGCTCGCAATCAAACGGGCACGCCCAAGGTCGATGATACAAGACATACGCTTTGATATCTGAAGTTCCGGCGGTGACTCATTCGTGTAGTGAGAGTGATAGTAGGTGGCCCGCCCCGCTTATCTTCTGTTTGCTTGTCTCAGTTTTCTTGGTAACTCATTAAAGGATTACCTCTCTTTCCTCTTATCAACTCTCTTACTCTGCCCACTCAATCTACAGCGGAATCATGGCCGAAGACCACAACGTCACGATGGGCAACGACCAACGCCACAGGTATGTCAGCAGCGCCCGAGAAGTAATATAGACTAATAAGAACAGCCACTTCACCAGCCCGACAGTCCAAGTTGTTGTTGGAGGGGCTGACAGTCGTCTGGCACAAACCTTCTACGTACACACGGCACTCATCACTTCGAGATCCCTTTTCTTCGCAAAGGCCCTCTGAGATGACGCAAACTCGAGGGAAACCAATAATAGCCAGCCCGCTGATTCTTCACCCTCCAGTCTGCAGTCGCGAGAGGGAAAGGAGGGTGTCGTCAAGCTACCATTCGACGAACCTGAGGTATTCGCCGCCTATGCTCAACTTCTTTACCACGGAACGGTACCGAACTACGATGGTCCGCACGAGCTCGTGGGTGACAGTGGCGAAGGTGAAGAGCGTGCATGCGACAAGGAGATCATCGCAGCAAGCGACAAGATGTACAACATGCTCTCCAGGCTGTATATTTTCTGTGAGCAGATACAGGACGCTCTCGCGAACCCTATACTGCTGGTCGCTTTCGTTGACGCTGCAACGGTGCTGCGCGGCAACGGCTCTAATTACTACCCGGACGATCTAGCCGTGACTGTCATCTACTCCGGCACTTCGCCATCAGATCCATTGAGGAAATACCTTGTGGACAGCTACGTCTATGTCGGGTGGTCACACTGGCTACCAAAAGCCTATACCGACTTGCCTCACGAATTTTTGTCCGACGTCCTAAGGGAGATGTACAAAGTGCGAGAGGCGCCAGACGACATCAGCATCGTGCAAGATAAGCAACACTATCTTGACCAACTTAGCGACCAGCAGAAAGAGAAAGAGAAAGAGATGGAGGATAGAGGATAAGAAGAACGTACTGGCCTTCAGCCCACAACTGCGCTTGATCGGAGGAGGTGGTACTACGGACTAGCAGCGTTGATCAGCGCGCACACGAGCCTTTCTCCACATATTTTCGAAGGCGTAGCAAACAGGACCTATGCAGTGGGAATGTTAAGTAGGGATCGAACATGGGGCCAAATGTGTACTTTGATCTGCCACATTACCCGCGCGATTCTCGCCAACTACTACCTATGATATACAGCGTCCTTATCCCATCCCTGGTCCAAATTACATATTTTGCTCCTTTCCTCCTTCCAATCGTTCCTTACGCTCCTTGAAATCATGACGTCCTTACCCAGAAGGCTGCATGTCGAGCTTTCTCGTTCAGAACTTTGGATGCCTAACTTCTTGGAATGGAACCAGTCCTCTTGAGTTCTTGACTTGTTGAAATGGAATCAAGGCTCTCTCAAGTTCTTAAGTTTTTAAAAACTATTTAGAGCTTCTAGGTTTTAACTTCTTTAATATAGAAATAGGTAAACTAGGGATCCTAACTTTCTACTCTTAGACGCTAGGTACCTACATATATGCTCACTTCAACCAGGGTGCAATCGTAACAGATCAAGGTCCTATATTTCATAAATGCCTAGAGATATCTCTTCAATCCCATCCCCTCCGCCCAGCAACTCACAATTCCTCAACCCACAACTCCCCCCCCTTCTCCGACTCCCTCGCGCCAATCCAGCCATCCCGAACCAACCTCGCCACATTCTTCCCACTCAACGCGCTCGTCTCCATCGTGCTTATGAAACTCTCCATCCCACTCGTATACCACAGGCCCTCATCAAGCACCACTTCCTCAAATGTAACCCGCGGATACTCGCGCGGATAACTGCGCCAGATCTTATGATGGATCCAACTGATCGTTCCGTTTACATCGCCTTGCTCAGCTTCCGAGTCGCTGATCTCGCGGCCAAAGATCTTGGATAGGAACGATGAGTCAATGCGTGCGGGTGAGAAGATCTTGTAGACGTAATTCAACCGTGGAGGTGTGGAATGGCTGTTAGGAAAAGCGTTGTGGATGGATATACTGTAGAAGCCCGGGGAGCCGGCGTTGTCGACGGGGGATTCGGTAGGTGGGAGTGTCGTCAGGATGTATTGCGGGACAGGGGATCCAGGGGCGAGATTGAATGTGACTGGATCGAGGAGGTGTGGGGAGGCGAAGAGCGTGGTGTAGAGTTCCATGTAGGGGATCTCGTCGGGGGTGTGTTTTGGCGCGGGAGAGATGGTTAGGTTGGTGTATTGGAGGGGCGCAGCCAGGATGACTTCGTCGAATGTAGAGGTCTCGCCGGAGTGGAGCGTGAGGTGGTATGTGGAGTCTTGTTGTTTTGAAATTGTCGAGACTGTGGTCTTGAGATGGAGGGTCGCGGAAGACGCGTTCACCATGCTTGCAAAGATCTGCCAATTTCCACCTTGGATTTGCATGGCGCCGTTCGTAGCCATGCACACCATCGTCTCGAGACCATGAATATACCCAAGGTTGGAAGCGTAGTTGACGCGCGTACTCGCCTGGATAATTTCCTGCGCAAAGAGATCTCCGATGCCATTTGCCTTGAGAAACTGTTCGCCTGTGACTCCAGTTGTCTCCAACAATCCGACCTTCTCGACGACCTCACTCAAACTCTTCCACGGAAACACTGGCTCGTCGTACATGGTCAAGAACTTGCCGACTGCGCTCTTCATTAATCGATTTGTCCACAGCGGCGCAGCTCCATATTTCCATAGCAGCTTCGCCTTATCCCACCAACCATCCTCTTGTCTCGTGACCAGCACAAATTCCTGCCCGTTCCACACTCCCAGATCAGGCAACTCGAGCTGAGCAGCGAGGTTATGTGACGCGGGCGACAGGCCGAAGCGCTTCGTCGCCTCGACCATGATGTGGTTTACTTCGACAAATATCGAGCCGCCAAGCTCGACGGGGAAGCTTGAATTGTCCCATACATTTACGGTTGTGGTGCGTCCGCCAACGTATGAGTTGCGTTCGAAGATGGTGATGTTTGCCGGGATAGCGGCTTCGTTGGCGTAGAGGGCGAGATGATATGCGGCCGAAGAGCCGCTGGCGCCAGCACCTTCGGTAGATTAGCCTGGTAACAGCTCTAGGAAGCTATGGAGGTTGTACGTACCGATGATAGCGACGCGCTTTGCGGTAGGAGCCTCGTCATCGCGGCTCAGAGCTGTGGTGAAGGGAAGCAGCACTGTGAGGTGGTGCAGGCGCACCATAGTGGCTTTCTGGGTATCTCGCGCCCGGAGTCTTAAAGACTTGATTTCTTTGCAGCGATAAAGAAGCGTTGTGCTTCAAGTTATATCAAGCATGTTGGTGGGATGGTGTTTGGAATGCATGGGAAGCTGACAGCCTACCGTGACGCGGGGACCTATTGAACGCTATTCGTCATATTGGTCGTTTATTGAGACACGCGATTATCAGACTCTCAATAGTAGCTTCTCACTCGTGCTAGTGATTTTCTAACACCAGACGAGCTTTCTGCACACGTGGAGGTGATTTGGAGAACACAATCCACCATCGAGTGACGCGACATCACGTGGGTTGTCTTGGCACAGTAATCCTACCTAGACATGACATCGAGATGAACGAACGGCATTTGGATGCTATGCTACGTTCAAGGCTATATTGCTTGACAGATCATGTATGTACATTCACGATTCAGGCTACTCTCTCTGAGCACATAGCCGTTCCGCATCATAATTGACGGGATCGTTTAGCCTACGAATGCCTACTGTCTTTGTGGCGATCTTGGCCGAGTAGGACGATGTCTTGGACGCCTTCTACCTGGTCACAGACCCTTTCGGACCAGCAGGAGGGTCGTTTCTGATCCTGAAACGAGGCACGTCGACGTTGCGGTTAGCCAGCATTGCGTCTCGAAGATCATCGCTCGAAGACTGTGTCATTGCATCGGCCGGTGAAGTCGAGGGCAGTTTCGAACGAACGTCGAAACCGTATTGCTTATCCAGGAAAGTTGCAATAGCGTCGTTGAGTTCATCAGTGGAGTTCCCGTAGAGACCCTTGAGTTCCTTAGCGACAAGTGTGTGGACTATGTGCCCGCTGTTCAAAGGTTGCTTGTTCGCGGATATGGGCACATCAAGAACGCAACCCCAAGCCAACCCCATAGCAGCGAGTATGTCTCTGACAGACCACGACATTGCTTGCATTGGCATGTTGTGCACAAAGCTCTTTACCCGCTCCTCGAGGCTGCTCCAGGTGACCAAGGATGCGAAACAAGACTTTAGCATCTCTTGAATCCGAAAATTCAATTCACTAGAACGATCGGTGGTGGTATACAAGTGGTAGATCTTGCCCAAAAAGAATTCGACGTCGAACCCTGAAATGCACGGATGGACACGCACGAGTCGAAGCAACTCGTTGGGCTCAAGCTGTATTGCCCTCTGGAAAGTGGCGAAACTGTCCACCTGTAGCTTATGTACCAGTCGGCTCATGACGACACGTGCTTCCTCTGGCGACACTTCGCCAGCGATGTCGATGTTCGAAGAAGAATATAGCGATGGCGCAGCAGCAGCATAAAGGCGAGCCCGGGACTTCTTGAAGTACGCAGCAATCGGCTGTTGTTCTCCAATCGAAGTCACGATCTGCTCAAGCAGGCGACTCGCTGTCTGCTCATGGCCCATCGCTGCGCAAGCCTCAATGAGCCGGTGCTCCACTTGTTCCAAGTATTGTAGGGTGTAGTCTGTCTGCTCGCTGCTTGAAGCTCCTTCTCGAGGCAGATACTCGCCCATGAGACCCTCTGCTCGGAGGGGCGCCGCAATGTCGCTAGGCAGGAGATCTCTGCAGCTTGGACTGATTCCAAGATGTTGGAGGAGTGATTTGAAGTTCAGGTTGAGGAATTGAGGATTCGTCTTCACGAGTCGCTTTGCCCGGTCGACGATTCTACTTCGAGCTGCCGGCGTAGGGCGACCATAGAAGTCGCTCAACACTGGGGTGTCGTGCATATGCGCAGGCGACTGGACGGGTAGGCCTGATTCCTGTCTACACTCATCAACGAGCCTCGTAAGGTTGATGCCCCATGCGCTGGGGCTCAGGGGCAGACTGCCTTCCAGAGTACGGTGGGCATTCCCGCTGTGTCGAAGGAGACCGCGATCCTTTTTAACTATGCTCTTAATTCGCCTTGTATATTCACGTCGTTCAGTTTCTCCTGGGAACAGATCCGAGTCCCAGACAGACCAGTTATCTTCGGTACTCCTAGTCACATCGGCGCCTTTGTGGTGGGTTATCTTGGTACCATCCCGTCGCACATACGAGCCATTCACGTACATGATCGACTGCTGCCCAGGCTCATGATCCTCGATAGAATCAACTTTAGCAACAAGCAGGACATGGTCTGCTACAGACAGCTCTTGGGTGACGGTACACTCCAAGGCCGCACGCACAAATCGGCCCATTATTTTTGGTGCTCGAGAGGCAGATGTCTGACGCGAGCCCGTTAGAGAGCGACTTCCCGACACGACGAAGTTGAGCTCCTTATTCCGCATACTGTACGCACCAGCATGATTGCCACGTGAGAAGAGGTCCACCATGTTTGCGCCAGCACGGTTTGCCATTGGATAGTGAACGCGAAACGACCCTCCCGAAGCGCGGATGGCATCCAGTGTCTTTGACGGCTCTTTCAAATTGAAGGTGATTGTGGGTGGGTTGAGGGAAACAGTGCTTAGCGACGAAACAGCAACACCCATTGTAACATTCTTTTTCAGCTCGGTGTCATAACCGGCAACGGTGATTACAGCCACTGAGCTCGGAACATTACGCATCACCAAACGCACGTCGTCTTGCAATTTGAGCGCATCAGTATCTGCCCTCTCAGGATCGTCGGTGGTGTGCGGTGTCGCTTCATTCGGGGTGGTTTCCACGGGGGCTATGTCTGAAGGCTCTTGTTCTGCTGGGTTGTCCTCATTCTGCAGGAACTCGTAGATGTTGGATTCTTCGTCTTGTAGTATTTGCGATTGGTTCTGCTGGTAAAGCAGCCGATTCGCATGGAGATGACGCCCGTGAGGCCGAAGAGGCAATTGACGGCTGTGCCGGGCGTATATTGACGAATATGTGCACGCTTGTTGTAGTTCTGTGTACGGTGAGCATGGAGCTGATTAGAGGGAAACCAGCGACTTACGAGTATGGCGATTCCATCTGTAGAAGGCCGCAAAGAAGCGTGATGCCGGACGCTGTGAGAGCGCCATTGCGAACAAGTACTGATTATCAAGGGCGAGTGGCCATGTGTTATTCGGCGCTGCGTAAGACAGTGGTATTCTCATGCACCGTGTATGAAAAACGCTCTGGTCAATGTGGAAGGGCGGTCTTCGATAGTTAGCTGCCAAGACTTGCATAGATCGCATCGCGTGTGTCGGAGGTCCGCAACTTCCTTCTGCGCGTCGAAACCCCAAGACTCCACGACTACAGGCTCAATGGCTTCACCAGTACCCTCCATGAGTGCCCTGCGCGCTCTGAGACAGTCGATACTGCCCCTAGTGCGACAGACGACACAAATCCGACATGCGACACTTATCAAGCGACCAAAACGTCCATACACCTTCACGCAGCTAATAACCCTGTCCGATGGCAGCTCCTTCACATTGCGCACTACAAACCCACAACCCGTGTACAAGAGCGCCAAGGATATCAGAAATGCGCCCTTATGGAACCCCAGCTCGCAGAAGCTAATGAACGTGGAGGAGGACGAAGCAGGAAAATTGGCGGCTTTCCGCTCCAAATTCGGCAGAGGATGGGATACAGACGCAGAAAAGGTGCGTAGATGGAGGGCAATCCAGTGTCTCACAGCTTACTAAGCAACTCGCAGGGCAAGAACAGCGACGACCATCTCTTGGATTTGATCGGCGGGCAAGGCAACGGCCCCACGAAACCCACTGCTTCTGCCAAAGGGCCCACCACACAACCACCAAAGATAGCAGGAGGGAAATCAAAGGGCAATGTGTAGACACGGCAATGTCATTTCAGATAGCAAGTCTGCATTGAGATGGCAATGTACAACACAGGCAGACAACGAATCAACGACATTCCAAGTGGCATGGCGAGACGATTCTGCGTGACACTACAAGAGAGTACAACTCATTTCCTCTATCAATAGACCAGTTTGTCCATTGCTCAAAGCGTCCGCTCTTGGAAAGGCAGTAGGCAACGCAAACCTCTCCAAAGTACTACTCCCAGCCCTCAATGCCCTCCATCGACTCCCCTCTTGTTCACATCTTCACGCGACTGCAATAATCGACTTGCTCACTAACCATGCGTGAAGCCCCCAAACGGACATGGGTACGTGCCGCCGGGGAAGGATGTTGATGGAGAGCAAGAACACGCCAGGAAAAAGATCAAGTGGATGTGAAAACATGCGAGTTCCCTATCAATCTGTGAAAAAGGGGGGTGGAGATAAAAGTCGCAGTGGTCTGGTGGGGAGAGTGGAGCGAACAAGTGAAGAGCCGAAGAGGGTGAGAACGCTTTGCTACTCTACATGGAAGGCGGAGGATGTTTACCATCCTTTTTTTTTTATTTAAAAAAACAGGCTTGTTTCTTACACGGACAGGCAACGTGCTGATCCAAACAAGAATAATATACACGATATGAAGTGAAGGGCATCATGGGCCCTCGCACATGCACCACTCGTTTACACAGCAGAGTACACAGCCGTACATCCACGCCCACACTCGACCTTTTGCTCAAATTCCACATTCCTCCCATTCACCTTGACCTTCTGTCTCGGCGTGATCTGAAACCTGTGCATTTCCCTCTCCCGCAGCGCTTTCACGCCCGCCGCATTCGCCGCGCGCTCCTGTTCAGCCGTCTGATCGAGCGGCTGGATATACGTGGGCGTAGCGACGTTACTTCTCTTGCCTGAGCCAATTTGGTAGAATTCGTTGTTCCCCCAGAACAAAATGTCGCGGCCCCAATTCGTGTCGTTGTCGGTGAGTTTGGAGGTGCGGCCGCTGACCATGACGGACGCGACGTTGTCCATTACTGCTGCGGCGTGCGTGGAGCCGACGGATATGGTGGATAAGCGGATGGGAATGGGCACGTGGCGTGCTTCGTCCCATTCGAAGAGGCCGGAGAAGGCGGGCACTTTGATGGGGTCGGCGCAGGTGTGGATCCAGCGGCCTACACCCAGTTGGCCTGTGAGACCGAAGCCAAAGGCCCATGTATCTGCAGTGGTGCGACTTTGGTCGGCTTTGGTGGCGTCAACGGTCAGGAAGGAGGTATTGCCGCCGGCGAAGACGTTGGTGACACGCGCTTGTGCAGCGCTGCCGGCGTAGAGTCTTTGCGTGGGGAGAAGAGATGGGGCGTCGACGGAGGTGGCTTCGGCGTTGAAGGGAAAACCAAGTTGCCCGGCGGTGTTGTCGCCAAAAGTAAAGGCGCGGCCTTCGGAGTCGCAGACTATGCTGTGGTAGTCGCCTGTTGCAATCTTCTTGACGGGGAAGCCCTTGAGTGTTGTGATCTCATGGGGAACGTCAAAGGCACCGGCTGGGCGATTCTCCCAAGACAGGCCGGGTATGCCCAGTTGCCCTTTGCTGGGGAAGTCTTGTGTGCCGGAAGCAAATGAGAAAACGCGACCAGAGGATGTGAGCATGAGGGCATGTTCCAGCCCCGATGAGATGTCCGTTACTCGTTCGCTCCATCCGAGGTTCTCAGGCGTGCGGGTGCGGTATGAGATGTTGTTTGAAGCGCCCCAGAAGGGTATCCATGATGTGGACTTTGGCTTCGGGCCGTCGTTCTGTTCGCTTTGCGACACTGGGATCGAGTATACGGTGCCGCCCGAGGATAATGCGACGATGCGGTCGCGCGAAATGGCCAAAGAGGTCAAGTTCTGCCCTCTCAGCGTCTTTGTGGGCTCTGTGACGTCTTTGGAGAATGCGACTCCCCACTGCAGCAGGTCGCCCCGCTCGTCTATCGCTGCGCCAAAGTTCTTGTCCAGCTTGATGTCCCGCAGCAGCTGGCCGTCAAAGTAGGGTATGCGCCGCGGCGTCTTTATGTATTTCTCGTCCGATTCCGGCGCAACTGCCTTTCCCGCGTTCGATCCCCATGCATACACGCCCGGATTCTCCCAGCTCTTGACCACCTGCAGGTGTTGCGAGCTTATGATGGCCCGGTTCTCGTCGGCTGACTTGGCTCGCCGCCGTGGCGCTTCAAACTTCAATTCGGCCTCTGCTTCCTCGTTTGGTGGCTCTTCGGCATGCACTGGGCGCATGATCGCGTTGCCGTTGACGACCCATTGCAGTGCCGTGGCAGTGGCCCACAATGCCGTGACAGCGACTACAGAGCGGGCGAAGCGTTGCTGCTTTCGCTGGGCGTACGGATGTGTCGCCGTGCGGACGTGTGACGGCGGGGCTCTGCCTGCTCGTAGTGCGGCGCGTGAGAGGCCTCTTGTGCTGAGCATGGTGGGGTGGGCTGAGATGGCCGAGAGTGCAGATTGAGGGCGACAAGCAACTGCCCGACGCGTACGGAGCAGGTGATCAGGCGAGGACCGAGGAGGGCGGCATTAGTAACATGTCCATGGAAAATAAAAGACACCTGACATGCGCCCAATCCATCGAGCGCGCTGCCATCTCGTCCGCGTCATGATATCTCGGTTCTGGCTAGTCTCCTCTGGGCCTGGCGTCCAAGGGTCTATGCCCCGAGAGTGGACAACACACCCCAACGCCAACACGGCGGCAGAATGCAGGAGTCCTGGTACAATGCCTTCGTGCCGCGCACTGCAAAGGCGCCTGCAGCCGACGACAAGCACAAGCGCCGCGTGTCTCTGCTGAAGCAGCCCCCCGTAAGCTACCTTCACTCTCGCAAGCACGAGCACGTCGGGCGTTATTGATGATCATCGCGGCAGGAGAGTCGGGCTGACGTCGAGCGCGCAGAAGCCATTGAAGAGACAGCCGAAGACGTGCCAGGCAAGCTCAATGGCCCGCCGCCCGCCACCCTCGCCCGCCGCGCCAAATCCTACAGCGACTTCTACACGGTGGTGAGGGCGCATATCAAAAAGGAGAAGGCCCTGGAGAAGAAGAAGTCGCAACAGAATCTGGGCACCGAGCTTGAGGCGGCCGAGTGGTGCCGCGGCGTCAACGAGGAGCTGCTGGAAGCAAGCCATGACGAATACACGTGTGTGGTTCGAGGTCATGTGCAACCCATGGAGCTGACGCATTCCAGCATCTACCAGGACCAGCTGCAACTGACGCGTAGCCACCTGGGGAACATCATCGCCGACACCTCGTCCGCCCTCGATATCCTCTCCTCGCTCTCCACGTCCTTCAGAGCCGTCGAAGCACAGACGACCGCGTTCCGAACAAAATGCGAGGGCTTGATAGACGACCAGAAGCGCATCACCAAGCTCGCCGAGGACATGGAGCGAAATCTCCGCTACTACATGTATCTCGAGCCCACCACGAAACGGCTCAATGCGCCGGGCGCTGCAAAGCTGGTGCGGGGTCAAGAGTTCACCGAGATGCTGGCCAATCTGGACAGCTGTTTGGACTACATGCAGGCAAACACGAAGCACAAGGAGGCCGAGACATACCGTTCTAGATATCGTCTACTTCTTACCCGCGCCCTCACGCTCATTCGTGTCCACTTTACTGATGCACTTCGCGAAATCGCCGCCGACGTGGCCAAGAGAATTGCTGACCGTCAACTCAACGATACCACAATGTCCGCGCTGTTGTATGCCAAATTTCGCGTAGGAGCGCCCGAGCTGAAGACGATTGGGATGGAGATACAGAAGCGGGCAGTACTTCCTCTCGGCTCAGCGCCGGGTGCGGAAGCAGAATACCAAAGTCTGATGAACGAGCTGTACCAGAGCTACTCGACCACACGTGGGCGACTCATTCTTCCAATAGTCGCAAAGAAGATTGGCGAAATCGCGCAAGCTCCAAGCACGTCGAAAGATTTGGTGTCGTTCGCTCGAAGCAGCATCAGATATCTGCGCGGCATATGTCTCGACGAGTGTGCCCTATGGCGGGAATGGTTCAATGGCGACGGCGGACTGTACGACTTCCTCGAGGCCATGTGCGAGCCCCTGTACGATCATCTCCGACCGCGTACCATCCACGAAACCCAGATCTTAAAGCTGTGCGAGCTTTGCACTCTGATACACACCCAGTACATGGAAGAGGACGATGATGAGGATGAGGAAGAGTCGGTGGATCCTAACAAGCTAGACTTTTCGATTCTGGTCCATCCTGCCCTGCAAGATGCGCAGAGCCGCCTTGTCTTTCTCTCCCTGGCTGTACTGCGCGACGACATTGAACGATACAAGCCGAAGCCTGAGGACCTCGACTATCCGGCTAAAAACAAGAACCTCGCAGGGTCAGGCGGGAAGTCGAATCAGCCTGCATTGTCTGGCAAGAGGCAGCCAAAGTCAGAAGTTCCGCCAATGCCTTTGATGCCAAAGACACCAACGGTGGTTGAGCAGGATGATGCTGATTCGCGTTGGAACTTCAACACCGAAGCAGCTTTCAAGGACTGGTACCCAACGCTGAGGAAGGCAATCTGGTTGCTAAGCAAGATCTACAGACTTGTACATGTAAGTGTAGGAAGCAATAAGCCGAGAGGTCTTGGGCTAACACCAACAGTCTTCTGTCTTTGATGACTTAGCTCATCGGATTGTTCACAGCACCACGCTCTCACTTACTCAAGCGAGCACCCTCCTCTCGAAGTCTACATCCCCAACAGATGCAGCCCTCTTCTTGGTGTCTCACCTACTCCTTCTCAAGCAGCAAATTGTAGCCTTCGACATTGAGTTTGTCACACCAGAGACCGAAGTTCAATATGACTTCTCGAGCATCACAAACACTTTCTGGGAACTGCGATCACGTGGCGGCCTCTTCAACCCACGCAACCTGGTCGGCCTCCTCATCCCCAAAGTCGTCGAAAACATGCTCGATGCCAAAGAAGAAGTCGACGCCCGCTTGCGTCAGGCCATCAACGACTTCACTGCACAATTCGTCTCACGCATGACCGCGCCCATCGACACGAAAAATGGCAAAAAAGTGCCCGTCCAAGAAGTCCCAGCCCGCACCGCAAAAATCAGACAGAACATTGAACACGAGACACCCTTCTTACGCACTAAGCTAGAAGAATACATTACGGACCACCGCACGCGCGAAATGCTCGTCGCAGCCGTCCTGGAATCCGTCACACAAACATATGAAGACTGGTTCGACTCAAGCTATACGCCCTCGGTAGCTGGTTCCAATGGCGCGGGACGCAGTACGAAGGGTAAAGGACGAGAAGACGGCGTCTGGGATCCAGATGTGTTTAGTGAATGGTGCAATAGCGTGTTTAAAATCGGGACACTGGGTCATTCCGAGGATCAGGATCAATACGATGCGAGCGAGGGGCCCGATGATGACGGTAGTAATAGTGCGAGCAGCATGAGTGCTACGATGGAGGAGAGGTTGGGTCGTGGCAGGGGACGGTTGACGATTAACATGTGATTGACATTACACTCGGTGCGACGCAACATGGTTCAAATCTGGTTTGCATGCGATCCGCCATGTCGCAGCCATCGTGTTTGCCATTTGTGACGAGAAACCCATGTCCAGAGCGTTCGACACATGCTGCTTGCATACTTTGTAGCCCTGTTGCGCATGCGTTTGGTACACTAATGCCCCTTTGTCTGCACCCGCCCCCGTCTCGGCAAGCAGTCTATCGACCGCATGTGAACCACGGTTCACTCACGTTTTAGACCTACATCAAACGGCAACGGCTCAACGGTCGTGTGGTACTGGGTCTGGGTGAATTAGTTGCCCGCCAACGGGTTTGCGTGGTTCCTGGCGCGGCGTGGTGTCGATCAGGTACGGTGGGGGGAAAGTGGGAACGGGGCTCGTGATTCAAGCGGCTTTGTGCGTCATTTGTGCGTATGATGAATGGTATGGCTTAGTTCCTCTAGGTCGTGTGTATAGACCGGGCAGGTCTGATGCGCGGCACGGAAGTTTTGTGCAAAGGTCGCGGTGGGATGGTTCTGCTTGGGGCATATAGTGCATTGGTTTCAAGGGCGATGGTTCCGGCAACCATTCATGTGTAGTGATCTCTATAGTTCTGACGTATGCTATTGTATGTTGGTAGTATATTCGTGATGTTATGCATCAGCGTAGAGCATGCGCCACCTTGAATGTTTTGCAGCTTCGCGACTTTCTGATCTGGCGGTCGATCAGCCGTTCGGTGACCCCCGTTTCTTATCGTTTATTGACTCGCCGCCTTCGCGTTCTTTTCTCTGTTGTGCGACTTCCCAGTTGTGTACGCGTGCGAATGCGACTTCAAGGGTCTGTGGGATGTCAACATTGTACCGGAACACGTTACAGAGGCATTGTCATACTGTGATTTGCTCCCTCAAGAAATCCAAATCCTCTTCACATGTCGACAAACTCTGCCTCGCAGTCGTGAGCTTGTCTGACAGCAACTCCTCCGCCTCGGGAATCGGGTATGCGAGCATGACGTTTGCGCCGAGCCAGAGGTACACCTCCTCCGTGGGAGGGACTTCAGCTTTCGCGAACAGTGTGTCGTTGAGCTCGAATGTGGTTTCTAGAGGCTCTGCGTCGTCCTTTCTTGACTTCAGGAAGCGTACTGTTTCCAGTGTCTTCTGGATGTCTGGGATTTTGTCCCTGAGTCCTGCTGCGCGTCGTTGTGTATTTTGCTGCATGAATTGGTATTTCCTGAGACATTTGGTAAGCCTCTGATCTCTTGTGCTCAGTTGTGAGTGTCGAGCGTACGAAATCATCTCTTTGAAGCTGTTTATCGTGTTTTCGACTTCTGAGCGGTCCGAAACAAAATCCTCGACCTTTGACCGTTAGCCGCAAGTACATCAACCCAGCAGAAATAGTTCTCTACCTTGTCAATGAATGGCGCCAGTGGTATTCCTCGGGGATTCGTGGGCGCATCTTTGCTATATGAACCGTGAGTTGGGGCTGATCATTGTGTGCATCGAACTGACCTCGCGGAAAAGGGAAGGCCAGACTTGCTGGTATCAATCGTCAGCTTAGACTCATACGAGCAATTAACAACTCACCCCTCAGCCTTCGTTGTGCTCGCCATCATGTGCCTCGAGATCTTGTGTGGGCCAAAATCGCGGTTCGCAGTTTGATATTCGAGTTTGACGCGTTTGCATCTCTTGGCAGGGCGATGCCCCGCGTTCTCTCGGGAAAGAAGCTGTTCCGCTCCGCCCCCACGGCCTATCACGTGACAGCTCTATTTCCTCGGGGTAGAGCTTCCTAGATCATGGTCATGAACTTCATGACGAACATGCACAACTCACGAGTCACTACGCCTGTCCCTGCATGCCAGGAATCCTCAACGACTTCTCGTGCATCTCCGCCCGAGTTGCTTGCATGCGCCTCGATTACACATCATTACCCGCACACTTCCACTAGGTTTTCCAGGATAGCATGCGCTGGAAGATGACGGCACGATAATCGAACTGGACAAGATCTTGGCAAAATTGTGGCACTGGACGGGCTGTGGGCCGGGTGAGCTCGAAGCTTCACAACCACTCATTTCCACAGCCATACTCCGCAGCAATACTCCGCAAGGTTAGACAAACAACAAAGTAGCGCAACGGTGGACGTTGCTTACCACCCTGCACCAACATCCATCGAAACTATCGAAGATCAGCCCTGCTGCAGCGCTAGATTGGGCCGGGGACGGTCGCATCTACTCAGATCTTGCTTCAGGGCGCAGATCCGGGCCAATCAACGTCAGAAGACGGCACCATGTATTGAAATATTGGCGCTCTTAATCATCAGAAATCTAAACTACAGTGAGTAATCTTGAAAGGCCGCTGATGGCATTGATCGACCCCTCCTGCAAGCTGCCTTGCTGCGTCTCTGTACACCTACGGCCAGTGGTTACGAGACACTTGCCAGCCTTGCGTCTGCACGCCCGGAACTCCTCACTATTCTCCGAGCATATCATCGTCGTGGATCTGCTCGCCGACCAAGACGTCTGCCAACGCATTTCGAGTTCCACTCGTCACTGATGTCTCGAGTCTTCCAGTTTTTCAGCCTACACTTACTTTGCGATAGACACTGTGCATTCGGACGAATTTGATCAGCACTAGTCTTGGCTCACCTGATTGAACAACATTGGACCTAAAACTCCCATAGTCGCATTCGCATCAATCTCCGACTATTGAGCTGCAGTGGCCAGTGGCATATTAAGGTTTGCAATGTGTATTTTGTAGATGAGATTTCTATTACGATCGTGGCATGTATAAGCAGCACCAAGTGCAGACCAGACACTGCATGTAGCACAGGGGAGATGTCTGTCCGGAAACGGCCTCACGGTTCTTCTCCAGGCAGCCATCGATATTGATCTTCGTGTCGATTGCTCAACATGCTGTCTTGTCACCTGTCATCCTGGGGTGATGGTACGGAATGTACGAGGGATCCACGCTCGGATAACGCGGTGCCTTACACGAGCAATTCCCCACATCATCTCCACTGTCACTATTGGCGGTCTTTGAACTTCAGCAAGGGCTTCGTACACATCAATCCGTGGCATGAGGAGCGCTTGGCTGCAGCCACGAAGGGCGCGCTACACCGCTAACTAAGTCATGGTACCAGTGCTATTTCGCCGAGACACCGAGATGGCGGGAAACACCATGTTGCCAATGTGGACGACACTAAAAGTGACGAAATCTGTGTAATGCTTTGAGACTTGACGATAGAAGAACAAAAATAGTCAGTTTTTACAATTTTTGCTTGCTAATCTGAAGAGTATTACTTTACGTACACCATAAGAAATGAAGTCGTGATATACTGAGAGTCGTGGCGAAGCAGCGCCACGAGACGAGCCAACACAACACGCTCGCAGCGCCCAACGCAGTCCAAAATTAAGCCGTAAAATGCCGACTGAGATGGAAGCGCTATGAGACATGCCATCACACATGCTTATAGCGATCCAACTGGTGTCAGGAGAAAAAAGAAGTAAGAGGTCATTACACATGCCAAATATAAAACGCTGAACTCCCAAGCAACAAGTATATGTGCCCATGCCATGCCACCCAAAACTCCCACATCCCGGTGTCAACACTTGAACATAGGAGATGTATGCTGATGCAGTCTAAGAAATCATCGGGTGATCACGATGTCTATAGCTTGAGACCCTTCTGGATGAGCCTGCCAAGTGTAGCACCCTTGAAGTATGTCAGCAATGGTTCTCGGATCGTTTGTGGAGCAAGAAGACCTACGTGATCACCCTTCATCATCGTGAAGTGGTTTCCACCCATGACCGCGTACTCGAAGTTCTCCTTCGGCAGTAACTGCGCCCAGCCGTTGTCGTCAAAGACCGTGCGGTTGTTGAGGAGCCACTTCATAGGCGCTGGATCCTCGCCCTCACCAGGTGGTGGGCGTGGATCGTCTGGGTTGGGACATACTCCATCCGTGCACCAAATTGCTAGCACTGGAGGAGCGATCTTCGGATCCATGGGAGTCGGGTCGTAGTCCTTGAGGTTCTGGATGGCAGAAGCAAAGTGAGGAAGCAGCCATGATGGCGTGCCACCTGGCTTCCCGGTGCCAAGGAGGCCAATCTGGTCGAAGAAGATATGCAGACGCGCAGGTAGAGGATCAAGTGCCACAGGGCAGGGCGCGTCGATGAGAACGAGTGACTCGACCTTTTCACCTGCGTTGATGAGTTGCTTGGCAACTTCGTAAGCCATGACGCCACCTGCGGACCAACCTCCAATGATGTAGGGACCTTCAGGCTGGCGGCGCTTGATCTCGTTGAGGTAAATAAGTGCAACACCCTCCACACCGCAAGTCCACTTCTCAGGGCATTTCATGAAAGGGCAGTTAAGTCCGTAGACGGCCATGTCGGGCGAGATGTTCGGGATGGAGATGTACGAGGTCGCACTTCCTGAGCCATCGGGAACAAGAAAGAACTTCTTAGTGGCGACCTTGGGATTACCTTGAAGCAAGACCGAGTTAGAGGCTGGTAGGCCCGTGATATCGACAACCTTCTCGAGTTTCTTGTTCACCTCAACGAGCTCAGATGACTTGATAGAAGTTTTCGAAATGGTCTTTGTGATCTTGACATGCTGCTTCGGCCGGGGGCGCATACCAAGAGCCGTCTCGATGTCTTTGATAGTGACATTGACAGTGAGAAAATCTGCAGAGAGTTCCCGGCCAGTCTGCTCGCGCATGGATCCTAAGATGGTCAGACTCATGAGAGAGTCCATGCCGATGTCAGTGAGGTCGAGGTCGTCCGTGATTTCAGAGACGTCGACGCCCATCTCATCTGCGACAAGCTTGCGTGCGACACTTGCCTCGCCTTCGACAGCTTCGACAGAGGCCTGAACGTCGACATCTTTGCCATTGATACTAGGCGCGGAGCTAGCGGGTGTGCTAGCAGTGCCATGCTCGTAGGGAGTAGAGGCATCGTCTGAAGGCTCGTCGGTGGTGTCAGATGAGTCGTCGTCTTCGACAACGACCGCTCCACCGTCGTATTGCGCAAAGTGCTTCTTCAGCTCTCCCACAGTGGGGGAGTCTGTGAACAGAGATGAAGGGATTTCCATGTCAAGGTCCTCCCGGAATCTGGCAGAGATGGTCAAAGACAGCAAAGAGTCGACACCAAGGTTCTCGAATGCAGCATCATCGACGAGTTCCGACATGTCAACATCGATCTCCTCGGCAACGATCTTCATGACTTTGGCGGTAACACCAGTGCTGGCCGGCTTAGCAACTTTGACTTGCTTAAGCGCCTTCTTTACAAGGATCTTCGATGCTTTGCCTGGGACCGGTGCGGCCTGAAGCTTCGCCGGAGCGGCCGATAGTGCCTTGGCAGCAGGCTTAGCGACTGATTTGGTTGCAACACCAGCACTAGCTTTCCCAGTGGGCGGCATCATGACGTTGAGGGCGCGACGAGGGATATTCTGGAACTTGAGGCCCGTGACCACACCGATGATCTCCTCTCCTTCGAAGATGTAGACATCGCCGACGGAGATATTACCGGGCGCTGGCTGCATACGCACGTATGATCGGTACTTTTTTTCAGGCGAAAGGCGCTTGGATATCTTGACTGATCCCCAACCATGAGAGATGTAGACTGAGTTGTCCGAGTCCAAATGGTCAGACGCGTTGACAATGAAGCCTGAGAGATGGCACAGGCTGTCAATCCAGTATGGCGAGCACAAAAAGTTACCATCGGCAGCAGTTGTCTGGAACTGAACTTGTGCAGTAGCTTCGGTGGTTTTCCCATCGAGAATCACCTCTTCCATACCGCGGTAGTTGTCGGCATATGTAACAAGAGCCTTGAAGAGCTTGTATGCCATGCCACGTAGGACCTTGTGTGCAGCGCCAGTCTCGAGCTTCATCTTCAGCATATCGATCTGGCTCTGCACCATGTACTGGATTCGGCCCCACTCCTCTTTCCAGGCGCCGATGTCTTCGTACATGACAACGCCAACAGCATGCTCTGCATAAACCTTGGACCCATCGGCAGTAACCGTGCGGAACTTGATATCGACCTGATTGAGCTCAAGATCGGCAGTGGCCTCGACCTGCAAGTGCTGTCCACCTGCGGGAGGTGGGTACTGCGGGATCAAAGTCTTGGTGACTTCCATGGCTCGGACGTTGAGACCTGGTGTAGTCATTCCAGGGCGGAGTTGCTGGTAGAGGTAGTCCGCCACGGTCATGCACTGATCGGCATAAAGTGAAGACGGTGTCAAAGGCGTCCCGTTTACTTGATGGCCAGTAATGGTAGCCTTCAGCTGCGGGTCGGACAGATCAGACTGCACAACGACAGTGCCAGAGTTAGCGTGTAGCTCTTCGCGGATGATTTTGTGGCACGAAGTAGTCTTGAGCTTGGACTCAACCTCGATTGGAGCTTCTTCAATGGCCTTGACTGGTGCAGCCTCAAGAGCCTCGCCCTTTGTGAGGGTCCAGTTGTTGTGGTAGTCGAGCCAGTACTTCTTGTTATCGAAAGCGTACGTCGGGAGAGTATACATCTCGTGCGCTTCGTTGAAGAGCCTGTGGTACTCGTTGAAGTCAATGTAGACACCAGCCAAGAACAGATTGGCGATGCTGTTGCTTAGCGTCTTCCAGGGATCCTCAGAGCGGCGAAGTGATCCGGCAGTGACAGGAGCTCCTCCGAGAGTAGATTTGACCATGCCGCTACACACTGGGTGAGCACCAACTTCCACCCATGCAGTCTTTGCATCGAAGAGCTTCTCGTCTTGTCCCATAGAAATAGCAGTCCAGATGTTGACAGTCTCGCGGGCGTGGCGAGCAAGGTAGTCAGGACCAATGATGCCATCCTCGCGAATGACTTCTCCAGTCAAAGGCGACATGACCGGTACCTCAGGCTTGTTGAAGACAAGTGGAGCAGCAATGGCTTTAAACTTCTCAAGGATGGGCTCGACCTGAGCAGAGTGGAAGGCAAAAGGTACGTTGAGCTTTGTGGCCTTGAATCCTTTGGCGGACAGAAGTGTGTTGGTGGAGTCGACGACCTCGACGGTACCGCAAAGTACAGTCTCCTCCGGACCATTCATGCAAGCAATTTCAGTCATCTTATCACCTAGAGCAGTCTTGATAGACTCGACGCTACCCTTGACCGCCAACATGCCGTGAGTGTTGGCAGTACATTCCTGCTCGAGAAGCTGGGCGCGACGACCCACTAGAAGGACCATGTCGCTGGCGGAAATGACCCCAGCAACATGCAAAGCAGCGTATTCACCCAGGCTGTGTCCAACGACGGCGGTGGGTACGACGCCCCATGCTGCCCACATGCGGGCCAGAGCAACTTGAATGCATGACATGCCAAGCTGAACGACGACCGGAGACAGAGTGGTAACTTCGGTGCCAGTAAGAAGAGGAATGAAAGATGGGAGACCGTGGAGGCGTGCGACATTGTCCAGCTGATCGATATCGGCTTTGAAAGTTTCTAGCTGCTCGTAGAGCGTCTGGCCAAGACCAGTGTATTGCGAGCCCTGGCCGGTGAAAGCGAAGGCAGTCTTGGTTGGAACCATGGGCAGAGGGCTATAGCTATCCTTCAGCTGAGCCTGAAGTGCCTCCTTGACCTTGGAGATCTCAGAGACGCAGATGGCCACACGATAGTTGTGCTGAATGCGACGGGCAGTAGTGGTGTAAGCCAAGCTAGGAAGAGTGGTCTCTGGATTCTGTTCGAGGAACTCTATGAGATTGTGGATATTCTTCTTGAGCGAGGCGATTGACCTAGCCGTAACGGTGACTGTGTGCATGGTGCGCGGGTCCATGGCCTTGGGTGCCACGGGCAAGGGCGCATCCTCGATGATGAGTGAAGTGTTTCCACCTGCAGCAGAGAAATTGTTCAGGAATATCTTGCGCTTTGCAGCACCGTTGCGGGGCCAAGCCACCTGCTTTGTCGAGATATGAACGTTGCGCTGAAGCAGATCCTTGGGGAAGGTCTTGTTCATGACACCCTTGATGCCAACATTCGCAGGAATGGCGTCCTTCTTCATCATCATCAGGACCTTTACGAGAGAGTTTATACCAGAAGCAGCTTCGCCATGCCCAATGTTAGCTTTGATTGCACCAAGGTGGAGGGTCTCTTCAGCGCGGCGCTGGCGATGGCGCGGCGCGAAAGCGTTGGTGACAGATGTCATCTCGATGCCGTCACCGGCCTGAGTACCGGTACCGTGCATTTCAACATAGCTAATCTCGTGAGCATCAACACCTGCCTTGGCGAGCACTCTGTTGTACAGGAACTCTTGAGCGCCAGCGTGGGGATGAGTGATGGAGACAGCCTCGGCGCTATGGTTGGTAGCGGCCCCGAGAATGCAGCCGAGGATGTTGTCCTTGTCGGCTACCGCATCTTCGTATCGCTTGAGCACGACAGAGCCACAGCCGTCACCACGGCAGTAACCATCTGCATCATTGTCGTAGGTCTTGCAGCTTCCAGTCTTTGACAAGAATTGACCCTTGCTAAGACCCGAGAAAATGTCCGGGTTGGTCAAGACATTCAACCCACCTGCACATGCAGTATCGCAGTCGCCTGCCCACAGAGAAGTGCAAGCTAGCTGGATGGCCGCGAGAGAAGAGGAGCACGCGGTGTCGATACTGTAAGACGGCCCGGAAAACTTGAAATAGTAGTTGATCCTGCCTGGTGCAAACGCGCGGACACCTCCTGTAATGAAGTAAGTGTCGATGTTCTCAGCAGCGTTAATTTCACGCCAGTCGTCTGAAGTTTGACCATAGAAAGTACCAATTCGATGAAGCTTAGTGGAAGGGGTGCGGTTTGGGACATATCCGGACATCTCGAGAGCCTCGTACGCAGTGGTGAGAGCGAGACGGCCCATAGGGTCTGTCTGGGCAGCTTCGCGCGGGGACATGTTGAAAAATCGAGGATCGAAAAGTCCCGGCTCGTCAATGAAGCATCCGTAAGGCGTGTGACTCTTATTCTTGCCCTTACCAGAGGGATCACAATGGGCCTTGGCATCAAAGCGGTCGGCTGGTACTTCGCGATGGACATCCAACCCCTTCTCGAGAAGCTCCCATAATTTCTCTGGACTCGCCGCGCCGGGGAAACGACCAGAAATGCCTACGATGGCAATCTTATCATTCTGAGTGCGACCACGACTTTCATCAGTGGTGGCACACCAGAGGGATTGATCACGGACAGAGACGTCGATCTGGCCCCCAGACTTCAGCGCAGAAGCGAGGCTGTTGGCTACGTTCGTGACACCGATCGCGGACACGGAGCATTTAGCGCTGCTGGTCGCAGTGACCTGGCAAACAACCTCTTCCAGGAGTTTGTCCCATCGAACTGGCTCGAAAAGAATCTCGCCGAGAGCAGCTTGAACCAGATCGAGGGTGTTAGTAGCGGTTTGGCATTTGCCGAGGGTTGCCGAGTGCACCAAGCTAAGTGGTCGGAATTGTTGTAGATGGCGAGCTGCGTCCTTGTCCAGAATGCGGTCAATGTCTGCTTGGTTGTAGATGTGGGGTGCGTGGTAGGGAGCAAAAACAGGAATAGGGACACGAGCAATGTGCCTGAATGGCTCGATCTCTTGAAATAGAAGTCTCGTTGTAGATGGTGGGCCACTGATAGTTAGAGCCATAACACTAACAGCGCTAATGTAGGCCCGTGCTGAAGTTGGGATTAGTCGATCATCGTGAAACAAGGCGAGCGCGCTCTTCGCATCTTTCTCAGAAATTCCAGTAACGATGGTGGACCAGCTATCTTTTGCGATTGTGACGTTCTCAAGCGCAGCTCTTGCTACGCTCACGCACGAGCCGGCGCGAAAGGCGATACGTACGGCCTCCGTGGCGAGCGGCAGCAATTCACTTAGCGACCGGGCAGATGCAACGACCGACGCCGCAAGAAGACCGGTACAGAGACCAATAATTCGTGTGTCCGCAGAATTAGGTAGTTCCGATGGATTTTCGGCATAGTATCTATTCAATTAATACATGGACAACGAATCTTTTGTCAACCGACATACCCGATATAGTGTGCTAATTGAGCAATAGTAATCATGCAGCTCTCAAGTTGAGGTACTTTCAGCCCCTTGCTGTAGTACGCTTCAACAAGGTCCCATGTCGTCAAGAAGTCGGGGATTTGGTCTCTCTGAGCTCGTGGAAGTTTTTGCACCTCATCGCGAATCACGACACTAATCCTGTCCAAAAATGTTGTGAGAGCGGCATTGTTCTTCCACGTGCATGCTTTCCGCAACAGAGGGTACTGATCGGCGGTCTGGTCACCGAAGATGAGAATGTTCATGATGGCGATTGTGAGGGGCACCTCGAGGTATAAAAATTAAGTGATGGCGGGAATCTCGGAAGGTCGATGCCAAGGCAGCAAAAGACTATTACCGATTGGATCCAGTGACACTGGACGGAGTCTCTGTAAAGAACGAGAGGTACTGTACTAGGAACGAAGGTGTTGGTCTTCGTCTTAGTAGCTGATTTCTCTTTGGAAGAATGTATGCTGAGCAACTATGGCTGCAGATAGTGACCCAAGGTACTGGAGGAAGAAGTTTGGGAATGAATGATCTTGGGGGATTGGCGGTACCCTATATTTGTAGGGAATCAAGAGGCAATGATAGGCATAAGGACCTAGAGAGGCGGCCTGGGCATGGATCGCACGATGACAAGCACAGTGCGTACCGGAACTGTGGCAGCCCATGTACTGCGGAACGATGTACTGCAGCAACATATTGACGTGAGAATGAGAGTGGAGCGCGCGCTATTCCTCATCTTGGAATAGTGCCGCCTTGGTTCCGAGGATTGATGGCATGTACAGGCCGGGCGCGTTTCCGTGTAAGCTTCATGCTATTGATAGATGGCGCATGCTAGGCACGTAGGCCATCTGCTAAGGCATCAGGCCAATGCGTTACGAATGATAACGAAGATGAGACGTGGGGACCTGGACCGCAAGAGCGCTGTCTCAAACTCGGCTTGACTCGATCGGATCCCCTCCCATGAGCCGGGGTGGATTGACAGAACGTCCGTGTGTTTTGCTTTCGATTACAGCCATTTGCCAGGTGATTGATGCATTGATTGATGCAGATAATCAGGATATTTGCGGTGGAGTCGCTTAATAATGTTCAGTCGTCTGAAGTATACTGCGTTCGTGGTGTTAAACGTTGTAGTACCACACACATCAACGAGCACTCGCTGTCCCGGCTAGAGCCAAACACGAGGGCTCCATGTGTATAAGCCCATAGTAACGGTCCCAAACCAATGCCTGTTATGCTGGAATTCTGCAAGCGAGCGGTCTTAGTCAACATCTTCTCCGACCTTGTAGGACATGAGCCAAGAATTGTGACGCTTCGGTAAACTGATCATTCACGCAATGATCTCACTCAGCCCTCTAGTTTCATTGCCGTAGCCACGGCGTTGATGGCGTCGACAGCGTATGGGGACCCCACTCGGAGTATAAGGCATAGTCCAACTTCCGTGTCCAAAATTGCCGTAGATTATCACCGGGCGGATAGCAATGGTCAGGCCTCAGCGCATCTCCAGCTGTTCGGATCAACCGCTTTCGGAAGATGCAACATTAGGTTAAGCGAGGAACATTCAATGATGATGTGAAAACTGGTTCCTCGTGTGACCAATGGACGCGGCCATTGTCATCGACTTGCCTGCGGGACGAACGCGCTGTTGATGAAATGTGTTTGTGTTTTGACAGATGTCGTACCATCCAAGTTTGATGCGCGATCCAAGTATCAGAGAGCGGTATTGATGGCTGAGTGATCGTTGTCCTGAGTACCCTGATCAGCCTTGCTCGTGTTGCCGGCTTCCCCCAATGTCCGAAAATATAAGCACGTTTCCGGATGTATAAGAGCACACCCGCTAGAATTGCGTGAGCTCCAGTTTCAATGATTACTCGCACGTTCTCGTGGAGCCTCAACCAGTCAATGACAGAATGCAGTCCAAGAGACGTCTCCCAAGCGCCGGGGCGGCATCAAGCCCGATACTGCAATGAAGTGGCCCTGCAGGCCCTCGCAACAGCCAAGCATCTTGTCGCGCTTGGATGAATTGTTTCGCAAGTCCTTGATGCCTCGATTAGGCTCGATATCGCTTCAATGGCGTTGTGAGGGGTTCGTCGATGTCGTCTTGGAGCCGTGATAACATGTCGTTCGGCACCCCTCTCGCCGAAGCCACCGTTTCAACGCACGTGACGAATTGGCGTGGAGATCCCTGCCACACGTGCCCGGCCAAACAGCACGCTCTGGACACTGCCTTGCCACGAGCAACATGCGCACGCCAGGTTTGTTTGCCGCTGCCGAAATTAGCACCTGCTGGACAATGTACATGGGTGTTTCGATTTTCCTTCCATCGCAAGTCAGGCACAAACTCAGCGGTCGTCCTTTGTACCTATATTTTTGTCGTTCGCTGGCAATTGGTGCGAAACATTCGCCGGTCTATGAACAGAATACCACGTTCTCATTATGGCAGGAACCAAGGTTTCGCGGTATCATTCTAACATTCACAGACACAAGGCTATAGGAAAGCTCTCGAGCTGCCTCGTATGACAGCATCGATAGGATCATATACCAGGACTACTGGACGGTAGCAGATTCGTGTTGGTCCCGCTATAGCAACATACGATTTTCGTTAAACCCATGCTGAGGGTCGCCAATCGATTCTACATAGGCTTCTGTACGATTCACTGCAGCTGTCTACATCTCGCATATCGTGGCTGTATGCCATAAGATGGAAGTGGATACGCGTCTGCATAGGAGCCTGCGTGGAGTCAAGTTGATAATACAGCCCTCCCTGCGTTGGCGAGAACGAAAATCGTAGCCATAGCCGTGCTATTGGATGTGGCGCCTGGAACAATGCCGATGAAGTGCGCGTGCATGACTCCGGCTTTCACGCAGCTGCGTTGCATACCACCACGGTTCGATTTCCCATCCACTCACAGCTGGCCAGCAGCAACCAGCATTTTCTGTCAGATCTCGCATGGATTTTTCCCGCCGATGGCCCGGACCCGTCCAGTATATCCACGATTAAAGCTGTTGCACTAGACAACCTTCACCCATATGTGACGCTCACAACACTGCACGAGACTGCTCGATATTGAGGCTGATCCTGGATGAACGAGTACCTTTGGCAACCTCTACATCAACACGGACGGATTTAATGCGTATACAGGGTACCTGTAGAGGTTCTGATACGATCGGAGAGTCATGCCCATTGCCAGTGCTGTCACTGGGGACCTGACAGCCTCGCTTCATGAACCGACTATGTAAGTAGCGGAATACTTAGTGCATTTGTGTCATTCAACAATTTCCGCAGCAACGACAGGATTTGCTTCACTTTCCTTGTTGGCTGAATAGAACATCTCAACAACTCCAAGACAACGGCACGTTCTTCCATAGGCCAAGTTTCCTGAAGAGCTGGTATACACCAAGTGGTACGGATATGAAGCCGGGCTATGGCACACTTCTGCAGCATATAGCCGTTGAGCATGATGATCTCTTTCTCGAGCGGTCTACATTTCTCCACTACATCGATTCATTGATATAGCTAGAGCAGCAAACTACTGCGATGGGCTCCCGGCTGCATAAAAGATGCAATCACGACAGTATATCAGCATTCCACATTGGAGCGAGTCAGACATCGCATCAGTGATGCGAGGCACGAAAGCATCGAAGCGCACTCAAAGTGCGTGGCTACGCCGCCACCATTCCCTACGCCTCTTCAAAGATACTCTGAGAACATTTTGCCTACACTGTTCTTTGACGATGGTCAGGACCCTTGGGGACTGGTAAAGAACTATCAGTCGAAACGATGATTGGCGTGTGGCGCCCGTGCCGAACCGTACGATTTGCGGCGCTAGATCCTGTCCAAGCGCAAGACGGCCGTTTGCGCCGTATTAAATAATGGCGGAAAGTTGCGGGCATAGTTTTGGTCCGCTTTTTTGTTTCAGGACGATGGCCATTCAAATCAATTGACAGATGCTCCTTTAGGCTTAAAATCAGGCTCCCAAACACTGGGGACCCTCAACAAGACTCGCATCGTCTGCAAGGACATAGTCATTGTTTCAATCGCATTCTCAATAATCGTATCGCAAAGAGGTGCGCACGCAGGGTAAGTATGAAGCAAGGAAATGTCTTATGGCTATTTTCGATCCATGACGTCCATGACTAAAATCCTGTTGGAGATTCGATTGGACGGAATAATCAAGGCCCGACTCGTGCACATGAGTTGGTACGACATGGCCGAATGCGGATCAAACAACCATAGATTCGCGACGATGGGCTATATCCACTATGCAGATGGTAGTACACGTGGAGTAGCATGTGCTCAAAATCGATGCCAGGGAATAATTATTGATGGCATCAAGATTTTTGGGTTACCACAGATGACAAAATCTCAGCCATGATACCAAAATGTAGCTCAGAACTTGTGAGTCCTGGCGCCGTGTTTTCCGGAGCCATGGAAACCGTTCGACTACCCCACAGTAGTCAACCATGTTCTCAGTAACCCAGGTTCCTGGACGCACTGCGTACACGACGAAACCAGCTTTGCAGACATAAAAGCTGGACTGAAATATTGGAAAAAAAAATGGCCAAGTTTACCCATCACTCGGGTTGCTCACGGAAGACTTCATCAGTCCATACCACGTACACGGAGATACAAAAGCAGCGTACGGCTTCACTGTCAGCTGGTGGAGACTGGCCCCGCTAGGACTGGCTTTGTGGACGCGAATGCTTTAGGCATTCGATGAGATCCTCTATCCTGTCTTGTCAAGTGATCATGGTAAATTTTCTTCTGTCCCGAAACGACACAACATTATCGTGAAGCAGGCAACGATGACGAATCCTGAAGGACACGAGTAACCAATGCTCCGGGTGCCTCGTCAGATGCGCGTGTGCGCGGGTCAATCTCTTGTATCACCCACTCTTCCTAATGTAGTCAGCACACATATCTAAACATCGTAAGAGCATTATCGTACCGTAGCGACCTCGCATGTAGTGATACTCATCTGATCCACACGATCTTGTACCACGCATTGGAGCTACGTTACTTATGCCAGTCGTTCCCTCACGGGCCTTGCTTGGGGGGACGGTGTCCCGAAGGTCTCGGACACGTGAACCCTGTGTACGACCTCACGCTACGCGCCGTTGCACGAACCACGTTTGATAGTTGATTTCTCGTGGTGCATACATGGATCATATAGCACGTTACACGGCTCCAACGCGATGGCTGCACCAGCGCAGCAGCAGGATTATGACAGCGGACTATCGCCATCTCTATTGTGCCGGGTTATGTTGTCGTCTCGTGTCTTCAGTGACAAATGCAGGGTCTTCTCGCCTTCTTCATGCAGTCGGGACTGCCGTCTTACGGCTGAGCCATAGATGTGAATCTTCCAGAGATAGCATGTTTCGACACTGCGACTTCTTATGGCCGTATCGTGAGTCTGGCGTGGAGTCTTATCTGAGCTTTTATGGGCGCGGCAACGTCGGGAGAGATACAAATAGGTCTGCAACTATGGGCTGGTCCTCAAAGATACCGCAAGGCAAGACAATTGCCTTACTCGGGACTAATACCACGTTACTCTTCTTAGCACCAAGTTCGTGTTGGTGTAGTGATAATGGATATTTTATATGACCATATCGAGCAAGGATCAATGCAGCTTGCTGGAAGCGTGGGCATTTGAACTTGCCGCCTTGCAGACTGCACGCTCATCATGTACAATGTAAACTTGATACTCATAGTATCTGCATACGCTGTACCAGGCTCTTGCCCAGGCGTACGGCAGCTTTTGTGCTTTTTCCGGGATTGTGATCCAAGTAATATACTTATCGGTTACCCATGGAAGCTGTACAGGGGATACGAAGAATACGTTACAATGCAGATTGCGCGCTTCGAGAAGCGAACCTTGATATTCATCTCGATGCCCTGGTCGCCCATGCGAGGAGGCTCTAGGACGGCTAAATGCGATTGGTTTCTTGAAACAAACCCTGTCAGCGATGTGGACTTGCCTTTCGCGACTTGAGGCTGTAGAAGTGGATGTGTCTACCTGGTAAGTTCGAAGCATCCTTGAAGATGGCAAATACTGTACCCATGTACATGATGTAATTAGCCTACTCGACATCAGCGCAATCAGGCCTAGAAATGCTTAAATTTCAAGAGTTCGGAAACCGTATCTTCAGGAAATCTCCTCCCTGCTCGGCCAAAAGGTGTCCGTGGTGTCGATCATACGTTCTTCAAACTCAGCTGCATCCTTCAATTGCTAAGCTGTGCGGGCGTTGGACTGAAGTTACAGTCTACCGCTTCCATATCCCAGTAAAAAATATGCACTGGAATCGGTCTAGAAGATGTCTAAGAACGCCACATGTTAGCTAGGAACCCGCTGTCAGGGTTTCTAGCGCGTGCCCACAGGTGGGAAGCCCCTGCTGACTGTACAAATGAAGCCGAACAACTCGGAGCAGCCACTATTTTGTGGGCATGTTGCCAGTGTAGGTAAGCCGGTGATTGGAGGGGAGTGTCGACCCATTGTAGTGGTCGATGACTTCCTCATTCTGTGGAGCAACCTACATATGTACGCGGAGGAACTAAAGGCTCTTAGCAGTGGCCGGTGATACGTGCAGATTATGCATGGATGTGCATCGTGTTTGACAAGCCGGATCTGGCTCTTCAACGCCCGAGAACGGTGTGTAGCGGACGAAGATAGAGGTTTCCAGCGGCCGTAGGTAAGCCATGGCCAGTGTTGTGATCCCTCGGTATATCTCAATGCTACAGTGTGGTATTTGCTTAGTTGAATACTCTGTCGTTGACAAAATTGATCGAAGAAAATGGATGTCCGCTGCATATGAGCAATGATGAGCTGTCCACAAGCCTGATCAACTCCGTTATATAAGCCATACTCGTCGGTGCAATTCTACAACCCGCAGCGTATGAAACCAAGTTAACCTTTTAGTGGAAACCTACGGTATCTTCTTGAGGAATCAATTCATAGCCGATGGTGGCAATCGAGCATAACGCGCTGCGAGGCTCCATTCTCTACTCTCTACTCCGCTCGCGCAACGCGAGCAGTCTGGGAACCTACAGGGTGCCTTGCTGAACAGCGACAAAGTTTATACTGCCCTGCGATTATGCTAAGATCAATGAAAGAGAGGAGTCGTGAGAAGCTACGAGGCGCAACGGTTACCCCGCTATTCCTTAAGTGTCTTAAACCTGCCACTTCGGCCTGGAAGTCTCCGCCACCAATATTTCCCTACAGTAGTCCTGCATGATCGTCGAATAAAGTCACCACAAAGGGCGATTTACCATTGTCGTCACGTCCTCTCATTGACCTCCATCGTAGTGGATGTCTTGGTCTTATCACGAATCACGAATCGGTGAGAGCTGAACAGCTCACACAACACCAAGTCAGAGCCGGAGGGGAACCGGATAGCGTGAGATGCTGCCCGATGAACATTTGCATTTTGTGACCACGTCTGATTCGCTCTCGGCATCCCGCCGCGGGATATCTCGGCGGGAAGAGCAACGACTCTCCGCTCTGTCTCGACCAATCGCAAATGGTGGAGGATCTCGCGGTTGAAACTTGAAATTGAGCATAGCAAGTCAATGGCGATGCGAATACTAATGCTTCGGAAATGTGGTGTCAACTCAGCACTAGGTACTCCGTAGCAACTCAGCACTAGGTACTCCGTACAGTGTGATATCCAGATGTTCAAGCCGCTATCCTCAGTCGGCTGGGTACCCCGGCCTTTCTACAATGTGGGGGAGAGAATGCACACCTTCTCCACCAGTGTCACACAAGAGTAAAAATGTCGTAACTTAGGAGCCGCATGGTCACGAAAGTAAGGAATGTTCATTTCGAAAGATGGGCCTTGCATGCCATTACCATTGTCCAAGATCTCGTCAATCGTGCGAGGCAACTCGCTGATGCAAGCTGGCCGGATTTTCCACCAGGGTCAGCAAGTGAAGCAAGTGAGCAGCCCTCCGCGGGGAGCATGCCTGGTTCCACAACTGTTGCCCGGCCACGCCGGGTGTGGCATTCTTGCTATACGTCATCATCTATGTGGACTATTGTGGTAGCAGTGGCTTGCATGGAGGTTCATGAACAAATATTTTCCAAAATTGAGGACGTCTACAAAATCTCGCTGCTGATGACGAGATCCAATGAAACTGAGAAAAGGCAGATGTCGCAGCATCCTTTCTCAGTCGATTTGTGTATCTTTATACTGGAACCCTGAACTCGGCTCGCCTCAGCCTTTTCAGCACTATGGCACCCTGGAGACGTCTCGTGTCGTCAATTGGCTTTCACCTACTACTCGGGCCCACAGGCGACGTCGTCGTTATTGCAAGCAACAAGCCCGTGCGAAGACGACGTCGCCGGCGGGCCCGAGTACATGTTCGCTTCGCGGCCCGATCGTGGGAGCAGCAGCGTATGGTACCTGAGTACGGCACCAGATACCCGCTTCCCAATTTGACTTAAGGAGAAGGTCATGATACGGACATACATTCTTACAATTTGCAACGGTGAGCTCAAGATCCCATTGTTCTCATGCGACTTCTGAAGCAGCGATGTTAGTGGGAAACGTTATTGCCCACCCCCACACCCCCATTAAATACCTGCCTTTATTATTTAAGCCCTTCAAAGTCACCCACACACCTAAAATACTATCTGTGTCTGGTGAGTAAGTAGGATGTTCCGATCACATTGAATTCATAAGCATTAGAAAACGGACAAAATGTAGTTGTGAAGGTGCTTTGATGTAGCGCGGAAGATGAAAAATTTGGAAAGTTAAAATCTTAAATTTTGGACCCAACTGGTTGGTCTTGTCTTGGGAGACGTCTCAACCGCTGATACGCTAAGTGAAGTTTTGGCTGTTCTGTATCGTGACGTACACCACTTCGCCTACTATCCAGCAAATTTATTAGCAAATACAAGTAACTGCTGTTGCTCGCAGAAGATAGAGCTTGCTACTACCAATTTTAAAGCTTCTAAGATGGGCGTAGATCGCAATATAAGGCCAAAATGTAGTGTTGCAATTACTACTCCGTACTGTACATATAAGTTGCTATCTAGTTATTGTTACTCCGTAGATAGCTTGCCTTTAGCAAGGATCTGCCTATCTAGTTTATGAAAATGATGCTACCCTTGCTGCCTCTATTGCTATTATTATAAATACTCTTAGTGTTTTGCTCGTTATTACTATCTCTATTCTTGGCTGTAATAAGAAGAGTTCTTCCTTGCGAGCGGCAACCGCTCCCACCAAGCTGACCGGAGAGTCTCTCAGTAGTGGGGACGGGTACCCTAGTTCATCGGCGGTTGAGACGTCCCCGCGTCTTGGGTCTTGGGGGGTGGGTACCCGGCCACCCGCCCAAGATCTTCGATAGTACCCGCGGCCCTCGCCAACCCCCTTGGATCTTGGGCGGGTGTCCGGGTACCTCGTACATAGGGGTTGGGCAATAAAAACATATCCCAATGTTACGTAGGGACATGAATCGATAGTCCAATCAACCGCGACCGTGCTTGCCGCCTTGCCAATGCAAGGCGATTCACGAAATTAACCGGCGGGAACGTCGGTACATATGTGGAGGAACCAGATCTGACTTGTTTTCAGCAGCGAGATGACGCTACTCTGGGGATGCAAATTTCGTCTTTTACCAATATCGTGAATGGTGATACGACAACGCTCCAAGCGATCTTCTGTTTTTTCTCGCCGTCAATTGTATCCCGTAGCACACTCCTTGGTTCAAACGGAAGCGGGCAGACAAATAAGCGGCAAACCACCCATGCACCCTGTTTTCGCAGCCAACGACGCCTGAGAAGCTTTATGGACGTGGGGTTACCAGATTCGTTGCAACGCTTCTGGGCCATGGCATTTTGGCGCGGGTGACACGATCATCGACTGTCTTTGCCACAAGCCGCAGGCAACTTGCGTCACGACGCCGAACGACGGCAGGCCCCAGGCGTCGTGTAGTACCATTTACATCATGAAGATTATGGAGCCATCGCGTCGTAGCTACGGAGTAGATTACTACACGCTGAGTCCTGGCACGATACCTAGTGCATTTTCCACGCTTGCAAGATTTGGCATCCGGTTTTCGCCGCGACGGTAAACGCTTGAGCACCGTTTCCGGATGGTTAGTGTAAAGTCCCCAGAGGTGAATCTGCGGTCCACGACAAGCACACGCAGTCGGTGGATGGCGAACATTCGTCAGGAATTAGAACGTGATGAAGAAGACACGCGCAGGCAGGAAAACCTACCTCGATCGAAAGAGGATGAAATATGGCAATGATCTAATTTATGAGAGAGCGTGAATTGAGAGAGCGGCAATCGACTACAAGCACGTCCCGTCACGTGCTCGAGTTTGGTCACGTGCTTGAAGCATGTCAAAAGACGCTAAAAAGCTTAGAATTGACCGGTCCCGATCTTTCCCCGCGATAATAATAGATATCGCAAGTTAGCGCCGTTGACGCTACTCCCGGTCTTCGAAACATACTGCGTATGTCGAGGAGTGGCTCGTATGTAAGCGTGCAAGGTCTGGCGGCAATCGAAGCTACATCTCGGGATGCTTCATGTGGTGTTGGGGTGGACTTTGCGGAACAGTCGATACGCCACAACGAACAACAATAGTCCAACACGAAAGGACCACGGATGGGAAAATTTGTGTTGCGTTTCAAGGTTGCCCGATCTGATGACTAGGCCAAGCAGCGAGGGCATTTCCGCTTTCAAACGCGCGTAGGGAGAGCGCTCCAGTGTTTTTGCTCGGTAGCTGAAAGCTGGCCATCCAGGACTCAGCCGCATGTTGCTGACACGCGCCCGTCTTGCTCGCTGTCGCATCATGTTCACTACTGCCTGCAAGAGCGCTGGTCACCGCTGCTGGTCTTATATAGTCATCGCATCTACGGCCGGGCTGAAAGCGGCGTGGGAGGACGAACATGAAGGAAGACGATAAAGGGGTCCGTTCTTCCGAAGAGATCCGCATACTCTAGATCAGCCGCGGCGGAGACGTAGCAGTAATGTTGGCGTATTGCCAAATAATACATTACGGGTGTACGGCTTCGCTGTCCTTTACCAGGGGGCGCGCCGACGCGCTTGGGTAGTTCGGTTCACAGACCTTGGTGGCTGACGCGGGCTCGGCCAGTCCAGCACGAACCCTCCACTACCATCACCATCAACCCAGCCCACGGTGCCGATCTTGAGATGCATCCCTGTCCTGCTTCAGTCTTATCATGGACGCTGTACAGCGGTCCCCTTGTAGCCCAAAGCAGCTTCGGAGCTAACCAGCTTCAGTTGGACCGCACCCAAGAGCCCGGCGCGCTGCATGTAACTGCGAGGCACTAGCTCATGGCTCTGTTGCAGCTGGATCCCTCTTCAATTGATGAATTCATCGCTCTTCAGATGCATAATCAAATCTCCCTATTGGGAATGGCACGCCCGCCGAACCCACCTTGACATCCCATACGCTCAGTCGTACACTCGTACTCACACCGCGTTGAGAAGCCCCTACCCACGCCGATCCCTACACGGTGCTCACTCATCTTCTATCTTCTCTTGCTGACTTCCTTTTGCTACTCTTCAGGCTGATCATACAGAACTACTATTATTGTGCCTGCTCTTGACTTGTCTCTTTTCATCCAGCACTGTTGTTGGACAACTAGAGCAGTCCGAATTGAGGCCTACCTCAGGGTCGCTCGTCTGGCGTTTGGGTAGACTACATCGTAGACGCATCCTGACGTTGGCTGTTTCCACCATTAGCCCAATATCGGTATTCGCATCCGCCTTAGCTTGAGCGCTCGCGGGACCAACAGAACACGGAAGCCACTTCCAACCACTTCTACCAGAAATTATCACCGTCCTCCTTGGTCGACTACGGTCACTGTTTTTGCAGCCTACTCTCGACCGGCCCGTGCATTGTTGCTTCTTTCCAACGGGCCTTATCCGCGTCCATGTAGGCTTGTTTACACACTAGACCCACGGAACTAGACGTACTACTTCTGGATTGTTCTGGTTATCGCTGTCAATCCCTCTCTTCCGATCATATACGAATCCTCCCTTGCTCTTGTGTGCGCACCATATTCACAATGGTTTTTTGCACGTACTGTGGGCAGTCCTTCACCAGAGATGAACATCTGGAACGGCACATTTTAACTCGTGAGTTGCCCCACCCTTCACCCTGCCTAGGCTCGTTGAAATCAGAAATCGGTCGGTTTGTCTCTGAGTTCTTGGGCTAATTCGACCCACCTAGACACAAACGTCAAGCCCTTTAAATGTTTTACTTGCCACATGAGCTTCGCTCGACGGTATGTCTAACACTTCATCGTACCCTTCTCTTAGAGTCAGACTGACATCCTCGTAGTGATCTCCTACAACGCCACTACACAGTGCACGGCCGCAATCAGAACAACGAAGAGGGCCTTCCGCCTCAAGGAATAATACCCAAGTCTGCTGGTAGAACACCGATCGCATGTAGCAACTGTGCGAAGACCAAGACGAAGTGTGACAAAAAGTTCCCATGTAGTCGATGTGCACAACGAAATCTGAAGTGCACTCTTCGTCCCACTCGCCGGGTATCGAAAGGTGTACACAGGGTCGGTGGACCACCCGAGGGAGGAACTGACAATGGAAGCTCAAGCGAGAGCAGTGCCACGGAAGCTCGAAATGTATCTGGAGAAAACTCACCAGCTCAGGAGCTGCAACCCCAGCAGTCAAGACCGCATTCACCGCCCCACCAACTTCAGCAGCCTCAGCAGATTCCGCATGGCCAGCCACAGTCCCAGAGACAATCTCAATCACCTTCCGTAACCCACTCGCGGAATCCATCTATTTCACTACCAGTTCAAGCCGTTGCACATCCACCCCTTGAAGACAAGGGCCTTCAGTTACCGCTCTCGCACACTCCTCCGTTTTTAGATCAATCAACAAATGCGATGGCGCATGGGACTCCTTCGTTATCGCCGCTACCCACACCGGCGCATGGCATGAACGGCTTCGTGAGCTCGACACCTATGTCAGGATACGAAGACTTTGTCAGGACCTTGCGGGATCAGTCCGACACCAGCTCAAGCCCGCAATTTATGATGGACCCGTGGAACACAATGGGCATGGGCACCGATTTCGATCCGATGCGCATAGATCCGTCACTACTGATGTCGATGAACATGGATATGAGCATGGGACCGCCACCAGATGGTATTCTTGGTTTGCTTCCGGACATGTCGCCAAATCAATCTTTCGGTCCAGGGCAAACACCAAAACAGACATCGCGCATGGACGAGTCTTTCTCGGATCTTCAAATTGGCAGCTCCGCGTCCATGTTCTACCCTTCCAACAGACACTCTTCGATCGCCGATGCGGGTATCCCTGACCTCGGTGCTATCATTGCTGCTCAGGATGGCTGGACTGTCTTTCGCTGTACTCCGTCAATACCATCAAGCTCATGTCCACGTACCGCAAGACTCAATCTCGAGCGCTTAGAACTCAGCCTGAAGAACCACGAAGGCTGGGGTAATTGGTCACCATCGTGGGACGAATCAGATTTCCAGCAGGGCGGCCAAATAGTCATAGCGAAGTTTGGAGAAGCTACGCGAGACAAGCTCCTTGCGATTACGCAGAGCTTTCTCCATAAAGCTCTCGACATCCACAAAGACGGTAGCAGTTCCTCTAGCAGCGGAGAATCTCCAGGATCGATTGCATCGGGATCAAACTTCGTTCTTTTGCCACCAGCGCGTGTCCTCGAATACTTTCTCAGGTCTTACGCCAACTCTTTTGAACGGTACTATCCGACCTCCGCTCGTGGAGTTCTGGATATCAACGAGTTAATGCAAAACTACAACGACAAGGCATCGAGTTTGTTGATTTTGATGATGATTGCGCAAGGCGCTATGAACATTCCTTCAGTTGAAGCTCGATGGTTGACCGGTGGTCTTACCGAAGCTTGTCGTATATCTCTTTTCGATCTGATCGAGAAGAACATCATCATGGCAGGCGACCCGATCGTGCTGCGTGCAGCCCTTCTTTTCACCGTCCAGGCGGCTTGGAGTGGTGACAAGTGGCAAATGGACATTTCCATGGGTCAAAGAGGCATGTATTTCGCGATGCTTCGCCATTCCGGAATACTTGAGTCACGACCGGTGTCTTCGACACCGCATTTGAGCGGTAACACGACGACGGACATGTTGTGGCGGGACTGGATGCAGCAAGAGAGTCGAAGTCGGTAAGTGATGGAAACCTCGTCTAACCTCGGGACCAAGGGCCCGACCTCGTCACGTGGACCTCACTGACACCTTACAGCCTCGTTTACTCTTGGGTTATGGTCGATCAAGATCTCTCGTTATTCCACGATACAGCACCGCTGTTCTCCGTCACTGAGTTTGGCGCACCGATGCCAGATTCGGATCGACTCTGGCAAGCGCAGACTGCGCCAGAGTGGTCGGAGACGTTCAACCAAGTCCACGAATTCTCCAACGGCTACTCATCGGTCGGCTCGGGTGCTAGGCCGCTGAGTCTAAGAGACCTCTTCCGCCTCTTTCTTGACGACGAGATTGTGATTCAGGAGGTTCAGGAAGTTCACCTCACTCCCATGCAAATGCGTCTGCTACTGCACCCGCTGCAGACTTTGGTATGCCAGTATTGCCAGCTCTTGAGTTGTTTCTCCGACAGTATAGCTTCAAGGTCACGCAACAGAGCGCTGACTGCGGCATCGACGCGGGTACGACTTGAAGAGGTGCAGGCGCTGCTCGGTCGTTGGTACGACTTGGCCAAGCGATACTTGAAGGCCAACCCCATGTGCCCCATGATGCAGGCCAACCTTGTCATGTTCCACCTCATCAGCATGAACGCCGTGACAAACTTCTCCGAGATGGAGCGCCTTGCGCGACGAGAGGGTGTCGATGGCTCGTACCAGCAAATTTTGTGGATGCACAAGAAGTGCCTCTCCGACGCTCAAGAAGCTGTGGTGCATGCCGGCCAGATTCTTCGTCTTGTCAGAGAGATGCCCCGAGGCATCCGGCCGCCATGGTGGTCGGGTGCAGTCTATCGCGCCGCGCTCGTCGTGTGGACTGAGTCACTGGCGTACAACGAGCCGTTGAATCCCAACCAACAGGGACAATACAAACAACCCAGCGCCACATTCGCGATCGATCGTCTACCACCAGATCACCATATGGTCCTGCGCTATCTTTCTCGTAAAGAATGCACACCTACAATGACCAAGCTAGATGGTTCAATGGTCCATCTAGACAATGGCTTCGCAGTATTGTCGCACTGCATCGATGTCATCGATGAAGGCGTTGCGACAAGGTTTTCGGATGGCATTCGCAGCAAGCTTGAGAAGCTGGCACGAGGCTGAGACGTCCTAAGTATGTTCGTTCTTCTCTCTCCTTTTGTGTTCAGAGTGGAGGTCACTGGCGTAACGGCATCGGCCTTTTATTGCTTTGGGGTATTATCCATTTCTTGCGTGTATTCTCACCTTTATCAGCATCAAGGCCGTATCGGGTGTAACACAGGTCCAGTCTCCAGTCCTTGTATTTCGATAGCGCGTTCGATTTTGGCGTTGTTTTGCGGCGTGTCTTTTTATAACGAATTGCCCTATTGCGGCGTATCTTTTCATAACGAATTGCCCTAGATTTGTATGGTTGTCTTCCATCAAACTACAACGACACAGTAGTCTGTTAGTTGATGGTACATGAGACATAACAGCCAAAGACTTTAAGAAATACTAGCACGTACCTTACGAAGAGACAATGCTGATGACAATGGGTGCTGATAGCAGGTGGTCCTCATAAGCGGAGTGGGTGTTCTCCTTTCACATCGTCTCCCATTGAGAAGAGATGGTTGATCGTCGTTCGGTTCAGGCTGGATATCTCTCACTTACTGCCTTACCTTTTTCCAAAGTCATGGTATCGAGACGCAGATCTCTCTTTGTCCGGGGCCCGGCCAGGAGTCTCTGATGACGATGGCTGACATTAGCCATACATGTTCCTTTATACATCTCGATTGTAAGCCTGCGTCATCGCGGTCCCGCAGATCTGTCTAATTTTGCTTTTTCCCTTCTACGCTTTTGTTTCAGGTGTCAGCCAGGTATACGTTGTGGTCAACTTTGTGATTAGCGTTGAGGAGGATGAGAGGCTGATGGCGGGGCTCGCAAAGTAGCCTATGTGGTTGAGGCATCGGGTGTGTGCGAGGGCGGCACCACTACGATGGGGTGCTTCGGATCGCACGAGTAATGAGATAGGTCAGTATAGTGTGGGCATATATATGACGGGAAAGCTTAAAAAGAATTGAAGACCTGAACACGTGTAGGGCGAGAAAGTGGACTAGGAGACATGACAAGGCTTGATGGCTGGTTTTCAGACTGCTGACGTTCCTGGAGAACACACCACTACATGTAACTTAACGAAACACTCCACCGGAAATTGGCAGGTGAAAAATTCTGGAGCACGAAAAACATGTTGAGGCACATACCTCGTTCTGCACATTGTGAACTTCGCGTCTCCTCCTTCCCCGGATAGCATGCAGGTCCTCCGTCACACATGTGCACCGCACTACTCCCTAGGTCACACTACGCATCGTTGATCATCAGCAGCCTACGTAGTAGCTCAAAACTGTCGTTGCGTTCCGGGCAACTGGAAGCGTACGAGCACGGCAAACAGCCTGATTGGAGGTGGATATACCTAAACACTTTGGCCAGTGGAAGTCTTTATCAAGGCTAGTTCCATTACCAACTTATTCATGGACGAGAAGGGCTGCGTTAGGCTGTAAGTACTCGTGGCTATGCATCACTATGACAGAGAAAACGTACAAAGACAGCGTGCTGCAGACTCGTTGCTTGACAGGCTTACGCGTTGCTGCATACGATACCAACAGTAGTCGTCACCTGGTAAACGACCAGGCGCCATAAAGTCAGAGAGCGGCTAGACCATCTTCCATCTCGATTTCTGACGTCGTGGAACATCACTTCATTACAACAAGCTTCTGGATATTCTCTTAGCCAGGGCTGGGAAGCTGTTGCTCAATCTGATTCCAGGACGAGAAGCTAGTTCTACGGATGCCCGCACCATAGCCGTAGTAGATCCTAAATTGAATGTACAAGGCTATGATGAAGAATTGTTCAAGAGGCCTAGTTTATCTTGCTGTACGGAGTAGCTCCAGCGTATGGAAGCCGGACAACGGTGAGTCGGTGAATATTTTCCGCCGTGGGCAGCTAGCTGTCGTTCTAAAGTAGTAACTCATCGGCTGTAATTGGAAGTAATAATTTGAGTCAACCTTGTCAGAAGCGCCTGAAGCTGTAGATCCCTCGTGTTGTACACTGTCCGCCAAGATTGCGCTTGATGCTCGGGTACTTCACGGCTGCTAGCCGAAGCAAAGCCCGATTAGACCTGCCACGGAATCTTCATATGTCACAAAGCTTGGAGATCGTCCGCTTCAGGAAGATTCATGGATCGTGGCAGGCTTCAAATCTGCATTAGCGCTTGCTGAGTCTCAAGTAATGGATATTCTCTTGAGAGAAACCGTACTAGAACATTCGCTTTGATAGGACTTCTCAGAAAGATTGAGAGATAACACATGCTATTGAAGCCCTAGTAGTTGCTGTGGAATTGCTAAGCGGATACGTTACGCCTCACTTGCTGTGTCTGTGTAGATACACTTCGGGTACATCAACTCATGCTACATGCTGAAGCGGAGAATGGATTGAGGGGGAAATTCATGCGTTTCAGGAATAGCTCAAGTACCCACCTAATTTATGGACCTATATAGTGAGTCCATGGGTTCGGATCTGAGCAGTGAATACGAAACAGGATGATTTGCATGGGGTTGCTGGTCTGGTAGAATATCGCGCGATCAGATTCGCCCTCCAAAGGTTAATTGGAGTAGTGATGCTAGTGCATAGCTGCTGGATAATGATGCGATAACTTCTGCTCCATCATAGGCAGAATTTGCCTGTAATCATGACATGTCAAACGTATTGGCTTCATCCGCACGTATCAAATACTGCACAGCAAATGACGTCTAAACCCCAATGCTGCAAATATGCTCGAAAGATACGATGACCTCCAAAATGCCCTGGAGCCCATTCAGGCCAAATCCAAAATTCTAGGCCTGCTGCGAAGATCATCAAAACGCCATGAAGTCCCGGCAAAGATTACAGAGTACGCGGCCTCGACGCAACACCGTCATGTCATCACAGTTGGGATGGATAGGATGTAAAACAAGGCCAATAAAGTGACGTGGAGACTCTTAACAAATGCGGCTGGCTGCCGACCCATGGTCGTAACACTGATAAGCCGTGCTGCAGTCGCCGACGAAAGCAGTACGCTGATGGGCAGGATAAATGGTGAGCTCTCAACTGCAATGACATTGAAGGGCGAGACTCGTTTGAACATACGAAGCTACCAAGCATTTACTGCGCAGCTACGCCCAAGGGCGACGATGGACAGGTTCTGGAGCCACGGGACTCATTGTTACCGGCGCGTAAGACTAGTACGGCAGTGTTAGACAAGAGTCAGATTAAGCATAATAAAAGTTGCATCGAGCGAGACCTTCATCGTCTGAATCCTACTTTTGCTTTGCATGGAGGAGCGAAGACATGAGGTGAGGTTGGAGGTGCACAGACCTGCAGCGCGGGGAGCCGAGAAACAAGTCGTGGATTGCGACACTTTCGGCCGGACTTGGAACGGACCATTTGCCGGCGTGTATCGGACTCCACTACTCCGTACAATCCACTTGAACACCAAGACGGAATATCAATGAGGATGGGGAGCCATAGAGTCACTGTGACAGGCTTGTAGTACGAAGGGGAAGAAAAGGTGTTTCGGCCACGATCTCATCGTTAAAAGGGACGATCACATGACCTAGGATTTCTTACATGGCTGCCACAATGGCACTCAACGCCTGATCGTGTCACATAGCTATCATGACCAACTACATGCTGCATACTGTATGCCGCGAGGACGCACGAGTTGTCGACGTCGAAGCGTGAAATGTGAACTCACTTGATGCGTACGCTGATCTAGATAGCACAAGACGTTCGCTGTTTGCAGTCGATCCACTACCGCGCGATGACTTTCTCGAGCACTTCTTGTGGTCCAAGATCTCAGTATCATGAAAGTGTTGAAGTATTCGACAAAAAAAGATATACACGTTCGTGAAGCGCATGGACACTTCACGAGCACAGTTTGGTGTTGCTTGCTCCACACCAACTAATTACAACAAATCAGCCAATCAGCGTCCGCCCCTTGAAGGCATCGGCCCCTCCTTCCGGACACTTCGTCGACGAACAGAACACCCTCTGGCTCTCCCACCGGACCCTCGCTACGGGAAGCGTACGGCTCATGTACTTTGTTTCAGCCCTAGGTTTTCACGATTGTCGGGGGCGGTGGTGTGGTCCCGGAACGGAGACGATTCGTTGGGGGAACTGTGTGAATGTTGAGTACCGGCGGAGGTTTGGGAGAAGATGCACAGCTCATTGAGTTCATTGTCCGCTGGAGTGCCGAGTCTTGAAGAGGTATATATGTGGTTATCTTCACCTGTACACTAGGATCATCATCCATACTCTCATCTCATCAATAAGATAACTCCTCTAAACACCAATCCCCAAACGACCAAAGTTCACACACAATGGCTGCAATCGAGCAAACATGGAGCTTGGAGGGCAAGGTTGCCGTCGTCACTGGCTCAGGTACGCAACAAACAACTGCAACGTCACGCAACTTCGAAATACTCACAATGTTCAGGCCGTGGTATTGGAAAGGCAATGGCCATTGAGCTCGCCAAGCGTGGTGCTAAGGTTGCTGTCAACTACGCCAACACTGTCGAGGGTGCCGAGGCCGTCGTCAAGGAGATCAAGGCTTTGGGCAACGGTTCGGATGCCGCTGCATTCAAGGCCAACGTAGGCAATGTCGAGGAGACCGCAAAGCTCATGGACGATGTCGTCGCACACTTTGGCAAGCTTGACATCTGCTGCTCCAACTCCGGTGTCGTTTCCTTCGGCCATTTTGCGGACGTCGAGCCCGAGGAGTTTGACCGCGTCTTCAACATTAACACTCGTGGTCAGTTCTTTGTCGCTAAGGAGGCATACAAGAGGATGGAAGTTGGTGGCAGGATCATACTTATGGGATCCATAACCGGTCAGGCGAAGGGCGTACCCAAGCACGCCATCTACTCTGGATCAAAGGGTGCCATTGAGACCTTCACCAGGTGCATGGCTATCGGTATGTCAACCCATTCTTGTTGAGAGCAGCAGATATGCTAATAAGAAAACAGACGCTGGCGAGAAGAAAGTCACCGTCAACTGTGTAGCACCCGGTGGTATTAAGACCGACATGTACCACGCCGTCTGCCGCGAGTACATTCCCGGAGGCAACAAGCTTAGCGATGATCAGGTGGACGAGTACGCATGCACATGGTCTCCTCACAACCGTGTTGGGCAGCCAGTGGACATTGCCCGCGTCGTGTGCTTCCTTGCCTCCAAGGACGGTGACTGGGTGAACGGAAAGGTGATCGGCATCGATGGTGCTGCTTGCATGTAAAGCGATGCGCATGTTCGTTGACGATTTCCTTGGGTACTTTGGGCGATTATGAACTATGGGTCAATACCGAAGCATTATAGGCGTTTTGCTTGGTAGAGAAAGGAATAATAAGTTCAATAACTTCAAGTGTACTTTGCATGTGATGCACGAGCAAGATAACCTTTGACGGCAATGCACTGTTTCCTGAATCCAACAGCTGACATGGATGAAAATCACACAAAGTTCGACGATGGAGGGCTACAGAATGCTGGAGATGAAACTGACGTCATTTACCGCAGATATGAACCGATTAGCCTAATTCAAGAGAGGTCACTTCGAGTACTGTGAGCCCAGCATTGAAAATCCAATGTAAAAGACGTGAGATTGTTTTCTCGAAACAAAAGATAACCACCTTGCTGCGCATGTCGTTGTGTTGCCACAAAGCCAACCGACACCATGACAGAAACCTCTCCGTTTCGAGTGCTCATATTCAGCAAAACTATCGGATACCGCCATGACTCCATACCAGCCGGCATTCAATCGCTAACAGCCCTCGCAAATCGAACGAAGCACTTTGCCATATCCGCCAGCAAAGATTCATCTCTCTTCACTCCCTCATCACTCGCTCAATTCGCCGTCATCATCCTCCTCCAAACCATCGGCGATGTTTTCACGCCCCATGAACTCGATGCCTTGAAACACTTCGTCCGCTCGGGCGGCGGCACCGTCGCAATCCATGGCGCTGCAGCAGCCATGCCGAACGATGACTGGTACGGCAAATTATGCGGCGCGCATTTCGATACGCATCCCAATCCCGAACGTGGAACTGTTCTCATCGAAGAGGCGAACGAGAATCATTCCATCGCTAGTTGTTGTGGTGGGAGGACAGAGTGGCAGGACGAGTGGTATAATTTCCACACTCATCCGCGGCAGAATGAGAACTTGGAAATTCTACTGAAAGGCGATCCGAAGAGTTTTCGGGGCGGAAAGATGGGCGACGACCATCCTCTAGCGTGGTATCAGGAGTTTGGGGGTGGGAGGAGTTTCTTCACGGCGTTAGGGCATTTCGATGAGGCGTATGAGAATGAGTGGTTTATGTGGCAGATTCTGAGGGGGGTGTTGTGGGTAGCGAAGAGGGAAGATTCAGTTGCGGGACGCGTTAAAGTGAAAATATGATACAGCAAGAAAAGGTGAAATGCACAATACAGAATAATTGCGTTCAAAGTCAAAGAATATCAGTCAAACTTAGCTTCATACGTATAAGAAGGAGCAGTGTCTAACACTACTCTAATAGTGCATTTGTACTTATACGCATCAACCAATACAAACTCCTAAACATCACTCGCAGCGGGTTAATTGCATTATTCATGTATGAACGCTGTGACAATTGTCGTGAAAATTAAGAGCTCTGTTTAGAAAAAAACGCAAGTCTGTGTATTTGTGCCGTCTGAGTTACAGCTAGCGTAGGTATTTACCAAGGGCCTCCTTTACAGATTATATCTAGTTGTGCTACCATATCATAACCAGTTCGCGCAGGACTTTCGATTCTTGCACTATTCACTTATCTAAAAGGTTCGTCAGCCTCTGAAAATGTCACATATGCTGGAAGTTCATGAGATCTTACTCCATGTACTCTTGGATAGCTGCCTTTATCCCCACCAAGTCCCGCTGGCCACTTCTCCAGTCCAGCCTATTCGCAAGATCATCCAAGAAGTCCGAGTTCAACTTATTGGCATGAACCTGGTGAAGAACGTGGTTCAGGCATAATTTGTCCGATAGGTCGATGAGAAGGCGCCTGAGTGGGCTACCCTCTGGCGTTCTATCGAATCCCTTACTAACCAGTCTGCATGAGGGGACCACAGCGTATCTATCATTCCAGACGATCTGCGCGACATCGACGATAGTGACGACGGTAGCGTTCTTCGAAACAGTGTCCTGAAGCTTTTCGGCGAGCACGTAGACATTCATCAGATCCGTGTATTCATCGCAAAGGCATTGGTAAAAATCTGCCCAATCCAAAGCGACTATTTCATCCTGGCTCTTGCGCTCGGTATGAAGATGCCCTGTGTAGACTAGATTCAGGTACAAGCCAAAAACCTCCGGCACCTCATCGGGTAGCTTGACTATGCGAGACTCCGCCTCTTCCCAATTGCCGTTGAGTGCGCGGCGGAAGAACTCGGATCTTGTGACAAGAAACGACTCGTGAGCAGCGAAGTCCACGCAGTTGGGAGCAGTGCCGACACGAATCTTCACGATCGAGGGTGTGGTGAATCTACATAGCTCGTTAGACGGGTTTGCTAGACCCTGGATGGTACTGGGAAAGACTTGTTTTGATGCCTACTGCGATCTTTTGCTGATGCACATGGGAAGTGGTTTCTTTGGCTGTCATCGCTCCAAGAGTCGTGGGTGATCATACTAGGTGATGGATCGGTCAGGTACCGCTCAACTGCAAGAGAGCCTTACTTACGCGAAGGATGGGTTGATGTCGCTCGAAGTAGCGGGTTTTCGGGAGGCATATCTCGGGGCATTCAAGCTATTTCTTCTTAGCGGCGTTCGCTGTACATGGCGTGTGAAAGTGAAAGTGAAAGTGAAAGAGATCGCGAAGGTGACGAATTAATGAATCCTGCTCTTCTTACATGTATGGAGATCCTATGAAAGACTGTCATTTCCGTACTGATGTTCGCTACTCGAGTTCGAATTTTGAATGAGGTTGTCCACTCCATTTTCAGTTTCCAGAACCCTATTCCTGACAACGCCTTCCCCCAAACCCGATTCTCAAATTTCAATCTCGCAAACTTCCTTCTCGGTCATACTAACCGCTTTTTTTGCTCAAAGTCCAAATCATGATACCCAGCCATCACCTCATAACCCTGTACCAAGTCAACAAACCGCGTTCCGCAACCTGTCCAACCATTGGCCATGTTCTTTCTCTGCCATCTCGCCTCCCCAATACCCAAATCGCGAAAGTAGAAAAAAAAATCGGAACTTGAAAAGTCATGACCCTAAATTCAAAACCCAAAACACCAAACAAACAATCCGCAGAAACACCCATGTAAATCAACCACCAGAAACAACCATGCGCTCGATCCAACTCAACAAGGTCGTCCCGCCTCCCCGTCCCCATCAACCACCACCCTTACATCTCAAAGATGACCTCCCCCCTGCACAACACGATAGCGGTGATTGTGAGTCCGAGCGGATCACTGCTTTGTGGTTGTCCATGTTCAGCAGTAGTGTGTAGAGTTGCGGTTAGTGATGAAGGAGAAGCGGAATAAGAGGTTGCGGTGTAAGGTAGATGTATTAGTGAGCTTCGTGGATTACTGCCGAATCACACTCGAGATGAAACCGTTGTTGGCACACGATTCCCGCGATTGTAGGGTGCGTATTTCTTTCAAGTGAGCAAGTATCCTACTGTTTTGAAGTACCGCGTGACTGAAGTCTGCCTTTGCAAGACTGTGTCCCCATCATCGACTCTTCCACCTCACTCCTCCAACCCACTTAACCCACCCTTCCACGTCCCTCACCTTCTCCTCATCCCCCTCCACCCCACCCCCCAGAATCAACTCGACCGTATAAAACTCCCTCGCCAACCCCTCATTACTCGCCAACCGATGCACAAAACTATGACACGCGCGACACAACCACGCCACACTGCCCAACATCTCTTCCGCATGCCACCCCCTCTTACGCACCCGCTCATGCGTGCTCTTCGGTATCAGGTGGTGGTACGTAAGCGGGACCCAATCGCGCGCACAGAGTTCGCACTCGGTGGTGCGGGTAGTGGTCCAGATGGGTGGGGCGGCGGTCACGGCGGAGATGTAGGTGTGGAGGACGGGGAGGAGGAGGTTGCGCAGGTCTGTGGTGTCGGGTGTGGGTGGGAGGAGGGTGTAGGAAGTTAAGCTGTCGATTGCGGTAGGGGAGATGAGTTCGAGGAGGGGGGTGTATGTTGAGGAGGAGAGGGGGGTCGAGTAAGTGTCTTGTAGGGAGGGGGAGTCGCGGAATTCGGGGTACGAGAGGGTGCGGAGAGCGGAGGGGAGGCAGGGGAATATTATGCTGCTGAGATACTGGGGTGGTCAGGCGTGGTTCCGTGTGTGGGAGGAACTGGCGTACTTGGATGAATTCGCCTAGATCTTCTGCGTCTGCTGCGCGTGCATCGGCGCTGGAAATAGCCCCCTTGACAAGTCGGTCCTCGTTGCTCTTTACATTGATTCTACTCTTCTCCTTCGAGCTCTTCTTGGTGTGCCTATTCTTCTTTGGCTTTGGCCTCTCCGCTGGCATCGCCAGCGCCTTGAGAACGGGCTCGCTCAGGCAGTCGCGGAATGTCTCATAGTTGGATTGTTCACCAGCCGGCACAACCTCACCCATTCTCGATGATGCAATTTTGCGCTGCCCGGTATGAGCAGCGTGTGGTGGCAGGCTTCAAGGGCACCATGCCGATGGTTATGTGCAAGACGAAGTGGTGACGAGGTGCAGGAAAGTTCGCGTTCGATGAGGCGAGGCGAGGCGTCATTGGCGGGCCGACTCGCAGCCACTCGAAAGAGCTGAAGATCAGCTCGTATTCTCAGCAGAGGCTTCGAGATGTATTCGTATGAGGATGCCCAGAATCAACATACAGCTCAAACCCAGAGGCTGTCTTCATGGACATGCACACACCAGTCGCAATACGACCCGGCGCACAACCGCCACACAGCCACGTTCGCAGGCTCCAGATTCCATGATATTCGTTGAATGCTTTCTACATGGGCCATGAACAGTCGTAAAATATCCCCTTCTCGAGCGCAAGCTATGCAAAAAAGCATCGGCAGCCGCGGCAAGTCCGGCTCAAGCCTTCTTCTTCCCGCCCTTTGCGAGCCGTTCCTTCTTGCCCTTGGCCTGCTCACGCCTCCTGTTCTCACGCTCCATCATCTCAGCCTTCTCCTTATCGAGCTCCGCGCGCTCTTCTGCCTCGGCCTTTTTGCGCGATGCCTCTGCTTCACGACGCTCCTTGACCAGCGCCAGGCGCTCGAGATCTGCACGTGCCTGCTCCGTCTTGCCCTCGGAGTGCAGCTTCTCGTATCGCTCCTTGGCCTGCTGTGCCTGGACAGCTTCGCGTTCGCGGCGGGACAGCTGAGAGATATCTTGCTGCTTTCCCTTGCCCTTTGCAGCAGGCGCAGCAGGCTCGGCCTCGGCGGCGACCGGGGCTTTTGCAGCTTGTGAGCGGGCCTTTGCGGTGTGGTTGGGGTTCGCGGGCATTTCGTCGTCGCTCTCTTCCTCCGAGGAGTCGGTGGGGAGGTCGCCGGGCTCTGCGACCTTCTGGTTCTTCTTCGCTATCGCGGCTTGCTTGCGGGCCTTTGCTGCGTCGCGGCGCTGCTCGCGGGTCATCTCCGACTGTTCGGGCTTGTCATCGCCGTCGCTGGACTCCTCCTCGGAGGAAGCATCCTCCGAGGACTCTTCTTCGACTTTGCCTGCTTGCTCCTGCGTGTGGCTGTTAGTTCCGACTTTGCCAGACGACTGCGATCGATCTACTCACACCCCACATGCCAACGACCTCGCCATCTGCATTGAGCGGTTGCAGGTCGCGCGAGAACTTCTTGCCACCTCCACGCTTGACCTTGTTGAACTTGCCGCCGCGACCACGTCCTCCTGCCGAAGACATGTTGTGTGTTGTGCTGTAGACCGGCCAGGCGAGGGGGTTAGTGTTCGTTCGCAACGGGTGTTGACAAGGTCTGTATCGTGTCGGAAGAGAGAGTTTATATATGGGGGGCGAGGCTGTCGACCCATGATTAGCTTTCACGGCCAGCGCGACTCTCAGCCCATTATTCAACCAAGGTACCCACAGTCTTTTCTCTGCTTGCTCGATCTTGTCCCGTGGTAAAAACAGTCACAGCCCAAGAATCAAGATGCACACACCCCGCGCTTCGACCCCTGCCCCACCGACGCCATCATAATCTGCCCTTGCCTAATTCGCTCTTTCGCTGCACTAACCACATCCCCCCAAGCGCGCCTTAGTCATCCCAAATCTCCTGCTGGGTTTTCCTTCTGCGCGCGCTCGCACTCTTCCTTTTCGACACATAAACTGAACAGCCCTTTATTCACTCTGCGTCCTCCAACCATTGAGGATGACTGGAGGGGAAAAAGGAGCTCAGATCGACTCACGGCGTCTGCTTACCCCCTTCTCTTCTGCGTAAGCCTGTGGAGCGAAGGTAAATAAATTGGACGCTACATTCCTTGGCATGGACGTGATGTTTTCTCATGGTGTTGCAACATCCAACGTTTACCTGCCATGTGCGTTGTTGCCATGGTGTCGTCGCGCCCTGTGAGCCCAGATTTCCTGCCCTCCCATGTTCGCTGCCTGTCTGGCCTTCGTGGATTTCATGATTTTCTTCGCTCAGAGAACTCGATTGAGGTGGAAGCATCGTACGTGGTGTTGATGAGACTGTTGGGCAAGCTTGTAGCCTCCAAGCTGCTGGTTGTGTTGGTGATACTGACATATCCTTAGGTCGTGTGCGCTGGTGCATGCAGGTCTAAACCCGGAATTTATCAACAGCTACCGCCTTCGCCTTTCGTATCTGTACCGTACCATGCCAGCAAGCTCTCACGTCATCAACTAGCGTTGGCATCACGCGAATTGCGAAAGAGGACGGCACTGTATGTAACCCGTGAGATTTTATCATCTGCCTATGGAGAAGCTCAGCTACCTAGGTGGTAGGCCTGTCCAAAGGGTGATCGAGAGGCAAAGGGTACTGCAGGTATGGAAAGCCAAAGCCAAATTACCAACTTTTCCATCATGCCTTAGGCATTCGCAGCCCTGACCCATTTTGACGGATGTCGACCGTGATGTGCCCAAGCACCCACAATAGCCACCGAGGAGTAAGAGGAAAAGCAACCCAAATCTCTCGCTATCACCTGATGTCATGTTGTTGAGATCATCTCTCTCATCCTCAATTCATATTCTTCCATTCCTTTGCTGCAGAAGCAGGGAGGCCAGAGGACTGGACCTCATCGTGCTCGACAACTCCTCAAATGTACCACATAACCTCCTTCAGACCACGAGCGTTCTGCATCGCCATGAGGGGAGCGATCTCCACATTCTTGGAGGAAGAGCCGGTGGAAGACTGCTGGTCGGCCTTAGATTCTTTCTTGCCGGAAGAGACGGGGTTGTCGTTGAGGTGGGCGCGGGCACGGTCAGCTGCCAGATGAGCATAGTAAACCGCAGGATGCAGAGACACTGGGGTCGTAGAGCGCATGTAGTGGTATGAATGCTCGAAGATGAAGGACTGCAGCTCAGCAGCCATCCACTCGCCCTCGTTGAGAATGCACTGGTAGTGGATCGGTCGAGCAGTGCCCTTGATAGCCACATGCGAGCAGAGGTAGAAGTCGAATTCGAAAGGATGAGTGCATCCAGACTCAACAAGAGTGCCAGGCAGAGGGTTGTTGTTCCTATCACCTTTGCCAGTCTCAGGGAAGAAACGGATGTGGCTGATGTCTAAGGTCAGCGAATAGCATGTGAAAGCAGATTGGGATGACTCACTGGCGTTTGCCGGCTATGACGACGGTGAATTTGGGGAGCTCCTTGCAACCTAGCTTCTTGAAGCACTCCTTCATATCGCGGACCTCTTCCTCGAGTACAGCGGCACTGTAGTGGTCAGCATGTGCTAAGGAACATAATTATGGTGTACTTACTACTGGCCCTCGGAAACACCATCGCGGATGTAGAGGACACGCTGAGGCGGCTTGCCCTGACCAATACGCTGCATCCAGTTCTTTGCCATGAAGCCAAAGTGCTCGTCGATGTTGGAGGTAGTGACCATCTCGACGCGGTTACCATTGGTCTGAACCTCAGCCCAGTACTTGGCAAAGAACGGGTCGGAAGAGACAGTGATGGCGGCGAAAGAGGCAGCCTCGCCAGAGCCAGCTCCAGGAGCGGGATGAGACACATCGGCGCCAACGACCATGGTAGGGATGGAGGCTGACTTGGGTGCAACCTTGGGAATGACGTTGGACTTGGCAACTGAAGTGCATCCACCCAACTTGGCGTTAACCTTCATGCAGACATTGGAGATGTACTGCGGTGAGGCAGAGAGAACGTGCTTGGCCTGGAGAACCTGCGAGGCGACACCGAAGCGAATGTCACAAGACTTCTTGATGCGACGATACACGTCAACGTTGCGGTCGTTGACGACGAAGAAGATCAGGTTGGGGGTCTGGTTGTAGCGGTTTCCGGTCAGGTTCCACACCTTCTGCACCATCTCACCTAAATTTTGTTGTTAGTTTCAGAAGCCCAAAGTGGGTTGAGGAAGATACACACCTCCGTCAGCGAGGTTGCCTGGTCCCATCCAAGGGGTCTTGCCGTGCTGAGGGTGCGCCATTACCATACCACCGTGGCTCTCGTAGATCTGAACGAACTTCTGGAAGAATGCCTGGACTGCCTGAGGGTTGGCAGAGCCGCGTCCAGTGATGGCGCACACACCCCAAGCCTTGATCGGGCGATCCTTGTTGTTTATGGCAAACTTTCGACCGTCCAAACGCCACCTCCCGGCTAGCATGTCCCTAGGATTGAGCTGAGCCTCCTTGGAGCCTGCGCCAAAGTGAACGTTAGGCGAGGGAAGGACACGAGCCTTGACTTTGGCTGGTGTAGTCGACACCTGGAGGCCATAATGACGCAAGTAAGGGTCATTTGCCCAGTTGAGAAGCTTGACACCATGGCCGACGGCAGCCCAGCGCTCCTTGGGTAGGGTGACGGCAAACTTGATCATCTCAGACGTCTGTTTGTCGGACAGCTTGGTGTTATAACGCTGATTGGCGTCGATGGAGAGGACATCCATGGGAAGGTAGACATTCTCTTTGCGGATCTTCTTCGTCATCTTCACGACAGGGAGTCCTGGATGGAGTCAGTATGTTGAACTTTCGATGGTCAGGGCAACGTACCAGGCATGCAAGTGACGTTGTACTTCTGCTTGAAGTACTTGGCGATAGTGATCTTCTTGGAGCGATCATCGGGATCGGGGAAAGTGACTTCGGTGGCTTCACGGTCCTCAAAGTCCTCGATTGTCCACTGAACTGGCTCCTTGGTGTGAGTGCTCGAGACACCAACACGGCGAAGAACGCGGAGATCCTTCTTGAGGTGAGAGCGCTTCCAGTCACGACGAGCCTCCTTGAAGCGAGTCTGGAACTGCTGCGGTGTACAGTTGAACACTTGACCAATAGCACGCGTGAGTTGCTGAGCGCGCCAGAACGTGCCGTTGGCGACATCGACGTTGACGGACAGAGACTTCTGGAACTTGTCGTCGAGGACAGGGCGGAGTGATGCAAAGACACCCTTGAAGGCCTCAACACCATTACCGAGATCGAAGCGCTGCTCACCACGCTGGAAGAACGACTTCTTGATCTGAGTGTACTGCTGAGAGGGCCACTCACGCATGACGTGATCCAGGAAATTAATGGTGTCGATGCACTCGTTGCCCCATGAGGCTTGACCTTGAAGGAAGGCACGGAGGTTGGTGAAGTCAACCTTACGGGTGTGACGCAAATGAACCGTGTGCTTGTTGCCGCGCTGGCCGGCCCTGGTGGGGCGACCCTGCTCCTCATCGAGGTCGACAGTGATGCGGTAATCGTCGCGGTCAAGACGCTTACCAGACCTGAGAAGAGTTAGTAAAGTGTAAAAGTAGACAATAATACAAGCGAAACTTACCACGCGAGCTTGTTGCCGTCCCAGACCCAAAGGTTGGAGGGCTCACCCAAGGCCTGCTTGACACCCTTGGAGTTGAAGATCTTCTTCAGCAAGACGCGCTTGGTGTAATCTTGAGCGTCCCCAGTGAAGTGAAGATCGTACTGGTGAACCACAGTATCCGGAGTCTTGACAACGTTGAAGGTGTTCAAAGTGATGACAGTCTCTTTGCCGAAGGTGTTGAAGTTCTTTGGGCGCTGGGGAAGGGATGACGGGATAGTTATCTGGTCATACGAGTCAATTGTGACGTTCGCATGACGAGGCCGGTAGGCAGAGATGTCCTGGTAGAAACGAGGGTTCTTCTCTTGAGATCCCATGATACAAATAGAGAGAGTGATGGGAACAAATAGTGTACAAGGATGAAACAGAGAATTGATAAAGGAAATGAATCGAGCGATAAGAATGAGTGTAACAGCAGAAATAAGGAAGCAGACAAGGAGGATATGCCTGATATATATCCAAGGAATCGAGCAGCGCCGCCAGGCCGGCGAGCATGCTTGATCCTGTTTGCATACTAAGGCTGAGTGGAGGAGGGTGTTTGCACAGAAGGATGCACGCAAATGCAGACTGAGATGAGAAGGGTGTTTGTACTTACACCACGAGCAGCGTACCATCCGCCGGCACCAAGAAACTCGGAGATGTTCTTGAGGTCAACGGGCCGAGTGTACTCGATAGGAGCAGCGAGGCTGGGATCGCGGTTGCCATCAAGGCGGGGAATGGACTTGGGGATAGAGCGCTGCGTAGGATCACGTGACGCCGATGACGAGTCATTGGAAGAGTCCTGAGCCTTCTTCTCGGCTTGAGCACGCTTCTTGACTGGGGCACCCATTTTGGCTTCTGCATCGTGTTAGCTCTGATTGGAAGCATGCGACGAAGGCTCTGTTTGCCAACTCGTGCATGCGCAGCGATGTGGCACGAAGGAGAGCTAGCGGACATAGGGATACGTACTTGATCTCGGATCTTAGTCAAAGATGGGAGCCGGTCGTGTGCGTTCGCTGACCTGGAGCTGAGGCAAATCAGTAGAGCTTTTCGAGAGATGCAACTTGCGCGCCTATGAGTTAGGTTGCGAGGGAAGTGATCGAATTGAAAAGTAGGGCAGTTCATGTACACGAGGCGGACGTACAAAGAGTGCGGAAAGAGCGCGAGGGCGGGTGGTCGAAAGGTGGAGGAGGAGGGTAGATATGACAGGTACAAAAGTAGAGGTAGAGCGGGGAATGTGGTGCTCGAAATCAGAAGTGGTAGGTGCGTATGTATTTTGCTGTTGTGATGGCGTTGCTGAGGAAGGAGCGGTCGCCGCGCGGCATCAACTTGTGGTGAAGGAGAGTCGCGCGACAAAGAACGCGCATAGCCAGCAGACACAACGTGCAAAGACGGTATGTGACTTGGAGAGCTAGAAAGATGCTGATGCTTGCGGACTTACAATCGAAGATGCTTTTGCACCTAAGCTGACTTGCAGTGAAATGTTGACTGGACTGGATGCAGTTGAAGAGCTTGAGAGGCCGGCTCGGAAAATGTATGATTGGAAGTAGAAAGCTGTTGTTGTTGTTGTTGTTGTCTAGGCAGCTTGCTGTAGTTGTGGAAGGCTGGCAGACTTGAGTATCAAGTCCAAGAAGGGAAGTAGAAGAGTTGTTGTGAGGTGGAGGAAAGAAGGGTAGAGGCGTGGGCAGTATGGCTTATATACACCTCCAGCAGCTCCAGGAGACGCTAGCAAAGCACAAGACTGTGCAACAGGTAAGGTAAGAGAGGGCTTGGTGTTGAGGAGGTCGCGAACATACAGGTGAGATTCTTGGTGTTGAGGCTTGTGAGTGTAGAGCGGCACGGGAACGAGGCTGAGACTAACGTGGTGAGGGACTGTAGTAAGTAAAAGATAGGAAAGAATAATATGATACCTGCAGATAAGCAGTTCTGGGGTAGTTAAGGTAAGAGAGCCTTACAGACGTTTGGGTGTTGCTGACCTGTGTGTGCAAGATGGGTGTAACTTCAACGAATGAGACCGAGAAAGAGAACATGAGGAGACAATCCTACTGTACCAGAAAGAAGGCGAAGAGGACAGAACAGTACCAGAATGGATACCGTATATGCATCCTGAACGCATCATACTTATCAAGACCTGCGTTATACTCATGCCTCCGGTGTAGGCACAGCGCCCCTACTCCTCGGCTTATTGACCGAGCATCATGAGCGACACTGCTGTTCAGGAATAGCCCCCATGAAACCCATTGATATCTCTTACAAAGTCACCCAATACTCTCTTCTCTCGAATCTGCCATGTGGTGCTGGTGGTATCCATGCCTCCAACTACGCGTGCATCCCGCAGTTCCTTTGCCAAAATACCTGGGATTCTCAATAGCCTAGCCTCGCCCACCCGTCCTCCAAACATGTCCGGGGTGCAGTCGTACCAGAAAGAATTCCGTAGCTTTGCTTGCGTGCATGCACGTGGACTCGGTAAGGTACACGATGCACGTCACAAGAAGACGCCGGAGTCCGGACGCACGACGTCGAGGAATTAGCCTCGCTTACGAAATGCATCACGGGCCATCAAGCATTGATGCAAGTACCGCCGACACTTCTGGACATTGTACTTCAAAAAGCATTACCATCTGTTGATCTTGTCACTATCTACCCCATCAGAGCACTTTGAATTACACAGTCAATCCCACTGTGCTATGTCCATTTAAAAAAAAACGCCTCGATCTGAATCTGACGTCCTCAACCCGAGACTAAAGTTCCGCTCGACTCACAGTTGATAGCAAGCCAGGATCATCGAGAGAGCAATGCATTTCGTTTCCCCAAAGGAAGATCAAATTGACGAAGAAAAGCCAAAAACGCCAGTTCCATGCAAACTCCTCCAAGCATTCTCAGTCTCCCACAAAAACGTCAAACCACTTCACTGACCCCAAACACTTCCCGTGCTTCCACTATGCGCATGCCCCTGCTGATTGCCATACTTCTCCTGAATACTCGCCAACTGCTGCGCAGTATTCGGCGTCGTGCCCCAGCGCTGCGACTGAACCTGAGCAGCCTGCACACCCGGCGGGACTGGGATATGGGCGATATTGCGGATCATTTCGACCATAGCCTCGGGCCTGAAGCGTGTTTCCTTGTACGTATGCGCGGGCGGGATGATAGAAATCAGGAAATTGATTTCGCGGGCAAGTGGAGTTGGGCCTTGCACAATGGGCGTGTTGCCTGAGGTAGCGAGGTTGCGGCGTGCGGCATCGAGGCGACGGCCAGCTGCGCCTTTGAGTGCAGGAGACTCACCTCGAGCGAGTTTGCGAGGTTGGTTGTTGTCGTCGGCATCTTCGAGAGGGCGCTTGGGGGAGCTGATGTTGCCTACTGGTAGAATGTTCGGGATGTGCGGCGAGTTGAGCGCGGGCGGTGAAGCGAGACGCTGCTCAATCTGTTGTGGCATCGCGGAACGAGGCTCTTCGACCGAGGTCATGATTGAAGGCATGACGGGCCTCATCTGTGTGCGCGGCGAGATGATGGGGCGGATGGTGGTAGGATCGAAGGTTGGACCTGCAAATCGCTGCGAGAAGCGCTGCAACTGAGGATCCTCAGGGTAGAGCGTGAGCATGCGATGCTCAAGCTTTGTGATCTGAGCCAGTTCGCCGAACTGAGATTCGTAGTCGTGGAAGTACAAGAACAACTGCTTGGCCCGATGCACATTCTCAGGCTTAGAAGTGATCTTTCCAACGACGGTTTCGAAAACAGCGCGAGCATCTACCACGGTTAGCGAGAAAAAGCTACAAAGGTATTAACAACTCACTAGTTGAATCATTCAGCTTGATCAGGTGCTTGATATATTCTAATGCAAAGTGCTCATCTTCTGGGAAGAGTTTCATGCCGCGCTCAAATATCTTGCTGGCAGCCGGGTCTTGATAGCAGTGGTGCTCAATCAGAGCACTGACAACATACGCCTCACTGAGCAGCTTGCCCCTCTTACGAGCTTCACCAAAGACACCTCGGAAACCTCCAATCTCTGCACCTGGCGAACCCTTGCCCTGCACGCGTCGCATAGCTCGCATCAAGGCGATCCAGGCATATGTGAGCGTCTTCTTGAGAATGTGGGTCTGCGCATTGTAGCCGGCGGATATCGCCTGTATCTGTCCATGATGGGCGTTCTCCTTCTCTTGTAGGCGCTTGGCCAGCTCATCCTCGTCTTCGTCATCTCCGTTGTCACCATCTTGGTTCGCAGCAGCTCGATCTGCTTCGGCCTTCTTCTTCTTCTCTGCCTGGAAATGCTCCTTTGCCATGGCAATCGAGTGGTCTTCACGCTTCTTCGTCTGCGCAGTCAACTCGTAGATGGTGTCCAGAAGCTTCATGTAGGGTTCGCGAACAGCCTTGCCTTTAGCAACGATGCCAGGCGGACCGTCCTCAAAGTCGGTGCGCAACTCAACCTGATTTGCCTTCCTGAACGCCAGCAGAGAGCTCTCCGGGTTGGCCTCAATGCCGTCGTTGAGGAACGACTCTCCCTCTGTGGTCAATCCGTTCTCGAAGCACCATTCTGCTGCCTCGTACCACAGTTCAGGCCAAAAGCGCAATGCCATAAGAGCGTTCTTGTACAGGTGCTGCACACGCTCATTGTAAAGTGATCGGTCGTCTGTTATGATCTCAAGCGGGTCGCTCTTTTCCCATTGTATCCAGTTCTTCCATAGCTTGACTTGGTTCATGTATTCGTCATGGCCGTCAAAGCCGGGCGCAGGTGGTAGACGAGGGAGGGTAGTTCTGTTGACGCCTCTCATGACGTTATTTTCAAGGACGTTGATAGCGCTGCGTGCAGTCATGTACGAGGGTGACTTTTCTTGAAGGTGTTTGCGTCCCTGCATCAAGGTCAGAATTTGGCAATCCTTGGTACCCGAAAGAACTTACTGAAACTCTGTTCAAGTTCATCTCGAATTTGTCGTATTCGCGCCAGATCTCCAATGTCGCGTTGTGTGGGACAGACACGGCACGCTGGTATACCTTTCGCAAGGTGTCCATCTTCTGCATGTCTTGCCAGCTAGTGCCGCCCAAGTTTCCAGGGCCTGTCTTCAGCATCTCAAGATAATCGAGCCACAGTCGGCCGGAGCTGACATCAATGCCAACTCGACCGAGAACGAACTCATACGCTTGTGTGATAGTTTGTCGGTTTTGCCCCGACTGATCAGTCGTCAAGTTGAAGCGTCTTCGAACAAAGTCAATGTATGACGAGTACAGAGGAACATATGATGCCAGTGCGATAGACCTGCCGAAAAGCATCTCAACCTTGTTCAGCTCATCAAGCTCGGTCTCGAAAGCGATGAACTCAACCCATTGCTCGCCCTGGGCAAGTTAGCGAGGTCACAGAAAATAGTGTTAGTGTAGCTTACCGCTGTGGGAAATATCTTGAGGAAGCGCTCAAAAGTAGCTCTTGCTTCGTCGTTCTTGTGTCGCCTGCGGTGCTCCTCGATTAGACTCAGCCACGCTTCGATGTCACCACGCGGGTCTTCAGCAATGCGATCTTCAAGGATACCGATGCGGTCCTGAGGAAGACGCGCTTTGGGAAGCGCTGTAGAAGTGGGCATAGGAGTGACTGGAGCAGTAGACTGCCGCCCAGAAGCAATGTTCAAGAGAGCGGGAGCACCTGTCATGGCAACGTCTGGAACAGGCGTACTGCCGTTGGGAATAGTAGAAGCAACAGGAGGAACAGACTCATGGACAGCGACAGAAGCAGAGAGAAGGGACGAGGCACCCTGATCTTGTGCACTATGTAACTGTACATCTGGTGTGGGAAGTGTATTGTTTGGTGTGTTTGTAAATGAACGCTGTGGTGAATCTGCAGCCCCAGAGGCATTCAGCAGCGCAGAAGCGGCCGTCTTGGGCGGCTCGACAGGCTCCTCTTCCTCGTCCTCGCTCTCGTCGACGAAACCACCCCTAGTACGCGGCTGCTTCGACGGCGTCGGCGCAGCAGATGCCTCGGCGGAGACGGGCGCAGGCTGGGGCTTCAGCCCGCTTTTGCCCTCACCGTCAGCGGCAGGCGTGTTGCCCGCCGACTCAGGCATCGATGCCGACTGTTCTGACTGTGCGCGCAGGGAGTAAGTGCTGTCGGGATCATATTCTTCTTCGCCAGCGTTTTCGTACGAGGTCGAAGGGTCGTACTCTTTCTGCTCGTCGAGCAAGGCGAGCTCGGTGTCCGCCATGTTGATGACGGCTGTTGCGCTGTTTGTTGGTGTTAGAAGTGATGGTGAAGATGGTAGAGATGTATCTGCGACGAACAAAGTTGGAGTGGACGGGTCGCAAACAATGAACGCCGTTGTCGCGTGGTTAGCTGCAAGGGCGAACAGGGTCGCGCTCACGAATGGAAGGCGCGCTCTTGAACGTCGCTGCGTATGACCCTAATCAAACCAGTGGAGATGCGCAGGACTTGGGCGATGATGCGCAATGTTCTCGAGTTGACGTGTGGGCACTGCGAAGGTGCAGAGATGGACAGCGAAAGATGAAGGTCGGGGCTGCGGGACCGTTAGCTTATCTTGGCGTGTGGCTGATGCTTGAGCTCGACGCCGATGTCATGGTCAGGTACCGAGTACGGAGTACATTCACTCGAACTCGACAGCATTACATGGCGCGCCCGCCTCGACCACAAATTACTAGTACGGGACTGTCCACGCGAACGCCGTAGAGGAGACGCCCCCATCATAGTGCACAGCTTCACAAACTTGACACGACCGAGGCAACAGCTGCCCGCACTGGCGCATCGCCCATGATGAATCCACACATCACCCTCCCACGCCCGACCGGAGGCTCGTCCAACTTCGGCTCCACGACGCCCTCGACGCGCCGCTCAGAAATCAAAATGCCCCGCTTCTTCAAGCGCCTGTTCAAGTTCCCCCAAATGGACTTTGAAATGGCCCTCTGGGAAATCATGAGCCTGATCATTGCGCCCAAGAAGGTTTTCAGACAAATATACTACCACGTGAGAACTTCACTCCTCTCCAAAAGGAAAGACGCGAAAAAACAAATTGACGTCATGTGATCAGAAACAAACCACAAGAACCTACCACCGCCCCGACCCCTCCTTCACCTACCTCCTCTGCCTGTTCCTGCTCATCACCTCCTTTTTCTGGGGCTTCGCCTACGCCGACGGCCTGCTGCAAACCCTCCACATTTCCCTTGCCTACATATTCCTGCACTTCCTGCTCCTCTCCCTCGTCACCGCCACATTATTCTACTTCCTCGTCGGCAAGCTGCTCGGGCCCGGAGGCAGCAGTTTACTCCCACGACGGCGGGGCCTGTATAACCTAAACGAGGAAGGAGGAGGGAAAGAGGAATTAGAATTCGGGTATTGCTGGGACGTAGCGATTCGCGCATACGTTCCCGTCTGGGTATTCGTATACGTCGTGTTATTCTTTTGTATGCCGCTTGTTAGCACAAAGCATTGGTCAGTCCAAAGTCCTTTTCCTCTCATTTCCCCTTCAACCCACCTTTCTCCATCCCAGTTCAAGAGAATCCCACTCAACTAAAAGATCCATACAGGCCCTCAACACTCCTCTCAAACACCCTCTACCTACTCGCTTTCAACTACTACTTCATCATCACTTTCCTCGGCTACAACGCGCTTCCCTTTTTGCACCACACAGAACTCCTCCTCGCGCCCATCGCCGTCACCACAATCCTGTGGTTCGCAAGTCTATTCGGTTTCAACACGGCGCGCCATTTTGCGCCCGTCCTGTGGTGCGCCGCCCGGTTAAGGAAACATGTCGGAGGGTGGTAAAAAAAAATCGTCGAGCTACACAGCTTTGGCGGGGAGGGAGGAGGGGCGGGGAAGGAGCGCAGACACGAAACAAGTGAATGTTTTCCTTTTCCGGTCGAAGCGTTTCCACCGGTAAAAGAAAAGCAGCGAAACACGTTTTTGTGAACGGCTTGTTTGTATAGCAATGACTGGCGAGCAAATAGCTTGGTGCAAAACATGCACTATTGTTACGCTGCCTCACTCTCTCTCTCTCTCTCTCTGTTTGCTGGTCTCGGACGGTGACGCTCGTGCTAAGCTTGGTTGTGTCTTGTTCAACGTGTGTATCTGCAGCATCTTGTTCGAACAAATACAAATCTTCATGTGAAGTTGGTACTCGAATGACCACGTCAGTATGCGCAGCCGACCTGCCCTACATCACATCACGCGCCACTTATGCAACTCATATTGTGGCACATCTTATCACACCACGCGCCACTTATGCAACTCATATTGTGGCACATCTTTTGAAATCCACAAGGTACGCAAAATCACATTGGGAAACAGCTATCTGCAAGACCAGCAAAAGACGAACCGCACTCGCGCTCACATGTTTTTTTCTTTTCTTCATCTACCACTGCCAATCGGACTCATCAGGCCAGCGCTCCCTCCCGTCGGGCTACGAAACATCATCGGCTTGGAAGCTTGTACCGGACTCATCGGATCCCGCTGGCTGGAGCTCTGGCTGGACGTGCCGGAGCTCAGACTACCGCTACCATGGCTACCGCTGTGGCCATTCCGCAGGGGTGCGCTGAAGGGGTTTCCGAGTGTGTATCCTGAGGGCGAGCAGGGATCGTCGAAAGCGTCGGTGAAGCCGGAGACGTTGGAGAGCATGGAGGAAGATCGACCGCGGCCACCGCGAAGTGACCCAGGCGTGCTGTTGACATGCGAGTACATCGAAGGGAACGTGAAGCTTGCGAAGGGATTGGCATGTGGAGACATGCTTGTGCCTGGAAGAGGGCCTTCGGGTGTGGTTGGTACAGACCTGTGTTGCTGAGACTGCTGAAGAAGCATCTCTTCGTAGTGATGGATAGTCTGCATCATCTGACCCGTTGACATGTTGTGCTCTTCTGCACGGCGCTCAAAGCCATTGATGTTGCTGCGGTATTGATTCTCCACTTCTGCACGCTGCTGTCGCAAAGCGGTACGCTCCTGTTCCCTTCGCTGCTTAGCGGTGAAGCCTTCAGCATTGGCTGTAACGAGACGATCGTGCTGTTCGTTGAGCCTAGTTTGGCGTTGCTGAAGACGCTCCCTCTTTTGAAGTGCTGCGGCCATGTCGGACTCGACACTTTGCGCTTGGCGCTCCATTTCGGCCTTGACAGTTTCGAACTCGCTAGCGATGGCGCTCTTGTTGTCACGCTCCTGTTTCCATGCCGCCTTTTTGGCTGCAGCCTCCTGAGCTTCTTCTTCTGGAATATCTCCGAGGTTGTCAGCTTGAAGGGAGAAGTCAGCCGCAGCATCATCAGCTTGGCGGATGTTTTGGGTGAATTGGAGGACACGCTGGCGTTGGCGCTCATCACTTCCTCCGGCATTGGCAAGGCGGTTGCTGAGATTGTCCACCTCCTTGCGAATGATTCCAATGGCGGTTTTGTGGTCCTTCTTGTTCCGCTTGAGGCGATTGCGGAGCTCCTCCAGCTGCTGGTCGGTCGCGGCGATCGAGTTCTTCAAGGTTGTGGTTGGTGAAGAAGGGCGAAGCGTTTGATGTGGTAGCGGAGAAGAGACGGAGGCTACAAACGTCAGTTGCCAAACACCACACAGGCGTTCGCTGTACATACCCATTTCAGCTACGGGGCTGGCCGAGGTAATAAGGCTGACTGAGTAGAAAACTTCATTGTCGACGGTCCGCACGAACTCGCAGTAATAGTTCGAAAGCGCCGTAAGACCGAAAATCTCCCCCACCCAGAAGCCTGTTCCCTCTTGACCCTGGTAGCCAAGCGAAGTGCTCTGTCGGATCCTGGTCGAACTCCAGTCTGCACCGTTTACACGAATGTAGAACGGCTTCGATTTGTCGATTCCAGACCCCACAGTCGACACCTCGTCCTGCTCTTCCAACTCCGGTCCTGTGAATAAATTGACACGAAAAGAAATATCTGAATACCCGACTTCTGAAACCCAAACGCGATCGTCTTCCGATCTCCAAGTAGCGTTTCCAATGTGATTTGCGTCTTTTGCGTTAGCCTCGTCGGCGTCGTTGGCCGCCCGGCTGCTTTCCATCTCTTTTAAAACCGTGACTTTTGTACTGGCAAGTGCAGCCCAAAACGGCTGCTGACTACGAACATGAGTAGCTTGCTTCCTCTTCTTGCGCGTGCTACTCGCTTTATCCGTCTTTGAATGTGTTGCGGGCGATGGCCCTGGGGGCCGGCCATCAGTACTAGACGAGTTCGGCCCTTCCACGTTGGGATCAAGCGTTGTCGAGTTGGCACGCTGTAGCACGCCAGCCTCGGGGTCAGTTTTCTTGCCAGTTGGCAGGGACGGAGATGCGTCCCGTCGAGATAGAGAGCGTCGGATGATGCGAACAACACCTTGGGCCAGAATGTGGACCCCCAGGATGCTACGAAGCCATCCGTGGGGCGATGAGAAGCTTTCCAGAGTGGTCGGCGTACTCGGTGGGCTCGTCAGGAATTCAAGGCCTCCCCGGGAGAGCCCTGTCCATAAGAAATGGAACATGTGTTGCCGGAGAGGCCTGAACCTGAAGAGATGGTTGGAAAGAATGATCAACAGGCAGATGAAAATGCTATTCGTCGCGCCGCTCTTGCCCGCTGCGGCGCCTCCGAGGGCGATAGCAATGACAGCCTGGGCGAGATCCAAGAAGAAGTTCTGCACAGGCAGCCACAGCAACAGCCAGACGATGAGTATGAAGGCGTCGGCGAAGATTGTGGTAAAGAGCGAGGGGGTCCCGCCGGAGCCCTGGAAGATGTCGGTGAAGGAGGGGAATGCGGAGAGGGCGGAGAGGGGCGTGCCGGCCTGGGGAGGGACAAAGGTCAGTGTAGCGAATAGAAACTGCACAACAGTGAGGACGGCGGGGGGTAGCTGAAGCAGGATGATGAGGATGGCGAGGACGTCCCGCAGAGGACAGGACGTGAGAATGGTGGCGGGCACCGAGAGGAGGCTGGCCATGGAGAGAGACGCATGCTTGCTGCCATTGGCGTCGCCGCGGCGGAGGGCGGCGGCGGGCACATGGTCGAAGGGGCCGCTGCGCGTGTCGAACAGGCGGCAGGCGTCCCCCGGGTGGTCGAGCGAGGCGTCGGATGCAGTGCGCGCGCGCTCCCCGGCGTCTCGTGGGCAGGCGGCAGCACCGGCCATGGTGTTGGCGTGCACGCTGGACCCCGAGGCAGAGTCGAGCGCAGCGGTGGCCGGCAGCGTCATGGCGTCGTCTACATGGCTGGGGAGCGGCGGCGTCGGCGGCGGGGCGGCGGGTTTCCCGTTGGCGTGGCCGTTGAGCTGCGAGCTGCTCTTCTGCTTGGCGATGCGTCTGCCCGGCGCTGCGTTTCCATTCTCGTGTCGCTTGTCATGCTGGTTCGCCGCGCTCTTCCTTCCCTTCGCTACCATAGAAGGCGGTGCGCTGACGAGCGGGCCGGGTCCCCGGTGCGACTCGACTGCTGCACAGGACGAGCCAGACTGGGAGAGTGGGAGCCGCTGCTCGGTGGGGTGTCTGGGGTCGTGTGGTGTTGGGACGGGGGGGAGGGGGGGGGGAGGTGGGAGGACAGGTGCAGATGCAAGCGACAAGCAATTCGCGGCGGCAGCCTTGGCGGAGGAGCGTGCCACTTCCACCTGCTAAAACTCGGCTGGTGCTTGAAGGCTTTGATGGACGTCTGCTGGTAGGCAGACGGCCCGCCGAAAACACTCCGGTTCCCTCAGCGATCGCCGTCCCGACGCCTGGAACACTGGAACAGGACGCATCGGCGAGCACTCTGGGCCAGAGAAGAAGCGTCCCTCTCCACTCGTTGACAGCTGCACCTGCGAACTCGCCTGGTCGTCTTTGCCTGGCCGCCGACACAGCTGCCCCCCATGGCGCGACCACGCACGAAACAAACACCACCGGCCGCGACGAATCACGATGCATCGGAAGCCAAGTTAGCTCGTCTTGTTCATTTGCATGCGCCAGGACCCCCTGATGCAAAGCACTGCCGCTGCCGCATCAGAGACTGACGCAGACATGGACCGAGTTTTGCCTGCGTGTCTTGCCGTTTGCTTGCTTGCTCACCGCATCTGCAAAAATGCTCTGCATGAGGAAAAGCTGGGTTGCCCCATGCGCTGCACCCCGCGGCCCGCTTTTACGCCTCTGGTGTCAGATGCAAAAGCTCGAATTTTCTTTTGATCAAGACGGCGCCGTGTTTCAGCCCCGTCAAATGCATTATTGCGAGGCACGTCAGCCGGCAGCCATGTCCGGCCCACGCCCATCACATAGACCTACTTCTGTACAGTAAGCACTTGTGTCTCGCCATGTGCGTGTCCCCCATCGGAGCATTTGCATCAAGAACCAACTTGCCTGCGTGGCCCGCTTGCAGCCGGCGCTGAAGCTTAAACCCTGTGGCCAATCGCATCCTGGCTGCACGTGCAAACAAGGCAAGCCGAAGAGTCACGCGCCCAACGGGCATGCAGATCGTCCTGGATGCGCGCTGGTGCCACGCGGCGATCATAGCCGAAGGATCACGCCACGCCGTGTTGGGCGAGGTTTTCGATGCCATCAAGAACTGTCAAATCCACCAGCTCAGAGACATTACTCCGTACGCTTCGAGTCTATCATTCTCCTTCTATCCATCCCAACCCTCGCCTCCCCACAATCCCCAAATCCTCCACCGCCCCTTCCCTCCCCCACGTCCCCCCCTCCAACTCCACAACCCTCCCCTCTAACTCCTCCACCCTCCTCCCATTCTCCTCCTTCGCTCTCTCCTGCAACTCCCACGTCTCCTCAAACTTCCTGCTCATAAACTCCGGCAGCGCAGATTTCTTGCCGTGCGCGTAGTCGTATACGACGATGTCTTCGACGCAGCGGGCTGCGGGGCGCCGGTGGGATTCGGAGAGGATGAGCACGTCGAGGGTGAAGGAGGATGAGTGGGCATCAGGTAGGGTGCGGAGTTTGTGGAGGACGGTTACGCTGGGGAAGAAGTTAGGTGGGGGAAGGGAGAGGAGATGGAGATGGGGACGAACCGGTCGGGCCATTTCATTGGCTTTGGAGGTGTGTGGTTAGTGAGGTAGTTTTCTTGCAGAGGCGTGTGGATTGGGGTATTTTGGACATGTGATAAGTTGCACTTCGATACAGTCTCGAATACCACGTGGCATCCTTCCTAATCTTTTTATGGAACGAAATGCGACTTACAAATTTATAATCCGTCGTTATACTCTTCAATATCAAGCCAATCCCCTTGGGCGTCATGAGTTCCATCCACTGCTTTCCATGCTTCGGATCCGCAGCCGCAAAGTTCCTTGTCCAATTCACTCGCGCCGATTCCGCGTAGCGATTGTACATGACGTTATTCACATGGCCTGTCAGACTGCGTCAGGGGCGAATATTCGCATGCGCCTGCGCACCGTAATCAAAACATACCCTATCCACAAACCCATCAGCCTCCCTCACTATTGCGAGCGGCAACGTGCCCCCCCCCAAAAAAAGCTCAAAAAAGAACAACTCACCATACTATCCTACCCCCCCGACAAGTTAGCCATGGTCCCTATATTCCAACCCATCCCTCCTCATACCTACACACGCATAGGGAATACGAACCATCTCGCCCCAAACGACTTCCTGCCTGAATAACCCGCGGCACTGCGCCCCCGTCAAAAACCCCTCGCTCCCACCCACCAAGTCCCGCCACTCGTGCGCCAGCGCAGTCAACACCAGCGCAGCCTCGCGCGTCTGCGCACCACTCATGCCGAACAGGATGCATTTCCCCACGCGGAGCTTCATATCCGCGAGCCAGCGGGGCGGCAGCGGGGAAGAGAGTAGAGCGCGAGACGGGGGAGCGGAAAGGTGTGGGCTCGGGTGTATGCGGAGCGGGAAGGGACGGAGGGTATTTGGGCGCGGGGGAGCAGGCATTGTTTGTGTGTGGTTGAGTGTGGTGAGTGGTGTGGAAGGGAGGGGGGGGGGGAAACGCCGTGGTCTACTGCAGGTAGGCAGGACCGACGGAAAGCCGAGTGAGCTTCAAAGCTTTGTAACTCAACGCAATATAATCAGGTAGAGATGTAGTTTGTTGGAAGAGCTGTAGCGTACTAAGAGCTTCAAACTCACATGTTGTGTGACTGGTAATGTTGTAGATTACGCGCTGTGCAGCATGATGTTCCTTATCGGCCTTTGCGTTGGTCCTGCCTACCTGGAGTAAGCCGAGGCTATTCTCCCTTTTACCAGATAGTATATACCCATGCCCCATGGACTCGTTGATTCCACCGGTGCTGTACTGCGTACAAGTGAGCGCGATATGTCTTCTCCGTGCGCCGCGCTGCGCAGCCAGGTCGTGCGCATATATAAAGGTATCGTAGCTACCTGATCACACCTTGGCGTAAGGTCCTGCGGTTTGACACGCGGCTAGAGTTATTGTACCTGGGACGAGAGTATCCGCAAGGCTACGAGTACTATCGAACGAGATTGCACCGAGCATTCATCAGCCAGAAGGATGTGAAAGATGAAGAGAAGATCAAGGCGGGTATCAAGAGAGCCGAGTTTGTCAAGAAAGGTACGGTGTTGTATTGCGTGTTGGGGAACACGTGCTGACGTGAACGAAATAGAGATTGAAGCTTTGTACGCAGCACCATGATGGTTGTGAACGTGTTGCCGTGACTGATTCATCGTAGGTACTACCTGAAGCGCTATCGTACACTTCGCCAACGGTACGATCCTATAAAGTAGGAGGGCAAGAAGAAAAAAAAACGTCATCAGTCCTCCGCGCAAACCACAACAATGGCCCGCGCAACCTCAAAAGTAATCGTAGGTACTGCCCAGCATCAACTGGTTAGACCTTCTTGCACCACCACACGCCTATTTCCAAACATTCGCCACTCGATGCGCCTTTCTGTTCCAGCAGATCCGTCATCATCCAGCCCCTGGGTTGAATCAGTATTGTCTTTGCCCATGTCAGAATGTTAGATCCAGCTTACCACCACCTCTGCCACTCCTCCTGATTCTTCCCGCTGACTTCTTTCAGCAGCGGTTCCAGGCTCTCAATCATCTGGATGACGACCAACAACGCCGTGTACCGCAGCGCAGCTTGTTCCTCTGTGAGCGCCGCGCTGTCAAACGCCAAGCTTCTCTTTTTGAGCTTGCCGGCCTCACTACCTCGACGTTTCACCTGGCTGCGATCGCCTGCTTCTTCGCGCTCCCAGCGCAGTTCGCCAAGTGGGATGGCTACTCTCCGGTTCTCGACATCGCACAGTGTCTCGGTTTCTTGCAGCAGCATCTGCGAGATACGTGCGCATGGAGTGGGCGACAGCTTTCTCCGATCAAGAGCTTCTTGGATCCACATGTTCGAGTCTTTGAGGTATTTGTTCTGCACTTCGGTGAAGGGTGTTATGGGCGATATCAGGAACGTTCCTGTTGAGACAGCGCATGCATATTCTTGGGGGCTCATGCCCGGCGGAGGCGGTGGGTGAGGGAGGATTGAGCGGATGATGTGGTCTGCTTCGCAGATTTCAAGGGTTCCGCCGGATTTGAGGATGCGTGTGGCTTCGTCGAGGACTCGTTGCGAGGGTGCGTCTAAAGGGATAACCATGCTGAGGTCCTTCATAACTACAATGTCGAACTCATCATCGTCGAAAGGCAGTGGTAGTCTGACAGGGCGCAGCGTTAATGCTAGGGCTTCCTGGTGTGCTAGTGGTGGGATTTGTGGGCTTACTTGCGTAGGTCATGTTGGACAAATTTGAAGTTGATCCCTTGCCGTTGCAGATCGCCTGCGATGGGAACAATGTCAAGTCCCGTGAATGCGACCTGACCAGGAGTCTTGTCAGCGCAGTGCAGTGAAGTGCTGGGCCACGACCGTGAAACGCGACATACATCTTCATACCCCAGTCCAACGAGATAGTCGTGGCAGATGGATGACCAATATGCAGAGCCGCATCCCACCTCGAGCACCTTCTTTGGCGGGTTTTGAGGGGACGGCGTGGACCCCAAGGCCCGTCCGAATATCGACGTCGCGAGAAGTGTATGGAGGTTCTGCCGTTGCAGTTCGGGGAGATCGCAGGGTAGAGGATAGTAGGCTACGTTCCGGAGATAGCGGCGGCCATGGCGCAAAAGAAAGGGTTCCGACGATGTTGTGTCACCAGCACTGTGCACCGTCGAAGCGCTCGACACGGAGCCTCGCGTTGCGTCCATTGGATGGCCGGGGGATCGCGGCCGTGGAGATGTGGCGATGTTGGAGGAAGCGGAGATGGTTCTACCCAAAGCGTCGGTGGTGGTCAGATCCCATTGTTTGGTCTCTGCTGTGCTCGGGCGGAGGGGCGGCGTGCTCGCGTTGGCTCCCGAATAGCGATACAGTAACCATTCTGAACCCATCTTGATTCTTGATCGAACCGGCCCCACTCTTGTTAGCGGGTGCTCGATATTGGGCCCAGAAGCGGGTCAGCGCAGGATTGCGAGAGATGGACGAGCCAGCATGGAGGACGGGGTGGCGTTTGATGCAGGAGCGGAGCCAGCCGCTGCATGTATGTATGTATGTATGTATGTATGTACGGGGAGAAGAGCAGGATGTCCGTCACGGTAAGCGCCCAGCGACTTCTTGAGCAGGCAGAGCTGTGATCAAGAGCAACGAAGATGCCCAGACGTCCATGGGCTGTGTTGGAGAGAGTGCAGAGGCAGCCTTGTTCCGTTGTTGCCACACAAGCCTGACACCTGACTGCCTCTGTCGAGATGCAGATGCATGCGCCGGGCAGTCAACTCGGGAGACATCTATGGTAGCGTGCACGCGCCACTCGATCGAACTTCCACCCCTGCGACGAGATCCCCAGCGGCATTTCGCTCTCTATTCTTCCCAACGTGCGCGCGGCCCGGCTCTGTGTTCCTCTGATCAAGCGAGCCTGCTCGTGAATCCGACTTTTCCTCCGACACGCCCGCTGCCGGTACGTGCGCGCCGTCGAAGCGGAGCGACGTGCCCTGCTCCCCCACCTCGACCGCTGCCTGTGTACTGACACGGCCGCCCAGCACGCCTCGAGACATCAACAGCCTCTGCAGCGCGACCCCCCGCCGCTACCGTCCCCCACGATCCCCCGCTGGGCTGTGCCTCGTCGCGACCGGCCCGCCCGAGTGCCGCCTCTGCTAGCGCACGCCCATGTCGAGGAGCAGCACGGGCGCCCATGTTAAGAAGAAGAAGACCGCGTGCCCGAACCCCTCCGTCCGCCTGACGCCATCGCCCGCACCCTCGTCCTGGGGCTCCCTCGCCAAACCGCCGCCGCCGCCCCCGGGACGTCACTCTCCTGCGCCGCTGTTCCCTTAGATGGCCGATTACTCGGCCTACCAACGGGGAGCTGGCCAGACCTTCTACTCGCAACACACGCAGAACATACGCAGCCTCCCCAGCCGGGTGCGCTCGCCCACGACCGCCGGCGGCCGCACGCCCTTCCCCAACCCCGACACGCCCTCGCCCTCACGCTCTCCCGGGCGCAACTCGCCCCAGCAGTTCACCATGTTCAACCAGCCGCACGGCCACCAGGGCCACAACGCCATGATGAACGGGCGCGCGGGCCACCAGTACGGCATGCAGATGGGCCTGGGCAAGCCCTTCCAGCACAACCAGAATCACCAGCACCACGGCCACGGCCACCAGCAGCACCAAGAACATGCGAGCGGCACACACGGAGGAGGACAATACAACCACCAACACAACATCTCCAGCGGAGGCATGTCCAGCGCGCAACCTCACTTTGCGCCCAACCACCTGCAAAACGGCACCCCGAACAGCGTCCATAGCGGCCTGAACAAACCCACATCCGAGCACTACCAGGAGCAGCAGCGCGCAGCCCAAATGGCGCGTGACATGGTCCAGTCACACTCGCACGCCAGGATCCACCCGAGTGTCAGCAAGAGCATTGTAGGGGCAACGACAAACGGCATGCAGAAAGAGGCGGATAAGGAGGAGCGCAACAGGCCTGGTGCGCCGCGCGCAGAAGACGGCAAAAACAACCTCCCGTGGACTATACTCGATTTCGGCGGTCAGAACCTCAAGGTCATCACGCCCACGCTCTTCAACCACTACAGCTTCCTCACCAAGCTGTACCTCAACTCGAACAAACTCTCCTATCTCCACCAAGCCGTCGGACAACTCAGGAATCTCACCCATCTGGACCTCTCTCTGAACAATCTCCACTACCTGCCCCCGGAAACCGGTATGCTGGTGAATCTCAAGCAGCTACTCGTCTTCGACAACCAATTGACTGAGCTCCCGGAAGAACTTGGTTCCCTATATCAATTAGAAATGCTTGGCATCGAGGGCAACCCGATCCCGGACGACTTGAAGCAAATCGTAATGGAACAAGGAACAGCAGAGCTCATCAAGCACTTCCGTGAGACTGCAGCAGGACCCGAAGCACCGCCGGAGCGAGACTGGATCGTCCTCGACGAGATCCAGGATCCCACGCAAGAGACTGTTACGGCACTGAGTTACAACATTCTCTGCGACAAGTACTGCACGCAGTCGCAATACGGGTACACGCCAAGTTCCGCATTGGCCTGGGAAACCCGCAGAGAATTGATTCTTGGGGAGTTGAAACAACGAAATGCCGACATAGTGTGTTTACAAGAAATCGATCAGGACAGCTTCAACGAATACTTTCGAGAGAAGCTCGCACATTACGACTACAAGGGCGTCTTCTGGCCGAAGACTAGGGCGCGGACCATGGCAGAGCGAGAGGCGAAACTCGTCGATGGCTGTGCCATTTTCTACAAGAACAGCAAGTAGGTTGTTGCGTTGACCTGACCCACCATGAAAGCCATATTGACATGCACAGATACGTCTTGTTGGACAAGCAGCTCATCGACTTCGCCAATACTGCCATCAACCGACCCGACATGAAAGGAGAACATGACATCTTCAATAGAGTCATGCCCCGAGACGATATTGGAGTGGTTGCCTTCCTCGAAAATCGCGCGACAGGGTCTAGGTTCATCGTTGGCAACGTCCACGTCTTCTGGAATCCGCAATTCACCGACGTCAAACTCGTGCAAGTCGCAATCCTGATGGAGGGTATCTCCAAATTCGCCACCAAATGGGCCAAATTCCCTGCGTGTAAGGACAAGGTCGTCTACCGCTTCACCAATGGTGACGATGACGAAGGGAAGGAGGCCGACACGACCCAGGAGCCTGGACCATCCAAGGAATACTCGGACGGGGCACAGATCCCCGTCATTCTATGCGGTGATTTCAATTCGATGCCCGCCTCCGGTGTGTACGATCTCATCACTCAGGGAACGGTCGCCCACTGTCATCAAGATCTCGGAAGTCGGAAATACGGCAACTTTACCCGAGACGGCATTTCCCATCCGTTCAGTCTCAAGTCCAGTTACTCGGCGATTGGCGAACTGGCCTTTACAAACTACGTGCCTCACTTCCAAGGTGTCCTTGACTACATCTGGTACTCGACAAACACGTTACAAGTGGTTGGTCTGCTTGGCGACATCGACAAGGATTACCTGCGACGGGTGCCTGGATTTCCAAACTATCATTTCCCCAGTGACCACGTCGCACTGTATGCGCAGTACATTGTCAAGGGCCGGAAAGAAAAGAAGGTGTCGGAAGTCGACTTTGGGCCAAGCCGGGATCGAGAACGGAGGTCTTGATCTTTGGACGAGGTCTCTCAACAAGCAGTGTCGATCTTGGTTCGCAACTTGTCAACAGGCGCGTGTGCGGAAGTGGTCGGCATCCTCTGGTCTTATTCGCTCGGAGTTCGGGTTTTCGTGCAACTTCTCGCGGCTTTGTGGGTCTTATGCCAGAATTTAGGGTTGTCAGTTGCGGCCGAATCCATTTCGGTGGAGGATTTGCTCAGTAAGCGACGTATGGCCCGACCATCATCTCATCTGGGGAGCAACGGGTAATGCAGGTAACACGAATCTCACATCATGTCTGTTGTTCTGTGGCCCGGCAACGCCTGGTATCCTTTGTTCGCTCCGGTGGATATGTACTCTCCTTTAGGCCTGCGAAGCGTTCTGACGATCTGGTTGGTTTTATCATGAGTTTTCTGCGGGGTCTCTTCTTTTCTGCAATGTATGAACTAGGTAGCTCTTCAAAGAACACCGTCGCCTGCTGCCAAGCAGGCTGACCATCTTCCAACTTCAGCGTCCTGTTCCTGCGCCACAGGTACTTTTGCTCAAGCACGCGTACAGTCAGGTGAACAGTGCCGCTGCCTGTGACGAGGTCCAAGGGCCGAATGTGATACAAAATAGGACACACGAGGGCATTTCAAGGACGTTCATGGCTGAGCACAGCACAGCCATATTGCCAGCCTGGGAGTGAAGTCTGCAAACGTGGCGTGTCTTGCGGCTACCTACTTGTGGGTCGATGATTGCTGGGCGGAGGAAAGTCCAGATGCTTAGGGGCGTGTCGCTCGCTTGACGGCGATTCCACGTGCTAGGCCGCCTTCGTCATAACATCGACGTCGGCACCACAAGTTGCACTCCACCGCCTCTTGCCTTGCCGCCTCTCTGAAGAACCCCCCCCCTTCACGAAACTACACATCATGGCCGCCCTTCCTGCGAAAGAGCTGCCGGTCGACGCCAAGTACGACCACTACGACTATCCCACTATTTCTCCCACTGCTCAGAGCGGGCATCCTGGACACACTACACCCGAGCAAGATGCCCAGATCTTTCAGCTGCGGAGTATCTTGGAGCAGGCGGGACACACCAAGAACCTCGACACATTGACCTTGGTACGCACTCCCAGCCAGCCATGTGTGGTCTCAGCATCGCAAACACTAACACCCTCTCAGCTGCGATTCCTGCGCGCGCGCAAGTTCAATGTCGAGCTCTCCAAGAAGATGTAAGCATTCACGTGGAATCCCTATCTTCCGGGCGTCTTCTTGAGCCGGACTGATCATCTCAGGTTTGTGGACTGTGAGAAATGGCGGGCCGAGTACGCTGGCGTCGGCGTCGAGGAGCTGGTGCGCACTTTTGAATACAAGGAGCGACCCCAGGTATTCGAGTACTACCCACAGTACTACCACAAGACCGACAAGGTATGTCCTCTTTTCACGCTGTTCTCGTCTTCCATACTGACATCCAACAGGACGGCCGCCCAGTCTACATCGAGGCTCTCGGCAAAGTCGACCTCACCGCGCTCGGCAAGATCACCTCCCAAGAACGCATGATCCAGAACCTCGTCTGTGAATACGAGAAGATGGCCGATCCCCGTCTGCCCGCCTGCTCACGCAAGTCCGGCTACCTCCTTGAGACCTCGTGCTCCATCCTGGACCTCAAGGGCGTCGGCATCGCCAAGGCAACATCTGTATACGGCTACCTCGGAGCTGTCTCCGCCATCAGCCAGAACTACTACCCCGAGCGTCTCGGAAAGATGTACGTGATCAACGCACCGTGGGGTTTCTCGGGTGTCTTCAGCATGGTCAAGAAGTTCCTCGACCCGGTCACAAGCGCAAAGATTCACGTCCTTGGAAGCGGATACGAGAAGGAGCTTTTGGCACAGATACCTGCTGAGAACTTGCCCAAGCAGTTTGGTGGAAAGTGCGATTGCGAGGGGGGATGTCAGCTCAGTGACGCAGGACCATGGTGGGATAAGGAGTGGGTCAGAGAGCCCAAGTGGGCGAAGAAGAATGATGATGCTATTGACAACACTCAGCTTCCTCCTCCAATAGTCGAAGGGGGGGCTGCTCAGGCTCCTCTTGGCGGCCCGCCAGCGCCTGCACCCGCTGGTGCGCCTGCTGGTGCTCCTGCACCTCAGGTTTGAGTGGTGAACAAAGCAGGCGTTGAGGAGTAGTGCAACCTTTGGAAAGGTAGGGCCTTGAGGAGAGCCGCATCTCGGTTGGAGGCATTGTTAATGCATACATAGACACTGCATAGCACAGTAAGTGTAAAACCCATGTCACATTGAATCAATCAGCCTTGGGTAGATCAGTGTAGAATCCCTAGAATGCGACTATTATTTTTCGCAGTCAATCTGTGTCTTTGTCTCACGCTTAAAGTACAGCGTCACCCTTTGTCTCTGGTAATATCCATCGATGTCTCGCGCCAGACCCCAATTTTCCTTTGTCTAGCAGGCCTCGTCAGACTCGTTCCTCATACACATCTCAAACAGCCTCTCAGGCTTAGTTTCTCGAATCAACAACTTCTAGCCCACGACAGCCTCTGTCCTCACCATGGGCACTACGCTTACGCTCCGCATCCCCTTCACCCTCCTCGGCCGACAAGACCTATTCTCCCCCGCCGACGACCCCTCAACAAAGCCCTTGACCGACCTCTCCAAAGCTTTTGAACAATTATGTCCCGAAGTCAAAGTCGATCTGCACCTCACACCACACAACCCACCACGCGATGCACCCGCGACATGGCATTTATGTCCCTCACCGGAAACCGGGCTTACCATTGACGAGCGCTCAAGACTCCCTAAGAGCGCGTGGCATTCTTCCCTGGTTCTTATACGTCCAGGCCTCAGTATCAACGGCAGAGAAAGTGCGTGGCGGGCATTCAAGCACGAAGTTGAAGGCGTAATGAACGTATTGCACATCTTGGGAACATACCACGTCCCAAAGCCCCATACAAGCGAGGCTGTGCGCTGGTATGCGGTCGCTACATCGTCGACCGCAAATCTCCATTTCTCTCTTTCATCTTCATCGCTGGCCACGCTCGACACCACGCTTATCAGGAACACATTCTTAGTCTTCACAGCGCTCGAACGCGAGATCAGTCTTTTGTCCACGCCGTCGATTCTCCTCCATTACTGGCCTCTCTCTCGCGTCTTAGAATCCCTGTGTATCCAACGCCTCGCAAAGGAGAAGAAGGATCTGTGGAAAACCCTAGCGAAACGACAAGACTGGAGTGAGCGCAGAAAGGAAGATGTGTATGCGCAGCGGAAAAAGAAGTGGATTGCAGGTTTTCAAGATGCAGAAGACAGAGTAGCCAGGCTGAAAGGCCGGGAGAGGGAGTGGTTCGATGTCCTCGACGTCGACGAACTGCTCGCTTTCAAGGGGACCACAAGCATCCAGCCTACCCTCAGCGACACAGGAAAAGTCATCGCGTTATCATTCGTTTTACACCCCAGTACCACAACCCCACAGGATATCCTCGCATACACCCAACTCCTAACCTCGCTCCTCGCCCTCGCACACTCTCTCTCCACCGACAACCTCATCCCATGGCTAGAATCGTTCCGCAAACACCCACCGTCCACTCCAACACCCACACATCCCACCCCCAATCCACCCCACGCATTACAACACCTCCTTTCCACCCTGAACTTGTCCCCGCCCGCACACTCACACTGGACATCCTATCCCAAGCCTTTTCTTCCCCCAACCCCAACCACAACAGATCCTCTCTCCCCTCCTCCCCCTCCCCTCCACCCTCAAAATCTAAACGCAGACATCTTCCACACATTCCTCGCGTCCCTGACCTCCCGGCACACGGCGCAAAGAGCGTATATGCCCACGTACATGGCGCGATATACGAGCGCGGGTGGGTTTGCGCCTACGTCGACGGAGAAGTTATATGCGTTGATGCTGGCTGAGGAACACGCGACAGGGACAGGACATGGGAGAGACGGGGAGTGGATGAGGGGCGTGCGAGATGGGGGGGTTGGAGTGGACGATGCTGTGGAAGCAGGCGGGGATATGAGAGACAAGGGAATGAGGACGCCGGAGAAGGAGTTGGGAGCAAGGCATGTGGCGTGGATAAATGCTTGGAGAGACGGATTGCGTTGAAGAGACGTTTGCTCAGGCACTGCTGAACATGTAATAAAAACTGTTAGGACTTTGCGACGATGAAAATGACATGGAGAGCTGCATCATCTTCAAGAGAGACATGATATTCTCCAGAACTTCATATTCGGCTCAATCGCTCCTCACCACATCACCATATACCGCCCACAACTGTCAAGTATGAGCTTTTAGTAGATTATCCGAACGTATCTGGCTACCACATACAACCCCTAGTTCGGTTTGAATTGCCGTAAAGCCATCGCTCTATCCCTCATTCTCGAGCCACAAAGCCCAGAGAACGTAGATTGTCTCTTTTCGAAAGCAAGCAGTGAGAATGTCCCAAATTACCCATCCCCGCTACGCCATGTTGAACGCACAGTCTCCACTCACTTTAAATAAGGTCGGAGCTTTCAACCCGCAATGCATCACGTCTTCTAGATGCGGTGCTTCTCGGATTCTGCAAAGAAGAAAAAAATGGAGTATTAGCTCGTGAAGGGACAGCTAGGGGGTTTTAGGGTGACCAACCGAGTCGAGAGTACAGCATGTACAGTGCCATCTGGTTGCACTCTTGCGTGCCCGTAATCGTAACGAGGCGCTCGTTGCTGTTGTCCGTGGGCTCGTTAATCTTAATGACACTACCACTGAGCTGGCGGATCTCGTTGATCTTAGCACCACCCTTGCCAATGATGGCTCCGACCATGTCGTTGGGAATGAAGATCTGCTGTGTTAGTGGCTGGCCGGGCATCGAGACAGAAGGCTGGTTGGGTGCGGCACCATGGGGAACAGGAGCGGCACTGTGGGGTGCTCCATAGGGAGTTGGCTGGGCAGGGCCACCGTAGTGAGCGCGCCCAGGGGAGCCGGCGCCATAGGACATGTTGGGGTGGCCGTATGGCGAGGGAGCAACAGGCTGTCCGTGCATATGAGGGCCAGCGCCATATCCTCCATGGGCAGGAGTGCGCTGGGGCTCTTGACGACGGAAGTTGGTAGGCTGCTGGTACTGGCCTCCTGCGGGCTGCGGCACATAGGGCTGGACAGACATGCCACCTGGGACAACATTTGCAGCCATACCACTACGGGTGGCATACTGGGATGCAGCAGGTCCGCCGAAACGCTCGGTCAGTTGCTCAACCAGAGTCTGGGCGACATAGTACACAGCAATGTGCACAGCATCGGCCACGCCCAGAACAACCAAGGAGCGCTCACCTGAGTTGGGGAGGAGCGTGTCGGATGCGTTCAACTTTGCATTCGAGGCTTCCTGAATCTCGCGGATGCGGACACCTGCCTTGCCAATGATGGAACCAATGAGGATGTGGGGGATGAGCAGGCGCATAGGGTAGGCCTTGGATGTGGAAGTGGATGGGGTCTCGAGGTCCTCCTGGTTGAGAGTGCGGACAATCAAGCCGAACGCCTTGGACACGGCATCGACCTGGCCGCTCACAGTGAGAATGCGCTCAACAGCACCTCGCGAGTAGTCGCTGACGGTGCACTTTGCGCCAGACAGACGGCGGATCTGGGTCACGTTCTCACCACCTTTGCCAATGATGGTAGCAGCCTCGCTGGTTCCGATGCACGCGCGCAGATGCAGCCAGTTTGTCTCATCGACCTGCTGGTTGTGCGAGAGGGGCCGGCCGTTGGCACCGGATGTGGACTGGATGGGCTGGGTCTCGAGGATAGAGGGAGCATCGGGGACAATGGTGTCGGTCTGGATGGGCTCAGCGCCGTTCTGGTCCCCGGCTTCGGCCAGATCGAGCGTCTTTGTGTCTGGGGCCTGCATGTCCTCTGGGGCGATGCCGTCGCCCTTGACGGGCTGCGCAGTCTCAATGTCGTCTGCGACAGCGTCGTCCCTGACCATCTTGTCGAGGGCAGGGCGCTTGGCGTCGGGCTGGTCGTTGGGTCCAGCAGGCGAAGACGGCTCCTCCAGAGGCCGCTTGGCCGAGGAGGCGGCGATGGTGGGCGATGCGGACATGGTTCCTACTTGATGAGTCTTGAGAGGGTGTACGGGCTCTTCACAGTCCGGGGTGGGGCCGAAGCGCAGTGTTGAGAACTTGTTCAATTGTTTCGCGTTATTTACAGCGGGGGCCGTGAAGGAAAGCGTGCTGGTGCTGGTGCTGGTGCTGGCGTCTGGGGAGGAATGGTGCGGTTGAGCATGTGTTGTGGAGAAAAGGTCGTCGGACGTGGAGCAGGGCTTGGAGCGTGCAGAGAGTGCAGTGGTCGCAGGAATGGGGCCTTGATGAAGGAGGCCACTGGCACTGGTGCTGTGCAGATGGAGCGGGAGTCGGACGAGGATGAGTGCTTTTGGGCGAGGAGGTGATGTCGACGAGGAAGAAAGGCCCAAGTAAAGAAAGCTCGCTCGTCAAACCTTGTCGGCAGCAACTGGCGTCTCAGAACAGGAGTGCTTACTGCACGGCGAGGATGTAGCTGGGAGCAGAAGGGGCGGTGGAGCCGGTGCAGAAGGGGCCCTGGGTGCTGGCGGAGAGTTGCAAGCGGGTGGTGCGAGGGTGCAGGTCGTACGGGTGCAACGACTGCGGCCAAAAAGGAAGAGGGGATCGCCGCTGCTAGCGCCTTAGCGGTCACGTGCCGTGTGGTTGGCCCGAGTCGAGGCGCGCCGTGGAGAAACAACGAAATGAGGGTGAGCAGGCGAGAGATGGTTGCCTTGGACTAGAGGCGAGCGAGAGGCAGCTTGCGTGACACAACAGTCCAAGTCCGTATCCGATCGCGTCACCCGCCAGGCTCGCTACCAGTCAACAGACACGCGCTCCTCTCACTTCCACAACATGGCGCAACAACAGGACAACACCCTCTCCAACATCCGAGCATATGCCAAGGAGGCCCGCGAGCTGGAGGAGGGCGCAATGGACTTTGACGCGTCCGACATGGAAGCCCGCCTAGAGGACACCGTTAGAGAGCTTCAAGCACGTGTCCGAGAACAACAAGACGCTTTGGAGAAGGCATGTCTATACCCTCGAAAAAATGGGACTATACTCACCTCCAGTAGCTAAGATCTGGATCAAACGTCAGTATCGCAGACTCAGCATACCCTTCAAACGACCCCCGCCAAAAACTCCAACAACTCCTCGCCATAAAGGCCGCCTATACCAACCTGAAGCCAACTCCAACCTATCTCCCATCCCCAGGATCCGTCTTGCCTGCCCTTCTAGCCGCCCGCTCTCTCCAACAAACCGTCCTCGGAACCAAGCAAGCAATTCTCTCCACCCAATCCCAACTCCACTCCGCAGAACGCGCTCTCCACCGCGAAGAATCCCAACTCCACGACGCCACCCTCCTCACTCGGGCCATGGAATCCCGAATCTCCCGCCTCCGCACCCAACACACGCAACGTTCGCAGAAATCCCCAGCCCAATTAGCACGAGACTTGATCGCTTCCAAGCGCGCACAGAAAGACGCCTACGACACCAAAATGCAAGAATTAGGCACCGCCATGAACGACTTCATTAACGACTATCTCGCCGCCATGCTCGCCGCCGAGGAACTCGGCGGCCCCGTAGTTGGCGACATGCTCGACGTCCAAGACTCCGTTCTAGCAGCTGGATTCACGAAAAAGGGCAAAGCGAAAGCCTCAACAAAAACTCCGTCCGACAAGTCCCGCCAAAAACGCATCGACCAGATCTGGGGGCGCAGTGCTACGGCGGGTATCGAAGAAGACGAGGCTGACGAGCAGCCGCCGACGGAAGCAGAAGCTGCGGACGCGGAGATGAGGAAGTTGATTGAGGATTTGTTTGCCACGCTCGTTGGGCCGGGGGGAGGGAAGGCGTATTTTTTGCTGGAGAGGGAGAGCGCCGCGGCGAGGTTTTTGGTTAGGGCGAAGGTTGCGCAGTTCCATGGGAAGGATGCGAAGAGACTGAGGTTGATCGATTTTGGGAGGGAGTTGGATGATTGAAATGGTGGGTTGGGGAATAGGGAGGTGTTGGCTATGGGCGCGCATGAAGGGAACGTTGGTTTTTTGGGGAAAGTGGATATTTGTCCAAGACGTTCGAAATCTGCGGAATAGCTGCACTTGTAGTGTAACGCTTGCATCATTTCCCAATTGTTTGCGTCCTCATCTGGACATGCGTAGCTGTGTACGAAATTCGCTCCACCGCGTCCTCGAAGAAGACAACTGGAAGGCGTTCTTCGATGTGTCCTCTTCAACGTGGAAAAAGACTGCTTTCATGACGCAATCGAGGATGAAGAGTCAGTCAAAAGAACAGAGTCGAATGCGCCCACTCCACCTAGAAGGACTGCTTGCAGCACCGCATGGCATTCGTAACGGGACGATAGAAAAGCCATCTGTTCAAGGCTTAGGCCAATGGAATTAATAGGAAAGACAAGTAAGGAAACCTGGCGAAGTATATAATGCAGTGTTGAATACACTTTAATTGGCCTTGGGGCAGAATTACTCGTGGAAATCAATTTCTCTTTTAGTTCTAACAAGTTTTGAATCGAAGACGAGAGAAGACTTTCGGAGGGATATGCAATCCAAAACCTACAGCAAGTGATATCAATAACACCGCGGCGTTACTTCTGTACAAAAAAAGTGTCTAGCAGGTTTATATCTCATGAGGTTTTCATGAGTGCTCTTGAAGATCTTGCTGGTTCACCCAACAATGATTCATGCGCAAAAGAGCTAACTCTCCCCAGACTTCTTCCAGATATCTCGTCACCCATCGAGTATCTCAGCCGCGCGCCAGATCAAGTGGTGACTCGGAATCGGATGAATGCACTTCAAGGTATACTTTGGCGCTGCCTGTCTACCTTCAAATAGTGAAGTAACATCGTCTGAATAAGAATCCAGTGCGGAATGTACCATGTCTCTTCAGTATCGTAGAAGTCTACCCATAGCTCCATGAACTACCCCAGACATATACCCAGCCGGCTCGCTACTCATTACCTGTATATTTCCCATGACGCACCACACCGACTCCCCATCTACACTCTCCCCTCCTTCCCACATGTGGCGGTGCACCTCCCCTCAAACTCCCCTACCCTCGTCCTTGCTCACACTCCCGCATCCCCGTTCCCACCCCAGCCCACCCTCCTCACCCGCGCGCCTGTTCACCACAAATCCAGATCCCAGCCGCACAAATCCTCCGAAGTCAAACCCGCCACTCTTGCCGCAACACATCATCACCAACCCCTTGGGTAAAAGTCCTTACAAGGACCATCCAAGCAGGCTGGAGGGAGCAAGGCATATCCCCGCCTCATCTCACACCGCCAGCTTCCTTACCTCGTTGGAGTGTGGGGATGGCGACGAGGGCGGAAGCATTGGACCGAGGTATGTCACCAGTGCAGATGGGGAAGACGGGAGGTAGGATTTCATGATACTATTTTGTCAAAGGCATGTCATCGCGGCAGGTAATTGCTACTGCTGATGTAAGATGGGAAAGTGTGTTGACCGCGAAAAGGACCGACCCATAATCATCTCCTCTCCATGTCCTTGGGAGTGGGTTACCCCCACGAAAAGTAAAGTGCTGCGCGGATAGATACGATGCGCTTGGTTGACTGACCGCAAAAGGATCAGTCCACCGTGATGATCCTACATACATACCGAACAACACCGCCGCGACAACGACATGTGTGCGCAGAGTTTCGTGCTTCTGACTATGCTACGTGGAACCAACCGGCAATATTCCATCCGCCTCCCAACCCCCCTGCACGCTCTTGATTCACCTACCCAGCAGCCTCCATGGAAGCGAGATAACGCACAACCCGCGTCGGGAATCCTGGGTACGCCCGACTGAGATTCTACCAGCGGAAAAGGATCAGAAGTGTTGAAGCCAGCGAATCGCCGATTGCATTTCGACCACTTCGTTCTATGAGTTGGATCGTACGATAGGGTGCGAAGGTGTACTCGGGCCCAACAGCAAGCAACAAGCCTGTTTCAGGACAGGCAAACCTTTTAGGATTTTTCGAAGAAACCGTTGAAACAAACCAAAATAAATTGACTTGCAACGTGACGTGCAAATAGTGCAACACGGACATCACGGGGTAAGTCTTCCTCCGTCCGGGTGTCCATGCTGTCACCTAGCTACCACAGCATGTTACCGACTTTCAAAATTCCTACTCTACGGAGTACATCACCTGCGTTTGGGGTTTGTTCCCTTGCGTCTCTTACGCGCGAATCAGCGAATCAAATTCCCTATATCCGCACCACCAAACGCCACAATCCTAGGAGTAAACGAAACATACTTTCCCTCGGGCGGCATACCTACCCAACTCAACCCCCTGCCCCCCCTCGTTTTCCCCAATAGCTGGACCAGTGAATGAAAACAGAAAAGACACTTTGTGTTGAATAGACTATCTATCGTGCAACACGAAGGATAGCTCATTTCTAGTACGATCGTACCAAGGGGGGTAAAAAGGTATTCAATTAATCCATGTCGTTCTACTCTACAGCTGTTAGTTGGAAAGGGGGCAAGAAAATTCGCACGGATCAAATCATCACGCAATACAATCACGTGATTGGACTTGGCACCAACCTCTGCGATTGGGTAATTACCGACACTTTTGCTCATCAAGCGCGCCCACCTACTCGGGCCAAACAGCGACGTCGTTATTGCAAGCAACAAGCCCGTGCGAAGGCAATCCTATGGGATGTTTCGAAGAAACCGTTGGGCCCGAGTAATTTCTTTTTTTTTGGAAAAGGTTCGCGGCTCCAAGACAAGACTGCACAAGCCAAGACGATGGTCTACTCAAGGCTACGGAGTACTGGGTCCTCAACTCAATCAGCGATCAAGTATCGAGCTCGTGCTCGTGCGCGTGACCATGCGGCACACGCTAATCACCTATCCCCACAGCAGCAGCAGCAGCAGCAGCAACAGCGCACATTCCCGCACGCTGCAGCGCGTGGGAGATGCGTTGTATTTCGAAGCGCATGGACAAAGCTAGACGCAGCTTAACCCCCAGAAAAAAGGAAAAAGGAAAAAAGAAACGAAACATTCCGTGCCCGCAATGCGATGCGCAGTTTGTCAAGAAGAAACCTGATATTCAGAATTAATTTATTTAATTTATTTGTGTTTCCGTCGCTTTACTACAGAAAGTCTACGGCACGGCGTTGACTGGGCAGGTCTACAAAGTTACCTACGCTGCGTTTTGCGCACAAGCACAAGCACAACAGTTTTTTTTTCGAACGGGAATGGTGTTGCGGGCAATATGTAGTGTGACAAAACCCACTCGACCTAAATCCCACCCATCCGGAAAAAAAATTGACTTGTTGGCAAGCTAGGTAGCGTTGCCACAGCGAGGAAATTTTTGCGGATTCGAGAAGGAGAGAGAGAGAGACAAAGCTTCTGCCAAGTGTAGGTACTCGGTAGAAAGGGAGAACGTGGTGGCCAAGCCAAGGCAGTCGTACGTAGTTGTGGCTGTGCAATTTTCCATTAGTAACCGTTACGGGGGGGGTTCAACGGTGAACTGCGCCGGTTGTCAGAGAGCGATTTCTTTTCTGGTGGTAGTGATCTACGTCTTTGGTCTGAAAGCACACGAGCCGCGATAGACTGTGAGCCTCGGGCGCGTGAGCCACATGTCTTCGCCACAACATGTGTATTTGCCACAAAGGTGGCTATCTACTTCTACCTTTGGCATGGGTGGCATGATTGGTTGGGCGTTACTCCGTACGGTCCACGGATATATCCAGACGGCGATGGCGCTCGCTCGTCGCGTAGCAAGGTTAGATGTTTTGCAGACATTTGATTGACGGATGACTGCGGAGTAAGTGGTAGTCCAGTACAAAGAACAGAGAACAGAGATTTTGGGGTGTTCCAGATTCTTGGTAGCAGTAGGACCTGTGGTACGCGTCTCGCTGCAGGGTCGCTTGGTATGTACCATATTGGCTTCGGGGTCCACGATGGTTCGCGTCGCGGTTCCACATGTCGGTGGCGATATGTTGGATCGGCTCGCAAACCTTTCCCTTGGAGGAGAGATACCGGACGGCTCAAAGCTACGAGCCGCCATCGAGGTCACTGGAAAGCTGTGCATCTGCGTTTTCACATCGAGCTGTCCTGTAAACCACAATGCCAAGGAAGGGTACATGGCCGTTGTAACCTTGTCAGTGGTGGTGCCGGTCTTCGCGCCGTCTGTTTCATGTTGCGACCGCTTCACAACGGACAAGTCACTGAGAGGCGGCCAAGTCATCCTTCTCCTCACTTGACGTGGTCCACTGGTGCTATTCGATGGGAGACATGTGTGTCTGACAGCGCATTTCCTTTGGAAGCCGCTCCTGCATGTTGATGGTTGGTGGTGGTTGTGGTGTAGTAGCATTTTGATTGGCCCGGTTCGTCCTGCAGCATGACATCAAGCCTTGAACACCAAAATAGCGAGCAGCCAATCGAGATTGCCCATCGGCTACAATGGCCAACCAGCCACCTCATTCCAGAAGTTCAGGGTCCCCTCCCAAATGATTGTGGACCACGGGCCGATGTCTCTGCGGGGCGGTCAAAGGTGCTTTGTTTGACGTGTCAAAAGAGGAGCGCGTGTCGTTTGAGCATTGCGGAGCTGTTACATCATCAATACAGCCAGTTGATGATGCAATTGCTTTTGACGTCCAAGTTTGCGCCGACACGGGCCCTGAGTCGTGTTCGAGTCTAGCGGTGCACGAGCTGATTAGGGCAGTGCTTTTTCTGCATGTCGGAAATTTGCGGATCACCTCCACGCTGCCAGTGTCTAGTTTCGCTTCAGACTCACGCGGTGCATGCATTCAAGTGAACAAATCAAAGTGCGGTATTTGTAGGTGGTCAAAGACTTGTATTTGTCCTGGGCATGGTAGAGATAGAATCACCTCCATAGAACGTCGTATGCTGCGCTCCATATGTATGCTGAACAAAACTAGTCCCATGTGACTGTTCAGCTCCGTACTGTGTGTGTATATCTAGCAATCGCTGCGTTCCGCCGTGTATTCGCACTGCTCGTCATCTGCAATCTGAAGCCGCTGGAAAGGTGGGAATAGAATGGGTATCGTGGGCGAGCCAGAAAAAGAAGAGCGAGTAAATGATCGCGATGTATCAGAAAAAGAAAAAAAGGCCCATATCGGGGGCATGGTATCTCCAGAAAAGGCAACGTCGCAAGTGGTAAAAGTCGACATGAGAGACGACAAACAAGAATTAAGCCCAGGGGATCAAGGAGTGGTCCAGGCCGTACGCGCAAATAGTGCAAAGTCATTATGGTGATGTGTCGTGAGTCACCTCTAGGGCGGGACGTGTACCGCTAGAAGAGGAGGCGAAGCTCGTAGCCCGATAAGTTGACGTTCTCAATCACGCTGATATCGCCGTCGACGTGGACGTCTGTGGGACCGGCGTCCCATTCTCGATTCATGTCATGGACTGGAGGTGTACCAATTTCGTGGAATTCAGCGGTCATGTCCTGCTGCTCTGGAATAGCACTGATGGCATCGTCGTCCATCAGGATTTGCAGGCCTTTTTGGTTGACGCGCACGGTGCGCGTCACTTTTGTCGGCTCCATGGAGATCTTCATTGCGATGCCGCTGACGAGTGCCTTGACAGTGCGCTCCATGACATAGATGGCACGGAAGTAGTTGTCATCAGGCTGGCGACCGGCCATCCTTGGCTGGACGAAGAAACAGGCCACTGAAGTGTGTATTAGCATGTGATTGTCAAGTTGAAATGTAGATTCACTTACCTGGCTTGAGCATTGGCTCGGGGGGAGGTTGGTAGGTCTGGTCGACGCCCAAGGCTTCAATCCAGCCTGAGAGCGCATTGTTTTCCGAGTAAGGTCTCTGGACCTTGGTTGGAACATCGGCGCCGCCGTGTATGCTGACCATGCCCTTGAGATCGCCCGTTGCTGTCTGGGGAACGCTCCTCCACTCGTTTGAGGACATTCGAGAGGGTGGTTGGAAGGGCTTGGGTCGCGTAAATGTTGAGCCCGGACGCTTCTCTGAGGGGATTGATTGTGAGCTTGGAGTTGGTGACACAACCGAGGATTGCCTTGTGTTTGTGCTCTGTCCTTCCCATATCTGTGCGTCCGTGGTGGTTTCGAGCTTGGACAGCTCCTGGGGACTGGAAACCAGCTGTACTGGATGAAGGTCGGGATCATCCTGCTCATCGCCTTGTAGGTAGAGCACGCTCACAGGCCGGGTCGAACTGAACATGTCTTGTAGAGAGGCTAGCTTTGTGTGCAGGTCTTCTTCGGCTGGGGCACGCGTTCCAGAGTTGGAGTTTGCAGAGGACATGGACCAGGTTCTCTTGTGCTTGGCCACCTTTCCAGGTCGCGCACTGGCACTGCCTTTGGAGATGGAGCTGCTGCGCTTGCGTTTGCCAAAGTCTTTCATGCCAGATTCCACTTGTGCAATTTGCTGTTTCAGTTTGTCGATGGTCTTCTTTACGTGGGCAACATCGTTGGACAGTTTGCGCTCGGCTCCATGGTCTCGGAAGAGCTTGACTTTGCAGTAGCAGAGCTCGCCATCCAGCTTCGGTTGAGGTGAGCCAGCGACCTCTGAGACGAGCTCCGTCTTTGCACAGAGACGGACTGGTATACCCTTGACGCCCTTGGAGTGGCTGAAGTCGGTAGAGAGGAAGTTGAAGCGGACCGACAGGGAGCATTCAGGGGTGGCATTCAGCGCGGGTGTCCACGTGACAGCAAAACCGTCGAAGGAAGACGATTCCACCTCGAGCCGTGGTCGACCTTGAACTTCGCTGCCGCTTACTTGGCTTGGGTCCACGAACTCGACCGCTTGCAGGCGACCACCACGCTGGTGTGCTTCGCTGGTGCCACGCCCCTCCTTCCAGAGTTGCCAGCAGGCGGCCGGACGCTGGCGCTGTTGCTCATCTTCAAAGGAGATGCGGATAAAAGTCCTGTACTTGACAGGCGTGGCCGAGGGTTGAACAGGGGCTGTGTCCACAAGGGAAATCGAGTAGGCCTGTCCTTTATTGAGATAGGTTACGGGCACTTCGTCTGACGACTTGATCATGGCGGTCGGCGCATTCAAGGTAACGTGATAGCGGAAGTGCTGGGTCGATGTCGGGTGAGGTGGTGCCACGGCAGCCGCCATGTTGTCCTGGTACGAATGGGGCGCAAAACCAATCAGAGGCGACTGCTCCTGCATGTCGACATCCGTGATGATGCTGTCCATGGAAGACTCCTCGTGGGTGTGCGCCAAAGATGGATGGGGACGATCGAATGCCGAAGGCGCGTGGGTGAACTGGTGAGGCGCAAAGGCCTGCGAATGCTGCGGCTGGAGGGCGAAGGGGTTGACATTTTGAAATTGGTGATTTGATGCAATGGCTTGGGGGTGGAAGCCGTCAAGGTGTTGGGTGAGTGCCGTGTGGCCAGCGTGGACGCCTCCTTCCGAGGTGGGCAGCGAAAGTGGTGTTCCTAGGCCAAAGCTGAAGCCGGGAGTGTGCAGATCTCCCGCCTGACTGTGATAGAGCGTGTTGGTGCCGCCCGGCGTCGGCGTGTAGTAGCCGGGCGGCTGGTTTGCAAAGGAAGTGAAGGCAAAGCTGTTGGGGTCGAGCAGCGATGGGGTGAATCTCCACGGCTGGTCGCTTCCACGCGGCGTCGGGTCTTGGTCCTTTAGCTCGTCGTGATCGGCCGCATGTCTGCAGCACAGTTTGGGTCAGCCGGCGGCATGCCAGTGTTTTTTTATGTTTTTTTCTTCTTTTTTTCTTCTGGAGGGGTGCCGCGATGCCTGGGGCGGGTGTTGCAGGGCAAATGAATTCAATACATACCGTGAGGGAGGCGCGCCATGGAGCGCATCGGCCAGAGAGTGGCTGGACGGGCCGGCCACCGAGTGCGATCGCTGGGCGAGGTGCGGAAAGGTCGACTTGAAAGACTCCAGCAGGTCTTCATGCGGCTTCTGCGAATTGGTCCTGGGGGGCGGTCAGTACAGTCCAGCCAGCCCGGCCGGGCAGGTACCCAGGCCAAGGCGACGCAGCGCACATGACAGCACGCCGCTGAGGCCGTCGGCGCCGACGGGAGAGGGGAGGGCCGAACCCACCGGTTGCGAAACATCGCAGAGGAGGTCGAGGGGGGGCGACTGAGGGTAGCTGGGGCGCATCAGGCCGCAGGGTCGCAGGTTGGGGACGTTGGGGACGTTGGGGAGGCTCTGATACAAGTGATTATTATGGACGGAGCAGCTTCCAAGAGGGTCAAGCCAGAGGTCAAGCCACAGCGCTTTAGTAGCATGCATGCGCGGAGCGCCGACGGACGTGCTTGACATGGGACGCAACAGTTGGACTGTTCCGGAGTACCGAGTACAGGCGCATGGCTTGGGAGACGAGCAGTGGCCCAGTGGGGTCGGCGGTCTAGAGTCTAGACACGGAGGCAGGCTGATGATGGTCTGCACAGCCACACAGTGGAGCACTCCGCAGGTGCACGTGCAAGCGGCCAGCCTGCTGTGGCTGACCGCCTGGCCCGTCCCCTGCGTGATGACGCCAGGGCACGCTGCCGCCGCGTTTCCCCTGCGTGTGGGCGTCCAGCCGAGATGAAGGAGTGAGTCATTACGGAGTAGCGCCCTTGCACCGGGTAGCCACTCCAAATGTCCAATGACACGGGCCGTGGCCTGTGGCGACGACGGTAAAAATAAGTGTGGCGACAGCTTCTCCATCACGCCGTAAGACGCTGCCGAAGAAGGCAGCGATGGACATTCCTGTGCCACAGCGCGCCTAGCTGTGCTATGCTAGCGGTGGCGGCACTGGAGTCTACACTCAAAACGCCTACGCTCATGGTACAGATTGTGACAACAACTTTCATCATCACATTGTCATTGGGCCCTCTGTGGAACCAGCTCGCATATCCGTGGGAATTCCTGCCTGGATGACGGACCATACTATTATGCGTACCCTGTCGTAGAGAATGCCCTACACGACCTCCTTCGCCACGCTGTAAGAAAATGGCCATGAGCGAATCATGGGGCCTGTCGAGCCCACCAACCAATCGCTTGTCCGAGTTGCCGACATTGTTGCCGCACTTGTTTGAAGCGGTTAGACCTATGGTTTGTGCCCAATCTATTTCACACACTAAACTCCTTCACAGTCCCGTCATTCACGCACCAGACTCCACCAAACTGGACACGCTCATCGACAGAGTCATCATCCGCTGTCATGTGCTTCATTCTCCTTGCATCTCCACTGGCCCGCTTTACCAGGTGCTCGGAATGATGAGCCGGCCGTCGATGGTTCCGTGATACTCCTAGCCTGACTGACTTCTGTACTGCGCTGCTTCTTGTACGAGCTGCTCCTGCTACTTGCAATCGAACCTGGCCGCAAGCTGTCCATTTGGTTGTCTCGAAATGCCGTCAAGATGCTAGCTTGCGAAATGCTAGACTGCGAATCATAGCGGCCGTCGTTTACCCTCGCAGGAACTGAATGCATGCTCGAGATTGAGGCTTTACGCCGCATGCTCCCAAACGCATGTACAGGGCTAGGTATTTTGGTTCCATTGTCAGGATCGTGGTTTGGTGCCGCGAATTGCAAGCCAGCGCTCTCCGGTGGTAGCTCAACGTCTGGGCCAGCAACATCAACGAAGTTTGGTAAAGTCCGTCCCGTCGAGCTTCCATCTCGCTGTGAGGTAGCTGGTAAATACTCTTCTCGCCAGGCGTGAAGCTGATCTTCTCCCGGCTCAAAGGAGAAATGGCGACGACGCTTTGAGTCATTACTCAGTTGCGATAGCTGCGGTTGTGACTGGAATCTTCGAAGGTGTTGCTGAGGTACTCTAGTACTTCCCTCTGGTTTCTCTACTTCGGACACGGTCGTCGAGTGATGTTGTGATTCTTCAGTCGGTTCGATTTTGCCAAGGTAGCCTTCGTCTGTAGGATCTCCGGACAGCAGTTCCATGATCCCTTCGACGTATCTATCAGCATCGATGCCTCTTCGTCGAGCAACTAGGCTCCCAAGCTGCAGAAACATATGCGGTCAGTGTATTGTATCAGGAGTTTTTACACGTTGATGGCTTACCTCACACAGCGCGATGAACGCATCGCAATCCAATTTGGAAATTACTCGCGATGATGGTATCTCGTCAGGCAACGGATCTCCACTACCATCGGAAAAGCCAGAGGCAATTGAGGAATTACCGGTGGATATTGTGATACTCTGACGACGACCAAGCTTGGTTAAATTTAGTTCACTCTGCACCTTGCGAGTCAACGTTGAAGTTTGATCACGAGAATTGGGCGGAGTGCCTATCTCTAGGTCTGCGTCTGCCTTGCCTGGGAATCGCCTGGACAACGCAGCCATCTTTGTGGACGGTGAAGCTGGTCGTAGGAGGAGTACTATTCGAAATTAGCCTTTTGCTATCACATACGTCCCGTGTTTTGTACCCTTTTGGCTTCGCGACTGGATCTCGGCATCGATTTGACCTGGCGTCATGAACTTTGCGAGAGTTGAAGGTTGACTGCTTGATATGGTATTCCGGTGCATACGTTTTCGTTTGACAACGGTGCCCTGTCTAGCTTGTAGAACGCTGTAATGTTCTTGGTGAGTGAGCCAGCGCCAGCGATTACTGCAAGTACATACCCCTCCACACCTTTTGCGCCTTGGGCCATGAGCAACTCAAGACGGCGTATTTCCTTACTGTATTGCTGCTCTTGATTTGACCAATCCTGCTCAAGTCGCTCGATATCTTGCCGTGCTTGCTGTAGCTCTACTTCTAGGCGTTCTTTGTCTCCCGTTATTTTATGAAATGCCTCGAATATGCGAAAGAGGTTACTGTTGTGCTCCAGAGGAATAGGCTTCATAGAGAAGCTGATCATGTGAGAACGTATGGACTGTATAGCGAGCTCCGGATCTGTATAGGGCTCTGGAGGTGGCTGAGTATTGTTCCAGGGCTCGTCGAAGAGGGGACCTTTGGGGGTGTCCTTGAAGCCACTGAATATTGAGGTATATCGATTGAGCTTGGGCTTGGAATCGCGACGTGGTGTCAAAGGTGCAGCACGCTCGCCTCGGGCTTCTACAGGCTCCTCTATTGTGGGCGTGACGGGTGGTGCGCTCACAGGAGTGCTTGGTCGGCTCGCTTGTATCGTCATCCGCCAGCCATGGTGGCGACGCTTCTCGCTGGAGTCGTCTGCCACAGTCGTGTCGACAATGTTTAGTCGGGGCGGCTGGAGCTCCTTGGGTTTACTGGTGATCTTCTTGCGCCAGCCGGTTGTGATGTTGTCGGGCATTTTGTAATTTACACGCCTCTTCGTTGTTCAATACGCTACTATCGTTGCCCTTGTTTCTGTGCTGTCGGGAGTGAGGAGAGCGTGGGTTATGTTTATTCCATCGAAGGCAGCAGCTACCAAACGGTCTAGCGGGTCCATTCTGGCAGGGAAAAAACAGAGCGGAAGGCGCGCGGTGAGAAGTGGAAGGTACCACTTTTCACCTTCACCTCCGCATGCTCACCAACAGATTCGCCGAACCAACACAACCAACACTTCTACGCTCTAAAAAGGCACTCGAAGAGCATACACCTCACTACACGGTGCGGTATGTCTCTCGACGAAGGCCATGACTGATAGTAGCAATAATGAAGGAAGCACCGATACTAATCTGACGGAATATACTGCATGGCTGACTGGTCATCTTGAGTACCGGTAGGATTGAGAGATGGTGAACGAAGAGATACCTATACACACCTACCTCTGATACACTTGCCAGCTGCGCTTTGACATGACTTTTTCTCGCTATGCTTCTATCACATCGGCACCCAAGATACACCACGACTTCAACTTTCAAGCAGACCGTGATAACACGATGCCCTCTTTGAGGCAAAGTCAGTGTCGCGGCTCGCCGCTTTCGGGCCCTGATGGGAACGTGCGCCACCCGCTTCTAGTTAGCGCTCTTTCCTGAGAGCCCGATCGCCCACGACATTCAAGACCTTCCATATTTTGTCATCCCACGCAAATGCACGAGTCGCTACGAACTATGAACGCTCAGTAGTCTTTGGACGATTAGCAAAAATCCTCATATGTACCTTTTCGGCCAGAAAGAGGATGCGTTTGGGGTGTGTTTTGATACCGTTTCATCACAACCTCACGATTCAGCGACCCTCCGAATTCTGGAATGAACCCAGACGCGCCATGTAGTTTCTTTTCAACATACGCAGACGCTCTGTATCTTTAAAAGAAGACTACAAAAATGTCAAGCTTGACATCAGACTCCACTGACCTCTTTCACACTCGACAAAAGAAGTGGTCCCACGCTCAAACACGTCTCAAACCCGATCGCCATCCCTCCCCTCCAACCTCTCTTCCCAAAATCCCCATGCGCTAACCCGCCAATCTCTCACGCCTTGTCTGAAGCACATCCGACACACCTCTGCACGTCACTTTTGCCCAGCGCACCAATCCCCATCGTTGCCTGTCAGCGCGCCCAGACCACTTCCTCGACCTTCATGCAACTTGAGGAATCCCAGGAACACCCGCTGTCCGGTTTCAAGGCCGCGCGGTGAGGCAGGCTCGGTGTGTATATATGTTGACATGTCCCGGTGAAGGCGGAAGAAGGCTCTTGACTTCAAGCTACCATTTTTCATCTGACAGTCACTTCTTTCTTCTACACACCTTTGTCGCTGAGCGACCTTTTGACTGCACCCATCACTTCTGTTCCACGACAACGTTCAACAAACACAACAACCACCAAAATGAAGTTCACCGCCATCGTCGCTACTGTCCTTTCCATGGCTGCTTTTGCCATTGCTGCGCCTGTTTCGACTGGTATGTTTTGACGCCACTGTTTACGAATACGAAAGAAGACGAGAAATTAATGATGGATACAGTCGATGCCCGTCAGAACCACGGCATGTGTGTCAAGTCCACAGCAGGCCAGCTTGAGGAGATTCCCAACTGCTAGACATGATACCCAACAACACTGCGATGGCGAGGCATAATGGAACAGGGGGAGGACGAAAATACGATTCGCACACCAAACATGAATAGTCTGGAGTTTGAATGATTTAGTGTATCATTGCAATGGTGATGTATGTTCATACCGTCTAACAGGCGGCCTACGTAGAGAAATCAAAACGCCAAACACCATACGCAATGCTATGCAACGCCCCAACAGCATCCATCACTCTCCTCTCCCCCTCCCCATGAAAACATCCCCACACCTCTCCGTCTCCTCATGCTCATGGTACAAAACACACCTACTCCCCCTCCAAGGCTTACACGCCTCCCACTTCCTCTTCGCCCCTTCATCATCAACCCTCCACCCAACCCGTCCATCATCCCACCCCGCGCTCGCCGTCCCCACCTCCACACACCGCGTACAAAACGCCAAACAGCACTCATCACACGCAATCGCACCCTGACGCGGCTGCAACACAATCCTACACAATTCACATGCGCGTGTAGCATGCCACGTCTCGGGGATCCACATGCGAAGGCGATGCCGACGCAGCGCAGATTCACACGGGCGTTTAAGATGGACACAAAGATCGCGCAGAAAAGCAGCGTGCCACGCATCTGCGTGCGACTCGAGTAACCGGTCCGTTTTCTTGAAGGCGAAGAGATCCATTATCAGACATCTCAGTGGCGCAGAGTCGCGAATGTCGTTGTACAAGATGCGCGTGTCGCTCGGCGTGAGGACGCTGTTCGTTTTGTCGGCTAGGTCTGCGATGCAGTCTATCACTGCGTTGCGCAGGTTTTCGAAGCATAGGCGGTCCGCGAGTGCGTAGACGTGAAGGAGGGTGTAGTATGCTGGTTTGCCATCTTTATAGGGCGGGGGGATAGTGCCGGTATAGAGCCATGAAACGAGGATTTGGAAGTGCGAGATGTCGATGTCGTCGAGGGTGATGGTGTTCGATGTGGCTTCGGCAAAGGAGCCGGTTAGGGCGGCGCTGAAGTAGGGCGATTGAGTGGTTAGGAGGGAGGTGTGTATTAGGAACGGGGTGGCTTTGGGTCCGATGAGCAGTGTGCTGATACATGTAAAGTCGGAGGCGTTGGCTCTGTGTAAGGTTAGCGAGGCGTTGATCGGTGATTGCTCCCTTGCATGTGTGGTGTACCTTAATTGTCCAGATTGTTGGCCTGTCCAGGTATATGGTGGCGGGAGGCTGATTGGAATGCGGTTTGTGTCGGAAGTGCCGATGGTACATGCAACTTTGAGTGTCATGATTCGGCGAGGTAAGTAAATCTGCACGCCTCACACGATTCTCAACGCGCACAAGATAGGAGATTGACGATGGATAGAAATGCTAAACGACCTGTTGAGGGGAGCGGCGCACTCGGACTTTGAGGGTAGACATGAAGCTCCCGCAACCGGGCAGATCTTTCAGGTGGTGGAATGTGTTTCGGAATGCTTACTGTTTCAATATCCACGCCGCAATGGACAAAAGAATCATGAGTATGGACAATTGCCTTGTAGACGCTTGCAGCTATTTTCCCGCTGTTTTCGCTTTGTTTTCGCCAGCTTGTGGCGAGGACGTCTAGTGCCGAATGCGGGTAACAAAGAACGTCCTTGCTGCGAGACACCAGAACGAAGCTGTGCAGTAAGCGACAAGGCCAAGTTTAAGAACAAGGAAGACAGAGGCGGCAGAAAAAGACTGTAGAGTGGAAGATTGCTCTTTGGGCATGGTAATATACTAGGGTCAGGTTTCGACGCATTGGTTTTCTACCAACTGTTGTACACATTCTCCGACGCCGCCTGCCAAGACTAGTTGAAGTGAACCGTGCAGTGCAAGGAGAGGTGACTTGGGGATTACTCGACGAACTTCCTGACGTCTGTAACGTGTTAGTGCCTTTTCCTAATCTGAGTCGTCAAGACTTACTTTTCAACCACCTAATGTACTCCTTCTGCTCCTTGTGGTCGATGTAGTCGGGGATAAAGAGTGCTAGGCGGGTGTTGATGCCACGCTCCTCGAGGTACTTCTCGAGCAGAATCTGCAGGTCCTCGTCCAGGTTGTTGAAGGGTGGGCCGGTGTACAAACTCCGCCTTGACCAGTCCTTCTCGGCGGTGGCGGGGTCGGCCAGGTCAGCAGAGGGGAAGTAGTACAACTCCTCGATGAGGAAGTCGCCATCCTGAGCGGTTGCCTCGATAGCTAGCGCACCCTTGCCAGGTCGCTCGATACGGATGCTGGCGTGTGCGGGGAAGCCTTGCTGCTGCTCGCTGTCTTCGTAGTCGTCCTCGAGCTCCTCGCGATCGGCAGGCGAAACACGGTCCTCGGGTGCAACACGTACGTTTCCGTCTTGTGTCTTGCCTTGGTTGATGGCGCCCTTGGTGTTTGCCCCGCCAGACTGCACGTCCATGTCGGCATCCTCGTACGCGGCGTCCTCAGCCATTTCCTCGCCTGGGACGTTGTTGTTCAGGTCGGCGGTGGTGAAAGTAAGGCGGATCTTCTCGTCGCCAAACGTTCGGGTCAAGACGACGTCCTGGTTGCCAGCCTTGTCTTGGATCTGGTGGTTGTCAGAGAGCATATCTTTTGCCGTCAGCACAGTGGTTCCCATACCTCAAAGGGGCTGTTCTCGAGGTACTCCTTGATGTTTGTTGACAGATCGTCGTCCTCCTTCATGTCCTCCTCCATGGAGATTTCGCTCTGTAGCTTTGCGACGAGCTCCTCGCTCACTGCCATATTGTTAGTCCAACTCCACTCGCCGTCGCCGTCTGACTAACCGGGTCCGCTCTCCTGCCTCCTTGCTGAGACATGGAACGCTGCTGTGAGTCTGGGGACAGATGCCTTGCATGCTGGCTGGAAGGCGGCCGTCTGGCGAAATACTGACGATTGCGGGCGGACAGCTTTGGTGGAGAGGCGTGCGGCAGACCGCGGCGCGCTGCGAGCCAGATTGCGTAGGCCAAGCATTTTGCGTTGGGCGTGTTGACTGTCCTGGTCGAAATGGAATTGTCCGTAGGAGAGGGAATCAGATGCTGGTGTCGCAATGTCCAAAGCGTGCAAGTCGACTTTTTCGCGGTCCGAGCTTTCTCCCGCGGCATTTGACCCTCGTCATACGCATCTTGGCACCTCTACATGTCCAGCCGGCATCGGACATGTGACTTTTCGAACATCGCGACTCATTCGGTCCCACCTCTTTCGATGTCACAGACGCCGAGAAGGCTCTTCATTGGACTAGATCAACGGCTGCTTCTGATCAGAAACAGAATTACCGAGTGTGCGAGCATTTTGGAGTCACCACCAACACGACCACGCGACCCCGACGCGCAAACCTCTTGAAGCGTCACGGGCAGTCTAGACCAGGGCGCGTTGTCACGTAGAACACCCACCAACATAGCCATGACGACCCCAGAGAAGAAGAAGGTAATGCACCCTGCACCCATTGTGAAGCTGTAGTAACAGAAGCGCCTTAGCCAAGCGCAATGCGCTCAATTTTTGCTGGCGCGGCCGCAGGAGCTGTAGAAATATGTATGCAGACCATCTCGCTTGTGGTTTTCGCTATGCGCTGACTACAATCTGCAGCCATCACATATCCCGCCGAATGTATGTTCCAGAAAATATCCTTGGCGTACGGTCGATGGACCTGACCGTGCCCTAGTCGCAAAGACCCGATCACAACTCAATCGAAGATTACCAGACGGAAAGAAGCTCCCATGGCCGCCGTTCGGCAAGCAATGGTATGCTGGCTGCACAACACTCATCATTGGCAACTCACTGAAGGCTGGCATAAGTACGTCCAAAAGGACTTGCGCATCGGCTATGAGCTGATGGCTGTGTAGGATTCGTCGCCTTTGATGCATACAGAGAGTTGTTAGCAGATGCCGAAGGAAAAGTTTCCGGACCAGCGACAGTAGTAGCAGGCTTTGGTGCCGGTGCGACAGAGTCTCTGTTAGCAGTAACGCCGTTTGAGAGCATCAAAACACAACTGTGAGCTTGTAACAAACGCAAACGACGACGAACTTTGCTAATCCCAACCAGAATCGACGATCGCAAATCCGCAACCCCACGCATGCGAGGCTTCCTACACGGCTCAAGAATCATCGCGCAAGAGAAAGGCATCCGCGGCTTTTTCCAAGGCTTTCTTCCCACGACAGCACGGCAAGCAGCCAACTCCGCCGTACGATTCTCGAGCTACACCTCTCTCAAGCAATTGGCACAATCATACACATCTCCTGGCGAGAAGCTCGGAGCCTTTAGCACTTTCGGCCTGGGTGGACTTGCCGGCATTATAACCGTATATACGACTATGCCGATAGATACCGTCAAGACACGCATGCAGTCAATAGAGGCAAGTGCACAGTACAAGAACAGTCTTGATTGCGTCGTGAAGATCTTCAAGCAGGAGGGTCTACTGACGTTCTGGTCTGGAGCTGTCCCACGACTAGGACGTCTGATCCTCAGTGGCGGTATCGTCTTCACTATGTAAGTACTGAGTGGGTTTGATCAGCGGTTAGCTGCTGACAAGTGCAGGTACGAGAAGTCTATGGAACTCATGGACAGACTGGATCCCCAAGGCAGGTATATTTGAGCATCGTCGTCACTTGACTCCGATCTATCGTCGAGTCATGCCATCATTCGGACGGTAGAGGACATGTAATCGCAACGTATACTGGCAAGTGTAGCGACACATACTACAGGTAGCTGCTTCGGAACCATGTCCGATACCAGCTGGGAACATGAGAGCCTTATACTGAAGAAGAGGGGATGAGAGTATTCCAATATACACGAATCGGTACTCTACATCCACAAATTCTTTCTTCCAGGTTTGTATTGTCGCAGCGCGAGTATTGATGTCTTTGAAGAACCCCCGGTTCGTACTGAGGCTGGATGAACCAATCTCCAGTGTGCCACAGCCACGCTCACAATGGCCATGCAACGAGGCGTTGTGTATATGTCGGCGTACCATACGGAGCAGAAATTTTCATTTCTTGCTTGCGTATGAACGAGTCTATGAGGACTAACGAGCAGCTAATAGTTGCTCGGCTCTATCGCGGACTAACAACTTACGATTAGTAAACATGTAGCTCTACCGCAGACTGACAACTTACGATTAGTTGACATGTCAAGCGGAGGCCACTACTAGGATTTGCTGTTACGTACAGCCGAATCTAATCATTGTGAGTAAGCTAACCTTTCTTGCTTAGCTGCCGCTGGTCGACCATTCTCTCATGATTAGTCTTATATTTGTTTACTCAACTTCTCCATGCTAGGGACCGCTTTGAGCTAGCGGCATCGCATTATCCTTGCCAGAACTCACCAACATTCAGTTCTAGGTATCGGGATAACATGGCTCGACTAAACATGAGACATTCCAAACCTATGGAACGACCGGATCTGGCCTTGCCGATCGACATGGCAGGAAACTTTGGGAAGACGGTTAACTCTGTGCTTTAGTCAGCTTCAACATGGCTTCAACATCGAGTGTTGAATCCGGCCGGGATTTTTCGGCTACCGAGAAAACGCGAGGCTGTCTTTGCCTCGTTGAGAGTATAAAGTCTTGGACTTGGACCCTCTTAGAACATACAGCATTTGAAAACCTCAACTCATAGTACGTTAAGCGCCACTTTTCTCACCACTCCAAGAAGCCTCTTTCGAAATCACCATTACGCAAGTCTTCCACAGCAGCACAAAAATGGCAAAGGACATGATTCTCATTAGTGGCGTCAATGGCTACATCGCCGCCGTCGCAGCAAAATACTTTCTCGACCACGGCCACTCTGTCCGCGGTACCGTGCGCAAAGCATCATCAGCGCAAGCGTTAGTCGACGGCCCTCTGAAATCTTATGCCGAGTCTGGAAAATTCACCGTCGCGGAGGTGCCCGATATCACTGTTGAGGGTGCATTCGATGAAGCTGTCAAAGGTGTAACAGCCATTGCCCACCTTGCCTCTCCTGTCTCCATGAATTTCAGCGACCCCGCGCCCATCTTACACGCCGCTATCAACGGTACAAAAACTATTCTCAACAGCGCATATCAATTTGCTGGCCCACAGCTCAAGTCTGTAGTCGTCATGTCTTCCATTGCGTCTACTCGGCCAGTGACCGAACCGCCATACACAATTAGCGAGAAGGATTGGAACGATTTCGCCGAAAAGCTGTGTGAAGAACACGGAACAGACACACCTGGACCAGTCATTTATGCCGCAAGTAAAGCCGCTGGTGAACGAGCTTTCTGGAAGTTCCAAGAAGACAAGAAGCCGAGTTGGAGCATGGCGAGTGTCAACCCTGTGTACGTGCCCTTCCCATCCTATCCCCTTTAAACTCACCCTCTTTACCATCGACAGTGCTAATACACACAAAATAGCTTCGTAATTGGCCCCTCCGTCATCCCACCTGCCACCCCTCAACAAGTCCCCGGCACCACCCTCCCAATCTACTCCGTCTTCTCCGGCTCCACGGAACCTTTTCCCCCCAGCCAAATCCCACAAGTCGTCGACGTCCGCGACGTCGCCCAACTCCTTCTCTATGCGATTGAACACCCAGACAAAACGAACGGAGAGCGATACATTGCGTCCAGCGGAGTGAGTAACGCGCAGGCTTTCAGGGATATTTTGAGAGAGGAGTTCAGCGATGAGGTTTCGAGGAAGAGGATTGCGGAGGGGGAGAAGGGGAAAGGGTATAGTGAGGATTACCAGGAGGTGGAGGATAAGGAGACGGCGTATGTGGTGGATAGTAGGAAGGCGAGGAAGGTGTTGGAGCGTGGGGAGTGGATTTCGTTGAAGAAGAGTGTGGTTGATACGGCGAGGGGGTTTGTTGGGTTGGTTTGATTCATTAGCTTCGAAGGGACTGGTTTCATATTCGGAAATGAGTGCCACCTGTCCCAGCTATCGTTCGAGACCGTCAGGTAGAGACCTAGGGCGATACAAGACTATCAGATTGACTAGTAACATGCTAAAAAGACCCTGTACACCGCGCGGCGAGCTGTGATTGCTCAAGCGACGTTAGTCTACATCTTGAGGGTAGACAGGCTGCACCAGATTTGTTACACGTGGTTGTCCAATCACGAATCGTTGCTGGACCTAGTAGTGAAAAGGTCGACGCTTGCGAACTTGCAAGCAAAATGTCTGTGCAAAATTAGACGTTGACGAACATGTTGCAGGAGAAAAATGCCTCGGATTCCTAATTTACAGTTTATTCAAGTTCGACATGGGATATAGAAGACAATCCACTCCAAATGCGTCCTAGTTGGGCGAGGAAGCCGCGGTTGATTGACCCGCGTACTTGGCAGCCCTCGAAGATCCAACTGCCAACCTCGACATATGTACAACGATGATCTAATTTACTGATTGTTAACTTCTGTAGCTGTTGTAATAGAAATTATGTGAGGTCATAGAGTCCACTGCTGACTTCTTTCAACATGCTCTGAGACTTGAGTGCTCACCACCCATCACGAACTTCTCCTACCGCATCTACGGGGAACGATGGAGTACTTCAAACGAACGGACATCTAAAGCCATGCTCGGACATCTCGGACCTCTCGCACACTGCCAAATGTTGTGGAGAAGCCTACTCGTTCGCGTGGACTCTTGGCGTGACGCGCAGGACGTGGTATTTTACAATCGTCATCCATTTTCTTAGACGGTCCTGAACATCCACAGCGTGTCGCCGTACACTACCAAGTCTTACTTCGACGTCATGTTAATTCCTTTATGACTATTCCAAGCAAGCCACTCGGTCTTCCAGAGATGTTGGTTCTCCGACATTATTTGAGCTCTGATCTCACCGTGACGTCGATCTCCACATGCCAATGCTTTCTCCTCGAGTACTTCTACGCGCAGCTCGCGCTTCTAGGGCTTCAAACATAACAGACAGTCTGAAAACTTCGTACCGATTTCAAAACCTCACATCGACACCTAGAGTTCTCTCCACTACAAATACATTCAAAATGCCAGAGACTCTTACCCAGGGCCAAATCAATTCGCAAACCGACCCCTCCGTCGCAAACCAATATGACAGCGAAACTCCCAAGGAGAAGCAAATTCAGCAATTCTTCGAGATGGTCGACGGCAAGAAGATTGGCATGTTGAGCACATACAGGAACGGCGTTGGTGCGTACCATCTCTACATTCTCTCCCACTCAGTACTAACACGAACCCCCCAGGCGCCGTAGGCCGCTCCATGGCCGTTGCCAAACGCATCGGTCCGGACTTCCTCTTCCTCGCCAACGCGCACTCGACCAAATTCAAGGACCTCGCCTCGAACAAAGAAGTCCAAATCACCTTCCAGGACTCCAAAACACAAGACTGGATCAGCATATCCGGCACCGCGACCACAACGTCCAATTCAGACCCGCGCATCAAGGACGTTTGGACCCAGAGTACGCGCGCGTGGTTTGGCGACCTGGGCGATGGGAAACATACCGGTGGGCCGGAGGATCCTCGCATGACACTCATTGAGGTAAAGAGTAAGTATATCACATATTACTTGACGGAGGTGGGTATGTTGGGTTTTGCGAAGGAAGTCATTGGCGCAGCGGTGACGGGAGGTGTGGCCAACACAGGCAAGTTGAGGGAACTGCACGAGCAGGATATTGAAAAGGCGAGGAGCACGCAGTGAGTGCCGTCGACCATCAAACATGATAGATGGCTGTCGAGAGAATAGAAAATCTGCCAGACTATAAGCCACCAACGCAGAAATCAATGGTATATCACGATGATAAGAGTCTATACTCGTTTCCATCGTCATTCTACTTGAATCTCCTCACCCCACCTTCCCTTCCCTTGTAAGCTCAACAACTCCCATCGGCACCCCCCAGCCCACCCACATCCTCACCACTCACCAACTTCACCGACTTATCCACCAAAACCCTGCCCTCACCAGTTTCGCAAACACCTGTTCGCCCAGAAAACTCCCTAGCAAAATACACATTCCCGCCCTCTCCATCAACCGCCAACCCCATCATCCCCAGCGTCTGCACTTCTCCCATGAAGTCTTTCTCCAAAAAAAAAATTCACCGTGTGTCTTGAGCGGACTAGAACGTCCTTACTCAAGGAACAAATCTGGGGGCAGTAATGTTAAGATAATGAAGGAAGGAGGAGGAGGGAGATTTCGCGCGAGATAAGGATATGGGATTATTCGACCACGTCCCGTTTTCTACACCGATGCATTGTGTCGCTTCTCATGCATTTTGTTTCCGGGCATGGTTAGTCCTTTGAGGATAACTTTTTCTTTCTTCTTCTTCTTTTTCGTCTTCTTCTTCTTCTTCTTCTTCTTCTTCTTCTTCTTCTTTTCTTCTTCTTCTTCTTCTTCTTTTTTCTTCTTCTTCTTCTTCTTCTTCTTCTTTTTCTTCTTCTTCTTCTTTTTTTTCTTCTTCTTCTTCTTCTTCTTCTTCTTCTTCTTCTTCTTCTTCTTCTTCTTCTTCTTCTTCTTCTTCTTCTTCTTCTTTTTCTTCTTCTTCTTCTTGACGTGGGGTTTGGCCAGTCTCAGAGATGCCGCGCAACGACATAGGCCAGCGGGCTAAAGGGACAGAGCGGTGCCCGATGCCAGCGTCGAGGACTCGGAGCGTGGCTGGGCTGTGCTGCGAGAGAAGAGGCGAGGGAGGTGAGAGTGAAGAAGATGAGGCGGACCATTGTGTTCGTTGCTTGGATAAGTTTGAAAGATGGTGCAAAGATCATCTCAGAGAGTCAGCGGGACAAAATTGCTGTCTAGATCAACGGTAGTGAAGAATCGTGCTTCTTCGCGTTCATGCAGACTTCTGTCGAGCAATTTGGCTACACAAATCTATTGCACCTGGTTGTATGATCATTCCGAAGCCTCGCTTGTGTTGCGGGGAAGGCTTGAGATAGATCGTTTATATGCGACGCACAGTGTGCGGGGAAAACAATCCGGGGTGCTTTTCAATATTGTGGTTGAATCGTCCATACTGCTCCGGATCCAGAGTCGTAGTTGATCAATTTTTGCCCTTTATGCTCGCCCGTTAATATTGCCAAATGCACACAACTGTAGGGATCAAGGTCACATTATACAACTCAGTAAGTGGTCGTGATAATAGTGTATTACGTAAAGGGTAACGTTGTACATGGCGCAGGTATAATAGCTAAGCTCGATCCAATTTGCGCCCAACGCCAATGCTATCTTCCACCTGTACTACTCTAAACTCTTAAGAACATGAACGAAAGAAACATGGGTATCGCCTAGGGAATGATAGAGGGGTCCTTGGGCCAATTTGCTGCGAACGCAGTCCATGGCGTAGCGCGCATAACCATGTCGCCGTGCTTGTCGGGGGCGTAAAGTTGGGGCTCGTAGCCTTGGACGGAGGCCCAGGACCAGAACATGCGGCGCCAGTAACAAGTGACCTTTTTTCAATCAGTATACAGTAGGAGTCGTGGCTGCAGGGCTGGACTTACAGCAGCGGGAGTGAGGTAGCGGCGAGCAAACGTGTTGTAGCTGTTCTTCGCAATTTCCTCGGCCTCGTCATCGTGGACACGGTAGTATTCCATTGCGTCTTCCAGGTTAGCAAAGTTCTCAGATGCTTCGATGTAGTTAATTTCCGGTCCAGAGACACGGAGTAGATGCGTATGAAACTCTTGCCACTCAAGTGGATGCGTGATAAGTGCTGAGCGGCAGAGCTGGAGGTACTTCAGACGGCCAGAGTACGATGTACCCTCGGTTTGCACGGTGTATTTGTACCTAATTTCAATCAACATTTCGCATCTCCAAGTATCAAGAACGAACTTACCCGCAGAACTGGCGTAAGTTCATTACGTCCTTGGTGTGCACGTCCGTGGCATTGTTGATCACAACAGGTTTGATGTCGCTCCACTTCTTCCCCTCGCTGACACGTACCAATTCCTTGCGCAATTCAGCCATCTTGATCTTGCCCCTCCAGACAACCCTTGCGTCTTTTTTATGCCAAGGTGTTTTATCCTCGCTCTGTTCAATTTCTCTGCGGATGCTGTTCCAGCTAGGCGCATGCGTGTAATTCCAGCTCCAGTATGCCTGCAGCATGTTAGCTATACAACTATACCACTCTGTACCAGGATTGCTTTACATAGTTGGGCATCATCCATATGTTATCGTACTCGCGCGTATCCTTCCTTGTGTAACCAAAAAACGTGCCCTTGCTTTTGGACCGTAGTGGGAGGTCGTCGAGTGACAGGGAAAATTCAATATTTGGGATGGAGGGGTCGTTCGTGGCAGAAGTTGAAACGGCGCGGTCGATTTGGGCGAGGGTTCCGAGGATGCGCTCACGTTCGTTGCCGTTTGTTACATAGCATTCTTCGGGTTTGCCAGAATTAACTACAAATAACTATCGGTAGTCAGTATACCTGTAGCATACTCGAGTCCTCAGAATGGACGTACCTCGCCCTGGTAGATCATTACTCGCAGCATACATCTGCCCTCGGCAATCTCGATATCCTGGATGTGCACCTTTCGTCCTTGCCTCCGGCTTACAGCCTGATCCAGGCTCTTGTACAGTTCAGGAAACGCCGAGTCGCACTGCTCGTGGCTGAGCGTGTGTACATTGGCGTGGACAGCCGTCTCAAAAAGCCAATCGCTTGGCGAGTACGATGATGCATAGCTGCCAGCGGCCTGACGCCATATCGACCACAATTGCGTAGCGATCACGAATGAAGAAATATACAAGAATAGGTGGGAGACAGAGAGGTGATAACTCTTAGGAATCATGATGGCATGACGAGTGGTCGAATGAGGATATGGGCGAACAATCGTAAAAAGACGAGGAATACGCAAGGGCAGAAGAATGGCAAGGCGCAACGAGAGCGGCGGCGGCGTATAAGAAGAGAAACAAGACTTGGACAAGACTTGGGAGAAAGAGCAAAGACCTCGCCGTCGCCCGGCGGCCCGTTGATACGCCCATCAAGCAATACCTTCCTCAAAAAGCAATAGCAGCATGCGAAAACAAGCCATTAGCACGAGGGTGCATAACCCATTGACCCCTGACTTTTCAGGACGCCAGGCCGCACGCAGCAAGCGACAACTGACCATCAGCCCAGCAGGCCTATCACGGGTAGCAGTTTGGCCGGATTTGAGCCCCGTGGGCCATGAGTCGTGAATACGATGATGCAAAATCTGGAGGGGTGCCGGTCAGGTCTAGGGCTGGAAAGGAGTCGATGCAGGTGCCACAGGGGGGCGTGAGCGTTCGTTCACACGTTCACACGTTCCTGATTGCCAAGGGCGCCAAGAAGCTTACGCTCCTCGCTAAGGCTGGTCATAGCTGGCTGGCGCGATCCTTCGACCCAATTGAGCTGGAACACTTTTTCCGCTGTGAAGCGTCGTGGACGCGCTGGAGATGCGGTGCGTTGCCCTGAAGATAGACTCGTGAAAGATGTGAATCTCGGATTATGCGGTTAGGTAAAGATCGGGCGAAGACGGATCAAGCAATGCCATGGCGACACAAAAGTCTTGACAACGAGGGTTGACCTGCTTAGCGCGGCGTGCGCGGGAGCTTAGATGGCTTGTCCCCCTGAGACCGTCGATCACTGCTGCTGTACTTCCGTACGGAGTAGGGGGTGGTGGACGATACAGCAAGGGAGACGTTATTGCCCACACCCATTCCGTATTCCGTACAAATGATTTAACCCCCTCCTCCCCAGTACACTGCCGAGCTCTACTCAGTTAGACCTAGAAGTCTACAATCTAAACTTTGGAAGACCCTTGACCCCTACACTCCAACCAAGCACCTCTACAATAACTTTATTATCATTTCTAACGCTAGGTAATGTAGCGCAATTGATTTAAACTTTTTGCTTCCTAGGCACAGAAAGGGTGTCTTTGAAGGGCTGCAAGGTAGGGGGCTGCAAGCGCTGTGAGCGTCATCGTACGGATACGTGCGATTGGGAATAGGAGGTAACAGCGGTTTGTTGCATGCAGCTCCATCTTCCTGGCTGCCATCTAGTGACTGAATTACCGCCTCTAACTCTTTGACTGCTTCTCAATCACCATCTTGACTTGCTCCTCCATTGTCTTCATGTCAATGAATCCTACTTTCCCGTTGTCTTTCTCTCTATATCAGGTCTTATCCTCGTTCTAGATCCTCCTTGAGGTATCCATGGTGCCAAAAGGCGAACCCTTATGCCAAGCTTCCTGCTCTGTTTCCTTCAACTCTTCGATTGGCGTATAGCTCACTTCCCATTTATCTGCCTGCTTGTCAAACTCCGCAAGCACCTCCGTAGAAGTCACAGAGAATGAATGCGCCCCTTGTTGCCAGTAGGCATCTTCAACGCAGACACAAGCAACCTGCTAACATCTCTTTCTGTTGTCAGACCCGCTTTCTCCTCTCCAGTGCCCAGCAACGTAGCTTTGTAACATGTAATCTGCATGGAGAAAATCTAGTTCCAGAGCCTGAATCAGAGCCATAGATGGAGCCCCGGTCGATATCGGGCTAGTATCATATTGAGGGGCGGCCCAAAGTTGCTCTGGAGGATCAAAAACACCATATCCCCTGGCGTTACTGGGAGACTGTAATTGCTCGAGTCCAGAGATCTCGGACGATGTTGGTAACAAGATTACGACAAGCGTATTCGACAATCATCTTCCCATCGGCGTCGTCGATGATATTTTCGTCTCTTTCAAGTCTGCTTCGTCTCCTTGCGAAATAAACGGTTGGCACTACATACTCAGCCGAGGCTCTCGTGCTTCTCAGAAACCTATGCGAGCTTGATCCGCGGTGAAGTGTAGTGCAGGCAGAATGTCATCTCACAAGAGTGCAGACATGACATGACATGGTACGCGAACAAGGCAAACACTTTTCAAAGAAAAAAGACTTGGAAATTCCCATGGCCCCTACGACACTCTACGGATACACCATTTTCTCATTCCTGCCAGCCCACAATCCCACCCCCTGAGAAAAAAAAAAAAGACAAGCACCAAATATTCGCAACATGGATGCAAGGAGCGTCAAGAAAGTAAGTCCCTTGTTCTTCTTCCACCATCTCTCCCTAACCATGCACTCCTATTACATGAACCACATGCCCGTCTACGAACTCAGTCAGCCCATGCTCTGTCATGCAAATCTCGAAGAGGAAAAACGTACCATGCCCCGCCTCTTCGCAGCCTCGTACGTAGGCACGGGCGGCGGTCCATATCCATCCGTCTCACTCTGCTTCGCCGTCGTCGACGTGAGGAATGTAGACGGCGCGTCAGTCGGGACAGCCCAGCTGAACGACGTAGCGTCTGTGAAGGTTCCTGTTGTTGGGGAGGGCAGGGGGATGTTGTATGGAGGCGAAGATGATGGGGGTGTAGGGGACGAAGTTGGGACTTCCCAGCTGAAGGAGGTAGCGTCGGTGAATGTGTCAGTCGACGAGGAGGGTGAGGGCAGGGAGTACGATGGCTCAACGGGGGTAGGTGTGGGTGTAGGAAACTCCCAGCTGAATGATGTTGCATCGGTGAATGTGTTTGAGCTGGACAATGGCGTCGATGAGGACGATGGCAAGGAGTATGATGGCTCAGCAGACGATGAGGGTGTAGGGGTGGGTGTAGGGAATTCCCAGCTGAACGACGTTGCGTCCGTGACTGTGTTTGAGCTGGACAGTGGTGTCGACGAGGTTGAAGAAAAGCGAGAGCGTGTCTTTGACCTCCACGGAGTACCAGTGCGCGTACGCGTGAGAGTGTAGTTGGAGGAGAACGAGGTGGACGAGAAGTTTGTACCACCGGTTGTCGAGGATGGCATTGCACTGCTGGGAGCGGGCGTGGACAGAATGTCTGTAGTGCTGAAGGGAGGCTCGGGGATGGTCCAAGTTGCAGTGGACGACTCAGAAACTTCCTCACTGGTGCTAGAAGACTCCAAAGGAAGCGAGTACGATGGTGAAGGGGTAGGTGTCGGCGTGAAGATCGGCTCCGAAGTCTCACTTGGCGAAGGCTCAGGAACAGACTCGCTGCTACTCTCCGAAGGCTCAGGCACTTCAAACGAGCTCGACGAAGGCTCAGGTGTGGGCGTTGGCGTAAAGACTGGAGTCGAAGACGGCTCAGGAACAGACTCACTACTGCTTGGCGATGGCTCTGGCACGGACTCGCTGCTACTCTCCGAAGGCTCAGGCACTTCAAATGAGCTCGAAGACGACTCCGGCGTCGGTGTAGGCGAGAACACCGGCGTCGAAGGCTCTAATACCTCAGACGACGAACTAGGCCTTGGAATCACAACAGTGGAGGTAATCGTAATCACAGTCGTGTTCGCAGTAGGCGGGCCATTGTACCCACCCGACGACTTGGGTGGGATTGTAGTATTGGATGGAGAGGTGGTTGGCACAATGATTGAAGACGAGTTGCTGAAGTACGTGGGGATGATGGGCGTAGAGGTAGAGTTCACACCAGTGGGACCAGTGAAGGTCGAAGGCACAGTCGAAGGCAGGACACTAGTGCCGGTGCCCCAGGTTGAGCGCGACACGCTGGTCTTGTTGCCGTAAGGTGCAGTAGGATGTGAAGGGTAGGAAGGCCAGACTCCAGTTCTAGAGGAAGCCGTGGACAATGGAATGCTGCGGGACGAAGACGAGAAAAGCTCCCAGCTGGTCTGCGTCGCGTCGGTGGCGGTGCTTGAGGAAGAGACCGATACGGAGAAGTTTGCACTGCGCAAGGACACCAGTGTCAGCATATTGAATTTTGACACCGAATGAGTTTGGTGATATAACTGACCTGGTGCTGGAGAAGTCTGGCACGCTCGGCGTAGAGCTTGACTCGACTATGGTCGTAACCACGATGACAGTGGTCGAGATGAAGACTGTCGAAGTCGAGTTGGGAGCAATGGGGGTGGAGCTTGACACGCCAGTGGACAGAGGGATACTCGTTGACGGAAAAGCACTTGTTGTGCCCTCGATCGGCTCACTGTAGCTTGGATATGGAGAGTAGTAAGGCGGAGGCGGACCATATTGACGGGCTCTCACATGCTGTGGAAAACGCACTGTGTGTGTATCATTAGAAGAAAGATCATGCAAGACGCCTCCATCCTATCAAGTTCCTACACGTGGTATTCCTAACTAACCACCATCAGGTTCGCAGTGAGTGGGTGACGACTTACGCGGTGCACGGTCTGCAGCAGCGATGGTGAAAGCAGCAGCGAGAGACATGCTGCTGAGCTTCATGGTGAGCGAAGAGAGCTGTGACTAAGTCACGAATCTGAAAGCAACGAGTGTGGGTAAACGAAGGGAAGTGTCCGACAAACACAGGTACAGCTGAGCGACCTGCCTGGTGGTCCATCTGAGCCAAGGGCCTTATATGTGATTTAAACCCGCTGCTGCGAGAACAGGGGCCCGAATGCCCTGGTAGACATGTTGCAAGCTATCAGTGGTCCGTTGAGAGCAAACACAAGATGCAGCACGGCAGCTTGCCTTCCATACCGAGCCTACCCACTTATCCGTCCGAAGATGCCTGCAATCTTCCAGCTGAGGGCGGTGTACATCCGAGAGCCGTCGATCACAAGCCAGGAGTTTGGTGTCTTGTTGTATCCCCCCGTTGATATGGTAGGGTTGGTCCTGTAGACTCGAAGTTGACCATGCCTTTATTGGGCGTGGTGGACTTTCCAAATGGTAGTAAGAAGCTAGTAGTCGTACTTTACTACTTACTCGACGATGTTAGTGTTACTGTAGAAGCTTGATTCGGGACTAAGCCGGGGAAATTGTCGCAGGCATAATGTCTGGTAGTAAATGTTGCACCACAGCGGCGCCGCCGCTTCTCGTGGTACAGACGATGCAGAGTCGGACTGATGCGGGAAAATCAAAGATGCACCACTACCCAGAGTTCAGAAGGTGAACGAAGCCCAGAGGGAATTCTTCTAGGTAAAGTGAGGTTGCGAGTAATTGTTGCAAGTCGTTCATGTCCAAGGTAGTAATGTTGCGTTTGCAACAACTGACAATTTTCCCGGTCTAGGTGCAAGGGCATGGTAGCACCATAGCCTTGGAACCGCTGACGGCGACCGACAGACGCCTCTTTTACCTCGTTCCGCAGGTATCCAGGATTCCAGGTCAATTCTGTTTGCATATGCGTGCGGCGACAGATTGACAACTTTGACAAGTTGACACTCATCGCATGAAGCTTTGTGCAGATGCATCTTAATTTAGTCCTGAACCATTGTGATCCAGATTCGCATAAGCTGACAGACTTTTTGAGATATGTGTCATCACAGAGTGTAGCAGAGGCCTCCGACGTTGGGTACGTACGGGAGTGCGAGACGTTGTAAGCTCAGCCAGCGACAGGTCTTAGTTGCGCTCAAGCATGCCACGACAACCCTATCTGAAAGCCACCGGAACATCCAGACCCGTTGTCGGAGATTTTCAAAGCAACAATGCTATATCCCGTGCAGGAACAGAAATGAGCCCTCGTGTGCAATGTGCATACAGCCTTGTCCGTGTCCACGGGTTGCACCCGACCATTGCGATAGGCTGACCCGACGTGGTACACCAGATATCAGATATGAAGCGCAGACGTACACGATGGCGCAGAGGACGAGATCAAAGGAGGTGAAGCCGATATATACGGTTACCCGGTCTGAGAGGAATGAGGGATAAACAATGATTGTTGAGTTGAGAGGTAACGCGGCTGCCGTGTTGCCAGAAGCCGAGCTAGGTTAGCTTCCGTGACGTGTGCAACATTCCGCACTATGAAGTTTGGGAGTGCGACTATTGGAACCGTCGAATCAATTCCGTTGGAAAGGGGGGATGGAGAGTTGCGCAACCCAAGCGGACTGCGTGGTTGGTGGCCAAAAATCCGTGAGGTACTCGCACACAAACCTGTCACCATCCCCACAACGGCCCGTCCGGCAGTCACCATCATCTCATGTCAAAGGCTCGTCTACAGAAGATCAGCTAGTGACGAGACATTGAGGGAAGACATTCGAGAGTCATTGAATGCAGAGTAGACTTTTGATAGCAGGGAGCCCAGCAATGAGGCCGCTACAATTATCGATTACATGACTAACATCCAGCTGCGACATCGGGAGTGGAGATGTCGCCATCGGGGGCGACCCAAAGCGCCAATGTGATTAATTCCACTGTGTGTCAGAGTCGCGTCGCACCTAAATTTTCGTCACAACACCAGACGGCGCCAACACGGTCAAAGTCGTAAACTCGTTGTCAACAAGGTGCATCATGTGCGCCCCCCCCCCCTCCCCCCGACACTGAATAGCCGGGTAAGGTCAAAGCCGGTTAGGCTCGAGTACATGAGAAGCACATAATGCGCCGAGATGGATAAGGAAACCAGAACAATATAAAAGCAGCGAACACAAGAAAACAACCAGAATACTAATCCCAATTGACAAAAGCATCGCCTTGGTCATCGCCAGCATTTACAAACTCTGACCCCTGAAAGTCGAAGAAGGCTTTGTAGTCACCGTTGCCTGGTGTGAAAAGGGCCTCGTTGTTGAAAAAGCCCTCTGAGAGTGGCAAGGTGAACGATGGCGCATCGACATTTTCAGTCTTGATGCCAGCACCAGGCGCCAAAGTCTCGTCGGCAGTGTTCCTGCTCGACTTGCCAGAGAGGTTTGGATTGTAAGTGTATGTAGGTGCAAAAGGCTGGGGCAAGTTGTCACTGCCTGCCATGAAAAGAGCGGTGCGAGGGTCGTTTGGATCCAAAGCTGAGCCAATGAACTGCTGTGACTCAGGAGGCATTGACATGGCCAATGGGTTCGTACTGAGGACCTGCGAGCTGAAAGGGTAGCCGGCAGCACTGAAAGGATAAGAGGAAGCAGAGTCCAAGTCTTGATGTAGATGCGGGGTCACATGACCCGAACTAGTCCTGGGCGAAGCAGTCTGAGGTGTCACGGACTGCTGAGGAGACTGGGCAGTAGTGCTCCGAGAGAGTCCAGGACGGGACTGGGCATCGGATCCTGCCAGGCTCTGTTGCTCAAGAGCGTGCGGCGGCAGCGACATCCTGCGGAAGGAATCCTGCGGAGTGGTCACGCCATCCGGGGCCGACTGCGAAGAAGGATCAGACGAAGCAGTTGACTGAGGCAGTTGAATGGACAATGAACGCTGATGCGAGTTCATGCGCTGCGGAATCTGGTATGGAGATGAGCGGAACCCTTGCTGTTGCCCAGCAGAGGCATTGGTCATTGACTGGGACTGCGTCGTAGCGCCTTGCTGTGGAGAAGCGGGATTGACTTGCTGAGGCGGCATCATGGACGGGTTCAGCCAGTTGTTCGTCTGGGGGAAGTTGGCGGTGTTGGGCGAAAACTGGCCCCCGTACGGGTGGAAGGAAGGGTTCTGGTACTGCGACATGAACATGTTCCTCACACCATGCTGGGTAGCAATGTAATCGTGCAGCTTCTTGTTGAACATGACCGAGGTGGTGTGCAAGTGGGCGTTCAGGCGCTGGTACTGAGTCGGCAAGTCATCGTCCTCTTCCTCGTACATCTCCTCGTTGATGACATCTTGCTCGGTGACACGAAGAGCGCGGCCAGTGCGCTTCTTGTGGATCTCCGACGCTCTGCGCGCAGACTCAATGCGGGCCTCCAGGCTGCGGTCACTGCGACGCGAGGCGGCAATGTAGGCACTAGATGGCGTCAGCGGGGGCGCGGGCGGACAAGAGGGTGGACGACATGCCGCTCCTGGTTCTCCTCGTGGGTGCGTTCGGTTTTGACAGGTCTGGTGGCCGTGAAGGTTCTCCTCTCGGCGGGCATGGTGGAAGGCGACGACGGAAGGCGCGGAACGTGGGTGTGGCAGGTGCGGGTGGCGGCGGGCGGGTGTCTGGTGGGGAGGGCAGGTCTAATCGTCTAGCAACGACAGTAGACTTCGACAGTGGCAAGAAGAGTCGATGGGAGAGGGGACGGAGGGTCAAAGGTAGGTGGGCGGGCGCAGGTAGGTAAGCAAAGAGGGGACGAGTGGCGGCGTGGAGATGGGCCGAGAGCGATGCGAGCTAAGACTGCAAGCGCTGCACACGGTCGGGATGTCAGGGCACTACAGCACGCAGCACGCCAGATGGAGATAAGCGACCGAGTGACGTCGGGCAGGGAGCTTTGAAGGGTGGGTGTGTGGGCGCAGCGACTGGGGTGCGGCGATCGGACAGCGCTGCGAGGGGCCTTGAACGCCCACCGACGTCGATTTGCGGCGTCTCTTTGGGCCGAAGGGCAAGTGGGGGGACAAGTGGCCAATACAATACATACTGTATGGCCATGGCGCCATGGTAGCACGCTAGGATCTGGTGTGACCGTCCCGACGATAGACGACCCGCGTGGTCGAAGGCGATGGGAATCCACGCGTTGAAGATGCAGCAACAGGCCGGGCGGAAGCAGGGCAGGCGGCGTGCCCGGCACGGCGTGGCAAAGGGCTTTGGCACGCTGCAACAGAAGAAGGTCTTCTTCCACTCCTCCGCGCAGCTGCAACTACTCCGTACAGCGCATCCATGTGCCGTCTTTGCGCCAGATACGCCATGGCCATATCGGGATAGGCGCAATCGATCGGAAGAGGCCCCAGCCCATGGGCATGCGCTGCTCAACACCCGGCGGGAATTGTCATGGATGGTTTCCGCGGGCCATGTGTCTGCGTCACAGAGGGCTCCGGCACCAGCAGCCGCTGAGCACCGATCACACGTCGAAAGCTGTCAACCAACTGTCAACCGTGGAAGATACTGCGCCCCTCGTCTTCTGACCGTGTCCTTGGCCGACAGCAGGGCGCCATCACGTGCCCAAAGCCACTTTATGCAACGTTGCAAGCAGCGCTGTGTTCTTGTCGCAAGAGCATGGCTCAGATCTCGCTCAGTGGGGAACTGCTCCGTACCGAAGGCCACAATGGGCGTTTGGTACAATGTGCCCATTCAGGCTGCGAATGGATGCATCTGGACCGTGTGAGGGCAAGGCTGCAAATTGCCACATGGTGCGGAGCACTGCGCAAACTGGCATTTGATGCACGGTATTTGAGTAGGACACACCCGATGCAGACGCAAAGCCCGTTGGCGCCATCTCGCTTCGGCAACATGCAAATCCTCCATGCTGCGCCCCGGAGAAACGACTGCGCTTTGCTAAGCAGTTGGATAAACCCGTCTAAACGGCGAGAAGTGGCGAAAAGGGCCCCTCCCGTCCGAGCACCTCAGCACCAACAGTCTACAGTGCTCACCTCAACACGGCAATGATAGACGTTTGCGCTCTTTTGATCTACCAGGTTGGTGTGCTTCGTCGTCTTCACGAGCTCAATTTTTGCATTGCATGCATGCCTGGCATATATGTCTTGTACATAGTATACAATAAACGTGACAAGCTATCCACTCCACTACCGGCATCCGACTTTGCCGTGCAAAACATGATGGGGTGGGAGAAATCGGGATCAGAACGCATGTTCGACATGGCCATCACATCTAGAACCCCCTCTCCTCCAAGAACTGTTTGACCTTCTCGGGGCAATGCCCTTTGATAATCACATGCTGCGTCAGCGGATTGACCCTGATTTCGTGCTCCCTCTTTTTCAAATACACTCTGATCTCATTCCGCAGCGCCCCCGAGTCCCCCGTGATCTTGCGGATGACCGTCTCGCGCAGATTGCCGCCGCGCTTGCAGTCCGTGTAAATGGGCAGGTTTTTTGTGCCGGAGCGCTGGACGTGGTACTTGAGTTTGATTTGCGTGGTTTCCAGGGCGGATTCGGGGTTGGGGGTTGAGCTGATGCTGGAAAGGGCGTCGGCTATCGGTTCGTTCGAATGCTTCCTGTCTTGGGGCGGGCTTGTTGTTGCTTGTTCTTCACGTAGTCAGCTGCCGTGCGTCTGAAGCAATTGGAGCGTACGTACTCTCAGCGCATAGTCTGGCTGCGGTCGAGAAGCGGAGGTGCTGGCGGCAGGTCACCGTCCGGGGCGCAGCCAGCGGCCTGAGAAGACAGGTCAATGGCGGCATACGAGGCATTGTGAAGCCGGTGAGCCAATGCAGTCGCACCGGCCGTGTTCGTCTGCATCAACACCAAAACTCTAGCGTCCTTCGGCGTGCAGGGGTCTTCGCTACGCACAGTCATTTTTCACGCCGCGAAACCCCACCACCGCCCGCCGCCGACAAAGATATTCGCGACAACACCCCCTGCGCCACCACCCGCCGCCGACACTGGTATTCGCGCCCGCAGCCACCCCGACGACACCACCCGCCATGGCCGACTCCACCAGCGATGGCGCCAACGTCGCCGAGCAGCACAGCCTGCTCCCCAAGCTCATGCCCAACCTCGACCGCCACATGATCTACCCGCTGCTCAACTTCTCCGCCGACGAGGACGCCGAGCAGACGCCCGAGCAGAAGAAGCTGCTGCTCGAGCTGCTGAAGCCCACCAACATGACCGACTTCGTGGGCCAGCTGCACCAGGACGTCTACGACCTCGACGACATCCCGGACGAGTACCAGAAGAAGCGCGACGAGGTGCTGCAGCGACGCGCCCGCCTCGAGGAGGAGACGAGCAAGATCTCGGGCCTGCTGGACGACGAGAACGTCGTCACCAACCTGCGATCGGACAAGGCGCAGAATCTGGAGTACTTGAAGACGTCGCACGGCGTCACCCTCGACATGGTCAACCAGCTGTACGAGTTCGGCAGCTTCCTGTACAGCTGCGGCGCCTACGGGCCCGCCGCTGAGCTGCTGTACCGCTTCCGAGTCTTGGTGAGCGGGATCCGTGGTGGATTGTGCAGACAAGCGTGCTAACAACATCAGACCACAGACAACGACAAGGAGCGCGAAGCTACCTGGGGCAAGCTTGCCTGCGAGATCCTCTCCGTCAACTGGGAGTCCGCCATCGAGGAGATCAACAAGCTCAAGGAGACCATCGATACCCGCCTCTTCAACAACCCCCTCGCACAACTGCAGCACCGCACATGGCTGATCCACTGGACCCTGTTCCCCCTCTTCAACCACGAGCCCGCCCGCGAGGCCCTCACAGACATGTTCTTCTCCCCGCAATACATCAACACCATCCAGACCAACTGCCCGTGGATCCTGCGCTACCTCGCAGCCGCCGTCATCACAAACCGCAGCAAGGCCCGCAACTCCAACCAGTACCAGAAGCAGCTCAAGGACTTGATCCGCATAGTCAGGCAGGAGGGATATGAGTACAGCGATCCCGTGACCGACTTCATCAAGGCGCTGTACATCGACTTTGACTTTGAGGAGGCGCAGAAGAAGCTGAGCGAGACGGAGGAAATTCTCAAGAACGACTTCTTCCTGCTGGCTGCGGCAGATCAGTTCGTCGACGCGGCCAGACATTTGATTTCTGAGAGCTACTGCAAGATCCACCAGCGGATCGACATAGGGTGAGTTGTCCCGTTATTGCTCCTTCAAGGTAGTACTAATCCCATGACAGTGACCTCTCCACCCGCCTCGGCCTCTCACAAGACGAAGGCGAGAAGTGGATCGTCAACCTCATCCGCGACACCCGAGTCGACGCAAAAATCGACTACAAAGCCGGCACCGTCATCATGAACCACCCTCCCCAATCCGTCTACCAACAAGTCATTGAGCGAACAAAGGGCGGCTTCTTCCGAACACAAGTATTGAGCGCTGCAGTTGCGAAATGAGCATTTTGAATATCAAAGCTTACTGTGCGTGTTCAGCAGTGCGCCGCTTCCGGGGCGGTGGTGGCGTAGGCTGGGAGAAGTGACAAAAGTGCGGGCTTGACATGCGATATTGCGACAAATGATCGCATCCTGCATGCATGGCTCATGGCGTCTTCACGATTAGGCTTTTCGACCCGCTGCTCCATGTCAAAGCAGTGCGGTCATAGAAGCTGTGCTTCAGAGACGAGAAATCAATTTAACAACGTTCCAAAACACCACCTGCGCTTGCGTGTACTCTCCTTGATCATGTGCTCTGGTGGAACGGCGCGAACATGAACAACATATCGTACAAACGAGACATGCCCGTCCCGTCCGCCTCTGGTATTCCGACAACTTGAATCCCACTCTTCCCCCCCACCACTCCGTCACTGGGTAAATTCTCCGTCGATTAAGCATAATACCGCGGTTCATCGAAAACGTGATATCGATGCCCCCTCACGCCCATGCCGCTGAAGAGCAGGGGAAACCTGAGACCAGGGTGAACATTTTCCACCGGAACAAGGACGTTTCCGTTTTCGGGTTGGCCCACGACGAATTTAGCCACCTATCATGTCTGATCAGCAAGTACTCTCCAGAGAAGAAGGTCAAGAAAACAAAAGGAGGGCAGAGGGGGGGGGGGACAAAAACGTACCTGCAACTCGGTATCCGTGATGCTATCCCTACTTACCCTGGCATACCCGCTTCTCCGGAGTCCTTTGAACAGAATGTACTCGCACCATCTATCCCAATCGCTGGGGTCGACGTCTTTCATCCCGCTCTTCTCGCCTACATAGGTGTTGTAATTGCCCTCGCCAGGCTTGAGAACGAGGTAAGATAGTAATATCGCCGGCCTGGACGTAGCCTTCATGCGTTCCGCAAGGTACTCGGATTGCAGCCGTCGATCCTCGGGATCTTCTTCCTGGCCGGAGTGGAACACGAAAATGTCAATGTACTCGCCGTACGCCAGAATGGTAGCTTCGATCGCAGGCGCGAGTTCGCCAACCGGAGAGGGGAGGAGATGGTGTGTTGAATTAACAATTGGGAATTTGGATAGTAGTGCGGAACCCCAGGTATGTTTGTTCGGGCCGGGGCCGTAATCAACGTACATGCCTAGGTCTTCGGCGAGGAATTGCGTCGTGTCGCGGTTGCCCATGATGATGCGTTGGAGATCGGATTCCAGGAGGCCGATAACGTCGACTTCGAGTTCGCGGATGAGGTCGCGCATGCGGTATTCAGAGGTCCACATGTCGTTGTCGAGAGAGAAGTGGATTGTCCAGATGCCTGCGGTGATGGATTTGGTTTCGGGGTGGTAAGGCGTGTAGTTGTATGTTGGGAAGCGGAGGTAGGCGGTTGCGATGGCGAGGAGTTCGAGGGCGCCGAGAATGTATAGGTAGTATGAGCGTTGACGGGACGCGGCGGCGGTGGAGGTGGCTTTTCCTTTGTAGTTCTTGGAGTTGGACGGGGCTGAGGAGGCGCTGAATACGCCCGAGCCGATGAGGAGCATCATGGCGGTCATGACCCAGTCTGTGCGTTCGCGGACAAGAGGGCCTCCGGGAACGAAGGCGTAGGCTACGACCCATACGTGGAAGAGGACCATGAAGTTGTAGACTAGAAAGCCGAGGCCGAAGATCTTTGCGGGGGAGTAGCGGACAGCGTGGGTGATGAGAGCTGGCGCAGCGGCCATGGTGTAGATGGCCAGAACAAGTCCACCAAGGTATCCAGTCCAGTGACTGGTGGTGGTGAGGACAGCTGCGCCGATTGATCCAACACCGTAGAATGTCCATGAACGAGAGAGGTTCGGTGCAAAGAGTCCGATGGAAAGGCCAAGACCCATAGCCAGTAGGGTCACAGCACCATGAGGAACAGCAAGCGGGCCACGAACTGGGAAGCCCTCCCAGACCCAGGAGATCATAGTGCTTGAGTCGGAGAGCATAGAATGCATCGAGAAGAGTATCCCGGCAACACCAAATGCTGGGAAGATGGAGACTCCTCTCGTGACAGGACCAGGGGCTGCGAGATCTGCGCCCTTACTCGCTGTGGATCTTGCTGAGATCAAAATGGCAACCACGGCTAGGCCAAGACCAGTCTTGTTCCATCCACCGGTGGGCTCATGCATGATTGGCCATATGGGGTTGTTGGTCCAAAAGGCAAACTTGGCTACGCTCGATGCGACAAGGCCGACTGAGAATGCTGAGATGCGAGCCTCGAGTCGTCGTGGTTGAGATCGTTCGGCACAAAAGGTGGCAGCCCATGCCAGGCAGGACATTGACAGACCGAAGCCAACCGCAAAGAGTCGAGGAACAGGCCGTTCGGCACGAAATGCCAGCAGACCAGACAGCGATAGGAGGTGGAAGACTACGACGTGGCGTGTGACGAGATAGCGGAAGGACTTGATACCGAGCAGGAATGGAGAGATTGTGCACATGACCAGAACTTCGTAGCCCGAGATGCCCATGTGCCAAAGAGGGAAGTCTTGGGTGTGTTAGGCCTGTTGCACTCGAAGAAAGTCATACTTACACCAAACGCAAACTCCAAGAGATGTTAACATGGACCAGAAGACAAACTTAGTATGTCAGCTTACGATCAATTCGACATGACCGGTAAACGTACTCCATTGTAAACGTCTGCTACGGCATCGAGAAGTCCAAAGACAGAGAAGGCGCCCGAGAAGGTGGCGGCAATCTCCTTGGCCTTGCTGTAGAGATATTAGAATACGAATTGTTGAGATAGCGATGACACCTACTCTTTCTCAAGAACGGCATCAGAGACGGCTGTGTTGCCGGCGCTATAGGAAGGAACGATCAGAACATGGTCTTGAAGATTTGTATTTGGGGGAATCTATCTAGCTTGGGAGCCTCAAAACATACCCGCGCGAAATGCCTCGGTTGTCCTTGACGACAATCTCAAAATCTTTGAATTCGCTGATGGTGACTGCATCGAACGCTACATCAAGTAGCACGAGGGCCCATTCAAAGAAAGCGTAAATGGTGTATGCTGTTTCTAGTCAGCCAATGGTCCAGATCGTCGGTTCGTGAACGTACCTCCGGCGACCTTGTGGACCTTGTGCTGGATGAAGAAGTATATGAGCGGGATCAGAGTAGCAAAAAAAGAGCCTGCGAACAGCTTTCGGTATTTGAGGGCGGTAGGGTGGTTCGGGCTCAGGGTGAGGCAGCCAAGGGTCCAGGGGAGGGTCGCTACGAGGTACGAGATCATGAAGATGTCGTGCCAATCGTGGGCGTCGGTCGAGGTAACATATGTCCACCCACCACATGTCAATGTCCGGAAGATGCCAATGCCCGCGACAAACTTGGGGAGCGAGGAATTTGGCCGGCGAGTCAAGATGTACCATAGGCCACACAGTGCGAAGCGAGGGCCTGCCCAGTACGTCAGTTGTGTCTTTCGGTTGCTCGTCTCGAGTCGTACCGGACGTGAGGGCGATGAAGAGCATGAAGACGGAGCGTTCGGGATAGCGGTCGCCAATGGTCGCTGAGACGGAGGGAAACCATTCTTCGGGGTAGCCCTGGAACAGTATGAGCGTGGTGATGCAGTCAATAGTTTCGTATTGCTCACCCAGTGCTCATTCTCGACAATTTTGTGGTAGTGTAGCGATCTGGCAGTGTTTAGTGACGTGGTGGGGGGTGGCATGGTCGGGGCGTGGCGTACAAGCCAACGGCTAGAGCTCCGATGAAGGCGCCTAGTAGTCAATTAGTGTTGGAGAAGATAGACGGATTCTGGCAGAGCATACTGTAGGCCATGGCCGTGTGGGCGATGGATATCCATTTCCCACTGAACTGCAGACGGTGAGCATGCGGAGTCCTCCGAGGTGAGCTGGAGGGAACCAACTGCCGCGACCGTCTGGCCGTCTTTGTCTTTGAGCGCCATGGCAGAGTCAAAATGAGGAGAGCAGTCGCGTCTGCTCCCGCTCAATGGGGAAAAGAAAGCAGCGAGCGACGTGGGTGAAGGTCGGCGGTGGCAGACGCGCAGTCCCCTGAGGTCAGGGCTCACGCGCGTCGGCCAAGGCTGCAATCCCTGCCGGCCCGCATGTGCTACGCAGCTCCGGTAGGCGAGCGCATGCCAACTTTTCCGCTGGTCTGCGACTCTGCGCCGACTCGACCACATCGCAAACATGGCCGGGCCCAGCGACAAGGCGCGCTTCTACCTCGAGCAGTCGGCGACGGAGCTGAACGAGCTCGAGCGCAAGAACATCTTCACCCGAGTATGGTGTTCCCGCTCGCGCCGAACGAGTCTTCACTAAAGGTTTGGCAGGACGAGATCAGCTCCATCGCCAAGAAACGCTCCGACTTCGAGCACAGGATCAACGCGCGCGGCTCCCACCCCGCCGACTACCTGCGATACATCGAGTTTGAGAAGAATGTCGACGCGCTCCGCCGCAAGCGCATCAAGCGGCTGGGCGTGAGATACAAGGGCGCCGGACAGCGGACCATCTATTTCCTCTACAATCGCGCGACAAGAAAGTTTTCTGGCGACCTCACGCTGTGGATGCAGTACATCGACTTTGCGCGCAAAGACAAGGCCTACAAGAGGCTGAACGACATCTTCACAGCAGTCGCACGCCTGCACCCCACCAAGCCAGAGATATGGGTGCATGCCGCCCACTACTTCATGGAAACCCAGGCCGACATCACCAATGCGCGCAGCTACATGCAGCGCGGCCTGCGCTTCTGCAAGAACTCAGAGTACCTGTGGCTGGAGTATGCCAAGCTCGAGACCATCTATGTTGGCAAGATTGCAGGGCGGAGGAGGATCTTGGGCTTGGATGTGGACCACTCCAGGAGGCCGACCGAGGACCATGGAGATGCAGATATGATTGCGCTCCCTCAAGTCACGGCAGAGGACATCAACCCCAGCCTGAAGCAGGACGACGGTGTAGACGAGGTAGCTCTGCACAACCTGGCCTCGGCGCCGGTGCTCACTGGAGCCATTCCGCTGGCCGTCTTCGATTCTGCCATGAAGCAGTTCCAGAGCAAGGCCCGGGTAGCAGAGAAATTCTTCGTCATGTTTGCCGAGTTTGAGCAGCTGGCCTGTACCCCGCGCATACTGCAGCATGTACTCGAGTACCTGCAGCAGACTTCACCTCAGTCGGTGGAGGCTGCTATCTGCGAGTTCCGCATGCAGCTGTGCGGCCGCAATCCCGCCGACCCAGACTTCCCTCCAGCGTTGGCGGACGGGCTGGCCCTGATAAGCACTGCTACTCAGCAACACCCGGGCCATGTTGCACAGCTCTCCGAAATCGCTGTTCGTGAATTGCTATCTCTCCAACAATTGTCTGCGGAGACAGACGCTGCCGTGCAGATGGTGCTGTCTAAAACACTGCGAAAGTACACACGGGCACTTGACCAAGGGTCTGGTGATAAGGTGGCCGATCTGGCCAGGTCACTACGGCAAGAGGGAAGGAGACGCGACTCGGAGGCGTTGATACGGTCGAGTATGAAGCGTTTTGGTGCGAATGAAGAGCTGCAGCGGCTGTACTCGGCGTTAGACAGTTGAAGAATCGAAAAGGCCTACCAGGACTACCATCTCCCCTCCCTACACCTTGCATCAGGCTACTCTGATATCTATCATCTTATCGCACGCCACGAGCTACACCGCTGCAGTCACGCGCGCTATCAAGACACTCTGCACGATTCGACACGTCACCTGTGTGCGCCAGCTGAGCGGTGTTGCATCTGGTTCCGGGGTAGGTAATCTAGGAGGAATTTCCCCGCAGACCAGACAGCTCAGTCAGCACCCTGGCTCCGCCGCGAGCTTTTCTTTGCGCTCTGCTGCTTCTTGCTCTTCAGTCGGCGCTCGTTATCGGCTTTTTGCCTAGGGTCTTGTCAGCGTCCGGGTCGGGTCGTCGGGGACAGTGTGAGTGTCCGGTCGTACAGAGTTTTTACGTGCTGCGACTGTTCCGCGGACGCCTCATTTGGCACGGCATGATGCCCCGCTTCCACGATGGCATCGTAGAGGCGTCTGTAGCAACTGCGCGCATTGTCACTCTGTTTGCGACTGTCGTCGGCCTGCACTATGATGACACGGGATTTTGGTGCAACGTAGCGGGACCGCCTGATCTCGCCATGAAGCGCGGTGGGGACATGGTGCAGCAATGCGTCCAGGGGGACTCTCAAAGTAGCTTTCGAATTGACTCTTTGCACACGCTTAGCACAGCGCGCTGTGGGGGTTTCGCGACTTGGTCATACTTGTTCACATTCTGTCCGCCCGGGCCCGACGACCGACTGAAACTCATTTCGCCGATGCTCTTCAACGGAACCGTCTCTGCATCGAGGCCTGCGAGCCACGAACGTGCAGCACAAAGGTCCTCGTCATTGCTGCCGTCTCGTGCTGACGACAGGGTACGTTGCACGGCCGGTGCACATCTTGTAACAAGAACAGGCAGTCGAACAGAGGGCAGGCGACAGCGGAGCATGCTTCGTCGAGAGAGAATCATTCGTCGTCGACCGACAGAGAAGCCTGGAGGCTTGCTAGCTTGAGGGCGCCATTCGGTGCACGTGATGCGACCTGCTTGAGTCTGCATGCGCCTCGCCTTTTCCCGTCCATCACTCTCGTCCTGCATGTCCCAACATGTGCTGCACGACTTGACTGATATCACCTTCAGCCCTTGCCACCCCCCTCTGAAGCCGTCCGCACTGCTTCTGCTTGCGTGCCCGCGTCCAGCTCCCGCGCCCGCTCTGTGCCCGCTCGGCTTCTAACCATCATCGGCAGCATCGCCTTGACAGCATCTAGCCTCACAAGCCCCACCTCCAGCCACCAGCTCCCTGAACCAGCACACCCTGCCCGCGCCCTCTAGTCCTGACGCGACGAGAGTCTCCGTCCATGCCTGCGTTGATCGTCCCTTCCCTTGTATAGTCTCGTCTGCGCCCGCGACGCCTCCCGCTTGGTGGCCGGCTTCGGCTTCGCTCGCACGCATACATGCACCACAGTCCCAGCCCGCCCCAGGAAGCTGAGCACATCCGCCACCAGCAGCTGACGCCAGAGTCGCCGCGACCGCAGAACGTCCCGTCGCCGGCCAACATCCCCATTCTAGAGCTGCAGATGGACCCCAGCTTCCCTGCGTCTTCACATAACAATGGCACGGCGACTCCCGCGTCCCCATACGCGTCGTCGCATACCCAGACACCGAACCCCCTCGCATCGGCGCCGTACTTGTGCGATCCGTCGGCCGCCACGACCCACCCACAAGTAGGAGCGCAGGGCGGCGGAGGCGCTGCGCCGGAACTCGCTCAGTCAGCAGCAGCGCATGGCGCCAGCAGCATGGGTGCCCAGGCGCAAGATACCTCATCAATCCACAACTTTGCTGCGCAACACCGCCAGTCGCGCGCTGCCTCCTCCAGTGACGCGACGCAGCCACAGACACAGGCACCTGGCCAAGAACCCCATTCTGCGTACCCATTTGCCCATGACAATGCGTATGCTGCTCAGCAAGCTGCCGCCCAGTCTGCCCAAGGCGCTCACTATCAGACGGGAGGCAATGCTGCTACCAGTGTTGACGTACAAGCCTTGTTGGACTCTCTGACGCCGTCTGCGCACAACGTGCCAGCAGGCCAATATGCAGCTTCTTACATGTCGCCCTCATCCGCACAGGCGCAACCCAATGCATCCGCCGCATCGCTGCCGCCAGCACCTAGTCTACCTGCTCGCCCGCCCGCCCAGGACCATCCTGCCACCCATCCCAACTACAACGCGAACGATGACATCCGGTCTTTCCATCCGCACAGTCAGCAGTCGCCGACTACACAGCAGCACGGCAGCAATGGGCAGATGCCGCACCTGAACGTGCCGGGTCAGAACTATCCAGTACAACAGGGAGGAGCTCAGAGTCCGACAGCATTGGGCAATGCGCATAAGCGCCACCAAGGCCAGCGCAGTGAGACGCCAGACGATGAGGACATAAGATGGCCGCCAGAGGTGAACAGGAGATACGAAGAGTTCTTGGATCAGGAGAGGAAGTTTGTTACAGAGGGGCAATGGGACCAATTTCCCATGGGTTCTCGTCTCTTCATTGGTAAGGCAGCGCCACCTGTTTATTAGATCCAGCTGACACCAGCAGGAAACCTGCCCACCGAGAAGGTGACGAAGCGCGACATCTTCCACCGGTTCTACCGACATGGCAGACTTGCGCAGATCTCGATTAAGCAGGCCTACGGATTTGTACAGTTCCTTGACTCGGACTCATGTCGAAGGGCGCTTGATGCAGAGCAAGGCCAGATGGTGCGTGGTAGGAAAATGCGTAAGTATCTCTGTCGAAGACACCTGGTCGCCACTAATTCGATTGGCAGATCTGGAGGTCTCCAAGCCTCAAAAGAACTCTCGCAAGGCCGACGCGCAGAACAATGCACCTTCACGACGACGATCACGCTCGCCCGACTATTCAAGAGGCAGCACAGTGCCCACACCCCGAGACGGACGGTTCAATAACAATCAGGGCCCAATATCTCCAAGGGAGCGAGATCGCCGGTTCCGCGAGAGGGAAGATTACCGACCGATGCGCTCTCCTTCGCCCCGCGGTGTACCTCGGGGTATGCGATCGAGAGACAGAAGTCGTGATCGCTTCGATACTCGCTATCGTAGTAGATCGCGAACACCGCCGCGCCGACGCAGGAGCCCCTCTCCACGTCAAGATTATACAGAAGATGATCTGGACCTTCGTCGCAGGTTGCCTCATGAGGTCCCTGACATTCAGATCCTAGTCCTCAACGAGGGTATCTCGAGGTAAGCTCCCCCGTACGACTGTCCGATACCAAAGCTGACCAGCTGTAGGGATTTTATTCGATACGTAGAGGACATCATCCGCCAACTAGGACTGCGAAGCAACGTACTCATCATGAGTGGCCGTTTCCCAGAGCCCGCTGTTGTTCGCAGGCAGATCATCGAAGGCGTGCTAGCAATCGTTCGCATGGACACCTCTGGATTCATGAAGGGCAAAGTCAGCGTCCAGATCTTTGACCGACGCGGCGGAGCCAACAATGTTCAATTCAATGGTACATGACACCGACCAACTTGCTCGAATTTGGCCAAACTAACAAGCGTAGAATATGCTGATCTCGATCCAACTACTGCCGCCTTACTTGTCAACAACGCCAAGCAGACTCAGTCGCAGCCAGTCCAACCGCCAGCGCCATCCTTTGGCTTCAATCGCAACATGCCCCCTTTCCAGCAAACTGCGCCGAATCCCTTCACTCCAACACCTGCCAGCCAGCCCAACATTTCGAACATCATCACGTCGCTCGACTCTGCCAGTCTTACGCAGCTATTGGGAGCCATGTCCGGTAATAGCATCCCTCAAAACCAGCAGCCTCCGCCCAACTTCAATGCCGACCTTGCACGATTGCTTGCGCAGGTTTCAAATTCAGCACACACACCCGGTTACGGTACAACTGCCCAACCACAGATGCCTCAACTTGGCCAATTCAACGGTCTCGCGTCCCTCCTTGCCAGCCAGGCACAGCCGTCTGCGCCGCCCATGCAAAGTACTCCTCAGAATGGAGGCGCCCCTCCTGACATGAGTGAAATCATGGCCCAGCTTGCCCAGTACCAGCGCTAGTTGCTCGAACTTTTGCTCGGCTAATCCCCGGCAAGGGATTGTCTGGCTCCAACATGTTTTGACATCGTCACTGCAATGTACTAACTGACTCATTGCTTCACAATAATTCTCTACGACGGTATCCTGATTATCTTACTTTGTCCTGTGGGCACAGCTCCCTTGTCGAGCATGTCTCCGACTGTCGAGGAGCTCCAATCGAGGCCCCTCCCACTCCAACATGTGCTCGATGGACCTCCCGTTATCGATGACACGAGCACGTTCAATGCCGATGAGCAATACGATTCTACTCGAATGATTTTAGCGTGCCCACATACCTATCGAACTCGTCAAGATAGTGCGGCACCTGGCCCAAAATCGATGAATTCGACCCCGACATCTCCCCCATGTGACCTAGCGTACCATCGAGTTGACCTACACGAGAGCTTCTTCAGCACCCCAATTTTGTCCCATACTTTCCTTACCCTGTCTACTCCCTCATCCCAATTTTTGAGCGTTTCTTCAATTCAATTCAATGCGTTGCTGCTTCACGACCAACTCATCTTGCGAGATCCCACTTTCAATCGTTACTTGCAAGGCGTTACTGGCAGTACATGAAGTCCTTTCAGGGTCTTGCATGTGCTGGCCTTTCTACTTTTCACTTTTTCTTCGACCGGTCTCGTGGCGTACGAGGGTGTGTATGCCTCGTCGCGTTTGTATGTTTAGGACTAGAGAGAAAAATATCGATAGGTGCGGCTTGAGAGGATTCGAAATATGGCGTTGAGACGAGTGATTCAGACTATGTGCTGGGAGTGATGTTTGAAGTGGTATGGCAGCTTCCATGTGAAGTTCGCGAATTGTCAAAACAAATTTACGCGTACGAGTGCAGACAGTGCTCATGATGCTCACGCAAGATGCATTGTGTAGCTGTTAGAGTGCACTTGGACGCACTCAGGTCTGATGATCGAGGTTCGCCAAGAGCACTTCAGGTACAAAGTAAGCTAGCGCAAACGCGAGGTGTGATGACGACGACAGGGATGTCGAACTTTTCGTGAACTGAACGTTGGACAATTGGCTACGGAGTACACGTCACCAATACCGTTCTTCATGGTGGCTTCTAGGTAGAACCAAATCAGGCGTTCTCTGCTCACGTATCCTCTCTGTTCTCACGTCCAACATCGTTTATCTCCGACGCCGTCGAACCGCCACGCCTGCCCAACCTGCCATTTGCACACCCGCCTACGGCATACGATCGCTCAAACATGAAGCCCCGGCCTACAATATCCACGTTTGCAAACGCAATGCGACCAGGAACCATACTCCAATGCCATGGCAACGCACACATCCGGCCCGCATTGAGCTATCACGTCTGGCAGGACGCATCGCGAATAACAGAGAAGCAAGCGCTAACCACAAGCCAATTGCGCCATGCATCAACTTCAACATCAGCAGCCAAACCCTCTTCCAGCACCTATGGCAGAGAAGCGCCTCCGCCCGCAAAATCGCGACCGAATAAGACCAATGTACCCGCCAGGGGTCAAAAGCCCACCAAATCGACTGCGACACCCACCACTAGCACGACCCCCTCCACATACCTCTCGAAAACCCAACGATCAACATCCCGACAACCAAACGAACTCCTCAACCCCCCAGACTTCACATACGCCCCATCCCTCTCCATCCCCTCCCGCGAACCCGACCAGTCCTACCCATCCTACCTCTGGAAATGCGGCCGCGCCTACCTCTCCTTCTACAAGGCCTCCGTATCCAACGTGCGCCAAACCGCCGCACTTGCCAAATCCCTGCGCTCAAAGTCCGCCGGTACAAGCGGCAGTCCCACCGATATCCTGAGCCGGGCGGAGTGGCAAATCACACTCCGCAGCAGGAACGACATGTTGCGCCTGCCTGCGTTTGGGATAATTTTCTTGGTGTTTGGCGAGTGGACGCCACTGTTGGTCATGTATATTACTCCTGTGGTGCCCGAGGCGTGTAGGATCCCACGGCAGGTGGAGAGGCTGCTTGCCAAGAGTGAACAAAGACGGTTTGAGCGGCTGCGGCGGAATTGCCTAGGTTCTGCGCTGTGCGAATCGTCTGATGCGTTGGCAAATGTGCATGTCAAGGACATGGACAAGCTACATGCTCGAAAAATCTCCGCGCGACTCGATTGTCATGCGAGAGTATGGGATTGGCTTAATTTGCCCCCTCCTGGGGTGTTGGTTAAGTGGAGCGTGGGGAGGAGAGTGGAGTACTTGAAACGCGACGATGAGTTGATCAAGAGAGATGGCGGGTGGAAAGAATTGGGGGAGAAGGAGGTGCATAGGGCGTGTGTGGAGCGGGGGATAGATGTGTTGGGGAAGAAGGAGGGGGTATTGAGGGGAGAATTGGGGAGGTGGTTTGGTGAGTGAGATGGGACTGGATTTTCGACACGTCGTCTATCAGGTCTTATGAGCATATACTGAAATGAGGGTTGCAATTTACGATCAAGTCAACTTGACCCTCCCACCCCTGTAATACGTCGCATGATGCGCGCCCTCGACTTTGAACGGCCAGTCCCGATACGCCCTTACCAAATCACAAACCTGCGTCATAGTCAACATCCTCACGCGGAGATGCTTCATCTGCATCCTGCCCCCGAGATCCGGATCCCTGAGTGTCGGACAATCCTTGATGATATCCGACAGGCCGTGATGCATCGTTTCCAGCGCCGCAGCAATATCCTTGCCTGTGTCGGTGTACAAGCCATGCACGAAATCGGCTACCCATTCGTAAAACTTGTCGTCGCCTTCAGGGCGCGGGATAGGCGTAGCGAGGACGAGACCGAGGCGGGTGCGGGGCCAAGCTTCGTCCTCGTGGGACATGAGGGGGTCGAAGGGGCGGGCATCCCATTGCAAGCGGCCGTGAGGCGTATGGCGGATACTGATGCGGTCGTCGACCACGCAGCCCGGAGTGGTGGTCTTGTTACGTGGCATTGTGGACATTTCTTCTTCCCATTGCTTGTCGAGGTCTTGGATTTGTGCGATGAGTTTGTCTTGTTGGGGCCCGGGGGAGCAGTGGAGAGCTGCGCATTCGAGCTTGTACATTTCCTCGCCCACGTCGGCGAGGTCATTAATCTTTACTTTGAGGCGGAATTGTTGGCCAAATGCAGGCCGGGCTAATCTCCATTGCTGCATCAGGTCGCTGTCTCTAATGGGGTGGTCTTCTGGTATGAAGAGAGACGGGGCTCTCGCTTTGCTTTTCGACCCTTGAATTGGGAATAAAGGCGGTATTGAGATGTCCGGGTACGTGCTTTGTATGTGTTTCTCTAGCTCAACAAGTTCGATAAGACTCCGGGCTGTGTATTGTGTTGACACGTTGCCTGCCAAATGTTGTTTGTACATGAACTCGTGAAGAGCCGTGGCAGACACCTTGCCAGACCCATCCGAATTAAATTCCGCAGCGTAAAAGTGCGCAGGACTCCCGCGGTGGTCTGGGATATCCATGCCATTCTCCTTGGCTGCTTGCAGAGCGCGGATAGTGCTTTCAATCTCGTACTGTGGCTCGCGACCGAGAGAACCTCTGCCCACCAATCGTTCTTTCACTACGGAGCTCACGACCAAGTTCATATTCTGCGTCATCTCCAACATGCGACTGGCTTTGTGGAAATTACCAGACGACTGTGCAATCATGGTTCTGAAGTCATCGGACTGCACCCATAACAGTGTCCGCACTGGTCCAAAGGCATGGAACAAGTCATTTGACCAAGCAGCTGAAGCAAAGAGGCAGAACATTTGCTTGGCCATGGAATCAAAGGCTATGCCTGGCAGTCGAGGATCCCAAGCGAGCGACCCAGTCACGAGCAGCGTATTGTTTAGCTTCTGAGCATCGGGTCCTTCTGGATCTACGCGGGTCTGATGCTCAAACACGCCTTCCTCGACCATCTCCCGATACGAGTTTAAATTCAATGGGTCTTTGCTCACAAGCTTGTACGTGGAATCGGGCGCATCAAGGAGAGGGTCGAGGTAGGCCTTGAAGATGCCAGGGCTCGGTTCGAGAAGGATGTGGCTTCGAGGCTTGAGGAAAGCATGGAGCTTCTGCGACCAAAGACATGCGCCAGGGTTGATGTCGAGAATGTCGCATCCGTTGTGCTGCTCCAGCATGGGTCCGATGTACTTCAAGACGTCATCTGCAATGCAGCATTAGCACTAGCCCATGCGAAACTCTCGGACAAAACGTACCACACAAATCTGGACTCACAATCTGGCTCCGCACATGAACATTGGAGGCTGTTTTCACAGAGTAGCCCGCGCCGAGGACTCTCTGCTTTGGCAAGTGCTTAGACGACCTTTCCTTGCTCTTCTTTTGTGCCTCTTGCAACAGGGTGGGATGTACGACTTGGCTCATTTCAGTGCTGAGAGGATAACGGTCGCTCAGAGCCAGCTTCTCTGGTGTCCAATGGCCCAGGACGCCTGCGCGCCGGCCCACCTGCCTTGTTGCACATCGTACCTGAGTCCATGAATTGGTTGTTGCGGTTGGCGGGGCACCTATTCGGCATGTTATTCGGTGTGTGCGAAACATTGGCCTGCTTGTAGAAGGCGTCGTGAGGGCAGAGCGTACGCGGTGCCGGCGTAAAGAGTGCTGGTCTAACCGGATTCGGAACCGATGTGAGTTTCCATGGACGTGCTCACGTGTCGACTAACCACGTGACGGGACATCGTCTCCAGCCTCCAGGTGCCAGCAACGGGTCAACTTGTTTGATCCCCACAGGCATCGCTCTCAACTGCGTCTATTCAAAGCTACACAGAGTTTCTAATATTACACATCTCCATTCATCCAGATCACTCTCACTATCCGTTTACAGCTCAGGCAGTTGCAGGGCCAATCGCTTGTGGGTACATGACTACCATAAGCACGAGAAACATCCTCATCATTGAAGTAGGGGCTTGGGGCTGTTTCAACGCTCTGGACCTTGTCCAACAAGGGCACTTGAGCCGCCGCGTCACGGTCTATGATGGGCACGCCTTTTCCTCAGCTATATCAGCCGGCAATGACTTAGATAATACTGCGGAAAAAAGCGCGCTCTTGTGTGCGTCAACTTACTTGAGTTCCATTCTTTCTCATGGCCAATATTCTACACTATCAAGTTACGATCGATAGATAGATAACCTTCGATGTTTATCTGGACTTTGTTGCACGATGATTGACACAACAAGACAAGACACACCTCTATCTCATACGCATGACTCCTGAGTATGATCCTATGTGATGTTCCAAGTCCCTTGACATCAGACAACACCAGGAGTTGTGTACACGCCGAGCAGTGGATGAAAAAGCAAACGTGAGCCAATGGCTTGGGTTAAGCCATCTCCGAGTCCACCCCCACCCCGACGGATGAATCGGACGAGGCGCAAATATGACAGCACCAGGAGTCAGTCGGCGGTTGTGCGGGAGTGGAGGAGATCTTGATTCTCGGGTCACCCTGTGGGTCGCTGATCAAATTTGGCAGCTTTGTTGCTGCAGTGGCGTGGGTGGAAGTGCTTTGTGGCTGAAGATGATGTTTGAAAATCTGCTGCTAGGATATACTAACGGCGATTGCACAAAAGCAGAAGAGATTCAGTGATGTCAAACGGGAGTCGCGTCTCAGGAGTCAGGACTGGAGAGGCAGAGGTGCGAGGTACGTGGAGTAAGTAGATCGCGCTAGGTAGTGACCCAAAAAGGCATAGCTCTATTTCCAGTGACGCCCGTCGCCAACCCACACTTTCGCTTGACGTACCCATCCACCCATCCACGCTCCATCATATTCTAGATCTCGCGGTCTACCAACCAAACAATGGATAACGTGTCCAAGAAGCGGAAAGCGGACCCGGACGAACATGTCAAGGGCGGGCAAAACAAAAAGGCCAGGGCAAGTTTCTTCTTGGCTGTGCAACCACGAAGAATTACGGACGACTGTCTTGGCATCGTGTTCCTGTTCTCGTACTGCAGCTGCGGCAAGCATTATATCCTGACCGGCGTAACAGGGCAAAAAGCAATGGGATGTTGTTCGCAAAGGAGGAGCAGTGGACCAGCGGGCAATTCAACCCGGAGACACCGGCATATGGGCAACATGTGCGATGAAAAAAGAAGCGAAGTCCGTCTCCGACCTGCAGGTTCTGTTCCAGGAGGTTGGTAATATTTTTTGGTCGTCGCAGTGTGACCAGCTTCATGAGGCAATGGATCCTGACCGGCTGACAGTACGCGACGAAACTCTATGGGCCTGAGCAGAGGAGTGGCGTCGCAGCCGATGAAGGCTCTGTCGCCAAAGAGGATATCGAGGCTGAAATTGACAAGGAGCTCGCCGATATACGCAAGCCAGCCACTAAACCTCTGTTCGCGTCTGTCAAATTGGACACTCAGTGCCGTGAGCAAACTCCGCCTGTTGCTCTAGCATGGAGCTAAAACATTACAGTAATTTTCTTCAAAACAAGCCACCCATTAGAGCCGGTAAACTTCATTGAGAGGATTTGTCAGGATACCGCAAACGGAGTGCAACTGCAAAACTGCCGGTACATTAAGCGTTTGACACCAATAACTGCAACCGAGAAAGCGAATGCGAAAGGCCTTGAAGCTGTGGCGAAACAAGTGCTAGCACCTCACTTCCACAGAGAAGAACAAGCACCGAAGAAGGTGAGCATCTATCATGACGTCCTATGCTCTCCTCAAGATATTGGGCGTCGGGAAAACAATTGCTAACGCCGACTGCAAAGTTTGCAATCCGGCCATCCATTCGAAACAACCAGGAGTTGACGCGGGATGAAGTTATCAGGACTGTCGCGTCTATAGTTGGTCCGGGACACAAGGTTGATCTCCAAGGCTACGATCTACTCATTATCGTGGAGATCTACAAGGTATGTGCGAACTTGTGTCACGATGCACTCCGATCCTGACAGCTACTGACACATGGCAGAACGTTGTGGGAATGAGCGTTGTGGGTTCCGAGTTCGAAAAGCTGAAGCGCTTCAACCTGGAGGAGCTGCGCTCCACGTCGGATGGCACAGCCCCGCCGCCAAAATCTAAAGAAATCCTCGAGGATGAGTAAATTGAAGGATGTCCTCATGCTTCACTTTGTATGGTAAGCACTTTCTTACGGACACACGGAAACTATCAAGCCCCCGAGCCAAGAGATCATGGCTTTTGAACGATGTGCGGTATTGGAGGAGGGTGAACGGTGTCTCACTACTCCATGCGTTGAGTGCACAGTAGCTCCTGGACGAGCTGCCTGTGACGAGATAGCGCGCTGCCACGGGTCGTCTCCAAGCTGTCGGATTTTGATAGAAGCGTGCATGGCGCATGCTCGCTTGGCAGGCTTATCCCTGATTAGCGGCGCGATGAGATCCGAAACGAAGCCTGGATCGCCTCGCTTAACCCAGTCAAACTTTCCTCGTGCTAAACACTAGAGTTCTCGACCGCACCAGTACAATCACACCAGGCCTTTGAACTCGCTCTATATCACCTGACGTTCCATCGCTATGTGCCATCAGTAAAATGCATGCGGATCATCCAATCAGTATTCACAGCAACCGACCTTCGTTAACGATGGCTGCATTTGGCTAGATGCAGCCATCGTTAACGAAGGTGCTGCAATGTCCACTCCTACATAATGTACGCCTCTCGCGTACTTTTCCGCAGACATATCCGCCATTCTCTCTCGTTAGACATTAGTTGTTGCGCTTGTTGCAAGCCCCGTGGTTGCATGACGCGTTGCTCCATTATTGCTTGTCTCAAGGGGAGATGGTGGTCTTAAGAACAAAGCCATGTGCTCTGAGGCGCGACTAGGCTACTCCCGTTCCTGGTGATCGCCTTTCGGAACGTGGAAGTGAATTGCAATGCGTGATCAGCCACGTTCCATAACGACCCCATTGTCGAAAACCAAGACGTGCGGTCTTGCTCGGGCAGTGAAGGAGTGCTTTTGAAAACATCCAACTGATGAGACAAGTCAAGTAGAGAACAGTATATGATGCTTGCAAGACGGAAAAGAAAGTTGCCTGACGTTATTCTTAACCTGCGGAACGGCCCTCCCATGCAGCTCATAGGATTCAAGCCAAGTTGTCGAAACCTCGCTAAATTACTCGCCCTATGTTACAGAGCCTGACCTACTGGCAGGCTTCATAATGCATCTTCCCCCACTTGATGTTGCTGTCTATCCCATCGACATAATGAGCCGAGGAACATACTCTAGACGCTTGACACGACCATCTTCCATAGCATCATCAACCTCGTCTTCCTCAACTGCCTCGTTACGATCATGTTCTGCCTCGCCCAACTTTGCCAGCATACAAAGAGTCATGTGTACAGTCTTTCGGTCGTCGAAAGTCACAGTACAGCAAGCCGAGCGATTACAAGGATGGCTACATCAAGTATACATGTTGAGACTTGCAGACGGTAGCTCGTTGATACTGAAATGTCCACCGACTTCTAATGTCCGCCTCCTTCGACACGAGAAGAACTTCCTGGAGACCGAGCGAACAACCCTGGAAACGCTACACGAGTATACCCAACTCCAGGTTCCACAAGTGATCAAATACGACAGTCAAGGAGGAGCACTCGGCTCACCCTACCTCATGACGACACACCTACCAGGCCGCAGGCTATCCGAATTAGCCTGCGACTTGACAACAAGTGAACGCCGCAGCATCGAACGCACACTGGGCTCCCACGTTGGTAAACTCACTGCCCTCTCAGCAACACAATTCGGCATGACACACCGCGTCTTCGCAAAGAAGGGCTGCAACACATGGAGAGAAGCTTTCCTCGCGCTTCTCGAAGCCATACTGCGTGATGGAGAAGATATGCTCGTCACGATTCCATACGATAGTATACGGTACTACATTGGCGCGAACAGCCACTTTCTCGAAGAAGCTACACAGCCACGCCTTGTTGCGCTGAACGTGTGCGACGAGGAAAACGTGCTCATCAACGAACACACGAAAAAGGTCACTGGGATGGTCGGATTTTCGAACGTGATCTGGGGTGATCCGCTTATGAGCGGGGGCATTGCGGACGGAAGTGATGCATTCTTTGAGGGGCTCGGAGAAAGGCCTGCGAAGACTGAGGGGATCAAGGCACGCTTATTGATGTGAGTTGTAACACTATGAGTTCCAATATGTAAATTGCATGTTGATGCTAACGAGCAATTAGGTACGCAGCATATCGCTCCACTGTACTCATTGTCGCACATCACTATCGCACGCACCACAACGTCGACGAACTCGACGCCCGGAGATCGTTGTCGCACGCGCTTAACGCTCTTGCGGAAATGTGATGCTGCATTGTGCCACACACGCAATATTCCCGGCCTTGACGAGGCGGAGGCAAACGACCTGGTGTTACGCGGACCCATGATGTCGGGATTTCTTTGTTCATCGTTCTTGTCTTCGCTTCAGCACAAGACATAGCGCCGGGCTTTTCACGAGGCGGCGTATTCAACTAAATAGTTGAGTGGCGTTGAACGGTGAGGCGAACATCTGAGGTGTATGGCGCACATTCCTTGTTGGGAAAACTATATGGCTGGGTCTAGCGAGTGTCATGTCCCCTTTTTGCTTTCACGCCGATATTCTTGAATAGAAGGACTGGTAGTACTTTCATCATACAGGACAGCTTGACAGGTTCCAGACATAGGTCGAATCAAGATATGATTTCGCATATGTTTGAACTTCGGTTTGACGTTCCTGCGCGTGACTTTGTTCTGGAAGCATTTAGCGAAATTGCATAAATATGGTACATTAGGGTGTTTCGCAAACAGGCTGTATAGCGAGCTTTACACGGAACGACTTGTCAGATGTGAGTCGGGTGAGGTGGATATGGGGGGGCTGAAAAGATTACCTTCACCAGAAGTATACGGGCAATGATGAGACAAACTTTTGTCAGAATTTTCGCTGAAAACTCAAACTTGTGCTCTACTGTAGGAAGCCACAGCACACAAGTGTCCATGCAAACAAAGATCGCTATTCATCGAAACGCCATCTCCCAAAGCATCCACGTCCATGAACCCACTTGACCCCCTTAGCCCAGCCACAATCGCTTCCTTTGAACAGCCATAACGGCTCACATTGCCGAACACCCACATTACAGATTCCATCTCACCGCATCCACCTCCACATACGTCACCACTCGCCTTTTCCCATCAGCCCTCTCATAATACACTGTACCTTGACTTCCCTAACCTACGTCCAAACAACGACAAGGTAAAGCGAACTTTAACGGCGAGTACAAATCCTCTTCAAGGTTGACAATCCTTCCAAGATTGTGTTGGAGTGGTTGTTGTCGCTTACCCTTGTCGAACCGTTTCGTTGTTCGCTTCGCTTGCCCTTGTTTCTGGGAACGAGATATCCGCTAAAGCTTGCCTGATTGGGGATAGTGGTGCGGCTGCGGGACAGGGGCAATGGGGTGGTCTAGATGCGGGGGGCTTATGAATTTGGATTTGGGAGTTGTGGTGATCTGGTTGGTGGTGCTGGTGGTACGAATAGGAGGAGAACATAATTCTCATCCGTGTGCGAGCAATTATAACCTATGCGAGCTCAAGTGATAACATGCAGTACAGCACAGAACTATGGGTAGCTCCTAGCCTCCTTCAGCCTCACACAATGTCCCTCTTGTGCCAGGGGAAGCAATTTTGATATCTGCGGCTTTTGTCTTATGTACTTTGAGTATGCACATACTTTGTACCGCACAGGTGAAGCGGTGAGACAAGCGGGCGAGTCTATCAGGAGTGCAAATTAGACACGCGCTTACAATATCCCATGTATCGTGAACATGATGCTCTAAATAGCTGGACTTTGCGCATCTTCATATTACCCCATCAGGCGGAACGGTGGTTGTTCCCTCGTCAGTCAGTTCAATATTGCTAGTTGACTTGACTTGGAAATACCTTTGGCTGGATAATACACCCACTTCCAGGCTAACCACTCAAGTCTTGGGCGAAACATCCATCTCTTCTTGTGTACTTGTGAACAGCTTCTCACACCCCCATATCTGGCAATCTAGATCTCCACGACCATGCATGCAGCTCGTTATTACATCGGAGAAATTTCCGATCGGTCAGACCATTGCAAGGGAAAGCGAGGTGCGGTGATATATTCAAATCCAGACGTGTATGGCTGCCCTGTAAGGATGAAATAGACAACAAGCTCGTTCTGATATAAATGCAGCATATGTGATGGCAACGAGGAATGGTGGTCAGCTTACTTCCCGCACTTTGTCCATACATGCGGTAATCGTTACAGTGTGAGCTTGGGACTTACTCTGACGAAGTCCCAACGAGGTGGTGCGAAGGATTTGGTGTGGACACATTGGCAATGGTCATGTTGGATGTAGTAGTGTCCAAAAATTCATCCCATGCATGGGGCTGCTCACTACTTCATACATGTAGCACGTCGTAATCTTCCAGGCATTACAACCCATATTGCCTTGCTATGCACGGATAGCAACCAGCGACGTCCGAATCAGCACATTGGTTTTCATCGGCTACCCCGGAAACCCTCCTCTCGCCATCTTCTTTCCTCTCTGATCCTTACGGCTGTGGTTGGCCCTCGAAGCCTTGTTAGCATCCTTTCGCTGTCGTGCGACTTGCGTGGTCACATCATCTACCGGTCCAGCAACATGACCCCCGCCGGCGCCCCCACGACCGCCTCGTCCGCGTCCTCTCCCTCTGCCACGACCACGACCTCCATCACGTTGACCCTGTCCATCACCGCTGGCTTCTCCGCCTTCTTCTCCGGATCCCACAGGGCTGTTTCTCCAGGCGGTCGGAGCAAGTTCGCGTTGTTGGCCAGCGAAGGTTGAGAATTTGGCTTCAAGACGTCGTAAGCGCTTGGGATCACGAGCTAACATGATAGCCCATCCTTCGATTGCTTCGTCGGTCATGCCGGTCTTACTTGTCAGTGCAGCACGCGCCTTGCCCTTTCTTGTTTGATTGTCGCGGCTAAACAGCTCAGGCGTCATGGTGTAGGCGCGGAACAGAGGTTCTTCGTTTTTATCACGTAGATCGGCACTTGCTTCGTCTGGCCCTGGAGTGGCATTGTCTACAGATGCGCCGACATCTTCGGCATCGTAAGTGTCGTCATGCTCGTCATCATCTGAATCGAAAGCTGCCAGTGCTGCCAAGATTGCCGATTTGGCTGGTGCTTTGCTTCGGTCGGACAGAATGTGGTCTGCAGTAAGCTCTTTACCCCGCCGTCCGACATGCAGCCGAGATGTATCGACCGCAAGCTTGTCAAACTCGTCGTCATCAAAGACATTGCGACGTTGAGATATTTGACTGGACTTCGGGGGTGGAAGAGGCTGTTGTGGTACGGAAGATGTTGGCCTGAGAAAGTTAGCATAGGGTTTTTAGCGCTGCGAAAGCTGCGTAAGGTGCAGTGTCTGAACATACAACTTCTCACTTCGATTGGCATCGGCCAAATGAGAAGGCAACGAGTTTTCCAGGAGATGTGCCGTGACTTGTTCGATGTCGTCGTTGTATTCGTCCAGTAACTTGAAAACGAATCCACCTCCAAGGTCGGGAAACAGATCCTGGATCTGTGTGATGATGCTCATGCGGTGCACATGAATTTCTCCCGTAAAATCACCATGACCGTATTCGTCGTCTCGGGCCTGACCCTTCCCCTTCTCGACTTTTCTGCGGACCAGCTTCTTTGATCGTGCAAAGTTCGACTGTCGAAATGTGCTCAGTGAAGCTGCAATATTCTTCACTCTGGCTGCTTCTGGTGCAGTTGCCTTGTCCCTAATTTTCTCAAGTAGGGCAGTGTTGGTGACCAAATCCGTTACTAAAGTCTGCTTTCCGAGCTCTTTTCTCTGTACTTGCTCTTCATTGGACTTCAACTCATACAGATGATCTGATAACAGTGAGTAATTGGGATTGGAACCCTCGAGAACCGCCATGAGACCCAAGTATGCCACCGTCACCAGCTTCTTCTTCATCGGGAGCGCCGCATTTGGGTATGCGGCATACAAAGCGTCCAGGAAATCAGATCCAGTGAGCATAAATACACTCGCATCAGGGGAGACCCTCAACAGTGGCGCCACCCTGTTCAAGGTGTTCTCAGCCTCTTCCGGTCGCTTTGACTCCAGGTTTCTGATCAACGATGTTTTTGCTGTCTGAAGTGACTTCTCAATGACCCCACTCTGCCGTTTCCATAACTTTTGCAACAACGTTCGAAATTGCTCGCTCTTTGGAAAGACATGACATGCGTCTGAAAGCGCTGGCCAAGTAAGAAAAACGATGGAAACTTTTTCTCTTGAAAACAATCTGTGCAGTAGGAAGAAACTTTGCTTTCGCAATGCTTGAACTTTCGGCGCGACACTGTCGTCATGAGCCAATTCATGGAAGAAGGACAAAAGAAAAGGCGTCAGGGTGTCATCGTCGGCTATGGCGCATACAAATTCCTGGTCGCCGAGTCGCAGATACAGTGAAGCCAGTGAAGCCCACGAGTCCAGATATAGCTGCCACTCATCTGGAAGAATGTTCTGTCTGAGTCTGGCGTCCGGAAATGGCGCAAAGCGGGGCAGAGGCATGTTATGTCAGACAGTTGTGGTGTTACGTTTGGGGAGGTGTTGAGGTACTTGTCGACAAGCTCGAATCTGATAGCCTGCTTGTCATGCAGTCATGATGGCTCATAGAGGCAATGGGCGGGAGCCTCATTCAGGCTAGCGCCGTATCGGTCACTAGCGCGCCAAGACTTTCCCACAAATGATGAATGGATTTTGACATGGAGAACCGCGAACGACACGAACGCCGTCGCAAAGCTCCACCGCAGTCATCACATTACCGTGATCAAGGATCCAGGTCGTGACTGAGCTCTGTTCCTACCGCCAACACCAACACACTCCACTCCACCCCAGCCATCCAACATGTCTTACAGTACGGCACTACCCCCGCTCACACCGCATTATGCGCACATCTAACAACCACCCAGACAAGCCCGAGAAGGACTTCGGCGACGGCCCCAAGATCCACAAGATCCGCATCACCCTCACCTCGCGCAACGTCAAGTCCCTCGAGAAGGTGTGCCAGGAGCTCATCGACCGCGCCAAAACCAAGGAGCTCCGCGTCAAGGGCCCCGTCCGTCTGCCCACCAAGCACTTGAAGATCACCACCCGTAAGACGCCCAACGGTGAGGGTTCCAAGACTTGGGACACCTTTGAGATGCGCATTCACAAGCGTCTCATCGATCTCCACGCTCCTACCGAGGTCGTCAAGCAGATCATCATCAACATCGAGGCTGGTGTTGAGGTTGAGGTCACGATCGCCGCATAAGGGTGAAGTTGAGATACGGGGAGGAGGAGGAGGGGTTTGGAACAGATACAGTGTGGTTATGAACAGCTCGAGTAGCTGGAGGTATGACAATGGAATGTTTCAAGACACCGCAAACTCTACTACGCCTTGGTTGATTGTGATGTTGCTCTCCATGAAGTGGCCGTGACGACAAGGCTAACGCCGGAGGCTCTGGAGTTTTTAGTGGTAAGTCGAACGATGTATGCCGAAGAGAAATCTCGCCGAGGTCAGAGAAGAACGATTAGAGCGAGATACTCTGCACGTGACCTGATTGGCTGGCTGGGTCTGCTCTGCACATAAGGCGGAGTTGAAGCGGCATGCTCGTACTGTTGCGTCATCGATTCCAGTGAACAACCCTGACATCTAACAGCCTGATGTTACAGAATATGCATGTATCCAGGGTTGATCAGGGACATGAAGCCCTGCTTCCGTCTGTTCACTGTCGAGATCCACCGAGCCGTAGCTGTGAATAAGAGCGGGAGTCTCGGAGAAAAGCGACACCACCATTTTACTTGGAGCGAACTACCCCAAATGAACTCATGGAAGGCAGCTGCTCGGCACTGGGTAGACTCGATTACAAGTGAGCGCACCACGAATATTAGACAGCAGTCGGTTCGACGATTCCGAGTCATCAGAAATTACTCGTTGAGCGGCAGCAGAGCTTGATGGCCGCGGGAAGCTTACTGGACCCCACAAAAGCTTACGACCTAATTATATCGCGCCCTCGAGCTTTCAGCCAACCCGTTCCAAGGCCGCATTTTGCGCGGCTACACGGTGCCGTGGGCTTGATGGAAGCCTCAAGAGGGCATGGCGTACCCCGTGCTGTGCGGCGATCGCCTGTCCATCATTTCCCACAGCCGTGGAAAGCGCAACAACGCCCCTCTTGTGCAACCGCCGCTGATGTCGTCTTACATACTGGTCGTGCGCACGATGCCAGAAGCGGCCCGTGGCTTAAGTAGGTATCCACGTAGGCCGCTGCGAAGATTAGACAGCAGCATCTCATGTGGAACGGCCATGATGATGTTGAGAAGCATCCATAACAGTATTGACTGAGCGCGGTACCGGTGCACAACAGCACTGCTCGAATGATTGACGTCTTTCCTCCAGGAGACCGCTCCTGGTCGACCGCATGAGAGGCCCATGCTAACACCAGCCCTGGGTTCCTCCGCCATGGCGGTACCTATAACGCGCAGGGATCTACTAGCCGGCTCCGAGGCGCGATTTGTATAAAGGGTACGTACCTTTACTCAAGTGGTTGGTAACATAAAAAAAGGCGGTATCGAATTGCATGTCCAGCGCAGAAGCGTTAGCCCAACTATGCCCGTCCTGGATTATCTCGACTAGCGTTGATCCTTCACGCTGGGCAATGCATTGCTGTAGAACGCTGTACATAAGCCGCTCGATGCTCTGCGCCTCAGATCGACGCATAGACCATATGACTGGCAGAGAAACGCATTACCTTCCATTCCAAGTTGGTCACAATATGGCCCCCATTGTGAGCCAATCTTGTCTCAAGCTGCGCGAGACAATCAACACCGCCACTACCCGCCACGCTACTTCCTACGGGTCTCAAAAGCCTCAGCCTTATTCCCAGTGTAGGGGCCTCTAAAAAGTCCTGACTCAAGCCTGTACACCCCGGCTAGTGGGCTATCTACCCTCTCACCCTGCAAGTTGGGTTTGTGACATAAGATTGGATTACCTTTACCCTCCATTGCTGGCACTCATGCCCAAGCGCACAGACTACCTCCTCGCGTATCATACAACACATATATACAGGAGCTTCCAACAATTCTAAGGAGGTCTTCATATTCAGCACTCCCAGACCCTCATCCGATAGCCATCCCCACCACCACCACAATCCTACACCAACAAGGTCCTACCCAAATGATCATGAGCTTCTACTCGTCGGACTCGGAGCTGGCGCCAATTGATGACAGCATGGGGCATTTGTTCCCCGCCAGCACATGCCAATCTCCTCCGAGCATCCTATACTCCCCTTCTCTGCAAGAAATGCCTCATCAACCACCAGTTACTCTATCAAGCAACGGTTCCATATTCACATACCCACACGATTACCGACAAGTCATCGATTCACCCTATCCACAACATGCTCCCTGGCCATCCCATTCTGTGCCCATGGCTCTCCCTCAAGTCTCCGCCTACTCATACCCGCCTTTCACAGCCATGACAACAGCGACCATCATGGCCTCAGACACCGGTCTCCTACCTCAGTCTTATGGATCAAGGCCTTCACGGTCACACTCTGCCTCGTCTTCGATAGGACTAGGCCTCTCATCCAATGTTCCTTCAGAAAGATCACCACGCTCTTTCTCACGCTCTCTCTCACCAAGCTCGCCTGATCTGCGAGCATATGGTTTCTCAAACAAGAATGGAACGTGGAGCTGCGCATATCCAGGCTGCACATCGAGAGCAGTGTTCACCAGAGGTTGCGATCTGAGAAAACACCACAAGCGTCACACTAAATCCTTCTTTTGTCATCACATAGATTGCCCCCAGTCGACGGGAGGTGGCTTCTCCAGCAAGAAGGATCTCGCTCGACACGAAGCTAAACATAACCCAGGAGTACCTTGCGACTGGGATGGATGCGACAGGGTGTTTAGTCGCGTGGACAATATGGTAATAACCACGGATGTTCATTTCATAGGTGCAATGCTAATGTGCTGATGTAGAGAGACCACGTCAAACGAATTCATCTGAAAACATCTCGAAAGTCCATGGCTTCGTAGCTCCACGTCACCGTTTTGAATGATACCGAACGGCTCCAGGCTCTATTGTGATTTGGCGCCAGTCTTTCATGAGAACAGGCGTGGCTAACAACGTACTGGTGGTTAAAACTCACATTCAGACGTTGGTAGAAGCGACCACAACACATGGTAGCTGGGCTACCAAAACTTTCGCTTTCGTTCAAGATACCCCTGCTTGCATTTTACGACAATGGAGCGACGCCTCGGTCCAAAAGTACGGGTACAATCATGGGGCATCCATCATTTTCTGCATTGTCATGGCGTTTGCATCATCACACCGTGTGTGGATACAATTGCGTATCATAGAGCATTTTCACGAACGAAAATTTGCTGAGACTTTTATTGGATAGATGACAGGGCAACACAGCTGTTGCCTAACCTAGCCTGAATGAGTCGTCGCCGCTCTGACCAGAGCGATCTTCAATAATATTCGATCACGGAGACGTACTCGCAACGAGCTCAGTCTATCATTTCCATGCTTTTTTTGTCGTTCTCGTCACTATGCCGATGCCCGATGCTTGCTGCACCTTCAATGTCAAACATCATTTCTCCGTAATCGAAGATCTTGGGCGGGTGGCCGGGTACCTGGAGAAGTTCTCGGGTTTCGCGTGGCAAAGGGCTGCCACTTGGTACAATACAACCAACTCCGCCTATTTAGTGGGAGGCCTGATATTTTCGACAAGGCTGAGTTTGCGGACCTCAACCAGTCAAGACGGTCGCGACCTGCGTTGGAGATTGGCAGGAATTCCAGCGAATTAGAGCTCGCGCGACTCGCTGAAGCCACTGCGTTCTTTTCCGTGCGCCAGATGAGCGGCATGGAGAACGGTATGTTTTGCGAATCGAGGGGTATGCCAGCTCCGGCCCGCAATTGTACTGTACGAGAGGCACACAGATACTTACCGCTTGCAGTAGGTCAACGTTTTCCACGGGGAATTTGCTTGATCTAGAAGACCAAAATTGTGGTGGAGCGACTGCTAGTGCGCAACGCTGATGTTGGTGGCTGCAGCTGTCGCTGCAGCACATTGGATCCGCGGCATCACCTGACACCAGCAATGCCTCGTCAGGGTAGTAAGCACGCACAATTTCGTCGGTGTGGTTCGTCTCGGGGATTACATCAGATAGAAGCCGGCCATGAGTGCTCTCTTCAGGTGGGACTGCGGCTTACATCAGACCACGTTAGGTACGATCGGGTCTTCAGCGTCGTGGCCACATGGTAGAAGAATATGACGCTAACTGCAATTTCAAACACACGACTCGGACTGGCACTATTTCCCCGCTGCTCAGTGGAAACGGGGTCATCACGCGGTGTCACTTCTGCGTACAAGGCCACGGCCAGCAGCCTGAGTTGGTGTTGGTCGCGAGCACCGCAGTGCTGCTTGGAGTCGACCCTCTGAACGACCACGAGTGTCACGACAACCAAACCGAACGTCATCGTCTTTGCTGGCAGACTTCAAGCTTCTTTACAAGCCATCACACTACAGATAGCTGCATCTTACCAGTCACGATCGAACCCTCTGCTCACGCACTACGCCCTGCATGCTAAAGTACGCGCCCTATGTTGGCCCCATGCAGCGCTCGATCTGATAGGTGATATTTTGCGTTCTGCCGCAAAACTGTTGAACGAGTGCAGCTCAAGGGGCTACCCTTCCTAGACTGACTTGGGTTCCACGATGCAAAGTAGACTCTTGACTCTTGAGCGGAGCCATTTCTCCCTCCGCCCCCGAAATCCCGCGAGCCATCGGGCTCACGATGGATCCGCTCATGCAATCACTGTGTCTGTTCTAAGGAGTAAGTTGCGGGACCCAAATGATTGCTACAAAGACGCGCGAGGAGGTCGGCGACCATGTCTTGACCTGCTCCGACTGACGACCGTACACAAATTACTTTTTTTATTACAGCTGTAGAGGCAAGTAACCCACTACTAACACTTGATAACTTACTATGTACAGCTCGAAGCGATCATGGCTTGGGCGCCTGCTCAACTACCCTATCTCAAACCGCCTGACCTACTACCGGCCCCTCTACCTAGCGAATCTCGTTTCTTCGAATCAACAGCCGTATTTCAGGACGATACATCCTATCACAGAGTGGTCGCGGTCGAGCCTCACTTCATTGTCAAATATGGTCGGGGTGTTAAGGAGATCGAAGGCCAGGTACTTCTATTTCTCGAGCACCACCTAGAAGCTTGCCATGGATTGCCGAAACTGCACGCAATGTATCGTATAGCAAGCACGGGCCATGTCTGCCTGATCATGCAGCGCATGCCTGGCGTGCCACTGGATCAATTGTGGCCTACCCTCAAGGACTCTGAAAAATCCAACATATGTGCCATATTGAAAGGAATCATCACATCAGTCTTAAACCTCCCAGCTGCTTCGCTCTATGGAAGCATCGACCAAGGCCGGTTCCACCATTATCTGTTCTACAGTCCCGATGTCGACAAAGAAATCTGTGGTCCATTCGACTCAGAAGACCAGTTCAATGTGGCGTTGGTAAAGCGGCTACGGTCTGCTTGGGCACAAATGAAAAGACATAGTTTTAAGGCAGACTTCTATGAGAGGAATCTTGGAAGGACATTAGTTGGTCATAAGCCTGTCTTGACGCATTCAGATCTGCAAAGGAAGAATGTGATAGTGCATCAGGATAAATTACAGGGCTTAACGGTCAGTCTAATAGATTGGGAGGAGGCTGGCTGGTTCCCGGTGTATTGGGAATACTTCGCTGCTCTGCAATGCGTACAATGGGACGACGACTGGTCCCAGCGCATCGAAGAAATAATTGAACCTTGGCTCAGTGAAGCGGCAGTCATGCAACTGGTGCATCGAGACCTAATACTCTGAGCGTTGACATTCACATTTGCTGGCTCTCTGGTATGTTTCAGCTTGCTAATCACAGAGCCATCCAACTGAGTTCTCCCACAGGGAGACTAATCTAGAATAAACGAGCAATACAAGAGTTGATTCCTACAGAGGTTCATAACAACCTGTCTCAACCTGTCTTAACTTTCAACCATGATTCACCAAGTCGCGTTGTAGTTAGCCAGTCATTTCCCAAGCACATTACTGCCAAACCCACTCCTGCCCGTTCCAGTAACGGTAACTCTTCTTATCTTTGTCCCATACCCAACCTGTACTCGCCGCCGCAGCAGTGGTCGCGACTTGGGCAGTCTGCGCTTGGCTACTACCTCCCCTTAATGGAGCTTGATCTAGATCGTTGTGCAGCAACTGATACTGATACAACGCTGGAAGGGCCCGTTGTTCGGTCCATTCGGTACATTTGATTTATGGTGGTTTCTGCTTATTGGATTCGTAGAATGTGCCGTTTGGTTTGATTTGCTCAGTGGCCATGGTCTTAGGATTGAATGCCCTCTGACGATGAGGTAGCGGCACTGTCCGCAGCACTTGGTCCAAACGCGCTGGGTAGTCTTCGAGGCGGATATGTCCGAGTTATGTCTTTGCATGGTAGGTCTGAGACAGTTCTGGGTTTCGTCCTGGTTTGTTTTCATACCTCATACCCGAGACCAGATCACCAGTGACGTGAAAAATTTGTCCTCCTCCGTCTGCTTGCGTCTTGACAAAGAGGACATTGTGATATCTCGTCTCATTACCCATCATAGGGTCCTGCATTCCCAGTGTGTATTGAATCTTAACCTTGTATCCATAGCCAGGCATTGTCGACGTGAAGGTTTTGGGGCATGAGATTTGTCGAAAACGTAAAACGATGTGATGTATGCGAATCGCTTAAGAAGAGAGGTCTGATATCTGTAAATTGCTAATTGAATTGTTGCCATACAGATCCGTAGTAATATCTTCTTGTCTTATGTACCCACACAGCTTCTGCGTGGTAATATTGCGGCACATCCTCAGAGAAGGAATTACCTCAGCGCTTACATGAAACTTCGAATGTCATGGAAAAACGCGCGGTTAAAATGCGGCCATCTCGAGTGTTCACTAAGAAGGCTTCTGCTAGAAAGCACTTAAAGTGGTTCATGAGAAATCATAACCAGGCGGACTTGACCAATAGACTTGTCAACCTCGAAATGACCGGCGCATCGCTGTAGTAATCCTGTGATGCGATGAAAATAGACTGAGCTAACGCTGTCTGCTGCTGGCGGCTATAGATGCGTTTAGGCGGTGATGATGGTGATGCTAAGCTCTTTTGGATCCGGCACTTTGAGTCGGTCAAAATATGAGATATGCAGCAGGGCGAGGGTTAGCCAACCGATTTTGTTCTTTCGTCACTGGCGCCATTTTCGTGGTGACCATTCTTAAGATACGATTGAACCCTATTGTTGAAATTTAAAGCTGCCTGTTGTATCGAGGCAGGACAGGTTGGTTCATTCCGCAGCCAGACCAGCACGAGATCCCTTCGGCTGTAAATCTTCCACATCATTCTAATTTGATGGCTCTTCTCTTCAGGGTTCGATTGGTTGATACAGATGCTATCAATCCATAGGTTATCATCCGACTCATAAGTCCTTAGGAAGTTGAACAGGTTCATTTGAACTTCGAACTTTTTGCCATCAATGCTGACAAATCCAGTCGGACGATCTTCTCCCCACGTGTATGATAGAGCAACGTACTATGGGGCACTCGCAAAGTCGAAAGTTATAAGACGATAGTACATTGTGTGTTCAGATAAATTGCGCAGTTTGACCAGACGAATCCGATGCTTTTTGAGATCGAGAGGCTGGTGCTTGTAGAATTTGCCGGCACGACTAGTATCGGCCTGTGTAGAGGCCATGTCACTATCACTTGAGATGTGTCAAAAATGTATAGGGTAATTTGGCAGGTCCCTCAGTCGGAGATAGAGGTGGCGAGCCCTACCGACAATGGCGACAAGAAGCGTGTTGTAAAACTGAGAGCGCGCGTAAAAGAGTACTGCCCAGGTGCATTTCTTGTCTCTTGGATTGAACATGCTGCTAGCAGCTCGAACTTCTTCGGCTCCCGCTTCCCATATGCCGAGGAATTAGGCAGAGGAATGGCGTGGTGAGTGGTGCCAGTTCATCTGACCATGCGCGCGCCTAGACTTGGCTGTCCTACGGTACCAGTACCCCTAATAATTATTGTTTTCAGATTAAATCCGAGGTACATATTGGACTGGACGTTAGCCTGTAGCATTGATGGAAAGTATTGCAATGCTGCGAAATAAGAAAGTGGCCTAATGAGCGTACAGATCGCGTCCGAGAGAGTGCCGATATTATCTACGGCAGCTTCTCCGCATTCTGCTCTCAAGAGTAGAGAGAAGCATGACCTCGCTCGATATTGAAGGTGTGCGTCAGCATGGACCATATCATGGGTTATGAAACGAGTCAGCACTGATAAGTGTGAAGTGTATCGCGGTGCAACATCGGCTTCGAGAGGAAAAGTTGATTTCCCTGATAAACGCTATTTATAACATAAAGCCTCCAACTATCAAGAAGAACGAAACATTGATATGGTGTCCACCGACAATTCCCAACTAGTGCATTAGTCGGAACTCAGGGTGTCTGTAGCCAAGGTCCTTGACTTGGGCCTCTGTGCCGTTGAGGCGGTGGTCGCGCTTACCAGAGGCACGCTGCCTATTCTCCCACTTGCAGTATGCGATGCAGCAGACGGAGAGAATGAAAACGCCGATCTGGCCGCAAAGATTGATGGTGTGCCCCGTGGGGTACTTTGGCGCATCTGTGGAGATGTAGGTCCTGTCGAATGGTTAAGACATGGCTGTAGCGGAGTGTTGCTTGGGACATTGTACTTACCAAGTAGCCAAAATACCACCAGCTGTTCCTAGTGTTACAACGTATGCAGTAGATACGGAGCGCACTGCTGGGCCAGCTGCATTGTTTGCCGCCCATGCTAGGAAACCCGGACCACCAGGGAACGCGCCGATGGTGATCAAGAAAATGCCACCATAACGCACGTCGGGATCTGTTGCCCATCGCATGATCGCGAAACCTGCAATCGCAGGAAGTGTGAAAATGGCGAGGTATAGGCCGCGGCGATTTGTCTTGTCAGAAACGAAAGCAACTCCGATAGCCACGAGGCAAGCGCAGATGTAGGGCGGTACAGAGTACAGTTGAGCCTTTGTGGCCGTCCAACCAAGATCCCTCAGAATCGTAGGCTTTTCTTACTGTCAGCAAAGAAACCTGTTTTGAAAGGAAAGCAGCTTACCAGGAACAGTGAGATACCCTGCACAGTGATGTTGATGAAGAAAAAGCCCAAAGCGCAGAAGTAGTTCGTGATGTTCAGCATGGCACGCCTGACGTGGTGAACTTCAACCCTCTCGTTCTCGTCGGCTCCGCTCTTCGACACCAACCGCTGGGTGGCAATCATGCGCTCACGCTCGTTGAGGAACCAACATTCCGATGGGCATGTGGGCATCAAGAAGGGCGCTCCAAGACCTACGAGGACCGTGAATAGTCCCTCGAAGAAGAATATGTTGCGCCATGTGTAGATGCGCATCGATTCGATTCCCCATGGAGGAATGCGGGCAAGCCTAGATGACCCTTAGTCTTAACTTAAACGTGCAGATACGCGCAAACTCACCCAGTGGCTAAAAGCCCACCGAAAGCACCAGCCATGGAAGCTGCGGAGACGTAAATGCCGATACGGAATAACAGTTCGTTACGCTTATAGAAGCATGTGATAAAGAAGGCGAGACCACTGATCGACCAATGTTAGCAGGAAGTCCTCCAGTCAGAAAAGCGCTTACTTGCGGCATCACACCTCCCTCGAACACACCAAGGAAAGCTCTTGCGACCAACAAAGTCTCGAACTTGTGGACGAATGCAGTGCACATGGAGACGAATCCGAAGCCGACCACAAGCAGAGGAAGGTAGTACTTGGGTCCAATCATCTTCAGGATGACGTTGCTCGGCACTTCGACAAACATGTACACAATGTAGAAAATCGATGTGACCCAGTTAAATCTCACACCGGTGTTGAGGCCAAGCTCTGCTCCCATACCCTGTATACGCGCATTGCCAATGTTTGTGCTGAGGTGAACTTAGTAACGGTAGATCCAGAAAATGAGCGCGTGTCTTACCGGTCAAGAAAGCATAACAAGTAGAGAAATGTTGTAAGAGGCACAATGACCCTATCCAGCTTGCGACGAACTTTCTTCTCTTCCTCCTCTGTCCAGGTGAACTCATCAGTAGATCGACCACTGCTGTTGGTCTGCTCGACTGCATATATGTGTAAGCACTTGAACGGTCGCGATCGGGGGACAATGTACAAAGAACATTCTCTGCCTTCTCCAGTGTTGCAGGACTCCGCTCGTAGCTGATGCCGGTGGAAGTCATACTGAGCGTGTTCAATGTGCACAGTGAAGAACTGTGGCCCCGCATGTTCCTTTCCGAGATCTGGGGGAGCAAATCTGGGGAGTAGCACTGCCCATATAAGAACCAAGGTGATCTGTTACGGACTGCCTTCAGTAACAGAAGGCAAAGGGTATTCCGGCCGTAGTTGACGGTGGAAGCAGGAATCGGCAGTTGTACAGCAGCCCTCAGGGTTGTTGACTTGGACCTTGCTCATTTTCAGAGACTTGCTCCACCTGTCCTCGTTCGAGATGGCGGATTGCTTGAGCTGTCGCAGAGACTTTACCGAGTCCACAGGTGCCCACCAGCAACGGCGCCATGGACTAACGGCGATATCTTTGGTTGGGCACATCGCGGGGCCGCCCTTGGCTGACCAGGTTCGACCCGTGGAGCATCTACATAGGTACGGTATGGGGTGGCGAAGCCGAGAACTTGCTTCGCGGTCATTTTGAAACGCCTCCTCTTGGCAAGCGGGACGACAGCCCGAGCCGGTGGTGGCAAGTAGTGCGATTCGGCAGTTGTGTTTGAATTTTTTCTCGTCTACAAACTCTATTTCGAGGCATAGGAAGAGGTATCGAAGTTGTTCGAGACATGTGTACACCAATGCTGGCTCAGGGAGGTGCTGTTGGGCGGACGAGATACGGTCAGAGGCCCCGCAGCGATCGGTCATTTAACCACAGGCTCTTCTCCAGCAAGTAAGCGACTTCTTCATTATCAGTCCAGGGAACTTGGATCAATACAGATGCGTATTCGCGCGGATGCATGCATGGGGCGTATGCATACTTACTGCTGATTCGGTGCATGTGCATGTCATCCAACTAGAGGTCTTCTTGGGATATTTCCCATACAGCGTCTAATACGGTGCTGACCCTCTTCTCTGAGGCTACCGGTAACTTCGATTTCCGGAATTTTGAAGAGTCCAACCATGTGCTGTCGTAGCAGCTTTGATATCTTGAGGTGTAGGAAGAGTTAGAGGAACCCTACTCCGTTGCTTGTTGGAAGCTAAAGATTTAGACCAAGGGCAGCTAAAAAATTCAGCAAGCTACCATGCACTAGGTACGCATGCCACCTTTGTACGCAAAATATTGGGTGAGTAGTCAAATTAGGGCATGTGGCCGGCAAGGCTGACAACTTGCATGATGTGAACTGAATGTGGTTACACGGAATATGGTAGCGTATGTAGGGGAAAATAGCATGGGGCGACAAACTTTGCCAACTATCATAGGGACGGGAAAGAGTGAACATCATTGTACGATCACCTACCGAGACATCAACCCCCGTTGGACATCAATCCGAGCAACAATGCGATTTCACTTATCAAATCACGGTAGGGAAAGCTCGTCGCTTCTTCACAGATCTTTGACTGTGTTGAGGCCGCCTTACAACACCACTTGTCGTGAGCTGAACGAGGCAATGTGGCCTGATTAACAAACAATCATCATACGACGATGCTCACCTGTAATAGTGACGGACAAACACTGGATCGGGAACCCTCACTCCATACTGCATTTGTTTGTTTCCAATGCCGACTGCGACGATAGCTCCATTAATATTCTCGTGGCCTGCTTGGACGGCGTAAGTCTATCTTCACGGCAGTTACAATATCCGTGGACGTCCCGACCTCGGCTACGGTTACGCCAATTCGGTTGTAAATCACGTGTTGCCCTGGTCTGACTACAACATTGTCTTGAAGCGCGAAACTGGGGCTGGAAACTTCATGAACAGAACAAATTGAAGGTTCCAAGGTTACTGTCAAACTGACCGCTTGACCTGCCTATCGCAGATCCGAGACTTCTGTCTCCACTGTTTCAGCAGCTTGGTACCGTATAAACTTGCCCATAAGGGACCACACAGCAGTACAATTGGCCGTATGGGGAGCATTTTGCCGCGATACTCTGCTTTCTACCATCAATCACCTCCCTTGCTTCTCAGTTAGCGTGATCCCTTATGAGCGCACGTCTCCAGATTCTCCATCATGTTCCTAGTCGCCCTCCGTGTCACCTCGGTCCTTTGCACTTGATATCTCCTTTTGGATTGTCTTTGGCCCACCGTGTACACGTCACGCAGGTCTTCTTCTATTTACATGCAATCGTGCTGAACTGTAGTTGGAAGTACATTACAAGTCCTAGCTGAATAAGTTTCAATGTCGCCTTAAACTGTAAGATGGCAATAGTTCTTCAGCAGCAAAGCGCTTACGCTTACAGACGTTGCCTCCCCTGCAGCGCTCATATTTCGCAAAAGGGACCTCATTAACAACTGTTCTATCTTTTAGCAGACTCTCTCTGCCCTGATACATATCTGCTGAACAGATCCACAACCAACAACAGACAGGCCCTTAAGCATTACGACTCACTTGGCCTTTACTATAACTACTTAAAGTAACCCTTTACTCGACTTGAATTCATTCAAACCTCGACGAACTCCTCAGCACTCGATTGTTAGCTCAGTCGCCGCGGTGTCTGACCGCGCCCATCTCTGGGAACTTCTTCTAGAGTCTTGTTCGTGCGCCATGACGACACTGTACAGCTCCGTGCCTGTCTTGGATCACAACGACAGTAGATTAAAACAGAATCAAAGCCATTGGCCTTGGAACAACTATAGGAGCAATCAAAAAGCTACATAAGTCAAGTATTGATGCATACATCGATCATCAGCACGTCCCGCGTGCCGCTCAGCAATGAACGCGTTTCCAAACGCATATCCATTACCCAAAATACTTACTCTAACTTCCTGTCTTTACCTTGGTAGCGCTAACTAGCGTAGAGTAAATTACGAGTACTTTCTTACCAAGCTACACTGCCTTCAGGTGAAAAGTTAATCCTAATATCAATTTTTCGCACTTTAATCATGTCTACAAAAATGCTCAACATGCACCCCCTTTTGTTGTTACAACAGCTCTGCATTTTGTAACAGCATATTCTAATATAGCAAATGTAACATGCCTGCCGCCTTCTGGTGCAAATCTTCCTTCTGTCCACGCATAGCCTATTATTTCAGGACTACTAATCCAAGCAGCCTAGACTTCTAAACTACTTATATCCTGCAAGAACAACAGCTATAACTACTACCTTACACCTTGCATCTTACACTTTTGTATATATATGTAGCTGATTAAACCTTCAACCCTCTTACTTTAATACATCTTACTATACTTATCCTTGGCAGATAAAAAGAGGGAATTGCGCACGTCTTACTTCTCAACCCCCCTGCACACACACACTACAAGTTTTGTTTATACATTCCTACCCTTTTGAAGCGGAGTATGGGTATGAAGATGACGGTGAGGAATGGTATGTGAATGAAGAGCAGGGTAGGGCTAGGATTGATGATAGGCCTGGATGATGCAAAATATACTGCCGATACCGACAGAATCAAGTCTTTTGTGGAAGAAATCGGCGTGCGTACATGTATCGACAAACCAAAATTTTGGGATGTCATGTTCAGAAAGATTGCCCGCGGTAAAAGCTATGTCCGAATATGAAATACCACATACCAACGCCTACATGACGCCAGAGCTATATCTTTTGAGACAATCAAGTATAGGGTAGCGCTCAAGTCGCTGGTATGCCCGCCGCCTAAAACGCCTAAACCAAGGTGCATCATCAAAATCTGCAAACTCGGATATCAAGCATTCCCGCGTCCACGGGGAACACCAGGACCTTGCAAGCCCTTTTCTCTATCACTAACGCTGCTCCGCCGTCCCGCAATTCCTGATACACTCTCACTCCTTGAGCTGTCCATGCTGCGTCGCATGCTACTGGAACTGCTTCTCCGTCGTGCGCGCCTCGCCTCGTCCGGGTCGTGGGGATGCAGACCACTCGCTTTTGCGAACAGATTCAAGATGTCGGTTAAGCTAATCACACCACTAATTCTGCCAGACAGGCTAGCTCCTGTGATTGCGGATGCCGAGATGGCTGGTGCCACTGCTCCTGCCCCAAGATGTGTAGGTGCCGTCGAATTGACTGGCGTAGGACCAGCATGTACTTGCGGGAGAGGCGTGATGGGTGACGGCGGTACGAGAGAAGCAGGCGTGAGTGCAGGTGTCGATGAGCCTGACGGTGAGGGTGATGGGCTGTCAACGACCCACATGCGGTGGGAGCGGGTCGCTACGAGCTTTGCGACGGTGTGTGCGAGCGTGCTGTATGGATTTACGTGGAAGACAGGGAAGGAGTCTTTGCCGTCGTTCACGCCGCGTTCAGAGAGAATGACGGATATGAAGTGTATGCAGGATGATCGGAGGAGTGGGAGCGAAGTCGATTTCGTGAGCAGCTGTGATGGACGTCAGTGGTTAAAGCAGGCAGTGAAGCCGTGAGTTACTTACGCGAACATCGACATGTGATATGTTTCCAATGACGTTGTTCTGTGCATCAAGAACCGGCAGCGACGACATGCCTTCGTTGTTCATCATCTCGAGAGCTGTCGCCAGAGGCTTGTCTCCGCTATCCTTTGCATCAGCAGACCCCCCGAGAACAGCAGGAGTAGACTCACTTGATAGCCAGAACGCTCTTGGAGCCAATGCTGAGGTCCTTGATAGGATGAGGATACAGCTGGTCGACGTCTTGGAAGCTCTGCCTGTTCTCCCAAAAGAACTTGACGAGTTGCAACTGCGTCAGTATGCCAATCACGTCCGAAGTGCCCTCTTTCGCCACAAGGACTCTGTGTACGCCGCTGCCAAAGACCTCGATTGCTTTTGTCAAGTCGGCAGTCTCGGGCAGCGTGATCAAGGGTTCTTTGTTGTTGCCCACGTCCTTGACGTCCTTTAGCGGTATGGGCTTGCCTTCCCGGCCCTTCTTCGCCAGCTCGTCGAAAGAGGCGACGTCTTCTTCTTCTGGGTGCGCTAGACCGACGACGAGGAGGAGGTATGCGTTGAGGTCGCTGTAGTCAAAGGTCCCGGTCGCGTGTCGCGTGTCCTTGGTTTCGCGAAGCAGCACGACGTTGGGTGCGCCGTGTTGCAGGAGTGTCTGCGGACGTCAGCGACCGCCTTTTCCATCCAGTCTTTCGTGCGGCTCACAGTTGTCGCATCCTCGACACTGGTGTCGTACTCGGCAAAGCGCACCAGGCTGGGATCCACAATGTCGCCCAGGCGGATCGTCCTCCAGTCGCGGCCGTGGAACTGTGCATCGCCGCCCTTGGTCGGAGGGTTGTTGAGCAGCTCTTGCAGCGCTTGTTGCGTGAGGGAGGGCTGTCTCGAGGCTCGCGGTGACGCCGGGGTGCCGCGCATCTGCTCCGCGAAGCTACCGCGGTGCGAGCGGGGGTCTGGGCTGGAGGCCATCTTCAGGGCCGGCGGCGGCGGTGAGCGGGCTATGGAGACTGTGGAGCTACTGAGCGGTTGCAGCGGCGCGGGAATGTGGCCGTCTTTGGGGCGGGCGTCTGCCTTGTCGGCCATGGTGGCAGGTGGACGGCAGGTGCGGGGTGGGGGTGGCTGTTTGCTGCACCAGAGGACGATGCAGTGCTGGTGCGGACGGGAGGAGGAGAAGAAGTGCAGACACGCTCTACCAGGCACAGCCGTGTTGACGCCCAAGATGGGATGATCAACCATGTGGATGTGAGGCGCTCTGGCTCCCCAGGCAGAGCTGCCGCAGCCCGCCCATGTGATTCGCTGCGTGGGCTTGCCGATAAATACCTATGGACACCCTCCACCAATCACCATCCCCTCCAACATGCCCACACCACAATCCAGTCTGCCTCCCCCCAACTGCCCACAAACCCCTCCGCGGGTCGGGTCGTGGGTGAGAGTGGATGGTGTTGAAGCTGGGCTGTGGAGTACTATGCAGGGTCTGAGGCACAGTGCCACAAGTACCGAGTACAAACATGATTTGACTGCAAGACAAACCATGGACAACGACGCTTTGGCATGACCATGGACGAGATGAATCAAAATGGCATGCGAGTTGTTCGTTCACATGACACAGAACAAACTGGCAGGGTCATGTAGGCGTGTCACGTGAGCAGAACAAAGCGGCATCATGTAGGCGTGTCACGTGAGCAGAACAAAGCGGCATCATGTAGGCGTGTCACGTGAGCAGAACAAAGCGGCATCATGCAGGCGTGTCACGTGAGCAGAACAAACTGGCATCATGTAGGCGTGTCACGTGAGCAGAACAAAGCGGCATCATGTAGGCGTGTCACGTGAGCAGAACAAACTGGCATCATGTAGGCGTGTCACGTGAGCAACCCTTCCGCGGATGCATCATCTATACGCGAGTACTCCGTACGGATACGGATACATGGGTACATACCCGCTCCCCAAGCTGACCGGACACATACTCCTCGCTCACTTTGGCCAACGACTCAAGATGGTTAGTCAAGCCTGCTCGCGGGCTGCCACCAGCAATCGAGTCGTCGTGGTGGCTGGGGCACCCATGTTCGGCGTCGTTCCGTCCCATGTCCATGACCTGAGTCACGTGACGCGACCTGTCTGCCATGGCCGCCCTCTGCACTCGCTCTGCCACGGTCTGTTGACCATCGCGTTGCACTTTTGCTGACAGCGTCTAAGGATCACCCCTTGGACGTCCGGGATTGCTGGTGCAGACCCAGACAACGCAAACACACTTCGGGCCACTGTTTCTGGCACGTATCATGCGCCGGCCTGCATCCTCCTAGGGGCCCTCGTACCTGCATCCCGGTTGGTGCTCCGTTTCCACCTTTGCAGACGGTCCAGCGATGCACGACTTCGCACCCCACGACGCCCGGCCCACGACGCCCACGCCCACTCTCAACACTAGCCAGCCCTCGCCGGGGACCTTCAACGATGCCACGCCCGTAGAGGGCACTTCGGCCACCGACGCCGGCCGCAACTGCCCGCGCGACTCGCATGACCTGTTGTTCGCCGACGGGAGAGACTCCGAACTGGTGGTCAACCACATGCTGCTCTCTCTCTCGACGGGCAACATGTTCGGCGGCGGCGGCAGCAGCCAGTACATGGAGTACGGCGCAGACGACTCCTTCCTCAGAGATGACTCGTACCGCCCCCCAGGACCCCGCCACAGAGGCCATACGTACACGTCCTCGCGCTCCTCCGACTACGACCTGCAGCCCGACGAGAGCACCCGCTTCGCTGCGAGCCACTCCCGCGGCCGGCGCAGCAATTCGAGCAACACCATCGCCCTGCCTATGGGCAGCGAGCGCAGCGAGCGCAGCACGAGAGAGCCGCTGGGGGGCAGGCCGGCCAACGGGCCGTACGGACAGCACCCGCAGACGGGCCACATGAGGGGGGGCAGCAAGCAGGGCAGCAAGGGCAGCGGCTCGTCGAGCATGGACTTTGGCCACGCCGGGGTGCTCGGCAACCACCGCCTGGGCTTCGGGAAGCGCTCTGCCAGTTTCGACCACGGCAACTTTGGCCATCGCTCCAGAACGCCGCCTGTGAAGGTCGAGTCGGTGCTCGACAGGGGGAGGACCGCTTACCAGAACTACGCCGACGACTACGACGCTGCGCCCGAGCCTACAATCCCAGCTGGACCGCGCAGGGTACAGGCGACACCACAGTCGCTCGCCGCATACCCACCACCGCAACTGCCGTTCGCGCCCCCTCAGGCCCCGGGTCCTCGTCGGAGAGGCAGCGTCCGGTCAAACACAAGCTACAAACCCCTGCGGAAGAACAAGAGCCAGCTCGAGCCAAACATGCGAGCACAAGCGCAGGAGTTTGTAAATGCTAGTACGTTGCGAGACCTGCCCCCTGTGCCGTCACTGCAAGACCCATCCGCTCCGAGCTCGAGTTTGAATACACGGAAACCACTCTTTCCGACGCAGCCCCCAGCTGCCACACCCAAGGAAAGACCTGGGTTCTTTCGCCGCGTCTTTGGCGGAGGCTCCTCAAAGTCCCAGCCGCCGCTCTCAAACACGTCGAGCGCGGCGTATTCTCCGCCCATGGAGTCACCTGCCTCGGCGAAGCAGGTATTACCAGACATTGATTCGATATATTCTCAAACACGACCCCGAACAATGCCAAGCAACATCAGTCACATTGCTAATCAGATCAAAGCCACGCCTAGGAACCAGCAGCCGGGGCCCCAATCGCACAAGGACCCCCCACCTCCTGTGCCACCAGTCATTGCCAAAAAGCCCTCGTCATTCTTCAGGCGGCGAAAGAAGTCCATGTCGGAGAACACCAAACCCCCAGTCATGGGCCTAGAATTCACCCCCCAACCCAAGCCAATCGCACCGCCGCAAGCGAGCCCGGGCGTGAGCAGCCTGCGCAAAGTTATGAGCCCCTACCTCAACCAGACTAATCGTGCAGGCGACAACTTCCACGAGTCGCAGGACCACCAGCCATCGGAAGACATGTCTAACCATGAACGACTTCAGGGCTTCTCGCCAGGCTACAAGCCGCATAAGGATGCGACTGTGCGTACAGTAAAGGCCCATTCACGTGGCGACGACAGAACGCCTTCATCACCAAGAGCCGACCAGGTCATGCTCACGCATCTGGCAAGCCCAGATAGCCCGAAGATGAAGCTGAAACTGAAGCACGGTAAAACAGCGAAACCGACGCCACATGATGACACCTTCCTTGCCGATAGCAGTAGCTGCATTGCATACCCGAGCGGTCACGCATCCCCTGCTGGTGAGCGTAGCGGTACAGACGACGCGCGTAGACCTAGCACGTGCCCCACCTCATCGTCAGCGCGTTCCGAGGAAAAGAGCGATCAGAGAGTAGATGGGCCCCCAGAGTTGATGTCGCTTGAACCACCAAACAAGTCAATTAGAAATTCGTCACCGGGAGGGTCAGCCTCCGCTTCAGAAGTCGAGGACGAAGGCTGGGTTCTTACACAGCCAACCAGGAGCGGGCCAACATCCAAGAACGCCAGTCCTGTCGCGCAACGTGTATGGCTCGATACAAAAACTGGTGGAGACGGGCCCGATGATGTCCAATTGCCAAGGGAAGGAGCGAGTTCGTCGCAAAAGTCATTCGTGGACAACACTTCGCCTGTGTCGCCAAATGATGTGTTCCATTCTGCCACGAGTCTGCCTATAGCACACGTCGAAAGCCGCGATTCCGATACTATGCACGCCATTGTTGAGGACCGCTCAATGCACACCGAGCCCACCGATGCCGAGCGGGCCCGCGCACTACGAATCTACAATGGCCATGATTCTGCTGCTCAAAAAGCCGGAGCTGCGGCGATTTTGGGCGATGTCACACTCAGCAGCACGCGTGCTCGCAAGGCTTTCATGGATCTCTTCGACTGGACCGGGTTCAACATTCTTGGCGCCATGCGAGACATGTGCGGCAAGCTTGTGCTGAAAGCTGAAACACAGCAGGTCGACCGAATCCTGATGAGCCTGTCAGAGCGATGGTGTGAATGCAATCCCAATCACGGCTTTAAAGCTGTTGGTAAGTGAATCTGTGAATGGTCCATGGATATCTCGCTAACATGGCTAGACGTTGTACACACCATCTGCTACTCGATTCTGTTGCTGAACACTGATCTGCACATGGCCGACATTGAGTCAAGGATGACACGCAGTCAATTTGTCAAGAATACCCTCCCAACCGTCACACGCGTCTGTCAGGATGCAGTCAAGGCTGCAGGAGGCGAGACATTGCGACCACAGTCCACTCACTTCCGAAGACCATCACTGCCTTGGAATGACAAGTCTGAGCCCAGTTCGCCAAGAGCAGACGTGACCTCCTTCTCTGCTGAAATCACGGAAGAGTCCACAGGAGACAAAAGGACTCGCAGCCGCCTGTCGCTCAGACCACCTATGAGAAGCACATCAGAGGGCTTCATTTCCAATGACTCTGTTGCATCCGAGTCTAATCTGCTTGTCAACGTACCTTACACTGGGCCACTGAAGGGATGGGAGTTACAGATTGAGGTGGTCCTCAAGGAGTTCTACGACTCCATTCGCAAGCAACGCCTGCCTCTCCATGGAGCATCAGATCTGGTAATCCAACACCAGCCGTCCTCCAACAATCTGTCAGTGAGCGGCATGCTACGACGCACCCCAAGTATACTGAGTAAGACACCATCGGACAACGCAAGCTACCGCGGACGACCACAGGGAGACTTCCGCGGCGTAGGCAATCGCTGGACATCTAAGAACAGGTCAAGACAGAAGTTGTACCCGTCATCTACTGTTGCATCAAGCCGGACCAGTCTCGATGATGGTTCAGTATGGAGCCCGGCTGGCTCAAGTACCTGGAGCCGCTACTCCTACGGCAAGACTGGTACCTCCATGTCGATGGACTCGCTCGGTACGCACTTTGCGGCTGCAGATTACCAGCAGTCTATTGGCTTCGCGAATGCCCTGAGCCAAGCCATCATCCGCGAAGAAGGTATGACGATCGCTAGCGATGAAGAATTCAGCCGTGTCGCTCCGCTCTTGGAAGATGAGACCCTTGAGCTTGTCGGAGCTCCTTGGGCGAAGGAAGGCATCTTGAAGCACAAGCGACATCTTGACTCGGTCGACAAGAGAGCCAAGGACCGTGCATGGACCGAATGCTTTGCTGTGGTTGAGAAGGGGTACATGCGATTGTTCTCGTTCAACAAGAACTCAAAGTCGATACGGCACAAGAACAAGACTCGCCCATCAGTTGGAAGTGTAGTTGGAGGTGGCAACTGGATGGACAACGCTGAAGCTCTCGACAGCTTCCCTCTCCGCCAGACAATCGCTAGTGCGTTACCTCCCCCAGGATATTCAAAGACCAGGCCTCATGTATTCGCCCTGTCGCTACCCAACGGTGCTGTCCATCTATTCCAGGTTGGAACGCCTGATATTGTTCGTGAATTTGTGTGCACTACGAACTACTGGTCGGCCCGTCTCTCGAAGGAGCCATTGACTGGCGGTGTCAGTAGCATGGAGTATGGCTGGGGCGAGAATGTCATCAACCCTGCTCTCATCCGACAAGACAGTTCTCCTTCAGTCCAAGGTCACATGCCGCGGCCAAGTGTGACGAGCTCCCTCCGCAGCTCGATAGACCATGCGAGTAATACACCAAAAGCACGACTGCCAGGTGACAAGATTACGCTGTCCGACTGGAGTCCGCCTCCCTGTAGTATGATGGCGAGCAGCTTGATGGAAGTAGACCAGCTGCGCGCTCTGATCGACTACGTGAAGAACATTGAGTCCGAGTTGGGTTATCACAATGAATTGCGAGCGCCTCTGCTCATTACTGTAAGCACCATCTCACACTTGAGAATGCGAGATGCTAACAAGATACCAGTTCTCTCCACGCCACCCCAACGCAGCGCGTGCCATGGCCAACTGGGAACGCAAGTCTCAATACCTCCTTCGTGAAATTGTCAAGTTCCGCACGTACATCGACACGCTCACCGCAGCGCAAGTCCAGAAGCAAAAGATCTACGCGGAGCGCGAAGCGCAAGAACGACTCGAGGCGTCGAATGATGGAGTGGCAAATGCTGAAGGTGCTGAAGACGATGGTGCGAAAGAAGCCATCCCTCCAAAGCCCTTGTCCGAACCGCCCTCTAACCCCGCAATCCTTCTTCACTCCTAGCTCTTTTCTTTCTTTGCGTTCACTAACGATGTATTTCGCTTTGTTCCGATGCAGGCCTTACACCTCTTCGGCGTACGATACGGCGCTTACGGCTTCTACATTCTTCCAGACCTGCGCTGCGGCAACGACCGCATTCTGTGGCTTGAACTTTTGCAGCAGCTCTATACCTAAGTTTTTTCTTCTCTCATAATTCTTGATACGATTTTGCGCCTGTGGGTGGTGAGCGCGTTGATTTGTATTACGAGTCTATTTGCTCTGCTGCGCGTTGGGACGTAATAGTGGCATGGCAGCATAGACGTTTAGTCCAGGCATGCTGCGAGGAGAGGAGGATGTCATGTTTTGCCGCCGTTGGAATATTATACCCACGTTTCGAATCTATATTACGCTGATGGCTTGTGTACATTCATTTTCGCGTGCCGCGCAATCGACGTACTGTTGTACTTACAGACACAGATGCTATTTTCATTCCCGTCGAGTGTTGCACGGCAGCAGCAGCTGCCAACGTTGCCCGGACTCGTCGATACTTGGGTAGGCGCCATGACCCATTTCCCTGGTAGATTCCTGATGCAATGAGGTTCGTGAACATGTAGCCTGCCGAGGGTGCATGTCGCCCGACCCCCAAGTGTAGGTGGTATTATTGTGCCTCTTCTTGTTACCTATTCTATCGTCATGGCAGCGTCCCTATCCCACATGCGTGCCCCCTGATTTCTAGACTTGCCTCTCTGACTCTGACGACTACGGACAAAACGGCACGACGGGTCCAGGTCGTTGGTCGCGCGTGTCCAGGCCAGGCCCTTTGGAGAGCAACGCAAACCCCGCCGCCGAGCTGCCCGAACCTTGGAGGCTACCACCTACCACTAGGAGCCAGTGCCGGAGCCATCAGCCGCAAGCATCGATACCGCTACCGCGAGGCCTCAGCTGCTGTCCGCCCGGCCTATTTGACTTTTTCTTCACCCGCGTCAACACGGCTACGCTGTGGCTTTCGTCGTGTTTCCGGCCAAATCCACCCCATCCTCGCCATGTCGTACTATCCGGGACAGCAGTACCACAACAGCTATGGCGGCGCGCCACCGCAGCAACAACAACAACAACAACAACAACATCAACATCAACAACATCAACATCAACATCAGTACGGCGCGCCTCCTCCACAGGGATACCCGCCGCCGCCGCAGGGCTACGGAGCTCCGTGAGTGCTACTCGTACAGCGTTGAAGCTGGGTGTGCTGGTGTGCTGGTGTGCTGGTGTGCTGACGGGAACAAATAGACCCCCGCAGCAAGGTTACGGACAGCCGCCCGCGCCGTACAATAACATCAACAACAACTATGGACAGTACGGGCAGCCTCCGCCTCCGCCACAGCAGTATGGGTACGGCCAGGTGCGTAGAGGGTTGCATTTGCGGTGCTTGGGAGCCGAATGGGCGCTGACATGCACAGGCACCACCTCCCCAGCAGTACGGCGGCGCACCTCCACAGGGGCCTCCGCGACCAAGTGAGCTGCTTCTGCTCCTCGCCCAAGAAGAGACGCCCGAGCTGACAGACGCAAGACATGATGCCCACGGCGAACAGCAACCAATGGACACACGGCAACCACGCTGCCCCTCCGCCACCTCCGCAAGGCGCGCAACAGTTCGGCCACGGCGCGCCCAACGGCTACTCCTTCCAGTACTCTGCCTGCAGCGGTCGGCGCAAAGCACTTCTCATCGGCATCAACTACTTCGGCCAACGGGGACAGCTGCGCGGCTGCATCAACGACGTCAAGAACATGAGCACCTACCTCAACGAGTTCTTTGGCTACAAGCGCGAAGACATGGTCACCCTCACAGACGACCAGCAAAACCCCATGAGCCAGCCCACCAAAGCCAACATCCTGCGCGCCATGCACTGGCTCGTCAAAGACGCCCGTCCCAACGACTCGCTTTTCTTCCACTACTCGGGCCACGGCGGGCAGACCAAGGATCTCAACGGCGACGAAGACGACGGCTACGACGAAGTCATTTACCCCGTTGACTTCCGCACCGCCGGCCACATTGTCGACGACGAGATGCACCGCATCATGGTGGGCTCGCTGCAGCCCGGCGTGCGCCTCACCGCCATCTTTGACTCGTGCCACTCGGGCTCCGCGCTCGACTTGCCGTACATTTACTCCACACAGGGCGTGCTCAAGGAGCCGAATCTGGCCAAGGAGGCTGGCCAGGGCTTGTTGGGTATTGTGTCGAGCTATGCGCGCGGGGACATTGGTAGTATGATTGGGAGCGCGAGCAGTTTGTTCAAAAAGGCCATCAGTGGCGATGATGTGTACAAGAAGAATTTGAGGACCAAGACGAGTCCCGCGGATGTCATCATGTGGAGTGGGTCCAAGGACCAACAGACTTCGTAAGTCACAACCACGTTCAGTCTAGATGATGATGATGATGATGATTGGGAAAGTGCAATGCTAATGCCGTGTTAGGGCTGATGCATCCATTGGCGGCGAAGCCACGGGTGCAATGTCCTGGGCGTTCATCACGTCGCTCCGCAAGAACCCGAATCAGAGCTACGTCGAACTGCTGAACAGTATTCGCGATGAGCTCGAGGGCAAGTATGCCCAAAAGCCACAGCTGAGTTGCAGTCATCCATTGAGTAAGTTTGCTCAGTACCACCGCCCTTGTCTTTTTTTTGGGGGCGAATACATTGGGTGCTAATAAGTGTGCAGATGTCGACCTCTTGTATGTCATGTAGATTCGAACAAAACACACTTTGGGAATTGGCGTAGGGAGGTGATAGCATGGCATTTGGTGGACGGGCGGTGACGGTGCAAAGGGGATGACAAAGCCGATGGATTACGAGCACGGCTGTCTTGGGCTGAGTGGGAATATACCTCTGCTGCGATGTGTTTCTTTTGGCTTGGACGGATGGCTTGAATAGCGAGTGGGCGGCGGAGACAATGATCAAGTTGACCGAGTCTGTGCCGTCATGTCAATGCATGTGTAGTGGCGGCGCGCTAGTGGACGGGGCATGTTCGAATCACCAAAACTTTTGAAGGCCACCCTGCGTCTCCGCCACGCTGCACATCGGCACACAATCATGCGACGAGCACGCGGTCTTCGGGTACGATGACGAGTTTCGACCATCTCTTCCATCCACATCAACACATCTAACAACCCCCCAGGTGTCGTCGACCCGCCATGTCTGCGTCTTCTGCGCCACCCGTCAACTCGCAGCAGCCGACGCCGACGCCCGATTCCTCCCAGCCCAGCGCAGATCGCTCAATTCGTCGAGCCGGGCACCTCAGTTCGCCGAGGCGGCTGTCTACCAGGAGGAGGAACCGCCTGTGCGGCTGACGCAGGCCCAGCGCATGCGCCAGCAGCTCGCGGCCAGTGCTGCATTCGCGCCTCCGACTCCACCACAAGCACAAGGGGGGCCTATGACGCCGGCGCAGCGGATGAGGGCGGCGCTGGCTGCCCAGCAGCTACAGACGCCGCCGCAAAGACCGCCGCCGCAGACCAGAGGTGGGCTGTTTGATGGGCGGGGCCGAGGAGGACTGAACAGAGATGGAGACCGAGAAAGACCTGCCTTGCATGTCAGGAGGATGAATGCCAATGCTCCCGAGCGAACAACAACGTGGCGTCCTCCTGTATCGTCGAGTCGACACAGGGTCAACATGGATTCGACACCACAATTCGACACGCCGGCGTTTGGCTCGAAGCAGTTACGGCGGCGGAACGAACCACAGACAGAACAAGCGCCATTTGAACGGGGGGACCAACCACAAGCGCCAGCACGGCCGCGTCCGAACCGGAAGATGCTGGACAGCGATGAGCTGTCGAAGCTATTGGGACATGGCGACGAGCAGCGCGCCAACCCATTCCAGGCACTGTCCAGGGACTCGAGACAGCAAAGAAAGTGTTGGCATTGCGGCGCGGTCGATCACATGTCCTACGCCTGCCCTACGAAACCTGTCCTGCGTGGGGAAGCACTGTCGCAGCAGCAGCCCGCGTCCATAGCCGAAGCCGCGCAGCAGTGGAGACAGGGCGCGGGCGCACAGCTGGACTATGTGCGGCCACCTACCATACAAGAAGAGGCGGATCGGAGAAGTCGGTTCGCGGGTCAAGATCGACTGCTTCGCAAGTTTGACATCGAGGAGGCGGAAGAGACGCGGAACCGCTACGATGAGCCTGAACGACGTCGTGGTGGATTCGCCAAGGGCCGACGCATGCAGAGGGAGGAAGACGAGGACGATGATCGCCATGCAATCAGTAAACAGGAACGGAAGCGACTGCGCCAGGAGGCGAAGAAGGCTGCTCAAGCTGCCAAAGACCAACCGACACCCATCTACCTACCACAGTACGTCAGCGTGGTCAATCTTGCAACCATGCTGAAGCTCAGGGCGGAAGAATTGGTGAGGAAGATGGAGGATCTGGGCTTTGAAGATGTGCAGCACGATCACATCTTGAACGCGGAGCATGCGGGCCTCATTTCTCAAGAGTACAACTTTGAGCCTGTCATGCCTGTGGAAGAAGAAGATGGCGACCTCTATCCCATGGCAGAGCTTACTCCTGAAGAGTACGCCAAGCTTCCTGCTCGGCCACCGGTGGTTACCATCATGGGCCACGTTGACCACGGAAAGACTACGATCCTGGATTACATGCGGTCCACGAGTGTGGCTGCGACAGAATTTGGTGGCATTACGCAGCACATTGGTGCATTCAGTGTACCGCTTGCGAACGGCAAGAAGATTACTTTCTTGGACACGCCTGGACATTCTGCTTTTGAGACCATGCGCGCCCGAGGTGCAAATGTTACCGACATCGTTGTGTTGGTGGTCGCCGCCGATGATTCCGTCATGCCGCAGACCATCGAAGCCATCAAGCACGCTCAGGCAGCGCGTGTTCCTCTTATTGTTGCTATTAACAAGATCGACAAGTCGCAAGCAGACCCAGATGCTGTCAAGCTCGATCTTGGACGACACGGCATTGAGATTGAAGACTTTGGCGGTGATGTTCAAGCTATCTGTGTAAGTGGAAAGACTGGTCAAGGCATTCCTGATCTTGAGGAAGCCATCACGACACTCTCGGAACTGCTCGACCATCGCGCAGACCCCAGCACAAACGTCCAAGGATGGGTTCTCGAAGGCACTACCAAGTTACGAGGCCGTACTGCAACCGTCCTTGTCCGCAGCGGTACCCTCCGCCAGGGTACTGCTCTCGTGGCAGGCACAACCTGGGCACGCGTCCGCACTTTGCGCAACGAAGCGGGGGTCGTCGTTGAAGAAGCCGGTCCAGGTATCGCAGTCGAAGTCGACGGCTGGCGCGATCAACCTATCGCCGGCGACGAAGTCCTGCAAGCCGCCGACGAACAGCAAGCCTCATCTGTCGCCGAAATCCGCATGGACAAAGTCGAGCGCGAACAACTCGCCGTCGACACCGTAGCCATCAACACGGCCCGCAAACTCGAATCCGAGCGCCGCGAAGCCGAAGAAGCAGCTGCCCGCGCCCTCGCAGCCGACGAAGATGCCGTTGTCGAGCCCGAAGTTGTGAAAGAAAAGGGCCCGGAAATTGTATCCTTCATCATCAAAGGCGACGTCTCAGGCTCCGTCGAAGCGGTAATCGATTCCGTGTCCATGCTCGGCAATGCAGAAATCCAACCCCGCATCCTCCGCCACGCAGTTGGGCCCCCATCTGAATTCGACGTACAGCATGCAAGTTCTGCTTCCGGCCACATCATCAATTTCAACACCGCCACGCCGTCGAACATTTCGAGATTGGCGGACTCTATGGGCGTCAGGATTCTGGATAATAACATCATTTATCGTGTTGTTGAACAGGTCAAAGACGTCTTGTCAGAAAAGTTACCCCCAGCCGTCATTCAGAAAGTGACAGGTGAAGCGGAAGTCGCAGTCGTGTTTGAAATCGGCCTGGGCGGACGCAAAAAGGCCAAAGTGGCGGGGAGTAAAGTCCGCAATGGAAATATTGAGAAGGGGAGTAAAGCAAGGGTGCTGCGTGGGAGATTGGGCATGGTGGTTTTTGATGGTACGTTTTTTGGTTTTTCTCAACTCCCTATCTCTCACTTGTCCCATCCACATCGCTGCAGTGCACAAGGCAAGTTTTGAACTCACCGAGCAAACGCTAATGTATACTGTGTGTAGGTGTGCTTAATTCGCTGAAAAATCTAAAGAAAGACGTTGATGTCATGCGCAAAGATACGGAGTGTGGGATTGGATTCGAAGGGTGGGACGGGTTCGAAGTGGGGGACAGGATTCAGACCTATGAGGAACGGTTTGAGAAGAGGACTTTGTGAGATTCGCGGAGCGTAGTAGGGCGGTGCGATGGGGGTGGAGAGGGTATGTATGACTTAATGTACAACACATGTATACATATATACATTGTATTTTTGTTTCCTCAACAAACAAATCAATACTTCCACACAACGTCTCGAAGCTTTCTGGTAGCGTGCGAGTACACCTGCTTTACACAGGACAACACTCCGCGTAGCAATGCGTGTTTCCTTTTTGTATCGTTTTTCTTCCCATGCGTCTACATACACGCTAGCCATCAATATGGCCTGGCCTAGCATAAACTTAAAAAAACCTCTATACCTTTCGCGCAGCCTTGAGTTGATTGTCTGTTACAAGTTGTGCCTTGGAAAAAAAGTGAGGCCTGGAAATTTCGAAAAAGAAACTCGGAAGAAAGAGGCCGGTGTATAATTTGCTGGCACGCGAGTAAGTTGCTATCTCTACAGAAAAATATCAGTTAAATCAGATTCCGTGGTACCTCCTTGGCTGAGTGGATGATTTCTCAGCATGTAGGGTGTTGTTAGGTAGGGAAGAGAGCGGTGTTTAGCACACTTAGTAGGAGTTGTTCGAGCAGGCAAAAAAGAAGAAGAAGAAGAAGAAGAAAGAGACCTGCGAAAGCAGTACAGAGCGTATAGACTGCGAAAAGGGGCATAAAGAAGGCTTCACGATATTGAGTACGGTAAACTGGGAGGAATGGCGTACTCGAACTCACGCTGACCGATCGAGGGTCGCATAAGACGTGGTCTCTCCCAGCCACACGCCCATACATGAGTTTATTGACAGATTTACCCGCGTGTGGTGGTAGGAGTAATGACTTGGCCTTCGCTTTTAGTTGCAGACAGGCAGCAGTCACAGAGGTGGATTGGAAAATTTCGACGTCACAAATGCCCTTTCACCTTGCGAGCTCCGCGTTCCTCGAACATTCGAGAACTTTTGCTACAGATTAACACCACACGCAATAAGGTACCACATGTACACCTGGTATACATATGTAAAAATGCATATTTACTTGCAGAAATATGCATGCCTATGGCGCATAATGAAGTGCTTGTTAAATGGTCGCTAGATTATACAGCTTCACGGTTGGCACTTATTCCCCACTCGTCACTGAAGCCTAGTACACTTCAAGATTACCAGAGCACTTTGAATGCGGTTAGACGGCCATGTAAAGTATTCAAGACACTTCAAAAGCCAAGGATTGGTATTCCTATAGCAAGACTGTAGCCTCTAGGATATCAACATGTACTGTTAGAGCGGGCCAATATGCCACTGTAATTCTTCGCCTAAAGCTCAGATATGCACATTATCGAGATAGCTATTGGCATAAACATAGGAAAAAAACGGTATATAGTAGTGTGGGTAGACGATGAACTCGAGGAGGTGAAGGGAGGAGATGCGCAAAATGATGTGACCTCAGGGTGAAAGTGAGAAGAGCGCGCCGCAATATAAACAGAGAATTTTTGTCACGCCACCCTCCAAAGTGCCCATAATACGCCCATAATTCCATCAAGGATATTAATACCTCTCCTGAATACACATCCGACACCTTCTCGAAGATGTGCGCATCCGCAATGCCCCCACTAATCGAAGACCGTGACTTGTCGCCGCCGCCCGAGCCAGTACGACCACCGGAGCTCAACGAGGTCGCTTTGCGTGTCGTCAAATCGCGCGCGGACAGACCCGCTGATGAGCTCGAAAAATTGCGGGCGATGTGGAAGGGGGTTGTGGAGACTACTGACATGGGAGATTTGGACGCTGGCGCGAGGCGAAACGTCTTCCAAGATGTCGGCACGCTGCTCTCGATGACAACGCCCATGGCGCAGGAATTTCTTCTGGCGGTACAGGAAGCCAAAGGTCAAATCAAGTTGAGCATGAAAGTGCCTGCTGCGCGCATGGACTTCATCAATCGGATATTCAAGAGGATGAAAGCGCAGCCGAAGGAGAACATCGCCAAGGCAGAGGAGATATGGAGAGACGGCCGCCTGAAGTGGAAGAGAGATGAGGCGAAGAAGGTATACGTGTTCGACATGATTCGGCTACTGCAACTCCCCGAGGCCATGGTGGAAGCAGTGTTCAAGCGCGTAGGCACTGCGTTGGAGCACAAGAGATTGGCAGAGGAAGAGAAGATACCGATAGCGAGCGAAATGGCACCGGCGGCGAAGAACGACAAAGACATCCGCCCGCGCCAGACACATCCCGCTGGCCTCGGTCCTCTCAGCATCAACGATGATGCCCGCGAGAAAGGAGAGAAGGAAGCTGTGCCATACGACAAGCCCGAGTACGACAAGCCCGAGCAGAAGCGCAAGCTCGCGCACGAAAAAGACGAATCCGAGTCTACTCAAGAACAGGCTCCGGCCAAGAAGAGAACGAAAACGGAATACGTCCCAAGGGTCGGGGAATGGAAGTGTGGCCGATGCAACTTTTGGAACAAACCTTGGGCAGCCAAGTGCCAATTAAAGGCCCGTACTTGCTCCGGGACCAAAGAGCACGACGCCGAAGTTGTCAAAGAAGACGATGGTGCGCATGAGAAGTCGCGGGAGTACAAGCCTTTCGTCCAGATGGTGGGCGACTGGAAGTGCGGAATATGCGGCTACTACAACATCCCCTTTGACAACATGTGCCTGGGCGAAGACAAAGGCAACGAAGACCCGAATGCAAGGGAAACTTGCACCGGGTATCGGAGGGGCGCCGTCTTCATCCAAGACGATGATGGCAAGCACGAAAAGCACTTCGAGCCAGAATGGATTGGTGATTGGTGGTGCGCATATTGCCGGAAGTTTAAGCCAGGGTATGTCACCGACTGCAATGGTTGCGGTAACAGCAAGAATGCTTGCTGTGAGTACACTGTCAAGAAGGGGCCTGGCAAGAAGGAGAGACAGCCGGACAGGTACCGTCGGGGGTACTATCGGAACCCTGCGATGAGCTGATCGGGTTGGCACCGTGAAGCACACCGGGTGTATTGCTTTGGTATAGTTAGAGTGAGATGGTAGATAGGCCTAACAAATTTGTCCTATTTTGCCTCCTGATACAATTGTTGCTGGATAAATTGAGTACTCCAAGTATGCGTATACTAAACCAACTAAAATGGTAGGGATAAGTAAGGCCGAACAAGAAGGAACACACCAAAGACGAGCTTGTAAGAAGCTGAAGAACAAAGACAGGTCTGCCGATTTCATCTTGGTTTCTCTGCTAATACAATCATGTCAGAGTGACTGTTGTTATTGACGTGGTGAGGTTGAGTGACCGTGTAATCCTAAAATGGGCTATCTAGTATGGAGAACGTAATACCTGGCACTAAATTTTACAACCTTCTTTTCCTCCCAAGAGTCTTGTTGTAGAATGAATTCAATGCCCCAGCCATATATATGATGACCCGGTTGACGTTGTCAGAAGGAGTGAGGGCATACAGGAAGACACCGGAAATTGGGCAACGGAAAAGTAGTGGCTAGTCCTAACAGCTTCAATCAACTTTTTCTCCCGAAACTATGATTCCAGAATGATTTGAATGCTCCAGCCATGCATATCGTAGTCTGGTCGATGTGGTCAGAATAGTGAAAGCGTACAGGAAGATGTCAAAAATTTAGGCTATTGAGGACATGGCAGGTAGTCCTCGCAACCTCATACTCCTTTACCTTTTACAATACTTGTTGATGACTCAATCGAATAATCCACCCATGTGTATTATAGTCTAGTAGACGTGGTCAGAATGCGTGGGGACATACGGGAAGCCCACAATATCGGGCTATTCAGGACGCACATCGCGATCCGGAGATAGGCCAGGGCGACCTCAGGTTCTATCCAGGAGCATATGACTGTTCTTATCATGCCGGATAAGCTCCATATATCGCATGCATTTAAGAAACGCCTCTTTCGGGTTGCTAGGTCCAATCGGCGTCGAGGAATCTTCGAGAGAATAGATGACACTATCGAAGATGAGTCTGTCAAAACCTCCTGGGCCCCGAAAATCTGGATCATTGGCCCTTGTTTCAACGATTATCGCCATGTCTTATATAGTGAGCCGGGAAAAATTTGATTTGAGGTCCAAGACGAGTGAAACGCATTACGAGGTCTTCGGCTGGTAACGATGCCAAGATGTCGTAATTTAAGATGGACTTAGGGGAGAAATATGCTCAATTTTCAGCCTCCCCAGTCAGGTTGGTGTAGTCAACTTCCACCAGTTCATGCTGTACTATTAACATGAGCGTCAAGCGATCAAGTACTCGGAGCCGAAAAACTTTGTGATCAACTCCGTATGTCTGTTACGAAGAGGTACGAACTACAGTGGTCTCAATGCCCCGCCGCGCTCGTCTGCCCATCTCCCATGCATAGCCTGTCGTGCACTCTTACCCCAGAATGCAATAGGTACCGCCACCAAGCCAGATACAATTTGTAGTACTGCAAGCTCGATGCCAACAAGTTTGAAGCCGTGCGCATCGATCCAGGGAGCAGAAGCGAAGCCCAAGCCAAAGCTGACAAGAAAGCCCCCGCCGCTTAAAGCAGCAAGCGCAGGTGCGGCCCAGCGGGGAAACGCCTCTGTGACCCACATTGTTGTAGTGATTGCAATCGTTACCCAAGAAAAGCCGTTAAGTCCGTACGCAAGATAGTAGACCCCAAGATGCAGGCTGTAATGAGCTGCCACACCATAAATAAGTGAGCTCGCTGCACCAGTGACTACAGGTAGGATGAGCCCAACGAGATAATGCTCGGCTTCTCGTACACCACGATTGCGTTTGGCAAGATGGTTGAGAATGTACTGCACTGGAAGTACACCGACAGGGTAGGCGACCAAACCGCCCAGGCCGCTTGCAAGGTTGATGAGGGCGAGTGCTTGTGAAGACAGGTTGTATGGTGCTTCACCAAGGATGCGAGAGTAGCTGCTACCGATGAACATCATGCCAGTGTAGTTGAGAGCCACGGCAACGAAGATCCAAAAGATGAGCGGGTTAATGAAGCAAAGGGCGATTTGTGGATAGCATCGACCCATCGAGGTCCATGAAGCGAACGGTGATCTCCAGACGTTGAATCGCCCAAGGAAACCTATATGGGTAGGGAGATCCGGCAAGTCCCGATATATCCCCGAATGTGGTTCTACGTCTTTGAACACAGTAAGCTTTTCCGTCGCACTTTGAAGGACGATGAGACCGTCAAAAGCGACTGTAGGGCGCTTGAAATATGTTTCGGGAAAGAGGAAGAAAACCAGCACGACGGACACCGCCGCAGGAATTGACCAATAGCGATAGTAGGGGCGCCAATGCTGACCGTGGTCCGATGCGCATGGGACGATGGCTACGAAACCTGTACCGAACAGGCCAACGACCGACCAGAGAAATGCAATAGCTCTTGGTCGCTCATGAATGAAAGTCATGTCGATTACAATCAGGAGAGCCTAGTAGGGAATCAGCACGGCGTATCGCGGTAGGAACGGGGTCGAACAAACAGCAGAAAGAGCAAAGCCTTCTCCAAGCCCCAGCAGGCACACACAGGCAAGCAGTTGCTGAAAGTTCTGCGCGTAGCTCGCTCCCAGTGTAGCCAAGAAAATTGTAACGGAGGCGAGAAGGAAGACAGGGCGACGGCCCATGCCTATTGTTAACGGAATCCAGACTACAGCCCCTATGGCCATGAACAGAGTCGGCGTGGTGACTAGAGCCTCCATGTGCCATGGCTCGATATTCTGCATGGAATTAGGGCTGCTGTTCCTGATTGCATTTACTTTCTTTTGCTTGACCTACATCAATGCCGAAATCCCGCGAGATGACCCGCAGGAAGAGTCCCACAGTTTGGGCAACAGCAAGCGACACAATAGAGAATAAGGTTACAGTTAGGAACACGCCAGCTCGCTTCCAACGCCCCCAGCTTAGTGGATCGGCCGGACTAGAGGACGGCGCAGGTAGCTTGAGAGTTTCACCATTGCCAGCAATAAGAAACACGCTGCCGGTCAATGTGTATGATTCGTGTTTGCGGCGCTGAGCAGCTGTGGGAGAAAACCGTCCACCGATATTTGGCGACAAGTCATCGCCATTGTTCTCGTCGTTGGTGCTCGAAGTCGCGACCCGAGGCCCACCCAACGGCGTAGCTAGTTGAGCTTGTGTTAATTTGCCTTCTGGATACTGATACAATCGTCGAATCGATAATTCATCCATGGTGAGGGGCGAGTCGTTGAGCGTGAGAACAAAGCAGCAGAGGAATGTCCCGGACTAGCTGGGTGCATTCATCATGTTAGTACGGAGTATTCAAGACGTACTCGGTAACTTGCGTCAAGTGGTGACATGTTCTCCAGCTACCATATTGCCATATTCGGTCCTACGTTGAGTCTGGATTAGGCCGTGACACACCATGGCCCGAGCCGTAGGTTCCCCAGGCGGACGAAAAACGATCACGAACTTCGGCCTCAGGCTCGTGGTAGAGTTCCCCGACAGCTTGGGAACAACGTCCTGCGAACCTATCAAAGATGATGGGGACTTCCCTCGGTGATGCAATTGGCAATAGAATTGATGGGGGCGGTGCCATGGCCTGGTCTGCCTCATGGAGTCGTCTGAATGATCTTGATTCTTGAACGCGTTTCGTGGGCCGTGGCCACTGGCCCACTGCTGCGGGAGCCAAGTCCCTCGACAAGGGGCGAGTAGGAACCAATAATCAGTCTTAAGCATGATATATATGGACTGAACTTGGTGTGCGTCTGGATACTATTTTGTCAGCGGCTGTGATAACAATGTCGATCTTTGCATCTCAGTCGACCCGAGAGGGCATGTCAACGAATCAAGCTCGCACCAAGCCAAAGACAGTGCAACGTGACGCATGACCTAAGTTGAGTCGTAAACCAATCATATTGCAGTAAGACAATCGATTCTCGTGGTGGCGCACGCTGGTTTCGGTGAGTGTAAGGCGCTCTCCGACGCACCAAAGTCGCAACGAGGACAAAAGGCGCTTTATATGAGATGGAGTTTCGCAAGAAATGCAACACTCTTCATGCTAACATACTGTCATCATGAGACTATATTATTTCTTGGCTCTCGTGCTACCATCTTTTGCAACGAACTGGTGCCCGGGACGTGATCCATCTCCGACAAGTCGTTGCAAAAACAACACATTTTCAGAGTTTCTCCCGCTGGGCGCATCCATCGAAACCATCAGAGAAGTAAGCGAGGGCGAGTGCTTTGGCGAGGATACGTACTCGAACATCTTTTATGGAGCTCTCAGCAACACAAACGTGTGCCGAAATGCACAGGATTCTGCGTCGTGCAATTATGCGGTTCACTTGCCTACATCATGTGCTCTGATCGTCGACATGGGTACATACAGATTTGGGCTTCTCATGCCAACGAACTGGAGCGGGTCACTAATGACAGTCGGAAGTTATTCGTATGGAGGAGGCATTAATTGGAAGGACATGTGGACGGGCCCAAAATACTACAATTTAGCAACCATATCCACCGACACCGGTCACAACTCGACACAGCCTGACATGCGCTGGGCCCGAGGCAACGAGGAAGCACAGAAAGACTGGGGCTATCGATCAATAGATGGGTCAACAAAAGCAGCAAAGGCACTCCTCGGCGCCTACTACGGTCAGAGTTCGCTTAAACACTCCTACTATAGCGGCTGCTCTACCGGTGGTCGACAAGGCCTCAAACAGCTTCAGCTAGATCAGAGTCTTTTCGATGGACTTTTGATCGGCGCACCAGCCTGGAATCAGATACACTTGTTGCCTTGGATCACAAAGCTCGCCACCATCAATCCACCGGGAAGGGAATCTTCGGTGTACAATAACGCGTCGGAATATACATTCATACCCCGGCAGATACGCGAGGCATGTGATGGTCTGGACGGGGTTCGCGATAACATCATCAGCAGACCAGATCTGTGCAACATCACGACGGTGGCGTACAACAATTTGAGTTGCGGGGCCACTGGTGCTCCCCCTGACGGATGCTTGAAACCGGAGCAGGTGAATACGTTGATTCAACTCTACCAGAATTACACAATATCCAATGCCACAGGACAGTTTCTCGGCTTCCCTGCGCCTGAGCCGGGATCTGAGGCGGACTTTCAGGTGTACTTGGGACCAGGCTCCACTGCCGCCCCTGATGGCTTTGATTGGCAATGGGCTATCGACTTTCTGGGCTATCAGCGCGGTTATTCATTCTCAGATAATATTATAGCCGACGCAGAGAACGCTGACCCCGGAAGTGCAACCGCCAAGCCTGGGTTGACTGACTGGGCTGCCTTCAATGGGCGTGGTGGCAAATTGATCATATACCAGGGACTGGCAGATGGCTTGATACCCCCCAAAAGTACAACTCAATACTTCGAGGATCTCGGTACTGCCGCTTCTGGCACAGCAAGTAATTTTTCAAGATATTTCCAGGTCCCCGGAATGCATCATTGCTGGACATCCGACAATGATGGCACCAGATACTTTGCCCCTTGGATGTTTGGCGGTATTGGCCAGCAGACGTATGCGACCGTCGCACAAACTGATTCGATACTGGGGAAGAGTGAGTCAGACATGCTGACGGCTCTCATAAATTGGGTAGATGGAAAAGGTGCTCCAAACTCTATTCTGGCGACAACATGGAGTACATCGACAACAGTTTTCCGGAAACGGCCCATCTGTCCATATCCTCAAAGAGCCGAGAACACCGACCCAGGTAACATTGATAGTCCAAACAGTTGGACGTGCCGTTGACGACTGTTCCGCAGCTTCCTGTGGATACAAATTTTGCTTAATTTTTTCCCACAGCCATAGCTTGATGTTGAATTGTCTGCAATTGTCGTCGGTGTTCCCTTGTCCGTATTTGAAGCTGGATACTATATGATGTTCAACAATGACTGACTGCACCCAATAGGTGCTGCTCAAACACCGTTGCATTAGTGTGCGACGAACGCCAGTGGTGTGTTGTTCTGATGAAAGCGCCACCCCGCTAACATAAAGGCTAATCGCACGTTTCCGTTCGCAGCCAGTGGGCCCAAATCATTCCATGCCACTTAGCTCAGATGCCTTGCCCAGCCTATCTATGTCGGCGCAATCCAGTATAAATACAAAAACAGATCGTTGTTGGATCAATTTTTTTGCCTGCGTCCCGCGTCCATATCTACAATCATAATTCCTACAGCCTACTGATTAATTGTCCCAGCCGCCACAGACAAAACACTTCTCTCCACAAGCTTCGCCTTTCCACCTTTTTTTTGATACCTCGGCGTTTCGGCGCAATCGTCGAGAATACGAGGACCATGGCGAAGACCAACATGCACTCTATATTAGTGATTCTCTTCGCAATCACACTGCTAGCATCTACCTCGCCAACTCGTGGTGTTGCGATACCCTCGGCCTTGACTTCGTTTCCAACTACAATCACAAAGTCCAAGTGGACTTCTTACTCAACCTCAACGCAGTATCCAAACCCGGGGCTGCCTTTGTTTTCGGAGCAGCAATGGGTGGATGCGACCATAGCAGCGGTATACGAGCCATGGCTCAGCGCGCCGACCTCGTTCCCATACACGATGGTTAGGATCAGCGAAACGACGGCGAAGATTGAGTTGAGAATAACCTCGCAATGGAATCAACCAGCGAGCACGATGAGTCTTTTGAGCAAAGCGTGGACGGTGAGGGAGACGGTGATACTTGGATCTTGACGACAAACGCACTTGATGGGGATGGAGAAGCTCTCAAAAAATCCCTAGGCTCGTTGTGGTGCAGCCTATCCGTCAAGCGAAGTCGCGAATCCATATGGCTCGGAAGATTTACATCAATGTCTGGATTCCGATGGATATGCTCAACAGCATGAATCCACAAGCCCATCGTTAAGTGCTCCAGGCAATTGCTACTTCTTTCGCAGCTCTCGGCGCATCATTCTACGAACTATTCCAGCGCCTCTTTGGTTACTGCATTGGCATCTGCGCTCGGGGCTGAAGCTTCGTTGAAGGCGATGGCAGCAGTGTCGGCGCAAGAGAAATCGCTGAATACAGAATGCGTGTCGCTTGAGGCGATGGCGGCAGTATCGTTTTCTTGGTCAGCACGAGGGAAATGGCTAGTCACGGAGCTTTTATGACTCAAGCTCATGGTGTTGAGGTCATTATAAGGGTGGGCGGATAGACTGTCCCAAAGACTGATTTAGTATCCCTGAAGGAGACACAAAAATTTCTGTATCTACACAAGCGCGACTGGATATTCCGCAAACGACTATTTGACTAATCTTCGACACGGAACGATGAAGCCATAGTCTCCGCATTGACTTCTATGGCTATAGATCCAATACCTGCACCTGGATAAGGCCACTCAACTTGTACGTGCGGCAGAAAGTTCGCGAGTCGAGAACTCCTGGCGGGAGATAAGCAGAATGCTAGACGACGTGCGTGAAAAGATGAACTGGGGATGAGATGGCAGATTTGTAAGACGCCTCAGCCGGATCATCTGGGAGACGACGGCTTGCGGGTCTCACGCACAGCAGTCAAGGGGTGAATTATAATGGGGGAAGGCGGAGCAAGTGAGCTTTCGGAAAACATTTTGGATTAAATGCATAAAGCAATGTTGTGATTGACGTTAACCTCGATATGACGCGTGCGAAGCCCATGAGTGTTTCTTGACTTTTCTGATGTCTTTCGTTTACTTGGATCCTTTGACTGGACTTCCTTCTATTAGATGACCCTCGACCCGCTTCAGGCCGCTGCGTAAGTGGTCATGGCTTGATTCCGAGGCAAAAGCCATCAACGCGTGGAGTGTTGCGACAGACACGCGTCGCCACACTCCATTCGGTGCACGATAATGCCGACTGCCGCAAGGTAGCGTCGGGGTGAACGGAGCGCCTGTGGCTGTGAGCAAGTGAAGATCCCTAGACCATACCGCGAAAGTTTCGGGAACAGCACATGGCACTTTCTCGCTTTTCGACGGTGTTCAGTGACCTTGACTTTAATCACTTGCGAGTATACGTAAGATACGTGCAATCGTTCTGCAGGCATGAGGAGTTGAGGGAAAAACTGGGTGAGCATTAATCGTGAACGACCTAGATGACCGGCCTCAAGGCGGAACCTATGATTCAACGCTCGCCAACTCCCATAAATCCTTACTGACATGGTTCAAATGTCTTGTCTCCCAAACATGCTGCACTCGCCACTCGGTCGCGTCTCACCTATTTCAACACAAACCCACCGATCCCAGATTCCTGCATGCCCGAAACAATGTCACCACTTTCCTCCAGTAGTCTGTTCCCAAGCTCGGACAAGCTGTGAGGACTTCAACTCTGGAAAGTTCTCGCGACGCTCGAAAGCTACATGTCTCAGGATCCTCTCCAGATGCCCACGTTTCATGATATGCGAAAGGCTAGGTTCACCAACCATGCTAGAAATCTGATCACACAGAGCTTGGCGTCCAGGTCTACGCTCCACATACTACGCATCGTCAGCTTGTTTTGCCAGTGCATCGAGGAACTTACGGGATCTATTCCCCGCTTCACCAATGCGCTGTGCAGCTTCCTCTTGAAATAGCCAGCATTGCCTCTTTGCATCGACGTGCGCGAGTCACATACGGTGTTCAGCACTGGTGTTGAAAGCTAGATCTAGATCAGACAATGTAAAAGAAGAGGGGCGCAAAGGAAAACTTGCTGGCATCATGTTTGCGAAGATGTACGCCTCCCTCATCAGCTCAGGGAAAGCAGAAGGAATGGCAACTGCCCAAGGAATAAGGCTGTCTTCAACCCTCATTCTCAGGGGTTTACCTGGCAGAGCTATCATTGCCCTGCCGTCCGTCAATTGCCTTTGAAGCGCGGTCTTTGTGATGACACAATTACTGCCGCCGACCGACAAGAGACTGATCGACTAGTTGATGTCAGTGAATTTGATTTATTTGAGCAACCGACACGGTACCAACCTGTGCTGGAATTCTGTGGCTTAATCGCTCCATGATCGTATCGACTACCTGAGGCCAGATACTACGAGATAGGGGTGAGCGACCCCACAGCAAGTCTAAGATTGGAGTGTGGGCTTCTGTTGCTTCATCGGTGCCCGAATGCCCAGTAGCAGATATAGTCTTGGTAGGTTGGGATCGGGCAAGTGACTGCCCAGTATTTGTGCCTTTCTTCGGAGCGTTGATCTCGGTATCGTCCTCACGTTTGACGCGAAGATCTTTGCGCTTTGTGTTCTTGGCTTTCTTCATGTGGTGCTCATGCCGATGGAGTGCTTGAGATGTGTTGCTCGGATTCCTCCTTCGGTCTATTGGGGCAGGTGTCGCAGCTGTGCGACCAATATGCGCAACGTCTGGCGCGGTACGGACGAGCATGCTCTGATCACCATCTTTCCATTTTTGGAAACTCTCCACCCACTTGCTAATCTCGTCGTCCGGCATGCTGTCCATCATGTTTTGTATCTTTGCTCGAATCTCTTTGCGAAATGCTCCCGGCGCAAGAAGACCTTTGGCAATCGGAAAAGCATGATATGCGAACAAATCGCTCATCCGCTTGAAGACATTGGCCAGAGCTTCCTTCGTTTGGCTCTCTGGTTCGACGTCCCATCGCCAAGACCCGGAGATGCGTCTGTTCAAACTCGCGGCGTTGTTAGACGACAGCTCGTTCGTATCAACACCTTGGACCGCGTCTTCGACGTCTACTAGGACTTCATCGGAATCTCCATGGTCCTGAGCCTGTGGAGTTAGGTTGGCTGATCCATGAGAGGCAGCAAGTTCGTGCTCAAGCTGGTGAGCCGTCTCCATATCAGCCCTCTGACGGTGTGCCGTTTGTGCCAGACCAGTGGCGATGTCTTGGATGATGTTGCCCCCGAGATGGATGTATAGACTGGAGCTTGCGCCGATGACAGATTCCACAGCCAGCTGGACCTTGGCAGGCGTGTCCAGATACTCAGCCAGCATCCGTGACGCGCGGTGAATCATTTCCGCCCGATATACTTGAATCATTCTCGCAATATTCTCCGGGGACGCCTTCTCTGCTTGCATGTGTTTCTCGACGAGCTCAACACCGAGCTCTTCCAGGATACCCGTGGGGAAGCATATCTTCACGAGACCTTGTACGGCTTTGCGAAAGACTTGGTCGTCGAGGTTTGTTAGGGAGGAGATGACCTTCACGCGGAACTCCCAATCATCACTGTCTGGCAATGGCGAGGCGCCGCGTGCGTGCCGCAAGGGACGGACCTGACTGTTGCTCCGGATTGACAGGTTTGCCGAAGCCTGTCGAACGCGTTTCGCAGGTGGGGGACGCGATGGTGAGGGCGAGGCCTGTTGCTGTTGGCAGGCCGGCGATGTTGTCTGGAAGTAGGGACTCACTGGGCGCTTCTTCTTCCTGTGTCCAGCCATTGCAGCGGAGAGCACGGAGTAGTGTGGTTGTGACCGGATTGGCCAAGGTGGAGTGATGGATGCAAGGCACGTCGAGGTGGTGGGGCCATGTCCAGCGCCATTTGTGTCATGTTCGATGTGGGGATATGGGCGGGCACGCGGGGAAGGAGAGGGTGAGGAGAGGATGAGGAGAGGACGAGGATGAGGAAGAGGATGAGGGTGAGCGCCGTGGTCTGTGCGCGACAATCGATAAGCTCCGTGCCTGTCACGTGCCCGTCTACTCAAGGCGAAGGTCGCGTCTCGCACCGCAAACGCGCCTGGCCAAGGCGTCCACAATGGCCGCCACGCTGCGACTGACGGTCCAGGTGCTCCCGCTCGCCGAAGAAGACGCCCACGGCCCCTATCGCTCTCGCGCGCTCGAGGTGTTCAAGGGCCGCAAGTTTGCGATGCCGGTGCCATGGGACGCGACGCTGGAGCACGTCTGGAGTCTCATCGAGCAGCGATACGTGGACAACTATCTCGAGGCGCACCAGGCGGCGTAAGTCGGGCGGCCGTCTTCTCCATGCGCGCCACGGCCTCTAACACGGGTTGCAGGAACTTCACCATGAAGAAGCTGCAAGACGCATACGACTGCGATCTCGACCTTCGCGACACGGTGGCGTCCATTTTCGGCGGCGAGACGGACCCCGCGATGCGCACCATCAAAGTCGTTCCTTCCTTCCTGGGCCGCAGCTGCTCGGTCCCGTTCACTTCGCACCTGCGCCCCGCCTCCGCCCAGAAGCGCGCCCGTGGGCCCGTCATCGACGGCGAGGCGAGCAAGCGACGTCGGACAGACGGGCCTTCAGACCTCGACCCCCGTGCCGCCGTGCCCTCGACCGAGCACAGCGAGATGGGCTCTCGCACCACACGGTCCCCTTCCGCAGCCTCTCTCGCCTTTGTCCAACATGTCCTCACGGGAGAAGCCGAATTTGCGCCCAGCGTGAAGCAAGAGTCTCCGGAGCTGCCTCTTGCTGCCCCGGCTCCCGAAGCCGGCGAGCAAATGCAAGACGAAGCCGCTGATCCCACCGTCCGCGCACATGGCCACGAGGTGCTCTCCCACCAAGCATGGGTCGAGCCTCAGGACAACCAAGCTCGGTCCACGTCGCGGCGAAAAGATATCTGGGACGTGCCCAGCTCTTCTCCCGACTTCCTCCACAAGCCAACACCAAAGACGACATATGCCCGGTCCCCACGCACTGCGACCACCGTGCGCAAAGAGGTGGGACTTCTGAACAGCTCGCGGCTCAAACCAGTTCGAAGTCAGCAAAGTCAGCCCAGTCCGCAGAGTCTGGAAAAGCGAAAGGAACCTGCGCAGCCAAAAAAGCGTGGTCGGCCGCCCCTCAATCGCGAACAACACGCCACGCCATGCAAACCAGCCAAGGTCCAGTCTTCGGCCTCCCCACGTGCGGTCAAGAAGCCCACTTCACGGAAGATGGCATCGCCTGTGGTACTTATCAAGACCAATGGAACGAGAGCCCCAAAGGATGCCAACGCCGCAGCGGATGCGGGCGCTGGAGCTGCGCAGGAAGACATGGAACTGGCTGACGCTCGTCGAGAAATATCATCCGACTCGTCCCGGCCATTGGCTCAAAACGCCCTGCTCACTGAAAACGATGAGGCGTACGAGACAATGGAGATGGAACCTGCGGCAGCATCTTGGCATACAGAATCATGGGGTTTTGGTGCGCTCGGCAAGCTCAACGGTGCGGTAGGAGAAGAGGAAGCACCAGTCCAAGTCGACGCTCGACAGAAGAGTGCATCACCATTAGCCCGAGAGGATGCAGGGAATGCACATGGCGACGCAGCTCCCGCCAATGACGCCGATTCACTCTCGGGGTTCGAGACTGAAAACTCCGCCAAACCCGAGGCAGCTCATGCGCAAAACGGCTACTCGAAGTCACGATCCATCAGTGCCACCGTCTCGACACGATCTTCTCCAGCTGTCACACGTCGACCAGCGCGCTTCTTGACTCATTCGCCCTCCCCCCAGGAATCTGCAAGCGAGGGCGAATCAGAAGAGAAGTCCGTCCCGCCTCAACAGCCCAAGTCACCGGAAATGGCTGTGGATGAGGTACCAAGCGACAGCGACTCTGATTCTACAGATACATCGACAGAAGACGATAATCGAGATATCGAGCTGACGGATGCTGTGACCAAGCCCGAGCTTGACGTCCTCGTCCCAAGTACGGCTCATGACGCCCTTTGCTCATCGCCACCAAAGCTGAACGGCTCCCCTACTTTAACACCGGTGGTCCCAGCAACAAGCCAACCCGCCCCGTCCCAAATACTCCGAAAAACACCCATCCCACTTCCCACAAAAACACCCATACCCCTACCCTCGAATGCAACCCAGACACCCCGCTCCTCGCAGTCTGTCTCTGCACAAGCCGCAGCTCGTCGACCAGTCCCGCGCCACAGCGGCTTCCGCACCATCAGGGAACAACTTGCAGACGCAAAATCACCTCCTGTAACAACGAAGAAGAATGCGTATGATCCGAGGAGCATGGCGCTAAGTAAATTGGTGAGCAAGAAGCTCGGCGCCGCTGTTGGGCTCGCGGACGATGGTGACGACAGTGAAGATGAGGAGAGCAGTAGTAGCAGCGATAGCGACTGAGGGGCGGATGGGTTAGAAGAGTCAACTTTTGCACATGATTTGGTTTCTCCGACGCATCGGATCTCGATGCACGGTCTCAGATTTAGTTTAAGACCTTGTCCGCACAAACGCATCACAGGAGGAATGGAGCGATTAAACGAGTATTGCGACACAGGTAATCTATTCATGTATGAGTGAGTACAGAGCAGTGCTCATGGAGGCCTTGTTTAGAGACGGCGATGCATCGAGAGTTAAGCAAAGACTGGAAGAGTTGATCTATACTTGCACACGACGTGATGGTGATGTTGTTCAGTATTCAATATCAACGCTTCATCTCGACTCGATTTGCTATCCTACGCTTTAAACCATACTGGAGGAATTGTAATCGTACACTATATCCTTGTCATTATCCTTGGAACGCTTGGCATCTGAAGCACAAGAGGCCGCACCTCGCCGAGCAATAACAAACAACCACAACCACAACAACTTCAACCCATGTTCATCAAAGGCGGCAACGTGTCGCCTTCATACCTCTCCTCATCCTCCTCACTACTTTCGCTCTCCTCCCTTCTCAAATCCTCGACATCGACGTCCGGCATATCTTCATCCGCGTCGTCCTCGTCTTCGCCCTCCAAGTCATCAGCATACACGCGCTTGCGCTCCTGCACACCGTTCCGCACGCCGCGACTCCGCCGCGTAACCCTTCCATCTTCCCATCTCTCCAGCCGTCGTAGCGCCCTGCTCAGCATTTTGGCACGATAGTAGCTCTCTTCGCCGTGGTCGTTGACTTCGCCGCCAAAGTCTAGGGGGACGAGGCCAGCGGGCATCGGGGGAGGCGTTTTCGTGCCCATTTCGATGTCCTGCTGATACTGTGCTTGAGCATGGCTTTCTTCGTCCGTGTCGTAGCCGTCTGCCATTCCTTTGCACCTAATCCAGGCACGCATGAACGTATTTGCCGTACGGCGTCGGTGACTCGCAGCTTTGTATTCGATGCGTATGCCGCGATCGAGAATGACGTCGACGCGCCGGCGGCGGTATTGCTCGACGGCGAGTTGGTGTTGGGTTAGCGGGCGTGTGCGTTTGTGGGAAGGGTCGGAGCCGTTGAGCGGAAGGTAGAAGCCATGAGGGCCGTTGAAGGTGGGTGCACTGGTGGATGGGGATTGTCCATCCTGGGATGTGCCAGTGTCGAGGCGAGTTTTAAAGCTGCGGGCTCCTGAGGCTGTGCCGCCGCCGGTTCCGCCTGTCGTACGGTTTCGAGCCCAGTTGCCGCGTCCAGGGCCTTTGGGCGCGGGTGATGATGCCGGAGCGTCGTCATTTAGCAGTGTATTGATGCGCATATTTGGTGTAGCCTTTTTTGCGGTGTTGTATGCGCTGCCTGGTGGTGATATCGACCGGGTGCGATCAGTATCTGAAGGGTAGTCTCGCTCTATGATTGACTTGGCCAGTTTACCACGACCTCTTGCTGAGCCTGCGATGTCATTGTTAGCATTCACTTGCTTGTCAGACTCTCGGTCTTGCAACTTACCGTGAGATGGTGATTGTCGGTCTCGTCCAGGCGTCGAGGCACCATCGTCTGCTAAGACGGAAAAGACGGGATTCTGGTTGAAAGCTGGGGGGAATTAGAAGAGGCCAAAAATAGACGTTGCTAGCAAAACCGTGCATGCCGTGCAAGCAAGTCGTAGTTACACATACCCTTCTTATTCGTGCGCTTTGGTCCTGTCACAACAGGCGCCATGTCACTCGCGAGTATGGCTATCCGCTCCTTGCGCTTGATTTCCCCAAAGTTCTGCTCCTCGACAGTGTCGACATTTTCGAGCGCCTCTGCTTCTGGCGTCAAGATGTCAAAATTGGGGCACTTGAGGGGGTTCTCGGCGGTGAGCGGATCCTCGGTAGGGCCGGTTTGTCCAGGGCCAAAGGGATTGCGCTCGGCAGCTTCCTTTGAGAAGTCGCTCTCCAAGTACCACCACATCAACCACAAGAAAGCCGTGGCCCTGCTCCTGCTGCTGAGATTGGACCGCATGACGAGGTCGAAGAAGTCACGGGGCGGGAAGAAGTGCAGCTCGGAGATCTTGGGCGCGTACTGTGAGAGGACGAAGATGAGGTTGACTGGATTTGTGCGCGGTATAGACGCCTGCATGATCTCGTCGACGGTGCTCGGCTGCTCCTGGTCTTCGGTGGCGCCCTTGAGAATCGACTTCAGGCGCGGCGCGTCCTGCAGCTGTTTGTAGGCGTTGGGGTCCTGGTGGGCCTGGAGGGAGGGGATCGAGTGGTAGGTCCGCAGCTGTGCGCGCATCTCGGGGAAGAAGTTGAGCGTCGTGTTCATGCGGCCGACGTTGACGAGCAAGCACACCATGGCCATGTTCACGGCGGCTGGGCGCTCCGTCAACAGCTTGTCCTTGAGGATCTTGCTGCACTTGCTGCTCTTGGCCATGGCATCGAGGTAGATGTCGGCAAACGTGTGCGCAGGGCCGGCCTGCGGGTCCGACTGCTTGGTGAAGACGGGGCGGTCGTCCTCGAAGACGAGCTTGAGGAAGTCGTACTGGATGTCCCTGCGCCACAGCGGGATGCCGTCGTCTTTCTTCAGGTGCTTGATCTTGTTGCCGCTGTACACCGACGACACGCTGCCGTTGGCGTTGCGGCGCGTCGTCGTGGTTGTCGACGTGTAGCAGGGGTGTGCGCCGTCGCTCTCGGGCCCATCTCCGTGGTCGTGGTCGTGGTCGTGGTCGTGGTCGTGGTCGTGGTCGTGGTCGTGGTAGTGGTCGTGGTCGTGGTAGTGGTAGTGGTCGTCGGGCGCAGGCGTGTCGGCTTGCGACGGCGTGCCTCGCGAGTCGTCCATGGCGGGCTCACCGGCGAGGATGTGTCGCAGGCTGTTTCTGGAGTCGGGCTCGTCGGCGCGCGCCGTCGCTTCCAGCATCATGGCCCGCGACGATGGTGATTCTGGATGGCGTCGCGATTTGGTGGAGAGCGACATGGTGCTGGCCAAAGCCGGTGGAATGCTTCCGCACCCCAAGCTTTGACGCTACTAGTCCCTTGAATAAGCTCGCTATTACTCTACATCGGTCACGAGTCACCATCCTCATCATTGTCTTATTTGCTTCAACGCATGCATTTGTGGGCCAAGCATGTCTCAGCCCACGTATTCTATCGAACTAGCCATGTACTATGCTTTTATGTGATTCCTTGCCCGAGTCGTCCAAGCATCCAGCGGGGACGCAAACAAAACGAACCTTGATCTGACCGCCGAGCTGGCCCTGACGCCACCATCATGGCTTCCATATGAACCGGGGTATTTCCTTCGCAGAGCCCTCGTCAGCAGTAGACAAGAGCCGGTAGTAAAGGGCAGGTAACCCTCATGAACGCCATGTGCGAGCATATCCAGCAAACAGTTTCGCCGTCCCATATATAGCGCTCCCAGTCCTTTCACACGCTGCCGTGAAGAGACTAGAGCCAAGAAGCGCGGCGACGAGAGACATTGTCGTCAACAGGCATAACCAGGGAAAGGAATCGCTTTTCGTTGTAGAAAAAAAAGGAAAGATGCAGGTTGTCCGCAGAATGGACACGGAAACAATATCTATAGCTCCCCAAACAGCATCCTTGGCATAAGAGCAGGTGCGTAGAAGATTCATAAGGCGTGCCTTCTGGCAGAAGGCGCGTGTACTGCAGTCCGTGTCCGAGCTCGACTTCTTCGTCGAATGGGTATCGTAGGTAGCAGAGCTCGAGAAGAGACAGATCCGCGAAGAAACAGTCGCTGTCTATATGCTGGTTGGGGTATGAGATTTCGGAATCCGTTTCGTTCCGCAGGTAACCGGGAGACTCGCAGTAAACATGATGGAGAAAGAAAATATGCCGTCGTCGGCTCGACCATGACGTCCTAGACTCAAATGGAAGGGTCTCAGGCGGACGGCATCATGGACGATGGGCGGTCATGATGGATCTACCACCAAGAGTTGCCACCGGGGCCGGATGGGTTGCCGTAGCCTCCACCGTAGCCGCCGCCGCCACCGTAGGAGCCTCCAGCGGGGGGAGCGTAGCCGGCGGCTGGAGCACCACCGAAGTTACCACCACCGCCTCCGTATCCGCCTTGGCCTTGAGGAGCACCTCCCCATCCGCCGCCGAATCCACCTCCACCGCCGCCGCCACCCATGCGACGGACATCGCGAGTTGCAGCACCGCCACGACCACGGCCTCCGCCACGGCCTCCGCGACCACCACCGCCACCAAAGCCAGAGCCTTCGCGGGCAATGCTCTCGAGGAAGCTAGGGACTTCTTGGTTGGCCTCCTTCAGCAGGTCGAGGAGATCTCTAACAACACCGCGGTTGCCACGGTTGAAGAAGGCAGTCGCGATACCAGTATTTCCGGCACGACCAGTACGACCGATACGATGGACGTAGTCGTCGATGTCGGTAGGCAGGTCATAATTGACCACGTGCTTCACATTGGGGATATCAAGTCCTCTGGAAATGGTTGTGTTAGCGAAATTCCAATGTAGTTGATAAATTTGTGAGTTGAGAAGTCATTGGAGGATGCTGAGAAGAGTTCGGCGGTGGGCGAATTAGAACATCGAAAGCAGATAGAAATGAAAAACAGAGTAAAATCCAAGAGAAGTCGAAAACGTCCGTAGGCTCATCACCTACCATGCGGCAACAGCTGTAGCCGCCAGGTTTGGCAACGGCCGGAACGCGTGAGAAAGCAACTCACGACCCCCCAAATAGGATGACAAAAAAGAAAGAACCCGAATATGTAGTACTTGATGACTTCAACCCACAACGAGATGTTGCAACTTACCGAGCAGCAACAGCTGTAGCCACCAGGATTGGGCAACGGCCGGAACGGAACATCTCCAACGCCTTCTCACGCTCACGCTGAGTGCGGTCACCGTGAATGGAGGTGGCAGGAAATCCCTGGTTGATGAGGAAGTCAGAGAGCGAATCGGCCATGCGCTTCGTCTCGACAAAGATCAAGGACAGACCCGCACCGTGGGTGTGGAGGATATCGAGAAGAACGGAGCGCTTGTCACCGTCCTCGACGTACTCGATCTTCTGGGTGATGTTCTCAGATGTGGAACCGACACGACCAACGGAAAGGAAGATGTACTCCTTCAAGAAGTCGCGGGCGAGCATCTGGATATCACGAGGGAAAGTAGCCGAAAACATGAGCGTCTGGCGACCGGCGGTGGGAGGCATGTCCTCTCCCTCGACGATGCGGCGAATCTGAGGCTCGAAACCCATGTCCAACATGCGATCAGCCTCATCGAGGACAAGGTACTTAATGCTTGCAAGAGAGATACGGCCACGCTCGATCAAGTCGACGAGACGGCCGGGAGTTGCAACGAGGAGATCACAGCCACGCTCAATCTGGCGAAGCTGAGAGCCAATGTCGGCACCACCGTAGACAACGCAAGGGCGGACCCATGAGCGGTAGGCGAACTTGCGGGCTTCTTCGAAGATCTGAGAGACCAACTCACGAGTGGGCGCAAGTACCAAAGAGGTGGGGTAGGCCTTGCGTTGACGGCCATATCCGTATCCGCCTGCCTGTGCCTGAGGAGGAGGGCTGGGACCGTTGACAAAAGCTTGGGCGAGAATGGGGAAGAGGAAACCACCGGTCTTTCCGGAACCAGTCTGGGCACAAGCCATGAGGTCACGACCGCCCATGACGATGGGGATCGAGTACTTTTGTACGGGAGTGGGGACCTTATATCCAGAGAGCTCGATGTTGCTCAGTAGATGGTCGTCTAGAGGGGGGTTTGTGAAGCGTATGACAGGCTCTGGAACGCCTTGGCCGGAGGCCTCGACGGGAATGTCATCATACTTCTCGAAGTTGATGCCGGTCTGCTGCTTGGACGGGTCGTTGGGGACACCAAAAAGCTCGCGCTCAACGCGGGGGTTGGCTGGGCCCGGAACGTGCTTGCCATCCTTCCACTGTCCGTCGCCAGAACCGCGAGCGCTGCCACCGCCGCCACCGCCACCGGGCTTGCCGTATGCTGAGGGATCAAACTTTCCAGGAGCTGCTCCACCCCAGCCGCCGCCTCCCTGTGGACCGTCACGGCCGCGGGGAGTGAAAGCCTGAGCGTTGGCGTTGGCCCAGTTTCCGGCGCCATTCATCTGCTGACCGGGAGGAGGACCGTCGAAACGACCACTTTGCTGGGTTAGCGGATATGCAAGAGAGAAGACGATAGAAACACTGACCCTGGTGCTGGACTTGGACCTCCAGGAGCAGGGCCCCATGCACTGCCGGGCACACCTGGACCACCTCCGTTCATCATGGGAGGCGGGCCGTTGTTCATGGGCGGAGGGGCTCCTCCTGGGCGGCCTCGCAGGTGCGGGGGAATGTAGGCAGAACGCTCGCCGTTGAAGCCATTCTGGGGTGCGTGCTGGGAGTCGTTCAGGTCTAGACGACCCATGTCAAGCTGTTCAGCCATGATGTCGGTATTGACGTGGTGATGAGGCTGACGTGGGCGTTGTAGTTTGTGAGTGCGCGGTAGAATATATCGAAATTAAGGTGTTTGCGTCTCGGGTGGCTCGGCGGTGAGCGACAGGCGAGAACTGGCACTCGAAGTGACGAAACTCGAAAGAGCAGGCAGAAACGCGCCTGAGACTCGTCGGGACAGGAAAGGAGCAAACGCCTCTGACCTGTAAACGAGAAGGAGAACGAGAGTGAAGACCAAGAAAGAGTGGACTTCACAAAGACTGTGGTGGAAGCGTAGTGCAAATACACACTAGATGAGGGTTGAATGGGGTGTTGCGGGAGGAGAGAGGGTCAACAGCAAAGAAATTGCCCGTGCAAAAAATGGGTTGATGCTGAACGCTAACGCCTTTGGGCCTTCGCTTGGCGACCCCATGTGATGCTTTTACCTCAGTGGCGAATGTGAGCGGTGAACGCAGACTTGTGTCGCTTGGTACATGCGCCTGGCCGGTCATGTTTCTCACCGCATATGACCTGTGTGATGAGCCAGCCTGCGGCAGCCCGTCGTGGCGAGGAGTCGCGCATCTTTGTCACTATTGCACAGCACAATCGGATGACGGACTGGGCCAGACACGACTGACAGAAGTGCTCACACCAGGCACTTGAAACTCCCAACAGTTGCAGGTGATGTTGGATGGATAAAGGCAAAGAGCAATACAGATTGATTCAGCCGAGTCATGTTTTGGTTTCTGATTTCTACGCCATGCTTTTTTCCTTGAGTCCTCCCGCACCCGCGTTAGCCGCAGTCGCATTGCGCGAGCGAAGGAACAATGCGCATAATGCAACGATGGCGCCAATAATGAAAAGCTTCTGGGCAACGGACAGGCCCTCGTCGTCCGATATCGAGCCTGGAATCTTGATGCTTGACTTGTCCGAGTTTTCCTTCGCGATGGGAGGCTTAGCGACATCGACAGCGTCGCTCGCCTTTGACAGGGGTGCAGTGATGTCGAGATTCTCATCTGCACTGATAGGCTCCGCAACACCATATAAATCTTGAGAGAAGGAAATAATCAGCAGCTCTCCAAGCTTGCAAGCCAGCGTGGTACAGCACTGGCTTAGAGTTCAGCATGAATACCTTCCTCTGGCACCTCGAGCTCTCCGCTCTTGGCAATCTTGATGGTCTTGACGGGCTTGTCGCCTGAGCCCTTGGGCACGTTCTCAATCTTGTCGACAATCTCGTAGCCCTCAAGAACCTCGCCGAAGACGACGTGGCGGCCATCGAGCCAGCTAGTAACTACCGTGGTGATGAAGAATTGACTGCCGTTCGTATCCTTTTCTACAATTAGTAGACGTGTGGGTGTAGCGTGGCGGATACGGTACCTTTCCGCTGTTGGCCATGCTGAGGAGACCCTTGCGGGTGTGCTTCAGCTTGAAGTTCTCATCCGGGAACTTTGCACCGTAGATGGACTTGCCGCCGGTACCATCACCCTTATCGAAGTCGCTTCTCAAGGTTAACTATAGATAGGTTACTGCATAGAGGTTGACTCACCCTCCCTGGATCATGAACTCCTTGATAACGCGGTGGAAGGTAGAGCCCTCGTAGCCGAAACCCTTCTCACCAGTAGCCAAAGCACTAGAACTGTTAGCCACTGTTCTAAAATGAACCATGTGCTTGGATGAGTTCGAGGCTTCCATGGTCAACAGTCGTCAAGCTCCTTTTGTGGCGCGATGGCTTCAAATGCTCCACGACTGTCCATCGCAAACCCGATCACGCCCTGAAGACACCCAGGACTCTCTATCGTATCGCTGCCGGAATCGCGAGGTATTCATACCGAAAGTTCTCAGCGGTCTTGGGGACGGTCTTGCCGTAAAGCCCGATGACTATGCGACCCAACTCCTCATCGCCGTGGGTAATATCGAAGTAAACCTAGCACAATTAATTAAGCTACACCAGTCTACACCATCTCGGACATTGCCTACCTTGTGCGTAATCTTGGGGCCCTTGGTCGCCTCACTCGCCTGAGCGAAAAAGACAAAGGCGACCGAGAGGATCAACAGGAACGAAATGACGAATCGCTGGATGGCTGCCATGATGGATGTAGTAGCTCAAGTACAATTCAGCGCGTGAGAATACAAGAACGTGTTTATATATTCTCCCGGGGAGGTGGAGGAGTGTGGACTGAAACGTGGTGTTTCCCTGGGTCCCGCATCAAAGTCGCACTAGGCGCGGAAAAACAATCGGAGTGTTTCGCAACTCGCGCCTCGCCGCATCGCATCATGGGTCGCGCATTTTTCGCATTCACGAGGTGATTGCCTGGAAGGCGTAAGGAAAGATGGTGAGCATCTCCATTCCAGTGCTTGAGCTCAGTACACTGACTGCCATTGCAGGTGTTCATCAACGGTCTCAACTTCACCGAAGCGACCCTCGTAAAAGTACTCCCATCCACCCCATCGCACACAGGCACACATCCGTAACGTTTCCCAGCGCTCCCTCGAAACCTTCTTCGGCATTGGTCCCAAAGTCTCGCAAACGCTCATGGCGAAACACCACATCCACCCCTGGGCCAAAGTCGGCACGCTCAAAAGTTCCGTCGTCCTCGACCTCACCGCCGAATTGTCAAACATGAAAATCGAAAACGATTTGCGGAGGGAAGTCACGGATAATATTCGGCGGCTGAAGGATATTGGCACGTATCGGGGCAGAAGGCACGCGATGGGATTGCCGGTGAGGGGCCAGAGAACGAGGTCACAGGTAGGTTGCATTGTGGATGTGGTGGGTGTGGGTTGGATGCTAACAAGGGTGGCAGATTACGACGGCGAGGAAGCTGAACAAGATTGAGAGAGGCATGTCGGGACGGGATCAGGGGTGAGGATGAAGTGGGTGGGTGGGATGTGTACGATGCTGTTCTGTGTTGTTTAACGAGCATGGTTGGGCGGTATAGCTTAAGATGGGCATCAGGAAGTGAATCAGTATAGACGTGTCAGCCTCGACAGCCCCTTGCGGCGGCTATGTACACGATGAAAGCAACCCGCAGACGCCATGCACGGTTGCGGGCTAGTGGTGAGATGGAGGATCGCCGTGCAGGTGGGGCTCCTTTCATTCCGGGCATGGACAAAAGCTTCGCCATGCAGACCACACTCGCCGCGTACGTGTACCTGGGTGGCACGCACGAAGTAGAGCAAGTGTGCCCTGACAAGACTCTTGACGCCCGGCGCAGCGAGAGGCGTGCGCCGAAGCAGTTTCACCCCCGAGTGCATGCCCTGCCGTTGCATGTGTGTTGGGAGTGCGGAGGTTCCCCCCAGCCCCATCCAGCTAGTCTCAGCTGGGCGGCATGAAGGAGGCCCGCACGGCGTGTCCTGCCATTCCTTCACCGTCGCCGTCCCTTGCGGAGAGCCCGCAGCACGAGCAGCACCGAGTCTTGTGGTGCCCTCAGCGGCCCGCAGCCCTCCGCCCACGCACAACGAGCAGCCTCGCTCGCCGCGCGAGAAGCTGGACCTGCCGCTGGCCGAGGAAGGGCTGTCGCCTCCCGCCTTGCCCCGAGCCATGCCCCCGCCGTCACGGCCGAACCGCCCTGAGACGCAAGCAACAGCCGCAGCCGCAGCCCCCAAGCGCAGCCCGTCGATGGACTCGGCCGCCTCGTCCATGTCCTCGGGCGCCTCGCAGCGGGTCCCTGGCGGCCACGCCTACCGGCCCTCGCAGGACGCCAGCCTCGCCAACCCGCCCGACATGGCCGCCCTCATCGCCGCGGCAGGCTCGCCCCACGCAGCCATGATGGCGCTGTGGAAGGAGAAGCAGAGCACGGCCACGCACAACGCCCAGCTGTGGCGGCTCGTCGAGAAGCAGCGCGCAATGGTCATTGGCCTGCAGAAAGACCTCGAGCGCGCCCTCAGGGACAAGGACCGCTACCGCACGAAGCTGAGGGACCTCAACCACCAGACGCCGCCAGTGCCCGGCGCACTGCAGCGCTCCGACACGCTCGCCTCTGCCGTCGAACGCGACAGCAGCCGGTCGCCGGCGCTCAGCGAGCGGCCCGAGGAACCTGCCAGGCATGCTGACCCCACGCACGCCGCCCACAAGACACCGCCCCTCGCGCTGCAGCTGATACCGGACTCGCAGCTTGCACACTCGCCCTCTCACTCGGAACCGCAGACGGCTTCGAACCCGGCGTCGAGCGCCACTTCCCCGACAGACTACTCAGTGCAGCCGCTTCATGTTGGCACCCAGGGGCTTGGCCTGGACACGGCTCTTCACAGCAATCACTGCAACACTCAGTCCTTGCATCGCCCCACACAGTCGGAGCACCAGACCCAAAATCTGACACCCCCGCAATCGCAATCCCTCCTGCAGCCGCCAGAGCTGTCTGTCACGCAAGCGACACCGCTGATTGGGGGCAACGGCTTCGAATCCCCTCCTCGCAAGACCACACAGCCTCTGCGCAAAGCACCACCCGCTCCGCTCAATCTCTCCAAGCCCATCGCGACCAGCGCACATCTCCACCACGCCACCCGTGACGACGTAGAGTCGGATTACGACGACACTCTCCAAGCCGAAGAGATGCCGGTAATCGAGCAGCGAGGGCGGAGGAAGACACGCGAAGATGACGACCGGATTCGCGAAGCCTTGGCGGTCAAAGACGAACAGGCACGGAGCAAGTCGAAGATGAAGAAGAGCGAAAGCAAGGGCAAGCCATCGCCAGCCGACGGAGATGCTAGAGATCCTCCGCAGGTGCTTGTTGAAGCCGCGCCAGCCTCTCCGCGACAATTCAATCCTGTCGTGGCCGGCTTACCTCTCTCTCCACGACACCCTCCGGCCAGCTCGCTCAATGCCATGCTCAGCCCCGCCAACTCGGACAGCTCCATGTTGGCCAACAGAAGCGTCGGCTCCTATGGATCGCCGCTGCTGAGCCCAGGTCTACCGTCCAGTCCGCGACCAACAGACAGACCACTTGGCTCGCCATTACCACGATTCCCGAAGCAATCTGTCGCTTCTCCTCCCATATCCCCCGGTGAAACAATGCATCCAACCGCACGGAATGTACAACAGCCTGTGTCTCTACCAACAAATACACCCCAATCACACCAGCCACCTCCCCTCGCCGCTCAGCAAAACAAGGTAGTTTCGTCTTCTCTGCGTACGGTGCTCAACGCGCAGCCAAGTCCTGAATCGAACTCTAGCAGCCCTTCTCTCAACGACGGCCCAGACGCAGAGCATGTTTACAAGGGTCTCGTGTCTGATCTGTATCCTGGACTGCTGCTCCCTCCCAATGCATTGCCATCTATCCAAGTCAAAGTATTCTCCTCGCGTCTCCGTCCATCGCGCCTCAGCTTCTTAACGCCCAAACCACAGGAGGAGGACCCTGTGTTCATTCTTGCCATCTACTCGCGATCGGACAACAAGCAATTGTGGAGAGTAGAAAAGACAATCGCAACGCTGCCCACATTGGATGCGCAGCTAAGAAGCCTATGCGAATTCCAGGCCAAGCTACCTGACCGAGCCTTGTTCGGTGGGCATGCCCCAGCGCGAATTGACGCTCGTAGAGTTGCACTCAATCAATATTTTGACACCGTTCTCGAGACCCCGATGAACGAAAAGGCTGCCCTGATTGTCTGTGACTACATCTCGGCTGATGTCATCGGCGCTCAAGCTGGCGATCGATTGAACCCGGAGCCGACGCTTGCTCTAGTGCAACCTGCCACCAAAACTCGGCAAAGAAAAGAAGGCTATCTCACTAAGCGTGGGAAGAACTTTGGGGGATGGAAAGCCCGCTTCTTCGTTTTGGACGGACCTGAGTTCAGGTACTACGAGGTGGAAGGTGGTGCTCACCTTGGTACAATCAAACTACAAAACGCTCAGATCGGCAAGCAGTCTCAGCAACAGTCTAATCAGTCACCACAAAGAAAAGACGACACCGAGGATAATCAATATCGACATGCCTTTCTCATCCTCGAACCCAAGCGCAAGGACTCCTCAAGCTTGGTTCGACATGTACTGTGTGCCGAAAACGATGAAGAGCGGGATGCGTGGGTGGACGCACTTCTCCAGCATGTGGACTGGCCAGAGGACACGTGGCCAGTCGACAAACCTGCGCCAACCACTGCACGATTGCAGAAGCTGCAGCCCAGTCAAGACTCTGCGCGATCATGGAGAAAAGACAGTCCAGATGAAGGAGATAGTGATCGCCTCCAGGGTCTGAGCTACGATGACACTATCGCAGCCGAAGCTCCAGTCCGTGGTCCTCATCATCGAGATGTCATGGCCAACAAGCCCTCGCGTGGATCACCCAAGACTTCGACATTCAGTCAAGATAGCCTAGGCCACTATCCCGCCATCTCTGGTCCCAGCAATGGAGCGCCTATCAAAGATGTTGAATTCTGGGGCAACAAATCTTCAAATGGGCCGACTCCAGTCAAAGACAAGAAACGGAGCATTTTCGGTTTCAGGGGACGTGGTGGCTCTTCAGACCTTGCGCCTGTGCAAATCAGCAGTAACCAGTCACTAGGCCATACTGAGCAGCGGGCACCGCCGCCCAACCGCTGTATCTTTGGCATTCCTCTACAAGAAGCTGTTGAGTACAGTCAGCCTGTTGGTGTCAATGTTTACCTACCTGCTGTTGTTTATCGATGCTTGGAGTATCTTCAGGAAAAGAAGGCAACCAATGAGGAAGGTATATTCAGGCTGAGCGGATCAAACATCGTTATCAAAGGTCTGCGTGAGCGATTCAACCTTGAGGGTGACATTAAGCTGCTTGATGGGCAGTATTACGATGTACATGCAGTAGCATCGCTCCTGAAGTTGTACCTTCGCGAATTGCCAGCGTCCATCCTCACCCGTGAGCTGCATCTAGACTTCCTGAAAGTCCTCGGTGAGTTCTACATCTGCATTCTACGTCGGGGCACTAACAGCATTTAGACATGGATGAGCGTAGCAAGAAAATTCAGACATTCAACGTGCTTGTCCACAAGCTGCCTCAAGCCAACTTCGAGCTTCTCCGCCATCTGTCATCGTTCCTGATTGACATTGTTGATAACTCTTTACTCAACAAGATGAGTGTCAGGAATGTCGGCATCGTCTTTGCTCCAACACTCAACATCCCTGCCCCGCTGATATCCTTCTTCCTAACCGACTTCCCCGACATTTTCGGCATCGCTCTCGACGAAGCAAGCTCCCCAATCCATGAGATTAGAGCCAGCACATCCCACCTCGGCGATGACGCCATCCGCTCGCCCCGCCGCCAAATGTTCTCCGACCTTCCCACACCCGCATACAACCAAACCTCCTTTCAACAACAGCCTTCATTCCAACAACCCTCCTCATTCCAACAGCAACCTCCATTCCAACAACAACCCTCATTTCAACAACAATCTTCATTCCAACAGCAATCTTTATTCCAACAACACTACGACCGCCAGCCACAACAATATCTGCCTCTTGCGGCGCCTTCATACCCACCGCCCCAACCACCTCAACAGCAAGCCCAGCCCGCTGGCTACGATTCGGGCTTCATTCCCGTGCGCCCCAGATACGACGCCCCGTCCTACGAGCAAGGCTACCAAGTCGAAGGCTACGGCAGTCTCAGCGGCGCGGTACAAGGCGGCACAGCGCGCGAACAACGCCAGCGCCGAAGAGAAAGTGGTATGATGCTCATGAACATGGGCACTGCGCCGGGACAGCGTAAACAGCCGTCGAATGGGAATATGCGTGGGGATCCGAGAGCGAACCCGCTCATGGTGAGGGAGGAAACTGCTTTTGATTGAAACCCAAGATTGGAGACAATGCAAACGAAACCACGCGTTTCGAAGATTATAGTGGCGAAGACGAGGGTAAATTTATGTTTCTAATGTAGCTGGTGAAAGACTGGATCTTGGTTGGCTTTGTGCTATATACATGCGCACGTACGTACAGAAGCTGTGGACCGCTAGTACTACTTCTGCCATGGCTAGTCGGTTTTTTGGTTTGGATCGTTGATACCCGGCGTTGTTTTGTTCACGAACCAACTCTTGTTTGCTTATTATTTTCTCGCATACCCTCTCCGTCACCCCATCCCACTTGACCTCGATAGGACGCTTTGGTTGCTTTGGTCTCTGAAGTGGAGCAGGTTGCAGAGGAGTAGATAATGGGTAAAATGGATGTGTAGTGTGGATAGTTGTTAGGCGTGCCGCGTGCGCAGACACTGAGAAACAGTGACTCGAACAATTGTATATGATGTACTCGTTTGAAAAAGTGGAAATGTGGGTTTGCGGTTGGAGATTGAGTTTAGGTGATGGGGCTTTGAGAGGGACGTTGCTTGTAGGTGCAACTAATGAGTCGACGTCCTTCTAGCGAAGACTTTTTCGATGTTCAGCGTGGCTTGATGAGCTAAACTCCTAGGTAGGTCCATGCAGAGGTCAGCGGTGCATATTGTGTGGCCAGCTATGCGGATGCGAGGCTTCCAACTGCGTTGTAAAATTGTTTCGTTGGAGTATTCTAGTATTGCAGACATGACCTATCTTGATCGTCTCCTTGCATGATGTGATACAAAAGTAAGAGCGAGTATGCATACTGCGATTTTGCTTCTAAATCTTCATTGCGTAGACAGGAAAGCCTTGATTAGGTGATTTCTATATCTAGTCTGCAAGTTACAAGGACATGCAGTTGTAGTTTTTCACGTGATACAGGTTTGCATAGGACAAAGTAGTGTGATTCAGGTCACTGTCCCACCATAGAAAGTTGATACTATAATGCTAGGGGGCGAGAACATTATAAGTGGGACTAGGATACCAAATGTCCCGGATCTGTATAAGAGAGATGTCGATGTTTGTTAGCAGCACGTTAAGTGGCGAGAATTTGTTTCACGTTGAACTTTGGACATCGGAAGACGAGGCGATTAAGCAGCGTTATTAGGTATGAGTTGGAATTCATCATTATTTGGTAATCTGAACATGTCCTAAATGCTAATAACTTTTGCCGTCATACTTGGATCGCCACCTCATCATCACAGCGTTTAGTTAGAAATGGATGGAGACACGGAATTTTACCCTCAAACGCGGTACGGCACCCAGTGTTCTTTGACCACACTAGATCTTTTCCCGCCACGACGAGTCCGAATATCCTCAGCGTCGATGCTGCGTAACAGAGTGTTGAAGCGAGTCAGAAGCTGTCTTCGAAAGATGAAGTAGGAAAATGCTCTGACTGCTGCGGTGGCGGATAATACGCACTGGGTTGCAGTCAGTTATCATGAGAAGGGACCTTGGATAGGAGCGTCGTTCGCCGGCCTTGACAAAACAACTCTAGTCATGACGGTTTCTCGAGCAGACGTTGCCCCAGAAGTTTGTGGTAGATGCTAGGAGAACAAGTGTTGTTTGCTAGGCGGACGATGGGATTCATAGTATACTATCGAAACAGAGGAAGATGGATAGCTATAACAGCGCAGTCGATGCCTTCGAACATGTTTGCATCGCGTTATGCGTAAATCTCCACCACTTTGGACCAAAATACAAAGCCGATGTGTCCGGCCATGCACTTTTGTTGTTTGGATGGGCGTTTGCTGTGCAACTTCTGAGGGACGCATACAGGGAGGGGAGGTAAGCTAGAGTGCACACATCAAACGCCTTTATGTTCCTTGCTACAAACAGAAGTAAGATGCGCGTACGATACCCATATGCTCCAGTTAGCAAGCATCACGCGACCAAAGTACATCAGAGTACTTTTTGAACCAGAAATCTCCTCATATTTGGGTGCATGAAGTGGATAAAAGGTACGACTGCTCAACCTGGGTATAAAATTCATCCTCACGTCTCGTTCAGAATCCTACTCATGCCCCTCTATCCTACCTCATCCGCATCCCCTGCCCTTCATGTTGGCTCAACAATCGCAACCCTCACAGTCTCCACCTCTCTTGTCTCCAAATCCACCAGCACAACCTGTCCCGACTCCTTAAACCTCGGCACACAAATCAACAACACCTCCTGCCCCGCCGGGCCCTCGATCTTTTTGACACCAAACGCACCCTGACACCCCGCGAAATATACATGCGGACACTCTTTCACCAGCAGCGGATCGTCGTCCTGAAAAGGGTAACACCACAGCGTATCCGGCGCGGTAGGCGCGATGCAGCGCCATCGGAGCATCATTTCCATTACGTCTAGACTGTCGACGTTTTCAACGTATTTGGAGAGATCCGAGAGTGTTTGCCCCGAGGTGCCGAGGACGCGGAACCCATCGATGTCGGCGTCCCAGGGGTTTGTTACGGTGTCGAGGCCAGTGAGGGAGGGGAGGCCAGTGGAAGGGGGTTCGGCGTATAGGCGGGCGGTGGGGAAGAGCGCGGGATGGAGGGGCTGTTGGGGCAGCGCGACGCTGGCTGGGTCCGTAGCGCCCGGGAGTAGAGTAATGGGTAAAGAAGGTAGGATGTCAGAGAGGAAGGTGTCGAGACGCTCCGAGGGGATGCAGTCGTATGCTGAAGCGTCGTAGCCGTAGTGTTTTGACGCGCTCTTTTTGGCCGCGAAATCGTCGCGAGAGAGGATGGGGGAGGACTTGGCAAGGCTGTCGCCGGCGATGATGAGGCGGGTTATTCGGGAGGAATAGGCTTGGTCGGGGGGCCCGGTGGCTTCGCCTGTGAGGTAGTCGACGAGGAGATCGAGGGCGAGGTCGTCGTGTTCGCCGCCACCAATTTCGAGCCCCGATACAATGGCTAATTTCCCCGCATTTTCTCGCTTCGGTGGCTTTTGTTTCGAGCGTGACAGCGCGGCATCCTCGCGCTCCCAGCGCTGTGGTTGTCGTGGTAGGTCGGCGTATTGTGTGGCAATGACCTGGAAAGTACCGTCTGCCTGTTCGGTTCCGAGAGCAGCGAGGACACAGCCTGTAACGTAGTGGGCTTTGAGAGGTTCGCCAGTGACGCGCAGCCGACCAGACTCGTCTTCGAGCATCATTTCGTCCTGTTCCTCTTGGGACATGTACGTCGATCGAGCGGGAGGAGCCGCGATCCAGTGCTGTCATGTGTCAGCACTCTGTCTGCACGGCTCCTCACTGGTGGATGAGTTACCTCTTTCGATATGTCGTCCAGGACGTTGGGCTTCAGTGCCATTTCCATGTAAACCGTACCGACCACCCAGCAGAGCTCTCCTTGTCGGACGTCGAGTACGCGGTCGACAAACTGTGCCTTTTCTCCCCCTAGCTAACCATGGTCAGCGTTGTCTCTGTCATTGCAGCTCCATTGGATTGAACCTCAAACCCGTCCCATGCATCGTGCGCCTTTGCTTTTACCGCCTTTGTCAATTGCTTTAGCCGCAGAAAGTACATGTCCGCATATTGCTGTGCATAGTGTCTATCGGTACCCTTTGGCAGAACGAACGTCTGGAGGGGACTATAGCTGCAGGGTTTGCGGCTCGGAGGTGTCGAGGTGTCCCCGCCCTGTCTGGTGAATGTAAGCCCGGTTGCAGAGCCTTGAATGGGGAGCTTGTACGGACGATTTCATGCCTTTCAGCAGGTTGCCATCGAGAGTGGCCATGGCTCGTACACGGAGCCGAGGTTTTGGTGGATTGTTGTAGCGTGTCAACTGTCATGTCACCAAAGTCGCGTCGTCGCGTGCCGTTCAACGCTAGTCGCTGATAGGAAATACAAGGGCTCTGCCACGTTTTTTGTTCTCCACGTTGATTGTTCGGGTCCATCTCACATGAGCAGTTCCAGTGTCGGTCGGGGAACAGGAAGTCGGCATGGTCAAAGATCGTTTTCCAATTTTTTGGCAGCATGTTGAGAAGATCTAGCTTTTCTCCACGAATTGGTATTCTATCAGAGCGAATTAAATCTATTCCACCTTCCTTCACCCGAATTCAAGTATCCAACGATGCCCAGAGAAACATGGTGCATGTTACCCACTTCTGATCAAAATCCAAAGTTCAGGAGAATTTGACAAGTCGCGCGAATGCCTTAACTTCTTGTGCAGGGGAGAACCTAGAGCATCTAGACCCCGAATTAACAATTCGTTCAAGCTCCCCGTACCGTCATGAGGCGAAGGTTGGAAACTTACCAAAGCAACACCGCCGACAAAAACCACTCCTAACATCGATCCCGCCAGGTTCATCGACGCCGCGCCCTCAAACGGGGCAGACGACGTGGGCCTGGGGACGCCGCCAGATACAGAGGGCGACGCTGCGCCAGTACCAGTAGGATTCACGGCTGAGACGGTGCCGTTCGCGGATACGTATGCGGCGGAGGAAGTAGCTGCGAGAGCTGCGGCAATGGCGACGGTGGAGAACTGCATTCTGGATGGGTTGATTATGGTTGTGGTTTGTATTTATGATGTCAAAATCGGTTTGATTGGACCGAACGAACGTGTTGTGATGGCGAGGAAATATTAAGAGTTTTTGATGCGTTTCCTACTTCGACGCAGGTGAGTCGTGTTATATGTAGGTAACCTTTCCCTACCTCAACCCATGCTACCAAGCCTCCGCCCGCCCCCTTTCCTGTTGTTTGCAGATGACGACGCAAACAACCCACGTCTTTTCAGCCCCTTAGCACCACTCTTTTTCGACGTAATAGTCCATTTACATCTGTACGATCCACTATATCTCCGAAAAGTGCTCCGTAAAGTGCTCCGAAAAGTGCTCCATTCGTATCTGAGCACTGAGCACTGAGCACGCTATGTAATGCGTCTCGGCGTTACGGAGTACGGAGTACCGTCAAAGGAGGTTAGAAACACCGCAGGGAAGATGGCCGGGAGTTGGCTGGGAGATCTGCTAAAAATAGTTGGTTGAGCCGTAGATGGCGGTGCAACAGCCCTGTCGAATGTCATCAAGTGCTAATCGATATGAGAATCTGCTGGTCAAGGGAGACCTAGGCCGGTTCTGGGACATCTCTACGGGGTATCCGTACTTGCAATGACTCACCCGCTCTAGCGCCTGCGTATATGTATTGCGCAAGCTGCAAGCATCCGCGCTGGCCAAGGCTTCCGGCATCATTTCGGCATCTCCACAGTCCGCGCCCAAGTCCACGCGTTCAACGGGAGACGTTGCGCCGCACCCCCATAAGAAGTATCCCATAAGCCCAATCAGGCTTAAGGTGACGCAGCCAAGGCGCGCGAATCTACATTAGGATCCTTTTGCCAGCGCATCTCAATATAGAAAAATGTATTGTATTAAATATATTGCATAGGATATAGATATTACCTAATTATATGATTTTACTCTTTCTACTAAAGTATACTATTACTAGCGCAGCTATAAGCTTAGCTTAGTTTAAGAAACCTAAAGCTATAGTTCTTCCTAAGCCCTTAGCTTACTATTTCTATACAGAGTTTTAGTATATTTATAGTAGTAAATAGGTAGAGGTAAAAGTAAATATTTAGAGGTAGTAATAATTAGAGTATATATAGCTAGTATAGCTACTACGTATATATATAGCCTTCTAGAGTAGTTAATAGCTATCTTATTATATCTATATTAGTATAACCTCTAGTAGAACTAGATAAGCTCTTATCTACTACTAAAACTTCTTAGAACTCTTTTATACTCTACTATTTATCTAATAGCTCTATATCTAAATACTTATGTTACTATAAAAGATCTTACTAACTTTAATAATTAGAGAAGACGCTTAATATTAATAATCTTAGTAATAGAAAAGATCTTACCTTTTGCTAATAGTAGGCTTCGATCTAAAATTAACTTTAAATTAACTTAGATTACTATTAGACTAAAAGATAACGCTTAGTCCTAGTATAGAGCTACACTACAGAACTAGCTAAGAGCTATCTTAAGCCTTAATATCTATTAGATACTAATTAAAAGTAATTCTAGAACGTTAAGTAAATAATTAAGCTACTTAAGTCCTACTTTATTATAGGTAATAAGGTAGCTAAAAGCTATATAGCTTTTAATTAATTGCAGATAACTAAGAAAAAAATATTCTTTATATTTAAAGCTAAGTTTCTAAGTTCTATAGTTAAGAGATAAGTACTCTCTTTAGAGTAGTTTTACTACTTATAGATAAAGATTACGCTAGGATTATAAGCCTCTAACCTAGAGCTTAGGCACTAATAGAAAAACTTATTGCACCTTACTACCTATAATATAGAGTAGAAGAATAATTCTACTCTAAGTATATTACTAGCTGCTACTAAATTGCCTATTAGGTAGACTCTATAACTTACTTTAGAGCTAAATTAGACAACTACCTCTAGTGCCCTAACAAATTTAGCGCTAGCCTATTAATTAGTAATAATATATCTTTCTACTAAGACTTCTAAACCTAACTAATAGAAGACTTCTAGTAGTTATTACAATTATAGTAAGCTAAGATACTATACTAGTAATTATACAAAAACTTATATACGTTAGATTAAAGCTATAGAAATAGATAAGTATAAAGATACTTAAGAGCAACCTAACTAGTGTTATAAACCTCTAATAGAAAACACAAAACGTTATAAATAAATAAGAGAATAGGTTATAAGACTTAGACCTAGTATAAGGATATAGTACGCTATATATGTTACGTAACCTTTTTATTAGTCTTATTTAGTATTACTATTTCTTATAATAAGAAACTATAAGAATCTATAATAATAATTAAGAATAATAAGAACTATAAGAAAGACTAAGTATATAGAAACTACATGTTACAATCCAGGATTAAACGACTAGAAGCCCTGCCTTATAAACACTAAAGTTTGTAACTAAGCAGCTAGCTAAGTTAAGACGCTAAGAAACGAATCACGTAAGCGTACTAGCGAGTACTAGCAAGACTAGAAAGGCTTGGCGTACTAGGACACACTAGGACAACAGGATCTAACTAAAGCATATAGAACCTCTTTAGTATATAAGAACTACAATAAACCCTTATAGATTATTATGTTTAACTTATGTTACAGACGCTTAAGTTAGTTACATTAAGCTACCTAACTATTGTTACTCTTTTTAGAAAGCCCTAGCCTTTACTGTCTTAGTAACAATACCCTCTGTATCTAAAGCAACTCTACACCTATCTGCAAAAACCAACCTTAGCTGTACCTTTAGTCTACACTAGCATTCTTATTGTTTGCTACTAGACTAACAGTCTTAACACTTTAAACACTCTTATAATAAGCAGCAATATTGCAATAGATATACCTAAGCATTTCTAAGTAGGACAACCTAGACTTAAGGTTAACAAACCTAATCTCTACTATAGAAACTACAACAAACTTAAGACCTGGATTCTTTAGTTTAACAGGCACTTCTATGTAGAAGGAGACAAGATTAAGAACAACAACAAAGTTATCCTTACTACAACCTACATAAAAGGCAACGCTAAGAAATAGGTACTTCTAATTATCTAGAAGTATATAGACGACAACATTACAGACAAAGATAATACTAACCTTATAGAAGACTAGCAAGCGTTTAAAACACGCCTATAACAGATTTTCTTACCTCTTAAGGAATCTGTAATTGCAGAACAGAAAATCTAAAGTCTAAAGCAAACCTAATCAACTGCTAACTATACTAACGTTTTTTAACAATACGCTAAACAAATCTAGTAAGACAACACTGCCCTAATACATATATACAAACAAGGCCTTAAGGCTGCTGTATAAGCTAAACTTATGCGCAGCAGAACACACATTACTACTCTTAAAGAACTTTAGAATAAAGCTATTTGCCTAGACAACAAACTCTACAAATTAGCACTTAAAGATAGGTTATATTCCTTATGTCTACTACAGAGATACAAAGGATTTTGCCTAAACAAAAGACATTAGAGACAAACACAACCAAATAAAGGACGACAGCGCTACTATCTTAGATAAGGAACTTATTAACTACGCCTACCAAGAGCATACTTAGGGTACAGACCTAAAGCTATGCACTTGGACAACCTTAACAAAGGCCTAGAACAGAAAAATTACCTAAAGAAACAACCCTAAGGGAATAGGCCTAACAAAAACAAGATTACCTGTTACAACTATAACAAGGTTAGACATTATACGTAAGACTATTGCTCTAAGAACAAAGTTACACGCTAGCTTAACGTGTTAACTAACACTTTAGAGAAAGATATTAAAGAATAGATTGTGATTAAGGATTAACCTATTGTCTAAACTACTAATAGACTACTAATAGTAGGATAGACAAAAGACACCTCTACTATATTATACAATAACAAGGTCTTAACTAACTCTACGTTACTACACAATTAGGAACAAGACTATAACATTAAACAATTCTAACAGATAGGATTACTTCTACTACAAACGCAACAAAACATTTATGACTAGTACAATTAAACTAACAAAGTTAACTAAGAATATATAGAACAATGTTACCAATCCCTATAAAAATATTATACCCTTAGCCTATAGATAGATAGGTACTTTCTAAGAACAGATAAAGTTACAGAAGAAGAACAATTGCTACACCTAAGAAACAGAGTCTATAGGACATAGGATCTACAAGAGACTAAGAGAGTCTACAATACTTAGGAAGACTAAGAACTTACACTAGACAAGCTAAACATACACTTACTACTAGCTAGCCCTAAACTAGTACGCTAGAATACAACAGTTAGAGGACTGTGTTAAGAAACAGACGTAGACAGACTATATAAGACGTGCTGTAACTTACACACAAAGCAGACATGCTATGCTAATAATAGGCAAACATTAGTACTAAACTCTATGCCTACAGAATACTAGAATAGGAAGGCAAATAAATTGCATTAAATCCTGCTTATAGACAGATACCTATAGGATCTTTGTAATCCAAAACACAGACTTCTATTATAGACAGCATGTAACAGCAACTACTGCTTAACGCACTATAGTAGCAAAGTTAACTAATACTTTTCTTAGTAGAAGAGACCTTGCAAGTACTAATAGTATAATTACCCTAAGGATACCTGCGCAAATTATCTATATAACAAACAAATTATAGGAGGTTTTTCTAATGTATTAAAGAAAGAAAGCACATCTAACAGAATACTTGTTAACAGCAGCTGCATAAACTACACCTAGCAGTTCTGCCTACAACTAGAATGCAAGAAGCATTACAACAATAAAGAAGCTAACAGATACAGGAAAAACAAGTCTTTTTTAGAATTAGGTCTAGACTCTAGAAAGAGACCTAGAGCTGCAACGCAACTAACTCTACTAGACTACTTAAACTTACAGTAAGAGTTAACTAAATAAGAATAAAGGCACTTCTAGATTTAGGAGCACAAGCAAACTACATTTTAGGCAACGCTATATTAAGAGCTAGGCTCTAACCTTGTTAGAAACAACGCTTATATAAACTTTATGTTGCAAATAGAGAGCAGATGCCTAACAAGTTGCTTATTAAATATAAGACTACTGCAGAACTTAACATCTAAGGAACTAAACAGGAAATATGCCTAGACGTCTTTAGATTAGCTACCTACAATATTATATTAGGACTTCTATAGTTTAGAGAGAATAGCCTACAAATAGACTAGAGGAAGGGATCTATCTCTCTAAGGAATTACAACAACACAACAGATTCTAAGCCTACGCATTAGCAGCGTTTAATAGTAGATAAGAAGACAATTAATAATATTGCTTTAACTAAGACGCAGTTAAAGACATAACTAGTTAACTTAGATAATTAAGGAAGAAATACTAATACGTTACAAGTTTTAGAGAAACGTGTAACTTCTAACATACCTAAGGAATACAGAAAGTTTAAGAAACTATTCTTAGAAGAAACAGGTCTAGAAGCACTGCCTAAGCATTAGGAGTAGGACTACAAGATTGTCCTAGAAGAAGGGAAAAGGCTAACCTTTAGACTAATCTACAGATTATTAGAAAAAGAGCTTAAAGCGCTCTAAGAATATATCTAAGTAAACCTAAAGAAAGGTTTTATCTAAGCATTAGAATTACTAGCTAGATACCTAATTATGTTTGTACTAAAGAAGAACAGCAAACTACAACTATATATTAACTTTTAGAAACTTAATAATATTACAGTTAAGAATTAATACCTACTACCTAATATTTTAGAACTACAGGATTAACTAGCCTATGCAAAGATCTTTACAGTATTAGATCTAAGAGGCGCGTACAACCTTATACGCATAAAGAAAGGCAAAGAATAAAAGACAGTGTTTAGAACACGCTACAGCTACTACAAGTATTTAGTAATGCTATTTAGTCTTACTAACGCCCTAGCAACGTGTTAAGCACTTATTAACAATATGCTTAGAGAACACCTTAACATATTTATTATAGCATACTTTAACAATATCCTTATCTATTTAGAAAATAAGAAGAAACATACAGAACATGTTTATATAATTCTAACGCTACTAGAAAAGTTCTCTCTAGCAGTAGACTCTAATAAGTGTAAATAGCACTAGAAAGAAGTAGAATTTCTAGGGTGCATAGTTGGAAAGAACAGAGTACAAATAAGCGAGGATAAGATTAAAGTTGTTAGAGATTAGCTAACGCCTACTACAGTTAAGGACATCTAATCCTTCCTAGGCTTTGTTAACTTTAATTAATAGTTTATCTAGAACTTCTTACTAATTGCTACGCTACTTACTAAACTTACACAAAAAGATACACCTTAGAAATAAATAGAAGAACAAAGCTAGGCATTTAAGACGCTTAAAGATACTTATATAGCACTACCTATCCTTATTACATTTAGAAGCAGCAAGCTGCTTAGATTCAAAACTAACGCATTAGATTTAGCGATCAGAATGTGTGCAAAGCAAGAACAAGATAGAAAATAGCATCTAATAGCCTACTACTTACAAAAATTTACACTACTAGAAGAAAATTACAACGTACACAACAAAGAACTACTTGCAATTGTAGTAGCACTTAAACATTAGAGAATCTACGCAGAGAGTTGCTTAGATCTTACAATATACTTAGACTACAAAAACCTAATAACCTTTACTACTACTAAAGTACTTAATTAAAGACAAGTACAATAGTTAGAGATGTTAGGACAATACAAATTTAAAATTGTCTATACACTTAGAAAAGACAATAGCAGAGCAGACGCTCTTAGCTAAAGATTAGATATTACTGAAACCAAAACTATTAACAGCTTAAGCATCCTTAAAAGACAAAACAATAGATCTCTTAGACTAGCAAGATACATTAACAACCTAACAATAAAGATTAGAATTAATATCCTAGAAGAACTACAGGAATTAATTATACAACAACACTATAATAACACAGTACACAGTTACCCTAGAGTAAGCTAAACTATAGAACTAATTTAACAGAATTACTAGTTTAAGAACATAAAGGATAAAGTAAGCGCTTACATTAAGAAATATACAGACTGTTAACGTAACAAACACAGTATACACGCACTTTACAGAAAAATGCAGCTAATAGAGCTTCTAACTAAGCCTTAGACTAACATATTAATAGACTTTATAACAGGACTACTACTGTCAAAAGACCCTACTACAGGATTAGCCTATAACGCTATTATAGTTATAGTAGATTGCTTTACGAAATACGCTATAATGCTACCCTTTTAACAAGACTACACAGCCTTTTAGCTAGCGCACGTACTTAAGGATAGACTTATTAGACACTATAGCATACCAAAATCAATTATTAGCGATTAAGACAAACTCTTTACGTTAAATTATTAGACTACCTTAATAGCAGAAATTAGGACGTAACAAAAGCTATTAACAGCCTATTATTTCTAAACAGATAGCTAAACAGAAAGAACAAATAGAACTATAAAGACGTATCTCAAAATATACAGCAACCTACAGCAGACAAATTGGGTTTCGCTATTACTAATAGCACAGTTAGCCTACAACAACAAATTATCTAAAGCTACAGGCAAGACGCTATACTTCGCAAACTACAGATAATATCTAAATCTTTTTACAAGAACGTTACCTAGCCTAAAGGCTAAAGCTGCTATACAGACAGCAGAAGAAATAAAGAAAACCTATATAGAAATAGAAGAACAAATACAACACGCTTAGACACAGAGCATCTTATATATTAACAGAAAACAAAAAATAGTACTTTAGCTAAAAGAGGAGGATAAGGTGTATCTCTACACTAAAAATCTACGCACAGAACAACTAAGCAAAGGACTTAACTACGTTAAAGTTAGACTGTTTTTAATTTCAAAGAAGAACAGACTAGTTACATATACACTTAAGCTTCTACTAGATGTAAAGATCTACCCTAGATTCTACGTAAGCCTACTAGAACCAGCTAACCCAGAAACACTGTTACAGCGAACCTTTTGCTATAAACTTAAAGAAGAAAATAAATTTAAAGTTAAGAAAATAATAACATATTAAGACAACAACTACCAAAAAGAATACCTAGTAAAATAGTTAGGACACAACAAAACAGAAAATACATAGGAACTAGAAACAAACCTTACAAACTGCTGCTAGCTTCTGGCACAGTACTATTAATACCTTTCTACAAAAAGGACTAATCTACTGTTGTAGCGCCTAACGCTGCGTTAGGATTTACAGACGCAATCTTAGAATTAAGCTGCTTAACAGTTTCAAGCGCCTTTAGTTTGCCTACAGACAAGAGACCTTTATTAAAGATCTCTTGCTTCTTCTATTGCAATAATTTCTTTTGGTTGCAAAGCTTCCTAAGCTTTGCCTGCGCCTAACGCGCTTGCTGCAACGCAGCCTTAGCTATGTCTTCTTTAACACAAAGTCTAGCCTTCTTAGCATCTTCTATTTGTTTAAGACGCTCTATCTCTTTATTAATTTTTAAGAAATCTAGCAACAGTATGTCTACTAGCTTGCAACGCGCAACGTTGCTACGCATACAGTTTGCGCACTTTACATTTAAAGAGAACAGCTTGCAAGGCAACTGCCTTTTTGTACAATAGGTACAAGAGACTATTGCAACTACACCTAAAGATTTAATCTAATTAGCTAGACAATTGCAATACTTTCTAGTACAAGACAAGAACAGTAAACTTATAAGGACATTAAGTAAGGAAGGAGAGAGGTAGTGTTACAATCCAGGATCAAACGACTAGAAGCCTTGCCTTATAAACACTAAAGTTTGTGACTAAGCAGCTAGCTAAGTTAAGACGCTAAGAAACAAATCACGTAAGCGTACTAGCAAGTACTAGCAAGACTAGAAAGGCTTAGCGTACTAGGACACACTAGGACAACAGGATCTAACTAAAGCATGCAGAACCTCTTTAGTGTATAAGAACTACAATAAACCCTTATAGATTATTGTGTTCAACTTATGTTACAGACGCTTAAGTTAGTTACATTAAGCTACCTAACTATTGTTACTCTTTTTAGAAAGCCCTAGCCTTTACTGTCTTAGTAACAATACCCTCTGTATCTAAAGCAACTCTGCACCTATCTGCGAAAACCAACCTTAGCTGTACCCCTAGTCTACACCAGCATTCTTATTGTTTGCTACTAGACTAACAGTCTTAACACTACAATAGACTTTTATAGATTATTATATTTAACTTATATTATAGACACTTAAGTTAGTAACTAGCTACTTAACTATTATTACTCTCTTTAGAAAGCTTTAGCCTTTACTATCTTAGTAATAATACTCTTTATATCTAAAGCAACTCTATACCTATTTACAAAAACTAACTTTAGCTATACCTTTAGTTTATACTAGCATTCTTATTGTTTACTATTAGACTTATAGTCTTAACACTTTAAACACTCTTATAATAAGCAGCAATATTACAATAGATACACCTAAGTATTTCTAAGTAGAATAACCTAGACTTAAGGTTAATAAACCTAATCTCTACTATAGAGACTGTAACAAACTTAAGACTTAGATTCTCTAGTTTAATAGGCACTTCTACGTAGAAAGAGATAAGATTAAGAATAATAATAAAGTTATTTTTACTATAACTTATATAAAAGGCAACGCTAAGAAATAGGCACTTGTAATTATTTAGAAGTATATAGATAATAATATTATAAACGCAGATAATACTAACTTTATAGAAAACTAGTAAACGTTTAAAACACGCTTATAATAGATCTTTTTACTCCTTAAGAAATTTGTAATTACAGAACAAAAATTCTAAAGTCTAAAATAAACTTAATTAGCTGCTAACTATACTAATATTTTTTAATAATATACTAAATAAGTCTAGTAAGATAATACTACTCTAATACGTATATATAAGTAAAGCCTTAAGGCTGCTATATAAGCTAAACTAATATATAGCAAAATATATATTACTACTCTTAAAGAACTTTAGAATAAAGCTATTTGCCTAGATAACAAACTCTATAAATTAGCACTAAAAGATAGGTTATACTTCTTATATCTACTATAGAAATATAAAGGATTTTGCTTAGATAAAAGATATTAGAGATAAATATAACTAAACAAAGGATAATAGCGCTACTACTTAAGATAAAGAACTTACTAACTACGCCTACTAGAAGTATACTTAGGGTATAGACCTAAAGCTATACACTTAGACAACTTTAATAAAGGCTTAGAATAGAAAAGTTACTTAAAGAAATAATTACTAAAAGATAGGCCTAATAAGAATAAGATTACTTATTATAACTATAATAAAGTTAGACACTATACATAAGACTATTACTCTAAGAACAAAGTTATACGCTAGCTTAATATGTTAACTAACACTTTAGAGAAAGATATTAAAGAATAAATTGTAATTAATAATTAACCTATTACCTAAAAAACTAACAGACTACTAATAGTAGAATAGATAAAAGATACCTCTACTATATTATCTTATAACTAGGTCTTAACTAACGCTATGTTATCTTATAACTAGAAATAGAACTATAATGTTAAATAATTCTAATAGATAGAATTACTCCTACCTTAAATATAATAAAACATTTATAACTAGTATACTTAAACTAATAAAGTAAACTAAAAATATATAGAATAATATTATTAATCTTTATAAGTATATTTTACTCTTTAGATAAATCAGTACTTTCTAAATATAGATAGAGTTATAGAGAAGAGACAATTACTATACTTAGGAAACAGAGTCTATAGGATATAGAATTAACTATAGACTATAAGAGTCTATAATACCTAAGAAGACTAAGAACTTACACTAGATAAGCTAGATATATACTTACTACTAGCTAGCCTTAAACTAGTGTACTAGAATATAATAGTTAGAGGACTATATTAAGAGACAGACGTAGATAGTTTATATAAGATGTGCTATAACTTATATATAAAGCAGATATACTGTACTAATAATAAGTAAGTATTAGTACTAAACCTAATGCTTACAGAATATAAGAATAAAAAGGTAAACAAATTGTATTAAATCTTACTTATAAATAGATACTTATAGAATCCTTGTAATTTAAAACACAGACTTCTATTATAGACAGCGTGTAATAGCAACTACTACCTAATATATTATAGCAGAAAGTTAATTAATACTTCCTTTAGTAGAAGAAATCTTATAAGTACTAATAGTACAATTACTCTAAGAATACTTACGCAAATTACCTACATAACAAAAGAAGTATAAAAAGTTTTCTTAACATATTAGAAGAAGAAAGTATATCTAATAAAATACTTATTAATAGTAGCTATATAAACTATACCTAGTAGTTCTGCCTATAACTAAAGTGTAAGAAGTACTATAATAATAAAAAAGCAAATAGATATAGAAAGAACAAGTCTTTTTTAGAGTTAACTTTAGACTTTAGAAAAAGACTTAGAGCTGTAACGCAATTAACTTAGCTAAGCTTATAAAACTTATAGTAAAAGTAAATAAAAAAAGAATAGAAGTACTTTTAGATTTAGAATTACAAGTAAACTATATTTTAGGTAATACCTTGTTAAGAGCTAGGCTCTATCTTTACTAGAAATAATAATTATATAAACTTTATATTGCAAATAAAGAGCAGATGCCTAATAAGTTACTTATTAGATATAAGACTACTATAGAACTTTACATCTAAGGAACTAAATAGAAAATACGCCTAGACGTCTTTAGATTAGCTACCTATAATATTATATTAGAACTTCTATAGTTTAGAGAGAATAGCCTATAGAAAGACTAGAGAAAGAAATCTATCTCTCTAAGGAATTACAACAACACAACAGATTCTAAGCCTATATATTAGTAGCGTTTAATAGTAAATAAGAAGATAATTAATAATATTACTTTAACTAAGACGTAGTTAAAGACACAACTAGTTAACTTAGACAATTAAAGAAGAAATACTAATATATTACAAGTTTTAGAAAAACGTGTAACTTCTAATATACCTAAGAAATATAAAAAGTTTAAGAAACTATTCTTAGAAGAAATAGGTCTAGAAGCACTACTTAAGCATTAGGAATAGAACTACAAAATTGTCCTAGAAGAAAAGAAAAGGCTTACCCTTAGACTAATTTACAGATTATTAGAAAAAGAGCTAGAAGTACTCTAAGAGTATATCTAAGTAAACCTAAAAAAAAGTTTTATCTAAGTATTAGAATTACTAGCTAGATACCTAATTATATTTATACTAAAGAAGAATAGTAAACTATAACTATGTATTAACTTTTAGAAACTTAATAATATTACAGTTAAGAATTAACACCTACTACTTAATATTTTAGAACTATAAGATTAAATAGCTTATATAAAGATTTTTATAGCACTAGATCTAAAAAGTACGTATAACCTTATATGTATAAAAGAAGGCAAATAATAAAAGATAGCGTTTAGAACGCGCTATAGCTACTATAAGTACTTAGTAATACTATTTAGTCTTACTAACACTTTAGTAACATGTTAAGTACTTATTAATAATATACTTAAAGAATACCTAGATATATTTGTTATTGCATATCTTAACAATATTCTTATTTATTTAGAAAATAAGAAGGAACATATAAAATATGTTTATACAATTCTAACACTACTAGAAAAGTTCTTTTTAGTAACAGACTCTAATAAGTGTAAATACTACTAAAAAGAAGTAGAATTCTTAGAGTGTATAGTTAAAAGAACAGAGTATAAATAAGCAAGAATAAGATTAAAGTTATTAAAAATTAGCTAACGCCTACTATAGTAAAGAATGTCTAATTTTTTCTAGGCTTTGTTAACTTTAATTAATAGTTTATTTAGAACTTCTTACTAATTGCTACGCTACTTACATAACTTATACAAAAAGATATACATTAAAAATAGATAGAAGAATAAAGCTAGGTATTTAAGACGCTTAAAAACGCTTATATAGTACTACTTATTCTTATTGTATTTAGAAGTAGAGAGCTGCTTAGATTTAAAAGTAACGTATTAGACTTAGTAATTGGAATATATACAAAATAAGAACAAGATAAAAAATAGCACTCTATAGCCTATTACTTACAAAAGTTTATACTACTAGAAGAAAACTATAATATATATAATAAAGAACTACTTATAATTATAGTAGCACTTAAATATTAGAGAATCTACGCAGAGAGTTACTTAGATCTTATAATATACTTAGACTATAAAAACCTAACAACTTTTACTGCTACTAAAGTACTTAATTAGAAATAAGTATAATAGTTAGAGACATTAGAATAGTATAAGTTTAAAATTGTCTATATACCTAAAAAAATAATAGTAGAGCAGACGCTCTTAGCTAAAGATTAGATATTACTAGAACTATAACTATTAACAGCTTAAGTATTCTTAAAAGACAAAACAATAGATCTTTTAGACTAGCAAAATATATTAATAATCTAATAATAAAAGTTAGAATTAATATCTTAGAAGAACTATAGAAATTAATTATACAACAGAACTATAATAACGTAGTACATAGTTATTCTAGAGTAAGCTAAACTATAGAACTAATTTAATAGAATTACTAGTTTAAGAATATAAAGAATAAAGTAAGCGCTTATATTAAAAGATGTGCAGACTATTAACGCAACAAACATAGTACACACGTACTTTACAAAGAAATATAGCTAATAGAGCTCCTAACAGAGCCTTAGACTAACATGTTAATAGACTTTACAACAAAACTACTACTGTTAAAAGACCCTGCTACAGAATTAACCTATAATACTATTATAGTTATAGTAGATTACTTTATAAAATACGCTATAATGCTACTCTTTTAACAAGACTATATAGTAGTTTAGCTAGCATATGTACTTAAGAATAGACTTATTAGATACTATAGCATACTAAAGTTAATTATTAGCAATTAAGACAAACTCTTTACATTAAATTATTAGACTACCTTAATAGCAGAAATTAGAACGTTACAAAAGCTATTAACAGCTTATTATCTTTAAATAGATAGCTAAATAGAAAGAATAAATAGAACTATAAAGACGTATCTTAACATATACAGCAACTTATTACAGACAAATTAGGTTTTACTACTACTAATAGCATAGTTAGCCTATAATAACAAATTGTCTAAAGCTATAAGTAAAATACTATACTTCGCAAACTATAGATAACATCTAAATCTTTTTACAAGAATATTACCTAGCCTAAAGGCTATGTTAAAATTAAGTAATCTTATATTTTTACAGAATAAGTAAAGTTAACGTTATGTTTAAACTTAACAAAATAAGAAATTATTTCTAGTAACTTTACTAGTTGCAATAAAGCATAACAATATAATATAAAACTATAAACAAAGTTTATATAAGTCTATAAATAGAACTACATATACGCTAGCACTAATCTAGCAATTATAAATAAACTAAACATACAATTTTTAAGAAAAGCTTACAAAATATTAGCTTATTCTTAAAATTACGTAATCAATATAGACGCTAGACTAGCCTGCTTAGTCATTTCTAAAAATAGATGTTAAAGGCTCTTGATTCTGATCCTAACGTTCTAAATAGGCCTAGTAACGGCTAAGATATAAATTACTTATAAGAGGACTAAAATCATGTAGCTCTCAATTGGGCGGTACAGGCAAAACCAATCTAAAACTATCTGAAACTAGCTGAAACTTAACGCTAGGGTCTAAAACCTAGTAACTATCTAATGAAACTAGTGAAACTAGATATTAGTTACAAGTTACTAGTAAAACCAGAAGCTAGACTCTTAAACCAGATAGCTAGAAGCCAAAACCAGAATACTAGTTCCCAGAAACCAGATAGCTAGTTTCCAGAAATTAGAAACTGGATAACAAGTAGCCGGAATTGCGAAGGAGTCTAGAATTAGTAATCTAGATCTAATGCTTAGAGTATATATTAAGGAGTTCTGTTAGCACTAAATAAATAACAATTCACACTATTTCTACTATTACCTATCATTTTTAACAGATAATATAGTAAAGGTATCTTCTATCTATTCTACTATTAGTTGTTTATTAATTTATTAGACAATAGGTTAGTTCTTAATTACAATCTATTCTTTAACATCTTTTTTTAAAGCGTTAGTTAACACGTTGAGCTAGCGTGTAACTTTGTTCTTAGAGTAATAGTCTTACGCATAGTATCTAACTTTATTATAGTTATAATAAGTAATCTTATTCTTATTAGGCCTATTTTCTTATAGTTATTTCTTTAAGTAACTTTTTTATTTTAGGCCTTTGTTAAAGTTGTCTAAGTGCATAGCCTTAGGTCTATACCCTAAGTATACTCTTAGTAGGCGTAGTTAATAAGTTTTGTATCTTAAGTAGTAGCGCTATTATCCTTTATTTAGTTGTATTTGTCTCTAATATCTTTTGTTAAAGCAAAATTCTTTATGTTTCTATAATAAACGTAACAAGTATAACTTATCTTTAAGTGCTAGTTTATAGAGTTTATTATCTAAGCAAATAACTTTTTTTTAAAGTTCTTTAAGAGTAGTAATATATATTCTACTACGCATAAGTTTAGCTTATATAGTAGCTTTAAGACCTTATTTATACTATAGTAAAGCGTTATTTACCTCTAAGGCCTATTAGATTTAATATAGAATTAAATATATTATTATTAGGTATGTATTATGTCTAGGTTTTTTTTTGTTATTGTTCTTTAATAGCTCTTTAGCTATTGTATCTTATCTATGTTCTTAGCTGTACCCTAAGCGTTCTTTAGACTTACTTTCTATATTACTTTACTACATCTCTCCTCTAATCTATAGAAAGAGGTTTCTTTTCTTTTATACTAGACGCAAAACTAAAATGCTTAAATAAAAAAGCTAACTCCTAAGGAAAAACAACTCTAAACTTTTTGTAATACTAAAGTAGTAACTAACAGGCCTTTAGTAAAGGAGTAGTGCCTGTTTATAATCTTTTCTGTTTCTTTACGTTACTATCTAACTCTCTTACCTAAACGCTAAAGCGCTATTAGCCTATATTATTCTAACTTTACCTAGTGTTATAGTAGCGTTGCTTAGGCAGACTTGTGTTGCAACTGCAAACGCTTTAGACTACTTCTATTATAATAAGTCTTGCGTTAGCTAACTTTACCTTACCTTTTAGCTTTACTTTCTTTTAGCTACTTTACTTATTATTTAGTTTTCTATTACCTTTATTACTAGCTGCTTACTCTATAACTTTCTTTTTCTTAACTTACCTAACGCGCAACTCTACTGCTACTATACTGCAATTAGCTACTTAACTTCTCTATCTTGTTAATAATTATTTTAACTAGCTCTAGCTTAGTTTGTATTATCTGCTTGTTACTCTTCTACTTTACTACTTCTATTTGCTTTTAAGGTAACTTATTTATACGCAGCTATACTACTTTACTCTAGTGTATACTCTACTTCTTTACCTACTTAGCTACCTCTTCTTAGACAATTTAGCGCATTCTTACTTTAGGGCTTTAAGTTCTTAGCTTAGCTGTTGCTAATAGTTGCTTAGTTAACGCTTTGCCTTTAGTTAATTAGAGTTTTCTTAATATACGTGCTTAATACTTTCTTAGCCTCTTAGTTGCACTTTACCTTTATCTTTAAGCTATAATAAAAAACAAGCTTGTTTCTAGGCCTAATAAAAATACTTACTTTCTAGTTTACAAGTACCTAGTTAACTGTTCTAGCTACAGTAATGTAATTAACTAGAGTAAGTACTAGTTTATTAATAAGTTAAGCTAAACGTGTGCTAACATTTGCTCTTGTTAAATTAAATAAAGATAGGAAGCTAAGTTACTTTCTTATTACTAAGCTTTAGTTAGTCTTTGTTACTCTTAAGTCTATAGAGAAAACCTTTAAGCCTTATCTATTGCTGCTTACTATTAGCTCTTACCTAGGAGATAAATAGGTAAGCTTAGTTATTAAAACTAATAGGCTTCTACATATTAATAAGTTGCTTTTTACGCTAGGCAATTACTTTAGCCTTAAAGACAACTCTAAAGCTAAGAAGTATAAGATCTATAATGCCTGCATTAAGAGCTTAATCCTAAGCTATACTAACTACGCTATTAATATAGCTTCTATTAAGGATAAGTCTAAGCACTTATATAGTTACTACGTAAGAGCTAGTTAGACGTTTAAGTCTACTAGCTTATATATACAGTTTAGGTTTTAGAGTAAGCTGCTAGATAATAGTACTTGTTACAAGAAGGCTTAGTTAGATTCTAAGTTAGCTATAGTTAATAAAAATGTTAAGGAGGATGCTAATAATACTATTACTAATAAGGCTTTAGCTTAGCTTAATATTAGTAGGCCTTTAGCTAGTGCAAAGCGTAGCGTTAATAATACTAGCCTAGAAGCTAGTAATAGCAATCTATTAGTTAGAAATGTTAACATAGATGCCTTAAGTAATAGCTTAAGTAGTCTAAATAACTTTTCTAACAATTAGAGTTTTCTATTATAGATCTTATTTTTGTAGTAGCTTACTATAAAATTAACTCTCTTTTTTTAACGCATCTTTAGAGTTTATAGCTATACTAGAAGGCACTACTTTCTCTTCTACCTACAAAAAAAAAGGCTTCTTCTCTTTTCTAATTTTCTAATTAACTAACGCTCTGTTACTGCTATTTATTGTTGTTGTTTTTTTTCTTACCTAACTAGCGCGTTGTTAGGCGCGTTGTTTTAACTACGCGTTACCTAAGCTTTTATTAAATTCTCTACCTTACCTTTACTCTTATACTCTTATACTCTTTTCTAAGCCTGTTAATTACTTTACCTAGTATAGATTTCTATACTACTACTTAATATTGCCTGCTTATTTACTTTCTGCTACGCCTAACACTGCTTCTGCCTGCTCCTTAATCTCTCTATAGGCTAAAGCCTAGTTCTAAGAGCAGCCTATAGTACTCTTCTACTTCTCTTCTGTCTAGTAAGGCTGCTAAGGCTTTAGCTATAGTGTATAGGCTGTTGCCTAAGCTACTACTATTTAGAAAGCTATTTACTAAGCCTAAGGTTGCTAAGAGAATTTTGCTAGCTCTTAAAACTCTTCTAACAACTTTTCTACTACCTCTGCTTAACGCTACTGCTCTAGCTATAATTAAAAAGCTTCTTTAGTAGCTTAAACACGCGTTACTCTAAAATTCTTGCCTATACAGTCTAATTCTGTATCTATTATACTTACCTATTACTGTTACTTTAGAGTTTAGTAATAAGTTCTATAATATAGTATAGTTAATCTCTAAGGATTTACCTAGTTTTTCTAATAATAGCTTAGGCTTTCTTAATAGTAACCTAGGCTTCTCTAATAATAACTTAGGCTTTTCTAAGTTGTCTATTAAAGTTCTAACAACTCTCTAGGCTTATAGTAAGCTAGCTAAAACTTAAAGCATAAGTAATAACAAGCTTTAAGCTTAGATAGCCTAGCATTGCATACTAACTCTAATAGCCTTTTTACCTGCCTCTTAGTCTATTACTTAGATATCTCTTGCAAAACTAATCTTCCTTAGCTATTATAGTAATAAGACTTCTAAGCTTTATATCTATAAGAAAGTTACTTCCCCTTATAATAGTATCTGTAACTAGTATAAGCAAATCTTAAATATCTTGTTAGCTATTTTAGACTAATTTATTTATAGTTATAGTAATATTATCTAGCTAAATTACTATTAAGGTTATTACTTAGCTCTAGTACACGCTTTTTAAAGTTAAAACTAATAGAAAAAACCTTTTCTTACTACTTGTTAACTGCGCCTTGTCTTTTAAGCTTATAAAAGAAAGTAGATGTATACTAGCTATTTGGTTTAACTCCTTTAATATAAAAACTAATAGAATTTATTTAAGAATTACTTTTGCTTAGGCATAGGCTATAACTTTCTTAAAGATAACCTAGCTACACTTATTCTATATAACAGTTAGTCTACTTATATATACTTAGACTTAAGCTAGTATAATATTTAGCCTTACAGCTGTTGTGCAAAAAGTAATTATAAATACGCTTTTAGTAAGTGTTGCAGTATTATTTATAATAGAAAGTAGCTGCTCTATATTGCCTACACTAACTACTTTTATAATATAAGCTTTTAGGCTTATTCTTATATAGGTTAGTCGCTAATTCTTGTTTAGAAATTCTTTTCTCTAAAAACCTTTTTAGAATTGCGCTAATATTGTAGTAGCTTAGGTAATTTAAGTAATCGATTAATTAAAATAGCTTTAACACTTGCAATATTCTGCTAACACTGCCTATTCTTACTGTATAGAGTATTAGGAAATATACGTCTTACTCTTAGTTTCTTGTTTTAACCTACTAAGCTACTATAAAGTTTAATTAGAGTTTGTTTGTTTAGAGTAGGCTACTACGTAATACAGCTAATAACAAGAGCTATTATAGTAGAAGGCCTTGCGTAATTAAAGAGCTACTAGAGCTTTCTAATAATAGTAACTCTAATTTTAATCCTAGTTAGGCTGTTAAACTAGATTCTAAATCTAGGTCTAAAGATAAGGCTAGTAAGTCTATAGATACTGTTGCTAAGAATGCTGTTAATAATAGAAATAAGATAGAGGTTAACGTTAATATACTTGTTAATACTAGCAATAATGCTACTACTTCTTCTAAAGCTTTAGTATATTTAGAAGTTTAGGCCTAAATGCCTTATAGCGTAGCGCTAATATAGCTTCTAAATAGTAAATGCATAGGCTAGTTTTAACAGTGTTACTTTTAATAGCTAGTAGAATTATTATAAATTGCGTTTATTATATGCTTTTCTTTACTATCTATTTTTGTTCTTATAGATACTTTAAAGCTATTCTAATAACTTTGTATTTAGATCTATTAAAGTTTAGGTTTTTTATAATATGCACTCTAACAGCTCTTTAGCGCGCCTCTGCTAACTATTTTAAATCTAAATTTTTATTCTTATCTACCTTAGTAGCGTTCTTAAGCCTCTTAGAACACTAGCGCGCTACTAATTCTCCTACTAGTTGAAGAGTATCCTGCCTATAGCTAGGAAGCGCCTAGTCTATAGTCTTATTAGTAAATAGGCTCTAGTTAATAAGCTTTAGTTCTATTTTAGTGCGCTAATAGAACTTCTTTAACCTGTTACCTAGCGTGTGTTAAAAATGATAGGTAATAGTAGAAATAGTGTAAATTGTTATTTATTTAGTGCTAACAGAACTCCTTAATATATACTCTAAGCATTAGATCTAGATTACTAATTCTAGACTCCTTCGCAATTCCAGCTACTTGTTATCTAGTTTCTAATTTCTAGAAACTAGCTATCCAGTTTCTGGGAACTAGTATTCTAGTTTCGGCTTCTAGCTATCCAGTTTAAGAGTCTAGCTTCTGGTTTTACTAGTAACTTGTAACTAATATCTAGTTTTACTAGTTTCATTAGATAGTTACTAGGTTTTAGACCCTAGCGTTAAGTTTCAGCTAGTTTCAGATAGTTTCAGATTGGTTTTGCCTGTACCGCCCAATTGAGAGCTACATAATTTTAGTCCTCTTATAAGTAATTTATATCTTAGCTGTTACTAGGCCTATTTAGAACGTTAGGATCAGAATCAAGAGCCTTTAACATCTTTTTTTAGAAATCACTAAGCAGGCTAGTCTAGCGTCTATATTAATTACGTAATTTCAAGAATAAGCTAATATTTTATAAGCTTTTCTTAAAAATTGTATGTTTAGTTTATTTATAATTGCTAGATTAGTGCTAGCGTATATGTAGTTCTATTTATAGACTTACATAAACTTTGTTTATAGTTTTATATTATATTGTTATGCTTCATTGCAACTAGTAAAGGTACTAGAAATAATTTCTTATTTTGTTAAGTTTGAACATAACGTTAACTTTACTTATTCTATAAAAATATAAGATTACTTAATTTTAACACACCTCCCTTAAGCTTATATTTTTATAAGAGGTATTTAAGTTATTTTTAAGTTGTTTAATATTGTATTAAAGCTAGAGTTGTTAAGAGCTTTAGTTAGAATATCTGCTAGTTGCTCTTTAGTAGGAATATAGCTTAGATCTATTTTTCCTTCTAATATTTTTTCTCTAACAAAATAATATTGTATATCTATATGTTTTGTTTTTGCGTAGTGCTCTAGATTTTTCGCTAATGCTATAGCTGGTTGGCTATTGCTAAATAGATAGAATTTTTTAGTTTCTTCTTTTTTAAGAACTATATCTATATTTAGTTGTTTATATATTTCTATTAAATAGAGTTATTCTTTTATAGCTTCTTTTAGGGCTATATATTCTGCTTCGCAGCTACTTAACGCAGTAGTCTTTTGTAATTTACTTAACCAGCTTATAGGTATATTATTAAAAGTAAATAAATTGCTAGTTGTACTTTTTCTTGTTATAAGGTTACCCCCCCAATCTGCATCTGTATACCCTAGTAATATAGGTATAGATTGCAAAGATTTAAAGTAGAGTCCTTTAGAACTATTATCTTTATTATTTAGATATTTAAATATTCTATTTACAGCTGTAAAGTGCTGTTTATTAGGATTTAACATAAATCTTGCGCATGTATATACTGCGTAAGCTAGGTTAGGTCTAGTATGTGTTGTTAGGTATATTAAGCTTCCTATATATTGTTGAAATAGCTTTATTTCGCTACTACCTGCCTGTTCTATATTTTTATCTAGTTTTACACTAGGATTAGCTGGTGTACAAACAGGATTTAGATTATTTTTATTATATTTAGTAAGCAGATTATTTGTGTATTTAGCTTGTTTTAGCCAAAGAGATCTAGTTGATCTATCTCTTATTATTTCTATTTCTAGAAAGTAGCTAGCGTCTCCTAGATCGCTTACTTCTAGTTTTTTAGAGATATTTTGTTTAAATTTGTTTATTTCTTCTAGGTTTAGTCCTAGTACTAGTATATTGTCTACATAGACTATAAGCATTATATTTTTATTATTTTTAAATACTCCTTGTTTATTAAATATAGGGATAAAGTCTAATTTATTAAGTATTTCTTTTAGGTAATTATACTAGGCTCGTAGTGCCTGTTTTAGCCTATAGAGTAATTTTATTAGTTTGCAAACTTTTGCTTTATCTGTATTAAAACCTATAGGTTGTTGCATATAAATTTCTTCTTCTGTAGGTGCATGTAGAAAAGCGTTTTTAATATCTAGTTAAATTATTTCTAGATCTAGAAATGCTGCTAGAAAGAGAAGAAATCTAATAATTTTAATTCTAGTTGTATTTGCAAACGTATCTAGATAATCTAGTCTATAGATTTGGCTGTAGCCTTTAGCAACCTATCTTGCTTTATATTTTATTATTTTATTATTTTTATCTGTTTTAACCTTATAGACCCAGCGTCCTTTAAGTGCTACTCTATTTTTAGGTAATTCTACTAGAATCCAAGTGTTTTGATCTTCTAGTTGTTTAATTTCTATATTTATAGCTTTTAACTATTCTTTATTATCTTTTGCTGTTATAGCTTCTTAATACATATTTAGCTTGTTATTTTCTATTGTATAGATATTAAACGCTAGTTTATCTTTAGAAAAATTACTATCTAGAGTTCTTTCTCTAGTACTACAACTTTCTATAGATTAATATATTATTCTTTTATTTGTATTTATTTCTTAAGCTAATTTGTCTAGACTATTTTCTCTAATAGAGCTAGGTCTATCTTCTTCTATATTAAAGTTATTATTCTAAGAGTTTTGCGTAGTAGGTAATTCTACAGTAATTGTACTGTTATTATTTACTTTGTTTTCTAGATTAGAGTAAAATTCTCCTTCTAGTATCTTGCAATCTCTTGTTTGTATAACTCTTTTTGTTTGTAGATTTAATATATAATAATTGTATTAATTATAGCCTACTAGTATTCCTTCTATAGCTTAAGGTTCTAGTTTTATTAATGTTACTCTTTTATCTTTATAGAAAGCTCTAGATCCCCAAATTTTTAGGTTACTTATATTTAGTCTTTTATTATATAATTTCTTAAACGGACTTTTTCCTAAATAAGAATGCAGAGTTATATTATATATATATACTGCAGCTTATATTGCTTTTTACTAGTATATTAGAGGCATATTAGAGCTAAATAATAGAGCTCTTGCAGTATCTATTATAGTTCTATTAATTCTTTCTATTAGACCGTTTTGTTCTAGAGTATAAGGACTAGATAATTAGTGTATAATACCAGATTTTTTAATTAACTCTTAGAATTGATTACTAAGAAATTCAGCTCCGTTATCTGTTTCTATAGTTTTTATTTTTTCTTTAGATTGGTTTTTTACTTTAGCTTTATATTCTTGAAAAGCAGAGTAAGCTTCTAATTTATTTTTTAATAGTTTAAAGCTTAGTTCTCTAGTAGCTGAATCTAGGAAGAATATTATATATTTAAAGTTATATCTAGAGAGAGGAGTAATAGGTCCACAGATATCTATTACTACTTTTTCTAAGTAGTTTTTTAATTTTTCTGTTATATCTTTACTTTAATTATTTAAAAGCTGTGCTTTAATACAGGCTATACAGTCTAGTTTCAAATTACTAGGGATTTTTATATTTAATAGTTACCCTATTGTATTAAGATTCTTATGCCTAAATCTGTTATAGAACAGTTTTATTTTCTCTAGATTAAAGTTTGTGTTATAAGTAATATAGCTATTTTTTATAGTTTCTGTATTAATATTTTAAGTTATTATTTTATTACTTAGATCTAGTACATACATTTGTTCTGTATAGTTTGCTTCTATTCTTATATTACTATTTTTTGTAATTATAGCTTTATCTTTATTAAACTCAATTTTAAATTTCTTTTCTATTAGTTTTCTAACTGAGATAAGATTTACTTCAAAAGTAGGCACAAATAAGCAATTATTAAGAATAAATCTTGTATTGTTATATAGAAAGCAAACGCTTCTAATTCCAATTGCATTAATTATAGAATTATTACCCCAGCCAAGTTTAGTAATTCTATGTACTAAACTATTGTCTAAAAACAGATTTCGATTACAGATTATATGCTTTGTACTTCCTAAATCTAGCATAAAATTAGCTTTTAATTTTAATTGGCTAGGATTATTATATAGTACCTTTTCGTTAATATCTATATTATTAACTTAGTTTGATATAGCTGTTAGAAGAGCCTTATCCTTCTAATCGCTTAAAATCCGCTTAGGAGGCTCAGGAGAGCTCCTGCGATTTTCTAGATCATTTTTGGTTCTAAACTAATCTGGTTTCTTATCTAGATTTAGATACCAGCAATTACTCGTTAAGTAAGTATTTGTTTTGCATTTATTACAATATTTCTTTGTAATTTTGCTAGGGTTTTTAAACCCCTTTTTATTAGATTTTGTTAGTAACGTCTTGTTACTATTTCCAACTTATCGCCTAGATTTATCTATTAAATTGGCAAACAGAGTTTCCAATTTAATATTTGTAGAGTCTGTACGAAATAATTGTGTTACAAAAGTAACAAATCCTTTGTAGCTTAGCGTTAAGTTATTAAGTACCCAAGCTAAAATAACTTGTTTTAGTAGCTTAATATCCTTGTTTTTAAGCGAATCTGTTAGGTATTTAATACAATTAAGGAATTCCTCCATCGTGTTAAAACTTAATAGTTCTAGATCAAAAAACTCCTTTAAAAGGAGAAATTCAGCTGAAAAGCCTTGTAGACTATACAAATTGTATAGAGTTTTCCACATTTCGCGAGCAGTAGAACAGCCTTTAATTTGAGTTAAAGGGCTATTATCTACTAACAAAATAATAGTGCTTTTAGCTTTTAATTTAGCTTGAGCATCTATTATAATTGGCTCATCGTTGTTGTGGCTAATAGCCTCAAAACGGTTATCTTAAGTTAAAACTGCTAAGATTTTAAGACTCTAAGTCTCGTAGTTTGATTGGCCAGAAAGCTTCTTAATTTGAAACTTGTATCTAGACATTTTGTTAATTTGGTTGATTTAATTAATTTGATTAGTTGGATTAATTTAGATCAGATTTGTTGATTTGATTGATTTAATTGATTTGTTGTTTTGTTTTATTTTGTTTTGTTTCGTTTTGATTTGTTTTGTTTCGTTTCGTTTTGTTTTGTTTTGTTTTGTTTCGTTTTGTTTCGTTTTGTTTTGTTTTGTTTTGTTTTGTTTTGTTTTGTTTCGTTTGGATTTAGATTGATTAAGTATCAAGAAGAAGATTAATTGAATTGATTGAATTAATTGGATTGATTTAAGTTAGAGCACTAGGCTCATAACCTGTTAAAAATAATAGGTAATAGTAGAAATAGTGTAAATTGTTATTTATTTAGTGCTAACAGAACTCCTTAATATATACTCTAAGCATTAGATCTAGATTACTAATTCTAGACTCCTTCGCAATTCTGGCTACTTGTTATCTAGTTTCTGATTTCTGGAAACTAGCTATCTAGTTTCTGGGAACTAGTATTCTAGTTTCGGCTTCTAGCTATCTAGTTTAAGAGTCTAGCTTCTGGTTTTACTAGTAACTTGTAACTAATATCTAGTTTCACTAGTTTTATTAGATAGTTACTAGGTTTTAGACCCTAGCGTTAAGTTTCAGCTAGTTTCAGATAGTTTCAGATTGGTTTTGCCTGTACCGCCCAATTGAGAGCTACATGATTTTAGTCCTCTTATAAGTAATTTACATCTTAGCCGTTACTAGGCCTATGTAGGACGTTAGGATCAGAATCAAGAGCCTTTAACATCTATTTTTAGAAATGACTAAGCAGGCTAGTCTAGCGTCTATATTGATTACGTAATTTTAAGAATAAGCTAATATTTTGTAAGCTTTTCTTAAAAATTGTATGTTTAGTTTATTTATAATTGCTAGATTAGTGCTAGCGTATATGTAGTTCTATTTATAGACTTATATAAACTTTGTTTATAGTTTTATATTATATTGTTATGCTTTATTGCAACTAGTAAAGTTACTAGAAATAATTTCTTATTTTGTTAAGTTTAAACATAACGTTAACTTTACTTATTCTGTAAAAATATAAGATTACTTAATTTTAACTTATCTAATAATTAGGTCTTAACTAAGTCTGTATTGTTATATAACTAGGAATAAGACTATAACATTAAATAATTCTAATAGATAAAACTACTCTTACCTTAAATATAACAAAATATTAATAACTAGTATAACTAAACAAACAAATTTAACTAAGAATATATAGAATAATATTACTTATCTTTATAAGTATATTATACTCTCTAGATAAACAAGTACTTTTTAAATATAAATAGAGTTATAGAAAAGAGATAATTGCTATACCTAGGAAATAGAGTCTATAGGATATAGGATTAACTATAGACTACAAGAGTCTATAATACTTAAGAAGACTAAGAACTTACACTAGATAAGCTAGACATACATTTACTACTAGCTAGCCCTAAACTAGTACGCTAGAATATAATAGGTAAAGAACTATATTAAGAGGCAGACGTAGATAGTTTATATAAGACCTGCTGTAACTTATATACAAAGCAGACATGCTATACAAATAATAAGTAAGTATTAGTACTAAACTCTTTATATATAGAGTACTAAAATAGAAAGGTAAATAAATTGTATTAAATTCTGCTTATAGACAAATACTTACAGAATCTTTATAATCTAAAACACAGACTTCTATTATAGACAGTATATAATAGTAACTACTACTTTATATATTATAGTAGTAAAATTAACTAATACTTTCTTTAGTAAAAGAAACCTTGCAAGTACTAATAGTATAATTACTCTAAAGATACCTGCGCAAATTACCTATGCAATAAACAAAATATAAAAAGTTTTTTTAATATATTAGAAGAAGAAAGCATATCTAATAAAATACTTGTTAACAGCAGCTACATAAACTAGATATAGCAGTTCTACCTATAACTAGAATATAAGAAGCACTATAACAACAAAGAAGCTAATAGATATAGAAAGAACAAGTCTTTTTTAGAGTTAACACTAGACTCTAGAATAACACTTAAAGCTTTAACGCAATTAACTTACCTAAACTTATTAAACTTATAGTAAGAGTTAATAGAAAAAGAATAAAGCTGCTTCTAGATTTAGAATTACAAGTAAAGTATATTTTAGGCAATACCTAATTAAGAGCTAGGCTCTAACCTTACTAGAAGTAACAATTATATAATCTTTATATTATAAATAGAAAGTAGATACTTAACAAGTTACTTATTAGATAAGAAACTACTATAGAACTTAATATCTAAGAAACAAAACAGAAAATATACCTAGATGTCTTTAGATTAGCTACCTACAACATTATATTATATTTTTATATTTTAGAGAGATAAGCCTACAGGTAGACTAGAGAAAGAAATCTATCTCTTTAAGAAATTATAATAATATAACAGATTCTAAGCCTTTACATTAGCAGCGTTTAATAGTAAATAAAAAGATTATTAATAATATTACTTTAATAAAGACGTAGTTAAAGACACAACTAGTTAACTTAGATAATTAAAGAAGAAATACTAATATGTTATAAGTTTTAGAAAAACGTGTAACTTCTAATATACCTAAGAAATACAAAAAGTTTAAAAAACTATTCTTAGAAGAAATAGGTCTAGAAGCACTACTTAAGCATTAGGAATAGAACTACAAAATTGTCTTAGAAGAAGAGAAAAGGCTTACTCTTAGACTAATCTACAGATTATTAGAAAAAGAGCTAGAAGTACTCTAAGAGTATATCTAAGTAAACCTAAAGAAAGGTTTTATTTAAGTATTAGATTTACTAGCTAGATACCTAATTATATTTGTACTAAAGATAAATAGTAACTATAACTATATATTTACTTTTAGAAACTTAATAATATTATAGTTAAGAATTAATACCTACTACCTAATATTTTAGAACTATAAAATTAACTAGCCTATATAAAGATCTTTATAGTATTAGATCTAAGAGGCGCGTATAACCTTATACGCATAAAGAAAGGTAAAAAATAAAAGATAGCGTTTAGAACACGCTACAGCTACTATAAGTATTTAGTAATACTATTTAGTCTTACTAACACTCTAGCAACGTGTTAAGTACTTATTAATAATATGCTTAGAAAATACTTAAATATATTTGTTATAACATACTTTAATAATATTCTTAGCTATTTAAGAAATAAGAAAAAATATACAGAATATGTTTATACAATTCTAACGCTACTAGATAAGTTCTTTCTAGTAGTAGACTCTAATAAGTATAAATAGTACTAGAAAGAATTAGAATTTCTAAGGTGTATAGTTAGAAAGAATAGAGTACAAGTAAGCAAGAATTAGAATAAATTTATTAAAGATTAGCTAACGCGTACTATAGTAAAGAATATCTTATTCTTTTTAGGCTTTATTAACTTTAATTAATAGTTTATCTAAAACTTCTTACTAATTGCTACACTACTTATAAAAGTTATATAAAAAGATATACTTTAGAAATAGATAGAAAAACAAAGCTAGGCATTTAAGACGCTTAAAAACGCTTATATAGCACTAACTGTTCTTATTGTATTTAGAAGTAAAGAACTACTTAAATTTAAAACTAATGTATAAGACTTAGTAATTAGAATATATGCAAAGCAAAAACAAAATAGAAAATAGTACTCTATAGCTTACTACTTACAAAAGTTTACAGTGCTAGAAGAAAATTACAATATATATAATAAGAAACTACTTATAATTGTAGTAGCGCTTAAAAATTAGAGAATCTACGCAGAAAGCTACTTTAATCTTACAATATACTTAGACTACAAAAACCTAATAACTTTTACTACTACTAAAGTACTTAATAAAAGACAAGTATAATAGTTAGAGATATTAGGATAGTATAAGTTTAAAATTGTCTATACACTTAGAAAAGATAATAGTAGAGCAGACGCTCTTAGGTAAAGATTAAATATTAGTAAAACTAAAACTATTAATAGCTTAAGCATCCTTAGAAGACAAAATAATAGATCTTTTACACTAGTAAAATATATTAACAACCTAATAATAAAACTTAAAATTGATGTCTTAAAAGAACTATAAGAATTAATTATATAATAATACTATAATAACGCAGTATATAGCTACCCTAGATTAAGCTAAACTATAGAATTAATTTAAGAAAATTACTAGTTTAATAATATAAGAGATAAAGTAAGCGCTTATATTAGAAACTGTACAGACTGTTAACGCAACAAATATAGTACACACGCACTTTACAGAGAAATGTAGCTAATAGAACTTCTAACTAAGCCTTAGACTAATATATTAATAGACTTTGTAACAGAACTACTACTATTAAAAGACTCTGCTATAAGATTATCCTGTAACGCTATTATAGTTATAGTAGATTGCTTTACTAAATACTCTATAATACTATTCTTTTAACAAGACTATATAGCTATCTAGCTAGTACACGTACTTAAGAATAGACTTATTAAATATTATAGCTTACTAAAGTTAATTATTAGTAATTAAGACAAACTCTTTATGTTAAATTATTAGACTACTTTAATAGCAGAAATTAGAACGTATTAAAAGCTAATAATAGCTTATTACTTCTAAACAGATAGCTAAACAGAAATAATAAATAGAACTATAAAGACGTATCTTAAGATATATAGTAACCTGCAACAGACAAATTAGGTTTTGCTACTACTAATAGTATAGTTAGCTTACAATAATAAATTATCTAAAGCTATAAGTAAGACGCTATACTTTACAAACTATAGATAATATCTAAATCTTTTTATAAGAATATTACCTAGCCTAAAAGCTAAAGCTGCTATACAGATAGCAGAAGAAATAAAGAAAATTAATACTAAAATAGAAGAACAAATATAACACGCTTAGACACAAAGTATCTTATATATTAATAAAAAACAAAAAACAGTACTTTAGCTAAAAGAGAGAGATAAGGTGTATCTCTAAACTAAGAATCTACGCACTAAACAACTAAGCAAAGGACTTAACTACGTTAAAGTTAGACTATTTTTAATTTCTAAACAAAACAGGCTAGTTCTATATACACTAAAGCTTCTACTAGATATAAAGATTTACTTTAGGTTCTATACAAGTCTATTAGAACTAGCTAACCTAGAAATACTACTACAGCAAAACTTTTGCTATAAACTTAAGAAAGAAAACATATTTAAGGTTAAAAAGATTATTAAATATTACAGCAACAAGTATAACAGAGAATACCTAGTTAAATAGTTAGGATATAATAAATCTAAAAACATATAGAAACTAGAAGAAAACCTTGCTAACTGTAAGTAGCTGTTATAACAATACTACTAAAAGTTATAATAATATTATATTAGCTAATACAGATAGAAGATATACTCTATAAACTACTATAACTCTCTTACTTAACGTTACAATTAACCTTAACACTAGAATGTTCTGTAATTAGTTTAAACAAAGCACTTTAATCTACAGTATACGCTATTATTAGCGCCTCTAGATTTGTTATAGCTAACTTTTAGTTTAACTAATCTAACTCTTCTAAGGACTTAATATTCTATACGTCTAATAAACTCTTGTTAAGCAAACTCTATTCTTATTGCTTTAAGAATTTATACTGCTTATAAAGCTGCTTAGACTTTATACGCGCAGCTTTTATCTAAAGCTAGGCTACCTTAGCTTCTGCTTTATTCTTCTCTATTACAGCGTTAGTCTTAACTAGTTATAACTCTATCTTTAAAATTTCTATTTTAATCTTTAAGAAATCTAGTACAGAAACGTCTACTAGAGCGTAGACTTTTGTACCTGCTAATTTACAGTTACTACACTAGGCACTTAAGAAAGACAGCTTATAACCTAAGTTCTTCTTTATATAATACAAATAAGAAACTATTTTAAAAGAACTCTTATAGTTTATTTTTGCATATTGTTTATTTTAGTAATACGTAGCGTAAAAAGTTATTAGAAACTTATATAAATATAAGTGCGTAGAAAAAGAAAAGAGTATTACAATCTTATACGTTAGATAGAAAGTAGTACCCTAAGTATAAATCTCTTAATTGCAATAGAGATTAAGTAGGTTTTAAACTTAGGTACGCAGGGTTACTAAGACACTAACCTATTACGTAACAAGTTACAAGTCTTATAGTCTTAAGAATCTTATAGAGTCTTATAAAGAAAATCTATAAGACTGTATAAGACTTTATAAGATAATAAGATAACTACAAGTATATAGACTTAGATAATAGGCTTCTATAGCTTATTATGTTTAACTTATATTATAGATGCTTAAGTTAGTAACTAGCTATTTAACTATTATTACTCTTTTTAGAAAGCTCTAGCCTTTACTGTCTTAGTAACAATACTCTCTATATCTAAAGCAACTCTGCACCTATCTGCAAAAACTAATCTTAGCTATACTTCTAGTCTATACTAGCATTCTTATTGTTTGCTACTAGACTAATAGTCTTAACACCTATCTAAGAGATAGGCTAGCTAGGCAATAAAGCTAGCTGCTTGTAACTTTAAGATTAAGTATTAGTCTAAAAAGATAAATTCTATAGATAGGCCTTTAAGGTAACCTATAAACAATAGTAATACACTAAATATTTAACTATTAGATATGTTACTAGCACTGCAAAAGAAATTGCAGCTAGTAGAAACCTAAGCTAAGCTACCTAGTAAAAAGCTATTATTAGTAGAAAGCTAGATAATAGCTTAATAGTAAGCAGGTACTCTATATCTTAATAAAGATGTTTCTATAAGCCTAGCGTACAACGCTAAGGTAATAGCTAAGAGCTATAGCTCTAATTAAGAGATTTCTAGAAGTAGACTTATAATAACCTAAAGAGTTATATAGTTACTAAGCCTAGCGCACAGCGTTAAGGTAATAGCTAGAAGCTATAGCTCTAATTAGAAGATCTCTAAGAGTAGACTAGTAATAGCCTAAAGAGTTATATAGTTATAAGTAAGAGCTATAGCCTTAGAGAAGTTAGCTTATAAGAAACTTTCTAAGTCCTTTTTTAAAGTCTATATATAAGTATAATAGAATAACCTAGAAGTAGTTATATTGCGCAGGGACGTTAAATTCCTAGCGCCTGCCTATTAAGGTGCTAGCAAATACCTAAGGTATTAGAAGCTTAATACTATAGGTAGCTTCTAGTTTAAGGACTAATTATATATTCTACTAGAGCTAGCTCTTAAAGCTAAGCTTCTTAAGCTATATTATAATAATCTACTTACTAGCTATTTTAAGTAGGCTAAAACGCTTAAGCTTATAGCCTAATACTACTACTAGCCTAGGCTTAAGAAAGAGCTAAAGAAGTATATTAACTCTTACTTAGTGTACTAAGGCACAAAGTTACTTAAGTAGCGCCCTACTAGTGTATTAAATGCGCTTCTCTAACCTTAGAGACTATAGTAAGAAATTATAATAAAATTTGTTATAAGCCTACTACTTGCTAAGCGCTATAGCGTTATATATAACGTAATACTTGTTATAGTTAACAGGTATACTAAAATAGCTAAGTATATCTCTATACAAAAAACAGTTACTACCTTATAGTTAGTAGATCTGTTCTTAAAACATGTTGTATAATTCTTTAGATTACCTAAAGGTATTATATTAGATTAAAGAAGTATCTTTACGTTATAATTCTAGTTAGACTTCTACTTTATAGTAAAGGTAAAGCGCTAGCTTAGTACTACCTTCTATCTATAAATAGATAGCTAAACAGAATAGCAAAACTAAACTCTAGAATAATACTTAAGAGCTTTTATAAGTAATTAGCCTAATAATTAGGTATACTTCTTGTTACTAGTAGACTTTACATACAATAATACTAAACAAGCTATGTTAGAAATATCTCTATTCTTTGCCTACTATAGGTTCTACTTATACCTTAACTGTAAGCTAATAGCGCCTACTAAAGTTCTTAGTGTTAAGAAAAGGTTACAAGAACTTAATTAAATTAGAACGCTTTAGTTAATTACTAGTATAAGACTTTATAATATTAGAAGTAATATTATAATAAGAAATATAGGCTCTAAGAGTTTAAGCTAAAAGATATAATTCTCTTATAAATAAAGTATCTACGCCTGTGTAGCGCTAGTAGAAAGCTATTACTACACTAGATAGGCTTCTTTCTAGTTAAAGAGTAAATTAGCTTATAAGCTTTTAGAATCTTACTCTTGTTATATATAAGAATCTACCTAGTATTCTATACCTTCTTGCTTAGGCTGTTTGTAGCTAAGAAGAGAAAAGAGTTAACTTTACCTAGGCCTGTTAATCTAGATAATAGTAAAGAGCTATAATAATACTATAAAGTTAAAGCTATTTTAGCAAAGAGACGTAACAGGTATTTAGTAAATTACCTAGTAAAATAGAAAGGCTAGCTATTAGAATATAATAAATAGGTTAATTAAAAAGATATAGATATATTACTTATAGAGAAGTATAACTAGAGAAGAGATTAATTACTTACACAATTAATATACAGAAAAAAACAGAAAAGAAAAAAAACAAAAAGAAAAAAGAAAAATATATAAAAAATAAAGGCGCCTTACTAGTGTACTACTTGCGCTCTAATAGCGCAGTAAAGTATAACTACTAGCTTAGCCTAGAAACTTATTATTATTCTTATTAGCCTTATAGAAGCTTAGAGAGCCTAGTAAATTATTACTAAGCTTTCTAGTCTTTACCTCTTTCTGCTAAAGCTAGGTAATAGTATTACCTAACTCTAGAAAAGCCTTACGCCTTACTATTACTACTCTAGAGCACGCTAGGCAGCCTAGTATACCTAAGCCCTTAATATACTTAGCTGCTAGCTTCTTAGTAGGCCTAACTAAAGCTAGGCGCTTTTTAGGCTTAGGCTTAGGTTTAGCTTTAGCCTTAGCCTTAGCCTTAGCCCTAGCCTTACTCTTACTCTTCTTCTTAAGAAAAGGCATAGAGCTAGAGCTCTTCTAGAGATAGGTTTTATCTCTATTCTTACTCTTACTACTACTACTATTCTTAGACCTAGGCTTAGACCTAGTAAGAGACTTTTATCTCTCTAAATTAAGGTTAGAATTAGACTACTTATTAGCCTTACTAAAGAAAGAAAAGTTAGCCTAGACACTATTAGAACGCTAGCGCAGTAACTACAAGGAATAAGAAAAATAGCTTACTTAAGCCTATAGTAAGTTAAAAATACTTTCTACTATAGTAGATAAGTAGTTAGTTACTTTAACCTATAGAATCTAAATCTTATTGCCTTTAGGCTAATAATAACTCTTATACTTAACCTCTATACCTAAGAAAAGCTTTACTAAGCTAGTTTACTAGTATAGCACTATTTCTTACGCAGTAACTATAGTAGAGTTAGAGTCTTTCTTAGTAGTAAGACGCTACTACTACTAGTATATAGTATTCTAGCTCTTAACAAAATTAGCAGGGACCTTAGACTAGGGCTTTTTCTTGCCTTAGCAAGGCCTATAGTATAGGCTACTAACTATAAGGTTATAATAGGTGCTAGTAAGCTTTAGGCTCTTAGCGTAATAGAAGCAAATTAAAATTACTAACTTAATACTAGAAACACTACTACAGCAGGTAATGGGCGTAGCCTAAGCGCTAGGTTAGTAACGTTGCAACGCTAGCGTTATACTACTTATAGAGATAGTAAAAGTAAAGAGTAGTATAGGCGTAGTACTTATAGTAATTAATATAGAGGTAATAGAGTTATAATAGTGTAGAGCTAGGTAATAGTATAGTAGTAATAGTAATACAATTGTTACTAAAGAAGTAGAAAGAATTAGGTATATAAAGTTCTGCTATATTACTACTATAACTATAGCTACTAGCTACCTCTTAGATTTACCTAGAGTTTTAGCCTTAGTATAACAAATAGGCTTTATAATAATAATATTAGGTACGCGCTAACTAGGCCTAATGTTATACAAATTGCTAGAATAGTAATTCTAGAAAAAAAGAAATAATTATAAAAATGCTATAGTATAGAGCTATTAGCTATATAGTAACGCGCTTGCGCTACTATAACGCTACTCTAGCTACTATACGCTTAGAACGCGCACAGCTACCCTAGCGTTTTAATAGCGCTACGCTAGCGCAGACCTAGTGTATTCTAGTTATAAGAATACGCGTCTATTTATATCTACAAAAGAGTAGTTCTATACTAAAGCTATAGAACATAAATTAACTTACTTATATCTGTACTACTATTATTATCTTATAACTTTACTACTATACAAACCTCTTATAGATAGAGATTAAGAATTACTAAAGTAATCTAACACGTAAAGCTCTAGGTAAAATTTACCTCTAGGCAAAAATACCTTAAATAGATATCTAGTACGTAGAAGATAGATTACCTTATCTTTTCTAACTCTATATATAATTATAAAATGTTTTTTTATATTAAGTATTATTTAGAATACCTTGCGTGCCTCTTCTTAATTAACTTTAAAAGACTTAGTTAATATTACTAACTAAGTAGGCAGCGTAGTAGAACTTAATTAATAAGGAGCTAAAGGCGCAATTAGGGCTAGAGGTATAATTATAGCTAGAAAAGCAATTAGAGTAAGTAGAGCTTAAGCTTAAGCTTAAGTAACAATAGTAGGTATAGGCTAATTAGGTAATTTTTAAGCTAGAGTAGTTGTGTAAGAAGTAAGAGTATCTAGAATAATAATACTCTTTGTAGATAAGTTACTATTTTAATTACTTAGAGTAGGCTAATACTTATTTACTTTTGTTTTCTTTTTTAAAGATAATTACTTTTCTTAACTATTAATCTTACGTAAAATACTATTAATAATCTTAAGAAGTACCTTATAGTAATTAACCTGCTTATTATACTATATATATTAGATATACACAATTAATTAAAAGAGATTAAATATACTAGAATTACAGACTAAAGCAACTGTGTATAAAATATATTAATTAGTACTTACGCCTTATTTAAGATTATTATTAGACTATACTCTAAAGTAGACTAATATATAAAGAATAATTTAGATTAATCTATATACTAGTAGGTATATATAAGTGTTGTAATTAAAGTATTAATTACTATACAAATTATAGTTATAGAAGCACTTTCTAATAAAGGCGTTTTTGTTTATTAGAGTGCAAAACTTCTTAATATATTAGAGAAAAGTATTAGATTACTTATCTTTTCTTACTATTTTCTATATACTAGGCTTTGTTATATAAGGTGTTGCAGCTAATTACTTTGTTTTCTTTAGTATTAAAACGTCTAGGCTTATGTTTTCTAAAATATTATATTTTTAAGTACTTTTATAAATAGTTTTATTAGTAGCGTTAGACGCAACTACCTTAGTAGGCAGATTAATAGAAGTAAATAATAAAACTATAGTTTTATTAGCTAGAGCAGTAGAAGCTCTAACTAACTAATTAACTATATTCTTAGATAGTAATAATAGCCTAGTAACAAGAGAAGTAGTAACTAGATCTATAGAAGTAGAACTAATTGCATCTACTTTACATTTACCTTCTTAAGATTACAATCTACCTTTTCTTTTATTACTCTTTCTTGCGCTAACTTTATAGTAGTAGACTTAATAAAAGGTAAGAAGAGTAGAAGTATTATTAATCTTATATATATTAGATGCTAGTATAGTAGAAGACTATAACTAATTGTATTATCTACTAGAATACTACTCTTAGCTTAATTTCTATAAGTATTCTTAATACTCTTTAGGTTTCTTAGAATTTATATAATTAGTAACGTAGGACGCTTTCTCTTGTTTAGATAATTAGCTAGAGTAGTTAAAGACAGTAATAGATTAGAAGCTAAAGCTACGCTTATAGCAGGCATAGTTATAAATAGATTAGAAGTAGAGGTTTTACTTCTAGCCTCTTTTAATTGTAATAAAGTAGGCTTTAAGACCTTATAGAGATCTAGATTATTCTTAGTAGCCTTTGCCTAAATTTTACGCTAAGATCTAATTTCCTACGCTAAGCCTACTTACTCCTTATTATCTACTAAGAAAAGCCTAGTTATAAATATAAAAAAAGTAGCTTCTAGAAAAAAAAATTACTTTAAGCTAGGTAGTAGGTTATAATACTTCTTTATTATACTTATTTACTTACTTCTTAAAGCTATATTACTTAAAGAAATCTACTAATACTAGAAGTCTACTAAGCTTCTTATCTATAAGCTACTATTCTAGTAACTTATACGCAAAATAGCCTACTACTATTCTATAAATAGTAATAGTAATGTTTACTTTAAAAAATTAGCTGTTAAGGCACTTTAAGAGGCTGCTAAGGCCTATATAGTTAGTTTTTTTAACAGTTTATTATCTTAAAACTTTTTTTAATAAAATTCTAACTAAATATAGATATAAATATAAATGTAATTTACGTAAAAAGAGTTACTATATAGGCAAAGGATATAAGACTTGCGCTAAAGTACTATTAGAAGTTAAGCTTACATAATATAATTATATAGCTAGAAGCGTCTACTTTTATATATATTAGATATAAAGATCTAAATTTCTCTTCTATATAATAAAGATCTGTAATAACTATTATCTCTAATTAATTTCTATAGTATAGTTTTACCCCTATAAATTTAGAATATAGATTTAGTATATATTTAGAAACCTAATTTTATAAAATTCTATATACATATCTTAGGTTTTATATAATTACGCAAAATGTATGTAACCTAACTCTAACCTATAATTAATTACCTATAACTAAACCTTAACCTACTTTTACTATAAGATTTTTAAGTATAGGTTAAGTTAGGTAAAGAGTCTTACGTAAAGGTACTCTACTCTAACCTAATCTCTATCTATTTACGACTATATTATTACTATTATTACTATTATTACTATTATTACTATTAGTACTATTAGTACTATTATTACTATTATTACTATTATTACTATTATTACTATTATTACTATTATTACTATTATTACTATTATTACTATTATTACTATCGTTACTATTATTACTATTATTATAAGATAAGTTCTTCTTAGGCTACTAATTTAGATTAATGTCTAAAATCTAACTAGCGCATAATAATAGTACCTGTAATAGACTATAAAAAACAAGGCCTTAATCTAGTAGTAGTAATAGCAGCTAAATAGTAGGTAGGAGTAAAGATAATAGTAATAATATTAAAATAGTTAGAAATAATATAGTAAATTTAGTATAAAGCTACCTATTAAGAAAACAAATAGAAGATAGGTAAATTTAGTAATACACGCAACTATAATACTACGTTTTAGTACTAAATAATATCTATCTAGTTATAGTATAATACACAAAAACTTTTTAATTATTATCTAGCACCTTTATTACTATAGCGCGTAATAGTATAGTACCTATATAAGTACTATAGCCTAATTAGAAGAGAGGTTATACTATACTTCTATAAGAAGTATTATATATCTCTTTAAGACACTACTAAGGCTAAATTAGCTAACTATCTTAAGTAAATTTAGTACTACAGTTATATTAGGTTAGACCTAAAAGTCTAAAATCTAAACTTTTTAAAATCCTCTACTTTAACAGCACAAACAAGCACTTATATAATAATTTTTATTCTTTTTATATATATATATAAAATCTGCGTAATTAAAATACCTACTCTGTATCCTAGACACAGTTTTTTTTTAGTGTGTGGGTGGCTTTAAAGGGCTTTACAACAGGGGCTTATGGGGGTGCGCGATACTTCTTATAGGGGTGCGGCGTAACGTCTCCCGCGTTCAACGGACATTAGTTCTAGACATGGCGGACGAAGGAGCACGCATTGCGTAGAAACAGATAATTCGTTTCTCTTTCAATAGAATCCTCTGTGCATACCTTAGCTTACGAGCACCAAGTGATCGTTTGTTTCAAGGTAAGAAAGCACGAAATGAATGTGAATCTACTGACTTGGAAAACACTACTTTCGCTGTCGAGAACTTTTCCGTCGACTTCGCCATACCCATGATATGACACAAATATGAACTCCCCCCGGCCCGGAACTAACATTCGTTACTCGATTCTCCCGCGCCCGTCTATGAATCAAAAATCGCCCCATATGCCGGAATCCCCCTCGTCTCCATGTCATACACGATCTTCGTCGTGAACTTCTTATTGCTAATCACGCACACTGCCTCGGCGCCACTCTCCTTCCACAACGTATGTGCCAGCAGCGAGACATTTGGCTTACCCTGCGTCCTAGTGTTCCATACAACTGCTTGCGGATCCGTACTTCTGACGCTATCAACGATTTCCTGCCCAAAGGTTTTCTCGGGGTTCGGTGCGGTCCATACAATGCGACATGGAACCTTTTTGGCGAGAACGACTGCGAGGCAAGGGCCGATACCGGAACCAGTAGCGACGAGAACGACGGATTTGAAGAGTGTCACGATGCGAAGGACGCCACATGCTGGAATTCCGCGGACGTAGATGTGTGTTGGGGCACGCTCGATGGTGCGGCCGGTGAAGTCGCCTGCTCGACTGACGATGAGGGAGAAGCCTTTGCCGTTGCCGTTGGGGATTGTTGCGAAGCCGTGCCTTTGGAAAGCAGTTAGCAATTTTGCCATGAAAAGGTCCGTGCGTATATAGTTCTCCTACCAGTCCACCAAAGGCCTCTCTGCGAGACGCACGGCCGTACCAACGACTGGGGTGGTGTATTCGAACCATAGTCGGACAGCGTGCTGCGACAGAACTTCAGATCGCACCGCCACTTTGCGGAGGTAGAGCCATGGAAAGATGATGGCAGCTGTAGCGACAGCAAGCAGCCAAATCGATGGCGAGCGCAAGTAAGCTTGAGCAACAACAACTTCCTGGCTGGTGTCCTTCGTCGCGATCAAAGTCTGCGTCCAGAGGAGAACGAGACATGTCCATCCACCAAATCGATGCGTCATTTCCCATACGTTGTGATATTTGGCGCGGAACTCCGGATGCGAGGTCACGCCAATGGCCAAGAAGATGGCTAGGACGAGATAAGAGAGTATGGTCGGAGCCAGCGACACATGCCGAAGGTACAAAGGCCTTGAGAGCTCCATGCTACTGGCTATGACCGATATAGCATACCATGCAATAGCGGCAAGAGCGCATCCACTGTGAATACCGCCGATGTGGAAGACTCGTGCACAGTGGCGGCGTATACATAGAGGAAACGAGGTCGGTAGCATATTAGCACATCATACTGTAAATTGAAAAGAACAGTACTTACTGGAACAGAACATATGACTGTAAAAAGCAGATTGACCACAGGCTCTGAACGGATGATCACAGCCATGCACAAATTGGCAGCAGTGGCCGTAGATAGATCTGGAAGAACATTCATGTCCTTCTCGATCTTACGGTACAGTAGCAAGCCAGCGACAACCACATTGACAAGAAGGATGACGGAGAAGAAGCGCCGATACAAGATGAAAGCTCGGTGTCGAAGCCATCGTAGGCCGTGGTAGCCTGTCTTCGGCGGCAGTGTATTTGGCACTTTGATCGTACTATTCTTCTCGGAGCTGCTTGTCAAGTGGGCAAATCTATTTTCAAGGGGAATGAAGCCTTTTTCTATCTCCTTCGATTGAGCCGGCATTTGTTCTGTTGCCTGGCGGGTCATTTGTTTAGTTTTAATCGGGTGCTCGTTGGTAGCTGGCGACGTCTGCTCCACACCAGAATCCGCCCGGTTGTGACACAAAGCCACTGCCCTCAATTTTTTCTTGTCGACCTTGCCGTTGGCTGTAAGCGGAAAGGATTGAACCCTTCTCCACTCTGCTGGTACAGAATAGTAAGGCAGTTGTTTCCTCACATAAGCATCAAGAGCCTTTTCATCGATCAGTATCGAACTTGTGTAGAAGCCGTAGAGGACATCCTCGACAAGCATAGAGGACGCGCTTGTGACACTGGGATAGCTCTGAACAAAGGTAAGACTTTTCACCTTCATATTCACTTTCACCTTTATGGTATACAGTAGCACTCACCTCGGTGGCCGCAGTAACCCCGTCAAGCTCGACACGAAACCCCTATAAAATTCAGCCATGCTTGTGCCAAATGCAATGAGAGATCGAACCTTGACTTTGACTTGATCGTCTTTGCGACCAAGCATTTGCACAGAACCATCCCCAGTCCAACGGGCCAGGTCGCCAGTATTGAACATGCATGACCTGCATCACGTCATTAACTACACACCAAAAATCCCGCGGAATGCATGCACACCCATTATCGGTGAATTTGTCCCGCTTGAAACGTGCGAGGTTCAGTTCTGGTAGGTGTATGTAGCCGCGAGACACGCCCGCCCCGCCAACCCACATCGTGCCCTCCTCACCCACAGCCACGGGCTGCTCTGCGTCATCGAGAATATAACATGTTGTATTCGGTATCGGCTTGCCGATAGACAAAGGCTGTCTGGGGGTATGGCGATGAGCTGTGTTCAATATGGTGACCTCGGTTGGACCACAAATGTTGTAGAAACACGCGTGCGCAGCCCACGCGTCGGCAAGCCTGATGAAGAGTCAGTGCACGTGATCATCCCTCCCGAGCGACCAAGGCTTGCGTTTGAGAGCAATGTTCACCGCCAACGGCGATGGATTTGATGTTGGGAAATGCACTTGGCTCGTACTTTGCGAGTATAGATGGTGTGGACACCAAGGTGTCGATCTACAGTAATTAATTTAGGTCCCGGGCATATAGCAGATCCTTAGAACGTTACCTCACTGAGGGTGGCTTTCCAATCGGAGCCACGCATGTGTAGTGTCCCACCATTCATGAGACATCCCAAGATTTCCCAGGCGCCTGCCTCTCCAGTTAGCTTCAAGTCAAATCGTCGAGTGAAGGCTGCGTACCCATATCAAATGCGACGTTGAGCACTTGCGCTACCTTGGAACCGACCGCGATACCGAGCCGAGCAGGCTCAAGCAGAAGAGCATTTGTAACATTGCTGTGCGACACATCGACGCCCTTCGGTCGTCCAGTGCTTCCTATAATGTCCTTAGCATGCGACCAATCACATAGCTTAGTTACGTACCAGAAGTATATATGGCATATGCACCATAGTGCGGCAAAACGTGTACCAAAGGCTTACTAGTTGGGTAGAAAGCCGCTGTATCCATAGTCAGTGCCAGGATAATTGCGTCTTTCCGAGTAAAGTGCCTGATCTTGTCCCAGAATTTGGGGAGACATAGGATGAAACGAGCGTCAGAGTCGGAAAATATGTGCTCCAAAGCTTGCTCTGAAGTAATTCCGCCGTCAATTGGAGCGTATTGACAGCCGACTTTCAGTATGGCCAGTAGTCCTACAAGCATCTCGAACGACCGATGTACTACGAGGCATACTCGCTCCTGGGGTCTGAGTCCTGACTGGACGAGGTAGTGAGCTAGTTGGTTTGCAGCTGTGTCCAGTTGCTGATATGTGAGTGTTTTGCCATTGTGTTTCGCAGCAATTATACTAGAATTCACCAGCGCAATCGCCTCGATGGCCTCGTGTATCAAGGAATGTGGTACCGGTATAGCTGGTCCACGACCAAATCGTGATAATCGCGTTCTGTCTTCAATTGACAGAGCAGCCATTGCGTGAAATTCGCCTTGAGCTTGCATCTGGAACGATCGGCGTGAATGAGATTTGAGAAAAGTTGTTCTTTGCTGGGGACGATCTGAGGGTTCCACTGCGTTCGAAGGTACTTATAACATCTAGAGCCAATCTTCTAAGACAGGGACAGGTCAAAACAGGACATGAGCAATAATGGTCCCGGCAACCTATTCTGAGTGATGGGATTCCGTGCCCACTTACTGCATGAGGGTGGGTGACAACTTGGTATTGGTTAAGTGGAGAGAAAAGAAGTGTCTACTCGGGGGATACGCCTTGCAGCCATGTGGCGTGGTAGAGAATAGCCTGGAGTATGCTGCAAGACTTGAGCGATCGGACGGCACAGTTGTGAGGCTATGACTAGACTATCGCGTGAGGCTATTGGAGGCTGCATGATTGATTCATCGGAGACATGCATTCCTACCTCCAAGGCATCTACTAGGCTACACTAGAGCCTATGAATTGCCACAGGCTGAAGCAGCTTAATGCTTGTTCAGAGTTGTACACTACTCTATGTCAAGATTGTGTAGATATTGTATTGCGAAGCTTGGCTAATATCTGTACGATCTTATTAGCCACGTTCTCAGCGCGGAAGGGCGTGTACTAGAATCATTGATTGCTGATAAGTAGAGCAACACTACGTAGGACCATAGTTTGTGCGCGATTTTTTGGTAATGCCGTAAACACCTGTAGGCCCCAGCACAAAGTTGGAACGCTGTCGTCTCGCCTGCGCCATACCTGCGCCGCCTTGGCGCCGCCTAGGCTGCTAAACCATACCCTGCCCGTAGAAGTAGCGATCGCGTCGGCTAGCGACCGCGAAATAGTAAATAAAGAGATTTAGAGAATTAAATTGTCTTAACTACAGAATTTATTAAGTTAAGCAGACGCTAAAACTAAAGTTATAAACGTATAATAAATCTAGTACTCTAATTAATTAGACTATTTACTATAGAAGTAAGGAGGTAGAGGTTTAGTTAGAGTAGAGTACGTTAAAGTAGAACTTTACTTCTATTCTAACCTTACCCTTAACTTTTTATTAAATGTAAAGTTAAGGTTAGAATAGATATTTAATTCTAATTTAAGTTAGTATAATAGGCTAGGTTTTACCTAGCTCTTTACCTCTTTGTAAACTAATACATATAATAGATATATAAGCTTCTTTTCTAACCTATATAAAAGCTTAAGAAAAATAACTTTTTCTAGTACCTTATTATTCTTTCTTTATAGACTAGCCTATAATTATTATATTTCTTCTTATATAATAATAATTATAGAATAGCTAATTCTAACTATATATTAAGGCCTTAGAAGTAGAAAAGATATATTTAGTATTCTAGAGCTCTATAGTTAGTTCTCTAGGATAAGTAAAGATAATAGACAAAAGAAGTTCTTTAGCTTATTAAGAAGTAAACTACTTAATAAGTAAAAAGAGGTTCTTAGGTTAATAAAAGGTAAACTACTTAAAAAGTAAAAGAAGTAACTAAGTAGTATATATTAATCTTAGTACTAGAGAAAACTATATAAGAGCATAAATACTAAGTTTATTATCTAGTTTATATACTAAAAGATTTTAGGTTATACTTTCCTAGACTTTATACACTCTTATAAAGCTTAGAAATTATAAAGATTACTCTACTCTATTTACTTTCTTTTTAGTAGAAGATTATAGAAAGTAGTTATATATTATAGCTAAGTTATCTTATATTAGGTAAAGTTCTATTATATACTTTATAGAGGTTTTTACTTAGAAAGAAGTATTCTTAGTAGAGCTAGAACCTAGTATTTTATAGCTTATAAAACTATCTTACTTCTCTTAAGCATTTTTTTAAAGCTTTTATTAAACTAAAATCTTCTTATAAGTCTAGTACCAAATATTACCTAAAACTTACTTCTTTTATTAATATTTATAGTAATATTATACTTAGAGCTTATTATAATTATTATATTACTAGTTCTATATATTACGTATATATTAATTCTAGTTAGTATATTTAATATAAATATTAAAAGAGAAAAGATTATAATATTAAAATTTCTAGAAATAAATAGTTAGTATTTAAGAAAGAGAAAAATTCTTTATAGGCATAAATAGATATCTTATAGTAAGAAGAATAGAAGGTATAGTAGTTTTAGAAGAGAAGACTACTTAAGCTGTAAAAGCGATGTCTATTAAAAAGGCTTCTTTCTAGCGTCTTAAAGTGTAAGAAGCTATAGTTTTTTTATAAGTAAGGTATTTCTATTACTATATACTTAGAGTTTAATAAAAAGTATAGTTAATAATATTTAGAATACGTATATACTTTAAAGAGAACCTATTAGTAGTACTATATTATAAGCTAGTAGTAGTTTATAAGGTTTGTTTCTAGTTTCTATACATTTCTAGTTTGTTATATCTTAACTATTTAACTAAGATTTTTTTTAGTAATTATTACCTTAGTATGTAACAATTTTTTCTACTTTAAATTTATTTTCTTCTTTAATTTTAAAGTAATTGATTTGTTATAATAGTATTTATATATTAGCTAGTTCTAGTAAGTTTACGTAAAACTAAGAGTAGATCTTAGTATCTATTAGAAGCTTAAGTATATATATAACTAGTCTATTACGTTTTAAATTAAAAATAGTCTAACTTTAATATAGTTAAGTCTCTTACTTCGTTATTTTACATATAGATTCTTAGTATAAAGATATACTTTGTCTCTTCTTTTTAGCTAAGAGACTATTTTTTTTCCTTTTAATATAGAAGATACTTTATGTCTAAGCTTGTTATATTCTTTCTTCTATTTCTTAATAAGTCTTTTTATATCTCTTCTACTATTTATATAGTAGCTTTAGTCTAAAGGCTAAGTAACGTTTATATAAATAGATTCGGATATTATCTATAATTTGCAAAGTATAGCATTTTACCTATAGCTTTAAATAATTTGTTATTATAGGTAAGTAATACTATTAGTAGTAGTAAAACCTAATTTGTTTATTATAGGTTACTATATATCTTAAGGTACGTCTTTATAGTTCTATTTATTCTTTCTATTTAGCTATCTATTTAAAAGAAATAGGCTATAAATAGGTTTTGTTATATTCTATTTCTACTATTAAGTTAGTCTAATAGTTTAATATTATTGAAAATAATAGGTATTAAAGAAATAGTGTAGAACTTGTTAATTTATTTTGTGCTAACTAACCCCTATTATATATACTTAAGGAACTAAATCTATATTACTTATACTTAATTTTAGATACTAGTTACCTAAAGTTTTAGATACTAGATATCTAGTTTTAAGATCTTAGCTACTAACTTAGCTAGTTTTATAGTCTTGGTTATTAGCTGCCTGGTTTTAGATCCTAGTTTCTAGTTTTACTAGTAACTTAATACTAATAACTAGTTTTACTAGTTTTAGTCTTTAATTACTAGAATTTGGACCCTAGCTTCTATGTTTCAGCTAGTTTTATATTAGTTTTGTCTATACTAGCTAATTAGAAGCTTTATAATTTTAGTTCTTTTATAAGTAATCTAGATCTTAGCTATTACTAGGCCTATTAAGAATATTATAATTACTTAAGAGCCTTAAGAAGCTTATTTTAGAAATAACTAAGTAGAATAATCTAGCGCCTAAACTAATTACAAAATTCTAGAAATAAGCTTAGCTTTTATAAGCTTTTCCTAAGAATTACGTGTTTAGTTTATTTTCTACTACTAGATAAGTATAAGTGTATACCTAGTCCTATTTACAGTCTACTATAAACTTTGTGTATAGCTTTATATTATATAATTATACTTTATTACAGCTAGTAGACTTTCTAAAGATTATTTCTATTTTATCAAGTTTTAAACTTAATACTAACTTACTTATTTTATTAAAATATAAGATTACTTAATTTTAATATACTTTTTAAAGCTTCTATTTTTATTAGAGGTGTTTAAGTTATTATAAGGTAATTTAATTTTATATTAAAGCTATAGTTATAAAGAGTATTAGTTAAGGTATCTATAAAGTACTATTGTATAGAAATATTACTAAGATCTATTTTTTCTCTAAGTATTTTCTCTTCTATAAAATAATAATCTATATCTATCTGTTGTTTTTACAAAGTACTCTAGAGTTTTTACTAATATAATAGCTAGTTAGCTATTTTTCAATAGATAGAATCTTATAGTTTCTTCTTTTTTAAGAAGTAGATCTATATTGAGTTATTTCTCTATTTCTATTAAATAGAGTTATTCTTTTAAAGCTTCTTTTAGAGCTACATTTTCTGTATAATAGTGTTAAGACTATTAGTCTAGTAGCAAACAATAAGAATGCTAGTGTAGACTAGAGGTATAGCTAAAGTTAGTTTTTACAGATAGGTGCAGAGTTGCTTTAGATATAGAGAGTATTGTTACTAAGATAGTAAAGGCTAGAGTATTCTAAAAAGAGTAATAATAGTTAAATAGCTAGTTACTAACTTAAGCGTCTATAATATAAGTTAAATATAATAATCTATAAGAGTTTATTATAGTTTTTATAAATTTAGTCTTTCTTACAGTTCTTATTATTCTTTATTATTATTGTAAATTCTTATAGTTTCTTGTTATAAGAAACAGTAAGACTAAATAAGACTTATAAAAAGGTTACGTAATATACTTAGTATACTATATCTCTATACTAGGTCTAAGTCTTATAACTTGTTTCCTTATTTATTTATAATATCTTGTGTTTCTTATTAGAGGTTTGTAATACTATCTTCTCTTTCTATTCTTATATTCTTATAAGTTCTTAGGCTATATATTATTATTATCTTTAAGGTAATTGTATTAACAACAAAAGATTATTTGCTATAGTAGCCTATGCCTAATATTCTTAAAAGAGCTTACCTTGTAAGCTATTGTTATTAAGTAAGAAGTATAAAAATAGTAAGTATTTAAGTGTAAAAGAGTGTGTTTTTTAAGATATTCTACTGCTAGACTTTTAAAGCTAGATTAATAAATAAAAGAGTTAAAGTAGCAAGAGAAGTTAGAAAAAGCTATATTAGTAACAAATAAGACAAAAGTAGAGTTAGTAGTTTTCTAGATGTACGCGCGTTAGAACAAGCTGCGCTATATATAAAAGCAGAAGCTAGCTCTTTATTACAAAGAGCAGCATATATTTAATACTAGTCTACTAATATTAGAAGAGTTAGAGGCCCTAGAATTATTAAACTAAGCTATAGATTAATTGTTAATTTTAGAGAGGTCTAGTTCTTATTCTACTCTGTAGCACAGTAATAGTACGCTAAGAGCAGTTAGTAATTTATAAAGTTTGTCTCTAGTTCTTATATATTTTCTAAGTTGTTATACCCTAACTATTTAACTAGGTATTTCTTTTATAGTTATTATCTTAGTGTATTATTATTTTTTTAACTTTAAATTTATTTTCTTCTTTAAGTTTATAGCAAAAGGTTTACTATAATAGTGTTTCTAAGTTAGCTAGTTCTAGTAGGCTTACGTAAAATCTAAAGTAGATCTTTGCATCTAGTAGAAGCTTAAGTGTATATATAACTAGTCTGTTTCTTTTTAAAATTAAAAATAGTCTAACTTTAACGTAGTTAAGTCCTTTGCTTAGCTATTTTATACGTAGATTTTTAGTATAAAGATATACCTTATCTCTCTCTTTTAGCTAAAGTACTGTTTTTTACTTTTTGTTAATATATAAAATACTTTGTATCTAAGCGTATTGTATTTATTCTTCTATTTTAGTATAAGTTTTCTTTATTTCTTTTACTATCTGTATAGTAGCTTTAGCCTTTAGGCTAGGTAATATTCTTGTAAAGAGATTTAGATGTTATTTATAGTTTGCAAAGTATAGCGTCTTACTTATAGCTTTAGACAATATGTTATTATAGGCTAACTATACTATTAGTAGTAGTAAAACTTAATTTTTCTGTTGCAAGTTGCTATATATCTTAAGATCTGTCTTTATAGTTCTGTTTATTCTTTTTATTTAGCTATCTATTTAGAGATAATAAGCTTTTAATAGCTTTTATTACATTCTAATTTCTGCTATTAATTTAGTATAATTATTTAACGTAAAGAGTTTATCTTAATTGCTAATTATTAACTTTAGTATGCTATAATATCTAATAATTCTATCCCTAAGTATGTATGCTGGCTAAACAGCTATATAGTTTTACTAAAAGAGTAGTATTATAGCGTATTTAGTAAAGTAATCTACTATAACTATAATAGTGTTATAGTATAATCCTGTAGCAGAGTCTTTTAATAGTAGTAGTCTTATTACAAAGTCTATTAATATGTTAGTCTAAGGCTTAGTTAGAAGTTCTATTAGCTGCATTTTCCTGTAAGGTACGTGTGTACTGTATTTATTGCGTTAACAGTTTACATATCTCTTAATATAACGCTTACTTTATCTTTTATATTCTTAAACTAGTAATTCTATTAAATTAGTTCTATAGTTTAGCTTACTTTAGGATAGCTATGTACTATCTTATTATAGTATTATTGTATAATTAATATCTATATTTCCTCTAAGACATTAATTTAAATTTTTATTATTAGGTTATTAATATATTTTGCTAGTCTAAGAAATCTATTATTTTGTCTTTTAAGAATACTTAAGCTGTTAATAGTTTTAGTTTTAGCAATATCTAATCTTTTACTAAAAGCGTTTACTCTACTATTATCCTTTTTAGTTATATAGATAATTTTAAACTTTTATTGTCTTAATATCTCTAACTATTATACTTGTCTTTAATAAAGTACTTTATTAGTAGTAAAAGTTATTAGGTTTTTATAGTCTAAGTATATTAAAAGATCTAAGCAGCTTTCTATATAGATTCTCTAATATTGAAGTGCTACTATAATTTTAAGTAGTTCTTTATTTTATATATTATAATTTTCTTCCAGTAGTGTTAATTTTTATAAGTAGTAGGCTATAGAGTACTATTTTCTATCTTATTCTTGTTTTATATATATTTTTAATTGCTAAATCTAACGCGTTAGTTTTAAATCTAAGTAGTTCTTTGCTTTTAAATATAATAAAGACAGGTAGTACTATATAGGCGTTTTAAGCGTCTTAAATACCTAGCTTTGTTCTTTTATCTATTTCTAAGGTATATCTTTTTATGTAATTTTAGTAAAAAGTATAAGAATTAGTAAGAAGTTCTAAATAAACTGTTAATTAAAGTTAACAAAGCCTAAGAAGAATTAAATGTCTTTTCCTATAGTAGGCGTTAGCTAATCTCTAATAACTTTAGCCTTATCCTTACTTATTTATACTCTGTTCTTTTTAACTATATACTCTAAGAATTCTACTTCTTTCTAGTGCTATTTACATTTATTAGAGTCTACTACTAAGAAGAATTTTTCTAGTAGCGTTAGAATTGTATAAATATGTCCTATATATTTCTTCTTATTTTCTAAATAGATAAAGATATTATTAAAGTATGTAATAACAAATATATCTAAGTATTCTCTAAGTATATTATTAATAAGTGCTTAACACGTTACTAGAGTATTAGTAAGACTAAATAGTATTACTAGATACTTATAGTAGCTATAGCGTATTCTAAACGCTATCTTTTATTCTTTACCTTTCTTTATATGTATAAGGTTATACGCGCCTTTTAGATCTAATACTATAGAAATCTTTGTACAGGCTAGTTAATCCTATAGTTCTAAAATATTAGCTGTATAGGTGTAGATACTTTGTTAACAAGAGAATTATATCTCCTAGCTTAAACTCTTAGAGCCTATGTTTCTTATTGTAATATTGCTCCTAATATTGTAAAGTCTTATACTAGTAATTAGCTAAAGCGTTCTAAGTTTTTGTAAGTTCTTATAACCTTTCTTTAACGCTAGAGACTTTAGTAGGCGCTATTAGCTTACAGTTAAGGTGTAGGTAGAACTTATAGTAGGCAAAGAATAGAGATATTTCTAATATAGCCTGTTTAGCATTATTATATACAAACTCTGCTAATAATAAAAGGTATACCTAATTCTCTTAATAGTTACCTATAAAAGCTCTTAGGTATTACTTAAGAGTCTAATTTTACTATTCTATTTACCTATCTGTTTATAGGTAAAAGGTAGTGCTAAGCTAGTGTTTTACCTTTGCTACAAAGTAGAAGTCTACTTAAAATTATATAGTAAAGACACTTTCTTAATCTAATATAATACCTTTAGGTAATTTAACATATTATTTAACATATTCTAAGAATAGATCTACTAACTATAAGGTAGTAACTGTTTTTTATGTAGAGATATACTTAGCTATTTTAGTATACCTGTTAACTATAACAAGTATTACATTATATATAACGCTGTAGCGCTTAGTAAGTAGTAGGCCAATAATAAAATCTATTGTAATTTCTTGCTATAGTCTCTAAGGTTAGAGGAGCGCGTTTAACACGCTAGTAGAGCGCTACTTAAGTAACTTTATGCCTTAGTACACTAAGCAAGAGTTAATATACTCTTTAAGCTCTTTCTTAAGCCTAGACTAGTAGTAGTATTAGGCTACAAGCTTAAGCGTTTTAGCCTGCCTAAAATAGCTAGCAAGTAGATTATTATAATATAGCTTAAGAAGCTTAGCTCTAAGAGCTAGCTCTAGTAGAATATATAATTAGTTCTTAAACTAAAGGCTGTTTATAGTGTTAAGCTTCTAATACCTTAGGTGTTTACTAGTGCCTTAATAGGTAAGCGCTAGAGATTTAACGTCCTTGCGCAACGCAACTACTTTTAGGTTATTCTATTATACTTAGATATAGACTTTAGAAAAGGACTTAAAGAGTTTTTTATAAGCTAACCTTTCTAAGGCTATAGCTCTTACTTGTAACTATATAACCCTTTAGGCTATTACTAGTCTAGTTTTAGAAATCTTCTAATTAAGGCTATAGCTTCTAGCTATTGCCTTAACGTTATGCACTAGACTTACAGAAACATCTTTATTAAGACATAGAGTGCCTACTTACTATTAAGCTATTATCTAGCTTCTTACTAACGCTAGCTCTTTACTAGGTAGCTTAGCTTAGGTTTCTACTAGCTGCAATTTCTTTCGCAGTGCTAGTAACATATCTAATAGTTAAATATCTAGCTTATTATAGTTGTCTATAAGTTGCCTTAAAGGCCTATCTATAGAATTTGTCTTTTTAGACTAATACTTAATCTTAAAGTTATAAGCAGCTAGCTTTATTACTTAGCTAGCCTATCTCTTAAAAAGAGTTAACGTGCCTATAAAGCCGCGTAGGTTATTATAGTCTATTTATATTTCTAACTAAACTACTTGCCTTTTAACGTAGTAACTCTAGTACTACACTACTATAATAATAGTAAGAAGCTCTAGGTTATATACATAGTAGTTCCTTTTTGCAGGTAAAAGCTTTCTTAACTAGAAGGCTATAGAGTGCTAGTTTCTATTTAGGTAGAGTTAGAAAAAGATACCTATAACCTTTTAGATAGAAGTATTAGTTTTTAGCTTAGATAGAAGCGTATAGTTATAGTACTGTAGAACTAGCGTAGTTGCAAACCTATTGTATAGCTAGCGCTTTACCTTCTCTACTGCGTTAGGCTAGTTAAAAGAACTAGACTTTTTCTCTTAAACTAATTCCTTTAGAAGATTAGTAATAGAGCTTATAATTACAGAAAAGCCTTATATAAAGCGTTAGTAGAAGTTTGCAAAGTGTAACAAGTACATCTAAACACATATTATATCTAATACCTTACAAAGGCTTAGTAACAGATTATATAGAAAGCTAGCAGATTAAGACTAATAGCGCTCTAACAGTGCTCTAACTTAGCTCCTACGCTTACTATAAATATAAGCCTATAGCATTAGATAGAGGACAAGTTTCTCTTATCCTTCTGTACAAGACCTATAGGTATATAGCTAATCTAGAATCTCTAATACAACACGCACTTCTACATGCCTCTAATACGTATCTAATTTAATTCTAATAGCTGTTTCTACCTGCGTTGTTACATTATAAGATAAACTTTGTTTTACTAGTAATAGCATTTAGATAATATCGCAATTTACTTTTAAAAAGATTGCGTTAAAACGCACAGAATAACATCTAAATTAGATTTGTTTGCAACCTTAAATCTATTAAACACAGTTAAGATTCCCTAGATCTTCTAACAGCTAAAGCCTTTAGGTTTAGATCTTTCTATTAACATATAGTTAGGATTACTTTAGTAAAAGTTGCGTTTAGCGCTACAATAGAAACTTAGAGACTATTAATAACTTAGAAGTATTAGAGGCAACGCTAATAACTCCCTCTAAAGAACTAACTCTAGAAGCCTTCTCTTAAGACAACTCTGTATTAACTGTAACAACCTAGTAACAGAGTGCTAAAGTAAAAAAGATAGACACTAAAGAACTCTCTTAGCCTAGAGCTAGACCTACACTTTTACTAAATTCTACCCCTGCCTAAATAGAGGTTAATTAATTACAATAAGAACTAAAACAGGCGTTAGCAGAGATTAATTCTCTTAAGAAAGGACTAACTTGTTTAGTAAGACTAGACAAGTCTCTACCTACTACTAAAACCTTCTAGAACTTCTTTGCACTCTGCTGTTTATCTAACAGCTCTACATCTAAGTACTTATATTACTATAAAAGCTCTTACTAACTTTAACAATTTAAGAAAACGCCTAATATAGACAATCTTAGTAATAGAAAAGATCTTACCTTCTGCTAATAGCAGGCCTCTATCTAGGATTAACTTAAAAGTAACTTAGATTACTATTAGACTAAAAGACAACGCATAGCCTTAGTATAAGGCTATACTATAAGATTAGCTAAGAGATATCTTAAGCTATAATATTTATTAGATACTAATTAAGAGCAGTTTTAGAACGCTAAGCAAATAATTAAGCTACTTAAGTCTTACTTTATTACAGGCAACAAGGTAGCTAAAAGCTATACAGCGTTTAATTAATTATAGATAATAAAGAAGAAAACATTCTTTTTGTTTAAAGCTAGGTTTTTAAGTTCTGTAGTTAAGGAACAAGTACTTTCTTTAGAGTAGTTTTACTACTTATAGACAAAAGTTACGCTAGGACTATAAGCCTCTAACCTAGGATTTAGGCACTAATAGAAGAACTTATTTAACTAGATAGTAGAACACCTTACTGCCTATAATATAGAGCAAAAGAACAATTCTAACACATTTATATTACTAGCTGCTACTAAATTACTAATTAAGTAGGTCTTGCAAACTAATTTAGAGCTAAATTAGACTACTACCTCTAGCGCCCTAATACATTCTGCACTAGCCTATTAATTAATAATAGTACGTCTTTCTACTAAGACTTCTAAACCTAATTAACAGAAGACTTCTAGTAGTTGTTATAATTATAGTAAACTAGAACACTACGCTAGTAATTACACAAAGCCTTATATACGTTAGATAGAAGCTGTAGAAGTAGATAAGTTTAAAAATGCTTAAGAGCAACCTAATTAGAAGGTATATTATACAGGAAACAGAAGCGCCTAAGAAAACACCTCTTTTTAGGCCTAAGCTATTACAACCTATTTTACCTTAACCTTTCTTATTTGTTTTACAGTTCTTATTTCCTTATACCTGCGCTTTTCTATAACTAGAGTATTAGTTTACGCCTTAACACTCTTGTTAACACTAGTGCTTAAGAGTTTTTATTTTTAAATTTATAAATTACTTTATCTGTTTCTAAAGCCTTACATTAACCTATCTAAAAGCTTTCTTTCTAGATTTAGGTGCGTAGCTGTAAAGATTATATTACTTTTGTAGTTACTTAATATATTTAACTACACTTAAATATTAATAGCTAAAAGATTTTAAACTATCTCTTTCTTATTTTTAATCTTAGGTCTTAGGATTATATACTTAGCCTCTAATAGTTAAGGTAATTTAAGATTTAATTAGATATAGATAGGTTATAGTTTATTTAGCTATCTAAGTACTCCTATTTATACAATCTTTTACCTTCTATTTCTACTATTCTATATTAAGCTACAGTGCTAGCTACTGCCTATCTTAATGTACAATAACGCAACGCCCTATAGAAAAAAGAAGACTATTATATCTAAAACAGTTCTTACTGTTATTTTTCTTCTTCTATTTATTGTATTAAAGAATGCTTAAAGCCCTCCTTAGCCTAAAAAATCTTAGAGATTTCTTGCTCCCTAACTAAGCAAAACAGTTTAGAGTCTAAATCTTCTTTAACTACCTGCATAGCCTTTATTTCTGCTAATACATTCTACTTTATTATAAAAAAGCTACAGAATAAGTTTTTTACAACAAGTCTTTATAAAATTAACAAGATCCTTACCTTTAAAGACAACGCAGCTAATTAATACTAACTAAATAAGTAATTACTTGCCTGTTACTTCTAGTATTAGGATATATTTAGCAAGTTAGTAGTAGATTAATTACCTTCTTATTATTTGTACAATTACAAGATTATTCTTAAAGAACTATTACTAAATGCGTTTAGTCTCCTGTATAAGCAAAATTAGGAGAAGCTTAAAGCTACTAAGGCCTACGTCTAGGAACACTTTTAAAAGAGTTTTATTAAGGCTAGCTAAAGTCCTTTTGCTTTACTTATTCTTTGTGTATATAAACTAAATAGAGATATACGCATTTGTGTAGACTACTAGAAGATTAAAGCCCTTACGCGCAAAGACGTTTATCTAATCTTTTATATTAATAAGCTACTATTACGTCTCTCTAAAGCTAAGATCTTTACTAAGTTTAACATTAGGGCTGCTTTTAACAAAATTTGTATAGATCCTAATTCTAAAGAGTATACTACTTTCTAGACCTATTATAGTACCTATAAGTATAAAGTGCTTTCTTTTAGCTTATGCAATAGACTAGCTATATATTAGCGCTACATAAATAATATACTAATTAATTATCTTAATAATTTTTGTATTGCGTATCTTAACAATATCTTAATCTACTCTAAGGATATAAACTTACATTAGAAACACGTCTAAAAGGTCCTAGAGCGCCTACGTACTATAGAACTCTAAGTAGACATTTAGAAGAGTAAATTTTATATAACCTGCACAAAGTATTTAGGTTACGTTTTAATAAACTAGGGCACTAAAGTTAACTCTAACAAGGTAGAAGTACTTTAAAACTAGGCTAAACCTACTACAATTACTAGCGTTAAGTTATTTCTTAGTTTTGCTAGTTTTTATTAACAATTTATTAAGGATTTCTCTTGTATAGCTAAACTAATTATAAAGCTTTAAAGTCCCTCTACACTATTTAAATAGACTACAGACTACTAACAGGCTTTTAATTAGATTAAAGCCTTACTCTTAGCAATCTCTATACTATTACATTTCTATCCTAAGTATAATACAAAGTTAGAAACTAACGCGTCTAATAGAGTAATAGCAGGAGTACTCTCTTAGAAGCACTCTAATAACAAGTAGTACCCTATAGCATTCTATAGTTACGCTCTATTTAGAGCTAAGCTTAATTAAGAAATATATAACAAAGAACTTTTTGCTATTCTAAAAGCGTTTAAGAAGTAGAGAGCTAAACTTACCTCTATATAGAGCTAAATCTAGGTGTATTTAGATTACTACTCCTTAGAATACTTTATAACTACTAAGGTTCTTAATACACGTTAAGTATAATAGGCAGAGATTATTACCTCTTTTAATTTCTGCATTAAGTACACGCTTAGTAAGCTTAACAAGCAAGCTAATATTTTAAGCTAAAGGAAACAGAACGTTAGTAAGGTTAAGGCTGCCTAACAAGATAATAGATCTTGTGTACTTCTAGGACCTAAACGCCTAAACCTCTAGGTTAACTCTAAACTAGCTTAGAACTACGTCTGTAATTAGCTAGAAATTAATGTATTAGCTATTTTAGTTTACTCTATTAGTGCCCCCTTAAACATTAACTCTTTAGAACTAATTAAAGCTCTACTAGCAGAAAATTGCTACTCCTTTAAGAAAGAACGTCTTACGCTACTATAGCTATATTATGTCTAAAAAAGACTACTGCTTTATTACTTACGCCTTTGTGTACCTAAAGATTCTTTCTTATACACCTAACTAATTAGAGAAGCTTATAATTAGGTATTTACTGCCTACTTAAGCGCTATAAAGACGTATTAGCTCTTAGCTTAGTAATATTACTAGAAAGGTATAAAGGCTACATGTAAACGCTATATACAAAACTACGTATCCTATTAAAGATCTTATCTAAGACAGCTCTAATTCTAAGGGTTCTTCTATCTATTACTAATTCCTAATAGGCCTATACAGCATTTGTGTATAGATTTTAAAACATTTTTAACAGATTATTATAGCTATAATTAAATTATAGTTGTTATTAATTATCTATTTAAGCAAGCTATTTCTATTCCTTACTACAAAATAAATAACGCTTAAAAAATAGCTTACTTGTTTATTTAATAAGTATACTAATTTAGCTATACGCCTAAGAGTATAGTGTCAAACTACAGACTCTAGTTTATATTCTAATTCTAGTTTAAGTTCTTTAAGATCTTAGGCGTACAACTTAAGCTTTCTACAGCCTACTATAAATAAACTAATAGACAAACTAGGATTATAAACAAGTATATTAATTAACAGTTAAAGCTCTTTATATTCTATTACTAGAATAACTAGAGTAACCTCTTACTAATAATTAATTAAGCCTAAGCTACGCTGCTGCACTCTACAATTAGTATAGCGCTATACTAGCTCTTGTTTAGATCTAAACTATAATAGAGCTAGAATTAGGTATTATTTTTCTTAAAACATAAAGATATAAACATTAAAAATGCCTTAAGCTTAGCTACCTGTATGCATAAAGCCTAGCGCATAGCTAAAGATAATATAGAAAAGGCGCAGTAATAGATAGCTGCTAAAGTAAATAAATATTATTAACCTATTAATTAGGTAGTAAGTAACAAGGTTTACCTTTTAACCTAAAACTTATCTATTACCTGCCTAAGTTGCAAACTTGCTAAATTGTAGAAAGGCCTCTTTAAAGTTCTAAAACAAGTTAGCTATTTATTCTAACTAAAGCTACCTAAAGGTTCTAAGATCTATAATGTGTTTGCTCTAGACGTTTTTTACAAGAACTCTAATAACCTTTTACCTAGTTAGCTAAGCCTAAACTTATTTAGCATTCTAATTTAAGGCGTTAAAGAATAAAAAGTTAAAAAGATTCTAGCTAGCAAGCTATACTACTCTATCCTAAAGTATTGTATAAAATAGGTAGGCTATAATCCTAACTCTACTTAGTATAATACCTTAAACTTTATAGGCGCCTTATATATGTTGTAAGCGTTCTATAAACGCTATCTAAAATAGCTAAGACTTCTATAAGCATTAGCTAAGTAGATTACAGCATAGAAAAAAGAAGTTAAAGATCTTATATTACTTTAAGATAACTATATTAAAGAAATTAAACTTAATATTACAACTACTACACTAGTAGGTAACAATAAGAGTCTTACTCTTCTATTAGATCTAATAGTAGACTGTAGCTGCCCTTAGTAAGACGCTCTTAACTATCTAACTCCTTAGGTACAGATACTAATATACTACCTAGTTTTCTTCTGTTTTAGATCTGTATATAAAGGCTGCCTAACTTTGCTGCTACCTTCTCTACCTTCTACTCTGCCCTAGCTGCTATAAGAGTATCTACTAACTCTACTACTGCTCTAACTAGCCTAGACACAGACTGCCTAAAAGTCTTTACTTCTTTAGCTATTGTCTTAACCTCCTTAGCTAACTTCTCCCTTTAGTAGTAAGCGCTAACTAGCAGGTTAGTAGTATTTAAGTTAGCTACTTATATAGAGCTAACTTGCATAGCAGTAGCTAACTAAAACGCAGCTAACTGTATGTTAGCCTCTTCTTTTGCTACTACCTTATTCTTCTTATTACTACTTAAGGCAGCAAATATATAATTAAGGGCCTTTAAGAAACTATTATACTTCTAGCCTGTATATTAGAAAACTAGCTAACACTTCTTATTTAAGAGTGTACAATAAGCACACTTCTTAGACACGTCTAAATAGAATTTAAACTTAATATTAAAATAGCTGCAGGCAAAAGCTCTTACAGCCTATAAGTAAACAATCTAATAGGCTAGAAGATAAGCCCTAAAAGAGACAGAAATAGGTATTATATGTATCTGCAAAATAGTTAGCTAGTAATTAAATTAGAAGGGCAGTTAGATAGCTGTAGGTATACAAACGTATAGAGAAGAGTATAGAAAAGTAGTGTACTAAAGGGCTAGCCTTATATATATGCTTAAAAACTTAAGGTAAAGTTAGAAACGTTAAACGCGCTAACGCGCAAGCTAAAACAACAACAAACAGCTATATTACGTTATCCTAAAATAAACTTAAGGTAAATAAGAGTTTACAACAGTTTAGAGAAGTATCTAAAACAATTCTAATACAAACCTAATTAATAGAGACTATTAATTTTAAGAAGGAAAGTAATGTAACAAGCACATGTAAACATATATTACATCTAATACCTTACAAAGGCTTAGTAACAGATTATGTAGAAGGCTAGCAGATTAGAACTAATAGCGCTCTAACAGCGCTCTAACTTAGCTTCTACGCCTACTATAAATATAAGCCTATAGCATTAGATAGAAGATAAGTTTCTCTTGTTCTTTTATACAAGACCTATAGGTATATAGCCAATCTAGAATCTCTAATACAACACGCACTCCTATATGCCTCTAATACGTATCCAATTCAATCCTAATAGCTATACCTACCTGCGTTGTTACACAAAGCCTAAGAAGACTTAAATATTCTTAAAGAATATTAGCGTAAGCTAATTAATAACTACGCAAACCTGTTTTAGATCTATTATATTACTATTAAGGCGTATAATAAACCCTAGAAACTTAACTTAGTTAGTAGCAAAGGTATATTTCTTAAAGTTAATAAAAAGACTATATTCTTTTAGCTTAGCAAGTACTTCTCTTACCTACTCTTAATAATTCTCTTTTTTTTTTGAACAGATTAAGATATTATTAAGATAGATAACGCAGAAGATATCTAAATATAAGGCTAAAGCTCTATTAATATACCTCTAGAACGTAGTAGACGCGTTAGTTAGCCTAAAAGGTATAACTATGTATTTAAAGTAGCTGTATTGCGTGTAAAACACTGTCTTCTTCTTATTACCTTACTTAATTCTAATTTAGTAGTATATATTCTTAAGATTAAGCTTAGTAAACTTTACTAATCTACAGAGCTAGTTAAGAGTCTCTCTAATTAAGAGAAAAGCTAATCTATTCTTTTTTATAACTTAATTAAGGCCTTAATAATCTACGCAAAGGCGTAACATTCTATCTTTTTTAGGCATAAAGAGAATAAGTGCTTCTGCAGAGCTTATACTTTTCTAAATCTAGCTTAGGCTCTGCGCTGTTGCTAAGTAGTTACGTAGTATACTTAGCTTCTTTAGTAAAAGGTTATAGAGTAGCCTATATAGAGCTATAGCTTTTCTTTCTAGCTTAATAGCGTAGTTGCCTCTATAGTATTATAGTAGCGCGTTAGCAGCGTTACTATTTACAACGTCTTTAAAGTTCTTAAGTTTAATAGGCTATAATAGGTAGTTAGTAGAAAAGAATTATAGGCTGCCTACTAGGACTGTATATACGCTTAGCTTGTTATAGAAAAATTATGCAAAGGTTTTAGCGTCTTTAACTCTTATTATATTAGTGTTAAGCTTATAGTGCTACTACTTTAACTTGCAGTTAATAATAATGCGTTCTTTCTTAGGCTTAGTAACTCTAAAATAACAGTTTAAGCTGCGTTAGCAATTCTATATAGAATAGTAGTAAAGGACTTAGTAACGCTCTAGTTATTCTTTATTATCAGGTAGGCTTAATAAGCGTAGAAGCTAGGCATAGTACTTAAGTTAGGTAAGTAGATAGTTAGTAGCGCTACGCTATTAATCTAAGAGAGGTTCTTAAGCAAGGTAACTTTCTTATTAATTATGCTAAGTTCTACACTATAATTAATTAGTATTTGTATAGGCTGCACAGCGCTATTGTTACGCAGTATTCTAAGTACTTTAATATAATTCTTCTGTTATAGTAGAACTTAGGCTGTTAAGAAGAAGAGTTTTCTTAGGCCTTTTTGTTTTTTGTTTGTATTGCGTTTAAACTAGTAACAGAAGTAAAGCTATTAAGCCTTAATCTATACTCTCTAGCCTAATAGTCTATTTTGCTACAATAGTAGCAGGCGTTAGTTAGCTTTAGGCTTAGGTTTATAGTGCTAGTAACACAACGTTATAGAGCTGTTGCATTAGGTTTAGACTCTAAAGTTTTACCTATACTAGGCGTTCTGTGTATACAATAGTGTAGTAATAGTATACTACTACTATAGCGCAAGTTATCTTCTAGCGTTATAGCGCATTTAATAAGTTTCTTGCAGGTAGTAAAGAACTTAGTATAGTTAGAAAGAATACTCTAATCTCTAGGTAGAGTTTGCTATATAAGTGTATTACAAGGTGTTTCTACTTATATAAGAGGTTAACCTAATTTTCTAATACAAGTAGATAGGCTGCAAATTTGTTAACTATTTAGCTATCTTTTTAGACTACCTTTTAATACTATATAATAACCTAAAGCTTTCTATTTACTAGGCTCTAAATCTAATTAAGTAGGAAGAATATTATATTATACTACGCTAGCGTTCTACTATTATCTTTCTACTCTCTCTATATCTATATTTATTAAAATATAGTATATAGATACTAGAGAGTAGAGGTAATCTTTTAGTTCTTAAGCTAGATAGCTAGGAAGTCTAATTAAAAGGTAATAGATAGCTAGGCCTTAAAGTCCTAATACTTTCTAATCTCCTTACCTTTAAAGAAAGAGATTTTCTTAATCTTTAGGCTGCGCCCTAGTAGTACTAATAGGTTAAGCTAGAGGCGTTGCGCTAGTAGAAACGTGTCGCGTTTAGCTAGAGAGGTTAGTAGATCTGTTTTATTAGGAGCGCCTAAGAGCTGTTTAGGAGTTTATAAAGGCTGTTTACTTGTAAGTAATTATTTCTATTAGTATACCTTTTCTTTTAGACTCTAGATTTAGGCTTACTTCTTAAGCTCTTAGCGCTAGCGCTTTAGCTGCGCTAAGCGTTTACGTAGACTACATATTAATTTCTTATTAGAAGTGTTTTCCTTTAAAAGGTTAGCTAGTAGGCTTAGAAGAAGATCTTAATCTATTATTATTAGGTAACTAGGCCGCTATTCTTTTGCAAGGTAGAGAAATTAAAACTATAAGAGGTTTGTATAGCAGCAAAGTTACAAGATAATAATAGCAGTATAGATAGAAGTAAGTTAATGTATAGAACTACTCTTTTGTTAATATAACTAAACGCATGTCTTTATAACTAGAATATACTAGGTCTTTACTAGTATAGCGCTGTTAAGACACTAGGGCAGCTATACGCGTTCTATACGTATAGCAGCTGGAGTAGTGTTATAGTAGCACAAGCGTATTACTATACAGCTAATAGCTTTGCGCTGTAACATTCTTATACTTTAGCACTAGTAGACTCTTAAAAAAAGCTAATAATATATTAAGCTTACACCTAAATATATAGAGCTAGTAGAGCTTTAGAAAAGATTATTTAGAAGAAGTATACTTATAGGCTGCACCTTCTTAAGACTAATAGCTTTAAGATACCTTAGCTTAAGGCCAAATAGCTTAAATTTAATAATAACCTAATACTAAAAGAATAGGCTCTATTAATAGATTAGAATTAGTAGTAAATTTATTATACTTCTTTATTATATACTTACACTAACCTACCTTATAGAAGGCGTAAACTAATACCTTTTCTAGAGTTTACTTCTAACCTAGTATTCTATAGCAACAGGCTATATATTAAGAGAGGTAATAAGACTAAGTGTAAGAAAGAAGTAGAAGATTCTAGTAAGAAGCTAGAGGCCTATTTTAAGACTCTGCCTAATATTTATAAAGATAATAAGAATAGTAATCTATATAATAAGAATAGTTAGCGTAAAGACAAGAAGGCTAGAGATCTAAGCTATAGTACTTAAGAGAGGTTTTTAGACCTAAAGTAATATGTAATTAGCTTCGCTATATATTACTACCTAATACAGCCTATATATTAATACCTATTATAGTTAAGTACTAAAACATTTATCTCTTTACTAACTTTGTCTAATTTTATATATTTAGCTCTAATATTTACTCTCTAAATAAACTAGAAAATAGTGTTCTACACAGAATTACTCCTTTACTCTATTATCTAATATTAAAATATTTAAAACTTTATACTTATTAGATTTGTCTAACTACCTGCTATTACTCTCTTTCTTAAAACCTACTAACTAGTTATTACATTTTTTTATTACAGCTATACAGGTAAGTAACCTACTACTTATAGTAGTAAATAGATAGAGGTTAGGTAGGGTTAGAGTACCTTAACGTAAGACCTAACTTCTACTTAACTCTTAACCTTAACTTTTTAAGCTACTAGAGGGTAGAGGTTAGAGTAGAGGTAATTAATTATAGGTAAAGGTTAAGTTGTATAAGTTTAGCGCAATAAATTAATATTTAATATACAGTATACCTTCTAAATAGATTATTAGCGCAACTAGAAGTGTATAAGTATAATCTAAGTATAACTTCTACTAAATACATATATATAGATTTCTAAATATATATTTAATCTTAAAGAGCTAGAAACACTTCTAGAATATTACAAAACTAATATTTATTACGTTTATTTATTATAGAAGCAGATATAGTATAACTTTATTTCTTAAATATAGTAAGCCTATAGCTTCTACAATTTCTATATATACTAACCTAAAAAATCAAACTTTTTGTAGTACCTAAGAGTGTTACAAACCTCTAATAGAAAATACAAGATATTATAAATAAACAAGAGAACAGGTTATAAGACTTGGACATAGTGCAGGAACATAGCACGCTTAGTATGTTACGTAACCTTCTTATTAGTCTTATTTAGTCTTACTGTTTCTTATAACAAAAAACTATAAGAGTCTGCAATAATAATTAAGAATAATAAGAACTATAAGAAAGACTAAGTATATAGAAACTATAATAGACTCTTAAAGATTATTGTGTTTAACTTATGTTATAGGCGCTTAAGTAGGTAACTAGCTATTTAACTATTATTACTCTTTTTAGAAAGCCTTAGCCTTTACTATCTTAGTAACAATACACTTTGTATCTAAAGTAACTCTGCACTTATCTAGAAAAACTAACTTTAGCTATACCTTTAGTCTATACTAGTATTCTTATTGTTTACTACTAGACTAATAGTCTTAACACTTTAAACACTCTTATAATAAGTAGTAATACTATAATAGATATACCTAAGCACTTTTAAGTAGAACAACCTAGACTTAAGGTTAACAAACCTAATCTCTACTATAGAGACTATAATAAACTTAAGACTTAGATTCTTTAGTTTAACAAGTACTTCTACGTAGAAGAAGATAAGATTAAGAATAATAATAAAGTTATCTTTACTATAACTTATATAAAAGGCAATACTAAGAAATAAGTACTTCTAATTGTTTAGAAGTAAATAGACAATAACATTATAGATATAGATAATACTAACCTTGTAAAAGACTAGTATATGTTAAAGACACGCTTGCAGTAGATCTTTTTACCTCTTAAAGAATCTGTAATTATAGAACAAAAAATCTTAATTCTAAAACAAACCTAATTAGCTGCTAACTTTACTAATGTTTTTTAATAATACGCTAAATAAATCTAGTAAGATAATACTACTCTAATACGTATGTATAAGCAAGGCCTTAAGGCTACTATATAAGCTAAACTTATACACAGTAGAATATATATTACTACTTTTAAAGAACTTTAGAATAAATCTATTTACCTAGATAATAAACTCTATAAATAAGTACTTAAAGATAGGTTATACTCTTTATATTTACTATAGAGACACAAAGAATTTTGCCTAAATATAAAATATTCAAGACAAATATAACTAAATAAAAGATAATACTACTACTACCTAAGACAAAGAACTTATTAATTACGCTTACTAAGAGTATACTTAGAGTATAGACTTAAAGCTATACACTTAGACAACCTTAATAAAGGCCTAGAACAGAAAAGTTACTTAAAGAAATAACTACTAAGAGATAAGCTTAACAAGAATAAGATTACTTGTTATAACTATAACAAGGTTAGATATTATGCGTAAGACTGTTACTCTAAGAATAAAGTTATACACTAGCTTAATGTGTTAACTAACGCTTTAGAAAAAGACGTTAAAGAATAAATTGTAATTAAAAATTAACCTATTATCTAAATAACTAATAGACTATTAATAGTAGGATAAACAAAAGATACCTCTACTATATTATCTAATAACTAGGTCTTAACTAACGCTGTGTTATTCTGCAACTAGAAATAAGACTATAATATTAAACAATTCTAATACATAGAATTACTCTTACTATAAACACAATAAAACATTTATAACTAGTATATCTAAATTAATAAAGTTAACTAGAAATATATAGAATAATGTTACTAATTTTTACAAGCATATTATACCCTTTAGATAAATAAGTACTTTCTAAATATAGATAGAGTTATATAGAAAAAATAATTACTATACCTAGGAAATAGAATCTATAGGACATAGGACTAACAAGAGACTCCAAGAGTCTACAATACTTAAGAAGACTAAGAACTTATACTAGATAAGCTAGATATACACTTACTACTAGCTAGCCCTAAACTAGTATACTAGAATATAATAGTTAGAGGACTATGTTAAGAGGTAAACACAAATAGACTATATAAAACGTACTGTAACTTATATATAAAGTAGATATACTATACTAATAATAGGTAAGTATTAGTACTAGACTCTATACCTGTAGAGTACTAGAATAGAAAGGTAAATAAATTGCATTAAATCCTGCTTACAAATAGATACCTATAGGATTTATATAATTTAAAATACAGACTTTTATTATAGACAGCGTACAATAGTAACTACTACTTAATATATTATAGTAGTAAAGTTAACTAATACTTTCTCTAGTAAAAGAAACCTTATAAGTACTAGTAGTACAATTACTCTAAATATACTTACGCAAATTACCTATATAATAAACAAAATATAGAAAGTTTCTCTAATATATTAGAGAAAGAAAGTATATCTAACAGAATGCTTTTTAATAGTAGCTGCATAAACTATACCTAGCAGTTCTACTTATAACTAAAGTGTAAAAAACACTATAATAACAAAGAAGCTAATAGATATAAAAAGAATAAGTCTTTTTTAGAGTTAACTCTAGACTCTAGAAAGAGACCTAGAGCTGTAACGCAATTAACTTAGCTAAGCTTATAAAACTTATAGTAAAAGTTAATAGAAAAAGAATACAGGCACTTCTAGATTTAAGATTATAAGTAAACTATGTTTTAAGTAATACCTTATTAAGAGCTAGGCTCTAACCTTACTAGAAATAACAATTATATAAACTTTATATTGCATATAGAGAGCAGATACCTAATAAGTTACTTATTAGATATAAGACTACTACAAAACTTAACATCTAAGGAACTAAACAGGAAATATACTTAGAGGTCTTTAAATTAGCTACCTATAATATTATATTAGAACTTCTATAGTTTAGAGAGATTAGCCTATAGGTAGACTAGAAGAAGAGATCTATCTTTCTAGGAAATTATAATAATATAATAGATTCTGAGCCTATATATTAGTAGCGTTTAACAGTAAATAAGAAGATAATTAATAATATTACTTTAACTAAAACGTAGTTAAAGACACAACTAGTTAACTTAGAAAATTAAGGAAGAAATACTAATATATTATAAGTTTTAGAGAAATATATAACTCTTAATATGCCTAAGAAATACAAAAAGTTTAAGAAACTATTTTTAAAAGAAACAGGTCTAGAAGCACTGCCTAAGTATTAGAAGTAGGACTATAAGATTGTCTGAGAAGAAGAGAAAAGGCTAACCTTTAGACTAATTAACAGATTATTAAAAAAAGAGCTAAAAGCACTCTAAGAGTATATTTAAGTAAACCTAAAGAAAGGTTTTATCTAAGTATTAGAATTACTAGCTAGATACTTAATTATATTTATACTAAAGAAGAACAGTAAACTACAACTATATATTAACTTTTAGAAACTTAATAATATTATAGTTAAGAATTAATAGCTACTACTTAATATTTTAGAACTATAAGATTAACTAGCCTATGCAAAGATCTTTATAGCACTAGATCTAAGAGGCGTGTATAACCTTATACGCATAAAGAAAGGCAAAGAATAAAAGATAGCGTTTAGAAGACGCTACAGCTACTACTAGTACTTAGTAATACTATTTAGTCTTACTAACACTCTAGCAACATGTTAAGCGCTTATTAATAATATACTTTAAGAATACCTTAATATATTTATTATTGTATAGTTTAAAAATATCCTTATTTATTTAGAAAATAAAAAAGAATATATAGAATACATTTATATAATTCTAACACTACTAGAAAAGTTCTTTTTAGTAGTAGACTCTAACAAATATAAATAGTACTAGAAAGAAGTAGAATTTTTAGGATACATAGTTAGAAAGAATAGAGTATAAATAAGCAAAGACAAGATTAAAGTTATTAGAGATTAGCTAACACTTACTATAGTAAAGGACATCTAATCCTTTTTAGGCTTTGTTAACTTTAACTAATAGTTTATTTAGAACTTCTTACTAATTGCTACACTACTTACAAAACTTACACAAAAAGACATACCTTAGAAATAAATAGAAAAATAAAGCTAAGCATTTAAGACGCTTAAAGATGCTTATATAGTACTACCTATTCTTATTATATTTAGAAGTAGAGAGCTGCTTAGATTTAAAACTAACGTATTAGACTTAGTAATTAGAATATATACAAAATAAGAATAAAATAAAAAATAGTATCTAATAGCCTACTCCTTATAGAAATTTATACTACTAGAAGAAAATTATAATATATATAATAAAGAACTACTCGCAATTGTAGTAGCACTTAAATATTAGAGAATCTATATAGAAAGCTGCTTAGATCTTTTAATATACTTAGACTATAAAAACCTAATAACTTTTACTACTAATAAAGTACTTTATTAAAGACAAGTATAATAGTTAGAGATATTAAGACAATAAAAGTTTAAAATTATCTATATAACTAAAAAGGATAATAGTAGAGTAAACGCTTTTAGTAAAAGATTAGATATTGCTAAAACTAAAACTATTAACAGCTTAAGTATTCTTAAAAGACAAAATAATAGATTTCTTAGACTAGCAAAATATATTAATAACCTAATAATAAAAATTTAAATTAATGTCTTAGAGGAAATATAGATATTAATTATACAATAATACTATAATAAGATAGTACATAGCTATCCTAAAGTAAGCTAAACTATAGAACTAATTTAATAGAATTACTAGTTTAAGAATATAAAAGATAAAGTAAGCGTTATATTAAGAGATATGTAAACTGTTAACGCAATAAATACAGTACACACGTACCTTACAGGAAAATGCAGCTAATAGAACTTCTAACTAAGCCTTAGACTAACATATTAATAGACTTTGTAATAAGACTACTACTATTAAAAGACTCTGCTACAGGATTATACTATAACACTATTATAGTTATAGTAGATTACTTTACTAAATACGCTATAATACTACTCTTTTAGTAAAACTATATAGCTGTTTAGCCAGCATACATACTTAGGGATAGAATTATTAGATATTATAGCATACTAAAGTTAATAATTAGCAATTAAGATAAACTCTTTACGTTAAATAATTATACTAAATTAATAGCAGAAATTAGAATGTAATAAAAGCTATTAAAAGCTTATTATCTCTAAATAGATAGCTAAATAAAAAGAATAAACAGAACTATAAAGACAGATCTTAAGATATATAGCAACTTGCAACAGAAAAATTAAGTTTTACTACTACTAATAGTATAGTTAGCCTATAATAACATATTGTCTAAAGCTATAAGTAAGACGCTATACTTTGCAAACTATAAATAACATCTAAATCTCTTTACAAGAATATTACCTAGCCTAAAGGCTAAAGCTACTATACAGATAGTAAAAGAAATAAAGAAAACTTATACTAAAATAGAAGAATAAATACAATACGCTTAGATACAAAGTATTTTATATATTAACAAAAAGTAAAAAACAGTACTTTAGCTAAAAGAGAGAGATAAGGTATATCTTTATACTAAAAATCTACGTATAAAATAGCTAAGCAAAGGACTTAACTACGTTAAAGTTAGACTATTTTTAATTTTAAAAAGAAACAGACTAGTTATATATACACTTAAGCTTCTACTAGATGCAAAGATCTACTTTAGATTTTACGTAAGCCTACTAGAACTAGCTAACTTAGAAACACTATTATAGTAAACCTTTTGCTATAAACTTAAAGAAGAAAATAAATTTAAAGTTAAAAAAATAATAATACACTAAGATAATAACTATAAAAGAAATACCTAGTTAAATAGTTAGGGTATAACAACTTAGAAAATATATAAGAACTAGAGACAAACTTTATAAATTACTAACTGCTCTTAGCGTACTATTACTGTGCTACAGAGTAGAATAAGAACTAGACCTCTTTAAAATTAACAATTAATCTATAGCTTAGTTTAACAATTCTAGGGCCTCTAACTCTTCTAATATTAGTAGACTAGTATTAAATATATGCTGCTCTTTATAATAAAGAGCTAGCTTTTACTTTTATATGTAGCGCAGTTTGTTCTAACGCGTATGCATCTAGAGTACTACTAACTCTGCCTCTATCTTATTTATTACTAATATAGCTTTTTCTAACTCTTCTTGCTGTTCTAACTCTTTTAGTTCTTAGTCTAGCTTTTAAAAATCTAGTAGTAGAATATCCTGCAGAATATATTCTTTTACACCTATAGACTTATAGTTTCTACACTTTTTGCTTAATAATAATAGCTTGTAAGACAAGCTCTTCTAACAATATTAGGCGCAGGCTACTATAGCAAATAATCTTTTGTTATTAATATAATTACTTTAAAGATAACAATAATACACAGCCTTAAAACTTACAAGGATATAAGAATAAAAGAGAAAGATAGTGTTATAAACTTCTAACAGGAAATATAAGATATTATAAATAAATAAAGAAACAGGTTGTAAGACTTAGACCTAGTACAAGGATATAGTACGCTAAGCATGTTATATAGCCTTCTTATTAGTCTTATTTAGTCTTACTATTTCTTGCAATAAAAAACTATAAGAATCTGTAATAATAATTAAGAATAATAAAAACTATAAAAAAGACTAGGTATATAAGAACTATAATAGACCTTTATAGATTATTATATTTAACTTATATTATAGGCGCTTAAGTTAGTAACTAGCTATTTAACTATTGTTACTCTTTTTAAAAAGCTCTATTCTTTACTATCTTAGTGATAATACTCTTTGTATCTAAAGTAACTCTGCACCTATCTGCAAAAACTAACCTTAGCTGTACCTCTAGTCTACACTAGTATTCTTATTGTTTGCTACTAGACTAATAGTCTTAACAAAGAGCTAGCTATATATTCTTATACTATATAGTAACTCTCTTTGCATAAATTACGTTAATATTAGTATCTATAATAAATAAGTATTTTGCAACAAAATAGGAGAATTTACTATACCTTTAAAAAAGCTAATTAGAAAAGCCTTAGTAGCTTCTTATAGTGCCTTAATAGCTTATTGCTAGAAGTAGACATAGGGTATTCTTTTGTATTACTTACTAGTAATTTCGCAGATAAGTTGCTAGAATAGTAGCTTATAGATAAAGAGCTTAGTAGTCTTCTAGTAGTAGCAGATTTTACGCAAAGCTATAGCTGCACTTAGTTAGTATAGAAGCGTAATAAAGAAACGTAATAACTTATTACTAGGCTTAGAGTAGATTTCTTTTTGGCTTCTACCTTTCTAGTAGTAGGGGCAAAGCTTTTTCTAGCAGACTTTCTAGTAAAGTCTTTAGCAACTACTACACTACTAGTAAGTACGTTGTTAACCTTTACTTTGCATTTATAAGAGGCTATTATAGTAGTACTATAGGTTGTAAGTTTACTATTATAATATTTTTAGTATTTTAGCCTTCTTGTAAATAAGTAGTAAGGCAGGCTTAGCGTAGGAAGTTACCTCTTAGCGTAAAAATTCTAATCTTAAACTAGTAGCAATGCTAATTAGTTAAAAACATAATAAAAAAATGTATCAACTTATAGTTCTACCTAGAATTAGCTACTAGTTCTACCTAGCTATAAATTAAAAATAAAGAGTAAGGTTTTATAGAGTTAATTTTGTATAGGTAAAGCAGCAAAAGGTAGTAAGCGCAGGCTATAAGGTAGAAAACTACGCTAGTAGCTAACGTAACGCACAGACTAACTCTATGCGTTTTCTAGGTAGTAGGCTGCTAAAAAAAACACTAGAACTATACGCCTATATTAGCTACGCGCTTTAATACATTGTTTTATTATACTTAACACTATAGAATTAATTAGATCCAAGGAAATTAACGTTATTTATTAGCCTAAAGGCTTTTAACTATCTCTTCTAGTTAAAATCCTACTACATTTTAAAGAAGAAGAGTAGGCTAAACTTACTAAGGTAAAGGCACTAAATTTTTGTTATTAATTGTACTAATATATCTAGGGTTTTACTTCTAGAGATAAGAAGATTAGCTATATTCTTAATTCTTATAGTAGTAATACCCTAAAGTAAGGCTGCCTAACCAATTTCTAGGTCTACTCTAGTATGTATCTTAGCAGCAGCACTATATAATTAAGGAAGCTAGCTACTGTTACAAAGGCTAAGTCCTTAGATTAATTAGCTAAGTACTAGCTTAAGAAGAAGATTAAGAAGAGTATTAGGTATAAGGCGTTGTCTTTAAAGCAGTAGAATAAGAAGCTTAAGAATAAGCTTAGAGCTCTAGCAGCAAAGCGCTTTACTAGTAAGCAGTTACATTAGAAAAATTTAAGATTAATCTAATTAGCCTAATTGCTACAACCTGCAGCAGCCTAACAGTAATACTGTTTACTAGACAATTTGCTAAAGTTACCCTACTTACTTCTAGTCGCTAGCAACCTAACAGCAACCTAACAGCAACTTAACAAAGTTACTAGATCTAATAGAGTTACTAGTGTTACTAATGTTGCCAATTTTACTTACGTAACTGTATTGCTGTATTTTTATAATTACGTAAGTAACCTAAAAATACAAAATATAGAGTGGAATTCCCTCTTTAAAATACACTATTTAGAATTTTTCTAGCGACTCTAGTTACTAAATTATAGCGCCTTAAAGTTATAATATTTAATTTTTTTTAAAAAAAAAACTCTAAGTACGTTTAATGCAATAGATCTAGGCGCCTGCTATATAATAATACGTAATAGAAATGTTCTACAGTCAAATTAGCTGTTTAGTTACTATTTCTTAAAAAAAAAATATAATATATTATCTAATTAAAGTGCTAGAGCTTTAGCAAAAACAAGCCCTAGCAAAGAATATTAAAATCTACAAACTTCACTGCCTTGCATCTTAACAACAAGAGCACCTATAAGAAATCTAAAAAGTGCGTTTTTAAGAGAAAATTAAGCTCTATATTTAAGGTTTTTAGGATAATAACGTAATAGCGCGAGTAAGGCAGGTGGAGCAGTTTAAGCGTTTTAGGCTAAATAAGCAGCCAGAACAAATAGGAGACTCTAGGGACAGTTAAGTATAGTTAAGAACTGTCTAGTTAACTGTTCTAACAGTGTCGCAGATGTTACCAACTCTAACAACGTTAAATTTTCCTAACGTAGGTAAGTTATTACGCTTTTTTATTATATTTATTTTACTTATATTACATAGCTAAGTAGTTAACAACTTCTATTTTCTTAGTAAAAAAGAATAGAAGGTTATTTAAATTAAGATTAAACAACGCGCCTACAATTTTGCTATAAAGAAGTTAGCTTTAGCGCTAGTAGACTCTTAAAAAAAGCTAATAATATACTAAGCTTACACCTAAATATATAGAGCTAGTAGGGCTTTAGAGAAAATTATTTAGAAGAAGTATACTTATAGGCTGCACCTTCTAAAGACTAATAGCTTTAAGACACCTTAGCTTAAGGCTAAATAGCTTAAGTTTTATATTAAACTAACGCTAGAAGAATAGGCTCTAGTAACAGATTAGAATTAGTAGTAAGTTTATTACACATTTTTATTACATACTTATACTAACCTAACTTATAGAAGGTATAAACTAATACCTCTTCTAGAGTTTACTTCTAACCTAGTACTCTATAGTAATAGGCTATATATTAAGAGATGTAATAAGACTAAGTATAAGAAAGAAGTAGAAGATTCTAGTAAAGAGCTAGAGGCCTATTTTAAGACTCTGCCTAATATTTATAAAGATAATAAGAATAGCAATCTATATAATAAGAATAGTTAGCGTAAAGACAAGAAGGCTAGAGATCTAAGCTATAGTACTTAAGAGAGGTTTTTAGACCTAAAGTAACATGTAATTAGCTTTGCTATATATTACTACCTAATACAGCCTGTGTATTAATACCTATTATAGTCAAGTACTAAAAGATTTGCTTCTATACTAACTTTGTCTAATTTTATATATTTAGCTCTAATATTAACCTTCTAAATTAAATAGAAAATAGCGTCCTAGGTAGAACTACTCCTCTTCTTTGTTATCTAATTTTAAAATACTTAAAACTCTATACTTATTAGATTTGTCTAACAACCTACTGTTACCCTCTTTCTTAAAACCTACTAACTAGTTATTACGTTTTTTTATTATATTTATAGAGGTAAGTAACCTGCTACTAACACTTAATAACTTATACTCTAGCGTGCCTAAAATACTATACAAATTTATATAAGATGCTTTCTAAATCCTAAAATCTAGCCTTAAGAGAATAATCTATGCTCTTAAACGCCTAATTTACTATACTAATTATTACTAAAACAACGCTAAGGCTATTAGAGCATAAGATACCTAGTAGTAGAATACTTTATAGGCCTAGGAGTAAACCTATATACAACCTTAATAGAACGTAGCCTAACGCTTAGCGCATATATAGACCTAGTTTAGAAAGTGTACCTATATATATACTAGCCCGCTATATATATATTGCCTAAACTATAGGTAAGTACTTTAATACTTAATTTATTACTAAATTAGTATAAAATACCTTTTTAACTACCTTAAGTTACATAAGTGCAAGAGTATTACTAAGTCTATTTATATAAGGCTACCTTTTCTACTATTTACGCTACAAAATAGTTAGCTTTAAACTAGATATCTACGCTAACTATTTACTACCTAGGGATTTAAGAAGCAAATAGTACGCGTGCTTCTTAATAGTAACTAGTTGTTTTAAACCTTAAAGTAACCTTTATTCTATTACTTTATACAATTTCTTTAACTAGGTACAATTATCTCTTTCTAGTATAAGTTCTTTCTAATACTTTAAGACTAATATAAGCAGGTAGCTAAAAAACTTCTCTATAACCTAGGCAAAACAACAAAAATATCTATTATACTAGACGTCTAGTCTGCTGTAAACTACCTTAGCTTTCTAGCTATTAAGGCCTACTACATAAATACTAACTAGTAAATAAGAAAGGTCTTATTAGATTTTATTCTATTATAAGAGCGCTATACTAGAGCTTTAATAGTAGCTAATCTAATATATATACTTAAAAAAACTAATACTATAGAAAGACTTTTAGCTGTTACTTAAAATAATACCTTAAATAATAGGACTCTTACTAAAAGCCCTAAAAGCTATCTTGCTAATTAGAGTATTAAATAGAGCGTAAAGGAAAATACTATTTTATACCTTACTTATATTATTAACCTTATAGTCTAGGATATTATGTTATACCTAAGGCTAACAGCCTTACCTAAAAAAGAAATAGCTAAGTAGCTTTAACGTTGCTATGTTTATTAAATTAATAATATAATATTAGTACTAAACTTACTTTACAAGGTATGTAAAGTCCTTTATTATAGTTTTTTATTACGCGCTTACTACTCTCTAGATCTAGGTAATCTGTATTGCAATTAATTTATTACTCTAGTAATCTAAATAATTCTTAAAAGTATAACCTAATATACCTGTATATTAACGCCTTTGTGTAATCTAAGATATAAAGACTAGATAGAACTTAACATATAATATATGTAAGCGAGCCTGCTATCTAGCCTTCTATATTAATAATTAGCTTAAGAAGAAAATTACACTTAGCTAATTAATTCTAGGTAGTAATAGTAACAACTAGGATAACAGTTTAGTAGCTAATTTTAAGAACCTAAAAAGACTTTAACTAGCTCTAGCTAAATAGTTATACTTAAAGGCTATAGCCTGTATACTAGTAAACTTTAAAACAGCTACTAACAAAATTAGTAAAAATTATACACTATAGGCGCCTTATATATAGATAATGTATAATATGCTTTTTAACTTCCTAGATTAGATAACTACTAAGCTATTAAATAAGGAAGATAAGAGTAGTTATTAAGAGAAGTAGCCTGCTGTTATTAGGGCTGTAGCAGAGAAGAGTAAGAAGAAATTGTTAAAGTACTATTTACGTGTAGATAAATAGTAAGGATACCTATATAATATAGCTACTATTCTTAATCTAAGTTAAAAGCTTTCTATATATAAAGTAAGTATTTTAATTATATATATTTATTACGTTGTTAACTATTGCATATAGAAGAATAAGTAGAAATCTAATTTTAAACATATATATTAGTGTTAGTTCTTAGAGTATATAAGCTAATATAATAATTAACCTATATAACTCTATAGAGACTACGCCTCTATTAGCCCTACTTAACCTTACTAATCTCTTAAAAATTAGTAGTTTAGAAGGCTTTCTAACCTTATAGTACAGTTAAGTAGAGTAAGTTCTAAGTTATATAAAGAACTAAACTTAGGTATTAGGCTAGTCTATACAGAGGCCCTCTGCTACCTAAGTACTTCTCTAACAACTAAGAATAAGAAGAGGAATCTAATAGGTATACTAGCATAGTAGTAGGCTAACGCAGAAACATACTTACTTCTAGCCTAGGTAGTAATAGATATACTAGCTATTTAGCTTACAAAAGTTAGAGTAGAGTGTTTATTTAATACTACAAGAGATATTATAAAAGATTCAAAGCATAGACTTAAAGCTAAAATACTTTAGATAATTATAGTTATTAAACGCGTAATTACGTATAAAAACAACCTATTTAGCCTACCTAAACTATAACTAACTTTAACACGTTAACTAAGTACTAAAATAGTTTAGAACCTAGATAAGATTTAAAGACTAGATCTTTGTTCTAGCTCTATTAACACTAGAATAAGGCGCTTTATAGATTAAACAAGTAATAAAGAGAATAGTTATAAGAGTAAGAGTAGTAATAGAATAGATTTTATAACCTCTTCTTTAGGTATCTATTTAGAGACTTCTGTATATAACATACTTAAGTAGTAGCTATAAAAGAAGAGATTAAAGCTCTTGCTCTACTTTAACTAGTTAGTGTAATAAAAAACTATAATAAGGAAAAGCTTACAAGCTAATTAAACACTACTAATTTTAAGAATTATGTTACTATACTAGGATTCTGTTTTTATACACTAATTTAAAGAAATATTACTCTAGTAATATCTCTAATTTTAAGATTACTTTTTTAGTAAGCTAATTTCTCTTACTCTACTATATACTAAAGTAACATATTTGTTTAGAAGTTATAGTAAAGAGTATTATATAAGAATAACTTAATAGTAGGTAGCTTAACTTAACTACTAACCTAACTTATACCTAGTACCTATATAACTTAATTCTAACCTATACTCTAGCTCTACTATAACCTAACCTCTACTCTACCTCCTACGCTATTAACCTCTACCTACTCTATACCTAAAGAGAAGTATCTTCTACCTATTTACTAGCGTAAGCTTAAAAGCCTTATACCTATATAGAAACTTCTTAGAAGAAGTTAGTAGTAGTATTAAAAATAATATAGATAATAAGAATAATATATAGAAAGTTAATAAGAAGAATACTAGATTATAATATATAATATAAGTAAGTATATAGTATATTATAAGAGTTAAGTTATAAGTATAGAAAAATAGCTCTAGTATAAGGTAATTTTATCTTAATATTACTATACAGACTATAATACTAGCACTAGAGTAGAGAGATATTATAATAGGCTACTACCTAAAGATTCTCTTAGTTATAGAAAAACCTTAGGTTTATACTTGTAACAACGCAGGTAGGTACAGCTATTAAGATTAAATTAGATACGTATCAGAGGCATATAGGAGTGCGTGTTGTATCAGAGATTCTAGATTAGCTATACACCTATAGGTCTTATACAAAAGGATAAGAGAAACTTGTCTTCTATCTATGCTATAGGCTTATATTTATAGTAGGCGTAGCAGCTAAGTTGGAGCGCTGTTAGAGCGCTTTTAGTCCTAATCTGCTAGCTCTCTACATAATCTGTTACTAAGCCTTTATAAGGTATTAGATATAACATATGTTTACATATGCTTGTTACATTACCTCCTTTCTTAAATTTAATAGTTTCTATTAATTAGGTCTATATTAGTGTTATTCTAGATACCTCTCTAAATTGTTATAAACTCTTATTTACCTTAAGTTTATTTTAAGATAACGTAATGTAGCTGTTTGTTGTTGTTTTAATTAGCGCGCTAGCTTATTTAACGTTCCTAACTTTACCTTAAGCTTTTTAAGCATATATATAAGGCTAGCCCTCTAGTATACTACTTCTCTATACTCTCCTCTTTACGTTTGTATACTCTAAAGCTATCTAAGCCTTATCCTTTCTTAATTACTAGCTAACTGTATAGTAGATACACATAATGCCTATTTCTGTCTCTCTTAGGGCTTATCTCCTAGCCTATTAGGTTATTTACCTGCAGGCCGCAAGGGCTTTTACCTGCGGCTATTTTAATATTAAGTTTAGATTCTATTTAGACGTGTCTAAGAAGTGTGCTTATTGCACACTCTTAAATAAGAAGTGTCGCCTAGTTTCCTTATATGCAGGCTAGGAGTATAATAGCCTCTTTAAGGCCTTTAACTGCAGGTTTACTGCCTTAGGTAAAGACAAGTCTAACAAGGTAGTGTTAGAGCAAGAGGCTACTGTTAAGAAGGCAGTGTTTTAGTTAGCTGCTGTTGTGCAAGTAAGCACTACACAGGTAGCTAATATAAATAACACTAACTTGTTAGTTAGCACTTATTACTAGAGGGAAGAGCTAGCTAGGGAGGTTAAGGTAATAGCTAAGGAGGTTAGGTTGCTTAGAAGAAGTACAGCTAGGTTAACTAGTATAGTTGCTTAGCTAGTAGATGTTATAATAGTATTAAGAGCTAATTAGTTAGCAGAGCAGGAGAAGGCGTAAAAAGTAGCGTAAGAGGCTAGTACTTATAGTAAGCAGAGCTAGAACAGAAGATAACTAGGTAGTGCGTTAGTGTCTGCACCTAGAGATTTAGACAATTAAGAACGTCCTACTAGTAGCAATAATAGTCTACTATTAGATCTAATAGAAGAGTAAGACTCTTATTGTTAATAGCTGTTACTTACTAGTATAGTAGTTGCAATATTAAGTTTAATTTTCCTAATATAATTGTCTTAAAATACTGTAAGATCTTTAACTCCTTTTTTCTATACTATAATCTACTTAGCTAACGCTTGTAGGAGTTCTAGCTGTTTTAGATAGTGTTTATAGAACGCTTGCAACATATACAGGGCGCCTATAAAGTTTAAGGCATTATACTAGGTAGGGTTAGGATTATAGCCTACCTATTTTACACAATACTTTAGGATAGAGCAGTATAGCTTGCTAGCTAGGATCTCTTTAACTTCCTATTCTTTAACGCCTTAAATTAAGATGCTAGATAAGTTTAGGCTTAGCTAACTAGGCAGGGGGTTGTTAGGGTCCTTGCAGAGAACGTCTAGAGCAAACACGTTATAGATCTTAGAACCTTTAGGTAGCTTTAGTTAAAATAAATAGCTAACTTATTCTAGAACTTTAAAGAAGCCTTCTTATAATTTAGCGAGTTTGCAACTTAGGTAGGTAACAGATAGGTTTTAGTTTAAGAGGTAAACCTTGTTACCTACTACCTAATTAACAGGTTAATAATATTTATTTACCTTAGTAGCTATCTATTACTGCGCCTTTTCTATATTATCTTTAGCTGTGCGCTAGGCTGCATATATGCAGGTAGCTAAGCTTAAGGCATCTTTAACGTTTACATCTTTATATTTCAAAGAAAATAGTACCTAATCCTAGCTCTGTTATAGTTTAGATCTAAATAGGAGCTAGTATAGCGCTATACTAATTGCGGAGTGCAGCAGCGTAGCTTAGGCTCAATTAATTATTAGTAAGAGGTTACTCTAGTTATTCTAGTAATAGGATACAAAAGGCCTTAATTGTTAATTAATATACTTGTTTATAATCTTAGTTTGTCTATTAGTTTGTTTATAGTAGGCTGTAGAAAGCTTAAGTTATACGCCTAGGATCTTATAGAACTTAGACTAGAATTAGGACACAAACTAGGGTCTGCAGTTAGACACTATACTTTTAGGCGTGTAACTAAATTAGTATACCTATTAGATAAACAAGTAAGCTATTCCTTAAGCGTTAATTATTTTATAGTAAGGAATAGAAACAGCTTGCTTTAATAGGCAATTAATAATAACTATAATTTAATTATAGCTATGCTAATTAGTTAAGAATGTCTTAAAATCTATACACAAATGCTGCATAGGCCTATTAGAAATTAGTAACAGATAGAGGAAACCTTAGGATTAGAGCTGTCTTAGATAGGATCTTTAACAGGTAATGTAGTTTTGTATATAGCGTTTATATATAGCCTCTATACCTTTCTAGTAGTATTGCTAAGCTAGGAGCTGATACGTCTTTGTAGCGCTTAGGTAGGCAGTAGATACTTAATTATAAGCCTCTCTAATTAGTTAAGTGTACAAGGGGAAATCCTTAGGTACATAAAGGCGTAAGTAATAAAGTAGTAGTTCTTTTCAGACACAATATAGCTATAGTAGCTTAAGACGCTCTTTCTTAAAGGAACAGCAATTCTTTGCTAGCAGGGCTTTAATTAGTTCTAACAAGTTAAGGTTTAGAGGGGCACTAATAGATTAGACTAAAATAGCTAAAACATTAACCTTTAGCTAGTTACAGATATAGTTCTAAGCCAGTTTAGAGTTAACTAGAGAGTTTAGGCGTTTAGGTCCTAGAAGTATACAGGATCTGTTGTCTTATTAGGCAGTCTTAACCTTACTAACGTTCTGTTTCCTTTAGCTTAGAATATTAGCTTACTTGTTAAGTTTGCTAGGCGTGTACTTAATGCAGAAATTAAAAGGGGTAATAATCTCTGCCTATTGTGCTTAACGTGCATTAAGAACCTTAGTAGTTATAAAGTATTCTAAGGAGCAGTAATCTAAATACACTTGGATTTAACTCTATATAGAGGTAAGTTTAGCTCTCTACTTCTTAAACGCTTTTAGAATAGCAAAAAGTTCTTTGTTATATATTTCTTAATTAAGCTTAGCCCTAGATAGGGCGTAACTAAAGAAGGCTACAGGATACTACTTGTTGTTAGGGTGTTTCTAAGAGAGTACTCCTGCTATTACTCTATCTAACGCGTTAGTTTCTAACTTTATATTATACTTAGGATAGAAATAAGATAGCGTAGAAATAGCTAGGAGTAAGGCTTTAATCTAATTAAAAGCCTATTAGTAGTCTGTAGTCTATTTAAACAGTGTAGCAGGACTTTAAAGCTTTATAATTAGTTTGGCTATACAAAAGAAATCCTTAATAAATTGTTAATAGAAACTAGCAAAGCTAAGAAATAACTTAACGCTAGTAACTATAGTAGGTTTAGCCTAGTTTTAGAGTGCTTCTACCTTGTTAGAGTTAACTTTAGTGCCCTAGTTTATTAGAACATAACTTAGATACTTAGTGCAGGTTATATAGAATTTACTCTTCTAAATGTCTACTTAGAGTCCTGCAGTACGTAGGCGCTCTAGAACCTTTTAGACGTGTTCTTAATATAAGTTTATATCCTTAAAGTAGATTAGAATGTTATTAAGATACGCAATGCAGAAATTATTAAAATAATTAATTAGTATATTATTTATGTAGCGTTAATACATAGCTAGCCTATTGCACAAGCCAAAAGAAAGAACCTTATACTTATATATACTATAATAGGTCTAAAAGATAGTATACTCTTTAGAGTTAAGATCTATACAAATTTTGTTAAAGGCAGCCTAGATATTAAACTTAGTAAAGATCTTAGCTTTAGAAGAGCGTAATAGCAGCTTATTAATGCAAGAGATTAGATAGACGTTCTTACGCATAAGAGCGTTAATCTTCTAGTAGTCTACACAGATGCGTATATCTCTATTTGGTTTACGTACACAAAGAATAAGTAAAGCAAAAGGACTTTAGCTAGCCTTAATAAAACTCTTCTAAAGGTGCTTTTAGACGTAGGCCTTAGTAGCTTTAAGCTCCTCCTAATTCTGCTTGTACAAAAGACTAAACGCATTTAGTAACAGTTCTTTAAGGATAATCTTATAATTGTATAGACAATAAAGAGGCAATTAATTAGCTGCTAACTTACTAAATACATCCTAATACTAAGAGTAACAGGCAGGTAATCTCTTATCTAATTGGCTTTAATTGTCTGCGTTATCCTTAGAGGCAAGGATCCTGTTAATCTTATAGAGGCTTGTTGTAAAGAACTTGTTCTAGGGCTTCTTTATAATAAAGTAAAATGCGTTAGCAAAAATAAGAGCTATGCAGGTGCTTAGAGGGGGTTTAGACTCTAAGCGGTTTTGCTTAGTTAGGGTATAAGGAATCTCTGAGATTTTTTAGGCTAATAGGAGCTTTAAGCATCCCTTAATACAATAAATAGAAGAAGAGAAACAGTAAAGACTGTTTTAGATTTAATAGTCTTCTTTTTCCTATAGAGCGTTGCGTTGTTGCACATTAAGATAGATAGTAGCTAGCACTATAGCTTAATGTAGAACAGTAAGAATAGAAGGTAAAGGATTATAAGAACAGGGGTACTTAGATAGCTAAATAAACTGTAACCTATCTGTGTCTAATTGAATCTTAAATTGTCTTAACTATTAAAGGCTAAGTATACAATCCTAAGACCTAAGATTAAGGATAAGAAATAGATAGTTTAAAATCTTTTAGCTATTAATATTTAAGTGTAGTTAAATATATTAAGTAACTGCAGAAGTAATCTAATCCTTGAAGCTGCGCACCTAAACCTAAAAGGAGAGCTTCTAGATAGGTTAATGTAAAGCTTTAGAAACAGATAAAACAATTTGTAAATTCAAAAATAGAAAACTTTAAGTACTAGTGTTAACAAGAGTATTAAGGCGTAAACTAATACCCTAGTTATAGAGAAGCGTAAGTATAAGAAAATAGAGACTGTAAAACAAATAAGAAAGGTTAAGGTAGAATAGATTGTAACAGCTTAGGCCTAGAGAGAAGTGTCTTCTTAGGCGCTTCTATTTCCTATACAATATACTTCTTAATTAGGTTGCTCTTAAGCATCTTTATACTTATCTACTTCTATAGCTTTAATCTAACGCATATAAGGCTTTGTGCAGTTACTAGCGTAGTGTTCTAGCTTACTATAATTGTAACAACTACTAAGGGTCTTTTATTGTTCTAGCTTAGGAGTCTTTATAAGAAGATATACTATTATAGATTAATAGGCTAGCGTAGAATTTGTTAAAGCGCTAGTAGTAGTAGTCTAATTTGGCTCCAAATTCTGTTGTAAGGCTAACCTAATTGGTAACCTAGCAGCAGCTAGTGTTATAGTTAGTGTAGAGTTGTTCTTCTACTCTATATTGTAGGCTATAAGGTGTTCTACTATCTAATCAAATAAGTTCTTCTATTAGTGCCTGAATCCTAGGTTAGGGGCTTGTAACTCTAGCGTAATCTTAGTCTATAAGTAGTAAAACTACTCTAAAGGGGGTACTTATCTCTTAACTGCAGAACTTAAAAACCTAGCTTTAAACAAGAGGAACATTTTCTCCTTAGTTATCTGCATTTAATTAAAAGCTACTTAGCTTTTAGCTACCTTATTACCTGTAATAAAGTAAGACTTAAGTAGCTTAATTATTTACTTAGCGTTCTAAAATTGCTCTTAATTAGTATCTAATAAATATTATAGCTTAAGATAGCCCTTAGCTAATCCTATAGTGTAGCCCTATACTAAGGCTATGTGTTGTCTTTTAGTCTAATAGTAATCTAAGTTAATCTTAAGTTAATTCTAGATAGAGGCCTGCTATTAGCAGAAGGTAAGATCTTTTCTATTACTAAGATTGTCTATATTAGGCGTTTTCTCAGATTGTTAAAGTTAGTAAGAGCCTTTATAGTAATGTAAGTACTTAGATATAGAGCTATTAGATAAACAGTAAAGTGCAGAATTATTCTAGAGTAATTTAGTAGTAGGTAGAGGCTTATCTAGTCCTATTAACAGAGTTAGTCCTTTCTTAAGGAAATTAATTTCTGCTAAAGCCTATTTTAAATCTTATTGTAATTAATTAACCTCTATTTAGGCAAAAGTTAGATTTAGTGCAGCTCTAGGCTAAGAGAGTTCCTTAGTGTCTAGTTTTTTCGCTTTAGCACTCTGTTGCTAGGTTATTATAGTTAATACAGAGTTGTCTTAGAGAAAGGCTTCTAGGGTTAGTTCTTTAGAGAGAGTTATTAGCGTTGCCTCTAATACTCCTAGGTTATTAATAGTCTCTAAGTTTCTATTATAGCGCTAAACACAACTTTTACTAAAGTAATCCTAACTGTGTGTTAATAGAAAGATCTAAACCTAAAGGCTTTAGCTGTTAGGAGATCTAAGAGATCCTAACTGTGTTTAATAGATTTAAGGTCGCAAACATATCTAATTTAGATAAGGTTCTAGACGTTTTAACGCAATCTTTTTAAAAGTAAATAGCAATATTATCTAAATGCTATTACTAGTAGGACGAAGTTTCTCTTGTAATGTAACAACGCAGGTAAGTACAGCTATTAGGATTAAATTAGATATATATTAGAGGCATATAGAAGTGCGTGTTATATTAGAGATTCTAGATTGGCTATACACCTATAGGTCTTGTACAGAAGGACAAGAGAAACTTATCCTCTATCTATGCTATAGGCTTATATTTATAGTAGGCGTAGCAGCTAAGTTAGAGCGCTGTTAGAGCACTTTTAGTCCTAATCTACTAGCTCCCTATATAATCTGTTACTAAGCCTTTATAAAGTATTAGATATAACATGTGTTTGCATGTGCTTGTTACAATACTAGAAACACTAGAAAAGATCTAGAGCTAGAAGACCTAAAGGCTTCTAGAACTAAAACTTCTAAATATTCTAGAACTAGAACTAGTAGAAGATTTCTAGATAGCTATAAAAGACTTTAATAGTAGTTTCTAGATAGGCTATTAAATCTATAACTCTATATCCTAGTACTAACTCTAAAAGTCTACCTCTTATAAGTTCTACTTAAAAAGCTAATTTACCTTACTTAAAAATTTATTATTAAGACTATAGAATACCTAGTATATAGCTCTACTTTATTAGCTATCTATAAATAGTAGACTTTTATTATATATACTATTTAAGCTACTTTAGAATTAAAGAAAAGAATAAAATCAAAGTTTACTTAAAATTTATTATATTGTTAATAAACTAATAATATAAGAAAGTAGTAAAGCTATATAATACGCTAAGTTTAATACCTAAAGTTTAAAATAGCTATTTACTAAAATTACAATAACTTTTCCTTAGAAGCATTACTAGAGCTCTGCAAAGCCTAATAAGTAATAGCTTACGTAATTAGATTTGATTGGCTAAGGGGCTGTGCGGGGCGTATAAGAAACTGAGATAACTGTAAGGCAGGATTTCCGATTCGCAAGCACATTTGGGTAAGATCCTCGCTACAGCCGAAGGCAACATACTTATCCTATCAGGATAACATCAAACCTCGGACCATGGAAGCAGGAAACTTAGCTATCGGGCTACAGACCTCTGAGCCCTCAGGGCTGGTTGTATCCATCCAGGACGGAGGAGTCGCCATACTGGAGCTGAATAGGCCCAGTAAGAGGAATGCACTATCACAGGCTCTAGTAGCTGAGTTAGCCGAGGCACTAAACCAACTCGACCGCAGCCCAACAATATTTGTCCTCGTTTTGACCAGCTGTGGACCGTTCTGCGGTACGGGTGGCACTTCGCTGTTCAGCGGTTCACGAGCTAAAGCACCAGATAGCGGGAGCGGATCTAAACGAGTTAGGGACCCTTACAACTGCCAAGGCGTAAGTAGATCCATAAACGTAGCCCTGGGCGATAGTTGACTTCATATCTGCATGAACCAGACATCAGATCGGATGGCTCAAAGGCTTAGAGGAGGCTTTCTCAAGCTTCCGCAAGCCAGTACTGGCCGCAGTGAGAGGATTTGCAGTAGGTTGACCTAGAGTCCTTGTAGGCGCGGTCCAAGCTGATGATATGCGCCAGTTGGGCGGTGGATTTGAAGTTGCACTTATGGTTAGACAGGCCCCCAGACCTCGCGTGGACTAGACTACGAGTCCCATCAAACATTCGTATCCTCAAACTCCTGCCTTTTCCATCGCAGCTGATCATTACGTCCGCAGTGCGATATGATCCTCGCTTCGGAGGATGCCCGATTCGGATTTCCGGAGATCACTCTGGGCACCATCCCAGGAGCAGGTGGTACGCAAAGGTTGGAAGCTGACACGTACGGTTCACACAGAAGAAACTAAAATCGAGCAGGCTGACGAAGACGATTGGAAAGCAGAAGGTGTGTATGCTCTGCCCGCAGCACTAGGCACGCCGGTCTTGGCACCAATGCTATTCATACTTTCTGTCGTATTGACTGATCAGGCAATGGAAATCATATTAACCGGAGCAACTGTTACCGCGCCTGCAATGGAGCGTCTTGGTGTAGTGAATCGGATCGTCCCTGCTGGAGAAGACGTCCTGGCAGAAGCACTGATATTGGCACAGAGCATTGCCTCGTTTAGTGCACCGGCGGTAGGGATGGCTAAGCAGGCTGTACTAGCGGGTGAGGTTCACCTTTGACCACTTCGGAAGGTTACTGAACTAATACATGTAAGCTGAGACGACGACGTTGAAGGCAGGGTTAGAGATTGAGCGTGCGTTGTACTACAGCAGCTTTTCGCTTGCCGACTGCCGAGAGGGTGTGGCAGCATTCAGGGAGAAGAGACAAGCAAGTTTCCAGCACCGTTGACGCCGGACGCGACACACTATGGAGAATGTACTTATTGATTTCTATTTCGGCCCTTCTCTTCGTGCTATGCTTGCTTTGACAATACCTCCGTGTCTCTCATGTTGCTGGTGAAATAATGGCGTGGTCGCAGTGGCGGATAATGTCCCGAGAGAAGCGGACTGAAGGCACCTGCTGGGACATTGTGCACAATGCTTCAGGGCTCTCTGGTTGATGCAATCGGAGATGGAGATCCGTATGCATGGCAACCTATACGGAGTACCTCCGGTCAGCTTGGTGGGAGCGGGTATGCACTAGCCGTTGGGGGCTGTCGCGAACAGGTTTGAAAGATGAGGCAATAATAACATATGATGTGAGGCATGAACGATGGTGCTGATATGTCCATCTGGTGGCAACCACGCAAAAACCAACGAGAGAAGGAACGATTGAGCTTATAGATACCACAAAAAGTCGGGACTTGGCATATCTGGTCATCTTACGCACGACGATGAAATCATTGACCTGCAGCCTTTTGTTGTGCTTGTGTACCAGTTTTGTCGATTTGGCCAATAGCTTTTGGATGGAACGTAAAAGATATCGTATTATAACATGTAGCCACAAAAGCTGGAACCAACCCTAACACGAAACGAACTTATTCCAATCGTTGCATTTTTCCACCTGATGAAGCTACAAGAACTTCGTCGCATTCAGCTAGTGATTGAGCACGGTCACAACGACAGATCGATACTACTCTCAGATCTCGTGGGCCTGTCGTCGTATATCCGCTGTTTCAATCCTGCCCAGCCCCTTGTACATATCGTGTCGATCAATGAGACTGTTAACCGTTGTCGCACCGTAGAGACCATTTGCGTCACTACTTCCTTCGCTGCTCACAGTCTGTGTCTGCACGAGAGCGTTGTTGTCAAATGAGTGGCGGTTCGCCGACGATTCGGGTTCCAGTACGCCATCTTCCTGGATAGTTTCCATGTCGCCTTTCTCCTTGAGCGACACGTCTCGCATTCTCATTTCAAGATCGAGCGCTGGTGCGTCCGGAATCGCGCTCAAAGACCTTGACCGAACGGGCTCGAGCGCATTGTCGTCTTCAGAAATGCGAGGCGGCGCACCGGCCTTGCTTTCAGACAGAGAGCGCTGTGGGTCCACTACACTCGCGTCTGGAACGCTTTGAGAGCGACTTTTTTCTTCCTTGTGACTCTTTGACCAGGACTTGAACTTGAAGGCTGACAGCCAGCCAGGACGCTTTTCTCTACCCACATTTGGATTCAGCGCACGTTCTGCGGACAGTTGAAGATATGTCGTTTCAACGGCTTTGGTCGCAGGTTTGAGGACCTTGGTAGGGGCCATGGATGCTGATTTGACCGGAGCTTCAGCTGGGGCTGTAGCTTCAGGCGGCGCGGTACGAATATCATAATCTGACTTGCGGCGTGCGCCCGCAGCTCCACCCGGGACAGAACTTGCGCGACGATTTGCAAGGTTCGCCTCTTTGAGTTCCTCGTTGATGTACTGCAAAGCGGTATCAACGACCTCGATGTATTCTGGATAATCAATCTCACATGCCTCGTGAATAAGCCGCAGCTTTTCCCAGTCCTGCTTGACAATAGGACCCGTGAGATCGGGGTGCCAGGCCATACAACGAATATCAGAGCGTGTTCCGCGATCCACCTGCGCCTTCACGTCGAGGAGCTCGATCAGCGCATCCACCTCGGTGCGGACCGTCTTCACAAATTCATTGAAGCGATCAGAGTTCTTGACAGTCCAGTGGTTGGTGGTCATGCTCATGTTGCGTTTGATGCTCGATCTCACGCCCATTTGCCTGACCAGGTCTTGCAGCAGCGCATATTTCTCTCGGAAGCCCTCCAGTCGATTCGTGTCGAGTGCCGGGTACTCCAGCCTGGAGAAGTGCTTGGGGCTCTTCAGGCCGTATCTCTCCATGAGCTCATCTCGCGATAGATTACCTGGGCGACCAGAAATCTCATCGAGAGCTTTCCGTACCTTCTCGTTGACGGCCACGTCGTCCAATCTTGGATCTCTGACGCCGAAGTTGACCGGTAGATGCGGATCCGGATTCGTTAGACCCGGATGGGAAGGGATCATGTATCTCGCGATAGTGGCTGGCGGTGATGATATGCCTACCGCATCGCCGAAAATAAGGAGGCGGCCTTGCTGAAGACCCAGTTTGGCGAGCGCAACCTTCTGCGCATGATCGTTGTCCTTTGAGGGGTGAATGAGGTTGAAAGCCTCAACGCAGGTGCTGAATTGGTTTGCCAGCGAGGAGACCTCCGTCAGGATCTGCGCTTTGCTCTTCGCAGGCGGGCTGGCTTGGCTGGAGTCGTCGGCCATTGCGGGGCACCAGGGGTAGGTGGTGTATTTATTAGGTAAGCTCGCAGGTCAGATTTGGTCTATTCCAGGAGGTGGAGTTGGCTGCTCGAAGTCGTGCTGACGGCGAAGGCCAGGAAGACAAAGCTAGCTACGAAGCGGGTATGTGAGTAACGCCAATTTGGCTTCATATGCGAATGACGTGTGATCATGGATGCAACCGCATGGCTTGCTTCAGGTGTGGCGCAAAATCTGCAGCGCCCAGCAACAAAGGCTGCGGGGTTTACCATCGCCCCGCCCCGTCTGTCAACACGCCTTCGGCAGTACAGTAAATCCTCTGAATAAACAATTGTAGCGCTTACTAGGTAAGATTGCTTACGCTAATATGTTTGCTTATGCCAAAATATATCCCTTATTTGTCTTGCTATATTATTCTATATATAAATTAAGTAACTTAAGAAAAGCTATAGCCTCTTTAACTCTAACTAGAAGTAGTAGCTCTAGCTTTTATTAAAAGCTATATTCTCTATAAGTAAAGCTTCTAACATACTTATAAAAAGCTTCTTAGATTTCCTTAATTTTACTACAGTATTTAGCTAAAAGATAGATATACATAAGTAAGATATAATAGAATAGTAAAAGTATAAAAACACTCTATTATAAGCTATTTTAAGTTCCTAAATATACTACTAGAGCTTACCTATAGTAGTTAATAGGTAGGAGTTAGGTAGAGTTAGAGTAGCTTTATATAAGATCCTAACTCTACTCTACTTTCTACCTAATCTTTTTACGCTAAAGTAAGTAAGAGTAGAAGTTAAAATTAATTAAAAGTAGGTTAGAGTTAGAGTATAACGTAATAGAAGTACCTCTAAAAAAAGGTATTTATTTAAGTTATTATAGAGTTTTAATATAGTTTTAAATAGGCTAAACTTACTCTAATCTCTACCTAGAGTCTATATAACTCTACTTCTACCTCTAGCTACTACTAGCGTAAAATATAAGAGTAAAGGTTAGATTGTAAATTTAACTATTATAACTCTAATCTATACCTAACCTATAATTTATTTAACTTCTACTTAGCTAGTACCTAATAGAGTATACTTTCTATCTATTTACTAGTGTAAGCTTACCTATATATTCTAAACAACTTCTAGTATAAGTAATTTATAAGTAAATTATTAGCAATTTTACTTAGTAGAAGTATATTATCTATACTAAGAAAAACAAGTTATAGAACTATAAGATTACTAAAACTAATATATTTACTTAAGCTAGACGTTTACTTATTTAGAAAATTTTCTATAAAAGACCTATTAAACTATATACTATAGCCTTACTACTATTCTTAAGAGTAGTTATAGAATAAGATTAAAGTACTACTTAGTAGTTACTAAGATATTACTAGTAGTACTAATTACTAATTAGCTTATATTTGTAAGAAGTAGACTCTAAGAGTAAATGCTAGAATATAGAGTTATAAATTTAATAGCTTATCTAGAAACTACTATAGAAGTCTTTTATAGCTACCTAGAAATTCTCTACTAGTTCTAGTTCTAGAATATTATAAGAGGTTTGTATAGCAGCAAAGTTGTAAGATAATAATAGTAGTATAGATAGAAGTAAGTTAATTTCTGTTCTATAGCTTTAGTATAGAACAGCTCTTTTGTAGATATAACTAAATATATATCCTTATAACTAGAATATACTAAGTTTACGCTAGCGTAGTACTATTAAGACGCTAGTGCAGCTATATACGTTCTACGCGTGTAGAAGCTAGAGTAGTGTTGTAGTAGCGCAAGCGTATTACTATACAGCTAATAGCTTTACACTATAGTATTCTTATAATTATTCTCTTGTTTTAGAATTACTATTCTAGTAATTTATATAATATTAGGCCTTATTAGTGCGTATATAACGTTGTTATTATAAAGGCTATTATTATAATAAGACTAAAACTCTAAGTAAATCTAAGAGATAGCTAGTAGCTATAGTAATAGTAGTAATATAGCAGAACTTTATAGACCTAATTCTTTCTACTTCTTTAGTAACAATTATATTACTTCTACTACTATACTATCTTCTTACTCTACGCTATTATAACTCTATTACTTCTATATTAATTACTATAAGCACTACGCCTATACTACTTCCTACTCTTACTATCCCTATAAGTAGTATAATACTAGTATTATAATATTACTAACCTAGTACTTAGGCTACTCTTATTACTTGCTGTAGTAGCGTTCTTAATATTAAGTTACTAATTTTAATTTACTTCTACTATACTAAGAGCCTAAAGCTTACTAGCACTTAGTATAACCTTATAGTTAGTAGCCTACGCTACTAGCTCTACTAGAGTAAGAGAAAGCTCTACTCTAAGGTCTCTACTAATTTTATTAAGAGCTAGAATGCTATATACTAGTAGTAGCAGCGTTTTCCTACTAAAGAAGACTCTAACTCTACTATAGTTACTACGTAGAAGATAGCACTACACTAGTAGACTAGCTTAGTAAAGCTTTTTCTACGCATAGAAGTTAAGTATAGAAGTTATTATTAGCCTAAGAGTAATAAGATTTAGATTCTGCAGGTTAAAGTAACTAACTACCTATCTACTATAGTAAAAGGTATCCTTAACCTACTATAGGCTTAGGTAAGCTATTTTTTTCTACTCCTTATAGTTACTACGCTAGCGTTCTAACAGTATCTAAGCTAACCTTTCTTCTCTTAGTAAGGTGTTATAATTCTAGATCTGCACAGCTAATTATTTAGTACAAACCTAACATAACCTAACGCAGGCTAGTAACAGAGGACACATAGAATAGATTACGTAACATAGCTTACAAGTAGATTTGTAAGCTTACACCTTAGTACGTAAAAAGAATCTAACGCACGTAAGTGCACTTACGCAGCTTACAGTAAGCTTTATAAGTACTATAACTTAGTATAACAAGCTTACACTTTAATAAGTAAGCTTAAGAATCTCTTATAGTATATAGGAACTATAATAAACCTTTATAGATTATTATGTTTAACTTATATTTTAATAACTTAAGTTAGTTACATTAAGCTATATAACCTTTGTTACTCTTTTTAGAAAGCTTTAGCCTTTACTGTCTTAGTAACAATACTCTTTATATCTAAAGCAACTCTACATCTATTTGCAAAAACTAACTTTAGCTATACACTTAGTCTATACTAGCATTCTTATTATTTGCTACTAGACTAATAGTCTTAATACTTTAAACACTCTTACAATAAGCAGCAATATTGCAATAGATACACTTAAGTATTCTTAAGTAAGACAACTTAGACTTAAGGTTAATAAACTTAATCTCTACTATAGAGACTGTAACAAACTTAAGACCTAGATCTTTTAGTTTAACAGGCACTTCTATATAGAAGAAGATAAGATTAAGAATAATAATAAAGTTATTTTTACTACAACTTACATAAAAGACAACGCTAAAAAATAAGTACTTCTAATTGTTTAGAAGTATATAGATAATAACATTACAGACGCAAACAACACTAACCTTGTAAAAGACTAGTAAACGTTTAAGATACACTTACAGCAGATCTTCTTACCTCTTAAAGAATTTGTAATTACAAAACAAAAAATCTAAAGTCTAAAACAAACCTAATGAACTACTAACTATACTAATGTTTTTTAATAATACGCTAAACAAATCTAGTAGGACAATACTGCTCTAATATGTATGTACAAATAAGGCCTTAAGGCTGTTATACAAGCTAAACTTATGCGCAGCAGAATACAGATTACTACTCTTAAAGAACTTTAGAATAAAGCTATTTGCTTAAACAATAAACTCTACAAATTAGTACTTAAAGATAGGTTATACTCTTTACGTCTACTACAGAAATATAAAGGATTTTGCTTGAACAAAAAATATTAGAGATAAATACAACTAAATAAAGGATAACAGCGCTACTATTCTAGACAAGAAACTTACTAACTACGCCTACTAGAAGTATACTTAGAGTACAGACCTAAAGCTATGCACTTAAACAACCTTAACAAAGGCTTAGAATAGAAAAGTTACCTAAGGAAACAACTATAAAGAGATAAGCTTAATAAGAACAAGATTACCTGTTATAACTATAATAAGGTTAGACATTATACGCAAGACTATTACTCTAAGAACAAAGTTACACGCTAGCTTAACGTGTTAACTAATGCTTTAGAAAAAGACATTAAAGAATAGATTATAATTAAGAATTAACTTATTGTCTAAACAACTAATAGACTACTAATAGTAAGTTAGACAAAAGACACCTCTACTATATTATCTAATAACAAGGTCTTAACTAACTCTGCGTTACTATATAATTAAGAACAAGACTATAATATTAAATAATTCTAATAGATAGGATTACTCTTACTACAAACGTAATAAAACATTTACAACTAGTACAACTAAACTAACAAAGTTAACTAAAAATATATAAAACAGTATTACTAATCCTTACAAAAATATTATACCTTTAGCCTACAGATAGATAGGTACTCTTTAAGAGTAGATAGAGTTACAGAGGAAGAATAATTGCTACACCTAAGAAACAGAGTCTATAAGACATAAGATTTACAAGAAACTAAGAGAGTTTATAATACTTAGAAAGACTAAGAACTTACACTAGACAAGCTAAACATATACTTACTACTAGCTAGCCCTAAACTAGTGCACTAGAATGTAATAGTTAGAGGACTATATTAAGAGGTAGACGTAGACAAACTATATAAGACGTGCTGTAACTTACACACAAAGTAGATATACTATGCTAACAATAGGCAAGTATTAGTACTAAACTTTATACTTGTAGAATACTAAGATAAGAAGGTAAACAAATTATATTAAATCCTGCTTACAGATAGATACTTACAGGATCCTTATAATCTAAAATATAGACTTCTATTATAGATAGCGTGTAATAGCAACTACTACCTGCTATATTACAGCAGTAAAATTAACTAATACTTTCTTTAGTAGAAGAAACTTTACAAGTACTAATAGTATAATTACCCTAAGGATACTTACGCAAATTACCTATACAACAAACAAAGTATAGAAAGTTTTCCTAACGTATTAGAAGAAGAAAGTATATCTAATAGAATACTTGTTAACAGCAGCTATATAAACTACACCTAGCAGTTCTACTTACAACTAGAGTGTAAGAAGTACTACAACAATAAAGAAGCTAATAAATATAGAAAGAACAAGTCTTTTTTAGAGTTAACCTTAGACTTTAGAAAAAAGACTTAGAGCTGTAACGCAATTAACTTAGCTAAGCTTATAAAACTTATAGTAAGAGTTAACAGAAAAAGAATAAAGGTGCTTCTAGATTTAGAATTGCAAGTAAACTACATTTTAGGCAATGCTTTATTAAGAGCTAGACTCTAACTTTGCTAGAAATAACAATTATATAAACTTTATATTGCAAATAGAGAGCAGATACCTAATAAGTTACTTATTAGATACAAGACTACTATAGAACTTAACATCTAAGAAACTAAACAGGAAATATGCCTAGACATCTTTAGATTAGCTACCTACAATATTATATTAGGACTTCTATAGTTTAGAGAGAATAGCCTACAGATAGACTAGAAGAAGAGATCTATCTTTTTAGGAAATTACAATAACATAATAAATTCTAAGCCTGCGTATTAGCAGCGTTTAATAGTAGATAAAAAGATAATTAATAATATTACTTTAACTAAGACGTAGTTAAAGATATAACTAGTTAGCTTAGACAATTAAAGAAGAAATACTAATACGTTATAAGTTTTAAAGAAACATGTAACTCTTAATATACTTAAGGAATATAGAAAGTTTAAGAAACTATTCTTAAAAGAAACAAGTTTAGAAGCACTGCCTAAGCATTAGAAGTAAAACTACAAAATTGTCCTAAAAAAAGAGAAAAGGCTAACCTTTAGACTAATTTACAGATTATTAGAAAAAGAGCTAGAAGCACTCTAAAAATGTATCTAAGTAAACTTAAAGAAAGGTTTTATCTAAGTATTAGAATTACTAGCTAGATACCTAATTATGTTTATACTAAAGAAGAACAGTAAACTATAACTATATATTAACTTTTAGAAACTTAATAACATTATACTTAAGAATTAATACCTACTACCTAATATTTTAAAACTATAAGATTAACTAGCTTATGCAAAGATCTTTATAGCATTAGATCTAAGAGGCGCGTACAACCTTATACGCATAAAAAAAGGCAAAGAATAAAAGATAGGGTTTAGAACACGCTACAGCTACTACAAGTACTTAGTAATACTATTTAGTTTTACTAACGCTCTAGCAATATGTTAAGCACTTATTAATAATGTGCTTTAAGAACACTTTAATATTATTATTATTGTATACTTTAACAATATTCTTATCTATTTAGAAAATAAGAAGAAATATACAAAACATGTTTATACAATTCTAACACTACTAGAAAAGTTCTCTTTAGCAATAGACTCTAACAAATGTAAATAGCACTAAGAAGAAGTAGAATTCTTAGAATGTATAGTTAGAAAGAACAGAGTATAAATAAGTAAAGACAAGATTAAAGTTATTAGAGATTAGCTAACGCCTACTATAGTAAAAAACATCTAATTCTTTTTAGGCTTTGTTAACTTTAATTAATAGTTTATTTAGAACTTCTTACTAATTACTACGCTACTTACTAGACTTACACAAAAAGACACACCTTAGAGATAGACAGAAGAACAAAGCTAGGCATTTAAGACGCTTAAAAACGCTTGTATAGTACTACTTATTCTTATTGTATTTAGAAGCAAAGAGCTACTTAGATTCAAAACTAATATATTAGACTTAGCAATTAGAATGTGTGCAAAACAAAAACAAGATAGAAAATAGTACCTAATAGCCTACTACTTACAAAGGTTTATACTACTAGAAGAAAATTATAATATATATAATGAAGAACTACTTGCAATTGTAGTAGCATTTAAACATTAAAGAATCTACGCAAAGAGTTGCTTAGATCTTACAATATACTTAGACTACAAAAACCTAACAACTTTTACTACTACTAAAGTACTTAATTAAAGACAAGTATAAAAGTTAGAGATGTTAAGATAATATAAGTTTAAAATTGTCTATATACTTAGAAAAGATAATAGCAGAGCAAACGCTCTTAGCTAAAGATTAGATATTACTAGAACTAAAACTATTAATAGCTTAAGCATTCTTAAAAGACAGAATAACAGATCTCTTAGACTAGCAACATACATTAACAACCTAATAATAAAAATTAGAATTAATGTTCTAGAAGAACTATAGAAATTAATTATACGTTAACACTATAATAACATAGTACACAGTTATCTTAGAGTAAGCTAAACTATAGAACTAATTTAACAGAATTACTAGTTTAGAAACATAAAAGATAAAATAAGCGCTTACATTAAGAAATATACAGACTGTTAACGCAACAAACACAGTATACACGCATCTTATAGAGAAACGCAGCTAATAGAGCTTCTAACTAAGCCTTAGACTAATATATTAATAGACTTTGTAATAAGACTACTACTATTAAAAGACTTTGCTACAGAATTAGCCTATAACGCTATTATAGTTATAGTAGATTGCTTTACAAAATACGCTATAATGCTACTCTTTTAACAAGACTACACAGCTGTTTAGCTAGCGCACATGCTTAAGAATAGACTTATTAGATACTATAGCATACTAAAGTTAATTATTAGCAATTAAGACAAACTCTTTATGTTAAATTATTAGACTAGCTTAATAGCAGAAATTAAGACGCAATAAAAGCTATTAATAGCTTACTATTCTTAAACTAATAGCTAAACAGAAAGAATAAACAGAACTATAAAGACGTATCTTAAGATATACAGCAACCTATAATAGACAAATTAGGTTTTGCTATTACTAATAGTATAGTTAGCCTATAACAACAAATTATTTAAAGCTACAGGTAAGACGCTATACTTCGCAAACTATAGACAACATCTAAATCTCTTTACAAGAACATTACCTAGCCTAAAAGCTAAAGCTGCTATACAGATAGCAGAAGAAATAAAGAAAACCTATAGTAAAATAGAAGAACAAATACAACACGCTTAGATACAAAGCATCTTATATGTTAATTAAAAACAAAAAACAGTACTTTAGCTAAAAGAGAGAGATAAGGTATATCTCTACACTAAAAATCTACACATAAAACAACTAAGCAAAGAACTTAACTACGTTAAAGTTAGACTGTTTTTAATTTTAAAAAGAAACAGACTGGTTATATATACACTTAAGCTTCTACTAAATGCAAAGATCTACTCTAGATTCTACGTAAGCCTACTAGAACTAGCTAACCTAGAAATACTATTATAGCAAACCTTTTGCTATAAACTTAAAGAAAAAACTAAATTTAACGTTAAAAGAATAATAATACACTAAGGCAACAACTATTAAAAGAAATACCTAGTAAAATAGTTAGGATATAACAACCTAGAAAATATATAAAAACTAGCTACAAACTTTACAAATTGCTAACAACTACTAAACTAGTACTAAAACTTATAGAGGTGTTAAGCAAGTTAAGAGTAGCCTATATAGCTAGAGAGTAACCTGTTAGTGCGTTTGCAGGTAGACAGTCTAACGCCTCTGCCTAGACATTCTTACTTAATTTCTTTAACTTATGTGCAAGGCACTTAGCCTTCTAATACGCTCTATCTTTTACCTACGTAAGTATCTTTTTATTACGCAATAGTTACGTAATTACTTTAGTAAGCAATTTTTTATCTACTTCTACCTTTGCTTTATACTTCTTACTAGTATAGTCTAACAATTTCTAAAATAAGTTTACGCATAGACGCCTAATACGTATACACTTAGAACACTTTAGACAACGTAAAGTCTTTAATACTATAATAAAGCACTCTTAGTTATTAGCAAAACAATAGTTGTAGAGTATATTAGTAAAGGTTTTATGTTATTAAATTTCTAGAGCAAGACATAGTTGTTTCTTTTAAGAATTAGAAGATATAACAACGCGCAAACCTTAAGACAAGATACAAAGCACACTTATAAAGATGTAACTACAATTTAAGACAAATCTAGTAAGAAAGAAGAATAGTGTTATAATCCTAGATCTATACAGCTAATTATTTAGTACAAACCTAACATAACCTAACGCAGGCTAGTAACAAAGGACACATAGAATAGATTACGTAACGTAGCTTACAAGTAGATTTGTAAGCTTACGCCTTAGCACGTAAAAAAGATCTAACGCATATAAGTGCGCTTACGTAGCTTATAGTAAGCTTTGTAAGTACTACAACTTAGTATAATAAGCTTACGCTTTAATAAGTAAGCTTAAAGATCTCTTATAGTACATAGAAACTATAATAAACCTTTATAGATTATTATATTTAACTTATATTTTAATAACTTAAGTTAGTTATATTAAGCTATATAACCTTTATTACTCTTTTTAAAAAGCCTTAGCCTTTACTGTCTTAGTAATAATACCCTTTGTATCTAAAGTAACTCTGCACCTATCTGCAAAAACTAACCTTAGCTGTATACCTAGTCTATACTAGCATTCTTATTGTTTGCTACTAGACTAACAGTCTTAACATAAGGCTAACGCGCAGTCTAATTCTAACTTTAATCTAAAGAAAGAAGAGTGTTCTACTAGGTCTAAGCCTAGGTCTAAGGCTAGTAATAGTAATAAGAGTAGAGATAGAAATAAAACCTCTTCTTAAAAGAGCTCTAGCTCTATACCTTCTTCTAAGAAGAAGAAGAGTAAGGCTAAAGCTAAGCCTAAGCCTAAGCCTAAGCCTAAGCCTAAGCCTAAGCTTAAGAAGCGTCTAGCTTTAGTTAGCCTTACTAAAGAGCCTGCAGCTAAGCGTACTAAAGGCTTAAGTAAGCTAGGTTACCTAGTGCGCTCTAGGGCAGTAATAGTAAGGCGTAAGACTTCTCTAGAGTTAAGTAATACTCTTATCTAGCTACAGCAGAAAGAGAGAAAGGCTAGAGAGCTTAGTAATAATTTAATAGGCTCTCTAAGCTTCTATAAGGCTAATAATAATAATAATAAGTCTTTAGGCTAAACTAGTTATTATACTTAGCTGCGCTATTAGAGCGCTAGTAGTACGCTAGTAAGGCGCCTTTGTTTTCCTATATCTTTTCTTTTTTATTTTTTTTTCTTTTTTTTATATATTAATTATAAAAGTAGTTAATCTTCTTTCTACTTATACTTCTCTATAAGTAATTTATTTATATCTTTTTAATTAACCTATTTGTTATATTCTAGTAGCTTGTTACAAACTTCTAACAGGAAATATAAAACGTTATAAATAAACAAGAGAATAGGTTGCAAGACTTAGACCTAGTGCAGAGACATAGCACGCTAAGTATATTACGTAACCTTCTTATTAGTCTTATTTAGTCTTACTGTTTCTTGCAACAAAAAACTATAAGAATCTGCAATAATAATTAAGAATAATAAGAACTATAAGAAAGACTAAGTATATAGAAACTATAGTAGACTTTTATAGATTATTATATTTAACTTATATTATAAACGCCTAAGTTAGTAACTAGCTACTTAACTATTATTACTCTTTTTAGAAAGCTCTAGCCTTTACTATCTTAGTAATAATACTCTCTATATCTAAAGCAACTCTGCACCTATCTACAAAAACTAACTCTAGCTATACCTTTAGTCTATACTAGTATTCTTATTGTTTACTACTAGACTAATAGTTTTAACACTTTAAACACTTTTATAATAAGCAGTAATATTGCAATAGATACACCTAAGCATTCTTAAGTAAGATAATCTAGACTTAAGGTTAATAAGCCTAATCTCTACTATAGAGACTGTAATAAACTTAAGACTTAGATTCTTTAGTTTAATTAGCACATCTACGTAGAAGGAGATAAGATTAAGAATAATAACAAAGTTATTCTTACTATAACTTATATAAAAGGTAACGCTAAAAAATAAGTACTTCTAATTATTTAGAAGTATATAAACAATAATATTATAGACGTAAATAATACTAACCTTATAAAAGACTAGTACGCGTTTAAGATACGCCTATAGTAGATCTTCTTACCTCTTAAAAAATCTGTAATTATAGAACAAAAAATCTAAAGTGTAAAACAAACCTAATTAGCTACTAACTATACTAATATTTTTTAATAATACGCTAAATAAATCTAGTAGAATAACACTACTCTAATGTATATATATAAGTAAGGCCTTAAGGCTACTATATAAGCTAAACTTATATATAGTAGAATATATATTACTACTCTAAAAGAACTTTAGAATAAATCTATTTGCCTAGATAATAAACTATATAAATAAGCACGTAAAGATAGGTTATGCTCTTTATATTTACTATAGAGACACAAAGAATTTTGCCTAAACAAAAAATATTAAAGACAAATATAACTAAATAAAAGATAATAGCGCTACTACTTAAGATAAAGAACTTATTAACTACGCTTACTAAGAGTATACTTAAGGTATAGACCTAAAGCTATACACTTAGACAACCTTAACAAAGGCCTAGAACAGAAAAGTTACTTAAAGAAACAACTACTAAGGGATAGGCCTAATAAGAATAAGATTATTTGTTATAACTATAACAAGGTTAGATATTATACGCAAAACTATTACTCTAAGAACAAAGTTATACACTAGCTTAACATATTAACTAACGCTTTAGAGAAAGATATTAAAGAATAAATTATAATTAATAATTAACCTATTATCTAAATAATCAATAGACTATTAATAGTAAAATAGACAAAAGATACCTCTACTACATTATTTAATAACTAGGTCTTAACTAAAACTGTATTATTCTATAACTAGAAACAGAACTATAATATTAAATAATTCTAATAGATAGAATTACTCTTACTATAAACACAACAAAATATTTACAACTAGTATAACTAAACTAATAAAGTTAACTAAGAATATATAGAATAATATTACTAATTCTTTTAAGTATATTATACCTTCTAGATAAATAAGTACTCTTTAAATATAAATAGAGTTACAGAGAAGAAACAATTGCTACACTTAGGAAATAGAATCTATAGAACATAGAACTAACAAGAGACTATAAAAGTCTATAATACCTAAAAAGACAAGAACTTATACTAGATAAGCTAGATATATACTTACTACTAGCTAGCTTTAAACTAGTACACTAGAATGCAATAGTTAGAGAACTGTGTTAAAAGATAGACGCAAACAGACTATATAAGACGTGCTGTAACTTATATATAAAGTAGATATACTATACTAATAACAAGTAAGTATTAGTACTAAACCTTATACCTTTAGAGTACTAGAATAGAAAGGCAAACAAATTGCATTAAATCCTACTTATAGATAGATACCTACAAGATCCTTATAATCTAAAACACAGACTTCTATTATAAACAGCATATAATAGTAACTACTACTTAATATATTATAGTAGTAAAATTAACTAATACTGTTCTTAGCAAAAGAAACCTTACAAGTACTAGTAGTACAATTACCCTAAAGATACCTATATAAATTACCTATATAATAAATAAAATATAGAAAGTTTTTCTAATATATTAGAGGAAAAAAGTATATCTAATAGAATGCTTGTTAATAGCAGCTGCATAAACTACACCTAGTAGTTCTACTTATAACTAGAGTGTAAAAAACACTATAATAACAAAGAAGCTAATAAATATAGAAAGAATAAGTCTTCTTTAGAGTTTACCTTAGACTTTACAAAGAGACTTAGAGCTGTAACGCAGTTAACTTAGCTAAGCTTATAAAACTTATAGTAAGAGCTAATAGAAAAAGAATAAAGGTGCTTCTAAATTTAAAATTATAAGTAAACTATATTTTAGGTAATGCCTTGTTAAGAGCTAGGCTCTAACTTTACTAGAAACAATAATTATATAAACTTTATATTACAAATAGAGAGCAGATACCTAATAAGTTACTTATTAGATATAAGACTACTATAGAACTTAATATCTAAAGAACTAAATAAGGAATATACTTAGACATCTTTAGATTAGCTACCTACAATATTATATTAGGACTTCTATAGTTTAGAGAGAATAGCCTACAAATAGACTAGAGGAAGAGATCTATCTCTCTAAGGAATTACAATAATACAACAGATTCTAAGCCTACGCATTAGTAGCGTTTAATAGTAGATAAAAAGATAATTAATAACATTACTTTAACTAAGATATAGTTAAAGATATAACTAGTTAACTTAGATAATTAAAGAAAAAATACTAATACGTTATAAGTTTTAAAGAAATGTATAACTTTTAACATACCTAAAGAATATAGAAAGTTTAAAAAACTATTCTTAGAAGAAATAGGTCTAGAAGAACTACTTAAGCATTAAGAGTAAAACTATAAGATTATCCTAAAAGAAAGGAAAAGGCTAACTCTTAGACTAATCTACAAATTATTAGAAAAAGAGCTAAAAGCACTCTAAGAGTATATCTAAGTAAACCTAAAGAAAAGTTTTGTTTAAGTATTAGAATTACTTGCTAGATACCTAATTATATTTGTACTAAAGAAGAACAGTAAACTATAACTATATATTAACTTTTAGAAACTTAATAGTATTATAGTTAAGAATTAATAGCTACTACTTAATATTTTAGAACTATAAGATTAACTAGCCTATGCAAAGATCTTTACAGTATTAGATCTAAGAGGCGCCTACAACCTTATACGTATAAAAAAAGGCAAAAAATAAAAGATAGCGTTTAGATTACGCTATAGCTACTACAAGTACTTAGTAATACTATTTAGTCTTACTAACGCTCTAGTAACGTGTTAAGCACTTATTAATAATATACTTAGAAAATACCTAGATATATTTATTGTTGTATATCTTAACAATATTCTTATCTATCTAAAAAATAAGAAGGAATATATAGAATATACTTATATAATTCTAACGCTACTAGAAAAATTCTTTCTAGTAGTAGACTCTAAGAAATGTAAATAGTACTAAGAAGAAGTAGAATTCCTAGGATGCATAGTTAGAAAGAACAGAGTATAAATAAGCAAGAATAAGATTAAAGTTATTAGAGATTAGCTAACGCTTACTATAGTAGAGGATATCTAATTCTTCTTAGGCTTTGTTAACTTTTACTAATAGTTTATTTAAAACTTTTTACTAATTACTACGCTACTTACAAAACTTACACAAAAAGATATACTTTAGAAATAGATAGAAGAATAAAGCTAGGCATTTAAGACGCTTAAAGATACTTATATAGCACTATCTATTCTTATTATATTTAGAAGTAGAAAGCTACTTAGATTTAAAACTAATGTATTAGACTTAGCAATTAGAATATATGCAAAACAAAAACAAGATAAAAAATAGTATCTAATAGCCTACTACTTATAAAAGTTTTTACTACTAGTGTAGTAATGCAGGTAGGTACAGCTATTAGGATTAAATTAGATACGTATTAGAGGCATATAGGAGTGCGTATTGTATCAGAGATTCTAGATTTAGCTATACACCTATAGGTCTTGTACAGAAGAACAAGAAAAACTTGTCTTCTATCTAATGCAATAGGCTTATATTTATAGTTAATGTAGTAACTAAGTTAGAGCTAATTTAAGGCGCTTTTAGTACTGCCTCTACTATTTCTTGCATAATCTATTACTAAGCCTTTATAGGGTATTAGATGTAATATGTGTTTGCATGTGCCTGTTACATTACCTTTCTTTTTAAAATTAATAGCTTCTATTAATTAGGTCTGTATTAGTGTGCTTTTAGATACCTTTTAAAATTTCTAAAAAGTCTTATTTACCTTAACTTTAGATTTCTAATAACGCGTTATAGCTGTTTGTTGTTGTTTTGCTTAGCGCAGCAGCGCGTTTGTTGTCCTAACTTTACCTAGAGTTTTTAGAGCATATATATAAGGCTGGCCCTCTAGTATACTACTTCTCTATACTCTCCTTCTACACGTTTATATACCTATAGCTATTTGACTACCCTTCTAATTTAATTACTAGCTAACTATTTTATAGATATATATAATGCCTATTCCTGTCTCTTTTAGAGCTTATCTTTTAGCTTATTAGGTTGTTTACTTACAGGCTGTAAGAGCTTTTACCTGCAGCTATTTTAATATTAAGTTTAGATTCTATTTAGACGTGTCTAAGAAGTGTGCTTATTGTACACTCTTAAATAAGAAGTGTTAGCTAGTTTTCTAATATACAGGCTAGAAGTATAATAGTCTCTTAGAGGCTCTTAATTGTATATTTACTACCTTAGGTAGTAATAAAGAAGACAAGGTAGTAGTAAAGAAAAAGGCTAACGTATAGTTAGCTACGTTTTAGTTAGCTACTACTGTGCAAGTTAGCTTTGCATAAGTAGCTAACTTAAATACTGCTAACCTACTAGTTAGCGCTTACTACTAGAGAGAAGAGTTAGCTAAGAAGGTGTTACGATCTAGGATTAAACGACTAGAAGCCCTGCCTTATAAACACCAAAGTTTGTGACTAAGCAGCCAGCTAAGTTAAGACGCTAAGAAACAAATTACGTAAGCGTACCAGTAAGTACTAGCAAGACTAGGAAGGCTTGGCGTACTAGGATACACTAGGACAACAGGATCTAACTAAAGTATACAGAACCTCTTTAGTGTATAAGAACTACAATAAACCCTTATAGATTATTGTGTTTAACTTATGTTACAGACGCTTAAGTTAGTTACATTAAGCTACCTAACTATTGTTACTCTTTTTAGAAAGCCCTAGCCTTTACTGTCTTAGTGACAATACCCTCTGTATCTAAAGCAACTCTGTACCTATCTGCAAAAACTAACCTTAGCTGTACCTCTAGTCTACACTAGCATTCTTATTATTTGCTACTAGACTAACAGTCTTAACACTTTAAACACCTTTACAATAAGCAGCAATATTGCAATAGATATACCTAAGCATTCCTAAGTAGGACGACCTAGACTTAAGGTTAACAAACCTAATCTCTACTATAGAGACTGCAACAAACTTAAGACCTAGATCCTTTAGTTTAATAGGCACTTCTATGTAGAAGGAGACAAGATCAAGAATAACAACAAAGTTATCCTTGCTACAACCTACATAAAAGGCAACGCTAAGAAATAGGTACTTCTAATTATTTAGAAGTATATGGACAACAATATTACAGACAAAGATAACACTAACCTTGTAGAAGACTAGCAAGCGTTTAAAACACGCCTATAACAGATCTTCTTACCTCTTAAGGAATCTGTAATTGCAGAACAGAAAATCTAAAGTCTAAAGCAAACCTAATTAACTACTAACTATACTAACGTTTTTTAATAATACGCTAAACAAATCTAGTAGGACAACACTGCTCTAATGCGTATATACAAACAAGGCCTTAAGGCTGCTGTACAAGCTAAACTTATGCGCAGCAGGACACACATTACTACTCTTAAAGAACTTTAGAATAAAGCTATTTGCCTAGACAACAAACTCTACAAATTAGCACTTAAAGATAGGTTATATTCCTTGCGTCTACTATAGGGACACAAAGGATTTTGCCTAAACAAAAGATATTAGGGACAAACACAACTAAATAAAGGACAACAGCGCTACTATCTTAGACAAGGAACTTATTAACTACGCCTACTAGGAGCATACTTAGGGTACAGACCTAAAGCCATGCACTTGGACAACCTTAACAAAGGCCTAGAACAGAAAAATTACCTAAAGAAACAACCCTAAGGGAATAGGCCTAACAAAAACAAAATTACCTGTTATAACTGTAACAAGGTTAAACATTATGCGCAAAACTGTTGCTCTAAGAACAAAGTTACACGCTAGCTTAACGTGTTAACTAACACTTTAGAGAAAGATGTTAAAGAATAGATTGTAATTAAGGATTAACCTATTATCTAAACTACTAATAGACTACTAATAGTAGGATAGACAGAAGACACCTCTACTACATTATATAATAACAAGGTCTTAACTAACTCTGCGTTACTACATAATTAGGAACAAGACTGTAACATTAAACAATTCTAATAAATAGGATTACTTTTACTACAAATGCAACAAAACATTTACAACTAGTACAATTAAACTAACAAAGTTAACTAAGAATATATAGAACAATGTTACTAATCCCTACAAAAATATTATACCCTTAGCCTACAGACAGATAAGTACTCTCTAAGAACAGATAGAGTTATAAAGGAAGAACAATCGCTACACCTAGGAAACAGAGTCTATAAGACATAGGATCTACAAGAGACTAAGAGAGTCTACAATACTTAAGAAGACTAAGAACTTACACTAGACAAGCTAAATATACACTTACTACTAGCTAGCCCTAAACTAGTGCGCTAGAATGCAACAGTTAGAGGACTGTGTTAAGAGACAGACGCAGACAGACTATATAAGACGTGCTGTAACTTACACACAAAGCAGACATGCTATGCTAATAATAGGCAAGTATTAGTACTAAACCCTATGCCTGCAGAATACTAGGATAAGAAAGCAAACAAATTACATTAAATCCTACTTACAGACAGATACCTACAAGATCCTTGTAATCTAAAACACAGACTTCTATTATAGACAGTATACAACAGCAACTACTGCTTAACGCACTATAGCAGCAAAGTTAACTAATACTTTCCTTAGCAGAAGAGACCTTGCAAGTACTAATAGTATAATTACCCTAAGGATACCTGCGCAAATTATCTATATAACAAACAAATTATAAGAGGTTTTCCTAACATATTAAAGAAAGAAAGCATATCTAATAGAATACTTGTTAACAGCAGCTGTATAAACTATACCTAGCAGTTCTGCCTACAACTAGAATGCAAGAAGCATTACAACAACAAAGAAGCTAACAGATATAGGAAAAATAAGTCTTTTTTAGGATTAGGTTTAGACTCTAGAAAGAGACCTAGAGCTGTAACGCAACTAACTCTACTAGACTACTTAAACTTACAGTAAGAGTTAACTAAATAAGGATAAAGGCACTTCTAGATTTAGAAGCACAAGCAAACTATATTTTAGGCAACGCTATGTTAAGAGCTAGGCTCTAACCTTGTTAGAAACAACGCTTATATAAACTTTATGTTGCAAATAGAGAGCAGATGCCTAATAAGTTGCTTATTAAATATAAGACTACTGCAGAACTTAACATCTAAGGAACTAAACAGGAAATATACCTAGACGTCTTTAGATTAGCTACCTATAACATTATATTAGGACTTCTATAGTTTAGAGAGAATAGCCTACAAATAGACTAGGGGAAGAGATCTATCTCTCTAGGGAATTATAACAACACAACAGATTCTAAGCCTACGCATTAGCAGTATTTAATAGTAGATAAGAAGACAATTAATAATATTGCTTTAACTAAGACGCAGTTAAAGACACAACTAGTTAACTTAGACAATTAAGGAAGAAATACTAATACGTTACAAGTTTTAGAGAAACGTATAACTCCTAATATACTTAAGGAATACAAAAAGTTTAAGAAACTATTCTTAGAAGAAACAGGTCTAGAAGCACTGCCTAAGCATTAGGAGTAGGACTACAAGATTGTCCTAGAAGAAGGGAAAAGGCTAACCTTTAGACTAATCTACAGATTATTAGAAAAAGAGCTTAAAGCGCTCTAAGAATATATCTAAGTAAACCTAAAGAAAGGTTTTATCTAAGCATTAGAATTACTAGCCAGATACCTAATTATGTTTATACTAAAGAAGAATAGCAAACTATAACTATGTATTAACTTTTAGAAACTTAATAACATTACAGTTAAGAATTAATACCTACTACCTAATATTTTAGAACTACAGGATTAACTAGCCTATGTAAAGATCTTTACAGCATTAGATCTAAGAGGCGCGTACAACCTTATACGCATAAAGAAAGGCAAAGAATAGAAGACAGCGTTTAGAACACGCTATAGCTACTACAAGTATCTAGTAATGCTATTTAGTCTTACTAACGCTCTAGCAACGTGTTAAGCACTTATTAACAATGTGCTTAGAGAACACCTTAACATATTTGTTATAGCATACCTTAACAATATCCTTATCTATTTAGAAAATAAGAAGGAACATACAAAACATATTTATATAATCCTAACGCTACTAGAAAAGTTCTCCCTAGTAGTAGACTCTAACAAGTATAAATAGTACTAGGAAGAAGTAGAATTCCTAGGGTGTATAGTTAGAAAGAACAGAGTACAAATAAGCAAGGATAAGATTAAAGTTATTAGAGATTAGCTAATGCCTACTACAGTTAAGGACATCTAATCTTTCTTAGGCTTTATTAACTTTAATTAACAGTTTATCTAGAACTTCTTACTAATTGCTACGCTACTTACTAAACTTACATAAAAAGACACACCTTAGAAATAGATAGAAGAACAAAGCTAGGCATTTAAGACGCTTAAAGACGCTTATATAGCACTACCTGTCCTTATTGTATTTAGAAGCAGCAAGCTACTTAGATTTAAAACTAACATATTAGATTTAGTAATTAGAATGTGTGCAAAGCAAGAACAAGATAGGAAATAGTATCTAATAGCCTACTACTTACAAAAATTTACACTACTAGAAGAAAATTACAATGTATACAACAAAGAACTACTCGCAATTGTAGTAGCACTTAAATATTAGAGAATCTACGCAGAGAGTTGCTTAGATCTTACAATATACTTAGACTACAAAAACCTAACAACCTTTACTACTACTAAAGTACTTAATTAAAGACAAGTATAATAGTTAGAGATATTAGGACAATACAAATTCAAAATCGTCTATACACCTAGAAAAGATAATAGCAGAGCAGACGCTCTTAGCCAAAGATTAGATATTGCTAGAACTAAAACTATTAACAGCTTAAGCATCCTTAAAAGACAAAACAACAGATCTCTTAGACTAGCAAGATACATTAACAACCTAACAATAAAGATTAGAATTAATGTTCTAAAAGAACTATAAGAATCAATTATACAACAACACTACAATAACACAGTACATGGTTACCCTAGAGTAAGCTAAACTATAGAACTAATTTAACAGAATTACTAGTTCAAGAATATAAAGGATAAAGTAAGCGCTTACATTAAGAAATGTGCAGACTGTTAACGCAATAAACACAGTACACACGCACCTTATAAAGAAATGCAGCTAATAGAGCTCTTAACTAAGCCTTAGACTAACATATTAATAGACTTTATAACAGGACTACTACTGTTAAAAGACTCTGCTACAGGATTAGCCTATAACGCTATTAGAGTTATAGTAGATCGCTTTACAAAATACGCTATAATGCTACTCTTTTAACAAGACTACACAGCCTTTTAGCTAGCGCACGTACTTAAGGATAGACTTATTAGACACTATAGTATACTAAAATCAATTATTAGCGATTAAGACAAACTCTTTACGTTAAATTATTAGACTACCTTAATAGCAGAAATTGGGACGCAACAAAAGCTATTAACAGCCTATTATCCCTAAACAGATAGCTAAACAGAAAGAACAAATAGAACTATAAAGACGTATCTCAAAATATACAGCAACCTACAGCAGACAAATTAGGTTTTGCTATTACTAATAGCACAGTTAGCCTACAACAACAAATTATCTAAAGCTACAGGTAAGACGCTATACTTCGCAAACCACAAACAACATCCAAATCTTTTTACAAGAACGTTACCTAGCCTAAAGGCTAAAGCTACTATATAGACAGCAGAAGAAATAAAGAAAACCTATATAGAAATAAAAGAATAAATACAATATACTTAGACACAAAGCATCTTATATATTAACAGAAAACAAAAAACAGCACCTTAGCTAAAAGAGGGGGATAAGGTGTATCTCTACACTAAAAATCTACGCACAGAACAACTAAGCAAAGGACTTAACCACATTAAAGTTAGGCTGTTTTTGATTTTAAAGAAGAACAGACTAGTTACATATACACTTAAGCTTCTACTAGATGCAAAGATCTACCCTAGATTCTACGTAAGCCTACTAGAACTAGCTAACCTAGAAACACTATTACAGCAAACCTTTTGCTATAAACTTAAAGAAGAAAATAAATTTAAAGTTAAGAAAATAATAACACATTAAGACAACAACTACTAAAAAGAATACCTAGTAAAATAGTTAGGACACAACAAAACAAAAAATACATAGGAACCAGAAACGAACCTTACAAACTACTGCTAGCTTCTGGCACAGTACTGTTAACACCTTCTTACAAAAAGGACTAATCTACTGTTGCAGCGCCTAACGCTGCGTTAGGATTTACAGACGCAATCTTAGAATTAAGCTACTTAACAGTTTTAAGCGCCTCCAGTTTGCCTACAAATAAGAGACCTTTATTAAAGATCTCTTACTTCTTCTGTTGCAACAATTTCTTTTAGTTGCAAAGCTTCCTAAGCTTTGCCTGCGCCTAACGCGCTTGCTGCAACGCAGCTTTAGCTATGTCTTCTTTAATACAAAGTCTAGCCTCCTTAGCATCTTCTATTTGTTTAAGACGCTCTATCTCTTTATTAATTTTCAAGAAATCTAGCAACAGTATGTCTACTAGCTTGTAACGCGCAACGTTGCTACGCACGCAGTTTGCGCACTTTGCATTTAAAGAGGACAGCTTGTAAGGCAACTGCCTCTTTGCATAATAGGTACAAGAGACTATTGCAACTACACCTAAAGATTTAATCTAATTAGCTAGACAATTACAATACTTTCTAGTACAGGACAAGAACAGTAAACTTATAAGGACATTAAGTAAGGAAGGAGAGAGGTAGTGTTACAATCTAGGATTAAACAACTAGAAGCCCTACCTTATAAACACTAAAGTTTGTGACTAAGCAGCTAGCTGAGTTAAGACGCTAAGAAACAAATTACGTAAGTGTACTAGCAAGTACTAGTAAGACTAGAAAGGCTTAGCGTACTAGGACACACTAGGACAACAGGATCTAACTAAAGCATGCAGAACCTCTTTAGTGTATAAGAACTACAATAAACCCTTATAGATTATTATGTTTAACTTATGTTACAGACGCTTAAGTTAGTTACATTAAGCTACCTAACTATTGTTACTCTTTTTAGAAAGCCCTAGCCTTTACTGTCTTAGTAACAATACCCTCTGTATCTAAAGCAACTCTGCACCTATCCGCGAAAACCAACCTTAGCTGTACCCCTAGTCTACACTAGCATTCTTATTGTTTGCTACTAGACTAACAGTCTTAACAGAAGGTTAAGACAATAGCTAAGGAGGTAAAGACTCTTAGGCAGTTTATGTCTAGGCTAGTTAGAGCAGTAGTAGAGTTAGTAGATACTCTTATAGTAGCTAAGGTAGAGTAGAAGGTAGAGAAAGCAGCAGTAAGGTTAGGCAGCTCTTGTGTATAGATCTAAAACAGAGGAAAACTAGGTAGTACGTTAGTGTCTGTACCTAGAGAGTTAGATAGTTAAGAGCGTTCTACTAAGAGTAGCTATAGTCTGCTATTAGATCTAATAGAAGAGTAAAACTCTTATTGTTAATAGTTGTTACTTACTAGTGTAGTAGTTGCAATATTAAGTTTAATTTCCTTAATATAGTTATCTTAAAGTAATGTAAAATCTTTAACTCTTTTTTTCTATACTGTAATCTACTTAGCTAACGCTTATAAAGGTTTTAGCTGTTTTAAATAGCGTTTATAGAACGCTTGTAACATATGTAAGGCGCCTATAAAGTTAAAGCATTCTACTAGGTAAAGTTAGGATTATAGCTTATCTATTTTACATAATACTTTAGGATAGAGTAGTATAGCTTACTAGCTAGAATCTCTTTAACTTCTTATTCTTTAATACTTTAAATTAGGATGCTAGATAGGTTTAGGCTTAGCTAACTAGGTAAAGAGTTGTTAAGGTTCTTGCAGAGGATATTTAGAGCAAATACGTTATAGATCTTAGAACCTTTAGGTAGCTTTAGTTAGAATAAATAGCTAACTTGTTCTAAAACTTTAAAGAGTCCTTCTTACAATTTAGCAAGTTTGCGACTTAGGTAAGTAACAGATAGGTTTTAGGTTAAAAGGTAAACCTTGTTACTTACTACCTAATTAACAAGTTAATAATATTTCTTTACTCTAGCAGCTATCTGTTACTGCGCCTTTTCTATATTGTTTTTAGCTGTGCGCTAGGCTTTATGCATGTAAGTAGCTAAGCTTAAGGCATTCTTAATGTTTATATCTTTGTGTTTTAAGAGAAATAATGCCTAATTCTAGCTCTGTTGTAGTTTAGATCTAAACAAGAGCTAGTACAGCGCTATACTAATTGCAGAGTACAGCAGCGTAGCTTAAGCTTAATTAATTATTAGCAAGAGGTTACTCTAGTTGTCCTAGTAATAGAATATAAAGAGCCTTAATTGTTAATTAATATACTTATTTATAATCTTAGTTTGTCTATTAGTTTGTTTATAGTAAGCTGTAGAAAGCTTAATTTGCACGCCTAGGATCTTACAGAACTTAGACTAGAATTAGAACACAAACTAGAGTCTGTAGTCAGACACTATACTTTTAGGCGTATAGCTAAATTAGTATACCTATTAGATAAATAAGTAAGCTATTTCTTAAGCGTTAATTATTTTATAGCAAGAAATAGAAACAGCTTGCTTAGATAGACAATTAATAACAACTATAATTTAATTATAGCTATAATAATTTGTTAAGAATGTCTTAAAATCTATACACAAATACTATATAGGCCTATTAGGAATTAGTAACAAATAGAGAAACCCTTAGGATTAGAGCTGTCTTAGATAGGATCTTTAATAGGATACGCAGTTTTATACATAGTGTTTATATATAGCCTCTATACCTTTCTAGTAATATTACTAAGCTAAGAGCTAATACGTCTTTATAGCGCTTAGGTAGGCAGTAGATAGCTAATTGTAAGCCTTTCTAATTAGTTAAGTGCATAAGGGAGAATCCTTAGGTACATAAAGGCGTAAGTAATAAAGTAGTAGTTTTTCTTAAATATAATATAGCTGTAGTAGCGTAAGGCGTTCTTCTTTAAAGAAGTAGTAATTCTCTGCTAGTAGGGCTTTAATTAGTTCTAAAGAGTTAATTTTTAAGAGGGCACTAATAGAGTAAACTAAAATAGCTAATATATTAATTTTTAGCTAATTACAAATATAGTTCTAAGCTAGTTTAGAGTTAACCTAGAGGTTTAGGCGTTTAGGTTCTAGAAGTATATAAGATCTGTTGTCTTATTAGGCAGCCTTAACCTTGCTAACGTTCTGTTCTCTTTAGCTTAGGATATTAGCTTACTTGTTAAGCTTGCTAAGCGTGTACTTAATATAGAAATTAAAAGAGGTAATAATCTCTGCCTATTGTGCTTAACGTGCATTAAGAACCTTAGTAGTTATAAAGTATTCTAAGGAGTAGTAATCTAAATACACCTAGATTTAGCTCTATATAGAGGTAAGTTTAGCTCTCTACTTCTTAAATACTTTTAGAATAGCAAAAAGTTCTTTGTTATATATTTTCTAATTAAGCTTAGCTCTAGATAGAGCGTAACTATAGAATGCTATAGGGTACTACTTGTTATTAGAGTGCTTCTAAAAGAGTACTTCTGCTATTACTCTATTAGACGCGTTAGTTTCTAACTTTGTATTATACTTAGAATAGAAATGCAATAGCGTAGAAATTGCTAGAAGTAAGGCTTTAATCTAATTAAAAGCCTGTTAGCAGTCTATAGTCTATTTAAATAGTGTAGAGAGACTTTAAAGCTTTATAATTAGTTTAGCTACACAGAAGAAATTCTTAATAAATTGTTAATAGAAACTAGCAAAACTAAGAAATAACTTAACGCTAGTAATTGTAGTAGGTTTAGCCTAGTTTTAAAGTGCTTCTACCTTGTTAGAGTTAACTTTAGTGCCTTAGTTTGTTAAAACATAACCTAAATACTTTGTGTAAGTTACATAGAATTTACTCTTTTAAATGTCTACTTAGAGTCCTGCAGTACGTAGGCGCTCTAAGACCTTTTAGACGTATTCCTAATGTAAGTTTATATTCTTAGAGTAGATTAAGATGTTATTAAGATACGTAATACAGAAATTGTTAAGATAATTAATTAGTATATTATTTATGTAGCGCTAATACGTAGCTAGTCTATTATATAAGCCAAAAGAAAGCACCTTACACTTATAGGTACTGTAATAGGTCTAGAAAGTAGTATACTCTTTAGAATTAGGATCTATACAAATTTTGTTAAAAGCAGCCCTAATATTAAACTTAGTAAAGATCTTAGCTTTAGAGGGACGTAATAGCAGCTTATTAATACAAGAGATTAGATAGACGTCCTTGCGCGTAAGAGCGTTAATCTTCTAGTAGTCTACATAAATGCGTATATCTCTATTTAGTTTGCGTACACAAAGGATAAGTAAAGTAAAAGAACTTTAGCTAGCCTTAATAAAACTCTTCTAAAGGTGTTCCTAGACGTAGGCCTTAGTAGCTTTAAGCTCCTCCTAATTTTGCTTATACAAGAGACTAAACGCATTTAGTAATAGTTCTTTAAGAATAATCTTATAATTATACAGACAGTAAGAAGGTTATTAATTAGCTGCTAACTTGCTAAATACATTCTAATACTAGGAGTAACAGGCAAGTAATTACTTATCTAATTGGCATTAATTAGCTGCGTTGTCCTTAGAGGCAAGTATCCTATTAATCTTATATAGGCTAGTTGTAAAGAACTTGTTCTGTAGCTTCTTTATAATAAAGTAGAATATATTAGCAGAAATAAGAGCAATGCAGGTAGTTAAAAGAGGTTTAGACTCTAAGCAGGATTGCTTAGTTAGAGTATAAGGAATCTCTAAGATTTTTCAAGCTAATAGAAGCTTTAAGCATCTCTTAATACAATAAATAGAAGAAGGAGAATAATAGTAAGAGCTGTTTTAAATACAATAGTCTTCTTTCTTCTATAAAGCGTTGCGTTGTTGCATATTAAGATAGACAGTAGCTAGCACTATAGCTTAATATAGAATAGTAGGAATAGAGAGTAAAGGATTGTATAAACAGGGGTACTTAGATAGCTAAATAAACTATAACCTATCTGTGTCTAATTAAATCTTAAATTGCCTTAACTATTAGAGGCTAAGTATATAATCCTAAGACCTAAGATTAAGAATAAGAAAGGGATAGTTTAAAATCTTTTAGCTATTAATATTTAAGTGTAGTTAAATATATTAAGTAACTGCAGAAGTAATCTAATTCTTAAAGCTGTGCACCTAAACCTAGAAGGAGAGCTTCTAGATAGGTTAATGTAAGGCTTTAAAAACAGATAAAGCAATTTGTAAATTTAAAAATAAGAACCTTTAAGCACTAGTGTTAACAAGAGTGTTAAGGCGTAAACTAATACCCTAGTTATAAAGAAGCGCAGGTATAAAGAAATAGAAACTGTAAAACAAATAAGAAAGGTTAAAGTAGAATAGGTTGTAACAGCTTAGGCCTAAGAAGAAGTATTCTTTTAGGCGCTTTTGTTTCTTATATAATATACCTTCTAATTAGGTTACTCTTAAGCATCTTTAAACTTATCTACTTCTATAGCTTCTATCTAACGTATACAAGGCTTTATGCAATTACTAGCGTAGTGTTCTAGTTTACTGCAATTATAACAACTACTAGAGGTCTTTTGTTAATTAGGTTTAAAAGTCTTAGTAGAGAAACGCACTATTATTAATTAATAGGCTAGCGCAGAATATGTTAGGGCGCTAGAGGTAGTAGTCTAATTTAGCTTTAAATTAGTTTACAGGGCCTACCTAATTAGCAATTTGGCAGCAGCTAGTAACGTAAATATATTAGAATTGTTTTTCTGCTTTATATTATAGGCAGTAAGGTGTTCTACTATCTAATTAAATAAGTTCTTCTATTAGTGCCTAAATCCTAGGTTAGGAGCTTGTAGTTCTAGCGTAATTTTTGTTTACAAGTAGTAAAACTACTCCAAAGAAGGTACTTGTCTCTTAACTACAGAACTTAGAAACTTAGCTTTAAACAAAGGGAATGTTTTTTTCTTTGTTATCTGCAATTAATTAAACGCTGCACAGCTTTTAGCTACCTTGTTGCCTGTAATAAAGTAAGACTTAAGTAGCTTAATTATTTGCTTAGCGTTCTAGAACTGCTCTTAATTAGTATCTAATAAATATTGTAGCTTAAGATAGCTCTTAGCTAATTCTATAGTATAGCCCTATACTAAGGCTATGCGTTGTCTTTTAGTCTAATAGTAATCTAAGTTACTTTTAAGTTAATCCTAGATAAAGGCCTGCTATTAGCAAAAGGTAAGATCTTTTCTATTACTAAGATTATCTATGTTAGGCGTTTTCTTAGATTGTTAAAGTTAGCAAGAGCTTTTATAGTAATATAAGTACTTAAATATAGAGCTGTTAAATAAACAGCAAGGTACAAAGAGGTTCTAGAGAGTTTTAGTAGTAGGCAAGGGCTTGTCTAGTCCTACTAAACAAGTTAGTCTTTCCTTAAGGGTATTAATCTCTGCTAACGCTTGTTTTAGTTCTTGTTGTAATTAATTAACCTCTATTTAAGCAAAGGTAAGATTTAGTAGAGATACAGGTCTAGCTCTAGGCTAAAGAGGTTTCTTAGTATTTATCTTTTTTACTTTAGCACTCTATTACTAGGTTATTATAGTTAATACAGAGTTGTCTTAGAGAAAGGCTCTTAGGGTTAGTTCTTTAGAGGAAGTTATTAGCGTTGCTTCTAATACTCCTAGGTTATTAATAGTCTCTAAGTTTTTATTGTAGCGCTAAACACAACTTTTACTAAAGTAATTCTAACTGTATATTAATAGAAAGATCTAAACCTAAAGGCTTTAGCTGTTAGAAAATCTAAAAAATCCTAACTATGTTTAATAGATTTAAGGTTGCAAACAGATCTAATTTAGATAGGGTTCTAGACGTTTTAACGCAATCTTTTCAAAAGTAAATTGCAATATTATCTAAATACTATTACTAGCAGGACAAAGTTTTTCTTGTAATGTAGCAATGTAGGTAGGTACAGCTATTAGAATTAAATTAGATACGTATTAGAGGCATATAGGAGTGCGTGTTGTATTAGAGATTCTAGATTTAGCTATACACCTATAGGTCTTGTACAAAAGGACAAGGAAAACTTGTCTTCTATCTAATGCAATAGGCTTATATTTATAGTTAACGTAGCAACTAAGTTAGAGCTAATTTAGAGCGCTTTTAGTACTGCCTCTGCTATCTCTTACATAATCTGTTACTAAGCCTTTATAGGGTATCAGATGTAACATGTATTTGTATGTGCCTGTTACAACTAGAAGAAAACTATAATATATATAATAAAGAACTACTTGCAATTATAGTAGCACTTAAATATTACAGAATCTACGCAGAAAGCTACTTAGATTTTACAATATACTTAGACTACAAAAACCTAACAAGCTTTACTACTACTAAAGTACTTAATTAGAGACAAGTATAATAGTTAGAGATATTAAAATAATACAAGTTTAAAATTATCTATACACTTAAAAAGGATAATAGTAGAGCAAACACTCTTAGCTAAAGATTAGATATTACTAGAACTAAAACTATTAACAGCTTAAGCATCCTTAAAAGACAAAATAATAGATCTCTTAGACTAGTAAAATATATTAATAACCTAACAATAAAAATTAGAATTAATGTCTTAGAAGAACTACAGAAATTAATTATACAATAATATTACAATAACGCGGTACATAGTTATCCTAGAGTAAGCTAAACTATAGAACTAATTTAATAGAATTACTAGTTTAAGAAAATAAAGAATAAAGTAAGCGCTTATATTAAGAACTATATAAACTATTAACGTAATAAATATAGTACACACGCACCTTATAGAAAAATGCAGCTAATAGAGTTCCTAACTAAGCCTTAGACTAATATATTAATAGACTTTATAACAGGACTACTACTATTAAAAGACCTTGCTACAGGATGATCCTATAACGCTATTATAGTTACAGTAGATTGCTTTATAAAATACGCTATAATACTACTCTTTTAATAAAACTATACAGCTGTTTAGCTAGCACACGTGCTTTAGAATAGACTTATTAGATACTATAGTATACCAAAGTTAATTATTAGCAATTAAGATAAACTCTTTACGTTAAATTATTAGACTACCTTAATAGTAGAAATTAAATTATAATAAAAGCTATTAATAGCTTATTATTTCTAAATAGATAGCTAAACAAAAAGAATAAATAGAACTATAAAGATGTATCTTAAGATATATAGTAACCTGTAATAGACAAATTAGGTTTTAATACTACTAATAGTATAGTTAGCCTATAATAATAAACTATCTAAAGCTATAAGTAAAACGCTATACTTTGTAAACTATAGATAACACCTAAATCTCTTTACAAGAATACTACTTAGCCTAAAAGCTAAAGCTGCTATATAGATAGCAGAAGAAATAAAGATAACTTATACTAAAATAGAAGAATAAATATAGTACGCTTAGACACAAAGCATCTTATATATTAATAGAAAATAAAAAATAGTACTTTAGCTAAAAGAGGGGGATAAGGTGTATCTCTACACTAAGAATCTACGCATAAAATAACTAAGTAAAGGACTTAACTATGTTAAAGTTAGACTATTTTTAATTTTAAAAAGAAACAGACTAGTTATATAGACACTTAAGCTCCTACTAGATACAAAGATCTACTTTAGATTCTACGTAAGCCTACTAGAACTAGCTAACCTAGAAATACTATTACACTAAACCTTTTGCTATAAACTTAAAGAAGAAAATAAATTTAAAGTTAAAAAAATAATAATATACTAAGATAATAATTATTAAAAGAAATACCTAGTTAAATAGTTAAAGTACAATAACTTAGAAAATACATAAGAACTAAAAACAAACCTTATAAATTACTAACTACTTCTAGCGCACTATTACTATGCTATAGAGTAGAACAAGAACTAGACTCTTCTAGAATTAATAATTAATTTACAGCTTAGTTTAATAATTCTAGAGCGTCTAACTTCTCTAATATTAGTAGACTAGCATTAAAAATACGCTGCTCTTTATAATAAAGAGCTAGCTTTTACTTTTATATATAGCGCAGTTTATTCTAACGCGCACGTATCTAGAGTACTACTAACTCTGCCTTTATCTTATTTGTTGCTAACGCAGCGTCTTCTAACTTCTTTTGCTATTTTAACTCTTTTAGTTGTTAGTCTAGCTTTAAAAAATCTAGTAGTAGGATATTTTGCAGAATACACTTTTTTACACTTACAGACTTACAGTTTCTACACTTTTTACTTAACAATAACAGCTTATAAGACAAGCTCTTTTAAGAATATTAGGCGTAAGCTACTATAGTAAATAATCTTTTGTTGTTAATATAATTACCTTAAAGACAATAATAATATATAGCCTAAGAACTTTGTTAGAAAAATACAACGTTAGTAATATCTGCAACATTAGCGACACTGTTAACACAACTATACTACTAGCTACTAGACAGTTCTTAACTGTACTCTGCTGTGCTAAGCAATAACAGCAATGCTTAGTATACTATTATTAGCAGCCTAGTTTATAGAACTCTTTTGCAAAATAGTTTGTAGTTCTTATATTTAATATAGCTTTGCACTGTCTACACAACTATATTACTAGTTAGTAGCCTGTCCTTAACTATGCCTAACTATAGTTTAAGTCTAAGGTAATCTCTTTAATAGCGCTGTTACTTAGTTTAGGTTTTGCTGCAAATTTACACTATCCTTACGCTTTAAATTAATTTTGTGTTACGTCTATATATATACTTCTTTTGCAATACTTTTTATATTCTTGTACTCCTAGGACTAGGCTACGTATCTACTTAAGCGTTTTTTATCCTATAGCTTTGCACAGTAGTGTACTGTACTCTGTAGTTCTACTGCTTAATTTACCTAATTTACACTAGCCCTTTAAGCTTTATAGGGATTTTTTTGTTATAATCTTACTTAATCTCTTCTCTTTCTATTATTACACTTTACAGACTACTGCGCAACAATGTCTTTATATTCTGCTTCTTTAGAACTTTTGTTTTTAGATTGCTTTTTAGGTTGTACAGAATAATGCCCTTGCATACGTCTACTAGCTAGCCTAGTTAATATACCTTAAACATAAATTGGTCTTAGGTGCCCTATTTGTCTTAAGGCTCTGCAATTATAACCTTATTTACCTTAATTAGCGTAATAGCTTCTGCAAACGCTATTAACGCTACTAAAATAAATGTTAAGTCTAGGTTCCTCTATTTTGCTAACACAGCGTCTATTTTAGACTTTAGCATTTCTTCTCTTAGTAGAAGAACTATATCTTTGCCAAATTTTTTTTAAAGCTCTATCTAGAGCACTAGTTGCACACATAGTTTGTATAAGCTAATAAGAATTTTAGCCTAAACGTTGCGTAGTACTATTTAATTATCTGCTAGGCCCTTCTAATTAAGATTAGGTCTAGTTTTAACATAGGTTCTTTTAGCCTTTAGCTTAATTGCCTTATACTTTGCACTATATATAAGCAGCAAGTTAAAGTTATTAGTAAATATTTCTTTATTTAGCTGCTAGAAGTGCTGTTAGATATACGTTAATGTAAACTACTTAGTTTTCTTACTTCCTTTGCTTTTAAACAGCGCAGCCTTAAGCTAGGCTAGCATTAGAAATGTTGTAATACTCTGTATCTTAGCGCAGTTAAATATGCATACGCTCTTAGCTTTTACGCTATTTAGCCTTTTTTATTATAGCACTATCTTGCATCTTGTTATTGCGTTAGCTATAAGCAATTAGAAGTTATTTGTTTAGCATAGCTAGTAGAATGTTAGGAAGTTACTCTTAATGCCTAAAATCTTCTAGCTCTATAGGTCTTGCGTAACTAGAGTTTAACGCAGTATAAACCTTACTGCAATCTTCTCTTCTAACGCTATAAGCGCTATGTACTTAGGAGAATTAAGCACGTTTTTAACTTCTTCTTGTGCCTTAGATAAGCAGGTGTCCTAGCCCTTTGCTATAACTAGGCCTAATATCTTTCTTATTTCTTTTATATCTATAATTTTCTTAATACTTGCGTATATAGGGTTAGCAGCAGTAAACAGTTTAGAACTGTCTATATTATCCTTCTTGCCTATAAGACAGTGCTAGTTTAAGAAGTTCTTATTGTCTTGCAGTTAGCTAAGCGCTAAGGAGATAAAAATAAGTATCTTATAGAGACTCTTCTCTATTAGTGTACTTAAGAGGGCCTAGGCCTTCTACTAATAACTATAGTTCTTAACTTAAATAGTTTTGTACAAGTTACCTATAATAGTATTCTTAGATTTGCAGTTATAGAACTTATTAAAGATAATACGTCCTTATATTACTACGTAGCTAGAAATATTAAAGGCGTCTGTTACGCTTACTTTGCTACCTCTTAATAATATTTTGCGTGTAGTTATAAGTTTTATAGTTTAGTATTTATTAAGCACGCGTTTTACTAATATTATATAGCTATATATAATTATAAATTAGCTAGTAGATAGTACTAGACAGTGCGCAGTTGCACTTAGGTAGACTTTTAGTATATAGTGTTCTTAGATGTACTATAGAACTATCTCTATATACTTCTTACTGTTCTTTATAAATTTGCGTAGTAGGACGTTTTAGTTAAACGCTGCAAGGTGCTGTTTAACTTGCAGATTAATTTTTATCTCTATTTCTTTGTCTACTATTAGTACACCTATGCCCTATAGGGGGGTATTGTCTATAAAGTAGATATAGAGCGTAAGAAAGTCTTTTAGGTTGCACTATTTAGATTTGCAGAGGCCTATAGTAATAATTTTAGCCTTCTATACAGCTAGTGCACAGCCCTATCTGCTTACTATAGATACTGCTAACTATAGCTTTTCTAGTATTAAAGGGTTTTTTTTGTATATATATAGAAATATCTGTTAGTCTGTTATAAGGCACTGTTCTTAACTATTGTCTTTAGCTCTATGTTAACTAGTTTTATTCTTTAATTAGTTCTCTTACACTTTAGTCTAGTTCTTAAAGTGCGTATGCCCTATAATTATTATAAGTATAGCTAATCTTGTTTTCTCTATACCTATTATGTTTCTAAATATGCTGCTATTGTCTAAAGATAGCTTTTTTTTGTAAAGTATATAGGCCTCTGTTAGTTAGTATGCTGTAAATAGAACTGTTAGTCTCTATAATAAATGTAGTATTATAGGTGCGTTATCCTTAAAGTCTTCTAGTAGAGATCTAAAGAAGTTAGCTACTTTCTACTATTTATCCTCTTAGCAGTGTTCTATTGCTACTCTAATTTAAGCTTACAGTTTATCTACTATCCTGTCTTACGTATTAGTTGCGTAAATTATAGTTATAGGCTCTCTATAGTGCACTTACCTTGCGTTTAGTAGGGCTTAGAGCTGCAGCCTTTCTTCTAACGCAAGTTATTTTGCTAACTAGAGCTCTTTATTCTTATCTCTGTTACCTTTATTACACTCTTCTTATTTTTCTTTGCTACTAGAGTAGGCATCTTCTTCTAGCAACCTCTGTTATTTCTTTATAGCACTCTTGCGTTTCTGTCTAGGTATAGTAATTAGCGTAGATGTTGCGTTGTTTTGTATTTGCGCAGCATCTTTATCTCTGCTTTCCTCTACTTTCTTTATAGTGCTGTTATTCTACTCCTCTAGGTGCTTAATTTTAGTAGTTAGAGTCTTAATGCGTATGTTTAGGCTGTTATCTTTCTTCTTCTTACTTCTGCTCTGTCTGTTAAAGCGTTCGCTACTATTTGCTTTAAGTTCTGTTAATAGTTTATAGGCTAGGTCTGCTAGCGCTCTTGTTGTCTTTTGTTATTTATAGTTATTATCTTTAGTGTTATTATTAAGCTCTAAGTAGAAGCGCCTTTGCCTCTTATCTTTAGTAGTGTTACAATCTAGGATTAAACGACCAGAAGCCCTGCCTTATAAACACCAAAGTTTGTGACTAAGCAGCTAGCTAAGTTAAGACGCTAAGAAACAAATTACGTAAGTGTACCAGCAAGTACCAGTAAGACTAGGAAGGCTTAGCATGCTAGGACACACTAGGACAACAGGATCTAACGTACTAGTAAGTACTAGTAGGACTAGGAGTACTTAGCGTACTAGGACACACTAGAACAACAGGATCTAACTAAAGCATGCAGAACCTCTTTAGTGTATAAGAACTACAATAAACCCTTATAGATTATTGTGTTTAACTTATGTTACAGACGCTTAAGTTAGTTATATTAAGCTACCTAACTATTGTTACTCTTTTTAGAAAGCCCTAGCCTTTACTATCTTAGTAACAATACCCTCTGTATCTAAAGCAACTTTGCACCTATCCGCAAAAACCAACCTTAGCTATACCCCTAGTCTACACTAGCATTCTTATTGTTTGCTACTAGACTAACAGTCTTAATACTTTAAACACCCTTACAATAAGCAGCAATATTGCAATAGATACACCTAAGCATTCCTAAGTAGGATAACCTAGACTTAAGGTTAACAAACCTAATCTCTACTATAGAGACTGCAACAAACTTAAGACCTAGATCCTCTAGTTTAATAGGCACTTCTATGTGGAAGGAGACAAGATTAAGAACAACAACAAAGTTATTCTTACCACAACCTATATAAAAGGCGACGCTAAGAAATAGGTACTTCTAATTATTTGGAAGTATATAGACAATAACATTACAGACAAAGACAACACTAACCTTGTAGAAGACTAGTAAGCGTTTAAAACACGCCTACAATAGATCTTCTTACCTCTTAAGGAATCTGTAATTGCAGAACAGAAAATTTAAAGTCTGAAGCAAACCTAATTAACTACTAACTATACTAACGTTTTTTAACAATACGCTAAACAAATCTAGTAGGACAACACTGCTCTAATGCGTATGTACAAACAAGGCCTTAAGGCTGCTGTACAAGCTAAACTTATGTGCAGCAGGACACACATTACTACTCTTAAAGAACTTTAGAATAAAGCTATTTGCCTAGACAACAAACTCTACAAATTAGCACTTAAAGATAGGTTATATTCCTTACGTCTACTACAGGGACACAAAGGATTTTGCCTAAACAAAAGATATTAGGGACAAACACAACTAAATAAAGGACAACAGCGCTACTATTCTAGACAAGGAACTTATTAACTACGCCTACTAGGAGCATACTTAGGGTACAGACCTAAAGCTATGCACTTAGACAACCTCAACAAAGGCCTAGAACAGAAAAATTACCTAAAGAAACAACCCTAAGGGAATAGGCCTAATAAAAACAAGATTACCTATTACAACTATAACAAGGTTAGACATTATGCGCAAGACTATTGCTCTAAGAACAAAGTTACACGCTAGCTTAACATATTAACTAACACTTTAGAGGAAGATGTTAAAGAATAGATTGTAATTAAAGATTAACCTATTGTCTAAACTACTAATAGACTACTAATAGTAGGATAGACAGAAGACACCTCTACTACATTATATAATAACAAGGTCTTAACTAACTTTGCGTTACTACACAATTAGAAACAAGACTGTAACATTAAATAATTCTAACAGATAGGATTACTTCTACTACAAACGCAATAAAACATTTACAACTAGTACAATTAAACTAACAAAGTTAACTAAGAATACATAGAACAATATTACTAATCTCTACAAAAATATTATACCCTTAGCCTACAGACAGATAGGTACTCTTTAAGAACAGATAGAGTTACAGAAGAAGAACAATTGCTACACCTAGGAAACAGAGTCTATAAGACATAGGATCTACAAGAGACTAAGAGAGTCTATAATACCTAGAAAGACTAAGAACTTACACTAGATAAGCTAAACATACACTTACTACTAGCTAGCCCTAAACTAGTGCGCTAGAATGCAACAGTTAGAGGACTGTGTTAAGAGATAGACGCAGACAGACTATATAAGACGTGCTGTAACTTATACACAAAGCAGACATACTATGCTAACAATAGGCAAGCATTAGTACTAAACCCTATACCTGTAGAATACTAGAATAGGAAGGTAAACAAATTGCATCAAATCCTACTTACAGACAGATACCTACAGGATCCTTGTAATCCAAAATACAGACTTCTATTATAGACAGCATGCAACAGCAACTACTACTTAATGCACTATAGCAGCAAAGTTAACTAATACTTTCCTTAGCAGAAGAGACCTTGCAAGTACTAATAGTACAATTACTCTAAGAATACCTGCGCAAATTATCTATACAACAAATAAATTACAAGAGGTTTTCCTAACATATTAAAGAAAGAAAGTATATCTAACAGAATGCTTATTAACAGCAGCTGCATAAACTACACCTAGCAGTTCTGCCTATAACTAGAATGCAAGAAGCATTACAACAATAAAGAAGCTAATAGATACAGGAAAAACAAGTCTTTTTTAGGATTAGGTTTAGACTCTAGAAAGAGACCTAGAGCTGCAACGTGACTAACTCTACCAGACTACTTAAACTTATAGTAAGAGTTAACTAAATAAGGATAAAGGCACTTCTAGATTTAGGAGCATAAGTAAACTACATTTTAGGCAACGCTATGTTAAGAGCTAGGCTCTAACCTTGTTAGAAACAACGCTTATATAAACTTTATGTTACAAATAGAGAGTAGATGCCTAACAAGTTGCTTATTAAATATAAGACTACTACAGAACTTAATATCTAAGGAACTAAACAGGAAATATACCTAGACGTCTTTAGATTAGCTACCTACAACATTATATTAGGACTTCTATAGTTTAGAGAGAATAGCCTACAGATAGACTAGAGGAAGAGATCTATCTCTCTAGGGAATTACAACAACACAACAGATTCTAAGCCTACGCATCAGCAGCGTTTAATAGTAGATAAGAAGACAATTAACAATATTACTTTAACTAAGACGCAGTTAAAGACACAACTAGTTAACTTAGACAATTAAGGAAGAAATACTAATACGTTACAAGTTTTAGAGAAACGTGTAACTTCTAACATACCTAAGGAATACAAAAAGTTTAAGAAACTATTCTTAGAAGAAACAGGTCTAGAAGCACTGCCTAAGCATTAGGAGTAGGACTACAAGATTGTCTTAGAAGAAGGGAAAAGGCTAACCTTTAGACTAATCTATAGATTATTAGAAAAAGAGCTCAAAGCGCTCTAAGAATATATTTAAGTAAACCTAAAGAAAGGTTTTATCTAAGCATTAGAATTACTAGCTAGATACCTAATTATGTTTGTACCAAAGAAGAACAGTAAACTACAACTATGTATTGACTTTTAGAAACTTAATAATATTACAGTTAAGAATTAATACCTACTACCTAATATTTTAGAACTATAGGATTAACTAGCCTATGCAAAGATCTTTACAGCATTAGATCTAAGAGGCGCGTACAACCTTATACGCATAAAGAAAGGCAAAGAATAGAAGACAGCGTTTAGAACACGCTACAGCTACTACAAGTATCTAGTAATGCTATTTAGTCTTACTAACGCTCTAGCAACGTGTTAAGCACTTATTAATAATATGCTTAGAGAACACCTTAACATATTTGTTATAGCATACTTTAACAATATCCTTATCTATTTAGAAAATAAGAAGGAACATACAGAACATGTTTATACAATCCTAACGCTACTAGAAAAGTTTTCTCTAGTAGTAGACTCTAACAAGTGTAAATGGCACCAGAAAGAAGTAGAATTCCTAGGGTGCATAGTTAGAAAGAACAGAGTATAAATAAGCAAGGACAAGATTAAAGTTGTTAGAGATTAGCTAACGCCTACTACAGTTAAGAACATCTAATCCTTTCTAGGCTTTGTTAACTTTAATTAACAGTTTATCTAGAACTTCTTACTAATTACTACGCTACTTACTAAACTTACACAAAAAGACACACTTTAGAAATAGACAGAAGAACAAAGCTAGGCATTCAAGACGCTTAAAGACGCTTATATAGCACTACCTGTCCTTATTGTATTTAGAAGCAGCGAGCTGCTTAGATTCAAAACTAATACATTAGATTTAGCAATTAGAATGTGTGCAAAGCAAGAATAAGATAGGAAATAGTATCTAATAGCCTACTACTTATAAAAATTTACACTACTAGAAGAAAATTACAACGTACACAACAAAGAACTACTCGCAATTGTAGTAGCACTTAAACATTAGAGAATCTACGCAGAGAGTTGCTTAGATCTTACAATATACTTAGACTACAAAAACCTAACAACCTTTACTACTACTAAAGTACTTAATTGAAGACAAGTACAATAGTTAGAGATGTTAGGATAATACAAATTTAAAATTGTCTATACACCTAGAAAAGATAATAGCAGAGCAGACGCTCTTAGCCAAAGATTAGATATTGCTAGAACCAAAACTATTAACAGCTTAAGCATCCTTAAAAGACAAAACAACAGATCTCTTAGACTAGCAAGATACATTAACAACCTAATAATAAAGATTAGAATTAATATCCTAGAAGAACTATAGGAATTAATTATACAACAACACTATAATAACACAGTACATAGTTACCCTAGAGTAAGCCAAACTATAGAACTAATTTAACAAAATTACTAGTTCAAGAATATAAAGGATAAAGTAAGCGCTTACATTAAGAAATATGCAGACTATTAACGCAACAAACACAGTATACACGCACCTTACAAAGAAATGCAGCTAATAGAGCTCTTAACTAAGCCTTAGACTAACATATTAATAGACTTTGTAACAGGACTACTACTGTTAAAAGACCCTACTACAGGATTAGCCTATAACGCTATTATAGTTATAGTAGATTGCTTTACAAAATACGCTATAATGCTACTCTTTTAACAAGACTATACAGCCTTTTAGCTAGCGTACGTACTTAAGAATAGACTTATTAGACACTATAGCATACTAAAATCAATTATTAGCAATTAAGACAAACTCTTTACGTTAAATTATTAGACTACCTTAATAGCAGAAATTAGGACGCAACAAAAGCTATTAACAGCCTATTATCTCTAAACAGATAGCTAAACAGAAAGAACAAACAGAACTATAAAGACGTATCTCAAAATATACAGCAACCTACAGCAGACAAATTAGGTTTTGCTATTACTAATAGCATAGTTAGCCTATAACAACAAATTATCTAAAGCTACAGGCAAGACGCTATACTTTGCAAACTACAGACAACATCTAAATCTCTTTACAAGAATGTTACCTAGCCTAAAGGCTAAAGCTGCTATACAGACAGCAGAAGAAATAAAGAAAACCTATATAGAAATAAAAGAATAAATACAATATACTTAGACACAAAGCATCTTATATATTAACAGAAAACAAAAAACAGCACCTTAGCTAAAAGAGGGGGATAAGGTGTATCTCTACACTAAAAATCTACGCACAGAACAACTAAGCAAAGGACTTAACCACATTAAAGTTAGGCTGTTTTTGATTTTAAAGAAGAACAGACTAGTTACATATACACTTAAGCTTCTACTAGATGCAAAGATCTACCTTAGATTCTACGTAAGCCTACTAGAACCAGCTAACCTAAAAACACTGTTACAGCAAACCTTTTGCTATAAACTTAAAGAAGAAAATAAATTTAAAGTTAAGAAAATAATAACATATTAAGACAATAACTACCAAAAAGAATACCTAGTAAAATAGTTAGGACACAACAAAACAAAAAATACATAAGAACTAGAAACAAACCTTACAAACTGCTGCCAGCTTCTAGCACAGTACTATTAACACCTTCTTACAAAAAGGACTAATCTACTGTTGCAGCGCCTAACGCTGCATTAGGATTTATAGACGCAATCTTAGAATTAAGCTGCTTAACAGTTTCAAGCGCCTCTAGTTTGCCTATAGACAAGAGACCTTTATTAAAGATCTCTTGCTCCTTCTGTTGCAACAATTTCTTTTGGTTGCAAAGCTTCCTAAGCTTTGCCTGCGCCTAACGCGCTTGCTGCAACGCAGCCTCAGCCATGTCTTCTTTAATACAAAGTCTAGCCTTCTTAGCATCTTCTATTTGTTTAAGACGCTCTATCTCTTTATTAATTTTTAAGAAATCTAGTAATAGTATATCTACTGGCTTGCAACGCGTAACGTTGCTACGCACACAGTTTGCGCACTTTACATTTAAAGAGAACAGCTTATAAGGCAACTACCTCTTTGCATAATAGGTACAAGAGACTATTACAACTACACCTAAAGATTTAATCCAATTAGCTAGACAATTGCAATACTTTCTAGTACAGAACAAGAACAGTAAACTTATAAGGACATTAAGTAAGGAAGGAGGGAGGTAGTGTTACAATCTAGGATTAAACAACTAGAAGCCCTGCCTTATAAACACTAAAGTTTGTAACTAAGCAGCTAGCTAAGTTAAGACGCTAAGAAACAAATTACGTAAGCGTACTAGCAAGTACTAGCAAGACTAAGAAGGCTTGGCATGCTAGGACACACTAGGACAATAGGATCTAACGTACCAGCAAGTACCAGTAGGACCAGGAGTACTTAGTGTACTGGGACACACTAGGACAACAGGATCTGACTAAAGCATACAGAACCTCTTTAGTGTATAAGAACTACGATAAACTCTTATAGATTATTGTATTCAACTTATATTACAGACGCTTAAGTTAGTTACATTAAGCTACCTAACTATTATTACTCTTTTTAGAAAGCCCTAGCCTTTACTGTCTTAGTAACAATACCCTCTGTATCTAAAGTAACTCTGCACCTATCTGCGAAAACTAACCTTAGCTGTACCCCTAGTCTACACTAGCATTCTTATTGTTTGCTACTAGACTAACAGTCTTAACAAGTAGTACCTACTAGATTTATAATATTACTGTTACTGCCTAAAGTAAAGTGCACTATATTATATAGTTAGCTATTGTTATTTGTATACTGTTCTGGGTTGTATTACTACTAGGCTTAACTTTGTCTTGTACTAGAGTCTAGCATTTGATTGTAACACCTTTAAGGCTTCTTATCTTAACGTGTAAGTTAACAGTTGCAGCTAGATTATTATTATTAGTAATTAGGCGCAGCGCTAACGCGTTAAATATCTTTAAAGTCCTAACTATATACTAGTCTATAAATTTTAGTTATAACAGGTGTTTAACAAGTATACTGTATTTGAGATGTTATAGCTTTATCTTAAAGTTACTGTCTTTAAGCTACTATTAACGTACAGCTGTTATTAGCCTTAAAAGTAGAAAGGTCTAGGCAGTTTAATAATGTACGCTGTCTATAATATAGACATTAACGTTGTTAAGTAACAGTTTAGTTGTTATTATAGTAAGGCCTATTAGCTAGGTTACTAAAGTAGTAAAAGAACTTAAGACTACTAATACTAACTGCGTGCGTTCTAGTTCTAAGTTTGTAGGCGTTAGCTATCTTTCTATGTGTTTAGCTTAAACTTTGTTGCTATAGTCTTAAATTTCTAAGATTATCTTCTTCTATATAGCGCCAGCTATTACCTTATAGAATTCTCTTAGTATACTACTATTAGTTAGTTAAGGGCATGTAGTATACTTAAGCTATTTATCTATTATTAGGCTGCGCATTGTCTTTAGGTAGTTAGCCTATAGGTGTACCTATTTAATCTTGTTATATGTATTCTTGTACTAGATAAAATCTGTTATCTCTTTAACCTATATGCGCTAGTCTACTACATTAATATTGTAGCTTATTCTTACAATTGCTTGCAATATATTATTAGTAGTTATTATCTTTGCATTACTTATATACTATTTATTTAATTAAGGTAGCTACTACTTATACTTGTTATTACAATCCTATAACGCGCATATTGTATAATATGTTACGCGTAACAGTTAAGAATAGTGCAGGTAGGTGTAAGGATAGTAGAATAGCTATAGCTTAGTTAGCGTATGTAGGTGTGCTTATGTTATATGCTTACTTGTAATAGTATTATAATGTACAGCGTAGTATAGTAAACGTAACGTAAAAAATTACATATATTTGCGTTGTAGCACTATTGTTATTGTTGTGTAGTTATAGTACATTTGTAGTAGTAACGCAGTATTATATAGTTATAGCAGTAGGTTAAATTATAAGTGCAGGTAAAAGTAAGCAGAGTTTTATCCTAGTATTATATAGCCTTTTACCTGGCGCTAACGCGTTATATTATATCTTTAAGGTAAGTAAAGGTATATTCTAGAAGGGCGCCTCTTACTGCGTGTTATTTTTAGTGCAGCACTATATAGTACTATATAGCACTATATAGTACTAAGTAAAATTCTTACTTTTTAGTTTTTTATATTATAGTGTAGGTAACTTACCTCTTGTATATTGTAGTAGTAGCACTCTCTTTAGTCTAGCAAGTAAACTTAGCTAAACCTACTAGTACTATTGTAGTAAACAGGTCTACTATACAGTACTATAGGACACTGTATAGCACTAAGTAAAATTCTTACCTCTTATGTTTTTATATTATAATGTAGGCAACTTACCTCTTGTATATTATGTTAGTAGCACTTTCTTTAGTCTAGCAGGCAAACTTAGCTAAACCTACTAGTGCTATTATAGTAGATAGGTTACGTAACAAGGCTGCGTTAGAATATTTAAGTTATATGCTAGCGTCTAGCAGTTTACGTAGAATTATAAAGAAGTTTTTTATACGTTTGTAGTCTTGTTAGCAAGAGAAGCTATTTGTTACCTTCTGTTCTTTTACACTATATTGTTCTATTATAATTCTATATTATCTGTTAGTGTATCTAACGCCCTAGACTATATGCTATTAGCGTAGATAGTAGTTAATAGATCTCTATAGTGTACGCAGCTTGCAGCTAGCAAGAAAGTGTATAGCAGCCTACTTCTGTTATGCATTTTAACGTTAGTTTAAGACGTTTGTGTTTTTAACTAAATAATTCTGCTTTACATTCTATAGATTTGTTTGTAAGAAGATTAGTTTCCCCTTTTTAACGCTAAGTTCGCTGTTAATATAGTAGTATTCCTTTGTTTAAGTGTTTTCTCTTAGTATTAGTAACTAATGTTGCAAATTGTGCAGTATATAGTATCTTATAAAGAATACTATTATTATCTATTATTTTATGTTCTTGTATAATAGCCTTGTCTCTTATTAACATGTCTTGCAGTGTAGTATCTCTGCTTAGTACTAGTATACTAAGGTGCTTAACTTCTTATACTGCTATCCTGCCTAGATATTACTATGTATACATAATTTCTTAACAACTCTGCTCTTTTAGTTGCATAGATTATATACTACTACTTTAGATTATTAATCTAGTCTTTAGCTAAATATAGTTAGTGCTAGGTAATTATTCTTTAATTTTAGTGTTTGCTAGGCTAATATTATCTAGTTATTTTGGTTAATGCGCTAGCCAAAATACTAGAGATTGCAGGCCCTGTAAGATAATTTGTGTAATAGCTATTTTTGTTTTAGTTAAGTATAGTATTATTACACTTTTCTAACTATAACTATACTATAATATTACTCTTAGTTTTTACGCTTGCAAACAGCCTAGCGTTATCTTATTTTAGGTATATAGCATTTTTGTGTTTGCATTAGCGCGGTCTTACTACTTAGTTACGTATATCTTTTTAGCGTCTGTCTTACAGCTCTATAGCTATCTATTTTATAGTTGCCTATTACAGTGCTCCTAGCTTGTTAATATATTGCCTATTGTTTATAGTAAACTCTTGCTAACCTACGTACACTTGTAGTTAATCTATTATATCTATTACTTTGCAGTGTAATAGTCTAGAGAGCAATAGTACTTTACAGTTCTCCTCTATCTTATTTAGGCTGTATATTGCAATAATATAGTCTAAAAGGTAGGCTAGATCTTTGTAGTTAGGATTGCGCTCTTTAGGTAACTTAATAAAGCTCCTAACGTCTATACTATTAACAACGCGCATGTCTTTAAGCTAGTTAACTAAATTGTTAAGCTTATAGTAGGTCTCTTAGAAGTTAGCTATATATAGCTGTAGGCTGTAGTACATGTTTAGATATGTTAAGATCTGCTAGCTACTATATATAGTCTTAGCTCTTATCTTGTTATACTACGCGTAACATCTCTAGCAAATAGTGTAAATAATATCTATTATCTTAGTAAGATATTTGCCTATTATACTTTTTTCTACTATAAAGTGTAGGAAATAGGCGCAGACTTTAGCCTTCTATGCGCAGGTAATGCCTTAGTCTATTAGTTAGTATAATGTTGTGCTACCTGCAGGCAGGAATATAACTCTATTATATTAGTAAGCATTATAACCTCTATTGCTATAATAAGCCTATAGTACATTAATACTATATATACTAAACGTTCTGCAGCAATTAGCAGCTTATCTAAAGCTTAGCTACTACGTGTTTGTAAGGCAAGAACCTGTTAATTAGTAATAATACTTGTCTGTTTATGTAGTTATTAAACTATTTCAGCTATTCTAGCATAATGTTAGTGTTTATTTAGGTAGAATTATTATCCTAATAGATATAACTAAGACTACAGATATTTAGGTTCTTCTTACTGTCTATACAAGTTGTATAGTTTAAGGATCCTATAAACTATAGAGGCACTTAGTCTAAGCTATCTGCGTTTATACATAGTACACTAGTTATATACTCTTTATTTAGTTTAGGTCTAGCTTTTAGATTGTCTGCTAATATGTATTAGGGCAAGTGTTTCTAGTATATACTAGCCTTGTCTATATTATATAAATTCTTAGGCGCGTATCTACTTACTACGTCGCAAATCTCTTCTATTATAAGCTTAGTGTCCTTAACTATTATACTGCTATAGTTACCTACTGTTTTTGCAAACTATTTATGTAACTGTACGCTATGTTGTTGTTTATATATAGTAAGCTATCTGTTATTAAACTCTAGTATTTTACAGCTGTTGTATTTAGGCAGCTGTTACTAAAGTTAACGTGCAGTTTTACAAATTATGTTATTAGTAATATTAACGCAAGCTGCCTGCAACTTTATATGCTAGTTATTTAGAGCTGCCTTAAGGGTTTTCTATTGCAGACACCTATTATGCGCGTAGTTATAGCTAGTATATTTAGTTTTGTTACTGTCTAGGTATTCTTATATTATTAGAAGGATATTAGTTATATTATTTAGTTGCATATAGCAGCAAAAGGCTCTAGTAGCCTATATAGTAAGTTGTTGTAGTGTTAAATGCAGAAACAATACCTTATATTTGCAAACCTTAACACGTTCTATAATAGTCTAGGCATAACTGTATTACTAGTTAGGCGTTAGACCTTAACCTATCTATAAACTAGATAATGTAGGCTTAATATTGTAGTAGCAGAATAACTATAGAAACTAGATATATTTACAATAAGTAATCTACTATCTAATATAGTAAAGACAATACACTTACGTATGCTAATACTCTAGTAGCTACTTATAGCATTTAATATAAAACAAAATCTAAACTTAGCCTTAAACCTATGCTAGTATTATTATAGCACTAATTAGTTACTCTAAGTGCCTATTACAGTAGATAGCTTATAATTAACGCTAATAGTACTCTCTAGTAAACAACAGTTGTAGACAGTGTAATGCAACTGTAGCTACTAGTTGTTAAAAGAGCCTACTATAGTAGTAGGTTGTGTGCAGCACTAGTAGTATTCTTTAGTAGATAATAGTTACTAATAGTGCAACGCAACTATAGCTGCTAGTAGTTAAAAGAGCCTGCTGCAGTAGTAGGTTGCGTGTAGTACTAGTAGTATTCTCTAGTAGATAACAGTTACTAACAGTGTAATATAACTATAGCTACTAGTTATTAGAAGAGCCTGCTGCAGTAGTAGGTAGCGTGCAGCACTAGTAGTATTCTCTAGTAGATAACAGTTACTAACAGTGCAACGCAACTGTAGCTGCTAGTTATTAGAAGAGCCTAATTATAGAGATTAATGTATTTAAAGTGTTTACTGCCTTATATACTATGCACAAGATTTATAAAGCATTATGCGTTACCTCTTATACATGTTCTTCTCTACTAAGCGTTTCTAAGACAAATAAATGTAGGCCTATTGTTTTAATTTATACAGGTGTCCTTTAAAGTCTTAGTTATGCCTACTAGTGTAGTAGGTATCCTTTTTGTTACTAGCTAGCAGCATCTTAGTATAAATAAGTTTAATGCGCATAACTTCTTTGCGTTAATAGAAGTTCTTAAAGCTATAATAAAGCTTAGTAACAATAAAGAACTTGATATTGTATAAGTTATAGTTAAAATATCTTAATATCTAGACGTTAGATTACTACTTGTAGGGTCTAACAGAAATGCATTATATATAGTATAAGAGAGGTCGCAGCTACTTAGGTAGGCTTTACTATTAAAGAGCCTGATAAGAGTACTAGGATAAAGATGTCCTAACAAACAACTGCAACTCTACGTTATTCTTAATTTTTGCCTGTAACAATATATAGACAAAAGCATGTAAATTGTAGTTATATCTCTAATATCTTCTAGTTACCTAATAGTATAAGAATTGCGTTCTTAAGTTAGGCTAAGTTATTCATATATATTATAGGACATAACAAAGTTATTATAACAACAGCGCTCTTAAGTTAGGCTAAGTTGTTAATATGCGCACTAGAATGCTATTATAGTTATTGTTGTAAAGATTCTTGCTTTTAAACACGCTATAAGGTATCTTAGTTAAGTAATAGTGTTGTAGGATATAATAAAGTTATTGCAACAACAGCGCTCTTAAGTTAGGCTAAGTTGTTAATATACGCATTAGAATGCTATTATAGCTGTTGTTATAGAGATCTTTGCTTTTAAACATGCTATAAGGTATTTTAGTTAAGTAATAGTGTTGCAGGACATAACAAAGTTGTTGCGACAACAGCGCTCTTAAGTTAGGCTAAGTTATTAATATGCGCATTAGGATGCTATTATAGCTATTATTATAGAGATCCTTACTTTTAAATACGCTATAAGGTATCTTAGTTAAGTAATAGTATTGCAGGATATAACAAAGTTATTGCAATAACAGCGCTTTTAAGTTAGGCTAGGTTGTTAATATGCGCCTTAGAATGCTATTATAGCTGTTGTTATAAAGATTCTTATTGTTAAACACGTTATAAAGTATCTTAGTTAAGCTATAACATCTAAACAGCTACTAAAGGGTCTATCTAAGACATAAATTTACTTCTATACTAGTAGGCTAAGAAGTAGCGCAGGTGTAGTGCTAACAATATAGTAAAGCTTAGTTCTAGATTTTTAAACTATACAAACATATAGACGTAATAGGTATAGTTTTAGTTTTGTAAGAATAAAAATATAATAGAAGATTAAGTCTCTTAGACTTATAAGGAATATATATACAAAGACAGTAATATTAAATTAGAAGTATAAGTTACGTGTTAAGAAGCAGCTGTATATATAGGCATATAGGTAAATTTATCTCTAGTTTTAAGGTTAGGAAAGTATAAGGAGGCACAAGTATATAATAGATAAAAATAATACTAGGTTCTATATATGTTTTAATAAAAGACTGTTACCTTAACCTAAAGACTAGAGATATATAGGTAAATTTATCTCTAGTTTTAAGGTTAGAGAAGTGTAAGGAGGCGCAAGTGTATAATAGATAAAAATAACACTAGGTTTTATATATGTTTTAATAAAAGACTGTTACCTTAACCCTAAGACTAGAGACATATAGGTAAATTTATCTCTAGTTTTAAGGTTAGAGAAGTGTAAGAAGGCGCAAGTGTATAATAGATAAAAATAACACTAGGTTCTGTATATATTTTAACAAAAGACTATTACCTTAACTCTAAGACTAGAGACATATAGGTAAATTTATCTCTAGTTTTAAGGTTAGGAAAATATATATATAGTAAGAGGCAGAGAGTAGCTAGCTAGCAAGGCTATTATATGCTCTATTAGCGCTAATAGTTTAAGAGTAAGCAGCACGTAGATGCGTTTAATATACAGTAGTTTATTAATAGTCTTTGTTACTATTTAGCCCCTATTGTATTTGCACATTAGGGCAAGTTAGAACAGTAGTTTCTAGTAGACGACTATCCTATACTGTGCTAGAGAAAGAATATAAATTAGATCTGTAAGTATTTTAAAACTAGAAAAGATTAAATATACTAGCTACTTAGAACATTAGTTAACACTGTATATAAATTATACTTATTATTTCTTACTATTAAGTAATTGCCTACGCCTGTTACTAGTCTTACCTATAGTATATATAGTACACTATTCTACTTGCTTCTATCTGTACTAAGCCTAGCTACCTTAGTACAGGTTATATATTAGGCTGCTAGAGCTACTAGTCTATTTTTTTTATACTTTTAAACTTTGTACGTGTCTACTTACAGGTATACTTACTTTTTTAGGTGTTTAGGTTCTACTATATATATTCTAAACGCGCAGTAACTTGTTTATTCTAGGGTGTTAATATTTTTTAGTATAATAATTATTATTAATATTAATCTTTATTAAGCTGTATTAGCTAGCCTAACTAATTAGGTTGTTAATAAGTAAGCTCTAGTGTAATAACATAACAGTTGTTAGAGTAATAAGAAACATTAAAGAAAAGAAAAATATTAGTTGTTGCGCCTACAACTATTAGCATAGTTTTATACACAGGTTAGGTAACTATTAGCTATAGTAGACTTTAGTAGACTACTATAGACAACAGACTATACAGCACAAGATAGATACTGCTAGTAACTACCTTAACACTACGTAACTAATATTAATACTGTTTTTGCACACTTAGTCTTCTTACATCTAAACTATAGAGTTATACACAAATAAATTGGTAATAGATTGTATATGTATACTATATAGCTTTTACACTAAGATATACGCAGGACTTGTTAAATATAGTACTTAATGCTAAACGCGTTGCTACCTACTACCTAACAATACGCTAGTTATAACCCTTAACACTACAATATAATAGTATAGCCCTAATAGCTATAACGCAATAGATGCTACTCTAGACAACACAGCACCTACTTTATACAGCAACACCTTATGTAAACGTAACTACACTCTAGCTAAACATAAAGGAATAGGGTAGATAGGCCTAATATTAGCGTCTACACAAGGATAAAACAAGCTGTTTAAGATAGCAAGTAGACAGCACGCTAGCAAACCTTTTAGTTTAGGAATAGTAGACGCAAAGTAGTAGGCTACACGCAGCTAAATAGCGCACGCGTGCTAACACTAATAGGAATAATATAGTAGAGCCTTTTAGTTTTCTTTTTGCACTAGTATTTGTATTGTAGCTGCAAAGGATAAAATGCACATTAAGTAACGTTAACAGCCTCTTTACTAACACACAGCTACATAAGCTATATTTACAGCTACAGTTCTGATTAGAGCACTAGTAGCAGCAGGCTATGTTAAACATTTAATCTAGGCTATAAGACAACGTATAGATACAAGAGGACGTAGCAATTATATCTAGGTTACTAAACTTCTAACCTAACTAACATATATTTATATACTAGGATATTATATTATAGATTGCCTTTATACTTAGTTATTGCCTATTTGCTAATAAGATAGTTTACGCACCCAGCTGTTCTTTTATAGGCATACCTAACAAATCTACAAGAGTATATTATAAACTACACTTAGAGAATTAGTAGTAGTTAATATAACAGCGCTTGCTAGATAGTGTAACCCTTGTGCTAGTTATACTAGCAGTAGACAAAATATAGTTATCTATAATATCTAGTAACGTAGCAGTATAGCTAATATATATTACTATTAGAAATCTTAACTATAAGGCACAACAACGCAGAATAACACCTAGAATACTACTAGCTAGATTTATCTTAACAGCTAAGCTTCTAGATTCTATTCTAAAGAGTAAAGTGTATTATTACTATATAGGCAAACTATTGTTACGTAAGTACTAACTACAGCGTTAATAATAGAAAGTTACTGTAGAGGATAGACACTAACTAGTAACTGCAGCACTTAAAGAGGCTGCTAAATACAGTATACAGCTAAAGTGTGCTAACTAATAGACGTAATAGTGTTACCTAACTATTTGTGCAATTCTAGCTAACTATAAAGAGTAAGTGCTACTAATAGGTGTAAAGAAAAACAGATACTATACTTAATACACAGTACTACTAGACAAACAAGAGAACTTGTATAACAAATATCTGTAGCAAATAAAAGAGTATACACGCTTGCAATAGAGTTGTTGTCTTAATAAAAGACATAAGAATTACGTTTATCTAGTAGAGTGCTTTGGCTAGAATTACTACAACTTTAATATATATAAGTTGTTAGCTACAGATATATTATATCTACTGCTTAAGAGGTTAGTTATAAAGATATTAGAATTTACAGAAGATATACTAATAGATATACACTCTAGACAAAAGAAGGGCTAGAATAGTGCTATAGTTCTAGTAGTAGAAGATAATAGCTGTGCCTAGTTAAATAAAAGGTTTTGCTAGGTTAAGCATAACACTAGACTAAAACAGTTTAATAACAAGAAGGCTTTTACAAAAGTGTTACAGTAGACTAGCGCAGAACAAAAAGTAGTAATTTACTAATTTATAGTAGTAGTATCTTTTCTGCTAGCAACTAAGGCACTGTACGCGTTATATTTTATCTAGGCTGCGTGTAATCTGCTAGTACTCTTATAATACAAAAGTTATAATAAAAACATGTTAAAGTATATGTTGTTAGCTATTAAACAAATAGATGTTCTAAAAGAAGAGTTTTAACCTTTTAGACAGACGCAAGAAAAAGAAAAGGATTTTAACTACCCTAAATGGCACGCGCTAACCTATATTATTAACAATATCTATATATATAGAGCCCTTAATAGTATATACACTAGAACAAATAGTAAGGCCTACTATATTACAATAGTAAAACAATTCTACCTAATAACAAACAAGAGAGATTTTCTTGCGCAGATCTGCTTCTACAACTCTAGATAGCTTGCGCTTATAGTATTTAAACACAAGACAGTTATAGACTAAAGTTAACAGTGCACTACTACTAACTAGCGCAAGCACACTTTTACTACAAGCGTATTAACAGCAATACTATTTAAACAACTTAAATAGTCTATACTAGGTATATTACTAAATTCTATTATACTGCCTCTTAGCAAGGTTACTACACATATTACGTTACTAGACTTTACATATACTACTGCAGTATTTATCTAATACTACTATTAGAAGGTAACTAGCTGCCTTATTACCCTATATAATAAAGACAGATAGGACCCTAACTCTTACTAGGTAAATAGGATAAATGTAAAAATACACTCTTCTATAAGATACTTAAGGCTATTAGGCAAACGCTATAATAACTCTAAATATTACAAAGAAGATATTGTGTAATACGCGCCTAACTAGTATAAGACTAGAAAATAGCGCAAAGATTACGTGTAGGTGTAAGAGTTTAAATATAAGGACTATACGCAACTATCTTAGACTATTACAAATAGTAGAGCTATAGCTTAAGTGTACCTAATACTTACATTTATTAATAACAAACACTAAGATAAGAATAAAAAGAAATATAAGTATATAGGTGCCTTCTGCAAGGTTATAGCATTTAATAATAATAGTTAAATTAATAATATAATAGAGATGCTAAGCGTACGCTACTGCACATATAGTACAAAGACTAAGTAACGTATATTACAAGTATTTAAGGTATACAATATAATAACTATTATTTGCCCTATATACTTAGTACTAAAGGATCTACTTACACTTAATAATAAAGTTTCTGTTTCTTATTATATAAATAATTACATTAATTAAGACAAATATAATAGACTATATTCTTTTACGTTTAATTAAGACTAGACACGTATAGTGCAGAATTATAAACAGAAGCAAGTGTAGCAAGACAACTAGTATATAGCGTTAGACATAGTAAATAGAATTATATATCTAACAATAGCTCTACTGTTACTTTAGCCTACCTAATAGAACGTAAACTTACTAATATAATAAGTACTATAACACAGGACTATAGCGCAAGGCTGCTAACACAACCTTCTTATTACACACTATACACTACTACAAATGCGTAATAATAGTAACTCTTATCTACATACGCAAGTATTACAGAGATATTGCAACAGTTACCTAGAATTGCTAGTTAGTGCAGATAGGAGGATAGTACTACTGCAGCAACACTAGATATAATTGTTAAAAGATAGCATATGCAATATAATACAACTAACAGTAGAAGAATATAACTTAATATACTCTAACATAGAATAAGAGATAAGGAAGCAGAAGATACTAGGCTGTTCTTTACAGATAACTATAGCAAAAGAACACCTATAGCAAATTATAAGGGCGATTACATTATAATAGAACAGACTACTATAGAACGTAGCTAACAGTTACCTTATCTAGATAATTACACACTTTGCTATCTAATGTAACTACAACGCAGCCTAACAGATGCGCTTGCAACAGAATAAAACTAAACTAAATAACAATTAGGAGCAAGCTTTACTAGATAGAAACCTGCGTAGAAAGATAATAGAAACAGTTAACAAAGAGTTAAGTATAATACAAATTACTCTTAACATAACAACTATATTAGTGTTAAACGCAACTAGAAACAAGTATACTTTTATTAGGACAAACTAGCTATTGCATACACACTACAACCTGCTAGCAATAGACAAGTATATTAATAACCTTAATTACAATTTGTTTGTGCAGATATTAGAGCATAAATTAGGCTTTAAAAGTAAATGCAATAGCATATATTACTACACAAAGAAGGAAGATAGATAGGCGCAAATATAGATATCTACAAAGGCACGCTAGCACAGCGTATTACAAGAGATAGTTACATTAAAGATATACTAGGCGTTATTTACAATTAAACTACAAACATAACTAGCATAGTAGTATACTAGATCTGTACTAACAACTTACTAGGTAAATAGTTTTCTACGTACAGGGCTACTAGATTGCCTATATTGCGCGCATAACTATTTATACTAACAGTAGATAACTATTATATACGCTAACATTTAGTAGAGGACAGAAGAATAGAAGGGCACCTAATTACCTGTATTGCGCGCACTACTATTTATACTTATAGTAGATAACTATTATATACGCTAACATTTAGTTAAGAACAAAAGAGTACCTAATTGCCTATATTACACATATAACTATTTATGCTAACAGTAAATAACTATTGTGTACGCTAGTACGCAGTTAAAGACAAAAGAAGGGCTAATTACCTGTATTGCGCGCATAACTATTTGTGCTAACAGTAGATAACTATTATATACGCTAGCACACAGTTAAAGACAAGAGGCTATCTAATTCAACAGCCTAACTACTACGCTCTAGCAGAATTTAAGGTAATATTAGACTATATATGTTACAAAAACCCTACTTATACTTACAAAGTAAAAGCTCTGTTGTGCTATACATATTGCTTACTTCTGCTACTCTTACTAATAGTTCTTTAACATTTAAAGAGCGAGCGCTTGCTCTGTATACTCTATACTAAGCAGTAAATTTAAGTAATGTTAGTAGCATACTATGTCTCTATCTAAATAAGCGCTAAAACAAGCGCTAACAGATAATAGTGTAAAGGTTAGGCTCTTAAGAGATATAACTCTAGAACTAATATACTAAAAACTAAGACACTACAGAAACTAAAAACTGTCTAGACTCTAACGCTACTGTCCTTAAGCCTTAACTCTAGGATTAAAACAGAAGTATAACTAACTGCTACACTAGCTTAACTAAAAAGTTACTTAACAAGATAGCCTAGAGATTAAATACTATATACTTCTAGATCTACAGCCTTACTTGCTTATTAATAAGAGGAATCTAGACGCAGCAGTAGTATAAGTATAACAAGCTAACACAAACTAAAAACCTATAAGACTAATATATAGAAAATATTAGTAGTTAAAAGAGAACTGCTATTAGACTTAAGGCTATTGTATTGTAGAAAGATACCTTATTATGTATAATTAAGTAGTTCTAACTATTATAGAGTTGCAACCCTTCTTATCTAGTGCAGACCTATTTAGGTTACTACTATAGAGGAAAGAAAAACGCTAGGCAAAGGAAAGTATATTACTAAAAAACAAGACTATACTAGAGAAGACAAGAGTTATCCTAGTAACGTAACTACTTACTAATAATAAAAAGACGCTATGCAGTATAGTAATAATACTATAGCTTAATATACATAAGTATGTGTACGCCTAAATGCTACTAGACACTTAGATAGAAGTATAGAATACTCTACTATTGTTAGTTTAATTGCACATTAGCTTAATACTATGCAAAAGAGCTGCCTGCTATATAGGTACTATTGCGGCCTGCTAAGGACAGTAGCTAACAGTAGGCGCCTAGATACTAGATATATGCAGTAACTTGCAGACCTACGTAATAAGGTAAGGACAACTAGAAATTACTAGTACCTATACATTAAACTACCTAGATAGATAGGTTCTTAAGCCTAGCGAACTGCTTAAAGACTTTATTTACCTACTACAAGACCTAAAGAACGCAAGTACACCTCTAAAACAGCTATGCTAGCTAACTAAAGACAGCCTAAATCTACTAGATTTCTAAACTCTAGTCTTGCAGCAGTAATAGCACAGTTATTCTATAATAATAGGAAATAGAGTATTGCTGCAATAACTAGAAATTAAGAGAAGTTTAATAAACTAAGTGCAAATATAGTAGCACTAATAGGCTTAGTTATATTTAACGCAATAAGGAAATTTAATAACAATAGCACTAGGAAAACTATACCCTTCTATAGACACACTATAAAGAGTATGTTGCAAGTTCTACACATAGTATTAGCTAACAGAAAGCAAACTACTTTAATACTATTTGCAAAAAATAGAAGAACTTAGGAAGTATTTAATAGATTCTTATATAAGATAATATACAACAGGATATTACTATACATACAAACTAACAAGAGAATAACAGAGCTAACGTTTTAGTACTAAAGGATACCTATAACAATAACGTAGATAATATCCTAGCTAACTACATAGAAGAGGAGCAAGATTGCTATAATGCGCTTATAGACAATTATAACAACAAAGAGAAGGAGAAGGTAAACTGCTTAATAGAAAAGGATAGAAAGGAGAACGTTAGAAAGGGAGGAAAAGTCCTATACAGAGATACTAATAATATAAGTAGATCTAAACGTAATGCAACATATAATAACTTACATAGAATACTATTTATATATGCGTACGTAAAGTATTAAGTAAGGTAAAAGATGTTTTGCTAAAAGAGTACAGACATATAGATAAACTTATACTAGAATACTTTTATAAAGTAAACAAATAGCTATAGTTTAAGAACTATAGAGGTAGCTAGAGCATTGTAGTAGAAGACGCATAAGAAGAATTTGTAACGCAAGCCTATAATATTATAATTAAAAGCAATATACTTAACATAATTACCTTAACTAAAGAGGAATAGTAACTAGAACTAGACAAGTGCAATAGGTTAGTGCAACAGTATAAAGAAGAAATAGAGTGTTATTAAGTAGTTATAAATAGCAAGCAACGCAAATATTATAAGAACTAGATATACTTTTGCTAGTATAACGCGTAAATACTATTAGGTTAGCCTTAATATAACGCAACAGTGCAGACTACTATAGCAGACAGTGCAGCACTAGCGGACACAGCACCTAATCCTAACATAACTAACTAGCAAGATAATTACTGCTCTGCAAGTAGTAGTAGCTGTTATAGCCTTCTATATATAGAGCGCGTTGTGTACCTACTAACGTATGCCCTACAGGACGTTAAGCCTAGTAGCTGTGTCTAGGCTAGCCTACTTTTAAAGGAGCGCAATTTGTCTATGCTATATTTAATTAAAAAGCCTACATAACTAGACAAGAGAGACTAGCTTAGTTAGCCTACGCTACAAGAGTGTAAAGACACAGGCAGCTAGCTACAGTATACAGTTCTACTAGTGCTATAGTACTTAATAGTCTTTAAATGTTAAATCTAGCAACACTAGTAACACTAGCAACACTAGCAACACAGGCAACACAAGCAACACAGGCAACTTACTGTTAGGTTACTGTTAGGTCGCTAGCAACTAGAAGTAAGTAGGGCAACTTTAGCAAATTGTCTAGTAGACAGTATTGCTGTTAGGCAGCCGCGGGTCGCTGCGACCAGGCCAACCAGACAAATCTTGATTTTTCCTAACGTTATAAGAATATAAGAATAAAAGAAGAGAATAGTATTATAAACCTCTAATAGGAAATATAAGACGTTATAAATAAACAAAGAAATAAGTTATAAGACTTAGACCTAGTGCAGGAATATAGCACGCTAAGTATATTACGTAACCTTCTTATTAGTCTTATTTAGTCTTACTGTTTCTTGCAACAAGAAATTATAAGAATTTGCAATAATAATTAAGAATAGTAAGAACTATAAGAAAGATTAAGTATATAAGAACTATAATAGACTCTTATAGATTATTATATTTAACTTATATTATAGACGCTTAAGTTAGTAACTAGCTATTTAACTATTATTACTTTTTTTAAAAAGCCTTAGCCTTTGCTATCTTAGTAACAATACCTTCTATATCTAAAGCAACTCTATACCTATCTGCAAAAACTAACTCTAGCTGTACGTCTAGTCTACACTAGCATTCTTATTATTTACTACTAGACTAATAGTCTTAACATAGCTAGCCTTTCTATTTAATTAGGTAATTTACTAAACGTCTATTACGCTACTTTGCTAAGACAGCTTTAACCTTATAGCGTTACCCTAGCTTATTGCTATTGTTAAGGTTAATAGGCTTAAGTAGAGTTAACTCTTTTCTCTCTCTTAGCACAAATAGTTAAAGTAAGAACATATAGAATATAGAGTAGACTCTTATATATAATAGGAGAAAAAGTCTAAAAGCTTATAAGCTAATTTACTTATTAACATAGAAAAGGCCTATCTAGCGTAGTAATAGCTTTTACTAGTGCTGTATAAGTGTAAATACTTTGTTAACAAGAAGAATATATCTTTTTACCTAAAACCTTAGAGCTTGTGTTTCTTATTATAGTATTGCTTCTAATATTATAAAGTTTTATTCTAGTAATTAGCTAAAGTGTTCTAAGTTTACATAAGCTCTTGTAACCTTTTCTTAATACTAGAAACTTTAGTAGGCGCTATTAGCTTGTAGTTAAGGCGTAGGTAGAACTAATAGTAGGTAAAGAATAGAGATATTTTTAGTATAGCCTACTTAGCATTATTATATACAAACTCTACTAGTAACAAGAGGTGTACTTAACTCTCTTAATAGTTACCTATAAAAGCTCTTAGGTATTACTTAAGAGTCTAATTTTACTACTCTATTTACCTATCTGTCTATAGGTAAAAGGTAGTACTAAGCTAGCGTTTTACCTTTACTATAAAGTAGAAGTATTTAAAATTATAACGTAAAGATACTTTCTTAATCTAATATAATACCTTTAAGTAATCTAAAGAACTATATAATATATTCTAGAAATAGGTCCACTAGCTATAATGTAGTAACTGTTTTCTATATAGAGATATACTTAGCTATTTTAGTATACTTATTAACTATAATAAGTATTATATTATATATAACGCTGTAGCGCTTAGTAAGTAGTAGGCCTATTATAAAATCTATTATAATTTCTTACTATAGTCTCTAAGATTAGGAAAGCGCGTTTAACACACTAGTAGAGCGCTACTTAAGTAACTTTGTGCCTTAGTACACTAAGTAAGAGTTAATGTACTTCTTAAGCTCTTTCTTAAGCCTAGGCTAGTAGTAGTATTAGGCTATAAGCTTAAGCGTTTTAGCCTACCTAAAATAGCTAGTAAGTAGATTATTATAATATAGCTTAAGAAGCTTAGTTTAAAGAGCTAGCTCTAGTAGAATATATAATTAGTTCTTAAACTAAAGTCTACCTATAGCGTTAAGCTTCTAGTACCTTAGGCGTTTACTAGTACCTTAATAGGCAGGCGCTAGAGATTTAACGTCTCTGTGTAGTGCAACTACTTCTAGGTTATTCTATTATACTTATACGCAGATTTTAAAGAAGAACTTAGAAAGTTTCTTATAAGCTAACCTCTGTAAGGCTGTAGCTCTTGCTTATAACTGCGTAATACTCTAGGCTATTACTAGTCTGCTTTTAGAAATCTTCTAATCTAGGCTATAGCTCTTAGCTGTTGCCTTAACGCTATACGCTAAGCTTATAGAAACATCTTTATTAAGATATAGAGTACCTACTTACTATTAAGCTATTATCTAGCTTTCTACTAACGCTAGCTTTTTACTAGGTAGCTTAGCTTAGGTTTTTACTGGCTGCAATTTCTTTTGCAGTGCTAGTAACATATCTAATAGTTAAATATCTAGCTTATTATAGTTGTCTATAAGTTGCCTTAGAGGCCTATCTATAGGATTTGTCTTTTTAGACTAATACTTAATCTTAAAGTTATAAGCAGCTAGCTTTATTACTTAGCTAGCCTATCTTTTAGACAGAGTTAACGTACCTATAAAGCTGCGTAGGTTATTATAGTCTATCTATATTTCTAACTAAACTACTAGCTTCTTTATATAGTAACGCTAGTGCTATACTAATATAATAATAGTAAGAAGCTCTAAGTTATATATATAGTAGTTTCTTTCTATAAGTTAGAGCTTTCTTAACTAGAAGGCTATAGAGTACTAGTTCTTATCTAGATTAAGTTAGGAGAAGATACCTACTACCTCTTAGATAGTAGTATTAGTTTCTAGCTTAGATAGACGTATGTAGTTATACTGCTATAGAACTAGCACTATTTTAAACCTATTGTATAGCTAGTGCTTTGCCTTCTCTGCTGCGTTAGGCTAGTTAAAAGAACTAGATTTCTTCTCTTAAACTAATCTCTTTAAAAGATTAGTAATAGAGCCTATAATTACAGAATAGCTTTATATAAAGTGTTAGTAGAAGTTTATAAAGCCTAAGAAGACTTAAACATCTTTAAAGGATATTAGCGTAAGCTAATTAATAACTACGCAAACCTATTCTAGATCTATTATAATACTATTAAGGCGTATAATAAACCTTAGAAACTTAACTTAGTTAGTAGCAAAGGTGCATTTCTTTAGGTTAATAAGAAGACTATATTCTTTTAGCTTCGTAAGTACTTTTCTTACCTATTTCTAATAATCCTTTTCTTTTTAAGAAAAGATTAAGATATTATTAAGATAGATAACACAAAAGATATCTAGATATAGAGCTAAGGCTCTATTAATATACTTCTAAAACGTAGTAGGTGTATTAGTTAGCCTAAAAGGTATAACTATATATTTAAAGTATCTATATTATGTATAAAACGCTATCTTCTACTTATTACCTTAATAGATTCTAATCTATATTAGGAAAATTTAACGTTGTTAGAGTTGGCAACATCTGCGACACTATTAGAACAGTTAACTAGACAGCTACTAGACAGTTCTTAACTGTACTTATTTGTCTCTAGAGTCCTCTATTTGTTCTAGCTACCTAATTAGCCTAGAACGCTTAAACTGCTCTACCTGCTCTACTTGCCCTACCTGCCCTACCTGCGCTATTACGTTATTATTCTAAAAATCTTAAATGTAAAGTTTACTTTTCTCTTTTAAAACGCACTATTTACTTTTTTATAGCTGCTCTAGTTATTAAGATGCACAGTAGTAAAGTTTGTAGAATTTAATGTTCTTTGCTAAGGCTTGTTTTCCCTAAAGCTCTAGCACTTTAATTAGATAATATATTATAATTTTTTTTAAAGAAATAGTAACTAAACTGCTAATTTTACCTTACAACGTTTCTATCAATTATTATTATATAGCAGGCGCCCAGATCTAGTGTATTAAACGTACTTGGAGTTTTTTTAAAAAAAGTAAACATTACAACTTTAAGGCGCTATATTTTAATGACTAGAGCAGCTATAAAAATTTTAAATAGTGCATTTTAAAGATAGAATTCTACTTTATATTTTGTATTTTTAGGTTACTTACGTAATCATGAAAATACAGCAAAACAGTCACGTGAGTAAAATTGGCAACATTAGCAACATTAGCAACTCTGTTAGATCTAGTAACTCTATTAGGTTGCTGTTAGGTTGCTAGCGACTAGAAGTAAGTAGAGCGACTTTAGCAAATTGTCTAGTAGACAGTAGTACTATTAGGCTGCTGCGGGTTGCAGTAATTAGGCTAATTAGATTAATTTTAAATTTTCCTAATGTAGTAATACGTATTCTTAAGATTAAGCTTAGTAAACTTTACTAATCTATAGAGCTAATTAAGAGTCTTTCTAATTAAGAGAAGAGCTAGTCTATTCTTTTTAGTAACTTTATTAAGGCCTTAATAATCTACGTAAAGGCGTAATATTCTATCTTTTTTAGGTATAAATAGAATAGGTGCTTCTACAGAGCTTATACTTTCTTAGATCTAGCTTAGGCTCTACGCTGTTGCTAAGTAGTTACGTAGTACACTTAGCTTTCTTAGTAAAAGGTTATAAAGTAGGCTATAGAAAGCTATAGTTTCTTCTTCTAGTTTAATAGTATAGTTACTTCTATAGTACTATAGTAGCGCGTTAGTAGCGTTACTATTTACAACGTCTTTAAAATCTTTAAGCTTAGGTAGCTAAGAGGCGTATTTAGTAGAAAATAATTGTATACTACTTACTAGAACTGCGTATACACTTAGCTTATTATAGAGTAATTCTATAAAGTTTTTAGTATCTTTAATTCTTACTAATTTAGTATTAAGCTTATAGCACTACTACCTTAACTTATAGTTAATAATAACGCGCTTCTTCTTAAGGCTTAGTAATCTTAGAATAATAGGTTATACTATATTAGTAATTCTATATAGAATAGTAGTAAAGGACTTAGTAATACTCTAGTTATTCTTTATTATTAGATAGGCTTAATAAGCGTAGAAGCTAGGTATAGTACTTAAGTTAGGTAAGTAGATAGTTAGCAGCGCTACACTATTAATCTAAGAAAAGTTCTTAAGTAAAGTAACTTTTTAATTAATTATACTAAGTTTTGTACTATAGTTAATTTGTATTTATATAGGCTACGTAGCGTTATTATTACGTAATATTCTAAGTCCTTTAATTTAATTCTTTCTTTATATTTAAACTTTAGCCTTTTAGAAAGAAATTACTTTTACTAAGCCTTCTTATTTTTTACTTGTATTGCGTTTAAGCTAGTAACAAAAGAGAAGCTATTAAGCCTTAATCTATACTCTCTAGCCTAATAGCCTATTTTACTACAATAGTAGTAGGTATTAGTTAGCTTTAGGCTTAAGTTTGTAGTACTAGTAATATAACGTTATAGAGCTATTGCGTTAAGTTTAAACTATAAAGTTTTGCCTATATTAAGCGTTCTGTATATATAATAGTATAGTAATAGTATACTACTACTATAGTATAAGTTATGTTTTAGCGTTACAGCGCGTTTAATAAGTTCTCTGTAGGTAGTAGAGAACTTAGTATAGTTAGAGAAGGCTACTCTAATCTCTAGAAAGAGCTTGCTATACAAGTGTATTACTAAGTGTTTCTGCTTATAAGAGAAGTTTACCTAATTTTTTAACGTTAATAAATAGGCTATAAATTTGTTAACTATTTAGCTATCTTTTTAAACTACCTTTTAATACTATATAGTAACTTAAAGCTCTCTATTTACTAGGCTTTTAATCTAATTAAGTAGAAAAGATATTATATTATACTACGCTAGTATTATGCTATTATCTTTCTATTTCTTCTATATCTATATTTATTAAAATATAGTTTATAGGTACTAGAAGGTAAAGGTAATCTTTTAGCTCTTAAGCTAAAAGGCTAAGAAATCTAATAAAAAAGCAATAGATAGCCTTACCTTAAAATTCTAATATTTTCTAATTCTCTTACTTTTAAAAACAGAGATTTTCTTAATCTTTAGACTCTATCCTAGTAGTATTACTAGGTTAAGCTAGAGGCGTTGCGCTAGTAGAAATAAGTTGCGTTCTACTAAAGAGGTTAGTAAGTTAGCTTTATTAAGAGCTTTAGAAAGCTATTCTAGCGTCTAGAAGAGATATTTGCTTACTATTAGCTACTCTTATTAATATACTTCTGTCTCTAGGCCCTAGATCTAAGCTTATTCTTTAAGCACTTAGCACTATTACTTTAGCTACACTAAGCGTATACTTAGGCTATATATTATTTTCTTATTAGAAGTATTTTTCTTAGATAGGTTAGTATTAAGACTATAGGTCTAGTAGCAAACAATAAGAATGCTAGTATAGACTAGAAGTACAGCTAAAGTTAGTTTTTGCAGATAGGTATAGAGTTACTTTAGATATAAAGAGTATTGTTACTAAGATAGTAAAGGCTAGAGCTTTCTAAAAAGAGTAATAATAGTTAAGTAGCTAGTTACTAACTTAAGCGTCTGTAATATAAGTTAAATATAATAATCTATAAAAGTCTATTATAGTTCTTATATACTTAGTCTTTCTTATAGTTCTTATTATTCTTAATTATTATTATAGATTCTTATAGTTTTTTATTGTAAGAAATAGTAATACTAAATAAGACTAATAAGAAGGTTACGTAACATACTTAGCGTGCTATATTCCTACACTAGGTCTAACTCTTGCAACCTGTTTCCTTGTTTATTTATAACGTTCTATGTTTTCTATTAGAGGTTTATAATAGTTAGCTAGTAGGCTTAGAAGTAGATTTGAATCTATTGTTATTAGGTAACTAGGCTACTATTCTTTTACAAAGTAAAGAAATTAAAACTAGAAAAGGTTTATATAGTAGTAAAGTTATAAGATAATAATAGTAGTATAGATAAAAGTAAGTTTATTTCTATTCTATAGCTTTAGTGTAGAACTACTCTTTTATAGATAGAACTAAACATATATCTTTATAACTAGAACATACTAAGTCTATACTAGTATAGTACTATTAAGACACTAGAGTAGCTATACGCGTTCTACGTATATAGAAGCTAAGGTAGCGTTATAGTAGCGCAGGCGTATTACTATACAGCTAACAGCTTTACGCTATAGTATCCTTACAAATATTTAGAAGTTCTAGCTCTAGAAGTGCCTAGGTATTCTAGCTCTAGATGTTTCTAGGTATTCTAGCTCTAGAACCTTTCTAGTGTTTCTAGAGTAGACCTAAGGTTTTTCTATAACCAAGAGAATCTCTAGGTAGTAGCCTATTATAATATTTAGCGTTTTGCAATTTCTAATATAGCTATTAGGCTATAGGCCTAATAGAATAGATTATATATGTAAGATAGGCTTTGCCTAATAGATCGCGATCTATCTAGCTTAATTAGAATTATAATTCTAATTAATTACGCTTTAAGTACTTCTTTGCGTATAATTAATCTATTAAGAATTATTATTTTCTTTTTAAGTTACTTAGCGTAGTAGAAGTAGAGTTACGTTCTATTAATAGCTAACTATAGAAGAAGTTATTCTATACCTCTATATAAGGTATCTTATACTTCTATAAGCTTTTATTATAAAGCTTTTTAAAGCTACCTATATACCTAAATATTTACTATATCTAAAATCTAGAATAGAGATTTTAGTTATATATGTTGCAGATTCTACATATATAATAAAAAATTAAAAAAATTCCTATTTACAGGCTTACTTATGCTATTAAAGTAAAAGATTTTAAAAAGTTCAGATTTAAGACTTTTAAGTCTAAACTAATGTAAGTGCAGGGCTAAATTTACTTAAGATAGTTGGCTGATTTAGTCTTAGCAGTGTCTTAGGGGGGTGCGCGATATTTCGTATGAGGATGCGGTCTAATGTCTCCCGCGAACCATGAACCAAAGGCGGGCCGCTCCCTGCTAGTCCAGCAACAGCAAACGAGGACTACCGAAACCTGTCATCGAGGCATCTGCCATGAGATGTGAACGAAGAGAGTGGGAACGAAAGACGGCCGTCGTGACGTCATCATTGGGATATTTTCGAACAATCAGACGATACTGATGACAACAGTCCATGGGGACCAGCCACGACACCCCATGAATCGTTGACTAAAGCCTTGCGCTCCAATGCATCAACATATCCCAACCCAAATGACCATTCCAAACTCTCAAAACAAAAGGCAACAGAAGACAACAGAAAGCCAAGCCCCAACTAGCTTTGTCAGTTTCAAACGCTTACACACCCCCCATCAACCTTCAAGTGGCCCCCAGTCATAAACTTGCTATCATCACTCGCCAAAAACGCAATCACGCTCGCAACATCATCCGGACCGCCAAATCTCCCCAGCGCCGTCTCGCCCTTCAACTCCGCCAGCCGCTCTGTACTCCACCCTTCTTTGAAGCCCGGCCCGGAGTCGATAATGGACGTGTGGATCGTGTTGACGCGGATATCGTATTTGCCCAGCTCATCTGCTGCGGTGAGCGCGATGCCGCGCAGCGCGAATTTACTCGACGAGTAGGAGATGAGGCCAGGGAAGCCGCGGAGGCCGGCGATGGAGGAGCGCAGGATGATGGAGCCGCCGGTACCTTGGGAGCGGAGGACGCGGGCGACGTGTTTGAGAGCGAGGAATGCTTGATTGTGGTTTCAGTGCCGTGTTTATACATGTACTGTTACATGTGGGATTGTACCTGATGTGACGTTTGTGTGCATGATTTTCTCAAAATCTGCTTCCGTCGTGTCGAAGAGTGATTTACTGTCGTCTCGCTCTCCTGCGTTGAGGAGCGCAACATCGAGTCTTCCGAATCGCTGTACCGTCTTGTTCACGCACGCCTCCACATCCGCCTCCTTCGTGCCATCGGCCGCGATGGTCAGTAATCTACTTTCCAGTGGTGCTCCAGTGGGGATGGCAGCTTTTAGGATCGGTACGGCTACTTCGAGCGATTGCCTATCGATGTCGATCAAAGCCACATTCGCGCCCTCGACGAGAAGTCGCCCTGCGGTTTCGACACCAACTTTCCCGCCGCCGCCAGTGATGATGGCGACTTTGCCTTCCAACCGGTGGATGGGCATGGGCCTGCTGAGGTCTGTGGATGTTGGTGCGCGCTCGATACCTGTGCGTGCAGGCGTATTGAGGTTGAGTGTCGAGATCCCGGAGGACTGCATCTTCGGTCGCACCGCTGTGATTGACGACATGGCTGATGAGTTGCTGGTCGGTATGTGGCTAATCGTATGTTCGTGTTATTGTCGCCGCAGGGCAGGCCCGAACATATCTCAACCACCATCGCTCGTAACCTTCCCTTTTTGCGCCATGACGTAGCAGAACGGAAACCCTAGGCGAAATTTTTCGCATGGGTCGGCTTTGTCCGTTGAGCCTCTTGGTGCGACTCGGGTTCCACAGGGACCAGTTTTTCGCCCAATCGCCCTGTATCGAGAGTGGCCGGATCATCGCCGAATCTAAGAAACCCTATTACCTCCATGCAGACTCGATTCGTCCCGAACCGTGAGGTTGAATGGTTCTGCTACTGTGTCATGTTCCTGTGCAGCTGGTAAAACACACCGCCATCTCACTTGCCTTCTCTACGCGAGAGGTCCGGGTTCAATGAGCTACTCAATACGGGAATGGCTAGCAGTGTACAGTCTATCTATCAGCGAGACAGTAGATAGAGCCCGGCTTGTCGACTCTACGACGACGAGAAAAACATGGCTTGTACATTCTCACTGACAGCGAGACCACGTGGGAATAGCAAGTAGACCGGTTGCATCGATCCAGACGACTCTACCAGATATATACACCATTTTCGCATTCACCTAGCTTCCCCATTTATCCCATCATCTTCGAACTCGTCAAGCTCAATCGCTTCCGACATAGTCGCATCTAATACCCCTTGTATACGGTGGAGGAAGAAGGAGAGTACGACGTCCACGAGTATATTCAAGATATCCTCCAAGGTCGAATTGGGCACACCTGATTCTCCTGCTACCAGTGTGTTTGAGTTGGCGTCTGTTGTATCAGTCAAGGTTGAACTCGAGTCCCCTGCGTCGACTGCCGACAAGGCGGTTTCTGACAGCTCTGGAATAACTTTATCGACTATGCACGCGTTCGAGGTGGTTGTTGCCGCTATATTTGAAGTGAGTTTCATGGGCTCGGGCTCGGGCGTGCTTGAGTTCGACTCCATTGTGCCTAAGGCAGCTTCGCTTGCCGCAGTGTCGGTCTTGACCTCAATTTCATTGGATGAGTCTTCAAGCCCCACCTCTTCGATATGCACGACCGTACTGTCTTGATCCGTCCGACTGCTTGAGTCCCCAGTATGCGACTTGAACGAGATCCCTAGAGGCTGAGCCCACCACGCTATAGAGTCTTTAGTCGCAAGATCCGACCGTGAGATATGACGATTGCCCCCGCTGTGTCTAGGTGGGTCGCTTGATCCAGGAACAGGACCAGTTTTCCGGGTATTAGGTGTTGAGCTTGGTGGTGTTGGCAAGTCCAACGCGTTGGTCACAGTTGCGAGTTTTGACGTGGATGTTCCATGGTGCCGGATCGTTTCGATTCGTGCTCTGTGTGCCTGGGCACTGCATGGACGTCCTTGCTTGATGATAGGAAATGGATAGACCATGAGAGCTCGATCCTCCAGATTCCTCCTCTTCAAGGTAGCCTCTTCTACTCCAAGGGTTATGGAGCCGTCAAACGCGAGTGACGGTTCCATAGACAGATTGGTCGATCTCACGTAATCGAGGTTGCCAATGCGTCGTTCAAAGTCCGTTGCTTGCAACTGCCCGGCTATGGCAAGGGTAGGCTGGTCCATTGTTTCAAGGGCAAGATCGGTAAGAACGAATGTGAGACCGTTGACCTTGTGTCGTTTGCCGTGCTGGCAGAGTGGTTGAAATGTAATTTCGCAGCTTACCACCTTGAAACGGTCTGTCTTGAAGTACCGCAGCCGGGTCTCCGCGAGTTTGTCTTTTACGAGGTACGCAACTCCTACACATCGCTTCGTATATCCTTCTTCGTTCTTGCCTGGGGATATGAATGGGGCTTTACGGTTGATGTGATTGATTGCTGTCAAGCCCGTCACATATGCGGGACGTTTCAATGGCCTCTCATCGAGTTTCCAGAGAGCCTTCAGCTTGTCGCGGCGCGCGATTTGACCGGTGAGGAAATACCAGATGGGATATTTGTCTTGGAGAGGTTGAAGAAATGTGCTCTCACTGTGCTGAGACTGTGAGAGTGCACCTTTCTGTACACCTGGCTCCCAAAGATCCTTTCGTGCCCACGCCAGAGGCAAACCCCCCCAGCTACCAGTGTAGTACATGTAGCGTCCATGGCGCATGGCCGGAGGTACAAACTCTCGAAGGAGTGCAGCTTCCCACGTTCGAAGGGTGATGACAGAGGCGGGATTTTCTCCCTTGTTGGACACTTCGTGTAGGTATATTCCGTTCTTCCTCTTAATATCAGGTACACAACTGAGGCGCGAGACGTAGTCATCGACGTCGTCCTTGACAAAGAGCTCCCATCCTCCCAAATTCTTTGACATCAGGGCACCTACGTCGTTGGGATTCTTGAAGCCAAATTCCTGTACGCAGTCCAGCTAGAACGCGTAGGTTTCTTTGTCGAACCCAAGTCGCTCGCACTCCTTCCAGGGCCATTTTTGGCGCACCTCTTCCGACGGCTCGCACCTGACGAAGGTATCTGCACGAGTGTCCGCGATGATAAGCCTGGACCCGGCGGGATCTAGTCCAAACACCCTTCGCCAGCGGTCGAGTTGAGCAATTGTTATGGTTTGTGCGACGGAACTGTAGCGCGGTTTGGGTCTCTCGGGTATTTGTTCAATGTCGTGGACGATGTCGATGAATGTGTCCGTGTGGAAATAGTATGTTTTCCGATAAGAAGTGGAAGACATGATGCGACTGAAGCGAGAGGCTGGAGTGATATGCTGCCCGTGGAAGGATGTAATGAACAGTGTATGATGCCAGCGACGTGTGTGCTCTGGCGTTTAGCGAAGGTAAAGTTGGTGGTGACATCTCAGTGCAATAGCAGGAACTGGATGGCGCAACCTTTGAGTCTCATCGAGAAGAGAAGGCGCACTTGTCTATGCCACACGTCACGATCTCACTTGATCATACGTACGTTATACTAAGCTCTGATATTGAATGTAATAACCTCATCCTGTACTCAAGAAAGTTATTCTTGGCAGAAACCCCTGCCTCGGCCTCTCACCCCCTTCTTGACATCCTACGTCAACTTCTTCTCGCCCTTCCTCCCGCCCTTCTGCTGCGCCGCCTCATGCTTCCTCAAATCTTCCGGAACCTTGCTAATCTGGCTCTTCGCTAACATCTGTTTCAGATCATACAGCACATCCGCATCCTCATTACCCCAGAACGTAATCGCCACACCGCTCTTACCCGCACGACCTGTACGACCAATACGATGCGTGTAACTCTCAATACTAGTCGCCATGTTGAAATTGACCACGAGACTGACGTCCGTGATGTCGATACCACGACCAGCCAAGTCCGTAGCGACGAGCACGTCGACGCGGTGTTCGCGGAGTTGTGCTAGCGCGGCTTCTCGCTGCTCTTGGGTTTTGGAACCGTGCAAAGTGACGGAGGAGAAGCCCATGTGTTTGATGTCTCGCGCGATGGCGTCACAATTGCGCTTGATGTTGACGAAGACGATGATGGGAGCGGCGAATTCGCCAGAGTTGAGGATTTCTTGGAGGCGCTTCTTGCGCTTTTCTTCTCCTTGAACATGTTCGACGCGTTGTTCGACGGTTTCTACGGCCTCGCCCACGTTGCCAATTGTGACGATGGCGGGGCGGCGGAGGTATCTGCGGGCAATGCGTTCGACGGCTGTGGGCATGGTGGCTGTGTACATCATGGTTTGGCGGTACATGCCGCGCTTCATGGCGTTGGGATCTTCGGCCATGTCGCTGTCGGGCTTTTCATTGGTTACGGGGAGAGCGTCGAGGATTTTGTTGACGGGCTCTTCGAAACCCATGTCAATCATGCGATCTGCTTCGTCCATAATGACATAGGTACATTGACTGAGGACAAGCATGCGTCTTTCAATGCAGTCGACCAGTCGACCAGGTGTAGCGATGACAATCTCTGCTCCGTCACGCATCTGGAACGCCTGCTCCTCGATGGAGTGACCACCTACAATGACTGCAGTGTTGAAGCCCATCGGAGCCGCGAACTTTCGTGTCTCGACCTCAATCTGTTGCGCCAACTCACGGGTCGGCGCCAGGACAATAGCATACGGACCGTCGGCACGGTTAGTCGGTCCCAAAGGAGGCAGTCGTGAAATGTAAACCAGTAAAGGCAGGACAAACGAAGCTGTTTTACCTGAACCTGTAACGGCGACACCGATAAGATCGCGACATTGTAGGGCAATAGGTATAGCTGCACGTTGAACCGCAGATGGCTCGGCATAACCCACAGACTCGACCAGGCGCAGGACTTTGTCTGGAAGTCCTGATTCCTGCCAGTTTCGCATAGGATTTGGTATCGCGCCTCCTTTGGTAGCAATGTTGAAATCTTCCTTGAAGATACGCCAATCGCGCTCGCGCATGTGCTCCAGTTTCTTTTCGCTCCAGTGCTTGTCCAGTTGTGCGCGACCACCCTCCTCTTTCCGCCGCCTCTCCATGTCCAGGATGCGTTCGGCTCGCTCCCGGCCGGTGATGGGATCGCGCTCGATCATAGCCTCAATGAACTTCTGTGTACCCTGCTCAGTGACATCTTCCGTGAAGCCACCCAGCCTGCCACGCCCAAAGAAGCCCGCTTCTGCCTTTTGCTGGTAGATCGGGTTGTAGTCGTAGCTCGTGTCTTCCTCTTCGTTCCACTCGAAGTTGAACTTCTTCTCCGTCGTTCGCTTCCTTTTCTTCTTTGCCGAAAATGTCGACTGATTCTGTTCCGCACCCATGTACCTTTGCCTAATCAAAGCAGCCTCTGTATCCTCTGGCAGTGGCCGCTTTGACGACTTTTTGTCTGGCACTGGCGGCGGCGCCATGTCTCTATCCCTGTTTTTCTGATGCTGCCTGGAGGTTGAGGGCCCTGTAGGCACCTCCGCGCGCATAGAACGTGGGCCGGTAGGTACTGAGGATGGGCCATTGTGATTATTATTCGAGTACGAGTGGCCGTTTTGTGATGCGCCGTTTGTGTTGCCGTTAGAGAATTCTCTTCGCTTCTGTATTTCCTCAACCTCCTTCTGCCTCTTCGCAAGTGCCATCTGCTCGCGCTCGGCCTTGGTGAGAAATTTTGGCTTCGCAGCAGCAGCTTCCTTTTCGCGCTTCGCTTTCAAAATGTCGTCGATGCTAGGTGGTTGCTTCTTCTGTGTTGCCCAACCTTTCTTTGCTTTTTTGGGTTGCACTAAAGTCGGACCCAGCTCTTCCTCAGGCGGTGGCGGCGGTGGAGGAGCGCCATTTGTAGGCGGAGGTGGTGGGGGGGCCGTGTTCATCGTCGCAGGTCTCATTCTGTATGTACCCAACCAAGCTCTAGGTAGTATTTCCGGATTTGTCAGTATCCACCAACCTTTGGTGGATGAAGGTTCCAGGTTGTGGTGCACACGGCAATGAGGGCGCGTCGCGAGAGTCGGAGATGCGGCAACGCTACGGCGACACGAGCTCACGTTATCGATACCAGCCAACGGCCGATTGGCATGTTACATTGCAGTGATTGCACGTCACAACCATGAAAACACATAAACAGACCTGATAGGCTTGGATTGGTAGCTACCACTATCGGCCTCACTTCCATGTCTCAGCTCAACATGTATCATCACCGGCAAACAGTCCCATGGTCGGTCGTGTTCTTACCATGAAGCCTTCCAGCCGACTTGCGCAGCGTGCCTTCGGTGCTTTATCTTCGTAGATTGTTCAGGTGCCACCCCATGCCGCAGAACATGTCAATCTTGTCTGCCCTTCAGTAACCGCTTGGTGACCTTGTCCTTCTCAATGATGTAGACATGGGCTCCCCAACCTGATAGCGCGTCTCGGTCGACGGCGTTCAGCAGCGCTTGTGAGATGGTCTCGAAGAGATCCTCGGGGCCCTACATGTACTGTCAGCCGTTTCCTTCGTTTGATCTTTGCCGTAGCCTTGGCGTACCAGATTGGGCTCCCACAGTCCCTCGCAAGTACCAAACAATTGGTCACTTGCAGTTCCGCTCACAATGAAGTCCTTCGCAAAGTCGATGCACCCAATACTGTCGAACCCGCAAATGAACGGCTTCCCCGTTGTCTGGTTGATTCCTGCAATGACTGGGCTGACAAAGTACGGGCCGAACCTCTTCTCGTACAGCGACGACGAAACAAGGTTCGCCATGGTCTGCGGACTGATGTTGCGCTCCTCGCGCAGGCGGTACATGTTTACTTTGTAGCGAAACAGATCGGACACGGTAGCAACGTCGGTCGCGAGGCCTGTCAAGCCGAGGAATACGTCGCCGTACTGGAAGATCTTGGGGAAGTTGTTGGAGATTGTGAGGGCTTGCATGCCGAGGCGGAGATCGCAGGCGATGGCCACACAGTCCTTGCCCACCATGGCTACCGCAGCGCCGCCGTCTGCGCATGTGTTAGAGTTGTTCCAAGGAGCAAGGGGTACTTGGAGGCGTACTTATTGAGAACGGTGACGACTGTTGACGTTAGCTACACAAGGTAACAAGACACAGGTTGGGGAGCTCACCATGTTTTGGGACGATTGGACAACTTGCCTCTCTACCAGCAGCTAGCCTCTATCCAAGGTCAAGGCGAAGAGGCACGGAACGCTGTGAGAGAGGCTGTGATGTTGACCTGGATGATGGGGGTTGGAACTTGGTACCTTTGTAGGCTGCTCAGGTACGCGGCGGCGGCGGGCAAGCTGAGTGCTCCGCACTGAGCTAGGTGGTACTAGGTAGGCACCAAGTATATAACCACCCTAAAGCCTTGGCACAAAAGTTACGGACCTCGCGACCAAAGCCACCACCCCAAGTCGGCAATTGAAGACCAGCACCCCCGCATACACCCGGCAACAATGAGTCCAACCCAATCCCTCAGCGCTGCCAAAGCCCTGCCTCCACGACTCGTCAAATTCTTCCAGAAATACCCGCCGCCCGCACTGTTTCCAAACCTCGCATCGAGCATCACTTCTCCCACCGCCCTCTCAGTAGCATCCACACCACCAACACAAGATGCCTCCGCGACCATGGTACCCACCACACCACCCACCGACCCCAACGCCCCCGTCACCGAAGTCTCCTCCCAACCCATCCCATCCACCGCCCCCCGCGCCTCCCGCATCCCCCCTCACGCCCACGACCTGCCCTACCCAAACCCCTTCCTGCCCTCGAAAAACTTCACCACAGGCCGCTGGCACGGCCCCGCATACGGCCTGCGCAAACAAGCCGATCTCGTCAAACTCGCCGTCGCGCACAACGTCGTCGACTTACTTCCCTGGACGATCAAGAAGCCGGGGGAGAAGGAGGCGCGCAGGATAGAAACGGGGTTGATGGTCAAGGGTACGGGCGAGGGTCAGAGAGTCAAGGGAAAGAGTTGGGAGCGCACGCTCAAGGGACGGTTGGAGGTGAGGAGGCAGGCGATGCTGAATATGCCGGCTTTGATTCAGGAATGGAAACAGGTTAGTTGCTTTGATGTGTGGGTGTTGGCGCGGGTGGTTGCTAAATTTTGGACAGAAGGGACATGGAAGGGGGTGGAAGAAGTGGCCCAGTGCGCGGGCGAAGAAATAGCTGGGTGGTTCAGGGATCTGGCAGAGGATTGGGCGGCGCAATCGTCAGTGTGGTTGGGGTGTGTGTGTGTAAGTTCGCATCAGCATTTACAAGAGGCGTTTGGGCATCTATCACTCATGCATTACGTTGTAGGGTTGCAGAGCAGTATATACCATACGCTTGATACGCTTAGAAGTGACTCGAAGATGTGCAACGTACACCAGACATGACAGTGTGGGGGTATCCTCGCCAACTCTCGGCCTTCTTAATGCGACTCCGAACCTGAATGCTACGCACTGCAACTACGTCTCTACCCTCTAATACGACAAGGAAAATGTATATACGTAGTAACACACTTGTGCCGTCATATCCCAATACTGTCCTACAATTCGTACAAGTTCCAACTCTCACTCACACTCCGTCACATGACCATCTCTTCATCGCCGTGAGATGACTGCATACCGTACTCCCTAACATGAGCGTATGCTCCGTACTGATTCTCCATGTCTAGCGTACTCCCAACGTTCTTCTGCCATAAGCCTCCGTTGTACACAGGATCGGTAGCCTGGTTGTACTTGCTCGTCTCCTTGAGCAGGGTTTCTGCTTGCGCCGACTTCTCGTACTCGCGACTTGCCATCATCTCGTACCCCGAGGCCATGTAAGGCTCAGCGGTTTGGTAGGACGGTGAAGCATAAACTTGCTCCGGGCTGTGCTGCTGTTGCTGTTGCTGACCAGCCTCTTCCTCTATCCTTTCGTACCGCAACTTCGCCATGGCTTCTTCTTGCGCCAAACTCGTTGGTGGCCAATCGTACAGGTGCTTCGACAGACGACCTGCTGGAGGCGAGATGCGCCAAAGTTCAAGCAAGCGCAGGCGCTGATCGTCATCCGCATTTTGGAAAAGTTCAATCTGAGAAGGGAACAGAAGGGATGGATCGATGCTGTTGTGAAGAAGCACTGACTCGAGATCTGAAGGTTCAATATGCGTCTTCACAGGGGGCTCAGACACGCTTCGGGTGGGTGCAACATGATACGAGTGGGTGTAATGTTGAGACGCATAGACAATCTGTTTGGGCGGCTCTTCTTGCTGCGCTTGCGTTTGCCCTTGCTGTTGTTGGAAAGCTTGCTGGGGTGCTGCGTGTTGGGAGAGATTCATGTGCTCCATGAACAACCGCGTAAGCTCGTCCTGCGGCATTTTTGCTTGCTCCTCTGCTTTTCCACGAATGTTAATGCCGGTTGATATCGAGCCGCACTGATGACGTAATGTTAGTGAAAGGTAGTATGGCTGAAGCGAGAGCTTACATGAGCACAGGAGATATTCTGAGAGAATATGGACGGACTGTAGGACACGGGAGTGTTGTGAGTGCAGTTGCAGTAGTGCGAAAGTACGGGTTGCGCTGGCTGCATGTTGAGTCTTGGGTTTCAATCAAAAGCCAGGAGAATAACACAATCAATCGTGAGACTTCAGTGGCTGCGATCAGTCGGCAGAGTGAAAGCTGCTGACTGCAGGTTGACTGGAAAGCTGCAAAAGCTCGAGCGTTATGACTCGGGCCCAAGTGGGTTTTGATATTCAATCGAGATCCCTCAGCACGTGCTACGTTGGGCGCTGATACTCAGGCCTACGACAAAGGCGGCTTCGTGGGGTAATCGGCGGCGCTGCGACAGAGAGACAGAGAAGAGAGTCGAGAGGCAGGATAGAGGAGGAGAGAACTGTGGTTACCCAGCAAATTTTACTAAGAAGCGGCGCGGTGGCAGTTTCTCTTTTGTGCTGTGTAGCGTAGCCGATGGGTCATGCGTGAGGGCGGGCTGAGGGTGATAATTTCGTCGCCCACTGTCCAGTAGTGACTGATGCGAAACATAAATCGTCCGGCTAGTTCGCGTACAGCCAATGAAGCACTACCGGTGCCTGCAGAGTGTGGTCGATTATGTTCGACAACTCATCGGTCCTGTATGGAAGGACGCGCCTGTGAAGCGTAGCGGTGCTCGATTGGAGCGCTGTGGGCAGATGAAGTGGAGATCAACGCACGATAATGCGGATGCAATGCTGTTGCAACGGCAAGCTACAGGGCGTATTGGAACATGTCAATCAAGAGCGGAAGATTCTGTGCACGGCATCACAGCGACAATTCCAAAACGCAGTGGCGGGTTTCTAAACGGCGAGCATGCCATGCGTGGCGGCGGATATGGACTGAGTTCGCAGGTGTCAAGTGCTAACAGCCTTGGTCACGCTAGCCGCATACAGACTTGAGTCCGCGCTCCGCGTAACTAGCAACTGCCTCCACCGATTCATCAACACAACAGCAGCTCCGCAGACCAACACTTGTGCTTTGCCGCGCCAATCACGTCTTGTAGCCTCTTCTCCTGCTCTTCGGAATATCTTAGACGCTCGAGGGCCTCGTTTGCGATCAAAATGGTGGGTGTCTATGGACGATTGTGTTTGCCACTTGGGGCTAACAGCTCTCACAGACGTCAATTGGCACGGGTTACGACCTGTCCAACTCGGTATTCTCCCCCGATGGCCGCAACTTCCAGGTACGGTTGCCTTCTAGCTGGTCCCGCAGGCGTACAGCTCACATGACTAGGTCGAATATGCGGTAAAGGCAGTCGAGAATGGCGGCACAGCCGTCGGCATAAAGTGCAAAGACGGCGTTGTGCTCGCGCTTGAGAAGCTCGTCACCAGCAAGCTTCTTAAGCCAGGAGCGAACAAGAGGATAGCCACGGTAGACAGGAATATGGGCATAGTAAGCGCCGTCTGAGCCTACAACCACCCACAGCTGCTGACGGCTTTGGCCAGGTTTCCTCAGGTCTGCTTCCCGACGGTCGGCACTTTGTCTCAAGGGCGCGCGATGAGGCAGCACAGTGGCGACAGATGTACAAAGCACCAATTCCCTCAGCGTCACTCGCCGACCGCATGGGTAGCTACGCACAGGCATATACACTCTACTCCAGCGTCCGACCATTTGGGATCACAGCCATTATTGCAGGATGGGATTCCGAGGCAGAACTGCCCGTCGACGGACAAGTTGGGTCAGGGCCATCGACTGGCTCCGGCGGCAAGAAGGAGGGCGCGAAGCACGGTGGTCCGTCTCTGTACATGATCGAACCGAGTGGAATGTACTGGGTAGGTAGATGGTTTCTTGGGAAAATATCCATGGGCTAATGACTACAGGGTTACTACGGCGCAGCAACAGGCAAAGGACGACAAATCGCCAAGTCTGAGCTGGAAAAGCTGAATCTCGCCGACGGTGAGCTATCGCTGCAAGACGGTGTCAGGGAGGCCGCACGCATCATCTACATGGCACACGACGACAACAAGGACAAGGAGTTCGAGCTAGAGATGACCTGGATCAGCCACCTGGACGGTCCCACCAAGGGTAGACACGAAGAGGTACCCAAGGAAATCAGGGAAGAGGCCGAGAAGCTCGCAAAGAAAGCACTGGAGGGCGATGATGACGACGAGGAAGAGGAGAAAATGCAGGAGTAGAGAGCTTGTCTGTTCCAGGTCGACGAAACATAGACGGTTTGCATGATAACGAACAGCATCTGAGAAACATACACGACCAGCCGAAACATGAAAGTCATGCCTGTTGTGTTGCCTTGCTTCCATGTTCTCAAAGTACCGCCGCCTGACGCATACGAGCGAAATTGGCTCTGATCTAATTTCAGCTATGTTGGTTGGACGCTGCGCAAGTTCACCTATGGTTTTCGCTCGGTAAGCGCGGCTGCGTCATGATCATGCAGGTACGCCCCCACGTGTCAGCGTATGACCTATCAAACGCAAAGAAAATCAATGAATGTACTGATATCAGGTCGACTCGCCAACTTCCCATCTCCTTCACTCTCTAACACAACAACTCGCTCACGATGGCGCCAAGTCTCCTTCTCATCCGTCATGCTCAAGCGTTGCACAATGTGGCGGGTGACTGGTCTTTTCATGATCCCAAACTATCAGAGCTTGGCGAGCAGCAGAGTCGTGAATTGCACGAAAATCTCAAAGCGAGCAAAATTGGGAACGAGGTCGAAGTCATTGTCGTTAGCGCTATGCGCAGAACCCTCCAGACAGCTACCATCGGCTTAGATTGGTTGATCAAGAAGGGTATCAAGGTCATCCCAGACGCGAACTGGCAAGAGAACGCCGACAAGCCATGCGATACCGGAAGTGCGGTTGAAGTGATGGAGAAGGAGTTTCCGAACTACGATTTCTCGACTGTGGACCCAAGCTACCCAGACAAGACAACCAACCTTGCATCAAACCCGTATGCCTTCACCGAAAAAGCTATCCTTGCACGTGGCCAGAAATGCTTGGAGGAGCTTTACAGCAGGCCTGAGAAAGTCATCGCAGTCGTCACACATTCTGGATTTCTGCGGACGGCAGTATGCAACCGCATGTTCTTCAACGCTGACTGGCGTATCTTCACATTCGACGAGGAGGCTATGGCAGAGGCTGAGAAGGAAGGCCAGAAGAAGTTCATCCTCAAGGAATCGGAGAAGACTGAGAAGAACGGCGGCGGAATGGGACGAAGTGATGTTGGCGTGTTCGGTATAGAGAAAGGTGACTTCCCACCTGAGGTCGAGGATGATATCAAGGATGCACAAGCAAAGGGACCAGCCAAGGCGGAGGAGCTGGACGAGGCGAACAAGCAGAAGCCTTCGGGCTGAACATGACGGAACAGCGACGAATCCCACCAAGGACGAATGGCTTTGACTTCATAGAGTCTATCAAACGTTTGTAGCCAATCTTCGCTTCCTCTCTTCAAAGCAAAGTCTGGATGCTGCATCTTCTCCACGAACCTACTAAAGCGTTCGTGCCGTTCTTGCGGCAGGGAGACTTCATTGACGTGTTTTCATCCACTACGGGCAATTTCAATGTGACGCGATGCGCCCTCAATAGAACTAGCAAGCCAGAACCAGATGCATCCAAGTTGTCATCATTTCCACGTTTACCCCAGACTTCTAAGGCTGCCAAATTTTTATCACGTTAGGAAGTGGGGTTATCCGGATCCCTTCCAACGTGCTCGGCGGTATTGCGCATAGCGTATTTAGTGCACGCACCGTCGATTAGTTATTATTTGACCCTGAAAAATTTGAGAGGCCCAGGCAAGCCTCCTGAACCGTTCGACTCCACGCACTGCGCGACATCCGTTGCGCTGCACGCGACGTTACTCCTGCGACCATGCTCAGGTAACATGAGCGCGAAGTTACTGATCGAACTTGGAGTACACACAACGACATGGTGTCGCCGTCCATAAATGCTTTTGCGAGCGCAACGTACTCAGCGCTTGCTGCCGAATTCACACCTCCGCAGGGTGCGCTCGGCTCTGCTGGCGCGGGCATCACTGGCGGTATGTGACACGTACAACTTTCTTGCTCAGATCAATGTGCTAAGATCAGGTTCGTGACACAGGATACACTGGCGACTCTCTGAGCCTCAAAATCATCATCGCATTCCTCCTCGGACTTTCCTTGTACAATGCCATTGAGCTTATAGTCCTACTCTTTGTCACGTTCCAGCGATACCATGGGCTCTATTTCTGGAGTCTACTCATTGCAGCTTCCGGCGTCATACCGTACTCTCTCGGCTTCATAATCAAGTTCTTCCAGCTTCTGGATCCCTCCCAAGACGAGGGATATGTTGCAGTCGTTTTCTTGACGATTGGGTGGTATTCCATGGTCACAGGTATGTTACAAACACGAAGACTTGGATAAATGTTCGCGCTAACAGACACAGGCCAGTCTGTAGTACTTTGGTCGCGACTCCACCTGCTCACAAATTCTCGTTGCATTCTTCGTTGGACATTATGGATGATCATCATCAATGGTACTCTGCTACACTCAATCACCACGGTCCTAACATTCGGCTCCAACAGCCATTCGCTCGCCCCGGCCACATTGCAGCGGTTCGTAAAAGGATACTCGATCATGGAGAAGATCCAAATGGTAGGCTTTTTTGTACAAGAGGCTGTACTCTCTGCAGTCTACATCCGTGAGGCAATCAGGATGTTGAAACTATCCGAGGCCGCCCACGACGACGTGCAAAGTTTCGACGACGGTACTGGGAACGGCCATGTCAGGAATTCGCACGTTCGCAAGACTATGAACAAGCTCCTCGCCATCAATGTCATCATCATCGTCATGGATCTTGCGCTCCTAGGTGTCGAATTCGCCAATCTTTACCTGATTGAAACGACGCTGAAGGGCGTCGTATACTCGATCAAATTGAAGCTCGAATTCGCAGTCCTCGGAAAACTCGTCCAATTCGTGCGCAACCGCGCAGCTTCAAGCAATAGCTCCGATCCCAGACGAGTAAGCCATATGCGTGATCGACGAGCCACATCTTCCGGCGCGACCATGGAGAAAATCGAAGCAAATCGCACGCAGTACATCAACAGGACGAATAGTAGTGTCGTGCGATCAAACGGCAGTACTACACGCTCGAACACAAGCCCGTCAGACAGCAATGTACAAAATGATCCGAATGTACACCATTTCCCCGATTTTGTGGATCCGGTACGAGTTAGTGCGAATGTCACGCATGCGCAGCCAGTTGAAGCAGTAGAGCATGCTGATCCAGGATGGGAAACAAGAGTGCAGGAGAATGGTGAGAATTGGCGTAGAAGAACGAAGGTTAATAGAGGGAGTTGGATTGATCAAGAGATGGACAAACACAACATTGGGTAATGAACCTGAAAGAACTTTTTGTTTGAATGCAGCCTTGCGGGCAATCAAGAGAAGCAGCATATGAAGAGCTTGAGATGGATCTGGATTTGTCCACGCATGGTATCATTATCAGGCTCGAAGCTGCACCAAGGACATGGATGCCACCAACGATGGCGTGAAGGGAATGTTGTCATCTACCATAAAAGACGTCTCTCCACATGCCATCGCTCGGGCACATACCCGCCGTTCGACCACCGCGTCGGTTGCCTGCATACCCAGGATAGTTTGACAGTCGACTTGGAGGACATCATCTACCAGACCAGTGAGAACACCCATTGCTGTAGAGATTCGAAACCGGCACGAGCAAAGGAATATAAGACATTGTTGCACTATCATCGAGATTGATGGAGGCGGAATGCAAACAACATATACAGGAGATCAGCGTGGTAATGAAATCAGTGAAGCAGGAATCGCGAGTAATGGTGAGGGAATCAGCCAAAATAACGCAAACCCGATTCGATACTCTTGTGCTCGCCGTCTTTGTCGCAGATCTCTCTACTTTTGGAAAGTCAAGTGTCGTTACATCACCAGCAAGAGTCAGTTTGCACGCGATGCTCTGACACAAGCATGCAGAAGTGTAGCCCAAGCAGCGCACTTGAATCCTCTGCTGATCAAGCACGAGTCGTCCGGAGCTTTACTTCACAATCGCACCTGCAGTGGTGTAGAAGGAAGAGAGGTGACCAGCGCAAGACTGTTTCCTTAGTTTTTTTGATCCAGTCGCGTCCTTCCCCAACACTCCGCACCCACAGGCCCCCTGTTGTCATGTGGGTGCTCTATGGACACCTCTTCCACACAACGGCGTCCGTCGACTTCAACAAGTTACATTCTTGCCCTCGTTTCGAATACCGTGAACCCACGTCGACTCAATAAATCGTCGCGTCTTCCTCTTGCGCTTCATTTTTCTTTGCCGAAAGAGACCGATCATCGGGCTAAACACCCGATGATGTTTCCTCATTCAGCAGCCCTGCCGCGATCCGCGGCTTGGAACAGACGAAGAACAACATCGCAGGTCTATCGGAGCGGACTTGGGGCCTTTCTCGAACAGGCGACCGGTGGTCGCCCGACTCTCATGTCCGATCCTGAGCAGTTGATAGTCGCGTGACAGTCAGTGACAATGCGGCTCTCTGCATGGTTCGCGGGCGGATGAGCGGTACATTGGCGAAGTACCGTACATTTGCGCCGCTCGGTCATTATGGTAACAAGCTTCGCACGCACCAAAGCGCGCATGCAACGCAAGTTGGAGACGCTAGCCTGCCTTGGCGAGCACGTGGCGAGGTCGTTTTCCCCCACGTCATCATGGAGGTACCGTTGGTGCCGTCTGTGCCAGCATCGACAAGCTGCTACTGCAGTCTCTGCGGTTGGAAACGATGACCGTTGGCCGTGGAGAGCGGACCGCCAAGGCTGCACGGTTGTGCATCGCTGTCTTTGATGCTGGGCATTGCAGTACTGACGAAAGTGGAAAATGACCGGCAATGAGACGTTTTGAAAGCACAAAGGAAGATCGTGGGCCTTGATTGACTCTAATCGAGCACCAAATTCTCCACGCAGAACCTCTTCAAGATGGGTCTAGGTCAGAAGTAGGGCTACTCATTCCATCCGACATCCCGAATGCTCACATTTCCAGGGCTATCAATATTCGCGGTGCCGAGTGCGGCATCGAGGCTATTGTCCTGGTATACGTTACTTCGATAGGAGGATTTCTGTTTGGATACGATATTGTCGGCTGAAATTCTGTCGTGTGCTCCCAAAAGTAACAAGTAAACTGGATAGGGTCAAATCTCATATATGCTCATCTTCTCGGACTTCATCCGATGTTTCCGCCAACAACAAGCCAACGGTGGAATCGCGTTTGACCCCACCATCCAGTCCATGGTCGTCTCTTTCATGTCCCTCGGAACCCTCTGTCGGTGTCCCCATGTTTCAGTCTGAGTGCTGCCCGCGCGGGTGCGGTCGTGGCTCCATACCAGCTCATGATCACGATCGGTATTTTTGTGTCCAACGGCATCAACTACGGCGTTTGCGACAACCCGGGCGACGAGACCAGCACATCTTGGAGAATCATCATCGGACTCGGTATCGCATTCTCAATCCCTCTTGGAGTTGGTATCTTGTTCGTTCCAGAATCGCCTCGATGGCTTGCCGGACGTGGTCGCTGGGACGATGCGCGCATGACACTTGTTCGTCTCGGCAGCATGAAGGAAAATCCCACACATGAGCTTGTCAACGACGACTTCAAGGAAATGGAACACTCCATTGCTCAGCAGAACACGGCAGGCAAGGGCATCTGGGTGGAATGATTCACTGGCCAGCCATCTGGTATTCCCAGACTTGTGTACCGCACAATGCTGGGCTGCGCTTTGCAGTTCTTTCAGCGGTGAACCAGTGTAAACTACTTCTTCTACTATGGTGCTACTGTTTTCGAGGCCGCTGGTATCCAGGACTCCATCCAGGTGCAACTTATCCCCGGCGCTGTCAACGTGGCCATGACCATCCCTGGGTTATACCTCATTGAACGTCTCGGTCGTCGACTTCCGCTCATTGTTGGAGATATCGGTATGGTTCGACCTCCTACCGAGCACCCGTCTTCCGCCATTGTCATGATCGTTGCTGCTTGCATGTTTATCGCCTCCTTCGTTATGACATGGGGACCTTTCATATGGGTAATTTTTGTTGGATTCCAGCAGCTTCCACCTCATGTACAATCAGTTGCCGTGAACATGCTGCTTGCTGTCTTAGGCAACAGCAAACACCTGTCTCACTCTCTTTGTTAGCTGTGCCTATATCTAGGGCACATGTTCATAGTCTTCATGAACCATCCAATTCAACCCAATCAGTTCATTCTGCACTGATTCAACAGTTATAGATCAAGTTTACCCTCTCCGTACGCATGCGAAGCAGGCTTCTCTCGCCACTTCTTTCAATTGGCTCGGTAAGTTGTCCTCGGCTAGAAAATCTGTGCCTCGCTAATCATGATTTTAGTTAACTTCCTTATCGCTTTCCTCACTTCCTTGGCCAACGATGGCATCGGCTACGCATTTGGCTTCGTAATCTTGGCTTGCAACTTCATGGCCGCAGCTATCATCTACTTCTTCTTGTTTGAGACGAGGTCGCTGCCGCTCGAATCGGTCGATATGATGTACTCGGACGGTACCATGAAGCCAAGAACTAGCAAGAAATGGGTTCCTCCTGGACACATCAACCGCATGGAGCGCGATGAGGCATACTGGCACCATCGCCCTAGCATTCTTGAGAACCGTGCGGCGGCAGGCTTGTCTGCGAAGTCTGTGGATGACAAGTACGAAAAGGACGAAAGCTCACCTGAGCGTGGCATGTCGCTGCATCAGGAGCATGCTAGCCATGGGGCCCGGGTGTAAAAATCCTAGTCCAGTTGCTTCAGGGAGCTGAGCGCTCTTTTAGGTGAGCCAGGAACAAGGTCGCCATTTGTGTGACTACCGTAGCAAGCATCTTCTTTTTCTTCAACTTTCATTGTTGTTCAGGTGCAGACATGTAATTTCTGTCAAATCATGATCAAACAACAAACTTGGCCCATGAAAATCGCCTTAGACGGTGCCGGCACAGCCGCAAACCCTCCCTTACTAAATTTAGCGCCGCTTCGCAACGCGTCACCTGCCTGCACGTCCCTCTCAGCTCTCGGAAACCTCGACGACCTGAAACAAAGGTTACCACCATTCTATATGATAAACCTCATAATTTCTTGTCCTCCAACCGTCCACTGTCGCGAGAATCATGGCGCCGGCAATCCCCCCCTCCACGCAGTCCACGCTCGCCAAACTAGCCCGCCGGGCCCTCGTAACAGCCACACAAGCCCTCGCCTTACCACACACGCACCACTTCTCGCGCCGCGCATTAACTGTAAACCACACGCAGGGCGTGACCCTCGGGGTATTATGCGCGTACGTCGTTATCATCGCTTTGTTATGGAATTTACCCTACGTCCGCTGGGTCCTTTGGCCTTTCAAGGTATGCTTTCCCACATGCACTTGAAGGGGTGAAAGTCAGCTGATCAGTCCAGATGCTCGTCATCGCTTTCCATGAGTTTGGGCACGCTATCACTGCATGCTGTACAGGCGGCCGCGTGGAATCAATATCCCTGGATCCGCACGAAGGCGGCGTGACGCATATGCGCGGCGGGAAGCAATTCATCACTTTGCCAGCTGGGTACCTTGGGTCGAGTTTGATCGGTGCGCTGCTGACGTTCTGCGGGTTCAATATCGTGGCGAGTAAAGTTGCGAGTATTGTCCTGGGCGTGTGCTTTTTGTTGACGCTTTGGTGGGCGAGGAAGGATTGGTTGACGATTGTGACGATCTTGTTGGCCGTGGGGTTGTTGGTTGCTTTTTGGTTCATCAAGCATGGAGAGGCGTTGAGGTTTATGGTTGTGAGTATTCTTGCATTCCACCTTTCGCTCTATACACTGACGTTCAGCACAGCTCTTCATCGGCGTCATGTCCTCACTCTACAGCGTCTGGGACATTTGCGACGATCTCATCTTGCGAAAAGTCAACTCCTCAGATGCCAGCGTATTTGCCAAACGCTATGGTGGTTCCTCACAGTGCTGGGGCGTACTGTGGTCTTTGGTCTCGTTGATCTTCATGGTTGCGGGAATTCTGGCGGGATTGGCGGCGTTCAAGCAGGATTTTGCACAGCAGGAGAAGGATAGCCAGGACTTTATTCCTACGATGAGTAGATGATGAAAATGTAAAAGAAATATGCAAGATTGTTGGAAAACCCATGAATGGAGTTCAGGATTGTTTGTGGTGGATGATACACCCTTTGATAAGATTGAGATGATATCTCACAGGACCTTGCGTGGAAATGATTGAGCTTTGGTCGTACCTAAACGAATTGTGTACTGCGACCGTTCTATGATGTTCGGCAATAGAAATGATCATGGAGCGGATCTTTGAAGCATTCCTGCATTAACGTCATTGTCCAGGGAGAACAAGAACCATACTTGGCCCGGAGGAGACAAGAACGAGCTTACTTCTACAAACACATCTCTGTACATCGTTTGCACCTTGATCGGGACGGTGACACTGCAAGTCTTTTATACATTGAGATGCTGTGTTGTCTGACTCGTCTGACCTGTCTGAGGGCCCAGAAGATCTGCTCCGAGTAGAAAATACTGTGGTATTGATACCCAATGAGCCTTCATATGCCTCAAAATTCTTCAATGCACAGCATCGCAACCTGACAATTGATGCGGCATGCATCCTGAGGTCTGGAATAGAATTAATTCGCTGCAATGAAAATAGCAAACCATCTTCGAAAGGCTTGATCTACCTTCTGAATTACGACAATAATGTAGACTTCCAACAATAGATCGTGTTGTATGATGCTCAAACTCTTGGCATTGTATTGATTATATACCTAGCACTAACTCGGCTCCTTGTGCTCCATTGCGGCTCCGTGACGTCAACAATAATTCAAGCTTGCAAGCTTCAAAGCATTCGTCACGCAAAAGCTTGGCCAATATGCCGCAGTGATTCCGCATCCCGGACGAATAGCCGGCGTACAAGCCGAAAACGTGCTTTATAGGGATCGCACTGACGACACAATCTATAATGCACTTCCTACCCCGGCATAGAACTATCGATTGTCTTGTAGATGCCTAGGCGGCATCGACTGGGCAGACGGTTAGCGTACATGGGTAATATGCTCGGAAGTACATAGGTTGGGGGATAGACGCGTGTGGGAGGAATTCCCAGTTTGCGACTTCTCACGACGGTCATTGAATACCTAATTTGTGCCCCTGCCAAAGTGAAATTACATTTTGACAATGGTAGCATCAACCCAATTCCTCACCAGCTTGGCTGTTCTCAGCAGTGTAGTTTCTGCGTCCATCTATGCGCCGTATAAAGTCCGGAATCAAGGTGTTCCGACTGGACAACTGAAGAATATTAGCGGAAGTACGTTATACACCAGCCTCATCGGCGCCAACCATTTCTTGACCACATATGTATATTGCAATAGGTACTAACTACATGGGAAGTTGAAATGTACATCTCCTACCCACCCAACGCCGACACATCTACCCGGGCCCTCCTCTACGTGTCCGATATTTACGGCGTCCCCCTGTTACAAAACAAACTCCTCGCCGATTCCCTCGCTGCAAACGACTACCTCGTCGTTATGCCCGACCTCTTCGCCGGCGACGCGATTTCCGTAGAAGAGCAGGAAGCCGGACTCAATCTTACTGAATGGCGTGCGCTGCATCCCTCGTCGGAAATTGATCGCATTATCAACGCTACGCTCGCAGCTTTGAAGGCGGACTTGGGTGTTGAGAAAGTTGGGGGCCTAGGTTATTGCTTTGGAGGAAAGTATGTGCCTAGGTTTTTGAAGAAGGGGGGGTTAGATTTGGGGTTCATTGCGCATCCGAGTAATCTGCAAGAAGCTGAGATTGGAGGTATTGAGAATCCGATTAGTATCGCTGCTGGAAGTAAGTCACATCGATGTCATCATCGTAGAGCTCAAATCCCATGTATATTACGCATGAAAGAGAAGTTGCTGATAACGGTGTCTAGCACTCGACAATTCCTTTAACGCAACCGCAAAGTTACGCGCGGAAGAGATCCTTAAGATCAATAACGTTACGTTCCAGACGAATTTGTACTATGGCGCACCGCATGGATTTGCGGTTCGGGTCAACCAGAGTGCGCCGCTGCAGGCGTATGCGAAGCAGGCTTCGTTTGTGCAGGCTGTTTCGTGGTTCGATGCATGGTTGTAACTTGTACGGTTCTACGGGATGTTGACCTGTTTGATGTTGGATGACTCGTTCTGGCCTAGCAGTTACCCATATAGGCTTAACCTTTACCTTGACAGGTTAGTCACTCCTGTCGAGATGCGGGCTTGAGTTGATCCTCTTTGATAACAAGATGGACGACCAGTGCCTTCAGAGTGGTTGTGTCGGTGCTGAGCAAGCCGGCGACGACGCCGTAGGTGGTGGGTGGTACGGAGTCCTTGGGATGCCCTCTCCAGCAGGCTGCGCCACCACCGGCGGTAGAGTAGACTAGCTCGGCTGACCCGTGTGGCCCCAGCCGCCTTGCCCTCGGGCCTCTCTGTCTCCGCCGGCACGGAGTAGAGTCTAGAGACAACCATCTCAAGCCACACCACACCGGCGCTCTTCGTCATCGGCCACCACCCGCTGCGCGCGCACCAGCCGCCCCGCCGTGCGTCCATCCCTCTCGCCTCGCCCTCACAGCCTCACGCCCTCGCCTCATCTCCTCTCCCCCGCACGCTTGACAGCCTTCACTGCGACTGCCCCCGGCGTTCGCCGCCATGGCTGCCACCACGCGCGCAATCACCCCGACGCATACCGGCCCTTTCGCGACGCCCAATGGTCCCACGACGCCCGGCGCAGCTGCGCGCACCTCCCACGGTGCGCCGTCGTTTGGCACGCATCTCACCAATTCACCGCGTGGCCTCTCACCGCGCAACTCGCCACAGCCCCTCTCCGCAGCCTTGTCCTTGTCCGACGAGCGACAGTATCGGCAGAGCACATCGCCACGCCCATCAAACCCCGTCCCTGGCCCGCCTCCCACCGACGCGCACGGCAAAACCTCCAAGCCTGCTCTTGTCATACCTCCGACCAGTGGCGTCACGGGCGAGAACATGCAGACCAGCCCGCTCAGCCTTTCGAGCTACGCTGAGGATGCGGCTACTGCAACAGCCGCGAGCGCGCTCGAGGCATCTGCTGGCTCAAAAGCACACACGACGCAAGAAAACCCGCCTCCACCGCCCCAGCACCAGCAACATCACCACCAGTTGATAGCACCAAGTCCAGGTGATCATCCCAGCAATCGCGCATTCACGTTTCCGGGCCCCGTGCCACCAGAGCCTGATCCGCGCGCCCCGGCTCGCCAAATGAGTTTGCCGGGGTACGGCCAGAATACCCCGAAATCGCCATCCACGAAGCGCCACAAATGTCCATACTGCTCCACCGACTTTACGCGTCATCACAATCTCAAGAGCCATCTTCTGACGCACAGTCAAGAAAAGCCGTATGAATGTCCTACCTGCCAAGCACGTTTCCGTCGTTTGCACGATCTGAAACGCCACACGAAACTGCACACTGGCGAGCGGCCACACACGTGCTTCAAGTGTGGCCGCAGATTTGCCCGCGGGGATGCGCTTGCGCGACACAACAAGGGTCAGGGTGGCTGTGCAGGTCGCCGGTCTAGCTTCGGCATGGACGACGACCTTGGCGACGGCAAAGGTGATGGAGACATGGACGGCGTTGTCTACACTGGCGAGCATGACGGCGAAGAAGGAGACGACGATGAAAACGACCATCGTCGCGTTAGTGAGCCGGCGCGAAAGAGGCAGAATACGGGAAACTCTGCGCAAGGTTCGTATCATCAGCACTCCAGTACTTACCCGCCCATTATTGCCACCAACAGGGCATCGGTCAGCCAGAACAACCTTCGCCCATACTACCCCCCAACATCGTCACAGGCAACTAACGTCTCTTCGAAAGTAGCGCCCATGGGTATCTCCTCTCTGCAGAATGCTGGTCAGGGCAGTGTGTTTGCACAGGGCGGTATGACGGAGAGTCCCAAGCCATTGTCGCCTCGCCAACAAGAACAACATGGCCTCGGCGGACGAGATCATAGTTTGCCTGGATCGCGCTCGCCCAACATTTCGCATCATCTTCATCCGCAAAGTCTCCATCGTGGGGCTGCTCGCGGGACCCCTCCGATGGGTCTGGCACTACCTGCGGCTGGTAGTGGACCGCATTTGCCTGCTCTGCCTGGACTGAATGCCTTGGCATCCAAGGCCAGTTCTCAGAGCAGCAAGACCAATGGACCCGGCCTGCTTCAACACTCGCCCATGGGAGCACCCCCTGGTGCAGCGTCTCAGCCCGGCAGTATGTCAAGTCAAGGCGGCAGCGGCAGCAGCAGCATGCGTGAAGTCATGGGCGGCCAGGTTGATGTCTGGCAGTACGTACGCGAGATGGAAGCTCGCATGCAACGCACAGAAAAGGACCACACGGACATGATTGCCACACTGCAAAACGAAGTCACGACGCTTCGTGCCCAACTTGCACAGCAGCACGTCAACAGCACACAGTCTCAGCAACATGGACCGAGCTCTTAGAGGGGTTGGGGTGCAGTGGCGTTTGGAAAGTTGGTGGGGTCACTGGGGTGCCGAGTTTCTGGCGCTGATGGAATGATGGAGGCAACTTGAAATACGCGGGTGCAAGGCAGACATGTGGAGAGAGACGGGGCAACGCATGTGCTGCGGATATGATTTGTTCGGAAAATATGGTCCGATGATACCCGGTATGCTGGCAAAAGTATCACTCTAGTTTGTACCAACTACCCAACTTTTTATTTATTGAATGGCTTGTCCTAGACTCGTTTCAGGCGCGGTTTGGTCCAACACGGGCGTGTACAGGGGGTGGGGGGAGGGGGGGTTGTTTGGGCCAGGGGAGCTGCACCCTAACTAACTTTACACGTCACCTGGGCCGACACCACCCTCTGCAGTCCTGGCACTCCGAACCAGCGTCACCACCGACCGAGCAGCTTGTTTCCGCCGTCTCGCTGCATCACCACGCCCCAGGCGCCAGATGGATGGCGGTCGTCTTCGCCAATCGACGCAGCCATAGCGCCCACGCACAACCATGAGCGCCTCCGACACGCACCGCCGCCGCACCAAAAAGGACGCGGGCTCCCCCAAGAGCAAGGACCGCGACCGCGACCGCGACCGGGACGGGGAGCGTCGCAAGTCGTCGTCGCGCTCGACCAAGCCGCAGAAAACGGCCATGGTGCCCGAAATGGGCCGGCGGAGCTCCCTGGGCGCCGAGAACGCGTCGAGGACCAGCTTGTCGTATCCCACGCTCTCCAAGACGCATGCCAGGGAGAGCATCTACTCGCGGGACGAGCCGGCGCAGAGGAACCCGGCCGCGAAGCCGCAGGCGACCGACATGGAGCACGAGAAGGAGGCCGAGCCGCGAGCTCCACCACAGCCACCCACCCGAGTCGCACCCACGCCACCCACCCGAGTCGCACCCACGCCACCGCGCCCGCCGCCGACTCCCCCACGCACGAGCACCGCCGCAGCCGATCTGCGCAAGACGGCCAGCGCCAACAGCATGCGCCGCAGCAACGCCGACGAGCTGGCGCGAGAGATGGCGCCGCACAGACAGAGCGTAGACAGCGGCACGCGCATGACGCTCCCCCCCGCGGGGCCACGGCCGGCCTCGCGCTCGAGCATCAGAGAAGCCGACTACGACAGCACCGACATCACATCGACGACCGGCTCGCAGCCAAGTACGGTCCGCGCAAAGTCGCCGCCGCCGCCACTGCCCACCAGGACCAAGACAGCCAGCCCGGCAGACGCCCAAGCATCATCATCTAGGACGTCTTCCATGCCCGTCAAGAAGAAGGAGAGGAAGAAGAAGAAGGAGCAGAAGACGAGAGCACCCTCAGAGTACACCATAGACTCTGACTCCACGTCTGTGGTCCCTGACCATGTTGTCCAGGTCCGAGGAAACTCTCCCTACTCGGATGCCTCTCCAGCATCGGTAGTCGACTCATCGCCTCGGACCCCAACACAACATTCTGTCCTGCCGTCCGTGGTATCTTCAGTCAAAGAGGGACCACCTGTGATCGAAATCATGAATGACCCCATGTCACGAGCACAATCGGTAGATCCGGGTTATGCAGGCATGGCCCCCCCACCCCCACCTCCACCACCGCCTCCGCCGCCTCCAGCGATGAACGGAGAGCCTCCTCGCGTCGACTACCTTTTGCAAAACGGCGGACTTCACCGCCCGATTCCACGCAGCCTGCTAGCTGCCATTGAGGGCGCACCTGCGCCAGCTTACTCTTCCTACACTTCGCCTCGAACAACAGGAGCCCAGGGGCACGATGTTCGAACCTTCTTCAAGCCCATCCAGGTAGTACTTAATAACTACAACACCGTCATGGACACCAATGGCTCTCTCGCAGTAGCGACAGGTTATCGCTCGGTAGCTCGTCGACTGCTGGATCGTCTTGAAAACGTCTTTGCGCGTAATATCTCATCTGAGCACTGTCAATGTATGATGTGTTTTGAACAGCCAATGGAAGAAGACGCCGCCGGTGTCAATTGGGGCGAAATCCTGGAGCTGGTATCGGGACGGTGCGAACTACCCACCTGGCCACCATACGAAGACCTTTCAGGGGCAGGCTTGGGTATCTCGTCATCGCAACTCGAAGACCCGTGCCAGCGCATCGATGTCGATGTACCCGAGCAGTATCGAGCACACTATGAGAAGCAATCGAAAAAGACAAAGGTTGCTGTTCAGTCGTGGCTATCTGACCAACAAGAAACCTTACCCGAGGACGCTGATGACGAGACTCTGACCTTCATCATGCTTACTCGCTTGGAGCAACCTCAACGACCACTTTTCTACGCACTTCTTTGGGGCCTCAAGCAACTTCCCACTCCTCGAACGCAAAAGCCGGACACGGGCACCCCGCCCTATCTTGCCAAGGCTGGATTGGCATTGCAACGATTGTACCGATTATACAATGCCCCGCGAGACCAGCTCGTCGTCATGTACCTGATCCGCCACCCAGACATGCACAACATGCTGGCCACGCTCGCCGCAGTCAAGAAACACGAATGGGAAATCCTCGTCTCAGGCCGCTTCGACGGCTTCCTCTGGTCCGGCGCAGAAGATCTTCCAGGTCAAATACCACCCACGGATGGTCCTCAACGCTTCGCCTCGCCCTTCAGCCCAGGCGCCCAACAATTCCAAACACTCGCCTCACCAAGTCGGCCTGGTTCTGCGCGCCCCGGCTCAGTTCGTCCACCCGGCGGCGCCCCCGTGCAAATCGACGAAGAAACCGAAATCGCCGTCCTCGCCGAAATTGAGCGTGAAATTTATCTCGGCATGGAAGCCATGGAAGACGCGTTTGAACACCTACACAACCAAGCTGAGCTCGTGCGTCGGCGGCTGCGCGAACGTGCCGCTGGCTTGTCCATGGTCGCGCAGCAGCGTCGTGGTAGTGGTGCGGACGGCATCGAAGTCCGCATGGGCACGCCGGCGAATCAGCGCGATGGAGACGACGCGTCTGCGTTTGACGATGCGAGGAGCGAAATCGGGCCGGATGATAGCGCGAGTAACGTTAGTCATAATCGGAGGCGGAAGGCGCATCGGGCGCGGGAGAGGAGGACGCCTGCGCCCGTGGAAGAGGAGAGCGAGGAAGAAGTCGAGGAGAGTCTTGCGGAGAGAATTAGGCGGAGACTACCTGTTTGAGACACGCACGGTCATGAAGGAATTCGTAGGGAGGGATTGCCACTTTTTTTATACACGATGAACAGGGCGATGGGAGTTTTGAGGATGTGGTGCATGGGCAATTTATTCACACAGCGATGGATATGGATTATGGCTTGCTTACTACTTGACGGCCGGAACAACATGGATACCCAGTTTGTACGACGATGATGGAATGGATGTCATACGAAGCGGAGGTTTTTTTAGGCATAACAATAGCATCATGTGCAACGATATTGATGTAAAGCCATCTTTCCCACCCAGCAATAATGACATGTTTTGGAAGTGCATTCCTTTGTTCAACTCATCGAATCCACCACCATCTATCTACCCACCCCTTCCCACTCCCGCTCCCCTTTCTCCTTACGCATGACAAAAAGTGCCATCTAATAAGGAATCCCATTTGTAATCAACTGAAACCGATCATACACGCCCGTACTCGCACTCCCCGCCGCCCTCCTGACCAACTCGGCCATCCACTCGGCCGCGCCCCTCTCATCCTTGTCCAAGACAAACCTGTCTCTAAAATTCCGCATGGTCGCCTCTTTGAAGCACGGCAACCCACTATCCAGCATGACCTCTACAATCTGACATAAATGGCGCGCATGTTGCCTCGCGGCCAAAAACGCCTTGATGGTCAATTCTTCGAACCAGCGGTAGCTCTGCGACGTGGTGCTCCCACCCATGACGGCAATCATTTCGCCCGTGAGTTTAAATGGTGCGCGTTCGAAGCGGATCCCGCCGGGCGCAATGTCGAAGCAGAAGCCAAAGTCAATGTGTATAATGTGGCCTGCGTCGTCAATCATAATGTTGCCGTTGTGTCTGTCTTTGAACTGTAGTAGGTAGGAAATGACGCTGTATGCAGCCATGCTCTTTACGAAATTGCTGCGGGCGGATTGGTACCGGATCGAATCTTGGTTGCCGTAGCGAGAGAGGAAGTAGGCGTCGAGCCGGTTGACGGCTTCGCGGCCTAGCATGTCGCGCGAGATGGAGTTGGGTAGCACATCGATTACGCCGCATCCGGGCGCTGTGGCTGTTACGCGGTAGGGGAAGACCCAGACGTCGAGACCGGCCGTGTTGAAGATGCCGCGGAAGGCAGCGATCATTTGGAGCGCAAGGACGTCTTGCCGGCAGTCGTCGCCGACTTTGAAAATCGCAGACAGCCATGTTTCGTACGTATTGCTCTTTTCGGACGCGCGGTCGTTGGCTTCGGTTTCCTCCATGACGCCAGGGGTCGAGGGCTTGTTTTTGCGGATCCGGAAGGTGGCCATGAAGGGGGTTTTGGCGTGGGATTGGAGCGGTTTGCCGGATTTGCGGTCGATGCCAATCACTTGGCCGTCTGGGTTGGAGGGGAGGTAGACGCCCACTTCAACCTGGATTTTGCGGAGTTCTTCTTCAATCTTTTGCTTCTTGACTTCTTTGGGTTCGTGCAGCACCGAGCGGAGCGTGCCGGATATGCCGGTAACTTTGTTGAAAAAGGCGAATTCGCGCTCGTAGAAATCGCGATCTTCGGGCGAGAAGCTAGATTCCAAGCTGCCCATGACTTTGTCGAGTGTTGGCTTGACTGGATCGGGCACCTCAGATGCTTCGTCCTTATAAGCGTTGGCTTTCATGTTCCAGATAATCTGGTGGGCAAAGAGCTGAGAGAATTGTGCTGTCTCGATGATGTAGCGCTCCACATAGCCAAGCACATCGTACCTTAGGGTCTGCACAATCTGGTACACGTAGAAGAACATGACGTCGACGGAATGGCTCTCCAGCGCTCTCATCGCGTACTGGATGACAAAAGGGTGATTGCCGTATGCCGGCATGAAGTACGTGACTGCCGTGATGGGATTGACTGGAGTCCAGTACAGCAGGTACTACAGGAACATTAGTCGAGCCACGCAAATATATAAGGATATACATACCTGGAGCTGAAATGACACATCACCCGGCAACTGACTACCGAGTAAAATCTCCAGCGCATGCGGCTCATCTAGCACCTTATGCGGAAAATTAAGCACCTGCCATCGCACTTCAGTCGCCAGCCTCTGCGACTGAAATCTCTTGACAAGATGCACCGCAATCGCCGGATTCTCCGCCCATGCTGTCTTGAGCTGTGCAGTCACAGCAGACTACTACCATTAGCATCACTCGCATCCTCAGAGGCTCAGTGCAGCACTTACATCAGGAAGTCCCGCCCTGGCACCACCCATCCCGAAATGATGCTTCTTCGCATGATCCAGCGGAAACAACCAAACCAACAGCCTCGACTGCTCATTCGCAATCAACAGCGCCAGGAGATCTTGCTTCGCCTTGAGTTTCGTACCGCCATCGCCAATGCTCACTGTCTTTCCAATCGCGTCCAGGTTCGCCTGTACATCTGCCAAAACATGTGTCTCCGCTTTGATCTGTAAGCGATTGCCTCCAAAAGACCATTGCGGAGCATGTGCAAACCACGCGAGTGCGGCAGTGAGGATGCGGTCGAGCAGCCGGCCTTTGATGGCTGATGCGAGCGTCGTGCAGTGCCGGGCGATTTTGAGGCCGAGGAGGATAATATGGAAGTATGATTCACGCGCGAGGGGCTGCGAGCATCCTGTCCTCATGGCGTCAAGCGTGATGTGAATCAGTCTCACATATACGCGCTCGACATCACTCTTGCTGAGCCTTGACGCACTAAAGTGACTTGACAAGAACTGCAGCAATCGAAAGTGCGGTGCGATGAGGTTGTATATCTGCTGCTGGCGTTTCGACAGCGCTTCCTTGTCTGTGGCAGCGAATTCCTGGCGTCCGTAGAAGGGATCTTCGTGGTGCAATGATGGGCTAAAAATTCCGCGGCGCTTGCGGACTGTGCTCTCCCAATTTTCGGCAATAGCAACGAGGATGCGTGACTCCATGCGTGGGTTCTCTTTCGCAACGCTTGTCCAGAGCGAGATACCGAGCTTGATGGATTGTTTGGAAAATACTGCAAATGGAATGCCAACAAGATGGTGAACAATGGGCGACTGATCCGTCTTGACTCGACATAACAACGCAGCCGCTCGGCGCAAGATGTCTCGAAGTTCGGCAATTGTGACATGCTTGTGGTTAAACGTGCGATTCTCCAAATCAACGAGCAGGTTGGTGGCGTCCTGGAGACTGCGGGAGAGATAGCTCGGCACCGTCGCACCGTTACCCAACCACTCTTCTTCCTGGTCGTTCACACCATCAAGGAACTTGTACTCTTGTCTTGTGGTGTATTGCGTGATGAAATCTGAGGCAGTGTTGATATTGATCCCTTGCCGTTCAACAGCACCCAGTCGCTGATCCGTCGACGGGACAACAGAGCCCATTTCAAGTGCGAATGAGCGGCCCAGCGAGATATGTCCAAAGGAAGCTTCGTCGTCGAATTCCGACAGGTAGGTTTGCAAGAGGCCCTTAACGTCCAGTGGCGCGGTGTCGAGAGCGTCCTTGACCCATGTCGTTGCATGCTTGTGTAGCGAAGACAACGTGGCTCGGCGGAAAGCATAGTCATCGGACAGCTCCACCATGATATTTGACTTCTTCGACGTGAAGGTCGATTTCCAAGTATATTCATCAGTCTCGCCCTCCAAGCAACTATACCACATGATCGACAGCAACTCGAGTAAGGCGAACAGAGCGCTCTTCTGACACAACGTTGACGGTACCTCGCGGATGATCAAATCCGCACAGGCAACAGCAGCTTGCTGTATCCTCGCAATGCGATGACAACAAGCCGAGAAAATAGTCGCCAGTTGTTCCGCAAGATACGGCGTCGAGAACGACTGGAGCTGTCCTGATAGCGTGTTGTTGAGATACGTCCTGACAGCCGTCGTGGTAATCGCAGCCATGCAGTTGCCCACTGCACCAGATCGCAGCTTGGGGTCGAGAAAGTACACAAGCGCTTTGGTGCAATCTCCGGTACTAGCTCGCAAGTCTTCTACAAGGTAAGCAGTACTCAAAAAGACTGCTTCTTGGTAGCTAAGCGATCTGGTCTCAGTCTCGCACGACGGCAAAAGCTTTGCAAGACGTCTCTTCTGCTCGACCGTATGTTCGGGCGACTTGCCGCGCCGGAGAACCGTGTTCAACTCGATGTCGCTCTCAGACAAGGATGGTCGTTCTTCAGCGATCAGCGGCTGACTGAATCGAGCAAGCGTCTTGAGTTCTTCTCTGTACTGCTTGCCAAGATCTGAAAGCGTGTCAAAGCCATGCACCACAATGTTGAACCACGCATCGCGCTGGAGACTGATGACCGAGTCGCTCATTTTCGACAAGTCGTTGTGTTTGGCGTTGCGGGCTAGCAGAACGGCAAGGGGCTTGAGTAGCTGCGCGATCTCTTGCGCTGCGAGTTCTGTGTCTTTCATGTGGCGATGCGACGTCTCGGGAGCATCTCCTTTGCTGACGACAGTATCCAGTAGATGTGAAAGGTAGACGTCGTATGCATCGTCTGCGGGAGATAACTCGGTGGACATGTTCAAACGAGCATTCATGACCTGCGACACGATTAGCCAAGTACCACCTCTAATCACTAACAATACGTACAGCCTCAAGAATAACGTCGTCGTCTTTGACAAGCGCATCATGTGCCAACTTCGAGTACACCTTGAGCAGTGTCTTGAACTCTCCTGGGGGACTATGAATCCCCAGCAAAGCCGAGTCGGTGATAATCTTTGCGTCCACAATCTTACTCGCCCTTCCGACTTTCTGTACGAGCATGGACAGCGCGAGAGCTGTAATCTTCGCATCTTTGCAGTTGCGCGCCACAGACACAATCGTCTCAACCACAGTCGAGTGTACATAATGCGGCTCTTCGACGTCGCTAGGGGTGAGTGAGATAGCGCTGCCATGTTGTTGATTGTACACGCCAGTCGTACGCGAGCCTTTGGTGGATTCATTGGACGAAGGTGAAGACGTGAGGTTCTGAATGGGTGCTGAGCCTGCACTGATGATGTTCCCAAGACTGTATAGAGTCGTGATGATAGCGTCTTGTGGAAGAAGACTGAGCACCGACGCAAGAGCATCAGCTGCAACGGATGTAGTCCGGTGATCAAAGTTGCCCTGGACAATGACCCGAGGGAGCGAACGTCCTAGACTCGATGCCAAAGGAGGAGATACCTTGGCTAAGACAGCCATGGACTTGAGGACGGTGGAGCTCAGATCGTGATCGGCCGTTTGCGATTGGTCATCCAGCACATTCTCCAGCCAAGCGCTGAGAAGTTCCGCATCAGCTATGTCCTCGTCGTACACAGTGCAGCACAAGTAGATAGTCAGCACCTTTGCCTTGACGGACGAAGCTTGCCGCTGCTGCCATGCCGACGCAACTCTCTGCAAGTAATCAAGATCACTCTTCAAGAACTCCATCTCTTCGACTGCAATCCTCGTAAGTCCATCCGCCAGCGCATCCTCACTTGCATCCGCAACACTCTGCCCAGTCCTCTTGTTCGACCTCAACCCATCCAAAATATCCCCCTCCCCGTCCACCTTCCCCGGGCCTTGAACCAACATGGCCGCCGAAGCAAGCACAACCTTGCAAAACGCATCGTGCAAAATCATGCCTCCCAACGGCCTCCCCACAGCGGCATAATGCTTCGCATACCTTTTCCACTCGGTCAAGCCATGCTGGTGCGAGCGCGCATTACGCACAACCGACAGCGCCGTCTCAAACGCGATCAAGAACCTTTCCGACAGCGCCGCGCGCACATGTTGCACGAATCCGAGGCGTTCATGCGCGGTCCAAAAGTGCGCTTGTTCAGCTGCTGCATTGAGGAAGCCTAGAAGGGATAGGCTGTGTGTCATGACGCGCGCGAGTTCGCCGTCGACCGTGTAATCGTCCCTATCGTCGTCGTCGAATTGGTCGGCGGAGAGTGAGTCTGCAGATTGAGTCCATCCTTGTACATAGCCTGCAATCGCAGACGCCGCGTCTTTCTGAAGGCCGTGGCGGACCCCGAGTGCGAGGATTGCAGACGCAAGGCTATATGTGAGGACTTCGTACGGCGAGGGCTCGATGGCGCGCAGACTGGGCGAGGGCTCGAGGATCTGGGCGTAGACAGGCGGGAGGTAGTGTGACAGACGTTGGAGGAGTGGTATTGCGATGTTTCGCGATTCGACAAAGGGTGCTGCTTTGCAGAGAGCGAGGATGGCTTCGAGTTCTTGGATCTTCATGGCTTGTTGGGCTGCAACACCGTGACCGCCCTCGCCCACCCCATTGGGTTCGTCCTTGGTTGATGGACATCTCTTGAACAAGCGCGGGAAGCCTGACTTTGAGTTTGCATTGGCCAGGGTCGCCGCCGTCGTTCCTGTCGTCGCAGATGTCTGCGCTGACAATCTCGCAAGCTTCTCAAGCGCATTGCTCCTGATGGTGCGCCTGTACACGTCATCATTTGAATTCATCGTGGGGCTTTTATAAATGCACTCACGCCATCACGACAAGAGACTTTGCCTTGCTGCGTCGGTGGAAGATAACAATAAAGTTGTCGATTGAGTACCGTAGAACGTGGTGACGGAATGTTGCCCGACGTTTCAGGGCCAACCAATCAGGTGGGGGTGCCTGAACATCACTGCGACGGACATTGTGTAGCAGTCTTTACATAACAAGCAAAGTGTCATCGAGAACCAGATGGTATTTTTGTCGATCATCGCTTCAATTCATGTAAGCCTCTGGCTTGTAATATCCATGGCAGTGCAAAAAAAGAACCCGTCTTCAGCCCATTGAAGACGTATCCGCCTACACGCCGGTAATACACCCGACAAAACACTTGGCTCATCTTGGAGGTTAATCATCAGCAGGTTCTACCCTGACGAGTACTTCTTCCAGAAAGCCTTCCAGAAAACCCGCAACCTCCCCACCCATGCCAACTTCCCCATGCTCGTCCCATCGATCCAGCTCCTTGAAACTCTCGCTAATCTCACTCACCAGCTTGCGAACATGATCGTGGCAGTCTTGTCTCCTCCGTCGTCGCTCCATGAAGCCCTGAGCATCATTAAGTGACTGCGCCGATTCGAGCTTGTTCTTGAGATTGAGTTGATATGCGCGTCGAGAGAGAGCGGCCTCGAGCGCAGGAATCACCACTCCATCTAGCGCTGTGATATCTGGAGCATTGCCTGGCGAGCCGGGAGTCTGTTGTGCGAGGATCGATGGATGGTTAGCTGTTGGCTTCGGCCGGCCAAACGAGCCTCGCGTCATTGGCGGAGACTTGGTGACATGTGCTGGAGGTGCTGGAGCGAGCCTTGTAGATTCATGTTGAGGTGGAGTTTGCCTGGAGGTCTTTGGACCACCAAAGGTATCGTTCGATGATGTTGACGATGATGATGATTCAGGCCTTTGGACTGCTGTAGGACTAAATGCCCCCAATGGTTGTTGTGTCGTAGGAAGCGGTTTCTGGCCGGCCAAAGCAGGGAGCGGTTGTTGACCTACTAGTGGTGGAAAGGGCTTTTGGGACTTTGGAGACAGTTGTGTCTGAGGCTTCGTCTTGATGGGACTTTGTAGCTGTGGCAGTTGTGGTTGGTGTTTGGGTATCGGAGGTGCAACATTATTTGTGGGACTTGAAGAAGTCCCCCGATATGGTGGAATATCTAGGTTCATCTGTGGTAGGACTGAAGCTCGGCTCGGTGTAGGAACATGTTGTTGCTGTTGTGCTTGCGGAGTAATCTCCACATTTTCCATGTCGGCGGCGATTGACCGCTGGATATACTCATCGTAAGCGTGTGCAAGAGGCGTTTGTCGTCGTGGTTGCTGGGGAGTCTGTGGCTTCGTAGGCGTAACGAGTCCGCGGTTCTGCGGAGGTGAGAAAAAGTTGGGTACAGGAGATTTCCGTGGGAGCTCCTGCGTGGGCGGCGGAAATACTGGAGCCGACCGTTTATCTGGCGAGGGCGGTAGGGGCACCCTCGCAGCAGTATTCAATGAGCTTGCAGGCGAAGCTCTGGTCTGTAGAAATGGCAGGCGCTTCGTTGGCGACGGCGGAGGACTTGCTCGGATTGTGTCATCATTTTCGTTGCCGTATCCACCTTTGTGCTGTACCGGAGGCTTCCTCTGTGGCGACACGTTTCTGGCGTTTGCACCAGCCTCGTTCATGGGCGCCAGCGCTGGACCTCTGCCCCCTCCTACCGGCCTCACTGTACCAAAATCCCAAAGGTCTTCGTTGACCGGCTCCTTCCTCTTGGCTGGTGTAGCCTCGTCTTCGCTCTCAGCAGCCTCCTTTGGGTAGCGTGCCTTCCAGTCTTGGTACCTAGAGATGAGCTCCTGTAATCGTGCAGGCTTTCCAGCTTTGCGGACAAAGTTGCATTGGAGAAGGTTTTTGGCAGTCGGCCGGTCTTTTGGATCTTTACGCAGGCAGAGGTCGATGAACTCTTTGAAGGCGGGCGAGAAGTTTCCCTGCAGCTGGGGTGGCGGGTTCTTGGGAATGAGGAAGAGGACCTTCATGGGGTGGATATCGGCGTAGGGCGGCTCGCCGTTTGCCAGCTCGAGTGCAGTGATACCCAGAGACCAGATGTCTGCTTTGCCATCATAGCCGGACTGCTTGATGACCTCGGGCGCCATCCAGAACGGGGTGCCCACGAACGTATTCTTCTTGGTCATGGTCGCAGAGAGCTGGCCGGACACGCCGAAATCCGCCAGCTTGACCTGGCCGTTTGCGCCGACGAGGATGTTGGCCGCCTTGATGTCTCTGTGCAGCTTGCCGTCGTCGTGCAGGTACATGAGGCCCTGCAGCAGCTCCTTGACGATGACGGCAATCTCAGCCTCTGCTATCAGCCCCGGCTTCATGAGGTCGGCGCAGCTCCCGCCCGAGCAGAACTCCATGACGATCCACAGATCCGAGCCGTGCAGGTACGAGCCGTAGTATCTCGTGACGTAGGGCGAGCTCATGCCCGACAGGATCATGATCTCGCCCATGATGTCTTCGACCTCGTCTTCGGCATTTTCGACGTCGATGACCTTGATGGCGACCGTGTGCCCGGTGCGGCGGTCGAGGCCCTTGTAGACCCTGCCGAAGCTGCCCCCGCCAATGCACTCCTGCTTGGTGAAGAGCGTGGTCGGGTCGATGGCCTCGTTGCCACGCACGTCGGCCGCCATGTTGCACACGGCACTGAAACCGGGCGCGGGGGGAATATTGCAGTGCGCGGCGGTGCTGGTTAGGAGGGGAGGGAGGGGCGTGCTCTACTGGGCATGTACCACCTGCTGTGTAATTGTCGTGGCTGGCGCGGCGGTAGATAAAGGTGTTGTTTCGTAAACACGGAATCGCGAGGGCAACGACTGCCGAGTTCCTAGGTACGGAGTAGCCCGACTCCAATCGCCCAACAATGTCCCAGTGGCCAGCAGCCACCAACTGAGCAACCAGCAACCAGACCGGGATTCCCGCCAAATGACGCCCGACATGGTACAAAGTACTCCCTACCGAGCACGACCCAGCAGGTTATCTCGTTCATCGGCGCTCGCTCACTGCTCCATATCAGTGCCAAGGCCGCTAAGCCACTCACAGCCCCACTTTGGACCTTACGTAAGCTAGCTGGTACCAGAGTGAGAGACCTTTCATTCATCGCGCGGCGTTCAACCACACAGATATATCCTCCCCTCAAACGCCTTCAACTCCGCCTCAACCACCTCATCCACACTACTCATCAATAACTCCATCTTGCCCTCCCCCTGCACACCCTTCCACTCCAGCGTCTTCCCCGCTTTGTTGAAATTGCACACCACCACCGCCCTCTTCCCCTGCCACGTCTTCTTGAACACAAACAACTCCAGATCATCCACTCCCACATCAACATCCTCATAATCCCCGTGAATCAGCAAATCTTTATGCTCCTTGCGCACCCTAACCATGCGCTTCCAAAACGCCAGCACAGAATCCTTGTCGGAAAGTTGTTGGGCCGCATTACACTCTTGCGCATCAGGCAGCGCACGCATCCACGGCTCCGCTTCACTCTCCGGCGGACTGAACCCATTATACCTCTCCGTGCTCCAGCTCATCGGCACCCTCGCATGATCCCTTGCAAGATGTTGCAAACTCGCTTTCGCCCTCTCCAACGCGCCAGCATCGTAATTCGTCTTCTCGCCAATCATCTTGTAATAATTACTCGAATCAACGTCTTTGTACTCGCTCATGTCCCAATTTTGGGGGAAATTAATCATGCCTAGTTCTTGGCCTTGGTAGATGAATAGTGTCCCGGACAGCGCGCACATCATTAGGGCAAGCAACTTGCCGCCTGCGACGCGGTGCTGGGGCAGGTCGGACGTGAAGCGCGAGATGGAGCGGGATTGGTCGTGGTTCTCGAGGAAGACGGTTGTCCAGCCGTCCGAGGGAGCAGAGTGGAGGGATTGCGTGGTTGCCACGGCGCGCTTGAATTGCGGGAGGATGTAGTTGTGAGGGGTAGTTGAGAATTTATATGGGCCTTGGCCAATGTCGACGACGTCCTATCCATGAGCAATAAGCATTGATCTGTCTCATCGAACGCAAGCAGGGAAAGCAGAAGGCATCATGTCTGGGAAGAAGAGGGCGTCCTTACGAATTGGAAAACCATGTTCAACTGCTTCTCCCGTGCACTGACATACTGCAACACCCTCTTCCTATCCGGCGTGTTCGGACACTCCCCAACAGTCATCGCATCATACTTCTCCAGAATCCCATTCATCTCGCCCAGAAACTCCGTCATGCGCGGTCCATTGCAGTACTCGTACCCCGCAAACTGCCACTCCGAGCTTGGATCGGTGACGGGTGCGTCGAGCATCTCGCCTTTGGAATACATATTCACCGTGTCGACGCGAAATCCGTCGACGCCCCGCTCGAGCCAGAATTCCATGGCGGATTTGTAGATTGCGCGGCGCGTTTCCGGGTTTTCCCAGTTCAGGTCGGGTTGTTCGGGGCAGAAGAGGTGGAGGTAGTATTCTTCGGTTTGGGGGCTGATGGATTTGTTAGCATCTCCTTCTTCATTCGAGAAACTTGTCACAAACTCCCATTGCCATACTGAGCCTGTGAAGTTGCCGACCCAGTTATTTGGGGGTTTACGTTCGCCGTCGATGTAGCGTGCGGGACGCCAGATGTACCAGTTTCGTTTAGGATTGTCTTTTGAGGAACGGGACTCTTGGAACCATTTGTGCTGTTGGATGTACTGTTAGCTTTGAAAGAAGTCAACGAAGACTTCAAATTCATGAAGACAGAAGTTGGATATAGGATGTTGGATATTGCAAGATGGGTTGTAGTTGCACGTACCTGGTCAGATGTGTGGTTGACAACGAGATCGAGAATAATCCTCATGCCTCGCGAGTGTGTCTCGTCAATCAACTTCTCCATATCTTGAAGCGTACCATATGGAGCATATACATCTTCGTAATCGCGAATATCGTATCCCATATCGACTTGAGGAGAGTCATACACTGAGGAACATCAGCTCGGACTGGGTGGGAAATGAAGAGGCACAACGAACTGGGGCAGATCCAAATAACATCAACGCCAATGGAGCGGATGTAGTCTAACTCAGACATGATGCCGTTGAGATCACCGATGCCGTCGCCATTGCTGTCTTTGAAACTGGCAGGGTAGATCTGGTACACCACCGCATCTTTCCACCATGGTCTTTGAGCAACAGTCATCTTGTGTGATACTTGTGCTTCGGTGTCTGAACACTAATCTTGAAGATGCTGCACGGGGATTTTTCAGCGAAAGAGCGTTTCTTCGAACGCAACCGCGATGCTCGTAGTCCACTTATACCTTGACGCTACTTCCAAGTGCCGACCACTCCGCTCGGTATCTCCACCCATTTCTAGGTGTCGGTCCACACTTGCATGATGAGTAGCGGAAGGATTCTCGGTAGGAATTTGACTCGTCACATGTCGGTCCGGCGGGCTATGATCTTGATCAAGCGCAATCTCACTGCCAAGCACGAGCTTAAGCGAGCGATTGCTGCTGGGGAACTGCTCACTGCTCAGGACACCATCTCACATGATCCAATGTTACGCCGACATCCAGTGGCATTCTCTATCTCCGGGTGATCGAGGCCTTAGCTTCATGCGGCAATAGTTCTTGATGCAGCTAAGCCCGGCGCTGCAGTCTGGTCCGACACGGCCCGACTTCACACCTCTCACACGGTCACACCCTTCGCCAGACGCCCTAAGCCTCGGTGCGGCGTGATTCTCGGTGCCACTTCCCCAGACATGAGATGGCAGAGCACCGATGGCATCGACTTCCGAGTTGTGGCGTTTGTCCCCGCGCCATTTCCCCCGTACCCCAACATGAGCTTCTCGACTGGCAAAGAGCTACAGCTAGGCAGGGCTCGTTTTGGTATAAAAACAGGCTGGGCTTGCACTGCAACGGATCATCATCCGGCTTGCAGATCTCGATCCACGGTTCTTCAAGTCCACTGCTGAAGTCTCGAGCAGTCCCTTTCCACGTCTTTGAGGCGCTTGTTATAACTACTCCTCGTTCCTCCTGGGTTTGACGGCATTTTCGCCACCTCCACCATTCCACCATGTCTCGTTGCAACAGCAGTGTTGTAGCCGTTGACCCTGAGCAGCAGCGCAAGCTGTCTCTGGTCTTCGCAGACAATGCGCAAACTACCGCCGATGCCAACAAGGCCACCCAGTCAGAACAAAACATGACCCTCATGCAAGGTCTCCAATTGTACCCCAAGGCCGTTGCTTGGTCTGTTCTGCTCTCCGCAGCCATTATCATGGAGGGTTTCGACAAAGTCCTCATTGCCAATCTGATGGCAGTGCCGGCCTTCAAGCAAAAATTTGGATCACCCATCACCGACGGATCTTACGAAATCACAGCAGCGTGGCAGGCCGGACTTACCAATGGTGCCTACGTTGGAGAGATGCTAGGTCTGATGATCAACGGTATCATTGCGGATCGATTGGGGTACAAGAAGACCATGATTGGAGCCCTGTTCTTCGTCAACCTCGCCATTTTCGTCGTCTTCTTTGCGCAAAACATACAGATGCTCCTCGTCGGTCTCATGCTCTGCGGCGTGCCATGGGGGGCGTTCCAGACATTATCATGTACGTACGCCGCCGAAGTGTGTCCCGTACCGCTCCGACCTATTCTCACTACATACGTCAACCTCTGCTGGGTCATTGGCCAGTTCCTTGCGTCCGGTGTGCTCAAAGGTGTTGCAGAGCGTCCCGATCAGTGGGCCTACCGCATCCCTTATGCTCTCCAATGGCTCTGGCCTCTTCCGTTGATGATTGGCATTGCTTTTGCGCCCGAATCTCCCTGGTGGCTCGTTCGCAAGGATCGCGACGATGATGCGAAGAAGATGCTCCTACGTCTTACATCGCCTGCCAAGCACCCCGACTTCAACGCCGATGAAACCATCAGCATGATGCGCCACACCAACGAGCTCGAGAAGGCTGCCTCCTCTGGTACCTCTTACCTCGACTGCTTCAGGGGCACCGATCTCCGTCGAACTGAAATCGCTGCTATGACTTGGTTCACCCAGGCGTTCTGCGGCGCTTCGTTGATGGGATATTCAACCTACTTCTTCCAGCAGGCCGGGCTTAGCGATTCAAATGCATTCTCTATGAGCTTGGGACAGTACGGTATCGGCGGTGTTGGTGTTCTGGTCGCATGGTCGCTCATCCCCCGCGTCGGACGCCGAACCTTGTATGTTTGCGGAGATTTCGCCATGATCATCTTGCTTGTCATTATCGGTGGCCTCGGAACAATCAGCAAGGGCAACTTCGGAGCACAGTGGGGCATTGGTGCCATGCTTCTTGTCTTCGCTTGCACATACAATGTCACTGTCGGGCCCATCTGCTACGCCATCGTCGCCGAGATCCCCTCGACCCGACTCCGCCAGAAGACCGTTGTCCTAGCGCGAAACTTCTACAATCTCGCTTCCATTGTCGGCAACGTGCTTACACCCCGCATGTTGAACCCTGGTGCGTGGAATTGGGGTGCAAGGGCTGGCTTCTTCTACGCTGGCACATGCTTCTTTTGCTTTCTATGGGCATTCTTCCGCCTTCCCGAGCCCAAGGGCAGGACCTACGGAGAACTCGATATTCTGTTCGAGAAGCGCGTGCCTGCTAGACAATTCGCTAGCACCACTGTTGACACCTACGACGTCAGTAACATTGAGAGGGAGCTTAATGAGGAGAAGGGCGCATCGGCTCATCTTGAGCAGGTCCCGAGAAAGAAATAGATGGGAGAAAGAACTATTGGAGAGGAGAGATGAGGAGTTGCAGATTAGATATATGACTTTACGACATTTTCACCATTTGGTTTACGCCTAGCGCTGTTTTCATTTACGCATGTGTAGAAACCCTTATGAGTTATTTTAAGCATTGAGAGTCCAATTGATGATCAACTTTTCAAGCTCTCGGTCGCCCCTTGCATGTACAACCCGATCTTAACTCCACTTGGGTACATGCTAATCAGACTCCGCTACGTATGGGTAGATCTCAGCTCTATCGGTGACCTAGATCTCGCAGGTACTGGATTAATTCTAGTCGTCCATATCATCCTACATCGCTTACATTATATCTTTTAGCTTCTGTTCTGCCTGCGAGGTTCCCCTTCGCGCGCATTCTGTTGAACGTAATGCAGCGATTCTGCGTAAAGCGACAATTATCGGCTTCTAAATCACCACTGCCGCCCTAGTAACGTTATAGGAGCAGCATTCCAAGTCGGAGTCACTTCACACCAACTTCGACTATGTCAATTTCTATTTCAATTCGATGCTCGCAATGGCAGTACTATTATATGTATTGCGCTCAATTTGCCCAACACCAAAAGTAAAACCTGTATCATGAAAAGTAAGAGAAATAAAGATGATGTAAGGAGCGGAGCACCTTGAGTTGCATGAATAAAACAAAGAATTGCGAGAATGTTCTTGGGAGGCTTAGGCAGCTCATGTTTATGACAGAACAGGCCGCACTCTTAGGATTGATATTATGATTCGTCGCGACGGACATGGTACGCATGGCACAACCTAAGCAAGCGAGCCACTCACATGCCAGAACTTCTTCTCCACATTCCGATCTTCCCGCCCCCAGATTTCTCCATGCTTTCCACGCCCTGTTCCATGCGAAGTGATCCGGCCGGACAAAAACACTGCTTGCTAGTTATGACCCGCTGCAATGGATCAGCCAGTTCAGAAACGAGCCTCGAAAGCATGTGACGCCTGCAAGCGTCGCAAGGTCAAGTGTAACGGGCAGGACCGATGCCAGCAATGCGCTCATCTTGGGCTGCGATGCGTTTATTCGGCTTCTGGCAAGCAGCGATCACAGGGAAAGAGAGGGCATATCATTTCGGAGTTTAGGACGCAGACGGCCACTCCAAAAACTTCTCCGCCTATCTTGCCGGCGATTGCAGCACAGGTTACATGTCAGGTACTTCATGATGGGGCACCACAGTCAGTGGAAAGTGTCGGCAGCCCCAGTATGTCTGTGAAGCAGAAATGGTGCTCATAGAAGTGAACATCAGATGGGATGGTCTGTCGCTGACTAGCTCCAGCATCTCCAGTGTCGCGTTATCCATCCCGGTACAGCGGAGCCTTTTTCTTGAGCCTGATTCCAGATTATATGGAAGGAGTCTATCCAGTCCAGCCAGTCATAGACGAACATGAACTACGACATTACATTAATGTCATGGATACAGACCAGGAAGTGCGATCATTCATTTACGCATTTGGTGGCGCCACACTGAACCTCACCCGCTATGGCAACAGTCGAACGGAGGAAATTGTCCAAACTATCGAACACCTGATGGAGTGCTCTATTGAAAGCATCGTCCCTCCTAAGCGCCACTGCCATTCCTCGGTCATGCGAGCCATGCAATCTATCTTCCTGCACAACTGCCTCATGTCCCTGCAAGCCAGCGACGCCGCCCTATACTACATGCGAGACGCCATAACCTGGATCCAAATGCTGCGAATCGACAACGCCGAAAGCGCCGCCTTGCTCCCCGCCCCCGAACGCTCTCGGCGGCAACGCATGTACTGGCAAGCCTACATCCACGAGCGCTTCATCGCGATCCTCGACTACCGCCACGCCATTCTCCCACCACTGTACACGCTCCCGGAAAACGACCCCACGATCCCCATTCAAGTCCATGAAGGCTTTAACCAAATCATCAAACTGTTCCGGCTCCTTGACACAGAGTTCCTGACCTCGTGGCTCGACACGCAAGCCAGCGGGACTGCAGGCAAAGTCACATCCACATGGGTCGAAGCGAAATCGCGCGAACTCGAAGGCGACGCGGCCTCGGACGCGGGCAACCTAGCCAACCTATCCATGATGCAGCGCGCCGACCTCACCATCACGCGCGAGTGGCTGCGCACACTAGTATGGCGCCTCGCAATGGGCCAAACGCTCCTATCCTCCCGCTCCAGCCAAGAATGCTTATCCCTGCTATTCCCCGTACGCCTAAGCCAGACTCTCCGGGTGCAAGTATCCCACATGTCCCGACAGGACATTGGCGTGCACGGCTCGTCCATGACGCAGAAACTATTTGAAATCACAGACACAATCGCAGACGTACTCATCCACGTGCCCGCCGCGACTCTGGAGGAAACAGCGGTGCGCATCGACGACTTTTTATTCCTCCTCGATTTCGTCCTCTTGTTCCCCCAACTCGACGCCACGCGGCGCGGCATTCTGCTGGAGAAGCTGCAGCGCTTGCAGACCATGTTCCCCGAGGCGGTGAGTAGCGCGAGTAGTCCCCACTTGTCGGTTGAGAGCCAGAGCCAGAGCCCGAGGGGGAAGGATCCGTGGTGGCAGGTTGCGCAGAGTAAGACGGCGGCGGGGCTGGAGGAGATTGGCGAGATGAAGATGATGGCGGGGAATCGTGCAGGGCAGATTCCGAGGAGTGAGGTTAGGCAGGGGCAAGTGGCTACGTGGAATGATATTTCGAAACGGTTGAACAAAGCGACGTTTGGGAGTGTGTGAAGATGGAACCTGGAATCAGCTTTTGGAGGTCAGGAGTATTTACAAAGGTTACGTTAGGCATGAAGCTGTCTTCAAGCGGTTTTTATTGATTCCGTAAAAGGGATCATCATTCGTGGGCGGTATGAGGACACGGGCAAGGTTAGTGAATGAATACGTACAGTCGGCAGGCCGAACACATTCAATCTCAACATCATCATACACGGTGGCATTACAGCTCTTGAATCTCAGGCACTTCACTGCCCTCGCCAACGCTAGGTTTAGGATACCACTCTTGCGGATCTGTGGTGACGCTAGGCAGACAGAGTCCTAAGCGCCAGAAGTAATCTCTGTGCGCGAAGAAGAGCTGCCAGAATTTGAAGCGGGTCGGCACAGGCCAGACGGGGTTCGATTGATCGATGCCAGCAATACAATCGGGGTCTTGGTCCCCGTCACAGTGCTGGATGTCTATGATGGAGACAGGCAGGTTTGGTGCGGAGATGAAGATTTCCTCACCGTGCATGGTATAGCCCCATTCAGACAGAGGGAGCAAAGGTACGGGATCGCCAGCATGGGTGACACGGTGGAATTTGTTGGCTTCGTGGTTTGAGGTGATGTTGAAGCGCTCGTCAGTATATGCTGTGAAGGCCTTGTTGCCGAGCCGTGGCTCGCCGAAAGTGGTCACGTGCGCGTCCCAGCCACGCGCTTTGAAGTCGAGGCCCGCGAGGGCTGCAACGGCACCGCCCAGAGAGTGGCCGACAAGTTGCAGCTTGTAGTTGGGGTATTTCTCCCGCGCTTCGGTGACGTGCGGGAGGATGGCTTTGCGCGTGTTGAGCCAGGACGAGTAGAAGCCCATGTGGACGGTGCAGTTGGCGCATCTAGGCGGCTCTGCGGGTCGAGTCGGCAAAGCTGAAGGGCCGTGGTGGTCATGGTCCTCGTCGTCGCGGGGGTAGGGCACGTACTCCTGGGGGATGGTGGAGAGGTCGGCGATGGTGTTGGCGAGCGAGTAGGTGCCGCGAAAGGCGAGTATGAGGCGTGGCTGCGTGGGCGAGTGCGACAGAGCCATGTAGCCGCACGAGTCGGAGAGAAAAGGGCCCGTGTTCCAGGTCTGAGAGTCGAGATGGTCAGCGACTTGGGCGACACCTGGGACAGCCGCACGCGGCGACTCACGGCGACCAGCTCAAACGTGTCCAGGTCGCGGTCCGCACAACGGCTGGCGCAGCGGAAGGGCTTGTGGATGCCCAGGCCCGCCGCGCCGACGCAGTAGGAGATGTCGACGATGCGCGCGAGCTGCTCGAGCTCGGCGAAGAGCTGCTGCGAGATCAGGGAGCCGTTGGCGGGCCGGCCAGCAAGCGGCTGCCGTGTCGCCTGGCTGCAGACGCCGGCGGCCGCGGCGAGAAGGAGGATGCGATGGAGGGTTCGGCCTACGACAGCGGCCATGGGTGGTGTCTCTCGCCGTCTCCCACATGGCTGAGGGCTCTGGAGTCTGGTGGTGAGGTCACCGGCCTGGGCGGGCTTGGTGTTTGCTCGGCCTACATCATCGCCGCCGACTCGGTTCTCTCTTGTCCATTGCTGCTGCTGCTCAAGCTCTTCTTCCACCGCGGTGCCCGACGCTGACTCTACAATTACTTCCATCATCCACCGCACGACACCATCACTACCGCCGCACAACCCTTCACGCCACGCCACGCCACGCCACGCCACACCACACCACGCCACGCTTCCATGGCTGCACAGCAAACGTCCATGGAGCCGCTGCGGCCCATCTCCCAGCCCGTCGCCGCTCCCCAACGGCCCGCCACGGCGCACACGGCCGGAAATGGCGACACGCTCGCTGTGCCCAGCGTCCAGGTCCAAGGAGCCAGCGACGACGAACGCCAACCTCGAAGCGCAGCACCAACAGCCGTCCCCAGCACCATGGCCAGCCGCGCAGTATCGCCAAACCCACACGCCATCTACCCGCACACCCAGGTCACGTACGATGACCCCGACTTCCGCAAGCCGCCGCCGCTCGAGTACTCGCTGCGCACGCGCAAAAACGCCATCCTGTGGTTCTGGACGCTTATCTTTGTCGACTGCATCCTCATGCCCATCGGCATGTACTTTGGCATGTGGTATGGCCTGACGCGCGACCAGCTGTCTGCCAATGCCGTCTTCAGCATCAGCACTGCGCTGCTGGGCACAGTCTCCATTGTCGAGTACTTTGTGCGCTTCGCCCGTTTGTGGAAGAAGAACTCCAACTGCAGGGTCATTGGTGCCCAGAGACACTACGTGAGTTGCGTCGCTCATGGGGCCCATGCACTGGCTAATGCAATGCAGCTCGATTGGTTCCATTGGAATCTGTCAGTCGGATGGTTCTTTGTCATGATTGAACTCATTGCGTGCGTCCATCACTCCCATCTCATCTCGCACCAAACTAACCCCTCCCCCCAGTGGCACAACCCCTCACGATCCCCCCATCCGCGTCCTCGCCATGCCCGCCCCAACCATGCTCTTTGCCATTGGCGTCGAACTCATCCTCGTCGACATCCTCCGCTATTTCAAGGTCCCAGCACCCTGCCGAATCTCGTCGCTACCACAAGGCGCTCCTCTTCGCCCAGGTGTGTATGCATACATCGAGGACGTTTGCGCCGTCGACGGCTCGGGGGGCACACAGTTCCGCCAAAGACTTAATTTGCGCTACCAGGCTAGTAAAGCCTTCCGCGAGATGCTGCACCGCCAGACCTTGTTCTGGGCCATCGGCGCTATAATCTGTTCCGCTGCCACCACGGCCATCGTTTTCACTATTCAGCGTGATGCTGCCTACGTCGTACGTCTCCTCCAATGTACATCATCGTACTTCACGCCGCTAATTTTGACTAGGTCGGATGGGTCCTCCCGTTCTTGTGGGCTGGCATCTGGGCGGCCATTACTATCCCTTGGGTCCAACGCGATCTCAAGAAGGAGTACGAAGAGTGGACTACAGCCAACTTCAAGGCCTAGACTCTCGCACTTGTTTACTCGCCCAACATTTTTGTTTTAGAACTGTATTACTACCACTGTTACTGCTACCTTGCGAGGATGCAAATACCGGATTGTCTAAGCACACACGGAGAGGCGTTTTCGATGAAACGGGACTGGTTGCTATTAGGATACCACTTTTTCTACATGAGTTCTAGCTTGTACACCACACCACGCACGACGAGACGAGACTACACATGTGTTTCAACGCTGTTGTCCTAATGACCATCGTTGCCATGCCACGCTCAATTTCCACCTAAACCCGCGTTCCGTTTGACATCACCGTCCCTGCCATCTTTGGTCAGAGATCATCCCCGCGAAGCCTTTAGGCGAGAGCGTGAGAAGCAGCGTCTTCAGACCGGCCCAGTCTATCCCATCTTGTTCTATGCAACAAACCGAAATTCCAAGCTTAGCACATGACATCACCCAAGAGGATGGTGTTTCATGTCAACCCTTGGAAATAGGTAATAGACCATTAAAAGAGACTTACACTCGGTGCGATACAATCTAAATTTTTCATTCGGACGTCGGCCATGGCTGTCGGGACTAGTGAGCGCAGCGGAATGTTCGCTGCTTTGGTCTGGGACACTTCTCTGCTACTTGGGCCCTGTTCAAGCCTGAGACGTTGCCACCATGCTCGGATGATGGCGCATGTGCATAGGCTGTACGGTCGGACCAAGGTGTAGTAAATATACCCGTGCGTTGTATCTAGGTTCAGAGTCAGCATGTGCAACACATCGCTCATGCACAGGTGTGCCTACCTCCTTGAGTTCGTCCGCCAATACAACAGCTTGTCTATTGCCCATGCGCAGTGCGACATGATGCAACATGTTGATGATCCACTGCCTCATCTCGACGCTCGTTAGCTCCAGACCACCAGCTGCATAGAGCGGCCAAATAAGATGTAGCATATGCGTCGAATGTGCTGTGTCAATATACGTCCCGGGCGGATATATGGTGTATCCAAGACTTTGCGCTGGGTCCGACGCGCGGCGTTTCGCCGTGCTCAAGTCCGGGAATGGGATCATGCCAGTGATCTGTGGGACGGAAGCGATGATTGCAGCAGCTGTTGCTCGTGATTTTTCTTCTGCTGCAACTTTGATAGAGTCGTGCTCTTCTTTCGAGAACACGGGCTGATCGGAATGTATCCAGCCCCTAGTGAGATTCTCGCGGACGATTTTTAAAAGACAGAGTCGGCAAGAATGGACGTTGTTCCACATTTGGGCGATCCACGGGTCGAGGTATATGTGATACAGTTCCCCATAGAGATGTTCTGAGGAGTTCTCGAGATAGACCTTTTCGTAATCCCAAACGTTGGTCATGAGTGCTTTGATCTTGTCCAACTCTTGGTCGAGATTTAAAGCTCTTTCCACCATTATCTTTGGGTCAGTATTTAGATTCTGGTTCAAATAGATACTGCTGTGTACAAGATCGACTAATCGCGTCGTCCAGGCACGGCCGTGTATATTGTAGTCGGAAGTAGGGGTCATGACGCGATACAGCTTGTGCATGCCTTCATGTACTGGTCTGCCCGTTTCGAGGGCAACTAACAGGATGACACCGTAGAACTGGTGAAAGAGGCGTCTGCCGAGGTTGCTCTGGAACTGTTGTTCACCGCGAAGGTTCAGCAACGCACATGCGCCATCGACGTGTTTAGCCCAAGCTTGTACTGGAAAAGAGAAGTTAGCACTTGAAGGTGCACCACTGGCCACACCAGCATCATTGAAGCATGCTGCTAGGGTGCCCCCTTGCAGGTACCTCCAGTGTACTTTCCATCGAGGTCCTTGGAGTCGAAGACATGAGGGATGTCCAACTTACTGTTGCAAAGTCAGCGAGAACTCTGCTGCCATCCATCGTTTACTGCATACCTTGCTCGTCTATCGTGGAAGACGAAATTTTCGTACATTCCAAGCATGATCACAGAGATCAATGTACTATCCCTAGTGGCCGTCTCTTTCACCCGAAGCGCAGAATTTGTCAAGCGCAGTGCTGATCCGTATGCTGACTGAGCTTGCTGCATTATCCTAGGATTTTTCGTAGCGTTCGCGAATCCAGCCAGACTCGCGGCAGTCACACTTTGTCGTAGAATGTCCTCTGTCTCCGGCTGAGCTAGAAGCTCAGTGACCCATTCGAACTGACCTCGAGGTACAAAAGCAGGCTCAGCGACATAGTTTCCAATGAAAAAGCCCAGCGCTTGGTCTTCGATTGACGGCACAATCTCGCGAGTCATACTTTCTGGCGTTGGGTAGCGCGAGAATGAGACGACCTGCGTCGTGTTGTCACCTGGAAGAAGCCGGTCATATTTGGATTCCCAAGTCATTGAAGATAAAAGTTCTGGCGATATTATTTCCTTCTTCGCCGACGTTGGAGGCTTCTTCTGCTTTGCCAGCACCTCGTATCGCTTCTCTGCTTTTTTTGCCACGACATCACTCTCATTCTTGAACATCAGTGAGAGGGGATCGCGGTATCCGAAACATTCTTTCCCAGCGCGAATACATTGTGAACAAGATGGTAGTTTCTGGTCGCACTGCTCATGTCAATCAGTCATTTGTGGCATTTTCGCTTGTGACCCACTTTGACTTTTCTTGACCGACAATGTTGACAACCTCTGGAAGGTCTTCCAACGTTGGGCATGCTCGTCTGATGTGAGTACGTTGATAATCACTCAGAGAGAGTGGAGCTCTTGTGTAACGTAGGTAATAAGGAGCTTTGGAACACAACTAGTGGAAGTAAAGGATGCGTAGCCAAAGAAAGGTGGTGGCAAAGGATTCATGCTGCGTCGCCAAGATTCGCTGTCGTGATCTGCGACACGTTATCGACACATAACGAGTCGTATCCGTTCGGACATAAGGGTCAGGATATGAAAGAGCGATATTGGAGAAGATGCGGCTCGTGAAGAGACACCACACTGCTGCATCGATGAGGCAGAAGATCTGATGTACTCCGTACCGGTAAGGTCCTCATTTTGATAGGCCTCGTGGTCTGTGCTGGCTTGATCGAGTCGTGTTCAATTTTGTGGACTGAAACAATGCTGTGAGCGGAAATACCATGATCCGTGCATTTGCGGGCGGCTTTTGGGCGGTCGGGCTCTTTGCCGTCCCCCCGTTTTCTATCCTTGCACTTCACGTGACCATTCAATCTGATCCTAGTCAAATAATGAACCCATACGAAGCCAACCCCGGGAATATACCGCCAACAGATCCGTACGCAGGTGTGCCTCTGTATCGCACATACCTTCCCCAGCCCACCGAGTTCGCACCTGATGCAAAGTACATTAATTGCACCACGCCAGAGTCCCTAGAATACTGGTCTATAGTGCTTGAGAAATGCACGGAATTTTGAAGGAAACTCTCCAAGGACGATGGTCTCGCCGCGACTATTCATACGCCGATGCGAACGAGTTCGAGGCCATTGCTCTTGCAAGGAAGGTTTTGGATAGCACCAAAGTCCCTCGGGTCTATTTTGCAGCTAAGGTAATCTTAATTTTTAATCACATATGTCTGTTTGATACACAATTAAGGTCGTCATCGACAGTTCAACGGACGAGACTTATTTGTACAGGAAAGAATTCCGGGAGTCGGCCTCAACATAGCCTGGCAGTACATCTCGCAGTCTCAGAAGAGTTCCTTTAAGCAACAGGTACGAGAGATACTACAGAAATTGCGCACAACAACTTCAGCAGTTGAGATCAATCGCCGATGTTACATCATTCCGGATGCAGATCCCGCTGAATATCGTGGTATTCAAGAGCTTGAAAGAGAAATTATCTTTGCAGCGGAAAACAAAGACTCCGACCTTAGCTTCATGCACAATGATGTCTCGTTGTCAAACTATATTGTCGATAACGATAGGATTGTTGGTCTCATCAATTGACAGATGGCTGGTTTCTTTGGCTGAAAAATTGCAGCGAGTGTTCATACTCAGATACGATCTCCAAAGCATGAGAATTTCACTTCACTCAATCTGCCAGAGGAGACGCTGAACGATATCCTCTTCTGGAATGACTTATATGACATGGAGTAATAGTACTTAAAAAACATATGAACTTATGTTCGGTCCACTTGCTTAACTCAAATTTGCGTTTCCACTACATGACTGACAGGAAATGGTACTGTATGTGAGGGGTAACAAAGGCATGAGGTCTAAGACGCTTAGGAAGCAGCAAAAATTAGAGAAGGGGTGAGAGAGACGAATCCTTGAGGAGGCTCTGGACTCGGTGAACGGAACTATATAGGGTCCGCCACGGGACCGTGGACGGGCCGTCTATAAACCGAGGGGTCCCCAGCAGGATAGGCGTGACAATGGCCCCCTCTTCTCTCGAGGACCGTCCCAGCCCGACAGAAGGATATATACTTGCGCAAGTCCTGACGGAGCGACGACCGAGGGCTGACGACGGCTTTCGTCTTCATGTCACGACCAAGCTCTACACTACCAGGTCATGCACCAACCTACAAGGGTACAGTTGCTAGAATGGCAGGATGGGTGTATAGAATAGCACATATGTATTGTCATACTTCGACAGTCCTCAGGGCGGCTGCTTCCTAAAACATGATATCCCTGCCGTCTGAACCCCCGAAAAGACCTCAGGGTTTGAGTAAAACCGATATCACGGATAATCATATACAACGCATCCCACCACTGAGAGAGATATTTTTTCTTAGCGACGACCGTCATCAACACGGATTTTCATCGCTTTCTCAAAGAAAACTCGTAGAAATCGTACTCGCCTCGCATTCAGAAGACTCTTCTATATCCTTTTTACGCGTTCGCGCATTATGCCCAGTCTCCCCACTTCATGGTCATCTAGAATAAGAAGCCGATATGCCCCCACCTGAAGCGCCTTTGTATGCGCGTCAAAGTGCTTCAACCACTTTAGACCAAGCACGTTATTTGTCCAGCCGTTTTCGGAGACTAAGAGCTTCCAATTATATGGTATACTAGTCTTCTCATGTGTAACTGCGTAGGCAGTGTCAATTGGGTGCTGCGGATCAACGCTTGTATTGCTATCTGTTGTCGTGTTGTGTGATCTCGTCCAGGAGCTCTCAGCTCTGAGGTAAGTGCTCTTGCCCACCGGGCAGTGCTTGCTACAATAGAATGTCATGTGATCCAGACCGCGTGGCTACATCATACCACGCAAAGATGTGGACGCGCCCTTTGTAGATAATGAAGGGTGGAATCGCGTACCCGGCAGCGAAGATGCTCTAGATAGCGGTCACCAATTGGCGATGCCTGGCTGAATGAGGTTTGGCTTTCTGCTTCTCTCTGAGCCAGTAACGACTTTCATAGACCCAATTACCCTCATCTGAAAGCCAGTTTCGTCGAAGTTGTGAACGTCCTCATCGGGAATGCCGTACTTGATTTTTATCCTCTGGATCCTACTGGGGATCGGGTATTCTCTGTCAGTTCTTCGCTCGGTTATACACCATCCTGTGCTCTTCCGTACGCTCTACAAATTCTGCAGCCCAATTCTTGCATACTGGCTTTCCACTATGTACAACCAACAGTTCATCCGCCATATCCGCCACCTCACACAGCCGGGGCGCGAATCCTCGCCAATCGAGGTCAAGAATTATCGAATAATCGTCTACTCTTCGGCCGTAGTGAGTCACCTGCCATTCCGACGACCGGCGTGGTAACCGCTGTACCATCAACGACGACTACAGATCCTGAATCAAAGGTGGTCACCGCGACAACTACGCAGGTCTTATCTCAAGTTTCCGCTTCGAGACCAAACGGTGCAGGAACAGGACTTCCGGAATACCTCCTAGCATTACTAATGGGTATCGTGAGTGTTGCACTGGGTTAGGGGTAGGCGAACAAGGCGAGAAGCCCATAGGTCGGTGTATTGAGAAAAGCAATTATTGACCTTCCTCACTGACTGCCCGTGGTGGTTGCTATTACAAACTTGTCCCGCTAGGAAGAGACCGAAGAATAATACGAGGTGGATGAATCGCCTTTACGTTTTGTACGAAAATGATAGCCGTTACCAAAGCCGTACTTGCAATCAGCTAATTTTCCGTTGGACGAGACTGCTGTGATTGAGTGTCATGCGGCCAGCCAAGTCGTATTGGTTCAATTTTTTTATGAAGCAAAATGGTAGAACCAGCAGCCATAGAGGTTGTTGTGGAAGTTTCGCAGTATAGGAATGTGAGAGAAAGTCTAGGTGATTGCTGAACCACAACAGCAGCTGACCAGCCAGTCCGTCGTAGCATATCTACATGACGCGAGAACTCTTTCGTCCTGCGAAGTAGTTGCCCTGCATCCCCATCGCGCCACCTGGTAGCGTCACCGTCTCTTCAGTCTTTGTCCTCGTCGGGGGCTCTTTTCTGACCAAGCACTCTCCAACCGGATGCCCATCTTCGCATGCGACCACCCACTTGCCGATGCCCATATCCTTGGGTGCACGTCGGACGCCTCTTCCTCCCCCGCCGACGATCAAGTTGCCAGGCCTATAAAGTGGGTCCGCTAGCATGCGCTTGATCACGCTAGAGTGAATGATCGCGTTGGCGGGGATGTCGCGTGTTTCACCCTTGGGCAGTGGCCAGACAATTGCTTTCCAAGTTCCGTCTTCGCGAAGGTCCATTCGTCGGAACGGCATGTACTCCATTATGTTCCAAGAGACGACACTAGCGCCCGACGCACCGTTCTTGAACTGCAGTACATCGTGGATGCGCCCTTTGGTGGCAGCGAAATGGAAAAACTTGTTGAATTCTGTATCGGCAGGAGTATGGTGGTGGCCAGAGAAATTTTCCGCGTCAATAACGACCTGCTTGATCGCGCCATCTGTAACACCATTCGCGCTATTCCTTTCAGCAGCACCACTCGTGGGAGGTGGAGATCCGGGATCGATCTCGATAGTCGGTATGTCTGTTTGGTCTTGGGTAGCCAAGTACTCGTCCTCGTCATACCAACAATGCAACGCATCAAGCTTTTCGTCGTCAAAGTCGAGGCCGGCCTTTTGCGCCTCTCGCACCATCCAAACAAGTGGAATGTGGCTGAGTGCAGCATCATGACCCGGATCAAGAGGCCAACCACCGCCAATATCCTGTGTTGTTAGCAATCGAACGGCATGCCCGGCTGGAATAGAAGAACAAACCGCGTGACAGCCAGGAAACCAGACCTCCAAAATATCTTGATCGCCTTCTTCCTCCGATGCCCAAGTGTTGTGAACCCCGAACGACATGATGGAATCAGCAGGAGATCGGCTGCTGCCATCATATTGCGAGTAGTCCGCGCTTCGGCTGCGAACACCGGACGTTTCGTGAGGATCCCTAAACCGCTCTGGTGGCGCCAAAGTGTCACGGCGCCCTCTGCCTTCTCCGACCTTCTCATCGTCCTCGTGTGCGTCTGGACCTAGGAGGAGCTTTTTTGCATGCCGGCGTTTGTGGTGTCGCTTGTAGAGCATGGAGTTGTCTGGCTTCTCCTGGGAGATCAGGTCTTGCCGGAACTTGGCACGGCGCTCATCGATTGAAACGGCGTGTCTGATGACCCGGGCACTACTCCGGGCTGTGTAGGGAAATTTACTGCGCTGCATCCATGCGTTCTCAAAAGCTGGGACGCTATTGACTGTGTCAAAGAGTCCCAGAAATCGTATTGGCTTGACCGGCCGACTGAAAGTTTCCCTGAAGGCACACATGAACTCCAACAATCGTTTCTTCTCTGTCTTCGCGCCCGGTGCAGCCTTCGGGTCTGTTTCCTCAGGTAGCCGGCATTGCCACTTCTGAAATGTCCTGCGGAGGATTTAAGCAAAGTGCTTCACGAGATGTGCGAGGAAACTCACTTCCATGCAAACTGGCACATCTCCTCATTACCTGCCTAATCCGAATCAGCTTCCGAAACCTGGTCGGCTCTCATCCAGCACTCACAGATAAGAGGCCGACATGATCTAGCATCTCTGCCAAGAAACGAGCGGTATAGGCGCCTCGGGAGAAACCGAAAAAGTAGATGTCGTCTCCTGGGCTATAGTATCGCATCAAGAACTGCAGCTGTCAGCTACCCATGCAATTGTTACAGAAGTCCAAGGCAAGGCGACCCAATGCGATAGCGACGAGGGACTGATGGCTTACTCTATAGCCAGCCATGACGTGTAAATCGAAAGATGTGCCTACTGCATATTAACCAATCACTCGTTCATGAGAATGGCTTCACTTGCCGATTGCGCTGTCCTTGGCCTTCGCATACCACGATTTGAACTTATCCAACCGACTCGTGCGACTCATGGAACCGTTTGCTTTCGTAACATACGTGCCGATACCTGGCTGATAATCTTGCGCAGTGAGAGTTAGTCAAGTCTTGCACGTGCCTTGGTCATACGCGCAACTCACAATGGAACTGATCATCCCCATTGCGATCCAACATGCGGTAGATCTTGAGGATATTTGAATCGGAGTCCGTTCCGGAGAACTTATTGCCAGTACCGTCAAAACACAAGACGAACTTTTTGACCACATGTGAGGACGTTGGCGCAACTGGTCCGTACTCCATGTTGTCGTGGTGGACGCTAGGGATGGCTGGCGATGCAAATGAAGGATGATACGTGACTTGGTTGCCCAGAGTCTTTTGAATCTGGAACTTCCTAGATTGAAGCAAGAGAGAGCGGAGGGGCACCGATCACTTTGATGTTGGAACGGAAATCACAACTCAGGCGAGCAGGCAAGTGGCGTGGATGGCAATTCTCCGGGGAGACAGCCACCGGATGTGAGAGTGAAGACCACACATATTACTGGGTGAACCGATGGGGAGGGCCAACTCTTGCTGTGCAACGATCTGCGCGATAGTCACTGTTCCGACTGCGCCACTAATGCGGGCTCGCTACAGCAAGCCCACCAGGTGCACAAGTCGCAAACGGACATTCTAGCAGAAGCAATTTGACGTCAACGCGTCCCAATGAATTTCTCTAGTCCTTTCATAGTCTTGGAGAACACCAGATTAAGGAGATGGGATCGGCCTCGGACCTCAAATCGTGACAGCATGAAAGCCGTCGAACCCCGTAGCTAGGGTTGAGCGACCTTGGGCTCATTTCAATGCCAGTCACCAATCACAATTGGCTGGTGCGAGGGGCGTTCAGTGACAACCCACTCTTGATTCGTTGCGAGTACAACAGCGGGGCACAGCAGGTATGCAAGCTCCGTCTCTCCATGCCTTCGCTGCTGTCGTACAGACTTGAAGACGTCGCATGAGTGCAGTGGAGAGCGACAAGGAAAGTCTCTCGGGGCCTGCGTGCCTTTGCGGGCCGGAAGCACTGGTTGGGTTTGACTCAGAGATTAATAGCCAATTGGCCTGTCAGCTACACGATGATTCGCTGCGGCGTTGTTGATCGATGATGCTTCCGGCGACGGAGCGATTGTGGTGCAGGACGTCAAGAGCACGCTGCAGAATATGGTGTACTGTGTAGGTAGAGTCGGCGACGTTGGGACAAGCACGTATCCCAAAAGGGCATCGGCGTTGTTGGACCCACTAACTACGGCCCGCACCACGATATGTTCCCTGTCTCAAATCTCCCTCCCCGTCCCAACCCCTCCCATAACGCACATGCGATACTCCGTACCGACGACCTCGAATAGTGGGTCTCGACTCTCCACACAAAGCGCATCATTAGACTGGGGATGCCACAGTGAATCGCTCGCCGTGTTCCAGTCACACGCCGGAAACTGAATACACGGAGAGCACGAACAGTCAATCTGCCACGTTACTAGTACGACGGCATGCTGCTACTACCGGCGTGGGTCACGAGCGTGAACGGCTGACGTTGTCTCTTTGCGGATTGCGGAGTACTGACGCGTGGATCCCCCGTGCAGTCTACTCGCCAATCGCCCACTTCAGCTGGATTGGAACGTCGATCGCAGTCTGAACGCTTCCATTCGTCTTGCACTGCGTTTTTCGAAGCAAAGGATCCCTTGGAGACTCCGAAGAAATCACCTGAAGCCGGCCCTCTCCGCCTTCACACCAGCTGCCAGGAACAATATAGATTACGCCACCAATTTTGCCATGGACACCCGTCTGGCGCACCTGCATATGTGTGTGACTTTGATGTACCAGCTTACCTTGAGTGCAGATTGTGGTGTATTGGAGGAGAAAGTGAGCCACTCAGCTCACCTCATTTCTCCGTGTGCCAGTCGTTGCTGGAGGGTGTCTCATTTCAAGCTCAATCACGAACGGTGGGTCCGCGGAGTTTGCAGTTGTGGAGCACAGCTGCAGGACTTTAGTATGGCTTGCATCTGTTCACAGTCAAGATCAGCCTGGGCTTGCCCGGTCTAGCATCCCCAATCAAGCTCGCCCTAGCGAAGAGTAGCCAGAACCGATCATGTGCTACGTTACATTCAGAAAACAACCACACCAATGATAGCCTGTGTAATACCAGCTGTCAGTCTTAGCCCCACAACACCTGCCATGCTGGTGATCATGCACGTACGGTGAGTGGCCAATCTTTACAGCTCCTGCAGATGTTGATCACGACGCCAGTGGCTCGATCCTGCTTGTTTCTATGCCATAGCTCCTGCACCGGAAGATTGGCGCGTGTCGCAGCTGAAGAGCAATGGTTTTGAGTCTTTGATGAGCTTGCCTGTTCGGATATGTTATGTACTTGAAGCCCAGCTTCGTCCACATTTCGTGTTCACATCCTAGTATTTACCCTATCTCTCTACCATTGCCTTCGCGATGCCAAGCCAGCTTCGATCATTACTTGGGACCATCAGGAGAAAGCCTACTCAAGCAAGTGATGGGCGGTCTTCAGAGGCTGCAAGCGGGCTGAAGAGCACCGAGAAGACCACGATCGGCCACGATCTCAAATCTCTTGGTGTCAAGAATGCAAGATTCGCACTCGAGGCCATCACGACGCTCGCGTCTGGCGAGCCACTCGATGACAAGGAACTCCTCCTAGAGAATGGAGTACAAATGCTGCAGGGACTGCCTCTCAACAGCGGACTGAGTGCGAAAGTCTCAGATGGCTTCATCGCTATGCTTTGGAATGATCTTCCACACCCCTCACCCACACATGCTGGCCCGACCACACGATATCGTCGACACGATGGTGGTGGTAACAATCCGCATAATCCGGAAATGGGAAGAGCGGGAACTCCATACGCCAGAAACGTACCACCTATGAAAGCCAAGGGTGAGAATCGCGAAATCACTTCACATCACATTGTGACTAACGAGCACCAGGACCCAACCTACCAGACGTCGAGGACGTTTATGAAGCACTGTTAAAGCGCGATGGTCCATTTCGACCACATCCGTCCGGACTGAACCGCCTATTCTTTTCGTTTGCGACCATCGTCATCCACGAGTGCTTCCAGACGTCAAGAACCGATCCTTGGATCAACGAAACTTCCAGTTATGTTGATCTCAGCACGCTGTATGGAAATACAGAGAAGGAGCAGGTTCGAGTACGAACATACCACAATGGAGAGATACACCCTGATTCGATCGCTTCTGAACGTATCATGATGATGCCTCCGGGTGTTGTTGCCGTTCTGCTCATGTTTTCAAGGAACCACAATCACATTGCAGAGTCGCTGCTTTCGATCAATGAAGATGGCAAGTATAAGTCCTGGGACAGTCTAGATGACGCAGGAAAGAAATGGTAATATGACTCTTTCACATGAAATGATCAGGCTGACATGTTGCGAAGGCAAGACAACGACATCTTTCAGCTTACCCGCAACATCAACGTTGGTTTCTTTGCCGCTGTGGTCCTTCACGATTACGTTGCAGCCATCTTGAACACTCCACGTGCCAATTCTGAGTGGTCGCTTGACCTGGGCAAGGAGATCAAGCAGGGCGGAACGCGCCTCGAGAGAGGTACCGGCAGTCATGTTTCGGTCGAATTCGCGGTACTTTACCACTGGCACGCAGCATTGAGCGCCGCAGATGACAAATGGATGGAGGACATCCTTCGATCCGTCTTTCCGGACTTACATTCAGTCGACGATGTCACCATTGAGATGTTCCATAAGGTTATGATGACTCATGGCCATGCTCTCATGGAAAAGCCGCCAAGGCAGTGGGAATTTGGCGGTCTCAAAAGAGGTGCCGATGGACGATTCAACGATGCTGAGCTTGCCGAGCTCATCAAATCATGTACAGAAGAGCCGGCGCACGAATTCGGCGCACATGGTACTCCAGCATCCCTCAAAGTCGTCGATCTCATGGGCCAACTACAAGCTCGCGAGATGTTCAACGTCTGCACTCTGAACGAGTTCCGCAGATATCTCAATCTCAAGCCGTACGAGACGTTCGAAGACTGGTGCATGGATAAGAAAACGGCACGGGCAGCGGAGCTTCTATATGGACACATCGAAAATATGGAGCTATACCCAGGATTGATGGCTGAATGCACCAAACCGGCTATGCCAGGTAGTGGTGTCTGTCCCGGCCAGACCACCGGACGTGGCATTCTCGACGATGCCGTTGCCCTCGTGCGCGGCGACAGATATCTGAGTTACGATTTTAACGCCAACACGCTGACCCAATGGGGCGCCGCTCTACTAGCCGAAACGGTTCCAGGAGCATATGGTGGTATCTTTCCAAAGCTACTCTTCCAAGGACTTCCAGGTGGCTACACGGGTACGTCGCCCTACGTACTGCTCCCGTTCTACACTCCCGAAGCTGCCAAGGGCATCTTGAAGGGAAACGAGGTTCTCGACAAGTACGATCTCAAGCGTCCACTTAATGACAATAGCATTGTAAGCGTACAAACACAAGCAGGGTGCAAGAAGGTGTTTGAAGACCGCGAAAGCTTTGTGGTCATGTACCAGGCCGCCATCAGGAATTGCACCGCTGGACATGACTTCATGATTGGTTGGGACGAGGCAAAGAAGCACGACGAGCGCTCGAACATTCTGCACAAAATCTTCTTCGAAGAAGGTTTCGAGAACAATGTCACCGCGTTCTTCAGTACCACCGTTAGGCAGCTGATTGAGAAAAACTCGCTCAAGGGCGCAAAGGGCCGCTCGTCAATCGATATCGTCAGAGACGTCACGAACATTGCACCTATTTTGTGGCTTGCCGAGCGTTTTGCGCTTCCTCTCAAGACCAAAGAGAAGCCTCGCGGTGTCATGTCCATCCACGAAGCTTTTACAGCCTACCTCGTTCTGTTCATGTACCAGAGCTTCAACATAATGCCGGTCAATGAGTGGAAGCTCCGTGAAGGTGCCATGAAGGCTGCAGCCCCGCTGCGCTCCATTTTCGAGACACATCTCAAGACACAAACAGGCAAGATGGAGGGCTTGGTTGATTGGATGGCTAAGGGCAGTGCATTCGAAGTCGGCCCACATGCTGATCGCATCTATCACGCTATGGCTGACACGAAGCTGCCAATTGGAGACCTAGTCGGAGACTGCATTGGCATGGGAGCGCCTGTGGCTGGTAATCTGACGCAACAGGCTTCACTCTTAGTCGATCTTTATCTCAGCTCTGGATACGAGAAGTACAAAGCCCGCATCGTTGAGCTTGCTCACATGGATCCCGCCAAATCCGACCGCGAACTCCAAGGCTTCGTGTATGAGGGCATGCGTCACGTCGGCGTCGTTCCAGGGCTACCTCGTGTCGCCACACGAGATATTACTGTCGACGATGGTGTTCATGGTCCTGTGCACATCAAGAAGGGTCGCACTGTGCTCATCGCCACATCCAAGGCAGCCATGGATCCCATCGCGTTCCCCAATCCAGAGATTCTGGACCCGCATCGACCGTTCAGTGACTACACGCTTCTCGGACATGGTCTGCATTTTTGCTTTGGTGCTCGTCTCGTTGGCCCCGCTCTTGCAGCTACTCTCCGTGAAGTTTTCAAGCTGAGGAACATTCGTCGCGCCCCTGGCAAGCAAGGCAAATTCACCAAGACGGAACATAAGCTTGCTGGTGTCTCAATGAGACACTACCTCGATGCCAACTCCAGGGAGAGCCCAATCCCGACGAGTCTGAGGTTGCATTACGATGACGAGACGATTGTTAACGGCGCGAATGGGGTCAATGGGGTCAATGGGGTCAATGGTGCCAATGGCGTGAACGGCAATGCGTCTAATGGACACGCCAATGCGGGTGGTGATAACGCATATGGCAATGCTTATACTATCGCGCCGTAGTATTTGCGCATTTGATAAGACCCAAGATCCAGCTGCTGTTGGTGGAAATGCTTGGAAAAGGACACAATAGTTCTGGCTGCTTCATACTTCCCTCTACGATACCAGACGAGTCCCAGGTATAGATAGCATAATGATTGATGAGAGTTATTCCCTATGATTTATTGTTCAGCAACCTTGATCTTGTCGATATGGGTGGACGCCTAGCTTGATAGCTTTGCAAAGCACGCTGATCGCGCCTTCCACTCTCCAGAAACGGTGACATATCGTTTTGGAGACTGCTTGGCATTCCCTACATCTCGACAAATGCAACGCCCACAACACTTCCACTTCCAACTCACTAGATCTTCTTCGAATATTTTTGAGATCCTTTCAGCTCGTTTCTCAGTATGGCTTGCGGAGATGGTTGTTGCGGCTCGAACAAGCTCGACCCACAGCCAGAGCCCGCTCGAGAACAAGACTCTGAGCAAACCGCCACCACTAGCGACCGTAACACGGGAGCAACACAACTTAGAGTATCTTCTCTCCATATGGAAACCACTGATATGATCGGCAAGGTTGCAGACAGACCAAGCTTGTCTGCTGACAGCAACGCGGGCTCTACGATGCCACAAGAAGCAAGCAAGTCCGCAACTTCTACTCCGAGACAGTCAATTATCGACTTCCAAGACGACGCGAATGAGGATACTAGTCTCAAGCAATCGTGTTGTTCCACAGCAGCAGCCTCGGCGTGTACGACGTCCGCACGCAGTTCGGAAGCACAAAAAGCACCCGCATTGTGTGCGACGTCGGCTTGTTGTATGCCGAAAGACGCCACGGCTCCGTTTTCAGCCACGAAGAAGGTTGATGTTGATTGTGCAGCATCTTGCTGCGAGATCGGAAGTGTGTCCAGTGGATGCGGGGAAGGTTGCTGTGGAGAGAGGGAAGACGAGCGCGAAGACGAGTGCGAAGACGATTACTGTGGGCAAGAAGTTGGCGAGGGCAATTGTTGTGGGAAAAAAGTGGAAAAGTGCGAAGATGGTTGTTGCGACGAAGAGTCAGGGGACTGTGAAGACGATTGTTGGGAACAAGACTCTGATGCAGCGAAGGACGAGACGTCTTGCTCCAATGAAACTCCTGCCAAATCGTGTTGCCCCACCGACAGGAAGACAGCTCTCGTCGATGCCATTGAGAGAACTCCAAGCGCCTCTCATGATATCGATCTTGAGAAAGGGAGTACCAACAAGGAACACATCATCCTGAGCGTCTCAGGCATGACATGTACTGGCTGCGAAACGAAACTCAAACGCGTGCTTGGTATGCTCAACTACGTTAGTAACATGAAGACCAGTCTTATTCTTGCCCGCGCGGAGATGGATATCACGGAGGGCGGGGCAAGTGTGGAAGACGTTATCAAACATCTCCATCGCACGACAGAGTTCAAATGCGAGCGCGTGTCAAACGAAGGCATCAGCCTCGACTTAATTTGCTCTGGCGATCCGCTCGATGTGATCAAGAATGAATGGCCTGGCGGCATTCTTGAGGTCACCGCTGTTGATAAAAATACCATACGCGTGGCGTTCGATGCGAAAGTAGTCGGCGCGCGAGATCTACTTGACCAGCCATGGGCACAGTCGCTTCGACTCGCACCTCCGCGCTCAGATGCATCGCTCGATGCAGGTAGTAGACATGTTCGACAAATGGGTCTCTTGACTCTCATATCAGCGATTCTCACGATTCCGGTCCTTGTACTGGCATGGGCGCCTCTTCCGGAGCGAGAAATAGCCTATGGCTCGGCATCTCTCGCACTCGCGACTCTTGTGCAAGTTGGCATAGCCGGACCATTCTATCCGAAAGCCATCAAAGCACTGGTCTTCTCGAAGGTCATTGAGATGGATCTTCTCATCGTGTTGAGCACAAGTGCTGCCTACATCTTTTCAGTTGTGTCTTTCGGGTATCTCGTTGCTGGCCAACCACTTTCCACTGGCGAATTCTTCGAGACGAGCACTTTGCTTGTTACGCTCATCATGGTGGGTCGATGGGTCGCGTCTCTCGCACGACAAAAGGCGGCTGAGTCAATCTCGATTCGAGCTCTACAAGCACACACAGCCGTGCTTGTCGGACCCAAAGATACAGAGAAAGAGATTGATGCAAGACTGTTACAATTCGGCGACATCTTCAAAGTCGTGCCGGATTCGCGTATTCCGACAGACGGAGCCGTGATATCGGGAGCGTCTGAAGTCGACGAGTCGATGTTGACTGGTGAGTCCGTGCCGATAGAAAAGCATCCTGGTTCCAATGTCATCGCCGGTTCGATCAACGGAATGGGGATACTTACAGTTCGCTTAACACGGCTTCCAGGAGACAATACCATTACCACGATAGCATGTATGGTGGACGAAACGAAACTATCGAAGCCGAAAATCCAAGACATCGCAGACAAGGTTGCCAGCTACTTTGTCCCCGTTGTGGTGGCTTTGACGATCATAATATTCGCCATTTGGATGGCTGTTGGGGTCGCCGTTCGTAAACAATCTGGCTCCGAAGCTGCGATTGAAGCCGTTACGTACGCCATCACGGTGCTCATAGTATCTTGTCCTTGCGCGATTGGCTTGGCAGTTCCTATGGTCATTGTGGTCGCTTCGGGGGTTGCAGCAAAACGAGGTGTGATCTTCAAGTCTGCGAATAGCATTGAGATTGCCTACAAGACGACCGATGTTGTGTTCGACAAGACTGGCACTCTGACCATGGGGCAGCTGAAGGTTTTTGAGGAGGCATTTGTCAGTGGCGATGCGGAGTCAAATAGAGCTTGCCTACTTGGTATGGTCAAGGGCATCAAGCATCCTGTGTCAGTAGCGGTCGCCTCTCATCTCGACTCACAGGCAATTGTTGCTGCCACGATGAGAGATGTTAAGGCTATCGCGGGTAAAGGAGTAGAAGGCCGACTCAATGGGAAGATTCTCCGGGCCGGTAATTCAATATGGCTCAACGCGTCGTACCATCCAAAAGTACAGGCCATGCTATCGAAAGGTCTCACTGCCTTCTGCTTCACAATCGACAGCGAGCTCGTCGCAGTTTTCGGACTGCAGGACACTCTACGAGCAGAGGCTCAGGAAACAGTAACACGCCTTCAGAAACAAGGTCTCCGTGTGCACATCCTTTCTGGCGACGATGACGGAGCGGTCCAAGCAGTAGGAGCGCAGCTTAGCGTTCCACCATCGGCCATTCGCTCTCGCTGCTCACCAGGAGATAAGCAAAGCTACATCAAGGATCTAACCGACATGCCCTTGTTCGATAAGCAAGGCAAACCACAGCGTCCTGTTGTCATCTTCGTTGGCGACGGCACAAACGATGCTGTAGCTCTTGCGCAGGCTACGATTGGTGTCCACATGTCGAGCGGAACGGACATGGCACAATCGGCAGCTGACGTCGTTCTCGTTCGCTCTGATCTGTCCTGCATTCTGACCATGATGGTCCTGAGCAGGAAGGCGATGCATCGAGTTGGTTTCAATTTTGGGTGGAGCTTCGTGTACAATCTCTTCGCCGTGTTGCTGGGCGCTGGAGCATTCGTAAACGCAAGGATACCTCCCGAGTACGCTGGCTTGGGCGAACTAGTCAGTGTCTTGCCAGTGATCTTGGCTGCAGTTCTCTTGAGGTGGTCGCGCATTTAGCGTTCGCAGCCATGGTCCTGGAACACGTGAAGCTTCCATCCCGTTCTCGAGGTTCCATGGACTTTGCGACTTGGAGCTAGGCCCAATGTAGACTGGCAAATCTACCTACGTCATAACCATCACTGTCGATCGGCAGACACAAGACTACATTCCTGATGCTCTGGAACACTGGAGCAACTGGAAAATCCTGCCTCTTCCCTGTTCTACCAGAGGCGGGGGGTCCAACGCACGATTGTGTCTTATTCGAGCGCGACATGCCATGAGGCACAAAACGTGCCTGTGACGTAGGCGAAGTACCTTTGCGGTGGCAGCTGCTAATCGCTTGCGCGGAAACACCACTCCTCACAACATATTGACTTCCAACTATCGCAACGGCTGTCATAGATACCTAGCCGTCCCCGAAGCCTCCACCAAGCAACATTCTTGAGCAGCGCCCTCCTTGTCTCCCTGTAGCCCCGCCATGGCCGAGGCCGACATAGAGTCGCCTGCGACGCGCGACTTGGCTGGCACAACGAAGCGGAAACCAGTTGCACAGCCTGGTGGTGCAGCTCGTACCACAGCAACGCCCGCGCCAGAACGGACCTTGACCAGCAGAGTTATACCGAATGCCTTCCTTGTCTGCACGGTTCTTGGGGCCACGACCTTGTCCTGGCCTGCCCGATGGGTCATCTCGGGAGCCCCGATTCTGGTCTATGCTATCCTGCTAGGTGAGGCATACGGCCACCGCATCTTACCCTTTGTCCCTGTGTGGACAATCTTCGCGACCGTCAACCTGGTGTACGTTGTGAGCTCGACCTCGTGGCTACTGTACTGGGTGTTTGCGATCTGTTGCTGGCCCGTCACACTAGTCGCCTGCCTCTTCCAGTTCGATGCGCCTGGTAGTCTAGCCCGTCGACTACTGAGAAAGACATTTCTACGCGATCTTCACTTTATCAATGATCAGGTTGCCTTTTTCGACCTGCCTGCTTTGGAAATTGATACCGAGGTCAAAGGGCTGTTCGTTGTGCGAGGCGTTACGCTTTCCTTGTCGACAATGACCCTTGTCGCCCACGGCGTCGAAGCTGGGATCAAGCTCTCTGATGATATCGAGCTCGCGATTCAAACCGACAAAGTTGTGGTGCCTCTCTTCCGCGAGTGTCACGTGGATGACATCTACGCAAATGTCAAGGGTGGAGATTGGGAAGTCACCTTTGGTAGTGTTGCATATGGCCAGCCAGAGCCCACAAGTGATGACGACACTTTCGTCGCAAGTGATACGGCGATTCTAAGGGCAGCATCTGTTGCACTCGACGGTACCTACCCTCGGCGTGTGTCGATGGTCAGAAAGATGACCGCCGAGCAACAACCTTCGGATGCTGAAGACACCGAGTCCGCTTTTGCAACGGTGAAAAAGGTGTCGCCAGGCGAAAAGGATGCGAACAAGAAGTACAAAGAACTTGTCCAGAATATCCACGACACGAGCGTAATCACCAACGCCAAGAGGGCTCTCCGGGAAGCCGTCATGGACGAAGAGAAGGAAAGCAAGCTGGATCTGGACAACATGGACGACTTCCGAGCCGCCATATGTGCTCACATTCATGACAGTCCATCCATTCCACATCCGCCCAAGAAGTCTATCAGAGTGTCGACGCTTCGGAAAACAGATTATCCCAATGTCAAGGCTTTCCTGCATCGCCTACCATTTCTCTATCGGCTCATGTTGAGTCCGCTTTGCTACTTCCACCCTGTCAAGTTCAAATCAATCACCGCCGCTGGATCTGGCAAATGGTTCGTCAGCTTGATGCGGCAATATCTCTTCAAGCACTATACTGGGCAAGATTCGGAGATCCGGAGGCTTGAGGCTCGGATCTCAGCTTGGTGTTCGGACGCAAATTTTGCTGTAGAACTGGGACCGGTTGCGGGCGAAGCGTCGTTTCCCATCAACACCAACTACAGCATACAGTGCCACCTGAAGATGACAGATGTAATGGCATACAGGGCGCTCCCCGACGCAGTTGAGCTCAAGCAGGTGGTACGACTGGGTGGAGCAGATGCGGTGCTCACGATACCTACTTTTCTGTTCCCGCATCACGAGCACATCTTCCCGGCCAAATCCACAGAGTTCCAGCTCATGGAGATGGAGGAATCGATAAAACTCATTGCAGGTACACCGAAGGCGGTACAAGCTCTCAAAGACTTTGAGAAGCTCAAGAAGGATGAAGCGAGCATGCACGTTAGCGCACACGCCCATCTCCCCGCCCAATTCCACCAAGATCTGCTCAATTTCGTTGCTGCAATTGTCAAGGCGACCAAAGTCATCGAAAGCGACAAGTCTTTCGAAGAGGCAAAAGTCCTGCGGGAACTGAAGCGCGTCAGCGCGATGAGCGAGACCGGTAGTGACGCCGAGAGCGTTGCTTCCGTCGACACTGCAAACACAGTCAACACGAATGAGAGCACCATGACCAACAGCACGATTAATTCGGACAAGGGCTTCAAGAACTTTCTCAAGAAGGTCGACACGGGATTCAAAGATGCCTCTGCAAAGACGATGGTGGGCATGCGCAAAGCAGGCGTCAACACCGTGTCTGCCATGGCCAACGACCGCTGGATCGCGAGCTTGGTGGGCAAAGTTACGAGAAAGCTGGAAAACGCGCAGGGCGAGGTGGGGTATAGCGGTGACGTCCCGATTCCGCTGGCTAAGTACCGTGTGAGGCACGAGTCGCAGACCAAGATCCTGCCGTAGATGTTCTGTGTGCGGTGTGTGGTGTGCTTGGCTGAGTGAAGAACTGTATGATACCCCTTGTGTCGATTGAATTGTGGATTGAATTGTGGATTGAATTGTGGATTGAGATAGCGTAGTCAATGAGAGTATGATAGCAGTGAGCACGACTCGAGAGCCGCAAGGTTCAATCTCTACACTCCCACAGCAAGGCTGCTGGAGTCGCGTCGGGACGTCTGCCGGCTTTGCGGAGTGGCTCTACCGGTAGATCAGCACCTCGATGCATTCGATGATGCGTGAGATGCCGCATGTCCCAAGCCTTTCGCCGCAATGCACGGGTAGCTGTCCTAGTTACTACGGCTCCCCTCTCCATCATGATACCGCTGTATATATAAACTATTTCGTTCGTTTTGTGATTCGCGCACCCTATTCCGCGAGCCGCCGTAGATGGCTTCCAAGTCGGCGGCAAACGCCACCACGCGCCCGCTCGACCTCGAACACGGCCACGACAACATCGCACAGAGCCAATCGTCGAGCTCAGTCACGCCCGACGACCAGCACTCCAAAGCCGTGACGCCGACGCTTCGGGCGAGCTTGGAGGTTGAAGATGTAGGCCCTCAACATGGGTCGCGAGCGTCGCGCACATGGCACAATGTAGTTGCCAAACTCCCACCGCCGGTTGTGCGGTGGGCAAAAAAGGTAGCGACGTGGATCCACGGCCCGGAGCCTCCGCAGATATACCACATGACCCCGCTCTTTGAGCGCGTCCAGACGTTTCTTGTGCGGATGCTGGGTCGCATGCTGCCGCGCTGGGCAAGGGTGGGCGTGTATGCTTGTGCGTGTGTGGTTTGGGTAGTGGTGTTTGGGGTCATCATCAGCAATTACAGCTTACCTGCGAATCTTGGGGGGTTTGGAGCTCCGGTTGCGTTGTCGTGCACGACGAATTTATGGTACGCTAATCGTCTCTTACTTATCCACCGGACGGGAAGACAAGGGGCAAAATGGTACAGTGTGCTGACTGTCATCTTTGCAGGCCAAGTCCCCAATCCTGTGGGCCCGATGGACGGAATTGTCTCCCGTTTGCCAATTTGTCGTTTGCGTTCCAGTGTCCGGCGAATTGCTTGGGTGTGCAGGTCCTGAATTCAAAGTCGATTGGAAATACGTCGATAGTATACAGGCCGCTTGTGGTTGGAGGCGGGGAGGCTGAAGAGGAGGGAGGAGCACGTGTGTACCGGGGCGATTCGTTCATTTGTGGGGCGGCAATACATGCTGGTGCGATTACCAATGGAGGAGGTGGATGCGGTGTTGTGTCGCTGGTGGGTGAGAAGAGCAATTTCCCCGCAGTGTCGAGCAATGGGATCAACAGTGTGGCGTACGGGAGTAGCTTTCCCATGGCCATCGACTTTGTGCAATCGGACGGCATTGCGAGCGATTCAGGGAAATGTCGCGACCCCCGCTGGAACCTGCTCATACTGTCTAGTATCATGACGGTAGTGTTCAGCCTCTTCACATCCAGCCCAGCGACCTTTTTCGCCCCAGTATTCACCATCATGTTCTTCCAAGTCGGCATGGCGTCGGATCCGCCAAACTACACAAACTACCCCTCCCTCGCAGCTACAAGTCTAGGCCGCTTCCTCCCCGCCGCCCTCATCGCTGCGCTCTTCTACCAATTCAGTGTCCGCAAAACACTGGTTCATTGTAAAGCACACGTCGAAAAGACTATCCTCTGGGTTGGCAGCGCGTGGGTCGGGTCACTAAGCAACTACACGCTCGACAAGATCCCGATCCAGCGCCTCACAGGCCACGACATCCGCCAACAACCGGGTGCCATCACGGCACTCGTCATCATCGTACTCATCCTCTTCCTCATCATCCTCTTCCAGGCATGGTGTTTGCGTATCGAAGGCCGACTGGGGCGGTTTCTAGCCTTGTACGCCGTCTTGGGCATCAGCCTGGGCATCTTGTCTGCCATGCCTCGCCTCACGCTCCGTATCCACCATTACATTCTCGCCTTGTTGTTACTTCCTGGGACGTCGATGCAAACGCGCGTCAGCATGATTGCGCAGGGCTTACTGGTAGGATTGTTCATCAACGGCATAGCGCGCTGGAACTTTGATCCCATCTTACAAACCGCTGCTCAACTCCGGGCCGACGCGCAGCTCGGGTCGCGCGTGCCGTCTATCCTTGACCCGGTGATTCAGGGGTCCAACATTACGTTTATATGGGAGGGGTTGCTGCGCGGGTATCAAGGCGTGAGCGTGCTTGTCAACGATGTAGAGCGGTTCCGGGGACTGGGTTTGGAGAGTAATTTCACGTGGACGAGGAGGGAGAAGGGTGATTTGCCCGAGTTCTTCAGGTTCGGATTCGTGAATTACATGCCGTTTGGGAGCGTGGGGTACAGTGATTTTACACGGGCGGGGACGTGGTGGGCCAACGGGAGTTGGAGTGGGATTCCGGCGGGGAGGACCTAAGGAAGGATTTTTTTTGTGTTGGTTTCTTTATCAATTCTATGCTGTGTTATACAGCCGGTGCTCTCGCGGGCTGGTTTTATTTTCCATTGACTGTGCTGCTGCTCCTCCACCATCTCCTGTAGAGTATCTCACCAACTTCGTCCTTGGAAGCAAATGCACCCGTACCTTGCCCGCAGACGCATCATGCTCTTCTCAGCCTCGATTCACACTCTTCCACTCCTCCAACTCCTCCACCGCCAACCCCCTCAACCCCTCTAATTCCCGGCGATATATACTCCCGTGATTCCCAAACCCCCCGCCATGGCCATACCCCACAACTTATCCCAAAGCGCCTCGTTCTTCGCATGGAGCGCGCGGTAGTGGGTGAACATGCCTCCTAGTTTCGCAACAACGTGGGTAGATACAGAAGCGTCAGGTGAAGTGGAAGCAGGGGCAGGGGCAGGGGCAGGTGCAGGAATGATATTCCGAGGCTGCGCAGGCGCGGCGGATCTAGCGTGTTTGTGCTGTGAGGTGGATAGCGCGCGGGCTTTGAGGGCAGTCATGTCGCGTCTCAATTGGGCGATTTGGTTTTGCTGCGCGCTGGATTGGCGGTGGGCGGTGGTGTTTTCTGATTGTAGGATCTTGAAGCGGAAGGATTCGTCGTGTAGGGCGGTTTGGGTTTGTGTGAGGAGTGCGGTTTGAGAGTCGAGGTTTGTGCGGAGAGCGTCTCGCTCCGCTGTCAGGGTTTGTAGGCGCTTGTCGTGCTTTTTTGCGGCTTTTTTGAGCTTGTTGTTCGCTTTGGTGATGGTGTCAAGATCGGTGCTGGGGGTTGGGGGGACTGCGGCGTTGTCGTGCTTGAGCTCTTCGTAGAGACGTTTGCGCTCGCGCATGTCGAGCGAGAGACTTGATATTTCGGCTTCGAGTTGGTGAAGGTTCTTGTTCAAGTCAGTGATATTGCGTTGGAACATTTTCTTTTCGTCCTCGAGGTCGGCGTTCTGCTTGCGGAGCATGTCGACTTCTGCGCGGTGGAGATGGAGCTGTGGCCGGAACAGCGCTTTGAGTCTAGCCACCTGATCGCGACCGCCTTCCCTGCTTTTCAATGCTGTTTCGAGCATGATGGTGTAGTTGCTCAAGTCGCGGTTCTCTTCCGCCACAGTGGGCAGCTCGATCGTGGGCTTCGTGTCGAGCTCATCGACTCTTACGTCGGTTGATGATGGCCTACCAGGTACGAGTTGCCGTAGCGGAGCTGTGTTGATTTCGTCATGAGTTCTTAGTTGCAGCGGCAGATGTTCGCGTGGTACGGCCACTCGTGAGCTGCATGACAAGTTACTGTGCTCGGAAGTGTCACGTCTGGCAGTGCGCCCCAAGAGCTCTTCAACGGGAGGCCTTGGGAGGAACGGGCGCTTTGTGATGGGTGTGTCCGAATGCCGATCGGCCTCACGTTTAGGCGCGCTCTTGACGCGTGCGGGGTCGGGGTACTTCATGGTGCCAACAAGTAGACTGTAGCGCGAAGCCCTGAGAGCGGGCTGGCAAGTGATGAAACTCGGGCCGAAATGAAGTAGTATGTGCAGCGGTTGATGAACGGGACAGCGGACAGCTGGCGTGATTTATGGTTGTAGAATAGAGACGCTATGGGTGAGGCACCAATTTGGTGTGCGCGATGTGCGCACGTCATGGGCTAGCGTGTGAAGAAGTGAAAGCATACTTTTGGAGACATGATGGCTCTCTCACGAGATGAATTGCGAGCTGGTACTTGGAGACCCACCCGATGGATCCAGAGACTGTACGCAGAAGACATGATGATACAAGGCAAAGGGTGAGGCAGAAGCAACGCAGGCCCAAGCGACATGGATTTTGTGGCTGCGCGGGGCATGTCGCTGGCGGATGCTGATTCGCCGCCACGCGTGCCGACGCCACACAAGCGGGGCCCGAGCGGGGCGGGGAGACAGTCCCGAGCCGAGCGACGCCGCACCTGCACTTGCTGGGACTCCCCGGCCGCCCCGCCCAACAGGGTCGAGTACCTAGGTCCTACCACCTATGTAGTATGTACTGTCTCCTACAGTACGGACTACGGAGTACATACCGAGTACCCGTCCCCACGGAGAGCCTAAGCGGAGCATGTGTACTGTCCATCTCCGTCCTCTGTAGCGAGTGTGTGCCAGACCCAGCATGGCTGTTGGCACGCGACAGCAGCGTGCCGTGCCGGGAGACACTGGTCCCTGTACCGAGTACTACTGTGTAAGTAGGTGAGACTGCGACATGGGCGGGAGCGTACCCGCATGTTACGCAGGCCAGTCCGACAGTGCTGTATCCGGTCGGCGGCACGCGGCAGTGGAGCCCATTCGGTCCGAGTGCCCATGGGCGTGAGGCGGGTGGGTGGTCGTGCATTGGCGAACGCTCACTGCGGCAGCGCTGCTGTTGGAACTCTCTGCCTCTGCCTCACATCTACTCCTCCTCCACCACTGCCTGCCGCCATGGAGGCCGACTGGCAACCTCGCCGATGCCGCCCCCAGACTCTCCCCAGCGTCGCAGAGCTCATCGCCGCCTCGACGCCCGCCACGGCCACGGTTCCCGCGTACCACCAGCCCAGCAGCCTGCCGCCCATTCTGTGCTCCATGCCGCACCATCTCCATTCCCCGCCCGCTGCGGCCTCTGCAAACCCGCCCTCGCCCGCCGCGCAGTCCTGCTTCGGCCCGCCGCTGCGTCGCGCGAGCCACGCGAGGTGAGACGGTCTGTATCATGGAAGAAGCTGCCTCACGTGCTGACGTTCCCCAAAGCCCAACTCTCTCAGCCGCATCCACGCCCACCTCTGAACCGCTCCACTACCAGCAGCCAATCACCTGCCCAGCGGAGCCGCAGGGGGCCGCTTCGCAAGGTTACCAAACCCAGCAGCGCCACTCGCCGCCGCCAATCAGCGCACGGCGCCAAGACTCGGCCGTATCCAAAGAGGGCTCGTCGTGTGCACCACCATCACAGCCCGCCCTTTCTTACAAGTATTCGCATCGCAGCCCAACACGCAGCCTCCACTCTTCCTCGGCCCCCGCTCTCTCCTCCACGCCAGCCGTCTGTCTCTCTCCCACGTCTTTTGACCACGTGACACGTCTTGCTGGCGCCTCGAACCGTCACGCGCATCAACCAAGCACTGCCAACCCTCGCCACCAACGTTACAACGTCAGATTCGCAGCCAACTACACCTCAGCAAACATGTCTTCAGTACAACGACTACGCCAAAGCCCTCCACTACCCGCGCCAACAAGCCCACAAGAGACCAATGATCCTCCAACTCCGCCCCTGCCTGAGCGCTCTCAATCGCCCGTCGACCCCAAGATCCTAGGCATCCTTGTAGGCGTCAAGAAGAAGCCAGATGTCAGTGCACAGCCTAACCCCAGTTCCGATGACTCTACAGGCGAGAAGTGTTCCAAGTGTGGTTCTGTGTGGACCCGAACACGCATCGATGCCTCCGCATGGGCCGAGGGAAAGGCCAAGTCAACCCACGACTATGTCAAAGCCTCTGGCGAACTCATGTCTAAATTACGTCAGCACGAGAAGGATAACGAAGCCAGATATGAGGACTGGAAGACTACGCACAGCCAATGTCCCGGTCCATCCACATCACCGCCAGCAAGCCGCCTGCTAAATGCTCACTCCAACAAGCGTAAATCTGAAGCGACACCCAGCGACATGTCCAAGCTCCAAAAGATTACCCATGACAGTCACGGTCCCACAGCCCCCCTGATTCGACCATGATGGCCATATAATGCATAGTGCCTGCGCACGCTTCCCCTGCGTCTTCCCCACCGCTGCCTGTTGGTGGCAATTGTCGTATTTACACCTTGAACCAAGTGTTGGTTCATCTCATGTTACTTTATCGATACCCCGGCCTCCTGTTTTTGCTTGTATCATGTTCTTTGATTCTTGCTATCGGTGCTACGGTGCTTTCTATACATCAAACGGAATGGAAAAAATCGGCCTTGGTCCAAGCGCCTTCTTCAGCCTCATTTCCTGGGCACGGCGCTTGAGACGACTTGTCTCTCTGTCCAACAAGCAGGCTTGTTGCTTTCGGTCACTCATCAACATTGGCGCGCATTCATCTAATCCTATGACCCATGTAGTTGGCGACTGCCTCTCAGCTTGTGCAACAGGCATCACTATTATTTCAAAAAATTCAAGACATGCTGCCTGTGTCCAACCTCTCCTATAACGTCCTTGATCTTTCATTCTTCGCCTCATCAAAGAGGCGTCCCCAGTTTTACCCAAGGTTGCTGTCAGAGCGGTTCGGTTCGGGGCGCAAAGTGAAATCGGCCGAGTACCAGTCGTGCGCCGAGTTGGTTGAACCGGCTCCTGAGCACCTGCGAAATCGTGCCCTTGTATCGCGCCGTTATGAACCTTACAGCGTCATTCGTTTTTGGTGCTTGGAATACTCGCCCCTCAGAGAACTACAGTATGAAGAGTCTCTGGTGGTTGAAGCGTTGCGGGGTCCCAACATGCCAGGATTCACGCTGTCGCCTGGATTGCAGCCAGGTGGCAATGGTCTCCAATGCTGCAGGGACACGAATTTCGCCTCATCCCTATCCACAATTGTGCGGCACCACCGCCAACGCACCAAGTCTGCAGCAAAGACATCATCACCCAGTGACCATCGCGCTTGTTGGCCCCTCTTGTGCTACAGCTAGCGCGCCAGAGCACCTATGAGAAGCGCATATCAGATTTGGACAATGTATGCGGGACGCTTTGGCCTTGGATGGCACGCTACTGGCTACCATCCGAGCGAAGAACACCTACGTTGCTTTCATGTACCGAGCGATCCCGAAAGCAGCAAATGAGAGCCGCAGCGGCCCTACTGGCTCGGCCTGTGGCTTTTTACCATTATCCAGTATTGTCCCACACCGGCATGGGCTCCATTTGGACTGTCGAATCAAACGGCACAGATTGCTAGAATGAAACCCCCATGCTTCCACGCAACCCCACCAGTTATGGTCCAGGTCAACACATGATTGAAGCCACGCAGGTAGCAAACATTTTTGTCTCATCACCCCTATGAGGTGGTGCTCGCATGTAATCGTTCATAATCTTGCTTACTGTACGATACGGATCGGTGCAGCACCGTGCGCAGTGGTTCGCTCTTGGCTTCATGACACCCGTGCGCTAAAGAAAGCATGGTTTGTCCGTCCGCCGCTGCATGAACGTCGGAGCTGGTGTTTGTCTTGATTTACATGTTACTGCATGTCGTGCTCTGCCCGCGATGCTCAAACCGCCAATCACTCATCACGAAATGGAAAAGGTGGAGAAACGGTGTGTGGTCGTTGGACAGCGAGATGCAACGGGAAGAACTCGAAACCTTCATCTGTACGACTCAGCAGCCCAGTCCCCCGATTCTGCACTGACGAGGATCGCACCTCTGACTCTCGAGTCCTGCACGCTCCGGATTGTGACCAGAAGTACAGGACAGGGTCCTTGTAAGCGGCTTGACTCGCTGTGATTGGTCGCTCTGCTTTGACGTCATCCAGCGGCTACTTGCCTGGTGTTGCATCATCACAAAGTCACGCCACTGATAGGCAGATCGTCGATCGTCGACACCGTCCTTGTGTACGCTCTGGAATGCCTGGACAGTAAACGACCATTTGCGCGCTGACAGAGCCCAAGCCGGGACAGAATTGTTGCACAAGCAGGACTTTTCGCAACACTACCATGGCCCGAAGAAGGAATTCTCGCGATGACACGCTCATCTCAAGTACGACATGGATCTGGTCCGTTGTGTTCTCTGTGTCCTTCCACAAGCACGGAATCTCAAACATGCAACAACATTGCATGTCATCTTCCCGCACTCATCCTTCCTCGTGTGTCCCCGAGTCAACTTCTAACGCCAACTTCGAAGGATGATGGCGCGGGCATCACCTTGATACTCAACAAGCATAATCCCGTCGCAACTATCAGCCACACCTCAGTCAGAGCAAGTCTAGTCGAGTTCGCGATTTGGGCCCCCCTGCTATGCCCTACAGATTCGCCTTGGCTGTTGTTACACGCAGGGCTGTGTCAAGGCTACAGAACAAGAAGCAATATCTTGCGGGTCTATAATCCGCGGCTTGCCTGTGACTGGACAGGCTCGATGTCCCGGGTATGTCCCACTCCGCAAAGACCATGGCCATGCATGTCGTCGGTGAAGCTCGGTTGGGCACTTTTTGCACGTCGTGACTTGCTACGGGGCGTTGGGATCAGATCCGCGATTGCCGATAACAGTTCTACCAGATCGCATCTGTGTACGGAGTATCTGAGATCATAGACATGTGAGATGCGGCTGGATCTGCGGAGTCGGTCCGCATGTCACGGATCAATACTTCCCGTGGCGCTTGTTCCCCAAGGCGCACGCATGCAAGGGCACATTGCATACCGGAAAGCGCAAGCCTGGGTGGTCATGTAGCAGCTTCAGGGAGCATTTCTCCACGGGTTATGTTGCTCCATCTCCCCACTCGGTTGCTTCAACGCAACCTGTACATTTACACAGTCCCACCAATCAGACGTGCACACCGCAAAATCAGGGGAAGTCATGTCTTGCAGCAGACGCTTGGGTCCTCGATCGTCCCGCTGCTCCGATGGGGAAAGCAAAACGGAGCGAGATCTCAGCACGCGCACACAACGCACGCTCCCGACCTCGCGGTGGAGCCGCAATATATTTCGGCTCCGTGTTCCGGCCGACTGCGTCGCATCGAGGCCACGGGAGAACCGTGCCGTGACAGCCCATGCTCAATTACCAGTGAAACAGACTTGGTCCTCCCCTCGAGCCTGACACCTGGTGCAACATGGCTATTATTGTACATTACAAACACACAAGATCGATACGTGCAAGGGTGCAAAATCGCAGCGATACAAGGACCGAAAGATTTGTCTTGGCCACAAACCCTTCCCTGGTTCACGCAAACCTGTCATTGCCTCATTCGTAGTCTTGGCCAATTACTCGCTCGCAGAACGCCTGTCAAAACTCTAACTGGTATTAAAATCAAACGTGTCCTACTTGCCCCATAAGCGCTTCGATTCCGCCGTCACGATGTGACCCCCCCAAGAAAAAGCAAAGTACAGTATGTAGGCATGTCAAATCCTGAACCTTGACCTGATACAACACGATCCAATTCAATTGATTTAGATTCTATTTCTGTGCTCAGCATTGTGCATCCCCCCCCCCCCCCCTTGCTCGGATGGTACAACACACGGAAAACCTGCCGCTTAAGCTCGGGCCCAAAATACTACATTATGGTAAGAAGCAAATTACGGAGTACTCATTTCTCATACGCCTCCTAGGTAAAGCAGCCATCTCTCCCTGTCGAAATCCTCACCCCAGAGCAAATAGAATATTTTATCAGCCATGAAAAGCGTCTCTAACACACAAAAAATCAGACTCCGCATTGTTGTGAGCCGCGCTGGCTCGAGCTTATCAGCGGGTTTCCCGTGTGCACTGTGTACAAGAACCACCCCCCACCCCTCTTTTATCCACACCATCTCCGTAGTCAACGACACAGGTACTTGCGTATCCCGCACCGCACCACAGTTGCCACACGCAGCATTTCATTCGTGGATTAAATTACTCGCCGCTAGGTAGCTTGGAGCCACGGGCCACGGCGTCGCTGCAAGTCGCGCTTCGTGTCCATCTGCACGAGTGAGGCGGAGGAGTGGGTTGACGGGGGGGGACGCGACGAGCGCGCTTAGCTGCGAAAATGGGGGGAGTGGGTAAGGCGGTGTTGGCGGTGTTTAGGTAAGTTCTGTGGGATGGTGCGTGGATACCTAGTACATACATACGGAGCAAGGGTCTTAGTGGTACAGGGGTCTGGCTAGCATGGTACACGAAGTTATTCCCCCCTAGTGTAATTTATAAAAGGCCTGTGAGATGTTGCCTTGTGCATTTCGATGCGGTTTCTTGTGTGTCTGCATAATTGTTAGTATTGTTGTGGTTTTCGCAAAGGGTGTTTACGTGTACATGGTTGAAATCTATCTATAGACCTCCCTCTATCTCAAAACTTAAAAGCTATTCTACAAATATGTCTAGTTACCCTTCGCAATTACAAATACACTTAAGTATCTAGATATCCTAACTAGCTCTACTATTGTTATGTGCAGTACTTGTAGCTAAAGTACGTATCTTTATATTTACTACACTATACTATTACATACAAATAACGCTTTCTAGCCCTCTAAACCCCCTACACACGCCAGACTTACAGCCTAAGCTCTAAGCAAGCATATTTCCCAGACAAAAGTAGCGCTACCTATTTTAAATTCCCGTATAGAAAGAGAAAGAGAGCGCAGTAATTCTAATCTATCGATTTCCCTAAAGCTATTGTCTCTTCTTGGACCTAATTCTTTTTCCACACGTTACATTTAAAAACTAATAAACAGAGGTTTGTTTTTCTTCTATAACTAGGAGTTATTGTTCTTGTTACTTGAAGCGTTTGCTACAGCGCTAGTATGTGTGTATAGATAGATGTGTATAGTGCAGATTAGGTATACTGTGCGATTTACACTTCCTGGCTAGTGTAGGTAGCTGCTGGTATTATGTTCTTTTCGTTTTACACGACTGCAACGTTATGAGATCAACAAGTCTAGAGTGATTGAGAATCGTTGCTTGCTGGATGTGCTGCTCTGGTAGGCTTTATAGCACGCATGTTATGTGTATACTGAGACGTATTTTCTTTTTCCTTGACTCGCTAGGTCTTTATAAGTTGAGTGATGCTTTTCATTCGGGGGGAGTTAGTTGATGGATGATATATCTTTGTTGCTGGTTAAAGGTTTGTATAAGAGTAAGACTAGCGATTGAGGTTACAGCAATGTAGCGATAAACATAAGAAATTCTCAGCTGGTGACTTGAGAAAATTAATTACTTCGCTTCGTGTTGAAATATTAGTTTGTACGTGTATACGTACGTGCAAATGAATCAACACAATCTACTAATCGCCTGTATCTACCCACGCCACGCAAGCTGAATATCGTCACTTTCCCAATCTCTTTTTCTCTATTGATTACCCTTGTTTATTTCTATCTGTCCTGCAACTCTGTTCCCCGCGCCCTACACAACCCTCCTCCCTATCCCCCCTCTCACATGACCCCCCACCCCCTTCCCCTCCTATCTCTCGCTTCTCGAATCACACCTCATCCCGCCCTATAATACTCGCAGCTTATTAGTAGGACATATACCCTACCTCGCTCGCTTTGCGCCACTTGTTCTCTTTGTTGAGGCACTGCTACCTGTATTTTTTCTTGGTCCCCGCGGACGAGATGGAGTGTGATTGAGCTGTAGCTGTGTATGCACTTTGGATGGAAGACTAGGGGTTGGTGGGGGGAGATGGGCTGGTGGATGAAGAGCGGTGGAGTTTGGAGGCGAAGCGTTTTTGAAATTGTTAGCTGTAGGTAGTGGTGTTCGTGTTGGGATTGTGGCGGGGCTGAATGTATTTGTGTCTGTGTTTGAGGGCTAGGGGAAGATCCTTGTGTCATATCATATGTTGGCTGTACGAATGGTTTATTCCTTCGGGAATAAGGTGGTGGTTGCTCGTTATGGTGGACGTCTTGCGAAGTGTAGGGAGGAGGCGTCCATATGGCGATGATAGATCATCGGATATACTGATTATGTCTGAGATTATTGGGCTAGCGATGCCTCACAAGTTTTTCTCGCGTGCTGAAGTTGGGATACCATGACGGAAGAGAGATTGGTGTATCTATTGCAAGGCTTATTAGAGAGGCTGTGGGCTGTGAATGGTAAGGTACGAAGATAACAGCTAAGGAATCAACGGGTATTTTGGACGTGGGAATGCTTCCCTAGGAAGGCTGAGTATAGAACAATTCACAGACTTCACAATGGTAAGCAGTGATGGTTGGTAGATTAGATACTTAAAGATAGCGATACTGTCTCAGCGAGCACACCAAAGCCTCGATGCTTATTTGTAGTGCTAGCAGGGAACTTGAATCTCCAAAGCGCCCTTAGATTCGCGATGCAAAGCCGTTCATCGTGCACAGTTCTCCAGGCTATTTTTGTGTACAGCCTCGTATTGAACGTCAGGTGATCGTGTCGAGCCTGATGCCAATACCCGAAAAGAGCACATGATGCAATTGAGGCATTGTCAGGTCATCCAAATCGGCCATATCTGGCGAGACACACTCAATCTTGGGTTGTGATGGGTTATCCGTACAGTGAGTGGTAGTACGACTTTCTGGTTGCCCTCTCACTCATCCAGCATCTCCATCCACAGCTCTTTCTGTCCTTGGAACGTCTCGTCCTCTAGCACTCCTCGAAATACCACCTCGGCTTCTAACAGTCTTGCCTCACCATTCTCCTCTTCGTCTTCACCTCCACAGCTGCCATTTTGCTGCTCGAATGCCTCCAAAAATACCGCCCCCGTACTTTCCAGCTCTTCAATCCGCTCAGCGGCCGAAGCAAGAGCTTCCAGTAGCGATGACTCGGTGTTCGCATCGGTGTTTGCTGGACTAGAAGTGGCTTTGGAGGCATATCGCTGCAGTGTCGTCTTTAGCCTCAGGTTGCGCTGCCATACTTTGCCCTTCGCTCGGTCACTCTTCTTGAGGCGAGCGATAGCGCGGTCTTGTTGGTTCAGTTGATCAACGAGCTTGTCATGTTTGGTCATTGCGTCCTGGTAACGAGCAAAGATTGTGTTGTTCATCGAGATATCTCCGTCATGTGCTGCTGCATGGAGAGCAGCATTTTCGTTCTGCAGATCAGCAATCGTGTCTCCTCGGGCTATCAAGTCTCGCTGACTAGCTAGAAGCTGTCTCTCTTGGATTTGTGCAGCGTTGCGCCAGTCATCTCGCTCGAAACGTAGACGGAAGACAACAGCTTTTGCAATGTCAAGTTCACTTAGGAAGTTTGAATCCAGCCGCGGACTCACTGCGGGTGAGCGTGGAGAAGGTAGCGAGCACTGCTCGCTGATTCTTCGGCTTTCACTTGGCTTCCAGATGCCAGCGGTCAAGTGCGAACGGGTCGGCGCTGAAGCATGGCGAGCAAGACCTTTCACGAGTCGAGCCTTTGGTCTAGGTATTGTAGTACGCGGCGGTATTTCGAGTGACACAGCCATGTTGTTGAAGTCGTTCCTGTCCTTCAAGAGCGTATTGCGCAGGATGCTTGAGGTTGAAGCTGAGGAGACAAGAACGTAGTGTTGCGGACAAAGCAGACGCAACGCAAGGGTCCTTTGTTCAGGTGAGTTCACAATCCCTATTGGTGTCGGCACGCATTGTTGCCCAATGACGGCATGGTGCGGGGTCAGGGCTCAACATCTACAGGAGGTGAAGGTGCAAACGCGGTCACGCGTGCTCACGTGCTGTGACCACCACCGTTACGGTTAGGGTCAGATGATACAATGCCCGCGTGTAAAGGACCAACATGATTGACGGGAAAAGGTATGCCCTACTGGACCTCCACGTATAAGCATGTTTTATTTCCTTCGCACAAAAGGAAGGAACGACCAGACTCACCGCCCACTGCAATATTGCGACATGCTCAAAAGAATTTCAAATTTTGGGGTATAATTACAGTCAAACGAGACATAAGACAAACACTATTCTTGGACATGGCGATCGGGTCTACAATGCAAGAGCAGCGAAGACACCTGCGGCACCACCTACGAGAGCCATGACGCCAGTTGGCAGAGGTCCCACAGGAGCAAAACCTGTGCTTGGAGACGCTGTGGCAGCACCAGAGCCAGAGCCGCTTGGCTTTACCGATCCCGACTGCGACGCAGTGGGTGTGGCTGAGGCCGATCCTGCGCCAGACGATGTAACAACCGCATATTGCTGAATGAGGCCCATGGTCGCGATTTCATCCTTGGGCAAGAGAGAGGTGCTCTTACCACGGAGCGAAGTAGGCGGAACATATCCGTCCATTGAAGCCGTGCAGTCTAGGTCCGCCGCCGTGATCGCGCCCTGGAACTTGCAGTTGATGTCCACTGTCCACGCACCAGGAAGAGGGTCGGTCAAATGGTACTCGTAGGTCGACGGACCCTGCTTGATTGTGAAGGGCTCGCAGAGACCATAGTCTTCGGAATCGCTGGTCATCGAAGAAGTGACAGCCTGGCGCGCAAGGCGGCCTCGTGGCGCAGGGGCGGGCGTAACGGACGCGTCTGGGCTTGGACCTGCAGTGCGTTGGTGACGAGATCTTGAGTATCGATTGAAACTACTCACGATCCGCAGATGGAATGACAGAGATACCAGCGCTGGTTGCAGGGCAGTCGAACTTGTACGTTGTTGCTGTCGCGTCCGCCCCAATCTGTGTAAGGGTTTCCACGTTGTCCAACGGGTACATGTTAAGAAAGGCGGCCGAAGACTGGGCGGCAGCGGAGCCCGCGAAGAGCGCGATGTAAGTTGATGAGCGCATGGTGGTGATGATGTTGATTAGGAATTCGAAAGAACGAATGGACGCGATTTTAGTCGCAGGTATTAGTAGCTGAAGGTACGGACAAAAAAAATGAGTAGATACATGTATTTGTAGCTGCACAGGAGACGAACACAGTTAGTATAGGGGCTTTTAATAGATGCATCAGGCACACGGTAGATACCAATTATCGTCGTACGACAGGCAAGCCACGACTCACCGTGCTCGCGGCCGTGTCAGTCAGCGAACACGGGCAGCTGAGACGCGCTAAATAGCTCTGTTCCAGTCGAGGCCCATGTTAGCAAGGACCCGAATAGGCGAACTCATTTCGATCTCAAGGCATCCAGAACTACGAGACTGGTGAGGCGATGTTGTAAGGTGGTGTACTGGAGAGGCAACGATGCTTTACCGTACCGTGCGACGACCGGATTCGCGTGACGACGGATGTTTGTAATTACCCGCCGGATTCCATGGACAGAAATTGATAATATAATCGTCCGCCTCGAGTTCTTCCGTATTGCGTAGGGCTTCGCCACTGCACAGGCGCTTCAATGAGAGTGATTGAAACAGAATTTGAACAACGAAGCGAAGTTGGCCACATCGTGCCATCTCTCTCGTCGCATCGTCTTGTCTCAGAATCTATATTCTCGGGTTACCATTCAAATCGTTCGTCGCAAAAAAGATCAGGCAGCAGCAGTAAAGATCAGCGCAGCAAAGGCCAGACAACGGGTACTTTGTAGTCGTTAGGCACTTACTCACACATGCATTCAAACCCTTCTAAATGACACTTTGTCTCAGCTACAAATTTAGGCTACTGATTGGCTGTAATGCAGATTAACCTACCTTCCTTTCTAGAGGTTGACGCCAAGGCACAGCCTTACAACATGCGGCACAGTAAGGCTACATAGGTTACTTCGCAACAGCAAGTCTACTCGAAGAAAAGCCATTTCCTCCTGAACACACCACCCCTCTACTCACCGCAACCAAAAATCCACAAGCGAAAATTGTGTTCCGCACGCTCAGCAGACTGCTCGCTCAACAACACTTCATCGTTATGCCCTCCCTCAAAGCTCTCCGAGCTGAAAACGAGCAGCGCAAGAAAGACGCAGTCACGCATATTTCCTCGGCGGAAGCGACTCGACGCACGGGGTTTGGGAGTGACGGAGCTAGGTTATCGGAGCGGAGGAAGGAGGAGGAGAAGGAGCTGGATGCGGCTGGTAAAAAAGACGCGAGAATGTTTGTGAAGGTCTTTTGCGGGGTGATGTGAGGTTGAGTTTAGGGGCGGGGAAGAAATGGGACGAGGGGAGAGCGAAATATCAAGGAGATGAGCAAAGATATCGTCGAAGATTATTCATACGCTCATGCATCACGTCGAAATGTATTGCTTTTGAGATTAGACGCCCCCACTTACCCCTTCTTCTTAACTACCGGTCCCCCCAACTGTCACATACATACTCTTAACCTCCAGACAATGCTCCATATTCTCCAATAAACTCTCCCTTCCGGTCCCACTGCCCTTCGACACCCAAACCGCAAATCCCAACACCCCATCGATTACGGAGTGAATGAGCAGGGATAGGGAAGGGGTTGTGTCGATTGTTTGGCTAGCTTCGGATTTGCCGAGGGCGATGTACATAGCGCTGGACAGTCTCATGCTGGTGCTGGTGTGGCTGCGCTGGTGGGATTGCCGAGGGTCCGGCTTTTTGCGTACTTGGTGAATGCTTCGGGGCGGCCGGCGGGCGGCTCCTGGTGCGGGTCGCTGTCCCCCGCAATCGGCTCGTCGGCGGCGCATTGCGATATTGGGCCTCGTCTGGCGCCGCTTAAATCCGACGATTCAATCAGATTGTAACTTGCTTGACACAGTCCTAACATTCTGGTTTGTAGGTACTATCGCGATTTTGAGTGTGGGTTCTGAGTAAGGTTTGGCAATTTGGAAGGTGTGAATCTTGGAAACGAAAAGAGGTCCTTTTAGCAAGTACTTGGAAGAAGGGAAGAACGTCGTCTATGTCAATCCCCCACCCCCCCCCAAAAAAAATCAAAATAACTTCTCGCGGGTCCCGCGTGTTAAACAAGATGAAGATAAAGATAAGCTTTGAACCCGACTGCTCCAACTCCACGTAAATAAATACACGCAACGTGTCTCGTTCTTTCGAGTAGTAAAAAACCCTCAGTAAATCATTGCTCTCAGCACAACATCATCTCCTCCACTCAACCCAATAGTACACACAAACAGCATGTCCAGCATGCGTACTGCGCGTGTGCTAGAACTCCAACATGCACCTGACATGTCACACGTTGTACCTACCCCACTCTACCCAATCCCCCAGCCACGACCACCACCAAATACCGTCTCCAATACATCCATCAACACATCCAAATCCCATCGCACCACAACACATAGAAAACACAATCCAATCCCCGCAAAATGCTGGCTTGCTTGCTTGCTTGCTTGCTGGTATGCTTGCTTTTTCCCGCACATCCCCACCATCCCCCTCCCTTCCCCGCCATCGCATCGCCACGCCACGCCACACCCGACGTCCACGCGCCCGGAAACCCTCTTTTTTCCGTCTGTCCTCAGATCTGGGTTGGGATACGTCCAGCTGGGATGCAAGATACTGGTGTGTCCGCAAGCGGTCGATGCGGGGGGCGCGGACAGAAGCTTAAATCGACGGTTGCGGACGTTGGAGTTTGATGTGTGATGAAGGGGTCATGGGGTTTTTTTTTGGTGTTTTGTTGTCGAGGGTTCGTTGTATGGTGTGGAGAGTGTAGGCTGGGCTGGGCTGGGCTCGGGGGAAATGATTTTCTGTCAACTAACTTCAGTTGACATGACGCGCGGGCAAGGGATCAAGTCGGCGATGCAATTCACGACAGAGTGTATACTGTGGGCAAAAAATTTGAGAACACGCTTTAAAGCGGGAGTAGAAATATAGTAAAGATAAGCTAGGTAATATAACTATTTATCACCACGCGCAGAAAAAATGAAGTTTCGGGTTGCGCGGCGCAAGCCCTGTTTGCTTTGACAGCCGATTCCAAAACCCGACACGCCAAAAACTGGAAGTCGTCTAGAATATCCGGTGAAGAAAGCGCCTCCACGCAGGCCAGGTCTTGACTTCCTCGCGCTCGCGGTTAATGAGGTCCCAGTCGAGTTCACGACGGCCGGTGTCGACGTCCATTTGAGCGGTGCGAAGCCATCCTTCACGCTTCCAGAAGTAACCGCAGATCCAGAAGGCACCGACGACGAAGGCAGCGAGGTAGGCCTGGAAAAAGTCGGATGCGGTACCGGTCCTGCCAACAGCACCAATGGGGGAAACGGCAGTGTAGAACTAAGTAGCAGGTTAGAAGTTGTTTGTGGGATGGTAATGAATGAGGAGATGTTACCTGAGCGATGAGCACGATGATAATAATGCTGAGTCCGATCCACGATCCGTACACACCGCCAGCAGCCTTGAAAGGAATCTCATCAAGAGTGTGGCCATGATAAGCCCAAGCCTTGCGGAAACGGATGTGGGCCAAGCAGATGGATCCCCAGGTGAAGAGGGCAGCGAGACCGGACAGAGCGACGAACCAATTGAAGACGACGACACCAGTGGCAGCCAAGTTCATGTAGGCGAGTCCACCCCAGAGAAGAACGAACAGGACGGATGCAAGAGGACGACCGGAGCGATCCATGTAGGTGAAGATCTTGGGAGCGTAACCCTGCTCACCAAGAGCAGTGAGGGTACGCGAACCACCGTACACCCCGGAGACACCAATGGAGACAACGGAAACGAGAATGACCACGTTCATGAAGCTGTCGAATCCAATGAGACCAGCATCCTTGGCGGCAATGACAAAGGGAGAGGTGTTGGAATTGCCACCTTCAGCGCCGAGCAGACGCTCGTCATCGTAACGAACGAGGAGACCGACAAAGGTCAGACCGAGAATATAGAAGAGAGTGATACGCCAGAAAACCTGACGAATCGCTCCAGGAAGGGACTTGAGAGGGTTCTTGGTCTCGGCAGCGGCCAAACCGACCAGCTCGGTACCGGAGAAGGAGAAGGCGGCAGTGACGAAGACAGCACAGAAACCCTTGAAGCCGTTGTTGAAAGCACCAGGGTCGTACCAGGTACGGGCACCCCAGTACTCGGAGTAAATACCGTTGCTGGGACCTCCACCGCAAACGAGGATGAGGGCGATGATCATGAAGATGACGGTGGCAGAAAGCTTCAGGCAAGACGACCAAAACTCTTCTTCGGCGTATCCAAGGGTGCCGAAAACGTTGATAAGAATGATGAAGATCCAAAAGACGGAGATGAAGACGGCTAGATTGACGCTTTTGGCGCCGTCCCAGTATTGCACAGTGAGGCCAGCGACTTGCAATTCAAGCGGTAAGACAATAGCCCATTGAAAGACGTAGTTCCAGCCCATGGCGAAACCCCAGGAAGGATCGATGAAGCGAGTAGAGTATGTGTAGAAACCACCGGAGACGGGGTACATGACAGCGAGTTCACCAAGAGCGTAGACTGGAATATTGTCAGATTTCAAGGCTTCAAGCCAGAGGGTCAGAACACATACCGACGTTGAAGATCATGATACCCATGAGAGAGAAATCAATGAAGAGAGAAGCAGGGCCACCCTTATTCAGGGCACCTCCGGAACCGACGAAGAAACCAGCACCAATGGAACCGCCAATGGCAATCATGTGCAAGTGGCGGGTCTTCATGGACTTGTCGAGGACAATCATGGCGCCGCCAGCGGGACGGCGCTGGAAGGACTTGAGGTTGAGACCGTTACGGGTCATGAAGTCTTCCTGGTCACGCCACTCAGCGGGCTGCTCCGCGACCGACATGGCGGGGGCGGTGACGGCAGCCTTCTCATCGTGAGGAAGGGCGCTCTTCTCGTGGTCCATGGCGGGCGCTTGGAGAGGGTGGGAAGAGAGAGTGGAGGGGGAGAGTGAGCACGAGAGAGAGAGGGTGGAGCGCACCGGGGGTGTGGCCGGGCTTTAATGGCGGTTGGATGCCATGGTCGACCGCGATAGCTGCTGACGCACGGGGCGGCGAGCGAACAAACGGCGGGCCTGACTGATAGGGCTGGGCGGGGTGTGATTGGGCGGGCCGCACGCGAGTGAATTGCCAAAGAAGCGTTGGAGGGAGCATGGAGCACGCGCTACAGGCGGTGGCGGGCGCGGCAAGACTTGGACCTCCCCATCGCAGCTTCCCCGCCGGTGGCGCACGGGCCTTGGCGGGCAGTGGGCTGGTCAGACGTGGGTGTGGGCCGGAGATGAGGCCGGAACGAGACTGATAGCAGGCCGCCATGGTGGCAGTGCTGGCGACTCGAGCCGCCGACGCGTTCCAGCACGCTTTCTAGAAGGCGTCGCTGCGCGCCGGATGCGTTGCTGGCCTTTTTCTGACTTTGTTACGACCTGCCTGTCCCGGCCACAGCCATGCATTCATGGCCCAGCGGGTTGGCGGATGGACCCTCACGTGCACCCCGTCCCATGTGACCCAGCCCTTGTTCGGCGGGGGCTCGTGCGCCGGCTCCTGCCTCTCCCGGCCTAGCGCCACCACTCGTTCGCCCAGCTCGAGGGACCCACAGTACAGTAGTATCGGGCGCACGGGGTTGTCTTGGTCAACGAGGGTCCTGGACTGCTCGAGGGACCGTCTGGAATCTGGATGCACAGGACAGCAGCATCGGGCGCACGGGGTCGCACCGTGGCCGTGTCACTGTCACGACCCGGGTTCTATCTACTTCTCTTGTATCAGCCTTGGCCTCACCACCCGACGATTGCGACGACAGGCCAATCGCTGCTTACCCCATGTGCTGACCTGCGTCTGCCAAGCCCGCTATCCCCATCCGCCTTAGTGCGCAAATCTCGCACTATCCCAAGCACGCCGAGCCTTAACAATCCTCCTGTCAATACTCCGTAATCATGGGCTTCACCCCCAAAAGCAGCCCGAGGCAATCTAGAACAACCATCTCATCACACTACCCTCCCCTCCTAGTGCTGCTCCACTACTGTAATAACCACACTTACCATATCTACGGATACTACTCCGTAGCGCCACACGGAAGCGCGGCATGGTTATCTTGGTACAGTTGCGCATTACCATTGTTATTTCGTGTCGTTATTCTGCCTAGCCTCGTGCCCTCTCCGAAAAACTCCCCTATCGTCATGGAGACATTTTTCACTTGAGCCTCATCGCCTGAATCAGTGGAACAAGCGTCATGGCTATGCAGGGCCGCTGCACGCTCGACCACGTTGCCGGGCGCCTCGTGCCTTGCGCTAGCTTTTGCGTGGTACCTGTAACATCGCACAACAACACCTCACCGCTTCGCTCATTGTGCGACTTGATCATGTGGTCGAACCTCGCCGTGAGACCTCTGCAATACCTTCGTTGTCGGCGTCAGCGCACCAAGTCAGCTCATTGGTACGGACGGAGATTGCCAAATCAGCACATGCTTCTACAAAGGAAATCTATCATGATTCAGCTACGCCCGGGCACTCAACTATGAGAAGCATGAAACGACACGACCTGGATTGCCATTACAGGTCACAACATCTCTGAGGACCTTCAATCCCTTCTTTCCTCCTTCACCATTCTCTTCCGTCCGAAACACCTTCTTAGCCCACGCCCTCCATCCACCTGTCACCCAACTTTTCCACCCACTCTTTTTCTCCCCTTCCATCCCCTCCCACCTCCTCACAGCCAACCACTGGAAAAACTCAATCCTCATCTTCATCCTCTCTTGCCCCATAGACAACACACTGATCATCGACGCCTTGCGATCCACCATGCCCTCCAGCGCACACTGAATCGCACTCGATCCCTTTCGCGCAGGAACAGGCGGCGTCCTCGGTCCCATAAACGTCGGCGACAAAGGCGCCGCGCCACAGTGCTCTGAAAAAGGCGACACATCGATCCAGAACCTCCTATTCGCCCCAGTCGAACTAGAAGCATACATGGACAATGGCGAAAACCCCATGTCGACTACACGCATCGACTCCATCGACGACACGGCGTAGCCCGGTGAAATCGGCACATCGAACACGGATAGTGGCGATGCGGGGAGCAGTGGCGACGCCATGCGAAATAGACTTTGCGCGGGGGGTAAGAGGAAGGGATTGATAGGCGACATTGGTGCCTGGTGCGCCGTGGTCGGTGAGAATGGCGAGGGAGTGTCTGGGGACCAGTATGAGAGCGCTGGAACGACGGGTACAATGGACGGTGAAGAGGTCGTGTTTGATAGAGGCAATGTTGCGCGGCGGGGTGTAGGAGGCCGAGCAGCGCGCCAAGATGGCGGCTGGATTGTCAGGGGGGAGGAGAGTGGGCGACGCATCGCGTTGATGAGAACGCCTCCAACGAGAGATTATATTGCGCCGGTGTGTCTGATGATTTGTTGACTTGGTAATGCTGGTCACATTCACTTTTCCCTTCCTTGATGAACGATAAATACCATCCCGTCAAGACGATGACTTGGATCAAGTCTCACGCATTGTCTTTGACCATGGCGCCACTGTACGCACGTCGAACAGACTGCCTTCTTTGCCGTCAGCACGCTTGTACCACCATCTTTCACTACGCACCCACATGTCTGAGCGAGCGCATATATCCATATATTCGACGCATAAGTCTCGTCCGCCTCGCCTCTGCACTTACGCAAGACTCGTGTGTCCAAAGCGCATTCTGCGTCCGCATCAGTCTCGCGTCAAGTTGAGACACGCAAGACAAGTCTTTCAAATCATTTTCACAGGGCTGAGACCTCATCCCAACACCTAATTTCAAAGTTGGGAATAACGATTCTAGTCATGTCATAGATAAGACTAGCATGAGTCAGCTTGCTCGAGAGCAGATTGAGATTGGAACTCCTCGTCATATGTTTGTGTGAGGATAAGCGTCGCTGCAGTTTCAGTCGACTCACTGCGGAAAGCAAACAATGGCAAACAGTACAATGTACAATCTGATTCATAGTATGAGAGGGTAGAGCTCTAATCTGTCTAGAGGAGAAGCACATGACTTTAGAATGCGCCAGGTAATTCAGAATGCTGTCTTAAATCTGCAAATTCAAGTGTAACCGCTCGACTTGTTCCCAGGTGCAGAACGTCATTGAGGATGATCTCTTGAACTTCCAAGCGTCTGAGTGATCTACATCTCATCTATGACGAAGATCACTATACTGTAGCTTTGCAATTGGCTTGATCCAACGTTAAAGTGTTGTCCAACAGTCACGTAATGATGCCGGGTAGAAGCTGTGACATTCCAGTCATTATTATCGAATAAAATACTATCTAAGAACGGTGTTTCCCAGTTCACTATACACTCCGACGCCACGGCTGAACACGCGTGAAGAACGTAGCAAAGCACAACAAATGTACTCGCGTCTCTATTCTCACCGATGGATTTCCTAATACTTAACCCCCCTCACACATGCCGAACCTTGCAATGCCGGTATTGTGGGTAGGACAAGGGTCCGAGTATAAAGCTTTTCAGCCTGCAGCACATTAACGAGAAACATCATATAAACACCATATAGAACCTCTAGTACCACCACAATCCTTGTAACCAAGCTATCGTGCAATCTTTGACAATAATAACCAAGTTGATGATGTGGGGTAACGTGTGAGATGATGTAGATCTGTGCATTATACATACCCAGCAGAACAGCTCCGAGTGCTGAGTGACAAACAGAATATTGGTCACTTCACCATCTTTTCAACATGAAGTTTACAACTGCCATATCTACATCTCTGCTGGCTGCGCTTGCATTTGCGCAAACGCCAGCTACATTTCTGCCCAGCACAAATGTAACTCTGGACGTCTACTATGGCACGCAATACATCACCCCAGGCCTTATCGTCAAGAAGTCAAGTACGTCCCAGCCGCCCTCTTCCACACACACAACGTACAAACCGACTGATCCAATCGCGCCATCCAGCCACGCAAAAAGCCCCAATCATCGGCCTAACCAGCCCCACCCTAAGTGGAAAATACCTCCTCGCCATAATCGGTGCGTCCTACTCACAAACCTCCATCGTAAAAACAAGTAACCAACCTCGGCAGACATCGACGGCAGCTCCAGCAACAAACCCAACACCATCCTCCACGCCCTCCTAACAGACTACGCCCCCTCCCCAACCATCCAAAACGGCACCACAGTCCTCAAAACTACCGCCACCGGCCCCTCGTCGTACTTTGCGCCCGCGCCACCCGCAGGCCAACCCGCTACCCACCGCTACGTCTTCGTGCTGCACACCCAGTCAGCGAATTTTGCTGTGCCTGCGGCGCACAAGCAAGCTGTGAGTAGTCGGGTTGCGATTGATTGGGTCAGGTTTGTGGCTGATGCGGGGTTGGGTGCGCCGGTTGCGGGGAATTATTTGCAGGTTAGGAGTGGGGATAACACGAGGCGGTTGGGGAGGGGTGAAGGTGGGATGAGTTGAGGGAAGTTGGGAGCGGGGTGGAGTGGGGAGGTGGTTGTGGCGAGGGGGTTGTTGAGTATGTACATAGTAATGCGAAGGATTTATATCCATGGTCGTTGTCTCGAATACTTTTGTACATTGGGAGACATGGAAGACAAGTTTGTTCGCAAGTCCTGCAGGTTTAGCTCTGTTATCCGAATCTCCTTATAAACATTCTTTAAGCAGTTTTCCTTTCCAGTCGGGAAGAAGTTGCTCATTTATGCCGTTTCCTGCTTGGGGTTCTCCATGGCTACCGACGAGCTAGAGAGATGCTGTGCCTACTGAGTAAGTATGTCGGTGGTTGCAGGCGATTGTATCCGCTGCGTCAACATCAATCGAAATCGTGTGATGCTCTCTCATACCCCTAAGGATCTGGACTACCTTGGTCAGCTCCTGTTGTCATTTCCGTTGGAATTACGCGCGACCGATGCGTTCGGTAGAGGGTCTGTAGGGTTGAAGCAGACCTTTGTGACCTGATACAAGCAAATGATTCGTAGTGTCTTGCTGTCGCAAGTTTCAAATGGGAATGCGTGTCCTGACACAAGTTGAACTACCCATGTATTTCTTGATGCCGTTTAGTACTGATCGTTTCGAGCAAAAGAAGCTCATTTGGCAGCTCTTCCAAAACGCTTCATCTTTGTAGATTCTTACACTGGTTCCGAGGCTCTGTACTGTAAAGCCTTGTTCGTTCGTGATGCCTGATCTGTACAGCGGACCATCCTGTGGATAACATCTCTTGTGTCATCGTAGACCGCTTGGATAGCCACTTCATAGGTGTTTCGCGCTTAGCGACAATTCATGCTCTAGTCATGGGCAGTCGGAACATTGCCCGAGCTTATGTCGAATTTTGACAAATTTGGCCGTTCAGGCTTTCCTTGCTTCTTCACATGGCGAAGTGCATACCAGAAGCTGCCTCATCGCCACATGACCGCCACATCATGTTGTTGCCGAAGGATACGATTTAATTGCTGTTGCAATGCTATTCTGTCGATACATCCGAGGACGTTGCTTTGCTGTCTCGCCAAACGACTTGGGCATCTACACTGGGGTACAAATGCGGTGTTAAATACCCAGCGCGGTGTTAATATACACCGCAGTATCGTGTAAATTCACTCTTTAACACCGCACGTAGGGGATATTTACATAGCTGCGGTGTTTTTTACACTAAAGTAGTGTTTTTTTACCTGCTACTTTTATTAGTATAAATTTGTTTTGCGTTATATGTGAGATTTTAGTGTTCACTGCTAAGACTTTTTCTCGCTTATTTTTAACTCCTCTCTATTTCTACTAATTTTCCACCTTTTCTCTCTCTCTCTGTTTTAAACCTACTAAACCCTAGATTTTAACCCGCGCGCGTTATTTCCTACCCTCAACGCAGGCGTATTGTAGAGGGGCAAGGTAAGTAAAGAGACGCAGGAGAGATAAATAGAGGAGAAATAACAAAGTCAGAAATAGTCTATATTTACTGTGTAAATTTACCTGGACCGTGTAAATATAGACGACTTTGCGGTGTTTCTGGGGGGAATTCTGCGGGGTTTTTTTACACGATTCCACGCGGGGTATTTAACACCGCGTTTGTACCGCAGTGCTACCAGTATTCATCAATTGCAACCTTAGGGATCAGATGAGATGATGATCACTTGAGTAGACTCGCGTGGTACTCGTCTCGGGACACGTGCGAAATCATTCGAGCCAAGGCCATACGACAAAAGCCTAGGCTGCGTCGTTTGAGGCTAGCAGATTTGCCACCGTAGCGAAACCTGCCGTTGGCAACGAGGTTGATTGTGTAGTGTATCATTGACAAAGGATTCGCAAAGCTTTGGCTTGCGACACCAAGCTGCCTTGGAGCATACATTGTGTTGTTCATGTTCGCGGTACCAACGTGGTGGTTCACCCTGTTGTGAATGCGGAGTATGGAAGAAGCGCGGGGTGTGTCTCGGTGGGACATTGACATGTTCACGACTCGGTAAAAGGACCGAACATGATCTCGTTCGAATCGTGATAGCGAAAGCCTTCACGAAGGAAATTGCAGGAGCTTGCATGTTTTCAGCTTTCCATCCGCTGCCGCCTCCTTTCTGGAATTATATCCGCCGGCCTGGCTTGCAGGGCGTCTCATGTCCATCGCGACATGTGGCCGCCTTGCACAACAAGCACACTCCCCCGGCGCACTTGGCACGCGGGGTGGCTGGGGCAAAATCTATCCTGCAGGACAGAAACGGGCATCGAAGCATGTCGACTAGGCAATATGGCTCGGAGCAAGACTAAACAGTGATCGCGCCATGTGCTGTGCGGAGAAGCCTGCACTACGTTCCTGGCAGTTGTCCCTTGTATAAGTTGGACCACGACCCCGGAACTGCTTGGGGGTAACTAATTTCTGGGGAAATCCATCTCTTATCTTTAGTCTTGCCGTTTGCTTGTCGTTCCACTTCGTCGTGGGCCACTTCAAGATGTCGGAGCGCAAAGAGGACATGGGTGCTGTTGCACACCAGCTCAGCAACACTGACGATGACATGCAAAAATCTGGTAACGTCAAGGAGGTCAATGTAGCCTCTGTAGCTCTTGGTAAGTTCACTAAACAAGCATCATTTTGTCGTGCTATCAGCTTGCTAACGTATTTCAGCTGCTGCACTCGAGGCACAAAAGCCTAAGCTGCTCTCGAAAAGCATGATCCAGCTCTACGGTATCATGGGTATCGGATACCTTGTGTCGACACTGAACGGTTTCGATTCGTCCCTCATGGGCGCCATCAACGCCATGAAGTCCTACCAAACCACTTTCGGCCTGAGTGGCGAGGGTTCCTCAACCGGTATCATTTTCATCATCTACAACCTGGGCCAGATTGCAGCTTTTCCCTTGTAAGTCTCACGTTCGAAGATATGGAGAGATTCTCGCATGCTAACATTCTGATTTAGCTGCGGTTTCTTCGCTGATGGCTACGGTCGTCGTGTTTGTATCTTCGTGGGTTGTGCGCTCGTTCTCGTGGGCACTGCCATCCAGACTACTGCCAACAGCATGGGTCAATTCATCGGTGGCCGCTTCATCTTGGGCTTTGGTGCTTCCATAGCAAGCGCAGCTGGCCCAGCTTACACTGTCGAACTCGCGCACCCAGCATACCGCGGTACCATGGCCGGTCTTTACAACGTCTGTTGGTGGCTAGGGAACATTCTTGCAGGATGGACTACGTATGGAACCAACCTCCATCTTGGTGATTCGTCCTGGGCGTGGAGACTGCCCACTCTTGTTCAGTGTATTCTTCCTGCCATCGTCATGTCGGTGGTCATGTTCTTTCCAGAAACTCCCCGATGGTTGTTGGCCAATGACCGCCGCGAGGAGGCTATTGCCATTATGGCCAAGTACCACGGTGATGGTAACGAGAACTCCCCACTTGTGCAACTCCAATTACAGCAGATTACGGATGACTTCTCGCAGACACGTAACGACAACCCCTGGTGGGACTTCCGCGAGCTGGGCAACACCAAGGCTGCCCGATATCGATTGGCCATGGTCATTGCTATGGCTTTCTTTGGTCAATGGTCTGGAAACAACGTTGTCTCATACTTCATGCCTAGCATGGTAAAACAGGCGGGCATCCTCGACCCCAATAAGCAGCTCCTCATCAACGCCATCAACCCAATTTTCTCTATGATCGCTGCGATCTACGGTGCCACGCTTCTGGACAAGCTCGGTCGTCGCAAGATGTTGATGGGTGGTCTTGTCGGTGGTCTCTTCTCATACATTCTCCTCACTGCCTTCACAGCTACCGCAACTCCGTCCAATGGCTTGTCGTATGGTGTCATCGTATCGATTTACTTTTTTGGTATCTTCTTTGCATGGGGTTGGACTCCGTTGCAAACCCTTTACGCCGTGGAGTGCTTGGAGAACCGCACTCGTGCCAAGGGATCTGGTCTCAACTTCTTATTCCTTAACATCGCCATGGTGGTCAACACATACGGAATCTCTGTTGGTATGGAGGCAATTGGCTGGAGATTGTACCTCGTGTATATTGGCTGGATTTGTGTTGAGCTCGCAATCATCTTCTGGTTCTTCGTCGAAACAGCAGGCAAGACCCTGGAGGAGCTCAAGGAGATTTTCGAGGCACCAAACCCACGGAACGCCTCTATCAAGCGTGCACATGTGGCTATGACCGAGGACGGTCAGGTTCTCGATGTCAAAGAGGCTTAAGCTGCGTAACGTTTCTTCGCTGCCACCAAACAGTGCCCATAGTCGTGCATTGACAACACGTGTGTACAGCCGAGTCACATTTTTGAGAAAGCACTTTATGACATTAGATACGCTCAATGATAATATACCCTGCCACATTCCACTTCAAGTGCTACCTCGTGATCAAAATCTCCCATGGAGGTATCTTCTCTGCCATGAGTTCTTTGAGAATAAGTAACTAGCAACCCTGAACAACGTCAAGCTGTTCCACCTCTGCAAGAAATGCCACAAATTGATGTTCAGAACCAACGCTCTGCACTGAAAATGACACGCCGTTACTCCGTATTGTGCCCCGAGTCCGGACTCTGCGCCAAACTTGAAGCCGAGCGTGGAGACGGTTCCACATTATCTATTGGCTCAAGTCCTGGACATGAAGACCGGAGAAATTCGCGCGTTAACGGCACGATGTGTGCCGATCCGCCCCTGAATCGGAAGAGCTACCGCATCGCTTGAACATTACCCCGGACACGAGCTCTCCACTTGCATACTGTGTACTACAAGGGGGTAGCATGTATGTAGCAACAAGGCGGATTTAACGCCCGTGCCGCCTAGCACCAAATGAGACACCTAGTTCCCGAACAACGCGTGGTTCTGTAGTGTTACGCCCGTCTTGTGAAACTGTTAACCTTCTAAAGCATATTAACTTTTGGTACAGATACGCTGCTGCTTCAATGTTCGTGACTCTACACGAGATTGGTGTTGGGCACGAGCGTGTGACCCGATGCGAGCCTGAAACTTCCTGTGCCAACGTGATCGTGCTACTTTCAGGATCACGCCGTTTTCTTGGCTTACACACCCCGGAAGGCTTTCCTAATCCAAATAAGCCACGCTATGGCGGCTTGGAGACAGGGATGTGGAGATGCGGGCAAGTACATCAACAGCTAACAGATTCGACGACACCACCTTCTCCAACTTGTTGCAGTTGAGATGGCTTCAGGTACGCTCCCCGCTTTGCTGCCAGATTGGAACAACCTTGAAGTTTTGCACAAGAACACTCTACCGCCTCGTGCATATTTCCACAACTATGCATCGGAAGCAGATGCGTTGACACACGATGTGACCAAGTCAAAAACGCACAGCCTTTCGGGAACATGGAAATTCCAACACGCATATTCGCCATTCGAGGCACCCGAAGGATTCGAGGCGCCATCATTCGATACATCGAAATGGAGCGACATTACTGTGCCGGGCATGTGGCAGCTGCAAGGATTCGGCAGAGGTCCCCAGTACACGAACGTCCAGTATCAGATCCCTGTTGATCCTCCCAACGTTTCTTTCACCGAGAATGAGACTGGGTCTTACATTAAGAAGTTCAAGGTACCACAAGAACTGAAGGGTAGCCAAATTCGCCTAAGATTTGAGGGCGTTGACGCTGCTTTTCATGTTTGGGTCAACGGTAAAGAATTGGGATACTCCCAAGGAAGCAGGAACCCTGACGAATTCGATATTACGTCTGAAATTGATGTAGATCGCGAAAACATCGTAGCAGTCAGGGTCTATCAATTGTGTGATGGTACATACATCGAGGACCAAGATCAGTGGTGGTTAAGCGGAATGTGAGAGACAGATCATTATTCGATTGCGCTATTATTAACCTGAATAGCTTCCGCGACGTTGTTCTAGTCGGCTTCCCAAAGGAGAGCCGCATCGATAATGTGTTTGCACAAACTCTTTTGGACAGCTCATACACGGACGCCGATCTCAAAGTCACAGTCACCACTGTTGGATCTGGAAAGGTTACCGTGAAGCTGTTGGACGCACTGAAACAGACTGTCGCAACGTCAGATGCCGACCTCAGCGGTAACGGTACTGATTTCAGCATTTCGGTGAAGAACCCTCTCAAGTGGACTGCCGAATCACCTAATCTTTACCACCTCGTTGTCTCGCTGGGTAACGAGCAATTCATCATACAGCGCATCGGGTTCAGGCAGGTGGAGATGAAGGATGGTCTGTTCAAAGTCAATGGCAAGCGAATTGTATTTCGCGGGGTTAATCGCCACGAACACCACCCCCAATTCGGCCGAGCTGTACCACTCGAATTCCTGAAGAGGGACCTGCTGACGATGAAACGCCATAATATCAATTCTATCCGAACATCTCACCAACTGAACGACCCACGTCTGTACGATCTCACAGATGAAATGGGTTTCTGGGTCATGGACGAGGCAGACTTGGAGTGCCATGGCTTTGAGACCATCGCCGACAAAGCGTTAACACCATCTGAGCAAAAAATGCCGTTCCGTGAGCGCCAACTTCTTACACGAAGTAAAGCTGCAGAATGGACGACGGACAACCCCGACTGGACCAAGGCGTACGTCGATCGTGCTGAGCATCTGGTTAAACGCGATCAACTGCATCCTTCGATCATTTCATGGAGCTTGGGCAACGAGGCATTCTTCGGACGCAACTTCAAGGCCATGTACGACCACATCAAGGCGTACGATGACAGCAGACCTATCCACTACGAAGCCGATATCAATGCTACAACCATGGACATGTACTCGCGTATGTACCCACCAATCAGCGAGATTGTCGAGTTTGGCGAGGACAAGACCAAGACCAAGCCGCTTGTGCTTTGCGAATTTGTACGTTACCCGCAGAGAGCGTCAAAGTCTTACCTAATACATCTAGATTCACGCCATGGGCAACGGCCCAGGTAACATCAAGGAATACATGGACGCCTTCTACAAATACCCAACCCTCCAGGGTGGATTCGCGTGGGAATGGGCGAACCATGGCCTCGTGACCAAGGACAAGGAAACGAACGAAGAATTCATGGCTTATGGCGGCGACTTTGGCGAAGAAGTGCACGACTCAACGTTCGTCATGGATGGACTTGTCGACTCAGATCATACGCCTAATGCGGGATTGGTCGAGTACAAGAAAGCGATTGAGCCAGTGCAGCTGCTGGAAGCGAGTAAGACGAAGGCCACGTTCATTAACAGGTACGATTTTGTTACGCTGGATCACCTCGTATGCCATTACTCGGTCGCGTCTGAGACGAATGGCGAGAAGACGTCAGGCACGATCGATGTACCTCCCGGTGTTGCTGCAGGTCAGACTTTCGATATCGACCTGCCCCAAATTTCTGGCATCCAAGGCGAAGCTCTGTTAGACATCTCCTTTGCGCTGAAAGAAGGTACACCATACCTGGAAAAGGGCTTTGAGATTTCGACTGCTCAAGTCCCAATCAGTATGCCATTGCCTGTTCATCGTCCAGCATTTTCGAGCTCGGAGCTCGAAGTTTCTACATCTCGCAACTTGCTGAGCATCAAAACGCGCGAAACAAGCTGGGAGTTCAACACACTCCATGGCACCCTTACTTCCTGGCGTCACAAGTCCACAGAGATCATCACAAAAGCGCCCGAACTCGACATTTTCCGTGCGCCAACAGACAACGACATCCCGCAGGATGGCTGGGACTGGAAAGACAAGTTTCTCCACCTCGCGAAGCCTTCTACACGGAAAGTTGAATGGTCGCAATCTGGCACAGACACATTGATAGTCACTGTAAACCAACGTCTTGCACCACCAACACTTTCGTGGGCGATTGAAAGCGTATTGAAGTATACTTTCTGCGCCGACGGCAGCGTTTCTATCCACGTCTCCGGCACACCAAAGGGCACAAACCTACCTCGCACAATCCCACGGATCGGTATCGTCATGGAACTGCCGCAACAGTATCAAAAGGTGGACTGGTTCGGGCGAGGGCCCGGCGAATCCTACCGCGACTCCAAGCTCTCTCAGCGCGTGGGCAAATACTCTGTCTCTTCGGTCGATGAGTTATGGGTCGATTACGAGGTCCCGCAAGAAAGCACAAACCGGACAGATACGCGGTGGGTCTCGCTGTCCGATGGGGAAGTTGGCTCGCTACTCGCACAGTTTGTTGGACAAGGTGATGAGAGGAAGAAATTTGATTTCCAGGCTAGTCATTACCGCATGCGGGATGTTGATGCAGCAAGACATCCGTATGAATTGAAGAAGAAGAAGCAGAAGAATGTGGTATTGCGCTTGGACGCGGAACATCATGGGTTGGGAAGTGGGAGTTGTGGACCGAGGACGTTGGAAGAGTATAGTCTGTTGATGGAGAAGTTTGAGTTTGAGGTTCTGTTGCAGACCAAGTAGAGCTACCAAGTTGCTCACAAGAACTTAGACAGATGGGAATAGTACCTGAGACTCTGCATGAATATTTCCCGAGTGAATAGCAACATGCTGCGTTGTGGAAAAGTTGACCAACGGTGTCTTACTCAATCGGCTTGTTCGATGGTCTCTTGGAATGAGGGTGGTACTAACGAAGAACAGGCAGGACTTTTGCGGCAGTCCAAGGAACAGGGGCGACTTATACTCTTGCGCCATATGACGGTGAGTAAGTAGACCTGTATTTGAGCTGACAAAGGGAGTATACAGTGTCCTTCAAAAGTCAATCAAGGATAAGAAGTTCAGTGTGAGAGTGATGTCTTGTCAAGGTTCGTCATTGGCGGGGTACGCTATCGATAGCGACTTCCGCATTCGAAATTTGAAATCTTGGCATCCCACTCCCACGGCAAGCGCCCTCATTGACCACGCCCACAACACCGTCTGCATTTCTGCGTCGCTCGTTCCCCTCGACCCCCCACACACGTTCCCACGCGACAATCACTATGGCGGGCCCCAAGAACACGCTTCTCATCGAGGGAACCTTCGAGGAGCTTACCGACGAGTTCGCACAATACATCGACTCACTCAAAAAATCCCAGGGCGACGAGTCCTCGAACCTGCAAGGCGAGATTGTGGATCTGTTGAAGGAGAACAAGAAGGATGAGGCGCTCAAGAAGCTGGTAGTGGGCGGCCAGGCGCTCAACCAGGCGCCAGAGAAGGGTATGCCGGCACTATTGCGACACCTACAAGAGAGACTTGCGAGGGGCTAATAAGAAGCGCGACAGAATTCATAGCAGCCTACAACCTGCTGATCCACCTCGTCAACCAGTCGCCGAACGTCAACATGTTCCTCCCCAAGATTTGCCAGAATCTGAGCGCCCCGATCTCGTCATCACCGCAGAACGGTGGTGGTCTCGCCCTTTCCATTCTCAGCACAATCTTCAACACCACCTCGGCCAGCAGCGAAATACGGTACCACGTCCTGCTCGCCATCCTCCGCGTCATCCGTGCGACCTCCAACTTCGAGACTCTACGACCACAACTTAAGCAGTTGGACAAGTGGCTGGAGGCATGGGAAACAGAGGACGAGGACGCTCGCAAGCTGTACCTTGCAGTCAGCGATGTTGCCACAGATGCCGGCGAGACGGAGCACGCGTACACATACATCCTCCGCGCACTACGGACGTTCTCTTCAGAAGAGACGTCCTCGCAAGAAGCTCGTGATCTCTCTCTGCGCGCCCTCAAGTCTGCCCTCACCCACCCCACCCACTTCGACTTCCAGGATCTGACCGCTCTCGACTCGATCCAGGCCCTCCGCAACTCTGACCCCGTCTACTTCCAGCTCCTCGAGATCTTCAACTCAGATTCGCTCGACGACTATAATGACTTCAAGGACGAGCACGACGGCTGGGTTGAGGAGTCCGGGCTCGATGGTGCCGCTCTGAACCGTAAGATGCGATTACTCACCCTGGCCTCCATGGCCGCATCGGCAGGTCAGACACGATCTCTTCCCTACGACAATGTCGCAAAAGCTCTCCAGGTACCCTCGGAAGACGTTGAGATGTGGGTAATTGACGTGATCCGCGCCGGTCTCGTCGAGGGCAAGCTCAGCCAGCTGAACCAGACTTTCCTCATCCACCGCTCAACATACCGCGTTTTCGGCGATAACCAGTGGAGAGAGGTCGCGTCAAGGCTGGACATGTGGAGGAACAGCTTGGTTGGTGTTTTACAGGTTATCCAGGCCGAGAAGCAGAGGTTCTTGCAGGAGAAAGAGGAGGAGGCAAACAAGGTAGAGCAAAAGTATGACTCAGCGCGGGGATTCCAGCGCGGGGGGCAGAGGAAGCAGCAGCCCAGAGCAATTGACGACGATATGGAGTAGACGTGCTGGAGATGACAAGATGTTTGCTTGTTTGACGCTGTCTCGACCACATGGGTAGACACGAGCAAACTCATTCACGGTTTTCCTGGGTTCATGCATGGCAGCCCTCGTGCTGCAAAATATACAATTTGTATTCCATGTACCGTGCAGTTACGTCCTCAACAGCGATCATCTGTCCACGTTCATCTGTTGCCAGGCACCGTCTGCCACGTACAGCTTATGCGTTCTGCGTCTGCACAAACTTGGGCTTGATTGGCTCGACGCCCCTCTCCTTGAACATCTTGACAACATCGGCGTACACCTCATCTGGGCTCCTCTCAGCACTGATCTTGACGACCCTGTCTTGGCTCTCAAACTCGTTGACAACAGGCATGCTCGTCTCGACAAAGACGCGGAAGCGCTTCTTGATCGACTCCATGTTGTCATCTGCGCGACCCGAGGTCTCGCCACGCTGTAAGAGGCGCTTCTCCATGACTGCTTCGGAGCAGTCGAAGAAAAGGGTGAATTTCGAGGGGACGACGGTGCGTTCGAAAGCGTGCGCTTGGTCGAGTTTGCGTGGAAAGCCTGTGCACATATGCTGAGCATGATCCGTGAAGGTGAGGTGAGTGGAGAGACATACCATCGATCAAGAACAGTCCCTTCTTGTTATCCCCCGCCATGCTCGCCTTCATAGCATTCTCTAGCAACTGCACCGTGACTTCCATGGGCACAATGGTGCCTTCCTTGATGTACGCCTTGATCATGTCTCCAAACTCGCTGCCCGGGCGGTCTTGTTCTTCGCGCAGCAAGTCGCCCGCGGAGAGGTGCTTGAAGCCATAGTCCGCCACGAGTTTCTGGCACTGCGTACCTTTGCCCGCGCCAGGGCCGCCGAGCACGAAAATGACTGTGACGGCATCAGGAGACCACAGGGGCGAGGTGCGCGTTGTGGCGCCGAGTTTGCCGATTGCAGGCATCTTTCGCGTGTCGTCGAAGTTGATTTAGTGAGGATGCGAAGGCTTGATGGGGCGTCCACTGGGTGCGGGATTGGTGCTCGAGTACCCAACAACAGGGCCCTGGGGCTTATATGCGCCTTGTTCCTGGCGCTGGTCGACAATCTTCTTGAACAGGAAACTTCCGAGCGCGAAGATCGCGACGATGGGCCAGACTTTAAGCGGTGACTTGGAGGGTGGGGCGGATATGTGCGAGGGGGGTGGGTTGGGGCCTGTGGGTTCGCCGGGCTGTCGGAGGCGGGATGCGTGTGGGCGCGAGGTAGTGAAGGTGCGACGCAGTAACTGGGGCTTGTAGAGGGCTCTGAGAGTGGTATTGGTGGTGGCGGGACACATGTTAGACGGGTGAAGGCGGTGTGTCGGGTGAGCTTGGGGTGTTTGTGCTGCTGTCTCTTTTCGGTAGTTCGGCTGCGTTGTTAGCGTCATAGCGACATAGCCGAGATGGGCTCTGGCCTCTCCTCTCTCACCTTCCTCACCTCACCACGGAGGTTGCCTGGGTTAATCTTTCGCTTGAAGCCAGCCCAGACTTGATCATAACAGTTGGCCTCACTGCTAACCACCAAACAACTAATCAACTAGATCAGCCACTCTTCAATTGTGCAAAACGAAAACGCTCGAGTTCGTCTGGTACCTTGATCGAAACTGCCTCCACTGACCATAAAGCTGCAATTTCTCTGCTTGACAACATTCACCGTGATGGAGACCAAGAGCAGTCTTTTCTCGCGCGCCAGGCCCATCCAGTCTACGCCCAAGAAAGTACGAGGATTTCTCTCCCTGCCCCCAGAGCTGAGGAACATAATCTATCAATACTACTTCGAAGCAGACTTTCGCTGCGAAATTGCCGCGAAAGGGTGCGACTTCCAAGTGCAAAAGACCAAGACCGTCAAGCTTTGGGCTGGCGCTTTTCAACCAGGCACGCGAACGCTGCAGTACATCCCCAAAGCCGAAGAACGCGCTCCAATCACGATCCGCATGTCGAGACCACTAGGTAGTTACAACACTGTCCAAGGGCTACACACAAACTGGTTCTCTTCGCTATTCTCTCTCCACATTGTCTGCAGGCAGATTCATGCTGAAATTGTGGCTCTCGTCTACTACAAAACAGTCTTCGTGTTCAATGCGCCACAGCGAATCATCAACTTCCACAACGTCATCTCGAGGCCGAAGCTCGAGTATATTACGAGCCTCCAGCTACATTACTCCAATTATGGGTGCCCGGGGCTCGCGAAAGACCGCATCTGGCGAGAAAAACATAATGCAAGCTGGATACGTGCTTGCGGCACTGTATCAAAGAAGCTGGTCAATTTGCAGCACTTAAAGATATGGATGCAAGTACACGACGTACCTCTCCGCTTCAATTTGCGCGTGCTTTGGCTTCTACCTTTGCTGCAGTTCCGTCGACTCACTCAAGCCCCCATGCGTGGAGACGACACCTCCAATTTTGGTACCGATACGCGCGCGATCAAGCTAGTGAACGTCGATATCGACTTTCGTACTCGAGTCTCGAACCATTTCAGCCAAAGTCCCCCTCTAGCACAAGCGAACAACGATTTACATCGGCTTTTCGGTGAAGCCATCCGGCTGGCTATACTTGGCGCAAAGGAAGAGGTTGCGATGGCTGGCTTCACGGCTGCTTGGGAAGGAGAGTACGCAATGTGGCAGCATCATTTGGGGTTTGCCAGAACGGGATGGTGAGTCAGAGAACGCCAGACTGTACGGTGGAGAGTTTGGAAGCTATGCCATGGTCGGAGAATGGACAAGTTTCATTTCCTCCGCAAGATGGTTCATGCTGCGGGATATGCAGCCCAGAGATATATCTACTCAATGACGATTCCGTCTCTTTGATGCGTGCTTGTCTATGCGTTATTCTAGAAGTAGACCAGCACGATCATGCAAGATTCTCAAATAACATCAACGATACAAAATAATCATACGGATGCAACTGTGCCACCGATCGCAGTCCACCAATGCTTCAGATCCAACGCTTTCAGTACCTAGGCTATCCTTATCTGTATCCAGCTCCCTACTAGCTATGTCTAAGCCCTATTCAGCTGGATAAATACAATCCTCGGCCCTATGTGTTCGCTCCGAAATCCTTCTTGCACGGATAAAGGGGTACGAGAAGCACAAGCAGCGTGAGGACGCCATGTCCCGTGCGCCTGCTGACGTTAGCGCCGACCACGTAGCGACGACAACAGACATTAATAATCTCAGTCAACTTCGCATCTGTGAAAGCGTTTGGTTTATTACCTTTCTGTCGATTGACTTCGTACTCTTGCCACAACACTAGGAGACGGCATCCATTCTTCGACCCCCAGTGCCCCAGCCGGCTGGTAATACGCCCGTACATCCAGGTACCCTATGTCTCCAACACGCTCCAACTAGATCTTCGACCGCCTGAATCCAGATCTGCAGTTTCGCATCGCGATCGCGCTTGAGTCCTCGTGCGCCTGTCTGTGCAACTCCTCGACTACCGGTAGCGCAACGATGCAGCGCCCCAGAAGCTCGCGTCGCATCCACTCCACATGTTTTGTCACTGTGACAACCTCCCACCCATCCTGCCCAGCCACAATGTATCCGTCAAGATCGCATTTCTAACGTTTCGCGGCCGCACAAGCAATGGGCATAGAGCTGTCGTGAGGGTGATGTAGCACAGCGAAGAGGCCGTTGTCGCCTACGACCTGGATCATCGAGTCTGGCTCGGGCAACCGGGCTAGATATAAGTCCAGCACAATGCAGAATCAGGCGCCATGTAGCGGTACCCTTCGTTTACGAAGAGCGTTGTTGCGCTGACAAGATCGGGATCGGCGCGGATTGCAGAGGTATGGCGGAGACGAGGTTTGGGCATTCGTGTGCCGTTCGCGCGGTCCATTGTGCTTGGATTCGCACATCCTGAAAGATAATCACGGTGATTATTACACTGGAGTCGTTGCTGGGCCTCTGCGGTGTCGCATTCTTCTGCCTTTTCGTAGGCCGCAGGGTGCGTCGATTCCACCTGCAAGGTTGATACCCGCGGCCAACATCTGCTTTGATTGGTGGTCATGCCAGGACCTTTCCTTTTCCCTTTTCCCTATCAATCTTTTCCTCTCTATGCTTAAGATAGTTTGTGCTGAAACGAGTCTGGTCATTCAACTTTCATTTAGTTGAAGTACCGTCACACAGGATACAGGTTAAGTTTGTTCCAATCCGATCTTGGTTCGCCCACGCATTGTGGTAAGGTTGCATACATATGTAAGCTTTCAGCCGTATTCAACGTTTCAGTCGTTATTCTTTGGGCTAGGTGGGTCACGTCGTCGCTGGAGTGTAGCGGGAGCACCCAAACGTCACGTGATGGCTGTGTTACCGTGCCCCACTCAGCCTCGCAGCGCAACCTAACTTCACTTTCACCTTTGATGTATCAGTCATTGCCTCGACTTACTTGAATCTTCTCGCCTTCTCTTCCTCGTCTCCACTCTTTCTACACCCACGTATCCGAGGTATGGCGCCACCACCAGTCACAGAGGACTTTTACCAGGTCCTTGAAGTATCGCAGACTGCTACGCTTGACCAGATCGTTCGATCATACAGGTGTCAGGCACTGAAACTTCATCCTGATCGGAATGCTAATCACAACGCTACTCAAGCGTTCCAATTGGTATGGCCGTCCTCGACGCCCGCTGGACTCCTCTAGGCAGGGTTTGTAGCGCGTACTGATGATTATCTTTTTTAGCTGGGTAGAGCCTACGAGACCCTGAAGGACGTCGCCAAACGACGCGACTACGACCGAGTTTATCCCACAATAAATAGAAAGCAGTCTGCACCACAAGGCGCGCAAGCACCGCGCCCTTCTACATCAAACACAGAGTCAGAGACCCTCAGTGAGACAGCACAACTTGCTGCGCTCGAAAAATCAAAGCAGGAGCGTGTTGCACGATGGCAGACCAAGAAGCAGATGTTCGACTTCCGCATGAATGAAATACAGAAACAGGTCCGTCGACTTGAACTAGACATCAAAAACCTGGAAAGCATTGCAGCTGCTGAAGCAGCAGCGGAGGCACAGAAAAATAGCTGGGGAGCATGGTTACTATCACCCATCTACAAGCAGAAAGTTGATACTGAAGCGGAGAAGGCCCTCAAAGACAGGGAGAAACAAGAAAGACGGATCGAGAAAGATATGAAGGAGAGGCGATTGGATGCAAAGAAGGGAGATGTAAGAGAGCAGGAATGTCTTCTGAAAAAGGCAAAAGAAGAAGCTGATGCTGCGATCGCAGCGGATAACAAGAAAATACAGGTAATCGAGAGCAGGAGATATGCTAGAGAGCTTCGCGCGAGACAGGAGAGGGAAAGAGCGCAGGAAGAAATCAGAACTAAGCTTCGAAAACAGCAAGAGCAGGAGCAGGACCGTCGGAACAGGGAGGTAGCCGAGCTACGAAGACGACAGCAAGCAGCGGCACGTGCAGCGGAAGAAGCACATCTGGCCGAACTGAGGGCGGTACAAGCGAAACGCCAGGAGGCGGAGAAGAAGCGACAGGAGAAGGCAGCTGAGGATCTCCACAAAAGAGCCCAAGCACAACGCGCTTCATTCGCCTATACCACCACACGCAAGAACCCTATACACACGTCAGGCTGCATCCATGAGGGCTGGTGGGTTAAGATACATGGTCGTGCTCCTTGTCCAGAATGCTCCGATGTATGGAACTATCTACTGGAGTGTCCCAGCTGCCCGATGCAGGCTTGCCCCAAATGTCAGAGCGACTTGCGACCAAGACTACCGCGTGGTGCGGCGCGACTGAATCGACCACATCGCCAAAGAACTCCGAGCCCGCAATATAACTATGCTGACTACGACTGGGACTGAGTATCGGAAGCTGCTATACGGAGACGTTGGTCTTAGTTCACACCGGTAATGGGATTTGAACGTTCTCGTCGAGCGTTATACCCAGCCTGGCCCGACGAGTTCGAATTTTGATGGAGACGATCAGGGGACTTGCAGCTGTACTGGATGTTGGAATCTTTCGTAATGATATGTTGATTGGATTCGCTACATATATGCATCTGTAACTCCACTGTCATTAGTATGAGACCAGATCATAATGTTCTACAACACGGCCATCGCGCCAGCAACGACAGCCCCGAGGATTCCGGCCGGAGCGATAAGAGTACCAGCATTTGTCGACTGCTGAAGAGGCGCCGACTATGCACGCATTAGTCACTCTTCACAAGATCAAAGGGCTACACTTACGCTCGTAGAGCTAGATGTCGCATTGCGACTCGCAACAGGCGCACTAGTGATTGAACCAGGTACCACCGCAGACGAGCTCGCACTGGTTGATGCTGGCGCAGGAGTAGTCACCGGCGCAGCGGATCCCGATGCTGCTGCAGAAGAACTGCTAGAAGCATGCACAGCAGGACCAACATCGCTTTGCTTTCCCGCCAACGGCTCGGTCGCCAGACCGCAGCTCGCGCCGGCGCTGCTCAAAGTGTTACCATACATGCGCCAGATGTTGTAGTTGTCTGGGCCAGAGCATTGCAGACAATTGACGTAGTTGCTCTTGAAGGCTGCATTGTCGCATTTGTCAGTCTGGCGGGAGAGTGTTATGGCCGTCCCTGAGCTGGATTAGTAGGAAGGTGTAAGTCGAGAAAAGCGACGTACCGCAGTTGTCGTGGCAATTAAACGAAGGTGTACCAGGGGCCTGACGCTTGAGCAGAGTGGCGAAATATGCATCGTCTGCGTAGAGAGAAGACGAGCTTGCTAGGGCAACGAAGCTTGTGAGAAGGAGCTGAATAACAAGCATTTTGAGACAAATTGGACTTCGAGAAAGTGAACGTAGGTGATTGGAGTGGAACAGTAAGGTTGTACAAGGTAAGAATATTCGGTACGGAGCGCACATGGCCGGGTTTTGTAGCTTGCTCACATGTTCAAAGCCCTAGAAAGCAAGGAACTGTTACACTCGTCTCATCGCACGGTTATACAGCCAAGGTGGAGTGAGCACAGCGCATAACAAGCCGGCCGAATTTCGGAGATGGGAGAAAATTCCATCAGATGATCTGATAATGCAGCATCCTCTAACTCCTTCAGGAGGCCGAGAAAGCCTTGGTATCGCCTAATTGGCTGGATGTTCGGAAGTAGCGCAATCAGATAACTTTAATCGCTGCGCTACATACGGACACGAGCTGGTGACGCGTGCTATTGGTTACCACGGACGGCATGTTGAGTGCAGGAGACGATTGAGACAAGAGGCAATAATTGAACGACTTGGCGAATGCAGCACACGACCCGGCAACGTTGGAGCGACCGGGTCTCTTATCGGTGACTTGGCTTGTACACTAGCAGCATGTGACTGATACCCCACTCCGTCCTGCATGTACTGTATGCTTCTGATCCGGGTTCAAGTTCTTCGTTTCGCGCATCGTGCTTTGACACTTGATCTTGGAGCCCACTATGCGGTCTCAGTTTTGCTCTTTGCTTCCCATTTTGCTCACCAGTGGCAGCCTCCGTCATGCTTTCGCACAAACTCATGGTGAGGGCGCAGAAGGCTCAGAAATGGGTCCTGTAGCCTTCATGTGGCCATCTGACCGTATTTGGGATGCCACGCACGATAACACAGGACCATGTGGAAGCGCAGAACCACCATCAAACCGCACAATCTTCCCAATCCAGCAGGGCCAAGTTGCTCTCAGCATTGCAGATGATGCATACTTTGTAGCTTTCAGAATCGCCGTGGGAAATAGTACGACTTCACTCTCCACGGGGCGAAACAAGATAAGGTTAATTGATCATAGACCCTACATCTCAATCCGACTTCAGCGAACAAGTCGTCGCCAACACCACAGACATCGACCCAGGTCACCAGTGCTACAAACTCGACGCACTTGAAAACGTCTCCGCGGGGCAAAATGCTACGATTCAACTCGAGTACTGGGCAGAATTTGAAGGCGAGAACGACGGCAAGAACCAGAGTTTCTTTGCTTGCGCTGACATCGTATGTGGTATCCTCACGGACACCTTACCAGTGAATGCTAACAGTGTGCGACTAGACTTTGGTTGAGACGCGCGACTTCACAATACAAGTCCCTTGCTTCAACGTGACATCCGACGATTTCGATGCGCCGACACCAAGCTCCAGCCCTGGGTTGGTTGGGTCACCATCTAGTGCCTCTAGTACTGGAGGACAGAGCGGCGGTGGAAGCAGTGGACTATCTACTGGCGCCAAAGCAGGTATCGCTGTTGGAGCTATTGTTGGGGGCATAGCGCTTTTTGGAGCGATTGGTTTCTTTTTCTGGAGGAGGGGAAGGCATGCAGGTCTGAAGGGTAAGGATGAGTATGAGTTGAGGGCAAAGAATTTGGGTAGTGTGGACGGAGAGACCGTGGCGAAATGAATGGTTGGGAATGAATGAGGGTGTTGGAACTTGGAAGCTAGGATGTGGAAAGCCAGTCAGCTCAAATTATGATACCACGATGCATGAAGCAGACTTTAGAAACATCCCCCAAAGAATAGATGAGGTGTGAGTAGTATATCACAAATTCCGTGGAGAGTATATAAAGCAATAGAATCTCATCGCCGATCGGTCTGTACAGTAAAGAGACAAAGACAGGTCCCAACTCGTCTGATCCAGCTATCTTCTGGGTGTTCCGATTCGAAAGCCTGTGAGCTTACAGCGTTGACCTTTGCACCTTTGCGAACTCCTTAGTCTCCTCATGCCAGCCCCGCACATATTTGACACCAAACACATGCTAAAACATATCTCTGACGCTGTCAGGTAGCATACCTTTGACCGGGAAGCAGTTTACTACGAGTAGCCAGCCAACAATGTAGATCGCAGCGTGAAAGCCGAAAGCACGGCTTGGTATGCCTATTTGACTATGTATCCGAAATAAGAGTCACGAAGATCTAGCTCTAAGGGAAAACAATTGTGCATTCTAGAAGTACAAACTTTATGGGCACTTTCAGTCATCAGCGGCGCGATAGCCGAATTGTTGCTCGATGATCGATATGATGAAGAGATGGTCTTGCCTGAGATGTTGCTGAGCACGTTTGCGAACTCGAGTTCGATGCTGGGCAGGTTTATGATAATCTTTTGCTCGTATTCCAGGCCCGGGAACATTACAGAGACGTGATCTTTGCACGACCGATAAGTTCTACCTCTTGCATTTTCAGCTCTTTGGCCTGCGATAAGCGCTTGAGCACCGGCAGCGTCTAGCGCGTCAGCCACGACGCTGAGTACGCGGATGTAGTACTTGTGGTGGCTGTTTCTAAGCCCGAAAGCAACGTGTTTAAGGTCTATGAGCGACTCGTTCCCATCTCTAATGTGCTTGATCCACTCCCGTTGTTACTCGGATCCCCTTCTCCACACCTCAGCCCACTATCGACGTCGTTGTTATTGCAAGCAACAAGCCCGTCGCACTGGCAGTCCTCCGTGATTTTGTAAGAAATAGGTGGTCCCGAGTACTTTCTAAGCAGGAAAATCACAAAGGGCGACTTCTGGATGTCGGCAATACTTTCTGCGTCTTAATCTCTAGATCGGGCTATCAGCAACCAGTGAGCTGATGCCACAGTGTGCGGAGCACTCTCCTCTAAAGTCTTTTGTTATATGCTCTGCTGTGCCAGATTGCGAGGCCTAGAATATTACACAGCGGTAATTTCCATCCTCGAGATGCTGCGCAGCATCGCTGGTAGCGGTGGTGTTAGTATTCGAGGAGATTTGTGGCCTCTAGAAGCAAACATGGTAGTTTGGATCCGGCTTGTCCCAATAATGACCATGGGTTAAGTATCCAAGACATGTCGAGAGGACCATGACTACTGCAAGAAGATCTGTACTGGAAGGTGTTTTTAGCTTGTGGATGGCGAATACCGTAACTTTTGGAGAAGAGTGCGCAACTTGAAATGCAGAGAGAGGAAGCCTACGGTTCTGTCAAAATACTCCATGGCGGTAGTGAGAATCTGTGTAGTTCACACTGTGAGAGGTGTAGCTGGTGCTCATGTGTTCCAGGATTCGCTCATCCATTCATCCTGTTCGCAAAAAATCTGCTCGGACAGTGCGCGGGCATTATTACTAGGAATGAGATCGCAGATCTGGCGATCAAAGCCATGGCATTTACAGTATGCAATATCAGTTATCTGGTCAGTAGCTCATCAACATGGAGCATTCGCATGGAGCATTCGAAGGGATGCTCGATCTGTTGGTGTTCCACACTGCCCCACGTTCACATTGTTCAGGCGAAATACGAATAGCGGTTCTGGCTGACGGTGAGAGTTCCTTTATGGTAAGGAAGTCGTACTTCTGCCAAAGGTCTTCGCCACGCTCTCCGATGACCCACGGTCTTGCCTGAGTTCAGTACTTTCTCGAGAGTGGGCAGTTCCTTGGCAAAGGAGAGGCCTTACAATCACCCGCTTTTAGGACCGATTAACTTTTCATCCCGTCAAGATCTCATCGGGCCTCTTCCCCTAATCGAGAGCATGTTTGCATCACAGGCTAGCTCTAAACTATAGAAGGTATCTAATTGGCCCAGACCACTAAGGAGTGAATTTCTCGAAAGAGTAAAGCCGCCTGTGAAGGAAAGAGAAGAGTTGACGTGCGCAGGGTCAGCCAGGAATACTTTGGAAGTCATCATTTTGCTATCGTATTATGATGCAACGGATTGTCTATCTACCACAGAAGTGTGCAAGAGCTTACAAGTTCGCACGATCAACGCGCTTGCCAGACTCATCAAACCGGATCTGCTTGCCGCTTACGAGCGCCTCCTGCAGCCAGGCTCCGATTTGTACAGCCCTCACTGAATTCTGGAACTCCAGGGGCACAGGTGTATTGTCCAAGCATGCGGCAGTGAACTCGTTGGCCTCCTTGACAAACCCTGGCTCAAATCGACCCCAGTAGTCGCCGGGTACCTCTCGAGTGATACCGGCCTTGGAGTATATGTTGACCAAGTTCTTCTGCGGGTTGAGGTTGACGCTCAGCTTGCCTTCTGTACCAATAATCTCCGTCACATCTTCTTGACCATGTGTCATCATGCGCGAAGCATAGTAGTGCGCAATCCTGCCGTCCCAAAACTCAACGATACCGACGGCGTTGTCGTAGTCCTTGTGCTGCTTCAGACCTGGTAGAATTGCAACGACACCGTTCGCGGAAATCGATTTGGGTATGACGTTGGAGCCGAAGTACCAGAGTGTGAGATCGATGTCGTGGACAGACATGTCAACAAAGACACCGCCCGACCATGCTGCATATTGAACGAAGAAGTCTAGCATAGTCAGCGAACAATGCTTGGTGCTATGAATTTCATGGTGCTTACCTGGATCAGGGTGCTGCCTGTCGCAAGTCTGTGATCTGATGATTGTCGGCCTGCCAATGGCACCTTGCTCAATCTTCTGCGCAACATCCTGGTAGCTATCGTCGAAGCGTCGGGAGAAGCCGCACATGACCTTAAGGTGGGGCTTCTTCGCTGCGGCGTCAACAACGTCCTGGCAGATCTTCACATTCGTGGAAAGGGGCTTCTCGCACAAAACGTGCAGATCCTTCTCAATTGCTTGCAGGGTTTCCTCGGCATGTACTGAAGTGGCAGTTCCGACTACGACGGCCTCGAGTCCTTGGTGTTTGAGCATCTTCTTGTAGTCGTCGTAGAGCGTGACACCATATGGCTCGAGGTGCTGCTTCCCCCATTGAAGCTCTTTCTGATCAGGGGAGAAAGCTGCAACGAGCTCGGCGCGTGGTGTTTTGTTCAGAATGTTCAGCGCGTGTCGTGCGCCCATGCGACCGAGACCTGCTACGGCAACTTGAAGTTTGTGAGGAGCCATAATGATAGATGGGGGGCGGAAGTCAAATTTCCGAAGGACTAGGTAAGTGAAAGAATGAAAAGGGCGAGCGGTCTGAAAGACGCAATTTATAGATTTTGTGCGCGCTATCTGTGATCGTGCAGGTACTCGGAGGAGGTTTTCGCAGCTTCTCACTCAGCGCCCACAGGTTGGATGATTGGCGAATGAGCATCTCGCTTGGAGTTCGCAGGCCATTATATGCATTGACGTGTACGACTCCGGGCTCCTTGGGTCGACGACGGTTACCTTCGTTGCGAGACGGGGCCCGGAGGAGGTTTTCGCAGTGTAATGTAACTACAGATCCGCGTCATGTGGGACCGGCATGCCCCCGAAGCTCGGTGTGGGGTAATTTCGCCCGCCGCTAAGGTTCGTCGTCCACTAATCGACACAGCCCTGGAGACAGAAACAACCAAGGGAAGCCGTATTATGCTGCTGGAACTGCACATACTCCCGCGAAGGGTCGATAGAAGCAACAGCAGAATGGCCAAAAATCTGGGGTATCCTCCACCTGCTGGCATCTCCAGCTGATGTTTGTGTGGAGCTTGCGCTAAGCCCAATCCGGCTGTCTCGTGCTAGCGGAGCGACCTGCTGATTTTCGCCCGTTTCCGCGGGGAGAGCGGCGGATTGTGCCTCGCAAGCTCGGACTGTCTGTCCGAGTCACGTGCTAGTCACATGCATGATCGGCAAAAGCTAGACTAACCTATTACGCTCGTCACACACCCAGTCCACCGCAGACAGATGTTACGCTGAACATCAGCAAACCCTGGGCCTGTTTGGTGCCCTCCAATTTGGATCTAGACGTTCCGGAACGGAAGTGCTTGGTAATCCAGAGTTTTGATGTAAGTAACTACATAGAGGTCTCGTTTTGTTAGCCTTTACACTAAGAAACATATCCTGCTTAGCGCTTACTCTGACCCACACCCTTTGGATTTAGGTACAACAGAGACACTAGTTTCGTTTAGTCATTTTAAATTTGGCCACGTGACAGCACCAGTTGCCTATTCCGTGGAAGATCAGATAACCTAACGCCGTTTTGCCGAACAGAACCTCAGGTTTCTCTTACCAGATTCTTATACCAAAACGTTATTTTCAACATGGAGCTGTCTATGTCCTTCAATAGTAAAGCATGTCGTAAAGCGCCCTATCAAATGTAAGCAAACGTTATGAGAAGCCAAGATGCCGTCTTTTATGCGCCAGATCAGGCGTTCAAGTGCGGTAATATGAGAAAGGCAAGTACTGCACCGAGCGCAAGAAGCCCTGTATTAGAGTCCATGCTTTCCAGTTCTGTACTGTGAAAGCTGTGAACTTAAATGCGGACGGTGACATCGGCCTTGCTGAACAGAGCCTCGAGTTCCAGACGGGATAGAAATGATTCGAGATATCTCGTTTCTGTATTTCATCAACCTCAAATTCGTCTCGTCCTTCCACTGATACATTGATATCGATAGTACATTTCGCAACCTCTAACACTGACGGCGCTAAGGATGAGCTGGATTACGAGGCCGTAGACGAGGCGGATCTTAACCTTAACCAGAGCAATTGCCAATACCTTTAGGGGGCCATCGCGATCCTTCGAGAGCTCCTTTGGAAGGCTCCACACCGCAGATGGTATCGATCTAGAATATGGCTCGCTACTCGTAGACTACGATCCCTCCGTATACGAAGATGCGTCAATACCTATCTTAGACAGCTGGCCCCCGCCTGCCTTCTATTCATAACGTTCTGGACTTCCATTTCTCACCCACGTACACCTTGCAGCGGACAAATCACAATAGCATCACCCAGATCCGTCGCACAGCTTCTGTATCCGATATGCTTGCCACTACCGGGCGGCATGTTAGCCCAACCTCAACCCACCTCCCTTAGGTCATCTTCAATCCTAGCTCTTCATTTGTTGCTGATAGGGAAAGCTGTGGAAGATCACTCACAGTTGTACATAGGCTGTTGCTCGCAAGCGCTCACTGTAGCACTATAGGGCCCTTTGGCACATTGAGATGAAATTTTCCTTGGTCGCGGTGATCTTGTTGAGCTTATATGGGGATATGGGTGGTGCGGATAAGCAGTACCATCATTTCAAACCCGTGTGCTCAGGCGTAACCCGTAGGAACTTCGCGGAGCAGGTTGAAGAGCCCTACCCACTACCACTCACTACTTGGTCAGCGCGAGCGTACAAATTACTGACTACTCCCAGGTACTGCACGCATCTTAAACAGCATATATGCGTTTGCTGTCTACGGTGACCTTCGCGAATTCGCCTCATGAATATTCATCTCTCTCCGCCAACACATCTACGTCAGTCTAGAAAATTACCGCTACTTCCGTCTTTCGCGAACGCAACGACGAAGCCTGGAGGAATCATTTAATGTTCTTATTCGCCACCATTATACAAGCCGCGTTCGAATGAGACACCACAGAAGCCAATAACCTAAGCAAAGAGAAGTGGAAAGATTTAGACGGTGAATTCGATGAGTGGGGACGCACAAACCCCTAGACGTTCACGCCTCTCTTCAGCGAGCTAGGCGCTGGTGACAAGTTCGCAGGCGCACGACCAGGCATGCCTTGAGCGTGCAGGCATGGTAGCCGTCCAACTTTAAAAATACCACTTATGCAAGATCTTATTAGCCATTTACTCACCAAACGCGAGCCTCGCCGGCTTAGCGGGTGTTCGGGCCCGTAGAGTTACTGACTCGGTGATTCGGAAAAATTCCACAAGTACGATTGGGCATGGCGTGGGTAATAGCCATTGCGGCGATGCTATGTTCCAGGGTGGTCATATCTTGAGTGCTTGTGGTGTGTACATAGTGGATGAGAAAGAGCAAGATGCCTGTGTTGAGTATTTTACTGTGTTGCAGTGGCTTATTTGTTAGCCGACGGATAATGTGTTGAAGGATAGGAGGGAGCAGTACAAGGCATGGATAGGACATTGAGGTGTTTCGCTCGATGCTGTGTATCATAATATTGCTTCATCTCAACGATGCTACCTTGAAATACTGGCAAAAATTATAATATTCTTTGTGACCAGTTAAGCTTCCTACCTAACCTTACAACGATGCTTCGATCTCATCAAGGCCTGAAACTTGGTTAACGATCCACTTCCTCTTATCCTCGTCCGTGTACCTAGGGTACGGCCGCCTGCAATCACAGCTGGCTTCTGGGTATCTCCTCTTGTTCGCAACAACCCACTTCGTTCCATTGATACCACCTTTTCCGAATCCCCATTCTGTTACTGATAGCTTGATTTGGAGGGCCGAGGCTTCGTCGTGCTTGCCTTGTTGGTAGAGGTTATAGATCTGAATGCAGGTCTTAAACGGTTAATATGCATATTCTGTTCTGAGAGATTATCACACACCTTTGGGTACAGGTTTGCAACACCGGTAATTGTGCCAACAGCTCCAATACTTATCGCCGGAATCAACCAATCACTCTGGCCTGCTAGCGAGACAAATTCGCTCTTCTTGAAGTTTGCTGATATCCTCGCCACTTTTGCGATACCACCGCAGGTGAGCTTGACAGCTACGATGTTTTTGTGCTTGCCCAAGATTTCGAGCATCTCAGAGTTGACGTCGAGACCTGCTACTACACCAGGAAAGTTGTAGATGACAAGCGGGATAGGGCTCGCATCTGCGAGTTCTTGGAAAAAGCTAACAATTGCCTCTTGGTTCATGGCGAAGTGAAAGTACGACGGTTTAAGAGCGAGGAATGCAGAGGCACCTGCTTCCTTTGCTTCAATAGTTTGGCGGATGGTATCGCGGGTACAGCCTGCTACACCACCAATGGTGATTGGAAGATCACCGCGTCCAAGTCTTTGGGCTGTTTTACGTGCTGTCTGGACGAGTTGAGTCTTCTCTTCCGAGGAAAGAGTGGCTGCCTCTCCGTTCGTTCCTGCAATTACGATGCCGTGAAGGCCATTTGAGATGAGGAACTCGAAGTGCTTTTCTTGCACCTTCCAGTCAATTTCCTGCGTCTTGTCATTCTTGAACCAAGTCAAAGAAGGGACGTGGATGCCGGGCGGGAACGAGTAGTTGCTGTGATCATTGCCATTGGGAAGGGTTTCGGTAGAAGGCATTTTGGAAGGATTATGGATGGAAAACTTGATCACGTTAGACAAGGAGAAGATGGGATATGATGGGGAACCAGGAAATTCGCTGAGGGGCGAGAAGATACCATTATGACCTTTCGCGTCTCAACACGCGTCCCAAACTCAGAGCCGAAAATCCCGAAAGCATGACCATCTCCAGAGTCCAGAGTAGGTGGAGCAAGAGCCTACGGGTAAAAAACTTGACATCGCCTGCCTTTGGGTGAGCTATGCCTGAAGAATATCACGCTTGACCCAAGTTAGCAGTGGTAGCGTCCGCTTCGTCTTGTATAGCGCAGGCGAACCATGAGCTGACTCGTACTCATCTCGCCGCCTACACGAGGCTCGTATCGAGGCTCGCATCCCTCATCTCGCAACCCGTGGGGCGCAAATGCCACATGGAGTCCCCAGTGGACTCTCAGCCAACTTTTGACGTTTGAGCATGGCAACGGCGTCGCATGGCGTCCAAATCTGCTTTGCTAGAAATTCTTGAATCCTCAGACCCATCTGCTCGGAGATCACACCCTTGTCTGCTGCCCCAGTGATCAGGCAACTGTGGAGAAGCGAGCTGTGTGACTGCCATCCGAGCTGGGCGTTCGCATAAGAACTAGTTAATGCCCCAGGCTTGGGATCAGTATCGCGCAGCACACTTGCATTGCCGCTTTCGCTCTCTACCATCTTCATAGAAGTACTCCAGAACAAACCGTCATTATGGGTGGTTTTGCAAGGGCTCCGGAGGACAGGCCTACACCTCCAGAGGTCGTAAGTATTCGCTCCATTGAAGAGGATGTTCAAGATGCTAATATGTTTGCCAGTACAACTGGAGGGTTTACATGGCCTCGTTGGTCATCTCCATGGGCGTACTCGCATATGGCTATGGTCAGTCTTCCAACAAGTCATGTACTTTCACGGTTTCACCAAGAACTCAACAGCTTGCAGATTCTGCCTTTATCGGGACCACAATAACACACCAGAGCTTCAAACGCGACTTCGGACTTCTCCCCTCCCAGAAAACGACAGCGCAGATCAATGAAGTCACCAGCAATATCACATCCATATGTACGTTTCATTGATCTGTGAAGACGCGGCGTATGTCCCGGAGCCTGATGCCTACAAGCAAGCGGTGGCGTACCGTAGAACCATAGACTAACACATTCATAGATTCAGCAGGAGGTCTTGTCGGTGCCTTACTGATGTACCCTACCCTCGAGCTCCTCGGCCGCCGCATGACAGTAATCATCGCCGACTCTATCTTCACAATGGGCGCTATATTTTGCACTGTGCCGACCCACCAACTTGGTCTCATCTATGCTGGTCGATTCTTCACTGGCATGGGTGTTGGTGGTATCGCCGCAGTCTCTCCCATCTACATCGCTGAGATCTCGCCCCCTGCTATCCGTGGTCGTCTCACTGGTTTCTTCGAGTCTTTCTATCAGACTGGCGCAGTCATTGGTTTCTGGATCAACTACGGCATTGTGCACAACATGGATCGCAGCAAGTCCATGGCATGGAGAATTCCCATGGGCGTACAGCTTATCCCCGCTGGTCTGCTTGCACTCATGATTCCCTTCTTGAAGGAGTCGCCAGTGTGGCTGCTGAAGCGTGGCCGTGACGCTGAAGCACTTAGGGTCTACAGCTTCTTGCGCAATTTACCAGAAGATCACGAATACATCCAGCAAGATGTGCAATTCGTCAAGACCGAAATCGCCAAAGAACGCGCCCATCTCGTCGGCAATGAGCAGCACGCAACCTTTGGTCACATGATCAAGAACGCGGCCAAGGAGGGCAGCATGAAGGGAATGCGCAATCGTTTCCTGCTTGTTTTCCTCATGTTCATGTGGCAAGCATGGTCTGGTGCTGCAGCAATCAACTACTATTCGCCGACCATCTTCACATCGATCGGACTATCTGATGTTACCTTGTGGACTGGTGTCTATGGCATCATCAAAGCTGCAGGTTTGTAGATCACTGAAGCAAAAAAATCATTGATTTAGCGAATACTGAATGTTTATCAGGATCAATCATCTTCTTCACATGGTTCATCGACAAGTTCGGTCGCAAGTGGCCATGGATCGTCTCCTCCCTTATCTGCGCTTTCTGCCAATACTATCTAGCCGTCTACATTGCTATTGGAAATCCGAAGGTTGGACAGTCCATGTCTGAGTCGACAGTGGCTGGTGGAAAGGCCGCGACTGCGATGATTATGATCTTTGGTGCTGCATGGTCATTTGGTATGTTATCAAATGACATCTTTTTAAGGAAGCGTGTGTTAATATATGATAGGCGCCAACGGTCTTCCCTGGATCATCTCTGCCGAGATATTTCCCTCGTCGTTGCGATCCATCTCAGGCCCCTTCGCTGCCGCCTCGGTCTGGGTGTGGACTCTGGTGGTTACAAAGTGCCTGCCGCAGATGTACACGAGCATGCAGTGGGGCGTATATATATTCTTTGCTACTTCCTTGATCTGTGCAAGCATTTATGCCTTCTTCTTCATCCATGATACGAAAGGTTTGCGCATGGACCAGATGGATCAGATATTTGGATTCGAGCGCAAGGAGCAGAGACCCTCGTCGCTTGTGTCGGACAACAAGCTGGCCGATTTTGAGAGCGAACACAACGAAAAGGTCAGGCAAAAACCTGTGGATCGTGTTTAGTGTTAGTTATAGTTAGAGAGGGCTTTAGCATGCTTAGTGGCCTACTTTGGCATCTACGAAGATTAAAACCTGAGAGTGTACAACCCTTACAAGATTCTACACCTGTTCTTGTTGTATCCAAGTTCTTGTTCTCTTACATCTGTCGCATTTCATATTGCGGTATCTGTCCATGATTATGAAAAAGAAGACTTATACTAACTATATTTGTTCTCTCGAACAATGATGGACCTCGAGAAATCGATGTTGCTTTCTACGCTACTTTTAAGTTTCTAAAGAGCCGGAATATTGCATCATACTATGACCTATTGTCGATAGTGGGTGACATTTCGATGGACTTCATGCGGATTACTTGGTATAGTACACAGAGTAAGCTAATGAAAGTTGTAAGATATCCACCAACGTTCACTGCGCAAGTACTGTGCCAATAATAGTATATACCAGAGAACATCTTAATCCAGATTGCAATAGGCGTGTTAAGCAGATAGCTGCCAGATTCACGGTGGTGCTTAGGTAAGGTGCGCTTGAGGTACTGCTCCATGCGTTGAGGTAATCGGATGCCCTTGTACCATTTAGGCAGATAGACCTTGGCCTACAATATTAGAATCACTTTCTTTTGTACATTTCCTTTAGTCTCGTATACCGTTTCGGGGTTTCACGCTTCTTCCTCTTGTTGGTAGTTCTCGTATATTTGTCGACACGCATAGGCTAATTGCAAACTCCTAGTTTCAGTAACTCCCTCGAGTTATGATACGGCCATTATTCCCACTCATTTCAAAATTAATCAAAATTAGTGATTTTCGCCACTTACATGCCATGCCGCCTGTTGCGTCGGCTCCACTAGCAAAATATGCATTACTGACTGCATTTCCACTCAGGAGGGGCCCGATCCAAGCTCCGAACTCCAACTTAGCCTTACACACGGCTTGATTTGTCGAACGATTATGGAAGTAAAAGTCGAATTCTAGCCTATTGAGGCCGTTTGCGCTGTTGATAGTGTATGTAGACTATGATGCTTGCCGGCTCGTTTAGTAGGTTTAAAAGAGAGAGAGAGAAAAGGTAGAAGTTTAGTAGAAATAGAGAGGGTTTAAAAATAAGTAAGAAAAAGTCTTGGTAGTAAACACTAAAACCCTACATACGAATTAAATTAACACAATATATATATATATATATACTAATAAAAGTAGTACGTAAAAAAACACCGCTGCAGTGTAATATACACTAGAGCTGTGTAAATATCCTCTACGTGTAGTGTAAAGGAGTAATTTTACACAATACCGCGGTGTATAATAACACCTCGCTGGGTATTTAACACCGCATTTGTACCCCAGTGAAAGTTGTCACTGGCCCTTTCCGCAACGATGTGCTCCTCCACAAGGACGGCGAGCTTTCTGACCACGAAGCGTCCATCTGTCAAAAGAAATATGCGAAGGTCTCGATAAGTCTATCTGAGACCGTCAAGTCGAACACAATAACTGCCAATGCATTAGTGCAAGGCAGTTCACAGGGCTTAGGATTCAGCCAGAAACTGAATATTTCGATGAGGAAGTGCTGAACTTGAAGCCATCAATCAAACAGTGGATGTCATCGACATGCAGGGAGTATATCTACCAACAGACGCGATAGATGGGGTGTTGTTAGAGGTCAGTATGAGTGCAGGTGTCCGACCGGTCACTTGCGGGATTTGGAGGGAAGCCAGGCGACGTGAGCATCGAAGAGGTTTTAAGAAACTAACAGCAAATCTCACGATGCCTATATCCATAAAATAATATTATGCGGCCTTTGTCTGCCGTACATGAACAGCCTAAGGGCTTTGGGGGCCGTGATTGTGTTGACCAAGTCTGCCTTCAATGTCAAGGATTTGTCTGTAACGATACTTCGCGAACCGCAAACTATAAATATTGCCTAGCTTCAAGGTACTCAAGCCACACATGTACCACATTGTCGCTGTTCTTATCCCTGCAGCCACAACTCTTGATAGCCAACAGAACTCTAGTGAACTGATTGAGACGTGGCCTTCATATATACGCCGCAATTGAAACGCTTCATGGGCATGCCCAATCCATATTCACTCAAAGTTGGTGGGTATATATTCTTTCATGCTCATAGCCTAATCTACGAAGAAAAGCGTTGCGCCAAACACCCCCTTCCCAGCCCCGTTCTTCGACCCTACTAGCTCAAATCGACCAATTTCTCCATCCAACCAAAAAACAAAAAACATTACAACATAAAAAAAGCAAGTCTGGGGACTTTCATCTTGAATATCATATACTGCTCACGCGCATTGAATTCCTGCCGGAAAAAAAAGCCATCTACCTACCTACCTGCCTGCCTGCCTAGGTAAACGCCGGGTACGCTTCCCGCTTCCCCTGCGCCGGAATCCCACGCTACCCTCCCCCCTTGCATACCCCTACTCAAGTCTCAACCCTACCCACACCTCACCGCGCCCGAAACCAGTTCTGCTGCGCTAGCTGCAAACTTTACCACAACGAGGGTTAGTGAGAGCTAGTGCCGCGATCGATAGTTGCCGGTTTTGGGCAGGTTGGATGTATGTGTCAGGTTGGAGCTAAGTGTGTGAAGGGTGCAGATTGTTCTGGGATAGATAAAGGGTAGCGTTGGTGGCACGAACGCAGGGGGCTGGGTTGGTTGGAGAGTGAGACGGGAGATGTGAGTGGTTGATGGGGTTCAGCCTTGTGAGGAGGGATCAAGGTGTTCTTTGGAGTGTGATGATGGATGTGCGTAGTTTTCAGAGAAGAAAAAAGTGGATTGCGTCATGGTTCGACCGAGTATTTCTAGATTGAAGGTCATTCAGACCGGACATAATTTGTAAATGTTCACGGATCTTGAAATGTCAATCTGCACAAGCAATCGGCGTTCGGGCGCCGAAAATGACTTTGACCATCGAGTCTCCGTCCTAGCCCCAAGCTCCTGGACTTTGCCTCAGAGCAAACTTATCCGCAGCTTTCAGGTGAATTGGTGCTTCAAATCCGACACAACTTCCCATTTTGCGTCTGCGTCCCCCACTCCCCATCCCTTACCTCCCACTCTTCACTCCCCACCGCTGTAGTCGCATAAAACACGCCCTTGGGATCCCACTTCTTCTTGATTTCCGCCAACCGCTCATACTGCATCCCATAGAAGCTCCGCTGCCACCCCGGCTCCACCACATTCGCTTCGTTCAAGTAACTCCCGCCAAACTCGCTTTCGGGAGCGACATCTCTCCAGGGTCCCAAGATATCTTCTGTGAGCTCTTTAGCCGCTTTTTGCATCTGCGCTTGAGTAGCGTTTTCTCCGTCTTCGAGGAGTACCATGCCGATGAGGAAGGAGAGCGTATGTCTGAATGCAGAGGAGACGGCGTTGTCGACATGGAGGCGATTTTGAGGTGCTTGATGATACCCACCCAGTGTGTGGCCGCTCATACTAGTGTTCTTGATCGCAGCGAACATGCGCTCAAATTTCTCTGGACATTCCCAGTTGCCGCGGGGGAAGATGCGATTTCCTGGTAAGCCAGTGGACGCGCCGACAGTTTCGTTGCCCCAGTTGTCGTTGTACGCTGGGTAGAATGAATGATGTAAGGTCGTTTTTGGGGTAAGTTGTATGCCCAAGCTACGCAGGTAATCGAACCACGGCGCTATGAGCTTGTTGAAGGACTCGATAGTGTGTCCTGGCGCCCAGAAGGGCACCATCTGGAATTGTAGCTGGTCGTTGGGAAGTACGTATATCCAAAAGTACGAATAGGTGTGCGCGTCGGCGAAGGTAGGGAACATCTCCCAGAACTTGCGCGTACCCTGCCAGAAGATTTCTTTGGTAATATTGCCGCCTGTCGAGTACGAGAAAGTGGACGCTACTATGGGCATATTTGGGTATGCCCGGACAATGACTGAAGTCACTACCCCCCAAGTGCTTCCGCCGCCGCCTCGGATAGCCCAGAAGAGGTCTGGGTGAGATGTGTTGGATGCAGTTATGAAGCGCCCGTCGGCTGTCACGAGGTTGACGGCTTCGATGTTGTCTGCCGCCATGCCGTAATAACCGGACATTGGAGTGTGGCCTCCTCCGGTGAAGTACCCGCCAGCAAAACCCACACTCTCACAAATTCCACCAGTAACAGTAACATTGTTTCTTTCCGCAGCTTGATAAATCTCCCGGACTGTGACACCTGCAGCGACCTTGAAAGCGCTACCCTCGTATCCAGAATCGCTTTTGTAATTCGCAACGAATTGCAAGTCCTTCATGTTCTGTGTCCAGATGCTGAGTGCTCCCGCACCAAGCGACTTGCCGAGAAAGTCGTGGCCTGTATTCTTAATGACCAAACGCATGTCTGTGTTCCGGGCAATGTTTATGGCTATTTGTACGTGTGCAACTGTGGATACGTTCATGACATACTTTGGGTAGGAGCCGAGCTCGCAGGTGGCATTAGGGTCGAGGCGAGGAAGGCATGTCCGCCCCTGGTACAGAGGGAACATGTTGGACGTCGGATCTGCCTCACTGGAATATGTCAATTATGATATCTTCTCTGAAGACTGCTGGCAATCGTCATACTGCAAATACGGGTTCGTCCAATTCGCCGTGATCGCTGCACACTTTCGCTCATTGTATGCTCCCCAGCTATTGTAGCAAGGTGATGCTAGCGGTTTCGGTGCGATCAAGGCTCCGTTGACGATACTGGTAGCATTGAACTCTTCCCAGGTGCGGGCGGAAGGGAAACCATCATCGCCGGGCGCGAGCTTGCAGGCTCCGCTAACATGAGCAAAGGTAGTGTTGATGGCGCTATCGTCGAAGCCAAAGTATGCCTGATGCTCTGCTGACAATTGAGTCAGGTCATGATCCGTGAGTTGTGCTTTCTCGTAACCGAAGAGAGTAACATTGGAGAAGAGTGTTGCATCGACACGGCAAACGAAATGGACAAGGAGCAATAAGAGTTGAGATCTCCACATCATGGCTTCGCAATCCGAGCACCAAGTAGTTGATCTCTTTGGGTGTACGTCTCAACCCCCAGCCTTCTTCATGTCCTTCACCTCATCTTGGTCATCGACACAACCCCGCAGTTCGCTCAATAAAGCGAAAGTGTCGATATTCCGAGCGAATGGTTGAGTGGAGGTTGTGGCACCATAAGCACCACAACGAGCTTTCTGAAGGGGCGTGGGGGTCGAGCCGAGCCGAGCTGATCGGTAGAATGTGTCCTATTCAAATTTCTAGTGAAGCCCGCCGGGTAATACCTGCATGCTGCTAGTCGATGAGCCGGTCAGGACACGATCAGGATGCATCAGTACACAAAGGATTACAAAATGTAGCTTTGGATTTACCTTGTGGTTCAAAGAGCTCTCCTATCACCAAAGGATATTCGTCTTGCCCCTGCGCCAACGCAGTCCATGGCATCAGCGTCCAAGGATTGTCATGGCCAATCCCGATCAAGAGAAGGCGTTCGGGCATCTAGATTCGGAGTTCTCAAGTCAGGGTCCAGGAACCAACATCCGCCTCGTGTAGCATAGATGCCCGGGTAAATGATACGCGACTTGGCTTTGTGCGTTGATGAAGACTCAAAGCGTTGGATCAGGCACATCGGTAGGCGAGCTGCCAGTGCTTGGACCCCCCGTTGGTAAGCATGTGAGAGATTCCCACTTGGGTCTTCTGGAAGTTTGAGTGGGTCAAGACGGTGCATGTTAATGGTCCAAGCAAGGTTGAGGTCGATAAAAAGAATGAAGTTTTGGGGGAATCAATTTGAGCCTATGGAAATACTTCTACCCTGCCAAGGCACTCACCACCAACGTTGTGCTGATGTTGATAACCTAGCGCAGGGCGAAGTTAGCGTCTAGTTCTTGATGTAGGGAGGCAGGTCATCGGCCTGTCTCTGAGCAGCCTGGCGAGCCCGCTTCCTCTCCCTACGATCCAAAGCCCTCGCCACCGCCTTGGCGAGCTTCCTCCTATCCTCACGCTCCTTTGTCTTAAAAATCTCCTCACGGCCCTTGCCCTTCCAGCACTTCTTGAACTCCTTCCTGTATTTCTGGCCGAAGGTCAAGGTCTTGTCCGACTCCTCCTCGGCCTTGCGCTTGTTGTAGTCGTCTTCGTCATCCGTGTCAATAAAGTCGGACTCGTCGTCCTCGCGGTTCTCAACGAGGCTGGTGGACTCGAGTGTGATGGCGCCCTTGTTGCGGGCCTTGTCCCACGCCTTGGTGCGCGAGTATGCGATGCAGCCAGTTATGGACATGACTATGAAGAATGGGAAGCTGAGGAAAAGCAGCATGACGCAGCCGAAGGCGATGAGATCTTCGTCCATGACAGCGTGTAGACGTGCTAAGCACTAGTGTATGGTTGGTTCAAAGGTATATGTGATGGAGATCGAGTCTTGTGATTATTGCGTGTCGTGAATGCAAGAGGCAGACAGTACGGAGTAGCAAGGGAGGGATATAGGTGTTCAGATTGCAGTCGCCACCCGGCACATGACTGAGCACGTGCGACGTCAGGAGGCGAGCGAGTCAGACCAATCACATGTGATCGAAAGCTGACTCGTTCCTCACCACAACAGCGTACCTGGCACAAGCCTTCGTGTGGTCGATGAGGCACTTGCACATGCGGGGTGGGATTGATTGACGGATCTAACTTAGATCTATGGATGCCAACTGTCTCCGCGTGCAACATACTTTCGCTGTTTCCTGAGCCACGTCCATCACTCACTAACCTCTTCCTGTTCAACGTCTAGATGCCCTGAGCCTAGGTAAGGTAGCAGCACATCCTCAGTCATCCTCCAAGTTCTCCGCCGACCCATCCTTCAACACCTCCATACCGTCCTGCAGGCCCTCGCTCGCCGGGGGCAAATGATTCGACATCCTCCATGTAACTCCACTAACCACCCTCTCAAAGAACTGTGGCTGATACCCAAGCACCTCCTCACATATCTTCTTCTCCTCGGCCGCCACCTCTTCCCGATGCCTCTTCTCATACCTCTCGGCCTTCTGCCTCCTCTTCGTCAAATGTGTCGTCTCCACATACTTCTGCACCGCCTTGTTTCCCACGCGCAGTATCTTCTCGGTATGTCGCGCAAAGTCGTCGTCGTTCTTGAAGAGAATTTTAAACCATACTAGGCCCTTCTTCTTCATGGCTGGATCGACTGCGTCGTGGAAGGCTTGCATAGCTTGTAGCTGGACGTCTGTTTCCATGCCCTGGACGGTTTTTGTCTGTGCGATGGTTTGGGCGTATTTGTGCAGAGTTCCAAACGGTTTGACGGCGAGGATCTTGTGTACGTGTATCTTGCAAAATTCAGGCCATGGCATACCGCATCACTTGTTGTGGATGTTGTACTGTGCGCCAGTGAGGTGCATGGTCCATTGCTGGCCTGTGAGGTGCGAGGTGGCGCGGATTACCCAGAAGTCGTGGTCGTTGAGGTCTATGAGATTGTTGGTGAATCTTACGGTCGTGCTGCGGCTGTAGGATTTGCGACGTAGGACTACGTCTTCGAGGAGAATTTCGAGACCTAAATACGAGTGAGAGGGATGGTTCTTCCTTGTTCTTATACGAGGACTGTACCTTCAACGAGCTGCGTGGCCAGTAGGCTCATGCATCCTGTGTCATAGCAAGCCATGGTCGTCAGAACAGCGGCCTTGTTTTTTGCATCGTCCATGTATGGCAGCTCGTTGGGAAAAGGTAACCACCATCCATTCCAGCGCGAGGTCTTGTCTTTGTCTTCGGTAATGAGCACCTGTTTATTTTCTGCTGCAGCTTCAATACTGCTGACAGACATGTGCCATGTTGCCCGTCGAAATTGGAGGAAGGCGGTACCGAGGATGAAAGATATGCGCTGCATGCGCTCTCGTTCATACCCTTCTAAAACGCCGAGGCCCTCTATGGGTCCTTTAAGTTGGATCGACTGGGCCATGAGAAGTTTGTGTTTGAGGTAGACCAGTAAGAAAAGTTCAGAGTAAGAGAAATAGATGTTCGACGATGTTCTGTTGGGAGTTCGCCTTCACCATGACGACGGCGTTTGCAAAACACAATACTTTTGAGCAATCATAACAACAGAGCTGCAACCCAGACCTCTGAGCGGCACACGCCTTCCATGTTACTGTTCATTTCCTTATGCGTCGGTGTGTTGAAGCTCAGCGTGCCCTCTAAGTGGCCAGTCTATAGGACAATGCGCTGACGTGTAACACAAACAAAAAGCTGTTCACACAACACACTTTCCGCACCACCTCAGGCCTCATTCTCTTCCAAAATGTCGCTAATGTCTAAGCTTAGCGAATCAAAGCTTCGTCATATTCCCCAGAACTCTGTAAATTACTCATGTCAATTCATCGCCATGGCTGTCTAGCTGGTGGTATGAGAGATCGTTCGCCAAGAACATGCTAAGTTGAGAAGGGTTGATCTTAGCTTAGAGAACTGGAGTGGAGAGAGATCGAAAGTAGGCAAAGCCAACAAGTATGATTGAATCGAGTATACCGGGCACAAAAATACAGTGAAGGTGCAGTTAAGTTTTAGGCACTTGGTCTTTCTCCAATAAATCGTCTCTTTCACATTGAAATCAAGGTTTGAACCTCGTAGCCTACCACAATTTTACAAATACCAGCTCAAGACACCTTGACTTTGATGCACGACTATGTCACTTGAAATACACACAAATCGTTTTCTTTCCTCTCCAATCAGTTTCGCGTGTAAAAGATTGCTTACCGCCTCGTCCAAGTGTGCGTCCCTGCGCAAAAAAGTTGATTTAATCCAAAAGTTTGCGGAGAGCTCGTAGCAGTCTAGTTGTAGGAGGCAGTCGGAAGGACAAAAGAGCTTCAGGAGTTGCAGAGGTCTGCTGATGTGAAAGCCTGGAAGGTTCCTACAGATTTGGCGAACCTCTAAGCGGCCGGCCCGAGCAGCGCTGATTGTACCAGTATTCTACAGTAAGATAGGCTGCATGGTAGTATTCCAACTCTAGCTCGGCGTTGTTCTTGATGCGGTTGTATCAACACGTACCTCAAACTTACGTTATCTTCAAACCCTCGATTGTGCGTCAGGAGGCATCTGACTTCTGGGCTGCGCCACTTTGCGTTTCACACATTTGCACAGAGAATGGCGGTGTCTGGATTAAGCCACCAATGTGCGGGAATAATAGCTGGTATGGACAGCTGGACATGGATAGCCCAAATGCATGAGTCCAGACCGTTGCCAAGCCATGCAGGGTGGTGCCGCACAGGCCCGGCGACAATGTCGTCAGCGAAGGATCTGCGCAGGGCCGACGTGTGTGGACGGAGGTGTTGCTGATCAGCCTGATCTGTCGCTGTTGCTGCTTTCGGCGCCGAGGTTGTGACCGGAAATATGGTGTGCTTACTAATCGGTCCGCCTCAAGATGGAGAAGCGCCAGAATGGAGGGAGCAGCCTGCTTCATGCCTACACTAGTGCGCCGCGCAAACTGTGGGAGTGTTTCTCTTTGCCATGAACCTGGAGATACGGAGTACATCTGCTCGCACGAAGGACCGGTAGTAGCAGGCTGCCGGAGCTTGGTAATCTGGTTGGCGCGCACTGTTGTGGCGGCTGCTGCTAAGCTCGGAGACAGGACATGCCGCGTGCTAGCTGGATTAGTGCGATCGGGCCATGGGGTGCTCTCTGTTCGGCAATCTGGAACGCTGGAAGCAGTGGAACACGCACAGCACGATTGCAAGCGAGGTGTATCCGTATTGTACTGTGTGCCGAGTACGGAGTACTGGGCATGGTGAAGGGTATCGAGGCGAGACGGTTAGGGCTTGCGATCAACAGCTGGAAATGTGTTGCAGTGTCGATCGAGCGCCCGTCGGGTGGCAGGTGCCTCAGGTGCCAATCATGTCAATGGGTTCGCTGGGCTACAATAGACCTACTTTTATGACAGGTCGATGCTTGCATGATGATGCGGCGTGACATTGTGGTTTGATATGGCAGGTCTGGCGGTCCATTGTTGTAGGGCCGAAGCGCGATGACACGGCTGGGTGCCGGTCAGCGCTGACGATGGGTGGCGGGCCGGAGTAGATAGAGGCCTTTCACTGCGCGATTGTCTCCGTACTCTGGTGGTGGTAGCTCGCGCAGTCCGGGCGCGGGCCTGGAGGAGATGCGGCTGGACAGGGGGGCTAAGGCAGGCGGCAGGCACCACCGGGTTAGCGCAGCCAATCGTGCATGGGCCGAGAGCGTCCAGACTGTTCCAGCAAGCGCGACCGACCCACTCACGTGCCACTGTCTCCTGTGACCCCGACCAGCACAACACGCAGCGGGCAACGACAGCAGCAGACGCCGCATTCACACGCACAGCTCCATGGATCCATGATGCGAGCAAATGCCCCCCCCCAATCCTTCAAGGGTGCACACCAGCTCCCGAGTGCCTCCCGCCGGCGTCTTCTCCACCGCTGCGCTCGTCCATGTACTATGTACACACAGCGCAGCGGACTGCCGGCCTGCGAAGCCCCCCACCCCATCGGTACGCGTTCTAGATCGCCGTGGCGGCGTACAGGCGGCCAGCCCTCTTACAGTGTGCGACGCTCAGGCGCTGGCAACCAACTCGGCCTGTCTGCGCCCACTACGGAGTACTCTCCCTCGCATCCAGATTCCTCCTCGTCCCGCATTCCTCGCCCTGCCATCCTGCTTTCGCTTCCTCGTGCCCCGTTCGTAATCGCTCCCGCAACCAATCTGTCCGACCCTCTTTCCCGTCTTCGTCAGCCAAGCGCCGTCCCTACTCGTGCCTGTCTTGCTCCATCCCGGCCCTGCATTCCTTGCAGCCAGCACTCTCAACGTGAATGCACCACCGCACACCACCACGCACGACCATTCCCCTCTGGCCCGCCTCCCAACTACTGTCCCCATGGAAATCTAAAAACATGAACGGCAACGCTGCAATGCCACCCGACATGATCGAACGACAGTCGCTCTGTCTGGCCCAGCCCATGCCCGGCGTGGTTGCACAGCCAGGCCAGAGCGGCTTCAAGGAGGAGCTGGCACGCATCTTCGACCCTACTGAGAGTAACGCTGCCGAGCGACTCGTCGCCCTCAAGGACGCCCTGCGGAATGCCGACACCGACGCCTTTTGGGCCCTGCTAACCAAAGGTCTCGCCCGCATCGCTGATGCTCAATACGCTTTTGTCTCAAAACGAATACTGGTAGACGACAAAGACGTACCTGTCGAATTACCTCCAATAGGAGAGCCTGGGGCCTGTCTCATGGGAGAGGCCTTTTATATCAACGACGATCATGGCAGTGGGCCTGGCCATCTGAGGAATTTCAAGTATCACGCATATGCGTGCCCGTGTGCCTACATGAAGCACGACAAGATCTTCATTATTCCGGAAAGATTGAACGATTTCATCGTCAACAACCCAAACGACTTGATCATCCCTGGAGAGGCTTTCTTCGGAGTCCCGCTGTTCGCCCAAGGAAAATGCTTCGCCCATTTCGGTGTCATGTGGGGGAAGGAGGGTGCTGCCCGCAGGCAACTTAGCTGGGCTTTTCTCGAGATGATATTCCACAGTCTGGAGGACATGATCTTGGACCGCGTTCTGCAGGGGGTCGACTTTGCCCAGTCAGGACAAGCAGCACCAGGCATACAGACCAAGATTGTTCCACACGAAGCTGTTTCTTTCGCTCAGTCTCTGAAACCCTATGCCAGGAGCCTCTCCCACGAACTGCGGACCCCTATGCAAGGCGTAGTCGGCATGTTAGATGTCATGATGGCAAACCTCAAAGAAGCTTCAGAAACTATGCATTTGGATCCACGCACCCGTGAAGTACTCGATACGCTCAAGGAGAACATTGAGGCTGTTCAAGGTCAGTGATCTACTCTTCCTGACAACAAAGCTCTCTGTCTCGGATGCGGGGGGAACCCGGCGACACTTCTAATGCATGTATACTAATGCGCGCACAGATAGCTCCAGGCGCGCAGTGGAGGCAGCGGATAACGTCGTTCATGCGTATGACATGAACATGGGCGTTCCGGAGACCCCACTTTCGCCACTCGACAAAACCCCTGATCAATGGAACACTTTCTGGCGTGAGATGCGCCCTGACCTACTGATCTCCGGGAACAGTATGGCTCAAGCATCATTCCATGGTCTCAAGAGGAGACGGGACGAGGTATCAGGGGAAGAAGCCCGGAACAAACCACGTGTGGCTAGGCTAGTTCGCCAGCGAATTCGAGACTCATTTTCCGAAGAACCCCCCCTTCGCGGTGCAGCTTCATGTCCGCTGTACGCAAACGCGAAAGAGCTGGCTCGGATTGAACAGCGCTGCTCGCACCGGACGTCCGCAGGGCGTTGTGACTCGACAAACTCTCCAATATTTGCCTCGGAACACTCTAAAGTGCCAGGACTTCGACATACAAATCTCAGGGAGGTGCTGCAATATGTAATCAACGATGCACTCAAAGTAGGAGGAAGGCCAGACTCGGCCGTTGCCGAAGCGACTGGTACTGGAGAACGCATCGAGGTCCGGACGTGCGGTTCAAATGGCCAAGCACACACCAAATTGATCGAGTGGTCCGTCTCCCCTGACGTTCCAGACACCATCGTCATCGATGAGAGAGACCTGGCGAAGATGGTGTCTTGCCTTGCCCTGAACGCTATCAAGTTTACCCACGACGGCTCAATAACGCTCCAAGCAAACCTCGGTGCCAAAGGTCGTTACATCGTCATCAATATCAAAGACACTGGTTCCGGTATCCCGGCGGCTTTTCTACCCAATCTTTTCAAGCCTTTCTCGCGAGAGGATGTTTCCACTACTCGACAGAGCGAAGGTCTGGGCTTAGGACTTATGGTTGCCAAAGGCATTGCGAGAAAGCTCGGAGGCGATCTGTTCTGCCTTCGCTCGCATGTCTCAGGACCCAAGCGAGGCTCGGAATTTGAGATGAGGGTGCCACTCGCTCCGGGCGAAGTTTGTAGCCGTCCTACTACGCCGTCTGGATCACCTACGCCCTCGATCAAATGCCACATGTCGATTGATTGTGAAATTCCGCAACTTGACATCAACCATGTACCTGTCACACCCCCTTTGACACACGAGCCATTCAAGGCTGAGCATGAGACGCCATTGCTGGCCGCTCAGAGCTTGTCAGTCCGCGATATTGGTCTCCCGACGCCACATCGAAGTTCGTCGCCACCGCATCATGGACGTGCTGTCTCTTTTGACGCGGACATTGCCCCAGCAGAACTCGCTAAGCACATTCCCCTCAACTTCCTCGTCGTTGACGACAACGCCATCAATCGTCGCGTGCTTGTCAACATGCTAGGACGTCTTGGCTATAAGAAGGTGGCGACAGCCTTCAACGGCCACGATGCCATTGAGACCATGCGTCGCAACGTCTTGGCGCCAGGTTCCGAGGCCATAGACGTGGTGTTGATGGATCTGTGGATGCCTTTGCTCGATGGGTTCCAGGCTTCTGAGGCCATTCTCGCCATGCCAGAATACGGCGCCACGGGCAAGAAGCCCACAATTTTGGCTGTTAGTGCGGATGTGACCGACACAGCACTCGAAAAGGCAGTGGACAGCGGCATGAGGGGCTTTATCACGAAGCCTTTCGTGTCGAGGGACATTGTTCGGTTGATTCGAACATATTGTGCAGACCAGGAACCTTGAGCTGCTGCCTGGACGGTTCCTTTGGTCTCATATACACGCCACTATTTTGCTAGGAGTGTAATACTTTTCTCGGCGGCATGTTTGGGCGAAGTGGTTGCTTAGCGCTCCGGATATCATGATGGCATTCATCTGTACAGAGCGTGTTGCTCTTCTTTGGCGCTTGGCGGCAGCTCGTGGGCTTCGAGCTCTCTTTTGATACCCTGTCGATGATTCGATGATATGATGTTAGGATATGAACACAATGTAGTCGGCACAGCTGCCACTCGTAATACTCGATGCAAACCGATTTTTCGTGCAACGGACGGCCCGCTACGTGATACAAGCATGCAGTCGATGTGAGGCTCTGCGTTCCCTGCAGCAAACTGATGATGATGATGCTGCGAGGCGGGGCGGGGCGCAGGAATCGCGGGGCAGCTCCGCACGCTCTTTCCGAATCGTGGCGTCATGAAGACCACAACCGTGCCTTGGTAGCCTCCACGTATACGGATACACCGATGCACACTCTCGAGCAGGAAACAGATGGCAAGGCCGCAACGAGTGTCACGCCACGCGCCCGCGGGATGAAAGCGTGCGGCGAAAAGTGTGGCTGGTGCGAGATATTCCACCCATGTTCAGTGTTGCCCATTGCAGCCTAGCGTGGTGTGGCGCTCGCTGAGAGGACAGATTTGTCTGCAGCCGGCTGTGCATGCGCCGACGCCGACCGAATCAGCCGTGCAGCCGTATCTCTGTTCCTTTTCGTTGACCCAAGCACAATCGAGAAGGCTCGGTGCTGTTCATACCACTCCCATCTGAACCTCGACCCCGCGAGCGAGCCACTGACGCAACCCAACACGCCCGCAACAAGTCGGCAGTCTACTCGGCGGAGGATCCCCAGGGAGGCATGGAGAATGCATACACCAAGACGCCTGCAGAGGCGCTCAGGCATTTCGAGGTGACGGAAGCAAATGGTCTGTCTGCCCAGCAGGTCAGCGCTCTGCGTGCAAAGCACGGCAAGAACGGTACGTCGCGACGCTACAGCTTCATCGTGACTGGAGAGCCATACTAACAACGTGGGTCAGCACTGCCGGAAGACCCGCCCACGCCCATCTGGGAGCTCATTCTCGAGCAATTCAAGGACCAGCTGGTCGTTATTCTGCTCGGTTCGGCAGCCGTGTCCTTTGTACTGGCCTTGTTTGAAGACGGGGAGGGCTGGACGGCATTCGTTGACCCGGCCGTTATCCTGACCATCCTCATCCTCAACGCTGTCGTTGGTGTGTCGCAAGAAACGAGCGCCGAAAAGGCCATCGCAGCTCTCCAGGAATACTCGGCCAACGAAGCCAAGGTCGTACGCGATGGACACATTACACGCATAAAGGCCGATGATCTGGTCCCTGGTGACGTTGTTTCTGTGACAATTGGTGATCGCATCCCTGCAGACTGCAGAATCCTGTCTATCCAGAGCAACAGCTTCAACATTGACCAGTCCATTTTGACCGGTGAAAGCGAGAGCGTGTCCAAGGACACGCGCGCCGTACAGGATGCCAATGCTGTCAAGCAAGACCAGGTCAACATGCTCTTCTCTGGCACCACGGTGGTCACAGGACATGCAAATGCGCTGGTTGTTCTCACGGGAGGAAACACGGCTATTGGAGATATTCACGAGAGCATCACGTCACAAATCTCGCAACCAACGCCTCTGAAGGAGAAGCTAAACGATTTTGGCGACATGCTTGCCAAGGTCATCTCTGCCATCTGCGTTTTGGTCTGGCTCATCAACTACCGCAACTTCAGCGACCCGTCCCACGGTAGCTTTACCAAGGGTGCGATCTACTATCTCAAGATTGCCGTCTCGCTCGGCGTCGCAGCCATTCCCGAAGGCCTAGCCGTCGTCATCACCACCTGTCTTGCTCTTGGTACGCGTAAAATGGCCGCAAGGAACGCTGTAGTCCGAAGTCTGCCCTCAGTCGAGACGCTCGGAAGCTGCAGTGTTATTTGCTCCGACAAGACTGGCACTTTGACGACCAACCAGATGAGTGTAAACAAGATGGTCTTCATCAGCGAAAACGGTAACGGGCTTGAGGAATTCGACGTTGAGGGAACGAGCTTTGCGCCTGAAGGTCAAATCTCCTTCCAAGGAAAACCCCTGGGCAACCTTGCCGCGTCTTCTGCTACCGTGCGACAGATCTGTGAAGTCACAGCTCTTTGCAATGAAGCTGATCTAGCCTACGACCCCAAGAACGGCACATACAATCTTGTCGGAGAGCCCACCGAGGGCGCTCTACGTGTTTTGGTCGAGAAGGTCGGCACTCCTGACGCCAAGTTGAACGCTACACGTGCCAATGCCTCCCCAGAAGAACGCCTTGACTTCTCCAGCACGTATTACAAGAACCAGCTCTCACGCCTCGCCACATACGAGTTTTCCCGCGACCGCAAGAGTATGTCTGTCCTGGTCAAGGATGGAAACTCGCAGAGACTTCTCGTCAAGGGAGCTCCCGAGTCTGTTCTTGCCCGCTGCACAAACGTCATCGTCGGCCACAACGGCAAGAAGGTCGCCATGAACCAGCAACTCGCCAGCCTAATCAACAAGGAAATCATCGAATACGGTAATTCCGGCCTTCGTGTCATTGCTGTGGCCTCAGTCGACGATGTTGGCTCGAACCCGCTGCTCTCAAAGGCAAAGACGACCAAGGAATACTCGCAACTTGAGCAGAACATGACTCTTATCGGTCTTGTTGGGATGCTTGATCCCCCTCGCCCCGAGGTTCGCGACTCCATTGAGAAGTGTAGGTCCGCTGGCATTCGTGTCGTAGTCATCACTGGTGACAATCAAAACACCGCCGAGTCCATCTGTCGCCAAATTGGTGTCTTCGGCCCTAACGAAGACCTCACCGGAAAAAGCTATACTGGCCGTGAATTTGACGACCTCAGCGACGCCGAAAAGATGCACGCAGCCAAACACGCATCCTTGTTTTCCCGTACCGAACCCACCCACAAGTCCAAGCTCGTTGATCTTCTCCAACAGGCTGGGGAGGTTGTTGCCATGACTGGTGACGGTGTCAACGACGCCCCCGCCTTGAAGAAAGCAGATATCGGTGTAGCCATGGGCTCCGGAACCGACGTTGCCAAACTTGCCGCCGACATGGTTCTCGTAGACGACAACTTTGCAACCATTGAAGGAGCTGTTGAAGAAGGCCGATCCATCTACAACAACACCCAGCAATTCATCCGCTACTTGATTTCCTCCAACATTGGCGAAGTTGTCTCCATCTTCCTGACTGCCGCCATGGGTATGCCCGAAGCTTTGATCCCTGTCCAACTCCTCTGGGTAAACCTCGTTACCGACGGTCTCCCTGCTACCGCTTTGTCCTTCAACCCACCAGACCACGATGTTATGAAGCGCCAGCCCCGCAAGCGCGACGAGCCGCTCGTGGGAGGATGGTTGTTCTTCCGCTACATGGTCATTGGTACATATGTCGGTGCTGCTACTGTGTTTGGATACGCTTGGTGGTTCATGTTCAACCCCGCGGGCCCTCAGATCTCGTTCTACCAGCTCTCCCACTTCCACCAGTGCTCACGCTCGTTCCCTGAAATTGGCTGCGAGATTTTCAGCAACGATGCCGCTAAATCTGCCAGCACCGTGTCACTGAGCATCTTGGTTGTCATCGAAATGCTAAACGCCATGAACGCACTGAGCTCTTCCGAGTCACTACTTACCCTGCCACTGTGGGCTAACCCCATGCTCGTTGCAGCTATCACGCTCAGTATGGCGCTGCACTTTGCGCTCTTGTACGTCCCATTCTTACAGGGCTTGTTCAGCGTCATTCCGCTGGACATGAGTGAATGGAAGGCCGTTTTGTGGATCAGCGTGCCGATCATGTAGGTCCCACACCTCGCCTCACCAACCCTTTGAAAAGACATTTTCAACTAACTCGCAACCAGTTTAATCGACGAAGTTCTCAAGTTCTTCGAGCGCGCATATTTCATCAACAAGGGAGAGCATGTCAACCGCAATGACGCCGTGTACAATGGACGGGCGGAGAAGAAAAACTTGTAAGAAATGGAAAAGGGCGAAGGCAGAACAGTGCATCGTAAGCATATGGAAGTGCTTCACGTTATGCATATAGAAGGCTTGCATAGATTTGCGTTAGAGCTGTGCCCTCGTGGGGGTTCGGATTTATTTACTTTTGGTTCAGCAGATGCAAGATTTGCCATCATGTTTATCGCAAGAAAGCTCTCGGGATGTGTGACACCACATGTATGTGAAACAAGTGCATCTCCATGCACATCATACGCACATTTCTGTATTTCTACTCGTACATTCATGTTCAACTCTGCTTTGAACCACCTGGACAAGCCAGCCGAGTCAAGGCTCTTGGTAGCGCCTGGCAGCTCATACCAAAACACTTTGCGTATCCCGATGTCCACCCAATGCAAAACAACCGCTGCGCTCGCCCTCCTTCTCAAGAGGTGCCACTGACGCCCATGATACACTCCATTCCGCCCACTCAACCCTCTGCACGCTCGAGCGCCTCCTTCTCCGCCGCCCTCCTCGCAAGCTCCACATTCGACGGCCTACCCCTCTTTTTCTTGGGAGATTCCTGCACACGGCTCGTATCCAGTTTGAGCATTTCCTTGCTCTCATTCTTTTCCCCATCGGCGTGGCCCGCTCTCTTGACGAGCAGGGTGCGTGGCACGAGATCGTGGGCAGCGCGCCAGTCGAGCGCACCCTCGCCCTTGACGTCTCGCTCCTTGACGCCCGCAAACTCCATGCAGACGTCCTGCCCCGCATGCTCGCCCATGTCGCTCTTCCTGCCCTTGAGAAACAGGCCTAGATCGACGCGTAGCAGGATATACCCGTTTCCCAGCACCGTTAGCAGCATGGTGTATTGCTCTGCGCTTGTGGTGAGGACGGTAGTCTCGAGGCTGGCGTGGGCAGGGACGCTGAAGGACAGGGTGGTGTATGTCATGGGTCGCGGGGGACAGGATAGTCGCGCTGTGTAGACGTTGGATGTGAAGCCCGTGGGGCGGGAAATGCTCAGTGTGCGCTGTCCGAAGCCGTATTTGTCCATGTGTGTCTCGGCGTACTTGGGGCAGTAGAGCGTGTATAGGCCCTCGAGCTTGCCTACGGGCACGGGGACGTGGGCGAGGATGGCGTGGTGAAGGAATGTTTCGGCGGCGAGGCTGGAGGCTACGGCACGGTCGAAGGCTAGGCTCTCGGCGTCGTTGGAGATGGCCAGACTGAGAAGGTTGGATGTGTCTTCCTTGAGGGCGCGGAGGGCGCGTTCTTTGCTGGCGTCGCAGCCAGTGGCTTTGGAGAGGCAGGGTAGAGGGCCTGCGGCGTCGTTGGAGGCGCGCCAGGAGAGGTGGTTGATGAGATGTTGTTTCTCTAGGGAGAAGTCGATGACGGAGCGAAGTTGGTTGAGAGCGGAGGTAAAGGTGTTGTCGGTGCCGTCTTTGCGCTGCGAGCTCCGAGGGAAGAATGGACTGGCTTCATCGCTAGCTTTAGGAGAGTGTTTGTTCTGTCGCGCGAATATGTCTTTGATGCTCATGGACGAGGCACTAGAGACGGAACCCGCTCTTCCGCGCGGACGGGGCTTCGGTTCGTCATTGATGGGCTCGGTGTAGCGTTGTAGGTTGGACGATGTGAGCGATGAACCATGACATTCGCGCTCGCGCGTGTCTTTGCCAGCTTCTGAATCAGCGGGACCGAGCAGTTTGAAGGGAACGGGCGTCTTGAAGGGAGTAGTCGTCTCACGCGAGACACGAGAAGGAGGGGTGTCAACAACTAGTATCTCTGTCACATCACATCCGGACTGGACAAGTCGCTCCGGTGGTGATCCTGCAGAAGTCGTAGTCTTTGTCTTGCGCAAAGTGGAAGTCGGCGGGAGAGGCACCGGTGTCTTCTTGGGCGTCGATACGTATGGCGACCTCCCCTGCGAGTTGTCGGCTCCAACGCTGGGGTCATCAGCATTTGACATATCGGGTTTTTGCAGACTTGTAAAGTTCCTGTCTTTCTTGCTCTTCTTCTTCTTGACGGGTTTTTCTGTGGAGATATCTGCGACAGGCTTGACCTCTCTGTTGGCCGACTGCTCTTGTGTCTTCTCCGCCGAGGCATCGGTGCTCTTGCGCTTAGACTTGACTTTCTTTTTCGAAGGCTTCTCGGTAGACTGGTCCGCCTTGGAAGAACGCTCCATAGTTGAACCCATGTCATCCTTGGAAGATGCTACATCCTCGTGCGCTCCCACGGGAGGTTCAGGTCGTACTTCACTGTCTCTCTTTCGCTTTTTTTCCGATGTATGCGCACTATCATCGCCTTTCTCCTTGTTCTTCTTCCTCTTGCTATTATTTTCTTCTCTACCCGGTCCGACGGGCGTCGCATTGACACCAGTCGCTGCTGCACCACTCTTCCGCTCCTTCACATCACCTTCAGAGCGTCTTCGCTTCTTCTCGTCTTTCTTACTCTTATCTTTACCCACCGTGCTGGTCATTCCACTCACAATCTTCGCCGCTTCTTCGATGACTGTGTTATCTGGTGTGTTGTCGTCGTCCACGAAGTCCATTGTGTTGAAGCGGGGTAGTGCGGGAGATGGTGATGAGTTGTAGAGGAAAGTCGATGGCATTCTGTACAAGCCATGGGGTGGCATGTTCGCGAGCAATCACTCGCATCTGCTACCACGATAAGGTTTGGTTTCCGCTTCTCGCAGTGTCCAGAAGTTTGAACAGGAGGAGACGGTGAAGCGCGTGGTTGTGGTCGGATGAGTGCAAGCAGAGTGTGGGAAAACGTGATGGCGATTGGCGAAGTCCAAACAAGGTCGGCGGGCCAATACGGTAGTCACGCGACGAAACGCAAACAAACAGCAAACAGCGTGGAGAGCGCGAAGTGAAAGTGACGCCGCCAAGCCTGAACTCAAATTTCACTTCGACATTTGCGCTGGTCATTGTAGCGCTGGTCATTGTAGCGCTATGATCAGCCGTGGCTTGTGCAGAGAGAAGTGTTGGGTCGTTGATTTCCAGAACAAAGGTTCTCGGAAAAGTCTCCAAAGGCGATGGACACAAACAAATAGAGGATCGAATTCGTCGAATTGGTCCCTTGGGTAGAGACAAACCCTCATTTTAAACCAGCCCTTTCGCTTATTCAATCTCCATCGCATTTGCCCGGTCAGCCGCCTTCCTCGCCCTCTCCTCCTTTTTCCGCTGTCTTCTCGCTTTTGTCGTTTCCTTGGTGCTCCGCTTCTGCTGCATCTGCTGGTCCACCAACATCGGAACCTGAATCCCAGCTCCAGCTGCTTGTCGTTGTAGCTTATCTTGTTGCCTCAGCTTGCGCTTCTCCATCTTGGCCATGTTTTGGCGAGTGCGTTTTGCTACCATTGCATCAGTGAGTCAGAGGCATGATCGGGACTCGAGCATTTCGTGAGATATCTTTCATAACGTACACAGTTTCTTCGAAGTGGCGTCGACCTCCATGGTCGGGCGTCCAGCCCCCCCTTTCGCAACTTCTGTGTCTTTCTGTTAGCGTTTTCCCACGCCTGCAGGCATCTCGGCACTTTGTTCGACGCACACAGACGCTTGCATGCGCCTTCTTGGCATGTTGTAAATGACTCACTTACCGGCAGCAGCGCCAGCGTCTACAGAGTAGTGATTAGGTTTGTGAAATGCAGCACCCAGCAGTATATCCAAGTCGTCGGTCAGCGCCCCGACTAGTTTGCGCTCTTTTTTCTTTTGCGCTTTGGACTTTTTCGCGGCGCCTGGTGATGAGGGACTGCACGCGCTGTGTGCTGATTGGTCACTGTCGCTCGACTCTGACGCAACATTCTCGCCCAGTCTGAAGTTGTAAACGGGCGAAGGAGATGCGGCCATGATCCTGATAGATGGCCTAGTTTTTGACACTCCTCCGAGGGGAGAGAAGATGTTTAGGGTGCACATGAAAGATTAAGTGGAGACTAGAGCGGTAAAACCTCGGGATACGCTGATTCGCTCATTCTATCTACGGCCTAGGAACTGTCTGCAGTACCTGGGTGCTGTAGACTGCACTTGAATGCTAATCTACCATCTACCTCTGTCCTGTGCCTTTTCAAACGTCCAATGCTATGCGAAAGTACCACCCATGCGAACAAGCCAGCAAGAATGGACCAAAAGGATAAAGTCGCGTGGGTGCGTGTAGGGAGAAGTGGGATGATATCGACAAAAAGAAATTCGTGTCCAGTCATGAGTGCCTTTTCCTGCACATTGGTGGTGAAGCTATCCCGGGGCGCCTGACGCCGAAGCCGAAGCCCAGTCCAGCTTGAATCCGTCAACTCCAAGCCAAGCAAAGATGAAGCATTATAAACGCTAGTAGTCGTCGACAAAGAAGCCCCAGAAGACGACTTCTTCGTTTTCGCGGCCGTGCAGACGGTCGCCGTAGACGTCGGCGCACATCTCGATGGGCACCTCTAGCTTGATGCATCCGTTGCCGAGGAATGTGAAGAGCAGCCACGAGTCGAAATGGGGAAAGCTGCCATTGTCCTGGGCTCTCCTGCTGAGAATGCCGCGGTTCTGTAACGAGGGTGTGGTGGGCAGGCGAAAGGTGTGGTAGGGAAGCGTCTCCATGGAGTCGGCGACGAAGAACGAGTCGTTCAAGGCGAGCTCGACGTGCACCCAGGGCGAGTGCGGGGCGTGGGGGGCGCCGGGCAGGTCGGGCGCGGGGTGGTGCTTGTGGAATCGCAGGGAGCCGAAGCGCAGGTCGGTGGGCTGGCCGAGGAGGTTGAACAGCTCGGTCGAGTAGAGGCGGAAGTAGCCGTGGTGCATGCTGCCGAGCGTGTCGCTGTCGGGCTCGTCGTCGTCCTCATCTTGGTCGGCGGCGGCGTCGACGTGTGCCGGCGCCGGCGGGGTTGTGAGGGTCAGGGCTTGGAGCAGCTCCTCGACGCGCTTTCCCTCGGACTCGGCCTCGTGCAGCGACCGGCTGATGTACTTGCGCGCGTACCTGTTGCTGAGGGCCGCAATGGCCAGGCGACAGGCCTCGCGGTGCATGGCCTCGTCGCTGTCGAGGGAGCGGTCAAAGGCGCGCACCAGCTCGTCGAACTCGCGCATGACCGAGGCCAGGCGCGAGGGTTTGGCGGCGCGGGGGGCGTCCTCTTGCTTCTTGGGCGCGGCCATGGGGGCTCTCGCACAGCCGGGGCTGCGCAGGGCGAGCTGGACAGCGACAGGGGGCCGGCACGCGGCAGGGCGGGCAGCAACGGGGGCGACGGCAAGGGCTGCGAGGCGGCGGGGCGGCGAGGGGAGGTGGGCGAGGAGGGCAGACGGGGCGCTCAGGCAGTCACGAGCAGCAACAGCGAGACATGGCAGGGCGGGAGGGGAGGACAGTCAGGACTGCCACGGCCGGAGATTTTGCTGTGTCGGTCTGGCTGCGCGCCAAGCCATTGCCGCTGGAGGCGCTCGCGGCTCATCACGCTCGCCCATCGGCGACGTCGACCAAGACGCACGAACAGGACACACGTGACACGAACCACTGCGCCGGGTCTGTTGCTTACAGTGGCTGCCCCGATGCGGCCTAGAGCGGGCAGGGTCACGTAATGTAACCAACCGTACGGGGTCTCCGTATCGTTACGACAGACAAGCCCACGCAATCGGCCCGGCATGTGCCGTGGCCATGTCCGACGACCGCCTACTCTCCCCCAACATGCTTGATGCCTCCCTCTACATTCTAGCTTCGAGCCATCGCAAGGTTGTCAAAGCGTGCATCGGCATGGACAACCAGGTGACTTTGGAGCCCTTGGTGTGGTGTGGTGGCGGGGGGATGGGGGAGGGGTCACGTGACTCTTACCGGTGGTCGCGAGAAGAGCTGGGTGAAAGACTGATCAGTCTGGGCAAACGGCCGTCGGGTACCCGCAGTGGATGAGGGGGAAGCCCATGGAAGATTCACCGGCACCTGGTGACTTGTCTACTGTAGCTTGCCGTTACCCAATTCTTCCACCAAGGTCGTGCACAGCACGTCGCCCACAAAAGCTGCAATCCTACATCGACGCTCTGCAATGGCCTCCGACAGGCAGAACGCCGACTACCCGGGTCGTCATTACCACGGCAATGGCAAGCGCGGTCGCAGTGGATACCATGGCAACAAATCCAGGAACCAGGATGATCGCGATCCGTTCTACGGCTACTACGGCCCACGCTCTGTCTCCAACCCATACGCCAACGCAAGCCCGCCGTCAGGTCCTCCTGCACCGTGGGCTGTGCAGTATGGCGGCTACCCTGTGTCGCCATCGAGCCACATGGCAAACACGGCAAATCCACATGTTCCTTCTACCTTCTACAGCGCTCCAGCAACAACGAACCCGCAGCCGCAATATGGAGTGCCAGTCAACGGCTATCCGATTTCGTCCCCACGCCCAACACCTATCGCTACTCCGACAGTGCGCATTGCTCTACCAACTACCGATACTATGTCCGAGGCAACTCGCAAGAAACCAAGCACCAAGTCCAAAGAACCTGTATTCGAGCGCGATGCAGCTACAGCTAAGAAAGCGGGAACATCGATGCCTCTGACGCCGCAATCCGCAACTGCCACAAACAGCGACCTGATGGCATCTGCCCCAGCCTCTGCTACGACCCATGCATATGTGCCAAAGTACACGCAGAAGACTGCTCATCTCGATCATGATTCTCAGAAATCTACCCACCAATACGTTCCGGGAGAGGGTCAGACGCAGCCCATGGACGCGACGCACCCCAATCCGGCCAATACTGTCAGCCGCCTCGACCATGAGACAATCATGCAAATTCAGATCTTCAACATCACGCTTGCAGCCAAGCTAAAGGAGAACTTGAAGCAGGCTAAGACAACGTACGAAGCTGAACTAGCTGCACACGCGAAAAAGAGAGATGTTGTCCAGACTCTTCTCCAGCTCAGTCTGCAGGCGGAACGTAGTCACGATACAGTCGTACGCCACACGTACGACCGTTTCCATCATCACATGACCGAGGCTTGTGCACGCGACGGAGAAGCAAAGTCAGCCGCCCAGCTTAGGGCTACGACGCAACTCAAGTCAGCCGCCGAAGTCTCTCGACTGGCCGCAGCAGAGCGTGCAAAGATCGACAAGTACCGCAATGACCTGCATGATTTGGACAATGCGCGCGCCATCTCGCAAAACGTCTACTCCGATACGGTGCATGACGTCCTGATGTCGGCTCTTGATAGCAAGAAATTGGAGGCATACGTTGCAGAGACCGACAAGGCAGCTCCAGCTTTCGGCAATGTCACAAACGCGCAGAAGGGTAGGCAAGACAGCGGCGCCGTGACGTCTTCATACACGCATCAGGAGGGTACACAACAGGGCGTCATTGAGAACCTTCCAGAGGTGGAGCGTCCGAGCATCGGCGAAGTCCTCAGTCGTGTGAACATTATCCAAGCTGGCGAAGATCCTGATGCACCTCCCAAAGCCAAAGAGCAGAGGACCATGGCCTCGGTGGTCAATCGCCCCGTCCGCCCCCAAGTCGTCCAGAAGGCGATCGACTTGACGCTGCATGCACCTACAATGCATTCGACTGAAAACATGGCCGACGTCAAGAAGCCACAGGCACAAACCCATCAAGGAAGAGACTTGAAGATGAAGGGAGCGAAGGGCAAAGAGCATGCGAAGGAAGTGAACGATAACGACAACAAGATCGAGAACAAGGCCCCGGCAAAGCCAAAAACCCACATGGTCCATGTCGCCGAGAAGCCACGCGACGGATCAGTTCCTAAGGCTCAGCCCGATAAACTAGGGCATGAGTCTACAGGACGCAAGAAGAATAAGAAGAACAACAACAAGAAGAAGGGTGGCGGTGACGGTACTGCTGCTGCAGATGGTAAGGGAAATGTTCAGGTGACTGGCGGAGCTCCTGAATCTAGCAGTGCCCCAGGTGCGCCACGAAAGGGTGGTTAATGGTGTCACGCAGGGCGGAGTTGGGAAAGGTTGAGACGAGCCAGAAGCTTCGCAAACGAAGCATGACACGTCGTTCGAGCAAGGCAGATGAAAAGATTACGTGTACATGATTGCGGTTGGATACAACCCGTTGAACAGAATGAATGCAAACAGGCGTGTCAATCCCGACCAATTATCCTCTGACCTTGACGTGATATTACGAGCTGGCAAGTCAAGCTCAGCATTGAATCCACCATCCTCTCCTCCAGGCAAACCACTTCCCAGCAACACCCACATTCCTTTTATCAATCTACTTCATCACTCCATTCCTCCCTATCCAATCCTCATATCCACTCTTCCAAGTTCCGTGACACGCCCCTCATACACCACAACCAAAACTCACATAAACTCCCTTCCCACCACCACCACTACTACCTGTCCAACCCACTCCCATCCCACAGCTCACAATGTGCGACCCCGACTTCACGAACACATGCACCTACCACCCTACCTGCGGCCACAAGATCCCAACAAACGCTTGTGTGGACTGGCAGTTTGCCTCGGGGATGTGTGCGGCGACAGGCAAGCATGTGCATAACATGGTGGCAGTGCCGAGCTATCTAAAGTACTGTCGCATGTGTGTGCCGGGGCGGGTGTGGGGGAAGCAGGGATGAGGGAGGAATCGGTGTGATGGAGAGTTGGGAGAAGGATGGGGATGGACGGCAGGGAGGGAGGTATGAGATGGAATGTTGTGAGTGGGAAGGATGACGGGGTTATAATATAAGATACCGGTAGTTGTGGTCTCTTCATTCGCGCTACTGTCCTAACCAGAGCGAGCACCGCTTCTATTTTCAAACATGCGAGCCAATCATAAATACTAATCATGACGTCTACCTTTCTTGACCTTGATGCATTTCGTAAGACAACGAGAAAGAAGAGCCAAATAACTCTTGAACACTTGCAACTGCACCCCTTGACAGGCCCTCACTTGGCGATGTGGGGTCTTCCCAGGAAGCGTGCGACATCCCCTACGGTAACTAACGCCTAGTCTACAGATATATGTGAAGTATATTTCGATACATCTCAATTCAATACTCAACGACTGCGAAGCTTCACAATGCCGTCAATCCTGCATTGACCACGAATACCAAAACGCCCACTACAGTCTCCTCAAAGAGTCTATTACTGTACCCTTGAAGCCCGTGCTTCCACCTGGCCTCAAGCAAGATAATTTCGACAAATCAATTGGGGACTATAGCGGTGTTGTCGGGAAAGATCAGGTTTCAGATAGAGGTGATATTACAGAGTGCATCGATTCATACGAGCTTCAGGAAGCAGAAGGAACGCGCAAAATGCCTAGTGCAGCAGTACGCCCTGCAAACATTGAATAATTCAAGAAGATTTTGAACATCTCGCGTGGAATTTGGTATTCCAGTCTGGACTTTCTCTTGGGGCAAGAATCTTGAGTAAATCGCTAGCGAATGGTACATAGACACAGGCAATTGGCCCTAATCTTGTCGTAGATACAGCGGCCCAGCTCCTCCCGTGAATAGGTCAATAGCACTCGATCTTCATCATGTGAAAAACATCATCGAGGTGAACTCCAAGTATGGATACGTCGTTGTCGAGCCGTCATGCCCGTCCTTAGGCTGGGAATCAGTAGTGGGTAACACTCTGGACCGAGAAGCAGGCTTCAAACCAACGGCATTACCACCAGCATATCTCTGGTGTAGAAACTATGCTTGAGAACGGAGATCCTGTGCGACTAGAAGAATATGCCACATTGAGTTCGCCATTATCACATCTTTCCAAATTTACTTTCGGACCTCGAGGATGTTGAAACCATTGTCGATGTCTTTTGACCTCTGCAGCGTGACAATCTGCTGCCAATACAGTCTAGGCCTCCAATGTCGTTGAGTTGCTCGGGATGATGGATTAACGTGAGGACTTTTCGCTGCATAAAAGCCCTATACCGAACTGGAAGATCGCTGAGCTGCAAAAGATGCTCAATATCAGCTACTGGAACGCGAGTTTTGGCTTATATGGCGCAAAGCGGCAAAGGATGTGATACAAGCGCACTTTGACGAGCTGAAGAAGATAATATCAAGGAAGACGTCGAAAGGTCGCTTCGTGGGCAAGATCTTCTCCGCACTAGAAGCCGATACTTTGTACCCAGTATCTATCCTGAGAAAGAGTGTGGTTTCTTCGTTGGCATTCCCACACTCTGGTCTCTGCCCATGGTCAAGTTTAGAGTACCTAATCTAGGTGACGGTATTAGTGCGCACTACGACTACAGCCCCATCATCCCAAGCTATGTCAAAGATATATATTGTCATGGGTTAAGACGGTAAAGAAGATTTGCGAAGATCTGTTCTTTGATCTGTTCTGTGACTTTTTCCTGGATGAGTGACATGTTGTCTTCGAAACATGTTCTGCTTCAACAAAACCAATCCAATACATCGTACAGCTGTGGAGATAAGCTTCGATAACTTGTTTGACGAAGACAAGTCACAAGAAGAGAGGGTCTCAGGGTACAGCAAGTACTGCAGCCAGTTCGTGCAATAGGTACACTCCCGGCTGCAATAAGTCCTCGATCTGAGCTAACATGATTATTGAGATCGCTTAGCCTCGCTGTGTGACTTCAACGACCATGCCTACAATCGCTTTGTTGAGACGATCAAGGATGCGCTTGATCCGAATGGAATTTTGTCGCCCAGGAAGCAGGAATATAGCCTAAGTGATTCCGCGAAAACGAAAGCCTCAAGGTCAATCTGTAAAGCTAAGGGCGTGACAGAGTCTTCTCAAGGAGTGTCTTCACTCTAAAATGGCATAGTTATCGTATGACACAATCAGAGAAGTCGTTCACGGTCCTCGTCGCAGTGCAAACGTATCTTAAGCATTGCCCGTTTGTCTTATGTTATTCAATCTATCAGCATGTATTCGTAGAATCTTGTCGCGTCCATGCTATTAGCCACTCCGCTACACTTTGCTGATCGAGTCGCTTGCATCCTTTCACCTGCGTCGCACAATCATAACACGCACCTTCACTCCATTGCCACAAATCAATATCGATAATCAACTTAAACCACTACTGTGCGAACTTGATTACTCTGCTATTTATTTCATTTCATTTATGACTCTCCCAACTAATCCCATCCCCTAAGTTTGGGCGGCGTAGTCTAGGAGAAACGTCGTGACAAAAGTCCCTATCGTTCGCTGGGACTTTTCGGGTCAGTCTATATGGAGCGAGAAACCTCGCCTTCATCAACGGGTCGACTGATTCTTTTTTGTTTCTACATGCGTCACTTCGAACATGAGTGTTGACACAGCAGCGGTGAGCGCGGAAGCACTGTCGTTGAGTTTCTTCTTTTTCAGTTAAGAGATAGCGCTGCCGCTGTGGGTAGTGAAAACTGAACACGTGGCGTGCGCAACGCTTTCACACAACTTGGTTGGCGCTAGTGTTTGGTACTTGCTGCATTTGGACAAGGTCAGAATTGCAAATGGCCTTGTTCAGGACAGGAATTCAGCTCAAATTCTCACCCCATCCAAGGCCTGGACCTCAACAGCCCACGATGCCAGTTTTCCGTGCATATATCAGGTCTTCGGACTCTGTGGACTACGAGCGCACCGCTATACTCAAGGACTTGGAGGAGCTAGCGAATGCGGAGGTACTTGTGCTGTCAAGAACACGCAGATGTAACATTGACTGACCTCAAGAAGGACTCACCCAGTGGACAAGAAGTAATCTTACCAGTCTTCCAATCAGCGCACACCTCTGCTCCCTCCAACGACGTGGGCCGAGAGGATACTGCAGAATCTACAAGACGGTCGCAAATTAATTCCCGAGCATCTTCAAAGAGCAGCACTCGCGAGAAGATGGTCGTGTTTAGAGACGAGGCCGCCACCGCGGGGGCTGACGCGTTACACCCAAAGACGACTTCCCACATGGTTTCCGTGGATCCTGACGACCCAGAAGATGTCTTTGCAGTATGCCCCCAAAGTATCCATAAAGCCACCCGGCAGCCGAAAGTAGAAGATAAGAACTTGGAGCCCATGCCGCGCAGTGAGAACGACAACAATCCTGGCGCAGTAGACACGACTGCCGCAGAGACCATCCAACTCGCTCAGCAACTGAATAATATCGCCATGAGGCGGAGTCTCTTGCTCAAACAGCTCGATGATCTTCAACGTGACGAGTCCAAGGTGCTTGTACTGCTGTTCACAAAAGCGAGCTTAGAAACTCCTCTCGATCAGCTGCCACCACCAGTTCGATCGCAACCTGTTCTGCCGCTCAATACACTCCTATCGCCGGTGCCAGATATTTCTCCATCAAGGCTGCCACGAAAACGGTTATCAAAGACGTTGCGTAAACCGACCCCCCACCGTCCTGTGTCGGCACCGCCAATGTCTACACCTTCAGGCGCTGGACGCCGTGCACAGGGTAGCTTTGAGCGCGTACCTCTGAGCGACAAGACGGAAGAACTTATGGTCGGGATTGGCGTGGACTCTAGGGAAGCTGCTATGTCTCCTCCAATTCATGCTAGAGCGAAGCATGATCTCACTGTCGCTAAGAACTTGCGAACGAGCACTTCACGGGTACTTGTGGACTTCGGTGACGGCACCAACCGGCGTCGTTGTGCAACCAACCCCCCAGGCAAGTCTCTCTATTCATCAGGACGTACCAAATCAAACAGTCTCGACTGCAACAAGGGCAATAGTGGGGCTGTTGAGCAGCCTCTCGCCATACAGGCTCCATCTCCTCATCTAGGACGACCTCAGCCTCATAATATCGAAGGGATTGGAGGAAAGTTTGGATGTCCTGTTCGACACGCAGACCATCCCTCTCCAAAGAAGGAATCAGGAATTTCGCCCTATGTCGGGAACGATGCAGCCAAGAACCAGAGTACAGGACTGCTAGCTCCATTTGTACGTATGGCGAGATCTGGAGGCCACAGATGCGATCGGAGCAAAGATCCGAATCTTCATCACCCTCATGGTTTACGGGCTCCAATGTACCGACCGATGCCCCAGTCTATTGTTCGAAAGCCAGATACGGAGGAGGAATGGGATTTCTAAGCATGGAAGTTTACTCGCTAGAGGGATTGAAAGAGTGGATTGCTTGGTAAGAATCAAGTCATCCCGGGGTGAGAACGCGACGGCTGCGTTATGATACTCCAAGAAAGTTGACTAGCCCAGAATCCAAAAACTGGCAATGCCTGTACGGTACATCATCCCATCGTAGTCCGAAACAAGCAATTTGTGCCTAGCACGCCGCGCCCGTAATTGTCACGCGAGTACATAATGTACTGCACACTCTCGGTGGCATGTATTCTCCCAGCCCATCGTCGAACCTTATAATGCACTTCATTGTTTCGCCAAAGCCTCTCGCAACCGCTCCATCTTCCAATCATACTCCTCAATCACCACCCCAACCCTCGTCCGCATCTGCGCAAACACACTACCCAAATCAAACTCCTCGCACCGGTGCTTCTTCTCGTACATATCGCGAAATGCACCCTCTTCAAGCAAGAGCTCAAACGACAACGCGATTGTTATGCCAAGCATCTTTTCCAAGCATGCAAATCTGCTGCAACTCGCTGCCTTCGACTTCCGCCGTAAATCCGCGATCTGCGCCTCTAGTCCTTCGGTCTTCGCCCACAGTTCGGATTGTTCGTGTTGCATGCCGAGTATAAACTCGTAAGACGCGCACATAGCGGGGGCAATGGGGTCGTCGAGGAGGATGGCAGAGAAATCGTTTGCGGAGAGTAGTCGTTCCAAAGTGTTTGACGAGGCGCTGAAGTTGCAGTTGCGTTGGAGGTTTAGGGTCATTAGGCGGTCGAGTTCGAGTTCGTGTGTAGCCTCGCTTTCGTGGAGGCGGTAGCCAGATGGAATTTGGTTGATGGGGACGTCACCGAATGTGCATATACCGGGACCGTCCACTTCGCGAGCGACGTTGCAATCGAACATTTGACCAAGTTTAGTGTCGCTGAATGAATGGTCGCCCTTGTCTTCAGGGTATAGGTTAGCACTTTTTGGAGCGGAGCATGCAGGTGGAAGTGCCGACGGGGGATACCCGGATGTCGTCGGTGTCGTCTGCTTTGGTCTGCCACTAGTTCTTCGAAACTTTTTACTCGAATCTGAACCGCTCTCATACTCGGCAGGAGGAAAGATGGTACTTTGCCCTCTCTTTTGAGCTTGCTTCGCTGCTTCTTTACGCTTATGCTTCTCTTCATGTGTGTATTTGCGCCTGATTTTGTCTTTTGAGGCTTGCTCAAACATTTGGTTCTCTTCGTGCGCTCTTGATATCGGAGGCGGGGTCATTAGTGACGTATGGTAAAGAGCGGGTGCTGCAATTTCGGTGGTGGATGTTTCAACGCTGTTTGCGACGCGCTCATAGTGTGCAGTCTGGTCGTTGAATAGTACACGCAATCGCGGGCAGATCACCAACAATCGAATGTTAGCACAGGATGCAGGACACAAGCTCGATGGAAGAGGAGGGGCTGATGTGGGCAATCAGGGAAAAGGCATGGTGAAGGTGAAAGTGAAAGGTGAAGATGATTTGATAAGACTAGGCACTCCCTAACAAGCACTATCAGTCATAAAATACCAGACATCTAACCTCAATGCTTTGACGTCCAGGTGCATCCGCTGGAGTCAACGGATCTGCGAACGCGGTGTGCGGTGTCCTTACTGCGATTCCTGTCTTCCCATTTGGCATACCTTCACCCCAGCTGTCAAAACACTTCAACAGCAGCACCTCATCCGGGGTCATGCCTTTTTGATAATAGAACTTATGCTTGTCGTTTGGTGCGACAGCCATAGTCTCGCCCTTGACTTCGTACCCGGCCGTGGAAGTGTAACTGTTCGCATCTGGTAGTACTTCCTTACCGCGGTCATCTAGGTCCAATGAGTCCGCGCGCTTAGGATACATGAGATCTGTGGCAATGAAATCATCTGGTGAGGTGCTGCGCCAATCCACTACTGCAAGAGGATGGTCGGAAGCAGGGTTTTCGATGGGTCGCCATACGTTGATGATCTGATAGCGACCTTGCACCAACTCTTCCGCCTCCTCTGCGGGCAAATGGCGTCGTACACGTGCTTCTGCTGCGCCGGGTGTTTGATCAACCTAGAAGCTAGTCAGTAACTGTCGTTATTAAGCAGAAGATATGGTTGCCGCTACTAACGTGGACCTGTTGTACTGGCTGACGAGGCGAGTCCTTCTTCCGTCGGCGGATAGTATGGTCGAATATGACCACCTTCTTGATGCCGTGAAGTTTGTCGCGAAGCATACGCTCGACTTCTTCGTAGTAGCCACCTATTACAGCTTTGTCGTCGGTGAACAACTTTTCCTTGGCAGGATACTTCAACACAGTGAAGCCTGCGTTGTCTGTTGTGAACTCATGTTCTCTACCACGTAAATTATGGACATCTCGGGTGTGGTCTTTCTGTTTGAAGTTATTGCCAGGACCGTCGACCTTGGCCCATGGTTTGCCTTCGAAGGAGGTCGTATCAATATGATTGAAGCTTGCAGTAGTCATATCGAATGATTGATGTCAGAAAGAAGGAAAAAGAATCGAATGCCGCCGTGATTATGTATCGCCTGCTTAGAAATAGAGCGACATGACGCCATGTTCGAGTTCGGCCGAGGTGCACGTTCAGCCAATCAGCAGAGGCTTTGAAAACAAAACTCTTGAGGTTGTCACGCTCTGTATAGTGATAGTAGTATAATATCAATTGCGTGATATCCGTCTACACTAAGATATACTAGCTGGAGGACACAAATGGGACTTCGCGTTACTTTGCTTAGGGCTGCCAGGACGACAGGCACGTGTATTTGGCTCGTGCGCGGGAAGATCCTAAATATCTCCGCCTCGCTGGCTTGTGCCGACGCTATGATAGCAATAACAACTTTGAAAACTAGCTTACAGGCACTGCAACACTACAGAATTTGTATATAAAAGCTTTGTGCAGCCTTATCCATCCCCTGATGCTGGGAACGCTTACAACGGGTGCGGTACAATGTATATTTTAGATGAAGAGCGGAGCTAGTCTACGGTCCCGAGTCGGCTCCGAGGCTCTAAGCCAGTCAAAACTTCTGCATCCAACTCCAGCCACGCACTGCCACAACAGCTGTCATTGGGCATTGGCTAAAATTCTGGGGCCGAGTAGGGACCGGACACTCGCTCGGCTCCTCATCTCAAATCTACAGTACACGGCACCCGCCCCACGAGCCGAGCGACTGTCGCCCTGGCACCCGGTGGTACGAAGGACAGGCGGAAAACTTTGAAGTTGAAACTGGTCAGTAGAACCTGGCTCTAGCGCCGCGATGAAACCCGGAAGTAAGCTGATGGTAGCTTACTCCGTAAACATGAACGCTGAAGACAGTAGAGCATTTTGCAAAGAAATGGTCCTATGTTTGATAGGGGTCTAATCTATGTTCATGGAGTTTAGCAGTCTAGGACCGTGTGGTTCATGAAATGTCTCGCGGCGCTAGAGCCTGCGCAGCGGTTTAAGAAGTGGGCTGCGCTGCAATCGTCTTATGTGGCAAATACACGTACGTGACTCTCATACTACCCGCGCGCTTGAGTATGGGGGCACGAAGTAACGTCTGTTAAATCCGATAGATCCTCGGTCATATACTTGATTGTGTTAGACTACTCGAACTCACTGCCACACCTTAGCCGAGGTATCAAAATGTGTCGGTTAATCAACACCCAGCAAGTGGGTTAAAGATACAAGAAATAGGCAGAGATAATGATCGTAAGTTGATTATTTGGCGGCAGGTTGGGGCGTTAGAAACGCTGAAACCCTTACATATCTGGCTCTCAAAGTGGCTAAATTCGATGTTGTACTGCAGGTAGGCAGGACCGACGGAAAGGCCGATGAGGAACATCATGCTGCACAGCGTGTAATCTACAACATTACTAGTCACACAACATGTTATTTTAAAGCTCTTAGTACGCTACAGCTCTTCCAACAAACTACATCTTTACCTGATTTTATTGCGTTGAGTTACAAAGCTTTGAAGTTCACTCGGCTTTCCGTCCGTCGGTCGTGCCTACCTGCAGTAGGACCTCATGGTGCCAAGCATCTCAGCTCCCCGCGCCCCGCGGACGTAACTCCAGGAGTTCTGAACTAGTAAGAAGCTTTCGGCAGTTTGGCACCGGCCCCACAAGCCACCTTTGCGTCGTGTGCTACCTTGTTGAAGTTGCACTTCTTTTCCGGATCCAAACCGGCCAAAGTCATTATATATGATGCGGCTTTCAACGTCGCTGTAGCTCCCGTAATCACTTGGCATAGTGGTGGTTGGGAAAATCTGGGTTGAAAGTTGGAATGGGCACAGGCACTGTTTTGGCGTTGAACTAGTATTTTGCTTTGAGCCCGGCAGAACCAACGTTTGGTAGGCTTGGGTGGCGGCGGGTGTTGATTGACGTACAGGACTTTTAGGTAGAGCCAAAGACAGCTCTAGATCCTTTTCGATCCATCCAACTACAGATGCTGAAACATGACGATGGATTCCGTTGTTCGGCTTGAACACAAAAGTGTGTTTGGCTCGACAACGGTAGCGCAAAAGACTTGTACTGTGGTAGACTAGTCAATGCAATGTGCGTCAACTAGCACGTTAACAGGTAAGGGATCGCTCGGTGCGGAGTCCGGACACATCTTCGAGGGCTTGCACCATCCTAGTTGAAACCTACAAGCAAGCGTGAACCTTGTCATCGGTAGGTCTTAAAGTCGGATTATCTCTGCACATAAAAGATGAGGCGCACGTTCAGGGTCCCAGTTCGAAGGAATCTTGAACCTAACAAGCTTGTGCGCGATCGTCGCAGCTGTCTCTTGTCTGCTGTTTTTCTGCGCGGTCACAGTCTATGCATCAAACATGGAGCCGAGAAATTTAACACTCTTCGATGCTCCAGCATGTGGGGTGAGCCACCCTCAATTGTTTAGCAACTTATCAAAAGACATGCTAAAAAGTATGTAGCTACAATGCCTCGTTGCCAATGTTGCAGTGACTGGCTGCTCACTGGGTGATATAAATTGCATTTGTGGTAGCAAGGCCCTTACCCACCCCCTTGCGACGTGCATGCTCGCAAACTGTACAATGCAGGAGATACTAGGTACGCTGTTCACATAGCGTTGCATGTTTGGGTGAAAAGAGCTAACGCTTCTATCTATAGGGACATCTAGGGTACAAGCAGATCTCTGCGATCTGTCCAACGAATCTGAGAAGCAGTCAATGATATTGTATACGAGCATTGTCTACTCTATTGCATTTATCTTTGTCGTCCTCAGGATTGTTGGGAAAAGAGTGTCACACCAGCTAGGATGGGACGATATGACTGTTGTGTCGGCCTTGCTGTTAGCTGCAGTACCTCTTGGGTTCATATTGCGCGGTACGTATGAACTATATGTAGATTTAATATCATTGCTAACGGACTATTAGGTGCACAAGATGGCTTTGGCGAACATCTCTGGAACCTTCAAGATGGCAAACTTTCAACCGTTCTACGATATAGCAAGTTGACAGCCTATGCTTGTTTTTTTCTGTAGCTAACTGTTACAGTTTACATTTCATGGCTTATGTACATTGTCGTCCTAAGTCTGCTCAAAGTCTCGCTACTTCTGTTCTATCTGGAGATCTTCACTACTCCTCGATTTCGAAGAATAGCCTTCTGTGCGCTTGGTTTTATCATTGTTAACAATTGTGTCATTTTCTTTATCACGGTCTTTGCTTGTAAACCGGTATCGTCGTTTTGGGACCGCGACATCAAGAACGGCAAGTGCCTAAACATTCAGGCAATTAGCTATGCAGCCTCCGGATCCGCGATGGTACAGGACTTAATACTCTTGATATTGCCATTGACATTTATCCGTCAACTACAGATGAGGCGTACCCGCAAGATCGCAGTCGGCTTCATGTTCGCAATTGGCACATTCGGAACGGTTGCGACAGCTATGCGCTTGCCTTCCTTGAGCAGCTTCAAGATCTCGATCGATCCCACCTGGGACTACGTGGCGGCCACGAAATGGTCACAGCTCGAACTTGCAGTCTGCATAATCTGCAATTCTCTACCAGCAATCCGAATCTTCGCCGCTAAGCTTATTCCAACTTCTGTCAAGGACTACCTATTCAGTAAAATTGGTACATCAAAAGACAGCAGTAATTCAGCGCCAAACCCACCTTCATACAGGCTGCGTCAACCAAGTGTTCATTCACCAGAGGAAGAGATGGAACCCATTCTAGACTTCAAACCGAAAACTTAGTCAAACATAGTTGTATAATATACGCGGCCAGTTCACAACGGCAATACTACTTTAACAAGTAGAAATACTTCGGCTTGTGCTGCATCCAAAGTAGGAATGATGCTGTCAGTTGTCTTTACTTACTGCTACCAAAATCAACAGATGGCAACCGGCACCATTCTCGCGAATTGTCGGTTGGGGCTGGACGCCTGACAATGGTCCTGATCCAATGGCTGTGACGCGTTGAACATGAGGGGAACGCGAAATTCGGAGAACACAAAACAACTCGACACCATCGTATTGACTTTAATCTGCATACAATAAGAATGGATAATATCGCTGAGATGTAGTAGGCGAATTCATTGAGCCGACGGAACTGCCTTGGACACGTACGAGAGGAGTCCAATCTGACATCGGTGATATGCTGACCCGTGATGTTTCAGCCTCAACTGCGGGCGCCTAGGTCGATCTTTACCAACATACATCTTCTGCTGGAGTGCGTGCAATCAAGCTATTCTCGCAAAGACAATTGCTGTGAAATCGGTGGACTTGGAAAGGAGCAACCACAAACGCTGCAGTCATGTCATCCTACAGCTCCTCGGAAAATCATGGCAAGAAGCCTCCCCGGGCTCCGACAGAATACGCTACATGTTCCCCGTCCGCAACATTCGCGCTCGATATCATGAGACACAGGCCGACTTTGACGATGCGTGGAAGGAGACCAACACGTGGGATGTACTAGGCCGGCCCGAGAAGGACAAAAATCGATGCAAGTTTGCGGATAGCAGCGAAGCGATTGTATCCATGATGCGCACTCGAACGACGTGGTGGATAGGCAAGGATAAAGAATGCGACAATGGGATTGTTGCTGTCGTTATGCTCGATCCGACACCCTCGCAAGGACAACCACTTTGGTATGATGGCACCAATTGGCTTCCCGTACCTAAAATGCATCATGTTCCGCTCAAAGGGGGACGCAATCGACACCTCACTCAAGCGCTTACACACCTGGCGCCGCCAGATACCCATACTGAAGGAGATGGTGCAGGAAACATGGTTCCCGATTTCCTCCGTGTCTCGGCCGCCATTGATGTGCTGCAGCAACGCGTCGACCGGCTGACTGATATCGTGACATGGCTAGCGACGGTATTCATCCCGCTGTCTTTCGTCAGCAGCTTTTACAGCATGAACGAGTATGTTTCGGGGCCGAGGACGACGTACGGGTGGTTCTTTTTGACTGCGGTACCGTTCACGCTTGTTGTCGTGGCGGTTGGGTGAACAGGAGCTTGGTACGAATGACGGGCAGGCCAAGTGGTGGGGCAGAAGCTTAAATATCGTCGTATGATTTATGCTCAGTTGCGTTGACAGCCATTTTCAACGAGCTGTACTCCTAGTCTGTTGGTTACGAAAATACAGCATGGCTGTGTCGTCATACAATCCATTCTCACCGGGCCGAAGAAGGATTGACCATGTTCAATTACGCGCGCAGTGACTCACGAACTTGTAGGCTTTTAGTAGACTAAGAGGACCTTCACCGCGAGATCCGAACCGCTCTTCCCACGCTACCCGTCTCGAACAATTCCAACAGGCCGGCCCCCAGGCATTCCTCCAGTATCCATTCGAAACGCATGCCGTAATATTGTTTCCACTTTCTTGTGCGGCCTGGCAAAACGCCAGAAAATTCACCTCTTGCCTTTTTCCTCTCGTACCGGTCGCCTTGCAGTGCGACACCGCCTTCCCATCTCTCTCTCAACACACTGAGCAGCATCTCTTTGTACTTTGTTTTCTTCACGACGTCAACTAGATGCATGCGTGCACCCATCAGGAGCTTCAAATGCGTTCCCGTGTTGGGAAGAGAGAAGTTGTATGTTGTGAGCGCAGGCCGTGATGTGTTGAAAGAAGTTCCCCCATGCATATGGTGGGTCGCCGATGCACCACCAACGGCTTCGAGGGACCCTGCGGCGTGACGGGAGCCAGAGGACGATATAGACGCAAGGGAAGTGGCGCCCTGGGACACCAAGCCTAATGCATGCGGGGAGATGGCAGTGCTAGACGTGAGAAGTCCGACAGCGATGAGACTTGAGAGTTCACTTGGTGTGAAGGCGGAAGCAGTGATGGACATGGAAGTGGGGTTCTTGTTCATTGTGGAAACATACTTCTCTATGCACGTGTTAGCCGTTGCGACTGGACGAGGGAGACATGGTCGTTGTCCAACTCACCCTTGAGAGCAGCGGGCAAATGGTTGTGTTCGCGCACAAGCGCATGCCATTCACGCACACTCGCAACGCCGTCTCCCACGGCAGCAGCTCCAACACCCCGAAGCGGAATGGCAACGCGCCGCAGAATGGCTGCCTTTGCAAGCTGGGCAATCTCTCGCTCCACGCGGGTTGAGGATGCACAGAGTGCATGTATGTGTGCTACCGTCACAAAGGGAGGCAGTCTGGCGCGGAAGTTCAGCACCTCGGCAACCCTGGTCGAGTGCATGCCGGCCCTTTCGGGCATGTCGCAAAACATGCGGCTGCGAATGTACCCGATGCATTGAGGAACGTCGCGGAAGTTGAGGTCAGGGGCGAGCGATGCGACGACGCCCGTGTCCCCGAGCTGCTCGTCGTCATGACATTGCAGCGCCGCGGCACTTGTTCGGCGTAGCTTGGTGATGCGCGACGAGCGTGACATCAAGACAGGGGCTGGTCCGAAGTCTGCGACCCAGGCGCCGATGGTGTCGTGGGGGGGGGGCGTGTCCGACATGGTGAGCAAGTGACGTCACACCTGGGAGCTGGGGCTACACAGTATCCACCAGTGCCACCCACCAAACCCTCCTCCTCGCCCGCCTCCGCCCACCGTCACCTGGCGATCCTCCTTGCCGCCCGCCATGTCGCTGCATCCCGAGCCCGCCGAGCTGGACCTCGCACCCACACCGTATGCCGCCGCTGCCGAGGAAGCACGGGAACAGCAGGCCGAGAAGCTCGAGGGCGTGGGCTTGGACGCGTCGCCCAAGAGCCCCTCCCGAGGACACCGCCGCAAGGGGTCGCGCGCGGGCGACTCGCTGGTCAGCGTCAAGCCCGCGCGGGCGCTGGCCCACGACTGCAGGCGCGACGGGGAGCGCCGGCACTCCAGCGACCACGCGCAGCTCAAGTCGGGGCGGCAGGCGGGCCTGGGATGGGCCACAAGCAAGTGCGTCGACGGCCCTGCGCGGGGCCGCCCCAACCCGTGTGCACATGCTGACCTCGACAGAATGCGCTGGGCGCCCATGAACGTGCCGTTGCAGCGCCGCCTCCAGACCGCCGCCGTGCTCGTGCACACGCTCAGCATCGCCGGCGGCCTCGCCCTATTCTTCTTCCTCTGCAGCATCCCCCTCCTATGGCCCGTGCTCCTGCCGTACACCGTCTACGTGCTCTTCTCCAACGCCGGCACCTCCGGAGAGCTGTCCTTCCGCAGCGACCGCCTGCGCCGCCTTCCCATCTGGTCTCTCTTTGCCTCGTACTTCCCCGCCCGCCTTCACCGCTCACAAGAGCTGGCGCCCACGCGGAAATACATCTTTGGCTACCACCCGCACGGCATCATATCCCATGGCGCCTTTGCCGCCTTTGCCACGGAAGCGCTGGGCTTCTCGCAGCTCTTCCCGGGCATCACAAACGCCTTGCTCACGCTCGATTCCAACTTCCGCTACCCCGTCTACCGCGAGTATGCCCTCCGTCTGGGCATGGCTTCGGTGTCCCGCGAGTCGTGCGAGAACATCCTTTCCAAGGGCGGCCAGAACGGCGAGGGCATGGGTCGCGCCATTACCATCGTCGTAGGCGGCGCTCGCGAATCACTCGATGCCCGTCCAGGAACCACCCGCCTTGTTTTGCGCCGGCGTAAGGGCTTCGTCAAGATGGCCATCCGCACTGGTGCCGACCTCGTTCCCGTCCTCGCCTTTGGCGAAAACGACGTCTACGATCAATTGGACACCGACTCCCATCCCTACGTGCACAAGTTTCAGTTGTTGGTCAAGAAGGTCATGGGTTTCACTGTACCCATTTTCCATGCTCGCGGCATCTTTAACTATGACGTTGGCATGATGCCCTACCGAAGACCCATCAACATTGTTGTCGGTCGGCCTATCCGAGTCGTGCAGGACAAACATCCGGATCATGAGCACATCAATGAGCTTCACGGAAAGTACATGAGTGAGCTGCTGAGACTGTGGGAAGAACACAAAGATACTTTTGCCAAGCATAGGCAGGGCGAGCTAGAGATCATTGAATAATCACATGTGCCTACCTTTGTCCTACATTACAGTCCTTATCAACTGCCTTGCCGTTCCGCCTACAGAGTTGTAACAAAGCTAGACATCTTCAACCAAGTATAGACAAGAAAGAGGAGTGACCACTGTGAGCTTTCGCCAACGGTCTTGAAACACATTCAGAAGGTCAGAGTCTGGCCCGCTTCCTTTGTGACCGAAGCCTTGACATTGGCCGATCCTAGCAGCGAGTACCTGTAGGGGAAGCTAGTTGCCGTGAGAGACCCTGGCTGCGCCGTATTCTTGCTCTGACCGCCAAACACCGTGTCAGACACGGCAGCATATCTACACGGTAGGAAGTCAGTCCCATTGAGTTTCAAACCACACGACGCCCCATGGATCTGGCACCTACCCAATCGCGCTACTCGACTCGCTGTACACCATTTTCTTCCCCGAGTTCTCAAACACGGTGCTCTCGACCAACACTTGGGCTCCCATGCGCGTGTTGATACCCGTGTCTTGCTCGTTGTAGTACTGGTTGTACACGTGGGCGGTTCCAAAGCGGACCAAGGGGCCGCGCGAGCCCACTTTGTAAAAGTAGTTGTTGGCGTACGTTACGCGGAGGTGTCCGGTATCTTCGCCGGCGTTTTTGTCACTGTGGCCTACCAATGTGCCCTTGTGCTAGACACGGGCGTGGCTGGGTTAGTCGTCGGCATCAATCGAGCACCGGTTCTGGGGGGGGGGGTGGTGGTGAGACTTACGTGGTTGTGAAAGTAGGTGTGCGAAATGGTCACAAAGTCTGCTGCGTGCGAGAGATCGATGAGTCCTGGGCACGAGGGGGGGTTAGTCGGTGGTATTGGGGGGAGGAGAGACGGTTACGCACCATCGTAGGTGTCCTTGCCGGCGGTCTCGTCGCCAGAGACGTCGCAATGGTCAATCCAGACATTGGTTGATTTGAAAATCCGTATGCCGTCGCCATAGGCAGCGAGCACCTTGCCAATCTTTACGTTTCTGATGATGACATTCTTCTGCCCCATTATCTGCAGCCCGATGCCCGTCAAGGCTTCGTTCAACGTCAGCGCAACGGCATCGACAACCCGTAATCATGCTGGACTCACAGCTCCCAGCCTTGCCAACAATAGTTGTGCTCGACGTGACATTGACTAATGCCGCGCCACTGATGGCGCCCTCAAGTACAATCACCTGAGGGCCCGTCACTGCAGCCGCAGCCGAGAGCTGAGCCAACGTGCTGACGGTCGTAGTAGGGCTACCAGCACCTCCCGTGGTCCTGGAAGCCGACTCAGCATGGAACACACGACAGACACCTTCTGACCGACACTCACCCGCCATTTTGAGTCGCATAGCCAATGTCAGCAGCGTCGCTTATGCCCGCTCGCTTCTGAAGCGCACTTGCCGTCCCCTGTTTAGCAAACGGCGCAGGCGATGCCGATACGAGTGATGCCACCAGCAGGAACAGGCATGTAGAGAGCTTCATGGTTGATGATGAGGGTGTGATGGACCAAATCCACAGCCAACTTGACCAACGACCATGCCGACTCACGCCCCATCTTGTACACTGTGTCGGCAACTGAACAACACCCAAACAAGTACCGTCCAGGTGTGACTAGACATCTCGCCTAGTCCGTGGCGAGGTCGATGGCGCTGCGCTCATATTGCTAGACCTCTACTCCCAGGCGGGGTTCAGTCTGCACATTCCACCGTGCCAGGCCAGCGAGCGGTATACGAGTAGATTGAGTGACGACGAGAAGCGTCGTTGCTGCAGGCGGTCGTCTCAGCTCGCGTCAAGTTAGACGAGGGCTGTTGGGGAAAACGCTTCATTGGAGGAACAACATGAGCCATGCACCCTGTAATGTCCGTTTGCGCATTTTCAGTCAAACTCGGAGGGAATTCCACCGGGTTACAATCTTCCACTGAAATCAAATCAGGGGGTCCATCGGACGGCAAGACAACTTGACCCGTCTCGTGGCTCTACGGTCGCGACGCAATTTGGTACCTGCACTAAATAGCTCACTTTTGAGAACTGGCCCTGACACTTGGAATACAATGGCATTGCCAACGCTTTATCATGTTAGGTAAAGTATTCAGGGAACAAGTATAATTTATACTGTAGTACTACTATGCTATACCATACCATAAATAGGCACACAAGTAACAACTTATTTAGCGTAGCAGCTACAGAATATTAAGATCTTGTTGTATAATAGCTTCCATTATAAAGATAGGAGAAATACATCTTTCAGTGTATGGTAGAAGCAAAACATAAGAAGTAGGAAATTATTTCTGATTCTGAGTTCTGAAGCGATCAATATTGCACCAACGTCGCGCTCAACTGCCAAGAACTACGACACTACAGTTTACGGATCCTTCGCCAAGGGTGCGAGTACAGTCCAGTAAAGGACTCACTTGAAAAAGACGTCAATAGAATCCATGTCTTCGACCTCAGAATCTATGATGCTATCCATCGGGACTAGCCGCTCGCCATCGAACATGAGAGTGATTGGCTGGGACTGATCGATCTCCCTCTTTTGTTTGTAGGCATCCGCAATGTGAGCAAACGTACTGTCCTGATGAAAGAAAGTTAGTACACTGATTCGGTAACATGTAGTAATGAGTCTAGCTACAGCAGTGCTGACAGATTCACCTACCGGATTGACAGAGAGCCTGAAATCCTCCTTGCCTTTTGCCTTCATGATCAGCCGTATCTTCTTCACTTTTGGTGCTGGTTCTGGCGTCGGGGTTCTTTCTTCGACAACAGGTTGCGGTTCGGCGGCCTTCTTCTTAGCCGCAGCCGCAGCAGCCTGTTCCCGTTTGTGTTGCTGGAAGAGTGTGTCTGTCCAGGCCTGCACGTGGACCTTGGGCAAATTCACATCATCGTAGATGTTGGAGTCGCCATCAACTGAAACGTTGCCATTTTTGTCGACCTGTATGCCCAAACGTTTGATGGTCGTGCTGTCATAGACGCGGGTGTCCTTCCAAGTGAAGTAGACATCTTTAGCCTTCTCGGCGGAGAAGCCCTGCTTCTCGCACCATGCCAGGCGTGTTCTCGCCAATGTGCTGTCTATGCGCACCTTGACCATCAAAGGTTTCGAGTCAGGTATCTCTGGACTAATAAAGAGTTGTGCAATGGGGGCCTTGACGGCTTCACCGCCAATTGAAGAGGTCGCGGCAGCTGTGCGTGCCATGTTGGCGGCTCTTTCTCGCGCTCGTGCTGCCAGAGCCGCCAACGCAGGGTCCAGCACCTCCTCAAGCTCCTCATCGTCTTTTGTGGGCACATGTCTTGGGGCCTGTGCGGGCGTTCTATAGTTGCATTCCATTCTGGACGACAATTGGCCGACTTTGTTATCGACATCATCCGAATCAGAATCACCTAGATCGATGACGAGCGGCTCTATGCGGGAGGAAAGGTGCAACGTATTCGACTGGGCGAGTGTGTCATAGCGAGCGGCTAGAGACTCGGGTGGGTAGTCTGGGACCGCGCGCAAGGGTGAATCTGGAAGATTGCGCGCGTAAGCATGCGAAGGAGAGAGTGGTGTCCTGCTGGGTCCATAACAAAGTCAGTCGCCATGCTTCATGCCGGACGCCCGCAGATGGGATCAAGACGTACGATTCGCTGCCTTCCCTGTATCGACTGGCTCGTACAGAGCTACCTGAACCGCTGCTGGGAAACCTGGGTTCTTCGCTGCCATCGTGTTGGCTGTCAGACGCCTTGCGGCGCTTCCTGCCCGTGACTGCCTCTTTCTTCTTCCTCTCTTCGTCGGCCTTCTTACGTTTCTCTGCCTGTAGTCTGTTCCGCTCTGCAACGATGCTGCTGAACTCATTGGCGTGACTGAACATGTCCTCCCCCTCGTTCTTGGGCGCATCTTGCCAGGCTGCACGCTTGAACAGTGACCGTTTTTTGGGCGCCGGTGCGCCTGGAGTCGTATCCATCATGAATCTGTCGAGAGCATTGGTTTTGGCGCATTGTAAGAGACTATGCTAGTCGTGCTGGCGCTCACTCTCACCCTCATGCGAGGCAGCATGTTGGGGGAAGTGAAGTGTGGTGGGGCTAGCAACACGAAATCACCTGCCCGCGCTTTAGGTACTGGCCCGTGCGTCCGGAACGTCTTTACCCCAGTCTTAACTCACGGCAACCACGTGCCCTCGGAGCGACACATGTGATCGACCACCACTGCAGCTCTCATCCGGATCATCCATATCTTCGCTTTGCACCGTCTCTCCACTAGCCTCACAGATTGTCCCTCCGACTCCATCCTACCAAGAGTCGCCATGTCCACCAATGGTGACAGCCCAGCACCCGATGTTGTGGGTGATTCTAGAGACCCCAGTGGCTTCTTGAGCGAGATCATCGGCGCTCCCGTCACCGTCAAGCTCAACTCTGGCATCGTCTACAAAGGTTTGTGAATAGGGACATTTTACAGCGTCGTTTCTGACATTGCTCAGGTGATTTGCAATCCGTCGATGGCTACATGAACATTGCGCTTGAGCGATGTAAGGAGTTCGCTGAAGGACGCGTGGTTCGCAGTTGGGGTGATGCTTTCGTTCGCGGCAACAATGGTTCGCTACTAAGTATCCTGGGTACGTTGCTTCCGCTGACCCTTGTGTTAGTCACATACATATGCGCGGACAATGCTTGATCGTGCCAATAAGTCGGAGCAAATTTTGGTATGGCACGCCTCGCTCCTTGCCTGGATTGTTGCACTCCATGCCTTGGTTCAATCGTTGTCTTCGTTCATAGACAACAGAAATGCAACATGACACTTGTCTTTGCACGATTTGAAACCGAACCGCTGGGAGTCTTGCGCCACAGCTAGGATCAGCTATTCGTAGATCCAGACAACCGCTCATGACTAGGTTGGCAGAGCTGGAAGATAAGCGTCCTGTATTGAGCTTTGACTGGCCACAAATCCCGTGTTTCGTCCTTGACATGCCGCCAATTCATAGCTCGTTCGCAGATTGTTTCTCAGCTTATGTCTTCTTTGCAAATCATGCATGATATATATGTACACCGAATAGCATGGTAAATTTCACACAAGATCTTCATCAGCCACATGCTTGCTGAGTGCTTTTTGTTCAACTTGATCGTCAACTGCCCTCCCACTGCCCAGGTATCCTCAACCACAGTCGCTATACTATGCCATCATCTTGCGTGTGTATATAACTGCCTATTTCTGAGCAACAGTGCCACAGGCACGCTGTATTATATGTCTTTCCTCAGCAGTGATTGTTCTCTGCGGGTCCACAAATATGGACCAGAATTGAAGGCCTCGAATGAGCAATGAGGTATTCAGAATACGTGCGAGACGTCCAACACAATGATAGTAGATATTGGTGGTATGTAAGACAGAAGAAGTCTCTGTTGGTCTCAGAGCCAATGACCGAGTATCTCTTCCACTAAAGCATACCGGTATGGTGGGTGGCACATGAACAGAAGATACATTTGTATACACGTAAACAGCTAGCTCATAAGGTTTGCTGAGATGCGTTCGATCTGAAAACGCTGGGACTGCCTGCGGCTACACTCAACTTGGCAACATTGCAACCTTCTTCTGGAATCGCACATGTTACCACATCAGGTAGCTGCATTACTCAACTGTTGGGACCCCGTTCATGTTGATCATACAATCCTCTGGTCCACAGCAGACGTCGCCTCAAGCGCATAGGAAATGTTATATATTCGGATTCTTCCTCCGGTTCGCTCCACCATCCAGTATCAATTCCTGTCCACTCAAAAACCCTGCACCTATTACATAGTCGACCATCTCTGCTAGATCCTCACCTCGTCCTACACGCCCTGCCGGGTGCTGTCTGTGATGGATATCGGGGAGATCACTAGCCCAGGACTTCATGCGCTGGGCCAAGGCTTCAGGTTCATGTGGCGCGATTTTTCTGTATGATCCATTCTGCAGCGCCGCCGATTCCTCGTCGCGAGCCTTGCACTCGTGTTGAACGCTGACCCAGCCGGGAGAAATGGCCATGACACGGATACCCCAGCGTTGACAGGAGATGGACATGGCTTGCGTGAGCGCAAGAACGCCGCCTTTCGAAGCGGCATAACCTTCGCAGTCGGGGTCGGATTGATGGGCACGGAACGAAGAAATGTTGATGATGCAACCTCCCTCATCAAGCTTGTCATCGCCGTGTAAATTAAGAGGTAGGTGGTCGAACTCTTCTGTGCGCTTCAGGTCGTTGGAGCGATCGATAGGTTCCTTCTGGCTGTTCGGGCTCTTCATATACGGGATAACAGCTTGGCTTATGTAGAAAGGCGCGCTGAGGTTAGTGTCGATGTAAGCTTGCCACTGTTCGGCAGTGGCAATATCTTCCATCGTCCCATTGCCTGCACTAAAGAAACCTCTTGCGATACCAGCGTTGTTGATTAGAACATCGATACGACCGCCAAAAAAATCGGCTGCTTTTGCCACAGCTGCTCGGATCTCGTCCGGGTTGCGGAGGTTGGTAATAGAGTAGCTGACACGCGGAGCATAAGCGGCGAGGTGTTGCTCTGCACAGTAAGTCGTCTCGTCAAAGTCGAAGTCGACGATGAAGACTTTGTGTTGTTGGGGCTGCGCAAGCAGGTGCCGCGTCGTGCAGCGTCCGATGCCACGGGCGCCACCGGTGATGATGATGTTCTTGCTTCTGTTGGAAGGCATATTGGACTGTACAGTTCCAGCACTAGGAGGTAGGTGCACAAGGAGGTACTTATGAGTTGTTCTTATGCGGTCCGATCTGTGTTGAGGTGCGCACTCTAATTTATCTAGAGGCGATATGAAGCGGACCAGATAGATATAGAGGCATCTGCACGAGAGCGTCGGGGTTGGGTCATTTTACCAGACGAAGTAGTGCGCGCGGACCGCCTTTCCGGTGGTCGAGCGGGACATCAACATCAGGATTGTTTTGCCTAACTTTCAAAGTCGGTGGCATTTGGGAAGACAAGGCCACCGGGGCATCGCCATTATCTTCCGCAAACGAGCACGAAGTGTGGTGCAGCAGGAACGGAGGGCGGCCCGAATGTTCAGAAAAGAGGGGCACCGCCACATGCACAAACATCAGTAACAACTTACGACTCACCAACAGGATAGCAACATCGAGACATGGGATGAAGTCCGTATATCATGTTGAGTGGCATATTCAAGCTGCAGTGCGAATCAAAAGTCGTTTTGCGTAACAAAAGTGCATCGCAACGACCACAATGTGTGATCCATCAATGGAACAAGAGCCACAGCTGCGAAAACATGTCAAAGAGCTGGCTCAGGTCGAGGGTCATCGAAGACAGTGTGCCGAAAACTCTCTCTTTGTTCGACGCTCGAGGAACAAAGACACTACACGAAACAAGGCCCTTGACTTTGGTGGTACATAAAGTAGTGCCAAATTGTGCCTGTGTAAGATCGAACAAAACCAAAAAATTCTAATTCACAGTCCATAATATATAGCGACCATCATCCATTATTTCTAACGCCCATCATGCCCATCATGTTTCATTTCCTTTGCCTCTTTGCTTTAGTAGCAGCAGCTTCGCCTGTCGATTGGGTGTACATCACAGAGTACATTACCGTTTACCCTACGCCTACACTATACACTGGTCAAACTATCGGAAACTTGAAGAGCACACCTCTTTCAACACCTATTTCACATAATGGAGCCTGTGCAGACCAATCTCACAAGAGTCATGGAAACTCTTCAATTAGCTTGCCCACCAGCGTTATCAGCTCGCCCAGTATCGTGAACAGTAGTAGTGTTTGGATACAGTACGGCTCTGGGCTCCCCGGGTCCGCGACTCCATCTCCAGATTTCAAGGCAATGCCGATCTCGTCTGTCTCGCTTCAGAACTCACAGGTAATTATAAGCACAGTCGTACTCAACAGGTCCAGCCTTGCAAGAAGTTTCGTCTGGCCAAAGCCCACTTCCTTGTATCCATCGGCGGCTCCTTCTCCAACAATTACTTGGGCGCCACGTGCCTCTAGTTCGATTGTGTATTCGCGATCCACGCCCGCCGTCACATCAACACACATTCCCGTGGCGGCCTCAGCCAGCCAACGAACCATGTCAACCCAGCTGCTATCCCCCACTTCCAGCATGCCTGATTCATCGACAGCAGTAGTCATCGTTCCCATTACCCTGATCCAGCCGCTAGCCATGGATAATATGCTTGCGAGAGCAAGTCGACTCCCCATAATTTTAGCTCGAGCACATGACGAACCACAAGCCGGGAAGCGCGAGGATGCGACGCTCGAGACTGGGCCAGAAGATGGCGATGAGTACAGCGCGACGACAAGCACGACCACATTGGAGACGACGATCACGACCGATAAGCTCCCGACCTCTCGTACATCACGCAAGTCGTCCAAGTCGACACACACGACAGCGAGGGTATCGAAGACTTCCATGAGCAGCGCAGCGTCTCGTATACCGTCTTCAGTGTCTAGTCCCGCCTCGGATCATACAGACGCCGCGCTCGTGCTTCCCACACCCGGTCGATGTCTATATCCATATCCCAAACAATCGTGCCGCGATGCAATGAAGACTTTGGCGACCAGTGCGAAGGCGGACCAGTCTACCACTACCAAGGAGAAAACGAGGCCCGAAGCCTCCAAATGGTGTCCATATCCAGGTCAAGATTGTTGAGTTGCTCGCTAATGGCCGGCGTAGTCTCAAGCATACACGATTGAGGGCAACAAAGACCATGGTATTAATTTTGGTCACAGACGTTATTTTGACCACGGTGATGAGCGCGGGCGCGACCTGCTGCAACTCGTAGGATTGCCGAACGTAGCAATTGGCGACGATGAACGAGTGCATGTATCTCGCGGTTCCTTGATATTCTTCTCTTAGTATGAAAGTAGGTGGTTTCCCGCAACATGCTTGCACGTGTTGTTATGTCGCATGGTGACGCTCGGGATGTGACGATGTGAAGAATGATATTTCTGTTGTTCTGAAACTTGTCCAGAGGAAAACTATATAAGCTCATCCAATGGGAGCCGCCGTGACTCCGATGACCGGGCTGGTCTGCCACAATTATCCTCTTCCCATGTGTCGACTCATAGGAACAACACCAGACGGGCGCTTGCTGCTGTGCCGGCTTCAACACCAAGGCCGTACCTCTGCCCCTCCATTGCCGGCGACATGTCTGTAAGTACTGCCTCGCCTCTGCCGCTCCTGCCACCCCGCGCTGCCACTCGCTCACACTCTCTCCTCCCTCTGCGCAGTTCCACATTGAGAACCCCGCCGTCGGCGACCCGCACAACTCGGAAGATTGGCGCATCCGCGGCTACAATCCCCTCACGCCCCCCGACCTGCTGCAGAGCGAGATCCCCCAGTCGGCCAAGTCACGAGAAACAGTCATCAAGGCGCGCGATGACGCCGTCGCAATTGTCCAGGGCAAGGACCCCCAGGGCAGGCTGCTCGTCGTCATCGGCCCCTGCTCAATTCACGACCCCAAGGCCGCGCTCGAGTACTGCGATCGGTTGATGGTGCTCAAGGAGCAGTACAAGGACGACCTGCTCATTGTTATGCGCTCGTACCTGGAGAAGCCGCGCACCACCGTGGGCTGGAAGGGCTTGATCAACGACCCCGACATCGACAACTCATTCAAGATCAACAAAGGCCTGCGCGTGTCACGCCAGCTCTTCCTCGACTTGACTGAGAAAGGCATGCCGCTTGCCAGCGAGATGCTCGATACCATTTCGCCCCAGTTCTTGGCTGACATGCTGAGTGTGGGAGCCATTGGCGCAAGGACGACCGAGTCGCAGCTTCACCGCGAGCTTGCATCCGGTCTCTCTTTCCCGGTCGGTTTCAAGAACGGCACCGACGGCACCCTCGACGTCGCTATCGATGCCATTGGCTCGGTCAAACACCCGCACCACTTCCTCTCCGTCACAAAGCCCGGCGTCGTCGCCATTGTTGGCACCATCGGCAACGACGATTGCTTCGTCATTCTGCGTGGCGGAAAGAAGGGCACCAACTACGATGCGAAGAGCCTGAAGGAGTCGCGGGAAAAGCTCGAGTCCAAAGGCCTCAACGCGCGCTTGATGATTGATTGCAGCCACGGCAACTCTGAGAAGAACCACAACAACCAGCCCAAGGTTGCTCATGTCTTGGCAGAGCAGATCGAAGCCGGTGAGACTGCAATCATGGGCGTCATGATTGAGAGCAATATCAACGAGGGTAACCAAAAGGTGCCCAAGGAGGGCAAGGACGGTAAGCAGCCTACAGACCCGAGGCTGATTCAACTATTGACAGGCTCGTTAGGTCTCAAGTACGGTGTCTCCATTACTGATGCCTGCATCAACTGGGAAGATACCGAAAAGGTGCTCGCCGAACTGGCACAGGCAGTATCCAAGAGAAGGTCGCTCGTCAGCCAAAATGGCCATTAAAAGTGTCTCTTTCGCATTTTCTCCATTTATGGCGTGATACCGGGAGACGGTCGGCGTTTCTGGCTTGCGATAGATACACCAGGGCAGAAAACGGAAACAGCTGCCCCAACCTCGAACAAATATAAATTCGGCTACTCCTTGATTCGACCGCGATGAGCAACACTCTTATGCACATAGCAGCTTGGCGGGGAACGAAGTGCTCTTTACTACTATTCAACCTGATAGATAATCATTACAAAGCTCCAAGTAGAGAATTCCGTAGGTGTGAGTGATCTCATTCATCATGTTTCTCAACGCTATTCTCATCTCGTCCTCGACTGCCATCATCCTCAGCTGACGCCATACCCGTCAAGTGAGCCTGAGCTCTTTCAGATGGGCGCGGGAAAGACTCGCTATCGATGACGGAAGATTGCAATAGCGGAGAGACGAAGATGTTCACACATGGCAATTACCATGACTACAACCGAAGATGGCTCCCACAGCGCTAAAGATGGGCCTGCATCGCCATGGTCGCCATTCAGACAAATGCGGGGAGGAAAAAACCCCAGGATCAAATGACTCTAAAGCGAATTTATTTGCAAACAAAAGTGTATGCGTATTAGCTGTGGAATTCTTTTCGAACTATCGCCAGAAATGAGGCAAATCGCAAATCAGAAAATGGTACGGAGGTAATAATCGAGTACACTGATTGGTTGGAGTGACCGAGGAAGCTTCCCCAAAGCACGGCCCACCAGGCGGCCCGATGCCACCTTCTCTGACTCTGAGTGGGCGCTCGACACCTCTGCAGTCAGCACCGACATTTCCATCTTGTCCGAGAAATCCATCACCCAAGCATGACAAGACTATCTGGGCTCCAAAAGGACGTTTTGACGCTCTATCGACAGTGTCTACGGGCTTTGAAGGAAAAACCAAGCGTGAGTAACACACGTGATTGGATTCAAGCAGCGACTTACCCGCCCGCGCAGGAGACAAGACCGCACTTCCGCGAGTTTGCAAGGTGAAGAAAGAAAAAAAACCTGGGCAGTTTGCTGTGTGGTATACAAGACTTATGTGTTGTAGAGCCCAGTTTCGGAAACACATTGATGTTAGCAAGAAAGACTTTGCTACTGTCGAGTACTTGCTCCGAAGAGGACGGAATCAGCTCGAAGCTTATCGAGACCCGGGGATCAGGGATATACATGGGTAATCACGAGTTGTTTGTCTTTTGTTGGCAAGGGAGATTGGGTTACGAGTATCCAGTAGCCGCGAGGTTGTCGTCGTAGCTCTGGGGGTTGTCTTGAGCTCAACAGCGAATGACGGAGTTACCGCGCGATACGACCCAATAGGACACTTGACGACACGCCACGACCTTTCCAACCAAAAAGCTTCCGTTCAGTTCTGCATAGCGATGGTGTATTCGAGGAGCATGAAAGTATGAGCCTGGGGGTTTGAATCTTGCGCATTTCCATTCACTTCTTCTCTGACTTGGCTGAAGTGATGCTTCGTTGATGGTAGTCTGCTGTACTTTAGTCCATAATTCAGTGATTTGTATCAGTAACCAGCAGTTGCATCAAGCCCTTTCATTCATCTAAATTGTCATATGTGACGAGGAAATCACTATGGACACCTTCCCCTTTTGGCCATCTGTTGTGTTAAGCTGCGTGAACCACTTGCACGCAAGCGATACATGATCGAATGCTTGATGGTGCCAACCCAAACGCCTCGCTATGCTCAGAGCCAGTGTGTCTTTTTTTACTCCAAAGTTCTACCAATTCCCTACCTGCTGTCAGGTACATCTGGCAGCCTCTCGATAACATATTTGCCCTTGGCCACAGACACAATGGGCACTCCGGGGATTTTTCTGATTCTCCTCTTCAGGTCTCGATCGTTTGTCGCCACGAGATATATTCTGTGTTTTTGCACTCGATCCACGATGCAGTCGTCGGCATAGGTGCCCTTGTGGTCGCACTTTAACCGCTCCCACCGCTCATCTCTCGCTATGCGGAGGGCGATCCTGTATTTGGGACCGAGTTTCTCCAGCTCGGCCATGACGCAGGTTGTGATGATGGGCGTAGCTTTGGCATAGAGCAGGTCCATGAGGGCTTTATCGAGCTCGAGTTTCCCGTGCACAGTGTGGGAGAGGAAGTTGGTATCGACGAGGACGGAATAGGGAGGGCCGAGGGCGGTGTTGGCCTGGAAGAAGAGGGCAGAGGAGACCTGTGGGCTGGAGGGTGTGAGTCGGAGTCGTCTTTGCATGACGGCGAGGGCAACAACTTACATCTCGCGCTTAGCTTGAACCTCCTGCTCCTTCTTCTTTGCAGCAGTCTCGCCTGCCATCTGGTTCTTTTTGCTATACGATGTGTCAGCACAGCCAGTAGCTTGGTGGTTGAGGCGCATTGCCGCATACAGTCGAGCATCGCGTTGGCCTGTAGCATGGTTAGTAACTGTGCCAAAACAAGAGTGTGTCGTGGCCATGGTACCGATGACGCGCTTGACCTGCGCGAACTTGCGCGTTTTTTTCTGGACTCCCATGCTGGCGGTGTCGTGGCGCCAGTGCAGTGTGCCGTCTGCGTGGGCCAACACTGAACAGTATCGATAGCGAGGCTCGAACTTTTTGGTGGAGCGATGCCAAGAGTGGGCCGGGCGGGCTAGCATACGCCCAAGGAGCCGGGGACCAGGAATAGGAATGGCTTAGCGAATCTCTGCAGGGTCGACTGACACTGCGTGCCTGCATTGGTGACGCCGCCGTGGTGTTTCTACTTTCTCGGTGCAACAACCCACCCCATGCGCATCCCATCCCATCGCTCTTCGAACACTCCGTACTCGCAACAGAATCGCTTTTGCATCATTGCTATCACTGACTCGCAGGAAACTGCCGTCGCTCCCCTCGGCGACATTCCGATCGCTGCGCAGGCTGGCCGCGCCGCCAAACTTTGTGGCCCGGCACAGTGCACACTCTCGACTCCGCCCCCCTGCAGCCCCGTCTTCTCTCCCACACCTGTGACCTGTTGCACACCCACCTGCTCTCCACCTTCGCCGTGTCTTGTCATTCGTTTCATCCCCGCGCCTTGCCCTCCCACCGTCGCCACTGGCCGTCCTCTTGTTCACACGCGGCGGTGCCAACGGGACACCACGCACCACCCGCGCCGTCCATCCCTTACCCACGTCAACGCCCGCCAACCCCAGCGTCACCGGCTCTCATCCACGTCCATATCTCGCACTCACATCCGCATCGCCATGCGTCCCTCACTAGCCCTCGTTGGCGCGCTACTCGCCGTCGCCCCTGCCGTCCTCTCACAGGACAGCGGCCTGCCCAATCTCGCGAGTCTGTCGGCGCCCGATGGCCAAGGAGCGCAGTCGGCCACCAGCGCACCGGCACAATCGTCCACTGCTGCACAGTCGAGTGCATCACAGACGTCTGATGCACCGCGGTCGACCAACGCCCCTCCGAGCTCTGGTGGCGCGACTCCTACGACCAACGAGGCATTCCCTACGGTCGCCAAGCCTGGTGGCATACAGCTCTCCGGCTTGCCCACACTAGCCGGTGTGGGTGTGCCAGAACCCAAGGTTCCAGATACGGCTGGCGCGGCCTTTATGCAAAAGTCTGATCTTCCTGACGGCACCGTCTTCATTTGTGTCGGTGCTATCCTCGCTTTCCTTGCTGCGGCGGTCCTCGCATGGCGTGGCCTTGTAGCCTGGTCGCTGCATCGTTCCGTCAAGCGTGCCGCCATGGCTCAGAATATGGCTGACATGAAGGCCATGTCGGCAGTCCCTGGCAAGAAACGTGGAATGTACAACGTTGTAGGCGCCAACTCGACCATGTCCCTCGACCACCTCTCTGCTGCTCCTATTGGCAACTCGAAAACCACAAAACCATTCGCACAGGCTCCCGGTGGCACACCTCCCGGCAAGTCGGCCTCGTCATTGTTCTTTTCTCCTACTGCGGGTGGCACCACTGGCTTGCGAGATTCGGTGAATCGCTCCTCCAACTACCTCCCCGCAGGTTACTATGCGACTGGCAATGCGGCACCTGCGCAAGGCTCACCCGTAACACATGTCGGCGGCCACCAGAATCTTTCTGCAAACTCGTTAGCGACACCCGGTAACCGCTTCAGCCATCGATCCGGTATATCGCCACCAGACTCGCCATCCCTACCACCGTCTCGAGGAGGATATCCACGAGCGCCACCATCTCGGGATAGTATCTCCATGTACAACCGCAACAGTGTCGCCACGCTCAGCACTCCCAGGGACACTAGGAGCGGTGTTTACAGTCATGCCAGTAACGACGAAATGAGCCAGCTGTCGCTAAATGTACCTGGCGGCACGACTGTAGCAGGTGGCCGCGCACCAAGCGCCTATCTGGAGGACCTGTTCGAGAATCATGGATCCGGACCAAGAGAAAGGTTCTAGTTGGACCTCGAGCAGCAGCCCGCTGTGCAACGATCAGCCGGTATTGGCGACATGGTATGGTGGGCGTCGGGAGTGTATCGTGTCGCGTACGCAACGCGTCTGGAACAAACCAGGATCGTGCCATTCGTACCGCAGAAGAGCAAGGACGCGTCTTTGTCGATTTTGGAGAAGATGGAGGAGTAAAGCCGCGAGGTTGGACGTGGATGCGGGACTGTTGTTGTTTTGGCACACTACTCGTAGTTACTTTTGTGTACCGCATTTGGTACATGGGTTGAGATTCCCTGCATGAGCTAGGCAAGCATGCATGGTGCTTTATCGTGGATTTCGTGTCTTGTGGCACCGAGCGGCCATGGGTCCTGAAGTCAATGCGTCTTTACCCGTTTTGAGGCACACGAGCAGTTGCTTTTGTTTGGTCCGTTGGGAGTTACGAGAGGCATTCTTGGCGGGAGTAATTGGGCTTGGACAGCATTTACTGGTGTAATCGTCGAGTGTAAATAGTGTAACGAGCTGCATTGACAGAAGAGATTTTACCTTCATGTCTACAGTACCGGACTTGCGCCTTGGGGTGCCGTTTGCGGGGTTCGGTACGCGAATCAATATTTTCGCGTGGTCTTTGGGACGATACTCCGAATGGCTGGCGATCGACCCGTTCGGCCACTGCATCGTTGAGGGTGCTTCACATGTGTTTTGACAATTGGGTGGACGTAGGTATGGTGGTGTGAGATCTTGATGTATAGAAGAGCTTGGTACAGCCTCCGTCAACCACCGCTATAATCTTGGTTCCGTCGATGAGTGCTTCTTTCAATCAGAGCTCGACCTGGATGGCACATGAAATGACGGTTTGTCACCAGGACACGAGCGTGTGCTGTGCATGCACAGAAGGAATATACCAAGCAGTGAAACGAGCTCCGTTTGCCGGCGTTGAGGATGTGGGGTACTCTGGCGCGCCCGCATGTGTGGCTGATGGTTGGACGTCATGCCGCGAAAAAGAAGAGGCCGCACATCGGACCCTCAACACCAGCAACGCGTTGATACTGCACTGCGCAATTGCATACGATTTAATCCTGTTCCTACATGCTCGCTTGAGTAGTGGTTGTGTCTACATGGCCCAATAGCCATTGGCCCATTACACGTGCAGCACTACCCCTCCCTGAGTCACCTGTAGGCTTTCTCCAAGACGCCTGTCTGCTCGTGCAAAGGCTGTACTCGACAAAAAGGACACACGAGGCCCCAATCTGCACCCGCACTGCTGCATTCTATATACCGCCCGGCATCCACCAATATTCACGTGCAACCAATTGGCGCTGCGCATTTCGGCGCTCTGCATCTCTCCAAGGACGAGACCATTAAAACCCTGCCAACGGGCACAGCACCACGCGTTTGCATACTACAAGTTCCAGATTGCGTACCAGCATAAGAACCATGGATCTAGTCAACTCGTACGTTGCATTCCCGCTCTCCGCCGTCTTCCTACGTTGTTACGTGTCATTGTATCATCATGGTCTTTATTCCAGACGAGACTGGCACGAATGGAGCAAATGGCGCCGAGGGAGTCGGCAGAACTCGACCGCGCCAGGGCGGCAGGAAACTTCCAAACTTGACTGACACATTGGGCAACAGTTTGAATGACCGCTTGCTGTTTGCGGTGCCCAAGAGTATGGATCCGAGTTGCGCATCTTTCGCATTAGCTAACGGATGCACCAGAGGGCCGTCTCCACCAAGCCTGCCTCGACCTTCTTCACGGCTCAGACATTCAATTCCACCGCCACTCTCGGCTCGACATCGCCCTCGTCAAGAACCTGCCCCTTGCGCTCGTCTTCCTTCCCGCTGCCGATATTCCTACCTTTGTTGGAGAAGGTCGCGTCGATCTGGGCATAACTGGCCGCGACCAAGTAGCTGAACATGAGTGTGTAGCGCCGCCCACAGCTACCACTGGAGTTGAAGAGGTACTGGACCTCGGCTTTGGCAAATGCGCACTACAAGTCCAGGTGCCTGCCAACGGCAGCTTGGCCAAACCCGAGGACTTGATAGGCAAGAACGTTGTGACAAGCTTTACCAACCTTGCCGAGGAGTACTTCAGGAAGCTCGAAGTCGAGCAAGCCGACGGTGCCATAAATGGAGACTCCAACGGCCAAACCAAGCTGAAGACAGTCATCAAGTATGTCGGAGGTAGTGTAGAGGCAGCATGCGCCCTCGGTGTTGCAGACGGCATTGTCGATCTGGTCGAGTCTGGAGAGACGATGCGCGCTGCCGGCCTCAAGGCGATTTCCACTGTTGTTTCCTCGAGCGCTATCCTCATCAAGTCAAAACACGCGTCGGATGTCAAACTGGTGGAATTGATCACAGCCAGGATAAAGGGTGTTATCAGTAAGTATGCTCTGGGAGGATTCAACCCTCAAAAGTTAACTCCCAATAGCTGCACAGAAATATGTCCTCTGCACATACAACATAGAGCGCGCGAAGCTCGACGAGGCCCGCAAGATCACACCTGGGCGTCGCGCACCGACTGTTAACGCCCTCGAGGAAAATGGCTGGGTTGCAGTGCAAGCCATGGTTCTTAGGAGAGACATTGCCATCGCCATGGACAAACTGACCGAGATTGGCGCGAGCGATCTGATCGTGACCAAGATTGAGAACTCAAGAACAGGAGACTGAAGGCATAACTGATCTGAGGAAGTGGGAGTTTAGATGGATATATGGAAGCCTGACATCTCAGCCACTATATACATGCTCAGAAAACCATGTTCTGGATGGGCGTATAAATTTTCAGTACGTCTCATAACATCAAGCGAACAATGTAAGGTTGGAAGGATGCAATATGCTTCGTATAGTATACCGGTATTTTGCTGTCAACGATGACTTTTCAGTAGAAGGATTAAGGTATCCCGGTTGTCAACTCGAGTTAGGCTGTCAGGCTTACTTCTATCATCGTACATGGTATCGGGAATGCCGTCCTTGAGGCAATTCAAGGCGCAGTGAACAGAATCGACTGTCATGGATTGAAAAGGGCCAAAAGCAACCCTCGGCTTATGATAATCCATCCAGTTCATGCCCAAGATGACGTCGAACCTGCCTACATTAGTGACATAACAGAGGGTTGTGCTCATGTAACTGCCATGTTGTATAGGAAGTTCAGTTGCTTCGCTAAGTCAATCCACTACCTGTCCGTCCGCCAAAGCGAGTTGCATTAGTTCAGTTCTAATTGGCTTCAATCGCTAGGCCCCGACCTAACGTCGATTGACGAAGCAGGCGCTTGCTTTAGTGTCCAGTAAGCTCTTTGTAGGCTTCCGCTTAGCCTTTTTAGTCATGGTGTAAGCATCAAACTAAAGTTGTCGCGTTAGACGCGAGACCTGTCATCCAACGCAGCAGCAGATATGGATTGTTATCTAGGCAGATCTTTCGTAACACTGGTCGTGAGTATCCGAGCAGCGGTCATCTACAGACGTCGCAGGCTTTGTATTGGCTCTCCAACTTGTTGTATTCGCTCTATAAAGTCTCATAGTCAACGTCGCGGTTGTAGCGATCTATATATTAACAATTGGCGTTGCGCTTCTCTTGTTACTGCTTCTTGCTGTCTGCGCGCTGTTTCCCCTTCTTGTATGGCTATTCAAATCAGTCCGCCTTTTCGCGTTCGCGAGCGTGGTCGGCTTCAAGCCAAGACATCTCCGCGGCTGTCTGCTCAAGATCCGCGTCCTTGGTCTCTAGGTCAGAGATCTGATTGCTGTGATACTAAGGCGAGCCAGTCCTTCTTCCTATCACGCTCTGTCACCCGGCAGTCTTAGAGACCTTCTCTCGCGCCAGATTAGGCAACAAGGGGGCGTCTAGCAGCGTGCGCAGGTTTGCGCTGTTAGGGTACGCAGAGGCAGCAGTCTTTGCTCTAGGTATACAGGGTCGACTCTATATAGTGCTGCACACAGAATACACTGAAAGTAGATCAGATGAGAGTGGAGTTGACATTACTAGTGATATACGGAGGATCGATGTATGAGGGCTCTGCACAGAACTTTGATGTTGCGCCAAGAGGCGCTAGGAAACTAGTGCCCGTGCTAAGCGAAGAGCTAAGCGAGAGGTCCAAGGTTCGAATGTTCGAATCCCCGATCTACCCTCTCAGGTTTCATGAGAAGTGCAAAGTAAGCTCGGGCGGATCGCGCAACGTACGGAGCACACAGCCCAAAACAACGCTTATTTGTCTGTTTCTTGCGCACTTTTAACAATTTTTAAAGCTCCTGTGTCTAGTAGACGTGCCCATTTGACCCTGAAAACGTTTGCAGCGGCGTATTCATAAGAGCTTGCACCTTATTTGGGTGGGATGGGCCTGAGCTTATTTTGCACTTCTCGTGAAACCTGAGAGCTACCCTCAAAATAGTGAGGTAACGTTACTTGAGAAACAATAGTACTGCGCGGAGTATAAATGGCCTTGCCTGTCTGCTTACAGCATACGTTAAAGTCTCTAAAATGCCTCAGGCTTGTACTTAACTATTCGCAAACTGTTACGGAGCCTGGTGTACATACGTAAAAGGAAGAGTCCAAAACGCGCAGCCCAAAGAATCGCACAGTGTTTTACTAGCATCTTGGGAGGATTATTGAACAACCTGGATGTATAGACTTTATTCGAGTAGCGTGATTCAATAACAATCTATGCAGCTGGAGGTATCTACGTAATCAAGACTCGACAAAGGGAAAGAAACTAGTGACTCGTGGTATCTCGAAACTTCATACGCACCTCAATACATACAAGACTCAACTATAACCTCATTGGAAACAACCTCTCTTCATCAAGCATGATATAGGACCCCACGTAACACTGTGCCTCAATCTGCGTCAACGGTCATTGGCTTGCCACTCTTTTCAAGCTCAGCACTAATCCAGCGCCAATCTGATATTGAAAAGCTTCGTCGACTGTGGGGTATCAGCATTGGCTTTACGTAGAAGGAAGTTGGGGCAATTTACCTACTGCTTGCCCTTGCGAGTAGGTGCAGCATGGGGGAATAGCAAAGCTAGACCCTCTTCCCAGCCGCGCTCCGTCACAATGTCAATGACCGGCCTGCCGTCCTCATTAAGAGCTTGTAAATCTACTCTCCCGCCCATTTCGATGAGCAGTTTCAGAACTTCGGCGTCACCATTCTCAAAGGCTTGAAGAATGGGATTCCATCCACGGTGCATCTTGTTGATATCTGCTCCTCTTGTGAGGAGCATCTGGAGGATCTCGCTATCGCCGGTATACTGTCGTAGCGCTTTGACCATGGGGAGATGTTCTCCTGGAGCATTAGGATCAGCGTTGGCTACATCAAGCAAGTAGCGAACAATGTCTTTATGCCCTTCGCGAATGCTACTTGTTAAGGCTGAAAACACCCCACAGTTCTTGTCTTCGACACAGCAGCCAGCAGCCAACAATAGCTTGATAGACTCTAGCTGATTGGCAACGACAGCCATCTCAACAACACCGCGGAATGCACGGGGATTAGGCGTTGCAGCAAGCACTTTCTTCAGAATAGAGGGTTGCTTGACGGCCATACACAATGGCCAGTTCTCGCCTCGAGTCGATGCATCTGCGCCCCTCGAGAGGAGAAGATCAACTAGCTCACCGCGGTTCTCACGGATGGCTGTAGTTAGCGCGGTTTTTCCACTGGCAAGTTGTTAGCCTGTGCCTAGTGCTAGCTCCATGTTAAACATACCCATCTAGGCTTCTGTCGTTGGGGTTTACCCCCTGATCGAGCAAATATAGAATAGCTTCCTTGTCGTTGTGGGCCACAGCCGTCTCCATGATGCCTTTGGGCTTGTGAAGGTCTGCCCCGGCGGCTACGAGCTGTGGTAGGAACTGAAGTCGCTTGTGGGTAATGCACTTGAACGCAGGCCATTCGGCTGATTTGAAATTAGGGTCAGCCCCATTCATCAAGAGATACTCGAAGATATCCACGCTGTTGTCTCGTATGGCCGTGCATAACGGGGTATAGGTCCTGATAGGGCAAATTAGCGTCTGAGGTGGATGGCGAGAATGGTAGGCTTCGACATACCCGTCTTTGCGGACATTAGGAGACACGCCAGCCTCAATAAGAATCTTCACGCTTTCCAATTTCTTCAGACTTGTCGCCAGCTCCATGAGACCAGGTGTCTTCCTATGATCCGCTCCTCGAGCTAAGAGTAGTTGTAGAGCCTTTGGTTTGTACGTCGATGGCCACAGTGGATGCTTTGGGGCTGGAAGGTTGGGGTCTGCACCGGCATCCAAAAGGACAGTCATCAAATCGACACGGTTAGCCTGAATAGCCTGGAAAAGTGCGGTCGTTCCTTCGCCGTTCTTCGCATTCGGATCGCTGTTGATAAGCATCAGTTCCACCACCTTTGTCGAGACGGTCTTGTTCATGCACTGCACCAACGCAGTGGAACCATTCTCCATGATGAGATTAGGGTCACCTCCATTGGCGAGGAACAACTGTACTAGTTCGAGATAGTTGTTGCTGGCAGCGACAGATAGAGGAGATTCGGCATCAGGGCCCGCTGATAGATTGCAGTCAGCACCTGCTTTCAATAAGACTTTCGCGCTCTCGAAGCATTGCTTTTGGGTAATAGTGAGAAGTGGTGTGAACCCTTCACGGTCGGCGCAGTTGGCGTCCGAGCCGTATCGCAGAAGGAGTACTATACTCTCTGTGTCTCGATTGTGAGCCGCGATTTGCAACATTGCAGCTTCCATCGGAGCATCGGCTCTCGCACCGCCTTCCAAGAGCTGTTCGAGCACGCGATGCTTCCGTTGTTCAACAGCAGTGATGAGCGCTGCTTTGCCACCGGATGGCTTTGAGCCGCTGACCTGACGAGGATGCCAATGACCTGATGTTATTGGCGAGTCGATTCTCGAGCGCTGCTGACTCTCCTGGAGATATCTCTCATGAACACTCAGGTCGTGAAATCTATCTTCCATAAATGTCCTTGATCTTGCAGATTCAGGGGACGTGACATCTTCGTAAATTGGCTCTCCGTGATATCGGTTGTTGGAGGAGTTGAACATTGTGTCACGGGTTGACTGTGTGCCTGAGCCGCTGGAGTGCACACTAGGGGCGCGCCAATTCTTTTGAAGCTCAACAATACCACGTGACAGATTCGCCTCATCTTGCTGACGAAGATGAGCTTCGTGTAGCATTTGCCTCTGTGTATCGCTGTGGTATGAGAGCACATCCTCACTTTGGTGGCGCACCTCGTTTAAAGATGGCCGATCTAGTGATCGATGGCCAGGCGCAAAATGAGAATCGGTATGATTGGTCTTTAAGGGCGGAGTGGGGGGAAGGTCGGTCGTTGGAGGGGGATGTAGAGACGGCAGGCTGTTTGCTTTGGTAGGATTTAGACGCTCAAGAGCAGCTATAAGTCCCGCATACCCAATGCCCATGGAGGCATCTGCTCGAGCTTCTCCGATTGTCCACCGGAACATAGCAGAGCTAACTTTGAGAGCATCCTGACTTCTTTTGAGCGTTGTGCGCATCTTGTCGACGTCGGTATCAGCAAACCTAAAGGTGGTTTAGCTAAGTTTTTATACATGATGCTTATGACCAAACGTACATCATTCGAAATTTGCGACCAAAACCCCCTTTGTGGTTTTCATTATCCACGAATTTGGTGACCATTTGTCCTAGAATGACAAACTCATCATTCACTTGTCGTACCCGCTTGTCCAAATCTTGGCCAAATTCCACAGGAAGCGCGTTTCTTGACTTGGCAGCTTCTTTCAGCCCAGCTTCGATTGACCACAACTCTTGACAGAGTTCAATGAAGTCACTCGCAAGGTTTTGGAATCCGGGAACGGAAGCCTTAGCTGAACTGAGGTATTCAAGTATTCGTATAGCAATTGTGTTGCCTTGTGCCGTGACCCTACTGCACAACTCGGTGGAAGTTTCCCTTCTTGCTGGAGCCATAGCGCGAGTGGAGGGAGATGTCGCTTAACACAGTCGCATAGGACGGAAGAGTAGGTATTGACGTGTCGCCTTTCCGATGGCCTGTAGAATACGCAACACCTCCGGAGAAGAATGTGTGGCTGTTGAAAGACTTCAGAAGCATACGCAGCACGTTAAAAGGAGAATTTGTCGGAGTGGATGAATGCTAGCAATCTCTCCTTATAGACTACGTTTAGCAGAGAGGAACGAAGGGAGCAACGCAAGAAGGGGTGCGCGGTTGCGGGACAGTGAGGGTACTTGACCTTCTCGACATGACTAGCTACTATCTTTGCACGGTTGCGGTTGCGGCGTGCGCAAAACCCCGTAGTGTCATGGGCCACCCGCTCTAGAGTCTGGAGTGGTCAGCCAAGGCTATACCATTTCTGTATGTACTGTATATACTATACGCTTATACAGCTCGTCTGGGTGGTTACGACATAGTTATAGTCTAGTGCGGTTAGATTACTCATATATTTGTCACCCGTTTTTTAACTGGGCTAGACTAGCCACAGGTCTGCGCGAGACGCTCACGTTGCCAATATCGTGATACTACACCTGAGGCTCCATCTCTATTAATATAGCCCCATTTTGAGTGTTTTTGAAGTCGTACAATGCCTCTATCTGTGCCTAAAAGCTCCAAATGAGACGACGTCATCGAGATGCCGCGTCTAGGCAATCCAACCGCTTGTTCGGTGTCGTCATTGCTCTGCAAAGCCGTGGATCTCATTAGCTGTAAAGCGCGCTGAGAAGCACATGACGAACTTCTTGAGGCTGCTAGTGGAGTGGTGGGAGGTATACGATCGTGGTGATGGACAAACAACAGAGGCGAGGCGATCGACAACTACGTGGCAGTAACGAGCTAGCATGCTATCTTCTTAAAGTCATAGGAGCTTTCCCTAGCGTTCTTACACTAGGATGCGCTAGCCGTACGCTCAAACTCGCCGTAGAATATATACTAAAGTTGCTAAACGTCTCTACGCTATACAATCAAGCTTTACAGCTTACAAAGTACTTTAAGCACTTATACCTCCTTATCAGCCTGCTAAACAACGCGGCAAAAGGACTTGGAGTTGTGAGGCTCACACTGCAGCTCGCATCAAAAACACTGTGGCAGGGCCGTCTTAACACTACTAATGCTCTCCTTGCTAACAATAACTAGACAGTCACTGTTCTAGAGCAGTTACACTGATGTCTAGCACCAAATCTAGCTGCGGCAGCTTATGCCAAGTACAATAAGATGCTCAAGATTGCGAAAGACTACCGCTTCTAGGAGTAGCTAAGCGTACTCTAGCTGTTCTTACAGCCCTTTCTTGAAGCCACAATAGCCCTACAGACTGTACGACTACGAGCCAGCTGTATATACACTTACTTCCGCTATCTTCTTGTCAATACAACGTTTGTTGCCTGAATTAACGTCACTACGATTAAGCTATTATTAGCAAGCGCTTTGAGCAAGTACGTTAACTAGTATACTTGGTGGCTTAAATATGTAATCCGCTGGCTCAATCTAAGTGCCATATAGAAGTCACAATAACTAAAAAAACGAGGTGGGAGCATACGTTTTGTAGTACTTCAAGGGAAATTATGATGTGGATGGCCGGGTATACAAGGAGCTGCTTGATTGCCTCACGCCATTGCAACTTTAGTTCTGAAGTAGAGTAGGATAGCTTCAAAGAGTACGACGATATAGCAGCCTGGTGGCTTTAGTAGGATTGCAGCGATGAGATGAAGCTATTAGCTTCATACTCCCTCTCTTTTAACCTAACAGTGGAACGAAACCGGAGTACACACGGCTTCTTACACTCAAAAGTTAGCAATCGGTTAGCTAATAAGCGTGTAAGGAAGCTTGTATACTTGTTCCAAAATCTACAGGGGATGCCATCAATGCCTCCAACGCTAATTATTTTGCTACGGAGGAGGCAGATGAATCAGATCTACCTAGATGAGGAGCCTAAGAAGGAGCTACCTTATGATGAACCGATGTAGAGGCTGATCATCTTAAGTCAGAAGAACTGAAGCTTTCTCCTCTGTTACTCGATCAGGATTAGCGTGTACATGTCCGGTACCTGTTTTGTATGGTATATATACAATACACCGCTATACCATCTATAGCCATCCGTTATAATACGGTATGCTCACAACCCTACTCTAGACCATAGGACGTTTGAGAAATGGTATGTCCCGCGAATGGCACCGTGTCCTGGCCCAACATTTTAGCATGTCAAGTTTGAATGCTCGTTTAGGATGGCACTAACTCATACCCTGCACAGGTCTTTCGCCAGAAGCATATTGGCGGCTCCATCCTTGATCTAGGTAAATCCCTAATCCTAGCGCAGTGACAGCCGTATCTGCACGTGTCGACGTGGGCGCCCGCCAAATACACTGGCACAGTGGGGATTCTAGGTCGAAGTGACATGCAGCTTTAGGCCACATGCCGTGCAATTGCTCTAGGCCATTCCCTAGAATGCACCCTCAGCCAGGTTCAAGGTGTTCCATGTAATCTTACGAATATTGCGGGATGAGTTCTCCATACGCCACCAACAGTGGTGATCATAGATCCTGGCGTACACAGGCCGTCGAACGTCGAACCCCAAACAAGCATGTAGCGATCAGTGATTAGCGATCAGTGATTGACTGCTCCATTTTCATCACAATATTCGACCAGTCGGACTACGTATGCGGAGCTGTGAGCCCGAGCGTTGCAATCGAATCACTGGCTGCCACATGTGTGGCGGGAACAAGTAGTCGTAAAAGCTTTTCCAGGGAGGGCGGCTAAGAGGCGATTGTCCACGGTGGGCGACAAGTCACAAGTCGATGTAGCTTTGACGACGGCGCCACGAAAATCCTCCGCAAAACCCCTTTGCGTTCGAATCTTACACTCATCTCCGTACCCACTACCCAGAAATCCTGGCGCAACGATCACAAATGCTTGACTCATGTTCTAGCCATAACAGGCGCACGCGCCGAGCCCGAGTACAGATTGCGCAAGCATCGAAGGAGCACGGCGTACCTACCAAGAAGCCACTAACAGCCTGCCACAGGCTCCTACTTAGTGCCACTTTGACGAGCCACAGCGCTCAGGGTCTCCGAACTCAGTATTCGTCATCGTTAAGCCAAATTTTGACCGCATGGTTGATGGAAAACCTGTCAAGATTGTTTCATTGGCACATCTCCCGTGCGTCTGGAGGATCGCCGATACAAGGGGGTTGCATATACGGGCGTAAAAATGGGCCTTGTACACGGACGAAATTTGTATGGAAAATGTTCGATTTGGATGGAAGACTCGCTGTCCCACTTTTGGATCCGTACATATGTACATGCACCCCCCTTGTACGAGATGGCCCGCTTCCGCACGGCGCCGCTTTGCTTGCAAGAGGGGGGAGATTTTCTTCGCTTAAGCAACCCAATCGCTGTGCCTCACACGCACTCCTGAGTCCTGATCAAGCAAAAGATGTCACCGAAACGCTAGCCGTCTGTGAATCCAAGTAGTTGTTGGTGTTGGTTGGCTCTGCCGCTGGCAACTTGCTTGAGATTCCAAGGCTTATTTAGAGACTTTCCAGGCGTCCAGTAATGTAGAGATGAATTTGATAGACCTGGTTAAAATGATAACACTGGTTGGCTCAGAATCCGTTGGATTGACTCGACTTGGTGCGCAAGCACGCCTGTGATACCCAGGGTTGTACGGAGTAAAGCGCGCCTGGACCGGTCTTTGCTGTTGCGCCGACTTCTGCATGCGCCACCAAGTGAACGTATTCGAGTATCGACGCTGCTAAATTCTCACCACTTGCGGCAAATCGCAGGCCATTCTCGGGAACATGCAAGCGGCACAGATGGATTACACATGTATATACGGTATACCGCCAGGTGCACGTGATGGCTTGGCAGCCCCGAGCTTTGACCTCGATGCGACTCTGGGTCTGCAGCAACTGCGTCAGTCATGAGCTGTGATAGACAACCGCAACCTCCGTCGTCGCAAACCTTCGCGCGCAATGGGAGAACACCAGCGCGACACGGCAGCGCTCGCAGCGTCACCTGGCTTCAATATTGCGGACCTTGTTAAGACGCCGCACAATGTGCGGCTCTACACAGAGGTCCAGAACCTCAAGAAACTCATCAACGAACTCGTCGACTACCAACTAGCACACCCCAAAAACCCGAAGCCCGCCACGCGCGAGCAAATCGACCGCGACAAGGAAGCAACGCGAGAGATCGAGAAGAAGGAGAAATACATCCGAGCGCAACTGTCCATCATCAAATCTCTCTACCGCCAGAGTGTGCTGAACGTACGCGAGGAGAAAGCCAAGACATCAGATGACAGGACGGTTAACGACGCCCTCATCTTGGGGTTGCACAACCTGAAGTACGAAGAGCAGTCACTGCGATCCGAAATATCTGCTGCCGAGAACTACGAGTATGAACACCCGCATGTCCAGCAGCAAGTTTGCTCACCTACTGTAGCCACAAGTACATGAAGCTGCCGCTCATTGCCGCGGAAGAATACCTCGATCAGTTCCCTGACCACAAGGAACTCTCCGAGCACGACCTCATGACTGCGCGCATTGAACACGAACACCAAGTGCGCCTCAAGCTGGAGGAGCGCCGCCAAGAGAAGCTCAAGCAAAAGCAGAAGCTCATAGCAGAGGTCAAGAAGGGCAAAGATGACCTCACAAAACTAGACGCCATGGCAGAGAAGTTCATTGAAGCTGCAGAGCCCATCAAGAAAGTCTTGGCCATAGAATAAGCCGCATCGAGGATGGTACAAAGTTGCACGACGCGCTTGATCGGGAACACTTCTCCAGAAGATTATGTATGTCATAAACGTGAGCTGGCGACATGATTTCGATCGCCCCATATCACTCAGACCAGCACTCGCTTTGCACAGGTGCAAGCAGGTGACAGCGCAACAGGAGCATCCCGCAAGCGGCGTCCTTGTGTGCACCCACAAGTGTGCAGGCGCCACACAATAGGATGATGACATTGGTGGATGAACTTTCATTGATCAATGCACGGCAGATACAGGGCCGATCTTTGCGAGAGACATTGCCTGCAGCTTCCGACCGCAGTAGCTTCGCTCCACCGAGGAGGTTATATGCACGAAAGTTCAATGGCGGAAAAATCATACTTTGGTTGGTATGCACGAACACTAGTCCAATGTCAATATATCTAGTGTCCCCAGTCACGGCCATAACACATGGCCAGCATGGAACAGCCTGGAGATCCTGACGACCCCATGGGTAGACTTAAATGTATCTTAACAAGCAATCAAGAAAAGTACGCCGTCACCTGCCTAAATCTTGCCACATTATATCTCAAGGCCTGATCAGATCTGGTGAACAATTGAGCATAGTTGTTGGACAAGTGTGCATGGAACGATTTAATCATTCGCCATCGGAAGCGCCTGTCGACTTTTCACCAGTAAAGTGACGTCGTCTAAACAAGAATCGCCCAGCGCGGAGTATACAACATCCTTTTGGCATACAAGACGCCTACCGACGAATCTGTGACTCGGCTCAGGTCGTGGTGGACCTGACCGATAGCGAATCATGCCTGGGCCTGAGGGGACATGAAAAGAGAGAGCTAAAACCTGCCAGCTGCGGCTGTGCGACCCTCTGCCGCTTCAGCGCGTAGATACCTGGCGACGTCGTGTTCCAGCACCGGTCCAGCCATCTTTCTTTGCTTGCCAAACAAGCAGCGCCATAGATCGTCTTCTTTGACCTCTTCGCCATTGCCTTTTTTCCGCAGCAGAGATTGCAAAGGCACAGCCTGCATCTCGGCTGAATTCGCCTTGTCTAAAGTCTTCTCCTGTAACTTTGGTGTCGATGTGCCTGACCGAGATGTGGAGGTAGGATATTTACCGATATGAGCGAGACGCCGAGCGACTGAAATGTCGTAGATGGCTTCTTCTACCGTGTCGCTGATAAGGTACATGAACACTGTCGTCGGCCGCTGCTGTCCGATACGATGGACTCGAGCAATGGCTTGTAGCTCAATCGCTGGGTTGATCAGCGGCTCGCAGAGGAACACATAAGTGGCGTTGACGAGGTTCAGACCTGACGAATCTGACTTGGCGTCGAGGAGGAAGCAATCAATCGACGCATCTGTTTTGAACTTCTGTATGCCATCTTTGTCCCTGATCCCGCTCACGCCAATACGCCATTTCTTGAAGGCTTCTCGCAGAACTTCGAGAAAGTCACCAAATTGCGAGAAAACGATTGACTTTGCGCCCGGGTTATTGGCGCGTATCCAGAGTAGATGTCGTGCGATCATGTCAATCTTGGTACCATACGATCCTTCGAGGTCAATCATCTTAATCTCCTTAAGAATGGAATCGCTGATGTCGGAGTAAATGGCATTGTGCCATGATCCGAGAGTGGACGCTTGCGAAGGACTTGCTGGCACTTGGGTCTCTTCTTGCGCCTTCATCTCGGTAGGCTTGAAGTTGATATCCTTGAAGTCTGATGAGCTCAGCTTCTGCTTGCATAGCGGACAAGTTCGATGTTGCTGCCACCATGTATTGATGCAAACCTTGCAATACTTGTGACCACAAGTGGTCAATACACCAAGCTCGATCGTGTCCTGACATATAATGCATTCGGCCTTGGCTTCTTCTTGATTCTCGGCACGCAAATGCGTCAAGTATGTATGCTTCGTCTTTAGGCTAGCAATTATGTCTTTTTTGCGTTGGCGTAGCTTGTCGCACTTTGCGAATTCGCGCGCATCGAAGGTGTCATCAAGTTCTCCCTTGTACTTTGCAACAGTGTCCGAGATGTGTTGGAATTGACGGTAGTACTCTAATCTTTGGTTCATGGTTGCTCGAAATATTTCCTGTTCCTTCTCTAGCTCCGTAATGGTCTTCGCTTGTTGAGTATATATTGTCTGGATTCGAGCGAGGTGTTTTTGTACCACGGCGAGCTCTGCAGCTGCGCGAGCATCTCCGCCATCTGCCCTCCACTGCAACGCCGTTGCCAGTGAACGGACTCCGGATACAACGCCTTTGAGCGATCCACCTTGGAGCGTTGCTTGAAGTTTGCGCCGTGTTTGGGCTATCTCAAGCACCAATTCTGGTGCATGGCCACGACTTTCGCTTTCGTCTTCAGTATCTTTTTGCAAAGCTTGCTTCTCGGCAGCCCGTAGTTCGTGCTCAACAAGGGTATCTTGCAATCCGTGCGCTGTGGCGTTTCGATCGGCGATAAGTGTCCGCAAAGCCATTATATAAACATAAAGTTCATCTTGTGCTTTGAGTGACTCGTCATACTCCTCGCCAGTCGTCTCTTGATCATCCTCATCGTCCGTTAAGCGCAAGAGCAGTATGTCGACAATTTTTTTACGCCACGATTGGATGAGATCGGCTTGCGCATTCAGAAAGTCGCTGATGTTGTCCATCGTGTTCAGGATCTGACGGCTCTCAATGCCACCGAATTCAGGTAGATCATCGATCTGCGGTATATGGTGCAAGGGGCTCATGGAGGATACGTTGCTCATCTGCCTTTGAGCTCTGGTTTTTGATTCTTGTAGAAGTTCGCGTCGAATGACTTTGGCATTCTGATACCAATCGTTCTCGTGCTTCTCGAGACCCTCAATGTCTTCATGCTGCGTGGTCGACTTGTTCTCCTTCATCTGATGGTAGGTGGTTGCGATGAAGAAACAACATGCGTGTTCGAGCTCCAAGAAAGAGCGTAAGGCTTTTCGAATAATAGGGATGCTACCCAGAATCTCGGTGTCTTTCTCGTCTTCGCTGTCCCGATCCTGGCTATCGTTTGACAATGCGATCCCATTAGAGACCATTTGAGCGCGAGGACTTTTGCCTGACTTCTTCAATTCCGCCACAAGTTCTGCCCGACATACTCGAACATAGCCTTGTGCCTCCATGAGCGCATCCTTGAAGTATGGCAACGCGGACTCTGCCCGATTGATTATATTGCCGGCATATGCTGTTATATGTCCCAACTTTATCTGCTGAAGTATCATTTCCCGAGATTCAGATTTCCAGTTGGCGTCATTTTGCTCAATCATGACTTCAAGAACCTCGTGCACAGTCCGTAATGCGCCATTTCTGGCGCCCAAGGCTCTTCTATTTTTTCGTCCCACGTGGGCGTGCAAGCATGTCTGTCGTAGCCTGACCAACCAATCTCGCATGCGTTCAATGATTTCGCGTTGGTTTGCATCGCGTTCGTCGTCCAGAGGCTGACCTTCAGGGGTAAGCCAACATGCGTCGCACATTTGCCGAACCATGTCACTATAATTCTGCTCTTCGATGGTCGTGAATGGCACGGTGATAGTGACACGCTTCTGTGGAGGAATCAGAAGCTGATCCCGCACTTTGTCCTTCGTATGTCGTAGCGCAATCTGGTTGAAGATGGACTTGAAGGAAGCTTTATCCAGGCGATCCCAGACAGCTTTGTTATTTGCAAGTGCGTCACATCTCAGAAATATCAGGAGACCTCGCAAGTCCTGTACGTCTTTACGTAGCGGTGTTCCCGACACAGCCCAAGCGTTACAGCGGGGGATGATCCGAGCGACTACAGCAGCCTGACTTACGCCACTTTCGATCATTTGAGCTTCATCAAGGCATACACGCCACCATGAAATCTCAACGAGTGGACTTTTGCGTCTCTCATGACGCTTTGCTTTCCTCAATGATCGATCAGGAGGTGGTTTTGCATAGTGAATTTCTTTGGATAGAACATTGTAAGTCGTGACTACCACGTCATAACGCATGATATTGTCCAAAGTTGTTGCTGCGTGTTCTTCCTTGGGCGCAGATGATGGAGGAAGACCCTTGTAATGAAGAACCTTCAGCTCTGGTGCGTGTGTGTTGATTTCGCTTATCCACTGCTCGAGGATCGAGGGTGGAGTGATGATTAGTGTGGCTCCAGACGGCGTAACATAGGCCCCGGTATATGCATCGAAAAGCTTGTCGTGTGTGATGGTCCGGTGGTGGTGGGTCATGAGTGCTATGAGTTCCACCGTTTTCCCTAGACCCATCTCTTCAGCCAATATCCCACCCCTCAACGATTGCAGGGTGTCTTCTTCGGCCGACTGCAAGTCAGTTACCACCATACCACGAAGCTGACTGACATGACAGTCCTTTCCTAGTGCGTCCTGGGTTTTCCGGAAAGAAGCTGGTGGCGCATCGTCCACGTACGACTCGAGTGAACCAGCAGGTGAGAATGCAACACCTTCGCGTCGCAACAACCAGTCCACGGCTCTGGCCTGGAAAGGATACAGATGAGTTTCAGCGAAAGTTTGCTGAAGACGCGGTGACACGTTTAGATCTGCGGGCGGTACATGGACGGCCTCGTAGAAGTCTGGAAGGGTCCAAGGTGTGTTACTTTGGGCCGCAGCGGCAGGAAAGTACCGAGACAATAGCTTCAGGTCTTCCTTCATGTGTTTTGTCGCCACACTCGCTGCTTCTACCACAGACAGGTTCAAGGCCCAACGAACTGTCACGCTAAGTGTGTACGTGTTACGGCAGGGTACGTGAGGACGCAGAAGGCATTGAACGAAGGCAGCGCGAGATACTCTTCGACTTGGCTTGCCATCACGCGTCGTGGACAGTGTGGCAGCAGTTCGAAGGTGCGGCGATATCGAATCGACAAGGTCTTGGGCTGCGGTGGCGACAATGGCGGTACCGCGCCCAGTTCCAGCATTGTAGACGACGGCACGAAAAGTGCTCGGATCAACCTTTTCAAAGTGCTCAAGCGACAGCACGAGCGAGGCGAGCAAGTGGCTTCCATCTTGCGAATCACTCTCCTGCATCTGCTCGTGCGCAAGCGACGGGAAGCTCTGGTACACATCAGCCAGCCCTTGCAACAGCGCCGAACAACACCCACCAGTTCTAGCGACACACTTGCCAGGACAACACTCTGACATTGGTCCAGCTGGGTTTCGTTGATAGATGCACCGTCGTGGTGAAGTTTGCGCCGCTTGTGTGCGCCTCTCTCGGCTTCAGTATGGGCTTCGGGTGCGGCGAACAGACCATGGATACTGTCCAGGTTGCTCGTGGCGTCCTCAGCGTCCAAGCTCAAGTCGGGACTATCATGGCTGAGAAGCTCAGAAGTGCTTCGGCTTGCTCTAAGCACATGCACACGGCCCTCGAACAACGCCATGGTGGACCAAAACGAAGGCGTTGTTGGGTGAAGGGATAGTATCAGCGGACGCGCAGGCATCGCATCGCATCTCGAAGCCGCTAAGATAAGATAAGCAGGCATCAGTAGGCTCGAGCGTTGTCCATGTTCACCCGGCACCGTCACACCTTCACTAATGAGCAACTAGGTGATGAGTCGGCCTTGAAGGCTCTACAGAGCACTATAGATTTTCCAACGTCGGCAATATTGGCCTTGAATGTAGGCGGGCTCTGCCGGTCACGAATTAGATCAACAGCAGTTCGTGATCAGACGACCACACCGCAAGCTTCATGCCTGACATAGCCTGTCTACCTTCAGAATGTGATTTGGCGTCGCCTCAACAAAAGCCAAGTTGATCCTGAGCATACAACACCTTTCCATCATATTGGAAGCTGGCGCATTGCTCGCGTATCACCAAGCACTTAGTTGCAGAAGACTCTGGCACTGGGTCATGATTCGTTCACCATAGCAGGAAAGTATTTCGGTATGCGGCGTGAACCAAAAAACCCCTGTCCTATCCTACAGACCACTTAAGCCATCAAGCAACGCAGTAAGCCCACCAACACCCATCAGCACACCAGCAGCCTTGCTTTTGTTGTGGCTCTTCTTCTTCGCGTCCGTCGAGTGTCGATTCCTCGATTTGGACCGACGTCGCCGCCTTTCTTTCGCGCTATCCGAGTCGGATGCAGTGAAGTCGTCGTCATGGCGTGATCTAGGATGAGGATTGAGGTAGGATTGCCTGAGCGGCGACTGTGGCACAGCGAGATTTTGCGGCTGGAGATGCGGCGGCAGTGCTCCATTACTTGTTCCTGTGTTGAGTTCGTACATGGCTTGTGGGAAGTTATGGAGCTGCGGGGAATATGGACCTTGTTGCACCTGAGCAGGGTACGTATTATAAGGAACGGAGGTCGAGTAAGGACCTGTCGGCATCGGGATGTGTAAGTTTGGCTGCAGACTAGAGCCGGTTTGGAAGCCAGGTCCAGGCATCGACATGGAACGATCCAATGGTGGTGGCATCGATGGCGGACTCGGCATTGAGCTCGCAGCCTTTCCAAGCGTTGGATGAGTCTTGCTTGGCAATGGAGTGCGGTCGCGATCAATCTCATCCGGTCTCGTAATCTTCAGTGGAGGTGGCGGAGGTCGATTGAAGGACGATCGTCGAGCTCGAGATGGCGGAGAGGGTGGCTTTCTTTGACGATAGATTTCCACCGTTCGCTCGACAAGCCGCTTGACCTGCTCGAATTGAAGCGGTCGCTCGACACAGAAGCAAGTTTCGCATCTCGTACGTCTCCCGTCTTTCCGATCATTCTGCACTTGCGTGACTCTGTAACCCGCCTCCCGAATCGCTTCTTTGCACACCCAACTCGCCATGATCTCAGTCCAGCTGTTGCGTTCCAAAAACGCTACCGAAGGTAGCTGATGCGTGTTCGAGCTTACTATCTTGCCATCGACGTACTTCCAATAGTATTTGCGCGTGCAGAGCTGCCAAGGAATTTCGAGATCTACGTCTTCATCCTTCTCGTGGGCTTCGATCGCCGCAGCAGCCTCAATTGGGAGGCTGATAATACCTGACCCTGGAGAGACTTGATCGTTGGAGCAACTGGCAAGGCTATGGCGCGAGGTTCGAGGCGATGCAGCCGGAGACATTGGAGAGGTTGGTCCATAGCTTGTCTCAGGTATTTTTTGAGAAAAAGCAATTGGTTCGGCAAATAATGGTTGTGACGTACCTTTTCCCGCGCGTGTTAGCTTCTGTCGCCGGTGGTGGTCGTCATCTTCATCATCAGACTCTACTGTTGGCTGCTGTGATTCTCTTTGCTGTGTTCGAGTTTGCTGCTCAGCCTCGCGAAGACGGCTATCCAGTTGTGGCAAGCACGTCCACCTCTCCAACAACCGCTCAGTCTGCGATGACGTGATGTTGCGGATGGCGAGGAGCCCATGGGGTATTTCTGAGGCTGACTTGTCCAAACTCGCGATGTATCGATCTTGGTATCTATACAGTGTAGCTGGGCTAGGACGTTTGTCTCGTCCTACAATAACGAGGCTGTGCGGGCTGTCATCTTCCATTAAATACCGTGAGGCATTCACGGAGGTCTGCTCGTGTGTACTTGTTGAAGTCAGAATTAGTGCCTGCTGTTCGGTGATGAGAGCTTCCAGTTGAAGGCGCTCGTTTGCCACAGCCTTCTCCGCTTGCTGCTGCGATGTCGTTGGGCGATATCTGTTGTACATTTAGCATATAGTCACGTCGAATGGTGGGATCGGGCCGGGCATGTGCCATCAAACTGTAACAGCCAGAGCCACGCTTGAAGAATGGCTAGTGAGCCTAAAGGGTTTTGGCATGATTATGAGGCACCGGGTCCTCGGCATGATGAAATGAAATGGACTTCAACTAACCTTGCCCATATAATGCTCTGTGCTGTATACAAAGTCTGAAGTAAAACAGACAATGTAGCTCTCAGGGCTTCCAAATGAGTCGTGAGGTATACCAGCCGTGTTGCAGAATGCGACTCCATTTGCGACCCCCAATTTAAGCTTTCATGGCTGTAGTGGCTAAAATCGTCTTCTCCTCCACGATCCTTGGCTTTGAGGGCAGCGATTGATTCAATTTCGAATGCTATTGAATCAGACTGCTCAATCAGATCTTCTAAGGTTTCGATGGCCTATACAATCCGTTAGCCAGAACGTTCAATGAAGCAAACTGCATGCGGAGTGTGATGGAATATTCTCCATGACAAGACTGTTGACTTAGGTTTTCAAATGCCAGTCATTTCCCATCATATGCTTCAGAAGGCGGTAAGAAGCTTTTGACCAAACACGGCTTTGAAGCTTGTGATGAAGTACGAGAAGAGAAGATTGAATTGCGTGAACATCGATCTTTGGGGAGTCTCCTCTGACCTACCTCGTGAGATGGCAATTGGTCGTCCTCCTTGACAATAGTTCCAATTTGCTTCAAAGTGGAAGCAAAATTGTTTATTGTGCCTGCTACTTTGAGGAAACCTCTCGCAGCCTCGTCGGAGGATAACGCAGCTACTCGGTAGAGTTCAAGAGACAGGCCAGAACTGCGCGCCGCCACTGGCAATATTGCTTGGAGCACTGCCATGATTGTCCAATGTATGATGATCGGATCGCGTTGGAACCATGGGGAAATTACCCGAGAAGTATCGAAATCCTATGAACTGTGCTTCTACGCTACGTGAGGTCATGGCGCATTTCACGCAGGGCAACATTGACCGGGAGTCCAAAAGCGGAGGCTGAAACGCTACGATTGGCCAGAGCCGGGACACCATAGGATGGAGCAAGGCGAACTGTTGGCCGCCCAAGTTGAACTGCAGGCTCGGCGAGAATCTTCTGATGCACGTCGCAGAACCTCAATGTGGCGGTGCTACCGACATGATCATCGTCTGCATGTTCTGTGCAGACCAAGCTTGAGGTTTCCATCATGTATTTGATGTCACAAATATTCTCAGCGTTCAGTGTGGCAGACTAGAGTATGCCAATGGTGTGTGGCACACATGACGCCGGATATCCGGACGCAGTTGGCCACCTGACGATATTGAGGCTCAAGCTGACAGGCCAGACCGACGGCGTGCTTTTCAGGTAACTCAGCACTCAGCCTAGGGCAGTGCTCATACGAAAGCGACCAATCCGGCGGAGTTGGGTAGCGACAAACCTCAGGGCCATACGAATGTCGCCGGAAGCTTCGAAAAGTTACATGAACGCTGGGCAGATGTCCAATCATCGATGTATGGTGGCAGTAGTATAGAGTGCCGTCATTGGTGGGCGGTTGCCGAGAAATGGCCGGAGCTACTGCTCATCACGTGCACATGGCCAGAAACCACAGGCACAGGCCAGACAGTATGGCTCCAACACAGCTAAACAAGGGAGAAAGTCTTCCGATGTGCCTTCATGGTTATAGCGAAGCTCACAAGGTGTAATGCAAGCCCAGCTGACCTTGTCGTCTTATACACATAATTCTACATGCAGTATACAGAAAAGCGATTCTTACCTGTATTCGAACTGGCGAGCGTGCTTGGGCGCTATTGTCACGTTTTGTCTGACAAGGTTCCAGTCAATCTTGTTCCACCACTTCTCAAGATACTTGCGCTTGCCCTTCACGCCATAATCATGCAGCCACACATGCTCCCACGTGTTCACGCACAAGAGTGGTACGACATCGACACCACCAAGTGGCATCTTGGGGCCTTCTTTTTGCTTTGCCGCTGATCCAAACGTGCCCACCGAGTTGAGAGCCTGGTACGAGTCTGCATTGTGCGTATTGAGATCATGCGATTGCCGCCTGTAGTGGGCGGCGGACAGCGGTGAACCCGCGAGGTAGGTGGGGAGAATGCGGAGGTTGCCAAACTGTGTATTGTTGGTTTGGACTAGCCAGACGAACCCAGGGCCAAACATAGCCTCGGCTGTGGCCAGGAATGTCTCGCGCAAGGTGTCGAGCGAGGAAAAGTCGTTCCGTATTTGGTTTGTCAGGTCGACGGTGGGCTCTGGCTGCACGTCTGGGTTTGTGTTGATGCCGCGGAAGAAGAAGTGGTTGTTGAAGGCCATGCTGGCGACGTTGAATAGGTATGCTTTGGTGGGGTCGCGCGAGGTTTCTATGACGAGTGCCTTTGGATCCTGGTTCTCCAAGACGGTGCCTTCACAGTACCGTTTGCGTCAGCTGATCAATCCGATAAGGAGGCAATTGGAGGCGGGCGGGCGACGGCATACCCGCTGTTGACTCGTTCAGCTCATCTACCATGTGCTGCTGGTAGTCTGTGTAGGCGATTCGGAAACCCTGGCGCGACAGCAGGCCCGGCACACCATTTTTCTCGAGCTCGTCATGGTTCAGCAGTGCAGGTGCGCTGTAGGTGCTGCGTGTGAATGGCGGTGTCCTCCTCTACACAGCGTCAGTACCCGTTCGGCTCGCCGCGAGACCACTATCCATTGGAGCGCATACACTCGATGCACCCGCCAAAGACTGCACGGCACCTGGCCGCCGGGTCAGGCAGCGCAATATCATGCTGTGTGTGTGTGTGTGTTTGTGTGTACGTGCCGAATGGGGAAACCGTAGGCAAGAGTCTGGTCGTCGCTTCCCCAACCGCTACCTCTTTTTTCCGGGGCCACCGCCGACACGCTAACGACGCCGGCCAATCATGACGTGACGCCTCCCAAACCTCGTTCGACTCTTAAACATGCATGCGCCCGCATCATGTTTCATCCACCCGAGCACTCGCGACGGCAGAGCCACACAAACAAAAGAGTCATATGCCACTCTTACGCCGCTACCCGTTGTTCACGCTTGCCATGCAGATGCTGTCGTCCACTCGGCGCGTCCAAGTGCTCTATTTGTAGCATCTGGCCGACCCCAGGCATCGACTCGGTAGGGCCCGAAGAGCCCGAACACACCATGGTGGACGTCACTTGCGGCAGTCTGGTCTCAGTCTTCGATGGGCCAGAGAGGTAGATATACTCGCATGTGTTTCCGAGCGTTGTGTTTCCTTTGGTCTGTTCAATTGTTTCGACCGTTTTCGCTTTCGTCTCTCGACACATCTTGCTTCTTCCACAAGCGCTTCGCCTAGTCCTCCAAGCCTTACATTACCATGACTCCATCTTCAGTCTTCCCCCGCCTATCTAGAATATCTATACTGTTCCTCCTCGCAGCATCGGTCTCGGTCTCAGCACAGGCACAAGCACAAGCATCACATATAGTCCCCCGGCAAGAACCTACATGTGGAGGCAAGTCCAATCTCCAGCAATGTGGCACCGGCTTTCCGTCAGCATTCTGCTGCCCCACGCACACAACATGCATGTCTCTAGCCAACACTGCATCTGTTCAGTCAGTCATCTGCTGTCCGGAAGGCTCAGACTGCACCATCATACAGCCAATCACCTGCGACCTCAGCCAGCTCAACGCTACGCTCCATCCCGAAAACCAAATGCACCTCTCAGATACAAATGGAGTAATACTACCGACCTGTGGCGACCGCTGCTGTCCCTTGGGGTTCTCTTGCAAGGGCAATATGTGTTTCAAGGATTCGACTTCGCCCTCCTCATCACCAATATCCTCTCGTCCTACGTCCTCGGCAACCCAGCCAGCCTTGGTGTCGCAAACTTCTCCCTGCCCCGCGGCTCCAGCGGTCACACAGTCAGGCTTTGATGGGCGTTCCTTCGCTGCCGGCTTCTTCCCCGGTATTGTCATTGGGGCCTTGGGTACCATTGCACTTTTGTGGGTGATCAGAAAGCGCCGCGAATCTCAGGCCAAGGAGCGCTATTCTGGGGACTTCGGCCATGTAGCACGCCAGATCAGCGACCCTATCTATGATCCACAACACGCACGGACAGACTTCATCCGTCGGTCTCCGTCCTCGACGACGGATCTCGTGTACAGCGACAAGAACGATCAGCCGCCTGTTCATGGCTTCACCCCTCGAATCAAAAGCATGTGGGAGCGGACCCCAAAACTTAACTTCGGCTTCTCATCTGGCCTCCCATCTAATCCTGCCCCTCCGCCGCCCGTTGTCCGCGCAGGCAACAGTCACGATCCCTACACAACTCCCAGACATAGTCCTCGTCGCAAGCACAAGTCGCATAGGAGCCATCGCCCGTCGAGGAATGATCCAGCAAGAGCAGGGTCTACAGAGACCATTGATGTTCTCATGCCGGCACCAAGTTTCTTGGAACCACCTAAGGCGCCTGGCATGCGTGATAACAGGCTCACTACGGATACGACTAACACGACCTTTACAAAGTTAATGGAGCGCGCCGGATTCGATGATGAGGGAAGGAAGGAGGTGCGGAATTACAGTGGTCCGAGGAGGATATAAAGGTGATTGTGTAACCCTAGTGGGGACTGTAAGGTGGTGGTTGTCGATTTCACTTGTGGTGGCTTTTTTCTTCTTGCTCATATGCCCTCTGATTGCTTAGCGCTGGCGTTGGATTCTCATTTTGGCTTCTTTGTTGGCAGCATGGCTTGCTGTTTCTACACACTTTGATACCAGGACAGGATCCGTCCACTCGTTGTGTTTACTCTGAAAGAATACATATCTCAGAACGTTGGCTCTTTATTTCGCTTGACCCAACAAGAACGTAATGGGCTAAGCACCAGCTCCAGGACCTCATAATTGGACGGCACCCGGTCCAGCAATGATTCCCGACCAGTCAAGGCAACGTCTGAGGCGATTCACAAGCTTGTACGTATGGTCTTAGAACCCTGATACAACATTGCATACTCCGCGCAGGGCTATCTTTCTTCATACAACGTCGTTTGACCTCGTGAAGGTCGACCGGAGGCGCCAGATTGTGATTTGACGTGTGGACAAGTGATGGCGAATTATTGCTCGGCCTGGTAATGGCAGGTACTCCATGGCAGGGCAACGAGTCGAGTGTTGATACCACGTATTCAGCCACGACCCAATATTTGGCCGCGGTATTGTCATCTCCATCATGGTGCTCTACAACCTCCTTATTAAGGGCCGGCTGCGGTAGTCATTTGCGCAAGAGTGGGGTTGAGACGGGGTCGCATCTCCCGACTTCGGGTTCCTGCGGGTCATGACGTTGGAGCTCCGTCCACACCTCTTTAACTAGTACCAGATGCTCGCGCTGCCTTCTGGAATCTATCATTCCTACTGAAGCATTCAATATCTATAACCATGTCTTCCCCAAAGACTGTCCGCTGGGGTATCCTCGCTACTGGAGGTATCGCCCTTACCTTGTATGTGCCCCACCAATCCCCCACCAACGACGTCGATTAACGCGCTGCAGTACTAAGGACCTCCTTGTCGACCCAAACACACGCGGTGTCAAGCATCTCAAACACACCGTCGTTGCTGCAGCCTCCTCATCGTCCAAGTCGCGTGCAGAAGAATTTCTCAAAGAGACAGGAAGCCCCTCTGACGCGAAAGCATACGGTTCCTATGAGGAGCTTGTCAAGGACTCCAACATTGACGTCGTCTATATCGCCACACCACATTCACATCACTACCAGAATGCCATGCTATGCTTGGAGGCAGGCAAGAATGTGCTCTGCGAGAAGGCTTTCACCGTAAACGCCGCACAGGCGCGTGAGTTGGTCAAGAAGGCGAAGGAGAAGAACCTCTTTCTGATGGAGGCTGTATGGACGCGATACTTTCCCCTTTCCATCTATGTTCGCGAACAAATCACCTCTGGTCGCATTGGCCCCGTTGCACGCGTTATCTCGGACAACAGCATGGCCCTGGATCCCGAGAACAACTTTGCAGATGGAAAGAATCGCATGGTAAACCCTGACCTTGCTGGCGGTGCTCTTCTTGACCTCGGTATCTATGCCTTGACCTGGGTCTTCCAGACACTTTACCACACCCAGCCCGAGAAGGACCGCAAGCCTCCCAAGCTGCTTGCTTATGTCAAGAGCTATGAGCCCACCGGGAAAGCCGATGAGCACAGCACTATGATCCTGAGCTTTCCTCGATCAAAAGAAGCCGGCGGAGAAGCCCACGCCGTCGCTACGACCTCTCTACGCGTTGCCACCTCACCCGGCGGCAACATGGACACACCATGTTGCCGTGTCCAAGGCCCCAAGGGTGAGATTCAGGTCTTCCCGCATTCCTTCCGGCCCTTGAAGACCAAGATCATCGACTTGGACGGCAAAGTCGAGGAAAAAGACTGGCCAATTCCTGGCCCCGGAAAAGGAAGCAACTGGTACAACGGCTTTGGTAGCTCGACACAGCCAGAGGGCGAGGGACAAGGCATGTTCTGGGAGGCCGATGAGGCGGCAGATGCCATCCTGAACGGCCGAAAGGAGGGCAAGTACCTTGGACTTGACGAGAGCATCCTCATCATGGAGGTCATGGATGAGGTGAGGAAACAGGGCGGATTGGTATATCCGGAGAAGATTGAGACGACAAAATATCCCACGCAGTTGTAGGCAAGCAGATCAGGCATGCGATATATGGAACAAGGCAGCTATGTGTTTCCAAGCCAGGATTATGCCGCCCGTGGAAGATGTCCGATGCCATCCATGGCTTACCACCCAATCTATAGCCATGCCCACCCAGCCTAGCAATAGTTCACAATCGGACGCCTATACATCAAGTCGCGAGTCTAGTATAACCTATCTTCCTTCAAGCTGTCCTACAACAATGTTTGAAAGTTTGTGATCTGCCGCGGAGCATACCAGAAAACCAACCCAATACTCGCTGAAGCACCCAAAGCCGACACAGTCGAACAACTGTGATTTTCCGCTAAGCCTGGTGTTTAGGCACGGTGCTTAATTTCTGCCAAGAAAGCTGCAAGTAAACGGATTGGTGTTGTCTAGTAGTAGCCTTTGAATTTGGGATGAATCGCTGCTTTGTTAGTTGTATGCAGACGAGCAAGATAAGTCTTAAGACATGTCGCGTAGCTTTACGAAGCAATGGGACTTGAGTTCAAGGTAATTTTTGATGTGCATTGTGTCGTACACTATCAAGACGTTGCAAGGCGAGTTGTGCTCATGCCGTAGTGACGCCGTGGGTCATGTCATGCATGGTATACTGTAAACTGATCCTAAATTTTTTATCCAGTTTAAAATTCGTACATGATAGAAAAGTATCCACAAGTTTTGATTGCAGAGAGTCAAGAGACATCCACCAGGCGGACTAAGCCTCAGGTGAGAAAATCGCCTGGGATCTCCTTGACTAGGATGAATTTATACTAAAAGTCCACCAAGGTATAAAGAGAGATAGCGAAGCGAAGATACCAACCCTTAGCAAAGTAAATTGAAGCAAAATAGTACGAAGCTTCCTGCAATGGCTGATTCCAAAGGGAAGTTGACATTGTGTACTTGATCGAGGGTATAAAGCATCGTAGTATGGAGAAAGAAGAAAAGCCTCGAGCACACGAACTTGTAGGCGTAAGGAAAGATAAGAAGCCAGACTAGAATATAGACCAGTCACAGCCCCCCAGGACAAGACATATACGGCGTCCGTGTGCGTAGGAAACAATTGTGAAGGTCGATCGCGGAGGATGTCTAGACTCAAGCGCTCATAGATATCGCCTTGCGCGTGAACAGAGATGACCCTGAGCATCTGAGCGCTATCGTGTCGTAGTATAGCCATGATTATAGTTATATTGACCTTGGGTAGTTCCGTTCGTTGTAGGTGTTCTGGCGGTCAAAGCCTTCCAGGCTACTTCTGCAGCCTCCTCGCGCGACTGTTCGAGGTAACGGTAGTCTCGCCAGAGGTGTGCCCGGTACTCCCGGCCGTGTACGAAGACGCTGCTAGACCATGCTGTTCTAATGCCTGCGAATTCAAGTCAGATCTAGAGTCAGGAAGAAGGAAAGAGGACAAGGACAACACATACCTCGAGGGTCGGAATAGTCCTGGAACTGAGGCTGAGCAATCTGCTGAGTCGCGCAGTAGTCTACAGGGTTTAGCTGTGATTGAGGGCAATTCACGCGGCCATACGCTGAAGTTTCTGGACATAACTCTCTGTGGCCGCCATAATCGTGAACCACTTGGCTGATGTGGGTAATAGAAGAGGTTGTGAAGGGATGCGAGGGTGGGGTGAATGACCTGCAAGTGGGTCGCAGAGAAATCAAGCTCCTGGAGTAATGACTGCTGTGGAAGCACATCGCTTGATCCGAGAACATTTGCTCGCTGTTTATAGTCCCGAGCTTCTTTGTGAGCCTCATTTCTGGCCTCATGTAGGCATCGCCAGCACTTCTCGTCACAAATTCTCTAGGAGAAGATTTTCTGCGGCTGTTGTGGCACATGGACCATTTGGAGCATAACCGGAAGCCAATGCCATGTTGCGCTGGCAGCTATACGTCTTCCTTATTGGTTCACAAATATGACAATGAGCAAGCAACTGCGGGGGAAGCGAGAGCAGAAAAAGCGTGAAGGAAGTGCTGGACCTGCACAGAACCTGGCAGCGCGGTTATGACACGCACCAATATACTAAAAAGACCGCAGCGGTGGTAAGAAGAGACCAATAAAGTCAACGGGCTTTGAGTAGCGAGGCTGTTGTATTGCCGTTAGTAGTTTGGGTTGGGCGATGTGCTGGCGTTAGGGGAGGACCGTAAAGCTGCCACGCCAATCCTTTGCATGACGAGCCGTACCGCTTTCCCCGTCTGCACATGTGTGTGACGTTCGTACATGTACATGCGTCATCTCGAGGGCTTACTGCCTGCAAAGTCGCCTGAGGGTCTGAATCAGCATCGAGCTTACTGTGTAAAATAGAGGCCTTATGGAGTGTTTGCCCCTGGCGGGAGCGGTTCAGCCCTGCGGTGACTGGCAGGATGCAATGCACAAGAGCGTGGAATATCGGTATAGGTCGATCTTGAGTGCGGCCCCTGATCGGTGCCTGTAAGCGACCAACCTTATGCTATGACCACTAGTTTGGTCCCTGTACACGACAGACGATTCCTTCGTTGTGTACCTCGCATTCCTTGAGGCAGCGCTGACTTGGCCAGGTATATGGTTCCAACCCAGAAGGCGCAAAAGACATGGCTCGGACATGATGAAAACGTGCCGAGGCGCTTTGCCAACGCATTCGTTGTGCTGTTCATCCCATCTAGAGACCGAGCGGGGGCAACGACGGATGACGTGTCTCCAAGCCTTGCTAGGGCTAACGGACATGGATACCCAAAAGAGAAGACATACAGTATCTGCCTTGAAGTTTTGGTGCTACGTTACGCGAAGAATCGTTCAGTTCATGCACGTGGAGATAGCGTGCGCTTGCTGAACTCATCGATGCCCATTCGGAACACCCCAAGGATTGGCTAGCGCGACGGCGTCACGTGCGCCGTGCCGTCTTACTCCTCGTACCGGAGGGAAGTCTCCAGCCGACCTTGGGACTATACTCATGAAGATATTAGCCCATCCCAAGAACCGGACATGTCCTCTGCAATCCATCGGACCCGAGGAAAATGTGACAACCGCTCGGATGGCGGCATCTATTGGCAACCTCGAAACAAGGTCTGGCGCTGAGACTAGCAGAAGTTTCCTGGGCTCCTGGTTAATGCACACGACTTGAATATTGTTGGGTCTTGAATCATACAGCCCACTCTGTCGGATACCAGCTTTGTCCAGCTCACAGGTGTTAGCGAGAGCATCGTCTCTGCAGCACACATCCGCAACCAGATTAACCTGAGGCGATCTCGGAAACCGAACAGCTCACGGAAGCACCGTCCCTTTGTTGCATCAATCCTCAGCTGTAGTGGGATAACTACGACCAGTCTGTTTGTGACACGTAGGGTTGGTCGTATCCAAAGGGCCAGAGTCACAAATCCTACTCATGACTTCACCATGGGTGCATGAACTGCTTCGAGACCGTGCAGCCGACACATGGAGGACTTCCACACATTACCGAGAACTCGAAATTGTGCAGCCAGCACTGTATCTTACTCCAATGGCAAGTGCAGGTGGGTTGGAGGGGCATTGATTGAGATAACCTTGGAACCAGTGTAACGGAAAATCGCGCCCTGTAAAAGAACGCAGCCGAACTAGCCCGACTATCCTGCCGTGGCCGTAACAGCCGGGCTACCTTGTTCTCGGCTTCCTTTGTTCTCGGACGGCCCGGGCGTACTTTCATATAGCCAGGGTCTGAATAGGCCTTCAATCCGGATGAAGACCAGGCCGAAGAGCCTTCGACGACCCCTGGGAGCCAATGCCAGATGCACAAGATGAGCGGACACCTGTGATCGTCTCGTAAGTAAAGCGCCGCCACACCGAATGCAGCGTGTAGTGCAGTAGCTTCTACTCTTGTCGAGGATGCGTCCTCGAATTGTAAGCTTTCTACCTGAAGTGCATCTTACCGCAAGGATTGCTGGAACCTAGTGTATTTCAAGTTGCATCTGCTTCAATCAAGCCATGGGTTCATCTGCGCATGAATCCCAGAGAATGCAGACAACACTGGCGAGGCGTCAGCTCTGACGGCATCGCCAACCCTAGCATGCCAATCACACTGTATCTGGCAGAGTGTCGGGCCATCAGTAATCGTGCCGATTACAGTGCGCGTCCGTGATCAACACAATATCACTCCATCTTTCGATCAAGCCGCTGAAGAGTTTTCCTTCTCGTGAAAGTCGAAAGCGCTCTCGTCGTCCTTGCTCCGTGTGCAGCTCCACTCAACGGCCGCAGGCCTTCGATCAGAATTGCTCGTGGAGTGTATGAGCTAAGAATAGCCTCCAGACAAGTGTAGCAGACTATGATGATAGTCATCGCCACCCATAGGTGTGATGGGGTTGTAGTCCAATAGTAATTACTAATACCGCACATGTTCCCCGCAGGACTTCCAGCGAATCTATAGATCATTGGACAACACATGCGCTGTTGCGGCATCAGATTGTGCCCTGAAATGGGTAGAAACCTAGAGTCTCCTTTGTTCCAAATGTGTGCGATGCAAGACGGGGCGAGAGATGTGTTTACAACGGAAGTTGGGGGCGCGCACAGGGTGAAAATGCGCTCGCTCATGGCAATGCAATCACACCCATAGACCCCAATATCTGCAGAGCTCTCAATAAATAGGGGCAGAATACCCCTGCAGTGACTTTGATCCTGCTGCTGTAGTTGTTACCTCGTCAAAGGGGCCGACATCACTTTCAGCTGGATTTGCAGGCCACATCAGATATACCTGAACATCAGTGAATCACCACACGGAAGAAATGTGGGTGTGGGAGGTAAAGGCTGCTTACATTCAGCAATCGTCGGCGATGCGGACTCGTGTCTCGCGCTACCTCGCCCCGCGTGCTCGCAAACACGCCTCAATCACTGTGAGGCATTCCGGCAACGGTTCTCAGTCAAGTAATGGTATTTTCTCAGGTGTTGAAGAAGAAATATTGTAGGCAGGAACGCACAAGATTCTCCGCCTCCTTCGCCCGCCACTCACGCCCTATAGAACATGACTACATCTCCATCATCATCGTACCAAGCATCAGAGCAACCTCGGACGTCGATCATATCCACCCAATCATCATTCTCTACAGCCAGCGCTTTGGGTAACCTCTTTATTATAACAGATGGATTACCATCGAACCCACGTGTGACGGATCTTTGAGCTACGTGATGTTCATCCAGCTCACCTCGAACATGTAGTGTGCACGCTGGCGGAGGTGAGCTTGCATTCCTCATAATGGTATCGCTACTTCCATCAAAGGAGGACAGATCGTGCACGTTCCCGTTGCGGCAGACTGAGCGCTTCATCAGGAGTTCGTGATTGACATAGCTTCGAAGCCGCCAAGAATGGCATTGTGAGGTGTGCGTGAATGCCCAGATAATCATGTCAGGCCGCGTCTGTATAGCAATTTCGCAGATATTCTTGAGCTTGCCGATTTCTGTGCCGCGAACCGCAATTGGCCACACATTCGCCAAATCCCTAGACCCAGTATCAGGCGAAGCATCCAGAGGCAATCTTTCGTTCCACCAAGTGAGCCAGCCATTCTTGGCACACTTGTCGGGTATAGAGATGCGAGAGGCGCCAGCTCCTAAGCCGGCGAGTCCTTGTTCTGTTTGTGAAAGGACGATGATGTCAGGCGGGATGCTGTACAGAATGATCATTTCTCCATACACTACAATGATGCGAGCACCCTCGGACAGATCTCTGGCCGCGGTATACAGCCTTGGTACAGATTTTTCTATCGGTGGAATGAAGCATATTTTACGCAGTAGCTTCGTAGGACTGCCGAGAGGTGCATCGCAGCCGAGCGCCAGCATACCGTTTGAAGGGTCTATGAATAGCACATGGTGTCCGTCGCTCAAAGGGACAGCATGATAGTGATCGCAGCCCTGGCGATGCGGGGTCGAATCAAACCCAATGGATCCCCATAGCGAAGCTAGTGTTGGCCGGCTGAGAAAGAGACCGCGTCTGATGGCAGGTCGATGGTCAGGATGCGCAGCGCTAGAGATGAGACGTAGTTTCTTAGCTGATTCGAAACCAGGGCGTGGTGGAAGAAAATAAAGATAATCGCTCGGTGCTATGAGTGGAAACTATCGACTCAAGTTTTGCCCCGTCAAAGCGTCTATCCAGTGCAGCTCTATGCCCGCAGAGCATCCAAATGCAACGCACCGACGTTGTGGGCAGATTGAGACGCTACGAGGTGGGTCACCCTCCGAGCAGAGATGTCTGTAGAAAATCGAGTCGCCACGCTCGACAGGAATTTCACAAGAGCACTGCGGGCCTTGAGCTGAGCGACACAACGGACGGGCATGTATAGAAAGGTTCCATGTAGCATTGACGAGGTTGCGATCGTGTGTGCGATGATCGTCGACGCCGTGAAGGCTGAAGCCATGAAAATCGGATCGCACATCGATTGTGCTTAACGACTCAACGTTGCGCTGTTGCATACAAGGACATGCATCGCACAGAGTGGTTGTGACATGTGATGCAGAAGATTTCGAGCAGACGACTTGTTGATGGCTTCCTTTCGAAGATCTCGCTATTTCGTCTCGCTCAACTGCGTGGCCGCACTGAAGCTCGCACACCATACCCATACGGCCTTCGAGTAGCACGGCTACAGCGTGGCGACCGGAAGAGGTATCCATACTCATAGAAAGAGCTCTTCTTGGGCATACCACACAAGTTATAAGCATCAAAGAGCCATTTTGCAGGTCGTAGATGTAGATCAGCGCGTCCCGGGCGACTAATACAAAACGTCTGCACGTACTGGTGGAAAATATAAGGCCGTCGCTCTGACCGTTGGCTGAGGTTCCGCTACCATTGGTAAGACCTGTGAAATCAATATGCGTGCTTTTAATGAAGGCGGGTCCGGTATCCAGTCCATTTCCCGTCCAGCCGGATGCTAATGCACATTGTCGCGAGAACTGGCGACTCAAGGACCATTCTTCGCTTTCGATCGAAGCACAAGATTCCCCTGAGAGTGGCGTTTTGATCTTTGCATGATCGACCAGAGAACTGCTCGACCATCCCCCTCTACTTAGCATTACTGTCAACATCTTGTTATTGAGACTTGCTCGCATCCAGCTACAACATGTATGTCGAGCTGCGTTGAAGTCTGCCGGGCCAAGATAATCATAGATATGCTGTATAAGCTCGATTGGAACGTGGTAGATTGCAGGAAACAATGGCGGTGCGACAAAGCTGAGCGTATGGTACCACGAACGACTGGTCAGTCTCAATGCTTTCTAAGCGGCAGATTGGAGGTGCGGCAGCAAGAGCGTCAACAATGTGGAGAGTGCGCAATCGACTTGGGTCTCGCGCATGGAAACGTCTGGAGGAACGATACCGTGTTCAATCTCGGCGTCATTGATGCGAATGGGCGAGGCCTGTCTGGACCGATTTAGTGACGCACTGGTGTTTGCGCCTGTCGGTGTGTAAAATCCGGACAACACGTCGGAAATAGCTCTCGCGACATCTTCTTCGTATAAGGGCTCTAACAGCCTTGCCTTTGTTTTCGTTGAATTTTCGATCATAGAGAAAGAATTCGTTAGCGTATGATTCAGAAACCTGATCTCACTGCGAGCCTCTGAGTCGTACTGCAGAGGCCGTAGACTCGGGCTACTAAACATGAATGCCTCGAGGTTCGATCGAGCACTTTTCGAGACTACAAGATCACCATTGCTTTGGCCAAACAATAAAGCGATGTACTTGTGGACTGTAGCTCGCCGGCCTGGATGTAAGCGCAAGGGCTTCCGACCTCGGGGAGAAAACGACTTTGAAACACGCGATGCTGTGCTGTTACTCCGACGAGTAGTGCTACCGTGCTTGGCGTGATTCGGTGATTCGGCCTTGGACCTTAGATGGGGTAGACATGCGTACTCGAAAGACGTGCGGGGATTGACGAGTGGTGGAACGTCTGTTGCTCGTTCCGCACTGTATGAAATGTGCTCAAGTCTGTGCGAAAACGAGAAACTTGGAGCTGACATGTGGGCTGCGGGTATTCCCAGAGCTGTTGCGATGTGCGAGGGATCGCGGTCAACCAGTGTAGAAGCAGGTCCGGGTCTCGATCCGGCGACAGCTCGGGAGAGAAGAATCTCGGAAGACGTCTTGAAGCACCTCCTATGAGAGGCACAATGCCGCTGGCGGGATGATATTCGACTAGCTGAGTAGGGGTCATAGGGATTTACTTTGAGCAATAACGAATAGCAAATAAGCGTGTTGCTGAGGTAGCGCGAGTGGTAGTGATCGCAAGCATCAAATATGAAATGACTGTTTGCATGCGATGAAGCAAGGAGGCACAGACAAGCGGTATAGAACTAGGCAATGGGTATCGAAGATTAGTACTTCGCATCAACGGGAAAGTACCCTTGAGTCAACAGGAGGCAAGAGCAACTATGCTTAGGCAACATCGAAATGGCATAGTACACCGCCTTTAATCTCCGTCTTCACTATTTCTGCTGGATACATTCGGTCGGGCCTGTAACTTTGTCGTATTATTTGCGAGCCAAGCCTCGTTCAGACTGTTCAAGCATTGTCAGCAACGACTCTTACGAAGTTATTTGACATGACACTCACCGCATAGTCAGAGCTGGATTCTCGAATCGCTGACCGCGCTCCCTGTATTCGTCCAGAGTAAGCCTGCCCACGGATCTGTGCCTATTTTGTCTAGACGCGACGGCTTCTTCATGCAAATCGCGACCAAGCTCTGTGGCTTCTGGGCTGCGAAGACTTCGCAAGGCGATGAACTTCATAAGTGGACGATAAGTAAGCGCGTACAGGTAGAAGAACCAAAGAGTCGCTATAACCAATGGTGTCACCAACGCTGCTCGTTTGAAGGCTTTCTTCAGAGCCAGTTGACCAGCAACAGTGATTTGAAACAGGATGGCACCACCGATTAAGCGATCACACATCATCGTCCAACCGCGACCAGTCGAATGCTGACGGTGCTCCATGGCATAGAGCAACTGGTATTTGTGAACAAAGAGACCGATCATAAAATATGCCAGACCTGTCAATAAGACTTGCCACGAGTCTCGTAGGACACTGTACACCATACAGATAATGAATATAAGGATGGTCTGTGGCAGAAAAAACCCGTAGCTGAATACGGGAGGCTGAACTAGCTCTGCATAGTCTAATTGTTGTGTTAGTAAAGGTTAAATGTCGTGATAGATCTGCTTGCCTCGTGGGGTCTTGGCTCCGATGAGGTACACAGGGTAAAGTGATAGCGCTCCAAATTCCATCAATCGCAGCGGAAAAAGTCCAAAACTTTGCAGGATGATAAAATTCGTATAGAATCCGAGAAGATCCGATAAAGACTGAGCCAAAGCATACGCAATCTGTGTAGCGCTCGTCAATCTTTCAGCGAACCTAGACCAACGGGCCCAGAAACCTGAGGCTGTTCCGAGAATGGTGAAGAGGATGAAGAAATTGAAGAATACAAAGAAAAAGTTCTTGGATATTACAGAGAGTTCAACATCGCCTTGCGATATCATTCCCTGCATGTTGGACAGCCAATCGTAAAGGAAAGGCACTATCAATGTCATAAGCGTCAAGGCAAATGTCGGCAGTTGAGTGTTCACGAGAGACCGGAGAACATCATGACTATCCAAAGCGTTTGCGAAGCCGGGAAAGAACTCGTGGATGGAACAGATATTTAGAGCACCCGCGATAGGAACCAAAAGAAACGTCCAGAACACGCTCAGTACGCCGATAGCGATGGTGATCATCCAAGAACGAGTTACCCTCTGGTTTCGAGAGAGGTAGGTGTTGGTCCAGACAACGTCAGAGGGTGCTGGGCTGGTATTCGCTAATAGTTGAAGCGGAGACGGATCCAGGACGGCTTGGATGGCCATTTGAGCGCTCGCGACGCTATCTACGGTTACGAAAGCGAGCGGAGTCGGCTCAAAGTCGCTCTTGCGAAGCACCCTGATCTCCTCATCCATGCTGCGCAATTTCTCTTCATAGTAGTCGATTGCGTCGACGACTTTATATCGTAATTTGAATCGCCCATACCGGATTTTCGTTGTTGGGCGTTCTCGGGCGTACGGGTTAACAAAATCGGTTTCCCTATCCACTTGTCGAATCAAATGGGATGCTTCGTCGTCATCGCCATGGCCGTCATCGACTGACTGCAGCGGTGTTGGTTGTACGACCGGTAGAGTTTCCAGGCTACGCACGACTCTGTGGCTGCCCAAGTGCACCGTCCACGCCTCTTCAAGCTTTCGTAGTATTGCCTGACGTGCAATGACTTTGTCGTCCAGTTCTCGCCAGTTCCTGCAGAGGGTGACGTTTTCGACTTTCCCAATCTGAAGATCTTCGATGAACTTTTTGATCTTGTCCTCGGAGCGTAGGTCTTTCGGAATGCCTGAAAGCCGGATGGTGCGGTCGGTTATGGTAGTCTGACTGCCCAGATACTCTTGACGTATATCAACGATCCTCCTAGTCTCGGAAACTATGAGATACATGATGAGGCCAGTGAAGAGATAGACGAAGACGAGGTACATCCATAGATAGTCGGTTGCGTATTCGTACTCAGCAGCCATTATTGTGAAGGCCGCGCGCAACTCCAGGCGCTCGTGGTTCGGGTCATCGGGTGGCGGTAGTTTCTTGCTCTCCTTGTGTGTGTCATGGACGGGCTTGATAACCGCCAGGGCGAAGAAGAGCGTGACGACGAGAAATTTAATGGCCATCTTGAAGAAGGCGAGGTAAACATAGGCGTCCAGGCCCGCTGAAGCGAGCACCTGCTCGTCGGTGATCTTCCATAGCGGTATGATCCAGCCGAAGAAGCTATCGGGGAGCTCTGGGAGGGCCGTCGCGAGGTCGTTCTGCTTCTTGCGCGCCGCGTACAAGCCTTTCCATCGCGGCCGGAGGAACTGCGGGTTTGGTTAGAGCGGTTGCGTGTTGCGTTGCAGTTCCAAAGACTTGCGCAAAATGTGAGGAATGCGCCCACACCAAGGGTTACCGAGATGTAGATTTGCAGCCGGATGTCACGGGGATTGTTGATGCCCCAGATGTCTTTATGGACACCACAGGTATTGTTGGTTGTTTTCATCGCCGGAAAGTATGTTCGCCCGCCATGAAAAGGAGTCCACGTGCTGTGCTTTGGTGCGGGCGACGGGCGGCGTGCAACCTCGGTGGAGATGAGCCTCCCGGTGGCGCTAGTCTGTTTGCGGCGGTAGTTGCTTCCGCAGGATCGCCGTCGCGTTTCACTTCACTCGACCATCTCGCTCCGACGTTGAGTCTTGCCGAGTGGCTGCGACAAATTTGGTCGCTCACTGACCAGAATCGCGACTAACCCTGCACACGTCACTACCTGCACTGCTCACACAATCGCGAAGCAGCTTCCAGGCCTCTCAGTGCCACCTGTGATGCGTGGCAGCTGCGGTGCGCGATGCCGAAGTCTGGAACGCTATACATTGAAGCACGCAAATTGCCTGGTGTTGACGATGGCTATGGGACTGACAGCGTTGAGTCGCGGATTTGGGAGTATATTACTACATGTTACGCAGAAATCACCGTGGACCAGCACATACCACTAAGTGAGCTTTTTCCTTGCGGTTTTGAACTTCAAGGTCGCATTGATCAAGCTCACATGGCCTAGGTTCGCCACTGGTGGCTTTGGTTGATCGTATCGAAGTCAAAGGCCATAGCAAGAGCGAAGCGTTCCCAGACAGCACAAGATATTCGCTATGCGACAACAACCTGGAGATTGCAGTATACGAGCTACACACAACTGAAGATGTAAACACGCACGACATGGCACAGGATCCAGACTGTGCATCACTGCCGATGCCTTTCAGCTTATGCCATCTGCCTAACCAAGCTTTCGATGGCTATTGGGAAGCACTGGTCTACAGTGAGCCCATTGGTGAACACATGTTGCGTGTTCTGACAGGAGCCATTCGAAAGTTTCACAATCAGCCGACAGTATTCATCCAGAATGCGTGGTATAATACTGTGCTCCTCAGTGGACCACCAGGCTCGGGCAAGACCTCTCTTGCGCAAGCACTTGCACAGCGACTATCAATTCGTGTCTCAGATATCTTCCCCAACTCGATACTGGTGCAGGTTGATGGCAGTGGGGTCTTTTCCCACATGTACGGCGGAACCGCCAAAGAGATTGGTTCTCTATTTGCCAAGATCGGCCAGCTTGCTTGTGATGATAGCGATGACACGCGCCTTGTGGTGGTACTCGTCGATGAAATCGATAAACTCGTACCATGTCGCAAAAGAGTGGGCAAGAAGAACGAGCCATTGGACACGATGCGTGTAAGTGAAGATGACTATAGCACGAACCATAAAGTCGCACGCTGACACTTGGCGAGGCGACGGCTGAAGTTCTCACAGGGCTAGACAAGCTTCGCAAGACTCCCAACGTTGTCTGGCTCTTCACCACGAACCTTCCGGAAGACCTCGATCCAGCCTTTGTGGACAGATGTCGATTGAAGGAACATGTCCATGCTCCGGCAGCCAACTGTGTATACGACATACTCAGAGCAGATATCAATGCCAAGTTACGAAGTGGCGAAATTTTAGTCGGTTCTGCGCCGCGCGATGGCGTCGGAGAAATCATTGGGGACTGCACTACTCACGGCACTTCGGAAAACGGAGTACCTCTCTGTGCAGAAGATGACGACGACATCATTCCGCGCTTGGCCTGGGCCGGCAAATGCTCGCCACCAGCAGAAGGTACAGCGGCGGCCACTCTGCAGTGCATCGCCGTCAATGCGTGCGGCTTGTCGGGCAGAAATCTTCGAGGCTTACTGGACGTTGCGCTGTTTACGTACTTCGTGGACGAACCACCCTGTCTCAGCGATGCCCTGGTAGCGCTAGAGCGAGTTGTCCAGAAGGAAGCCAGACAAGCGGGGTCAGGCAGGGGCAAGAGTGCCGAGATGATGGCACAACGAAAGCTCGTTGGTCAAGACGACGACGGGGAGCTTCCCACGAGCAATCGTGGTGCCTGTTCTCGTCCACCTCTACCTATCGATACCAACGTGTATAGTTCAGATTACTGAAGCACTTGCGTGGACAGGGGCCGAAGCTGTGGTCCCGCCAAACCTGCTGGGGAAACGCCAGCATGACGGCGTGGCCGTGTCGATAGTTTCCGGAAAAGAAATGTAGTGGTCGTGCACAGGATGTAGCGCCGGTGATGCTCAAACAAAGGCCTGCCGGTCAAGCCTTTCGGTGCGCTTGGCCCCAAAGCTTAGGGGCCATGCGAGGTGCACGAATGATGGAGACCAGTCGGCTGTGGAAACTTTGGTTTGGTCACTCGACAAGACGTGACGGCAAAGGCCAGCACATGGTGTCGAGTGAAGCCGGGTTTCCATTATTGCGCGAAGCCCACAGGCCGCGATGCACGACGATGATGCCCTGGCGGCTGGCAGAGGGAGTGGTGGGATCAAGCATCCCGGATCAGCATCCCGGATCAGCACAGTGCACAGTGCACGCTGTCTGGGGCCGCATGAGTCCTGGAGGCTTGCCCCATGGCACATGCGATAGGCACTCGATGGCGTTGCTCTCAGCCACCTCTCCTCTCTTCGACGTTCCGCCTGATTCCTGGAGCCCGGCAGTGTGTGCCGCTCACACTCGGTGCATACTGGCAGCCAAGCTCTGTGCAGCTCTTGGATGCGGCCTTGTCTTCGCCCCAGGTACGTACCCCGGCACGCATGGCGGTGCTCCCTGTGTCGCATCCAGACTGCCCCTGGCGTCTGTGCCGTGTCGTCGCATGGTGTTGTGCCGCCGTCGCAGATCGGCCACGGTGCCTGGCCACCCGCTAGAGACACAGCCTCAACCCCCTCCGGAGTCCGCGTGGCACCCGCGAAGACGCGCCCACCCTGCCACTGCCTGCTGCCCGTCGTGAACCACGCCGCCATGCTGACTGACGGCCCGCGCACTCCAGCTCCCTGTTCCCGACACCGCCCGCCTTCGTCGTCACACCGTCCAGCCGCGCTGGGACCCGCCATATCGCGATACGAACGCCCCGCGCGCACACACGCACCACACCACCACTCCCCACAGCTGTCGCATCGGCAACACACGTCCACCAACGGCGCGTAGCCGCATGATGTACGCGCTACCAAGAGTATGAGTTCCAGTCAAACGCGCGCCACCGCCAAACCATCCTCTCCAGCTCCAACCAGATCGCTTCTTTCCAGGCTCAAGTCCCCCTTGTCCTCCAAGGCGCGCAACTACACCGACTTCTACATCCAGTCCGACGACCCACACCGCCAGTACGCGCCCGGAGACATCATCAGCGGGACCGTGATATTGAAGGTCATCAAGCCGCTCAGGGTTACCCATCTCGTCGTCTCGCTGCATGGCTATGCACAAGTCTTCAAGAACCCGAACGCTCCAGGAGATGCGTACAAGAACTACAGCTCCACCGTGGGGTCGGGCAACGGCAGCAAGACTGGCAGCTACTTTGGAAATGGATTCGCATCACTTTTCGAGGACGAGGTAGTTCTTTGTGGCGAGGGGAGGTTGGCAGAAGGCGTCTATCATTTTAATTTTGAACTCGAGTTTCCCTCCAAAGGACTCCCGAGTAGCATTGACGTAAGCCTGGCTGCCAAAACCGTGCGGGGTACACTTACTGACGATACGTCTAGTTTGAACGTGGCACAATATGCTACATGCTAACTGCCACAATAACCCGTCCGACGACCATGTCTCCAACCGCCTCATGCGACGCAAAGGTAAATCTGATCGAGACCATCGACATTGCACCTATCGCGGAGCCAAAACCACGAATTATATCATTAGAGCCAATCTCCCGACGAGCACAATCCAAACCTCCGCGTAAACGGCCAGACACTGCACGGACGGAAGCAAGGCCCCAGACCCCTAGGGCATCTGAAGCTTCACAGAAAGCCCAAAAATCGGATCCCAATGGCGTTCCAGGTGACGTCGAGACAGCTCGTAGCCCATCGCCCAGTGAAGTCAGTTATGAAAGCCAGAGGAGCAGTGGCGGCGCTTCTGGAACAGAGTATGGCATTCGCTCCGTCCATACCACGACTGAGGGGAGTCGAGCGACGGTGAATGGAAAAACCATTACAGCAGCCATTGATGTGCTCAAGGGAGGGTTTCTGAGAGGTGACCAGATACCAATCAAAGTCTCGGTGAATCACACGAAACACGTGAGAAGTCTGAATGGCATTATCGTTACCCTGTATCGCCAAGCAAGGGTTGACATGCATCCTGCGCTGCCGGTCGCACCAAACAGCAAAGGTGACAAAAAGAAGACCGAGGAATACTATCCGAAGTCCAGGACGGGTCTGGGTGGCCTCTCCCTCTCGTCTGCGGGATCTAGTCACCTGTTCCGGAAGGACTTGTCGCAGTCTTTCGCACCTCTGTTCGTCGATCCCAGGACTTTGACTGCCGAGGTTAAATGTACTGTGCGGGTACCGGACGAAGTTTTTCCCACAATCTCGAACGTCCCAGGAGCCATGATTTCTTTCAAATACTATGTTGAGGTTGTTGTGGATATACAAGGCAAGCTGACGGGGCTCGACCGTATGGTCGCTAGTTCCGGTCTTGTCAATGTCCCATCAGGAGCCGGCGGTTCTGGAGCCGGACGTGACGACAATGCAAGTAGCATGATTTCAAGCTGGGGAGGTAATTTTGTTGATACTGATCAAATACGGCGCGAAAAAGGGGTAATATCTTCGCTGTTCGAGGTCATAATTGGCACCAAGGACAGCGAGAGGAACGGCAAGCGTAAACAGGCTCATGAGGCCTCAAACATATCGCACGAGATTCCCGACGCAAATAGTGAGCCTATCCTGGCCGAAGGCTACGACGGTCACTACGACGGTTACGATGAGAACGGACAGTACTACGACTACAACTACGACCCCTCATATTACGAAGTCCCTGGGTACGATCAACATACCCATGGCCCAGAGCCTGCATACAATATGCCATTGCAGGCTATCGGGCATGAAGAAGGTCTTTCAGAAAAAGAGCGTTTGCGACGTGCCGAAGAACGACTGTTGCCATCGCATCCACCAGAAGAAGCTGGTCCATCATCTTCACTCTCAAACGCCGTTCAGCATACAATAATGCCTTCAGCGCCTGTGCTACCAGAAGACGATGATCCGAATCCGCCATACGTCGCTGCGGGCCCATCCTCGCCATCCCCACCATTGCCACCTCATCCTCCTCCGCCATTCCGGGCAACTTCTTCGCCTTTGCTCGCCTCCCGCACGAACGTGGGTCCACCGCTACAACGTCGTGCAACCGGTCATGTAGAGGACGGCATTAGAGCGATTACAACGGACTCGTCAAGTACAATCAACGCTATGCAACAGTCCGTCGATGTAACTCCAGGTGCTAATGGCTCCGAGCATGCGCGAACCAAAGCCTTACCTCCTCTTCCGTTTCAGTCGGCACCCATGGCATCAGGTCTTGCGCCAGAATACTTGCCTTCATCTTCATCGCATGTTCAGCCCACAGACGACAAGCAAGAGATGCAACGGCAACGACTGGAAATGGAACGCAGCGTACCGCCCAGGGAACAAGATGAAGGAGAAGGAGTCTCATCACGTCAGCCCTCTGCACCTCCTACTGGTACACTTGACGAGTCAAGTCTGATGCCGTCAGCACCACTTTTAGACGACGACGATGAGGGCCTGGTCGATGCGGTGAGACGGGGGAGAAGTACGCCGAATGGTCAGCAAAGCACTGATACGAGACGCAGTGAAGTGTTGCCCGAGTATCATCGGTGACATTATTGAGGTGGGCGTTATACGGCGCGCGAGATTGTCACTATTTCACATGCCCGATGGCGTCGCTAATGGTGTAGGTGTGGATTCACAAGATCCCCGGTTCACAACGAGAATACAACACAATCGATGCTACCATTGTTGCATGCAGAGCATTTCAAACTGCATTTCGTCTTCTTCTGCGTTGTGACTGTGTTTTCTAGTTGCGTACAGTTCGTAAAGTACGCTCATGTACACGTATGCTGTTTCGTCGTAATAACATGCTTGGATCACACAAACGGTGAGTCCCTGGTAACGATGGTGTGTCCCCAGCACAGGGAGACGTACCAGGTGCATGGAACGAACAGCAATCCCTACGTTGTTGCCTCTTACTTCAGCTCCTTGATTCGCTGGAGGAGCACATTCTCAACGTCACGAGAGTGAGCGGCATAACTCGCTTGCAAGACCAATAATTTAGCATCCATGGCAGCCTCCAGTTTCGCTTTGTGGTTGAGCAGTTCCGCGAGACGCTGGAGCTGTGCTTGGTGCGTGGCGGATCTAGCGTGTCGTCAGCAGTCATTGCGAGCAGGCGCGGGATTGAATCGACAGGATGTGAAGATGCCGAACAGGCAGCGAAAGAGAGAGTAGGGTTGTAGAAACCGTCTAGCAGCAAGCAAGCAACAACATGCGTCGACGGATAGGTTACTCACGAAGTGTCCTCGTGTTGGTCAAACAGGCTGTTAAGAGACGTTTCCAGCTCGTCGGCAGAGCGGGCGTACGACTCAAGCACGTTCTTCTTCTTGGCTATATGGCGTTTGCGTGCCTGGCAATGTACGATTAGCACAGCGAAGAGCGTACAGGGCTTGGGCTGATGGTGGGCAGGGACGTACCCCGGCCACCATGTTGGAAAGAAGCTCCTGCGCTGATCGTGATCGCGTCTCTTGCGGCTGTTCATCGCGGCCTTGGTCGTCGACGTCCATGGATTCGGCGTTGCTGTCAGATATGGAGACATCATCACTGCAATCATCAAGTTGCTCTTGCGCAGATTCGGTGCGCTGGCGAGTGTGTGAGGCATGGCTGGATCTCTTGGTCGTACGTTGCGGGGCCATGATGTTAGTGCTGGTCATTAGTAGACTGATGTGGTGATATTTAAGATCAGATTCAACTGCCCTGGAGAAGCCACTTCTGAGTTGGAAGCACTTGTCGTCCTGGCATATGTGTGTGGTTTTGGCAAATTGGAGGCCGGAATCCGATGGTCCGCCAAGAGTTGCTGGACCCGCCGCGGCTCCAAAAAATTGAATGAGCTGCGGACTCCCGCGTCCTGTGAGAGAACACGGCCATTCATCGCAACAATGGGTCTCGCTGCGCCAAAGAAGTGAGTGTTGCCATTCGAAGTCGAATTGTAAACACTGTTACTAATGCAACTGCAGCCGCTCTAAGATTTCGAATGATCCGCAGAATACTACATGGGCCAACAATACCACACGATTCGGCCACCGCATTCTCGCTTCACAGGGCTGGCAACCGGGAGACTCGCTCGGCGCATCAGATGCTGCACACGCCGCGCATTACACGGCCGCCTCGTCTTCGCACATTCGAGTCTTTCTGAAGGAAGATAATCTTGGCCTCGGCGCAAAGCGAGGAAGTGAGCGAGCCGAAAACTTTGGTCTTGCAGGGTTGGAGAGCATTCTGGGACGACTGAATGGCAAGGAGGCAGAAGTCAAGAAGGAAGAGGAACGACGGGAAGAAATCGAGAAACGCGCTTTCGTGTACCGAAAATATGGCCTCATGAACTTTGTTAGTGGGGGGTTCCTTGTCGGTGATAAGATCAAACCGCGCGACGAAGTCAAGAAGCTCGAAGTCAAGACCGAAGTGAAGTCGGAACCGGAGAGCGATGACACAAAGGAGAATGGCAAGAACAAGAACAAGAAGCGGAAGCGGAAGGATTGTGAGGAGCCAGATGCCACGGAGGAAGGCGCAGGGGAACAGCCCAAGCTGAAGCGCAAGAAGAAAAGCATGGATCTACGCGATCAGGCGAAGAAGGACGTCGCAGACAAGACCTCGAAAGCAAAGAAGGATAAGAAGGGCAAAAAAGATGAGGACAGGAAGAAGGATAAGAAAGAGAGGAAGGCTCCGTCTTCGGACCCCGAGCCCATGAGCTCTGGCTCAGCCTCTCCAGCGTCCGACCCTGAGCCGCTCACGGACAAGGCGAGGCGGAAGGCAGAGAAGAAGGTTCGCAAGGAAGAGAAGAAGCTGCAAAAGGCGCTCAAGAAGGCGGCCAAGGAAGCTGCCAAGACGACGACTGATGCGCAAGACGCGAGCTCAGAGAGCGAGGACGACAGCACGCCGAGCACGTCGACACCAGCAACGGGTGCCTCTGCGCCGACAATATCGGCTGCCGGCTTGACGTTCAACGCAAGGGGAATGCATGCTGTGAGGCAGAAGTGGATTCGGCAGAAGAAGCGGGCCACGATGGATGCGCAGGCAATGAGGGAGATATTCATGATCAAGACGCCATCATAGCGGTCGTCGGTTGTTAGGTGGTGGAGTACCGTGCATAGCGAGGCGTTCAGCGTATCATTCTGTCTAGAACCCAAAGAAGCTCTTTGTCCAGATATGCCGGTGAATGCTAGTCCGGGGAAGCGGTAGTGGTGCGGCCATGGCGACCCCGGCCGGTATCCCGGACTCCGGCCGTCGTGGCTGACCGAGTGCCGCAGCCCTTCTTCACCCGCGCTCTGCCTCGACCTCGTCGCATGGCACCCAGACGCCTGCCCGCCCGCCCATCGTCACCATGCCCGCCCAATTCGCCTCGGAGCTGCCCACGCCAGCGAGCGCCGCCGCCGATGGCCTGCTGTCGGCGCTCCGGAAGAAGTCGTTGCCCATGATGCCGCCCTTTATGGTGTCGGCGCCCGGCAAGGTCATTGTCTACGGCGAGCACGCCGTGGTGCACGGCAAGGTGTGCTCGACGCCCCTGCGCCGCGTCTGAAGGCGACTGACTCCCCGCAGGCTGCCATTGCGGCCGCAATCTCGCTGCGCTCGTACCTGCACGTCTCGTTCCTCTCCAAGTCCAACCGCACCGTCAAGCTGCGCTTCCCCGACATCCAGATGGAGCATACGTGGGACATTGACGACCTGCCCTGGGACAGCTTCTCCAAGCCGGGCAAGAAGAAGTACTACTACGACCTCGTGACCTCGCTGGACCCCGACCTCGTGTCCGCCATCCAGCCCTTCATCGACGAGGTGTCGCCCACGGCCCCCGACTCGATCCGCAAGATCCACCACGCCTCGGCCTGCTCCTTCCTGTACCTCTTCCTCTCGCTTGCCTCGCGCAAGACGCCGCCCTGCGTCTACACGCTGCGCTCCACCATCCCCATTGGCGCGGGCCTCGGCAGCAGCGCCAGCATCTCCGTCTGCCTCAGCGCCGCCATGCTGATGCAGATCCGCGCTTTGAGCGGGCCCCATCAAGACCAGCCGCCGCAAGAGTGCGAGCTCAACATTGAGCGCATCAATCGCTGGGCCTTCGTCGGCGAGATGTGCATCCATGGGAACCCATCGGGCGTGGACAACACCGTGTCGTCGGGCGGCAAGGCCGTCCTCTTCCAGCGGCGAGATTACGACAAGCCGCCTCTGGTCATTCCGCTGCGTAGCTTCCCTGAGTTGCCACTCCTGCTCGTCAACACGCGCCAATCGCGCAGTACCGCGACCGAAGTCGCCAAGGTGGCAAACCTCCGCAACGTACACCCTGCTCTCACCGAGAACATTCTCAACGCCATTGGCATGGTGACGGAATCAGCACACAAGCTCCTGACATCGCCAGGCTTTGATCCAACCTCACATGCCGCCCTGAAGCACCTGGGCGAGCTTGTCACCATAAACCACGGCTTGCTTGTCTCGCTCGGTGTATCACATCCCAAGCTCGAGCGCATTCGCGAGATCATCGACCACACTGGCATCGGCTGGACCAAGCTTACGGGTGCTGGAGGTGGAGGCTGCGCCATCACTATCCTCAAGCCGCAACCACCGCAGCAAACAAACGGTCACACGGCAAAAAATGACCACACAAGCAGCCCCCACCTTCACGACTCCTCATCGGATGACTCGGACGCCTCTTCGGAAGTGGACTGCGCGGCGTCCATTATTTCAAACAGTACGAAGCTCAAGTACAAGATCCTCGACTCTCTCGAGGTCAAACTTGCGAATGAAGGGTTCGAGAAGTTTGAGACGACACTGGCCGGCGACGGTGTTGGTATACTGTGGCCAGCAGTTTTGCATAATGGAAATGAAGAAGAGGGTGGAGAAGAAATTGACCAGGAGAAATTCATGAAGGCAGCGGGTACCACGGGCATAGAAAGGCTGGTTGGTGTTGCCAGCTCGAGAAGGAAGAATGATCTCGAAGTTCGAGAGGGATGGAAATTCTGGCGACCTTGGGAAGTTCCAGAGCTGTAAAAATTGTGGGTTGTTTTGTACCTTGTAAGATTCCTTCGGAAGACTGGAACTAGAACCGCGACGCAAGTCACGTTTTGCATTGGGTTGGTTGGCGCATGACTTCTTGTATATACCTAGCTGTTATCAAATTGTAGTATTGTTATTCTTACTACCAAACAAGTCGGCTCCCTGAGGGCTGCGGGTTAGCAACATGCTATTGAACCTTTGGACAGTAACATGGTAAATGTTCGATTGTGGCAACGACAATTGAGGCCATCGGATCTACTCAAGTGTAGTGCAGTATGTGAGGCAAGATGTGAAAAGGGACTTTGCACGATGATTGGGCAGCATTCACAGGCAATTTTGAGACCGGAAGCGAGCCAAATAATCGCCGAGCCCAACCATTGTTCGAAGTTACCAGGCGCGCTGGACTGGCTGGAATTTTAGATTCCGCCTCGCCTTTTCCACGAAACCCTCGACCATCACCGCACACCGAATCTGCGCCGGGTCAGACACGTCCTGCACACACTCTTGACGCTTCAGCCACCCCATCTTACGATCAACACGACCCCCCGCCATGGCGCCTGGAAAGTGGGGTACGTCATACTCTCAGAGTGCGCCCACTTTGGTGTAGCTAACAAATGCGTAACAGACGACGAAGAAGAAGACAGCACGCCTCCTACCTCGCCACCAGCCAACCCCATTGCTCGTCGCAGCAAGTTTGACGACGAGGAAGACGACAGCGATGTGCGACAATCCTCCACCCCACCACCCCGCCATGCCCAACTTTTGCCCCGCCATGCACAAAAGTGACCACCCATGCTGACCACAAGCACAGGTCCTAGAATCATGGGACGCCGCCGAAGACTCGGAAGTCGAGCGCGAAAAGGCCAAAAAGGCGGCTGAAGCCAAAGCCAAAGCCGAAGCCGAAGCCAAAGCAAACAAGAAGAGCAAAGCCCAGCGCATCGAAGAGCACCGCGAAGCCAACCGACTACGGCGGGCCGCAGGCGACCTAGACAGCGACGAAGACGAAACCGAGGAGGAGCGCCGCATCCGCCTGCGCCAACAAGAACTCGACGGCTCGCGCGCCCAAGCCGAAGAACTCTTCGGCGACCTCGCCCTCAGCAAAACCCGCCCCGGCAAAGCAATCACGCTCGCCGACGACAGCGACCCAGCCAAATCAATCGACCTCTCCTCCCTGCACATTTTCAACCCAAACACAAAAGACCAGTTCACCAAGCTCCGCGAAACACTTACGCCCTTGATCGCAAACAACAGCAAAAAGGGCCAGTACTCGCTGTTCCTCCAGGAATTCACAAAGCAAATCGCAAAAGACCTGCCAAGCGAGCAAATCAAGAAAATCGCCAGCGGCCTGACCACGCTGAGCAACGAGAAGATGAAGGAAGAAAAGGCTGCCGAAAAGGGCGGGAAGAAGACCAAAGCGGCCAAGACCAAGACGGTCCTGAATGCTTCGAGGGACGTGGGCACGCGCGCCGACACGGCGGCGTACGAGGACGACTTTGGAGAGTAAGTTTTGTTTCCTGGCGGCTTACATCTGGCATGTCGAGAGCGATACGTGAGGAAAAATGCTGACTTTTCGGTCAAAGTGATGACTTTATGTGACGAGGCCGCTGATGATGGAAACGTCTCTTCGTCGTCTTCATCTCCCTCGGTTGCGGAGCCAGGGTAGAGAGTGTGTCACTCACTTCTCACTGGGATAACTGAACCATGTCAGACGACGACGATGACATGGATGGCTGAACCTCCCTTGCCAGCATAGCCGTGCTGTTGCTTCAACTGACAGGCTACGTCCTGGCAATCCTCCTGCATTGCATTTGTTTATTTTCAAACCCTTTTGGTGTTGATGGTAGAGGCGGCGCAGCACAGTCAGCATGCATGCATGTAGGTGGCATGACAAGCCATGGGCGACGAACACCTCAAGATTTTTGTATTCACATCAATGCTGCACATCAAGATCATAAATGTGATAATCCTGAAAATGATTCTATTGATCAGAGCTGTCGCTCCCACGATGACCTTCATGTTCAACCCTCTCACTTCTGCCCAGAATCCTTCCAGAGCCCTATTCCTCGATGCCTTGGTATAGTGCCTAGAATAAAAGACGCCAGAAAATGCTACAAAGTCACAAAAGGACCTAGTTGGATGCCGCTAAAAGACAGTAATCGTGATCATTCCCGCTCAAACACAAGCCAGACGCCTCGTTGGCCGTCCATGCCCACTAATGAAAACAAAATAAACATTCAAAGCACATGGTGTTCATGTTGGTTTCCGCACACGACGCTCGTGAAACGATACGCTGGCAGACGGCTGGCTTATCTGCTAGATGAGAGAACCCACCGTCATTGGGTTCATGCCCCGCTGGTTGACGTTCGACGGCTGCTCGTAGACGTTGTTTCCTGCACCACCCAATGACCCCTGTCTTGGACGGTGGTAGTAGTTGTTGCCGTACGCTGTTACTGGGGACGCAAAGGCTCCTTGATTGGGTGGCAAGACACCCGGTGGAGGGGCGTTCAGCACACGGTTGCTGCGACGCCGCCCGAGCGCCGGAGATGACGGGGCTGCACTGACAGTTCCCGAGGAACCGGTTGATTGCATCGACTCATTCGAATTACTCCTAGTGTGTTGCATGCCAGCGGTTGCTTGTGAGCTCGCGCCATTAGAAGGGTTGACTGTACGTCGAGTAAACGGGTTGGTAGCAGCCGGCACAGAATGAGGTTGACCCAGTGCTCGGATCCTCGTCTCGATGAGCTCCCTGACACGACTGTCGCGTTCATCTGGCGCCATGCGAAGAGGTCGAGAATTGGGCGGACTAGTGGGTTGCACATTGTTGCTAGGCGACGGCGGTGGCCGGGCATGTTCACTAGCACGCAACGTTCTGGTAGATGCTTGATTGCTCAGCTGTCGTCGCGATGGTTGTGCTCGTAAATTGATACGAGATCCCTGAGGTCTCGTGGCTTGGGGGGGATTTGCGCTCTCCCGGATGTTTGCTCGAGAAGCAGCGGGTCGCAACGTCGCCGTTGAGTTTTGGTCTCGCAAAACTTGGCGTGAACCCCGTGCTCGAATGCCCCGCGACTGGACGAAAGCGGCCCAAGGATTACCACGTGTCTGATACGGGGGTAGGGCAGAGCCTTGAGGATGCAGTCCCATGCTGGCATTGTGGAATGGAGGATACACTGGCGAGAAGTTGGCCGAACTACGCCTGCCCGCTGCTGAGGAAGGACGTGCACTGACGCGACTTTCGGGGCGGTCAATCATGTCTGCAGTTGCGGCTGCTTGCGTCTGCACAATGTTGTCGATCGAGAAACTGGAATCAGGTGTGGAAGTACCAGGCGTCAAGACTACAGATCCAGTACTAGTGGAACTGACGGAAGGTGCACGATCCACCCGATTTGTATGGCTTGCACCAGTAGCTGTCATCAGGACTGGGGACATTGCGGTGCGTCTAGGTGGAGAAGTTGGCATACGCAAACCTGGTGCGGTGTTGGAAGTGTTGTCCATGAGTGGTGTACGCAGACGACTAGGAGGACGGAAAGGCGAGTACGCCTGCGCTGGACTTGGCCTGTTCCTGTTTGCCGTACGTGGTCGAGCAATCGGTGTTATGGAACGCGGTTCTACGTCAATCGATGCGCCTGACATTTGATGCTCCTGGAGGGCTCGTTGATGCGCAGCGAACATCCAGCTAATGCGAGGGTCATATTCGCGATGCTGTGTACGTGGAGCTCGCGAGCCGTTGCCCGGTTGAGATGTATCCGAGCTGTCATCGACATCTGCAGTCTGCCCGGTGCCACCTTGGACCGGCGTACGACTGGTAAAGCGCGCGTGGGGGTTGGAGTATGCCGCCATAGTTTGCATCTGTGCCTGTGAGCGGCGGCTTCGCAAGGTATTCATTGCCCGGAGAGCAATGTCGGCATCCTGATCAGAGTCGTCGTCATCGGCTTCGCCGTCTTCGTAATTGACTGTAGAGGTAGACATGACAGATGGTCTTCGGCGAAGGCCACGGGAGGCGTTCATCAAATGGATATTGCCAACTCGCGATGGAGGGCGGATTGGGGCACTAGGCCGAGGTCGATCTGCAGTAGGTGTTAGAGAACCGCCCATTCGGCTTCTGTCATTTGAGTTCGCGAGCGGTTCCCACCCAACAGTCGTTCGTCCCCCATCACTGTCTCCATCATCGTCTTCACCCATTTCATCATCATCGTGTTGTAACATGCCCCAGCCCGCTTCCTGCAGAAGAGCCTGGGTGTCTTCGTCAAGCTCGTCCGTGGATACGTCGGTTGATGTAGAAGACGATGCAGCCCTAGATGATCTCGAGCCGTTTGCACGATTCAGTACTCGAGCTTGAGCAGGATTTCTTTGTCCTCGACGGATTGGACCTTCATCCTCGTCATCTTCATCTTCTTCGGTGACACTTGAGATGGTCGAAGAAGTTTCAGACTCGACGATCCGGCGGACCCTGGCCTGCGGTCGTGCTTGGTTGTTCGGTGGCCGTGTTGGTGGGCCTGGCGTCGACGATGCAGCGCTGGGTGAGGTTGAGCCTTCAGCATGCTCGCCATCGTCGATGAAGTCGTTCATTTCGGAGTCTTCCTCCTCGTCGAGACCTTCCTCGTCCTCCTCTTCCACTGTGTCCATGCCATCACCATACATGTCTGACACTATGCTTTGGGTGTAGGAGCGCTGGCTGCCAGCCTCGCTGTGGGTCATGGGCCGCCGGCGAGCGAATGCAGCGGCTTGGGGTGGGATGCCCGCTTCGAGGAATCGTCGCATCATGAAGGAGCCTTGGTCAGGAAGATAGTCCTCCCAGTTCTCGTAGTCAATGTCGTCCATGTCCATCTCGGCTTCGAGGTCTTCCGTGTCGTGCTCAGACATTTCGTCCATGTCGCTGAAGCCCGTGAAGCTGTCGCCCCACGAGACTTCGCCGGACTCGTCGAAGATGAGCCCACATTGCTGGCAGCCTCCGTCCTCGAGCTCCCACGTGCATACTGGGCATCGATCGACGCCGTCTTCCTGGTCGCGAAGGACTTGCAGCGACGGGCCGCGTCCGTGGAGGGGGTGCGTGTTGAAGCAGCCCTTGAACAAGCCGCCGGTCCGCGAGTCCTTGTTGTCCTTGTCTTGCTGCACAGCGTCGGCCTCCTCCTTCTGCCATTTCTTGTGTTCTTCCAGGGTCTCTCCCGCGGGAAGCAGCTCGAGTCGGCTGATGAAGACGACGGTCATGTCACGGATCTATGGGGCCATTAGCATCGTTGGCGCCCCATGCTTGGTGCGCCACGTACCACATAGGCAGGCGCAGGCAGCTCCTTGACGACCACGCGACAGTCGGGGCACGTCTTGCGGCTCTTGTTGTTGGCAAACCACGTGCACAGGCACTGTGTGCTGTTAGTGGTGTCGCAGTCGTCTGTCGCATGGTGGTGCTCACGGTATAGCAGTACGTATGCCCACACGATATGGTGTAAGGCTGGTAGAGCAGGCGGTCACAGATCTTGCACGTGAGATGGCAGCGCAGGCTGTCCAAGTCGCACCGGAGTGTCTTGAGCTGCTGCGACGTGTTAGCAGCATGTTGCGGGGCCCAGGCCGCGCGTACAGGGGTGCTGACTTCTTCTGACCTGCTCGGCCGGGGCGCCTCGTCGAGCTTCTTCGCCGTCTTCTGCGCCAGACTATCTCTGCTGGCCGGCCGGGCGGCTGTCTTGTCGTCGGCGAGCTTGCCGGCGCGCCCTGCTGCCGGGGTGCTGCCGCGCGCCGTCCTTGCGCTGGGAGCCATGGTCGAAAAGGCGTGCGGGCCCGGGGCGACATGTGCCGAGTGCGACGAGTTGATCGAGGATGACGAGTTCTTGGGGCGGGCGGAGGCAGGCGGGGCGGTCAAGTTGTCCATGGCAGGCCCGGCAGCGCGTGGGGAGAGAGACGGCGTGTGCACGGGCATCGGCCCAGAAAGAACGAGACGATGAGCTGCTCGGGTGCTGGCAGTCGCAGTGCTAGCAGACTGCAGTGAGGCAGGAGCCGCCGGCGATGGCGTGGTGAGCTCTTTCCCAGCAAGCGTCCGACCATTGGCCGCCCATTCCGCGCTGAGGCCAGGCCACTTCTCTCCCTCTCCCTCTCCCGCCGCCGCCAGTCTCGCCCAATCACTACACCCAGTGCTCACACGCTCACGCACATGTTGGAGCACGGCCAGCCTTTGTCACATGTCTCGGCGCCGTGCTCACCTCACTGTCAACCCACAAGTATAGATGGTGCATGCCAATTTCATTTTGTATCTCTGTAACTCAGCCCTTTCCATTCACAGCCCGACATCCCCTTTCAATATACCCCTCGATGAACTGCGATGAAGCAAGTTTCTCCGGCTTCAACGAATTGGGTTGCCGACGGAGTGATGGTTCAATCCTGGTGTGCCCCCTTATCGACAGGTACGTCCGGTAGATCGATGGTTTCGATGAAGCCCCTCTGCACCTTCTCTTCCTCGACAAGTTCATCGTCTGTGTGTGTCAGGAAGGCGGCGGATTCTTGCAAAAACAACTTGTGGCCCGGCGTGTCGAATGGGAGCCCAGCCTCACGACGAGCTCGGAGCTCTGCACGTGCGCGATGCATACGTTGTTCCATGATCTCCAGGCGATACTCCGCAAAGTCGGAATAGAGCTCCGTCAAGTCTGACACTGGACGGACAGTACGCAGCACGGTGTCGTCCTTGACAAATGGTGACCGTGGGCGCCAGGATGTTACGGCAGTAATACGCTCTTTAGCACCAAGAGCCCGGAGAGCCTGGTGGGTAATGTACCGGCCTTGCAGAATGACTGCGCAGCCCTCTGTAGGACCCCGTACACGGAGAACCTCTCCGGTTGCAGTACGCAGAGCTGTTTCGCCACCGACCATGTTTGTGCAGTCCGACATCATGAGTACGCATACAAATGGGTATGAGTCTGTATGCCAGCCTACGATGGGTTTATCGTCGTCTGTAGAGCTGACATCAATGCCCTCATCCGAGTGGATCGAGCTTTTCCGCGCTTGGAAGCTAGTCAGCTCAGCCTTGGCCTGTTCGTCTGTCTTGACAGCGGAGAGATTGACATGTGCGATCTCGTAGTCGCTCCACGGGATGAGGTCGATGCCGGCCAGTTTCGAGACAATAGCGATTGTCTCTGGATGGTTCCACGCCGCATACGTGAATGGCGCGTACTCGCGTGCGTACCCACGTAGCTGGGCGTTGGCGATGTTACTCGCATAGTGGTGTCTTGCTCTGACCTCTGGGTTGGCAATCTCGGAACGCATGATAGTGATGGCCTCGAGCGAAAATAGCTGGAATGGTTGTGTGACTGCTACCGGGGAGACTCCGACGTTATCCGCAAACCCTATGTCCTTCATCATGAGAATGCCCGGTGGCTCTTCGAAAGCAATGTGCTTCTTTGGATCAAAAGCCATAATCGCTTCCGCAGGATCGATCGGCGCTTTGGGAGTTGGAGTGTTAGATGCCAGTACTTGATTCAATGAGTCAGTCATTTGTCTCAATTGTCGAGGAGAAATTGGGAAAGTTGGGCTTCTCCGAGGCTGTGAGAAGAAAAAGGCGAGAGACCAGCGGTGAAGCTGCGTTTGCAGGCGGGACGAGAGACCAGCGGTGAAGTTGTGTTTGCGGGCGGGACGAGGACGGTACGCACGCGGTTTGCCGCGGTATGGAAACGAAAGATACGTTATGCGTATACGGCATTGTACGTAGCTTCACAAACGCCAAACAAGGCTGGAAAAGACAATTCGTTGGACAGGATGCTTACCTAAACGGGCAGCGTGACAGCGCCTATCTACCGCCTCGATATGTGGCGAATGTCTCGAAGAAGTAGAGCCTGAGTTCGCAGAACATCTTAGGACAGGCATATTGGGTACAGTGGTACTCCTCGTCTAAGGGAATTGTGATGAACGGTTACCACGGACTGACTGACTGAATAGTTGGCGTGATATAATCTGGACGCCTCACAGACTTATCTCAACAGTGAACAGTCTTGGGCAACACGTTAGGCGATGCTACCCCGGATTTGGCCAACTCTTGAGCCGCTGGCGCGGTGCTCGTTGCATCTCTATCTGCTGACACTTGCGTCCTCGGAGCCATGATCAGATTCTGTGACATCGGCTTCATCGATGCGCTCAGCGGATGTGTTCCGCGGCGTTGAATATAGCATCGTTCAACCACCGAACCAACATGGCCATGACATTTGAAGTACCAGTCCCCGTCGACCGTTGGTAGTCCTCGCCAAGTAGCTGTGGAGGCCGTTACAACCGAACAAACCATCGCCAGAGGCTTGTCGTCCTATCTCTCGATGAATAGGATGGACTGAGATCCAGCCATCTTGTAAGGGTCTGGGCACTGCGCAGCTTTGAGGGGCATCCCTGTCCTTGAACAACGATCGCTACTGCTCACGGACGTGCGACCTTGGACCGGGAGTAGGCGATTGTTTAGACTAGGCCCATGTATATGGTTGAAGTGGGCTAAGACAAAGACGTTGCAACTCGTTACGGGGCTAAGCTGATCAGGAATATCACGAGCGTGAACGCTGCGTCGATGAATTCGATGCTCGAAACTACAGATTTAGAGATCCAGATCGTTGGTAGTCAAGCTGGGTATGCAATGCCGAGGCAGTCACGGTGGGAGTTGTAGAGGCATTGGCATACATGAGTGGTGGAGCAAGTACTTGAAGCAAGGAATTATTGTGACTACCAATGTCGGTCTAAATATATAGGTACTACCGTATGCGCAATGATCATGCCGATGATGCAAAGAGGCATCCCACACATGGAGAGATGTGGTAGATTCACGCATGGTTCGTGCTTTGACACCATGCAGATCCGGCGCGCTTTCCCGAGGCGCCTCACGCTTATCGATAGCGCACCTAACGGCATCGCCCGCGGACTTTGCACGCCGCGGCGGCAACAGATCCAGAGCTCAGAGCTCCCATTACATGACAATTCTACGTGTCCATACTCGACCACACATCTCATCACAATGAGCAGCAAACCGCCCTCGAAAGGCGAAGACAAAGCCGACGAGTGGTCTGGCCCGGCTGCAACCAGATTCGAAAAGTACGCCGCCGCCACCACCACCACCCGCGTGTCACAATGGCGCGCGCGATGTAATGGAGACTGATGCTATGCGTGCAGCAAAGCTCACAGCGAGTACTTTGATCCCTGTCAAGAAGCAGCAGACAAGAGCATAAAGTGTCTGAAGCGCAACAGTGGCGAGAGAGCCTTGTGTGTCGATTTCTTCCAGTGAGTCGGCCGCCCTTGCACCGTGTATCGCGTGGACATGGATCACTATATAGCTAACCAGAAAGCAACAGAGCATATCGGGATTGTAAAGAACAATGGGTATGTCCCGGCCCTCTATGCCAAAACACGCATTCCTCGCCTCGCCTCGCCCGCACGCCCTGCATACAATAACAACCCACAAACGACGGAACACGCACGACTGACCCTGTAACAATAGCAAAACGCACGGAAAGAAGCGAAGAGGAAAACCTCGTGGTTCGGAAAATAGTTCAGGCGGAGGTGGAAGGCGCGGAGATGTAACATCACTGTAGTTTAGTTTACTGTTCCTCCTCTCTGCATAGCCATGGCGCAATGGCGTTGAATACCTTCGAGGCCAAAGCATTTCCAATGCAAGAATTCGTTCTCGAAATGTTAACAGCGCCGTCAAAGGAGTTGACTTACCCCAGTGTCCTACCATCACGACCCTGGACAAGGATAATCCCTCCTCCAGCTTAACCATGCCGCATTTTTTTTTTGGAAAAGCAAAGACTTTTGAAATGTCCCTGCACTGTACAACAAATGCAAAACAACGCTGCTGCCCCTTTCCCAATGTTGCAAGAACAGAAACCGGCAAACGCAAAAGTGCCGCTTTAGCGGTGTTCTAGCCCCCCTTTGAGGAGGTGACACGACGCAGTACAATTTAGGTGATGGTGTTACCCCGCTATTAGGCGTCGTTTAGGTTTTTGAACAGTCCTGGATCCATCTACCACTTTTTGGATTACAGCTATATATTCATTTTATTTGTTGTCCCTCCAGCACAGCATTCTTGGTCCAACGGTAGGATAATTGCCTTCCAAGCAATTGGTTCGGGTTCGACTCCCGGAGGATGCACAACGTGGCTCGCAAGGGCTGGAAGCCGCCCAAGCGAGTTCTTTTTGCTTGGTTTTTACATTTGGGTTGGCGGTTTGATCGCACCTTCTCTGGGCGAGCACAACTACCTTTTTTAGTCGTTATAGCCAGTTGGGAACGAAGTCTGGCCTGCAAACCTCCTTCGTTTTTCGCTAGTTCGATTAGCTACGACGTAGTTCTCCATTGTAATCACTTAGCTACACTGCTTGGATGCATTCGTTGGCATTTCTTATACCACATTGCACAAACAATAAATACCTGCCAAAACGCAGAAGAGGTGCTGATTGATTAGCGTGTTCGAAACGGACGTGGCATGGGACATGCAGAAGGGCGTCTGCGATCGAGCGACGGCTGCTTAGGCCCGCTGCTCATCACAATTTCCATGATATCCGATGGACCGCTCATTCATGAATCCACGAATCCATTACAGAAGTTGCTTTACATACCGCATGATACTCTTTTGCGTGAAGCTGCACAGAAAGTACTGCTTAATACAAGCTGCAATTTGGTTCCGTTGCCATTCATAGGGCATTACCTGAACTCCTCAGACACCAAGGACCTGTCACACTGATGGAAATATATCTGAGTACATAACAGTTTGCCTACCCCGATGGTACCGCGTCCGTCCTAAAGCCTGATCCGTAAAAAAGATATCGTACGCCCCCAAAATGATGTTTTCGGTAAATGACGTCAAAGTGTCACTGCGACAATCCTTCAAAACAACGTGCCAGTTGCATGGAGTGTGTCTCTTGTACGCTAGCCAAAAGAGAGTCATAAAAGCGATGAAAGGTTGAGGGAGCCAGTCACCTCGAGTATTGGGTCCGGAAACTGGTCTGAAAGCCCGCTAGCATCCGGGACTTATACATCGCAAGATGCTCGCGCCGTGGTTGATAGTCGCAACAAGGTCGGATGTGCGTCCAGTAGGGATCGTAGTATCAAGCGGTCGCGAAGATACGTAAAGCAAGTAGAGCCAAGGTAGCAACCGCATAGTGCTGGAAAAAGTCGACAAGGTTTACGCAATGCTAGTCATACACAGTCGTAGAAGAATCTGGCTGGCTTTCTCTCCTGTAGATGGTCCTGCTCACCGTGGATGATCAGTAATTTGAACTTGGCTAGAAATACAGCAATCATACAGATAAGCATACCAGAGATCGAATATCACAAGGACGGTCATCGGTCATCGGTCATCTAATCCATGTAGAAATCGCCCTTGAGAATGCGCTCCTGCATCGCGTCGGGTACCTTCGCTTGTCTGGGCATCTCACGTGTAGGCGGTTCCATGATAGCGACGCTCTTGGCTCGCTGATGGCTGCTCGAGCTCATGGAGGGAGGAGGGCTGGAAATGGAGCCTCGCTCAGCCCGCGTGCGGAGATTCTCCGCGAAGTTGTAGCCTTCGCCTGTGAGAGGTGACGTCAGCAAGCAGTTTGCCAAGTCTTTGTCAGAATGCTCAGTAATATGCTCTGGTATAGGAGGTGGTCGGATATGAGAGATGGATTTCGACCTAGAAGAGCCAGGGGATAAAGGGCCAATGAGAAGTGCAGATGGGGAAGGTAGAGAACGCGACAATGAAGACAGACCTCGACCTCGACCAGTCGGGGGAGAGGAGGCTTGATGGACGGAGGGTCTACCATTTGGATTCCCAACGCTCCCATTGCTCTGCCTAACGTCCCGCAGGGCGCGTGCACCGAAGCTTAGCCGTCGAGCAAAGGGGGTCGTTGGGTTGCTGCTAGTTGCAGATGTGGAAGGTGCATAGTCGTCCTCGAAAGGACTCTCGTCGAAGGATCCCGAGTTGGCGCTCGAGATGCTCTCTGTGCGTGTGCGAGGGTTTAGGAAGGGTGACGTCTGTCCCGGCGAGGCCCCGAGACCAATGGTGGTGAGCGATAGGCGCCGTCGCTGGGCATTGGCGGCTGCTGTTGTGATGGGGCCTGAAGTGCTCGGAGCACTACCTTGCTGACCGCCATAGCTGTTAGAGCGGCCAAAGAGGTCTTGGAAGGTTTGAGCGGTGACCGAAGCACGCCGCCGGTCCGTGGCACCTGGCGAGTGGTGAGGTGGTGAGTTGCTGCCGTTCGACATTGTGTGGGTTGAGTGAGGTTGATGACAGTGATGAGCCGGACTGGGATCGGAGCGAAACAGGTATTTCGAGAACAAAGTCGTGTGAGTAATCGTGGTGTGTCAGGAGTGGAAGCAGGGAGGTTGATGTTGATATGTAGCTGAGCGCACGGACAGGATAGCCACGCTCTCAGGCTGTTACGTCAGTGGGGTGATGCGTCTCAGGAGAAGCGCGATGGTGAGAGAGAGATCCGACGAACGAACAACGAGGCAATTGCAAGAGACGCGTGCACGCTTGAGAAGAGGGAGTGATGGACAGCGCAGCAATATAGACAGCGCTGTAGTGAATCAAATGGAAGGCTCGGCTTCGTCGATAGAGGCATGAATCAACTCTTGTTCGACGCGCTAGCGACAGGACAGGCCTAGCCTCTCTTCCCCGCAACACAATCCTGGGAAGGCACAAAGCGGCCCATGCGGATAAGGGGACGTGGCCTAGCAGCGCATGTCCAACCACATCCACCGCCTGTCAACGCTAGAGGGCTGCTCCCCGCAGTGACCAGTCGCGCCAACATCGACCCACCCTCTTTCCATCCTCCCTGCAACCACAACGATCTTCATCGTCTCCTTCCAAGCGCGGACGGGCCTCAGCTCCTTGGTCATATGCTCGTCCGGCCGTGCATGGCACCAATTACCCACCTGCACACCCAGACAGGTGGTTCTTCATCATTGTGCAACCCCTAACATGAGCATGCCTCCGTATCACAGCTTCAGCCGGATTGGCGAACAACGTCTACGCTGTACTTATGTACTCCCTACTCAGCATGGATGGCGGTTTACTAAGTAATTACTTAGTAAATTACTATTTACTATATAGTGATACTACAATAGGCTTAGTGGATAGTAATTACTATATAGTAATTACTATATAGTAACTTACTAGTAGTAAATTACTATATAGTAAATAGTAAATTACTAAGTAATTACTATTAGTAACTTATACACGTATAGAGTATCTTTTAAAGAGTAAGAAGATAAATATTATATAGTAAAAGCTATAATATAAAAGTGTATATACTATATATAGATAGTCTATAGTTAACAGTATATACTTTTTAGAATACTATAATTATTAGTACTATAAAAATAATTTACAGTAGTAAATAAGTACCTAACTAGGGTAATTAGTTTCTCTTTAATAGCTTAGGCAATATTAGTGCTAGAAAGATTTTTAGTAGGCTATTCTATAGCTCTACATTAGGGCTACGCACAGACGCAAAAATTACCTAAAACGGACTAGTATTTGCTAAGATAACGCTAAAATAACAAGTGGGTACCCTAACCTAACAGTTAACCCAATTAGTGGGTTGCCCTATAACTTCGTTAATACTAGTCCAAATTAGGAAATTTTTAAACAGTTATAAGGCGGCTATTCAGATCTATAAAATTGTAATAGAAAACTAAGCCTTAAATCTACTAGATTTAAAAGTAGAGACAACCTATTTACTAGCCTAAGAAATATAGATATTAGAGATAGATTATTAAAGTACTTTTCTTTTTATATCTTATAACTCTAAAGCTTTTTAATACTCTTTTTCTACTATATTTATTAGGTTATACAAGAAATATATATATAATTAAATAGTTATATATAGCTAAAGTTAAACTATACCTAGCTTATATATTAAGATTAGTTTTCTTCTAAATCTATACTTAGGTTATCTTATAACTATACTAATACTAGTCTAAGTTAAGTAACTTCTAAGTTACTAGAAAGAAAAAATCTAGGTATATAATCCTATATTATAAAGCTAAGCTATATCTATACTAAATATTAAAGTAGAAGTAACTTATTTACTACTCTAATAAAAATATATATAAGACACGTCTATATTTTTTTAAATACCTTATATAGTAGATAGTTAAACTTTATATTTACTTATTACTTAAATAATAGTATAGAATATAGTTACTAAATTTAGAATAATACTTATAATGTATAGAAATACCTATAGCTTAATATTATTACTCTAATATATTTCTATATACAGAAAATATCTAGTAAAAGTATATAGATATTACTATTTACTCGCGCTTAAGTTTAGAACTAATATAATCTAAAGGTACTAGATTAAGATCTAGATAGTCTTGATATAGATCTAGACCTCTAAGATCTTTAAAAACTTCTAGTTCTTCTTTAGAATAGAAGATAGTATTATAGAAGTTAAGATTATTAATATAATATAAATCTATAGTTATAAAGTAAGCCTTAGTCTCTAGAAAGCAAGACTCTTCTATAATAGAAGCTTTAATCTTATCTATCTCTTGAGGAGTATATAAGAGTTTAGAATAAAAGCTTCTAATTAGATCTATTATTAATTAGTAAATACTTAGAATTAGAATAAGAACTACTTACTATAGTCTTTAAAAATAATACTAGTCTTAATAAGATAAAGATTAATCTCTTGTAACGTTTTGTATAGATTAGAATCTAGACTAGTATCTTCTAAAATAAAAAGATACTCTAGATCTATTTTAGCTTTATGTAAGAGATCTAAAGAACGTTAGTAAAGTAGATAAATAAAGTAATAATCTAAGAAGAAACTTACTTAAAGTAGAGCGATATCTAGTACTATTATAGTACGCAAGCCTTTTTAGATAATAGACTATTCTTAGTGTATTTAAATAGTCTATAATAGTAGAAGAGTCTTGCAAATTAAGTCTATTATAGTTATTAATTATAGCTCTAAGAGTAGAGTCTAAGCGAGTAGACTTAACTATAGAGCTATTATTAATATTAGAAGAGATAAAGTAGGCTTTAGTAAGCGTAGGCATCTTTAAAAGATAATAGAAGAGAGGAGGTAGTAGTAGTAGTAGGCTTAGAAGAAGTCTTTGAGTTGTCTTGTTTAAACTCTTAGAGAGAGAAAGCAAGTACTTAAATACTTAGCTTTTAGTTCTAGAGCCTTCTATTATATTAGTAATATAGAATATACTAGAATCTTAATTTGTAAGCATTAGTAATAGAAACGTCTTAGATCTGCTTAGAAATCTAGTATTAGTAATAAAGACTAGTCTAGAAGCTTCTAGCTATTTCTAGTTACTTCTACTAGAAGCTTCTAGACTAGTCTTTATTACTAATACTAGATTTCTAAGCAGATCTAAGACGTTTCTATTACTAATGCTTACAAATTAAGATTCTAGTATATTCTATATTACTAATATAATAGAAGGCTCTAGAACTAAAAGCTAAGTATTTAAGTACTTACTTTCTCTCTCTAAGAGTTTGAACAAGACAACTCAAAGACTTCTTCTAAGTCTACTACTACTACCTTCTCTCTTCTATATCTTTATACTATATACTCTATATTCTAGAATATTCTAGCTTAAAAATCTACTATTACTAAGTAGAAACTACTAGAAGCTTCTAGAAAAATAATCTTAAGAAAAGTTTAAGATTTACAATAGATATATCTTCTTATTTATTAAGTCTATATTAAAAGGTTTAATACAATATGCCTAGACCTAAAAAAGTTTCTATTTTAGATTAAAGCTTTATTTTACCTCCTTTAGAAGCTAGCCATTTTATTTTTAAAGATAATCTATTTACTAGAGAACTTCTTCTACTAAATAGTAGTAATAATAATAAAGATAGAATTAAAGTAAACTGTACAAATTGTAGTTATAATACTAAAGTTAAATAGCCTATTAACTATACTAATTTAATTATGCATTATAATAATAAGCATAAGAATTTAAATAGAGGGATAGTAGATATAGAAGAAAATAACTTAAGTATAGAAGATAGCTTTTCTTCTAATATTTCTAGCTCTACTTCTAGTAGAATAGCTAGAAAGAGGCCTATTAGTAACTACTTTGTTAAAGAAGAATATAGAGCTTTGCTTCTAAAGTTTATAGTAAATAATAACTTACCTTTTAGTTTAGTAGAAAGTACTAGCTTTAATAATTATATTAAGTATTTAAAAGAAGATATTCCTACTTTTAGTAGACAAACAATTAAAGAAGACTTAGATAAACTATATAATAGAGAATTAAATAAAGTTAAAGATAGATTAAGTAAAAATACAAGTCGATTTTCTATTACTATAGATGAGTAGAACTCAGGTAATAATATAGACTTTTTAGCAGTAACATTACACTATATTAATAGTAACTTTAAGCTAGAAAGTCTTCTTATAGGCTTTGAGTCTTTAGAAGAATATACTAGCTATACAGGAGTTATTTTATACAAACAAGTAAATAAGATACTACAAGAATTTAATATTAAAAGAAAGGTTATAGCAATTACTAGAGATAATGCCTCTCCTATTAATAGTCTAGTAAAAGAGTTACAAGATAATTATAAAGTAAATCTAAATATTAATATAGAAGATAATAGATGTGTAGCACATATTCTAAATCTAATAAGTAATCAATTTCTTATGTTTATATTCTTTATTCCTAATAGTAGTAAAGGCTTTAATACTACTATTAATAGTCTAAAGCAAGATCAAAACTATCTTATTCTCTATACAAAATACAAAGATCTCTCTAATACTATTAGAAATCTAATTACTGCTATTAAGTATAATCATACATTAAAAAATACTTTTAAGAAGCTAGTAAAAAAGAACAAGCAACTAAACTATAATAATATAGGTAAAGAAAAGCTAGTTAAAGATAATATAACTAGATGGTTATCTACTTATAATATGCTTGATAGATTTATCTATTTTAAAGAAGAAATAAACGAGTTATTATCTCTTATAAGAGAAATGCCTACTAGTAGAAAGAAACAATTAAATATAGATAAGTTTAATATATTAGAAGAAGAGTAGAACTATATTATATATATTAGAGATTTATTAGAGCTATTTAGAAAGCCTACAATAAGATTTCAAGCTTCTAGCTACTCTACTATCTCTTTAGTAATACCATATATTTTTAGGCTACTAAGAAAGCTAGAATCTCTTTATTTTAATAGAGACAATAATATTAATTTTAATATATTTATTAAAACAGCTATTAAAGCTTCTTTAGATAAGCTTTTAGAGTACTATCCTTTAAATAATACTAGAAGCTTAGATTCTAAGCTAAAAACTCTTGCTATAGCTACTGCTTTAGATCCGCACTTTAAACTTCAACTTTTTAGCAATTTATTTCCTAATAACTTTACTATAGAAAGTAGAGTTAAAGAACTACTTCTAGAACTATATTATAAATATAAAGAAGAGTATAATACTACTACTAGTAAAGATAAAACTATAGATACTATAGATAGTATAAATAATATAGACTATAGTAGTGATAACGAATTTTATAGAGAAGATAATATTAATATAAATAGAGAAGAGATTTATATATACTTAGGAGAAGATACTATTTCTAAAGAAACTTCTATAGAAAACTATTATAACGTACATAAGCAAGATATGCCTATTATTTATAATATAGCAAGAGACTATCTTGCTATTCTTTCTACTTCTAGTCCTAGCGAGTCTACTTTTAGTATAGCAGGTAATATAGTTACTAAGCCTAGAAATAGACTTATATCTACTACTATTAAACAGCTTATAATATTAAAGTCTTAGAATATTATAGAAAGAGAAGAAACTAAAGATAATAATCAAAAGAAAAATAGTTTAATTAAGTAAGTAAAAGATATAGATATAGAAAGTACTACTTCTATAGACTCTAGTACAAATAGTAGCTCTACTAGCACTATAATAGAGCTAATATAATAAAGTAAATCTAAAAGAATTTATATAAAATAGTTATAATTTAAAGTTAATACAATAAAGTTAATATATTAGTAAGTATTAGAGAGTCTTACTACTTAGTTAGAGCTATATTATATATATTAATAAAGAGAATATTAAAAGCTTTACCTTTAAAAAGTCTTAGAAAATAGTAAGGTTATATATTATAACTACTCTAGTATCTTAGTAATTAATTTCTCTTCTAGAGGTATTATATTTAGACTAATGTTATTTAGACTAATGTTATATAAATAAATATTAACTATAAAATATTTAATCTTATATTACTACTACTTTGTATAGTTTATCTTTTAGCTATCTAATACTTTTACACTTATATATATATTACTTTCTAGTTATAAGTACTAATAGAATAAAAAAGTTTACTTCTTTCTCTTAGTTAATAGATATATAGTTCTCAAATAATATAGTCTATTTCTTTTAGCTTTACTTTATCTAATACTTAATATTCTAAAAAAATTAAAGTTATACTAATAAATTAAGTATTATCTAGGTCTATAGCTTAATATACATACTTTAATTATAGTATTACTATTTATATTGTTATTTTAGAGTTTTAATTATTATATATACTAAGTAATATATACTATACTTACGTAGTTTTATTTAGTTTTAACTCTAGTATATATAGCTTAAAGTATATAACTATAGTAGTATTAATATAGTAATATACTTATTTTCTACTATACTTTTAGGATTTTAAATAAAAAATATAATATTTAAAAGTTACTATATAGTAAATAGTAAATTACTATTTTTACTATTATAGTAAATTACTATTAGTAAATTACTATAAATAGTTCTTTACTATTATAGTAACTTACTACGTTTTTAGGCATAGTAATTACTATATAGTAATTACTTAGTAATTACTATTTTACTATTATCTGCATCCATGCTACTCAGCTGCCATATGCATCTTTCGGTCCGCTAGCATGCCAACGCTCCACAAACAAGCCGGTGCCGACGCCACGGAAGCTTCTCGCAAGAGCAATGTGCGCGTGATGAATCGCTTACAATAATAGAAGAAGCGGGGTGGCATGCCGAGCAAGTGGAGAGCTTGTAAGCTGTTCGGCCCTTCCCAAGTTCGTACAAGGCTTTCACATGAAACTCAATCCAAGCTACTGGGCTGCAACACCAGAGATAGACTGGTTCATCAACCGCAGCCATGTGCTGTGGTGCATACATCTCACAGCACCATCGTCCTATACGACAAGCATGAGTAACAACTTTGAACTGGCCCGTCAATATGACAAGGATGAGTAACAGCCTTGAACTGGCCCGTCATGCTGGCTCATGACGACGTTGTTCTATGGCGTGCAGGAAGTGCATGTGTTGCTGGCCTGCTAGACCTGCGATGCGGTGCTGGGCCGACATCTGCCCCGACTTTTCAGGAAACTTGTATCACTTCATATTGCATTTTGGGCATCTCGCCAGTACCCACGTGCGGGGAGACAATGTCGATGAACTCGTATTGCTCCAACGCAGACAGTAGATTGGCTATCGCATGGCCATGGTTTCAGATTCAATACTTTCGAACACTGCTTTGGGTCCATCTTGACGCTGTCCAGTAGCTGGGCGTCAACATTATTTCGCTTCTACATATATTTTCACAACATCTTGCGATCAACATTCATGTCGAGCCATGGACATTTGCTGCCGAGCAGAGCAGCATCCTGGGGACTTGGTGTGTTTGATTGTGCTAAATCAGTACTAACGTTGTTCGTCAAACTATATGAAGGAGTGTAAGAAGTCAAGCCTGAGCAAACGAGACGGAATAAGGAACGAGGGGCGTTGGCTCCTCCGGAATTACACCATGCGAATGCATAGCGGGGAGAAGACACGACGAAAGAAAGAAAGTGTACGTCCTAGCAAGTGAAAAGAGCCACATCCCCCATGGACAACAGTGATGCCGCTTGACAGAAAACATGGAGTGTGCCATCTCCAAAGATGAGGAAGAGATGTGTACTCAGGAAAGGGGTGTCGTCGACAAGGAGCGGAAGAAATACAAACTCCCGCCAACGCCAAATGATGTGAGACAATGAGCCACTTTACAAGAGTCGATGCGTCAAGATTGCACCGATGCTCCGATGTGCGATATTACTCTTGCATGGTTCGCTTCGACTCCCCTTCTCGAGTCTCGGAAGCCGCTCGCTTGCGGCTGTCGTGCACGAATCGTCGAAATGCATCCTCGTAACTCACTGGTGTTTCCGAATCGGCAAGCCTCTTTTCGATGCTTTGCAGTATCTCCCAATGATTCCGAAGAACATCCTCCTGAGGCAACGATTGCAGAGTATCAATAACGAACAAGGAGTCGCCATCCGATGGCGACCCGATGAGCGCCACGAATAAATTGTTATCACGCGGATCTGAAGGGGCTTCCAAGCCCCATGTGATGTCTTGGTAGCAATTCACATTACGGTCCACCACGCGGTCGAGAACCGTGACCAGAGCGGCCGCTGCCCTCACTGCAACGCTCCTAGCATCTGGCTCGTCCTTGTCCTGTTGCATGCAGAAATCGTCAATGGCATCGACCAGGGCTCTGAGTCGCGTAGCGCATTTTGGAACATCGAGTCGCAACGCGTCAAGCGATTCATTCATTGGAACATCGAGCCGCAACGCATCGAGCGACTCATTCATTGGACCATGAGCGATGTACTCGTCTAGAGCATGGAAGGTACGAGATATGCGGCTTTCGATTTTCTGGAAAAATACCCGTCGCTGGAAGCCAGGATCGATGATATCGCGTATCTGCAAAAAGACTCCAGGATCTCGAATCGCATAGTCGGAAAGGAGCCGTGCGAACTCTTGGTATTTCCTCGACCGCTCGGACGTCAAAGGTGATTCGGGAGTCTTGAATTCACCCGGGAGCGCCTCTTGTGGTTCGAATACGGAGAGCATGTCCGTCATCTCGTCCGTCATCTCATCCTGAGTCTTGGGCACATCTCCTTTCTGCAAAACCCATTTCAGATCATCAGCTACGCTCTCCAGCCCTTTGGTGTTCAAGATGTCCACGGGAGTAGTGCTTTGTATAGTCGAGCCATCAGGCGAAAACTGGAGAGGCTTCTCATCGAGATACTCGGGAGCTGTAGAAAGAATCTGATCGGCTAGCCAATATATATGCTTATTGGAATTAGTAAATGCTCGTTCCCACTGATATTCTTTCATACTTTACAGGCCAAGCCTTCCTCATTAGCTCCACAGTTACACTTGGGCCTGACCAGTTGGCCTCCAATTGCCACACTTATATCATCGTCCATGTGAAAGTGCTTGGTTCCGTCGGTGGGCTGTGTCGGAGAGAGCGTACAGTACTTCATCTTGATATCATTATCTTCGAGGCCTTTCTTGACCCGTCTTCTCAGATCGCTGTCGAAGGTTGACACATTGTAGTGGAGGTTGTTTGTCGATATGACTAGCGACGGTGTAGGTGAGCTTGCCGCAGGCAACTCGATGGACTGCAGCGGATGGTCTTGGCTTGGGCTTGAGCTTGACGACGATCCGGATTGAGTTCGGGCTGCTCTTGCGGCCGCAGCTCGAGTCGTCACCATTTCCTCTCCGATAGAGAGTTTCGAGAACTGCTCTGCTGACATGAATATCGTTTGAAATGGTAGGGTTTGGGATAGTGAATGCCCCGTAGGTAGCTATATATCAGCCCAACATCGCGGGTGCACGCCACGGTCTTAGCTGATGCCTCGAGCAATTGATCAAAGTCGGCCATGACGAAGGGCGCTTAGTGAGTAGGCCTACCGTGCCGTGCAAATGTTGGGGCGTGAGCCGGGTGTGGCTGTCCAGAAAGGAACCGAAGGATCGTGGAAAGTTCCTCGACGCCGCAGGTTTCTGCCTGGCTAACTGTAGGAAGCATAGGGTCATTGGTGAAAGGCCAATGACGCGGGGTCCTGATCTTAATTTCCTGATATGTTGCATTGTGCCGCAAGCACAACTATACGAACACGATTGCCATGATGTTGATGTTACAATTCCGAATTGTGCACCAATAGTAGCATGCTCGCAAGCATACGATTCCGCAGGCGAGACACTTTAGCCGTATCTGGTTAATTTAGGGGCCGTGCCAGCTGCAATTTTATCCTTAACAAGGAGGTTTTTGCTCCTTTGCCGCCGGGCATGAGCGCACAAGGCCGCTAAATGGCTAAGGAGGGCTGATGCTGCAGTGCGCGCTTTCACATCACCGCAGCAGCGGCGAGGCTCGTGAGCGCTGCTGCTGTACAACTTGTGCCTGGAACCCTCAATATCTTGGTAAATGAACTACAGAATAGGTATCGTCTCTGGCTGAATCCGCTGTCTTCCCATTCGGCATCATGGACCTGTGGGCACTTTTACGGTCTATGCTCAGCCCTGCGGCGTTGGTTTGGAGCATGAGAACCCTGCTACCACCAGTCGATAGCTGAGGTTCAAAACTCACAAGGCTGACTGGCTGCAGGAGTATTAGTCTTGTGGTGAAGCTTCTGACCGCATCAACACCCTAATGCGTGACATCTCTTTCATGGTCCACCTTCAAGTAGAAAGCCTAGTAACTATATTTCCGACCAAGAGCAGCCCCGAATGCATGCTGCGCCTCCACTTGCTCGACCGAAAATGCCTGAGACAATCAGCGCCAGAAGATGGGGCCATTTTATTCCGAGGAGGTCAGTCTCATGATAGCAATATGCAAAGGTCGATATTCTGAGCAAGCTAGGCTAATTAATATGCAAATCAAGGGTAATTGTGAGCTGTGAAGCCGTTGCCAAGTCCAGACAAGAGCCACAATACTGAACCAACACGCAAGGGCTGCCCATAAGAGGAATTTTGTTGATTCACGGCAGACACAGTCGGCCAAGAGCTAGTACATGACACCAAACAGCCACTAATAGAGCGCGTGTAGCCGCCCTTGAACACAAAAGAGGAAGAACCGATAAGGCATATCGCCCCAAATTGCTGAAGACCCAGCCCGTACATCAACGGCTGCGACCGTTGGAGGACCAGAAAGTCGCCGCCCTGCGGCGTAGCAGCCCGACTTGTGATGGCAGCATATGGCACGACCACATCATATGGAGTAAAAGTTGAAGCGAGTGCTAGACCGCGCCTCTTTGTGACGAAAGTAGAGAAAAATTTGTGCAACGTGCATTGGGTCATTAGGATGGCGGTCTCGAGTGGTGGTACGCGAAGTTTCTGACATATGTCCAGGCCGGGCGCCGCCTTACGAACTCATCGGTGAGGCGAAGTCCGAGCCTTGAGTTCATGTGAGTGGATGTATGCTGGTGTGGGAGATAGACTTACCCGGTCCTTACCTGCTGCTTCCTCCTCGTGAACCGCTGCCATACACTGAATTCTCTCTTGAGCCCTGGCGTGGGCTTTTCTCTTTGCTCTTCCCTTTTTCGACGACGTGCCTCATGGATATGCCTCCCCATGGCAAGCCTGATAGATTATCCTTTGTGTCGATGTCTTCTGGTTGAGGAGAAACGTATGCGCTTCCAGCGCGTCGTTGGTTTTCTGCCTCTCTTTTAGTGTCCTCTTTTTGCCCTTTGGCTTATCTCCTGCGATAGATTAGTTGTGCTTCAGAAATGCACCTCAGAACGTCTACTAACGGAATTTGCGTTGGGCAAGTTTGTTCTGTATTTTTCTTCTCTTGTTCGGGTCCTTGATCTCGGACCACTCGTCCGACTTCGCTCTAGGGAGATTCTTCGAACTCGCGGATGAAAATTAGCATCGAGACCAAGGAGACGTCCTACAGTGCTGGCTTCGGTCTGTTGTAGTATTCGAGGATGATTGCAAGCTTGTTCTTCGCTACCGGGTTGACCAATTCCCAACGCGGCAAGTTGGTCTAGGATGGTGCTTCCTGAGTGATATTCTGTAGCTGCGGTATAGCTCATTAACTCGCAGTTCATTAAAGAAATCTTCAAGGGTCAATGAAGCTCGATGCTAACCGGGAACCAAAAGCACCTGGATCGGTACGCTGCAAAATAGGCAGGACAGGCCAACTGTTGGAAAGCAGCAGTTCGACGTCGGCATGCCAACAGTTTTGCTCGTACAATATTACAACAACACTCCATTGGATGCCAGCCACAAGGAAAAGGACAAAACATTGCTTGAAATTAGTCATGAGCGATCAAGCGGCCAGCACCCTTTGATACATTCGTAGGCATCTAGGGTTCCGGCAGTTAAAATCCGGCGACTATGCAAGACAAAGCTGGTGACGACGCAAACTAGATCAGGAGAATATAACGTGCGATAGTGTGGAGGTCGGTGCTGGTCGGGCATTCCGTAAGCTCAGAACACTGCTCACCCTATGACGGGGCCCTGGAGGACGGACTGACCGGCCAAGAGTCTACTGTATGTTGTTAAAGCATGCCAATTCCTTACGCGGGTGGTTCCAGACGCAAGGTGACTAGGATAGTGACTCCCATGCCACATCCGACGGAAGCGTGGCGGGGCTTTGGCTTCAGAAAAGTTATCATCCAGTCTCCAATTTACCCATATGCAGCTGAAAAGCTGGATTGACCGGTCGAACGACTTGGTACGGTCTCGCGTGGCCGGTCGCGCTCGATCATCGTCTTCTGTCAAGTAAATGGCTGGTCTCTAGCTAGATACCTCGCAGACCAATCTTCCTGGCTGGAGGGATCGTATGTTGGGAGCAATTGAGTTGGTTCGAGCAACGAACGCCCGATTGGCAGAATGCAGTCCCATTCGATCAAGTATTTCGGCCGTATCTTGTCTGGTGTGTACATACACTCTCGATACCACGTGAATTGAGCGGGTCAGCATTGCACGCTCTGGTGCCTCCTTGATCGGAGACGTCATGAGCACCACAGCCTTCTTCGCCGGCTGAGCTCTCGAGGCTGAAAGTATGCACCAACCACCATGAACAGGTGGGCAAACGCAGAATTCACGTCTAACACCATGCATACTCCGTGGCGCGCTGATTTGACCATTTTCTGAAAATGCCATGTGCACCCCACGGTTCTTGCACTGTGTCGAGAGCTCAGCAAAAAGTGTCGTCATTAAATCGGCTGCCTTGAGCAACGTGGTTCTCAAACATGCGTATAGGGATAGATTGTTTGTCTTTAATATAGTCCTACTCATCTAAAGAATGGCAATGAGTAGGGTGGAGAAGACACGGTCCTGCTAAAAACCTATTTCGATCTTCCACTAGAAGGAATGTTGCTCCGGGGCCATGGAGAGCTGACCGGGGAGCAGGCAATCGTGGGAACAGCACTACTGTAGCGGAGACATCTCCCAGAGCAACATGTGGTGTTGTCGTTCTCATGAAGGAGGTGCATCTCTCGAGATTATCGTAGGTCGTCGATGGAGAAAGAGCAGCGGTCGAGACGGGAAGAAAAATCGGACTAAGTGCGTCCGGGCGTGGGCCCAAGCTCAGTCTTGGCAGAGCTTGGGAGAAAATCTGTCCGCAACATCATCCCTCTGTTCTTCACACACAATCATACAAATTGAGCGATTAATCAACGGCCACACTCAGCATCTACATTGTGGTTGTCATATTTGCGCTCTAGAGGAACACATCGGCACTTTTAGGCTTTCTGCGTCCGCTTCAATGATGCTTGAAGCCACCTGCGTGACCATACATACCTTCTGCAATGCTTCGTGTGCTGTACGGAGCTTTTGAGGGACAAACATCGCCTCTGCCCGGTGTGCGTACGATGCATCAAAGCCTTTTGTAGCAGAGGCCTACTGCTGAGTTGTGGGTGCGCGTCGCCACGTGCGAGGGCGAATCTGTATCTACGACGCGCCCACCAACCACTGCGTGTACCGTACGGAGTACATTTCACGAGACTAGACGGCTACGAATAACAACAACCATCACTGGAATGCCGGCAGACACGTGAGCTGAATCCTCGGTGTCGCGCCTCGCAATCCGGGTAGGCCGGCCGTCACGGACGCATGGCACTGTGCTGAATTTGGCTAAACCCTGGCTCTGGAGCTGTGGGTGTGGGCTGCCACCGGGACCGTTGGACCATGGCACGCATTGCTCGTCATTGCGACCCAACTCCGACTCTGCGATATCCCCTACTGCCCTACATCTCTACGTCTTTCGTTGCATCATGGAGCCATCTTTACGGCAATAATTGGCCTATACTCCAGGCCGTCGTACGCCTGCCCCAGCCCCCACGTGTTTGCCCTCGTGCACGTTCTGCCGCTCGCTCCCTATTCTCGACCCCGTGTTGCGGCCGGCGCGTCGAGTGAAGAAACATGGCCTCCGCCCTGAACAAGCGCCAGCAGGCGCGCAATGAGAGGGCGCTGCAGGAGCTCATTAAAACCGTGCCCGGGAACAATACATGCGCCGACTGTGGTGCGAAGAACCCAGGTTAGTAGGGTGCGCGCTCACCAAGCTACACACATGCTTACCGTACGACATAGGATGGGCAAGCTGGAGTGTGAGTAACCGTCCCAACAAGCTTCAGCACAACGGCTGCTATATCCGCACCATGTTCCCGACACAGAACGGCGACTGACTCGCACTCTAGCTGGGCATCTTCCTCTGCATGCGCTGCGCTTCGCTCCACCGAAAGCTGGGGACCCACATCTCCAAGGTCAAATCGCTCAGCATGGACAAATGGGACAATGTGCAGGTTGACGTAAGGGCTCTATAGTCGGCGTCTCTCGTGCAGGCACTGACAAAGGGATAGAACATGAAGCGCATTGGGAATGCCGAGTCCAACAAGACATACAACCCGCGCAATGTAAAGCCTCAGATACCCATCGATGTCGACGAGGTCGATGGCGCCATCGAACGGTACATACGACAGAAGTATGAGCAACGCACATACATGCACGATACGCGGCTAGGCACGAGGCACAACACAGGCAGCACCAGCTCGGAGGACCGGCCACCACCCCTACCTCCCAAGCCCACTGGTCGCTTTGGGTTTGGACTTCGCAAGGCAGCTGCACCGCCACGGAATCTCACGCCGCCTGTGTCTCCCCGTCTGGGCAGCTTTAACCATGACATATCGCCACCACACGTCAACAAGCCGTCCAGAGTTTTCGGATCCAACATACATACTTCGGGCGACGGCCTTGAGTCAAAGCTGGCGACTTTGCGAGATATGGGTTTCCCTGACGATAAGCGCAACTGTACCGTACTGAAGGGTCTTGATGGCAATCTCGACCGAACTGTGGAAGCTTTGATTAGGCTGGGTGAGCAGAACCCAGGAAATTCAAGGACAAGCACACCGACTCCGCCCAAAAAACCGAACACCAGCGGTCTCAGCTTTGAGGGGGCAAACTCGGCACCTCCGTCTAACAATCCTTTCGACGCACTGGATGCGGCTGCGACGCCAGCTCAGCAACAGCAGCAGAAACAGGCACCTCTTCAAGGTCAACATTCGTCCTATGAGGGGTCATTCGCGCAGGCAGCCCCAGCCCCCAACTCTTACAATCCATTTATGAACCAGACACAACAGGTACAGTACCAACAGCAGCAGCAAGGCTACGAGTACCAGCAGAACCCGTTTGGCCAGCAAAACAATCTGGAGCAGTCGTTCCAAAATATGCAGCTATCCAACCAACAACCTCAACAACCGTTATTTCCTAACCGGACTGGGGGATATGGGCCGACTTCGCCACCATTCGCACAAACAAACCCCTTTCAGCAATCATTTACGCCGCCGCCGATGCCACAGATACCCGAGCAGTACAGCTCATTTTTCGCACCGCAACCACAGTATCAATCCATGTCTTCGCCCATTAGCCCTGGAAATCCTTTCCTCAAGTCGTCCCGGAGCCAGGTGTTTTCACCAGCCAATGCTACAAACTCGAATCCATTCGGTCAGCAACCCATTCAACAGCAAGCTCCACAACGACAAGTGTCGAATCCTTATATGATGACTCAGTACAACCAGGTGTCAATCACGCAGGCTTCTAATCCATGGCAAAACCAGCAACAGCAAAACCCTCAGCAACCTAGCTATCCGCAACAGCCGAACCCCCAGCAATCTGGTTATCAACAACAGCAAAATACGCAACAGCCTGTCTTTCAACAACAACAGAATCATCACCAGTCTGGGTTCCAACAGCAAAACTCTCACCAGGCCGGATTTCAGCAGTACCAGCAGCAACCTTTGAACCATCAAAACGCCGCTCCTTTCGACAAGAACTCCATACTTGCGTTGTACAACTACGCACAAGTTGCGCCTGCAGCGCCTGAGTCATCGCAAGCTCCACCCGCACAGCCTCCAGCACCGACATCTGCAGTACCAGCTTCTCGTCAAATGAATCCCTTTGCAAAGGGCCAGAATGCTCCACAGGGGCAATCGCTTCCTGCTGCCCAGACCCCTGGTGTTCGACACGTCAGCAACGAGAGTGTCGATTTTGCGGGTCTCATGGGTGGGCGACACTCTCCTGATGCGTTTTCTGGGCTGAGTGCCAGCTTCAGGAGATGAAGCTCTTCACTGTGCATATTTTTAGACGATGTTGCGTTGTCGTTTAGGGTTGGCAGCATAGCCCGGAAATCGGAGGGTGTCAAGGCATGCTTGGGAACTATGAGCCCCAGGCTGAACGTAATTATTCTTTTGCCCGTCATAATATTTGTGCCTCGAAGTACTGTTCCATGACTTTTGCATGCGTGAAATGTTGCATCGGTATCCACTGCACTCGTCCAACGGGGCATCCGCATTGGCAAGCAAACTTGTGCCGCGGCCAATCATATAATGCAGTTCATGCATCATATGCGTACATGTGCGCAAGGCGAGGTTGGTCTGGGGGGCTTGTCGCTGCAGGGACCAGGATCGGCCCCAAAACCCAAAAAAAGGCGGTCTGTTAGCTTCGCGACGATCATGTTGAACTCCACAAGTTCGTAGCTCCCTTCCTTCTCCCGCGCACCCGAATTGCAAGCTCGATCCCTCTTTCTCCCCAACCGTGCGGCGATTCCAAGGGACTGCGATTTACCTTGCGACAGCCACGGCATCCATCGATAAGCTCGGATTCCCCGCAAGCTGCTGTGCGACCTTCAATCTCAGCTGAAAGCCGCTACTGTTGAGATACATATAATCATTGAAGCCCAATTCGACCCACTTTCACCAGGCCTGTTCCTCGCGATCTGTGCCTCCAGAACTGTTTGCGCTGGCAACTTGAAGAGTCATTGCGACACTTCACCACGCACCCATCCCAGCCTGACTCTCGAAGCCTATTTACCCTTCGTCGCGCACGCATTACACTCTGCAACACCGAATCCCACCCTTCTCGATCCGCCGCTCATCAACCACGCACCCAATTGTCCCACTCACTACTGTCCTCGTCCCCAAACCAACCTGATCCTACACACACGCCGACAAAACCAACAACAACAACAACAACAACAACATGGGCTGGCTCCCCAACCCCTTTGGTGGCTCCCCACGCCGCACCGCCTCTTCGCGACCAGGCTACGCCCGCTCCTGGGCCGGCTCAACCTACTCGTCGTCAGCGCGCCACCACTCCTCGACGTCGCGGTACAAGCGGTCCCCGCGCGACGGCTACCTCTCGCACCTGTACGCCAAGCTGCGCCACTTTTTGCGCGAGATATGGCGCTACGCACAACGACACCCGTATAAAGTCTTCTTCGCCGTCATTATGCCGCTCGTCAGTGGCGGCGTGCTGCATAAGCTTGCTAAGCAGTTTGGCGTCAATCTGCCTCAGATGGGGAATAGTGCTGGAGGGGGTGCGCGTGGAGGGTACGCGGGAAGTGGGTATTCGGGGGATTATTATGGGAGCGCTGGGTATGGGGATCAGAGGAGAGGTGGTGGTGGTGGTGGTGGGTATGGCGGGTTTGATATGCAGACGTTGGCTGGCGGGATTGGGACGGCGCAGAGTTTGGCTGGCGGGATTAGTGGGCTGGCTAGTTTGGCTGGCATGGCGAGCAAGTTCATGTGAGATGAGGAACGGATGGGTGGGCGCGGGGCAGGACCTTTTCTTTATGATTCGATGATGGATGACATGACATGTCTTTGCGCACGAGCGACAGGTATGAAGCTATCCTGGCCTGGATGTGCTTTGAGCCTGATGGATCTGGCGTTGGGAGCTTTCAAAAATATTTGACGTTGTAGGATACTTCATACAGCGGGCGGACCCCTTTGTTGATACGCGCAGTTAGTATATAGTGATAGCTTACGAATTCTCATGATCTTATCTCGTGACAACAATAACATCTAGTGTGTTGGGCATATTCGATTGCACATTTGTCTAATGCAGCCGTTGCACGCACTCTATCATAAAACACATTGCAGTATATCTCCACCATTGAATAAAAACAACCCCCATCAACTCCACGCCTAAATATTCTCTCACCCACTCACAACATTAGCAAACACCTTCGCCGCCATCTCACTCAACAACTTCGCCTTGTCCCCCTGCGGCAACTCCCTAAACACCTCATACACGCTCTTCCCCTTGGCATCCCTCACACTGCCCAACCTATTCCCCGCCACGGCCCCAGCAACCATACCCGGGAAATTAGCCACGATAAAGCCCATGGCCCCACCGCTCAGCCCGCCCACAATCGACCAAAACTTGCCCGTCGGACTAGCATCTTGATTCGCCATGCCCTCCTCCCTCAACATCTCCTCGAAGATGCCGCCAAACTGCTCCTCAGAGAACCGATTGTGCGATTCTTCCGTGTCCCCCGCAGGCGCAGAGCCAAACCCAAACGCCGACCACGGGAAGCCGCCGAATCCCGTGCCGCCACCAGATGGCTGCTGCTGCTGCTGCTGCGGGGTTTCGTCGTCCGACTCTGGCGTTGCGGTCGTGCCGGTCCACGAGTTGAATGTGCGCGCAGCGTCGTAGTCGCGGCGGCGCGTGGGGTCAGAGAGCGTGTAGTATGCGTCGTTGATTTGTTGGAAGCGCTTGGTGCGGGCGGTGCGTTCGGGGGAGTCCGAGGGCACGCGGTCCGGGTGGTACTTTAGGGCGGCTTTTTTGTACGCATCGCGGATTTGCTGCTGGCTGGCTTTGGAGTCGACTTCTAGCACTTTGTAGTAGTCTGTGCCTGCTGGTGGGGAGATTAGTTGGTGCCTAGATGAGAGGCGCGAGACAGCTTACCCATGATGAAGGCTGAACTGTCTTCTGAAAGGGAGACACTACTGCTGTAGGATTCGACGAGGTTGACAAATTATATCGTCAAGGTCTTTAGGTAGAATTTGGGTTGGAAGCGTCGAGCAAGCTCGCGCTCAGAAAGCGCGGCTCTCAAAGGGCGACGTGGTTTCGCGTCGAGCATGACGTACTGCGCAGGGCGTTAGTCGAAGCTCTGGCCATGTGGCTTGCTCTTCACATGTGAGGTGCTTGTCGCCAACAATAATTATCGACGATGTAGGCTAGCTTGAACAGAACATGTTCAGCCAGTACACGTGAACATCTTGCAATCCACGTTGAAATGAAGTTTCAAATTGCCCAAATTTCATTAAACGGCATACGGCGAAAGCGGACACTGAAAGACGATCTTCCAATCGTAAGAAATATTCTAATAGTGACATGGTAAAACATGGGCATAGCGACTCTAGCTCCGCTTCTTGCTCTTGCCTCCCTTCCGCCTCCTCTCGCCATCTTTTCCGCTTGCACTCGCTTTGGCAACCTGTACTAGTACAGGCTCTGGAATGACGTTCACCGCTGCAGTATGCTGAGTTTCGCCCGAGTATGTCGCACCAACACTCGCATATGTGCCTTGCAAAGGAGCAGGATCGAAATGACTACTCACAGGCGACGCACGCTGGCATGGTACAGGAACGCGGCGTGGCATTGACGTATAGCTAGCTTCAGATGGCGGCGCACTTGACCGACGAGTATACTGCAGTTGAGGCGAGGGCTGAGATGAAGAAGACGCGGGACTGAAGCTATGGTACTGGTATGGCTCGATCGGAAATGGTACCAAGTTTGGTGGCTGAATGGATGATGGACGTGTGCGAAATTCAGCAGATTCATGGCTGGAATACCATGTCGCTGACCTCTCTGGTTGTGGAGGAGATGGTGACCGATACGATGATGCAGGAGTTGCAAAACTACCCGGAAACGCCCCAGGGAAATCCGTCGTGACGTCTCGGGGAGGGGTGACGTGCGATGATGAGTACGCTTGAGATTTACCAGACACTGAACGGGAACCAGGCTGTGATGGATGGGGTTGGTCTCGTGCCAGGCTGCCCTGATACGCATTGATCGGAGTGTATATGCGTTGGCCATCAGGTCCTGGTATGACGAAGCCGGGCGGCACTTGGCTGGAGCTACTTGCGTTCGAAGCGGCCCGGTTACGATTACTCGACTTCTCTTTCTTGGGCTTGGAGCTGAACAGCGAACTCCGTTGCTGGCTCTTCTTCGATTTTGACTTACTCGAGCTCGCTTGACCAGGCTGGTGCGCAGTGTTGAGGCTGAACATGCTCGCAGTGTCGTCCATGATGGGTGCACTCGTAGAGCGTGGTTTGGGCTCCGAACGCACTGTTGGCGCCCTGCCACCGCAAAGCCTTGTTTGGTAAGCTTCGAGTTCTTCTGCACTAAGCTGCACATCAGGATTCCCCACAGCACGCGCTACCCGTATCTTGTCGAGCACTCTAGTGAAGAGTAACTCTTCGTATCCAGCGCGAGACACTGCCTCTCCGGCATCGTCGTAGTAGCCCTCATCTTCTTCTTGCATATCATACCCAGGGTCGTACGAAGCCCCATCTAGAGCGGATGCTCGTCTTTCCCATGCTCTTATGTCCATGTCATTAAAGTATAGATCGTCTGAATTGTGCAGATGCTTGCTACTCGATATCTGGTGTGAGCCATGATCTAATGAAACGCCATTCTTTTCGTCATCGCCGTTGAATTCCTGAAACCTGTACACATCTTCTACCACCCCATGAAAGAACTTCCCCACATCTGTCGCCCCTGGTGGTCTTCCCCATGGGGGCATAGTGTAAGGAGTTCGCGGCCGACCATTTAGACCGCCTCCTCTGAAAAAGCTGACTCGATGGGCTTGTCGAGGAACGCAGCATGACCCAGGATGGTGACACCGGAGGCTCCGATGAGCCAGAGCACAGTGGTGAAGGGTGAGGCCCAAAGACCCAAGGGGACCGCAATGATGAAAATAGCCGTGTAGAGCTGGGAAGTGGATGCGCGCCAGCTGGCTAGCTGCAGGTCGTTGCCTTCGAGCTTGGAGATACCAAACATACCGCCAATGACGAAGACGATGACGAAGAGCAGGAGCAGATTGGTCAACAGACTGTAGATGCTGAGCATAGCTAAGACAGCTGCATAGTTGCTCGAGAAGTAACCCAGATTGTAGTTGACTCTGCTCTGAACCTCGCTGAAGTTGGCGGGCTTGGAGATGCGCTTGAAGTCCAGGAACTCGGAGATGGGCCGCAGATTGGCGAACCTGGACGAGATTGAGGAGTTGCGCAAGCCGTCGAAGCGTCCCGAAAGGTTCACGCGGGACGTCAGGACGTCAATGGGGATGCTGAAGCGTGACATGATGCTGGGCTGGGTTGCAGATGTCTCGGCGACTGGACGAGTACCGTTGTGTGGCAGAAATGGTTGGTGCTGGGCTTCGATATCTGCTTGGACGGTCATGTCAGCTGCTGGTGGTGGTCGCGCGAGGGTGGCTGCAGGGCGATGTGGCCTCAGTGCAGTGAATGGAGCGGAGCTAGATGGAATGTTGCTGCCTTACAGGATGCGCGAGAGTCGCAAGGGAAGTGGCTGAGCTGACGCGGCCGGGATAAGCGATGAAGGAGAGGAGGTGGTGTGTAAGAGAGAGGGAGAGGGAAGGGAGGGAGGGCGTGCGGGTCCAGCTGCTGAATGTTGAACTTTGGCTGCGGGAGCGTCAGGGACCAGCGCACGGTCAGCGAGACTAGTCCGACTAGGCGAGGCTCACATGCTGAAGCCACCTCTCCCTACGACGGGGACTTTTTTTGGGTGAAGGTGAAAAGACCAGGTCACAGTCACGGGGCAAGGCACTCTTTTAGCGTCCCAAGCGCATCCAGACTCCAGAGTACTCCGTGGTACCCCTGGGTTCTCGCAACACCCGCAACGATGAAGTCAAACGCGCTCCTCATCCTGGCCGTGTGCCTCTTCGCAGCCTTCGCAGCTGCCTGGACCAAAGAGGGTATGTTCTACCCAATTGCAGCACCGCAGCACCGCAGCACCTGTTTCCGTTGGCGCTCCAAGACACCATGTGGCCATGCTGAATGTCCACCGACGCATTGAGCCAGCTGCGGCCTTGCTGACATGGGACGCCAGACCACGAGATCTTCCGCGTGCGCGACGAGGTGGCCGCTGCCGAGGGCAACAACGTCACCTTCTACGACCTCCTCGGCGTCAAGCCCAGCGCGTCGCAAGACGAGCTCAACAAGGCCTACCGCAAGAAGTCGGCACGGCTCCACCCCGACAAGGCCCGCCAGAGCTTCATCAACGAGTACCAGAAGACGCACAAGAAGCAGGGCAAAGCACCCGGCGTCAAAGTGGCCAAGGGCCCCTCGAAGAAGGAAATCGACGCGCACGTCAAGAAGGTCACCGCCAGCTACCAACGCCTCTCCGTCATCGCCAACGTCCTCAAGGGCCCCGAGCGCCAGCGATACGACCACTTTCTGCGCAATGGCTTTCCAGCATGGAGAGGCAGTGGCTACTACTACCAGCGATTCCGTCCCGGGCTCGGCTCGGTGCTGTTTGGCCTCTTGGTTGTCTTTGGAGGAGGCATGCACTACTTCGCATTGCTCGTGGGCTGGAGGCGTCGCCGGGAGTTTGTCCAGCGCTACATCCGCCATGCACGCAAGACTGCCTGGGGTGACGAGAGCGCAATTCAAGGCGTCCCTGGAGTGGACCCAGTCAATACGCAACAGTGGCACGACAAGAAAGAAGACAAGGAGTCGTCAGACGAGCCTGAGTTTGTACCCAGGAACCGCCGCGAGAAGCGCGCCATGGACAAGGAGAACAAGAAGGGCAAGAAGGTTCAAGCTGCGAAGACCGCACGCGTCGCTGGCATCAGCACGCCTGTCGATGCCGAGATCACGTCTGGCCCTCAAGGAGCTAAGAGGCGTATTGTCGCCGACAACGGCAAGGTGCTCATTGTGGATTCTGTTGGCAACGTGTTCCTTGAGGAAGAGACTGAAGATGGCGTGAAGGGAGAGTTCCTTCTCGATGTGAGTCTCTCAACCGTTCGCAGACAAACCGAGCTAATAGCCATCAGCCCGACGAGGAACACAAGCCTACCATCCTCGACACCATGCTCTTCAAGCTCCCCAAGTACGCCTACAACCAGTCCGTTGGGCGCGTGCTCGGCAAGACAGAACTCATTGAGGAGCCGCTCACCGAGTCTTCTGATCTTCCCGAAGATGAGGCTGCCATCCAGAGTGCTACAGCACAAAACCTCAACGGCGAGGCACGGAAGCGCAAGGCCAAGGCGAGAAACGTCAGGTAGTCCTTGTTTCCACGATTGGAAGGTTCGCATGTTGGTCGACATCAGATGTCTGGGCAGATCCAAAGTCGTCGCATCTTGGCATGCGTGTAAGATTATGAGCGTGAATCAAAAGCATATTGCACCACACGAGACTGTCTGATCACTGTCCTCGTCAGGAGATGCTGACGACGGTGGTGTGACAATCCAACACGGACAGGTAAAGTTCCTATGAATTCATCACTTTACACACCAAAGCAGATGAAAAGCGTTGTCGGATGTGGATAGGTGCAGACATGTGACATTGGTATGCTAGCAGCAACTAAGCCATAGCCATCAACTCGATACCTGATGTCCCGTTCAATGCTCGTTATATCTTCTTTCCGTGCGCCCAGCTCGGGAGCCATGACTCTGCTCGAGCAGCAAACTCGTCCGTCTAGTTGATCTTCTTGAGCTCCACCTCGCTACGTCAAAGTTAGTTGCCGTCCAGCTCACCGAAACCGAAGCGCGAAACATACAAGATGAGGTCCGAGTTCGGGGGGATCAAGCCGGGGAACTCCTGGCTGCCGTAGGCGAAGTCGCTGGTGATGTCGAGACGAGCCTTTTCGCCGAGCTTCATCTGCACGACGCCCTCGTCCCAGCCTGTTTGGATCGTGTTAGCCATGTACTCTGCAGGAGTGTGGGGTGTCTCGACGTACCCTTGATAACGCGTCCAACGCCAATGGGCGTCTGGAAGGAGCCGCGGCCCGTCGTCGAGTCGAACTGCTTGCCCTTCTCTTCGGGCTGGCCGGCTGTGCGCAGCCATCCCGTGTACCTGGCGTTGCATTAGCCAACGCTGCTCTCCCCCTCCTGCACCGCAGCCCGTCGAGCCGCAGCGGCAACAACACTCACTCCATAGTCACCTTGTCGCCCTGCTGGGGACTCGGGCCATTGCCCTCGGAAATGACGGTCTTCTGGACACCCATGTTTGCAGCCGTAGAGCTCAGCGTTCGAATAGCAGTTGTTGGTGTAGCCGCGACTTTTTGCAGCGGGCGTGAGAAGTTGGTGAAACGGGGGAGCATCGGAAATTTAGTGCGGGACTGATGGGCGGAGGGGAGCGAGCGCGGTTGGAGCGTTGGTGGGGTAGCTTTGTTTCCAGCAGGATTGGATGGTTTGGATCATCGCCACACAGCCACACTGGCTGCGCATGCAAGGGCAGGACAGTCAGGCCCCAGGGCAGATGCAATGATTAGGGCATGATTTGCTGTTTGTGGAGGGCACTAGGTGGATTGCGTGATTTGCGACGTAAGCTGAGCTGTGTTGAAGGCTGTGAATGGGAGACGATCATGCTGATACGGGTGGGACAACCCTACTATTTCATGCAGACAGCTGTACTATCTATATCGAATGCACTATAAAAAACATGTCGATGCATTAAAGTTAGCTGTTTGTCATTCCCAAGGACGCCGAAATGTTGACTCGAGCTTTTCACGGCATCGATGGGTATCCAGCTGGATGAGCCGATTGGGGCCACAAGCCAGATTGCGTAGATCAATCAAATCTACCAGCTGCTAAAATCTCCATCAAAGCTAGTTGATCCACTGATACTGGATTCCCGGAGAATTAATGGTTTCTCGGGGAGTTAAGCGGGGTCGCGTTTACCAGGAACATCCGCCAATGTTTACTTTCTCCTCTGTGTTTAATGAACCCAATCATTAGGTACCAGTTCTACCTAGTATTTCTCAAGACAGTACATGCATCGTGAATTCAGATTGCGAACATTGAATCTCTGCCGTGCAAAGCCGACCCACAAGCGCGTCTAAGAACTGCAGATGTGACATCACGACTGCATTGTGAGCCACTGTTTGCGATCTCGAAGCCTCTTGTAGAAGGTACAAGATGTCTCTACTTGGCAACTAAGTCATAACACGTGGTGTGCCAGCTCATCCACATCTCTCTCGTTTCATTTTCTCGATATAACGACTCCAACATCTCGACTGTCGCTCACGCTCATCCCCAGCCGTTCCGACGCCAGAAGTACCCCACCCTCCAAAATGTCGGCGAAAAGGCTCAGCATAAACTCCAACTTTCCTATAGTTGGATCCAAGCACCAAATACCCCAGATCGGGTTCGGCGTGTATCTTTCACCCCCCGAGACATGCGTAAGCTCTTGTCTCAAGGCGCTTGAAGCTGGCTACCGCCACATCGATACGGCCCAGTACTACGAGAACGAGTCCTCGGTCGGTAGTGCGCTCAAGGAGAGCAAGGTCCCACGTGAGGAGGTCTATATCACAACGAAGATATTGAGTGCTGGCAACGACGTTGACTCGACATACACCAAGGTGGTAGAAAGTGTGGAGAAGCTCGCTGGAAAAAATGGATACGTGGATTTATTCTTGATCCACACCCCCAATGGCGGCCCCGAGGCACGGAGACTGATGTGGCAAGCATTGGAGAAGGCAAAGCAGGAAGGAAAGGTCCACGATATTGGCGTGAGCAACTATGGTATCCAGCACATGGAGGAGATCAAGTCAATCGGAAAGGTCTGGCCACCAGCCATCAATCAGATTGAGGTGTGTTTCGTCTCAAGTATTCATTTATACTTGCATCAAATCTGACACGATTGCAGCTTCACCCGTGGTGCCAACAGCGCGAGTGCGTCGAGTACTGCAAGAAGAACAACATCGTTGTCGAAGCATACTGCCCGCTTGTCCGCAACGAAAAGGCAAACGACAAGACTCTGGCCAGTATATGCGAAAAGCACAATGTGGGCCCGAATCAGGTGTTGGTACGATGGAGTCTGCAGAAGGGTTTCGTGCCGCTACCCAAGAGCGATACGCCATCCAGAATCGTCAGCAATGCTGACGTGTATGGCTTCGAGCTTGACAAAGATGACATGGCCAAGTTAGATGCATTAGACCAGGGCAAGGACGGCGCTATTGTAGAAGCTGTCAAAAACTAAGAATTCACAACGTTGCCGCACTCTTGTCAGCGCCAGTACAGAGCACATTGTCAGGCTAGCTGAAGGCGACATAGGACAGAAATGCTCTCATAAAGTCTACCTTGCCCAACAGGCTAGAAAATACGTATCAATCAAAAGACATCATTTCTTCCTCCAAACCTCTCCCCTATGCAACTAAAAACAACACCAACCCCAAACGTAAAGTCATCCGGCTAGAATATTTAAAAAAAAATCTTCCATGCACATGCCCCACTTCGTACCATCTTCCGGCGCACCCCATCACCCTCCCTACGGAGTATACATCATCGCCTTCGTTTTACAACTGAAACGTCGTATATATAATTTATACTTTTCTCGACCTAGCCATCCTTGAACTGGTTTTGTAGTGTAAGTTGCCATCTCGGCTCCAACACTCCTCACTTGCCCCCGCTAATCACCTATCACAGGTAGCGGTTATCACTCCGGATTCTGATTACATGTCAGCATCTTCCGGCAACCCCGGTTCGATTCCGGGCAAGACCTATTATTCTTTTTGCAGTTTGCCGGAGGGGACGAGGGCGTGTTGGAGTGTGGTTGCACCGGTGGGGGGGCTTCTTTTGGGTGGGACGACGCGGCAATACGACATGGTAGAGGGGGCTAGGAGGAATGGTATTTTGTGATATATTTAGGCTTAAATGTGTGGATTTTGCATTTTTAGTACGGAGTATCGTAGCTCGTATGCGCCAGGAAAGTAGTTATTACAGCATATTGGCAGGCAAGGCTTGTCTTTACTTCAGTGTAATAGTAGATTTGCTACCATTTTAACAATGATTAGCAACTATGCTAACACATGATGCGCTATTATTCCAGTCTAACAGGTTACAAAGTCCTTGCTTCCATTCACATAGTGCTACTTGACCTCAACTGATCCGCTCCTATGCCACAGGGGGTAAACCATTCCAATAACCAGTCTCTATCCTTGAAGAGGTTAAGAAAAGGGAAGGTACATGTATGATAACGCTACTTCAGCTAGTTACATCTGATTACTACAGATATGTCTGTTAGCTATACACTAACATACACGGTAGGTATATCTTTCACACGCCCTACGTGAAAGAAATCCATGCAAGAGGAATGCACACTAGTTGGAGCACTGCGGTTCAGATATACCCCGGCATCGCATCGTGAGTGTCTATCAAGGGGGGCTACCTCTTACTAGCTAGATATAGTTATCAAGCCATGCACGAGCCTGCACCTCACTTTGCAAGCGGTTGTTGCAGATACTTCCTTACGAGGAGTAAGAGGGACTGTTGGTGTATTACCATCTCCACGATGACCAGCAAACATCTCCTCATGAGTGTTGAAGCAGCCATTGCGCCCACGTCTACTAGTCCCACAATAGTTTGTTGTATCGCGTTTCAGTGGATCTGTTGGATGTTTATTTTATTCAGACTATATACAATTGCGCACTGTCTGCACTGCAGCGACCACGGCCTCGAAATTGTATCCAGCGCCCGACAAAGTCGCTCAGCCATACTAGTCTATGTCAGCGAAACAACAGGGCCGTAAGGATGCGCGATGCTCCTATGCCGCCTGGGATCATAAACGCACACCCAAAACCAAGAGGAACAAATGTGCGGGAAAACGCTGCAAGGACCAGTGCAAGAAAAATGCGCAGCGAGAAACTAGCAAAGGAATTTGTAGACCTTCTTCCACTTTGGCCATCGTTTCCTTTCTTCCCGCTCTTCTTCTATCAGCTCCGCAATGTTGAGCTCTCGAATACCCGTGTGCAGATCCATGTTGTGTGATCGTACTATCGAGGTACGGTAGTAGAGCTTGTACGGGATGTAAGACGCTATTGTGATGGGTAATGCAAGGTAGATGCTGAAGAAGCGTTGGAGGCGTTGCGTTGTGGTCATAGTAGCGTAACCAAGGGGCGCAAAGGCGACGTAGAACTGTGCGATGAGGACGAGCGAGTTGAGGATGACGCCAATCCAGGAGCCGATGACGCCGGGTTGCGATTTGAAGGCGAGTTCGGATAGGCTGTGGCCCTGGACTTTCCAACCCTGACGGAAGCGGATGTGCGCCAGACAAATTGATAGCCATGTGAAGACGGCAGATAGTGCGGAGAGGGCAAGGAGCCAATTGAAGGCGTTTTCTTGTAGTTGGCGGTCTGCGCCGGCAAGGAAGGCGAGGAGACCAAGAGATGAGGCAAACCCAATAGAAACGAGAGGGCGACCCTGGCGATCGATGTAGGCAAATATCTTGGGTGCCTGATGTTGCTCTGCTAGAGCAGCAAGCGTACGTGAGGAGCCGTAGATGGAGGAGTTGCCGACCGAAAGCACGGCAATCATGATGACAGCGTTGAAGACTGATGGCAGGCCCTCAATGCCAGCGTTTTGGATGGCGATGACGAATGGTGATGCGACGATACTAGCGCTGTTGCTGTCCTGTAGGAGACGATCATCGTTAGACGGGACGATGAGACCGACAATGGTCAGTGACACGATATAAAAGAGTGAGATGCGCCAGAAGACCTGCTTGACGGCAGTGGGAAGGGACTTTCGAGGGTTGGCAGTTTCAGCTGCAGCGAGTCCGACCAGCTCGGTCCCAGAAAAAGCAAAGGCTGCGTTCACGAAAACACTACAGAGTCCTTTGAAGCCATGCTGAAAGGGCCCTGGGTCGCGCCAGAACTTTCCGCCAATGTAGCTGCCGTCCGGACCGCCACCGATGTTTATGATGATGCCCAGAATGATGAAGCCTATCACGGCAGCTATCTTGATGATGGCGAATACGAATTCGGCTTCACCGTATCCCTTGACGCTATACATCGTCAGTGCGGTGCGGAAGGTTGGGGGTAGGGAAGACGCACCCAAAAAGATTGATAACGACAATAAAGACAAGGAATATGGCGACCCAAGCATTGTTGTTCACTTTGGCGTTACCCCAGTATTCAATTGTAAAGGTGGCGGCTACGATTTCCAGCGGTAAGACGACGAGCCATTGCAGAGCATAGTTCCAACCCATAGCGAAACCCCAGGCCGGATCCAGAAATCGAGTCGAGTAGGCTGAGAAGGAGCCAGCAACAGGGAACAAGACGGCCATCTCCCCCAGGGCATGGACGGTGCAGTATAACATGAGACCGACCATGCAGTAGCATATGACGAGGGCTGCTGGACCACCATTGGCCAGCGCTTGTCCAGAGCCAACAAAAAGACCGGTGCCTGGGAATATTAACACAACCGACTCGAAGTTGCACGTCGAATAAGCCTACCAATAGATCCTCCGATAGCTATCATCTGCAAATGACGGCCCTTCAGTTTCCGTGCCAGCGGCGAGGTGGCGGTGTTTTGCGCCGCGGTTTCGACGTCAAAGACCTTGCCATCGGCGCCTAGTGAGCCCTTTGGCGTCATGTTGAAGTTTGGATCCCGCTTGAAGCTTTCGATGACCCTCCTCCCGATGCCGTCTCGATGCATGGAGGATTCGCCATAGTACTCCGAGGCCTGGGAGCCCCTCCCGAAACTCTTCTCGGTCCCGTACATGTCGTCGTCGACAGTCATTTTGGCGGGCTAGCAGGCAATATCACACAGACACGCACACGGACACGCAAGAAAGCAAAGCAGAACTACAGCAGGTGCTGCAGACGCGGGGAGGGTGTGGCAGCAGAGGTCCGGTGGGTGGTGGTGGTCGTCGCGCGCAGGGCAGACGCACGGCGGGGGAGAAGTGTCTGTGGTGTGCTGACGGTCCGGGGCGGTGGGCCCAGGCGTGCGTATGTAAGTAATTCACACCGGCGGCAGCAGTCAACAGTCACGGCCTAGGGCGGTGTATCGTGGGCGGCGGGTCGAGTTCTTGGGGTTGCTTCTAGTTCTTGATGCGCAACTGGGGCGAGTTCAAGGGTGCATGGCGGCCTTGTGCGCTGTCTAGACACGCAAGAGGCGGCTGGTGCACCGGAGGGTTGGCGTCGTTATCAATGCCATGACCACCAAGACTCTCTAGGCATGCATCCTGTATCATCTCACCGTGCCGCAACGCAATCTTCCATCACGGCACACGCCGCGCTCTTGACCGTCTGCGGGTACAGAGGCCAATTGTTCCACTTCGCATTCTTCCACTGCCCATGAGACTGCGGAGAAAGGCATACGCGCGTCTAGATGAATTATACGATCAAACCCACCGCGCCGCCGTACGCTCTCTCATTGCTCCCCCTCTGCCGGATTGTACTGACTCGGTATGGCCCCCTGCATGAGCACACGTTCGCCTGTTGCGTCTGTACTACCACGACCAAATTCCCAACCTGTCGCATACAGTAACAGCTCCAGCTGCCGGGATATTTCTTTGCCGTGTCTTAGTCAAGCATACCATCGAGTCCTTCACTGTTGCCGGTGAGCAGACTATCGTCTCCAACGGAACCATAACATGGTCACAACTACGCGACAGACTACACCTACATGGGCCGATGTGATGCTGACGAACTCATCTGCATGCCTTCCTGTAGGGGCTTGGTGTACAAGCCTGGGTGTAAGCCACCTCCGACGCCTCTCCACCTCGAATCCCATCCGCCTTCCCATTCGTGGATCCCAACGCCTCCTCCGTCGCCTGTAACAGTGAGGCATTTTTGTCTTTAGCCTTGTAGTCGCGTTCTTGCGCAGCAGCGAAGCTTACAGAGCTGCGCATCTTCACGGGCTCACCCTCCCGTCTCACCTTGCATATCCAACGTCTGACGCGCACCACACAGGTGAATTGCAACCCCATCCAACCCCTCTCCATTCTTTGTTCAAGACATCCGAAGGACCAGCAAGACATTGATCTTCCATCCAGTCTCGTACTGGAGCACTTGCACAAACCAGTCGTACGTACTCGCCATCCTTGCCTATTCATCCACAAGCATACACCGCCCTTGCGGCATGTCCCAGCCGCTCTCGTCTCCAGACATGAAACGCCACTGCTCTGGCACTCGGATTGCAGATTTCACGTGCTCACCGCATGGCACACGTCCTACAATTGCTCAACCCAACCGGACACAACTGCCCTTCCAGGAACAACACATCTCTTTCGAGACTTTGACTCGACCACAATCTAGCACGAAAAAGAGACTTTGCACATCCAGTGAAACATGAACACACCCCGCCCCGACAATACATGCCATCATCCCACCTCGCCCGATGCTTCGCTACCCTTGCTCGTCAACTCCCCTTCGGACCCTTCCGCTGCCCGCCTCACACCGCCATCCCTCGGAAGTCCAACAATCTCCCCTGTCGTCCTCTCGTCACACTACCTACTCGCCCGCTAAGAGGGAACAAACACATGTAACACGGCCTTTGATCCCACACCATGACCCAAAGCGACGCACGCTTAGACAGCAAGCACACCCCCCTCCCCCTATTTTTTTTCCCGCCGCACCGCCACGCAAAACAACGCGTCCACGTATTCCAGCACGCTGCTATGACGCTTCGTCCTCTTTTACATCAATGCACAGCAGCCGTTGTCGTTTGGTCGGGCGCGTCGTGCTTGCTCATGTTACTCGGACGATGACGAGTATGCCGTACGTGAGACAAGCACACGGGACTTGCGATGGACGTAGTCCACCCCCCGCGCTCGAACTCGACATTGCACGGGGCAAGAACCATGGTCTTTGCTTCGCCTCGCTTCGCGTGACGTTCCTGGATAGATGGTGTGTGAGCAAGGGACAATACTTTCTTCTCAGAGCGATGGATAGGCGCGCGTGATTCTGTTTCTTTCCGGGGGGGTGGTCTCATGTGTCCTTGCGCAAGGCTCGAGACGTCACGACGGCGTGGCGTTGGCATGTGCGCGTTGGGCCTCGATTATCTGTAGCGCTACGTATTGGCTACACCAAGGGGGGGAAGGGGCCGTTAAAAAAGGGGAAAAGGGATGTATATGTATATATTTATATATATACAAGAGAAACACTCCGAGCCCTGTCTGTCGTGTATATGTGCGTTGTCGTGGCCTTCTTTGGCAAGAAGACAAGACCATGACGGAGAAGAAGAAAATGTATACAAGTTATATCTGAAAACAACCTTGCGGGCGGAGAAGTAGAAGGAGGAGGAGGAGGAGGAGAATAATAATAATAAAAAGAGAAAGAAAGCAAGGCAAGGGAAAGTCGACAAACAGAAATAGCCATCGGATGTGCGCAAGGATGACTTGAATGTACACATGAATCCATCATCTTCAACACCCACCAACACACATGTAACCACAAAACCCCTCTCCTTTCACTTTCCATCGTTTTGTTACCCATCAATTCACTTTGGGCGGCGGCGTAGCAGGCTTACTTTCCTCGTCGACAAACTCGCCCTCTTTCAACCCCGCGCTGCCAAAATCATCTACTTCCTCCACCTCCTCCTCATCCTCATCCTCTTCTTCTTCTTCCGTGATGCCCATGATCTCGCCACTGCGTCTGCCTTGTACGCTGTGACTTCTCGACCCCGCGCCCTCGCTCGGGCGTCGCCAGTTGCCACTCCCACTGGAACTGCACTGGGTTTTGACGTTGAGCAGGGGCCCTTTTAATGGGCCTCGTTTGCGTTTTGCAAAGACGAGGCCCAAGGGGAATCCTGGGGATATAGGGGGGACGGCGCCGAACGCAGAGTTGCTTTCGCTGACGCTGTTAGAGTCGAGAGTGAGGCCGCCGGTACGGACAAGGCGGATGTTGGAGGGGAAAGAGGACGAGGTAGGTGTTGCTGGGAGGACTTTGATGCTGTTGTGCGGTGACTTGGGCATTTTGTGGCTAGATATGGATCCGGCGGGCGAGGTTATGGATACCGAGGACGTAGAAGAGGCTTTGGAGTGTGTGTAGTGGTGGTGTGGCATTGAGCGGATGGACGAGACGGAGGAAGAAGTCGATTTCCTGCCTCGTAGGCCGCCACTAGATCTTCGGTAGGACGAGCGTGGTGTGAGTGGTGCTGGGCTTGCTGATAAGTGTCGTGCACTACCTGACCCATTCGTCGACACGCGCGGACGTGTCGTTGCATGCGTTGCAGGTGGAGCGTTGGAGTAAGAGTGGACAGAGTGACGACTTGGTGCGCTTAATCGTCTCCTAGAGTCGGGGCTTTTGCTTTCTGGTAGCTTGGGACTCTTTTTCCCAGTACTGCTCGCTTTGGAGTTCGGACTCCTCGCTCTCTTGCTTGTCTCTTTGATCCAATTCCGGAGGCTCATGAGGTGGTTGATGAACGGCTGCTTTCGGTGTCGCTGCTTGGGCACAAAACCATTGGGACTCAGAAGGTCGGGATTTGATACCACTTGAAGCATGCTGCTACGGGAGCGTCGTCTGTCGAGGTCCTTCGCGGGCAAGGGCGGACGTGAAGATGAGTTCGAATTGCGCGCACGACTCGTTCCAATCGGTGGCAGAGGCTTCTCCGAGGATGGCAGAACAAGACCTGGGGCAATCTCTGGTAGGCGGGGGAGATCAGGTGCGCCTGCACTTGTTAGCTATCATGTAGCCAAGATGAAGTTGAACATACCCTGCAGGCTTCTGCGGTTCACGGATCGTCCTCGACTCTTGGGTGTTTCGAGAGCAATAGGCGAATGTAGTCCTTCCTCGTCGGTCTCGCGAATGGTCGGTGCAAGTTTGTCCAACCGACTGCTGGCGGCACTGAGACGCCGAAGACTTTTTGCTTCCGCTTCTCGCTCTTTGCGCTTGCGTTCTCGTCGCTTCGCCTTTCGATCCTCCTTTTCTAGTAATAAGGTCCACCAGCCAGCCAAAGCATCGCAACGCTGCGCCAAGACATTCTCGATGACCATGTCGATATCTACACCAGCGGCGCGCATGCGATGTAAAACCTCCTTCTCCAAATCTGTCGAGAACGGCGCGGGCTGCTGTAGTTTCAACGTTTCTTGTTGTCGCGGCGCATGTTCCGACAACCATGGATTCTGTAATATGTCGGCCAGTGTTGGTCGTAAAATCGGCCGTTTCGCAAGCAGCGACTGACACAGGTCCTTGGCCTGCGGCGGAAAGGCGTCCGGGTAGTTCGGCTCCTCTTTCAGTATCTTCCTTTTGGTGACGGTTTCGTCGTCGTCGTCAAACGGTAGTTCGCCAACCAGAAGCGCGTATAGTATGATGCCAAGGCTCCAAACATCGACCTTTTCTCCGGCGTACTTTTCGCCCTTGAGCATCTCGGGCGCGCTGTAGCACACTGTCCCGCACCATGTCTGCAGGTAGTTTGACTTGCCCTCGTACTCGCGCGTGAAGCCGAAGTCGACCAGCTTTACGTCCCCATGCTTGTCCAGCAGGATGTTTTCGAGCTTCAGATCGCGGTGGACGCAGGACTTGTTGTGCACGTACGAGACGGCGCCGACGAGCTGGGTGAAGATGCGCTGGACTTTGGAGGGCTCGAGCGCACCGTGCGCGAGGAGGTAGTTGTACAGCTCATCGCCTATGCACACGTCAGCCGGAATGCCTCTGGCGGCGAGCGGCATGCGGCGCACCTGGGCAGTACTCGAGCACCAGCCAGACCAGCGTCTCGGTGACGATGACCTCGTACAGGCGCGCAATGTGCGGATGTGTGAACTGGCGGTGGTGGTGGATCTCGCGGGCGAGATTGGCGTCGTCCTTGTTGGCCGACTTGAGCACGACCTGGGCATGGTCAGCGACGCGGCCATGTCTCGTTGCTGCGGGCGGGTGGCGGCCTACCCTGGAGCCGCTGCTGAGCTTGTGCGATGCGAGGTACACCTTTCCGAAGCTGCCCTTGCCGATCAGCTTCCCCAGCGTGTAGTTGCCCACCGTCTTGAGGTCGGCCGCGGCGAATTCGCTGTTGTTGCGCCGTCAGCACGGGAGGGGGGCGCAGAGGGATATCTTACTCAAGCAGCTGCTGGTACGAGTTTGCGAGTTGCTGTCCCCGAGGGTCAGTACGCACTTCGGATGCGCCCAGGCGCCGCGCAGAACCAGCGCACCGGTGCAGCTGTGCCAGACTCGAGTCGCTCGACGTACCTTTTTCCTCTGGGCCTGGATCTCAGCCTGGGCTCGGAGGTTGGACGGCATGGGTTGCGCCGCTCCGTCGTAGATTCGCCCACCAGTGCAGCGTCATCAACCGAGTAGGGGCGCCGGGAGAGTCGCAGCTAACGATACCCAAGTCCGGTTCGTGGCAGATGCTGTCAAGAACAAACAAACACGTGCGACGCATGGACGGAGATAGAACGGCCTTCTCCTGAGCACCCTTCTCCGACGCTTGGTTTGGTTGGAGGCTTGTGATCCCGGCGGCGATCGTCCAGAACGCGCTGCCGTGGGATGGCGGCTGGCCCGTGATGGAACGAACATGCGCACTCTGAACGCATCAAAAGCAGCTGGACAAGCCATCACATGCTACCTATCTACAGTTTCCTGCTTGCCCCACTCGCACCATGTCTACTGCCTCCTGCACCATCTCGTCTACAACCTCCTTCGCAGGCTCGATCTCTTGGATAACGCCCGCGAGGGCCCGTCCTTGATGTAGTCGTTGTACCTGACGCATCATGGAGCGAATAATGGCCAACGCGACATGCTGCACTGTAACTAGGGCGGGCGAAACAATGGACAAGACGGCAGACGCGATTCTCCCGTGTTTGAGCGCGCAAACAAGTGGTAGCCGGCGGTGCTAGCTAGCGGAAGCTGTCAGCCATGTGGCATGCGCAAACGTTCTGGGCAACGCCAAGCCGAGGCTAAAAAAACGACCGTTGTAACCGCACCCCGACTCGACCACTCCTCACGTGACAGCTACAACCACGATCAAACCCGCCCAAAATCGCCTGTTCAGATCAGAGTAACATTCAAACAGTAGCTGTTGCGGCTTTCGTATTTAGTCGTGGCGTGCCCAGAATGTAGTTGTGAGTAGCTACAAGTTATTGTCATTGCTTGATGAATGATGCATACACGACTTCAAGTGTCGGACTTCCAAGTCAAACAACCATGCCACCAAGCGTGTGGGTTGGCCGTCGTTGAGGGGCTCTCGGACATTTGCGCCAACAAAGGTGAACGAGCGTCAGTGGACATGTTCAAAGAACTTTCCACGCATTGGCGTTTTGCGGGAAGAAGACACTTGATCAAAAGGAAGATGCGAAGAATCTAAGACACAGCCATTAGCGCTTGACTCCATTGATCTGCCCATTGGGTTGTCTATGGCCGTTCAGCTTGCCATTCGCAGTACTTTGAGGTGGTGGTGGTGGAGGCGGTGGCACTGGGCCAAATGGTCGCCGTTCGGGTACAGCCTCCATGGCATCCTCTTCTGTATCATCGTCGTAGTCCCCGCTTCCCTCTTCTTCCTCGTAGTCCTCTTCGTCATCATAATCGCTCTCCGTCACCTCCTCGTCCTCTTCCAGCTCGGCCATGGGGACCTGACCTCGCCCTTGTGCCTGCATGCCCCGGCACAGCGTTTCGAGTCGAGCAATCTTCTTCCGCTGGTCTTCAATCTCCTTTGTTTTTCTCGCGAGATCCTCTTGCCACTTTTGCCGCTCCTCAACCATGTCCCCTATGTTGCGCGTCGTCGTCTCCTTGTAGCGTTGCAGCTGTAGGTTGTCCTTTTCGAGCCGCTTGGTCTTCTTCGACATTTCTTCCATCTCCTTGCGGAATGTCAGAAAAAGATCGTTGGAATTGTTGAGTGTCTCCTCAACCTGCATCTAGTCAGTATTAACCATGATGCCATCTGACCAACAATGGAGCAATCAATGTACATACCTGCTTGAACTTTTCCACGTAGATGTTCAACTGCGTGCGAAGCTCGGTTTCGGTCTGCGAAAATGTCGAGACCTGCCTCGTCAGCTGATGAGACTTGGACAATTCGGCCTCCTGTTGTTTGCGCTGCTGCTCCAAGCGTGCCATTTGATACTGTATCTCGAGCTCTTTGGTCCGTAAGAGGGAGTGAAACTGTAATTCGCGCAGCTCGTACTGGTCAATGAAGGATTTGAACTTCTGCCGGAACCTGCACAAGTGTCAATACGTGCCCGAGAGGGCCGGTTCTGGTGACATACAGTTCGTCCAGTTCCACGTCGGCTTGATTTTGCGGCTCCGGTTGGGTTTGCGCCGCAATGCATTCATCTACATCTTTCAAAAGGTACTCGAGTCTCTCGTGTAGCTCTTGTCGGGCTGTGGACTCGCTGGTCTCGAGCTTGTGCAGTTCGTCCTTGAGCTTCTTGTTCTCCTTGGCAAAGTCACGCGACAGTTTGTCCAGCTTGTCCTTCATGGTGGTGACCTTGTTCAACTCTGACCGCTGCGCATCCTTTTCTTTCTGGAGCTGATCACCACGCTTCTTCGCTTTCTGGTGTTCGCGCTCGGTGCGTTTCATGTCGGACAACAATTCGGTATAGCGCTTTTGGACGACTTCGAGACGAGACAGCGGGCCGTCCATGTTGGAGAGAAGGGAGGAGAGTTCGCGGTTCGCTTTCTTGACTTCGCGCTCTGTCAAGGCATGTCAGCCAGCCGTCGGCCATGCCTCTTACGTCGCAAACAAGTACGCACCAATCTCGACTTCTTGCTCCTTGTCGCCAGCCTGATCCAGCTCGAGCTGCGCAATCTTGGCCTGGATCTGCTTCTGCTGCTCCGAAGGGTCGGCCGGCTTGCTCCCCTTGGCCTTCTTCGCAGGCGCAGGCGCAGGGGCCGCGGCTTGCTGTGCGGGCGCCATGGCGGGCGAGGAGGACGAGGACACGCTGCGGCTTGCTTGGTGGGGCGGACGGGCGTGAGCAGACGTCGGCTGGCGCTGTTGGGCAACCGTGGCCATGAGACTGCGACTGGTATGCTCGGCGGCTCGGCTCCAGGAACACCCTGGGGACGTGGTCAAGCAGGCGGGGGGGTCGGGGGTCGGGGGGTATCGGGTGTGTGGCACTGTCTGGGGCCGCGGAGTCGTCGTGTGGCGTGCGGCGTGCGGCGAGCGGATGAAGGCGAAGTACGGAGTAGTGTGGCAGAGGTTCCTTTCGTAGCGGGAGCGGCGGCGAGGCAGGAGGGGAGGCAGACACCAGCTTCACGTCTCCACCACGCCTGCGGGTCGAATGACTGTAGTCTCGGTATGGCGCTCCAGCGGACCAGCGTGCCGCATCGACGTCTACCGAGTACTTCGTACACGCTGCCATTTGGTGGTTTTGCCGACTAAGCTCCATGGGTCCACGGCCAATCGGCCAAGGGCTCTGACCATGCGACATTTTCCACGGCCATGAATGCTGTCGGTGACATTGGCAAGTTACTTACAACCTACACGACGTCGACCCTTATTGTGAGCATGTTGCGCTCCGCCCGCTGCCCGCGGCGCACCGGGGATGCACTGCGACCAGCACACGTCCTGCGACGCGCATACGCAGCCATAACCGACCCGTCACACTATCCCCAGCCAGGCGCCAAGCTGCACGGCTTTACCCTCCAGCGTGTCAAGCAGGTGCCGGAGCTTGAGCTGACCGCGCTCCATCTGCACCATGACAAGACGGGCGCCGAGTACCTGCACATTGCCCGCGACGACACCAACAATGTCTTCTCCATCGGCTTCAAGACCAATCCGCCCGACGCCACGGGTGTGCCACACATTCTGGAGCACACCACCCTGTGTGGCAGCGAACGGTACGTGCCCCACCGGTGGTCCGGTGCCGCGAGGCTCACGCGCCCAGATATCCTATCCGCGATCCCTTCTTCAAGATGCTCCCGCGCTCGCTGTCCAACTTCATGAACGCCTGGACCTTCCCCGACCACACTGGCTACCCTTTCGCCACTACAAACGCCCAAGACTTCAGAAATCTCATGTCCGTCTATCTCGATGCCACCCTGCACCCGCTGTTGAAGGAGAACGACTTCACACAAGAAGGCTGGCGCATCGGGCCAGAGAACCCGTTGGCAGCGGAGACGGACGACCCAAGCGCAAAGAAGCTGGTTTTCAAGGGTGTGGTGTACAACGAGATGAAAGGACAGATGTCGGATGCGAGCTACCTGTTCTACACCAAATTCCAGCATCACCTCTTCCCTGCCATCCACAACTCGGGCGGCGACCCCCAGAAGATCACAGACCTGACGTGGGACCAGCTGCGGAAATTTCATGCGGATCACTACCACCCCAGCAACGCTAAGATTTTGACCTATGGCGACATGCCGTTGACAGAGCACTTGAAAGAGGTGGACGTCCGATTGAACAGTTTCGACAAAATCACAGTGGACCAGGAAGTCAAGGCGCCCATCACTCTGGATGCGCCCAAGGACATTGTAGTTTCCGGACCGCTGGACCCTCTGGTATCTCAAGACAGGCAATACAAAACTTCGGTAACATGGATGATGGGAGACACGGCAGACTCGGCCGAAAACTTTGCCCTTGGAGTGCTGAGCAGCTTACTCATGAGTGGCTATGGTTCGCCACTGTATCGGAATCTCATCGAGTCTGGCCTGGGTGCTGACTTCAGCGCCAACACCGGGTACGACAGTGCAGGCAGGCGTGGTGTATTCTCTGTAGGACTCGATGCTGTCAAAGCCGACGATGTGATCAGGGTGCACGAGGCTATCGCAAAGACGTTCCGTGAGGTACGCCAAAATGGCTTCGATAAAATCAAAGTTGACGGTATCTTGCATCAGCTGGAACTGTCTTTGAAGCACAAAACGGCAAACTTTGGCATGGGCATACTGCAAAGGCTGAAACCTAGCTGGTTCAATGGAATCGATCCAATGGAAGCACTTGCATGGCAGGACACGGTGGACGCTTTTCAGGCAAAGCATGCCCAGGGGGACTACCTCGAGAGCCTGATAGAAAAATACCTCTTCACCGACAACACCTTGACTTTCACAATGCAACCATCCGAGACGTTTAGCCAGGAGCTAGTGGAGGAGGAAAACCAGCGGTTGGCTTCAAAAATACGGGAGACCACAAATCAGTTTTCGAGCGAAGAGGAAGCCCAGCAGTATCTCGAGAGGCGCGAACTTCAATTGCTAGAAGTGCAGGAGAAGGCCAGGAACGAAGACTTGAGCTGTCTCCCCACCGTTCACGTCAAAGACATACCGCGCGAAAAGGAACGCAAACCCCTGCGGTATACCGACCTTGATGGTGTAAAAGTGCAATGGCGTGAAGCTCCGACAAACGGCCTGACGTACTTCCGCGCAGTCCACAAGCTGCAAGATCTACCAGACGAGTTGAGGGAGCTTATTCCGTTGTACACTAGTGCTATCATGCGTCTAGGTACGAAGAATAAAACGATGGAGCAGCTCGAGGAACTCATCAAGTTGAAAACTGGTGGTATTTCAGTGGGCTACCATTCGTCGCAGTCACCGATGTCCCTCGAAGCGTATGAGGAGGGCATGGCATTTTCTGGTTATGCTTTCGACCGCAACATCCCAGACATGTACGAGCTGTTGCGGACGATCATCCAAGAAACGGACTTCGATGGATCAGAAGCCGAGAAGAAGATCCGAGAGCTACTACAAAGCTCGGCCAGTGGTGCCATCAACTCGATCGCCGAGTCGGGCCACTCATTTGCTATGCGATATGCTGAAGCTGGCATTAGCCCTGTTGGTCGGCTGACGGAAGAGACTGGAGGTCTCACTCAGGTCAAGCTCACGACAAGTCTGGCATCGCTGGAATCACTCGGAGAAGTTATTCGGAAGCTCAAAGCTATTCAAGCTTTCACTATCGCAAACAGCAGCCAACTGCGCGTGGCTCTTAATTGTGGTCCAGAGAGTGCCACGCCGAACCAGGATGCTCTCCACCACTTCTTGTCTAAGCTTCCCAAATCAGTGGACGTTCCCACATCAACCCAGCAAGCTCAATATCCTCGCAACGCAAAGTCATTCTTCCCGCTCCCTTACCAGGTCTACTACTCCGCGCGCGCGGCGCCCACTGTTCCCTACACTAGTCCATCGTCTGCTCCGCTCGAAATACTTGCAAAGCTCCTCACGTTCAAACAATTACATCCCGAGATTCGTGAGAAGGGGGGTGCGTACGGCGGAGGTGCATATGCACGTGGTCTTGGTGGTGTGTTTGGCATGTACTCGTACCGCGATCCAAACCCGCAAAACTCGATGAAAATCATGAGCGAGGCGGGGCAGTGGGCGCGAGAGCGTGCATGGACGGCCCAGGACCTTGAAGAAGCCAAGCTGAGCGCTTTCCAGGGCTACGACGCGCCGCAGAGCGTCTCGCGAGAAGGCATGAGGCTGTTCCTGAGCGGTGTGACAGATGACATGCTGCAAGAGAGGAGAGAGCGCTTGCTGGACGTCACAGCTGAGCAGGTCAAGACTGTGGCTGACAAGTTCCTTGTCAAGCGGGCCAGCGAGTCGAGCGTAGCCATCTTGGGCCTGAAGAAGGACTGGGTCACCGAGGCTAATGGCTGGGAGTTGCGCGACCTAGGCATGGCAGCCGAGAGAATTGAAGAAGCGGCGCAGATGGAAGAAGGTCTTGCGGCTACGGCGCCATGATGACCAAGGCACCATATCCTGCATGTCCTTGTAGCGTGTATATTGCTATGTACGATAACTCTACTCTAGCATCATAGGCGTTTGTCGCCAAGTACCTGGTAAGTGGGAATGGATAGCGAGTCGCTCTTTCCACGCTCATCCTTCACTCCACCTTCTCTCATTCCCCACGTCACCATGGCCGGCGAATCGTTCTTCCAGCGCAGGGCCATGGCGTCGACACTGGGGTTTCCACTCTGGACCTCCTCCCAGTCCACTACAACCCACGCGCATATCCGAACAGAACAACAGGCGTCCAGCACCCTCCCCACCAGTGGCTGCGGCGGTCTGTCCCTTTTCCGAGGGCTAAATGCGCAAGAACAACCCCAATGGTCATCTACCCAGGTCGCGTGCGACGCTCGGGTGGAGGCCATGCCTTCATTTCAGAACCGCCTGTTTGAGCGAGACCATTCTCCCGGCGGACTAAACGTGGATGTACATTTTTAAGATTGATGTTGTGAAGTTGCGATACGCTCGAAAAAACCGCTCATGCCTTTTTTTTGTTTAAACGCATGCGTTATGTACGTGTGGGTATGTATATTTATATACATATAGCTCATTACAATTCCAGCTGATCTGTGAGCCGCTGGGTTTCTTTCTTGTGCATTTCCGACGCCTTGAGGATCAGACGGCGGTAGTCTAATACTGCTTGCTCCAGCTCGGTTTTCTTCAGCGCTTCGTGGTCTGAATGCGCGACGAAGATGCTGCCAGGGCCGTATAGGTAGCGCCTGTGGTGGCCTTTCAACAACGGCACGTCGGTCCCGTAGTTCACCGTCAGCGTCTCGAAGCCTTCGAGGTCGCAATCAATGTCTACTGGGGCGTACCCATCGCTTACCCAGTCAATCTGCAAATCGCCGCCCTGCTGCTGGGCGTTTGCTTTCGCATCTTTCAGCGCATTGATAATCAGGCCCTTGACGACTTCAGGTGTCCCAGCTGCAAGACGTGTCGCGATATTCGCACTTGCCGTTTCCGCAACGACGTTTGCGGCTACACCTCCTTCTATCCTGCCAAAGTTCATCGTCGTATTGCCGTACTTCTCACTCCAGGGCAAATGCTCTCTCAACTCCAGCAACGAGCCCAAGGCCTCGACCATGATGTCGTTCGCGCTGGCGCCCAGCCACGGGTATCCCGAATGCGCCGCCTTGCCCGTTGCCTTGAGCGCAAAGCCCAACATGCCCTTGTGACCGCACACGAGCTTGCCCTCGGTCGGTTCGCCGAAGATGGCGATATCGTAGTTCGGACTTGGACGGTGTCTCCAATCGGAAAAATTGCGCATGCCATCGCCACCTTCTTCTTCGCCCACCACGAATAGCAGCGATATGTCGTCAAAGAGGTGCTTGCGCAGACCTTGCACGGCGATGATTTGCGCCGCTACAGCGCCCTTTGCGTCGACGCTTCCTCGGCCGCCTATTATGCCTGAAGTTTCGTTGTAGTAATATGGCCAGAATGGCGGGACGGTGTCGATGTGCGAGGATACAAGGATGGTTGTTTCGCGCTTTTTGCCATAAGCCAGGATGTTGAAACGACCTTTTGCAATTTTTTGCTTTTCTACAGTGTAATTGAGGTCCTCGAGATAGGACGTAAGCCAATTGCCGACATTATTTTCATTGTAAGTGAGTGATTCGATCTCGACTAGCTTGCGATGGAGGTGCAGGAGTTCTTTCGATGTTGATGGGTCGAGCGTGGTGAGTTCAGGAACGGGCGCTTGAGGTACTGATGCGAAGCTCGTAAGTGCTAGAGAGAGAATGGACAGGGTCCTGAGAATCATATTGGCAGCGCAGTCGGCAATTGATGGTTGATGTTTGAGTGAAGGTGGCGTGACGATGGCCAACACGACCTCGATGTCCATGACTAAGCACACGATGGTAGCATCAACTGCCAACAACAAGTTCAGCGCAGATTGACAACGTTGCTCTCGTTATTGCTTTTGGTGAAGACAAGCCCAAACTGCACTCATATGCCCAATTGAGGTGCAAGGAAATGCCCCTCCCACAACAGGCAACGTCCACTTCTCTACTCCGTTTCCACTTACCTCACTTCCTTTTGCGGGAAAAGCAGTGGACGCAGAAGAGGCGAGCCGCGACAACCCATTGCGCACGCATGTCTCTGCCGTTTATGGTGCAGACTTTGCCGGGCTGGCCAGAAGATAAACTTCCTGAAATTGCAGAGGCCCAAGTATCCATTTTCCTCGTCGGCACGAGCGAGACGAGGTATACTCTGTACAGTGTATCGCTTCGAGGACAACAATTGTGATGACGATCAACAGATGTGCCTAGATGAGTTTTCGCCGCACGAATTCCAAGCGGACCAGGTCAGGAAAGGCGTGTCGAATGCGAATCATCCGATCTGGAACCCACGGGAATACTTCCTATGCGTTTTTCTCGAATACACGAAATATGTTTTCGGAAAGTGGAGGCGGGTTGCGTATTTTGTTGAATCGACCTTTGACAGCTTCACCTGCGGGAGAACTGTGATTGGCAGTAACGAAAGTGATACTCTCAATGGTGGAAATATTACCGCCTATTGGGTCAGAGGAATGCTGAAGATCCTGGGGAAATTCCTCCCTAATTCCGCGAGACGGCCAAGGCCTGGCAGACATTCGAGTCCAATAATGGCGATTTTAGATATATCTCCGTTGTAAGGAGCGCGAATAAAGAGCGGATTGAAGATGCATTGCACCAGATCAAGCAGATTTTCGATCAAATCAAAGGCTTCGAAGAAAAGCTGGTGGCTTTAGAAGCAGAGTGTGAGAAGATGGTACGCGCTCTCGAGAAATCGAGTTACGCCTGTTGGTAGAAGCAAACAAAAACACCAAGCTCACCATCTTGTACATCTGACCGATCACTGTGGTCAGCTTGTTTTTCATGATACCCGCACCTTTCGTGTCATTCGAGAGAAATGGCTGGTCGTTCGCATGTGCTGTTCTGCTCATAACTGCAATCGTGTACCTACTTAGTTTCCTCAGTGCCAGGGTCCTCAAACGAAGAGCTACGCATCCCAAATCTCAAGAGCACCGATGAAGCTTTGCTCCGTGTCACCTGGGCTGGATGGCGGCAGTCGAGCCCAAGAGCACCGGGATAAGCCTGGAGAGTCACGCCTGCATGTTCCTATATGATAACGAGATCCTCAGCCCGACTGCAGCAGCCATACCAATCATGAACCAAAACGACGATGTCCTACGCGGAATCATGCGCGCTGACGAGGCTGAAAAGATGATGAAGTAAAAAGAAGTAAGAGATGTACAGCAGGCTCCAGCTGGAGATGACAATAGCCTAAGGAGCTCAAAAGTTCGAAGAAGATGGCTTTCTTGATGGAAAAAAATCTTTAGAGCAGCTACTGGCCTCCCTCGATCTGAGTGTGCCTGTGCCGCTTGTTGAAGCGAACGAAGTACTCAGCAATCCTCTCGAGATATTTCGAGCTTATCTGGCAGAGATCCTAACAGACATTGCACAACGCGAGAAGCATGTCGCCCACATGTGCATCCAATGGCCAAACAATATCTTCAACTGGGACCTAGCAGTCGTCCTTACGAAAATACGACCTGGCACCAGGGCTGATAGTTTAGCCGTGGAAATAATGGAGAAGGTACTATACCCATGATGCTGAAAGTACATCGTTAGCTGAACGGGATCAGTTTCCCAAAGATCATCCACTGTTCCCCTTACCTTTTTTGGATGGGGTACATCTTCGCAATCTGATAAAGCCAGAAGCTTTGGCCCGGCTCTTGTTACCCTTCATTCTGGATTATGATAGCAGCAATGGCTCCATATGTTCAGAGGCGGTAGACAATGGAGATGGACAACGGAACCTTGTCGTCTGATTCTCTTCTCCCAACATTATCGGCGAGTTTCAGGGTAAACACCTCGGGAGTAGCATCATTGGAGCTTTCGTCAGCAGACTCCATGAGTCCATGGACTAGAACGTTAAGCGAATCAACTACCTTGGTGACTGGGGAAAGCCCATTGCACTGCTCTAAGTCGGTTGGAGCGAGTTCGGTGCTCGGGAGGCATACGATGCTGACCCGGTCCGACATCTCTTAGATGTCTACCACCAGATCGATGTGCTCTTCCAGCCTGAACAAGCGGCGAGTAGACAAGCCCGAGATGAAGCTGCTAAAGAAGGCAAAGATGAGGGCGAGGTGCAGGTGGAAATGGAAAGCAAGAGAATTTTTGCCGAGCGGAATGAAGCGTTCAAGAAGCTTGAGGCAGGAGATAAGTCAGGGCTTTCTGGGATCGTTTGCGCACTGTCATGGTCGCAGACTACGGTCTTTTCTATGACAAACTGGGTGTTCGATTCGACGAGTACACTGGCGAGTCTGAAGTCAGCGCGGATACTATGATTGAGGTCGAGCAAATGCTAAAAGACACGAACATATCCGAAGAGAGCGCAGGTGCTTGGATGATAGACATGACAAAGCTCAACGCCAAAGCCGGACATGCAATCTTTCGTGGTCGTATTGGCAGCAGTACGTACCTGCTACATGATATCGCCGCTATCCTTGAGCGATCGAGGAAGTACTCGTTCGACAAGATGGTTTACTTGCAACACGTCAAATTTAGTGAGGTGTCGAAGATGGCCGCGACTCTTGGGAAAGGATTCAAACCGCAGGCTGTTCTGGACAAATGTGAAGATGCATCCCCACATTGTCGGAGTCCGACGCAGACACAGCCGCTTTCTTGGGTAGCTCCGAACAGGTGTCAGAAGCTCTTGCGGCGTCAGCACTTCTCGTACAAGAGCTCTCAACTCGCTCATCCACAGTGCATGCCTTCGATACTGGGACGATGGCATCATTCAAGCTTGGGTCTGGACCTGACCTACAGTATTGGCATGCGAAGGTGACATCGCTGTTGCAGGACCATACCGCCACTCCATCACTCTCGTATGCAGACTTCAGCGCTCTGGCTGATGAAGACTCGACGGATCTTTTGTAAATTATTACACAATATCCAGAGGTCCGGAACGCTACGTATCACTCGCTTGAGCCGTCCGGTGTTGTGTTATACCTCTGCAATACTGTAGAGTAGCTCGCAAATTATCTTGATGAAGAAGAGGGCGGTGAGGTTGATGTGACTCTTGGTTTCGCCGCACTCCTGGAAGCGACCAAGTTCGTATTGACGAAGGCCATGGAATTGCTCGGGCTCAGACCCATATTTGATTTGCCACAAGAACGTGCAGATGCCCCAATTACGAAATGATGTTTGGACTCTGTCGTCGTAGTTTCAACTATTCTTCCACCTTTCACTTCAGCAACGGCCTCCTACCTGTTTGGTGTGAATATCGGGATGTTAAGGGGGTGACTACGCGATTCTTCGGGATACTCTCATGTGAAACTTGCTGTTTAGATGGTTCTTACATGGGCTGTGCCAAATCTATTGTCATGTATTCCTCTCCTCCTTCCTGTTGTGACCTTTTGTTCTTGCTTCGCACCTAGCGTTCGGAAATACTGATAGAAGGCTGAACGAGGAAGCGTGTCAACTTAGCTGCGAACAATGTGCTTCATGACGCGCCTGTTGTAGATCAAAGTCACACTTCTTGACCACTGTACTGAGTTGCAAACCTCGTGATTATCAGTCGAGTGGTCCACCGTTGTTAGATGATGTGCGCAACATTGCGGAAAAAGCGCCGAGCTAGGAATGAGGGCATACGGTAGGCCAGAATTGCAACGTTGTCACCACCTGAGGATCAGAATAAGAGGACCGTGAACGTGTGATGCATAGACGAGTTTTGAATGTCACAATGGTGGGGTGCGGTCACTGCGGAGATGCGAAAATTGGCCGACACAACCCCACCATCAAGGCATGTCCAGACATTAGATATGAATCTAATTAATCTAATTTTCTACGCCGTCATCAAATCATCCGATAGTGAGTTTCTCCTCCTTCTGGGTCACTACGACAGTTTCTAACAGCTTCCAGTGGTCTAGGTTAGTTCATCCAACATCCACCAAGCTCACATCCCCTAACACCCACCAGTGGCTAGGATTTGCCGCTCTCATCCGAGTAGTTCACTCACAGCGCCGGCAAGGCCCGGGTTCGATTCCCGGTGTCGGAATCGTCGTTTTTTGGAGTTTCCTTGGTGTATGGAACGGCCGATGGGGTGTGGTGGTGGAGCAGAGTGACTTTTTGGGTCAGAAGTGGGGTCGCAGTGGACGGACTCTACTAAGAACACCTTTTTGTACTGTACAACCTTACTATGAGATAGCTTCGTTCAATATCAGTGTAGAAGCCATCGTCTTGCACTGGTGCTGTCTGCAGGGTTGGGTTGGGGCATGGCTGAACAGTGTCTTCCATAGGCTGACACGAATCTGGCTAGTTCACTCTTGAATTTTGCTTGCCCAACCTTGGTATCGACTACAACACGATCACAATCATGCTGATGTTATCCTGCAGGAGCTTTATCAAATGTGGGTTGTGAAAGTTACAAAGGCCATGATTGCGACATCATACTGTTCTCATTCCACGGCACCAACCATCGTTAGTTGCAAAGTGGAATGATGATCGACCGACCGCACATATGGGCATAGAGGATGACCGCTGGCAGCTATTTGCAAAATAGTAGCAGGTAGGCTATGTTCGAGTACTGCCACCCTTACAATAGTCCAAAATCTATCGTAGTCACGGATAGGTCGTTCAATTGGCAGAGTTTCAAGGCCTCAACACTTGAAATTGGTATTATCCTGCGAGGCCGAGATGAGCCGCATTAGCCGCAAGCCTACTCCGTACGGAGTACCACATGGCAACTGGCCTCACGAGCCCAAGTTCACGTCCAGGGCATCTAACCTAGTTCGGGGCCATACGTTTAACGGGTAGCAAAGTGGTGGGCCTGTTCGATGATCCATGGGCAGAGTACGAAACGGCAGACGAAGCCGTTTCGGCATGCTGATTTCACCCTCCTCGACATCTGAAAGTACGAATCTTCCCCGGGAACCACGAAAAGATTGTATCGCCGTGCTTCGGACAGTCATCGCCTGCATCTTGATCGCGCTGCTCGGCGCATCGATAGCCACCGCGGAGTATACCGACTTCTTCTGGCCAAGTGAAATGCACAATCATGTCCGAACATGGGTTATTCTTGCAAATCACCTGTCATATTCGCGCGAAGCGAATCCTAGAAGATATGGTACTGCTATTTGCCCGGAAATAGAGATGAAGTGTGCCATACGTCAGCTGTGGGATGTGACGGAGGCAATGGCAAGCCATCGGGTGCTCAGCAGTCGTGATCCTTCTGTTATCTGGATCAGCCGTGAATCCTACGTTCGGAGAGGCTGATGATGTCTAGCTCAGATCAATATCTGCTGGGGGATAGAGCCAAACCTTGTCGCGACCATGTTCGCATGAACGAAACATACAAATCGCTCCGCGCCGCAAGACTGTCTGCAGCATCCTACAGCATCAATCTCACCGCTCCCCAATTGCTCACATCGCCTTCCGCAAATGCACCTTCCACTAGAAGTGGCGCTTCGAGCAGCACGAACACTCCTTCCCCTGCCAGCTTCACATCCTCTGGGGGTGACTCAAGCAGCAGCCTTTCCGGCGGCGCGATAGGAATCATTGTCGGTGGATTAGTCGGAGGTCTCGCGCTCATCAGAGCTATTGTCTTTTTCATGTGGCGGCGCAGACGATATCCTGCCGTCGCTCAAGCGGATCCATCATCTCCCACGTACGGTCATTCATCAGCCAACCGCCGGATACGAACAGAACATCGCACAAATGCACAATACGAGTGTACCGCCGGCCGAGAAACATGCAAGAAACTGCGGCTACTTTTCTGAGTTGTCGGCGCACCATCCAGGTATTGAAATGAGCGCAAATTCGCCTCGCCAACATCATTGATTTGCTTGTATATTTTTGGGTACGGAGTTATAGAGAGACTATAACCATGGAGGGATTTTCATTGGAATCTTTAACACGAAGACTAATTGGCAAAGATTCTGACATGAAGAAAGAACGAGACGATACCCTATGCCATGAACAAGCGCTAAGTGGCATTGTATGATCAACGAGTGGATGGATAAGTCTAGTGAGTAGAGCAGCTGTGGAGACCACGATGCAGCCAATCCATTGGAAGGTCTTCACGCTTATAGACCGGGTGGCACAGACACGGAGACGAGGCACTAACAGGCTAACAGCCGATGAGATTATAATGGCATTCAAGCCGACCGGCTAAAAGCATTGAGCTTGATTTGTTTGGCAACGAGGAGAGAACCTGGTATTTCGAGATATGCGGCAAAGAATGAATCAAAGTCACTGTCCAGATGAACTTCTCCACTGGAGATGCTTCGCGCATACTAGTAAAAGACTAGCTCGTCCAAACGCCAAATTCGCAAACAAAGATCCGATCATTATTCAATCTTCATCCACTAGCGCATACTGTCCCGTCTTACCTAGTCGAAGGAGGGAGAAGCAATTCCAGCTCCAGGTCTACCGTACTTGGCCTCCGCCTCAGCCTGCTTCTTAGCCCGGATGTAACTGTGCCTCAGGCGAGCAGCGTTGAGCTCAGCCTCTGCAACCTCCAACTCTGCCGCCATCTCCTGGACTTCGAGGGGCTGATCAGAATTGTCCACGGCCGCGGCGATGGTTGCAGGCACACGGAAGGGAGCAGGAGACATTGAGTAAGCTGGAGTCGGGTGAGGTAGGAAGGACGTGCTGCGAGAATCGACAGACTCCTCGCCTTCGGACTCAACGATCCTGTTGGGACGGCGAACGGTTGGACGCTTACCGTGTGGACTCCCGCGCTCTACGGACTCGCTAGTTTTTGCGCGTTGCTTTGTCTTGTCGACGCGATGAAAGCCACCTTCTTCGCTGCGGCGGAGGCGGGCCACTACAATCGTTAGCAATAGATATCATGATATCGATCCTCCTGTGCTTACCCTTGCGGCGCTTTGGCTGGACTCGAGCTTCGTAAATCTCGTGATAGCGCTTACGGCCGTTCTTCATTCCCGGAGGCAGCTCCGGCTCGTGCAACTCCTCAAGGTACGAGTCGGTCGATGACGTGCCGGGAGAGTCTTCGACCACGGGCTTTGCGCGGTTGGGGTGCTCGTACTCGTCCTTGATCTCGCGGATATCATTGAGACGAGCCCATGGATGCTTGGGCTCATGCAAGGCCACCTTTGCGCGCAGGTCTGCTTGGAAGAGTGCCAGATCGCCGTTCTTGAGGCGGGAGATGGCCTTTAGGTCCTTGAGGAACTGGACGCCCCAGTTGCGCGGGTCATTCTCTGTCTCATCTTTGATGTGATCACGCCGCTCACAATCCCAAGCACGCATGCGGATATCCTCGGGAATGATGTCGACGGGGTCGGAGAGGCCGAAGGAAGCAGCCAACGCGGGAAGGAGGCAGTTGACGAGATCCTGCGTGTCGGCATTGAGTGTTTCGAAGCGGCCCATGGTGATTTTTCTGGTAGAGAAGATTGTATTAGCTCGATGTCGCGAAAGGCGAAATGAGAACTCTGGAAACAAAAGTTGAGCAAGAGAATCGAATGTCGCAATGGAGGCGTGAATAGAGTAGATTCCGCAGCGAAATTGACGACGTAATCGTGGCGCAATACCGCTTTTGGGTTTGGAAATCGGCTCTCAAACGTGACTTTGATTGATAGAGAAGAGAAGACTTGCCTTGGAGGATGCGCACGCTCGAGTTGATCCTTGATGAGTGAGATAGAGGCAAGGCGACGGCGGACAGATTGGCGCACCTTTTATATCCTAGGGTGCGCTAGGAAAGAGCTTGTGCTTCAAGAAGACTCGGCTAGTATGTAAGTGTGGATCCATGAGAAGTGAAAGATCTGGTGCTCGACAGCTCAGTGTTGTGTATGTCCCTTTCCGCCAGCAGAGCGGTGAAATCTGGTGAGCAGTGGTCGCAAACGGCAGAAATCTGCAGGGATTTCTGAATGCCCAAGTAATAAAGCTATTCCGAAATGTGTCTGATTGTGAGAGAAGATTTGAGTTCCAAAAGAGTCTGCTTCCGCTGCAAAAGGAAGCGTGAATTTCTAGGCGCGAAGTGTTCGGCCGGGCCCACAGTGAGAGTGGAGGCCCTCAAGACGGACATGACCCAAAATACCCGAATTTGTGACTAGAAATATATGGAGAGTTTCTTAGAGATGCGGGAGTTGTGCATGTATTGTCACATCAAGGCAAGATACATGTAAATATCATTCCGAGCTTTGTGAAAATCCGCTTCAGGATCAAGAGTCAAATGTGTCTTTTCTTCTGCTTCAACGAAACAGTTCCTTTCTTGAGCATGCTACGGTGCATGTATCAAGGGGTGCGCATAATGATTGGCCAGGACAAGATGGATGTTAAATATGATGGAGGAAGATGGTTCCGCCACCACTTCCTTTCGGAATCGCGAAAGAGGAATGCTCTCGCTTCGACTTGCCTGCATCTACACCTCTCCTCCCAACCACCACCTGACCATACATGCAAGACAGTACGCATTCCATTCAAGAACAACCATAATGGCATTGAAGAGAGAGCGCTCGGCGTCTCCAAGCGCTTTGCCTACGGTTTTCAGGTCTACCAAAATAGACGAGCAAACATCTTCCTTCATTGGCGCATTCTCTCCCAGCCTCTCCACCAAAGCACTACAACAACTTCCAGAATTCAGGACCGCAACACATAAGATAGCCGCATGGCGAAAACGCTCGCGGCAAAGATCTTTGATGCCTGTTTCCAAAATCCTCTATGAGTCAGGGCACGATGACGACGGCGAGAAATGGGCAGGCGGTCGGCTCCAGAACGTGCTCAACGACACACAAGCTGAGGGCGTAGTTATAGTAGCACGCTGGTATGGCGGGCAAAATATCGGCCCCATCCGCTTCACACACATAGAAAACTGCGCGAAAGAAGCCATTCGGAAATGGAAAGTCGCATCTACCCAGCTCGAAAAGGAGGCCGCAGGCAAGAAGCAAAAACTCGACGATGAAGCGAAGCGGAAAGAACTAGTTAGGAACCTGCAGGAGCGCGACTTCAATATCTTCACGTTGAGAAAGTTACTGGCGGAGAAGAAGGCGAAACTGGAGGATCAGGATGTCGCGCCGCCGACACCCCAGAAACCACAGGTGTATGATAAGATGACCCTGGAGGCGTTGTCGAGAGTGGACAAGGCGCGAGATGCGACTATCGCATTTATTCTGAAGCAAATCGACAAGGTGGAAGAGGAGCTCAAGCTTGTTGAAGCGCTTGAAGATGATACTCAAGATCTGTGGAAAGACGCTGAAGATGCACGGAAAGAGGTCGAGGAGCAGCAAAAGAAGGGGAAGGGGAAAGAGGCGGCGCAGTCGACTCCAGAATGAAGTGTGCACAACACGCCGCACGCAAACTCGTTTGATTATATGGCAACACTCCGTACCGTTATGATGATTCAACTCAACGCTGGCTCAAAGATCAACTTGCCTGACATTCTTTTGGCCTGACCCCAAGGTATCCACGCTTGCGCCTCGAAGGATATCGCAATTGTCCAGAAGACGAGGAGAGTGGCATAGTTTCTCGCGGACAGGACCGATACTGGAGGACCCCAATATCACGCCAGTCATGTCGCTTTGTGGCTGTTCTAGCTTAATTCAACCGGTGCAGAAAATCCTGACAGGATGGTAAGCAGTCGATTTGATCACTATGTCCCCAGCAGTGGGCGTCACGAAGCAGGAGTAATTGCATCGAAAAGTTGTTCGAACGGGTACCTTCTGAACACAGGATCAGATTGGTGCCGCGACAAAGGCGGCGCGCACAGCAAAGCGAGGTTCTAGGAGTTAGATGAACGGTACGATTCCCTTCTATGTCGATCTTACATATCTCGTGATGATGCCTTGTGTATGCCATGTACAATAAAGTTACAGCTGGCCCATCTCGGGCCCCACATGCACAATTCGCTTCAGCAGCCCTCCGTCCACTTCCTTGTCCGCCGAATTTATAGCACAAAGAAAATGTTGCAATACCGTGCTGCCGAGCTCTTGTCCTCCACACTTCAACAAATGGCCTGAACATTTCCGCACATCGTGCTCAGACATGCATCATCCCCACGCCCATCCCCCCACATAAAAATTCTAGTGACTCAAGTTCCACCTCCCTTTCTTAATCCGCCTCATCAACGTCTTCCGCCCCTTCTTCGTCCTAATCCTGCTCAAGAACCCATGTCTCCTCTTCCTCACCAAATGGCTGGGGTTGTACGTATCTCTCGGACCGCATCGGATCTGCATGCTGCCCAATCCCGGATGCGCCGAGATTTTCCCGGCGAGGTCGAGCGTTTCGGACGAGGGTCTGAGGAGTGATGTGGATGTTCCTGGGGCGGGGAGGGTGGAGGGTGAGCATGTGCGGGCGAGCACTGGGCGGCGTGGAGCGAGGACAGAGAAGGCGCGGGGTTGCAGAGGAATTGATAGTCTGTGTTCCTGTTAGTATTGGGAGGTAGAGGCCGTGAAAAGAGCGCTATACCGTTGTGGTGCCGCTGTGCGTGTGATAGAAGGTCCGAGGAGTGTGGATGCGCTGGTCGCTGGCCGTGCAGCGGCCCTCAGACAGCGAAAGGCGTTCATGCTGAACAATCAATTGTTTAGATGCCTCCTCTGTGGTCTCGAGATGGGCGTGGAGGAATTGCAGCGCGAATGAGGATGAGCCGTCTCGCACGGAGGTCCGCGAAGCTCATCTGGAATTCGTGAAGGCCCGTGCCCCGAAAAAGTTCGAGCTATTCAAGTCCGCCATCGCGAACTCCCCTCACCACGACACCAGGTCTTCTCACTGCAGCCGACGCCGCTACGATATCGCAAACATGTCGCTTGAAGCTCCTCCACCAAGCCGCCATGTCTCATCCACGCCCATCTCCATCACAGACGCCTCGGCCATGCTCCAAACATATCTCACCAACTCCGAATTGCATCCACACCTCCACCCCGATGCGCTAGTCACGCCCACTGGCATAGCATTCTCGTCCCACGGCGGTCCCACTGGAGGCGTGCTGATGCACAACTTGCGCCGCGTCGCTGCCGGTCTGCGCGGGGAGTTCCTCGAGCCTGAGAAGACACCCGAGCCAGAGCAAGGTGAGGAAGATGCCGCGGATGGCTTTGGAGCTGGCAGATACAACAAAGGTGGAAAGAAGAGAAAGTCTACCGCGGACGACTGGGAGCCGATCGAGCAGTTCGAGCGCGATCAGGGTGGCGTCGAGGTCGGCGAGATTTCAGACCGGACAAACTTTGTGCAAGAGGGCGGAGAGGAGCCAGAAGTACAGATTACTGGCGATGCGCAGGCAAACAGTGGATCACAGGACAACGTTGGTAAGAAGAAGAGAAAGCAGGAAGTGGGGGGCAAGGCGGACAAGGAAGCAAGGAGACTGGCGAAAAAGGAGAGAGACCGGCAGTACAGGCGCGAGAACGAGGCGAAGAGGGCGAAGCAAGGCTGATCGCGAAACCATCACGACGATTGGCATACCTTACACGAAGTTCGGGACACGGGATGCATTTCTATTTTCATGGCCATCTACCGTACCCCAGCCCAACGCCCGAGCTGTGATTCTTTCAATCATATGGCGCTCCATATTAGCAACTGTAAATATCGCCGCCACATCGCTTGCTGGGTTGTTTCAAAGCTCCCGATCCGCGGCCTTCACGGGCTTTTCTTCGTCCGCCGCCTTTGCCTCGGAAATCTTCTTGTCGCCAGTCCAATTCATGGCCTTCAGGCGCTCTGTAAGGATGGGATGGGAGTGGTGGAAGCTAGAGTAGAACCAATCGGCGTCCATGCTGGACAAGTTCTGGATCTGCAGCTTGATCAGAGAAGCACCAAGCTCGCGGGTGTATCCGAGATCAACGGCGAAAGCATCTGTGCAGGGTCAGTTTGAGTCGAAATAGGGCTCGTGGGATACATACCAGCTTCGTACTCCATTTTGCGAGTCCAGATGTTCAAGAGAAGCTTGACGATGGAGTCGGTGGGCGACAGGATCTCGTTGAACAGGATGAAGCCAACAATGGTTGGCCGTTCTTGGACAAAACCAAAGTCGGCATAAAGCGAGCGGTTGTTGATGAAGACCGAGAACAAGGCGAACATGTAGAATAGATGCGCCTGGCTAATGAAGAGAAGTCGCGAAGTGTGGTTCATCTGCCAGTGTCCGAGTTCGTGTGCCAGAACAGCCTCCACTTCCTTCTCTGTGCTCTTCTCCAGCAGCGTGTCAAAGATGACAATCTTCTTCTTGCCGATCCAGGGGAGTCCGGTGAAGTACGCGTTACTGTGAGCGCTACGTTTGCTACCATCGATAACTTGTAGTTCTGATAGAGGGAATTCGAGCTTTGAGGCAAGCGCCTCAACGCTTTCCTTCAACTTGCCAGGCTTGAGGGGTTCGAGCTTGTTAAACAACGGCACGATCAGGATAGGGTAGATGGTCATAGCCGACACCTGTACGACGAGCATGAACATCCAGAGATAGTAGAAGAATCCCTGGCCAGTCTTGTTAATGATCGCTAGGAACGCGCTGCCAATGGGGATGCCGAAAGCGATAGCCAGAGCCTGACCCTTGACCATGTCCGTGAGCCAGAGCTTGACAGTCATCTTGTTGAAGCCGAACTTCTCCTCGAGAACAAAGGAGTGGTAGTATGAAAATGGCAGGCCGTAGATGAGGTCGATCCATCCTAGCATGTACATGAACAGCAGGGACTGTGTAATCTCGCCGGAGAACCGCACGGGCGCGAAGCGAGCAACGACGGTACCGGCGATGCCCCAGACGATGGGATAGACATTGAAGTAGAGAACGGCGAGGGACTTGATTTGGTTGAAGATCTGGGAGACGAAGCTGAACTTGGCCTTGGCGCGACCGTATGCCTGCTGCGTGTGAGCGTGAGATGAGGGGCACTGGACAAATTCACAAACCTGAGACTTGTCAAATGTTTCCGTGTCGATTTCCTTGTTGAGAGCTTTGGGGACCGAGGTGCGCTGAAGAACGCGGTACTGCCGGAAGAGGAGCCAGTTTTCGAGAGCGAACTCAGCGAGAGAGAAGCCGACGACGAGGCGCTTCCATGGAAACAGCGGCCGATCTAGCCACCGTGCCAGGCGCTTGGAATGATCAGCTCGACAACGCAAACGACGTGCAGCTGGAGCATCGTACCTGAAGGATACCTTGAATCATCATGTGAAGTTGTGATGTGACTTGCTCAGGTAGCTGCTCGCGCGAGAGTTGAGGACACTTTCCTGTGTAGGGCTGAGCTAGTGCTGCAGCCAATCGCGTCACCACCGAGACCCCATTGGTGCCATCTCCCCTTCACCCACACTTCCTCAGTGCCTCCGTCCCACAATCATCACAACGTGACAGCCCTGTACCCGCGAGGCGCTGGGCCATGCATCTCTGCACGCTACAGGAACATCTTGCACGTGCATTCCCGGCAAAGCATGCATGATGAGTCGTTGTGCTTGTTGGCGCATTGTGCGTCAACACTGACCAGCGAACGCGACCCATGTCGACTCATAGCAAACGGATCGCAAGCTCTGCAGATCAACGCCGTCAAGATGGTAGACCATGAGTTGATGCACACGTAGCATCCGCTACTATGTTGGCAGGCTTCTCTTGTGAAATGGTTTCCATGATTCGTCTTGGAAGAGGGAAAAGTATTCTGGATTCCTCAACAATGTCCATTTCAAGACGAAGATGTGGGTGAAAGCGAAGGTCAGCGTAATTTCCTATCGCGCTCTCCATAGCAACAGGAAGGTGCAGGCAGCCGCGACTTCACCTCCAGTACGAGGCCAATCACGCTCTCTCAGCTTTTAACACTTTCTCAAGACAGTCCTCCACAAACACTTTACAGCAACGTCAACTAAACTATCACCCATTCTGCTCAGGAAGCTCGACGGCGAGAACTCACAATGCCAAACGCCAATGGCAGCATCTTTAGCTCCCACCGCATGTCTGGTTTCTTCAGCCCAAGACTGAACACCACGACGGAGCAATTCGACACGCGAACATCGACCGACCTCGCGAGGCTTTCCGTTTTGACAGCCCCCGAATCGAGAGTGTCAAGGGACAACTCGCGTACGACAAGCGTGAAAGATGCACTACGTTTCGCCATGCCTGCCGAATTGCCAACCGAACCTTATCTCATCCTAGAAAACAAATATCCAGCATTACGTGCTTTGAGGACCGATGTCGATATTGGCGATGGGCTCTGGATATGCTGTCATTGTCACCATGAGAACATACTTCGCCACTGGAAGGGTCCATTTCCTTTCAAATATCTACGCTGCGACCACTGCGATCGTCAGTTGTGTTCTGAATGCCACAGCTCAGAAGTCCTTACGCCCTGGCCGGTCGGTATGATTAGCGCTCCTCGACCTGCTCCCGGAAAGGAGGTACGATACTGTCATGTCTGTACTGAATGTGGGCTGAGTCATCGCGCAGAAATGGCTGGCACGACACTAGACTTCTACGGAGTGACCTGTGCTGATTGCGGCTCGTCTTCATACGGAGACTGGCCGAGATATCACATCGGAAGCGTCGAGCCCTACCGAAGAGACCCTGATTCGAGCTTCGTTAACCTCCTAGTGGCTCGGGCAGATGACGCCGCAAAGATCGCTTTCCGGTGGGAACTGGCCGATTTAGAATCAAGCCCTGTCTCACGACTGGAATGTACCAACCCGGGATGAAATGCTGCCGAGACTGGGATAGGATGTTGAATTTTGGATACGCCGATCTGCCGCATGATGTTCGATGGGACTTATGGTTTTCGAGTCGCAATACCGTCCATTCTTTGCCCCTTGCAGGAACAAGCACATGACTCCATTTACAGAGGCATTGGATGTTCATAACGCTGACGTTTAGTTTAGATCACGTGTGAGCGTCTCTAACATGGATTTCGAAAGCGAACAAAAGTCTTGACTTTGGAATATGGTACATGTCTCGCTGAGGGTCTTACAATGAGATTCATGTCTCAGCCATTCCACCTCTTATAACCCCACTGAACGTTTCCTTTCTTCGCACCACGGACATACACTACGTTTCCATTCAACTGTATATACCCTACTAATTATGTACAGATACATCATAGAATAACTAGCCCTACCGTTGATTTCAGTATTCTTCCTTTTCTTGTCGAACTTTTGATCCCGACTCACAAGCGTCAGCATCGTCTACTGAATCAACAACGCAACACTGCCACTTCACAATCGTGTATCAGAAGATGTACGGAAGCTAAAAGGCGTGTAAGGTGCAGTAAGAGGTTCTCAATCATTCGGCAGACAATGGTGAGTAACTTCCAAGCCAACTGCATCCACCCAATTCATAGATAACGAAGGGTAAACTAGCACGGATATCCACAGATCGACGTTGTGCTTTCTACTTGACAGTCACGTCGCTTTACAGTCTGCCAAGTATGTGACCTCTCACATCTTGAGCTAAAGAAAGGGCAGACGGTTCTTCCCCATCATTGTGCATGAAGAATAGAATTTGTTGGAAATGAGCAACGATACTTCATTGGTTACTCCTACTAGTGGCGACGGGACCACGCAGTCCGTGCAGCGTTTCCATAACGCGGCATGAACAAATAAATATCTTACTCGATGCGCGCACGAAGCATCTGAAGTTCACCATGGCCATCCTTTCAGCCCTCAGCCAGTATGTGTAACCCATTTCAATTGAATTTTTTTCTTACTCGATCTTCTTCACGTCCTTTCTTTCCTTCCCTGTTCATGGTTTCCAAGACTAACTTGCCAAGACTAACAATCCGGGACATGTGCAAGAGTCACAGATCTGTATGCTAATCAACCACACTAGTCTATCTACATGATGTATCAAGACGAACATTGTGCGATCACGATGCTTACTGTCAACAGATTTGTTCGCAAACAATGATTTATGTGTGACTACTTAGTCACTGTGATATGCCAGAAGAGCTCAACTATATATGTCATCCCTATCTGCCAGTATTTGGTCACAGCAAAAAGATTTACTATACACTCCTCAAAAACGATGCTACGACCTTCAGCCATTTCAAGATCGTCGCTCAGATTCATGAGCAAGGTACTGAACGCCTTATTGCCTGACGAGTTGGCTCCTTCGGAGGTCATAAGGCGTGCAGCACGAGTAGAAAGAGAGTGGGAATTTGGGGACTACGCAGGCACTGACGTTGTTAGCCCTGCACCTTTCCTGGACCTGCGATATGGAGACGGGATTTCTCTGTGCTGCCGTTGTAGCCACGAGAACTCCCTCCTGCACATTCAAGGCCCTTTCCCGTTGAAGCACTTGAAGTGTGGTCAATGCGACCACATTCTTTGTGGCAGTTGCCATTCCACAGAGATTCTGACTCCAGCCTCGCAGGCTGATCCGTCAGCGGCTCGTCAGCGATCTGATGCTACGGACGGACTCTTGCGGTATTGCCGCGTGTGCCCTCAGTGCGGACTTTCGCATCGGACAGGCGCTCGCGGCGACTGCGCACTCGAGATTTGTCAGTGTGGCTGTCCAGTGAAGTTGGGATCTCACTATCATATCGGTTCTGTCGAGCCATGGCAACGAGATCCGATAGCGAGTGCCCAGAACCTGAGGGACCGACGAAGAGAAGAACTGCTGGACAAAGTAGTTAAGCAGCATCGCCGTTACGGTTATATACCACGCTAACATGCTCTGCTCTCGGTCCGGCACTTGTCAATCACGTCCCGCTGCGTAAGGACGATCACGGCCAACATAAACATTATCTTTCTATGTAAGTACATTTTCAAAACTTGCTTTGTTCCCAAAACTCCCTTACCATGTCTTTCTATTGATGTCTGTCATGCAATATCGCACCTCAGTGCTAATACCTGTTCCTAGCTGCTAAGTTTCTCTGAAATACTCGACTGAATTTCGCTTGACATGTAAATCTGACGCAACAATATTGGCAATTCGGATGCTAGTCTTATCAATTCATTGTGCGGTCACATTGTCCGCCATTACCTGTCTTGGTGGTAAACAATTCTGGACGTGCGACCACACTGGCCTCAGAAAGCTGGCTCATCTCCAGTGTATATACCCTTCCTTACCGCTGGCCATCGATCATGCAAATCAAATCCACACGAAACACTTAACATGTCTACTAGACCTTCGAACCAATCAGAAATCTCGCTCAAGAGCATGAGCAAGGTGTTGACCACTCTGACACCTCATCGACCGCATCCTGCAGGTCTAAGATTATACATCAAGAATTAAAATCTCGCAGAGAAGGAGTGGGACATATTATACAAGTGTCACACATGTGACGTGCTATCTCTGAACGACAAATCGACAGCACCTGCGCAGCGGCGTGGATGTCCAAAAGGACTTTGACGATATTATCGCGTCTGCCCCGCAGTGTTCACTGTTGGCTTTCGAGCCGAGTAGATGTTGAAGACGAGTGTCTTCCAAGCACCTTGAAGATCTGCCAATATGATAACTCCGTCCCTTGGGGCAAGAGAGAAGATATCTACGATAAATCGAGGGCTCGTCGTTGTGACAGCGTCATTTGAAGGTAGAATTGTCTTCTCGCCGCTAACGGGCCATTCTGTGTAAGTCAAAGATCAAATCTCACATTCCTTTCACTATTCATCCTATTAGCTACCTGCCATTTTGCAACGAAGTCGTTTTTGTTTGCTAACAATTGATGCCAGCTGCTCGGCTTTGCATAACACGAACCTCCTCATCACAATGCTAAACCTTACCATTTGCGTCAGTACCACAAATCTACCGTATTACGCAAAACATGCCATCTCAACTCAAATTTATCGTTCGTCTAGCTCTTGAGTATGAGTCTCCCATATATATACGACATTATGAACTTACAATCCTTCTATCTCCTCAAGATTATAGTCACCGCACAACAACAATATATACCAACACTGCCAGAAATTATCAGCACACTACGCACTACGTAGATGCTCAACGAACAGTTTTCAGAAATATATTAGGCTCATTGGAAACTACCCATAGTACTCCAATTCATCATCACAACGAACAAGACAACATCAGAAGCTACAAACGTTTTCACGATACTATCACAAATCACACCGATTCCAACAGTAATAAAAAACCACAACACAAAAGCATTTAAAAATGTCTACAATGTTCAGCAGACTCGCTGCGTCGCTCCAAGCGGCCAAGGGAGTTGCGAAATCCCACCGACACCAGACAAAGGCCACAATCTCCCCTGATCGTGCCGAAGCACCACTGGACCCAAACCTCAGGCAAGATCACGACTATGCCCACATACTTGAAGCCACGTATGGCAACGATATGGAGGATGGAGCATTCTCTTGCTGCTGCGGGGCAGAGAACCCTCTGATCCACTACCGTGGATCCCACCCCTTCCGCTCCCTCCGTTGCAGAAAATGCCACCACATCTTCTGCTCCGCGTGCTCGGCAACCCAAGTCCTGACGCCTCTCCCAGGCTTCCACATCACCGGTGGGCCCGTCAAGCGATCGACAGCCGCCCACTGCGGACAGATGTGTTCGTCGTGCGGCCTGACGCACCGCGCGACCAGGAAGTTGAACGGGTCGATAAGTCTGTCTTTGACGTGCTTGTGCGGCGCAAAGTCGAGCAAGGAATGGTTAGTCTTTGGCATCGGCTCGCCCGATCGATACAAGTACGATCCCAACGCTGCGTTTGTGCAGGTGAAGGTTCGACGAGCGGTCAAGACGGTCAAGGTCTTGGTGAGCCCGTGTGAGACGCCCGTAGAGGTGGGGGGACGTCCGGGGCTGGACGGCGAGGAGCTTGTTGTGCGATCTGTAGCACGTGGCAACGACGAGTGCGGCTTGAAGCGCCGGGGCGCGGTGCGATGTCGGAAGATGGGCTGAATGAACACAGGGTGTGAATTGTTGTTAGTATAGCGATGGCAAAGAGCACCTTTGGACGTTCTGACTCTCCGCGACGAAGAGATAGCACGGAGACGAGGGGAGTGAGTGAAGCATCGAGGTTTGAAGCAACGAGGTAGAGAAGCGTGATGGAACCCATTTGCTTGGCGTGTAGTAATTAATTGCTTAGCAAGTATGAAATTATAACAACTCTGAGAAAATTTTTGCCTTGGTGCCACTATGGTGACCCCTTCCCGTGATGTGGATTGAACAGTATGCTTCCCCCGGCTGATGAGAGGTATTCCATGTGTCCCCATTTCAAGAACTCGCGGCGACGTGATTTTGTGTGGACTTTGTGATCGTGGAGTATACATTCGAGCTATTGGGGCTTCTGACGGCAGATGTATGACTCGTCGTGGATTTGGATTCATTCTTGTCTTCGTCGCGAGGCTGCATGCTGCGTATGTTGCCGTGTGGTAAGTCTTTCGTGAGGCCGACTAGAGCAGGACTGTAAGTGCAGTTGTAATGCAATCCTTGATATCGTTGTTCGCCTCTTGAGCAGGCCGATGGTGGAAGTTCAGAGGCGTCGAAGCATGGTCTCATATTGAAAATACGGTAGAAGGAATTATGGAGATGATGGGAATTTCAAGCTCGAAAACATACAGTGTGTAAACCTGCGCATCGTGCCTATTTTATATCTCATGTTGGTCATGTTGAAGTTGCTGCATTGTGCTGGAGAACAAGGCATTGCAGAACAATAGTAAGGCCGTTGGCGAAGGGCGGCCCAGCCGAGAGCAACATCCTGTCTTCGCTACGCACGAACGTCGTTGACGAAATATGATACTGAGCACGTGTATAGATTTCTGGAACAACTTTGACGAGTAGAATGGTCACAAGGAACGGAGATTGATTCTCCCAATACATTCGTACAAGTACAATAGCGACAAAATACTATTGGGTTGTTTTTTTGGAAACTCTAGGAAATCAAGTCGTCGCAGGCGCCGTTGTGCTCGTAAGCGCAAGATTACAACGCCAACTATAAATTTACAAAGAAAAAAAAAGGCTGTAAAAGCTGATGCCCGCTGGGTTCTCCGTGTCTACTCTGACGAGACTCTATCCTAACTCATGATTTGCCTGCTCCTCGGTATCTGCCTGTCTTGAGGTTAAAGGCACGCTGGTCCTTCAGCCACCTTCGGTACCCGGCTACGCTGCCAACCTTCTCGCCGTAGTAGTCTGGTGGTGGATTTGCTAGCGACGAAGCGGTGGGGTCAACTCGGTGACGCTTGATGCGGTTGAAGAAGCCCGAGTCTTTCTGTTGAGCTGTCAGCTGGCGTGCAAGGGGGCCAATTCCAGGCATTGGATCGAGGAGTCACTTACCGCGGTGAATTCTGCCAACACGCCCCGGTAGGCGAGGCTGAACAGTTGGTTGCCAAAGATGGGACCAATCAGCCATCCCGCGGCCATCATGCCGAACGTGCTCAGTCCCATGAGCATGAACGGATCCAGGCCTCCAAGCTGGGCCGAGAGCGCGGCATCATAGCCATTGGCCATCATGGTCGTGAGGCCATAGTACGTGACACCCACAGCCCCGACAACAGAGCAGCCCTGGCCAATCCTCCGGCGCGTTCGGCGAAGTGCGAAGAAGCCGTTCCATGTGAGTGTGGGCTGCGGCGCTGGCGGGGCGCCGGTGGCGGGCTGGGTGGTTGCCGATGATGCATTTCGTGTGACGGTCAGGGAGGGCCGAGGTTGTGAGGCCTTGGTCGATGGTGTGCGTGTAGAGAAGGCAGCTGTCGCAGCGGAGACTGGGGCGAAGACGGCGGGCGGCTGGCGCGAGGCAAAGGTCCGCGCAGGACATAGAGCCCTGCGTGCGAGCATGGTGGCGGAATATGCGGTGGGGAGTGGGGGCGGTGAAGGACGTTGGGCCGCACTCTGGAGTCTGCACTTCGGTCGCCGCGTCTACGGTCTGACACTGGCGGGCGGGAGTTCGGTCTTGGCGATGCCCCCCACGCCGATTCTGTATGCACCCCCCCACGCCGATTCTGTATGCACAGTCTCCCTCCTCCCACGGGCTCGAGCGATGACCACAGACTCAACGGCCTATACACGATGGCGGCATGTCTGCATTATTCTTGGCAGCTACCGCTCGTCCGCCTCGCCTACGCTAGAAGAATACATTGGACAGATGCTGCAGCCATGACACTCCCCATACTCGGTACAGTCCAGCCAGTCATACCTCGTGGCTGGTATTCATAATGCCCCCGACCAACATAGCTAGCCATCATCTCACCGACGCTGGCGTTGGGTTTGCAGACATCTCGACGATTCGCGCTTGCCCCACTCAAAGGACGATCGCGTTTAGCTTGACGGTGAAAAGCGGGGAGCTCATCGTGTACCTATCATCTTCATTCAGCACATACCCGCTCAGTATTTGCCTACTCCAACCTACTGACATCGAGTATGCCACGGCCAAAGAAGCCGGGCATCGAGCCAAAACGAAGGTCACGAAACGGTTGCTGGTGAGAGAAAAGAGCCTGGTCGTTTCGCACTTTCCAGCTAATCATGATGGCTTAGGCCGTGCAAAGCTCGAAAAGTCAAATGGTACTGATGATATTCAACTTGGGGTTGCGTCAAAGTTCATCATCACTGACACTGACCGAGAATTAGTGGTGAGGAAAAACCAAAATGTATTAATTGCGAACGACAAGGCGAGACTTGCGATTACAGTATCCGACTCAATTGGGGAGGTCGCTGCAGACGAGAAAAGTCCGCCACCGGATCGGATGCCTCAAGTACAGCTTCTGGAAGCCCATACCAGGCTGTATTCTCTTTCCACGATCATGTATTTCCATTGTTTTCGCCTAACTCAGAAACCTCTCATCGACCGCCCCATGCACGCTCGCACTCAAACCAATTTCCTCCAAGATCTAGCAACTTCGCGCTGGACCCAGAGTTACTGCGGACAGGCCAGTCACAGACACCTACCATGAGCCAGTCCAGCAACCACAACTACCATGATACTGCCAGGAGGTCGCCTGCTTCCGCACCATACACAAAAACTCAGTTTAATACTGCGTTCGACAACCCTGCACTGTCTGTACCCAACTATAGCAGCGGTGTATTCACTTCCGTCAATGCAGAGGCGCCTCTTTCGCTACCCTCGATGCCCCCACCGCGAGACGTGCTAGAGTCCCGAAAAAACCACCTGAAGCAGAGCTCCTCAATGGGCTCACCCGCCAAGACTATTTCCGACGCACCGTCACCGTACACAGGTCCGCTAGACCCCTTTAATCCCTACACCGCGATGCCGTTGACACCAGATTCTTCAGTCAGATCTGGTGAGAACCTTTCGTGGAGTGCCTCCAGTCACCAGAGTTCCACGGATGCGCCCGATTTGCGGAGAATGTCAGTGCAATCAATCATCAACAAGGACTTTTCCAAACACAGCCATCATCACAGACAAGAAAAGGAGTATCCCATGACAGACTCTGCGACAATCACTTACGGCTACGACCTTGGCCTACCTGACCTTGATACTCCCAACAACCAAGATTTCTCTGCGATTACAATCTTCAGCCCACATGTAGACACAATGGAATTGGATGAAGACAGCCCGTATGGAAATCCAGATCCGCAAAGTCAAGACAAGGCATTTGAGAGTCGAGGGTACTACGTGAAGCCGGTGCCTATAAAGATAGCAAAGTCTTTAGGCGCCTTGCCACCTTTGCTCATGGAGAACCCTATGAACCTGGTGTACTTCCATCACTTCCTCAACCACACCGCGCGAATACTGGTTCCTCATGACTGCGAGCGGAACCCCTTCCGGCAGATATTGCCGCAGAGTAAGTACCAATTTTTTCATCGATGGTGTACTTGAGGCTGATCCTCTTAGTGGCCGTCGCAGACGATAACATAATGCACCTTCTCCTAGCTTACTCCGCAGCCCACCGTGCAAGGATGCTCAAGCAACCTGAACCCTCAAATCGCATCGCCGTCTGGGTCCAAGACGTATTCCCCAAGCTCCGCCAAACACTCAATGACAACTCAAACGACATGTCCGACAACATCCTGGCCGCAGTCATCATGATGGCTAGCCTCGAAATCATCTGCTCAGGCACTTTTGAAGTGCCCATAACCTGGCAAAACCACCTCAGTATGGCACGCCAGATGATCGTCGCCCGCGGCGGTCCACAAGGGATGGATCGCGAAAACCACGTCGCATACTTTCTCTCGCGGTGGTTCGCATACCTCGACGTCCTCGGCTCACTCAGCGGCAACAGAACCGACATGCCGCTCGGCTCATCATACTGGTCCAGCCCAAACGCCGCAGCAGACGAAGACTTTGAGATAGACTGCCTCATGGGCTTCACGACACGTTGCATAGGCAGTCTCGCGCGCATCTCCGAACTCGCAAAAGTGTGCGAGCCACTACGCATCGACGACAAAGGCAACGTGCGCAACGACTGGATGCCCGACGCAGATATCGTTGAGCGAGCAGTGCACATCCGCCACCAACTCGAAGAAGGACTGCTAGAAAAAAACATCCGGAAAGGATGTAATCACCGCTCCAGCGCAGCCACAGAATCCCAAGGCGCATGGGACGCGGCGGAAATCTACGCCACGAATGAAATGTACCACTGGGCTGGACTGATCCATTTATATCGCCGCGTCCTCGGCAAACCAGCAACAGATATCGAAGTGCAACACGCTGTTCGCGAAATCGTGCGTCTGCTGCATAGGATTCGCAGAGGGAGTACGGCGGAAGCATGTCTTATCTTTCCAATGTTTGCGGCGGGATGTGATACCGTGGACCAGGAGCAGAGAGGAAGGATCATGGAGCGGTTGACGAGTGTGGAGGGTTTTGGCATGACGCATACGCCCAAGGTGGCGACATTGTTACAAAGTGTGTGGGATACGGGGAAGCCGTGGGAGTTGCTTGTCAGTGGGGAGTTCTTTGGTTGAGCGTGGTGGAGCGTGTTTGTGAGATATGCTGTTGTTATCACTACGCGCCTTGATACCAGAGACAGACAGGGAGGTTTGAACTTGTTGCGTTGAGCTTTTTTTTGGTTGGGGGATGGGATGGTAATGTATTAGTATTACTATGGGTATTACTGGGGTTGGCACTGTACATATAGACTGTTGTACCCAAATCACCTCCATCATGAAAGTGTTGTACACATTTCAGCTCATCCCTTCTACCCTTCCTAACCCCATCACCAAGGCCACCACCCACCCTGCGCAACCTTCCCCACCGCCCCCGCCGTCTTCCCTACCTCCTCTCCTCCTTCCCTCACACTCTCCACCACCGCCCTGCCCGCCTCCTTCGTCTCCTCCGCATAATCACCCACCTTGCCAACTACCTCGTCCACCACATCGCCCGCCCTGGCTTTCTGCCTCGCCAGCGCGTCGCGCAATTGACGCTGCAGATCAGCCACCTCGATCGACATTGCGTGCTTGTCTTCGATGACTTCGAGCTTGAGCCAGGCATAGTACGCGATTTGGTATGTGAAGAGGGCGACGAGGAAAGTTTTGAGGACGGGGTAGGAGAAATTCTTGTAATAGGCGCCCTAGTTGCCACTTGTTGTTAGGTTTGCTATGCCCGGGGGTTGGACTTTGTTTGTGTCAGCGCGGTGGACGTACTACTCTCGAAGGCTGCTTTGGCGGGGAATTTGGATTCGGCGGCGACGCGGGTAGAGGGGGTTGAGGTGGAATCGATTGATTGTTCTCGGTCGCGTGGCTTCGGATTGATACTTTTCCTGCTCGCTGTGATGCAGCGCCCATGTTCCTCCATGCTGTCCGTGTAGTTCTGACGTGGTTCATCTTTTCTGTCTGCGTGTGCCAGGCACCGACTTTTTTTTTTTTTTTTTTTTGCTTGGCTGCGGCCAGACAATCCCGTTGATGACTCTGCCAGTGAAATGTATCCCAGTATATTCGGCGACGCAGTAATGGGAGATTTGCACAAGAATACCATGCAGTAAAGCTGCATGCCACCTTCCCTTAGCCCACTACCGAAAGCACAAGACCTCCGTCCCATCTCCGCATCCCACTAGCGCAACCTAGTCCGTGCGCCAACATATCCAAAGCGAACACCTTGCATCACCTCGAAACCGTATTCCACCCACCACTCCTTCCCGTCCTCTCCAACCACCCAAAGTCCCAATCGCCAACCATCCCCGCCAAACCACACACCCTCCCACCAAAAAAAACCCACAATGGTCCGTCCCGACACCCACAAGTTCAAGCAACCACCTCCTTGCGCCCCGATCCAGGCTCCCCTGTTTTCCTCACCGGTACCTCTGCACAAACAAGCCCGCTCCCGCTAACGCGCCGCATGAACAGGCGCAAACACCCCAGCAACGGCAAGCCAACATGCGCTTTGCAAAAGCGCAGGAGAAGAAAATGGGTCGGCCCGAGCAAGTCGTCAAGAAGCGCGAGCCGCAAAAGTCGCCCATCTCCAAGATTTGGATCAGTATGTTTTTTTTTGCTCCCTCGTGTACATGCCCGGCGCGATGGACAGGCGGGGGCGATTTTTGTTTGGAAGAGGGAGAGGGAGAGGGAGAGGGAGAGAGAGAAAGAAAGAAAGAAAGAAAGAGAACGTGGAGATTCAAAGTCACGGCGGGAGGCTAACGTATACTTTACAGTCCTCCTTGGCTTCGTACTATGCGGCGGTCTGGTCTTTGAGCTTTTGAAAATGTTCTTCTGAGCGTGCCTTTGCGTGTCCGGAGCACTCTGTCGGGATATCGCGCACCATCGATCCGACTGGCATGACGCGCGCGCTTGGCTGGAGTATGCCTGGGTAGCAGTAGAGGGAATATAATCACCAGAGGTCAAGAACAACAAGGGATACAAGCCAATTGGCAACTTCATTCGCATGGGGGCTTATAGGGACATGGCGTTAAATACGGGCATATGATATTCAGCGAGCCCAGCAGTTGGTCAAATATACCAATGCGAATCATTCGTGAAAACCACACATGCTTCACTGCTCGGTAGCGCCCTCTCCCTCGTCCAGGACCACAGTCCTCTTCTTCTTTTTCTTCTTCTTGACTTTGCCGTCTCCGTCGTCTTCGCCTGCATCTTCCTTCTCCGCATCGTCATCCGGCTTGACCTTCTTCTTTTTCTTCTTCTTGACAGGCGCGACGCTTTCTTCCTCGCCCTCTGGCACAGCAGGCCGAGTAGCTGCAGGATCATCTCCCTCGACATTCACCTTGCGCGCCTTCTTTTTCTTCTTCTTGACTGCCACTTCCTCCTTGACGTGTAATCGCTCACTCGCCCGCTGCATTTCGAGTCTCAGTCGCTCCACCTCTTGCAGTGCCTTTTTCATTTCTGCCTCTTCTTGCTCCCTCCTTTCCATCTCGAATTGTGTGAGCTTACGGCTAGAAGTCCCATCGTCGTCAACGAGGCTCAGTGATCCGAGGCCCGAACTGTCGACTTCGAGAAGTGACTTCTTGGCTTTGCTAGGGCGCGGTTGCACAATGTCTTCTCTCGAAGAATCGTCTGCACCAGCCCCGAGATTCTCATCCCCCATAATTTCGACCCTGCGGACAGGTTTACGAGGGCTACGTGATCGTGGAAGTTGATCAGAGAACGACGCTCGTTCGAGATTAAGCTCCATGACTGGTATCGAGTCGATGTCGAGATCATTGTTCTCCTGGTTGCCATCACGAACTATGCGGCTCAGGGGTGTGACTGCGCCGCTGCCTCCACTTCCATCAGGATCGATATAGAACGGGTCATCTTTGTGTCGTTCTCGTCGTTCGGCCTTTCTCCGCGCGATAATGTCGGGATCAAGATACTCTTCCTCGACTGCATTCTGATAGCTCATAGGTTCCCTGTGCGGGGCATCCAGACGTTCTGCTGCTGGTGCGATGATGGTCGGCGCTTCTGTGTATGCTGCTACGGGTTCGCTGTATGCAGCGTACACGTCGTCATCGTCCATCTCGAAGCCTTCTGTCTCGGCTTGCGAGAGCAGAAATTGTAGATTCGGGTTAATCGGAGTGTCAAGGTCAAGGTCATCTGGTATGGGAACCTTTCGTTGTGCGCCGGGTGCAACAGGATTCAACTCAGCACCAGAGAACAACGCCGGAATAGCTTGTGTTAGTAGAAGAGGTGGGTCAACAAAGTCGCCATTGTCAATGCCAGTCGCGGTGCCTGACGCCGCTTCGGCCGCCAATCGCATCAGCTCGAGGTATTCGACCGCTCGTTCTTGTACCTCGAGACTTGGATGTGTAGAGAGTGGCTCGAGGAAGTGTATGATGCGCGCCATGAGAAGTGACATCAAAGTCTTGCGCTCCGGCGTCCACGATATCTGGTCATTGCCTGCCATGTTGGAGAAAACCTTCGGAATCGCCTGTAGATATACAGCTAGAGTTTTTGCCGGCAACTGGAGAGAGCTAGAGTGAAGGAGGGACGTCATGACAGGTTCGGGTCGGCTGAGGTAGTTTGCGTATTCTCCAACCAGCCAGGCAGCATACTCGAGTACACCTTGGCCGCCATTACCAGATGCTGGGAACATTTGTTCTCTGCGATCCACTAGAACAAGCGATTGTGCTGCGTCGACAGCTTCGGGCCGAACGCTCTTGACTCGAATGGCAACGTTCTGAAGCTCGCGCCCGATACCACCTCCAATTTCATCCGATCTTTCTGTATCCTCCTTCTCTTCGGTGGCTGAAGTGTGCTTTGTCGATGGTGACGCTCGCACAAGCTGGACAAGCACATCGACATACCAGTCAAACTCGGTTATGTTGCTATATGTGTCGCGCGAACACATATCCAAAATCCGTCGTATGACGTTGATGCGGTAGTCCTCAGGCAGGGGTGGTGGTAGATCAGATGGTTGTTCATGCCGCCGTAGATTCTCTTCTGCGTCAGAATCGTCGTCAGCATAGGGGACAATCTCGGTCATCCTGACCCGATCGTTGCTCGAGTCGTTCACAGGCGAGGTAATTGGCGCATTCCGGAGCTGTCGCATGAGACGTCCAACAATAGCCGTAAGATTGTCGGCATTGACCATACCCACAACGAGGTCCAAGGCACGCATTCGTATTGAAATGTCCGGATCGTCTATGCACTCGAGAATCACATCTTGCTGTTGAGAGACCAGATACGGATGTGAGCTGACAATCTTCTCGAAAGCGAGCAATGCGACGTATTTTACTGCAGGACGATGAGACTTGAACGATGTGTATTCTTGCAGACCATAGCTTACAGTTTGAATCGCCTTCTATGACCATCATGCCTCTGAGTTTCCCTACGCATAGCTTCGCAACTTCTTCGCCCTCTGCAGTTCCTTCTACAGCTTCCAAGATACCGCCTTGTATTATGCCATTGATGCATTCGTAGAGCAGGGACATGGCAGAAGTTTCGCGAATGATCTTGGTCAGCGGCGGGAGGAGCTTCTTGATCAGTCGAGGTTCGAGAGGAGTTAACGTAGCAAACTATGTCAGTCAGTCACAGTGCGTCTCGACAACCGTCCTGGCACGTACGAGCTTGATGAGTTTAATAGCCATCCAGTTGTTTTGGCCTTCAACCAAGAGATCAAACAAGCGGGGCGCCAGCGGAAGGAAGTCTTGCGGTCTCCTCCAGCCCAGTTCGCAGACAACATTTACTATGGCAGCTGTTACACTCGGGTCTTCCTGATCATCCTGCAAACGCTCCTTGATTTTCGGCCATGCTGGTCGCAGAGTCTCGGGATATACAAGCGCAAGCCTGTATAGTGTGACGGCGGTTTTCTTCCGAACCATGGCGTGTGAGTGTGTTAAGCGCGGTATTAGATCGGAGAGAACTGAATTAGCCATGCTCGGGTTCACGACGTGCGGTATGGCGCCAAGTGGGAGGGCAATGTACGGCGGCGTCGGGCTCATAATGTCTTTCTTGAGCTGGTTCTCTGCGAGTACCAGGACCTCCGTGTCCCTTCGGAAGCTCTGAACTGCGGCGAGGTAGCCTGTGCGCTTCTGCTTGAACTTGGAGCTCGACATGACTTCGAGCACGTTGAAGCTCGCCCAGGACATGTCGTGGCCAAACATCTCGAGGTACGTGAGCTTCATGAGAGCCGTGGCCTTGAGGTCCATGTCGTTGGACCGTATCTCCTTGCGGCATTCTTTTATGCTTTCGGCAATGTACTCTTTCTCGGAGCCCTTGTGGTTGCGCAGCCCTCGAATGAGGTCGTAGAGGGATTTCTCGAACCTGGCATAGCGTCAGTAAATAAACGGTACAAATCGAACCGTCGCATGGTACATATTGGCGAGCTCAGGTAGTCTCCCGCAGTCGAGTGGCTAAGTAACGAAGCGCACGAGGAGGGGTACTAGTGCGAGGGCATGGAAACGAGCCGGCAGGCATCATTGAGCGTGCGGCGGCATGGACATGGATAGGAGCTGTTGGAGAGGATTATTCGAGGCGAGTTGTGTACCAACAAGCAGACCCGACGATGCTGGTGGGGAGGGGAGCTACGGTACCGGTACGGTAGCTACGGAGTACCGTAGCCAGCTAGCCTAGGTGGCACGGTGGTAAGCTCCACAGCTCCAGCATCTCCATATCCCGCAATCACCGAATTCGCCCTACACGAAAAGCACCACCAGCGCAATGTCGCATGCCAACCTCCTCTCCCCGCCCACTCACATAACTCCGCCCACAGCCCTCGCACTCTCTCAAAAGGCACCGCTCATCCTGTCACGCCCGCCCACAGGCTCGTTACCCTGGCCTCTGTCGCTGCTCTTCTCGCGCGAGACGCCCGAATCATGGACCATCCACGAGAACCTCTTCTACTCTGCGCTCCGCACCGGCGACGAGGCGTCAGCGCGCGCCGTCCTCGAGCGCCTCGAAGCGCGCTTTGGCGAGCACAACGAGCGCATCATCACGCTCCGGGGCATCTACAACGAAGCCGGTGCGCACTCGGACGCCGACCTGGACAAGGTTTTTGAGGGATACGAGAAGATACTGCAGCAAGACGCCACCAACATGAGCGTGCGCAAGAGGAGGGTCGCCGTGCTCAAAGCCCTGGGACGAACTCAAGACGCCATCACCGCCGTGACAGTGCTCCTGACAAACAGCCCCACCGACGTCGAGGCTTGGGCCGAAGCAAGCGAGCTATATGCCAGCCAAGGAGCGTGGGGCCAGGCAATCTACTGCGCAGAAGAAGTCCTGCTCGTAATGCCGAATGCAGCGAGTGTATGCATGCCTCCTGCACCCATGTCGACCTGATGTGCTGCAGAGCTAACACAAACAAGGCACACGCTCACACCGCAACCCTGCACTACCTCTCCACATCCTCCTCCACACCACCCAGCCTCCCCGCCCTCTCCCTCGCGCTCAAACACTTTTGCCGCGCCGTCGAACTCAACGACTCGTATCTACGCGCGTACTACGGTCTCAAGCTCGTTTCGTCAAAACTCGTCCCGTTGCTAGCAGACTTGACGTCGACACCGCCTAGCAAGCGCGGCGGGGGAGCCAGCCAGGACGACGACGAAATACCCATTCCCAACATAGACACGGTCAAGAAGCTCGAGGAGATTGCGACGGCGAAGCTGGGCGAGATGGTGAGGAACGCGAGCTCGGGAAAGACGGGGGGGTATGGGCTGGCCCAAGTCATTGCTGCGAGGGAGCTGTTGGATAGACATGGCAACATGCAACGATGAGATGGGAGCATCGTAAGGGGTCGTCATAGAAACACTAGCCATGTTATCAATCAAACAGATCCAAAATCAACAACGTACAGACCGAATAGCGTATACTGATTATAATTACAAAAAAATGTCTCTATCCAGGCGCTCCTGTCCTCTGCGGGCTCAGAACTGACAATGCGTGTATAACCCCAACACAATAGATTTTGTCCCCCGATAGATGCCCATTGGAATCATGGCAAACATTGGTACAGAAGAAAACTACACTAGATGAATCGGTAGATGAGGGTAGTGGCCAGATATTATAATGCCAACAATGCAAGACCTGGCCGAGACCAGATTGCCCGATAGAAAACGCCGTGTGTAAATGCCCAGACCAGATTTGGCAACAAATTTCGCCCTCCGCTCCTGCATCAGATACATGTCTTTCTTTCCCTCGTCGTTCATAGCAAAAGAAACTACGAGAAGCAAAAAATGCTTGATTTGCTGCAAGTGTAAAAATTGTGGGGTATTGTTGAAAAGGTGTTAGATGTTGAGACCCTTGGTCAGTTCTTCCAAGCCGTTGCTTTGCTGCTTGTTGCCTAAGAATTTGCTCTTCCTTGCTGCCATCTTGCTCCAGTCTTCGTCTTCTTCTACTGGAACTTGACGTATCGGTTTCATGATGCCCTTGATAGGGGTGGATTGGTTCGAAGCGGCAGCCCCGTTGGCTTGCAAGGTCATGGATGTGCCAGTGGAATGGGCATCCGCGTTGTTGATCACGGGACGGTAACGGGCGGAGAGACCAATATTCGACCGCTCAGATGGCGCGATTGATGGCGTGTATCCTGCTCCTGGGCCCGTGTAGTTGAACATCGGTGGTTGTTGTCGCGGAGTGCCATTATTCGACATGAAGGACATTGGGCGGTTCGGCATGCCGTTAGGCATTGCACCAGGGACGCTCAACATACTGCCATTGCCCATCATGTTGCCTCCAAAGCCACTGTTGCTTGGCATAACCATCGACATTCGAGGATCCTGGGATTGTGGTTGCTGCATGGCTTGCATCTGCTGGAGCTGCATTTGCTGCATGGCGATCATTTGTTGCATCTGCTGCATCTGTTGCATCGCCATCATATCACCTCCTTGCGGCATGGAGTAGCCCATTTGGTTCATGCCCATACCCATCCCTGGCATCTGTCCGCCCATCATTGGGTTCATCATCCCATTCATTGGCATTTGCGACATGCGCGTCGGGGTTTGTGATTGTCCGTTGGTGTTCATCTGTTGGCCGAGCATGCCTGTGAAAGGTCCCCCTTGAGGTTTCTTGTTCGATGCGCCTCCCATGTACTTTTGCTTTGACATGTCTCGCATCTGGATCTGATCTACAAGAGATGGCTGGGACATACCAGCATCTTGATACATCATGGATTGATGAATGCCCATGCCCATGCCACCTGCAGCCGAGTCTCCGGCGATGGACATGGGGCCGCGAGAAAAGCCATTGAATCCCATCGACTCCCGGTTCATGGGCTGCATCAAGCCACCGCCGATATAGGGGTCCACAGGTAAGTTTCTAGCGAACGCAGGGATGTGCCCAGGAAGCGCTCGGCTACCTAATGCACCTGCGGATGCTGGGCGCTCTGGTACGTACGAGGGCATGGCGTTAGCTGGCTGGTTGGGCGTTCGATTGCGTGCTTGGCTCGGGAAGCCATGCTGTGCAAGAATACCCAGGGGGACATCTTCGTCCTCCCATTCGTCGGCGTTAATCGAAGTCTCCGACGGGAACCCCATGCTCAACCCATCAGGACCGTTTTGTGGATTACCCAGCGCAGTTGGCGCAATTGTGGTACGTCGCATGGCCTCACGCGCAAAATGCATTTGCTGTTGCTTACGCCTCATGATTTCTTCCTCTTCCCGTTTCTTGATGGCGTCCTCCTCATCTTCGTAGTCTTCTTCATCCGAGTCGTCATCAAGGTGTGGCTGCGAATTGGCACGCTTCTGCATGGCGAGATACTCCGTCTGTGTCAGCACACGTCCATTGGCTGGCCTGGAGGGTTGGGCCGTGTCTTCCGATGGTGCATGAGTCGGTGGTTTTGGTGCGCCTCTGGATGTTGGTTGTGGCTCGTGATTGACCGATGCGAATAGATTCTCATCATCCTTGTCAGTATACACGGAAGCGGTTGATGGTATGGAAGCTTTGGGCGTTGTGTTGGTGGTATAATTTGATGACCGTGAAGAAGCTGGAGTCTGTAGCGAGTTGACAGAGGACGACGACATGGAGATGGGTTGATGCTCCGGGGAGCTATCACGGTGAGCGGGCTTCTCCACGGCAGACTCGCGTACAACCTGAGCATCACAATCTTGGAATGTCGCAGAGGATGTCAACGTCGGGCTCTCGGAAGCAACGGGCGCGTACTGAGAATGGTTGTGGGGAGGAGGTGGTGGTGGCGGCGAGTCGTTGTCCGAGTGGGGAGACATGAGATTGTCGGCAGAACCGCGGCTCTCCCAGCTCTTTAAAGGGGCCTCGATTTCAAGCTGAGGGTGGATTTTGATGGGATCCGGCTGGAATGGGCGCTTTTCCAAAAGGAGCGAGCGCCCCACGGCTTCTCTCGTCATGTCGGGAGAGTTTTCTTTGCGGTTCATGCCGCTGAACATGTCGTCAAAGGTCGAGTTGCCAAAGTTCAGGTCGGCCTCCAGCTTGGGCGGTATGGCGGTACTGGCATAGCTCGATGACGTCATGGAGCGTTCCCTGCCTTGCTTCTCAGAGTTTCTGTATGAAACGCCAGAGCTCGTTTTGGGTAGAGACGGGAGCTGCTTGCGAAAGGCGTTCATGGATAGCGACGAGCTCGGGGAGCTGTTGTGCTGTGGGATATGAGGACGGGGAGCGCTTGCGAAGAGGTTATCGTCAGAGCTTGTGTCGGTGGAGGAAGGAAGCGTGGAAGTTGAGCCGTGCGGACCGGTGTTGTTGTACGGGCGCGAGGCGGAGAACTGGGTCCCGTTGCTGGACTTGCTATCACTAAATTAAGGGTTAGTTTGGCCGGAGCTTCCGCTTGGACCACAGTGCTTACCGCTTTGAGGACGCAGGAGAATCTTCTTCGACCGACTGAACACGGCCCTTGCCATGGGCGCCGAAGCCGCTGAAGCGCGCGAACTTGGATGTCGACTTCTCGCGCTCCATCGTCTTGCGGCGCTCATTGGCCTTTTCCACTTCTGTCCGGCTCAGCAGGCGGAAGCCGCCCGAGTCGGCATTGGCAGAGCCATCAGGACTCGGCGCGTTGTCGGCCATGTCCTCGAGCACATTGCTGGAAGACTTGCGGCGGGCTGTGAAGAGGCCGAGGCCTGGTTTGCCCATGGCGGTGGGCAGTGGCTCCAAGTGTCGAGGCGGCGAGGCGGCGAGGTGCGCCCAGTGCCCGCGCGGCTTATCTCAGCGTGCAAGAACAAGTCATGCACGCCAAAAGTGTTGAGCGGTGCGTTGTGGGGTGTCTGGCCGCAGATGGGATGGAAGGAGCGAATGTGTGCAGGGTGCGAAACGGGCAGGGGGGAGACGCGTGGCGGTCCGTCTAAGCGTGGTGGTTAGCTAGCCTGCAGTGGGCGTCGCAGCAGCAATGTGACTGTGGCATCGAGCTGGCCGAATGATACAGACGGGGTGAGCAGGCTGCGTGGGAGAAGAGAGCGGCTGGTGCTGTGCAGTTCAGTTCGCACGTCACGACTCAGGACCCAGGAGCGTCCGTGGGCCGGCCATCATCACCCGACTCGAAACAGGCCGCCGTGGTGGTCGTCGAAGGATTTTATTGCCAATGCATCGGGACGCCGGGGTACGGAGCAGGGGCGGCGACTTACCTATCAGCCTACGAGGCACAAGACGCGGGTAGCAACGGCACCGGCAGAGCGACGATGGCTGCTGCGATGAAGAGGACGGCGATGATGCAGTTTGCTTAAGGGGGGAGGGGTGAGGATGTGAGGACGCAGAGGAGGCGGGCGGTGGTGTGCCAGTCTGCGGCCGTGCTCGGAAATGATGCCGTTGCCAGATGGCAGGGAGTTTGCCGTCCGATCATGTCCCCTCCAGCCCCCCCCCCCTCCCCAATGAACAAAAAGGCACCAATGGCGTTAGCGCGCTATTGCGGTCTCGTGATACTGTACTCGGCAGTGTCCGAGTGTGCTCAAAGCCTCAAACACTCGCCTCTTCTCTTGCGCAACTGCCAACACAAGAGGCAGCGCTGTCTCATGGGTCATGGCACTCCCGTACGGCGTACCGAGTCCTTCACGCCCGTTTGGTAGCAGGGATCCACTCTCCAGCCTCCAAATATAGCCGGCTGATCGCGTTGCATGGGGACACGCCGCCACGCAGACCACATCATCGCGCGCATGTTGAGACCCTCCTCTCGGAAGGCTCCATGGCTGTTGTTGTTGTCGCTGCTGTGCAGCGTGACTGTTGAAGCCCATCCACAACGGCTCCTTGTTTGTCCGCGGCTAGCGCCTTGTCCTGTCTCGCCGCCCCAAGGGTAGAAGCATCCGCTCCACTCGCGCTCAGCCTCACCAACGACCTCGGGACCACGACGCTGGACACAGATGGTCCAGCACCAAGTCCATCATGGTAGCTCCGCACCTGCATGTCGCTTTTCAGCCACCTGCTTGCTCGAGCTCGTAGTGTGGTAGGACACTGCGCCAGCCGACATGTCTAGCATCTCAACAAGCATGCGGCTCGATCCATCTAGCCTCAACATGGCATGGGCCCGTCTCGTTCCAGCTGAATACGGGCCAGGCACCCGCTGAGGCACATTCTGCTGACATGCTCCGTCATTCCTCACAGCAGTGCACACATCTTCACAACCTGAACCTGAGACTTTCAAGGCATCTCGACGTAGATGCACACGTTACACCGCGCTATCCGACACATCAAGCTTCCCCTCGAGAAGATCCATCTTGCTATCTGCCGTTCGACTATACATCGCACACGCAGCAAATTCCCCACCTCGATTCTTGTACACCAATTTTCCCATACATATTAGGCGCAGGCCCACATTGTAGTTTCATTCAGAGAATACCCGTCAGATGTGCTGATTCGCCAGTTCTTACTGCCGGATCGACGCATTGTCAGCACCATGTGCCCCATTCGGACAGGATCTATCCTCATCTAAATCGTATGGCAGACTTTGTAGCATGGCACGCCTGAAACTTGGAACAACTTCAGCGTGGAGAGCACTATTTAGACATCCTTCACTGGTACCCGAACATGGCTCAGCACGATGTCCCCCAATGCGCAGTGTTTACCGAGTGCATCGTCACCAACTCAGCTGCCCCCTACGTGATGGCAACCCAGCTCCGTGTCTCCAACACCACCAATATCGTCTCCAAATCGACAGCATCGTCACTACAAAAGGTGATTGGCTGTTCAATGTCACAGGCAGTATGTAATCGACGAAGACTATGGTACTGTTGATATCATGATGGACTTTGGGAGAACAAAGGGCAGTGTGGGAGCCAAGGGTTTGCCAGATAGTCATGACTTTAGGGTCGAAGGGGGAAAGTTGAGGTATGTGCATACTTTGAGTTCCCGTGGAGGAAAGGCGTGTATGTAAGAGCGGCGTCGTGGACGGGGGTGGTGTGCAGAAAGAATTTCAAAAGACATCGAAGAGTGCACTAAATGGTCAAAAAAGGGCGCTGCGAGCTTGACCTTGGTCTACCTTGAACTTGATGAAAGAGCATGTCTGGTGTGAGCCAACAGCGATGTGGCATGATGAAATATAAGTACTCACAACATATCCTCGTGCTACTCCGCAAGAGTAATGATCAATCGCACTTTCTTGACGTTGCACTTTGTCAGTTTACCGATGTTCTGAAGCTGTACGGTCATCTTCCCGTCCCACGGAGTTCTCACGTTCCGAGCGCCAGACCAGGGTATCCGAGACCGCATCGGTCTGAGCATCACCAACAGCTTCATGCCTTGTCCAACAAACACGGAGTTCCTACAAACAGCCTTCTCTAACTGAACAGAAACCCGCACCGTGTGGAAAAAACTTGTGGCGATACCCTGGCGGGCCGCGCTTAGTGAAAATCCACGTTCCGTCGCCTTCACGCTCGACCCTCGAGATCGACGTCGCCAAAACGCTTCATGTTCATTCCTACCCTCATCCCTGTGATGTTGCGTTTTGTAAACCCCCCCGTGTGCAAATGTTCTTATTTCCCCACGTTAATTCGCACATCAAGCTGGTTCCGAAACATGATGGCTGTGCCATCTGGATGCTACGTTGATGCTCATCGCCGTGGATTAGACGGGACGGTGAGGCAAGTTACGACTGCTACTGTTTCGAGGCGGGCGGTTAATTCAGGTCCAGAGTCTCGGAGTGAATCAGAGAGGTTGGTGGAGTTGTATATCATGGGTTTTGCTCCTCGGTTGGTAGGCTTTTGTCTTTATATCAACAATATCTTACTTGCCATCTCTTCATCTCCAGACCTCCCAAGGAAAGCATCTCAGACGCTACACTACATTGAATCAACCAAATCAATCCGATCATCGCAACGATGGCTCCCATCTTCAAGCTCGTCACTCTCCTCAGCTGTAAGATCCCTTCCAACACTTACCATCACAACTCCAACTAACCAATCTCAAGTCTCCCTCTACGTCGCCGGCCAAGGCACGCAGTTTATCACGGGCGTATGTGCCTCAGACGCTGAATGTGCGTCCACTTGCTGCGGCTTCACCTCGGGAAAGTGCGCCGCGCCTCTCGTGGCCAAAGAGCGCGGAGAAGGCTGTGGCTTCGGAGACGCCCAGCCAAACAACAAAGATTCGGCAGGAGGTGCGAATGCCGCCGCAGCAGGTGCACCTGCTGGCGGGGCTGCTGGCGGAGCTGCTGCTCCTGGAACTCAATTTATTACTGGGCCGTGCAAGAAGGATGCAGACTGTGCTTCTTCATGTTGTGGGTTTAAGAGTGGGAAATGCGCTGGTCCCGTCATTGCACAGACACGGGATGGAGGGTGTGGCTTTGGAGATGCGCAGCCGAATGATCTTGCTGCTCAGGCTTTTCGCAAGAAGAACCCTGGTCGTCGGGGACCTGCTTACATGTAGACGGGGTGAGGAGATGTTGGTGCGAGTTACTGGCAGGAATACTCTATGAGATGGTTTTGGTCTTGTTCATGAAAACGACTACATGCAATCTATTTATGCGTCAAGTTTTGATTTCAAGTCCTGATTTCAAGTGGTCTATTGTTCGAGGTGAATCACCGTGCGAGAGATACGAACCGTGCAAAGGAACATCGTGCTACATGTCGGTGAGACAGTGAATGATTTGGATCGAGATGCTCGTTGAATAGACAATTGAGTTCCGTGTGAGGTGAGGAAACCATCAAACAGAGCCGTGTATAGAAGGTAAAAGAGGGGACGTAGTGGGATCTAACGGGGATCTACCTACATCGACGATAGTGAGTGAGACCCTGTGCATTATCTGTGACAAAGCAGGAAAGCTCATTTCGTAGGTATGTGGTTCTCGAAGCTGGCCCAGACGATGGAATTGTTCTCTGACATTGCAGTGAGTGAACTAGGTACGAGCGCATTGATGATTTCGTTCCGGATACTTGTACTGTAACGGTACTTGCATGCACCAATTCGGCTCGTCGATGCAAGGTAGCTTCAAACAGTCTCCCAATCCGCCTCGAGCTTCGCACAGGATTACTCATGCCGTATCAAGAAAGAGCAAAGGAAACATGTCTTACCGTAGCTATTTCGGCGATCTCCGAAAGGGGCTTTCAATGGCGCAACTTGCTATTTCCGCCGCGTCTTCGAGCCGGCTTCCTACATGCAGAATGCAATCTACCTTCCTCTGCCTCAGCGATATTATAAGTGCGGTACAGGATGCTGGCGTACGATGAGGAGACGCCCCTCTTAGCATCCTCGAGGACCCTACCGTACGCTTCGCAAGGAGTCCGACCCGACACAGACGACATCCACCTCCAATTCTGCTCCCTTGCCGGCGTCCCGCCATCAAACACACCGCAGAATGCGGGCCGTCCTGTCATTGCCAGACGATCGTTATACGGCCGCGCCGTCCATCGACGTAATGCGCAGAATCGGACGTATCTACTCACCGCATCGCTATCCAACACGCTGTTGCTGTCGCAAGTCGTTCTCGGTGCCGCATTGACGGGCCTGGGAGCGTCAGGATCATCGCACATTCTCATCACCGTCTTTGGCGCGCTCAACACCATCATCGCTGGTGTAGTCGCGTATCTAAAGTCTCGTGGGCAGCCGATGCGCGCCCGCATGTACCGGGATGATCTCGATAGAGTGGTAGACGAGATTGAGAACTCGGAAGTCATGTGGTTGGGCATTCAGAGCGGTGTGCATGGCTACGACGAAATTGCCATCGATGACTCGATTAGTGTTCGCAGCGAGGTCGCGAGGTTGACGAGGTTGTATGATAAGGTTGTGAAGAACAACACGATGAATGATCGTAAGGTTTCCCTATTCAGATGCAAGGTAACGTGCTAAATCGTGTGAAGCCGACATGTACATGAACGCGGTAACCGATGGGGCAAATGCAGCTCTTCGCGCTCGTCCAGGACAGCTAACAGCGCCCGCTGTTGATGCGCCGTCTACTGCTGCTGCTACACATGTTCCAGATACCTCTGCACCAGTGGGCATAGTTGTGCCGCCTGTAGCGACGCCTGATGATCCGGATGCCGCTCCTGCTTCTGCACCATCGAAGCCAAAGATGTCTGAACCACAGAATATACCAGCAAAAGGGAAAGAACTTGAACCTAGTGGTGATTCAAAAGAAGGGGGAGATCCTGAACCAAACGGCAATCCCACAACGCCAATAGAAGATGTGATTGAGACACCGCAAACTAATGGATATGCTAAGAAAGAAGATGGAGCACCCGATACGCCACCAAATGGAGTCCCTACCTGAGAGCTCAGCTGTGGCAAAGGCTGCTTATCACAGCATTTTCATCGAGATAGTCTAACACCTGTGGCACAGTACGTTGTAATAGATGCGGGACTTCGATAGTAATATCCATCTGAGCAGAGTGTCCCATGTTCACTTTTCCACGCACAACTCGGTCTCAAAGTATGACATCAACCATGGTGTACACAGTCACACGCCATCATACGCATCTTACTCCTCGTGACTGTAAACCTCCACTCCAACGTAGTCCTCTACATACACACAGCCACAAAACCTGCTTCGGCAACACTTTGACTTCAACCGCACTTTCCCCACCCGCCCAATCTCTTCCGTAAAAGCAGACTGCATCGTCCTCCAGGTCAGCCGCCCCTCTTCCTGCGTCTCGTGTCTATTTTCAACGCCCCAGCTACACACTCCTCTCTACACCAGGAGCGTGCTCAAGCAGGCGACTTTGCGATTGCAAGGTTCTGATTTTCCATGGCGCAGTACACGTGCCCACGATGCCAGTCCCAGCGTGCACAGCTCATGGAAAATTATCCTGCGCGGCGCTCTGCGAGACAGAGGCAGAGAGAACAGCCTTGGGAAGCAAGCTGTTTGGCGCACATCAATCCTCGCGGAAAACATCTGCATGCAATGTCGTCCGCTTGAACACGCAACGCCCACGCCTCGCGACTGTGTTTTTACACTTTTCTCCGTGGACTCGTCATGCCCAATAGCTGTGCGACGGCCTGGTGGTGAGAGGAGAGCGCTCGTGATTGTTGAGACGGGGGCTGGCGCGGAAGGTTGGTGGCAGAAGGATTTATGCTGGGATCGTTGTTGGGAGGAGAGGTGAGAGGAGGCGGGGATCGATCGATTTCAGTCTGATTATTTGGCTGCGCTGGGTGCTATTGCTCTGGTTGGAGACGACTTTACGGGGGAATCTCCTGGCGACCATGTCCAGGGGCTGAGCAGCTCGAGGATCGAAATGTGATGGCGATACGAAGACGCGCGAAAAGCATAACCTTGTTTCTCTCTGTACGTGATCAGCAGCAGGAATCTACTTCGCGAGATGTGCAAAAAGACCAGGTGAATGTACAAATTCGGTCAAAAGGGCTGTCGAGATTCTTTCCAAGCATGACAGTTTCCGTTGGTAACGGCGTGGACAAGAGTAAATGAACCAATGTGTAGAAGCATAGTTTAGATTGTCATTCTACATCACGACGGATCAATACCTCCCATGACCCCCCTACTTTCCTGCCTGCACATCTAAACTATCCACACAATCCTCAAGGAGACACTCTTTCTCCATGTCCCGTATGGACACCTCTTCCAGCGCCGAATTCATGACTACGCCATCCCCCACAGTTCTCTCTCCATCACCAAAAGTAGGCTTGAAAACACCATCGTAGCAGATCCACATGCCCCGGAAAACAGCCGCCGACAACGCAGCGAGCCATTTTGGTGACCTGCCTTTGTCGTCTGAAAGTCTTCTCGCCAGTCTAAAGATGGCCATAATGATGGGCAACCAAATCGACAAGAACAAGAACTTGCCCATGGTTTGCTTTTTTGTTGTGATTGTGTATGGCCGAATATCATGCAGGTAGTCTTGGTACTCGGCAGGTAGCTCGCACTCTGTCGCGCCGTCGGTAATGAGCTTGAGATAGCGCGCAGAAGGCTGAGCGTAGCTGGGATCAGGACGTGCATTGCGTTCGCTCGAGCGCGCGGTGCCGTCGTCGTTTTCTACGGGCGCAAACAGTGTATGTGCTTTGAAGGGCTTCGAGGTGGGTATGGTGGGAACGGTGTCGGTTTTGGAGAGAACGTAGCAGTCGATGAGGATGTCATGGTATGCTGAGCCTCCTCCTTCGGTCGCAATGATGTGTGCGTAGTCGCTGAGGGTGACTTCGTACACCACGCCCACGAGCCCTTTATGCCAGCGATCTTTGTGGTAGTCACTGGTAGCTCGCGGGGCCGAGTCTGGTCTCCTACGCGCCGAATTCGCGAAGCATGGCTCAGCGTATGGGATGCCGGCGAGATCGAAGGTCAGTCGCAAGGAGGGCACAACGACATTTACTTGCGACAACGGACGAATGCCGCGCACGCCTCTGAACGTCTCGTTGCACAGATTGGAGCCATATGCGAGGTACAAGACTGTCTTCTGCTTCTCTTGGGAAACAGGCCGGTCGGTGCTCACGAGCTTATCGGTGTCTATCGGCCCATCGCTAAATGAGGCATTGAGGCGCTCTTGAGATGGTTGTGGGAGAGGTTCGAAGACGCGCTTACTTTGGGTGTTTGCGCGTCGTGAGAACTGAATTCGGCGAGCAGGCTTTCGAATGAAAGATCCGATCGCATCACTGGCGACGGTTTGTTCGGATTGGTGCTGAGTGGACTGCGGTGTCGTCGTAGTCATCGTGGCTCTGAATTGCGTGACTGGTCACTGCCGGCGTGTTATTGGACGGTACCTGCATCAGCTAAGACGATCCAATATACCTATTTGAGCTGGCCGATTTCGTGTGCAACTACTTACACTGTAACTGAAGAGGTAGACGCGTTTATAAGATGCTATGTGATCATGTTTCGTCCGTGAGACGGTGAGAACACACATCATCGATTTGTGATCACTCGGCATCTGCAGGGGTCCGATTGCCCGATTCCCTGAGTAGGAGCCTGGCCGGACGAACTAGAGAGCCACACCACTTCAACGGCCACGAACTTGACGTATGTTTGAGACATGTCAAATATGACATGGAGCCTTGGCTAGATTTATCGATACATAGCACACAGCTATGTAGACTGTAGTATTCAACCCCTGAAACGGACTGGGAATAGAAAGAAAAGTACATATCCAAAATTGTGAATAGTATTCCGCGCTGACACTACCGATATCTGTGAATTTTAGGTTCTCTACTCGTCAGCGTATTGCATTAAATCTCAGCTGAGTCAGAGAGCCTCCAAACTTTGTGTCATCATGGTGCGGCCTCACGAAGTTGAACGCGCATCACAGTCCCGTCGATGGGCTTTGATGTAACTGACATTGTCTAAAGCGTGTTAGCGTCTTCGATAGTAATCATGGAAGGATTAAATTACGCTGACAAGCTCAGACTTGGTCTTGTACTTCCCCTTCTCATCAACAATCGGCTGACCCTTCTCGTCTGTCTCGGGCTCTCCACGACCAACCTTGATAAAGTCATACCGACGCAACGTGCACGCTAGGATGACCCTTACTTCTATATTGGCAAGTTCTTGACCGATGCAGTTTCTTGGTCCGCGCTCAAAAGCTCTCCATGCGCTGATGGGTATCTGGCTCGCTCCCGTGGCTGATCCATGCTTGTCTTTTGTGTCACTACTAGTATTGATGTCGCCCACCCACCTCTCAGGGACAAAGTCGTTGGCAGTTTCTCCATACACTTTGGGATCGCGGTGGATGATGTGCTGGCAGAGATAAAGCACACACTCATCTAGACATACTTCTTGTCCTTCAGACGTGCGTACCTTGAGCCCATTATGCGACATGCGTGCTGAAGCCCCAGGTGGCCATAGTCGCAAAGCTTCCTTGATACACGCTGAGGTGTACGTGAGAGCTTTCACAGTTCCGTCAGGGTTTGCGAGAAACACCTCTCTTGGGTCTCTCTCTCCAAAGACTGTGTCGTGTTCGGCTCGGATCTTCGCTAGACACTTTGGGTAGACTGATAACACGTAGAATAATCTCTGCAGTAGGATCGAGGTTGTGTCATGGCCCGCGAAGAGGAATGTTTTGACCTGGTCCGAGATCCTCTGTAGTATCATCGGTGTTAACACCTCGGTATCCTCGAGCGACAGTGCAAGTACTGATCGATCCTTCGAGCTAGCCTCGCCTGCCTTGATCGCATCGAATTTGGCTTGAATACACTTCTTGACAGCCTGTACATTTTTACAATCAGTAACTACCCTATACAAATGATCCAAAAGATCTTACAACATCAAGCCGGCTGCTATAAATGTATCGCTTCACCAACAGCGGTATGTTCCAAAACGTGAACGACAAGCCGTTATCGTTCGCATATGTGGCGCCGAGCATGCGGAAGTTCTTGACCATGTCGTCACCCTGGAAGAAGTCATCTTGAGCCTTACAGTCTATGTTTGTGATGACCTGGCCTATGATATCGAAGGTGACATTTGTGCAAAAAGGCTCGAGCTCGGTGGCAACGCCCGATTTTGCCACCTACAGTGTTCAATGTCAATCATTATGAGGCAACTCCTTGGACAAGCACTTACTGCATCTAACTTCTCCATGAAAATATGCGTTTTGTCAAGAACGACGGGAAGCAAGGATAGGATATGTTGAGGGGCAAATCCTGGGTTGAATCGCTTGCGGATACTCTTCCAGGATTCACCTTGCTCACTGATGAGTGAATATCGTCCAATGAGGTCACCGAGACCCCCTTGGATGGTTGGAGACTTAGTTGTACTATAGGGCTGCTGTTTTGTAGATCTTGACAGCTGCTCCGCAATGTCGTGGGACGTTATCAATACTAACGGATACTGGGCAGGTCTCGTATCGAGAAACATGAAATCTGGCGATCCATGGGCTTTCCAGATGTTTTCTAGTACATAGTCTGTTGCGGTAGGTTAGTCATGCTCCAAGCTTCAACGGGTGTGCACCTGCCAGGATGATAGTTTGGGTCCCCAACTTTTTTGTACTCTGCCGCAATGTACCCCAGATGACCCCAAAGGAGATTGGTTTTCAGTGGTGTGGGAATGTGAGCATATGCGCTGTGGCGCCATCGATACAACAAGAAGTATACGCTAGCCGCAACGGCAGGGACGAGAGCCAATATCGCATACTGATTGTCGATCATCTTGGAGTATCTTGCAAGATAGGACCTGGGTGGGGAGGTCCTGTCAGCGCTGGGCTTGTAACAATACTGTGGTACCAGGTACATCTTAAGTAGTGTATGTGGAGAATGTGGCCTGATGATTGCAGGGTTCTGAAGCACGGATTTTACAGGCACGCAAAGCCAGTAAATCGAAGATCTTGGGCGGGTGGCCGGTACTCCGTATACCGGTAGCAGAACGTGTCTCTTCCAGAAGCCGTTTAATGAAATCCACCACCACAGTATTTAAAGCACAAGGTCGCTCGGCTCAAAGAGAAGCTGGGTATTACTCAGCCTGATCCCTATTAGATCGCACGGGTATGTACTCCGTACTTCGCTTGATAGTTGGGGCGCTGTGTAAGCTTTGTCGCGAGTGGTAGACGACTTGTGCCCGAGGCTGTCAAAATCACGACACAGTGCTCGCGTCCGTAACGTGAAGCATGGGGAGCCGTCAATATGTAATAACGGGGAGAACTTATTACCCACCCCCATAAGGGCAGCTGCCCACACCCACAACTCGCCATCTTTACTGCCTCTAAAGTCACCCACGCACTAGAAATTTTTCCTAGTTGTTGCAGACAAAATCAATATTTCAATTACGCTGCGTTAATTGCTGTTAAAAAAAAATAAAAAGTTAGCAGAAAGGTGCTTAAATGTGGTACAGAAGTTGAGGATTTTAGAAATCTTAGATTTTCTTGATTTGGGTCTAACGAGATCTGAGTGTGGGGCTGGAATCACTTGAGATGGTTGGCTAATTTGGGCTTGGCGGCGTCTGAGGGGGGTGGGCGGCAGCCCCTATGGGGGTGGGCAATAACGTCTCCCGTAATAACGCACAAATCTGTAGGTCAGTGACATCCATGGAGATCCTGAGCGGGTCGCCCTAGAGATGGGCGTAACAGCCACCGTAACAGACACAGTATCGTTACGATACAGTAATTACAACTCTGCGAGGCTTGGTTACAGAGCAGGGGTGCGCACAGACTGATTTTTGCCGTGTTTTCCCCCTTTCTGTGACCGTGATGCCAGCAGTTTCCTGCAAAATCGCCTACGCCTGTATATACCTATATATTAATTGTATTTAGTGTTAAGGCTTGTATACCTGTTCTAAAACCTCTAGGTGCGGGATAATATTTTGACCAAAACACCAGCTTATTTTAATAGCGAGGAGGTAGAGATAGCATCAGACAATGAGCTAGATAAGAATCCTAGTTCAGATAGGACGCTTATTATTTGTTTGAGTGAATAGATCCCAATTGATCACCACCTGTATACTCAATGCAGCTAGCACCATGTAACAGTTACGCTACACTCTATTTTGTATGGTAACTGTTACGACACGGTAATTACAGCATTTTTGGTTCGGTTACGGTATTAGGACATCTCTAGGTCGCCCACCGACTAGCGCCTTGGGAATGACGATCTGCTACTGGCCCTCTCCCAGATTGCTTTGAGCTGGTGGGTGAATTACTAAGTCAATGACGCTGCTTTTAAGGTCCAACACCTCTTGCAAAGAGTATACCTGCAAAGTGTGTGCCTGAACGACCTTCGTGCACCGAACGCGGTCGGTTGCGGACTGAAATACCGTAGTGCCGGGCGAGGAGGTCGGAAACGCAACGCAAAGACGAGAGCAATTTGTATTTTCACCTACGCCAAGATACCAAAGTCTACTCCGTACATTCTCTGGACTAATGCAGTTGTTGACTACTTTTGCTTGAAACACCAAATATGGTTGTCTTACTGAGCATGTACATTTGGCTCTACGGCGCTGACTGTAGAACACGGTCATCCATTGCATGCCGACGTTGACCGATATGCTGAATTTTTCAAACTCTTGGAACGAAAGTATCCACCAAGAACTAGTTCACAAAGACTTGAACGATACAGAGCACCTACAATACTTCACATCTGAAAGTCCAAGATCCCACTCATCGTCATAACTCTGCCTTTCATTGAGCATCAAACATGTGCAAAACACCACACCACTCCTTCCTCGCCGCCCTGCCGAAATGCGAACACCACCTCCATCTCGAAGGCTGTCTCTCCCCATCCCTGACACTCCAACTCGCCACCAAGAACAACATCACACTTCCCTCCCCCTCATCTGACCCTGCCTACACGTCTGTCGAAACCCTCACAGAGCGCTACAACAACTTCTCCGACCTCAACGATTTCCTAGGCTACTACTACCGCGCACTCGACGCAGTCATCACACAAGATGACTTTGAAATGCTGGGATGGGAATACTTCACCATGGCCGCCAAAGACGGCGTAAAGCACGCCGAGATATTCTTCGATCCGCAAAGTCACACGGCGCGCGGCATTACGCTGGGAGTCGTGGTATCTGGATTCAACGCCGCACGCAAGCATGCAGAGAAGGAGCTAGGCATCACAAGCAAATTAATCATGTGTTTTCTTCGTCATCTCCCCGTACAAGAGTCGCGAGAAACGATGCAAGCCGCCGTTGAGGGGGGCTATTTCGACGCCACAACCAAAGGGCAGGACAGGATGATTGCAGGCCTAGGACTGGATTCGAGCGAAGTCGGTTTCCGACCCGAGTTGTTCGAGGAAATGTACATGCAAGCCGAGAAGATGGGGATTCGCAGAACCGCACACGCAGGTGAAGAAGGCGATCCAACGTATATTTCTGGCGCACTGGATACGCTACACGCTGAACGCATTGATCACGGGATCCGCCTCATGGAAGACCCGAAGCTGATGGATAGAGTTATCAAGGAGAATATCATGCTCACGGTATGTCCGTTGAGCAATGTATGCCTGCAAGTCGTCCAGCACGTTAGAGAACTTCCGATTCGAAAGTTCCTTGAGGAGGGTGTCAAGTTTAGCTTGAACAGCGATGATCCGGCGTACTTTGGTGGATACATCCTTACTAACTACTGCGCCGTTCAGGAGGCTTTTGATCTGTCTGTGGAGGAATGGAAGGTTATAGTTCAGAACTCGATTCAGGGCAGTTGGTGTGAGCAGACACGGAAGGATGAACTGCTCAATATGCTGGAGGAGTGTTTGAGCGGGTATGCTACCCGTTAGATGTATGATGCGCGCAGTGCGCAATAAATTAGAGAATCCTCTAGCCGCATTGTCACAGTCTTGTGGTAATGAGGCGAACGCATACGAAATTGAAGAGCTTGGTTACACTGTAACAGCAATGCTGTAACAGTAATGCTCCATAACAAGCTTCACTTTGAAATCGGGCAAACTAATGGTCCTAATTCTCTCCAGAGACTTTTCAGATGGATGGAAACGAGCAAGGATGAGCCTGTGTCGTCCTCAACATGGATGGTTCGTGAAGAAGCAATACATATTACAGAACCGTTCGTTTCATTGGTCAAGATGCTTCCTGCCTACATCTCAGCCCGGCCCACGATATGGATTCCATATTCACAATCATGTCAGCCCTTTACATCGTCCACATCCGACGCAGTCCTCTCCAGGTCGACTCTCAATCTCGCAATGGTCTGCTATAAGCCCACCATAATGATCATACCATCATGCTTTTGTCTGTAATCGTCGTACATTTCATTAAAACGTTAAGCGTACGTTGAAGATCATCCTTGCAAGCTGTACAGCCTTGCGCTAAGATCATGCTTAGGCCTTCTTGGTAAGCTTAGCCTTGCTGGCAGCAAGAGCAGCGGACAAGCTGTATTGGGTGTGGATACCGTCAATACGGTGTACAGCGTTCAAATTCTTCACGAGTGTGATCTGGAAGCATGTTGCAGTACCCTGGCGTGATGCAATCGTGGAGTAGGCAAGGAAGTATTCCCAGATCTCATGGGACGTTAGCGTATGAGTGGAAGAGTTAGAACGCTGAGACTTACGCGGTACCAACGAGCGCCGTACTTGGCAGTCACCTTGTCCTTGTTTGCGAGCCAGTTGCGGTACCACCTCCACAGGGTAGCAGAATAGTGCACACCGATTGTGTCAACCATCTTAACCTCGAAGCCGGCAGCCTCAAGAGTATCGACAACGAAACCGAGAGGAGTGGATGCATCTGCACCAGGGAAGACATATTTGTTCATGAAGAGACCCCAGGTGAAGTCCTCAAATTGCCAGGGCTTGCGGAGACCGGCAATTTGGAGGAAGAAGGTACCGTCATCATCAAGCATGTCGTATACCTGACGGAAGAAGCCACCAAGACGTCGAACGCCAACGTGCTCAGCCATCTCAAGACAGGTGATCTTGTTGAAGCCACCTTCGGGGACAGGGATGTCGCGGTAGTCCATGCAGAGAATCCTGGACTGGTCTTCTTCTATGCCTGACTTCCTGAGGCCGTTGTTGCCCCATGCGGTCTGGTTGCGACCAAGAGTGACACCGGTGACATTTGCGCCGTAGTTGACAGAGGCGAAGCGTGCAAGCGTGCCCCATCCGCAGCCAATGTCGAGCATCTTCTCACCTTGCTGTAGGTCGATCTTTTCGCAGACGATGCCCATCTTGTTGTCCTGGAGCTGCTCCAGGCTCTCCTCCTTGTGAATATCGGAAATGACACCGGATGTGTAGATCATGCGTGGGCCGAGGAACCAGCCGTAGAAGTCGTCACCGCGGTCGTAGTGGTCTCGAACCTGTTCTTCGTCTGCACAAGGCGTCAATATCTGCTAAACACGTTCTCATGTACATCTCTTTGCGTACCTTGTGACCTCGAGTGCATGATCATCTCGGGGAGGAAACCAAATAGGAAGTGCTTGATCAAACCGAGCGTGAATCGCGGTTTGGACCAGTCATGGCGCCATTCGAGAATCTCCAACATGTCTCCATTGAGCTCTATCTCGCCGTCGAAGTACTTCTCCTGGAAGGTCTCAATGGGAATCTGCTTCTTGCCGTAGTATGCGTCACGGTCCTCGGCCTTGTTGAACTTTAGGTAGTGCTCAATGGGCTTGCCGGGCAGCTTGGCCTTCTCGTTGATGCGGGGTGCGAATTCAGAGGTGAGCCACCAGAAGGGGCCCAGTATGGGGAGGAACAGAACAAGAGCCAGGAAGAGCCAGGTCTTGAAGCCCATGCCCCAGCTCCATGTGATGTAAGCGGGAATACCGACAAGCAGCGAGATGAGCAGGGTGTTGTTGAACGACTGGCGACCGGAGCCCTCAGCTGGTAGAGGAGCATTGGCAATGGTCGGGTACTGTTGGTGACCGAATGTTAGCTTGCTGGCTTTCCATCCCACCTCTCAATGGCTGACGGGGTGCATATCGCTTCTTTATTTCCTCGCAACTTACCGAAGTTGTCTTCACACCACAATCAAACTCGGGGGTGGTGGGCGAGGGCGCCGGCGGCGTCTCGACCCACTCAAAATTCTCTTCAGAGGTATTGCTGCTCATTGTGCACTCCTTGCAGAAGAATTTTGCAGGTCGCTGAGCGGAGGTGTTGAGAGTTTGGGACGGCGGGCGGTGAGCTTTAAGCGAAGACTAAGGCAGGGGGACGTGGTGTTACTCCAGCTTAGCTCCAAACGTCTCACATTGCACCTTGAGGAAAAGGCTTGGTAGACCGCTGCGGACTGCAAGTGTGTTTGATTGGCAGGGCTGCAAAGTGAACGTAATGGAGAAGTAGCAAGGTGTTGTTGGGCTCTACTCTCACCTTTTTTATTACGCCGTATCAATAGATGTTCAGATACGGAGTACTCCGCAGGCACCGGCACCTGAGTCCCTGAGTGGTCCCACTACAACTTCTCCGCGATCAAGATCCACCTCACCGTTTCAATGGTCTCTTTGCTCACGCCAGCGTACTCCAAGTATTTCTCAGTGGTTCCATATTTCTCCTTGATGTGGGAGTGGACGGTGCTCACCACATCTACAGGGCACATAGCGAACTGTTCGCTGAGGCCAATCGACTGCATCTCCTTCAAGCGCTCTTCTCGCTCCGGTGCTAGTTCAGACTCAGACAGTCTGTAGTCCTCGTCGATGGCTGCTTCGTCGACGCCCAGTAGGAAGAGCAACAGCATCACGATCAGTCCTGTCCTATCTTTGCCTTGTGTGCAGTGCACTAGTACAGGCCAGCTTTTTCGATCCGCCAGGACGTCAAAGACTTGCTTGACCTCGCGTTTGCATACGTCCATTGAGCTTTTGGCGAGTCCTACCAGGCCCATCTCCTCCATATGGGGTGCTATGATCTTGATGGCGTCCAGCCTGTGCCCGCAAAGCATCAGAAAGATGAGTCTGAAGAACTCATACCAGGAAAGCTTCGACATTAGCATGCGAGAAAACGACGAGCCATTGAAGTTGATCTCGTGATATGCTATGTCGGATATCTTCAGAGACTGCGCGACTTGGTCGGTGGCCTGCGGGATTGCTGCAGAAGCCTTGGTTTTTGCATCTCTCTTCTGCGCTTGCTCGATGTGTTCCGTCCTTCAATTGTCAGCAAGAGGCTAATGGCCATGGAAATGTAGCTCACTGTGTGCGAAGATCGATTACGCTCTTGATTCCGTAGTCCTTGACAAGTCTTTGTCTATCTTGAAACGATGCCTCGTCTGCTGGTCTTAGGTTTGGCTGCTGCGCAGGTGTCGCGTACGGCACACTTACCAGGCCGGGCACTGCGGAAGAGCAGACCTTTCTTCACGCGGCTACCCCACGTGTGAGAAAAAGCTCGAGATGTGGAGGAGCGACTTACGTCGTCCCCGTAGCTCGATTGACAAAATCTCCAACATCTCGAAAATTCAGCACGCTCTTGAGCGGTGACTGAAGGGTATCTACCATGACTGGAGGCTGCAGTGACGATTTTTGACGTTTGCGTGAATCTGGTGGTGCAGGGAAAGCGAAAGGAATTGTATTTCCACTGACGGTGGCATCCAGAACAAGACTAAACCAAGTTTGGCTGTCCTTCCAGTCGAAGTTTTTGTTACCCGTCCCCACTGAGAGACTAAGCGGAGTTCTGTGCCGAGCTGTATGGCACAGTGGTTGTTGAAGCAATCCAATGTGGCGCATTACACTGATGGCGTCGACTGAACCAGCACAGGCTGCTGTAGTTCGCGCGACGAGCTACCGGGTTGAAGCATGGCAGAGAACAGGGTTGTTCGTGATTGTGCCTGTTCAAAAGCGTGCGATGTGTGCAGGGATCAGGACGAAACAAGAGCGCCGTCATTTCTGGGGTACGTTAAACAGTGCGTATTAACCGCTTTTGCATAGTAGTAGTCCACTTATTGAGGTTGGGGCGAGTGCCTTGCACGATCTACAGGGCGCCAGCAGACCCGCCCAAGCAGAAAGGAACGCTAACCCGCAGTCTGTGGAAGCGCAACATGATGTCACCGAAGCGCGAACATATCAGCCATATCCTTCAGTCCATGTCCTTCACTTGCATTTGCCTTGCCTTTCAACACCCCCCAAGTGGCGTCTGCGAAGAGCCGAGTAACGTTCTCGGAGCATTTGAGCGGTCGATACAGCAGTCGGCATGGCGACCACGGCACTGACGGCGAGCACCCCCCAGGCTGCTGATAGTGCATCCCATGGGAGCGCCGAGGACGCGGCTCCATCAAAGCATCCCGAGACGAGTATGCACTGCCCTGACCCTTCGGCACATCACCCAAAGAACAGCGGCGCCTTGCAGAACCAGGCGTCGGCAGCCGCTCTGTACTCGACGAGCCCCAGCAAAGGCCATTCACAGCAGCCCCAGGCCTTAACCCCGCTTGGACCCGACGGCAAGCTCTCGTCAGCGAGTACGTATTGGTCGTTAGCTCCGCACCCTTGCGTCATGGCTAACACATAGACAGGCGCTGCCACCAGCCTCAAGTACGCAAAGGCCTCCGACCTCCCCAGCTTTCCCGTGGTCGGCATCGACACCAAGTCATCTGCTGGCACTGCTGCCCTCCTGGCCCACATGAACAAGAAGAGCCCAGAGTGGTGGAAGCCAGAGCAGTCATCCGCGGCCGGCAAGGCTGCGTTGCTGGCAAACAGCTACAAAATGGCACCCTTGTGGCAGCCAGAGGCCAGTGCAGCAGGCTCGAAAGCAGCCCTCCTCGCTCACAGAGATGGTGCAAAACTCAACCTGTGGACGCCAGAAGCTAGTGCCGACGGCTATTCAGCAGCAACCATCGCCATGGCGAAGAAGGGCCTAGGACCAGGTGCGGCAGACTACGGATACACTGATAATGGAAGAAAGAATGCCTTCACGGCAGCCACCGGCGCTCACGCCACGTCTGTCCGCAAGCGTGCACAGTCAGTTCCAGCACCAGCAGAGATATATCCAGACTCAAGAAATTCGGCCAAAAACGCACTCAGCGCTGCAACATTGGCTCACAGTCCCTCAATGAGGGCGCAAACCCGAGCATCCGTGACCGACTCCAACAGGCTTGGACACGGCGCCATGGAAGCGGCTCGCATCCAACACGCAAAGAGCATTTCCAGGGACATGTACACTAGCGCTCCTCCGGTCGCTTTGGAGACAGAAGAGAAGAAGCGCAATGATGCCCTCCGGGCCTCTGCCATATCCATGGCAAAGAAAATGTACAATCCACACCAGCAGCACGCTGACGGTGCATCAGCCGCACGTTCGGGAGCTACCGCTGCGCATGGCCAGCAACCAACTACCGGCGAGGAGGACATCAAGACGCAAGCCATGCGCTACGTCGGCATTCAAGAAGCTGCTCAGAAGCTGGCTCAGGAAAGACTGGCCAAGATCGGCTACGACGAGAATGCGGCGTACCGCAGCTACTACGGATACGAAAAGCCACGCTCAAAGCTCTCCATGCGCCGTGGCCGTGGCCGTGCAAGCAGTGACTCGAAAGCTGCCCCTGCTGATGACTCAGATTCGGACGAGGATGATTTCCGCTCCAGGCGCATTCGCTCACAGATGGAGCAATTCAACAAGCAGCTGGCAGAAGTTGACGCACATAAGCGGGAAAATGATCGCAAGTCTCTCATGGCTGCAGCCGAGCGAAAAGTACAAGCTCAGTTGCAAGGCATGGACAAACAGATTTACGACAAGACTGGCAAAATGTCGTCCGCCATGGTCGACGAGTGGGACGAGAAGGCACGACAGAGAGCGCTGGCCAATTCAGAGGTGCGCATGGAGAATCATGGCAGAGTACACATTGGTAATGGAAAGTGGATGGACCAGGGTGACATCGATGCAATTGCTCAAGCTCGGGTTCAGCCAACTCTGGATGAAATCACGGAAAAGACGGAGAAGCGGCGGGCGGAGGATGAAAAGCGACGAGCAGAAGAAGAGGAGCGGAGACTCGAGCTTGAAGAGAAGAAGCGTCGCGAGAAGACTGAGAAGGACCGCGCTGCAGAGATCAAGGCAGAAGAGAAGCATGTCAGAGGTACATGATTGAATTCTGGCATCTTCCAGCTCCTACTAACTCTTTCTAGATGAAGAGAGGAAGACCGCAAAGCTCCGTAGCGCTGAAGAAAAGGCCTCCGCGAAACAAGAGAGAAGCGTCGCCAAGCAGGAGAGGGAAGCCGAGAAAGCCCGCAAGGCGGAAGAAGATCGTGAGGAGAAGAGAAAGTCCAAAGAAGTACCAGCTGTTGTACCAGTTGTTTCAACAACCATTACGTCTGGGAACGACAATGACGATCTGTATCGCGATGCAACACCCTCTGGCCAGGCCACCAAGCCAGAAGTGACCTCGCCTACCTCACCAAACTCATCCAAAGGATTCAAGTCCATGTTCAACAAGCTCAAGCGGCGTTCGAAGCATGATCCTACCGGCACAGACGTAGCAGATGTTGGCAAGGAGAAAGAGACCGGCTTTGTTGGCGGGGCTTCCCTTCGCTCTTCCACGTCTCAACCACAATCGCGCCCACAATCATCGGCAGCCGCTGCCAACGCTACGACGCCTGACTACGAGCGTCCGCACAATCTCGGTGACATTGAGCCATCTTTCGTTCCGCATGCCGATGCGCTCGAGGATCCTTACTCCGATGTATCTTCCATGTCAGACTATGGAGATGCAACTGTGCCACGCGGACGTTCTTCTCAGCGAATCGTCACTACGAATACGAAGACGTCGGGTGGTACAAACTCGGAATTTCAAGAGGCCCAAGATCACTTTGACGAAGGTTTGGCTCCTCCACCCACTTTCACTACCGATGCGGACAAGGCCAAGGGCAGTCCCAACAGGGACTCAAAGTTCCACGAGGTAGGGATATGATCAAATGAATGTACATGTATCCGATTTTATGTCTTTGATATTGAAGCTGTTGCGGTTTTGTATTTTCACTGTGTTCTTGATTCATCGATCGACGAGCAAAGGTACACGATACTTAGACTAGTAATAATGATATGGTTGACGAACATATCACATTGAGTGTGAGAGCACAAGAAGAAATTAGTGTGATACTGAGATTGCATGGAAATACAGTCAAGTTGCAGTATTTCAGGAAGCTTCTATGCCCTAGTCACTTGCATTGTGCCGCACAGTACAGGAGTCGAAGAGTACTCTCACATACAGAACACACTTAGAATTGCGGGGAACACAATCACAACAACATCAAAATATCCTAAGCTATACAGCCCGAGTGACACCTCACCTGTGCACGACTTTACCTACGACTCGCCAGTTGTTCATTGTCAAAATCGCGACAAAAAGTTGAAGTTTGAACGGTTGAAGCAGGTTGCGCTCACACTTGTGACCCCTGTCGCCCTGTCGGGCGCTTGTCTATAATTGGAGCGGTGCCAAGCTTGGAAACAACACGAGGAGCTCCTTTCCCAATAGCATCACCTAACTTACCCTCACCCCGCCTCTCCCACCAGTCCTTCATTTCCTATTTGCGCGCCTCTGGAGTTGTGCATCTGGAGTTACTTCTTCCCTTTCTTCCGATCCCTCTGCTTGCGCGCCCACTCACTCCGGTGAGCTAGGAGCTCGTTCGTCGCAAACATGGCTCAGCGACAAGTCCCATTGCACGTCGCGCAGCCGACACTGGTACGTGTGCCTAGGCATTCAAACATAGATTACCATGAAGCTGACAAATGCATGCATAGCTCACGAATCTCAACATCACCGTACGTCAGCGTCACGAAACCGAGCTCACAAGGTAGCGACAGAAGGAAGCTAACTGAAGACGCAGCCGGCATCGATATCATGGCAGAATTGTGTATGTGGATCATCTGTAACAAGATCATTCGCACACGTACTGACAGCTCCTAGACACTCGAATCCGACAAGTACGTTTGCGTGCGCCAGGTCAACACCGAAGCCAATGCTCCCGCCGAGACCGTCATCATTGATTTGAAGAACACAAACAATGTCATCCGGAGACCGATCCGCGCCGACAGCGCCATTATGCACCTGACTGAGCCCATCATAGCTCTCAAGGCGCAAGGCCGGACATTACAGCTGTTCAACCTCGAGACCAAGGAGCGCCTGCAAACATACAGCCATCAGGAGGACATTCAATTCTGGCGATGGGTTAGCCAGACCACACTTGCGCTTGTCAGCACAAAGGCCGTGTACCACTGGGACGTGCTTGACTCGAAGAATTCCCCGGCGCCACGCAAGATTTTCGAACGAGGAGAGCAGCTCGAGGTATGTACATCTGGTCGAGCCTATCCGAGTACATCTAACTTTGGTGTAGAACAATCAGATCATCAACTATGTCACCAACGACGATGAGAGCTGGTCTTGCTTGGTCGGCATAGCCTCGAACCCGGCTGGTGGCATCCGCGGCAACATGCAGCTGTTTTCGAAGGCGAGAAACGTCAGCCAGCCTCTGGAGGGTCATGCTGCTACATTCGGTACCATTCGCCTCGACGGCGCCGCGACCGACACGAAGATTTTCGCCTTCGCCGTTAAGTCAACGACAGGCGAGGCCAAGATCAACATCGTCGAAGTTGACCATAATGCCGCCAACCCGGCGTTCCCGAAGCGCCTCATACCTATCCACTGGCCTGCCGAGGGCACCGGTGACTTCCCACTCGGTATCCACATTGCGCACAAGTACGGTATCTTGATTGTCATCACCAAGTTTGGTTTCATCCACCTTCACGACCTTGAAACTGGTACGGCTCTGTTCTTGAACAGGATCTCAGAGGAGACGGTCTTCACCACCGCGCGTGATGACGAGGGCACCGGTGTGGTTGTGATCAACAAGCGTGGACAGGTGCTTCACACTACGATTCGAGAGGACACACTCATCCCGTACATCATGGAGAACCCCGCGTGTGCAGAGATTGCCTACAAGCTTGCATCGAAGGGCGGACTACCGGGTGCTGACCAGCTGTACTCACAACGTTTCGAGACGTTAATGTCCCAGGGCAACTTCGCAGAAGCAGCAAAGGTCGCAGCCAATTCGCCACGAGGATTCCTACGCACAATGAACACGATCAACAGGCTACGTCAGGTACCCACCCCTACGGGTCAAATCACAACGCTACTCCAGTACTTCGGTCAATTGCTGGATAAGGGTGGTCTGAACCGGGAAGAGACACTCGAGCTCGCGCGTCCAGTCTTTTCACAAGGCCGTAAGCACCTGATTGAAAAGTGGCAGAAGGAAGGCAAACTTTTCTGCTCGGAAGAGCTCGGAGATCTTGCCAAACCCCACGATCTGAATCTTGCTCTTGCGATCTATAAGGAGGCAAATGTCTCTCAAAAGGTCGTTGCATCCCTCGCAGAGCTTGGCCACTACGACCTGATCCTCCAATACTGCAATAGCGTAGGATATACTCCTGACTACAACGTACTGCTTCAGCATGGTAAGTTTCACATTAAATAATACTCTGGCATCCTCCAGGTTCCACTAACGTGTCACTTCAGTTGTACGGGTTTCGCCTGACAAGGGCGCTGAGTTCGCGTCGCAACTTGCAAAAAATGAAGGAGGACCTCTTATCTCGGTAGATCGCGTGGTGGACATCTTTCAGTCTCAGGGCATGATTCAGCAAGCCACTGCTTTCCTCCTTGACGTTTTGTCGAATGACTTGCCAGAGGAAGGCCATCTCCAGACCAAGTTGCTTGAGATGAATTTGCTCAACGCTCCTCAAGTTGCCGACGCCATCCTTGGCAATGAGATGTTCCACCATTACGACAAGGCCCGCATTGCCTCCCTCTGCGAGAATGCGGGTCTCCTCACTCGAGCACTCGAGCACAACGACGACCCTGCGGCTGTCAAGCGCATCATTGTCCAGACCGATAAGCTCCCCGAGGATTGGCTGATCAACTACTTTGGCCAGCTCACCGTTGAGCTCTCCTTGGATTGCCTTGACGCAATGCTCACCACCAACATCCGTCAGAATTTACAAGCCGTGATCCGTATCGCCCAGAAATACTCTGACTTGCTCGGCGCTAACAAGATTATTGATCTCTTGGAGCGGCATCGTACTGCGGAAGGTCTTTACTTCTTTCTAGGGTCCATCGTCAATGTAGCTGAGGATAAGGATGTCACGTTCAAGTACATTGAAGCCGCCACCACGATGGGTCAACTTAATGAGGTTGAGCGTGTCTGCCGCGAAAGTGAGTCCTTGGTATCCAATCGATGATGATAACGAACTCACCTTGTAACCTCCAGGCAACGCTTACGACCCCGAAAAGGTCAAGAACTTCTTGAAGGAGGCCAACCTCACCGAACAGCTTCCTCTGATCATCGTCTGCGATCGTTTCAACTTCATCCACGACTTGGTCCTCTTCCTTTACAAGAAGCAACAATTCAAATCGATCGAGGTCTATGTACAGCGGGTCAACCCAGCGAGGACGCCTGCTGTTATCGGCGGTCTGCTCGACGTCGATTGCGACGAGGGCATCATCAAAGGACTGTTGGCCTCCGTAACACCTTCCTCGATTCCAATCGACGAACTTGTTGAGCAGGTCGAGTCACGCAACCGATTGAAGCTTCTTCTGCCGTTCTTGGAGCAGACCCTTGCGAGCGGCAACCAGCAGCAAGCCGTATACAACGCTCTCGCCAAGATCTACATTGATTCAAACAACAACCCTGAGCGCTTCTTGAAGGAGAACGATCAGTATGATACACTCAGCGTTGGTAAATACTGCGAGAAGCGCGACCCCGGCCTTGCGCTCATTGCGTACGAAAAGGGGCAAAACGATCTTGAGTTGATTCACATCACGAACGAGAATGCCATGTTCAAGGCGCAAGCTCGTTACCTACTCGAGCGAGCTGATTCCGAGATATGGGATTATGTTCTATCTCCCAACAACATGCATCGCCGTTCGTTGGTCGATCAGGTCACCTCCACCGCTGTACCGTGTACGTATGCTCCTAGCTCTAGTATCCCTCGCGAGCCGAAACATAAGCCTGAAGTCCTACGATGCACTGTTGTGACATCATCGTGGACTGGCAAATCTGTTCTATAAAATCTCCTGCTAACCATATCCCAAGCTTCTACCGACCCCGACAAGGTCTCCGTGGCTGTGAAGGCGTTTATCACTGGTGACATGCCTGCAGAGCTCATCGAGCTGCTTGAACGTATTATTCTTGAGGTTCGTTGTTCGTGCTACCTGTCTAGGAAACCTTCTGACATCGAACAGCCATCCAGCTTCAGCGACAATCCGTCTCTGCAGAACCTGCTTATGCTTACAGCTGCGAAATCTGACCGTGGACGCATGATGGATTACATCCACCAGCTCGAACACTACACACCGGAAGATATTGCGCAGCAGTGTATCGAGGTTGGCATGTACGAGGAGGCATTTGAAATCTACAAGAAGCACGGTCAACACCATGATGCCGCCAGCGTGCTCATTGAGCACATTGTGAGCATCGACCGTGCCCACGAATATGCTGAACGTGTTGAGACACCTGAAGTCTGGAGCAGAGTTGCCAAAGCCCAGTTGGACGGACTTCGTGTCACGGATTCCATCGACTCCTACATCCGTGCTGGAGACCCATCAAACTTCTTGGAAGTCATCGAGATTGCCACGCACGCTGGCAAGGATGAGGACTTGATCAAGTTTCTGAGAATGGCCCGAAAGACCCTCCGCGAGGTTCCAGTCGACACAGCTTTAGCTTTTTGCTTCGCCCGTACCAACCAACTTCCTGAACTTGAGGAGTTCTTGCGTGGAACCAACGTAGCAGATGTCGAGGCTTCAGGAGACAAGGCATACGAAGAAGGCTATCACGAGGCTGCGAAGATATTCTTCACCAGCATCTCCAACTGGGCCAAGCTTGCCACAACGTTGGTGCACCTGGAAGACTATCAGGCGGCTGTTGAATGCGCGCGCAAGGCGAACAGTGTCAAGGTGTGGAAGCAAGTGAACATGACTTGTATCGACAACAAGGAATTCCGTCTAGCTCAGATCTGTGGTCTCAATCTAATTATCCACGCTGAGGAGCTTGCCGACTTGGTCAAGCAGTATGAGCGCAACGGCTATTTCGACGAATTGATCAGCCTCCTCGAGGCTGGTCTCGGTCTTGAACGAGGTACGTCGAAACCATTCTAAGAATTCAACTACTCGGATGACTAACATGTTCCAGCTCATATGGGGCTATTCACAGCACTCGCCGATGCTCTTGCCAAATACCATCCCGAGCGTGTCATGGAACATCTTCGTCTCTTCTGGTCTCGTATCAATATTCCAAAAGTCATTCGGTCCATGGAGGAGTGTCACCTTTGGGTTAGTAACATATTCCCTGACTAGCTGAAGCAAATACTGACTTGACGATCAGGCTGAGCTCATTTTCCTGTACATCCACTACGACGAATTTGACAACGCCGCTCTAGGTTGGTGCCTTTTTGCATTCGTCTAACTGAATAACTACTAACTTTTCTCAGCAATGATGGAACGTTCTGCGGATGCCTGGGAACACCAAGCCTTCAAAGACACCATCATCAAGGCTACAAATGTCGAAATCTACTACCGCGCCCTGAGTTTCTACCTTGAGGAACAGCCTACGCTGTTGACCGATCTCCTGCAGGCCCTGACTCCGAGGATCGATGTCAATCGTGTTGTCCGCATGTTCGTTAAGTCGGACAACATTCCCCTCATCAAGCCTTTCTTGTTGAACGTGCAATCGCAGAACAAGCGTGAGGTCAACAACGCTCTCAACGACCTTTTGATTGAAGAGGAGGACTACAAGACGCTGCGTGATTCAGTCAACAACTATGACAACTACGACCCAGTCGACCTTGCTCAACGTCTGGAGAAGCATGATCTTGTCTTCTTCCGCCAAATCGCCGCCGACATCTATCGCAAGAATAAGCGATGGGAGAAGTCGATTGCTCTTTCAAAACAGGACAAGCTGTTCAAGGATGCGATCGAGACTTCTGCCATGTCGACCAAGTCGGAGATTGTTGAAGATCTTCTGCGATACTTTGTCGACATCGGCAGCCGCGAGTGCTACGTTGGTATGCTGTACGCTTGTTACGACCTCATCCGGCCTGATGTGATCCTGGAGATGTCATGGCGCAACGGTCTACATGACTTCACCATGCCGTACATGATCAACCTGCTTTCTCAGCAAACCGCGGCGATGGAGGTTTTGAAGAAGGACAGCGAGGAACGCAAGGCTCGCGAGGCTTCTCAGCAAAAGAAGGAGGAGGATACGCCCATTCTGGGTTCGCGACTTATGCTTACCCAGGGCCCCATGGCTTCGGCGCCCTCTCCGGGTCCTTACGGACAAGCCAACGGCGTTGCTCCGCAAGCTACCGGCTATCGTGGCTTCTAGAGCAAGTCTAGCCAGAATGAAGTGCAGTTAGTAATTATGAGCCAAGGGAAGAATATGGGTCTGCATTCGATCTACATATTGATCATTTCGGTTGGAGGACATGCAAAGCGCGTGCATAACATGCTAGAACAGCAGACATGCGGTGTACCCTAGAGGCGTTCAGGCGGTTTTCCAGGTCTGCGTGTTCTAACATGGAACACGTTTCAGACTTTTGTATTGTAGCTAATCAAGCTATTTTGGTGGGCTTCAAGAAGATTCCTCGCCACTTGACGTCATCCGTTCTTGCCACGACCACGTAGATGATGTGCGAATGGGCCTAGACTGCGTTGTATCCTTGGTATAAATAAGCCTGGCTATGGTCGACGGGTTTTTTCGATGTTGAAATGTCCACCTGAATACCCCTGGGCTGGTACTTGATGGAGCACAAATTTGTGCAACAAAGAGTTTTTCCAGTGTTGGTCGATGCAACACGATGGGGCGCCAAGTCGTGCAGTGTTTCCCGTTTGCAATGTGCATGTTGAGCTAAACATTCCTCTACGAAGCGAGTTTCACGGGGTCTCCACCTCTCCACCAGGCTGGCACAGTAGATAGCCGAGGGCTTCTTTGTGCATGTCTGGGCGGATGTAACCTACCATGTACATGCAATACCTACCTAGTCTCGACTCCCCGGTGAGAGGCTGGGCGCCGGGGAGGCAGTTGTATGGCAGGACAATTTACAGGTGGGATGTTTGTACAGCTCTCATTTGCTGAACGCACTTGGGGTCTCCGTTTCAACACCTTGCAGCTCCTGCCAAGGCTCTCACCGGAAGACTACTGTAGGTAGTGCATGCAGATCCGTCGCTCACTCGCCAAGAGCTTCGATAGGCTTTCGGTTTGTTCACGTTATGACGGCTTTATGCATGCCACCGTTTGGCCTGGTGAGTTTAAGGTTGCAGGTAGGCTGGCTAGTGCAGATCGGGCGGGCAGCCGCACCGGAGGCTGCAGCAAGCTGGAGAAAAGGTGGTGCTGTGCCTCGTCGCCGTGATGCTGATGCAGGTACGCGACAGGGCAGCAAGGAGATGGCCGGAAACCCCGAGTGTGCGCCGAGGCAAAGCGCGAGAGACAGCCTATCGTGGGTGGTCCCCCGATGCAACTCGTGGAAACAGAGCAGGCAAAGGAGGGAGAGCTCGCGGGAGGGTCTGGGGACTCGGAGGGTGCAGCGCCTGGCGGTGAGGGCAACCCAAACACTTCCACCACCCAGGGCCTGGAGGGGCAGCACAAGCTCCAGTTCTTTTGATGCACCACACGCGCCCACGGGGTCACGGCGAGCAGTGGCAGCGTTTCCATCTGGGCTTGGCTTTGCTAAGTTTCCCCAGCGGGCTGTTTTGGGATTAAAGTCGCGTCGTTATATAGTTCCTCGACGCTCCCAGACTCCGGCGCGCAAGTCTCCTTCCCCTCCATCACCCTTCTCCCTCCCATCCTTGTCACTGCACACCGCGGTCATTTCACCATGGCCCAGCCTGTACCTGATAAGAACGCCTCGTCGGCCATTGACGAGAACGACTTCGACGATGAGCATGGCGAGCACCACCCTCACCGCAACTCGGTGCACCACCGGCTGCGAGCGAGCAGCTCCATCATGCAGCTGAAGAAGCTCCTGGGTATGTAGCTGTCCGCCCGCAATGGCCCGCTGGAAGCTCGCCAGTCCGGCTGACAGCCCTGCCAGTGGCCAACCGGGGAGAGATCCCCATCCGCATCTTCCGGACGGCCCACGAGCTGTCTCTGCACACCGTCGCAGTCTACAGCCATGAAGACCGCCTCAGCATGCACAGGCAAAAGGCCGACGAGGCCTACGAGATCGGCGCGCGCGGCCAGTACACGCCCGTCGGTGCGTACTTGGCCGGCGACGAGATCATCAAGATTGCCGTCGAGCACAACGTGAACATGATCCACCCCGGCTACGGCTTTCTGTCCGAGAACGCTGAGTTTGCCCGCAACGTCGAAAAGGCCGGCCTCATTGTGAGTGTGCTCTCTTTTTGCGTCCGCTGTTTACCCTATGACGCACGGCGGAAGGAGGGGTTGGTCGCCCTTGCCAATCGCAGCTGTCGTCACATGCATGCGGTAAGGCTGACGCTGGGCAATAGTTTGTGGGACCCTCCCCTGACACCATCGACGCCCTCGGCGACAAAGTCTCTGCCCGCAAGCTGGCCACCAAGTGCAATGTGCCCGTTGTGCCAGGAACTCCTGGCCCGGTCGAGAGGTTTGAGGATGTCAAGGCCTTCACCGACGAATTCGGCTTCCCCATCATCATCAAGGCCGCGTTCGGTGGTGGAGGCCGTGGAATGCGTGTAGTCCGCGAACAGGGCACTCTCAAAGACTCGTTTGAGCGCGCAACATCCGAGGCTAAAGCGGCCTTCGGCAACGGCACCGTGTTTGTCGAGCGCTTCCTCGACAAGCCCAAGCACATTGAAGTCCAGCTTCTTGGTGACAACCTTGGCAATGTCGTGCACTTGTACGAGCGTGACTGCTCCGTGCAGCGCCGTCATCAAAAGGTGGTTGAGATTGCTCCTGCAAAGGACCTTCCCGTCGAGACTCGTGACAACATCTTGGCCGATGCTGTCAGACTCGCTCAGTCGGTCAAGTACCGCAACGCCGGTACCGCGGAGTTCTTGGTCGATCAGCAAAATCGATATTACTTTATTGAGTAAGCTTCCTTTCCCAATCTGCACAACATCCACTGATCATGTCACTCTAGGATTAACCCCCGAATGTAAGCCATTGTGAATGCCCTCGTGATGAGGCGGTTACTGACTTCCTGTAGTCAAGTCGAGCACACCATCACCGAGGAGGTCACTGGTATCGATATTGTTGCGGCACAAATTCAGATTGCAGCTGGTGCATCACTCGAGCAGCTCGGTCTGACCCAGGACCACATTTCCACACGAGGCTTTGCGTTCCAGTGCCGTATCACTACCGAGGATCCTGCTAACAGCTTCGCGCCCGATACCGGAAAAATTGAGGTCTATCGTTCGGCGGGAGGCAACGGAGTGTAAGACTCGTTTGGCCTTCAGAGCAAATCGTATGCTAATTTTATCATAGTCGTCTCGATGGATCCAACGGGTTTGCAGGATCTATCATCACTCGTAAGTTTTGTATATTTCCTTCCTTTGTTCTTGATCGCCCTTCTCATCATGGCACCTCTCCTGGAGATTATGCAAGCTTCAACATCAGACACCGAAGATATCTTACAGTGCAGTTCGGCCGCCTTCGAAATGCTTCCACTAATGTCTAATGTCTAATGTCTCATGTTGCTCGCTGGGCACATCCTTCAATATCCCCGGCATTCCATCCTACAGGCACCTTTCACCCCCGGACCTCACGGCTTTCCGATTTCGTCTTTCCTTTCTATTTGCAACATTTGTTCACTTTTCTTTACGACAATTTTTGTTTCACCTGCTAACAGTCTCGCAGCACATTACGACTCGCTCCTTGTAGGTGACACTATGTTGGGTCTGTGAGCAGGAAAAAAAAGCTAACATATCCTAGGTCAAAGCCACATGCCGTGGTTCCACATACGAGATCGTTCGTCGAAAAATGCTCCGTGCACTTGTCGAGTTCCGTATCCGTGGCGTGAAGACCAACATTCCCTTCTTGATCAAGCTTCTCACACACCCTACATTCGTCGAAGGACAATGCTGGACTACCTTCATTGACGACACCCCTGCGCTTTTTAACCTCATCGGCTCGCAGAACCGTGCACAGAAGCTCCTTGCCTATCTCGGAGATCTCGCGGTCAACGGCAGTCAAATCAAGGGTCAGGTTGGTGAGCCCAAGTTCAAGGGCGAGATTCCAATTCCAAAAATCTTTGACAGCGCAGGCAAGCAAGTCGACGCTTCTGCTCCCTGCGCCACAGGATGGAGAAACGTCATTGTCAAAGAAGGCCCCGAGGCATTCGCAAAGGCTGTACGCGCCAACAAGGGCTGCTTGATCATGGACACTACTTGGCGTGATGCCCATCAGTCTCTCCTCGCAACCCGTGTGCGAACAGTTGACCTGCTCAACATCGCCAAGGAGACTAGCCATGCTTTTGCCAATGCGTGGGCACTTGAGTGCTGGGGTGGTGCTACCTTCGACGTTGCCATGCGATTCCTCTACGAAGATCCCTGGGAGCGTCTGAGGAAGATGAGGAAGCTTGTACCCAACATCCCCTTCCAGATGCTCCTCCGTGGTGCCAATGGTGTCGCGTACTCCTCCCTTCCTGACAACGCCATCTTCCACTTCTGTGAGCAGGCTAAGAAGAACGGTGTCGACATCTTCCGTGTCTTCGATGCTTTGAACGACATTGAGCAGCTTGAGGTCGGTATCAAGGCTGTCCTGAAGGCTGGTGGAGTTGTTGAGGGTACAGTGTGCTACTCGTAAGTTGTAATCCTGAAATCCACCCGTGCCGGATACTGACTATTGTACAGGGGAGACATGTTGAACCCCAAGAAGAAGTACAACCTTGAGTATTACATTGATCTTGTTGGCAAGTTGGTCAACATGGGTATTCACGTGCTAGGCGTGAAAGACAGTGAGTCTCTTCCGCAGTTCAGAACGAATACGTAAAGCTAACACAACATACCAGTGGCTGGTGTGCTCAAGCCCCGTGCCGCCCGCCTTCTCATTGGCACCATTCGTGAGAAGCACCCCAATCTTCCAATCCACGTTCACACCCATGACTCTGCTGGTACTGGTGTAGCCTCCATGGTTGCTTGCGCTGAGGCTGGCGCGGATGCTGTCGATGCTGCTATCGACAGCATGTCTGGCATGACGTCCCAGCCCAGCATTGGTGCCATCCTTGCATCTCTCGAGGGCACTGACTTTGACTCTGGTCTTGATCCGCACATGATCCGCAACCTTGACGCGTACTGGGCACAACTGCGTCTCCTATACTCACCATTCGAGGCTGGTCTTACTGGACCTGATCCAGAAGTCTACGAGCACGAAATTCCTGGTGGCCAGCTCACCAACCTCATCTTCCAAGCCTCCCAACAAGGACTTGGTGAGCAGTGGGCTCAGACAAAGAAGGCCTATGAGCAGGCCAACGATTTGCTCGGTGACATCGTCAAGGTCACACCTACGTCCAAGGTTGTTGGTGACTTGGCTCAATTCATGGTGTCCAACAAGCTCTCATACGACGATGTGCTATCCAAGGCTGAGCAGCTCGACTTCCCCTCTTCGGTCCTGGAATTCTTCGAGGGTCTCATGGGCCAGCCATACGGTGGCTTCCCTGAGCCTCTTCGATCGCAAGCGCTCCGTGAGCGAAGGAAGATGGACAAGCGTCCTGGATTGTACCTCGACCCAATCGACATCGCCCAAGTCAAGACGGACCTAAAGTCCAAGTGGGGCGATGCCACCGAGTGCGATGTTGCATCCTCCATCATGTACCCCAAGGTCTTCGACGACTACAAGAAATGGACGTCCAAATACGGCGATCTCTCTGTGCTGCCAACGCGCTACTTCTTGTCGCGCCCTGAGCTTGGCGAGGAGTTCCACGTTGAGCTTGAAAAGGGCAAGGTCCTTATTCTTAAGCTTCTTGCCATCGGGCCGCTCTCGGAGCAGACTGGTCTTCGTGAGGTCTTCTACGAGATGAACGGCGAGACACGTACTGTCACTGTTGAGGACCAGCACGCGGCCATTGAGAACATCTCTCGACCAAAGGCTGATCCCACCGACAGCACCCAAGTCGGCTCGCCCATGTCTGGTGTGTTGGTCGAGGTTCGTGTCCACGACGGAAGCGAGGTCAAGAAGGGTGACCCAGTTGCCATTCTCAGCGCCATGAAGATGGTAAGTTATATTCACCAAAGCATAAACTTTGGAGCATTGCTAATAATGTTATTAGGAAATGGTCATTTCTGCTCCTCACTCCGGAAAAGTCAGCAACCTGTCGGTCCGCGAGGGCGATTCAGTCGACTCTGGCGACCTTGTCTGCAAGCTTGTCAAGTGAACAGAACGCGAAATTGATTGTTACTCCATATGACATTTCGCATGGCGACGAGGTGAGAATACAAAGTGGCAGCGTGGAAATCATAGTAAATACAAGTTGGCAAACCTAGGATATTCTCGGATGATTTAGAGACTTGGGGTCATGCCTTTTTTGCCTAGTATGATGAATACAACTAGCGGATACGGACCCTTGGTTGAAGGCGTTCGTACACCAACTTCTAAACCATGCTCATGCTCTCGAGAACGCTTCACCGTGACCATCACCTTGCATATGGACACAAGCAATGGGCATCCTACCACGAAGAAAACATTGTTAATCCTGGACTACATTTTTCTCCATTGAGTAGGCAGCTCGAGATCACGACGGAAAATCAATGACAAGAGTCCGTTCGCAGCTCCCATTTTGGAGCCGGGGGCCTTGCAGCATCGATTTTCGGTGGTCCAGACTCCATGATACCGAATGGCAAGGGTACAACACGATACAGACTGCCAACACGGGGAAATACAGGGCGGTTCACTCTAGGCTCCATGCAGGCCTATGCCAGACGCGCACAATGCCGCAACACCACGCCATGCAAAAAAAAAAGAATCCCGAATTTGCGTTTTCCCGCGTGTGTGTTTCGGAGGGGTCACGCCCGGGGCGGACGAGGAGCATCACTTCACGCTCAGGCCATGGCGCCAAAGTCCAACTTCCTCGCCACCTTATCTGCGCGGCCATTCGCGGGGGTCTCGCCACCTTTCCTCTTGAGGTCTTCGCCGAGCTTGAATTCCCCGCCACCTTGTTTTGGTAGATTTTCCTTCCTCGTAGGTCTTGGCATGCTTGTCCAGTAGCGATGTTCGAGGGCCTGGCGTGCTGTCAGTCTTTTGCTTGGGTCGAGGACCATGATGTTGCGTATTAGATCGATGCCATCTTCGCCTAGGAGGGGAAAGGAGCTGCGCCACCAGGACAAGGGCTTGCCCATTCGCGGGGCAATGCTGCCTTTGGCTTGGCCTGGTTGTTGTTCGGGCGCAACGTAGTAGCGTAGCGAAGACACGCCGGGCCAGACCTCGTCGGTGGGCGTGCCGAAGACGTTGCAGATTTCAGACACTTGCCCTAGGTCGGTCATGCCCGCGAGGAAGAAGTTGCGCACGGCGAGTTCGCAGATCACGCAGGCTACGCTCCACATGTCGACTGCGCCGCCGTAGTGGTAGCATCCGTAGAGAAGCTCGAGGGGTCGGTAGAAGCGCGTAATTACAGCTGATGTCATGGGCCGTCCGGGATCGGCGAACGAGCGGGCGAGACCGAAATCGGCGAGTTTGATGGTGCCGTCGGCGGCGATGAGTAGGTTGTTGCCTTTGATATCGCGGTGCAAGACGTAGTTTTCGTGGCAGAACCAGACGGCTTGAATGAGCATGTTCGACCAAGCTTTGATGTCCGCGCCAGAGTATGTTACGCTCCTGTCTTTCCACATGCCTTCGAGGTCGCCGAGCGGGAGGTGTTCGAGGACCAGGGAGAGGTTCTGGTCTTTGGTCGAGAAGACGGCGTGCAGCTTGATGATGTTCGGGTGAGAGAGTTCGGACAGGAACTTGATCTCGCGAATCGCGTCCATGGCTATGCCGTCCTTGAACTCGGCGACGAACTTGATCTTCTTGATGGCGACGAGCGCGGTGGGATCGTCTCGGTAGTGGCCTGCGTAGACGTTGGCGTAGGTTCCTTCTCCGAGCTTCTTCCCGCTGACGAAGCGCTGTCGCACCTCGTCATTCATCTGTTCGGATAGATCGAGGCTCCCATCGTTCGCCGAGCTCGCCGCGGGCGCTGCAGGGGGTGAGCGCGCGGCTTTGTTGCTCGAGTTGAGGATGGCGAGGGCTTTGGTCTTCGCAGCGTTTGGGACGACTCGAGTCCCTGGCGGATTAGGCCTTGGGCTGAGCGCTATGGGGGAGGCCGCCATGGTGGTATCGTGATTTGTGGTGGTAAGGTGGAAGTGTGCTTGCTGCGTGATGTTGATCCACAGCTTTCAAGGTGAGGCGCAAGTAAAGACTGTAGCGAACAGCTGGTCGGGTTGCGCCGTTGGTCTATGGTTCATGATCGCCAGAAGGACATGTATAAAGTCCCCAAGTCCCCTTTTTGCCGCTACATTGATGGTGAGTGAACGCCGAAGTGCATGTCTCCGTGAACAATGCGCCGACGAATGCACGGCCCCGATGTTTTAGCGTGAGCTTCCTGAACTTTTGCGGGGAGCTCGGTCACCACTGACGCTTCCAACACTGGAACAATTCTCCGCATAAGTATGGCTTCCTCTACCCGAGGTGCTCCTGGCACTGTCGCCATTTCAAAGGAGACTCCACCAAACAGAACGTAAGTCACTCGTTCCCTGCACCGTACGCCTCCAAGCCAACATTCCGTGACATACAGGGTCGCTAATCGCATGCAGCCTCTATGTCCGTGGGCTACCTGATAGGCTCCCCAAAGAAGATCTGAAGCGTAATCTGTACATGTTGTTTGCGACGTATGGCGTAATTCTGGATGTCGTGGTCATGAAGACCTCGAAGATGCGCGGACAGGCCCACGTTGTCTTCCGCGACCTCGATGCTTCAACACAGGCTATGCGCGCACTACAAGGCTTTATGTTTTTTGGAAAGGACATGGTGCGTAGGAGATTTCCGATCTTCGCAGATCCAATGCTAAAGCCATGACAGCAAATCGCATACGCGAAAACAAAGTCGGACACGATCGCAAAGCTCGATGGCTCGTACAAAATGCCGGAACCCGAACGAGAGAGGGAGCCAGAACAAACAGCAGCACAGGCTGCAGGGTTTGGCACTGCCCCGGCCAAAGCGGTACCCGCCAACGCGCCAGACGCTGCAAAGGGACAGAAGAGGGCACGCGATGACGAAGAGGAAGACGACGAGGATGCTGAGATGGAGATGGACGTCAGTGACGAAGACTCGGATTGAAGGGATTTTCCAGCAAGAACAAAAGGAACCCGAAGCAAGGGGACATGATACCCACAAGAGCCGCACGAGGAGTGCTCGTGCTGAGCCATGCCACAACTGTAGGCTTCGTCTGGATTTCTACGGCAAAATGTATGCGAAGACGCTCAAGTCTATGGCGGGATTCGCGCTGACTTTAGACAGAAGCCGGACGTTGTGAGAGGCTTACATAGTATAGCTTGAGCTGGTCAAGGATCTTAATGAGATAGCAATGACGAAAACACTCAACGCGCGCTGAGTTTGTTCAGGCTAGTTTTGCTGTGTGTAAAAAGGTAGTTCATTAGCCAATGTTCTTGGAACAGATGGACCCTACCCGCCCCCTGTGCTGACCTGAGGCTATACTTGAGGTTATGTTGTAGTAAACACCGCGGCGATGTATATCCTCCATATTCCGCCCGTGGAAGTATGTAGCCATGCTAACCGTGATGCTCAAAGCGGTGACCAAAAACAAAGGAGATATGGCAAAAACACATCTTGACGCTTGGCGGTACTGGGAACTGCAGACATGTTAGGAATGTCTCAGGACCGCTCAATGTGAATGGGAACGTACTCGAACCCAGGCTGGCGCGGATCGCAGATCTAGACTCGTAGAGTCCGCCAACCACAACGCGACGTCATACCACTAGACCATACCACCGTGGTGATTGTTTTCAATTGATTTGTGATGAATCCCAAAATTAACCAAAAATGATACTCTGCCAAAACCGATGTCGGATCTGAGGGGGAGACGAAGTCTGTCGATAAAGTTATCCAGAGCCCCGCAACGAACGAGCTGCATACTCATCATTAGGTGAGATTTTTTGCGTGCAGTGTGGAAGCACCAATAGCGTGTGGGCCTATGCCGCAGATAACACATCAGGAAAGAAGAATCGCTACATCATAGACGGTAGATACTACTTCGTCTGTACAGGTACAAGATTCAGTAAATCTCCTTGAAATCGTCAAGCATCTCTGGCAGTCTCAAAGATGGACCCGTCGAGGGATCATATGCAAGACCCTAACAAGACATGGAGACAAATAAGAAGACACTAAGCCTAGCCGACATTGAACCAATAAGTAGTCGCTTTTATGATATTGGTCTGATATAACATCGAATGAGCTTTAGCGACATCAGCGTCGGATCTCACTACCTTTGTGTGTCATCTTCGGTTACAGCACACTCATCTTTGCGCGTACCTGATCCTTTGTACTCCAGTTCTCAGAGGAAGTAGATGTATCGGCACACGTGTACTTGAGCTTACAGTTCCAAGGACATGCCCGAGAAGTATGTAGGCCTGAAGTGTCACAGCATTTCTATCTTCGTGGCCCTAGAGTACAGATGTGTTTCGTGTACATATTCCTCCTCCCTGGTATTTACTTGCGAGGACGGACGCTTTCCACCCGATCTCATTTGGCATACCAGAGCCTCGGAACCTTGGCTACAACTGCCCATCCTCCAATTTGAGACTGACGTTGAGCAAACGAAAGTAGCGATGAGCTATTCATAGCTAATTCTACCAGGGGGTAAAATCGAGCAGCAGCGGCTTCCAGTACAACTTAGCACCCTGTGTTTGACCTGTTCCTACTGATTGGCCTGCGATCAGCAATGCGCGTTGCGCATTAGTTTGAGTCGGGTTTAAATTGAACTTGCTTGACAACACTGGGTATGAGCGACACGCAGCCATCATCATCGGCGTGACTGATCGCAGCCCTCGCAGGACATGAGTTGATCATGTACGCTCTTGTAGTTCTATGTACAGTTCCTCCATACGGTGTGGAGCAGGGTTGACTGTTGTTATGATATGTACGACTGATCATTGCGCTCTCTTCCATTGCTCGAGAGCCGAAGAAACCGCACCCAAGATCTTCCGCTGGTATATCGTCTCCACGTCACAGACGGTTTTCTTTCTCATGGAAACCTCACACCGCCACATGGGCGACGGGTCTCTCCATAGAAAATGCTTTATAGTGAGTGTTGAAAATTTGCGTTGTTCAATAATGAAGGAGAAGGCAGGACGCGCGCGGCGAAAGTTTTATTGGGCACCGGCGGATCTGTAACGCCGATGGCCGTGCATCGCAACTGCCCCGCGAAGCAGTTTCCTGAGTCAAGGCCGCCATTTTGCGCTGGTGTGGGATTCGATCTCCGAACTTAGCCCACGCCTGATTTCCCCCTGTCACCACGACGACATCCGCACCATCCCCATATTCGCTCACGAGGTCATCTAACCGCATACAAACGTCGAATCCGAACAACCACCCAGCATGGAGTCCGAGTCCGACCACGATCACCGCGATGACGAGAGCGCTTCTGAGCAGGAAGAGATTGAGGAGACGAAGCCAAAGCCGGCACTGAAGAAGGCGAGAGAAGTTCTCCCGCCCGTCGAGCGTCCAGAACTTCCGTAAGGCTCCAACCGCACGCGACAGCTGCTAGAAAGCTAACGTGTGTTCAAGAGAGCAACCGGAACCAAGCACGGTGGACTTCTCGAAGCTCTCCCCAATCTCACCTGAGATCATCTCCCGCCAAGCCACAATCAACATTGGAACAATTGGTCACGTCGCCCACGGCAAAAGTACGGTAGTCAAGGCCATTTCGGGTGTGCAGACTGTCCGTTTCAAGAACGAACTCGAGCGAAATATCACCATCAAGCTCGGGTACGCCAACGCCAAAATCTACCAGTGCGACAACCCCGAGTGCCCGCGCCCAACATGCTACCGGTCGTTCAAGAGCGAGAAGGAGGTTGACCCGCCGTGCGAGCGCGATGGCTGTGGAGGCAAATACAGGCTGAAGCGCCACGTCTCGTTCGTTGACTGCCCTGGCCACGACATTCTCATGAGCACGATGTTGTCAGGTGCCGCCGTCATGGACGCTGCGCTTCTGCTTATTGCTGGCAACGAGACTTGCCCGCAGCCGCAGACAAGCGAGCATCTTGCCGCTATCGAGATCATGAAGCTGAACCACATTATCATCCTTCAGAACAAGGTCGATCTGATGCGAGAAGACAGCGCTGCTTCGCACTACGATTCGATTCTCAAGTTCATTCGTGGCACAGTCGCCGACGGCTCCCCCATTATCCCCATTTCTGCCCAGCTGAAATTCAACATTGACTCAATCAACGAGCATCTTATTAGTAAAATTCCCGTCCCCGTACGAGACTTCTCAGCGAAACCACACATGATTGTCATTCGATCATTCGACGTCAACAAGCCTGGTGCCGAAATTGACGAGCTGAAGGGTGGTGTCGCTGGAGGCAGTATTCTAACTGGTGTACTCAAGCTCGGCGATGAGATCGAGATCAGGCCTGGTATCGTGTCCAAGGACAGCGCAGGCAAAATTCAGTGCAAGCCCATCTTCTCAAGAGTAGTGTCTCTCTTTGCAGAGCACAACGACCTGAAGTTCGCCGTGCCCGGAGGCTTGATTGGTGTTGGAACACGCGTCGACCCTACACTTTGCCGTGCCGATCGTCTTGTCGGTTTCGTCCTCGGTCTCCGTGGACATCTTCCTAACATCTACACTGAGCTCGAGGTCAACTATTTCCTCCTCCGAAGATTGCTCGGTGTGAAGACTGCGGATGGAAAGCAAGCCAAGGTCGCCAAACTCACAAAGAACGAAGTCCTGGTATGTCATGAAGCTGTGTGTCCTCAAGAATGAACTGACTCGCAACTAGATGGTCAACATTGGCTCAACCGCCACAGGCGCCAAGGTCATTGCCGTGAAGGCTGATGCCGCCCGTCTGTCGCTCACATCGCCTGCATGCACGGAGATCGGCGAGAAGGTCGCTCTTTCAAGACGTATCGAGAAGCATTGGCGACTCATTGGATGGGCTAACATCGTGGCGTAAGTAGCACACCTTTCTAAGCTACAGCTTGTTGCTAACATAATGCAGCGGAAATATTCTAGAGCCAATTGTCGATTGAACACGCAATCAACAATACACTTGCCTGCGGACAGACGAGTCGCTGTGACGACGACACGACTGCGAGACGGCAAGGTTCTGTGCATTTGCGTTCTTGAGCATTTCCAGCAGGAGTCGGGGGGCATGTGAGGATAGATGCACAAAAGGATTTTCCGCGGCCACGATTCCAGAAGCTGTTTCCGACGGCCCACGGTCTGCCGAAACAGCATCTGTTTGAGTTTACAAGCTTTGTGTAAAGGCGAGATCTCTAGGGGGAAAGTTCCAATAGCTACTGACAATGAGAACCATGTAACAATCACCAAAAGTGTTGAGGAGACGGGTGTGTGCGGAGTGGCGGCAGGTCTGCCGATTTTCACGTGAAAGCACATGATGGACCAACGTCACAGCCATCTGTTAGTCTTCATGTAGTCCCCTCGCTCCCATCGTGCGAGTCTCCCATCTGCAGTTTCTTAAGCCTTTGCCCGTTCAAGGTAGGCCTGCGAACTGTTCAATGCGTTGCTCCTCCTTGTATTGGGCCAAGAACTTCTGTCCACGTGCACTAACCAGACATAGAGTCTCCGACCTTCCATTCCGCATACTGCAGCAATATACGGGCCGTGGAGATTGTGCTCAAGAATCGCTTTGCAGTTGATAATCCTTACTCCTTGCATCTACTCCTGCATTTACTCCTGCGTTTACTCCTGCATTTATTCCTGCATTTATTCCTGCATTTCTCCATGACATTGTAACCAAGCGATACTGCGACGTATACGAATTGTCGCGTTACGCAAACATTGGTCGCGTTTGGAACGGCGCAAAAGATGGCGGACGAGCATTTGACCTCCTCGAATGCACCACCACCACACATCCACAAGCCCATTCCACGACGGAACTTCGACAGCACATACAACGACTCGGCCGCGTCCCCTACGCACGACTTTGCGCAGCCAGCTTCGCCCAGCGCAAGCGACACTCCACGATCGTCCGACTTCCTTTCGCAGCTCAATGCGCGGCTCTTGCGCACCTACAATTCTCGCAATGACGACGAGGACGAAGGCAACGGGGAGCAAGCGTCTCCTCCGCACAATAAGAGCTTCTTGAATATGACGAGCAGTACACTGTTCGGCATATACGATGATGTTACATCGAGCGCTGCCAGTCTGGCGGCAACGCCGTGGGGATCGGGCGCAGAAACCCCAGCACACACAGCCATGGGCAATCAGGCTTTCGACAGTGGAATGGGCAGTCCAGATGCCGGTATTAGTATGAAGACTCGAGCACGAGGAGGGACACGGACGAGTAAGAACGAGGGCAAGACTAAGGTTCAGTCACCACGACGCGCACGACACGGAGCAGCGAAACACGCCGTCACAGCTGGCAAGTTGGCGGCGCTGTTCCTATTCGGCGTTGTCTACGGACTCATCGTGTCTCGTTTGCACGATACCAGGCAGCTGTCGGCAGTGCACATGGGGGGCGTGCACCGCGGGAATTGGATATACCTGGCCAGTTGGGGCCTCTTTGGCGTTGCGCTCGGGAGTCTGCTACCCTACGTCGACTTCGCCTGGAGTGGAGATCCCCCCCAGGACTATGTTGAGGATACCGATTCAGAGATGGATGGCTCATTGTCCATGAGCGAACAGATTAACGATGTGGTTCGAAGTGTGGCTGCCTTTGTGGGCATCGCATTTGCCATCGTAAGTCGTGCACACATTTCTTTTACATGAATGTAGTGCTGACACGCTTACAGCGTCGGCTACCCTGGCAGTCTACGCTACAACTAACCTTGACCCTCGCCCTGGTCAACCCAGCCCTCTGGTATATACTCGATCGCTCCAAGCCTGGCCTCTCCTGCTCGCTCATCGTCACCTCGGTTCTTACGTCCTTCATCTTCCTGTCCAATCCGGACGTCTTACCTTCCCCGTCGTTGCCAGCGACAACCAACGCGACACAATCACCTGTAAGCAGCAGGCACCCTGCAGGTCAATCCACACCTGGAGACATGAGAGGCGAGCTGTTCGCTGGTGTAGTCAGCTACGACAATCTAGCTGTAGTAACATGGGTCGGAAGTGTATTATTTTGTAGTTGCGTATGCTTTGGCAGTATTGGACGACGACTGGCGGTTCTCCAAGACTCGGGCATGAAGCGTTCATGACGATTCTCACTGAAAAGATTTGGAGGTTGAGATACCCCTGCATAAGTGCGGTTTTGGTTGCATATGCTCCGTAGAATAGCTTAAAATGGCGTTCACGTGTGTGGCCCTTATGCATGCAATCTTGCAATTCGTCTCGGGACGTGATAGCACGGTGCGCAGTGAGCGTGCAAAAAACCCTATTATCCCAAATTACAGAATTGCATCTACTAGTCAGGTCAACCATGCATAGAGTAAACATGATTAGACTGCAGAAGGAGGCAAAGCAGCCATCATTAGCGGAAGATTTAGATTGAATGCATAATGTGTCTTTAAGTAACCTAGTCATTTCTTGCTCTTCACTCTGCTCTTTCCAAAACAAAAACTCCCTTAGTATCTCCTTACACCCTCTCTTGGAGTGCCACCTGCCCTTATTTCTGCCATTCTTAAGAAAGTAACACTCCTTATCCTAAGCTGTACCTTGATTCCTCCGTTCCCTACACCTTGTACATACGCACGTTGCTCTTCACTAGTACATATCTTGGTAGCATATTATCTCTTAAAGTCCTTGAGATTAAAGCATTTATAATTAGGGTTAGGGGTAGAGGCGGTTAGCTTGTATATGGAGCCGTTGGAGACCTAGGACAGCAATAATTATTTAACATGCACTTTGTCAACTTTACGGAGTCTGAACTCTCACAGTAAAATCAATCTCCCTCCCATTCCCTTTCAACCCATACTTCCCCTGAGCGAGTCAATTGCTGGCTACTTCTTCAGCCTCAATTCCTCGTATTGCGCACGGTCCGATTTCAGCGGTGAGCCATACGGAGGGAGACTGTCAACATTCTCTATCACCCACTCGTCTCCCAGTCCACTGCAAAGAACAGCTACTAGCAATGCGATCATCTTGGAAGCGAATTCTTTGGTGTTTGGATGGTCCGCCGCACAGAAGTATGCAAACGGCATGTATCCCAGCTTTTCCTCCTCACTCCTCAGCTTTTCCTTCAGCTCCTTCTGCGTTCCTCCTTGCTTGTCATACCAGGATTGTCTCGCTTCCGGGCAAAGAGTCTGCCAGCGCTCGGGGCGAAACACATCTGGGTCGTGACCGCAGAGGATTTCTTGTCTGTGGCACGACTCGATATCAGCTTTCACTTCCTTGTTGTCAAAAAGGCGATGAACGCGGCGTGTAGGTGGATACAAACGTAGGGCTTCCTTGATGATTTCGACTGGTCTGATGAACCCGTTGTTGGTCTCAGTGGGCTTATGAAACACGTTGTTCCTCATACTGTTCGGGTTCTCGAGATCATTCAGATAGTTTGTCAAGACAGAAGCCCAGATAGTCTTATTCTGCGCACCTCGGTGTTGTACTTCCAAGAAACAACGTATGACAACTCGCCACATCGTCTCGTATGCGGGTAGTAGGAGGTTCATTGGATTCTGGCTAGGTATCTCCGGATCGACCGTCGTGGTGTCGTCAGTAAAGCCACCAATACCAACCGTTGGGACGCTGAAGGTTACCCGACGAAGGGCGTTGTGCAGCTTTGTTTCGTCCTTCCATGAGAGACACTCTACTTCGTCAAGATGGTTCTGCTGCTTACTCTTGATCCAAAGCTGGTTGATACGTTGGCTGATGTAGCTGACATCGCCGAATTGACTGTCACTCTTTAATGCTTCATGAGCACCGTCGAAAAGGTAACAAAGAGACATCTTCAGAGTAATGTATTGGGTGAGTGCTGCAAGCTTGAACGTACGTGTACCATTGAGACGCATGTATTCATCAAAGTATGTGAGCGCACGGCGTCGTAGATCGACCCAGTCTCCATCCAGATTGTCGTCGTTGACATTCATTGCAGCCAGCATCAATTTCTCGGCCTTCTGTGTAAATCCCATTTTAGAAGATTTTTCCAGATTGGTGAAACCATTGTCGATGCCGAATATCCTCTTCAGTCTCTGATTAGGCATAGCCCTTGCGTGCTGCCGTCTCGGATACGGGGTGCCGTCTTCTCTCTGGAATTTGATCCTGTTCGCGCATTCTTTGGCGTTCTGGGTCTGCTCGTCGCGGTCTAGCATCTTGATTTTGACTCTAGAGTCGAGTGGAGCAGGACTCAAGTTGACCAAGGCTCCATATTTATGCAATGCGCGCCTGATTGCTGCTCTAGAACTGATTGCCCGCGTGATTACATTATGAATGAAAATGGTGGACAATTCTGGCACGCTGTCAGTGTTGCAAATAACAATCAGTGGCACTCTTCGCTCTCAATAACACTAATTGTTATTTGGCTAGCATGTTGAATTGAAAAGATTGACTCCTATATTGGTGGTAGTAATTAGCTTGTATTATTGTGCTACTACGTTCCTACTTATCTCTAACGCCCTTAAAGCTCTTTTTTCTGCAACAATTGCCTAGACTAACTTAATCCTTGCATTTTGTAGGTTCCAGCGCCTATTCTACGTACCTACAATGCCTAGCACTAGCTACTACCCTCGTATCCTAGAGTTCTACGCGCTATCTTCAACTGAATTAATACTAATAAAAGCAACTACGCTATTATGCTATAACAAGGTTAAGACAGGACGACCACGGTCCACTAACGCGAGAACAATATCCTTATAACTTTACACAGCATATACGTAGCGACTGCTCGATATGTCGGTGCAGTTATCCCAATTCCAGTTTTCGAGTAAACTCAAGACCACGCTCAGGGAACCCGATGATGCTGCTGCAGCTAAGACCTCCCCAAAGTAATGAGTATTACACACACCGTCAATCTTATTAGAGACCAGTCTTGTAACAAGCTGAGATTGACCGGTTTCGGCAGCCGCTACGAGCGCATTTCTTGAATTTCATGAAACGAGACCTGCACCTTTCGCGACATGCTCAGGTAATCGATGAGGTTCCAATACATCATCGAACGAGCTGCGAGCCGCACTCAAGATAGAGTAAAATCTTCATGAAGCTCAGGGGAGGTGAATTACGCTAGGAACTGGACTGTACTGTGGATCGCGCAGCAGAGATCATTGGGACTTTCCGTCCGCATTGGAACTTTCCGTCCACATTCTCGACTGGATGAGTTTGACTCTCATAGGCTGACTCATACCCTTAGAACCAAACACGGGTCTAGGAAGATGAACGATGCAATCCTGAGCAAGGTTATTAAATCGTCCTATCTAGAATTAGGCTAGAGTTAAGGCTCGATCGACTCATGTGTCATTGTGTCGTAAGATCAGTCCAAGTTTCATAGCCTCTATCAACCCAGCTGTTTGGGTGACAAGCAAGATTATCTGCGCCACAATATCATCTGCGCAATCGTGTAATGACATGATAAGTTTGTGCGTCAAATCCGGAAGGCTTCGGATGATTGTGAAAGGGCTGCCAGATATTGTACCTAAAGGCTAAACAGAGACCTGAGCCAAGCCAAGCCACGTCAGCACGGACACCCGGCCAACACGAATGAGAGGGGGCTTCCCACGGTGAGGCGCCTTGTTCACAGCATCTCTGGTCCCGTCTCCTCCCTTCATCGACACCCCGTATTACCTTGCTCTACGGAACATGCATGAGCACGGTGTCTCAATCTTCTTTCGCCTACCTTTGGAACTGCGAGACGAAGTTTATCACTTCCTTTGGGTCGACTTGGCAGACCTTGCTGTACCATACATGGGCATGCGATGCTTGCTGCGCTGTGGCAGGTCGAATCAAATCCTACCCGCAAAACCTACATGACAGATTGGTGCCTAGCATGCCCCTGCCCTATTGGCTATTCATCAGCAAAGCCATGCTCGCCGAAGGCCTTGCTCTCCTTCGCGATCGGGGCGAATTGGTAATTGCAGCCGATGAGTCCGCTAGGACTCGTTCGCGGACGACTACTCTTGTCGGACCTGCTTCAGTGCAGTTTGTTACGCTGTACTACGTGGACACTGAGTTATGTGTCGATGGATCTATCGTGTACCGAGTCAAAAGCATGGCTAAAGATAAAATGGTGGTGCACACCGGGATAGCAAAAGAAATGACCAAGCGCGGTGCGTGCCGAAGGCTTTATATCTAGTTCGAAACTAGCGGTTGCTCTGAAAGGTACCGTTTTGACCTGATGAAGTCGTATGTTGATCATCTGAAACACTATCAGCGTGCGGGCATTATGACTTTGGTCGTGTATGTGTGTAATAGAAGAAGCTCAGTGCGCGAGTCACACAATTATTGGGTGCGAACTGTGGCCGGGCTTGTCTATAATGCAGATCAACCGGCTGTCAAGCGTGAAGAACGTTACGAAGACGACCAGCGGGAATGGCGGGACACGTACGGCTGGATCGATACACGAGGTCTCGAATCCTCTCAGCTCTACGAGTGTCCCTAAGCTACAGGCTATCGGTATCACTTCGAAATATCGTCCACATCTCTGCACAAAGTCTGAGGTTCGTATTGTGTTCTCCTGCATTTGTGTTTCAAGGTCTTGAAATTGGCGCTCTTACATCAAACTGCGAATTCTCCTGTCAAGATATTCATAGATCGACAGATTCGATTACTCTAAGCAGTTCGTGAGATCGAACACTGTGCTCGTTAGTTACATTAACCAACTCTTCCTTTCACCAGACAGCATCGCGCTCTCTTACGTCATCTTCTTCTGTTCCGTTTGCTTCTCAAGCTCGAAATGGCGTGCAGTGAGCTTTCACTATCGCTTTACGTATCGTTACTCGTACTTCTGCCTAAGTGTCGAAATTCACCTTCGCTGCCCTCGAATCCAACACCTCTTTCTTGCAAGATCTAGCCTACCAACTGTGTCATCTTCATACCGTCCCGACGGCTCGTTGAGTAACAAGGTCAGTGATGGCCCGTGACGACTAGCCTCTGCGTCTTTTATTGTCACCTGACGCATACACAGCCAGTAGCCATGGGGAGACCGTCAACGAAGCGGCCCCGCGAGGACCTTACAGACTGCAACGAAACACTGCATGACAGCCCCAATAACCCCACCAAGAAGATGGAAAAGACCGAGGCCACGAAGGTCTGCTACTTCATGAAACTCCACCGCGAGCTGCGCGATCTCGTCTATCACCACCTGTGGATGGATTCACCGTACATTGTCGGCAATCAAGGTCCTAAAGGCCCAGGACACCTCGGTACCGAAGGCATTGTCTGCGGCGTGGTGTATGGAGGTGTAGAGTCAACCCACAAGACTTATTGGACTCAAGACCGGAGCTACCTGGCTCTCGAGAATATCCACTCGCCACCTGGTACAGGCCTGCTGCGTCCCGGCAGACTACCACACTGGCTTCTTGTCAGCAAAATCTTTCTCGCCGAGGGCATGGCCAAACTACGCCTCGAAGCAACTTGGACGCCGCGCTGCATCAACCCGACATCCATATCTCTCCCAAGCGCTGGGCTCTTGAATCCTGCTCTAGCTCAGAGAATGTGCATCAACATTCCCAACGAGGGGGATTGGATGCCTTTATGGAGCTACAACCCCGAAATGACGGAAGCGCTGCAGAGAGGCAATCAAGTCACAACGCTGGTAATCAAAGTGCAGTACTTCATGGACAGATCAATGCGCAAAGGCATCTTGCATAACGATGAGCTTCATCTTCTCATGGCACTCGGCCAAGGGTTCTCGAGCTTGACAGAGTTGGTAGTTCAGGTACAGCTCCGATACGAGCCTCGCAGCGACATATCGCACTGGGATCCTAGGGTCTACCAGTTGCGTCTATGCAAGGAGATTCCGGATGCGGTGGAGACGGTGTTCGGTAGAGATGTGTTTCGCACGTTCGGACATATGCCGGTTGATGCGCTGGGCGAAGGGTTTCGACTGTTCTTTAAGCGGAAGCAAGACGGCGAGTAAAGTCGAGCGGGGACAAGAACGAAGGAGAGATTGAAATACGAAGGCGACACATATCTTACCTACGTGAAAGAATGGGCCTCCAGCAGATTCGAAAGCAATGCATGAGATTCCCGATGTTTTCATGATTTCCCTCGCCACTCAGTGTCGGACAAGTCGATGCATGGCAGATGCGAGTCGGGTTTTCCACAAGCTTGCTTCCTCTCAAACATGCATCTCGGTTGAGTGTATTTCGATATTGAGAGCTTAACAACCCGCAGTGACAATTACAGATTGGCTGAGCATAAGAACAACCGATAATTGACTCATTACAAACGCACACGCTAATTGAATAAAGTATCCCGTTAGGGAAGTGGTTCTTTGACTCTGAAAGCCACACTGAAGTAGTCTGACGCCAGCAGATATAAAGCTCCGTAACATCTACTCCGTACGTTCTCTCTCCTGCAATGAAACGAATCCATTGGTCATCACATCATTGCACCGATTTCATTTTACTTCATTATTGTAATGATTCATCTTCATTTCGTATCCTACAGTGTCTTGTGATAACGCTACGCTAAGCTCGCTATGCAAAGAAAGAAAGGGTCTTGAAGACCAAAGCGCGAGTGGTGTCGATAGTGAACTCAAAACACCGCCTATAATGTCCACTGCATGTCGGAAGCATCCCCAAACCCTTTTATGCAAAACGCTAAGACCTTTTCGAAAGAAACATCAACTCCCATCCATTTCGTCCTCTGAAGCACTCTCTAGTTGTTGCTATTGAGCATGTCCTTCAGTATGGCGGCGCCAGGACCCGACAGCGATTCTGAAAGCTCGTCCTTGGCAACCACACTCGCAACACGGCGATCCTCTACTGTGACACCACCAGCAAAGCCATTGCTCTTGCCCCTTCTGTTTGGTGTACCGGCAGCTACGAGTGATCCAGACTTGCCATGGACAGCCGTGATCAGTGATAAAGTCTCCAGACTCTCAACAATGTCGCGGAACTCGGTGCTCGTAAGTGGGTGTAGGGTATACTCGCGCTTACAGAGAGAGGTGTAGGCTTCAAAAAGCTCTTTGATCGAAGGAGCAGTGTTGTGCGATTTCGAGGGTGTGGTGAAGACGCGTTCCTCTGCGAATGCGCGCTTCTTATGTTCCATGGCCGATAAAGAGCAAAGTACTGCTTTTTGCTGGAGGTTGAGATTTCGAAGACGCTGCGAAGTGCCATTGCTGAATACGGTTGCGGTAATCCTGCCAATGTGTGCGATCGTTGCTCGGGGAGCAGTGGTGACTGTGAGCTGAGCCAGAGAATTCGCAAGCGCAGCCTGCGACTTCAACTTCGAAGGCGAACGGATGACCGGAGAAGACAGGTTGATATTATCCACGAGTGGCGTCTTCGTTGGAGAGGGAGTTGGGGATGGTGTGATCTCCGTGGCTTTCTTAGCATGTTGGTCACGGGTCTCGGCCTCGATCAGATCGATTGCTCGTCGGCAGATGTCGAATGCTTTGCGCAAATCGCCGGATTGAATAGCAACTTTTTTCGAAAGGAACATAATTGCGGCCGGGTGAATGAAAGGCAGATGTTCCGAACCTGTCGGTAGCAGAGCTTTAAGTTTGGAGGTGAGAACGGAAGCAATCTGCGCTGCAGAGTATGGGAGGAATGGCAACAAGTGCGGCTTCAAACCGCGAGCCTTGAGCCGTGGGAGAAATCGATCAGTGAAATCGAGGGCGTTTGCAATACCAACCAAGATCAGACCTGATGACTTGTGCAGAGACCAATCGAAGATATTGTACAGAAGGTCGATGTCCAGCTCCAGAAGGTGATCTACCTCATCGAGAGTGACAATGTATGATGTCTTGCGTTGCATGAAGAGCTCTCTCAAGGTGTCCATTTCGCCGCCCTCGGTGACCTCGGTGATGTCGACAAGCTCTTCGAGCAACGTCCGGTACAGGTCGGTCGCGTTCTTGACACTCATGCAGTTGATGTATCCGGTTTTTGCCGATTCGTCTGACGAAGCAGAGCGACAAACTTCGTGGACGAACGCGCTCTTGCCAGTACCTGGTGGCCCTGAGACATAGATGCATCCCGACTTCTTGCTCTTTGAGCGTGTCGAGATGAAGCTCTCCAGCTCCTTGCGCTCCTCCTCGCGCCCGTACAGCGCCGATGGTGCGGATCCGCGCGCGAAAACCTGGCGGCCTTCATTGTAGATGGTGGGAGCAGTATGTCGAGGCGTGCCAGGGGTGTGTGGTGTGCGAGGGGTCAATGGTCGTGCAGCGACAATGAGCCTGTGTCGTGGGGTGACTGCAACTTTGTGGGCAAGCGCGTCTCGATGTCTTGGTGTCGAGGGGGTGCAGGCGGGCTTCTCTGGTGACGAATGGAGTGCTTTCGCCGGCGAGTTCTCTTTTGCAGCTGAGAGAGGGAGGCGTGATCCAGGCGGGCCGTGCTTAGCAGGTGTTGTGCCAGCTCTCCTTCCACGTTTCGCGGATGGCTGCTCCTCAGCCAACTCGTCCACATCCATCGCATCGCCATTGTCCACATTCTTCCTTTTCGGAGTGACGAAAGGATTCTCGTTCTCTGCTTCATCGAGGATGACAAACTGTGCTCGTCGCTTTGAGCGCGTGGAGACACTTGGCTTCGCATCTTCAAGGCGCGTTAGGGACGTGTTGCTGCAGGACCAACGACCAGAGCTCTTACCTGATGCGTCTGCGATGGCAGCGCTGCGAGTTCTCTTTCCAAGAACGGTAGGAGCCATCGTACGTATGTGGAGAAGGTACAATGGGTGGTGTGCAGAGCGGAAGGCACGATGGAGTGGAGTGGGATGTCGAGGAAGGAGCTGGCGGCAGAGACGCGACTTAACCAGGCGCGACGCGTAAAGTGGAAAGTGCACGGTGGTCCATGCACCTGCCAGCCTCAACCGCTTGGCGCATCTGCACGTGTCGGCATCGTTCACCCGGCCGGAATCCCCCACTGTTCAGGCAGGACGCGTCTTTGAAACCATGTCACTTGGAACACTTCCTCCGCATCCAATGACCGCTTGTTCGTGCGGAGTATCCATGGATACATGGCTAGCAAGGAAATACGCGGCCACGCGCCTTGAAGGTTCGACCGTCCTGGCTAACCTTTCCGATGCGTGTTACATGTCCTAACACATCAGAGTCGAACAGAGGTCCAAAAGGAGGACAGAGTTGACAACGAGTTGCAACTTGCAAGACAGCGCATTGAAGCCAGTCCACCACGAACCTCAGCATCAAGCGCAAGGACCTCTGGCTCCCCGGTGATAGTGGACCAATCTGCTTCTATGCTGCAGTAGACAGTCTCGCCACCAGCATGCCCAGCAGCCTCACAGTCAGCCCATCTGAGGCAAACAAGGCATCATGTTGCCATGACAGTGTTGCACAACGGCGCCGAAAAGAGTCGGGAGGACTGCTTGTTTGCTCTGTGCTTGGTTTCGGCTCACTCATCCTCTCCATACATAACGCTCGCTGTGCCCGAATGTGTACCAGGCTGTGCTGCTTGACTGCGATTCTCTCACCGCCGACCTCGTTTGCGTGTTACCACCGGCTCGCTTTTCCATCACGCGGTTGATTTGCTAAGCTCTGTGCGAGCAGTACGCGCATGCTTGTTGTGTGGTTAGAGGCTCGTCTACAAGTATAAGGATAGGCTTTTGCAGTTGCTCGCAAACCGAGTTCAACCCTTTCCAATTTTCCACCATCTTTATCGAGCACCAGAACAATGTCTCTTGTTCGTCATGGTCATGGCCTTCCTATAGGCTTTCCCGGCTATATGCAACCTTCCTTCCTCGATGTACCCGATATCAGCAGTGCTAGCTGGCTTGTCGATCCGTATTCAGGCCGATGCTGTGAATTCTGCGACGCAATGGAGGCTATCGTGAGCTGTTTGACCCTTTGCTAAATAGCTCACAACTGATGAACACATAGCCAGATGTAGAGATCATTCTAGAAGAGCTGTCCTTCTACGATCCCCACCATTACGCCACTATGTCGCGCTTGCACGACAGTGTCCACGGCCACTATATGCTCGGGTACGATCGAGATGGTTCAGAGTCGTACCATCTATCACGCAAAATGGAGAGACTGTCAGAACTGCTACAAATGGCTCAGCGACGTATTCCTCGAGGTGGCCGAGGGCTTGGAGACTTTGCGTCACGAGTCAAATACATGGGTCGGGACGTGATGACGGGTCGACGACGGCATCGATTTGACACTTTCGCCATGCCCAGATATCCAGATGGGAGGTACTACTGGGGGGAGAGATGGGACCGGGGACGCCGCGGCTGGAGGTATTGATTATTGTTGCGTCACATTCTGCTCTTTCTTTCGAGCGACTGGTTAGATTTACAAGATGATCGTTTTACAGCGCTTTATATAGTATGAGGACGCCGTCCCAATACAATACTGTTCATTCACATGGTTCCATCTTCACCATTAGTGTTCGGCTACTTCTTCAGTCTGCTCCCGTCCAGCTCTGCCAGACTAGCTTTGATCATCTCTGGATTCTCATTCAACAGCGCCACGACCCTTTGCTCAAAAGCTTTGATCATGACATCTGCTACCTTTGGCGCAACGCCTCCGCTCAAAGCCGCGTAGAATGGATTCGTAAAGGCGAATTCCAAGGCAAGAGAAACACCCGTTTTGTCCCTTCCCAAGTCTTTGATCGTCCATTTACTCCTCAAATGCCGTAGCAACCCATTATCTCCACCATTCCTTCTACCTCCACTGCTCGTATTCGAGCCCTCTAGATGATGCGCGATGTCATCCCTTGACAAGCTCGTCTCTGTATCTCCACCTACGCTCTCCACATACTCTCCAGGAAGGCAGTACACTCTTGATGTGAAGCTCTCTGTGATGCCTCCGAAGCCGCTTGTCAATTTACCCTCACTTGGCCAGCGCCGACCATATATTTTGTCTGGCGCAGACCAATGCGTTATGTCGCTGCGCTGGCAGTAGGGAAGAAAGCTGGCGTAGGATGGAACATCGGCGATTATGGAGTATATAGGTGCGCTGGGGTATCCAAGCACACGGTGCGCGGTCAGCATCTGGGGAGTCGACGAGGCGCCTGTGGCAGCGGCGAACGGGTTTGGGAGGAAGGTACGCCGTTGTATGGTGGGTTGAGAGAGGTAGAGGGAGGCATTGAGGAGGCGGCGCGCAGTTTTAGTTGTTGCCATGGTGAAGCAGTGAGGAGGGACGGCGAATACAGAAGATGGAGTGTTGTCACCTGTTTAACATGATTGAATTTTTGCTGAGCAAGACCTTGCCATCTCGAGATCATTGACCATGTTCCGCGCTAAGGATTGCGGCTCCATGAATCATGCCAGGGACCACGGCGACCATGCGTTTCTAGGGTTAGTGGGCCTCCTCACTTATCGATAGAGAAATTTCCCCTCCACTCATGCTCCACCCCTCCAGGTTTACGTTCACAAGATTATACATTGAATATTCAAGATGGCCACAAATCCAGAAGAAGCCGAGGCTAGAATGCCCGAACAGACGGAAGAAGCAAGGTTCCAAACCGACAACAGCGTGTCCAGAAAACCACAACCCAGACAACAACTCTCAAAAGCCATGGAACACATGCGCTTCGCAGTCACCGTCGACCCTATTCCTCACAGCTCAACACCCACACCACCCACCGATCCCTTGGATTCCACGCAAGAAACCTCACAAGCATCCTCCACATCCCCACCCACCGAAAACGACGCCTACGGCGTCCCCGCCTCCTTCGCACCCGTCCGCAACCCCGCCTCCCGCTCGCACGACCCCTCGAACAACCAAAAGCGCACCGACCCCTTCGCCTTCGGCTCGCGCTACCTGGAAGAAGGCGACAACATATTTGAGTTCAACGCCTGGGACCACGTGACAGTCGACTCGACGTACAAAGCCTTTTCCGAAGAGCAATACACGCGCCAGCGGCAAGATCCCGTCTCCGAATTCGATCGGCAGCGCTTCAACGCGCACCCGGAGAAGTGGTGGAACGTATTCTACAAGAACAACAAGACGAACTTCTTCAAGAACCGAAAATGGCTGGCCCAAGAATTCCCCATCCTGGGCGAGGTGGGCAAGCCAGACGCGCCGCCCGCCGTCATACTCGAAGTCGGCGCTGGAGCGGGCAACAGCGCGTTTCCGATTCTGCAGAGCAACAGGAACACGGCGCTCAAGATGCACGCATGCGACTTTTCGAAAAAAGCTGTCGATTTGATTAGGCAGAACAATCTCTACGATACGCAATACATACAGGCTGATGTATGGGACGTGGCTGCGTCCTCCGACTCGGAAAACGCTGGCTTACCGCCCGGCTTGCGGGAAAATAGCGTCGATGTCGTCCTCATGATTTTCGTCTTCTCGGCGCTCAATCCCAGGCAGTGGGACCAGGCCGTGCGCAATATCTGGCGCGTGCTCAAGCCCGGTGGACAGGTTCTCTTTCGCGATTACGGGAGAGGTGATTTGGCGCAGGTGCGGTTCAAGAAGGGGAGGTGGATGGAGGAGAATTTCTACGTCAGAGGAGATGGCACGAGGGTGTATTTCTTTGAGCAGGACGAGTTGGAGGAGATTTGGGGTGGGAGGAAGAGGGCGCAGAGGGAGGACGATACAGATACGGACGATTTGGCCGGCAAAACGGAGCGGCTTGAAATCCGGGGCGAGGATCAAGATCCACAAGCGTCGAGCACGTCGAGGGAGCCCCGGCCTGCGTTCGAAATCGCACATATTGGCGTTGACAGACGCATGCTGGTCAATCGGCAAAGACGGCTGAAAATGTATCGCTGCTGGATGCAAGCTGTTTTCCGCAAGCCCGGTCAAGACAGTCAAGTGGCAACAAGCACATTACGACAAGAGAACCAAGTAGAAGGAGAGGGAGAGGGAGAGGAAGGGGAAGCTGTTGAGGAAGCATAATCTCCAATCAGGACAGCCGTAGACACTTTACCAACTGATACCCACGACACACTTTCCAACTGTCATCATTCTTAGCTTGCCCTGTAAGAATATATTGGGAACAGGCTAGCGACTCCGACGGATAACGTGTCTGAATATATGCGATATGCGCTGTGAATGCCACAATGCGACGCCAGCCCTACTCACATCGTCTGTCCCTCAAAATATGGTCTGAATCTCGGTTCCCCTTCGAGTCCACACTCCAACACACACTGATAACAGCCCATCAACAATTGTGGAAACTTGATCGTCCAGTAGCTCAAATACCCATCAGGTAAAGGCCCGACCTTTGCCTTGACATTTTCATCCATATCTTCGTAGTGATTTTTCTTGTTCCTAAGCGCCCTGAGGAGATCAAGCATCCTGTCACCCGTGTACTTGCGTTGCTTGCCCAGACTGTTAATGAAGGCAGCATCAAGCTTTCCGAGGAAGTTTCTCTTATGATCCAGAACCTCGTGGCTATACTCCTCAAGGATCGAAAGATGCTCGGAAGGAGGGTCGCGTGGCTCACGCTCCCAGTGATCGGAGCAGTCGCAAAGGAAACTGAGGCGCTTCTCGGCGGACCAGAAGAAGGGATGATTCATGACCTGGACAGCAGTGGGGCGGTCTTCAGGTCGAGTCTTGAGCATCCATTGGATTAGATGGTAAGGCTCTTCAGAGTCGGCGCCGAGGCGAAGTTGTTTGAGGTTGGCCTTTTCCTTCTTGATGTTGTACTCTCGAATTTGCATCCAGCCTTCGTCGTCATCGAAGGGATGACAGCCATTTGTCAGGACGTAAAAGAATACACATCCCAAGGAGAATATGTCCACAGCCCGCTTGACACCCTGTGCGACAGGATCAGTCGAGCTAGAGGAATCGCGCGAGGCGCCGGCCGAACTGCTATTCATCAATTCCTTTGGCTGCGAGATAAGCTCCGGTGCCTTCCAGCCAACAGTACCGGCATTACCAGTGGTTCCGATGAGCGTGCTGACATTATCCGGTAATGTCTTACACAAGCCAAAGTCAGAGATGACTAGTCGTGGACATTTTGTCTGGTTTCTTGACGGATAAGCGATCAGAATGTTCTGGGGTTTGATGTCACGGTGGATGATCCTGAGGCTGTGAAGGTGGTTAAGACCATACGCCAATTGATACAGGACCCGCGGGATGTTGCGACTGATATCCAATGCCAACTTTTGCTGAGGCTCGGTGAGCTCCTCACCGGGCCTACCATCTCTGTATAAGTCGAACAGGCTGGCTTGACAGAGCTCGACAGCGATGTATAGAAAATTTTCGTCTTTCTCGTCATCGAAGTACCGGATCACGTTCGGATGAAGGTCGCTCTCTTGCAGGAGCTTGACTTCCTGCTCTGCCAGACCAAAGTACTGAGGTAACATCCGTTTGATGGCGACCTCGCGCTCGTTCCACTTTCCTTCAAAAACAAAGGTGCCACCACTGCCATTGCCAAGGAGTCGGTCTTGGTCAATGGTAAGCTTGCCGATGCGTTTAATGTTTGTAACGTCTTGCATGTCGTCGCCGTTCAACGTCATCTCATCGGGGTGCAAGCCAGGCGAAGGGTCAAGCTGCTTGGCGGCGTCAACAATACGACCGAGCTCCTCTTCATCCTTCTGCTGATTCTTGTTCAGCTTACGTCCACCGCGCTTGCCTCGGTGCGTCTTCTTCTTCTTGGGTGTACCGGGTGTGACAGATACGTCTTGAGCACCGTTCTCGACTCCGTCTGCCGTCGATGAAGCTTCACCATTGGGACTAGAATCAGTAGGCGTCTCTTCTCGGCCTGGAGAGCCCTGTTCTGCAGTTGTCGTCCTTGACAGAGGCGACATATCATCATCCTCTTCCTCTTGGGGTACATTGAACGTGACCTTCTTCTCCTTGGCCTCGAATTGAAAGGGCACGTCAAGCTGAGGCCTCTCCGTGAACCCTTCCACAGTCTGCTCCAGAGGTTCTGTCAACGGAGTGACATCTACAGGACGTGGCTTTGGTTGCTCTACCTGCGCAGGCTGAGCCTGAGTTGAGGGGGCCCCTGATGCTGAGATCGGGGTCTTATCGTTGGTGGGCTTTTTCGTGTCCGAGTTTGACTTGGATAGCACTTTGGCTATAAGGTCCCAGTAAGGCGCGAGCTTTCCAGGACCTCTCCACTTGCCAAAGGAAACAGAGATGACAACAAGGAGGCATATGGTGAGAAGCTCAGAAGATCCAAGCGTGAGTTGTCGTCGCTCCATTGATGACTCAGAACCAGCACCAATGGTGGGTCGCTCCTTGGGCGACGTCGTAGGTGGGATCGAAACGACTTGTCCGTTCTCGTTCTGGTAGCTAGTTGGCGCGGCGATGGCTCGGAACCGCGATGGTGGTTGGACACGATGATCCAAAACATGCACGCCTACCAGCGTCGACTCGTCCGCTGGAAGGGAGGGTGTGGCATCCCAGTTCAGCAACTCATTCTCGTTGTAACAGGATGCAACAGGGGCACCGTCTGTCACAGCGGGGTAGCTGATCTCAGACAAAGCATACCATGCGCCTGATTCTGTAGTGTTGAGCCAGACCTGATTGGCTTTCTCTTCCATCACCGTCGGGCCGGCTGGCTGCGGTAACAAAACTAGGGGTGCCTGTGCGCTGTCGTCGTTGGCGGGCCGAGCGACGTCGAACACGCGTGCTACCGGATACGGCAGGTGTTGGTGGAAGAGAGGACGTTGGGCCGGACGGGGCCGCTTGTGGTCGTAAGAGAAGACTTCTCCGTTGAATCTGCCGTAAATGTACTGGTCGTCCATTGTGCGCGTATATTGCGATTTGAGGTCGATGTCCCGGCTGTTCGTAGCCCACTCGGCGTACTTGATGGTGCACACATGCTCATTGGTTTTCTTGTTGTGTATGATGATTGTGTACTCGGTCTGGCCGATTTCGAAGGTGCCGCGGCAGTCTCGCTCGTTGAAGACGTTCTTGACTGGAGAGGCGCAGCTGTCGTCGTTCTTGCCAAAAGTGCCGCTCGGACTGAAGCTCTGCTTGACGAGACCGGTGGCTGCGTCCACGTTCAACATGAGCGTCTTCTTCTCGACATTGTAGACTACGGGCAGCTCCGGATCGTCGCTGGAATAGGGAGCAATGTCGGTCAACTGCTTGACGGTCAGACCGAGGCTCTGCAGCACTGGGTACGGTCCTGGCAGGAGCACGTAGAGGGCTCCGTCCTCCCGCGGCTCGACGATCCACACGAAGGGCTGGTCCTGGAGGGTGGCGCGGCCCTCGGAGACGTTGTAGATGGTCTTAAGCATGGGCTTGCCGGCGATTTCCCAGATCTCCTCGCCATTGTATCTGTCGCGTGCGTGAATGTGGCCGTCGACGGTCGCCAAGAGCACAAAATCCTCAACCTCCCAGTCCTGCAGCGAGCGCGCACTCGGGGCGAGGACTCCCGAGGCAGCGCCCGCGGCAGGACGGGCTCTGACAGCACTGATGGCTGGAGCAGATGAGACTTTGGTCGCTAGGGCGCGCTCATTCTGGGCGAGGACGGGCGTGTACTGCTGACGGCGTTCGGCGTCGGCCGTGTGGCCGTCCTGGCTGGGGTTGGGGTGGGGTTGGGGTGGCACGATGCGGGCGTGCTCGACGGGCTGCTGCTGCTGAGCGGCCACGAGGATCGAGGGGAGGAAGAGCAGGGCGAGGAAGGTGAGCGCCGGGCCAGCACCAGGCGGCCGGCGCGGACGCGGCATTGTGCGAGGGGGACGTCGTCTAGGTAGAGCCCTGGGGCAGGCGGGGCGGGCGAGGGAGATGGCTCATGGGCAGGCGGGCGATGGTGTGGGGGGGTGGGAGGGTGGCTGGAAAGCTGGGCTGGATAGCAGCGGCGGGATTTTGACCCTCGAGATTAAACGGGCGCGGGAGGAGGGGCGGGACTCGTTGAGCGTGCGGATGCTGCAACGGGGGTGCGGCTGTGGAGCAGACCCCGGCTGGGCGCGCAACAGAAACAATGGCTGAGGATAGGAGGCAACCTGGCAAGCGATGGGGGTGTTGTGCTGCAGAGGGAGGGTCCTCTTCACATATGCCACGCCGGGCACTGCCCTGACGTCCAACACCGCTCCTTTACATCCTCTCTCCACCCTTACTCCCCTGGTGCCATGTCGCGCGTCGTGCAAGTGGAAGCCAGGGCAACCATTGCACCACTCGCTGCATCACCCCCAGCCCCCAATCGGGCCAAAGTCTCCTCCAAGACTGTCCAAGATGGTAGACTATAGTCGCGACATAGGAAACATGTCATGGACCTGCACGAAAACCACTCAAGTCCACACGTTGATCCATCATATCTTGGTGCTTGGTACATTGCTATGCAGCTGCCAAGGTCCCATGCATATTGCCGTCTTCCAAGTCCCCGCATGCCGCTTCTTGGTAGCGAGACCATCACAACCCGGCTCGAGTCCTTCTTGCATGTCCGTTGCATACAAGGTAGCTTTCTCTGACTGCATTAGGTCGTTACGTGCTACATGGTCCTGACCCTCGATACACGAGCTTCATGGTGACTAGACCCCCGATCATTTCAGGCCCTGATAATGTGATCCAACCTCATCCGCTTACATTCGCTCACGCCTCCTGGGAGCACTGCGGATAATGTTGTCTACCCGCAGTAACAACTAAACATGTTAGCTCGTGTACTAAGACTGCCCCATTGTCCGACGTGACTTACCTCAGCGGCTTCTGAAGCCGACGAGACCACCGCACGCTTCAGCTTGTAGCTCTCGATAACGCCTAGCTCCCTCATGTCCGCAATGCCACCACCAGGTGTCAGGAGGTCTAGTCCTGAGCTGGTCAATCCCGAGTACACAGCTTTCCGGAGGCGTGTGACTAGTTCGCTCGAGTCAAAGCCAGCATTGTCCGCCAAAATAGTAGGCAGCTGCTGCAGTGCCTTGGAGAAGGACTCCACCGCAATCGCCTTCTTGCCCGCCACGTTCTGTGCAGCCTCCGCGACAGCCTTTGCCATGTTCATCTCGGCGCATCCTCCGCCAAGTGTGGTTCGGGGCTCCTTGACAGTCTGTGACAAGACAGCAAGGGCATCGTGTAGGGAACGCTCCGCCTCGTCAAGAAGCTGCTCTGTTGCGCCACGCAGCACAATTGTGCACGCTCGGCCTGCCTTGACACCAGAGAACCTGATTAGGGTATCTTCGCCGATGATAACCTCCTCGATCAGATCGCACTGACCAAGTTTTACATTTTCCGGGTGGTCGAATGTCGATGTGATCTCTCCTCCTGTGACCAATGCTAAACGCTCTACACCATCAAAGTCTGCGTGTTCGATCGAGCAGATGCCAGCATCTGCGAAGAGCTGTTCGGGCCAGTTGTAGATGAGCTGTCGGTTGACGAAGCAGTTGATACCGTGCGCCTTGATACGCTCAACCTTGGCCTTCATCTTCTCGCGCTCGGCCTTCTCCAGTTCGGCCAGCTTACCCGTCGAGTCGACCTTCACTCTTGCGCCGAAGATCTTGATCTTGTCTGTGTCCATGGCCGTGTTTGCAACCAGAATCTTGGCGTTCTCTATCCGCTTTGGCTGGTTCACACCAAACTTCTTGTCCAGAATGAAACCCTCGTCTAGGTACGAGTCCTTCAGCTTGCCTCCTGCCTTCTTGATGATCTGGATATGTGTGAGGTCTGTTGTTCCTCCGAGCTTCAGGACAGCCTCCACGGCAAGCTTTGCGAATTGCTCTCGATCTTGTGAGAGCACTTTTGAGCTCAGGGTTGTGCGGGCAATAGCCTCGAGGTCCTGCCGGAAAGCGGTGTCATCCTTGCTGTGGTCCGTGGCAATCTTCTCCAGGGCCTTCAGCGCAGCAACGCTTGCTATCCTGTATCCTTCAATAATCGTCTGAGGGTGGATCTTCTGGTCGACCAGCTTCTCGGCCTCGCGGAGGAGCTCCGCGGCTAGGACGGTGACCGATGTGGTTCCGTCGCCGACTTCGTCGTCCTGCACTTTCGAGATGTTCACCAGTACTTTGGCAGCAGCATTATCGAGGGCAATGGCTTTCAGGATGGTGGCGCCGTCATTGGTTACCATGATTTCGCCGGTGGAGCTGCCACCGTGTGTGAGCGATGCTCCAAACAGATAGCGGGGTGGTGTACTTACGCAGACTGTAATATCTTATCCATGCCCTTGGGGCCCAGTGTGCTCTTGACCAAGTCACCGACGGCGATGGCGCCTACGAAGGCCGAAAGACGCGCATTCTCGCCCTTCTCTTCCGTTACATCGTCCGCAAAGATCTGTGTGGGGTTGTTGTATGACTGCGGGCGTGTGAGCTGTCGGTGTTACTTGAGGATGTATCAGACAACATACCATCTTGCGGGAGTTCTATTGCCAGTGCGGAGACAGAGGGGTATCGCAGGAGATGTGGGGTTGAAGCGGCGGTGCCTGGACGCGACTTTTTTCCAAGCTGGTCCCGCGGAAGTGCCAACCGAAGTTTCGCCGAGGAGATCCTGTGCCGCCTCGAGCTCCCGCATTCACTTCCGAGCTGTTGTTGTTGATTCTGGTGCCCGTCAACTGTTACACTACCTCACGAAAGCTTCTTGTGCGCCTCGGGTAACTTCTACGCCCTCAACATGGTGAAACGGCATGCGCTAGAACCTCTCGAAGATGTCTACGACGCGCCCTCGCCTGCTTCGAAACGCGCCAAAGTCGAAGACGAAGAGATGCAGAGCCCGCAGCCAGATGGCGCAACGAGCAACGGACACCTGATGCATCCGCGACCGCAAGGCGAGGGCAAGATTGATGTCATCGGTGCAGATGCAGAGCAGCATGCGGAGCTCGAGGAAGCCGGCGCATTGGACGATGAAGACGAGCACGAGCCCGCAATCGCTGCGCCGAAGCGCCAAATCGCCCCAGAAGCAGGATACACAGATCTATACCTCGATACCATAGACCGCAAAGTCCTGGACTTCGACTTCGAAAAGCTGTGTTCGGTCACCTTGTCCAACATCAACGTATACGCCTGTCTCGTCTGCGGAAAGTACTACCAGGGCAGAGGTCCCAAGTCGCAGGCATATTTCCATGCGCTGGAAGAAGGCCATCATGTCTACGTGAATATGGAGACGAAGAAGGTCTTCGTGCTGCCCGAAGGCTACGAGGTTCAGTCAAAGTCGCTGGATGACATCAAATTCGTTGTAGATCCGAGGATGAGCAAGACAGAGGTCGCGCGATTGGACAAGGAGCCAAAGGTCTCATGGGATCTCTCAAATCGAGAATACATACCAGGTTTTGTGGGCATGAACAATATCAAAGCCAACGACTACTTCAATGTGGTTATACAAGCACTCTCGCACGTCGTGCCGCTACGGAACTACTTCATGCTGGAAAACCTGTCAAGCCGACCGCAAATTGCACAACGATTCAGCACCTTGGTGCGCAAGATCTGGAATCCACGAGCATTCAAGACCCACGTTTCTCCACACGAGCTGCTGCAAGAAGTTGCCCTGCGATCGTCAAAGCGCTTCAACTTGACTGACCAAGGGGATCCCGTCGACTTTATATCTTGGTTCCTTAACAACCTCCATCTCGCAGTCGGCGGCTCGAAAACCAAGCCGAACTCCAGCATCGTGCAGAAGGTCTTCCAAGGAACATTGAAGATTGAATCGCAAGAAATCACAGCGCGCGCAGACGCTGGCGATCGATTACGCTTCGAGGACGCTGCAGTGAAGACAGACATTTCCAAATTCCTGGTCCTCACCCTCGATCTTCCTGCCGCACCTCTATTCCAAGACGCGCTCGAGAAAAACATCATTCCGCAGGTGCCGTTAACGACTATTCTGGGCAAATACGATGGAATGCGCCCGCAGGAGAAGATGAAGAACCGCGTCCGCTACCGCCTACTCCACCCGCTACCACCCTACCTCCTCTTCAACATCAAGCGCTTCAGCAGGAACAAGTTCGTGTCCGAACGTAACCCCACGATCGTTACATTCCCAACAGTTTCCCTCGATATGGCGCCATACGTCGAGCCAAACCCGAAAGAATACCCGCCCGGCGAGCCCATCTGGTATGATCTCGTCGCCAACATTACGCACGAGGCTGTGAAGAAAAAGGACGATAGTGTGGAGGGCGAGCAGGAAAGCAAAGTTTGGAGAGTACAGTTAAAAGACCGCGCAAGAGACGAGTGGTATGGTATTCAGGATTTGTTTGTTGAAAAGGAGAGGGGCGAAACGCTGTTTACGAAAGAGGCGTATGTAATGGTTTGGGAGAAGAGGAGGAGGCAGCCACTTGGGACCAATGCGAAGGGGAAGGGCAAGGCTTGATTGTTGTACAGACCAGTGGACTCGAGACATGATCTGTCGGAATATGTAAGATCGTGGTCAAAGCGATCCCCGCAAAGAAAAAAAGCTGGAAGCGTATCCCAACCTAAGCCACAGGAAATTCACCCATGACGTAAATTCGCTCTTACACGCAAATCCATTTCACAATACCCCCCCCCGAGAGAAAAGAAAAGTCGCCCAACAACTCAACTGCTACCACATAATCCCCTTCCACTCAAAACTCCCATCAATACTCCTCCACCTCCTCTCACTCTCCTTGCCCACCAGCGCATCCCACCCCAACATGACGCCCAACAGCCTACAACTCGTACTACTAACCGTGCAAACAACCGTATCCGCGCGCCCCAGCACCGCCAAATCCAACAAATACGCTCTACCCACTAATTCTCTCAGCGCCATGACTTGCTTCGAAACAACGCCATGGTCGCTGCTCTTGTCGTTGTCCGAGGAAGCAGAAGCAGCAGCATTATTCTGTCCAGCGCGGCCCAAGCTGAAAAACACGTCGTGGTAGAACCCGCCTTCCCAGCCCGTGATGTCGTCGATCCAGAGGTTTTTCTTGGACGAGGCGGCTTCGAGCGCGGCTTTGGTCGCGAGGACGATGTGGTCTTGTGCGCGGAGGGAGCTGAGGCCGAGTTCGGGGGAGTCGTAGACGGCGGGGTCGTCGGATGCGAGGATCATGCGGGATGGGGAGTGGCGGGCGGAGAGAGGGTTTGGTGGCGGTGGGGTGTTACTGCGGCTGTTGTTGTTGTCGTCGTTTTTTTTCGATTTTTTGTTGGATTGCTTGTTTTCAATCAGGTCGATGTAGATGTCTCGCGCCGTGTCCATGTAGCGGGATAGAGGGATGTAGTCTTTTTGGTACTGGTATTCCATGGGGTGTTTGTCGCCGTGGCGGACGTGCAGCCCAATCGATATACCGCCGTGTTCCTTGATGCCGGCGTAGAGCTCTTGTGTGCGGGTTGTGAGGTACGTTGCGTCGTCGCCTTTGAGCTTGAAGAGGGCTTCGTAGCCGGTGCGGACCAGGCCGAAGATCTTGTGTTGGCGCTCAGTACGCATTTTGCGCGGGTCTTCGTACTCGTCGTTGAAGGCGTGGCCGAAAGTGGATTTCACCGTGGCGTCGGACACGACGATGTGGCGTGCTGTGTGAGGGCAGGGAACGATGTGGGATTTTGGTGGTGGCATGCAGCCTGCGGTAGGCGGAGGCATGAAGTAGGTTGAGTATTTGCCGTATGGCCTTGGAACTGTTAGCACCCTGCTATTTCGTGCATTGGGTCGCATGTTGACTTACCATCTACTGTCATCAATGAAGAAAGCCCGCTTCTCGGCCTTTGCCAATCCGTACGACATCCAGAGACGCATCAATGTGTTACCAAAGCCTGCATCGTCTGTTTCCATAACATAAGTCATAGACTTGTCGCACACCTTCAGTCCAGCTGTGGAAAATCCATCTACAATCGCCTCATCTTCCACGAAACCTTGGGACCTGCCTGTCGCCTTTGAAGGCGGCAGCAACGCCTGTTGTTCCGCCTCTTGAACATCAATATAATACTGATCTGCTTGGTAGTAGTTGAGCATACGCTTTGCGATATTTGATGACTGTGCTTCGTTCCGGATTGATGATGCCAGCTCCATTGATTGTCGGCAGATATCACGGTACTGAGCAGGTCGCAATGGAAAATCCATGCTCGAAGGGATCGATACAGTCCACCTTGTTTTCCCCTTGGCATCCTGAACTGCAACAGCAGATGCATCCTTGGGCAGTTGGTTGCCTCCAACCATCTCCCATTCTTCATCATCATCCATGTAACTGACAGCTTGCTGTGAGTCTGAATAGATCTGACGGAGGACAAGCCACAGTAAGAAGGCCACTCCACAACACCCAATCAGCATTCTCTTGACTAGTCTAGAGTGACTCTGCGTTGACGACTTCTTTCCATGTCTAGGTATGAGTGATGGAAGACTTGGTGACACAGGTGGAGAGTGCGACAACAGGCCACGCCGAGATGCCAACGTAGGTGACAAGAAAGCCACAGATGTGGCCGACTTCACAGACGGGCTTAGTTGTGAATAAGATGCAGTTGACTGAATAGACAGATTGGGATTCCGCCTCGCATGCATTTTGGACAGCTTTTGCGACGCTTGGCCGAGCATGTTGTCGATCTTTCAGACTGTTGGAGACGACTTTTACTTGTCCTTTTTATCCGACGATTGATAAGGTTTAGCAATTGTAGCTGCAAGTAAGTGCTTGTGTTGCTGATGCCAATGGGGTAGGCTAGGGAAGAAGTTCCGAGCCCAAGTTGGTGACCTGTCCCTGCAGGTGTTGGGTAACGCAAGAATAGAGGGGGTAAGGCAAACGTTCAGATGCCGCGCTATCAAGGAGTGTACCGAAAAGAACAACGAACACAAGAAACAAAAGAAGAGAATGCAGGTGCAGAAAGAAACGTGGAGGAAGAAAGAATGCTGTGCCCTGAGCTATGCAGTCATGGCAGATGAAGGGTCAGGCGGCAAACGGCCGAAGGGGGAGAAGGCGTGCGGCAGGATTTGCTTCAGAGCCAGCACGAAGTTTCACGCCGCTACTCCGTGCCAACGGACAGACGATCTCCGTTAAGGAGCCGGCTTGTGAACTGAAAATACTGTACTTTCCGTAAAGTAAAGTAGCTCGTGTGATACAGTACCTTCTCGTACAGAAACACAAGGCTATATGTGGAGGGTTGCAGGGGTTTTTCTCTGTCCTACCCCCTATCACGATACAAATCCAGCTAAACGATACAGACTGTGTCATACAAGTCCTCGTAAGGGAGCTTTTGAAAGCAGTATTTACCGTACAGTACAGCAACAGCATCTGACACGGTACGTTAAGCGCCCATGTCTAGGAATGCCGCGTCGTGAGAGGCGGAATGATCAAATTGCGGGACCCCAAGTGAGATGCTGATCCTCAAAGCGTCCACGGCGCACGACCTCATCGAGGAAAGAGATCAGAAGAAGGGCAGATGCGGAAATCCAAGTGGAGGGATCGCCGGGAATGGGCGTGAATCGTGATCCCTCGCACGCAAACAAGGAGGGCATCACGCTGTCGACTAGTCGTTTCATGTTGGTGTAACAATCTTGGGACAGACCAAGGAATGATCCGCGCTCGATTTAGCTGTGGCCTCATCATGGGCTAGCGGCCACCTGACACTGACATTCTGGCAACGGTCATATATACAGATAGATTGCATCAGCGCGCATTATGATATGCCACTTTTCACATCACTTCCACTGCACCGATACTCAATTGAATAAGCACAACGTTCGACATTTGACGTACTAATACAAACATAGAAGCTGTGCTGCTACGGTGCCGCTAAACAAAACACCGTGCAGTAAGCGGGGTATCAGATCGAAGGCCTCCCTCAGTAGAATGGATAGAGAGATAAAAGAAATTGCAGAATGCCATGCCGCGGTGACTGTTGCACAATTGTCCAGAGTGTGAAAAGCAGCCCCCCACCTGTATTTCGATGGTCCTGAAATCGTGCGGCCAGTATCCCATTCCTTTCCGGTACGCCAGCGCTCCTGCGCGATATGTGGGTTCAAAAATGTTGGTTTGCCACGCCGACGTCTCATCCTCATTGCATTATCTTCGTGGTCACTTCGTGGGTTTGTGTTCGCGGCGCGGAGCCAATGGGTTGAGTGCCTCTTGCTGTGACACGTTGAGTGCGCTTCCCATGTCATTACGTGAGATCTTATCGACCTTCACTAACAGGCATGAGACTGGTTCTTCTTGCCTTATCGACTCTAGTCCCAATCATCTCGTCCAGCATCCGCGTCATTTCCTCGATGTTTTTACCTGCAACGTTTCCAGCTGGTGGCAAGAACGGCTTGGAGCTCGTTGGTGAGCCCGGCCCCCTGACTGCGAGGCTCACACTGCTGGTTTCACTGCGGTTGTACGATGAAGTCCGGCGGCTGCTTGGGGAACCATCGCTACCAACATCCTGTGCGGTTTCGCTCTTCTTACGAGCTGAGGTTAGTGCGGCAATCATTCTCTCCTTGTCCTCCAGCTGGGCGCGCAGGTTGGATATCTCCGAGTCCCTCTCGGCGATGGTAGCAATGAGCCCGCCATCCTCACTGGTTCCTCCTAGCTTGTGTGACAGTGTCATCGAGATGCGTGAATGGCTTGATCGCCTAGCGTGCAACAACCGCTTCTCCAGCGTAGCGATGTAACGATTCTTATCTGCCAAGTCCGCCTGCAGAGACTGAATCTGTACACCTTGACTTGCGCTACCATCTCCGTTCTCTCCCACTGAGTCGTCTTCTTCAGAACCATCCGCTTGCACCGGTGTTGGCGAATTATGCTGCCCCGGTACCTCAAGAGTAGCGTGGCTTGTAGACGATCGGAGAGACGAAGGACGCATGTCGATATGGTTTCCCAGCACAGAGCCTCGCTGGAAGCTCATGGACGAAAAGGATCGCCCATTGTTCACACCAATGGACTTGGAGCTGAGGATTAGCCTGTTGAGGTGCTCGATGCGCTCTTTTAATGCAGTGCGCGCCAATTGCATCTCAAGCATCTGCTCTTCATGTCGCTGTTTGTCGGCAATTTCGCGTGTCTTCTCTTCCTTGAGATCTCGCTTCCATTCATCTTCTTCCTCCTCCCGAGTCTCTTTGCCCTTGCTTTCCTCGAGCTGTTTCTTCAGATCTTGTATTTCCAACCGGTAGCGGTCCAGTAGGGCACGTCCAGCTGCATCGCCACCTGCGCCCATCGACTCCTCAGCCTTCTTAGCGTGGCTGACAATGTTGTTTTTGGCTCGAGATGCGAACTTGAGCGTATTAATCGTCTCACCGGTGTGGCTGTTGGCCAATGCGCTGCTACCGCTCGCCCCAATCTGGATCGTACACAAGATGCTGACCAAGGAGTTTCCGGAAAGTGCTGGTTGAAGCAGTCGAGTGAGTTTACTGTCCCTGTATGGCAAATGTTTGTCCTTGTTGCCCTTGTCCTTCTCCGCCTTTTCCTTATCACTCGACAAGCGACCGATGACAGTGCCTAGCGTGAGCAGACTCTTGTTGATATGTGACCCTTCCGTTCGCCTCTCTTTATTGTCCGCCGCCTTCTCAGAGCCTGCCAGATCGATCAAGCTGAGAGTTGATACTCGGACGCCACCAGGTACAATGGCAGACCGCTTGTTGCCGGCTAGGTTCCCTGTAGGAGCTGAAGCACGTTCTCTACTTTCAACAACAATCTGCACGACGGCATGACTTCGCGAACTTCGGGCATTGAATTGCGTACCAGCGACCCGGCGCGCGTTGTCACCACGAGCAATGACTCTTAAAAGCTGTGTCGGACTTTGCACAATTTCCTCCTTCAGTGGTGTCGCGTAAACACCACGTTTGCTGTCCTCACGTAGCTTGATCTCTTCTTGCGGGCCAGGTTGACCGTTGAGGCCGGCGATAGGCCCCGCCAGTAGGTCATTTATCTTTTCATTGTAGATCTCAAGATAGCTGACCCGTAAAAGAAACTCGCGATGGGGCGTCTCTCGGATGTATGAGAAAATGTCTGTGATGGCCAGTGGGATGACACCGGGATTGGTGGCAGTGCCTTGCATCGAGAATGTCTTTCCTGTGCCAGTCATGCCATAGGCGAAGACGGTACCATGGTAACCCTCCATGACCCGTCGCACAAGTCGCTTGGCGGCAGCGTCGTATACGCGGGCATTATTGTCTTGGGTATCGAAGACATTGTCTGTGGAGTTGCAAGTCAGTCGCCAATCTTTCGCCTCGCGTGACGTTGTGAAACCATACCATAAGAGTAGTCACCGCCCTCGCGGCCTTTGTATGAGATTAGCGCATGCTTGTTGTCCACGGCCCACTCCATCTCTTGCTTGCTATCCTTTGCTCCTGCATCAGGCCGTACTCGCACGCTGACGAGTACGTTGCCTTTGCCATCCTTTGGCAAGGGGCTACTACCGCCCTTGTTATCTGTCCGCCCTCGGGCATCGTCCTCGCCAACATCCTCGAAGGTAGTAGCGCTCGTAGCGTATGATCCCTGGGGTGACGAGTTGCGACTTTGCGGCGGTGAAGGGAGGCTGAGGTGACTGGTATCGACGGCGACCGAATCAGCACTTCCATTCAAGAAGCTGGGCGGCGACAATGGTGACCTTGGGAGAAGGCCTCGCGCTCCTCCCATGTTGGAGGTTCTGGGCTTCTTCAAGCTGTTGTTCCTCGACGGTACCGAAGCCTTGGAGACGGAAGATAATCTTCGGTCTACCAGGTCTCCACCGGGCATGGAGCTGGTCGAAAGCGGACTGCTCGGGGCAGACTTGCCCATGTGCCTGGGCGGCTGAGGAAATGCGCCGATGCTAACCGTCTTCCGCAGAGTCCTCCCTGGTGGTAGTGCGCCTCCATGCACGTCGTTGGCCGTCAACGTGAGCACTGAAGGCGAGTTGGCGTGTTTCGAGCCCGTGCGGTAGGGCAACGCCGAAGAGGAAACTGTGCGGGTTGCGACTACTGGACTGGGCAGGAGCGAAATGGAGGGAGAGGAACAACGCGGGGCGATGCCGATGTTGGAATGACGTGTCTTCGCTACCGGCAGCGAAGGCAGAGGTCCTGTTGGGGGCGCAATCGAGGACCGCGACGGGCGAGGGAGCGTGGTCCCCGACATGATGGCGACGGCGATTGGCACGGTGGAGATGCGCCTGCCAGCCCGACAGCCTTGGTTTTTGGTAGGTCTCTAGGCGGCCTGATGCATATCCGTCAGACGTCGGTGTGGCCGTCGAAGAAACTCGGAAGGGCTGAGCGGGGACGCTGGGCGGCGGTGAGGTTGCAAGGAGAGACACGGTTGCTGGGCGGCAGGTGGCAGTGATGGAGCTGGAGGGCCGGTTTTCGGGGCGCCCGAGCGGGCAGCGAGGATGGCGGGGGGGAAAAGGAGCTGCGGCGCGGGCAAAGTGGTGTACGGAGTATAGGTAGTCTAGTACGGAGTAGGTACGGAGTACTAAGAACTTGGGAAGCCCAACAAGCGGGAGGGGTGCAGGGGGCAGAGGAAGGACTCGAGGCAGGGACCACTGCGAACTTCGAAGCACCAACCGAATGAGGCGCGATTGACGAGAATGGGCACGAGCTACGGAGCACGGAGTATTCTAGGTACCACGAACTTCCGAGTTCCAACGCTGCCATTGCCGGTGCTCTGGCATGAGGGCGCGAGCAGCACAACAAACAGCGCGGCCCAGCACCTCGATTGCTGCCAGACGCCTTCTCGCCTTCGTGTCTCACTGCGGGTGCTGCTTCTCCAAGGCTGCGAGCCTCAAGGACCAAGGGGGCATCACATTTGCACACCCCTGCTACCGCCGCCACAAGTACATATGTATGCGGACCCTAGCCCGTCCCGTTCGCAGTAGCGTCTGGCTTTTCAGCCTCGCCAGGCTGCCGTGCTGCATTATTCGGGACTCCGTATCCTGCTGCCAGCTGCTCGCCTGTATGTATGTATAGCTTCGCGAACGTGTGCGACACTCCATCTCGCACGCAATTGCTGATCAGTTTGACTGCCCGACCCAGACCGGAGATGCCAGCGTCTGCGGGGTCTCGAATGCAAATGTACATGCCCAGTAGTCCGTACCGAGTACACCGAGGCACTTGGCACGTCCTAAGCCTTTGTACAATTTCCGAGTCACGGCCAGCCGCCAGGCCATGTCTCCTCTGCCTCCAATCAGTGTCCGAGAGGGCGTTCGGGTGGTGGACGTGCCCACGCGCCGCTGGCCTCGTATCCGTGCGCGAGCACGCCCGCTGAGAACCAACGGTCTGAGCAACCTGGTGCTGAGACGACCATGCACTGATCCCCGATGCACATCGCTGGCATGATTGAGCACAAAGACCATGGTAAACCGTACCTAGCGCACAGTGCAGCGTCCGCGAGAACACCCGCGCCCGCCTAGCGCGCGGGGGATAGCGCCACTCGAAATATTTCCACGCATACTGTTGCCCACCGCACCGAGTACCCGTGAGCCAGCTCCAGGTACCGCCTGGGGGCCTTTGCACGGACAGACTGCCTTTCAGAGTGTGCCCCATCCAAAGAAAGTCTTCCCAATGCTTACCGAGAGCATGTACTGTACACCCCAGAGACCAAGGTCAATGGCCATCTGCACGGCGCTGCAGAGTGCGAGACGTGATACTTGGACACCAATCGACCGCCAACTTGAATCCCCGCACCGAGGCAACCGAATCACAACTCGCGACGAGCTTGTGTTACCACCAACACTGCCCAGGTAGTGAGAGGCAACCATGCGAAGAACGACAAGCCTGACTGGAAGTACAATCAACCCGACAAGCTGGGTTTTGACAATACCGCTGATCTTGTCCGAGAGAGCCAGCGACAATTTGGAGACATGATGATTCCGTCGGCTGCGGCGTGTGGGCGCACCATCTTGGTGACCCTGTGCAGAGGCAAGAGCATCATAAATCTCAGTGTGCGTCGAGAGGATGTGTGGCGGGAGCCGCACCTCCATTTCAACGATACCTTCCCGATTTGTGATTCTGATCCGGGGGTCGTCATCGTCGTAGTGAGGTACTGATGCCAAAGGCGACCCTGGCGTCACCGGACGCTCCAGATCATTGACCCTCTCGACTTGAACGGTTGACATGTTCGCTTCCGAGTCCTCGGTAGCATGCTGGCTTGGTGGCCGTGTTACATTGAGCTCCAGAGGAGTGGCATCTGTGACCGTAGTACCGCCCACATCAATAGTCTGTCCTTCGACGAGGCTGAGTGACTGCACATGTCCAAACCCGACCTGTGAAGTACTCTCGACGGGCTCCATTGACGCACACCAGCCTAGTGCTGACACTAGCCTTGCGACCGCTTTTCGTATCAAGGGTGATGATGGTCGACCGAGTCCCAGTGTTGTTAGGAGCCGATGCTTGTTACCAGCTTCGGGACTGACAATATCTGGGTTGTCAGAAAAATTTACCCACGCGTCGACTGCCTCGCTGATGGTAGCATACACCCAACGGCCAAACAGATGCTCCGCACATGCCATTACGGCTGGTGAGGCTATGACAGCTTTCGCGCAATCTGCTAGAGAACCAGACGCGTCGTAGTACACAGAGAATGGCCTCAGTGGAGAGATGCTGGAGAAGAGGCTCAATGAGCACCACGGGGGTAGGTACGGCTGGGCTGGGATGAGACCCAGTCGTTGCAAGTCAGCGTGGTAAGAGAATGGGTAAAGCCAAACACCCATAGCCAATAGAAGTCTTTCTTGGTCAGTGTGTCTCAAGTGCTGCAGAATGCTGTACTTACCCCAGCTGAAAGCCATCTTTTGAAAGGCGATAAAGCTTGCATGTTCTCCCACGTGCATGAGTGACGTGCAACAAGCGAAGCAGAGGCTGATAGGTAGAAATCAAATACAACACAGTTTGGCTGCACACTCTTGCGTAGGTTGTGGGAAGAAGACCAGTGTAAATGATAGATGTGCCAGAAACAGCGTGCTCCAAGGCGACGATTTGTACGAAAGGCATAGCTTCATCGTATCGGAAAGTCTGGACCGATCAGCAAATGGGCTCTCGACTGAGACATGTCATTCGTACCAAGATACGATCTCGCACTACGCCTATCCACCAAGTACATATACTCTGATAAGTCGTAAAAGTGGAACCGAGGATACCTCCCACACTGTCCTCGACGTCAAGCTCGTCTAATCGGTATTCGTAGGAGCCAGGGAGTCCGGTAGAAGGCGATCGGCGTCTCTTGACTACTCCAACTGCAGCAAGTACATCGTTCTGTGCATTCCGGAGCTTCTTTCCATACTCAAGAGAGCGTGGGTTCATAGGGTTGCCACGCTCGTCGTACAACTGGATGTAATTGTTGCCATCAAAGTCTTGGTATTGCTGGGGAAGATCTGCCTGGGAAGACTCCAGCTGTTTGAACTCGTCGGACAGTGCGACATCGTGTGTGGGCTCGAAGGCGGAGCGCCCCTGGTTGGTACGTTAGAGTCGCGGCGGAGGAGTGGAAGGTAGTGGATGCGTACGAATGCAAGCTTTGCCAGATAGGCTTGACGGCCCATGTCTATGACGGTACGTGCATCATGTACGAGAACGAAGGCTCAATATTGTGAAGCTTGTTGGGCCGAATGTGGTCAACCGTGGCTGGCGCGTGTTCGACGCCAGCCCGCGTTCCCACGCGGGGACGTCTCAACCGGCCACACGCTAATGGTAATTTCGGTGTATCATAATGTAACTGCGCATTGATTTTGTTAGTAATCCTACCTAAATTTCATGCGCCCACGCATCTGTGCACATATTGTACCTGCTAAAACAATTGTGCTACTTACTACCTGCTACAACTATTTTTAAAGCTTCTTGTATAGCCTAAAGTACCTATCTTTATTATTATTTTAGTGTTTTAAAGCTATGCCTCCTAACCTTAATATTACTACTACTTCTAAGATATACTATACTAGTATAGCTACTAAATAGAGCTTTTACAAAGAGCTTAACAAACTACCTAATATAGGCACTTAGAAAGAAAAGCTCTTTATACTATACACGCCTATAGTATTAAATAAGAAAGATTTTAAGCGCTTATAGCTATATATCTCTAACGTTTAGAGTTATTATAAGTATACTTCTAATAATATAAGTGTTAGAATAATCTTATAGTTAATAGCTAGAAATAAGTAATAATACTTTAATATAGAATTACTATATATAACAGAGTATATAAATTAGAAGATTATAGAGTTATTATATATAATACCTAAGTAGATTACTAAGAAAATAAGAGTCTATTTAGAACTAAACTATTTAATTAAGCTATTTCTTAGCTTAATATATTTAATCTAATTTATCTTTATATAGTATAGAATAAGTAATCTAATCTTTTTACTTATAATAATCTAATTTAAAGTATTACTTAGCTCTTATAGTTATAAGTCCTATGTTATTATAAGAAGTCTGTATAGCAGCAAAGTTACAAGATAATAATAGTAGTGTAGATAGAAGTAAGTTAATTTCTATTCTATAGCTTTAGTGTAGAACTACTCTTTTATAGCTATAACTAGATATATATCTTTATAACTAAAATACACTAGGTCTATACTAGTATAGCGCTATTAAGACGCTAGAATAGCTATATACATTCTACGCGTATAATAGCTAGAGTAGTGTAGGCGTATTACTGCGTAACTAATAGCTCTATAATATAGTATATAAGAATACTATAGCGTAGAGCTATTAGTTACGCAGTAATATGCCTACGCTACTATAATACTACTCTAGCTATTATACGCGTAGAACGCGTATAGCTACTTTAGTATCTTAATAGTACTACGCTAGCGCAAACCTAGTATATTCTAGTTGTAAGAATATATATCTAGTTATAGCTTTAAAAGAGTAGTTTTATACTAAAGTTATAGAATAGAAATTAACTTACTTTTATCTATACTACTATTATTATCTTGTAACTTTACTACTATATAAACCTCTTATAGTTTTAATTTCTTTACCTTGTAAAAGGATAGTAGCCTAGTTACCTAATAATAATAGATTAGAATCTATCTCTTAGCCTACTAGCTAATCTACTAAGAGAAAATACCTCTAATAAAGAAATAATAAGTAGCCTAGGTAAACGCTTAGCGCAGCTAAAGCGCTAGCGCTAAGAACTTAAGAAGTAAGCTAAGATCTAGAATCTAGAGAAAGAAGTACACTAATAAAAGTAATTACTAGTAAGTAAACAGCTCTTAGGCGCTCTTAATAAACTAGAACTAATACCTTTAGGTAGACGTAATACGTCTCTACTAGCGCAACGCCCTTAACTTAACCTATTAGCGCTACTAGAGCGTAGGCTAAAGATTAAGAAGATTCTTATCTTTAAAGGTAAGAGAATTAGAGAGTATTAGGACTTTAAAGCTAGGCTATCTATTACCTTTGAATTCGACCTCTTAGCCTTTTAGCTTAAGAATTAAAAGATTACTTTTACTCTCTAGTACTTATAAACTATGTTTTAGCAAATATAGATTTAGAAGAAATAGAAAGATAATAGTAAAACTCTAGCGTAGCGTAATATAATATTCTTCTTACTTAATTAGATTAAGAGCTCTATAAATAGAAAGCTTTAAGTTACTATTGTATTAAAAGGTAGTCTAAAAAGACAGCTAAATAGTAAATAAATTTGTAGCCTATCTATTAATATTAGAAAATTAGGTAAACCTCTCTTATAAGTAGAAATACTTAGTAATACACTAATATAGTAAACTTTACCTAGAGATTAGAGTAGCTTTTTCTAACTATACTAAGTTTTCTACTACCTATAAGAAACTTATTAAACGCGCCTTAACGCTAGAAGATAACTTACACTATAGTAGTAGTATACTCTTACTACACTATTATATATATAGAACGCCTAGTATAGGTAGAACTTTATAATTTAAACCTAACGCAATAGCTTTATAATATTGTGTTACTAGTACTATAAACCTAAGCCTAAAGCTAACTAACGCCTGCTACTATTATAGCAAACTAGGCTATTAGGCTAGAAAGTATAGATTAAGGCTTAATAGCTTCTTTCCTATTACTAGTTTAAACGCAATACAAATAAAAAATAAAAAGGCCTAAAAAAACTCTCTTTCTAAATAGCCTAAGTTCTATTATAATAGAAGAATTGTATTAAAGTACTTAGAACGCTATATAATAATAGCGCTGCGTAGCCTACATAAATACTAATTAACTGTAGTATAGAACTTAGTATAATTAAGAAGAAAGTTACTTTACTTAAGAACCTCTTTTAGATTAACAGCGTAGCGCTGCTAACTATCTACTTACCTAACTTAAGTATAGTACTTAGCTTCTACGCTTATTAGGCCTAGCTAACAATAAAGAATAACTAGAGTATTACTAAGTCCTTTACTACTATCCTATATAGAATTGCTAACATAGCTTAACCTATTATTTTAGAGTTACTAAGCCTAAAAGAAAGACGCGTTATTATTAACTGTAAGTTAAAGTAGTTGTTATAGGCTAGCCTGCAAAGATAGAATAATAAGGTGCTAGAAAGAGTTATATTTCTTAAGCTCTTCTACTAGTTATAGAAGAAGTTTATATACTTCCTGTATATACTAGTCTATAAAGAGGTAGTAAGGCTAGATTAAGCTCTACCTAAAAAGGTAAAGAGCTAGGCAAAGCCTAGCCTATTATATACCTTTTTACTTACTCTCTTCTTAATATAAAAGCCTATGTTGTTATAATATAGCAATTGCGCTGTAAAGCTAGGCTAAGGTTATTCTAGCGCTACTTATTACCTAGCTACCTACTATATGCGTACGTATGTGCGCCTACTATAATTTTGTGTTAGCGCTTAGCTAGCTTTATTCTAGTTCTTGCACTACTAACACTATTCTTCTTTAGTTTCTTTTTCTACCTTTAGACTATGCTTAGACTATACACTAACTATACCTACTTCTCTAATAATAAACTTGTTAATTACTTTCTAATATTATCTTCTAGACTTTAGCAACAACCTTCTAAGCCTAGCCTATTACTACTATTACTGCTCTACGTCCTCTAATAATAACAAGTGTTAGGAAAATTTAAGATTAATCTAATTGGCATAATTGCTGCAACCCGCAGCAGCCTAACAGTAATACTGTCTACTAGACAATTTACTAAAGTTGCCCTACTTACTTCTAGTTGCTAGCAACCTAATAGTAACCTAATAGCAGGTTAGCTGTGTTGCCTGTGTTGCTAGTGTTGCTAGTATTGCTAATATTGCTAATTTTACTCACGTGACTGTATTGCTGTATTTTTATAATAACGTAAGTAACCTAAAAATACAAAATATAGAGCGTAATTTCCTCTTTAAAATGCACTATTCAAAATTTTTGTAGCTGCTCTAGTTATTGAGATATAGCGCGTTAAAGTTATAAACTTTTTTAAAAAAACTTTAAGTATGTTCAACACAATAGATCTACGCACCTACAATATAATATATTATAATAAAATGTTCTAAAGTAAAATCTACACTTTAGTTACTATTTCTTTAATAAAAAATATAATATATTATCTAGTTAAAGTGCTAGAGCTTTAGCGAAAACAAGCCTTAGCAAAGAACTTTAAAACTCTACAAACTTTACTGCCTTGCATCTTAATAACAAGAGCAGCTATAAAAATTCTAAATAGTATATTTTAAAGAGGGAATTAAGCTCTATATTTTAGGTTTTTAGAATAATTACATAACTGCGCAGGTAGAGCAGGTAGGTCTAGTAGATTAGGTAGATTACTTTAGGCGTTTTGATCTAATTAGGCAGCTAGAACAAATAGAACGTTAGGAAAAATCAAGATTTGTCTAGTTAGCTTAGTCGCAGTAACCTGCAGCTGCCTAACAGTAATACTATCTACTAGACAATTTGCTAAAGTTGCTCTACTTACTTCTAGTTGCTAGTAACCTAACAGCAACCTAACAGCAAGTTGCTTGTGTTGCCTATATTACCTATATTGCTAGTGTTACTAGTGTTACTAGTGTTACTAGTGTTGCTAGATTTAACAGTTAAAGACTGTTAAGTACTATAGCACTAGCAGAACTATATACTGTAGCTAACTGCCTATGTCTTTACACTCTTATAGCGTAAGCTAACTAAGCTAGTTCTTTTTATCTAGTTATATAGGCTTTTTAATTAAGTATAGCATAGTTAAATTATACTTCTTTAAAAGAAGACTAGCCTAGACGCAGCTACTAGGCTTAACGTTCTATAGGGCATAGGTTAGTAGGTACACAACGCGCTCTATATATAGACAGCTATAACTACTACTACTACTTATAGAGTAGTAACTATCTTGCTAGTTAGTTATATTAGAATTATGTACTATATCTGCTAGTGCTGCACTATCTGCTATAGTAGTTTACGCTATTGCATTATATTAAGGCTAACCTAAAAGTATCTACGCATTATACTAGTAAAAGTATATTAAGTTATTATAACATTTGCTATACTTACTATTTACAACTACTTAATAATACTCTATTTCTTCTTTGTACTATTACACTAACCTATTACACTTATCTAGTTCTAGTTACTATTTCTCTTTAGTTAAGGCAATTACGTTAAGTATGTTACTTTTAATTATAATATTATAAGCCTGCATTAAAAATTCTTTTTATGCGTCTTTTACTATAATACTTTAGTTACCTCTATAGTTCTTAAACTACAGCTGTTTATCTACCTTATAAAAGTATTCTAGTGTAAGTTTATTTGTATATACGTACTCTTCTAGTAAAATATCTTTTACTTTACTTAATACTTTACGCACGCATATATAGATAGCACTCTATATAAGTTATTACATATTGCATTATATTTAGACCTACTTACATTATTAGTATCTTTGTGTAGAACTTTCTCTTTCTTTCTAACGTTCTTTTCTGTATCCTTTTCTATTAAGTAGTTTACCTTTTCCTTCTCTTTGTTATTGTAATTGTCTATAAGCGCATTGTAGTAATTTTACTTCTCTTCTGTGCAGTTAGCTAGAATATTATCTACGTTGTTGTTATAGGTATCTTTTAGCACTAAAATGTTAGCTTTATTATTCTCTTATTAGTTTATATATATAGTAATATCCTGTTGTATATTATCTTATATAAGAATTTGTTAAATACCTTTTAAGTTCTTCTATTTTTTGCAAATAGCATTAAAGTAGTCTGCTTTCTATTAGCTAATACTATGTATAGAACTTGTAATATACCTTCTATAGTGTATTTATAAAAGAGTATAGTTTTCTTAGTACTGTTGTTATTAAATTCTCTTATTACGTTAAATATAACTAAGCTTATTAGTACTACTATATTTGTACTTAGTTTATTAAACTTCTTTTAATTCCTAGTTATTGTAGCAATGCTCTATTTCCTGTTATTATAGAATAACTATACTATTACTGCTGCAAGACTAGAGTTTAGAAATCTAGTAGATTTAGGCTGTTTTTAGTTAGCTAGTATAGCTGTTTTAGAGGTGTACTTGCGTTCTTTAGGTCTTGTAGTAGGTAAACAAAGTCTTTAAGCAGTTTGCTAGGCTTAAGAACCTATCTATCTAGGTAGTTTAATGTGTAAGCACTAGTAATTTCTAGTTGTTTTTGCTTTATTACGTAGGTCTGCAAGTTGCTGCACATGTCTAGTATCTAGGCGCCTACTATTAGCTACTGTCTTTAGCAGGCTGCAATAGTACTTATATAGTAGGCAGCTTTTTTACATAGTATTAAGCTAATATATAATTAAACTAACAACAGCAAAGTATTTTGTGCTTCTATCTAAGCGTCTAGTAGCATTTAGGCGTACACATACTTACGTATATTAAGCTATAGTATTATTACTATACTATATAGCGTCTTTCTATTATTAGTAAGTAGTTGCGTTACTAGAATAACTCTTACTTTCTCTAGTATAGTCTTATTTTCTAGTAATACACTTTTTTTTACTTAATATTTTTCTTTTCTCTATAGTAGTAACTTAAATAGGTTTGCACTAGATAAGAAGAGTTGCAACTCTGTAATAGTTAGAACTACTTATTTATATATAGTAAGGTATCTTCTTACAATATAACAGCCTTAAGTCTAATAGTAGTTTTCTTTTAACTACTAACGTTTTCTATATATTAGTTCTATAGGTTTTTAGTTTATATTAGCTTGTTGTGCTTATACTACTACTGCGTCTAGATTTCTTTTGTTAATAAGTAAGTAAGGCTGCAGATCTAAAAGTATATAGTATTTAATCTCTAGGCTGTCTTATTAAGTAACTTTTTGGTTAGGCTAGTATAGCAGTTAGTTGTTGTTAGAGGCAGACTCTAAGAGTAGATGCTAGGAAATAAAAACGTAAATTTATGTCCTATTCTAATTGCTACCTAAAGGGTTTTTATAGTCTAGAGGATTTTAGTGTTCTAGTCTAAAACGTTTTTAGTGTTCTAGTCTAGAGCGTTTTTAGTGTTCTAGTTTAGAAAGCTAAAGCTTTTCTGTAACTAAGGACTAACTAGGTAGCAGCCTATTATATAATTCTTCTACTCTAGCGCTAGGTGCGCTTAGACCTACGCAACTATTAAAACAAAAATTACTCTACTTAGATCTATTATTCTGCACTCTTACTTCTCTTTTTTAAGTAGCACTATATACTACACTAGCTTTACCTTCTATACACTTGCTTGCGCATTACCTTTCTTATTAACCTACACATCTCTTGCGCCTGTGCTACTATTTGCAAAGATACTAAGTCTACGCACTTCTTGTAGTTCTCTAGCTAAGCGTTGTACTACTAACTTCTCTATTATAAGTTTTACATCTAAGGCGCTAAGCTAGGTCTAGGTATATTACTAACTAGTAATAGAACAGACTAGACATTATTATTAAGGCTAAGCTTAACCTACTATATTGTTTAGGCTGCGCTATTACTTAGCTTAAAGGTAATAAGTCTAAGTGCAAGATTACTTATAGTAAAAGTACTTACTCTTAGTGTAAGAATACTTATATTACGTATAGGCCTGTAAGTTAACTACTATATTCTCTTACTTTTCTAGTTAATTTTAATTGCTTTCTAGATTAACAATTACCTTAAGATTGTAGTTATTTTGCTTTGTAACGCGCTTACTTACAATTCTAAAGTTAAGTAGCTGTTAACGCAGCATACAATTACTAGTCTCTAGTCTAACTTTATTAATAAGCTTAGGGCTGCTTAGGCAAAGTCTTGCAGTAGCAATAAGTCTAGCTACTAGAGTCTAACGTGTAAGGTTAACAAGGTTAATATCCTAGTAGATATCTGCTAGCTCCTTTAGCAGCTCTTTGTTAAGCAAGACACTATTATTTATAAGCTTAATAATGTTAGCGCTAGCGTGCAGTAGCTCTACACTAATATAAGTTCTTCTTAATTTGTTTCTCCTCTATTAGGGTTTGTTTTTCTAAGACGTTATATACATTCTACTAATATTTAATTAGGCTAAAGAGTATAACATATAGATCTCTAGCGTAAGCTTCTAGGTTTCTTACGTTAGTAACGCCCTCTGCACTACTAATAGGCTGCTCTGTTACTTTAATATAATAGAGTCTAATATCTACAAGAAGCCTATGTATAACGCAAAGGTATAGGCTAAGACTAATTGTTTAGTAATAGCAACTATTGCGCCTTCTAATAGTAGAGAGGTAGGCTCTAGCGTATAGTGTCTTTGCTGTAGTTTTTGTATAGCGCTTGTAAGCAATTTTTATAGTAATAGACTTTTTGTTATAGTTTCTGCCTTTGTCTTATTACTAAGCTTAGACTCTGTAAAACTAGTCTTGTATTCCTTAATACTACTTATATATTAGAATAGATATTGCGTTCTACGTCTTAGGCTTATAAGTTCTTATAGCTCTACCTCTATTATAGACGTTGTTATTCTTGCTAGTCCTTGTAGTCTAGCGCAGTCTAAGTATTAGAATCTTATACTCTTTTCTTAAGTTTTCTTAGACCCTTTAAAGATTTATGTTACGCTGTGTCTTAACTAACTATTGCCTAGCTTAAGTAGCTAGATCTTTAGAGTTAATCTAGGCTCTTTCTCTTGTATTCTTTAGCTATTAATCTGTTAACGCTAAGCTTCTAGACTCTTCCTTTTCTGTTCTTAGGTTATTCTAGGTAGTTAGTAGGACTGTCGCGTTAGTTCTTAGGTATTAGTATTTAGGTTTTTTATATCTAGTTTCTAAGGACAGTTTACTGCTAGTTATATCCCTGCTGTTAACTAGTTAGGGCAGTTGTAGGTTAGCTAATAGAATAGATATAGGTATCTTCTTTCTTCTCTACCTTCTACTAAAGCTTCTAGTCTTAGGCTCTGTCTATTACAGTATCTTTGTATTTCTCTTATTAGTTACTCCTTAGCGTTAGGTATTGTCTCTAAACGCAACTAAGTGTGCTACTGCATTATTTTCTATACTTTAGGTTCTCCTTATACCTATCCTAAGTTTATTCTCTTTCCCTTAATTTCTTCTATATATAACACTGTTATCTGTTCCTATACTTGTTATACGTACCTGTAATTTCTCTCTTCTTCTCTTTCTCTTCTAATGTACTTTTTATTTGGTAGTTAGAAAGAGTAGGCGCCCTACTAACAACCTATCTAAGTCTTATTCTATTCTAGTTTTATCTAGCTATTTAGTAAGAGCTAAGGTGTTAGTAACATTTGCTTGTAGTTTCTATATTAGTTCTATATATCTTACCTATTTTATAAGGTACTACAGCTATATACCTTACCCTTTCTTCTTCTACTATTCTACAAGAATATAGTTAACAAGAAACTTATTATTAGTTATATTTTTGTTCTCTATTATTGCTTTTAGTTACTAGTTATTAGACTTCTAGTGTAGAAGTAGATTACCTGCATTAAGCTAGAGGCAGTTAACGTAGAACCTTAGGTGTACTCTAGAAAGTACGCTTAGCTCTATAATGTGTAGAGAGATAACCTTTATAACTGTGTATTTCCTGTTTTTTTAATCTAGCTTCTTTAAAAGTTTTTTGTTAGATATAGAGTAACTGTACTAGAGCTATACTTTATTCTCTACATAGAGTTTTAGAGCTTTTTGTCTATAACAATTAGCCTAGCGTTTCTATTCTTATTGTGCTTCTACTATCTTTGCTTATACGTAGTCTATTATTTCTTTTATCTTAGTTACTATTACTTTAGCAGTAGCCCTTTTATTGTTACTAGACTAGTACTAGTTCTTTGCAGTCTATTCTAGGTCTAACTAAATAGAGTCTGTGTTGTACCTGTGCTAGAAGAAAAATAGGCTAACGCCTGTAGACGCTGCATTTTGTCTAGCTATTGCAATTTGCGCTAGTAGGCATAGGGTAGCCTAGTTTAACTAGTTCTAGTTTACAAAAGCCCTTAAGTAGGCTTCTAATATACTATTTATTTGTTCTATAGCGCTATCTATCTAAAAGTAGTATGCTATTAAGACTCTTCTTTATATTCTAAGCTTATTATAGAGTAAAGACTAGAATTTACTTACAAATTATAACCTTCTGTTAGATACTATAGCGTCTAAAAGCTAGTAGTACGTAACTACCTATTTAATAAATACCTTAACTATAGTAGAGACTTTTAGGTCTAGAATAGGCACAAGTACTATGTTTTTACTTAGCTAGTTAGTAACTACTATAAGGTATAACATTCTGTAGCTTAGTAAAAGGCCTATAATAAAGTCTACTAACAATTCTTTCTATATTTAGACTAGAAGTAGAAGTAAGCGTAGCAGTCCTTATTTAAGTTTTTTCTAAGGCTTTGTCTTACTATACACTGCGCAGTTTTAGACAAATTGCTAGATACTTAAAAACATTCTAGGCTAGAAGTAGTCTTTTACTAATATTACGTATGTGTTTTCTCTACCTAGGTACTTAGTAATTAGAGAGTTATATACTTCTAAAATAATGTACGTTTATAAGTTTACGCATTTTAGCACCTATTTGCGCTCTTTATAAAGTAGGCGTCTTAAGTTATCTAAGCTATACTCTACTAGAGAAACTTTTAGGCTTAGATGCAGAGGGAATTTTTACTGTTCTATTCTAACAGCGTTAACTACTAATTAGTAGGCTTTATTTATACAAACAGCCTATTCCTACAATTTCTTAATAGCAGGCTCTATTAGTTCTTTAGAGCGTTTGTTTATGTAAGGACTTTGCCTAGGCGTAGTCTTGTATAGTACTGTAGTTTCTTTAGTAGCATCTAGAGCGTCTTTTGCTATAGAAGGCTTTCTAGCACTTTAGTTATAGGCAACGTTCTCTTCTCTTAACACAGCGTCTTTATCTGCAAGCACGTTTTAAAGCGCTTCTTTTCTAACTGTAAAGTAATCTTTAGTATTCTAGCTTTAGGTAACGTCTCTTTCCTTTATTGCAGCGTCTTTATCTATAAGCCTATTTTAGAGCTACTCTATTTCTTCCTCCCCCTATAGTAGTGCATCCTTCTACTAAGTTATAAGAGAAGTAGTTAACATAGTATCTTTATCTATAAGCACGTTTTAGAGCTACTCTATTTCTTTCTCTCTCTATAGTAGTGTATTCCTCTACTAAGCTGCAAGAAAAGTAGTTAATGTAGTATCTTTATTTGCAAGTACGTTTTAGAGCTACTTTGTTTCTTCTTCTCTCTATTGTAGCAAATCCTCTAGCTAAGCTGCAAAGAAAGTAGTAAGTACTAAGTCTTCTTTATCTTTAGTTTCTAAAGTAAAAGTAAACAATTAGAAAGTCTAGGACTATACCTGCGCGTCTGCTCTTTCTTAGAATAGATCTTGTTTTTTCCTAGAAAGGGTATCTACTCTACTATTAACGTTTCCTAAGTAGTATTAGAATCTAATATTAAACGTGCTAAGGAACTCTACCTAGTAGACGTGTCTTTCTGTTAGTAGTTATATAGTAGTAAAGTATTCTAGGTTCTTATAGTCTGTAAGCACAGTAAAATATTTTACTTTCTAAAGTTTAGTTCTTTACTATTCTAAGCACTTAACTATAGCTAACAGCTTCTTATTATAGATAGTATAGTTAGCTTCTGCAGCTATGTTCTTTGCTAAGTAGTAAGCTATAGCCTTGAGGCGTCTATCTCTACTATATTAAGACAGCACTCTTCTAGTTAACTATCCTAAAGTCTTATATTCTACTACTATCTCTAGCTCTATATTAAAGTTTGCTAGGGATAGTTCTGCTACAAAAGCTTCTTTTAGCTTATTAAAGGACATCTGTTGTTTAGGGCCCTAGTAAAAGGCTACGCCTTTTCTAGTTAGCTTAGTTAGTAGAGCAGCTAGCTTTAAGAAGTCTTTTATAAACTGTTAGTAGAAGTTAGCAAAGCTAATAAAGCTCTAGACCCCTTTAACTGTCTTAGAGGGCTCCTAGAAACGTATAGCAGCTACTTTCTTAAGGTCTATACTTATTTCTTTCTTAGCCTTAATAATAAATCTAAGGTATTTAGTCTTCTTTACACTAAACTTACTTTTCTCTATATTAAGGTGTAACTCTGCTACCTTAAGTTTCTAGATTACTAGCCTTACCTTGTTCTTATAGTCTGCCTTAAACCTACTTGTATATATTAACATGTTGTCTATATAGGCTAAATAGAAATTATCTAAGTGTTCTCTTAGTATCTAATTAATATATCTCTAGAACGTACTTAAAGCGTTTGTAAGTCTAAAAAGTATTATAAGCTACTTATAGAGGCTAAAGCGCGTCTAGAAAGCTGTCTTCTATTTATCTCCTTTAGCAATCCTAATCTTATAGAATGCTTAAATAACATCTACTTTAGTAAACTATTTAGCTTTAGCAATCTAGGCTAAGGTCTCTTAGATAAGTAGGAGCAGGTATTAGTCCTTCCTTATAATTGCGTTAAGGGCCTAGTAGTCTACACAGAACTATAGGCCCCTTTCTAGCTTCTTTACAAATAGGACTAGTATAGAAGCGCTTAACTAGCTTACCTATATAAAGCTATAGTCTAGGTAAGAGGTAAGCTCTTTTTAGAGCATAAAGAGTTCTTCTCTTAACATGCTATATAGTAAGCCCTATAGTACCTTTGCAGTCTTTTTATCTTTTTCTACTAGCTTAATAGAATAATTAATAGTAGGTTCTCTTACTAGAGAGAGTTAGTCTACTTCCTTGCGTAGGAAGGTTTTGTATTTCTCTTTTAAGTAATCTAGAAGTACTAACCTAGGATCTACTTAGGGCTTAGTTTTTAAAGCCTTCTAGATATCTACTATTAACGCAGTGTAAAGGCAGATAGATTTGTCTTTCTAGCTCTATTGTAGCTAGGCTAAGTACGCAGCCGCTATAATACTTTATAGTAAAAGAAGTTTTCTTCTCTCTTAGCTTCTAACTTATGTCTAAGTAGAGTAGATATATATTAATTTCTTTACTAGTATAATAGTAATATTATACTAGTTTATCTATAGTTAACCTAAGACTAGGTTGTATTCCTTGTCTCTATCTAGTTTATAGGCCTATAGTGTCTCCTTGTGCCTATTAATGTTAATCCTTATTTAGACAGCTGTCTTTATCTAAGACTAGGCTCTAGCAATTCTAATAATTTCTCTTAAGGCTATTAACTTACGCTCTAACTTATTCTTGCAAATAAACTTAGTTAAGGTTATAGCATAAGTAAAACACCTAGTGTTAATTATTGTAAAAGCAACTGTTATTTTATTAATAATAGTATGTATAGTAATAGGTTCTCTGTCTAGCTATTTCCTTTAGAATTGTTAAAATCTCTTATCCTCTTTTAGTGTTATATTACTATACTTCTGTCTGCGCCTTTAAACAAGAGTTACTTATTTTCTAAGCTTAAAGTATCTTCTAACGCGTTCTTTTCTTTCTTACTCTATACCCTAGCTGCTGCAGCCTTAGTAGGTTTTAAAAGTAGAGACAATTTATATTTACTAGCGTAGTGTCCTAACTTACTATAGCAAAGGTATAAGTTGTTTTGTCTCTAGTAGGACTACTCTTCTATAGTAGCTTACTTAGCTTTCTTTCTTTTAGAGGATTTTCTCTTAGTCCTCCTAGAATGTTCTCTTGTAAGTTCTTAATCTATAAGTTCTCTAACGTTCTATCTTTTAGTGTACTCGCTACTAAGTTTTGCTCTATATAAGTTTTCCTTAATAATTACTACTCTATCTATAAGGTTGTAGATTCTCTATTTAGGTTTAGTTTCTATAGAGATTATTCTATCTTGTAGGTCTAGCTAGATAGCGCTTAGGTACTTTGTTTTTAAGTTTACTTTATTATCTTCTTTGCCTGCGTTATAGGCTAGCCTTATAAACTTTGCATTAAAGCTCTAGAGAGAAGACTTATTCTATTAGATTATTTAGAGTTTCCTTTGTAATCTTTTGTTGTATAGCTTGTTGCTAAATTAGCTGTCTAGGAAGTCCTAAAGTTCTTCTACAGAGCCTTAGAAGTTCTAGGTTACTTAAGACAGGGCTACACTAGCTGCTAGCCCCTTAAGGCAGTTAAAGATATAGCCTGCTGAAGAGCCTAGTCCTACGCTATTATGTTCTAGTTTGTACTTTATTTAGGCCTTAAAGATACAGTAACCTTTTTAATCTCTTCTATACGCTTCTAGGTTAAGAACTTTATAAGTCTTCTAGGGCAAGAAGAAGCTTTCTAAGAGGGTCTGTATAAAGCTAAAGGTTTCTAGAGTTAATTAGGCTGTAAGCCTTGCAACTTGTTCTTACAGATTTCTTACTAGTAATACTAAGTCTAGATCTGCGCTTATAGAAGACTTTCCTTTCCTATTATTAAAGAGTCTACGTTAGGAAAACACAACGTTAGCAACATCTGCGACATTGGCAACACTGTTAACACGACTGTACTACTAGCTACCAGATAGTTCTCGACCGTGCTTGACTGTCCCTAGAGTCCCCTATTTGTTCTGGCTGCCTAATTAGACAAAAACGCCCAAATTGATCCACCTGATCCACTGGACCCACCTGCCCCACCCGCGCGATTACGTAATTATTCTAAAAACCTAAAATATAGAGCTTAATTCCCTCTTTAAAACGCACTATTCAGAATTTTTATAGCTGCTCTAGTTGCTGAGATGCACGGCAGTGAAGTTTGTAACTTTTTAATGTTCTTTGCTAAGGCCTGTTTTCGCTAAAGCTCTAGCACTTTAACTAGATAATATATTATATTTTTTATAAAAGAAATAGTAACTAAAGTGCAGATTTTACTCTAGAACATTTTATTATATTATAATATATAGCAGGTGCGAAGATCTGTTGTGTTAAACGTACTTTAAAGTTTTTTTAAAAAAGTTTATAACTTCAACGCGCTATATCTCAATAACTAGAGCAGCTACAAAAATTCTGAATAGTGCATTTTAAAGAGGGAATTCCGCTCTATATTTTGTATTTTTAGGTTACTTACGTAATCATGAAAATACAGCTATATGTAAAATTGGCGACATTAGCAACTCTGTTGGATCTAGCAACTCTAGCGACACTGTTAGGTCGCTAGCAACTTGCTAGCAACTTGCTAGCAACCAGAAGTAAGTAGGGTAACTTTAGTAAATTGTCTAGTAGATAGTATTGCTGCTGGGCCGCTGCAGGTTGCAGCGATTAGGCTAACTAGATTAATCTTAAATTTTCCTAACGCGTCTGTCTAAAAGGTTAAAACTCTTCTTTTAGAATATCTATTTGTTTAATAGCTAACAACATATACTCTAACGTGTTTTTGTTATAACTCTTATATTGTAATAGTACTAGTAGATTACACGCAGCCTAAATAAAATATAACACATATAGTGCCTTAGTTGCTAGCAGAAGAGATACTACTGCTACAAATTAGCAAATTACTGCTTTTTATTCTGCGCTAGTCTACTATAATACTTCTGTAAAAGCTCTCTTGTTATTAAACTGTTTTAGTCTAGTATTATGCTTAACTTAGCAGAACCTTTTATTTAACTAGGCACAGCTATTGTCTTCTACTACTAGAACTATAGCACTATTCTAGCTCTTCTTTTATTAAGAGTGTATATCTATTAGCATGTCTTCTGTAAACTTTAATATCTTTATAACTAACTTCTTAAGTAGTAGATATAATATATCTATAGCTAACAACTTATATATATTAAAGTTATAGTAATTCTAGCTAAAGTACTCTACTAGATAAATGTAATCCTTATGTCTTTTATTAAGACAATAACTCTATTATAGGCGTATATACTCTTTTGATTACTATAGATATTTATTGCACAAGTTCTCTTATTTGTCTAGTAGTACTATGCATTAAGTATAGTGTTTGTTTTTCTTTATACCTGTTAGTAGCACTTACTCTTTATAGTTAGCTAGAATTGTACAAATAGTTAGGTAACACTATTACGTCTGTTAGTTAGCATACTCTAGTTGTATGCTGTATTTAGCAGCCTCTTTAAGTGCTGCAGTTACTAGTTAGCTTTTATCCTCTATAGTAACCTTTTGTTATTAATGCTGTAGTTAGTACTTACGCAACAACAGTTTGCTTATACAGTAATAATATACTTTACTCTTCAGAATAGAGTCTAAGAGCTTAGCTATTAGGATAAATCTAGCTAGTAGTGTCCTAAGTGTTATTCTGCGTTATTATGCCTTATAGTTAAGATTTCTAATAGTAATATATATTAGCTATGCTGCTATATTACTAGATATTATAGATAACTATATTTTGTCTACTGCTAGTATAACTAGTATAAGAGTTGCACTATCTAGCAAGCGCTATTATATTAACTACAACTTATTCTCTAAGTGTAGTTTGTAATATACTCTTATAAGATTATTAGGCGTGCCTGTAAATAAACAGCTAGGTACGTAAACTATCTTGTTAGCAAATAGGTAATAACTAAGTATAAAGGCAATCTGTAATATAATGTCCTAGTATATAAATATATGTTAGTTAGGTTAGAAGTTTAATAACCTAGATATAATTGCAACGTTCTTATGTATCTATATATTATCTTGTAGCCTAGATTAAATATTTAACATAGCCTGTTACTATTAGCGCCCTTATTAGAACTGCAGCTATAAATATAGCTTATGTAGCTATATATTAGTAAAAAGGCTATTAACATTACTTAATGTACATTTTATTCTTTGTAGCTACAATGTAAACGCTAGTGCAAAAAGTAAACTAAAGGGCTCTACTATATTATTTCTATTAGTATTAGCACGCGTGCGCTATTTAGCTGCGTGTAGCCTACTACTTTGCGTCTACTGTTCCTAAACTAAAGAGTTTGCTAGCGTACTGTCTACTTGCTATCTTAAATAGCTTGTCTTATCCTTATATAGACACTAACATTAGGCCTATTTGCCCTATTACTTTATGTTTAGCTAGAGTGTAGTTGCGTTTATATAAAGTGTTGCTGTATAAAGTAGGTGCTGCGTTGTCTAGAGTAGTATCTATTATGTTATAGCTATTAAGGCTATGCTATTATATTATAGTGTTAGGAGTTATAACTAGCGTATTGTTAGGTAGCAAGTAGTAATACGTCTAGTATTAAGCACTATGTTTAATAAGTCCTGCGTATATCTTAGTGTAAAAGCTATATAGTATATATATATAATCTATTACTAATTTGTTTATACACAACTCTATAGTTTAGATATAAAGAGACTAAGTGTACAAAAATAGTATTAATATTAGTTACGTAGTGTTAAGGTAGTTACTAGCAGTATCTATCTTGTGCTATATAGTCTGTTATCTATAGTAGTCTACTAAAGTCTACTATAGCTAATAGTTACCTAACCTATATATAGAACTATACTAACAGTTGTAGGCGCAACAACTAATATTTTTCTTTTCTTTAATATTTTTTATTACTCTAAGAACTGTTACGTTATTATACTAGAGCTTACTTATTAACAACTAGATTAGTTAGGCTTACTAACACAGCTTAATAAAGATTAATATTAATAATAATTCTTATACTAAAAAATATTAACACTCTAAAATAAATAAGTTACTACGCGTTTAGAATATATATAGTAGAACCTAAACACCTAAAAAGGTAAGTATACCTGTAAGTAGATACGTACAAGGTTTAAAAGTATAAAAAAAATAGACTAGTAGCTCTAGTAGCCTAGTATATAACCTGTACTAAGGTAGCTAGGCTTAGTATAGATAGAAGTAGGTAGAATAGTGTACTATATATACTATAGGTAAGACTAGTAACAAGCGTAGGCAATTATCTAATAGTAGGAAATAATAAGTATAATTTATATACAGTGTTAACTAATATTTTAAGTAGCTAGTATATTTAATTTTATTTAGTTTTAAAATGCCTACAAATCTAATTTATATTCTTTCTCTAGTACAGTATAAGATAGTTGTCTACTAGAAACTACTGTTCTAACTTGCCCTAATGTGCAAATATAACAGAGGCTAAATAGTAACAAAGACTATTAACAAACTACTGTACATTAAACGCATCTACGTGCTGCTTACTTTTAAACTATTAGCGCTAATAGAGTATATAATAGCCTTGCTAGCTAGCTACTCTCTACCTCTTACTATATATACGTTTTCTTAACCTTAAAACTAGAGATAAATTTACCTATATATCTCTAGTCTTAGAGTTAAAGTAACAGTCTTTTGTTAAAATATATATAGAACTTAGTGTTATTTTTATTTATTATACACTTGCGCCTCCTTACACTTTTTTAACCTTAAAACTAAAGATAAATTTACTTATGTACCTATGTATACAGCTGCTTCTTAATACGTAACTTGTACTCTTAATTTAATATTACTATCTTTGTATATATATTTCTTATAAGTCTAAAAGACTTAATTCTTTATTATATTTTTATTCTTACAAAACTAAAACTATACCTATTATATCTATATGTTTGTGTAGTTTAAAAATTTAGAACTAAGCTTTACTATATTGTTAGCACTACACTTGCGCTACTTCTTAGCCTACTAGCATAGAAGTAAATTTATGTCTTAAATAGACTCTTTAGTAGCTGTTTAGATGTTGTAGCTTAACTAAGATACTTTATAACGTATTTAATAACAAGAATCTCTATAACAACAGCTACAATAGCATCCTAGAGCGCATATTAACAACCTAGCCTAACTTAAGAGCGCTATTATTGCAATAACTTTGTTATATTCTACAACACTATTACTTAACTAAGATACTTTATAGCGTGTTCAAAAGCAAGAATCTTTATAACAACAGCTACAATAGTATTCTAATGCGCATATTAACAACTTAGCCTAACTTAAGAGTGCTGTTGTTATAATAACTTTGTTATATCCTGCAATACTATTACTTAACTAAGATACCTTATAGTGTGTTTAAAAGCAAGGATCTTTATAATAACAGCTATAATAGTATCCTAATGCGCATATTAATAACTTAGCCTAACTTAAGAGCGCTATTGTTGCAATAACTTTATTATATTCTGCAACACTATTACTTAACTAAGATACCTTATAGCGTGTTTAAAAGTAAGGATTTCTATAACAACAGCTATAATAGTATTCTAATGCGCATATTAATAACTTAGCCTAACTTAAGAGCGCTATTATTGCAATAACTTTGTTATATCTTGTAACACTATTACTTAACTAAGATACCTTATAGCGTATTTAAAAGTAAGGATCTCTATAACAATAGCTATAATAGTATTCTAATACGCATATTAATAACTTAGCCTAACTTAAGAGCGCTGTTGTTATAACAACTTTATTATATTCTGTAACACTATGTTACGACTGTTAGTCTAGTAGCAAACAATAAGAATGCTAGTGTAGACTAGAGGTACAGCTAAGGTTGGTTTTTGCAGATAGGTGTAGAGTTGCTTTAGATACAGAGAGTATTGTTACTAAGACAGTAAAGGCTAAGGCTTTCTAAAAAGAGTAACAATAGTTAGATAGCTTAATGTAACTAACTTAAGTGTCTGTAATATAAGTTAAATACAATAATCTATAAAGGTTTATTATAGTTTCTATATACTTAGTCTTTCTTACAGTTTTTATTATTCTTAATTATTATTGCAGATTTTTATATTTTCTTGTTGCAAGAAATAGTAAGACTAAATAAGACTAATAAGAAGGTTACGTAACATGCTTAGCGTGCTATGTCTCTGCACTAGGTCTAAATCTTATAACCTATTCCCTTGTTTATTTATAACGTTTTGTGTTCCTTATTAGAAGTTTGTAACACTATTCTTCTCTTTTACTCTTATGTTCTTATAAGTTCTTAGGCTATGCATTATTGTTGTCTCTAAGGTAATTATATTAACAACAAAGGATTATTTGCTATAGTAGCCTGCGCCTAATGTTCTTAGAAGGGCTTGCTTTGTAAGCTATTGTTGTTAAGTAAGAAGTGTAGAAACTGTAAGTCTGTAGGTGCAAAAGAGTGTATTTTGCAGGATATTCTACTGCCAGATTTTTTAAAGCTAGACTAATAGATAAAAGAGTTAAAATAGCAGAAGGAGTTAGAAGAAGCTGCGTTAGCAACAGATAAGACAGAGGCAGAGTTAGTAGTACTCTAGATGCGCGCGCGTTAGAACAAACTACGCTGTATACAAAAGTAGAAGCTAGCTCTTTGTTACAAGAAGTAGCGTATTTTTAATGCTAGTCTGCTAATACTAGAGGAGTTAGATGCTCTAGAATTGTTAAACTAAGCTATAGATTAATTGTTAATTTTAGAGAAGTCTAGTTCTTATTCTGCCCTGTAGCACAGTAATAGTGCGTTAGGAGTAGTTAGCAATTTGTAAAGTTTGTCTTAGGTGCAGCACTAGTAGTATTCTTTAGTAAACAATAGTTGCTAATAGCGCAATATAACTGTAGCTACTAGTTATTAAAAGAGCCTAATTATAGAGATTAATACGTTTAAGGTATTTGCTACCTTATATACTATGCATAAGATTTATAAAGTATTACGCGTTACTTCTTGTATATATTCTTCTCTACTAAGCGTTTCTAATATAAACAAATGCAGGCTTGTTGTTTTAATTTATATAAGTGTTCTTTAAGGTTTTAGCTATGCCTACTAGCGTAGTAGGTATCCTTTTTATTAATAGCTAGCAGCATCTTAGTGTAGATAAGTTTAATACGCGTAACTTCTTTACGTTAGTAAAAGTTCTTAAAGCTATAATAAAGCTTAGTAACAATAAGAAACTTAATATTATATAAGTTATAGTTAGAATATCTTAATATCTAGACGTTAGATTACTACTTATAGAGTCTAACAGAAATACATTGTATATAGTATAAGAGAGATTATAGATACTTAAGTAGGCTTTACTATTAAAGAGCTTAATAAGAGTGCTAGGATAAAAAAGTCCTAACAAACAACTATAACTTAACGTTGTCTTTAATTTTTACCTGTAATAGTATATAAACAAAAGTATGTAAATTGTAGTTGTATCTCTAATATCTTCTAGTTACCTAATAGTATAAGAACTGTATTCTTAAGTTAGGCTAAGTTATTAATGTGCGCACTAGAATACTATTATAGCTATTGTTATAGAGATTCTTGTTATTAAATACTGTAATAGAGAATGTAAATTAGCAGATTATAAGGTTGTTACGTGTAATAACCAAGTATGTTACTAATAAGATAGAATCTATTTAGAACTAAACTAACTTATTAAGCTGTTTCTTAGCTTAGTGTATTTAATCTAATTAATCCTTACATAGTATAGAACAAGTAATACAATCCTTTCTTTACTTATAACAATTTAATCTATAGTATTACTTAGCTCCTACAGTTATAAGCCTAGCGTTATAAGACTATAGTGTGAATTCCTCTTGCGCACCTTATATTGCTAAGGTACTACCTAGATTAACAATTACTCTAAAACTTCTTAAAACTCCCTTTTAAATACTCTCCCCAAATCAACTAGTTAACAATTATAGACTTCTATTCTAATAACAAGATTAGCCCTAACGTTCTTTTAAACAGTTAGTTAGACTAGCTGTACTAGTTTGCCTAACTCTAGCTTTATGCTCGCAACAAAGAAGTCTAGAATTAGATTAACTTAGACAGTAACACAGTGCTTCTAATTAACAATTAGAAACCTAAGTACCCTAAGCTTCTATCTGCTCCAAGCTAACTAGTCTTTGCTTTACTGCCTAGAGCTACTAATCTAGACACGCAAATCTGCAATAAAGCTTTTAATTAATATAATCTAAAGCTAGCTACCTACAAACTTGCCTCTAGCAGTTACAAAGAAGACGTTTGCTAATACAAAGTTAATATATTAAAATAGACTAGGCAAGTAGCTAAACTTAGCAACGTCTAGAAATAGATTAGTTAAACTATAGCTAAGGATCTAATAGTACCTGCAGCAATTAAAATACTTAACTCTTTAAAAATAACGCCCTAAGCCTTAATTAGGATCCTTAAGCATAACCTAGCTCTAATAGACAATAATACTATGCACCTAGTTAGGCAGCAGTATTAAGCTTATCTTAAAAAGGTTAGGTACAGTAGAATTACTCTAGATAAATAGTTTAACAAACAGTAAGTAATCTACAGCAAGGCTTAAGCGTTCTAAGTTACAGAGGTACAGAGACAACTTGCTCTTACTAACTTCCTTAATGCTCTGTCTGTTAAGATTGCCCTAGATTAGGCTTAATTAATACGTTAGGATATTATTAAAGACGCAGCCCTTAGTTAGCCTGCTATAACTATGTATAATCTAGCTAAGATCTTTGCTCTAATACTTTAGGAGTAAGCAGTCCTAGTTACTAAAGGAAAATCCTATTTAGCTTTTGCTACCTTTAGAAACATTAAAAACTTAGAAAACTCTAATCTAAAGAACAAAGGCAAAGACAATTTAAAGCTAAAATCTTGCCTTTGTAGGAACAATAAAAAGCACAAATAGGACTTAATAGATTGTTTCTAACTAAAGACTACAATTACTAGATTAGCCCTACTAGGAAAAGTACTAATTAAGATCTCTAATTTTAACTAAAAGAAGGTTCTTAAGTAGCTTGACACTTCTAAGTAGGCCTTACTTAATAACAAGATTAAGAAAGCTAGTTAGACGCTACCTATTGCAGCTAACTAGTTAACTTCTAGGACTAAGGCAGTAACATACCTAGAAGATGTTGTAGCAGCATTAATTAACCTAACTACTCTTAATTAGGAACCTAATGTTACTAATCTAGACTTTAGAGTGTATACAACTACGTTTATAGCCTATCTACTTTTAAGAAGTACTATTTAAGATAGAGCTAGTATAGTGCACCTTATTAATAATTAGTTGCTTCTTATTCTAGAAACGTTTAGTCTTACCTACTCTAAAAAAAGAGTTAAAGCTAGAACACAGTTACTTTCTGTAACTAGGTATAGCAATTAAGTAATTAAGAATATTCTACACAGTTTAAAAGGCCTATGCACAAAAGACCTAAAGCTTAAGAAAGTTAAAGTTATAGACAGGTTTTATGTAAATATTGTATCTGCAGCGCTGCTTAAGCAGGCAGGTATATAGTATAGTAGATTAGACAGTACTCTTTAGTTTAGATTATACAAGCAGAACATTATTGTACACAAGCTTTATAAGGCTTACAACCTCTTATTTATTAAATATAACTAGGTTACACGCTACGTGCTATAACTACTAATTCTGCACACCTTACATCAATCTAAAATCTATTATTTAAGAGAAGATAACAAGAATCTCTGGCACAAACAATTAGGCTACCTAGGCTAGTAAGTACTCTAAGCTCTTACTTATTTAGCCTAGAACGTTAAGATAAATAGAACTAAAAGAATTAATTGTAAGGACTACTTAGTTACTTATATAACTTAAGTTGTCTTATAACAACTAAGAGAAAGATTACTACAACTATTCTATTAAGTTTCCTAGGACCTATTTAACATGCTAATAGGCATGCTTTATAAAGAATAGTTCTTAATTATTAAAGAAGACTACTTAGGCAAGCTTTTTAACTACAACCTTTATAACAAGACGTTAATTAAGATTATAAGAGTAATTTACTAATTTACAGCCTAGGTTAAGAACAAATTTAATCTAAAAATTATAAAGATCTATTAAGATAATAACACTGCGACTCTGCCTTAGAGAGGGCGTTTGCAGTATAAGGAGTAGGCAGATTGAGAGAGAATTAAAATACTACGCCTACTACTATATACGCATTAGCTAAATAGATTAGCTAAGCAGGCAGGTTAGAAGCTAATTACAAAATTAATTAAGATGCGCACAGGTGTAAATCTTCTAACTAAGCTCTAGCTATATATTATAGATACGGCTGCCTACTTACACGGTATAAGCCTATTAAAAATCTATAGTTTTTAATCCCTTAATAAGGTCTTGCACGCCTAGTTTAGGCAATATTTTTAATAGTATAAGCTAGCAATTACTAGGCACAGGACTGCTAACTTACGCCTAAATTAGAGTAGTATTTATACCTATAGCTGCAGAGCGTATTTTCTTAATCGCAACTAAGTAGCAGGCAGAAACAAGCAAGAGTTTAAAGTTAACTCTTGCAGCTATATTAGATATCTAGTAGGCTATAAAGCCTCTAATATCTATTACATATAGGTTCTATGTATAAATAAAGTAATTGTATTAAGAGACGTTACCTTTAATAAATCTACGTTCTATTCTAGTAACTAAGAAAATAAGATGCCTAAAAAGTAAGCGCTTAAGATTATAGATATTCTACACGTTAGTAAACTTAATAATCCTGGGCAGGATATTAACCTGCCTGTTCTACAGGATTAACTAAGCTAGGAAATTACTAAGGTTACTAAGCAACAGCTTAGGAGTAAGTATCTAATCTTAAGAATTACAGAGACTAGCTAATCTTATAATTACAAAGAAGAGAAAGCAGAAACTAAGAGGAGTGTTAGCAAGGCTAGCAAGCATTTAGGAATTCTTTTAGACTAAAGTAAATATACTAGGCTTGTTACTCTAAAGGCAACTCTAGAACTAGATAAGTTATTTAGTATTAAGCTTATTAAGCGCGTAGGATCTAACAGCTAAGGACTATCGCTAGGTTCTAAAAGAGCTAGCCTGTTAGTATCTAGGGATTAGATAGGTTCCTAACAGGATAAGCAGTTAGCCTTTTCCTCCTCTGCTACTTAACCTAGAAGTAGTAACTCTAAAGCCCTAGATAAAGCAAGATTAGCAAATTCTTCTACATAATTAAGTTATTAACTGTAAGAAGTAGCTTCTAAGATTAACAAACTACTAAGTTAATACATACTACTTTGCTACAAGAAGAATTACAATAATTAGATAGAAGGTAAGAGTGTTAATACATTAATTGCAGATCTATTTGTAGATTACTAAAAGAATAATTTTAAGAACACTTTCCTACTAGGCCTTATAAAAGCCTAGACTAAGCGCTCTAGTTACAAAACACTAAACACTATAATTATAACAGCTATGCTAAGTAATTAAAATTACTAAGCAGTTAAGAAGCGTGCTTATAGAGATAACATACCTAAGCTACCTAACACATAGAAGCAGATGCTTTAACATCTAATAAAAAGCCTGTTGTTAGATGCCTCTCTTAAGGAAATTAATTAGCTACACAAGAAAGATACCTAGAAAGAGATTTTAAAGCATAAGTCTAAGAATTAACTAATCTTATTAAAATAGGTCTAGGTATACAAGTTTAATTAAGACAGTTACTTTCTAAAGTGTAAGGCTAGGCTTATAGTAAGAGAAGATCTCTAGAAGAAGAACTCTCTACTTACTACGTACGCTACTACACTTACAGCCAAGTCTTTTAGAATTACTTAGCTATTGCAGCCTAGTTTAATCTAGAAATTATGCAATATAACATAGTTAGAGCGTTTCTTAACGCCTTAATTACAGCTAACAATCTAGTGTTCTGTAATCTACTAGATAGATTTAAGAAAGCTAGGCTTTGTGTAAGGCTTAACTAAGCGCTCTACAGGCTTAGAGAATCTCTATTACTTTAGTATAAGGAATTCTTAAGATTACTGCGCGAGATAGAACTACTTGCATCTAAAGAAGAACCCTGCCTTTTCTTTACTTAGGATTAAACAATCTTTATTCTGTTCTACGTTAATAATATCCTAATTATTTACTACAATAATTACAAGCTTGAAGCTAAGGATCTATAGTCTAAGATTATTAGCAAATATAAAATCTAGGATCAAGGACCAGTTGAATAGTTCTTTAGGGTTAGAGTTATCTAAAACAGATTAGACTAATCAATTACTCTAGTCTATAACGCCTATATTAACAAGATTACTAAGAAATTTAGACTACACAATAGATTATTTCCTCTAACACTATTACTATCTAAGGAGCTCTACAAGAACACTAGAGAAGCTAGTAAGCAAGAAATTAAGGCCTATTAAGAAAGAGTTAAATTAGTCCTCTACACTACAATTATAATCTGCCTAGATATAGCCTATACAGTCTTAAAGCTTTTCTATTTCTTAACTAATTCTTTAGACAAGCATATTAAAGCTGTAGAATAGGTAATTATGTATCTCTATTTAACAAGGTTTAATTTAATTAAGTATAGGGATTTTAATAGTCTAGAACTAACTATCTGCAGGGACGCCTTCTTTGCTAACAATAATTTAACTAGGCGTTCCTTACATAGTTATATAGCTATCCTGTTTAGAGAAGCAATCTCTTAGAAAGCTGCTAGACAAGAATTAGTTACTACCTTAACTACAGAAGCTAAGCTACTTGCTCTAGAATACGCTGCAAAAGAATCTATAGCGCTTAGCTAGTTCTTTAAGAAGCTTACGCTTAGTCTAGAAGATCTATAGAATATCTAGTGTAATAATTAGCAGACTATCTGGCTAGTTATAAGGAAAAATAAGCAGATATCTATAAAGCTTAGGCATGTTAACATTTAAAATATGTAGCTTAGGCAAGAGTACTCAAAAGGATTATTCTAAGTATTCTATTTGGAATCTAGATTAATGCTAGCTAATAGTCTTACTAAGAACCTTACCTATTAACAATTCCTTAAGTTTAAGCAGATTTTTAACCTTAAGGATATAAGCAAGTTACTTATAAAGCAATAATTTAGAAAATACAAAGATTAATTTAACTTTTCTATCTACTAATTAATTTACTTACTCTTAAAGCTTAAGATTACTACAGGATCTAAGCAGAGCAAACACGTAAAAACTAAGACTACTAACACTAAATTATAAGCAAAACTATCTAGAAACTTGCCTCTATAAAGTTAAAGACCTTATTAATTATCTTGTAAGCCTAAGCACAACGCTTAGCAATTAAGAGACCTAAAGCCCTTAATCTATAGCTTAGAAACAGCAGATCTCTTACATCTCTTATAGCCTTAGGCAATAGAAACAACAACTAATCCTACGCTAGCTCCTAACGCTTAGGCATTAGAGTCTAAGCAGCCTAAAGCTGTTTCTTAAGCAGCAGAGCGTTAGGCAGGAAAGAGCTGCAACGCTAACTAAACAACAGCTGCTACTTAACTAGCGTAAACAGAGCCTAAGCTATAAAGCTGCTTAACAGTCTACTAAACTTATATTCTCTAAAGCCTTAAGCAGAACGCGTAGGCTTCTTTCTTAGCAAGCTAAAAGTTAGATTAATATAGCTTAAGCTCGCTCTAAAACTACTAGGAGCTAAAACGCTCTAAGCCTGCTGCAAAGCCTTTACAGCGTTAAGCTGCTAGTTAAGCTACGCGTAAGCCTTCTTTAGCTCCTATAAAAGAATTAGCTATTTCTAAGATTAAACAATCTTTAAAGCTTACCTTAATAGTTTTCTTAAACACGCTAATAATAATTTGCATAGTCTGCTTACGCAGATTACTTAGGCTACTTAAATTAGTAATTATATTACTAATAGCAATTAGAACAACCTACACTTTAACGTAAGAATAGTTTATGTAAGCTGTGCAACGCTTACTTATTATTAATCTAGCTTTGCTATAGCAGTAGCTATTACTTTGCTTGTTAGCAAACTAAGAGGCGTAGCGCAAGCACAAACTAGAGCAAAGCTCTTCTTTCTTAACCTTAATAGTCTTCTTACTAGAAACTACTCTGCTCTTAGGCAAGGAATTGCGTTGCTTAGTCTTGTACTAGAATTAGCGCAAAGGATTTGCTAGGACCTAGTTATCCTTGCTCTTAATAGCAGGCATAGAGGTAGTAGCGTTCTTCTTGTAGGTGCGCGCGTAAGCTATCTTGTTAATTACAACAGATAAATTCTTCTTAGAAGGCTACTAGAGTTAGTAACAAACTAAATTAAGAGTAGAAAAAACTTACTATAATAGAGTAGATAGATAAAGTAGTTAATAAAGTATACTATTATAGCTGTTGTTATAGAAATCCTTGTTGTTAAACACGTTATAAGGTATCTTAGTTAAGTAATAGTGTTACAGGATATAATAAAGTTATTGCAATAATAGTACTCTTATATTAGGATAAGTTATTAATATACGTACTAGGATACTATTATAGCTATTATTATAGAAATCTTTGTTATTAAACATATTATAGGGTATCTTAGTTAAGCTATAATATCTAAATAGCTGCTAAAGAGTCTATTTAAGACATAAATTTACTTCTATACTAAGAGGCTAAGAAGTAGCGTAGGTATAGTGCTAACAATATAGTAAAGCTTAGTTCTAGGTTTTTAAACTACATAAACATATAGACGTAATAGGTATAGTTTTAGTTTTATAAGAATAAAAATTTAATAAAAGATTAAGTCTCTTAGACCTAAAAGAAATATATATACAAAGACAGTAACATTAAATTAGGAGTACAAGTTACGTGTTAAGAAGTAGCTGTATACATAACTTACACGTCGTTTATTTCATATATTATAGATGCAGCTCTTAGTCTTATAATAGATAAAAATAATATAATATTCTATATATATTTTAATAAAAGACTGTTACTTTAACTCTAAGACTCGAGATATAAAAGTAAATTTATCTCTAGTTTTAAGGTTAGGAAAGTGTAAGAAGACGCAAATATATAATAGATAAAAATAATATAAAGTTTTATATATGTTTTAACAAAAGACTATTACTTTAACCTTAAGACTAGAGACATATAAGTAAATTTATCTCTAGTTTTAATATTAGGAAAACGTATATATAGCAAGAGGCAGAAAGTAGCTAGCTAGTAAGGCTATTATATACTCTATTAGCGCTAATAGTTTAAGAGTAAGCAGTACGTAGATGCGTTTAATATACAGCAGTTTATTAATAGTATTTGTTACTATTTAGCTCTTCTTATATTTGCACATTATAGTAAGTTAGAACAGTAGTTTCTAGTAGACAACTGTCTTATACTGTGCTAGAGAAAGAATATAAATTAGATCTATAGGCATTTTAAAACTAAATAAAATTAAATATACTAGCTGCTTAGAATATTAGTTAACACTATATATAAATTATACTTATTATTTCCTACTATTAGATAATTGCCTACGCCTGTTACTAGTCTTACCTATAGTGTATATAGTACACTATTCTACCTGCTTCTATCTATACTAAGCCTAGCTACCTTAGTATAGGTTATATACTAGGCTACTAGAGCTACTAGTCTATTTGTTTTATACTTTTAAACCTTATACGTGTCTACTTATAAGTATACTTACCTTTTTGTGTGTTTAGGTTCTACTATATATATTCTAAACGCGCAGTAACTTGCTTATTCTAGAGTGTTAATATTTTTTAGCATAAGAATTATTATTAATATTAATTTCTATTAAGCTGTGTTAGCTAGCTTAACTAACCTAGTTGTTAACAAGTAAGTACTAGTGCAATTATATAACAGTTGTTAGTATAATAAAGAATATAGAAAGAAAGAAAAATATTAGTTATTGCGCCTATAACTATTAGCATAGTTCTATATATAGGTTAAGTAACTATTAGCTATAGTAGACTTTAGTAGACTATAGTAGACAACAGACTATACAGCACAGAATAGATACTACTAGTAACTACTCTAACACTACGTAACTAATATTAATACTGTTTTTATATACTTAGTTTTCTTATACCTAAACTACAGAGTTATATATAAGTAAATTAGTAATAGATTGTATATATATACTATATAGCTTTTACACTAAGATATACGCAGAACTTGTTAAATATAGTACTTAATACTAGACGCGTTGCTACTTACTACTTAACAATACACTAGTTATAACTTCTAATACTATAATATAATAGTACAACTTTAAAAGCTATAATGTAATAGATACTACTATAGACAACGCAGTACCTGTTTTATATAGCAATACCTTATATAAACGCAACTACACTTTAGCTAAACATAAAGTAAGAGAGTAGATAGGCCTAATATTAGTGTCTATACAAGGATAGGACAAGCTGTTTAAGATAGTAAGTAGACAGTACACTAGTAAACTAGTTAGTTTAGAATTAGCAGACGCAAAGTAATAGGCTACACGCAGCTAAATAGTGTACGCGTGCTAACACTAATAGGAATAATATAGTAAGGCTCTTTAGTTTACTTTTTACACTAGCGTTTATATTGTAGCTGCAAAGAATAAAATACACATTAGGTAATATTAACAGCCTTTTTACTAATATATAGCTATATAAGCTATATTTATAGCTATAGTTCTAATTAAGGCACTAATAGCAACAGGCTATATTAAACATTTAATCTAGGCTATAAGATAACGTATAGATATATAAGAATATTGCAATTACATTTAAGTTATTAAACCTTTAACCTAACTAACATATATTTATATACTAAGATATTATATTACAAATTGCCTTTATACTTAGTTATTGCCTATTTGCTAACAAGATAGTTTACGTACCTAGCTGTTTATTTACAAGCACGCCTAACAATCCTATAAGAGTATATTATAAACTACACTTAGAAAATTAGTAGTAGTTAATATAACAGCGCTTGCTAGATAGTGCAACTCTTATACTAGTTATACTAGTAGTAGACAAAATATAGTTATCTATAATGTCTAGCAACGTAGCAGTATAGCTAATATATATTACTCTTAAAAATCTTAACTATAAGGCATAATACGCAGAACAACACCTAAGACACTACTAGCTAGATTTATCCTAATAGCTAAGCTCTTAGACTCTATTCTAAAGAGTAAAGTGTATTATTACTGCATAGGCAAACTATTATTATATAAGTACTAACTACAGCGTTAATAACAAAGAGTTACTATAGAAGACAAAAGCTAACTAGTAACTGCAGCACTTAAAGAAGCTGCTAAATACAGCATATAACTAGAGTATGCTAACTAACAGACGCAATAGTGTTACTTAACTATTTGTATAATTCTAGCTAACTATAAAGAGTAAGTGCTACTAACAAGTATAAAGAAACACAGACACTATACTTAATATATAGTACTACTAGACAAACAAGAAAACTTATATAATAAATATCTATAGTAAATAAAAGAGTATATACGCCTGTTATAGAGTTGTTGTCTTAATAAAGGATATAAGAATTACGTTTATTTAGTAGAGTACTTTAGCTAGAATTACTACAACTTTAATATATATAAGTTATTAGCTATAGATATATTATATCTACTACTTAAGAGGTTAGTTATAAAGATATTAGAGTTTACAAAAGATATGCTAATAGACATATACTCTAGACAAAAAAAAGAGCTAGAATAGTGCTGTATTTCTAGTAGTAGAAGACAATAGCTGTGCCTAGTAAAATAAAAGGTTCTGCTAGGTTAAGCATAACACTAGACTAAAACAGTTTAATAACAAGAGAGCTTTTACAAAAGTGTTATAGTAGACTAGCGCAGAACAAAAAGCAGTAATTTGCTAATTTGTAGCAGTAGTGTTCTTTCTGCTAGCAACTAAGGCACTATACGTGTTATATTTTATTTAGGCTGTGTGTAATCTACTAGTACTATTACAATATAAGAGTTATAATAAAAATACGTTAGAGTATATGTTGTTAGCTATTGAACAAATAGATGTTCTAAAAGAAGAGTTTTAACCTTTTAGACAAACGCAAGGAAAAGAAAAGGATTTTAACTACTCTAAATAGTACACGCTAACCTATATTATTAATAATATCTGTATATATAGAGCTTTTAATAGTATGTATACTAGAATAAACAGCAAGGCCTACTATATTATAATAGTAAAACAATTCTACCTAATAATAAACAAGAAAGATTTTCTTACGCAGATCTACTTCTATAACTCTAGATAGCTTGCGCTTATAGTGTTTAAATATAAAACAGTTATAAACTAAAGTTAATAGTGCACTACTGCTAACTAGCGCAAGTACACCTTTACTACAAGCGTATTAATAGTAATACTATTTAGACAACTTAGATAGTCTATACTAGGTATATTACTAAATTCTATTATACTACCTCTTAGTAAGGTTACTATATATATTACGTTGCTAGACTTTATACATGCTACTACAGTATTTATCTAACACTACTACTAGAAGGTAACTAGCTGCCTTATTACCTTATATAACAAAGATAGACAGAACTTTAACCTTTACTAGGTAAATAGAATAAATGTAAAAATATACTCTTTTATAAGATGCTTAAGGCTATTAGGTAAACGCTATAATAAATCTAAATATTGCAGAGAAGACATAGTGCAATACTCGCCTAACTAGTATAAAATTAGAAGATAGCGCAAAGATTACGTATAGGTATAAGAGTTTAAATATAAAAACTATATGTAACTGTCTTAGACTATTATAAACAGTAGAGCTATAGCTTAAGTGCCCCTAATACTTATATTTATTAACAACAAACACTAAGACAAGAATAAAAAGAAATATAAGTATACAGGTACCTTCTACAAGGTTATAGCGTTTAATAACAATAGTTAAATTAATTATATAACAAGAATACTAAGCGTATACTGCTATACACATAGTATAAAAACTAAGCAACGTACACTATAAGCATTTAAGGTATATAACATAATAACTATTATTTACCCTATATACTTAGTACTAAAGAATCTACCTACACTTAATAATAAGGTTCTTATTTTGTACTATATAAACAATTATGTTAATTAAAACAAATATAATAGACTGTATTCTTTTACATTTAATTAAGACTAGATACGTATAGTGTAGAATTATAAATAGAAGCAAATATAGCAAGACAGCTAGTATATAGCATTAGATATAGTAGATAGAATTGTATATCTAATAATAGCCCTACTATTACTTTAATATAGTTAATAGAATACAAACTTGCTAACATAACAGGCACTATAACATAGAACTATAGCGTAAGGCTGCTAACGCAACCTTTTTACTACATACTATACACTACTATAAACGTGTAATACTAGTAACTCTTATCTATATATATAGGTATTACAGAGATATTATAATAGTTACCTAAAATTACTAGTTAGTGCAGACAGAAGGATAGTACTACTGCAGTAACACTAGACATAATTGTTAAAAGACAGCATATTTAATATAATGTAACTAATAGCAGAAGAATATAACTTTATATACTCTAACGTAAAACAAGAGATAAGAAGGCAAAAGATGCTAGGCTGTTTTCTATAGATAACTATAGCAAAAGAATACTTATAGTAAATTATAAGAGCAATTATATTATAACAGAACAGACTACTATAGAACGCAGCTAACAGTTGCCTTATCTAGATAATTACACACTTTACTATCTAATATAACTATAACGCAGCCTAACAGATACACTTATAATAGAATAAAACTAAACTAAATAATAGTTAGAAGTAAGCTTTACTAGATAGAAACCTACGTAGAAAGATAATAGAAATAGTTAATAAAGAGTTAAGTATAATATAAATTACTCTTAATATAATAACTATATTAGTATTAAACGTAACTAGAAACAAGCACACTCTTATTAGGATAAACTAGCTATTACATATATACTACAACCTGCTAGCAATAGATAAGTATATTAATAACTTTAATTATAATTTATTTGTGCAGACATTAGAGTATAAATTAAGCTTTAAAAGTAAATGCAACAGCATATACTACTACATAAAGAAGAGAAATAGGTAGGTATAAATATAGATATTTATAAAGGTACGCTAGTACAGCGCATTACAAGAGACAGTTGCATTAAAGATATACTAGGCGTTATTTACAATTAAACTACAAATATAACTAGTATAGTAGTATACTAGATCTGTAATAACAACTTACTAGGTAAATAGTTTTCTGTGTATAGAGCTACAGAATTGCCTATATTATGCATATAGCTATTTATACTAACAGTAGACAACTATTATATACGCTAACATTTAGTTAAGAATAAAAGAATAAGAAGGCACCTAATTGCCTGTATTGCGTAGACTACTATTTATACTAATAGTAGACAACTATTATATACGCTAACAATTAGTTAAAAATAAGAAAGCACCTAATTACTTGTATTGCGTGCACTACTATTTATGCTAATAGTAGATAACTATTATGTACGCTAACAATTAGTTAAGGATAAAAAAGTACTTAATTACTTATATTGCGCGTATAACTATTTATGCTAATAGTAGACAACTATTATATACGCTAGCACGTAGTTAAAAATAAGAGGCTATCTAATTAAACAGCCTAACTACTACGCTCTAGCAGAATTTAAGGTAATATTAGACTGTATATGTTACAAAAACTCTACTTAAGCTTATAAAGTAAAACCTCTGTTACGCTATATATATTGCTTACTTCTACTACTCTTACTAATAGTTTTCTAATATTTAAAGTGTAAGCGCTTACTTTATATACTTTGTACTAAGCAGTAAATTTAAGTAATATTAGTAGTATACTATGTCTCTATCTAAACAAGCGCTAAAATAAGCGCTAACAGATAATAGTATAAAAGTTAGGCTTCTAGAAGATTTAACTCTAGAACTTATATACTAAAAACTAAGACGCTGTAGAGACTAAAAACTGTCTAGACTCTAACGCTACTATTCTTAAGCCTTAACTCTAGTGTTAAAATAGACGTATAACTAACTGCTATACTAGCCTAACTAAAAAGTTACTTAATAAGACAGCCTAGAGATTAAATACTATATACTCTTAGATCTGCAGCTTTACTTGCTTATTAACAAGAAGAATCTAGACGTAGTAGTAGTATAAGCACAACAAGCTAATATAAACTAAAAACCTATAGAACTAATATATAGAAAACATTAGTAGTTAAAAAAGAACTGCTATTAGACTTAAAGCTATTATATTATAGGAAAATGCTTTACTATACATAAATAAGTAGTTCTAACTATTATAAAGTTGCAACTCTTCTTATTTAGTATAGACTTATTTAGGTTACTACTATAGAGGAAAAAAAAACGCTAGGCAAAGGAAAGTGTATTACTAGAAAACAAGACTATACTAGAGAAGGCAAGAGTTATCCTAGTAACGCAACTACTTACTAATAATAGAAAAACGCTATGTAGTATAGCAATAATACTATAGCTTAATACATAAAGGTACGTGTACGCCTAAATACTACTAGACACTTAGATAGAAGTATAGAATACTCTACTATTGTTAGTTTAATTGCATATTAGCTTAATACTATATAAAGAAGCTGCCTGCTATATAAGTACTATTGCGGCCTACTAAGGACAGTAGCTAATAGTAGGTGCCTAGATGCTAAATATATGCAGTAACTTGCAGACTTACGTAATAAGGTAAAAATAACTAGAAATTACTAGTGCCTACATATTAAACTACCTAGACAGATAGGTTCTTAAGCTAAGTAAACTGCTTAAAGACTTTATTTACCTACTATAAGACCTAAAGAATATAAGTACACTTCTAAAACAGCTATACTAGCTAACTAAAGACAGCCTAAATCTACTAGATTTCTAAACCCTAGTCTTATAGTAGTAATAGCACAGTTATTCTATAATAATAAGAAATAGAGCATTACTGTAATAACTAGAAATTAAAAGAAGTTTAATAAACTAAGTGCAAATATAGTAGCATAAATAAGCTTAGTTATATTTAACGTAATAAGGAAATTTAATAACAATAGCACTAGAAAAACTATACTCTTCTATAGACACACTATAAAGAGTATATTGCAAGTTCTACACATAGCATTAGCTAATAGAAAGCAGACTTCTTTAATACTATTTACAAAAAATAGAAGAACTTAGAAGGTATTTAACAGATTCTTATATAGAACAATATACAACAGAATATTACTGTACATATAAACTAATAAGAGAACAACAGAGCTAACGTTTTAGTGCTAAAGAATACTTATAACAACAATATAGATAATATTCTAGCTAACTGCACAGAAGAAGAGCAAGATTGCTACAATGCGCTTATAGACAATTATAATAACAAAGAGAAAAAGAAGGTAAATTGCTTAATAGGAAAGAATAAGAAGAAAAATATTAGAGAAAAAAGAAAAGTCTTATATAGAAACACTAACAATATAAGTAGGTCTAAATATAATATAATATATAATAACTTGCATAGAGTACTATTTATATACGCGTGCGTAAAGCATTAAGTAAAGTAAAAAATGTTTTGCTAAAAGAGTATAAATATGCAGATAAACTTGTACTAGAGTACCTTTATAAGGCAGACAAATAGCTATAGTTTAAGAACTATAGAAGTAGCTAGAGCATTATAGTAGAAGACGCATAGAAAGAATTTTTAACATAGGCCTATAATATTATAATTAAAGGCAATATACTTAATATAATTGCTTTAACTAAAGAGAAATAGTAACTAGAACTAGACAAGTGTAATAGGTTAGTGTAATAGTACAAAGAAGAAATAGAGTATTATTAAGTAGTTATAAATAGCAGGCGTAGCAAATATTATAATAACTTAATATACTTTTACTACTATAACGCGTAGATACTATTAGGTTAGCCTTAATATAACGTAATAGTGTAGACTACTATAGTAGATAGTATAGCACTAGCAGACACAGTACATAATCCTAATATAACTAACTAGTAAGATAGTTACTACTCTGTAAGTAGTAGTAGTAGTTATAGCTGTCTATATATAGAGCGCGTTGTGTACCTGCTAACTTATGCCCTATAGAACGTTAAGCCTAGTAGCTGCGTCTAGGCTAGTTTTCTTTTAAAGAAGCGTAATTACACTATACTATATTTAATTAAAAAGCCTATATAACTAGATAAGAAGGACTAGCTTAGTTAGCCTACGCTACAAGAGTATAAAGATATAGGCAGCTAGCTACAGTATATAGTTCTACTAGTGCTGCAGTACTTAATAGTTCTTAACTATTAAATCTAGCAATACTAGCAACACTAGCAACACTAGCAATACTAGTAACACAGGCAATACAAGTAACACAAGTAATATAAGTAACTTACTATTAGGTTGCTATTAGGTTACTAGTAACTAGAAGTAAGTAGAGTAACTTTAGTAAATTGTCTAGTAGATAGTATTGCTATTAAGCAGCCGCAGGTTGCTGCAACTAGGCTAACTAGACAAATCTTAATTTTTTCTAACGTAGACAGATAGCGCTACAGAGCAAATAAATAATATAGTAGAAGCCTACTTAAGAGCCTTTATAAACTAGAACTAGTTAAACTAGGCTGCCTTATGCCTACTAGTATAAATTACTATAGCTAGATAAAATACAGCGTCTACAGGCGTTAGTTTATTCTTCTTCTAGTAAAGGTATAACACAAACTCTATTTAATTAGACCTAGAATAGACTATAGAACACTAACACAAGTCTAGTATTAATAAGAAAGCTACTGCTAAAGCAATAGTAACTAAGATAAAAGAAATAATAGACGACGTATAAGTAAAGATAGTAGAAGCATAATAAGAAATAAAACGCTAGGCTAACTATTACAGATAGAAAGCTCTAAAACTTTATATAGAGAATAAAGTATAGCTCTAGTATAGTTACTCTATATCTAACAAAAGACCTTTAAAAAAGCTAGATTAGAAAAATAGAAAATATATAGTTATTAAGGTTATCTTACCCTATGTTATAAAACTAAGTATACCTTCTAGAGTGTACTTAAGATTTTACGTTAACTGCCTCTAGCTTAATGCCAGAAATCTGCTTCTACACTAGAAGTCTAATAACTAGTAACTAGAAGTAATAATAGAAAATAAAGATAACACTAATAATAAATACTTTATTAACTATATCTTTACAGAATAATAGAAGAAGAAAGAGTTAAGTATATAGCTGCAGTACCTAGTAAAATAGGTAAAATACGTAGAACTAATATAGAAACTATAAGTAAATATTACTAAAACTATAGCCCTTACTAGGTAGCTAAATAAAACTAAGATAAAACAAGACTTAGATAAGCTATTAGTAAAGCGCCTACCTATTCTAACTACTAAATAAAAAAGATTAGTGTAGAAAGAGATAAAGAAAACTATAGGTATACATAATAAGTACTATAATAGATAATAGTACTATATATAAAAGAGATTAGTATAAGAAGAGCTAAACCTAAGATAAGTATAAGTAGAACCTAAGTTACTAAAAATAATATAGTAGTGCACTTAGTTATATTAGAAATAATACCTAACGCTAAAGAGTAACTAATATAAAAAATATAAGAATACTATAATAGATAAGACCTAAGACTAGAAGTACTATTAGAGGGTAGAGAGAAAAGAGGATGCCTACGTCTATTCTATTAGCTAACCTACAACTACTCTAACTAGTTAATAGCTAGAATATAGCTAGTAGTTAAAGAGTTCTAGAAACTAGATATAAACAACTTAAATACTAAAGGCAAGAACTAAAGCAACAGTCTTACTAGCTACCTAAAATAACTTAGAAACAAAGAAGAAGAAGCCTAGAAGCCTAACGCTAATAGATTATTAGCTAAGAAGTATAAAAGAGAGAGCCTAGATTAACTCTAAAGACCTAGCTACTTAAGCTAGGCAATAGCTAGCTAAGACGCAGCGTAACATAAATATCTAAGAGGCTCTAGAAAGCCTAAAGAGAGGGCGTAGAACTCTAATACTAGAACTGTACTAGACTATAAAGACTAGTAAAGATAATAGCGTTTACAGAAGAGATACAGCTATAAAAACTTATAAGCCTAAGACGTAGAGCGCAACATCTACTCTAATATATAAGTAGTATTAAAGAATAAAAGACTAGTTTTATAAAGTCTAGACTTAGTAATAAAAAGAAGGTAGTAACTATAACAAAAAGTCTATTACTATAAAAATTACCTATAAGCGCTATACAGAAGCTACTGCAAGACTACTTTATACTAGAGCCTACCTCTTTACTATTAGAGCGCGTAATAGTTACAATTACTAAACAGTTAGTCTTAGCCTATACTTTTACGTTATATATAGGCTTCTTGCAGATATTAGACTTTACTATATTAAGGTAATAGAGCAGCTTATTAGTAGTCTAGAGGGCATTACTAACGTAAAAAATCTAGAGGCTTACGCTAGAGATCTATATGTTATACTCTTTAGCCTAACTAAGTATTAGTAGAATATATAGAAACGCTGCAGAAAAACAAATTCTAATAGAGGAGAAATAAATTGAAAAGAGCTTATATTAGTGTAGAGCTACTATACGCTAGTACTAACATTATTAAGCTTATAAATAATAGTGTTCTACTTAATAAAGAGCTACTAGAAGAGCTAGCAGATGTCTAGCAGAATATTAACCTTAGTAACCTTACGCGTTAGACTCTAGTAGCTAGACTTATTACTACTATAAGACTTTACCTAAGTAGCTCTAAGCTTATTAATAAAGCTAGACTAAAGACTAGAGATTGTGTACTGCGTTAACAGCTACTAACCTTGAGAATTGCAAGTAAAGGCGTTACAAAGTAAGATAAGTATAATCTTAAAGTAGTTGTTAATCTAAAATGTTATTAGAATTAACTAAATAAGTAAGAGAATATAGTAGTTAACTTATAGGCTTATATATAATATACGCGTTCTTACACTAAGCGTTAGTGCTCTTACTATAAGTAATCTTAAACTTAGACTTATTTCTCTTAAGCTAAGTAATAGCGCAGCCTAAATAATATAGTAGGTTAAGCTTAGCTTTAATAATAATATTAAGTCTATTCTATTACTAGTTAGTAATATACCTAGACTTAGCTAGGCGCCTTAGATATAATACTTATAGCAAGAGAGTTAAAAATATAACGCTTAGTAAGAGAGCTACAAGAAGTATATAGACTTAGTATCTTTATAAATAGTAGTATAGAAGTAGAAGATACATAGATTAATAAAAGAGGTAACGCGTAAGCAAGTATATAGAAGGTAAGGCTAGTATAGTATATAGTACTACCTAAAAAGAGAAGTAAAAGTGTAGAATAATAGATCTAAGTAAAGTAATATTTTATTTTAATAGTTGCGTAGGTCTAAGTGTATCTAGCGCAAGAGTAAAGAGATTATATAATAGGCTGCTACCTAGTTAGTCTTTAGTTATAGAAAAACCTTAGCCTACTAAACTAGAACACTAAAAAGGTTCTAGACTAGAACACTAAAAATCCTTTAGGCTAGAACACTAAAAGCTGTTCTAGGCTAGCGTACCTAAATCCTCTAAACTAGACTAACTTAGAACTATAAAAACTCTTTAGGTAACAATTAGGATAGAACAAAAATTTACGTCTTTATTTTGTAGTAACTACTCTTAGAGTCTGCCTCTTATAAGTGTCCTTTATATAATAATAGTCTTAATCTTTTCAAGGTAGAATATAACGTTTTACTTAAAGTATAAAATAGAAACTTAGGTCTAGACTCTAAGTTTAACTCTGTCTTTATTTTTACTAATTTGTAATTACTAAATAACTACTTGTTAGTGTTAAATAGACTATCTATTATACAATACAATAGGTAGTTTAAGTCTAGTATAATTATATAAAAGAAAGGTAATAAGGTATTTTATTATTTATATTCTCTCTATAGCTATAGTTAAAAGAGGTTAAGATAGTTTTTTAAACAGATTAGCTGGTTTTGTAACGTAGTTACTTAATTAGCCTAAGTGTTAACCTTTATAGAATAAGTATTACTAACAAAAATTCTGTTTAAATTAACAAGAAACTTTCTTATTATTTGTATAATTTAAGCTATTTTAAGAAGATTCTTATTTAAATTAACTAGGAAAATAAAGTCTATATAGCCAAATCCTTCTTAAGAACTAGAAATTTCCTAGGTAATAGTATCTGTAGAAGTAGAATATAGTAGATTAAGGTACAACTGTAAGTAATTAGAGTATAAAGTATCTCTTCTTCTATCTTCTTATAGTATTATAGAAACCTAATATATAGCTACAATTAGGGTCTATTCCTATAACGTATCTCTGATGCTTAGCATCAGATGTTGGTTATGGTAGAAGGTGCTATGGAGGCGAGGGAAGAGCACCAGGTCAACACGTGGTGCACGTGACGTTCTCACCTCGTAAACCGTAAGTTAACAGCAATCGCTTCGTGCAGCGATTTCTTGTACGCGTCGGTTGAGGGTCCTTGGGCGCACGTTGAAGGCGTCAGCAGCAGCTTTTTGCGATCAAAATTGGCCAGTCTGGAAAGCTGCAAATGCAAGTTCAACTGCACCTTCATGATAGACTGAGTTCACGTTGTTCGATGAAGGCATGTTGGGTAGAAGGTAGATGATGGTTCCCAAGAGAGTTCTGTGACACTCGCTGCTGCGCGCCATTGGCTGGTGGAATATGTTATTGTAAAGAGCGACTTCAACTGCATTCTACACTGCCCCTATACCACTAATTAAGGTGATTAGAGCTACTGTTCCAATTCGGCTTTCGCCTCCGTGGCTCTAGCCCTTCCTCGAGATATCAACGTCGACCGTCCCAAGTGCACCAGAGTCTCGCTCCCAATCGCCCAGTGTAACACCATAATCCTTATTAACGTTCTGGATCTGGAAGTTGTTCGCCTTGGAACCCCAGGGGCAAGACCAGTAAATGGTGCAGACTCTAGTCTCGCCGTCGTAGACGCTTCTGAAATTCTGGTTAGTATAGGTATGCAAACAGCTAAGTGGACATGCGGGTGATACTTACACTTTGCCCTCGGTGCCGGAAGCAGAGTCAGAGCGTCCACATGAAGACACTTTGGCATCGGAACCCGCTGCAATGGTTATCTTGTTGACTTCGGCAGCACTGATCTCGGCATCTTTGTTGCCAGTCTGGTAGAATTTGCCCCCTTAACATCGGTATTAGCATGGGGTTGATCGAAAGAGTCAGATACGACGAGAGGTCATGGACTCAGAAACCAAGACTAGAAGTACTTACACATGGCTTGAGCATCTTTGAGACTGATCGTTCCCGACCGAAAGCTGTTAATGATATGGACGACGACCCATTGTGCGTAAGCCATGATGGAACTTTTGTAAATATATGAGATTGGGAGAAGGTCCTGGGCAGTTTGTACTGGCTTGAATGCTGGAAGAGTGCCTAAAGGCCCAATATATAGACAACCAAAGCTTGACAGGATATACCGTGTCTAGAGGCCAGCTTTTGATAGGTTTACTAATTGTTGAGGATATGCGGGTTCAGTCCGGGCTAGTAGAAGGAAGGTCGGCGTCACATGCAGTGTGTAGGGGAGTCACAGTCGGCTTTGGCGTTCAAGACACAGCAAATAAGAGCTATGCGGTACAACATTCGATACGATAGTGGATATGATACCCAGCTACCTTGCAGCCATCTCGCATAGTACCCCACCCTCACTAGAGATGGGCCGTATACGTATACAGTCAAAAATTCTTGTATATTCCGTGTGGTATAATATGCTATACTAATTCGCATACGTATACGAATATAGCGCTAGCCATATCAGGAAGAGGTGGTAAGCCATCCAGATCTATTCACCCTAGGTTTTGCTCGTTCTACGTTACTCCATTTGGGGTCAGATCAACCTATTATCAATACCAGAAAGTTCAGAATATATGCTTATACAATGTACAAACGTAGAAAAGGTAGGAAGCACAGCTGTAGATCTATGGAACAGAACAGCTAAAAACACGGAACATTTGAGTCCGTCCACTCTTAGATGCTACAGCTCCTGTTATATTCATAGGGGGTTTCGTATATTCCGTATGTATACTAATCCGTATATCATACCGTAAACGTATAGACCATCTCTAACACTTACACAATTATCCATAATACGCATACTACCAAAGAAATCTCGTATCGTCACTAAACGCTGGTAGTGTAATGCTCGTGAGTTGAGATTATTTCTGCGGGTTACTGGGAATCTCGATCGCTGCATTGACCCCACCAACAAGCGTTCATGGTACAATGAAGCTTCGATCTGTGACCTATAAAACGACACCCTCAAAATCTAACATTACCTAACAGTGCGCAAAGCGGAAGCTGCTGCTGCAGGCTAGTGTAGCGTATGCACTCGCCTCCGCCACTGTCTCCAATCCTAGGTGGTAGGGTCTAGAATGTGCAGCAAAGCGGAGATTTCCACGATGTTCACATTATCAAAGTTTCTCGGCAACAAAAGCAAACAGGATGAATCCATCCCACGCAGTCATGCAGTAATAACGTCATTAGCTCTAATGAAATGTACATTCGTTCCCAACCATCGTTGTCCTACAACCCAAAATCAATTTTTTTAATAGCCACAACAGACACTATCTCCTTACCTAGGTGTAGGCAGCAAGAGTATATCTCTTGCAATCCGTAACGCGTACACACATCACTAAAAGACTTTCTGGCGTAAACCTACGTGCATAACATACGTAGTTCCATTTACACCTGGGCATAAAATTAAGGATAGCTAAAACCTACCTATCTCCATCTCAGCTGAGGGTGCATCGAAAGGGCCGGGACCCGATTTCGTGGCAACAACACTTTGACAAGGTCTACTGCAGTGCAACATACCCATTTATTCATGCATACATGCGGGAAAAAGTGCCTGTTACCTAAGTGCTCCAAATGGACCGCAACTCGCCCTTCCTGTACATTCAATTGGACGTAAATAAATGTGTTGAACAGACGCTGTTGTACAAGATGTCACACGCTATTGTCTTAATGCAGCAAATGCAAACGCTACCAACACGAATATTTATGCATACATGCGGGGGAAAGTGCCTGTTACCTAAGTGCTCAAAATGGACCGCAACTCGCCCTCCTTTTACATTTACCTAGACGTAAATAAAGGTGTTGAACAGAGATCTCAATCGTTGAGAGCTAAAACATGCAAGACGCTGTTATACAAGATGTCGCACGCTATTGCCTTAATGCAGCAAACGCTACCAACACGAAAGACGTTACGCCGCACCCCCATAAAAAGTATCCCGCACCCCTAGGCCAACTTCCCCATCGCGTTGAGATGCACAACTTCCGACTATTTATGCGGTAGATCGTGCAAGCGTCGCACCCCACACGAACAATATCACGTCACCTGCTGGATAGGGCTAAGATTAAACCCTGTCTAAGTTCGTTACGGACCGAGCCGTCCGCAGGCCGCCCTTATTGCTGGAAATATAATTGTGGCACGTCACACACTTGGCACAGATGATCTTGGTCTATCGCAGCCCAATGAGTGTGGATGTTAACGAGGGGTAACACTATTAGCGCACGTCCCTGAAAATTGATTTAATAAAGTTAATAATAATAATGCAGTTGTGGTACTTAGTCACCTAGCATTCGCTGCATGCAGCTGCAGTCGACCTCAGACGAGTATGTTTGGCATTTCTCCTAGTGTGACTGGGCTCTAGACGCCTACAGATGATGGAGCTCAGCGTTTGCAACAAGCTGGGAGTTGACCACTTCAGATGCTGCGTATATAGGGGGGTGATAGTAGCACTTTTCCATTACTATATTCTACTGTCAAAGACATCCTTTCTTCGAGAAAAACACCACCCATTACTTCCAAATACGACTATTCACTATGACTGAGGTTGTTCCATTCATCTCAGGCATGCAACATGGCCAAGGGTGAGCCGAGATGTCACATGGAAAAGGATTGTTGAACTAAGTGATGGACAAGTTACAACACCTATCTGCAATCGCCCTGTGTTAAAAATGCAGTCACGATCGAAGCTTCCAGCAACCCTGGCAACCCTCCGTTCAACCGAAAGTACAATTCTGAGCTCGTTGAAAGCTACGAGTAAGTATTTCGAATCGTTCAGATATCACACCTTGCTTACTTGTTTGTGCTAGATCGCTTGCAAAGAGCACGAGGATTAGTGCTGGCGCGGCCGTCTCTGGGTGGGGCCAGAGCGGCAGTGTCAACGTCAGCATGCTGGATCGCAGTGAGGTATGTGTATGCGCTTATCAATTCAATTACTAGAAACTAACGGTTGGACAGTTTGAGAGCAGCACTTTGACATATCAGGTCGAGGTACTAGTTCAGCACCAAGTAGGCGTGGGCAACAGGCATACTTTCAACCAAATCCAGACAGACAACCCCAAGAAGACATACGGCGATCGTTTCATCGCCGACTTCGTGCGTGGCGGTCATTTCTTCGCCCGCGTCTCCATCACTGCGCGTAACTCGTCTGAGACGACCGAGCTCAAGCAATCGTAAGTCTCAGCTTGCATTTAGCACTGCCCATTCCTTGTCCACATCCGTTCAGCGTCGTCATTTCTTGGCTGACATATTGATCTTCAGTGCCGAAATAGCGATGACCATGTACGGTGTCCAGGGCAAAGTCACGCAGGAGGTCGAGAACGCCGTCACATCTATCAAGAAGAACTCTTCGGTCAAAATTGTTATTGTAGAGTCCACGGGCACCAGCAACAACCGCAGTGGTGGAGGAAGCGTCACCGTCAATACCGAAGAAACGTCTGACCTTCTGGCTGTCAAGGCTAGGGCTGACAAGTTCTACGAGGACGCGGACTCAGGCAAGCATAACTACGTGCTCTTGTACGCAGTCTCCCGTGGCTAGGGAAGTATATAAGCGATTGCTGACTAACATGGCTTGATGTAGTGCAGTGCTGGGGAAGTACACTAATCTCTCCAACTTCGGGAACAATTTCGTTCCTTTCGATTACTCAGTGACGGTCTTGAGAGTGGGTCGCAGCCTACTGTCCTGACGATACACATGCTAACAGCTCCACAAAGTCCTGGAAGCTCTTCGACGACTTCACACTATATCAAGCCATCGAGAAGATGATCAAGGCTGGTGGGTGTATCCGCACAGCCATATTCGGCCTCAGCTAACAGTATATCCACAGTTCCGCAGACCAAGTTCAAGAGCGGCTCGGACCACAAAGATCAGCTGGTGACCCAGGCAATCGACATTTTCGAAGACATTCGCGCTAGGGTATGCCTTTCCCAGTTCCTGCCATATCATCTGCTGTTACGATTCAACTGACGACTGGAAGGTGAGCCGCATCGCCGAGCACCCAGAAGTCGCCAAAGAAACGCCCACCCACCTGGCCCCAGATTCTTTCCGGCTGGACGTTCTCGTGAGTTCTTGTAACCTCCGTTTTTACAGCTCTCTCCCCTCTTTGCGCCCAAAAACTGACTCGTTCGTCTCCTCCACAGAAAGCAATCAAGACCACGACATACTACGCGCAATCCAAACCCATTCCCAACTCGCCCGATTACTGGACCGACATTTGCCTACCCTCAAGGGACTCATCCTGGGCACTCCTCTTCAGCTTCCCAGCCTTTGACTTTGGCGATTTGATTGGCACTGAGGTAGTTTCGTTTGGGAAGAAGTACAACAGCGAGGACTACGTGTGCCTAATTGGTGAGCGTGCAAAGGATGTTGATGGCTATAACGAAGTGAGTCACTTTTGGATCTTTCCAGAGAGCGTCGAGAACTTTGCTATGCAGATGTATGCTGTTAGTAGAGTTTCTTCGAGGAATTTTATGAGAGTCTATGCCGCGGACCAGACGGACATTGAGAGGCCCAGGCGTAATCAGAGGTTTTGGTGGTTTGTGCCAAGTGCTTGATTAGGGAGATATGTCAGCATCTACGCCTACTCTGGAGTAGCGCATCTTACCACTGATTATGTAACAAGAGGATATATTTTCACTCTCTCTGATAGCATCTATCAATCAACCAACTTCTTCCTTAACTTCTCTCACATGTTGACAAGGTAGCTTGGCGTACGGAGGTGGGACGTCTGATGCTCGGGGACACGCGAAGCTCACCCCACAACAACAACAACATTTTTTCTGTATCTTCAACATGCGACATTTCACCCATTATAGATCTAATTAATCCAGCGATTGAATTCCTAGAGTCGCAGCCATTGAGTGCACGATCCTTATATACTAAAGTCGCTGCGGAGTTCAGTGTATTGCGACACACGCAGGCAGCAGGTCAACTGACCATAGGATGTCCCTTGGCAGACTTGGGAATTGGTTAGCGTAGGTAGATATTATCTGCCAGGCTATAGATAGATTAGCACGCAGATAAACGTGCGCGCTAGACTACTTATAGATAGCTTACACTAAGAATAAAAAGAATTTTTTTTGCTCTAAACCCTCTAAGCAGAAATATAGTTTAAATACATTTAAACTATATTTATAACTATACTACTAGAATACCTTTTAATTACGCTTAAAATATATTCTAATATATCTAGCTATATACCTTTTTTAGCGCATTTTTCTTAAAGAATAATAAAAGTTTATATAAATTTACTACTCTATAAACGTATTCTAAATATATTCTAGTATAACTATATTAATATTATAAACTATAGAAAAGAAACCTAGGTATAAAGGCCTTAGAAGTAGACAGAATATCTCTAGTGTTCTAGAGCTCTATAGTTAGTTTTCTAAAACAAGTAAAGATAATAGATAGAAGAAGTTCTTTAGCTTATCAAGAGGTAGAATACTTAATAAGTAAGAAGAAGTTCTTAGATTAATAAGAGGAAAACTGCTTAAAGAGTTAGAGAGGTAACTAAGTAGTATAGATTAATTTTAGTGCTAGAAAAAGCTATATAAGAGTATAAATACTAAGTTAAATATAATAAGCTATAAGAATTTATTATCTAATCTGTATATAGAAGAAATTCTTTATTAATTAGTTTAATTAGTACTACTAATTAACTAATTATACAAAGCATTTACTTACTTACTATACTCTTTAATTAGTTTAATTAGTACTACTAAGTAACTAATTTATTACAAGCTATAAAACGCTAGGCTCTAGCTCTACTAAGAACGCTTCTTTCTAAGTAAAAACTTTAATAGAGTATATAACAGAACCTTATGTAATATAAAATAACTTAGCTATAATATATAACTACTCTATATAATCTCTTACTTAGCAGAGAGTAGATATAGTAGAGTAATTTCTATAATCTCTAAGCTCTATAAGAGTATATAGAGTTGTTAAATAGAAGGTATTATAGATAGCAGATTAGGACTAACTAAATAAGATTAGTAGTGTTAAGGCAATTAACCTGCTAAGAATTAGCGCAGGGGCTCTATCTAAAGCTAGATAAAACGTAGCACACACATAAAGAACAGAGGACAGATTAACTACAATACAATAATTACAACTATTAATTCTACGTAATATCTTATCTATTTAACAATTAAGAGTCTTACTGCCTTTACTACAAGCATTAAACAAGCAATAATAACAATAAACTAGAGCTAAAGAGACGCAATAGTTATCCTTACTAACTTAAGTAAATAGATTTCCTAGTACTGCCAAATTAAGATGTAGTGTAAAGCTCTAGAGATCTAAGATATTATAGACCTAGAAGGCACTGCGTAACTGCGAACAAAACTAACTAAACTACTTTCTCTACTTATATCTAATTATAAACTAGCTACTGTAGTACGCAACACGTTATTAGTGTTATCTGCCTTAACCTGTACTGCAAGAGGCAACATAAGAGAGGTAATGTAAGATCTAAGCAACTTAATCCTCCTATTAGCCTATACCCTAATTATCTTAACATAACACTTAGAGCTGTTAGCAAAAGCAAAGGAAGTATGTAACAGAGACTTAAGAGAATTTAGTATAGTATTTAACTTATACAAAATACATAAGCAAAACTATTAAGACAAGTAAATAAGTATAGCGTTAATAATTAAGTATCTAAATATAATAGTTAGTACATATCTATAAGTAAGCTGTTTTAAAGAATATAGAACTCTTTACACTTAGATTACTAAACTCTAAGCAATAGTAGAAGTAGACCTTAAAGACAAAATTATAAGAGTATAAAAAAAGTACTATAAAGTGCTAAAGCCTATAAGAAGCCTGCAAAATTAGGACATATAGCTTAGTAAGTACAATTAAGCTATAACTTACGCTAAAGCCCTAAGAGTTGTAGATGTAACACAAAGTACACTAGTTGTAAATAACTTTCTAAAGGTAATTTCTAAAATTGCTCTAGTATAGATAGCAACGTTTACTAGATTAGAGAGAAACTAAAACATAGAACAAAGGTAGATAATAAAACTCTTCTGCAAACACATAAGCTTAGCCTACCTAATATAAGGCAAATTTAAAACTACCTTTATAACAGAAGAAGAGGCTTACGTAGTAAGTAGTAAATCTAACTTAAATACATAGAAAGACGCCTTAGTTGTGCAAATTAGAGTAGCATTTGCTAACTTTAGCTAAGAGAACTAAAGGCAAATAAACAAGCGCAAAATAAATACATAAGGTAACAAGCTACAGCAGTTCTACTAAAGGAATATAGCAAAAGCTAGAGACGTATATCCTGTATGTAAGTAACGCTATAATATTAATTACTGCTTCTATATTAACTTAGATCTAGAGACCCTAGAGTAGTTTAAGCTAAACAAGTACATAGCAAAGCTAGTACAGTATAAGCTCTAAAATAACCTAAGCTTACAAAGAGTAGTATAGGAAATGCCCTAGAAGGCTAAGTAACCTAGACTTACTATAATATTATTATAGTTAAGTACACCCTATATAAAGACGTTACAGACGCTAGATACGCTTGCTAAATAACTAGATAAGTGCAAGATAGCCTAACTTAATAAAAGTATAATAAATATAGTATTTGCTGTAAGCAATTAAGGATATTTGTTAAGAGATATATTTATCTTAGATTCTAGCTTAATAACGTACATCTGCAACAATCTCTTAAGAATAAAGCATTTCTGCCTACTAGCAACAGGAGACTATATCTAGGCTAGAAATACAAAAATCCTAATATAAGGATATAGAGCAGTTATTATTGCTATAGAGAGAACATAAGGGAAACAGACCTTTTACCTTAATAATGTAGCATAGTACCTAGATTTCCTCTATAGTCTAATCTTATTTAGATTACTCTAACTACAAGGCATATAGTAGGAAAATTAAGAAGACCTAACTAGCTTTAGACAATAGGATAGAACAATTATAGCTACCCTGTTAGAATAATATAGCTAGTAAGTTGTTAAGAACTTAGTAGAATTAAATACTACCTTTTATGTACGCATAAACTAATCTAAGAGATAGTTATAGCAGACAACAGCAATTATATAGCACAAACGCCTAGGCTATCTAGGACTAGTAGCTATTAAGCACCTTGTACAACAATCTAAGAAGGTAAAGATTATAGGCATTACTACTATATAGTGCAACGCCTGCAGCAAATTAAAATTAAAACGCTAAATATATAGAGTACTGCAATTAAATAATAAGAGTTCTAGCAAAAGAATTGCAATAGATTTCTATAAATACAAAGTAGGCAGCTACACAAAGAAGAAGAGTTAGATACTTATTACCTACTAGCACTTAAGACACGTGTAGGACTTCTACTTTAAAGACAATAGACTAGTACGCTTAATTATACGCCTGCTTAGCCTCTTTGTCTAATTTATAAGGAAGCAATTTAATATTACAGTTAAAGTAATTAAGATAGATAATAAAATTGTTACTGTTAAATAAGAAGTTAAAAGATAGTACACGTCCTAATCTATTAGACTTAAGCCTTTAGCTCTAGATACACAAGCTTAGAACAGAGGAGCTAAACGCTTAGGGAGTGTAATAAAAGAGAAGGCACGCGCAATTTAACTAGATGCAAATCTTCTATAGGAACTCTAGCTAGAAATTACTAGAGCAGTAGTATACTTATACAATTAAACGCTAAACTATCTAAATAGGTAGAAGATGCTCTACAAAATATTCTTTACGCGCGCAGTAGCTATAAACAGTATAGTTATAGGACTCTAAAAACTAAACTAAGCTTATCTTAGAGCGTATAGATGCAAAGCCTATGCTATAATAAATAACACCTATTAAGAAAAGTTAAGGCTACAATAGCTAGATCTAAAGGCCTAAATTAGATACTTAGTAGAGTACTAGTTAACAAACATCTACTGCATCTAGATCTTATCTATAGCTAAAGTTATAAGTACCTGCAACGTAGTATTTAACAAAGAAACAATTTTTAATAGCAAAACTAAGAACCTAATAGACAACCTTATGCATAACACTCTTAAAGAAATTGCAACCTTAATAAGGACAATTAAACTCTTAGGCACTTATAGCTAATAACTTAAAACTAAAACGTTTTATAAAGACAACACTACCTAAGAAGATGCTTTACAAAGGCAGCAGCCTATCTACTACAAGGGTAAAAGAGTTATAGAGGTATATCTATTACTACCTCTAATACTACTACTAGCAGCCTTTCTTATTTAAGAAGAGATTATTAAGGATACAAAAGTAGACGCATCTACTTAAGCTACCTTAATAACTATTCTATAGGCAGCTACCTTTATAGTAGGCACTAACTTAGGACATATTAGTTAACACAAGGGCAAGCTAATTAATAAGGCTTAACTTAAACAACTAATAATAAAGGAGATTAAGCTCTATTGCAACTAGCTACTACTATTACTAATAGTACACTTAAAATTAGAGGAACACCCTCTATATAAGATGTTTAAAGAAGCTAAAAGAATATACCTTAAGAGCTATTAACAAATAAAGTCTTAGACAAAGCTTCTAGCAGGACTAGTCTAAAAAGCAGGACACTAGATTCTAGATTGTATGTAAGTCTATATATACAAACTTAATAAACACAACTGCCTTATTAAATGTAAAGTAAGGCTTGTAGTGTAAGAGAACTAACAATGTAATATTATATCTTAAGATATATATACAGTAACACTAGCAGAACAATTGTTTAGAATGCTTATAGTAATTACTGCTAAACATAACCTAGAACTAAAACAATATAACGTTACTAATGCTTTTGTACACGCTATAATTAATTAAGAGATTTACATAAGAATGCTAAGAGGATATTAGAAGCCTAGCATATTGCTTAGAGTATAGAAGGCACTCTATAGCCTATAAATATTGCTATTACTCTAGCAAAAAGAATTTACAGTAACACTAGCCTAGATTAGATTTAAACAAATACCTTAGGAGCTATACTATATAATTAAAGAGAGAGTAATTATCTTCTTTTATATAGACAATATTATTATTGCGTACTATTTAAAACAACAACAAAAGGTAACAAAAGCTATTAATTTAATTAAGGAGAGATACTTATATACAGGTAGAGACAATCTCTAATAGTTTCTTAGTATAGAAGTATCTTAAGATTGCTCTTATAAGATAGTCTAACTTTTACAAGCAGTATACGCAGATAAGATTAGCTAACTTGCTACTTAACAAGACCTCTAACATAATACTCTAATAGTAAGTATTAAGCTAAAGCTAAGAAATAGACTTGTAGAGCTTACTAAGATTAACAAGTACTAGTAAAAGATTAGCTTACTACTCTTTGCAGCAGTTACAACTTAACCTAATATAGTATTTGTAATATCCTAGCTTACTTGCTTTCTTATTAACCTAAGCACTAAACATTAAGACGCAGCTAACTAAGTGCTTCTCTACCTAAGGCAAATAAAAACTCTAGCTTTAGAACTTAGCAAAGGAGAAGGTTTTAAAGTAGCTAGCAACGCGTTGTTTACAGACAACACACTTAATTAAAAGAGCTTGCAAAGATACGCAATTAAGCTATTTAGCAAACTAGTTACTTAGAGAGTAAGCAAGCAAGACACAGTTACTACGTTAATAATAGAGGCAGAACTACTTGCCCTATTCTAAGTAGCTAAAGAGGCAATATTTACGTTGCAATTACTAAAGAAGCTATAAGTAATACTAAGCAATCTAATTATTACAATTAAATGCAATAATACCTAGATAATACATCTAGTAAACAAGGACGTAGCTAGGCTTTAAACTAAGCTTAGGCACGTTAATATACACAATTACTAGCTACAACAAGAAGTTGCTTAAAAGATAATTAAGGTAGAGTACGTACTATCTAATAACATAATAGCAGACAGTTTTACTAAAGCACTGCTACCTAACAAGTAGGGTAGTTTTCTTAATTAGCTAGGACTTGTTAAGCGCAAAGAGGCTATACTAAAAGAAGCTAAACTTAAATCCCTGCAGGAACAGCTAGAGAGCCTTATAACATAAGCTAATCAACTAGTCTGTAGAGCAGAACTAAAATTAGTATTATTGCAAATGGCAGCTAGAGGGCCCTATAAGCTAATTAACTAGTCTGTACAGCTTGCAACCTAGCTTCTAAGCTAAGAGAGTATGTTAAATAGAAGGCATTATAGATAGCAGATTAAGACTAACTAAATAAGATTAGTAGTGTTAAGGCAATTAACCTGCTAAGAATTAGCGCAGGGGCCCTATCTGAAGCCAGATAAAACGTAGCACGCACACAGAGAACAGAGGACAGATTAACTACAATACAATAATTACAACTATTAATTCTATGTAATATCTTATCTATTTAACAAGAGTATAAGAGAGTATAACCTAGAATCTCTTAGTATATAGACTAGGTAATAAACTACTATAGTTTATTATATTTAGCTTAGTATTTATACTCTTATATAGCTTTCTATAGCACTATAGTAGTAAATAGGTAAAAGTTAGGTAGAGTTAGAGTAGCTTTACGTAAGACTCTAACTTTACTTTACCTTCTACCTAATCTTTTTACGCTAAAGTAGGTATAGGTAAGAGTTAAAGTTAGTTAAAAGTAGGTTAGAGTTAGAGTATAACGTAATAGAGGTACCTCTAAATTTTTTTTTAGTGTTTATTTAAGTTATTATAGGTTTTTAACACAGCTTTAAATAGGCTAAACCTACTCTAACCTCTATCTAGAGTCTATATAACTCTACCTCTACCTCTACCTACTACTAGCGTAAAGTAGAAGAGTAGAAGTTAGGTTAAAAATTTAACTATTATAACTCTAATCTATACCTAACCTATAATTAATTTAACCTCTACCTAGCTAGTATCTAATATAGTATACTCTCTACCTATTTACTAGCGTATCTAGCACTAAGACTTATCTATACTATATAGTTATTTCTTTTATTCTTTAAGTAGTTTACTTCTTATTAACTTAAGAACTTCTTCTTACTTATTAAGTAGTTTGCCTCTTAATAAGCTAAAGAACTTCTCTTGTCTATTATTCTTACTTATCCTAGAAAACTAATTATAGAGCTCTAGAATACTAGAGATATCTTCTCTACTTCTAAGGCCTTAATACGTTAAATGCTCTTATTATAAGTAATATTTCTATAGATACCTTAGACGCTATCTATCTAACCTGCGCTACTAGTAGTAAGATATAAGAGGTTTATATAGTAGTAAAGTTACAAGATAATAATAGTAGTATAGATAGAAGTAAGTTAATACCTACTCTATAACTTTAGTGCAGAACTACTCTTTTATAGCTATAACTAGACGTATATTCTTATAACTAGAATATACTAAGTCTATACTAGTATAGCGCTATTAAAATGCTAGGGTAGCTATACGTATTTTACGCGCGTAACAGCTAGAGTAGTATTATAGTAGTATAGGCGTATTACTGCGCAACTAACAGCTCTATACTATAGTATTCTTATAATTATTCTTTTTTCTTTAGAATTACTATCTTAGTAATTTATATAACGTTAGGTCTTATTAGCGCGTACCTAACGTTGTTATTATAAGAGCTATTATTAAACTAAGGCTAAAACTCTAGGTAAATCTAAGAGGCAGCTAGTAGCTATAGTAATAGTAGAAATATAGTAGAACTTTGTATGCCTAATCTTTTCTACTTCTTTAGTAATAATTATATTACTATTACTACTACACTATCTTTTAGCTTTACGCTATTATAACTCTATTACCTCTATATTAATTACTATAAGTACTACGCCTATACTACTTTCTACTTCTACTATCTTTATAAGTAGTATAACGCTAGCGTTATAATATTACTAACCTAGCACTTAGGCTACGCCTATTGCCTACTATAGTAGCGTTCCTAATATTAAGTTAGTAATTTTAATTTACTTCTATTACACTAAAGGCCTAAGGCTTACTAGCACCTATTATAACCTTATAGTTAGTAGCCTGCGCTACAGCTCTTACTAGAGTAAAAAAAAGCCTAACTCTAAAGTTTCTACTAATTTTATTAAAGGCTAGAATGCTATGTACTAGTAGTAGTAGTGTCTTACTACTAAGAAAAACTCTAACTTTACTATAGTTACTACGTAGAAGATAGTGCTACGCTAGTAGACTAGCTTAGTAAAGCTTTTTCTGCGTACTAAGGTTAAGTATAAAAGTTGTTATTAGCCTAAAAGTAATAAGATCTAGATTTTATAAGTTAAAGTAACTAACTACTTATCTATAATAGTAGAAAGTATTCTTAACCTACTATAAGCTTAAGTAAGTTATTTTTTCTATTTCTTATAGTTACTGCGCTAGCGTTCTAACAGCGTCTAGGCTAACCTTCTTTCTCTTAGTAAGGCTAATACGTAGTCTAACTCTAACCTTAATCTAAAGAAAAAGAAGTCTTTTTTTAGGTTTAAGCCTAGGTCTAAAGGTAGTAGTAGTAGTAAGGGTAGAGATAGAAATAAAACTCTTCTCCTAGAGAGCCCTAGCTCTATACCTTCTCTTAAGAAAAAGAGTAAGAGTAAGACTAAGGCTACAGCTAAGGCTAAGCCTAAGGCTAAGCCTAAGGCTAAACTTAAGGCTAAGCCTAAGAAGCGCCTAGCTTTAGCTAGTCCTGCTAAGAAGCCTGCGTCTAAGCGCGTTAAGAGCTTAGATACGTTAGGTTACCTAGTGTGCACTGTAACAGTAATAGTAAGAAGTAAGGTCCTATTAGAGTTAAGTAATACTATCTCTTAGAAATAGTAGAAAGAGGTAGAAAATAAGAGGCTTAGTAATAATTTACTAGGCTCTCTAAGCTTCTATAAGGCTAATAAAAATAATAATAAGTTCTTTAGCTAAGCTAGTAGTTATACTTAGCTGCGCTGCTAGAGCACTAGCAGTACACTAGTAAGGCGCCTTTGTTTTCCTATATTTTTACCTTTTTTTTTTTTTTCTTTTTCTCTTTTTTTATATATTAATTATATAAGTAATTAATCTTCTTTCTAGTTATACTTCTCTATAAGTAATTTATCTATATCTTTTTAATTAATCTATTTATTATATTCTAAGAGCTAGCCTTTCTATTTTACTAGGTAATTTACTAAACGCCTGTTACACCTCTTTGCTAATATAGCTTTAACCTTATAGTATTATTATAGCTTCTTACTATTATCTAGATTAACAGGCCTAGGTAAAGTTAACTCTTCTCTCTTCTTAGCTACAAACAGCTAGAGCAAGGAGGTATAGAATACTAGATAGATTCTTATATATAATAAGAGTAAGATTCTAAAAGCTTATAAGCTAATTTACTCTTCTACTAGAAAGAGGCTTATCTAGCGTAGTAATAGCTTTCTACTAGCGCTGCGTAAGTATAGATGCTTTGTTAACAAAAGGATTATATCTTTAAGTTTAAACTTTTAGAGCCTATGTTTCTTGTTATAATATTATTCCTAATTTTATAAAGTTTTATGCTAGTAATTAGCTAGAGCGTCCTAAGTTTATATAAGCTTTTATAACCTTTCTCTAACACTAGAGACTTTAGTAGACGCTATTAGCTTGTAGTTAAGGCGCAGGTAAAACCTATAGTAAGTAAAGAATAGAAATATTCTTAATATAGCCTACTTAGTATTATTATATATAAACTCTGCTAGTAACAAAAGGTATACCTTATTCTCTTAATAATTACTTATAAAAGCTCTTAGGTATTACTTAAAGGTATGATTTTACTATTCTATTTGCCTATCTATTTATAGATAGAACTTAAAGGTAGTACTAAGCTAGTGTTTTACCTTTACTATAAAGTAGAAGTCTACCTAAAATTATAAAGTAAAGATACTTCCTTAATCTAATATAATACCTTTAGGTAATCTTAAGAATTATATAATATATTCTAAGAATAGATCTACTAACTATAAGGTAGTAACTATTTTTTGTGTAGAGATATATTTAGCTATTTTAGTATTCCTGTTAACTATAATAAGTATTGCGTTATATATAATACTATAGCGCTTAGTAAGTAGTAGGCCTATTATAAAATCTTTTATAATTTCTTACTATAGTCTCTAAGGTTAAGAAAGCGTGTTTAAAACACTAGTAAGGCGCTGCTTAAGTAACTTTATGCCTTAGCACACTAAGTAAGAGTTAATATACTCCTTAAGCTCTTTTTTAAGCCTAGGCTAATAGTAGTATTAGGCTACAAGCTTAAGCGTTTTAGCCTACCTAAAATAGCTAGCAAGTAGATTATTATAATATAGCTTAAGAAGCTTAGCTCTAAAGACTAGCTCTAGTAGAATATATAATTAATTCTTAAACTAAAGGCTGCCTAAAGTGTTAAGCTTCTAGTGCCTTAGTCGTTTACTAGCGCCTTAATAGGCAGACGCTAGGGATTTAATATCTCTATATATTATAACTACTTCTAGGTTATTCTATTATACTTGTACACAGATTTTAAAGAAAGACTTAGAGAGTTCCTTATAAGCTAACCTTCCTAAAGCTATAGCTCTTGCTTATAACTATGTAACTCTTTAGGCTATTACTAGTCTACTCTTAGAGATTTTCTAATTAGAGCTGTAGATTGTAGCTGTCGCCTTAACGCTGTGCGCTAGGCTTATAGAAACACTTTTATTAAGATATAGAGTACCTACTTACTATTAAGCTATTATCTAGCTTTTTACTAACGCAAGCTTCTTACTAGATAGCTTAGCTTAGGTTTCTGCTAGCTGCAATTTCTTTTGCAGTGCTAGCAATATGTCTAATAGTTAAATATCTAGCGTATTACTATTATCTATAGGTTGCCTTAAAGGCCTATCTATAGGATTTGTCTTTTAAGATTAATAATTAATCTTAAAGTTATAAGCAGCTAGCTTTATAGCCTAGCTAGCCTATCTCTTAAACAGGGTTAACGTGCCTATAAAGCCGCGCAGGTTATTATAGTCTATCTATATTTCTAACTAAACTGCTAGCTTCTTAACGTAGAAACACTAGTGTTACACTACTATAATAATAGTAAAGATCTCTAGGTTGTATATATAGTAGTTTCTTTTTGTAAGCAAAAGCTTTCTTAACTAGAAGGCTACAAAGTGCTAGTTCCTATCTAGATAGAGTAAGAAGAAGATGCCTACTGCTTCTTAAATAGAAGTATTAGTTTCTAGCTTAGATAGAAGTGTGTAGTTATAGTGCTATAAGACTAGCATAGTTGTAAACCTGTTACACAGCTAGCGCTTTGCCTTCTCTACTATATTAGGCTAGTTAAAAGGACTAAACTTCTTTTCTTAAACTAATCCTTTTAGAAGATTAGTAATAGAGCTAATAATAACAGAAAAACTCTATATAAAGCGTTAATAGAAGTTTGCAAAGCTAGGAAAGACTTAAATATCTTTAAAGGATATTAGCGTAAGCTAATTAATAACTGCGTAAACCTATTCTAGATCTATTATAACACTATTAAGGCGTATAATAAACTCTAGAAACTTAACTTAGTTTGTAGCAAAAATATACTTCTTTAAGTTAACAAAAAGACTGTATTTTCTTAGCTTAGTAAGTACCTTTCTTACCTATTTCTAATAATTCTTCTCTTTTTAAGAAAACATTAAGATATTTTTTAGATAGATAACGTAAAAGATATCTAAATATAAGAGTAAGGCTCTGTTAATATACCTCTAAAATGTAGCAGGCGCGTTAGTTAGTCCAAAAGGTATAACTATGTATTTAAAGTAGCTGTATTATATGTAAAACGCTATCTTCTACTTATTACCTTACCAGATTCTAATCTAGTAATACCCGTTCTTAAGATTAAGCTTAGTAAACTTTACTAATCTATAGAGCTAATTAAGAGTCTCTCTAATTAAGAGTAAGGCTAATCTATTCTTCTTAGTAACTAAGTTAAGGCCTTAATAGTCTATATAAAGGTGTAACATTCTATTCTTTTTAGGTAGAAATAGAATAGGTGCCTCTATAGAGCTTGTACTTTCTTAGATCTAGCCTAGGCTCTATGCTATTACAAAGTAGTTGCGTAGTACACTTAGCTTCTTTAGTAAAAGGTTATAAAGCAGTCTATATAGAGCTATAGCTTTCTCTTCTAGCTTAATAGCGTAGTTACCTCTATAGTGCTACAGTAGCGCGTTAGTAGCGTTTCTGTTTACAACGTTTTTAAAGTTCTTAAGTTTAATAGGCTATAATAGGAATACTATAAAGAAAGATTATAGACTACCTACTAGAACTATATATATACTTAGCTTATTGTAAAGAGATTCTATAAAGGTTTTAGTATCTTTAACTCTTATTATATTAGTGCTAAGCTTATAGCGCTACTACTTTAATATATAGTTAATAATAACGCGTTTCTCTTTTAGGCTTAGTAACTCTAAAATAATAGGTTAAGCTGCGTTAGCAATTCTGTATAAGATAGTAGTAAAGAACTTAGTAATACTCTAGTTGTTCTTTATTATTAGATAGGCCTAATAAGCGTAGAAGCTAAGCACTATACTTAAGTTAGGTAGGTAGATAGTTAGTAGTGCTCCGCTATTAATCTAAGAAAAGTTCTTAAGTAAGGTAACTTTATTAGAAAAAATTAAGATTTGTCTAATTAGCCTAGTTGCAGCGACCTGCAGCTACCTAACAGCAATACTATCTACTAGACAATTTGCTAAAGTTGCTCTACTTACTTCTAGTTACTAGTAACCTAACAGTGACTTAATAGTAAGTTGCCTATATTGCTAGTGTTACTAGTATTACTAGTATTGCTAGTGTTACTAGTGTTGCCAGATTTAACAGTTAAGGACTGTAAAGTACTGCAGCACTAGTAGAACTGTATACTATAGCTAGCTGCCTATATCTTTACACTCTTATAGCGTAGGCTAACTAAGCTAGTCTTCTTTGTCTAGTTATGTAGGCTTTTTAATTAAATATAGTATAGTTTAATTACACTCCTTTAAAAGAAAACTAGCCTAGATATAGCTACTAGGCTTAATATCTTATAGAGTATAGGTTAGCAGGTATACAACGCGCTCTATATATAGACAGCTATAACTACTACTACTACTTGCAAAGCAGTAACTATCTTACTAGTTAGTTGTGTTAGAATTATATACTGTGTCTGCTAGTACTGCACTATCTGCTATATTAGTCTATACTATTGCGTTATATTAAAGCTAACCTAATAGTATTTACGCGTTATACTAGCAAAAGTATATTAAGTTATTATAACATTTACTACGCTTACTATTTACAACTACTTAATAATACTCTAGTTCTTCTTTGTACTGTTGCACTAACCTATTACACTTGTCTAGTTCTAGTTACTATTTCTCTTTAGTTAAGGCAATTACGTTAAGTATATTACCTTTAATTGTAATATTATAAGCCTACGTTAAAAATTCTTCTTATACGTCTTCTGCTATAGTACTCTAGCTACTTCTATAGTTCTTAAACTATAGCTATTAATCTACCTTATAAAGGTACTTTAGTACAAGTTTATCTGTATATTTATACTCTTTTAGCAAAATATCTTTTACTTTACTTAATACTTTACGCACGCGTATATAGATAGTACTCTATGCAAGTTATTATACATTATATTATGTTTAGACCTACTTATATTATTAGTGTCCTTGTGTAGGACTTTTCTTCTCTCTCTAACGTTTTTCTTTCTATCTTTTCCTATTAAGTAGTTTGCCTTCTCCTTCTCTTTATTGTTATAATTGTCTATAAGTGTATTATAGCAATTTTGCTCTTCTTCTATATAGTTAGCTAGGATATTATCTACGTTGTTGTTATAGGTATCCTTTAGCACTAAAACGTTAGCTCTGTTATTCTCTTGTTAGTTTATGTGTACAGTAATATCCTATTATATATTATCCTATATAAGAATCTGTTAAATACCTTCTAAGTTCTTCTATTTTTTGCAAATAGCATTAAAGTAGTCTACTTTCTATTAGCTAATGCTATATATAGAACTTGTAATATACCTTCTATAGTGTGTCTATAAAAGAGTATAGTTTTCTTAGTACTATTATTATTAAATTCTCTTATTACGTTAAATATAACTAAGCCTATTAGTGCTACTATATTTGCACTTAGTTTATTAAACTTCTCTTAATTTCTAGTTATTGCAGTAATGCTCTATTTCCTATTATTATAGAATAACTATGCTATTACTGCTATAAGACTAGGGTTTAGAAATCTAGCAGATTTAGGCTATCTTTAGTTAGCTAGCATAGCTGTTTTAGAGGTATACTTACGTTCTTTAAGTCTTATAGTAGGTAAACAAAGTCTTTAAGTAGTTTGCTAGGCTTAAGAACCTATCTATCTAGGTAGTTTAATATATAAGCACTAGTAATTTCTAGTTATTCTTACCTTATTATATAGGTCTATAAGTTGCTACACATATCTAGTATCTAAGCGCCTACTATTAGCTACTATTCTTAGCAGGCTATAATAGTACTTATATAGCAGGCAGCTTCTTTACACAGTGTTAAGCTAATATGCAATTAAACTAACAACAGTAGACTATTTTATACTTCTGTCTAAGCGTCTAGTAGTATTTAAGCGTACACGTGCCTACGTATATTAAGCTATAGCGTTATTACTATACTATATAGCGTCTTTCTGTTATTAGTAAGTAGTTACGTTACTAGGATAACTCTTACCTTCTTTAGTGTAGTCTTGTTTTCTAGTAATACACTTTTTAGTAACAAAGTAGCTAGTTACTTTCTAATAGTAGTATTAGACAAATACTGTAGTAGCATATGTAAAGTCTTGCAACGTAATATGTGTAGTAACTTTACTAAGAGGCAGTATAGTAGAATTTAGTAATATACCTAGTATAGACTATCTAAGTTATCTAAATAGTATTACTGTTAACACGCTTGTAGTAAAGGTGTGCTTGCGCTAGTTAGCAGTAGTACACTATTAACTTTAGTCTATAACTATCTTATGTTTAAACGCTATAAGCGTAAGCTGTCTAGAGTTATAGAAGCAGATCTGCGCAAGAAAATCTCTCTTATTTATTATTAAGTAGAATTGTTTTACTATTATAATATAGTAGGCCTTACTGTTTATTCTAGTGTATATACTATTGTTAGATACGTCGCGTATTAGAGGATTAGTTGCATAGGCTAACTAGGAGTTGCCAGGTGGCTTAAGCAAGACCTGGCAACTGCTAATTCGCTACTCAAATATAGCGCTGTGCTAGCTATCTGAATACAGAGGGCGCAGGCACTAGAGAGGACATAACAATAAATTAAGTTATTACACTTTAACTTAGATTTATCTACTAAACCTATTTAATCTAACAATTAAGAGTCTTACTGCCTCTACAAAGTAATATTATAACGCACCAATACTAACAAGACCTAATAGTTACCCTGCAGGATTAAACTAACTACACTAGATAGATTGTGCAGTTGTAAGCGCGCTACCTTATGTACACTATATAGGACAAGATTAGCCTAGACTTAGCAGAGCTGTTGCTAAACAAACCTGCACTAATAAGAGTACCTATTATTGCTAACTACACACTAGCAGCAAACGTTAACGTACTGATACAATAATCTAACCTAACACTAGCAGGCTAGAAAGTACTTAAGGAAGACCTAGAGTACTACAAGATACTTATTAAACAATACAAAGAAGATTGCTACAATTTTAAAAAGAAACAATTAAGCCTCTAACAAATTGTTGCGTTTATCTAGTTAACTATCTCTCTGCACCTACTCTAAACGTACTGCCTACTAGAGTAACTACTACGCTAGTAGATTACTAATCTAAAATTAATAGTTAGTGTTAACAAACAAATTGAACAAGAATAAGCCTGCAATTGCTACTAAGCTTCTCTTAAGCTAATAAGGAGCGCAACAAACTAGGACACCTGGTTATCTAAATATAATTAAGTAGCAACTAAAGCAAAGACGTACAAGGTTACTAAGTTAACACAAATTAACGCAATTACAAAAGACTTCCTATATACTATAAATAAAGTCGCGCCTATATAGTCTATAAACTTTTAGAACAATAGTAGATTAATAGCTAGCATAACTAGAAAAGAGATAATAAAACGCTTCTAAGAACATATAATAGCAAATTATTCTCTTAGATTAGAGAAACATAAGGCTGTATATGTAGTTAATAACGCATTATTTCTTACTAGTAGTAAATCTAACTAGAATACTAAAGGGGACGCCTAACATGCTAAAAGCGCGCTATCTAAGAACTAGGGAAGACCCCGTTAATAATAACCAACTAGTAAAAAAACTGCTAGGTTAAAGCAGCTATCAGATTATAAGCCTGCTAAAGCTAAAGACACAAAATACCCTGCTTGCTCTTAACATTACAGACTTAAGGAGTGTTACTACCTAAATCTTAATTAAGCCTCTAATTAGTAGAAGCTAAATAAAGCTATAACAGAGCTTATTAAATACAAACGTAAGTATAACACTGCGTTTCTAGGCATACTATAAGGGCAAAGCTAACTGCAGTCTAAAACACCTACTGTAACAAAGCAGTTACATACACTAACACTAGAGATAATTAAGAGAGAATAACTTAAAGGCTAGCAAATTACAATTATTGCTGCTACCTTTATTACTGTATTATTCTACGCATCCTTTAGCAACTATCTACTTAAGTTCTTATTTATCCTTAACTCTAGCATAACATGCTATGTTACAAACAATCCTAATTACATACGCAACTTCTAACTGCCTTTATACAAAGACTTTATATAGGCTAGTAACACAAGGATATAGATTAAGAGATACAGCAGTATTAATCTAATTATAAGATGTTAGACAGGGGAAACTAAACTAGTACTGCACAACATAGCTATTTGCCCTAATATACACTGCAACCTAGTTTCTTTCTAACTACTTAGATAGATAGGAATTTAGTAGGAAACAAAAGAAGACTTAACTACACTAAGGTACTAAGATAGCATAATTATTAGGAACCTTGGTAAAATATATAGCTAATAGGTAATTAAATACAACGTGTTTTCAAAAGCTACATACTACACGCATACAGACTTGCAAATAAAGTAACCTACACAAAAGGCAACTACACTGCTCTAGCATAAGTAACTTAGCTATCTAGGACTAGCAGCTATTAAGCACCTAGTCTAGCAAGCTAAAGGGGTGCGTATAAAGAGAGTTACTACAGTCTAATGCAACTTATGCGGCAGAGCTAAATTAAGACAACAAATTAGCTAAGCTCTACAAACTAACTACAAAGGACTAGAAGAGAGACTAGCTATTAATTTCTACTCTTACAAGATAAGTATAATAAAGAAGAAGAGCTAAATGCTAGTTACAGACAAATTCTTAGGAATACAATAGGACTTCTACTTTACTAACAATAGAATAGCAAGCTCTATTATTAAGCAGCTATTAATCTTCTTTCTCTTCCTTAAGAATTATTTTAACATTATAGTTAAAGTTGTTAAGGCTAACAATAAGATTATAACTGTTAAATTACAAGTCAAAAGGTAGTTAGCATTAATAGAAGTTATTGTTAAGCCTTTAGTACTAGATACCTAAGCTTAAAATAGTAGCGCCAAACGCTTAGGAGAAATAAACAAAGAAAAGTTACGCGCAATACAACTTGATGCAAACCTACCCTAGAAACTATAATCTAAAATTATAAGAGTAGAAGTGTATTTGTACAACTAAACACTAAACTATACTAATAACTAGAAGACTTTATATAAGATCTTCTTTACACACGTTGCTTTTAACAACAGAATAGTAACATTACTTTAAAAACTAAACCTTGCCTATCTTAAGGCATATAGGTGCAAAGCTTTTGTAATAAGCAGTAATACCTATAGAGGCATATTAAGACTTTAACGCCTTAACCCTAAAGTATAGATTAGATACCTTGTAGGATACTAATTATTAAACATCTATTGTATCTGAATCCTATCGCTTAGTAAAGTTATTAGTACCTGCAATGTAGTATTTAACAAACAAACTATCTTTAATAGTAAAGTTAAGGATCTTATAGACAACTTTATGCATAATACTCTTAAAGAGATAGCTACTTATATAAGGACTATTAAACTACCTACTCTAAGCATTAATCTAGAGACTAACTTGTTCTATAAGGACAAGCCTACTAAGGACTAAACAAATCCTTAGAACAAAGTAGACCTACTAGGCTACTATTAAGGCAGGAAGATTAGAGATTAATACCTAACTCTACTATCTACACTGCTACTAGCAGCACTGCTTGTAGGAATAATAGCTAGACACTTGGAATTAATACTACATAGATTATCTATAGACATAACACTACATAGGTTATCTAAAACTATCCTATAGGCAGCAGCCTTTATAGCTAGAGCTTAAGCTAAGAGAGTTAGCAAGTACAGAGAAGAAACAATAAACAAGGCTAAGATGCAAAGAATGCTTACTAAAGGCTTAAAGCCCTATTACAGCTAACTTCTACCTCTGCTAACCTGCTAAACTAAGCTTAAGACTTATCTAATAGGGGAACTGTTTAAAGAAGTAGAGTAGGCCTACCTACAGAGTTACAAACAGATAAACTCTTAGAAAGAAGTACTTCTTAAATTAATTAAACTAATAAGCTAACAGATTTTAGACTATATATAGGTGTACACGTATAAACTTAACAAATATTACTAGTTTATTAAGTGCAAGGCACAATTAGTTGTCTAAGGCAATTAACAGCAAAACATTACATTACAGGATATATACGCTGCTACATTAGTAAGCTGCTTGTTTAGGATACTAATAGCTATTACAGCTAAGCATAACCTTAAACTTAAATAATATAACATAACTAACGCGTTTGTTTATGCAATAATAGATTAAGAAATATATATACAGATACCTTAAGGCTATAAGAAAAAGGGAATAATTCTTTAAGTCTAGAAGGCACTATATAGTCTGCGCATTTTACTCTTACTATAGTAGAGGGAGTTTACATTAACTCTTAAGGCTCTAGTCTTTATAGTAATCCTGCACAAGCTATACTGTATAATTAAAGACAGTATTATTATCTTCTTCTACGTAAATAATATTATTATTACGTATAATAAATAATGTACTAAAGAAGCAGACTATATAGTTAAGCTTCTACAGGAAAAATATACTATAACTAGAGGACATAATCTCTAGTAGTTCTTAGGCGTAGAGGTTATCTAACAACAAGACTAGTGTCTTATATAACTATCTTAGTTAGCGTACATTAATAAGATACGCTGCCTTGCTAATTAAACTAACAGAAGGTATAATACCCTAATAGCACCTATTAAGTTAAAGCTACAATATAACCTAGCTGCTCTATCTAAGATTAACTAATACTAATAAAAGATTAGATCTCTACTCTTTGCTGTAGTAACAACATAACCTAATATTACTTTTGCTACATTATAGCTTACTTGGTTCCTATTAAACCTAAGCACTAAACATTAAAACGCTGCTAATTAGGTCCTGCTATACCTTGCAGACACTAGATCTAGGGCGCTACAACTTAGAGGAGACGACTACCTTTAAGTAGCTAGTAACGCCTTCTTTACTAACAACACGCTTAATAGGAAGAGCTTATAAGGCTACGCTATTAAGCTTTTTGGTAGACTTATTGCATAGAAAGTAAGTAAGCAAGACACTATTACTATATTAACAATAGAGGCAGAACTTCTTGCCCTATCTTAAGTTACTAAAGAGGTAATATTTACCTTATAATTACTCTATAAGCTAAACATTAAGCTCTTACAATCTACAATTACTATTTAATGCAACAACACCTAAACTATGTAGCTAGTTACTAAAGAGATATTAAAACTTTAAACTAAGCTTTGCTATGTTAACATTTACAACTACTAGCTTAAACAAGAGATTTCTACTAGCAAAATTGCGGTAGAGTACGTTCAATTAGCAGAAATAATCGCTAATAGTTTTACAAAGGCCCTCCTAGTAAACAAATAGAACAGCTTTTTCTATTAGATTAGACTAGTAGAGGTAATCTAGGAGGAGGTAGCAAATAAAGCGCTACTTAATAAGATTTAAGAGCAACTTAAGAACCTTGTACTTAACAACTAAGTTTTCTAGCTTGCATATTATCTAAGCTAAAGGGGTATGTTAGATACGTCGCGTATTAGAGAATTAGTTGCATAGGCTAACTAGGAGTTGCCAAGTAGCTTAAGCAAGACCTAGCAACTGCTAATTTGCTACCCAAATATAGCACTATGCTAGCTATCTAAACATAGAGGGCGCAGGCACTAGAGAGAACACAACAATAAATTAAGTTATTACACTTTAACTTAGATTTATCTACTAAACCTATTTTATCTAACAACTATTAAGAGCTCTATATATACAAATATTATTAATAATATAGGTTAGCGCGTGCTATTTAGAGTAGTTAAAATTCTTTTCTTTTTCTTGCGTCTGTCTAAAAGGTTAAAACTCTTCTTTTAAAACATCTATTTGTTTAATAGCTAACAACATATACTCTAACGTATTTTTATTATAACTCTTATATTGTAATAGTACTAGTAGATTACACACAGCCTAAATAAAATATAACACGTATAGTGCCTTAGTTGCTAGCAGAAAGAACACTACTGCTACAAATTAGCAAATTACTGCTTTTTGTTCTGCGCTAGTCTACTATAACACTTTTGTAAAAGCTCTCTTGTTATTAAACTGTTTTAGTCTAGTGTTATACTTAACCTAGTAGAACCTTTTATTTAACTTGGCATAGCTGTTATCTTCTACTACTAGAACTATAGTACTATTCTAGCCCTTCTTTTGTGTAGGGTATATATCTATTAGCATGTCTTCTGTAATCTCTAATATCTTTATAACTAACTTCTTAAGTAGTAGATATAATATATCTATAGCTAATAACTTATATATATTAAAGTTATAGTAATTCTAGCTAAAGCACTTTACTAGATAAACGTAATTCTTATATTCTTTATTAAGATAATAACTCTATTACAAGCGTATATACTCTTCTATTTGCTATAGATATTTGTTATACAAGTTTTCTTATTTGTCTAGTAGTACTATATATTAAGTATAGTGTCTGTTTTTCTTTACACCTATTAGTAGCACTTACTCTTTATAGTTAGCTAGAATTGCACAAATAGTTAGGTAATACTATTATATCTGTTAGTTAGCACACTCTAGTTACATACTGTATTTAGTAGCTTCTTTAAGTACTACAGTTGCTAGTTAGCTTCTATTCTCTATAGTAACTCTCTATTGTTAACGCTATAGTTAGTACTTACGCAACAACAGTTTGCCTATATAGTAATAATATACTTTACTCTTTAGAATAGAGTCTAAGAGCTTAGCTATTAAGATAAATCTAGCTAGTAGTGTCCTAGGTATTGTTCTATATTATTATATCTTATAGTTAAGATTTCTAATAGTAATATATATTAGCTATACTAATATATTGCTAGACATTATAGATAACTATGTTTTGTCTACTGCTAGTATAACTAGCACAAGAGTTGCACTATCTAGTAAGCGCTATTCTATTAACTACTACTAATCTTCTAAGTATAGTTTGTAATACACTCTTATAGGATTATTAGGCGTGCCTGTAAATAAACAGCTAGGTACGTAAACTATCTTGTTAGCAAATAGGTAATAACTAAGTATAAGAGTAATCTATAACATAATATCCTAGTATATAAATACATATTAGTTAGGTTAGAAGTTTAATAACTTAGATATAATTGCAACGTCCTTATATATCTATACGTTGTCTTATAGCCTAGATTGAATATTTAACATAGCCTATTACTATTAGTGCTCTAATTAGAACTGTAGCTATAAATATAGCTTATATAGCTATATATTAGTAAAGAGGCTGTTAATATTACCTAATGTATATTTTATTCTTTGCAGCTACAATACAAACGCTAGTACAAAAAGTAAACTAAAGAGCCTTACTATATTATTCTTATTAGTGTTAGCACGCGTGCGCTATTTAGCTATATGTAGCCTACTACTTTGCGTCTACTAATTCTAAACTAACTAGTTTGCTAGCGTACTGTCTACTAGCTGTCTTAAACAGCTTGTCCTATCCTTATATAGACGCTAATATTAAACCTATCTACTCTTTTGCTTTATATTTAGCTAAAGTGTAGTTGCGTTTACATAAGGTGTTGCTATATAAAATAAGTACTGCGTTATCTATAGTAGTATCTATTATATTACAGTTATTAGAGTTATACTATTATATTATAATATTAAGAGTTATAACTAGCGTATTGTTAAGTAGTAGGTAGTAACGCGTCTAGTATTAGGCACTATATTTAACAAGTTCTACGTATATCTTAGTATAAAAGCTACACAGTATATATATACAATCTATTACTAATTTGTTTATACACAACTCTATAGTTTAGGTGTAAGAAGACTAATGTAATAACGCAGGTAGGTACAGCTATTAGAATCAAATTGGATACGTATTAGAGGCATATAGGAGTGCGTGTTGTATCAGAGATTCTGGATTGGCTATACACCTATAGGTCTTGTACAGAAGGACAAGAGAAACTTGTCCTCTATCTATGCTATAGGCTTATATTTATAGTAAGCGTAGCAGCTAAGTTGGAGCGCTGTTAGAGCGCTTTTAGTCTTAATCTGCTAGCTCTCTACATAATCTGTTACTAAGCCTTTATAAGGTATCAGATGTAACATGTGTTTGCATGTGCTTGTTATATTACCCCCTTTCTTAAAATTAATAGTTTCTATTGATTAGGTCTGTATTAGTGTTGTTTTAGATACTTCTCTAAATTGTTGTAAACTCTTATTTACCTTAAGTTTATTTTGGGATAACGTAATGTAGCTGTTTGTTGTTGTTTTAATTAGTGCGCTAGCGCGTTTAACGTTCTTAACTTTACCTTAAGCTTTTTGAGCATATATACAAGGCTAGCCCTCTAGTATACTGCTTTTCTACACTCTCTCTCTTACGTTTGTATACCTAAAGCTATCTAAGCCTTGTCCTTTCTTAATTACTAGCTAACTGTATAGTAGATACACACAATACCTATTCCTGTCCCTTCTAGAGCTTATCTCTTAGCCTATTAGGTTGTTTGCCTACAGGCTGCAAGGGCTTTTACCTGCAGCCATTTTAATATTAAGTTTAGATTCTATTTAGACGTGTCTAAGAAGTGTGCTTATTGCACACTCTTAAATAAGAAGTGTTGCCTAGTTTCCCTATATGCAGGCTAGAAGTATAATAGCCTCTTTAGGGCCCTTAACTGCAGGTTTACTGCCTTAGGTAGAGACAAGTCTAACAAGGTAGTGTTAGAGCAAGAGGCTGCTGTTAAGGAGGCAGTGTTTTAGTTAGCTGCTGTTGTGCAAGTAAGCACTGCACAGGTAGCTAACATAAACAACGCTAACTTGTTAGTTAGCGCTTATTACTAGAGGGAGGAGCTGGCTAGGGAGGTTAGAGCAATAGCTAAGGAGGTTAGGTCGCTTAGAAGAAGTACAGCAAGGTTAACTAGTGTAGTTGCTTAGCTAGTAGATGTTATAATAGTATTAAGGGCTGATTAGTTAGTAGAGCAGGAGGAGGCGCAAAAGGCAGCGCAAAAGGCTAGTACTTGCAGCAAGCAGGGCTAGAACAGAGGACTACTAGGTAGTGCGTTAGTGTCTGCACCTAGAGATTTAAACAATTAAGAACGTTCTACTAGTAGCAACAACAGTTTGCTGTTAGATCTAATAGAAGAGTAAGACTCCTATTGTTAATAGCTGTTACTTACTAGTGTAGTAGTTGCAATATTAAGTTTAATTTCCCTAACATAATTGTTTTGCAATACTGTAAGATCTTTAACTCCTTTTTCCTATGCTGTAATCTATTTAGCTAACGCTTATAGGAGTTCTAGCTGTTTTAGATAGCGTTTATAGAACGCTTGCAACATGTGTAGGGCGCCTATAAAGTTTAAGGTATTGTACTAGGTAGAGTTAGGATTATAGCTTACCTATTTTACACAATACTTTAGGATAGAGCAGTATAGCTTGCTAGCTAAGATCTCTTTAACTTCCTATTCTTTAACACCTTAAATTAGGATGCTAGATAAGTTTAGGCTTAGCTAACTAGCTAGGGGGTTGTTAGGGTCCTTGCGGAGGACATCTAGAGCGAACACGTTATAGATCTTAGATCTTTTAGGTAGCTTTAGTTGAAATAAATAGCTAACTTGTTCTAAAACTTTAAAGGGGCCTTTCTACAATTTAGCGAGTTTGCAACTTAGGCAGGTAACAGATAGGTTTTAAGTTAAGAGGTAAACCTTGTTACCTACTGCCTAATTAACAGGTTAACAATGTTTGTTTACCTTAGCAGCTATTTGTTGCTGCGCCTTCTCTATATTGTCTTTAGCTGTGCGCTAGGCTTTATACATGCAAGTAGCTAAGCTTAAGGCATCCTTAACGTTTACATCTTTGTGTTTTAAAGGGGATAATGCCTAATTCTAGCTCTGTTATAGTTTAGATCTAAACAGAAGCTGGTATAGTGCTATACTAATTGCGGAGTGCAGCAGTGTAGCTTAAGCTTAATTAATTATTAGCAAGAGGTTACTTTAGTTGTCCTAGTAGTAGGATACAAAGGGCCTTAATTGTTAATTAATATACTTGTTTATAATCTTGGTTTGTCTATTAGTTTATTTATAGTAGGCTGTAGAAAGCTTAATTTGCACGCCTAGGATCTTGCAGAACTTAGACTAGAATTAGGACACAAACTAGGAGCTGTAGTTAGACACTATGCTTTTGGGCGTATAGCTAAATTGGTATACCTATTGGATAAATAAATAAGCTATTTCCTAGGCGTTAATAGTCTTGTAACACAGAATAGAGATAGCTTGCTTTAATAGGTAATTAATAATAACTATAATTTAATTATAGCTATGCTAATTAGTTAGAAATGTCTTGAAATCTATACACAAATGCTGCATAGGCCTGTTAGGAATTAGTAACAAATAGAGGAACCCTTAGGATTAAAGCTGTCTTAGATAGGATCTTTAACAGGAAACGCAGTTTTGTACATAGCGTTTGCATGTAGCCTCTATGCCTTTCTAGTAGTATTGCTAAGCTAAGAGCTAATACGTCTTTGTAGCGCTTAAGTAGGCAGTAGATACCTAATTGTAAGCTTCTTTAATTAGTTAGGTGCACAAAGAGAAATCCTTAGGTACACATAGGCGTAAGTAATACAGTAGTAGTTCTTCTTAGACACAATACAGCTGTAGTAGCGTAAGGCGTTCTTCTTTAAAGGAGCAGCAATTCTCTGCTAACAGGGCTTTAATTAGTTCTAACAAGTTGAGATTTAGAGGGACACTAATAGATTAGACTGAAATAGCTGAAACATTAATCTCTAGCTAGTTACAGACGTAGTTCTAAGCTAGTTTAGAGTTAACTAGGGGGTTTAGGCGTTTAGGTCCTAGAAGTACACGGGATCTCTTGTCTTGTTAGGCAGCCTTAACCTTACTAACGTCTTGTTCCCTTTGGCTTAGGATATTAGCTTGCTTGTTAAGCTTACTAGGCGTGTACTTAATGCAGAAATTAAAAGAGGCAATAATCTCTACCTATTGTGCTTAACGTACATTAAGAACCTTAGTAGTTATAAAGTATTCTAAGGAGTAGTAATTTAAATACACCTAGATTTAACTCTGTATAGAGGTAAGTTCAGCTCTCTACTTTTTAAACGCTTTTAGGATAGCAAAAAGTTCTTTGTTGTGTATTTCTTAATTAAGCTTAGCCCTAGATAGAGTATAACTATAGAAGGCTACAGGATACTACTTGTTGTTAGGGTGCTTCTAAGAGAGTACTCCTGCTATTACTCTATCTAACGCGTTAGTTTTTAACTTTGTGTTATACTTAGGATAGAAATAAGATAGCGTAGGAATAGCTAGGAGTAAGGCTTTAATCTAATTAAAAGCCTGTTAGCAGTCTGTAGTCTATTTAAATAGTGTAGAGAGACTTTAAAGCTTTAGGATTAGTTTAGCTACACAGGAGAAATTCTTAATAAACTGTTAATAGAAACTAGCGAAACTAAGAAATAACTTAACGCTAGTAACTGTAGTAGGTTTAGCCTAGTTTTAGAGTGCTTCTACCTTGTTAGGGTTAACTTTAGTGCCCTAGTTTGTTAAAACATAGCCTAGATACTTTGTGCAGGTTACATAAAATTTACTCTTCTAAATGTCTACTTAGAGTCCTGTAGTACGTAGGCGCTCTAAGACCTTTTAGACGTGTTCCTAATGTAAGTTTATATTCTCTAAGTAGATTAGGATGTTGTTAAGATACGCAATACAGAAATTGTTAAAATAATTAATTAGTATATTGTTTATGTAGCGCTAATACGTTGCTAGCCTATTGCACAAGCCAAAAGGGAGAACCTTACACTTATAAATACTGTAACAGGTCTAAAAGGTAGTATACTCTTTAGAGTTAGGATCTATACAAATTTTGTTAAAAGCAGCCTAGATGTTAAACTTAGTAAAGATCTTAGCTTTAGAAGAACGTGATAGTAGCTTATTAATGCAAGAGATTAGATAGACGTCCTTGCGCGTAAGGGCGTTAATCTTCTAGTAGTCTACACAGATGCGTATATCTCTATTTGGTTTGCGTACACAGAGAATAGGTAAAGTAAAAGGGCTTTAGCTAGCCTTAATAAAACCCTTCTGAAGGTGTTCCTAGACGTAGGCTTTGGTAGCTTTAAGCTCCTCCTAATTCTGCTTGTACAAGAGACTAAACGCATTTAGTAATAGTTCTTTAAGAACAATCTTGTAATTATATAGATAGTAAAGAGGCAATTAATTAGCTGCTAACTTACTAAATATATCTTAATACTAAGAGTAGTAGGCAGGTAATTTCTTATCTAATTGGCTTTAATTATCTGCGTTGTCCTTAGAGGCAAGGATCCTGTTAATCTTATAGAGGCTTGTTGTAAAGAACTTGTTCTAGGGCTTCTTTATAATAAAGTGAAATGTATTGGCAGAAATAAGAGCTATGCAGGTGCTTAGAGGGGATTTGGACTCTAAGTAGGTTTGCTTAGTTAGGGTATAAGAAATCTCTAAGATTTTTTAGGCTAATAGGATCTTCAAGTATCCCTTGATACAATAAATAGAAGAAGAAGAACAGTAAAGACTGTTTTGGATATAATAGTTTTCTTTCTCCTATAGGGCGTTGCGTTGTTGCACATTGAGATAGACAGTAGCTAGCACTGTAGCTTGATGTAGAATAGTAGAAATAGGGGGTAAAGGATTATATAAACAGGGGTACTTAGATAGCCAAATAAACTGTAACCTATCTGTGTCTAATTGAATCTTAAATTGTCTTAACTATTAGAGGCTAAGTATACAATCTTAAGACCTAAGATTAAGGGTAAGAAATAGACAGTTCAAAATCTTTTAGCTATTAATATTTAAGTGTAGTTAAATATATTAAGTAACTAAAGAAGTAATCTAATTCTTAAAGCTGCGCACCTAAACCTAGAAGGGGAGCTTCTAAATAGGTTGCTGCAAGGCTTTAGAAACAGATAAAACAATTTGTAAATTCAAAAATAGAAAACCTTAAGCACTAGTGTTAACAAGAGTATTAAGGCGTAAGCTAAGGCCTTAGTTATAAAGAAGCGTAGGCATAAGGAAATAGGGACTGCGAAACAAATAGGAAAGGTTAAAGTAGGATAGATTGTAACAGCTTAGGCCTAGAGAGGAGTGTTCTTCTAGGCGCTTCTGTTTCCTGTACAATACACCTCCTAATTAGGTTACTCTTAAGCATCTTTATACTTATCTACTTCTACAGCTTTAATCTAACGCACATAAGGCTTTGTGTAGTTACTAGAGTAGTGTTCTAGCTTACTGCAATTATAACAACTACTAGAAGTCTTCTGTTGTTCTGGCTTAGGGGTCTTTGTAGAAAGACGCACTGTTATAGATTAATAGGCTAGCGCAGAATTTGTTAGAGCGTTAGTAGTAGTAGTCTAATTTAGCTTCAAATTCTGTTGTAGGGCTAACCTGATTGGCAACTTAGCAGCAGCTAGTGTTATACTTAGTGTAGAGTTGTTCTTCTGCTTTATATTGTATGCAGTAAGGTGTTCTACTATCTAATTAAATAAGTTCTTCTATTAGTGCCTGAATCCTAGGTTAGGGGCTTGCAACCCTAGCGTAATCTTAGTCTATAAGTAGTAAAACTACTCTAAAGGGGGTACTTGTCCCTTAACTGCAGAACTTAAAAACCTAGCTTTAAACAAGGGGAACGTTTTTTCCTTTGTTATCTGCAATTAATCAAACGCTGCACAGCTTTCAGCTACCTTGTTGCCTGTAATAAAATAGGACTTAAGTAGCTTAACTATTTGCTTAGCGTTCTAGAATTGCTCTTAATTAGTATCTAATAAATATTGTAGCTTAAGATAGCCCTTAGCTAATCCTGTAGTGTAGCCCTATACTAAGGCTATGCGTTGTCTTTTAGTCTAATAGTAATCTAAGTTAATTTCAAGTTAATCCTAGATTAAGGCCTGCTATTAGCAGAAGGTAGGATCTTTTCTATCGCTAAGATTGTCTATATTAGGCGTTTTCTTAGATTGTTAAAGTTAGCGAGAGCCCTTATAGCGATGTAAGTACTTAAATGTAGAGCTGTTAGATAAACAGCAGGGTGCAGAATTGTTCTAAGGTAATTTAGTAGTAGGTAGGGGCTTGTCTAGTCCTACTAACAGAGTTAGTCCTTTCTTAAGAGAATTAATTTCTACTAACGCCTGTTTCAAATCTTGTTGTAATTAATTAACCTCTATTTAGACAGAGGTTAGATTTAGTGCAGCTCTAGGCTAAGAGGGTTTCTTAGTGTCTGTCTTTTTTGCTTTAGCACTCTGTTGCCAGGTTGTTACAGTTAATACAAAGTTGTCTCAGGGGAAGGCTCCTGGGGTTAGTTCTTTAGGGGGAGTTATTAGCGTTGCCTCTAATACTCCTAGGTTATTAATAGTCTCTGAGTTTCTATTGTAGCGCTAAACGCGACTTTTCTGAAGTAATCCTAACTGTTATGTTGATAGAAAGATCTAAACCTAAAGGCTTTAGTTGCTAGAAGATCTAAGGGATCCTAACTGTGTTTAATAGATTTAAGGTTGCAAACAGATCTAATTTAGATAGGGTTCTAGACGTTTCAACGCAATCTTTTTAAAAGTAAATAGTAATATTATCTAAATGCTATTACTAGCGGGACAAAGTTTCTCTTGTAATGTAACAACGCAAGTAGGTACAGCTATTAGGATTAAATTGGATACGTATCAGAGGCATATAGGAGTGCGTGTTGTATCAGAGATTCTAGATTGGCTATACACCTATAGGTCTTGTACAGAAGGACAAGAGAAACTTGTCCTCTATCTATGCTATAGGCTTATATTTATAGTAGGCGTAGCAGCTGAGTTAGAGCGCTGTTAGAGCGCTTTTAGTCCTAATCTGCTAGCTCCCTACATAATCTGTTACTAAGCCTTTATAAGGTATTAGATGTAACATGTGTTTGCATGTGCTTGTTACAACTAAGTGTGCAAAAACAGTATTAATATTAGTTACATAGAGTTAGAGTAGTTACTAGCAGTATCTATTCTGTACTATATGGTCTGTTATCTACTATAGTCTACTAAAGTCTACTATAGCTAACAGTTACCTAACCTGTATATAGAACTATACTAATAGTTATAGGCGTAACAACTAATATTTTTCTTTTCTTCTATATTTCTTATTACACTAATAACTGTTACGTAATTGCACTAGTGCTTACTTGTTAATAACTAAGTTAGTTAAGCTAGCTAACATAGCTTAATAGAGATTAATATTAATAATAATTCTTATACTAGAAAATATTAATACTCTAGAATAAGTAAGTTACTGCGCGTTTAGAATATATATAGTAGAACCTAAACGCATAAAAAGGTAAGTATAACTATAAGAAGACACGTACAAGGTTTAAAAGTATAAAAAAAATAGACTAGTAGCTCTAGTAGCCTAGTATATAACCTGTACTAAGGTAGCTAGGCTTAGTATAGATAGAAGTAGGTAGAATAGTGTGCTATATATACTCTAGGTAAGACTAGTAACAAGCGTAGGCAATTATCTAATAGTAGAAAATAATAAGTATAATTTATATACAGTGTTAACTAATATTTTAAGTAGCTAGTATGTTTAATTTTATTTAGTTTTAAAATGCCTATAAATCTAATTTATATTCTTTCTCTAGTACAGTATAAGATAGTTGTCTACTAGAAACTACTGTTCTAACTTACTATAATGTGCAAATATAAGAAGAGCTAAATAGTAATAAATACTGTTAATAAACTGCTATATATTAAACGCATCTACGTGCTGCTTACTCTTAAACTATTAGTGCTAATAGAGTATATAATAGCTTTACTAGCTAGCTACTTTTTGCCTCTTGCTATATATACGTTTTCTAAACATTAAAACTAGAGATAAATTTACTTATATGTCTCTAGTCTTAAGGTTAAAGTAACAGTCTTTTGTAAAAACATATATAAAACTTTATATTATTTTTATCTATTATATACTTGCGCCTTCTTATATTTTCCTAACCTTAAAACTAGAGATAAATTTACTTATATGTCTCTAGTCTTAGAGTTAAGGTAACAGTCTTTTATTAAAACATACACAGAACTTTATATTCTTTTTATCTATTATAAGACTAAGAGCTGTATCTATAATATGTAAAACAAACTACGTGTAAGTTATATATACAGCTGCTTCTTAACACGTAACTTATACTCCTAATTTAATGTTACTGTCTTTGTATATATATTTCTTTTAAGTTTAAGAGACTTAATTCTTTATTATATTTTTATTTTTATAAAACTAAAACTATACCTATTACGTCTATATGTTTGTATAGTTTAAAAATCTAGAACTAAGCTTTACTATGTTATTAGTACTACACCTACGCTACTTCTTAGCCTACTAGTATAAAAGCAAATTTATATCCTAAATAGACTCTTTAGTAGCTGTTTAGATGTTATAGCTTAACTAAGATACCTTATAACGTATTTAACAACAAAGATTTCTACAACAATAGCTACAATAGTATTCTAGTGCGCATATTAATAACTTAGCCTAATATAAGAGCGCTATTATTGCAACAACTTTTTTATATTCTATAACACTATTACTTAACTAAGATACTTTATAACGTGTTTAACAACAAGCATCTCTATAACAATAGCTATAATAGCATTCTAGTGCGTATATTAACAGCTTAGCCTAATATAAGAGCGCTATTATTGCAATAACTTTGTTATGTCTTGTAACACTATTACTTAACTAAGATACTTTATAACGTGTTTAACAATAAGAATCTCTACAACAATAGCTATAATAGTATTCTAGTACGCATATTAATAACTTAGCTTAACTTAAGAACGTAATTCTTATACTATTAGGTAACTAGAAGATATTAGAGATACAACTACAATTTACATGCTTTTGTCTTTATACTGTTATAGGCAAAAATTAAGGATAACGTTAAGTTGTAGTTGTTTATTAAGACTTTTCTATTCTAGTACTCTTATTAAGCTCTTTAATAGCAAAGCCTACTTAAGTATCTGTAACCTCTCTTATACTATATATAATACATTTTTATTAGACTCTATAAGTAGCAATCTAACGTCTAGATATTAAGATATTCTAACTACAACTTATATAATACTAAGTCTCTTATTATTACTAAGCTTTATTACAGCTTTAAGAACTTCTACTAACTTAAAGAAGTTACGCGCGTTAAACTTATCTATACTAAGATGCTGCTAGCTATTAATAAAAAGGATACCTACTACGCTAGTAAGCATAGCTAACACCTTAAAGAATACTTATATATATTACAATAATAGGCCTATATTTATTTGTCTTAGAGACGCTTAGTAAAAAAGAATATATATAAGAAGTAACGTATAATACTTTATAAATCTTGTGTATAGTGTATAAGGCAGCAAACACCTTAAATATATTAATCTTTATAATTAGGCTCTTCTAACAACTAGTAGCTATAGTTGCGTTGCACTATTAGCAACTATTTTTTACTAAAGAATACTACTAGTGCTGCACGCAACCTACTACTACAGTATACTCTTTTAACAACTAGTAGCTATAGTTGCGTTGCACTGTTAGTAACTGTTATCTACTAAAGAATACTACTAGTGCTATACGTAATCTACTACTACAGCAGGCTTCTTAAATAGCTAGTAGCTATAGTTATGTTGCACTGTTAGCAACTATTATATACTAAAGAATACTACTAATACTGCACACAACCTACTACTACAGTAGGCTCTTTAAATAGCTAGTAGCTATAGTTACGTTGCACTGTCTATAACTATTATCTACTAGAAAGTACTATTAGTGTTAATTATAAGCTATCTATTGCAATAGGCACCTAGAGTAACTAATTAGTGCTATAATTATACTAGTATAGGTTTAAGGCTAAGCTTAGATTTTGTTTTATATTAAATACTCTAAGTAGCTACTAGAGTAGTAGCATGCGTAAGTATATTATCTTTACTATATTAGATAGTAAATTACTCTTTGTAAATACATCTAGTTTTTACTATTATTCTACTACTATAACTTTAAGCCTATATTATCTAGCTTATAAATAGGTTAAGGTCTAATACTTAACTAGCAATATAGTTATACCTAGACTATTATAGAACATGTTAAGGTTTATAAATATAAGGTATTGTTTTTATATTTAACACTATAACAACTTACTATATAGGCTACTAGAGCCTTTTGCTGCTATATATAACTAAATAATATAACTAGTATTCTTCTAATAACGTAAGAACACTTAGATAGTAATAAAACTAAATACACTAGCTATAATTACGCGCACAATAGGCGTTTGCAATAGAAAACTCTTAAGGCAGCTCTAAATAACTAGTATATAGAGTTATAGGCAGCCTGCGTTAATATTACTAATAACATAATTTGTAAAACTATATATTAACTTTAGTAACAGCTGTCTAAATATAATAGCTATAAAATACTAGAGTTTAATAACAGATTGCTTACTATACAAAAACAACAACATAGCGTGCAGTTATATAAACAGTTTACAAAAATAGTAAGTAACTATAGCAGTATAATAGTTAAAGATACTAAGCTTATAATAGAAGAGATTTGCAACATAGTAAGTAGATACACGCCTAAGAATTTATATAACATAGACAAGGCTAGTATATACTAAAAACACTTACCCTAATATATATTAGTAGATAATTTAAGAGCTAGACCTAGACTAGATAGAAAGTATATAACTAGTGTACTATGCATAAACGCAGATAGCTTAGACTAAGTGCCTTTATAGTTTATAGAATTCTTAAACTACATAACTTATATAGATAGTAAGAAAAACCTAAATATCTATAGTCTTAGTTATGTCTATTAGAATAATAATTCTACCTAAATAGACACTAACATTATACTAGAATAGCTAAAGTAGTTTAATAACTACATAAACAAATAAGTATTATTACTAATTAATAGGTTCTTGTCTTACAAATACGCAGTAGTAGAGCTTTAGATAAGCTACTAATTACTACAGAACGTTTAGTATATATAGTGTTAATATACTATAGGCTTATTGTAGCAATAGAGGTTATAATACTTACTAATATAATAGAGTTATGTTTCTGCCTGCAGGTAGCATAATATTATACTAACTAATAGACTAAGGTATTACCTGCGCATAGAAGGCTAAAGTCTGCGCCTATTTCTTATACTTTATAGTAGAGAAAAGTATAATAGGTAAATATCCTACTAAGATAATAGATATTATCTACACTATTTGCTAGAGATGTTGCGCGTAGTATAATAAGATAAGAGCTAAGACTATACGTAGTAGCTAGCAGATCTTAACATATCTAAACATGTACTACAGCCTATAGCTATATATAGACAACTTCTAAAAGACTTACTATAAGCCTAATAATTTAGTTAACTAGTTTAAAGACATGCGTGTTATTAATAGTATAGACGTTAGAAGCTTTATTAAGTTACTTAAAGAGCGCAATCCTAACTATAAAGATCTAGCCTACTTCTTAAACTATATTATTGTAATATACAGCCTAAATAAGATAGAAGAGAACTGTAAAGTACTATTGCTCTCTAGACTATTATACTGCAAAGTAACAGACATAATAGATTAATTGCAAGCGTACGTAGGTTAGCAAGAGTTTACTACAAATAATAGGCAATATATTAACAAGCTAGAAGTACTGTAATAGGCAACTATAAAATAGATAGCTGTAGAGCTATAAGATAGACGCTAAAAAGATATATACAACTAGTTAGTAAGACTATACTAATATAAACACAAGAATACAACATACATAAAATAAGACAACGCTAGGCTATTTACAAACGTAAAAACAAAGAGTAATATTATAGTATAGTTATAGTTAAAAAAGTATAACAATACTATACTTAACTAGAACAAGAATAGCTATTGCATAAATTATCTTACAGAGCCTATAATCTCTAGTATTTTAGCTAGCGTATTAACTAAAATAACTAGATAATATTAGCCTAGCAAACACTAAAATTAAAGAATAATTACCTAGCACTAACTATGTTAAGCTAAAGACTAGATTAATAATCTAAAGTAGTAGTATACAATCTATGCAACTAAAAGAGCAGAGTTATTAAAAAATTATATATATATAGTAACATCTAGGTAAGACAGTAGTGTAGAAAGTTAAGCACTCTAGCATACTAGTACTTAGCAGAGACACTATACTATAAGATATGTTAACAAGAGACAAGGCTATTATACAAAAACATAAGATAATAAACAATAATAGTATTCTTTGTAAAATACTATATACTGCATACTTTGTAACGTTAGTTGCTAATGCTAAAAGAGAACACTTAAACAAAAGAATCCTACTATACTAATAGCAAACTTAGCGTTAAAAAGAAGAAACTAATCTTCTTATAAACAAATCTATAGAATATAGACCAGAATTATCTAGTAAAAAACACAAATATCTTAAACTAATATTAAAATATATAATAGAAGTAGGCTGCTGTACACTTCTTTGCTAGCTGCAAGCTGCGTACACTATAGAAATCTATTAACTACTATCTACGCTAATAGCACATAGTCTAGAGCGTTAGATGCACTAACAGATAATATAGAATTATAATAGAACAATATAATACAAAGAAACAGAAGGTAACAGACAGTTTCTTTTGCTAACAGAACTGCAGATATATAAAAAACTTATCTATAATTCTATATAAACTACTAGACGCTAGTATATAACTTAAACCTTTTAACATAGCCTTATTATATGTTTTTACTAAGGCTAGAGTCTTACAGTTATACTTGCTACACTAAAGAAACAGATATTAACTATTAAACGCAATACTATAAACTTAAGACTATAAAAGGTATATATATATTACTAGCTACCTAGAATAAAGTAATAACTATTTAACAAATATTATTATACTATATAGAGCTGTAGATATTAGAATAAGGTAGTGCACTAGATAGTAGAGTATAGTACTACTATAAGAGGACTAAGGTTTTAGTATAACCTATCTACTACAATAGTACTAGTAAGTTTAGCTAAGTTTGCTTACTAGACTAAAGAGAGTACTACTACTATAATATACAAGAGGTAAGTTACTTACACTATAATACAAAAACTTAGAAAGTAAGAATTTTACTTAGTACTATATAGTGCTATATAGTACTATATAGTACTACACTAAGAATAATACGTAGTAAGAGGTGCTTTCTTAGAATATACTTTTACTTACCTTAAAGATATAATATAACGCGTTAGCGCTAGGTAAGAAGCTATATAATGCTAAAACAAAACTCTACTTACTTTTACTTGCACCTATAATTTAACCTACTGCTATAACTATATAATACTGCGTTACTATAACAAACGCACTATAACTATATAATAATAACAATAGTGCTATAACGTAAATATATGTAATTTTTTACGCTTATAAGGATAGTATAGTATAGAGCTATTAGCTGCGCAGCAACGCGCCTGCGCTACAATAACGCTACCCTAGCGTCTTTACGCGTAGAACGCGTATAGCTACTCTAGCGCCTTAACAGCGCTACGCTAGCGTAGGCTTAGTGCATTTCTGTTGTAAGAATACGTGTCTAGTTATATCTACAAAAGAAGAGTTCTGCACTAAAGTTGCAGAATAAGAATTAACTTACTTCTACCTATACTACTATTATTATCTTGTAACTTTGCTACTATACAAACCTTTTATAGTTTTAATTCCTCTACCTTACAAAAGAATAGCAGCCTAGTTACCTAATAACAATAGATTAGGATCTGCCTCTAAGCCTACTAGCTAACCTATTAAGAGAAAACACCCCTAATAAGAAATTAATGCCTAGCCTAGGCAAACGCTTAGCGCAGCTAAAGCGCTAGCGCTAAGAGCTTAAGAAGCAGGCTAAGATCTAGACTTTAGAGGAGAAAGTACACTAATAGGAGCAATTATTAGTAGGTAAACAGCCTCTTCTACCTTCTAAACAGCTCTTAGGCGCTCTAAATAAAATAGATCTACTAACCTCTCTAGGTGGACGCAACACGTCTCTACTAGCGCAACGCCTCTAACTTAACCTATTAGCGCTACTAGAGCGCAGGCTAAAGATTAAGAAAATCCCTGTCTTTAAAGGCAAGAGAATTAGAGAGTATTAGAACTTTAAGGCTAGGCTATCTATTGCCTTTTAATTAGACCTCTTAGCCTTCTAGCTTAAGGACCAAAAGATTACCTTTACCCTCTAGTACCTACAAACTACGTTTTAACAGATATAGATATAGAGGAAATAGAAAGATAATAGCAAAACGCTAGCGTAGCGCAACATAATGTCTTTTCTACTTAATTAGATTAAGAGCCCTATAAATAGAAAGCTTTAAGTTACTATACAGTATTAAAAGGCATTCTAAAAAGATAGCCAAACAGTAAACAAATTTGCAGCCTATCTATCTACTTTAGAAAATTAGGTAAATTCCTTTTATAAGCAGAAACACTTAGTAATGCACTTGTATAGCAAACTCTACCTAGAGATTAGAGTAGCTCTCTCTAACTATACTAAGTTCTTTACTACCTACAGAGAACTTATTAAACACGCTGTAACGCTAGAAGACAACTTACGCTATAGTAGTAGTATACTATTACTATACTATTATACACACAGAACGCCTAGTATAGGAAAAACTTTGCAGCCTAAACTAGACGCAATAGCTCTACAACGTTATGTTACTAGCACTGCAAACCTAAGCCTAAAGCTAACTAACGCTTACTACTATTGCAGTAAGATAGGCTATTAGGCTAGAAAGTGTAGATTAAGGCTTAACAGCTCTTCTTCTGTTACTAGTTTAAACGCAATACAAACAAAAAACAAGTAGGCCTAAAAAAAGCCTTTCTCTTAACAGCCTAAGTCTTACTATAATAAGAGGATTATATTAAAGTACTTAGAATGCTGTGTAACAATAGCGCTGCGTAGCCTATACAAATCCTAATTAACTATAGTGCAGAACTTAGCACTATTAACAAGAGAGTTGCCTTACTTAAGAATTTCTCTTGTATTAACAGCGCTGCGCTACTAACTATCTACTTACTTAACTTAAGTACTATGCCTAGCTTTTACGCTTATTAAGCTTATCTAATAATAAAAGATAACTAGAGCGTAACTAAGTCTTTTACTACTATTTTAAATAGAATTGCTAATGCAGTACAACCTGTTATTTTAGGTCTACTAAGCCTAAAAGAAAGGCGCGTTGTTATTAACTGTAAGTTAAAGCAGTAGCGCTACAAGCTTAACACTAAGATAATAAGAGTTAAAGACGCTAAAACCTTTGCAGAATTTTTCTATAACAAGCTAAGTGTATACGCAGTTCTAGTAGGTAGCCTATAGTTCTTTTCCTTAGAATACTTATTATAGCCTGTTAAACTTAAGAACTTTAAAGACGTTACAAATAGTAACGCTGCTAATGCGCTACTGCAGCACTATAGAGGCAACTATGCTATTAAGTTAAAAGAAAGAACTATAGCTCTATATAGGCTGCTTTACAACCTTTTACTAAAGAAGCTAAGTGTACTACGCAACTACTTAGCAACAGCGTAGAGCTTAGGCTAAATCTAAGAAAGCATAAGCTCTACAAGAGCACTTATCTTATTTATACCTAAAAAGAATAGAACGTTACGCCTTTGCGTAGACTATTAAGGCCTTAACTAAGTTACTAAGAAAAATAGATTAGCTCTGCCCTTAATTAAGGAAACTCTTAATTAGCTCTATAGATTAGTAAAGTTTACTAAGCTTAATCTTAAGAACGCGTATTACTAGATTAGGATCTAGCAAGGCAACAAGTAGAAGACTGCGTTTTGCACGCAATATAGCTATTTTAAATACATAGTTATGCCTTTTAGGCTAACTAACGCGCCTACTACGTTTTAGAAGTATATTAACAGAGCCTTAGCTTTGTATTTAGATATCTTTTGCGTTATCTATCTTAACAATATCTTAATCTATTCTTAAGAAGAAAAGGATTATTAGGAATAGGTAAGAAAAATACTTACTAAGCTAAGAGAATATAGTCTTTTTGTTAACTTAAAGAAGTGTACCTTTACTACTAACTAAGTTAAGTTTCTAGGGTTTATTGTGCGCCTTAATAGTGTTACAATAGATCTAGAACAGGTTTGCGCAGTTATTAATTAGCCTACGCTAACATCCTTTAAGAATATTTAAGTCTTCTTAGGCTTTGCAAACTTCTATTAACGCTTTATATAGAGCTTCTCTATTATTATTAGCTCTATTACAGATCTTCTAAAGAGATTAGTTTAAGAGAAGAAGTCTAGTCTTTTTAACTAGCCTAACGCTGCAGAGAAAGCAAAGCGCTAGCTATGCAACAGATTTGTAACTATGCCTGTTCTGTAACACTATAACTATATACTTCTATCTAAGTTAGAAACTAATGCCTCTATTTAAGGAGTAGCAGGTATCTTCTTCTAACTCTATGCAGATAAGAACTAGCACCCTATAGCCTTCTAGTTAAGAAAGCTTTTTTCTATAAAAAGAAACTACTACATATATAACTTAGAGCTCCTTGCTATTATTATAGTAGTGTAGCACTAGCGTTACTATATTAAGAGGCTAGTAATTTAGTTAGAAATATAGACAGACTATAACAACCTACGCAGCTTTATAGGCACGTTAACATTGTCTAGAAGATAGGCTAGCTAGGCAATAAAGCTAGCTGCTTATAACTTTAAGATTAAGCATTAGTCTAAAAAGACAAATCCTATAGATAGGCCTTTAAGGCAACTTGTAGACAAGAGTAATATACTAGATGTTTAACTATTAGACATGTTGCTAGCACTGCAAAAGAAGTTACAGCTAGCAGAAACCTAAGCTAAGCTACCTAGTAAGGAGCTAGCGTTAGTAGAAAGCTAGATAATAGCTTAATAACAAGCAGGCACTCTATATCTTAATAAAGATGTTTTTATAAGCTTAGCGCATAGCGTTAAGGCAATAGCTAGGAGCTATAGCCCTAATTAGGAGATTTCTAAAAGCAGACTAGTAATAGCCTAAAGGGTTACGCAGTTACAAGTAAGAGCTACAGCCTTAAAAATGTTAGCTTATAAAAAACTTCTTAAGTCCTTTTTTAAAATCTATATACAAGTATAACAGAATAACTTAGAAGCAGTTATAATACACAGAGACGTTAAATCCCTAGTGTCTGCCTGTTAAGGCAATAGTAAACGCCTAAAGCACTAGAAGCTTAACGCTTTAGGCAGCCTTTAGTTTAAGAACTAATTGTATATTCTACTAGAGCTAGCTCTTAAGGCTAAGCTCTTTAAGCTGTATTATAACAATCTACTTACTAGCTATTTTAGGCAGGCTAAAACGCTTAAGCTTGTAGCCTAATACTACTATTAGCCTAAGCTTAAGAAAGAGCTTAAGAAGTATATTAACTTTTGCTTAGTATGCTAAGGCACAAAGTTGCTTAAGCAGCGCTCTACTAGTGTGTTAAACGCGCTCTTCTAACCTTAAGAACTATAGTAAGAAATTACAATAGATTTTGTTACAGGCCTACTACCTACTAAGCGCTATAGCGTTATATATAACGCAATACTTGTTATAGTTAATAGGTATATAAAAATAGCTAAGTATATCTCTATATAGAAAATAGTTACTGCTTTACAATTAGCAGATTTGTTTTTAGAACATGTTGTACAATTCTTTAGCTTACCTAAAGGTATTATATTAGACTAAGAAAGTGTCTTTACTTTGCAGTTTTAGGTAGACTTCTACTTTATAGCAAAGGTAAAGCGCTAGCTTAGCACTACTGTCTATCTGCAGATAGATAGCTAAACAGAACGCTAAAATTAAACGCTAGAGTAATACTTAAGAGCTTTTGTAGGCAATTAGCTAGATAATTAGGTATACCTTCTATTACTAGTAGAGTTTGCCTATAACAATACTAAGCAGGCTACGTTAGAAATATCTCTATTCTTTGCCTACTATAAGTTCTACCTGCACCTTAACTGCAAGCTAACAGCGCCTACTAAAGTTCTTAGCGTTAGAAAAAGGTTACAAACGCTTATGTAAACTTAGGACGCTCTAGCTAATTACTAGTATAAAACTTAACAATATTAAGAGCAATATTATAACAAAAGACACAGGCTTTAAGAGTTTAAACCTAGAGATATAATCCTCTTGTTAACAAAGCATCTACGCTTGCGCAGCGCTAGCAGAAAGCTATTACTATACTAGATAGGCCCCTTTACAGTAAAAGAGCAAATTAGCTTATAAGCTTTTAGGATCTTACTTCTGTTACATATAAGAATCTACCTAGTATTCTACACGTTCTTACTCTAGCTATTTGTAGCTAAGAAGGAAGAAGAGTTAACTTTACCTAGGCCTGTTAATCTAGACAATAGCAAAGAGCTGCAACAACGCTATAAGGTTAAAGCTATATTAGTAAAGAGGCGTAACAAGTATTTAGTAAATTACCTAGTAAAATAGAAAGGCTAGCCCTTAGAATATAACAAATAGGTTAATTAAAAAGATATAGATAAATTACTTATAGAAAGTATAAGATTAATTACTTATACAATTAATATACAAAACAAAATAGAGAAAGAAAAACAAAAGGAAAAAAAAAGAAAAAAAAATATAGGAAAATAAAGGCGCCTTACTAGCGCACTGCTAGCGCTCTAGCAGCGCAGCTAAGCATAACTACTAGCTTAGCCTAGAAACTTATTATTATCTTTATTAGCCTTATAGAAGCTTAGAGAGCCTAGTAAATTATTACTAAGCCCTCTATTCTCTACCTCTTTCTGCTGTTTCTAGAAAACAATATTACCTAACTCTAATAGGACTTTACTTCTTGCTAACGCTATCGCAGCGCACACTAGGTAACCTAATAGGTCTAAGCCCTTAACGCACTTAGACGCAGGCTCCTTAGCAGGACTAGCTAAAGCTAGGCGCTTCTTAGGCTTAGGCTTAGGTTTAGCCTTAAGCTTAGGCTTAGGTTTAGCCTTAGGCTTAGCCTTAGCCTTAGCTTTAGCTTTACTCTTACCTTTCTTCTTAGAAGAAGGCACAGAGCTAGGGCTTTTCTAGGGAGAGGTTTTATCTTTATCTCTACTTCTACTACTACTACTACTCTTAGACCTAGGCTTAGACCTAGAAGAAGACTCTTTCTCTTCTATATTAAGGTTAGAGTTAGATTGCGCGTTAGCCTTACTAAAAAGAAAAAGGTTAGCTTAGACGCTGTTAGAACGCTAGCGCAGTAACTGCAAAGAATAGAAAAAATAACTTACCTAAGCCTGTAGCAGGTTAAGAATACCTTTTACTATAGTAGACAAGTAGTTAGTTGCCTTAACCTACAGAATCTAGATCTTGTTACTTTTAGGCTAATAACAACTTCTATACTTAACCTTTGTGTACAAGAAAAGCTTTACTAAGCTAGTCTACTAGCGCAGCACTGTCTCTTACGCAGTAACTGTAACAGAGTTAGAGTCTTTCTTAGTAGTAAAATACTACTACTACTAGTACACAGTATTCTAGCCTTTAACAAAATTAGTAGAGACCTAAGAGTAAGGCTTTCTCTTGCTCTAGCAAAAGCTGCAGCGCAGGCTACTAACTACAAGGTTATAATAGGTGCTAGTAAGCCTTAGGCTCTTAGCGCAACGTAGGTAAATTAAAATTACTAACTTAATATTAGAAACGCTACTATAGTAGGCAACAAGCGTAGCCTAAGCGCTAGGTTAGTAACGTTATAAGACTAGCGTTATACTACTTACAAAGATAGTAAAAGTAAGAGGTAGTATAGGTGTAGCACTTATAGTAATTAATATAAGTGTAACAAGGTTATAACAGTATAGAGCTAGTAGATAATATAGTAACAGAATAATACAGTTGTTACTAAAGAAGTAGAAGAGATTACGCATACAAAGTTTTGCTATATTTCTACTATTACTATAGCTACTAGCTGCCTCTTAGATTTACCTAGAGTTTTAGTCTTAGCACAACAATAGCTATACAGTAAACAGGCTCTATAACAATAACGTTAGGCACGCGCTAATAAACCTAACGTTACATAAATTACTAGAATAGTAATTTTAGAGAAGAGAAAATAATTATAAGAATAGTATAGTGTAGAGCTATTAGCTGCGTAGTAACGCGCCTGCGCTATAACAACACTACTCTAGCGTCTTTACGCGTAGAACGCGTATAGCTACTCTAGCGCCTTAACAGCGCTACGCTAGCGTAGGCCTAGTGTATTTCTATTGTAAGAATACGTATCTAGTTATATCTACAAAAAGAAAGTTCTGCACTAAAGTTACAGAACAGGAATTAACTTACTTCTACCTGTACTACTATTATTATCTTGTAACTTTACTACTATACAAACCTCTTACAATACTATATTTACTACACTACGCTATATATTATAATACTATTATAAGTAAGTATATAACACAAGCACACCTATATACGCTAACTAAGCTATAGCTTTTTTACTATTCTTATACCTACTTATACTATTCTTAACTATTATACGTAATATATTGTATAATGCGCGCGTTATAGAAACGCAATAATAAGTATAAGTAGTAGCTACCTTAATTAAATAAATAGTATATAAGTAATATAAAGACAATAACTACTAATAACGTATTATAGGTAATTGTAAGAATAGGCTATAATATTAATATAGTAGACTAGCGCATATAGGTTAAAGAGATAACAGATTTTATCTAACACAAGAATACATATAATAAGATTAAACAGGTATACTAATAGGCTAACTACCTAAAGATAATACGCAGCCTAATAATAGATAAATAGCTTAAGTATACTACATGCCCTAGACTAACTAATAGTAGTATACTAAGAAAATTCTATAAGGCAATAGCTAGCGCTATATAGAAAAAGATAATCTTAGAAATTTAAGACTGTAGTAACAAAGTTAAAGCTAAACATATAGAAAGATAGCTAACGCCTATAAACTTAGAACTAGAATACACACAGTTAGTATTAGTAGTCTTAAGTTCTTCTACTACTTTAGTAACTTAGCTAATAGGCCTTACTATAATAACAACTAAACTATTACTTAACAACGTTAATATCTATATTATAGACAGCGTATATTATTAAACTACTTAGACCTTTCTACTTTCAAGGCTAATAACAGCTGTACGTTAATAGTAGCTTAAAGACAGTAACTTTAAGATAAAGCTATAACATCTTAAATACAGTACACTTGTTAAATACCTATTGTAACTAAAATTTATAGACTAGTATATAGTTAGAAATTTAAAGATATTTAACGCGTTAGCGCTGTAGCTAATTACTAAAAATAATAATCTAGCTATAACTGTTAACTTATACATTAAGATAAGAAGCCTTAAGAGTGTTATAAATAAATACTAGACTCTAGTATAAGATAAAGTTAAGCCTAGTAGTAATATAACCTAGAACAGTATATAAATAACAATAGCAAACTACATAATATAGTGCACTTTACTTTAGGCAGTAACAGTAACATTATAAACCTAGTAGGTGCTACTAGAAACAAGATGCAAAGGCGCCTTTACTTAGAGCTTAATAATAATACTAAAGATAATAAGAGCGCTAGTAGACCTAGCCTATAAACTATTAATAGGACCTAAAGTAAATAGTAGCAAACGCTTTAACAAACAGAGTAGAAGTAAGAAGAAAAAGAATAACAGCCTAGATATACGCATTAAGACTCTAACTACTAAAATTAAGTGCCTAGAGAAGTAAAATAACAGTACTATAAAGAAAGTAGAGAAAAGCAGAGATAAAGATACTGCGCAAACACAAAACAACGCAAAATCTACACTAATTACTATACCTAGATAGAAACTTAAAAGTGCTATAAAAAAATAATAAAGGTTGCTAAAAGAAGATACTTACTCTAGTAGTAAAGAAGAATAAGAAGAGTGTAATAAAAGTAATAAGGATAAGAAAAAAGAGCTTTAGTTAGCAAAACAACTTGCGTTAGAAGAAAAGCTGTAGCTTTAAGCCTTACTAAACGCAAGGTAAGTATACTATAAAGAGCCTATAACTATAATCTACGCAACTAACACGCAAGATAGAATAGTAGATAAACTACAAGCTTAAATTAAAGTAGTAATAGAATACTACTAAGAGGACAAATAGCAGACAGTAGCTAACTTCTTTAGATTTTTTCTAAAAGACTTTAAGAACAACGCGCCTATAATACTACATTTATTATAAGAACTAATAGTTCTATTTATAGTATACTAACTAACAGAAGCTTATATACTTTATAAAAAAGAGCTATCTTTAGATAATAGTAGCATATTTAGAAATATAATAGGTATAGAAAAAATAAGATTAGCTATACTTATAATAATTATAGGGTATGCGCACTTTAAGAACTAGACTAAAGTATAAGAAAACTAATTAAAGAATAAAACTAGTTAATATAGAGCTAAAGACAATAGTTAAGAATAGTACTCTATAATAAACTAACAGATATTCCTATATATATGCAAAAAAAACCCTTTAATACTAGAAGAGCTATAGTTAGCAGCATCTATAGTAAGTAGATAAGGCTGTGCACTAGCTGTATAGAAGGCTAAAATTATTACTATAGGCCTCTGCAAATCTAAATAGTGTAACCTAAAAGACTTTCTTACGCTCTATATCTACTTTATAAATAATACTTTTCTATAGAGTATAAGTGCACTAACAGCAGACAAAGAAATAGAAATAAGAATTAATCTATAAGTTAAACAGTACTTTGCAGCGTCTAACTAAAATATTCTACTGCGCAAATTTATAAAGGATAGTAAAAAGTATATAGAGATAGTTTTATAGTATATCTAAGAATACTATATACTAAAAGTCTACCTAAATATAACTGCGCACTATCTAGTACTATCTGCTAGCTAATTTATAATTGTATACAGCTACACAATACTAGTAAAACGCGTACTTAATAAATACTAAACTATAAGACTTATAACTATACATAAAATATTATTAAGAGGTAGTAAAGTAAGCACAAAAGACACTCTTAATATTTCTGGCTACGTAGTAATATAGAGATATATTATCTTTAACAAGTTCTATAACTATAAATCTAAGAACACTATTATAAGTAACTAGTATAAGACTATTTAAAGTAAGAACTATAGTTATTAGTAAAAGGCCTAGGCTCTTTTAAGTACACTAACAGAGAAGAGTTTCTATAAGATACTTATTTTTATCTTTCTAGCGCTTAGCAGACTGTAAGACAATAAGAACTTCTTAAACTAGTACTATTTTACAGGCAAGAAGAATAATATAGATAGTTTTAAACTATTTACTACTACTAACTCTATATATATAAGTATTAAGAAAATTATAGATATAAGAGAGATAAGAAAGATATTAGGCCTAGCTATAGTAAAGGGCTAGAACACCTGCTTATCTAAGGCATAAGAAGAAGTTAAAAATATACTTAATTTTCTTAAGTATATAGCGCTTATAGTGTTAAGAGAGAAGATTATAGTAAAGTTTATACTGCGTTAAACTCTAGTTACGCAAGACCTATAGAGCTAGAAGATTTTAGGCATTAAGAGTAACTTCTTAACGTTCTACTAGCTATACTAAATAGATAACTTCTAATTACTTATAGCTAACGTAATAATAAGATACAAGATAGTACTACTATAAGAAGAGCTAAATAGCGCAGAAGCTAAGAGCGTATGTATATTTAACTACACTAAGATACAAAGTATTATAATATTTCTAATACTAGCCTAGCTTAAGGCTGCGCTGTTTAAAAGCAAAGAAAGTAAAAAAACTAAGTAGTTTATATTAATATATATTTAATAGCACTTTTAGTAGCTAGATAAAAGAATATTTACTAATAACCTTAACTTACTACTTGTATACGTTAGGAAAAATTAAGATTTGTCTAGTTAGCCTAGTTGCGGCGACCTGCGGCTGCCTAATAGTAATACTGTCTACTAGACAATTTGCTAAAGTTGCTCTACTTACTTCTAGTTGCTAGCAACCTAACAGCAACTTAATAGTAAGTTACTTATATTACTTATATTGCCTGTGTTGCTAGTATTGCTAGTGTTACTAGTGTTGCTAGTATTGCTAGATTTAATAGTTAAGGACTGTTAAGTACTGCAGTACTAGTAGAACTATATACTATAGCTAGCTACCTATGTCTTTATACTCTTATAGTGTAGGCTAACTAAGCTAGTTCTTCTTATCTAGTTATGTAGGCTTTTTAATTAAGTATAGCATAGTTAAATTATGCTCTTTTAAAAGGAGACTAGCCTAGACGTAGCTACTAGGCTTAACGTCTTATAGGGCACAAGTTAGTAGGTACACAACGCGCTTTATGTATAGACAGCTGTAACTACTACTGCTACTTACAGAGTAGTAACTATCTTACTAGTTAGTTGTATTAGAATTATATGCTGTGTCTACTAGTACTACACTGTCTGCTACAGTAGTCTACACTATTGCGTTATATTAAGGCTAACCTAATAGTATCTACGCGTTATACTAGTAAAAGCAAATTAAGTTATTATAACATTTGCTACGCTTGCTATTTATAACTACTTAATAATACTCTATTTTTTCTTTATACTATTACACTAACTTATTACACTTATCTAGTTCTAGTTACTATTTCTCTTTAGTTTAGGCAATTACATTAAGTATATTACTTTTAATTGCAATATTATAGGCCTGCGTTAAAAAAAAATTCTATGCGTCTTCTGCTATAATACTCTAGCTACTTTTATAGTTCTTAAACTACAGCTATTTATCTGCCTTATAAAGGTATTCTAGTCTAAGTTTATCTGTATATACGTACTCTTCTAGCAAAATATCTTTTACTTTACCTAATACTTTACGTACGCGTATATAGACAGTACCTTATGTAAGTTATTATATATTATATTACGTTTAGACCTACTTACATTGTTAGTGTCTCTATATAGGACTTTCTCTTCCTCTCTAACATTCTCTTCTATATTCTTTTCTATTAAGTAGTTTACTTTCTTCTTCTCTTTGTTATTATAATTGTTTATAAGCGCATTATAGCAATCTTGCTTCTCTTTTATGCAGTTAGCTAGAATATTATCTATGTTGTTGTTATAGGTATCCTTTAGCACTAAAACGTTAGCCTTGTTGTTCTCTTGTTAGTTTGTGTGTACAGTAATATTCTGTTATATATTGTGCTATATAAGAATCTGTTAAATATCTTCTAGGTTCTTTTATTTTTTGCAAATAGTATTAAAGTAGTCTGCTTTTTGTTAGCTAATACTATATATAGAACCTGCAACATACCTTCTATAGTGTGTTTATAGAAGAGTATAGTTTTCCTAGTGCTATTATTATTAAATTCTCTTATTGCGTTAAATATAACTAAGCCTATTAGTGCTACTATATTTGCACTTAGTTTATTAAACTTCTTTTAATTCCTAGTTATTACAGCAATGCTCTATTTCCTGTTATTATAGAATAACTGTACTATTACTGCTGCAAGACTAGGGTTTAGAAATCTAGTAGATTTAGGCTGTCTTTAGTTAGCTAGCATAGCTGTTTTAGAAGTATACTTACGTTCTTTAGGTCTTATAGTAGGTAAACAAAGTCTTTAAGTAGTTTGCTAGGCTTAAGAACCTATCTGTCTAGGTAGTTTAATATGTAAGTACTAGTAATTTCTAGTTATTCTTGCCTTATTACATAGGTCTACAAGTTACTGCATATATCTAGTATCTAGGCGCCTACTGTTAGCTACTATTCTTAGTAGGCTGCAATAGTACTTATATAGCAGGCAGCTCTTTTACATAGTGTTAAGCTAATATACAATTAAACTAATAATAGTAGAGTATTTTATACTTCTGTCTAAGTATCTAGCAGTATTTAAGCGTATACATGCCTATGTGTATTAAGCTATAGCATTATTGCTATACTATATAGCGTCTTTCTATTATTAGTAAGTAGTTGCGTTACTAGAATAACTCTTGCCTTTTCTAGTATAGTCTTATTTTTTAGTAACACACTTTTCTTTGCTTAACATTTTTCTTTCTCTTATAGTAGTAACCTAAATAGGTTTGCACTAGATAAGAAGAGTTATAACTCTATAATAGTTAGAACTACTTATTTATATATAGTAAGGCATCTTCTTATAATATAACAGACTTAAGTCTAATAGTAGTTTTCTTTTAACTACTAACGTTTTCTATATATTAGTTCTATAGGTTTTTAGTTTATATTAGCTTGTTGTGCTTATACTACTACTGCGTCTAGATTTCTCTTATTAACAAGCAAGTAAGGCTGCAGATCTAGAAGTGTATAGTATTTAATTTCTAAGCTGTCTTATTAAGTAACTTTTTAGTTAGGCTAGTGTAGCAGTTAGTTGTACATCTGTTTTAACTCTAGAGTTAAGGCTTAAAGATAGTAGCGTTTGAGTCTAGACAGTTTTTAGTCTCTATAGTGTCTTAGTTTTTAGTATGTTAGTTCTAGAGTTACATCCTCTAAGAGGCTAACCTTTGTACTATTGTTTGTTAGCGCTTATTTTAGCGCTTGTTTAGACAGAGACATAGTATGCTACTAACATTACTTAAATTTACTGCTTAGTGTAGAGTATATAGAGTAAGCGCTTACTCTTTAAATATTAGAAAACTATTAGTAAGGGTAGCAGAAGTAAGCAATATATGTAGCGCAACAGAGTTTTTACTTTATAGGTATAAGTAAGGTTTTTATAACACATATAGTCTAATATTGCCTTAAATTCTGCTAGAGCATAGCAGTTAGGCTATTTAATTAGATAGCCTTTTGTTCTTAACTGCGTGCTAGCGTACATAATAGTTGTCTACTATTAGCACAAATAGTTATGCGCGTAATATAAGCAATTAGGTGCTCTTTTATTCTTAACTAAATGTTAGCGTATATAATAGTTATCTACTGTTAGCATAAATAGTAGTGCGCGCAATACAGGTAATTAGGTACTCTCTTGTTTTTAACTAAATATTAGCGTACATAATAGTTGTCTACTATAAGCATAAATAGTAGTGCGCGTAATACAGGTAATTAAGTACCTTTTTATTCTTAACTAAATGTTAGCGTATATAATAGTTGTCTACTATTAGCATAAATAGTAGTGCGCGCAATATAGGCAATTAGGTACCTTTTTGTTCTTAACTAAATATTAGTGTATACAATAGTTATCTACTATTAGTATAAATAGTTATGCGCGCAATATAGGCGATTTAGTAGCCCTGTATATAGAAAACTATTTACCTAGTAAGTTATTAGTACAGATCTAGTATGCTACTATACTAGTTATATTTGTAGTTTAATTGTAAATAACGCTTAGTATATCTTTAATACAACTGTCTCTTATAATACGCTGTGCTAGCGTACCTTTATAGATATCTGTATTTACGCCTATCTATCTCTCTTCTTTGTGTAGTAATATATACTATTGCATTTACTTTCAAAGCCTAATTTGTACTCTAATGTCTGCACAAATAAATTGTAATTAAGGTTATTAATATACTTATCTATTGCTAGCAGGTTGTAGTGTGTATATAACAGCTAGTTTGTTCTAATAAGAGTGTGCTTGTTTCTAGTTGCGTTTAATACTAATATAGTTGTTATGTTAAGTATAATTTATGTTATACTTAACTCTTTGTTAACTATTTCTATTATCTTTCTACACAAGTTTTTATCTAGCAAAGCTTACTCTTAATTGTTATTTAGTTTAGTTTTATTCTATTATAAGCGCATCTGTTAGGCTGCGTTGTAGTTATATTAGATAGTAAAGTATATAATTGTTTAGATAAGGCAACTGTTAGCTGCGTTCTATAGTAGTCTGTTCTATTATAATGCAATTACTCTTGTAATTTGCTGTAAGTATTCTTTTACTATAGTTATCTATAGAAAACAGCCTAGTATCTTTTGCCTTCTTATCTCTTGTTCTATGTTAGAGTATATTAAGTTGTATTCTTCTACTATTAGTTGCATTATATTACATATACTGTCTTTTAACAATTATGTCTAGTATTGCTGTAGTAGTACTATCCTCCTGTCTGTACTAACTAGTAATTCTAGGTAACTATTACAATATCTCTATAATACTTGCGTACGTAGATAAGAGTTGCTAGTATTACGCGTTTGTAGTAGTGTATAGTGTGTAGTAAAGAGGTTGCGTTAGCAGCCTTGCACTATAGTCCTGTGTTATAGCACTTGTTATATTAGTAGGTTTGCGTTCTATTAGGTATGTTAAAGTAATAGTAGGGCTATTATTAGATATACAATTCTATTTACTATATCTAATACTATATACTAGCTGTCTTACTACATTTGCTTCTGTTTATAATTTTGCACTATACATATCTAGTCTTAATTAAATATAAAAGAATACAGTCTATTATATTTGTCTTAATTAATATAATTGTTTATATAGTATAAAACAAGGACTTTATTATTAAGTGTAGGTAGATTCTTTAGTACTAGGTGTATAGGGCAAATAATAGTTATTATATTGTATACCTTAAATACTTATAGTGTATATTACTTAGTCTTTGTACTATGTATATAGCAGCGTACGCTTAGCATCTCTGTTATATAATTAATTTAACTATTATTATTAAACGCTATAACCTTGCAGAAAGCACTTATATATTTATATTTCTTTCTATTCTTGTCTTAGTGTTTATTATTAATAAATATAAGTATTAGGTACACCTAAGCTGCAGCTCTACTATTTGCAACAGTCTAAGATAGTTGCGTATAGTTCTTATATTTAAACTCTTGCACCTATACGTAATCTTTGCGCTATTTTCTAGTCTTATACTAGTTAAGCGCGTATTACACTATATCTTCTTTGTAATATTTAGAGTTATTGTAGTATTTGCCTAATAGCCTTAAGCATCTTATAGAAGAGTATATTTTTATATTTATTCTGTTTACCTAGTAAGAGTTAGAGTCTTATCTGTCTTTGTTATATAGAGTAACAAGGTAGCTAGTTACCTTCTAATAGTAGTGTTAGACAAATACTGCAGTAGTATATGTAAAGTCTAGTAACGTAATATATATAGTAACCTTACTAAGAGGTAGTATAATAGAATTTGGTAACATGCCTAGTATAAACTATCTAAGTTGTCTAAATAGTATTGCTATTAATACGCTTATAGTAAAGGTGTACTTATACTAGTTATTAGTAGTATACTATTAACTTTAGTCTATAACTATCTTGTGTTTAAACGCTATAAGCGCAAGCTGTCTAGAGTTATAGAAGTAGATCTGCGCAAGAAAATCTCTCTTATTTATTATTAAGTAGAATTATTTTACTATTGTAATATAGTAGGCCTTACTATTTATTTTAGTATATATACTATTAAGGGCCCTATATATATAGATATTGTTAATAATATAGGTTAGTGCGTGCTATTTAGGGTAGTTAAAATCCTTTTCTTCTTCTTGCGTCTATCTAAAAGGTTAAAACTCTTCTTTTAGAATATCTATTTGTTTAATAGCTAACAATATATACTCTAACGTATTTTTGTTATAACTCTTGTATTATAATAGTACTAGCAGATTGCACGCAGCCTAGATAAAATGTAACACGTATAGTGCCTTAGTTACTAGTAGAGGAGATACTACTACTATAAATTAGCAAATTACTGCTTTTTGTTTTGCGCTAGTCTACTGTAACACTTTTATAAAAGCTCTCTTGTTATTAAACTGTTTTAGTCTAGTGTTATACTTAACCTAGCAGAACCTTTTATTTAACTAGGTACAGCTGTTATCTTCTACTACTAGAACTATAGCACTATTCTAGCTCTTCTTTTGTCTAGAGTGTATATCTATTAGCATATCTTCTGTAAACTCTAATATCTTTATAACTAACTCCTTAAGTTGTAGATATAATATATCTATAGCTAATAACTTATATATATTAAAGTTGTAGTAATTTTAGCTAAAGTACTCTACTAGATAAACGTAATTCTTATATCTTTTATTAATACAACAACTCTATTACAGGCGTGTATACTCTTTTATTTACTATAGATATTTGTTACATAAGTTCTCTTATTTGTCTAGTAGTACTATATATTAAGTATAGTGTCTGTTTTTCTTTACACCTATTAGTAGCACTTGCTCTTTATAGTTAGCTAGAATTATACAAATAGTTAAGTAACACTATTGCGTCTATTAGTTAGTACACTCTAGTTGTATACTATATTTGGTAGCTTCTTTAAGTGCTGCAGTTACTAGTTAGCTTTTGTCTTCTATAGTAACCCTCTGTTATTAACGCTGTAGTTAGTACTTACGCAATAACAGTTTACCTATATAGTAATAATACACTTTACTCTTTAGAATAGAGTCTAGAAGCTTAGCTGTTAGGATAAATCTGGCTAGTAGTGTCCTAGGTGTTATTCTGCGTTATTATGCCTTATAGTTAAGATTTCTAATAGTAATATATATTAGCTATGCTGCTACGTTACTAGATATTATAGATAACTATGTTTTGTCTACTACTAGTATAACTAGTATAAGGGTTGCACTATTTAGCAAGCGCTATTGTATTAACTACTACTAATTCTTTAAGTGTAGTTTATAATACACTCTTATAGAATTGTTAGGCGTGCTTGTAAATAAACAGCTAGGTGCGTAAACTATCTTGTTAGTAAATAGGTAATAACTAAGTATAAAGGTAATCTATAATATAATATCTTAGTATATAAATATATGTTAGTTAGGTTAGAGGTATAATAACTTAGATATAATTGCAACGTCCTTGTATATCTATATGTTGTCTTGTAGCCTAGATTAAATGTTTAATATAGCCTGTTGCTATTAGCGCTCTAATTAGAACTGTAGCTGTAAATATAGCTTGTGTAGCTATATATTAGTAAAGAGGCTGTTAACATTATCTAATATACATTTTATTCTTTGTAGCTACAATGCAAACACTAGTGCAAAAAGTAAACTAAAGGGCCCTACTATGTTATTCTTATTAGTGTTAGTACGCGTATGCTATTTAACTACGTGTAGCCTACTGCTTTGCGTCTACTATTCTTAAACTAAAGGGTTTACTAGTATGCTATCTACTTGCTGTCTTAAACAGCTTATCCTATCTTTGTATAGACGCTAACATTAGGCCTATTTGCTCTATTACCTTATATTTAGCTAGAGTATAGTTGCGTTTACATAAGGTGTTGCTATATAAAGCAGGTACTGCGTTATCTAGAGTAGCATTTATTGCGTTACAGCTATTAGAGCTGTGCTATTATATTATAGTGTTAGAAGTTATAACTAGCGTATTATTAGGTAGTAGGTAGCAACGCGTCTAGTATTAAGCACTGTGTTTAACAAGTTCTGCGTACGTCTTAGTATAAAAGCTATATAGTATGCATATATAATCTATTACTAATTTATTTATATACAACTCTATAGTTTAGATATAAGAAGACTAAGTGTGCAAAAACAGTATTAATATTAGTTACGTAGTATTAAGGTAGTTACTAGCAGTATCTATCTTGTGCTATATAGTCTATTATCTATAGTAGTCTACTAAAGTCTACTATAGTTTATAGTTACTTAACCTGTATACAGAACTATGCTAACAGTTATAGGCATAATAACTAATATTTTTTTTTCCTTTAATATTCTTTATTACTCTAATAACTGTTACGTTATTACACTAGAGCTTACTTGTTAATAACTAGATTAGTTAGGCTAGCTAACACAGCTTAATAAAGATTAATATTAATAATAATCTTTACGCTAAAAAATATTAATACTCTAGAATAAATAAGTTACTGCACGTTTAGAATATATATAGTAGAACCTAAACACCTAAAAAGGTAAGTATACCTGCAAGTAGACACGTACAAGGTTTAAAAGTATAAAAAAAATAGACTAGTAGCTCTAGCAGCCTAATATACAACCTATACTAAGGTAGCTAGGCTTAGTACAAATAGAAGCAGGTAGAATAGTGTACTATATATACTATAGGTAAGACTAGTAACAGGCGTAAGCAATTACTTAATAGTAAGAAATAATAAGTATAATTTATATATAGTGTTAACTAATGTTCTAAGTAGCTAGTATATTTAATCTTTTCTAGTTTTAAAATGCCTGCAGATCTAATTTATATTCTTTTTCTGGCACAGTATAGGATAGTTATCTACTAGAAACTACTATTCTAACTTGCCCTAATATATAAATATAATAGGAGCTAAATAGTAATAAAGACTATTAATAAACTACTATATATTAAACGCATTTACGTGCTGCTTGCTCTTAAACTATTAGCGCTAATAGAGCATATAATAGCCTTGCTAGCTAGCTACCCTCTGCCTCTTACTATATATATGTTTTCTTAACCTTAAAACTAGAGATACATTTACCTATATATCTCTAGTCTTAGAGTTAAGGTAACAGTCTTTTGTTAAAATATATATAGAACTTAGTATTATTTTTATTTATTATACACTTGCAACTCTTTACACTTTCTTAACTTTAAAACTAAAGATAAATTTACCTATATACTTATATATGCAGCTGCTTTTTAACACGTAACTTATACTCTTAATTTAATGTTACTGTCTTTGTATATATATTTCTTGTAAGTCTAAGAGACTTAATTCTTTACTATATTTTTATTCTTACAAAACTAAAACTATACTTATTATGTCTATATGTTTATGTAGTTTAAAAATCTAGAACTAAGCTTTACTATATTGTTAGCACTACACTTACGCTACTTCTTAGCCTACTAGTATAAAAGCAAATTTATATCTTAAATAGACTTTTTAGTAGCTGTTTAGATGTTATAGCTTAACTAAGATACCTTATAACGTGTTTAACAACAAGAATCTCTATAACAACAGCTATAATAGTATTTTAGAGCGTATATTAATAACTTAGCCTAACTTAAGAGCGCTATTGTTACAACAACTTTGTTATATCCTGCAATACTATTACTTAACTAAGATACTTTATAGCGTGTTTAAAAGTAAGAATCTCTATAATAACAGCTATAATAGTATCCTAATGTGCACATTAATAACTTAGCCTAACTTAAGAGCGCTATTGTTGCAATAACTTTATTATATCTTGTAACACTATTACTTAACTAAGATACTTTATAGCGTGTTTAAAAGTAAGAATCTCTATAACAATAGCTACAATAGTATCTTAGTGCGCACATTAATAACTTAGCCTAACTTAAGAGCGCTGTTATTACAATAACTTTATTATGTCCTGTAATATATATTAATAACTTAGCCTAACTTAAGAACGCAATTCTTATGCTATTAGGTAACTAGAAGATATTAGAGATATAACTATAATTTACATGCTTTTGTCTATATATTGTTACAGGCAAAAATTAAGGATAATGTAGAGTTGCAGTTGTTTGTTAGGACATCTCTATCCTAGTACTCTTATTAGGCTCTTTAATAGTAAAGCCTACCTAAGTAGCTGTAACCTCTCTTATACTATATATAATGTATTTCTGTTAGACTCTATGAGCAGCAATCTAACATCTAGATATTAAGATATTCTAACTACAACTTATATAATATTAAGTTCTCTATTGTTACTAAGCTTTATTATAGCTTTAAGAACTTCTATTAACGTAAAGAAGTTACGCGCATTAAACTTATCTATACTAAGATACTGCTAGCTAGTAATAAAAAGGATACCTACTACGCTAGTAGGTATAACTAAGACTTTAAAGGACACCTATATAAATTAAAATAATAAGCCTGCATTTATTTGTCTTAGAGACGCTTAGTAGAGAAGAATATGCACAAGAGGTAACGCGTAATACTTTATAAATCTTGTGTATAGTATATAAGGTAGCAAACACTTTAAACATATTAATTTCTATAATTAGGCTCTTTTAACAACTAGCAGCTACAGTTGCGTTGCACTATTAGTAACTGTTGTCTACTAGAAAATACTACTAGTGCTGCACGCAACCTACTACTACAGTAGGCTTTTCTAACTACTAGCAGCTACAGTTGCGTTGCACTATTAGTAACTATTATTTACTAGAGAATACTACTAGTGCTGCACGCAACCTACTACTATAGTAGGCTCTTCTAACTACTAGTAGCTACAGTTGCGTTGCACTATTAGTAACTATTGTCTACTAGAAAATACTACTAGTGCTGCACGCAACCTACTACTACAGCAGGCTCTTCTAATAACTAGTAGCTATAGTTACGTTGTACTATTTACAACTGTTATCTACTAAAGAGTACTATTAGCGTTAATTATAAGCTATCTACTATAATAGGTACTTTAAGTAACTAATTAGTGCTATAATAATACTAGCATAGGTTTAAGGCTAAGTTTAGATTTTATTTTATATTAAATGCTATAAGTAGCTACCAGAGTATTAGTATGCGTAAGTGTATTGTCTTTACTATATTAGATAGTAGATTACTTATTATAAATACATTTAGTTTCTACTATTATTCTGCTACTACAATATTAAGCCTATATTACCTAGTTTATAGATAGGTTAAAGTCTAACGCTTAACTAGCAATATAGTTATACCTAGACTATTACAGAACGTGTTAAGGTTTGCAAACATAAGGTATTATTTTTATATTTAATACTATAATAACTTGCTATATAGGCTACTAGAGCCTTTTACTACTATGTATAACTAAATAATGTAACTAATATTCTTCTAATAACACAAGAACACCTAGACAGTAACAAAACTAAATACACTAGCTATAACTACGCGCATAATAGACGTCTGCAATAAGAAACTCTTAAGGCAGCTTTAAATAACTAGTATATAGAGTTATAGGCAGCCTACGTTAATGTTACTAATAATATAATTTGCAAAACTATATATTAACTTTAGTAACAGCTGCCTAAATACAATAGCTACAAAATACTAGAGTTTAATAACAGATAGCTTACTATATATAAATAATAACATAGTATGCAGCTACATAAACAGTTTACAAAAACAGTAGGCAACTATAGTAGTATAATAGTTAAGGATACTAAGCTTATAATAGAAGAGATTTGCAACGTAGTAAGTAGATACGCGCCTAAGAATTTATTTAATATAGATAAGGCTAGCATATACTAGAAACACTTGCCCTAATACACGTTAGTAGATAATCTAAAAGCTAGACCTAGACTAAATAAAGAGTATATAACTAGTGTACTGTATATAAACGTAGATAGCTTAGACTAAGTGCTTTTATAGTTTATAGAATTCTTAAACTACATAACTTATATAGATAGTAAGAAGAACCTAAATATTTATAGTCTTAGTTATATCTATTAGGACAATAATTTTACCTAAATAGACACTAACATTATACTAGAATAGGTAAAATAGTTTAATAACTATATAAACAGATAAGTATTATTACTAATTAACAGGTTCTTGTCTTATAAACACGCAGTAGCTAAGCTTTAGATAAGCTGCTAATTGCTATAAAATGTTTAGTATATATAGTATTAATGTACTGCAGGCTTATTGTAGCAATAGAGGTTATAATACTTACTAATATAATAGAGTTATGTTTCTGCCTGCAGGTAGCATAATATTATACTAACTAATAGACTAAGGTATTACCTGCGCATAGAAGGCTAAAGTCTGCGCCTATTTCTTACACTTTATAGTAGAGAAAAGCATAATAGGCAAATATCCTACTAAGATAATAGATATTATCTACGCTATTTGCTAGAGATATTGCGCGTAGTATAACAAGATAAGAGCTAAGACTATATATAGTAGCTAGCAGATCTTAACATATCTAAATATATACTACAGCCTACAGCTATATATAGCTAACTTCTAGAAGACCTACTATAAGCTTAATAATTTAGTTAACTAGCTTAAAGACATGCGCGTTGTTAATAGTATAGACGTTAAGAGCTTTATTAAGTTACCTAAAGAGCGCAATCCTAACTACAAAGATCTAGCCTACCTCTTAGACTATATTGTTGCAATATACAGCTTAAACAAGATAGAAGAGAACTATAAGGTACTATTACTCTCTAGACTATTACACTGCAAAGCAACAGATATAATAGATTAACTATAGGTGTACGTAGGTTAGCAAGAGTTTACTATAAACAATAGGTAATATATTAACAAGCTAGGAGCACTGCAATAAGTAACTATAAAATAGATAGCTACAGAGCTGTAAGACAGACGCTAAAAAGATATACGCAACTAGGTAGTAAGACTATGCTAATATAAATACAAGAATGCTATATACCTAAAATAAAACAACGCTAGGCTGTTTGTAAGCGTAAAAACTAAGAGTAATATTATAGTGTAGTTACAGTCAAAAAAGCGTAATAATACTATACTTAACTAGAATAAGAATAGCTATTACACAAATTATCTTACAGGGCCTACAATCTCTAGTATTTTAGCTAGCGCATTAACTAAAATAACTAGATAATATTAGCCTAGCAAACACTAAAATTAAAGAATAATTACCTAGCACTAACTATATTAGGCTAAAGACTAGATTAATAATCTAAAGCAGTAGTACATAATCTATGCAACTAAAAGAGTAGAGTTATTAAGAAATTATACACGCATAGTAATATCTAAGTAGAATAGTAGCGTAGGAAGTTAAGCACTCTAGTATACTAGCACTAAGCAGAAACACTACACTACAAGACATGTTAATAAGAGACAAGGCTATTATATAAGAATATAAGATAATAGACAATAATAGTATTCTTTATAAGATACTACATACTATACAATTTGCAATATTAGTTGCTAATACTAAGAGAAAATACCTAAATAAAGAAATACTACTATATTAACAGCAAACTTAGCGTTAAAAAAGAAGAAACTAATCTCCTTATAAACAAATCTATAGAACGTAGAGTAGAATTATCTAGTTAAAAACATAAATATTTTAAACTAATATTAAAATATATAACAGAAGTAGGCTGCTGTACACTTCTTTGCTAGCTGCAAGCTACGTACACTGTAGAGATCTATTAACTACTATCTACGCTAATAGTATATAGTCTAGGGCGTTAGATATACTAACAGATAATATAGAATTATAATAGAACAATATAGTGCAAAGAAATAGAAGGTAACAGATAGCCCCCTTTGCTAACAGAACTATAGACGCATAAAAAACTTCTCTATAATTCTACATAAACTACTAGACGCTAGTATATAACTTAAATATTTTAACGCAGCCTTATTGCGTAACTTGTCTACTATAATAGTACTAGTAGGTTTAGCTAAGTTTGCCTGCTAGACTAAAGAGAGTGCTACTAATATAATATATAAGAGGTAAGTTGCCTATATTATAATACAAAAATATAGAAAGTAAGAATTTTACTTAGTGCTATATAGTGTCCTATAGTACTGTACAGTAGACCTATCTACTGCAATAGTACTAGTAGGTTTAGCTAAGTTTACCTGCTAGACTAAAGAGAGTACTACTAATATAATATACAAGAGGTAAGTTGCTTACACTATAATACAAAAACTTAGAAAGTAAGAATTTTACTTAGTGCTACACAGTGTCCTATAGTACTGTACAGTGCTGCACTAAGAATAACACGTAGTAAAAGGCGCCTTCTTAGAATATACTTTTACTTACCTTAAAGATATAACACAACGTATTAGCGCTAGGTAAGAAGCTATATAATACTAGAATAAAACTTGACTTACTTTTACTTATACCTATAATTTAACCTACTACTATAACTATATAATGCTGCGTTGCTACTACAAACGTACTATAACTATATAACAATAACAATAGTACTATAACGTAAATATACGTAATTTTCTATATTATATTTACTATACTACGCTATATATTATAATACTATTATAAGTAAGTATATAACACAAGCACACCTATATACACTAACTAAGCTATAGCTATTTTACTATTCTTATACCTACTTATACTATTCTTAACTATTATACGTAATATATTGTATAATGCGCGCGTTATAGAAACGCAATAATAAGTATAAGTAGTAGCTACCTTAATTAAATAAATAGTATATAAGTAATGTAAAGACAATAACTACTAATAACGTATTACAGGTAATTGTAAGAATAGGCTATAATATTAATATAGTAGACTAGCGCATATAGGTTAAAGAGATAATAGATTTTATTTAGTATAAAAACATATATAATAAGATTAAACAGGTATACTAATAGGCTAACTACCTAAAGATAATGCGCGGCCTAATAATAGATAAATAGCTTAAGTATACTATATACTCTAGACTAACTAATAGTAGTATACTAAGAGAATTCTATAAGGTAACAGCTGGCGCTGTATAGAAAAAGATAATCTTAGAAATTTAAGACTATAGTAACAAAGTTAAAGCTAAACACATAGAAAGATAGCTAACGCCTGCAAACTTAGAACTAGAACGTACGCAGTTAGTATTAGTAGTCTTAAGTTCTTCTACTACTTTAGTAACTTAGCTAATAGGCCTTACTATAATAACAACTAAACTATTACTTAACAACGTTAATATCTATATTATAGACAGCGTACATTATTAAACTGCCTAGACCTTTTTACTTTTAAGGCTAATAATAGCTATATGTTAATAGTAGCTTAAAGATAGTAACTTTAAGATAAAGCTATAACATCTTAAATATAGTGCACTTGTTAAACACCTATTGCAACTAAAATTTATAGACTAGTATATAGTTAGAACTTTAAAGATATTTAACGCGTTAGCGCTGCGCCTAATTACTAACAATAATAATCTAGCTGTAACTATTAACTTATACGTTAAGATAAGAAGCCTTAAGAGCGTTGCAATTAAATGCTAGATTCTAGTACAAGACAAAGTTAAGCCTAGTAGTAATACAACTTAGAATAGTATATAAATAACAATAGCTAACTATATAATATAGTGCACTTTACTTTAGGTAGTAATAGTAACATTATAAACCTAGTAGGTGCTACTAGAGACAAGAGGCAAAGGCGCTTCTACTTAGAGCTTAATAATAATACTAAAGATAATAACTATAAATAATAAAAGATAATAAGAGCGCTAGTAGACCTAGCCTATAAACTATTAATAAGACTTAAAGCAAATAGTAGCAAACGCTTTAACAGATAGAGCAGGAGTAAAAAGAAGAAGGATAACAGCCTAGACATACGCATTAAGACCCTAACTACTAAAATTAAGCGCTTAGAGAAGCAAAACAACAGCACTATAAAAAAAGTAGAGGAAAGTAGAGATAAAGATACTGCGCAAATACAGAACAACGCAATATCTACGCTAATTACTATACCTAGACAAAAACGCAAAAGTGCTATAAAGAAATAATAAAGGTTACTAGAGAAAGATACTTACTCTAGCAGTAAAGAAAAATAAAAAGAGTATAATAAAGGTAACAAAAATAAGGATAAAGAGCTTTAGTTAGTAAAACAACTTGCGTTAGAAGAAAGGCTACAGCTCTAAGCTCTACTAAACGCAAGGTAAGTGTACTATAAAAAGCTTATAACTATAATCTACGCAACTAATATGTAAGATAAAATAGTAGATAAACTATAAGCTTAAATTAGAGTAGTAATAGAACACTACTAAGAGGACAAATAGTAGAAAGTAGCTAACTTCTTTAGATTTCTACTAGAAGACTTTAAGAATAACGCGCCTATAATACTACATTTATTATAGAGACTAATAGTCCTATTTATAGTATACTAACTAACAGAAGCCTACATACTTTATAAAAAAGAGCTATCTTTAGACAATAGCAGTATATTTAGAAACATAATAGGTATAGAAAAAATAAGATTAGCTATACTTATAATAATTATAAGGTATACACACTTTAAGAACTAGACTAAAGTGTAAGAGAACTAATTAAAGAATAAAACTAGTTAACATAAAGCTAAAGACAATAGTTAATAACAGTGCTCTATAACTAACTAACAAACATTCTTATATATATGTAAAAAAAACTCTTTAATACTAGAAAAGCTATAGTTAGCAGCATCTATAGTAAGCAGATAAGGCTGCGCACTAGCTATATAGAAGGCTAAAATTATTACTATAAGCCTCTGCAAATCTAAATAGTGCAACCTAAAAGACCTTCTTATACTTTATATCTACTTTATAGATAATACTTCTCTATAGAGTATAGGCGCACTAATAGTAGACAAAGAAATAGAGATAAAGATTAATTTATAAGTTAAATAGTACCTTACAGCGTCTAACTAAAACGTCTTACTGCATAAATTTACAAAGAATAGTAAGAAGTATGTAGAGATAGTTCTATAGTACATCTAAGAACGCTATATACTAAAAGTCTACCTAAATATAACTACGCACTATCTAGCACTATTTACTAGCTAATTTATAATTGTATATAGCTACACAACACTAGTTAAACGCGTGCTTAATAAATACTAAACTATAAGACTTATAACTATACACAAAATATTATTAAGAGGTAGTAAAGTAAGTACAAGAAATACTTTTAATATTCTTAGCTACGTAGTAATGTAAAGACGTATTATCTTTAATAAGTTCTATAACTGCAAATTTAAGAACACTATTATAAGTAACTTGTATAAGACTATTTAAAGCAAGAACTATAGTTATAAGTAGAAGGCTTAGGCTCTCTTAGGTACACTAATAGAGAAGAGTCTTTACAAGATACTTATTTTTATCTCTCTAGCGCTTAGTAGACTGTAAGACAATAAGAACTTTTTAAACTAGTACTGTCTTACAGGCAAGAAAGATAATATAGATAGTTCTAAACTATTTACTGCTGCTAACTCTATATACACAAGTATTAAGAAAATTATAGATATAAGAGAGATAAGAAAGATATTAGGCCTAGTTATAGCAAAAGGCTAAGACACCTACTTATCTAAGGTACAAAAAGAAGTTAAAAACGTGCTTAATTCTTCTAAGTATATAGCGCTTATAGCGTTAGAAGAGAAGATTGCAGTAAAGTTTATACTGCGTTAAACTCTAGTTACGCAAGACCTATAGAGCTAGAAGATTTTAGGCATTAAGAGTAACTTCCTAACGTTCTACTACCTATACTAAATAGATAACTTCTAATTGCTTATAGCTAATACAATAATAAAATACAAGATAGTACTACTATAAGAAGAGCTAAATAGTGTAAAAGCTAAGAGTGTATATATATTTAACTGCGCTAAGATATAAAGTATTACAATATTTCTAATACTAGCCTAGCTTAAGGCTGCGCTGTTTAAAAGTAAAAGAAGTAAAAAAACTAAGTAGTTTACATTAATATATATCTAACAGCACTTTTAGCAGCTAGATAAAGAAATGTTTGCTAATAACCTTAACTTACTACTTGCATATAGTGCAAAGTACAAGGCAATTAAGCTAAAAGCTAAGAAGACTTATATTAAAACTAGACCTAATTCTAATTAAAGGAGCCTAGCAGATAATTAAACAGTACTACGTAACGTTTAGGCTAAAATTCTTATTAGCTTATACAAACTATGTGTGCAACTAGTGCTCTAAATAGAGCTTTAAAAAAAATTTAGCAAAGATATAGTTTTTCTACTAAAAGGAAAAATGCTAAAGTCTAAAATAGACGCTATGTTAGCAAAATAGAAGAACCTAGACTTAATATTTATTTTAGTAGCGTTAATAGCGTTTGCAAAAGCTATTACGCTAATTAAGGCAAATAAAGTTATAATTGTAGAGCCTTAAGACAAATAGGGTACTTAAGACTAATTTATATTTAGAGTATATTAACTAGGCTAGCTAGTAGACGTGTATAAGAGTATTATTCTGTATAACTTAAAAAGCAATCTAGAAACAAAAGTTCTAAAGAAGTAGAATATAAAGATATTGTTATGCAGTAGTCTGCAAAGTGTAACAATAGAAGGAGAAAAGATTAAGTAAGATTATAACAAGAAAATCTCTATAAAGCTTAAAGAGCTAGTGTAAATTAGGTAAATTAAGTAGTAGAACTGTAGAGTATAGTACACTACTGTGTAAAGCTATAAAATAAAAAACGCTTAAGTAGATATATAGCCTAGTTCTAAGAGTATAAGAATATAAAAAGTATTATAAAAGAAGTATATACGTAGACGTAACGCAAAATTAATTTAAAGTGCAAGGATAGTATAGATTTGCAGCAAAACTTAAACTAAGTAATAGCGCTATTAAAGAGATTGCCTTAGACTTAAACTATAGTTAGGTATAGTTAAAGATAGGCTGCTAACTAGCAACACAGTTGTATAGATAGTGTAAAGCTATATTAAATATAAGAACTATAAACTATTTTATAAAAGAGTTCTATAAACTAGGCTGCTAATAATAGTATACTAGGTATTACTATTATTACTTAGCATAACAGAGCACAGTTAAGAACTGTTTAGTAGCTAGTAGTACAGTTATGTTAATAGTGTTGCTAATATTACAGATGTTGCTAATATTATGTTTTTCTAACGTATATTATAAAGTATAAGGCAATTAAGCTAAAGGCTAAGAGAACTTATATTAAAACTAAACTTAATTCTAATTAGAGAAGCCTAGTAGATAATTAAATAATACTACGCAACGTTTAGTCTAAAATCCTTATTAGCTTATACAAACTATGTGTGTAACTAGTGCTCTAGATAGAGCTTTAAAAAAAATTTAGTAAAGATATAGTTCTTTTGCTAAGATAAAGAATGCTAAAGTCTAAAATAGACACTATGTTAGCAAAATAGAAGTACTTAGACTTAACATTTATTTTAGTAGCGTTAATAGCTTTTATAAAAGCTATTACGCTAATTAAAGCAAATAAAGTTATAATTATAGAGCCTTAAGATAAATAGAGTACCTAAGACTAATTTATGTTTAGAGTATATTAATTAGGCTAGCTAGTAGATATATATAAGGGCATTATTCTATACAACCTAGAAAGCAATCTAGAAACAAAAGTTCTAAAAAAGTAGAACGTAAAGACCTTGTTACGCAGTAGTCTATAAAGTATAATAACAAAAGAAAAAGAGATTAAGTAAGATTATAACAAGAAAATCTCTATAAAGCTTAAGAGGCTAGTATAAATTAAGTAAATTAAGTAGTAGAACTGTAGAGTATAGTACACTACTATGTAAAGCTATAGAATAAAAAACACTTAAGTAGATACGTAGCCTAGTTCTAAAAGTATAAGAATATAAAAAGTATTGTAAAAGAAGTATATATGTAGACATAACGTAAAATTAATTTAAAGTGTAAAGATAGTATAAATTTACAGTAAAACCTAAACTAAGTAATAGCGCTATTAAAGAAATTGCTTTAGACTTAAACTATAGTTAGGCATAGTTAAGAACAAGCTACTAACTAGTAATATAGTTGTGTAGATAGTGCAAAGCTATATTAAATATAAGAACTATAAACTATTTTATAAAAGAGTTCTATAAACTAAGCTGCTAATAATAGTATACTAAGTATTACTATTATTACTTAGCATAGTAGAGCATAGTTAAAAACTATCTAGTAGCTAGTAGTATAGTTGTGTTAATAGTGTTACTAATATTATAGATGTTGCTAACGTTATATTTTCCTAACAAGAGTATAGTTATGTTAAGACTGTTAGTCTAGTAGCAAACAATAAGAGTGCTAGTGTAGACTAGAGTACAGCTAAGGTTAGTTTTCGCGGATAGGTGCAGAGTTGCTTTAGATACAAAGGGTATTGTTACTAAGACAGTAAAGGCTAGAGCTTTCTAAAAAGAGTAATAAAGGTTGTATAGCTTAATGTAACTAACTTAAGTTGTTAAAACATAAGTTAAACACAATAATCTATAAAAGTTTATTATAGTTCTTATATACTAAAGAGGTTCTACATGCTTTAGTTAGATTCTATTGTCCTAGTATGTCCTAGTATGCTAAGTCTTCTTAGTCCTACTAGTACTTGCTAGTACGTTAGGTCCTGTTGTCCTAGTGTGTCCTAGTATGCTAAGCCTTCTTAGTCTTGCTAGTACTTGCTAGTACGCTTACGTAATTTGTTCCTTAGCGTCTTAACTTAGCTTGCTGCTTAGTTATAGACTTTAGTGTTTATAAGGCAAAGCTTCTTAGTTATTTAATCCTAGATTGTAACACTACCTCTCTTCTTCCTTAACTTAATGTCTTTATAAGTTTACTAATCTTGTCTTGTACTAGAAAGTATTACAATTGTCTAGCTAATTAAATTAAATCTTTAGGTGTTATTGTAATAGTCTCCTGTACCTATTATGCAAAGAGGCAGTTGTCTTGCAAGCTATCCTCTTTAAATACAAAGTACGTATACTGCGTATATAGCAACGTTGCGCGTTGCAAGCTAGTAGACATACTATTGCCAGATTTTTTAAAAATTAATAAAGAGATAGAGCGTCTTAAGTAAATAAAAGATACTAAAGAGGCTAGGCTTTGTATTAAAGAAGACATAGCTAAGGCTACGTTATAGCGAGCGCGCTAGGCGCAGACAAAGCTTAGGAAGCTTTGTAGCCAAAAGAAATTGTTGCAACAGAAGAAGTAAGAGATCTTTAACAAGGGTCTCTCTTTTGTAAATAAACTAGAGGCGCTTAAGACTACTAAGCAGCTTAATTCTAAGATCGCGTCTATAAACCCTAACGCAGCGTTAGGCGCTGCAATAGTAGATTAGTCCTTCTTATAAGATAGTGTTAATAGTACTGTGCTAGAAGCTAGCAGCAGTTTGTAAAGTTTGTCTCTAGTTCTTATATATTTTCTATTTTGTTGTATTCTAACTATTTAACTAGGAATTCTTTTTTGTAGTTGTTGCCTTAGTGTGCAATAACTTTTTTAACTTTAAAGACGTTATCTTCTTCTGTCTTATAGCAAAATGTTTGCTGTAATAGTGTTTTTAGGTTAGCTAGTTCTAGTAGGCTTACGTAGAATCTAAGGTAGATCTTTGTATCTAACAGAAGCTTAAGTGTATATATAACTAGTCTGTTTCTTTTTAAAATTAAAAACAGTCTAACTTTAATATAGTTAAGTCCTTTGCTTAGTTGTTTTGTGCGTAGATTTTTAGTGTAGAGATATACCTTATCTCCCTCTTTTAGCTAAAGTACTGTTTTTTGTTTTTTATTAACATATAAGATGCTTTGTGTCTAAGCGTGTTGTATTTGTTCTTCTATTTTAGTATAGGTTTTCTTTATTTCTTCTGCTATTTGTATAGCAGCTTTAGCTTTTAGGCTAAGTAATATCCTTGTAAAGAGATTTAGATATTATCTATAGTTTGCAAAGTATAGCGTCTTGCCTATAGCTTTAGATAATTTGTTGTTGTAGGCTAACTATACTATTAGTAATAGTAAAACTTAATTTGTCTACTATAGGTTGCTGTATATTTTAAGATACGTCTTTATAGTTCTATTTGTTCTTTTTGTTTAGCTATTAGTTTAAGGATAATAAGCTATTAATAGCTTTTGTTGCGTTCTAATTTCTGCTATTAAGGTAGCCTAATAATTTAACGTAAAGAGTTTGTCTTAATCGCTAATAATTAACTTTAGTATGCTATAGTATCTAATAAGTCTATTCTTAAGCACGTGTGCTAGCTAAACAGCTGTATAGTCTTGTTAAAAGGGTAGCATTATAGCGTATTTTGTAAAGCAATCTACTATAACTATAATAGCGTTATAGGCTAATCCTGTAGTAGAGTCTTTTAACAGTAGTAATCCTGTTACAAAGTCTATTAATATGTTAGTCTAAGGCTTAGTTAGAAGCTCTATTAGCTGCATTTCTCTGTAAAGTGCGTATATGCTGTGTTTATTGCGTTAACAGTCTGCATATTTCTTAATGTAAGCACTTATCTTATCCTTTATATTTCTAAACTAGTAATTCTATTAAATTAGTTCTATAGTTTAGCTTACTCTAGGATAACTGTGTACTGTGTTATTGTAGTGTTAACGTATAATTAATTCCTGTAATTCTTCTAGAATATTAATTCTAATTTTTATTGTTAGGTTGTTAATATACCTTGCTAGTCTAAGAGATCTGTTGTTTTGTCTTTTAAGAATGCTTAAGCTGTTAATAGTTTTAGTTCTAGCAATATCTAATCTTTAGCTAAGAGCATCTGCTCTGCTATTGTCTTTTTTAAGTGTATAGACAATTTTAAACTTATATTGTCCTAACATCTCTAACTATTATACTTGTCTTCTATTAAGTACTTTAGTAGTAGTAAAGGTTATTAGGTTTTTGTAGTCTAAGTATATTATAAGATCTAAGCAACTCTCTGCGTAGATTTTCTAATATTTAAGTGCTACTACAATTGCGAGTAGTTCTTTGTTGTATATGTTGTAATTTTCTTCTAGTAGTATAAACTTTTGTAAGTAGTAGGCTATTAGATGCTATTTTTTATTTTATTCTTGTTTTGCACATATTCTAATTACTAAATCTAATGCGTTAGTTTTAAATCTAAGCAGCTCTCTGCTTCTAAATGCAATAAGAATAGGTAGTGCTATACAAGCGTCTTTAAGCGTCTTAAATGCCTAGCTTTGTTTTTCTATCTATTTCTAAAGTGTGTCTTTTTGTGTAAGTTTAGTAAGTAGCGTAGCAATTAGTAAGAAGTTTTAAAAAAACTGTTAATTAAAGTTAATAAAGCCTAAAAAGGATTAGATGTCCTTTACTATAGTAGGCGTTAGCTAATCTCTAATAACTTTAATCTTGTCCTTACTTATTTGTACTCTATTCTTTCTAACTATGTATTCTAGAAATTCTACTTCTTCTTAGTGCTATTTACATTTGTTAGGGTCTATTACTAAGAAGAACTTTTCTAGTAGCGTTAGAATTGTATAAATATATTCTGTATGTTTCTTCTTATTTTTTAAATAAATAAGAATATTATTAAGGTATGCTATAACAAATATGTTAAGGTGTTCTCTAAGCATATTGTTAATAAGTGCTTAACACGTTACTAGAGCATTAGTAAGACTAAATAGCATTACTAAGTACTTATAGTAGCTGTAGCGTGTTCTAAACACTATCTTCTATTCTTTGCTTTTCTTTATGCGTATAAGGTTGTACGCGCCTCTTAGATCTAATGCTGTAAAGATCTTTACATAGGCTAGTTAATTCTATAGTTCTAAAATATTAGGTAGTAAGTATTAATTCTTAACTGTAATGTTATTAAGTTTCTAAAAGTTAATACATAGTTATAGTTTGCTGTTCTTCTTTAGTATAAACATAATTAGGTATTTAGCTAGTAATTCTAATACTTAAATAAAACCTTTCTTTAGGTTTACTTAGATATACTCTTAAAGTACTTCTAGCTCTTTTTCTAATAATTTGTAGATTAGTCTAAAGGTTAGCCTTTTCTCTTCTTCTAAGACAATTTTGTAGTCTTACTCTTAATGCTTAGGCAGTGCTTCTAGACCTGTTTCTTCTAAGAATAGTTTCTTAAACTTTCTATATTCTTTAGGTATGTTAAGAGTTATACGTTTCTCTAAAACTTGTAACGTATTAGTATTTCTTCTTTAATTATCTAAGTTAACTAGTTGTGTCTTTAACTGCGTTTTAGTTAAAGTAATATTATTAATTATCTTTTTATCTACTATTAAACGCTGCTAATGCGTAGGCTTAGAATCTGTTGTGTTATTGTAATTCCCTAGAGAGATAGATCTCTTCCTCTAGTCTATCTATAGGCTATTTTCTCTAAACTATAGAAGTCCTAATATAATGTTGTAGGTAGCTAATCTAAAGACGTCTAGGCATATTTCCTATTTAGTTTCTTAGATATTAAGTTCTATAGTAGTCTTATATCTAATAAGTAACTTGTTAGGCATCTGCTCTCTATTTGCAATATAAAGTTTATATAATTATTATTTCTAGTAAGGTTAGAGCCTAGCTCTTAACATAGCATTGCCTAAAATGTAGTTTACTTATAATTCTAAATCTAGAAGCACTTTTATTCTTTTTCTGTTAACTCTTACTATAAGTTTTATAAGCTTAGCTAAGTTAATTGCGTTGCAGCTCTATGTCTCTTTTCTAAAGTCTAAAGTTAACTCTAAAAAAGACTTATTTGTCTTATATTTATTATCTTTTTTATTATTATAGTGCTTTTTGTACTCTAGTTGTAGGCAGAACTGCTAGGTGTAGTTTATATAGCTGCTGTTAATAAGCATTCTGTTAGATATGCTTTCTTTTTCTAATATGTTAAGAAAACTTCCTATACTTTGTTTATTATATAGGTAATTTGCGTAAGTATCTTTAGAGTAATTGTACTATTAGTACTTACAAGGTCTTTTCTGCTAAGAAAAGTATTAGTTAATTTTACTACTGTAATATATTAAGTAGTAGTTGCTGTTGCACGCTATCTATAATAGAAGTCTGTGTTTTAGATTACAAGGATTCTGTAGGTATCTATCTATAAGTAGGATTTAATGCAATTTGTTTGCTTTCCTATCTTAGTATTCTATAAGTATAGGGTTTAGTACTAATACTTACTTATTGTTAGTATAGTATATCTACTTTGTATATAAGTTATAGTACGTCTTATATAGTCTGTCTATGTCTGCCTCTTAACACAGTCTTCTAACTGTTACATTCTAGCGCACTAGTTTAGGGCTAGCTAGTAGTAAGTATATGTTTAGCTTGTCTAGTGTAAGTTCTTAGTCTTCTTAAGTATTGTAAACTCTCTTAGTTTTTTGTAGATCTTATGTTCTATAGACTCTGTTTCCTAGGTGTAGCGATTGTTCTTTCTTTGTAACTCTATCTGTTCTTAAAGAGTACCTATCTGTCTATAGGCTAAGAGTATAATATTCTTGTAGAAATTAGTAATATTATTCTATATATTCTTAGTTAACTTTGTTAGTTTAGTTATACTAGTTGTAAATGTTTTGTTGCGTTTATAGTAGGAGTAATCTTATTTGTTAGAATTATTTAATATTATAGTCTTGTTCCTAATTGTGTAGTAACGCAGAGTTAGTTAAGACCTTATTATTAGATAATGTAGTAGAGGCGTCTTTTGTCTATCCTACTATTAGTAGTCTATTAGTTGTTTAGACAATAGGTTAATCTTTAATTATAATCTATTCTTTAATATCTTTCTCTAAAGTATTAGTTAACACGTTAAGCTAGCGTGTAACTTTGTTTTTAGAGTAATAGTCTTGCGCATAATATCTAACTTTATTATAGTTGTAATAGGTAATCTTGTTCTTATTAGGCCTATCTCTTTATAGTTGTTTCTTTAGGTAACTTTTTTATTTTAGGCCTTTGTTAAGGTTGTTTAAGTGCATAGCTTTAGGTCTATACCCTAAGTATACTCCTAGTAGGCGTAGTTAGTAAGTTTCTTGTCTAAGATAGTAGCGCTGTTGTCCTTTATTTAGTTATATTTGTCCTTAATATCTTTTGTTTAGGCAAAATCCTTTATATTTCTGTAGTAAACGCAAGAAGTATAACCTATCTTTAAGTGCTAATTTGTAGAGTTTATTGTCTAGGTAAATAGCTTTATTTTAAAGTTCTTTAAGAGTAGTAATATATGTTCTGCTGCGTATAAGCTTAGCTTATACAGCAGCCTTAAGGCCTTATTTGTACATACGCATTAGAGTAGTGTTATCCTACTAGATTTGTTTAGCGTATTATTAAAAAACATTAGTATAGTTAGTAGTTAATTAGGTTTGTTTTAGACTTTAGATTTTTTATTCTACAATTACAGATTCCTTAAAAAGTAAAAAGATCTGCTACAGGCGTGTTTTAAACGCGTACTAGTCTTCTATAAGGTTAGTATTATTTGCGTCTGTAATGTTGTTGTCTATATACTTCTAAATAATTAGAAGTACTTATTTCTTAGCGTTGCCTTTTATATAAGTTGTAGTAAAAATAACTTTATTATTATTCTTAATCTTATCTTCTTCTACGTAAAAGTGCTTGTTAAACTAGAAAATCTAGGTCTTAAGTTTGTTGCAGTCTCTATAGTAGAGATTAGGTTTGTTAACTTTAAGTCTAGATTATCTTACTTAGAAATGCTTAGGTATATCTATTGCAATATTACTGCTTATTATAAGAGTGTTTAAAGTATTAAGACTATTAGTCTAGTAGCAAACAATAAGAGTGCTAGTGTAGACTAGGGTACAGCTAAGGTTAGTTTTTGCAGATAGGTGCAGAGTTGCTTTAGATATAAAGGGTATTGTTACTAAGACAGTAAAGGCTAGAGCTTTCTAAAAAGAGTAACAAAGGTTGTATAGCTTAATATAACTAACTTAAGTTGTTAAAATATAAGTTAAACACAATAATCTATAAGAGTTTATTATAGTTTTTATATACTAAAGAGGTTCTACATACTTTAGTTAGATTCTATTGTCCTAGTGTGTTCTAGTATGCTAAGTCTTTTTAGTCCTACTAGTACTTACTAGTACGTTAGGTCCTGTTGTCCTAGTGTGTCCTAGTATGCTAAGCCTCTTTAGTCTTACTAGTACTTGCTAGTACGCTTACGTAATTTGTTTCTTAGCGTCTTAACTTAGCTTACTACTTAGTTACAGACTTTAGTGTTTATAAGGCAAGGCTTCTTAGTTATTTAATCCTAGATTGTAACAAGTTAAAAACTATTTAGTAGCTAGTAGTATAGTTATATTAATAGTATTATAGATATTACTAACTCTAACAATGTTAAATTTTCCTAACGCATGTAAAACGCGTATAGCTACTCTAGTATCTTAATAGTGCTACGCTAGTATAGACTTAGTATATTCTAGTTAAAAGAATATATATCTAGTTATATCTATAAAAGAGTAGTTCTATACTAAAGCTATAGAATAGAAATTAACTTACTTCTATCTATACTACTATTAGTATCTTATAACTTTACTACTATATAAACCTCTTATAGATAATGTTAGATAATATAGAATATATAGAACTCTTTTATATATAGAAACTATAATAAACCTTTATATATTATTATATTTAACTTACTATTTATACTCTTATATAGCTTTTCTTAGTACTAAGATTAATCTATACTACTTAGTTACTTTTCTTACTCTTTAAGTAGTTTGCTTCTTATTAACCTAAGAATACCTTCTTACTTGTTAAGTAGTTTATCTCTTAATAAGCTAAGAAACCTCTTCTATCTATTATTCTTACTTATTCTAGAAAACTTACTATAGAGCTCTAGAATACTAGAGATATTCTCTTTACTTCTAAGGCCTATATATTTATATACTCTATTACAAAAAGAAATATAATTATTATAGGCTAGCTTATAAAGATAGAATAATAAGGTACTAAAAAGAGTTATATTTCTTAAGCTCTTTTATAAGTTAGAAAAGAAGCTTATATACTTATTATATATACTAGTCTATAAAGAGGTAGATAGCTAGGTAAAGCCTAGTCTATTACAAATACTAAATATAGAGCCATATAGTAATATAACGTACTCTAAAATAATATATAAAGCTAATTTAGTAAAAGCTATAGAGCTAAATTTACCTAGAACGCGTTTTGCTAGCCAAAACTATAAGGGCGCGCAAACGCGCTATTGCACTAAGAGATTTATGAATAAAACAGATCTGGTTATCGATAAGAAAAGCTCCTGCACCTGCCCAAAATTTCCACCAACAGCTACGCGACACACAAACCAGTCACGCAGCGCAAAGTCCAAACATAGACCATGGCACAGAGGGCTGCAGTAAGGACTACATACGAGATCGGTCGCACGTTGCAGCCAATCTACTCGGGCGGGAGTCTGTCGTTGAGCGCGGATGGGCGCATCTTGGCTGCAAGTCTCGGGGAAGATGTCCTTCTCACAGACCTCACAAGCGGGAAAGAGCTAGGGAGAGTGGAGGGTGATGGAGAGGTCATTACAGCCATAGCCTGTGAGTCTTCCTTGGCTGGCGCTGTGCGTAATAGCTAACGAGTAGAAGTAACTCCTTCTTCGTCACACTTGATCATATGCTCTCGCTCGCTGTCGATGCGCATATATGCCGTGTGTCCCTCCGACCCGGACGAAATTAGTCTTGAGCTTGAGCTCCTCAGAACACTCCGACCCCACACATCGCCGGTAGTCACACTGGCCGTTGACCGCACAGGGACTCTGGTGGGTACTGGCGGTGCAGATGGGATTGTGAAAGTATGGGATATTCGCGCTGGATACACTACCCACACATTTCATGGACACGGTGGAGTGGTTTCAGCCTTGCACTTCTTCGAAGTTGAAGTGGCGCTGGATGAGGACGCACTGGAGACCAGCAAGAAGAGGAAGCGAAGAAAATCACAACAAGAAGAAGTAAAGCTAGCCGACGACGCAGGCGGCCATAGTATCGAATTCCGTCTCGCATCTGGTGCGGAAGACGGCAAGATCCGAATCTGGGACCTACACAAGAGGAAGAGTGCTGCTATCCTTGACTCACACGTTTCCGTGGTGCGCTCGCTGCAATACTCGCCAACAACGCGGACGCTGGTGTCTGGCAGCAGAGACAAGACTATCATTGTGTGGAGTGCAGAGCGCTGGAAGCCGGTTCGCACAATTGCTGCGTTAGAGGGAATCGAAAGCGCAGGTTTTATTACCAGTGGACAGGGCGTTTTCTCTGGTGGTGAGAATGGTCGAATACGTTTGTGGTCCGTGGCAACTGGTGCAGAAGTCACGCAAGAGCAGGAGCCGGGCTTCGAGACGGACGCGATTGTTGACGTTCTGCATCATGCTTCCTTGCCCTACATTGTCTCGGTTCACGCTGACCAAGTCCTCAACTTTCATTCGCTTCTACCGGCAGAATCGCTCGTTATTGGCGAGACAATTGCACCGTTCCCCGTATTCCGACGTGTATCCGGCACCCATGACGAAGTCATCGACATGGCATATGTTGGCCGGAAGAGATCACTGCTGGCCTTGAACACAAACTCAGAGGATATCCGCATTGTAACGCTAGATGAATTGGAATCATCAGATAATGGTACTGACGGCAGATACTTTGGTGCAGACGTGGGCCTGCTGAAGGGTCATGAGGACATCGTCATATGCTTGGATGTGGACTGGTCGGGACACTGGCTCGTAACAGGTGCTAAGGACAATACGGCACGACTGTGGAAATTGGATCCGGAAAACAACTCCTACACCTGCGCTGCTACACTTACCGGACATGCCGAATCACTGGGAGCAATCGCGCTGCCTCATACAGTTCCACAAGAATCCTCGGCTGCATACACCGACCCTCTATCACACCCTCCAGCGTACATTGTTACGGGATCACAAGATCGGACGGTCAAGAGATGGGATGTCACAAAGGAGTTGAAGCAGAAATTGCGAGCGAAGTATACTCGCAAAGCGCACGATAAAGACATAAACGCTATCGATATCGATCCATCGGGCACGCTCTTTGCTTCTGCGTCACAGGATCGCACTGTTAAAATATATTCCGCCGCCGAAGGGGAAGCTATTGGTGTTCTACGAGGGCATCGTCGAGGTGTTTGGACCGTAAAGTTTGCGCCGAAAGATTCACAGGTACCCAGCTCAGGTACTAAGGGCCTGATAGCAACGGGCAGTGGAGACAAGACGGTGAAGATCTGGAGTTTGGCAGACTACAGCTGTTTGCTCACGCTCGAGGGACACTCCAACAGTGTCTTAAAGCTTGCCTGGCTACCCTACCGCCCCGTCGATGCACGAGACAAGCGTGGTCCACAAGTCGCGTCCGCGGCTGGCGACGGTCTGGTCAAGGTGTGGGACTCTGAATCTGGTGAAACAATGTCGACTCTCGATAATCACACCGATCGTGTCTGGGCGCTGGTTGCACACCCTTCAACAGGAACTCTTGTATCTGGAGGTGGTGATGGTGTGATCACCTTTTGGCAAGATACCACGAGCGCAACGCTTGAAGCCGCCACGAGCGCAGAGACAGAACGAGTGGAGCTGGATCAGAAGCTACAAAACTTTGCTCATGCCGGCAATTATCGCGAAGCTATTGTTCTGGCACTGCAAATGGATCAACCAGGGCGTCTTTTCTCGCTCCTCAAGAGCGTGGTTGAAACAGAAACTCCCGACAACGGAAGCATGACCGGTCTCAATGCCGTCGATGATGTGCTTGGGAATCTTGCAGACGAACAACTGTATAAACTCTTTTTGCGATTGCGCGATTGGAATACCAATGTCCGAACTGCCCCTGTTGCTCAAAAAATTCTTTGGGCGGTTGTCAAATCTTACCCTGCATCTCGATTAGCAGGCTTGAAGCCTGCTGGCAAAGTTGGCGCCAAGGGTAGCTTGAAGGATGTCTTCGATGCGATCCGAGCCTACAGTGAAAGGCATTACAAGAGAATTGAAGAGCTAGTGGATGAAAGCTATCTGCTCGACTTCACGCTTAGAGAAATGGACGAAGTCGGCGATGTGAAAGCTATCACAAATGGAACCTCGCAACTTGGGTTAAACCGAGATGTCATCATGGTAGATTAAGCTAAGTCTACAACCCAGATGTATACCCCGTTCTACAATTACTTCAATACCGATCTACGTTTTAACATCCCCGCAATTTCTCTCATTTATTTTTCTTTCAACCAGTTCACACACCTTAACCCTCAAACATCTTCGTCGTGCTAACATTGATCCGACTCCAACTCTTCCCCGTCCGCAAACTCTCTATAAACTTCTTGGGCCAATACAAATGATATAGCGCAAAGAAGGGCACCGGATCCGCAAGCGTAAACGTCCCATCCTTCCAATACATGAGATGCGTCGCCAACGCGCCTATCCCCTCTCTGACATCTTGCCAACCCCTCCGCCCACTAACACCATCCAGCACCGGTAAAATCCCCAACGAAACCAAATCATGTCCAAGCCAGTAATAACTTTTCGTCGGCACCTTCGGATACACGGGGGCAGCATCCCTGTAATCCGAAATCGCCTCATCAAACACAGAAAGATACGCCCCAGCCATCTCCGGCGTATCATCGAATAACACGACAGCCGTGTGCGCGCGCGGATTACATTCAATCGGATACAAGACGACATGGGCACCGTCGTGCGGCAGCTCGTTTTCAACCAGGAAGTCGAAACTCAAATGCCCGGTGAAGGTGTCGCCGGCGTCGAGCGCGACTTTCTCGCTGAACTTGAGCATCTCTTCACTCAGCGACGAGGACGCGGCCAAGGGCTCGTAGTGCATGAGGAGTTCGGAACTCGGACACGATGTGAATGCTTTGATGTGTCCGCGTATGACGAGCGCGTGGGTGCAGTATTCGCGGCCGCGGATGAATTGCTGGAGTTGGAAGGGGTTGGTTGGCGAAATGTTGAGGGTTCGGACGTAGGTGCATGTTTCGGCGGCGGTCGGGAAGGGGAGCAGAGTCATCATTGCGTTGCGGGCGCGGTCGTCTATGCCAATCGGTTTGAGAATGAATTTCGTGTCAGACTTGGTTTCGTTGTTCTTGTTCAAGGCTCGCAGGAGGACGGCGAGCGCTTCGTCAGGTGATGTGCAACGGTGGGATTCGGGAATGGTGAGGTCCAGGGAGGCGAGGTAGTCGATGAATTTGTCTTTTTCATGGAATTTTTCAACAACATCTTCGCTGAATTGGATGGCTTCGAAGACTCGGCCTTGTTTTCTCGCGGCGGCTTTGGCGAGACGAACGACCTGGCCATCTTCGACTGCTGCTACGACGGAGGAGCATGATATCCATAGGTCGATGTTCTCGGATTGAATGACGGAGAGAATGGAATCAATGTACGACTCAGTATCGTCGCCATGGGGAGGATCGAGTCGGTAGTATTTCGCCAATGACTTGGAGAATCGTCCTGGTGAGACAGGTGAAATGTCCGCTCCAATGATGCGGTGGTTTGTATACCAAGACAAGCTGCGAGCGATTGTAAGACCCTTAGCCATAGACACACCAGTAACAAGGATAGTCTTATGTTCGATCGACACATCTTGCTGTTTGGACTTTGAGTGGCCATTGGTTGTAGAGATCGCAAGGCTGAATAGGACGATCGCAGCTGATACCGGCACAGTAACAAAGCTGAGCAATAGCAAGAGAACATTTTTGCCGAAATGCGTACGGTAAAAAGGCTCAGAAGCCTTAGTTTCCTTCCCGTCGCCCATTCTGCAAATTGGAACTGTGGTGTCGTGCTCGGAACGTGACTTCGTTCCTCCTTCGTGGGGGAAACTTGCTCTCAGCAAGACATTCAGCCCAACGCGCAGGCTCAAGTCCAGATCCCAACCGACAACTGTCTAGATCGCTAGACGGGACAAGCGGCGCGTAGCACGTAATTTTGTTCAATCTAAGCCTTGCATGAGAGCCCACACGATGGTGCATTCCAAGCAGCTGTGGCCTTGGACGCGGAGTTCGGTGCCGGCACGTACCGATATTTTAGTCTGAACGTCATCATTATCGCTGCACTTTTTCGTTGACCTGAGTGTGGACCCTGTGTTGTCAACATGAATAAGCTAGGGTTGGCCATACCATGCAGGATTCACATGTTCCAATGTTCCTGCCCGTGATCGGCAGCCATAGTGCTGGTAGGTTGCTAATGCGATGACAACTGCTGGGGTTATTTGTTTACTGGTGGGGCACTGAAAGCTTGCATGAGATATTCCATGACGGCGACGACGGGTAAATTGCGAGTATCGTAGCGATCTTCATATTCTGGGCGAAGAGCCGCTATGTAACGATGATGTCGAATCTAATAGGGGGGTTTCCACGTCCGATCTGAAAGTCTGATTTGAACTTGACTAGGCGTTTTAATTGGCCAGGTGGCTCGTGTTGGCATAGGCGCTAAGTTCAGATAAGAGGGGTTTTTTGCTAAGTTTAAATTAGAATTAGATTATAACACCTAGATGCTGCCTACTAGCTATTTCTTACCTAATAATATATTGCTGCTTTTCTTTATTATTCTTATAGATTACCTTGCTGTTACTGCAATAGCTACTTAGCTAGAATTAAATAAGATCTTAATTGCAGCTATTATAATTACTATAAACAACTCTAAGCTAAGGTAGCTATATAAGCTGTTTAAATGCTTTAGAATATACAAGCTAGTTAACGTGTTTGCTAATAAGAAGGGTAGCAGCTTTTTAAAAGAGTACTTTAAGTTTTATACCTACTTTAAGAAAGATAAAGTTTAGAGACTTACTACTAGCTTTAAGCTACTTACCTGTTTTGCTATAGATAAGTAAAGTGCTTATACTTATACAAAGTCTCTAAAGAAGTTACTTATAGTATTTTTATAGAAGGTAGCTTATCTAATCCTTCTAGCGTATTTAATAATATATTTTAGTAAAAGCTAGCTCTAGTTATTACTACAGCGGTAAATAGGTAGGAGTTAGGTTAGAGTAAAGTACCTTTACGTAAGACCCTATACCTAACCTAACCCTTACCTATTTAATTAACGCTAAAAGTAAGTAAAGGTTAAGTTAGAAGTAATTAATTATAGGTTAAAGTTAGGTTATATAAGTTTTGCGTAATTAAATAAAATTTAAAGTATATAACTACTAATTTTATAAGATTAAGTTTCTAAAAATATGCTAAATTTTATAGAGGCAAAACTATGCTAGGGATATCAAAAATAGCACAGTAATTATAAAATTTTATTACAATAAAGAAGGAATTAGGTCTTTATTTCTAATATACATAAAAGTAGAAGATTCTAGATCTTCTACGCAAATACTTAATAAGAGCTAAACTTCTAATAGTACTTAAGTGTAAGTCTAACATCCTTTGCCTATATAGTAACCCTTTTTGCGTAGATTACATTTATATTTATATCTATATTTAGTTAGAATTTTGTTAAAAAAATAGGGTTAAAAAATAAACTTTTAAAAAAACTAACTATATAGGCCTTAGCAGCCTCTTAAGCTACTCTAACAGCTAATTTTTAGAAGCAAAGACTACTACTAGTGCTTTAGACGCATTCTTAAGCTATTTTACGCAAGAGTTACTAGAAGAGTAGCTTATAGATAAAGAGCTTAGTAGACTTCTAGTATTAGCAGATCTCTCTAAGCAACATAGCTTTGCGTAGTAAGTAAATAAGTATAATAAAGAATTATAATAACCTACTACCTAGCTTAAAGTGCTTTTTTTTTAAGAGCTGCTTTTTAAGTTTTTGCAGCTAGGCTTTTCTTAGTAGATTTTCTAGCAGCCTTGCTAGCTAGGTCTTTGGCAACTATAGTGCCCTTAGTAACAGCGTCCTTAACTTTAAATTTATATTTTTATAGAGCTATAGTTATAGTATTATAGAGTTATAGATTTAATATTGTAATAATTTAGGTTGTTTTAGTGCCTAGTAAATAAGCAGTAAGTAGGCTTAGCGCAAGAAATTAAGTCTTAGTATAAAATTCCTATAGGAGCTAATTTAAAACTGCTAGCGCTACTAAAAGACTAGAACGTAATAAAAAACTATGTTAACTTACAGGCCTACCTAGAATTACACTAGCTTTTGTTCTAGCTATATATTAAAATTAAAAGGTAGATTTTTATAGACTTGTTAGTTATTTATGTAAAATAGGCTAAAAGGCAGTAAGCGCAGGCAGTAAGCAAAAAGTACGCTAGTAGCCTACTTACGCATAGACTAACTTACTGCGTTATTAGTTATAGGCTGCTAAAATAAAACACTAAAGCTACACACCTATAATAGTAACACGCTTTATTATATTACTTTATTACACTTAGCGCTATAGAATTTATTAAGTCTAAGAAAATTAAGGTTGTTAACAAGCCTAAGGGCTTTCTACTACCTATTTCTGTTAGAGTTCTGCTAAATTTTAAGGAAGAGGAGTAGGCCTAGCTTACAATAGTAATATTCTTAGAACTTTACTATAAATTATACTTATTTGTCTAGGGTTTTGCTTCTAAGGATAATAAGATTAGCTATATCTTTAACTCTTGTAGTAGTAATACGCTAAAGCAAGGCTAACTAACAAATTTTAAAGTTAACTCTAGTAGGCAGCTTAGCAGCAGCGCTATGCAATCTAGGGAGCTAGCTACTATTGCAAAGGCTAAGTCCTTAGACTAATTAGCTAAATACTAGCTTAAGAAGAAGGTTAAGAGAGGTAATAGGTACAAAGCGTTGTCTCTAAGGCAACAAGCTAAGAAACTTAAGCATAAGCTTAAGGCCTAGGCAGTAAAGCGTTTTAATAGCAAGTAATCTAGTAAGTTATTACACCTTTTTATTACGTTATTTTTACTAATATACAAAGCTAAGTAGTTAACAGCTTCTATTGCTTAAGTTAATTAAAAATAGAAGGCTATCTAAATTAAAATTAATATACGCGCCTATAACATTGTTATAAAAGAGTCCTTTGCAGTAACTTTAGACTTAAAGTAAAAAAAATTGTTAGCTTAAGCTTATACTTGCGTTTATAGGCCTAGTAGAGCTGTAGAAGAGATACTCTAAAGGGAGTATACTTATAGGCTACACCTCCTTAAGAGGAATAGCTTTAAGACACTACAGGCTAAGGCTAAATAGCTTAAATTTTACAATAAGCTAACGCCTAATAAGTTAGCTCTAGTAACTAATTAGAATTAGTAGTAAGTTTATTACGTTATTTTATTACATACTTATTTTAACTAGTCTGCTAGGAGGCGTAAGCTAACACCCTCTCCTATATTTAATTAGCCTCTAGAGCTCTATAGTAATATGCTATACGTTAAAGGACGCAATAAGACTAAATATAAGAAAGAGGTTAAAGATTCTAGTAAAGAGCTAGAGGTATACTACAAGACGTTACTTAATAAATATAAAGATAAGAAGGATAAGAATTAGAGCAATAGCACCTAAGAAAAGTTCTCTAATAGTACTTAGAAGAGCTGTTTAGACGCTAAGTAACATGTATAATTAAATCTACTGTATATTATTACCTAATATAGTTAAGACTTAAAAATTTTGCTACTACTGTAAAACCTAATTTCTTAATTTTTAAAAGTTTAGCCTTACTATCTGCCCTCTAACTAGGGGAATAACGCCTTTAGTAGAACGCCTACCTCTCTTACTTAAAGTAATACTAAACTATAGTTTTACTATTCTATTATTGCTGCAATTACTACTCTTTTCTTATAAGATATTACTACTTTGTTATTACACTTTTTTATTACACATATAGACTTAAGTAACCTCTCTTTACTCTTAGACAACCTATACTCTAATCTACCTAAAATACTCTATAAATTTATACTTAACGCTCTCTAAATCCTTAAGTCTAGAATTAAGAGAATAGTTACTATCTTTAAGTAGCTAATTTAAGACAATACTTCTATATGTGCTGTATAGGATGCCTAGTAGCAGAACACGTTATAGGCCTAAGACTCTAATAATTCTAATCTTTAATAGAGTAGAGCTAAACGTTCTACTATTATATAGACTTAATTTAGAGAAGAGGCTTATATTAAAAGTAGTAAACTACATGTATATTACTTAAACTATAGGCATATACTTTAACACCTAACTAACAAGTATATAGAGACAAAATACTTTAGTAACTACCTTTAGTCTAATAGTTGCAGAGAAGTTACAGAATCTATTTGTATATAAGGTAGCTACTTCTATTTGTTACACTATTACGTCTATAACTCTTGTAACTATTTACTACTTAGTAATTTAAACTAGAAATTGTACAGGTACTTCTTAATAAGAACTAGTCTTTTTAAACATTAGAGCAACTCTTATTTTGCTACTTTATAGAGTTTTTCTAGCCTAGTACTACTATACCTAGCTAATACAAGTTTACTCTTATGCTCTAGGAACAATACAAGTAAGTAACTAAAAACCTTCTTTTTAATCTTAGCAAGTTAACAAAAATCTTAATTACTCTTAACGCCTAGTCTACTACTAACTACCTAAGCTTTTTAGCTATTAAAGCCTATTATATTAACACTAGTTAGTAGATAAGAGAAGTTCTATTAGATTTTGTGCCCTTACGTAGGCAGCACACTAAGGTTTCTATAGCATCTAATCTTATGTAGGTACTTAAAAACATAAAAATATTAAAACAATTACTAGTAGTTACTTGTAATAACGCTTTAAACAATAGTACTCTTAGCAGAAGCCTAGAAAGTAATCTTGCTAATAAGAGAGTTTCTTAGAACGCAAAGAAAAACACTATACTATACCTTGCCTATATTATTAACCTAGTAGTACAGGACATAATAGCCTACCTAAGGCTAACAGCCTTACCTAAGATTAAAGAGGCTTAGCAGCTGTAACGCTATTACGTTTACTAGATTAATAATAGTATATTAGTACTTAACTCTTTGCAAAAGGTATGTTACACCTTTTATTATAATTCTTTATTACGCACTAAGCTCCCTTAGATCTAAGCAATTTATATTACTATTAATTTGTCTTTCTAACGTTTTAAACAATTTCTAAAGGTACAATCTAATATACTGCTAAAAAATTAACATTGTGTAATTTAAGATATTAAGACTAGGTAGAATTTAACCTATAATATGTGTAAGCGCGCCTGCTCCCTAGCTACTTATATTAACAAGTAGCTAGAGCAAGAGATTATACTTAATTAGGCTCTGCAAGGTAGCAGCAGTAATTTATAAGACAATAACGCAGTTATAGACTTTAAGAACCTTAAAAGGCTTTAGCTAGCACTTGCTAAGTAGTTACACTTTAGAGTAATAACACGCATGCTAGTAAACTTTAAAATAGCTACTAACAGAATTAGTAAAAGTAACACACCTTAGGCTCTATACATTTAGTTAATATATAACAAACTTTTTAACTTTCTAGATTAAATAATAACTAAGCTATCTAACAAGGAGAATAAGACTAGCTATTATAAGAAGTAGCTAGCTGTAGTAAAGGTAGTAGTAGAGAAAGGCAAGAAGAAGTTATTAAAGTATTATTTACGCATAGATAAGAAATAAGGATATCTTTACAACATTATAACTATCCTTAATCTATTCTAGAAGCTTACTACATATAAGGTAGAGACTATGTTTATTACACAGGTTTATTATAGCGCACTGCTAATAAAACCTAAGGTAATATATAGAGACTAGACTTTAAACGTATATACTAGCGTTAGTTCCTAGACTACATTAATTAATACAAAAATAACTCTACAGTAATAAACAGAAACTATACTCTAGTTTATTCTTTGCAACTATAGCGTCTACCTAAACACTAGTAGTTTAAGAGGCCTTTTTCTTAAATAACACAGTCTAGTAAGTTAAGCGCTAATCTTTCTTATAAAACTAACGTAAGCATTAAACTACTTTGTGCAAAAGCTTTCTGCTACCTTAGCACTTTTCTAACTAGTAAAGAAGATAAAGAAGAGTTATTAAATATACTTGTCTAGTAGTAGGCTAATATAGATACGTACTTACGCCTAGTCTAGGTAGCTAAAGACGTACTAGCTGTACAGCTTATAGAAGTTAGGGTTAAGCGCTTATTTAATACTACAAGAGACGTTCTAAGAGATTAATAGCATAAGCTTAGAGCAGAAACAATCTAAAAGATTATAGTTATAAAACACGTAATTACTAAGGAAGACGCACAACTAAACTATTTTATACTACAATTACTAACTATAGGATCTTAACATAGTGCTAAGAGTGTCTAGGATTTACTTAAGCTTCTAGGTCTTATTAATTTTGCTAGTCTAACTAGCTTTAGAATCTAACGTTTTAAGGATTAGATAAGTAATAAAGAGCAGGAGAGTAACAAAAAAAATAACATTAAGGAATCTGCAACACCTTTGTATAGTGCACTACTCTAGACTCTTTAGTTTAAGTAGTGCCTACAAAAGAAGAGATTAAGGCCTTCTTGTTTCTTAGACTAGCAAGCGTAATAAAAAAATGTAATAAACAGTAGCTCTTAACTATCTAAAACAACCTAGGTAAAAAATAGTAATAAATATCTATAATAAGCAGGTTATAAAGCTAATTAAACAGCTGCAAGATTAGACTATTCTTGCAACAACTTTATTTTAAGATATACGCTAAAATAAACTTATTTCTTTTACTCTACTTTACTTCTAAGTAATATACTTGTTACAGGCGTTAGATTAAAGGCGCTGTATAAGTATAACCCTATAGCAGGTACTCTAACTAAACTAACAACCTAACCTTAACACCCTAAGCTATATACTCTAACCTAAACCCTATACTAGCCTTTACGTAACCTAAACTCTACTCTACCTCTCTTATGCTTAACCTTAACCTAACCCCTACCTATAAGCAGGTACTCTAAACCTATTTACTAGCGTAGTTATTACATATATATAATAGTGTTTTAGATTATATATAAGAGATTAGAGTACTTAGATAGAGTTTAACAGGTAGCTTATACAGCTAGAAAAGCTAGAAGCGTACACTTAAGCTATATTAGATAGCTTTAATAGAGATAATAAGCTAATATTTAGGTTTATTAATAGTACTAAAGTGCCTATTTACTGCCTAAATAAGAAGTTATAGCAGCTATATTACTTAGGGTATAAGAAGTAGTACGCTGTAAGCTACTTTATTATTATATTACTAAATAGGCTACTAAGAGTAGTATATACTAGTAAGCTAGTAGCTAGTAGTAATGTAAGCTTATATATTGTAACAGGTGTTAGTAATAATTTTTATAAGATTATAGAGTATTAAGGTGTAGATAAGAAGCTTTACGTGTATAGAAATGCAGCTTTTAGTAGCTAAGAGCTAGTAATTAGAGCGTATAAGCGTCTACGTAGTAGAAACCTAACGCTATCTTAAAAGCGTATAAATTAGTAGTATTTAACTAAGAGAATTATAGTAGAGATAGGTATAGGTAGCGTTAAAAGTAACTTTAAGTAGCTATACTATTTATATAGTATATATAGTAGTAATTACTTAGTAAGATACTACTTTCTAGTATTAAGCTTTATATAGAACTGCTAAACTTATATATATAGAGAAAACTAGCTTTCTAAAATATTCTACTTTGCGCTGCTAGATTTAGAGAAGTATATAGGCTTAAGAGTTGCGTAAGAGTATACTAATACTAATAAGCGTGTTAGATTTAGTATATTATATAGGTAGTAAGCTAGTAGCGTTAATATAGATATAGAAATACGTATATTTAGTGCTAATTAAGTTGTAACTCTATAGTGCACAGGCATTACTAACTGCTTAATTAGGCCTAGTATACACTTTAAGTACTATTTACCTAGAATAATAACGCGTTAAAGAAAGCTATTAAATATTAAAATTTAAGTAGTTAACGTGTTAAGTGCAAGGTAGCTCTATAATGCTAAAAACAGGCTAAATATATAGTATTTAACCTCTTTTTGCATATATTAAAAGTATAACACTAGATAACGCAGTATATATATTAAATAACACGCGTAACAATAGCTATTTAAGCTAAAATAGCTTATGCAGCTACCTGCCTAGTATATATAATACTACTTTTAACGCTATATTACTTTCTACTACTCTTGTTTTAATGTTACAACAGCGCTATAATTGCGTCTAGCTTTTAATTCTACTGTTTCTACTTTTTTTCTACATCTTCTAACCTCTCTATTATAAGTTTCTCTAGGCTTAAGGCAGTACTAGCAGTATTACTATAATTATAATTATAATTATAATTACAACTATAGAGGCTCTGTAACACCTTTAACAACTACTTAGTCTTGTAACTTTAAGCCTCTATTAGCCTCTTAAACATGTTAGAATTGTTACTCTAACTATAGTAAGCTTTAACTCTATTATTTAAGTTCTAACTACTTGTTTTTTAACGCTTTAACAATAGCTAAAATACTTTAGATATCTTTGCTATAGAATTAGAAGTCTAGCTCTTATTACGCTAGTAGCTAAGTAGATTAACCTAGCGTTTTTCTTTGTAAACAGCTTTTGCAGCAGCTAACTTCTTGTTAATAACAGACTTACTTATAGAGTTCTATTTCTTAATTAGATTATTAAAAGCCTAGTAGTAAGAGCCTAAGTTTACTTCTTTACTAGAGGTCTTTTTCTCTAGCTCTTGCTTACAATGCTTAATCTCTTGTAATATAAAGCTCTTACTAAGTGTGTTCTTATTATACTTAAAAGGCTTACTACTTTAGACCTTAACGTTACGCTTACACTACTTAATAATAGCCTTTACAAAGGTTATCTTTTCTTAGTAGCTTTTTAGTAAGTAGCTACATAGCGCAGCAGCTAGTAGTATTACTTACTTACGCTTACTTTTAGAAATATAGCTTAGCTAAGTTATATAGGTATTATACTCTTTACTTAAGCTATACAGCTTATTACTGTAAGTGCTATTATTAAACAACTTAAGCAGTACTACTAGCGTTACTAACCTTATTAGTATTAGAATTGTTTTAATTACTTTCTTTTTCTCTTCCTTTTTCTTTACACTTAAGAATAGCTTCTAATTAGGATTAGAATAGTAAAGTGTACTTATACTTTAGAGATAGCTAACAAGGCTCTGTATAGGCTTTCTTAATTAGATAGGCAGCGCTCTAGTTATATACAATAGTGTATAGAAAGGTAGTAACAATAGTCTTAGTAGCTAAAGAGCTTAAGATTAGCTACTTCTATAGCTAAAAAGTAATAGCACAGCGCTGCTAATAGCACTTTGTAAAAGGCTTCTAGAGCTAAGATTACAAACAGGATTAAAGCTTATATTATAGTGTAAACTTTAGTAGAGTTTTAAGAAGTACAACGTTATACAGCTTTTAAATTAGTGCTAATAAGTTGCTATAGTTCTAATTAGAAAACTTATTAATACAAACCCTGCACGGCTCAAGTTAGAGTCTGATCTAGACTTTGCTTAGCCATCCAAGGTTAGGCGCGACGCTGATCCATTTGCCCCTCAGAAAAGTACGGATCAGAACTTTCAGATCGGACGTGGAAACCCCCCTAATGTAGCGTGCGAAGTGCCGCCACCGAAGACACGCGGAGCCAACAACACAGTCAAGATCACCTGCCAAATTTTGGATAGGGCAATTGCATCGTCAGAAAGAGATCTGGCCGGGCTCAGAGAATTAAATCTTGAACTACAGATGCAGAACTACATGTTTATTGTGCAGACACAAGCTCAGATCAGCGCGCGATGCCTTTGTGGTGCGCAACACTTGACCCGGCTATCGTGATGGGCCTTTGTAACGAGTATGTCCCACACATTGTAGGACCTGTGACCGTGAACCTTCTATCATTGAGGTATGGCGCTTGGTAGTCGTGTCCTATCGTGGCCTACCCAACGCACCTGGTGATTTCGATGCCGTCCTGCGTCGCGTCAGTGAGATGCTGACTTGTGGGCAAAAGTAATTCAACTTACAGGTACTCCTGTCGGTTCATAGCTGTTCACCAGCTTGCTCTCGTACACTAGATCTGGATTGCCTTTGCTTTGACTAAAGTTGGCCTTGCCGTAGCGCTTCTCGTACATTTTGACATTTGTCTCTGCGATACCCTTTACATGGCTTTCTCCACCCTCCGAGGCCTTCTTCACTTTATCTTCTACGCTGGAGCGCACATACTCCAGATATGGTGGGTTGCCAGGTTTGATGACATTATCGGCTGCCAACACCGAACCCTTCGTGATGAGACCTAGCTCCTCTGCGAGTTTGAGGTCAGTGGTATAGGCAGGCTTGTAGTGATCCAGAAACATAAGGTCGATGTGTGTAAGTTGACCGGTTGATGTCAACCGTGCTATTGATTCGTCGCTCGAGCCAACGATCACTTTCACAATGTCTGAAAGTCCGGCGAGATCGACCAGGGACATTATCACAGCGGCAAAAGCTGGATCGCGTTCCAAGCTGAAGTATCGCTCGCCTCCTGCTTTCTGAACCGCTTCGCCGAATAGAATACATGAGTATCCGACGTAGCCGCCGAGCTCGACCTACACTTGTTAGTCAGTCCTGTCTTCTAGGGTGAAGATGCTCATACCATGGTTTTTGGCTTTACTTCCGCGATCAAATCTGTGACTATGCGTCCCTTGTCTGAGCCTACATTCATGAGATACTTTTTCGTCCGCCCATACTCGTCGATGGCCGCCAGAATATTCTCTGGGGATCCGCGTATCTTCTCAATGTTCTTGTGCCCGTAGACAAAGTGCAGTAGCTCAATCTCGCGTCCATCGTCGAAGAACTGGCCGTCCGTCTCCTGTGCTGCATATGCTTTGTTTTGATCGAAGCTGCCCATTGTTGTTGCAGTTCAATTGCTCTCGAGAAGGTGCCCGGCTGCTCTGAGCTTGACGCGCCGGCAAGCTATTCCGGATGCCCCTCAACGCGTAGAACTTAGTGCGGGGCTACAGTAATATGATGACGAATACGAATGCAGGAACCTGTATGATGGTCGAGTACACGACTCGACGCTTACCGTTGGAGTGGAGCCGAGCACTTACTTCACTTGGGTAATGTCGTCGTCAGGCGTTTGGCAGCACCGCTAGCAAATGCTCTCTATCGATGTTCTACTGTGTATAGACGTAAGCTTGCTAATAATTGACGCGGGATGTCTATGCAAAGAACATGCTATGTTTCCGTACTCCCCGCTCTAGTCATGCACCCAATCTCTTCTCCAAGCCGGTAGCGGCAAGCTCGCCACATTTAGATGTGGATACGCGAGGACGCGTTACTGGGGTAGCAGGCAGTGTGGGGCGGTTCATTGGTGTGCCATGGCTTTGGACGAGTCTTGACGTTAAGTCGATGCAATGCCGTCAACGATTCTAGAGCCCAAGAGACCGTTGGAGCCACTTGTGGTGCCACAGCCAAATGTCATAATTGCCTACGCATGTCCTTGTAGGCAATATGCCGCATTGATCCATGTTCGCCTAAACTCTATCTACCCGAAGCGGGAGCTAGACACTTTGAGATCTCGCAACGTCACTCGTAGGGCATTGTCCCTGGAAGCGATGAAAGGGACGGGCAAATGATGCTATTCAGGGACTCGAGATAGTTTGTATGAGTGTACTGGTCGCTGGGGAAACTGCCGGGTCTCTAATACGCTTCGCACTTCGGCTACCTGTCGTGTAGGGAGCAACGATGAACTTGCTGAAAGTGGATCCGGCATTTACTCCGCCAGGGTGTCTAAGAAGGTCCATCGGCAGCGCCTCCGTCACTTGTACTAGTCAGGTTAGCGGCTGTGCTACACCCAGATCTGTCCGTAGCCGAATGCGATTATCAAGCCCCGGCCTTTGTCCAAGCATGCAAAAGAGCGTCTTGGAACAGAAAATCGTAAATACCATGTACTGAACCCGGCTCATACCGCTGCAATGGCTCAGTACTTGCGTATACACCAAGTCATAACATCATGGTCAGCCAGTAACAGCTTAGTCCCGCACAAAGCAAAGCAGTACCAAGTCTTCGCAACAAGGATTCCTTGAAATGCCGCATCATGATCGCAAATTCTGCGTATGGTTGACGTTCTCTCGAAGCGTTGCTGGCATATGTGAGCCAATTGGACTACGACGTGCTATGGAGAATTTGCCTCCAGCCGAGTACTACACAAATCCGGTTCTTATATAGTGCCCAGGTCCCCGTATCGTGGCTCGACAGAACTCAACGTATCTCGCTTTCATCTTTCAAAATCATTCATCATGTCAGACCTCAAGGCTTCCGTCGTTGAGACCAAGAATGGCTTCCACGTCGAGGGATACGAGAAGATCGAGTACGACTTCTCTTTCCTCGATGGAGTGTTCGACCCCAAGAACAACAACCTCGCCAGTTGCTACGAGCGCTGGGGCCGCTGCCTTGCTGTCATGGACTTGAACATCTTCAACATCTATGGCAAGGATATGCAGGCGTACTTCGACCACTACAACCTGCCATTGACGATCCACAAAACCATGATTGGTGAGAAGGCCAAGTCCATGGACACTCTTCTAAGTATCGTCGACTCCATGACTGAGTTCGGTATCATCCGCAAGGAGCCCGTTCTGGTGGTGGTAGGTCACCCACTTCAAGTCAGATTATTCAGGAAGCTAATGATCCGCAGGGTGGAGGTCTGGTGACTGACGTTGCTGGGTAAAATATATCTCTAAGGCACTCTGGCCTGATAGCGTTTACTGTACAGAGTTAACTCGCGATCTAGATTTGCTTGTGCAGCCTACCGAAGGACCACTAACTACATTCGAATCCCAACCACTGTCATTGGCCTTATCGATGCTAGTGTCAGCATCAAAGTCGCTGTCAACTATGGCAACTATAAGAACCGACTGGGTGCTTATCACGCCCCAATGCACACCTTCCTTGACTTCTCATTCTTGAAGACATTACCCGAAGGACAAGTCAGAAATGGCTTTGCAGAGTTGATCAAGATCTCTACTTGCGGCCACAGGCCGACATTCGAGCTCCTCGACAAGTACTGCGAGAAGCTTATAACATCACGCTTCGGCCGTGACAACGTCGATCCCGAGGTACGACAGGCTGCGGATGAGATAAACCGCGCCGGTATCTTCGAGATGTTGAAGCTCGAGACACCCAACTTGCACGAGATCGGTTTGGACCGTGTCATCGCTTACGGTCACACCTGGAGCCCTCTTCACGAGGTAAGTGTTCAATTACTCGGTCAGGATACTTTGTCTCACTATGTATAGCTCGCACCAGCTGTGCCTCTCCGCCACGGCCACGCCATTTCCATCGACATGGCCTATTCAGCGACACTCGCAAACCAGCGCGGTCTGCTCAGCGACGAAGAACACAGGCGATTGTTGAACCTCTTCTCAAGAGCAGGTCTGTCCATGGACCACGAGATGTTTGACGAGGACATGCTCGACAAAGCCACCAAGGCCATCCTCAAGACCCGTGACGGTCTGCTACGTGCGGCGGTGCCTAACCCCATCGGTACCTGCGTCTTCCTAAACGATGTAACCGCGGAGGAGATGAACGGCGCATTGAAGAAGCACAAGGAGTTGATGAAGGGATATCCAAGACAGGGTGCTGGCATTGATGCGTTCGTTGACGCTAGCGACACTGGTTACACTCTGAACGATGTGCCAGTCGAGGAGGCGCTTAAAAACCCCAAGGTTGCGAACGGTCTGAGCAATGGTGCGGTCAATGGACACACCACAAACGGCCTAAAGGAGATTTCCAACGGTGCCATTGCTAATGGATACGCGAACGGACACAAAAACTAGACTCCTTTGTCATCGTTAGAGAATCATTTGTGTAGAGACGGTAGATGTTTAACAGCAGTCGATGCCTCATCAACGCAAAAGGGTGTCGTGATGATCTTCCTAGCTGATAGCTTTCGAATAAAATCTCTGTGGCTCATGAAATCATTATCCATTCCGCCCCATCATGGTTCACCTGCCTATCAGGGCATGACTCGTGCGCAGAAACGACAAAGCTGTCAAAAGGTAGTCCTGTGAACGTTGTCTTGGATGTGAACGGCTCCAGCGGCAGTCCTGCTCGATGGGCGACCGACTCTTCGTGTGATGGAAGTAGGCACGAGCCGTGCAAAACTGAGCAACGGATCATGATACCTGACGATCAAAAGAGCTCCTGTATGCAACAATTGCAACATCACAAACAAGTATGTTCTCCCGATAAATCGACACTGCCACCCCATCGCCATCACTGAAGACGACCCAACGAGGCACCAGCTTCCTATAGGAGGATCTTTCTACGATCGTATATCACAATAGTGACTGGCATCTGAAAGCGGTATATATTCGCTAGCTGACGTGGCTTGATCGAGTCTTTTTGATATCGAGGCAAAAGGAGGGACGGGGAAATTAGCGAATATATACTCGCGGAGAAATTTTTGGTGCTGATTAAGCACATGGCCAAAGCGTGGGTTCGGCAACGACGCAACGAGACTCGCACGTGATTCTGGAGAAAACGAGGTTGGGAGCATCGTAACATTCTTTCTCATCATCATCAGTGATCAATGCTTTAGAAGTTCTCGGACCATGACCTGCGTCAAAGGAAGTATGTATTTTGTCGACTATCCGCATGCAGCTGTGTGGACTTGGAAGACAATACTTGTCGTCGCGGTTTTGCTTCACACGCAAGCAGAGGCAGTACAATGGCACAGTCGGAATACTCGAGCAGCTGGTCGTCTCAAGGGAAATAGTATATCACGCAACAACACCACTGTAATTTGCAGTTGAGTCGGTCAGTTGTGGCTCTTCCACTGTCGCAGCAAACGAGTACTGTTTGGGAACATATTCTTTCATTCCCTTGTCATGTTGTCGTTCTCAACGTAACTTTCGTGAGCCCACACTGTGCTTGACCTTGCCTTCGGCAATCTCTGCCGCTTGCGAAGGGTATAGTACACTTGTTACCCAGACTACCATGGCTCTAGTATGCTCGTTGTCTTATGATCTCCTCACGGCACGGAAACCTTGACATCGTCCTCATACTCAACATCCTTTATGCCGTCCTTCGTGATGACCTTGACAAAGACACCCTTGAAGTCGATTGGCAGACGTCGCTTAAGCTCCTCTGTGCACATGCGCATGATCTTGAGGCCCTTCTCGTAGTCGATGTCCGGGTGGTGGTGCTTGTCGAGCAGCGAGAGGCAGTAGTACCTAGAAGAAATAGGGTCAGCGCAGTTCGAAGCAACAAGCTCTCAAGCGATAGTAGACCAGCCACCAACCAAACCGATAGGAGAACGTACTGAGCATATCCGTGCGCGGCATATGGCACCGGTGCCAAACTCGCCAGATAGTCGATCCAGTACAGGGTAGGCTTGTCCGCAATATTATCGTATCCTCCCAACAGCAGGTTCACCGTGTAAGGTCTCCGTGATCGCAATGCGCTCGCTAGTTCTCCTCGGACGTAGTTGGCGGTGGCGGCGGGTGACAGCTCCATGCCATTGCGCATCGAGTACAGCTGAATGTTTGCTTGAATGAACTCGGCGAATTGCACTAGACAAATGTGAGCGACATGATCGCCAAATTATTTGTAAGTACCCTGTACCTGTATCACCGGCCTCACCCGAGAAGGTCATGAGGGTATGTGTGTTGAGTGCGCGGGTCTTGTCGTCCTCGGCCTTTAGAATGGTGGCGCCTCGCATGGCGGCTTTCGACGACGCGATGAGGGTGAAGTCTTTCCCCGTGATGCCCAGTAGGACCTCCCTTATCTCAAGTTAACGAGTCCCTCACAGCAGAGTTTGACAAGCTCACATGGTGACGGTGTTGAGGTGGTGGAAGTGCTACTTGGTAGCTGCTTATAGTTGAAGGGTCGACGGCTGAGCGATCTGAGTACTGCTGTGGACTTTTTCGTGGAAGCCAACGGGTACGTACGGGTCACGTAGCAAGGAAGCAAGACTTAAGGGGCAGAGTAGAGATTCTGTACGCCGGACGTGAAGGCAGCTCTGGGCGTCGCGGCGAGGCTCAAGCTCAAGCTCCGGCTTGGCGTGTTTGCGTGCACTTGCTACGTAGATACACCACACGACCACCACGACCACCACGACCTTTACCTCGTCGAACGGACAGCTCCTCTGCTGCACATTTTATCCATGGGTCGTGCAGAAACATGATGCACCCAGCGCGATATGAATATCAATTCAGTTCCACTCGTAAATGTCGCGTACAGTCCGCACCGTAGTAGTGAAACCAGTCTAGGAAGCCGCCTCGTCGTCTCCAGACACGTAAGCAAGCTGTAGGCAGAACGCTTTCCTCTTTCAGTCTCGTTTCGAGTCATATTCCTTGAAGTTTCATCGAGGTATACTGCGCGATGCTATTGCGAAGTCTCTGGGATTAGCTATCACATAGGGTGCAACCGTACGGGAGATCAGCATGGATCAGGGAGCTGGGATCCTGCAATTGCGGACACCCAACATGGACCATGGTATCTCATATGTAGTGGTCTCGATGAAAATGGCGCCGACACCCACACGTGTTCTTTTGCAATGCTCTCAATAATGCATGCAGCCAATAATGGCTTCGTGGCATGGCGGGGCTGAAGATCTGCTGAGCAAAGAACGACTGCCCCTCCTCAACTGTTTAAAGCTTCGATACCCCACCCAAACAAAACATTGAAGTCTCACCACCACCGCGCCAACACACACCAAGGTCAGTCAGAATCTTCCTTTGCACTCCTGTCCGCGGCCGAATCCGCCATCCCGCGCCCGGCCTCCGTCTGAGCACTGACGAGGTCCTTCGTGCTCGGACAGTTTAGCTAGACGCATACGGTTGAGCCTGTCTGCTTTTTGCGGCCTCGCATCTAACTCCAGGCCGTCTGCATCATAGGGCTGAATCGCGCCTATATATTCCAGCCCGTTGCCGCCCGGCCTCCGAAACCCGCAATTGATTTGTGCAGTCGAAAGTTGACCTTGCTGACACTGCCCAACCTCCAGCTTCAACAACACTATGGCCATCACCAAGATCCACGCCCGCTCTGTCTACGACTCTCGCGTATGTCTGCGCCGGCAACAGACCTCAGCCTTGTACTCACATCCAACAGGGCAATCCGACCGTCGAGGTCGACATTGTCACCGAGACCGGTCTGCACCGCGCCATCGTCCCCTCCGGCGCCTCCACTGGCTCCCACGAAGCCTGCGAACTCCGTGATGGAGACAAGACCAAGTGGGGCGGCAAGGGTGTCACCAAGGCCGTCGCCAACGTCAACGACACCATTGCCCCCGCACTCATCAAGGAGGCAATCGACGTCAAGGACCAGTCCGCCGTCGACGCCTTCTTGAACAAGCTCGATGGCACCAAGAACAAGGAGAAGCTGGGTGCCAACGCCATTCTCGGTGTCTCCATGGCCATCGCGAAAGCTGCGGCTGCTGAGAAGGGTGTCCCTCTCTACGCACACATCTCCGACTTGGCCGGTACCAAGAAGCCCTACGTCCTGCCCGTGCCCTGTAAGGAGGTCTCCCAGCTACAGCCCAGCCTTCGCTGACCGCATAGTCCAAAATGTCCTGAACGGTGGCTCGCACGCTGGTGGTCGCCTTGCCTTCCAGGAGTTCATGATCGTTCCCTCGTAAGCAATTTACCACCAGTTGTGTCTCCAAGCTCCGTTAACAATACACAGAGAAGCACCTACCTTCAGCGAAGCTATGCGCCAAGGATCTGAGGTGTACCAGAAGCTCAAGAGCCTTGCCAAGAAGAAGTACGGGCAGTCAGCCGGCAATGTTGGCGATGAGGGTGGTGTCGCTCCCGACATCCAGACCCCCGAGGAGGCTCTCGACCTCATCACTGATGCTATCGAGGAGGCTGGTTACACCGGAAAGATGAAGATTGCCATGGACGTTGCCTCCAGCGAGTTCTACAAGACCGAGGAGAAGAAGTACGACCTGGACTTCAAGAATCCGGACAGCGACAAGAGCAAGTGGCTCACTTACGAGCAACTCGCCGCGCTGTACAAGTCCCTGGCACAGAAATACCCTATTGTCAGCATCGAAGACCCCTTCGCTGAGGATGATTGGGAGGCCTGGTCGTACTTCTTCAAGACTTCAGACTTCCAGATTGTTGGGTAAGTCGCTAAGGTCGTCGAGTTTCTTCTTACACTAACCCCGTATCAGTGACGACCTGACTGTTACCAACCCCGAGTTCATCAAGAAGGCTATTGAGCTCAAGTCGTGTAACGCACTTCTGCTCAAGGTCAACCAGATCGGTACCATCACCGAGGCCATCCAGGCTGCCAAGGACGCCTTTGGTGCCGGATGGGGCGTCATGGTTTCTCACCGCTCTGGCGAGACTGAGGATGTCACCATTGCAGATATTGTTGTTGGTCTCCGCGCTGGACAGATCAAGACTGGTGCCCCAGCCCGATCTGAGCGTCTCGCCAAGCTCAACCAGATTCTCCGCATCGAGGAGGAGCTCGGTAAGTCATGCTGCTCACGCCTTCCGATACATTTACTCATGTCCCTTAGGTGAAAACGCTATCTACGCTGGACAGAACTTCCGCACTGCTATTAACTTGTAGGGAACTGGTATGGCGGACTCAGTCTAGCAGAGCCAAGACTCGCGAATCGCATGAGAAACATGAAGGATGACGAGAAATAGCAAACATGAATCCGACAGTGATACGCTATGAGACTCTATTTAATTGTCCTAGGATCATCGTGATTTCTGACTTGGACAGTGCAGTCTCTTCAGGGCGGGTTTGGGAAACATGCTTGACTGTTCGTGAACCAACACTCTCGCACTTCGCCCATAACAATGCAAGCGTTCTAAAAACCTTGCACACTTATCGCAGGGATTCTGCCATTGACGGATACCGCACGAAGGGACAAATGCCGCTGCGGCGACCCTGGAGCATTCAGGTTCTTGTACAATGTCTCAGTCTTTGTTCCATGATACAGTTGTCTGAGTGATGCGCTCTGTTGAGAGTTCCCTTGTCTCATCCCGTACAATGTTTTCTTGAGCCTACAATTCTCTCATATATCTTCACTGGGAACAAAAATCTTTTGCCGTTGCTACATGGTCCTCCAGTACGCCAGGATAACACACAATATTTAACACCCCAAACCTATCAAGCCACATTTTCAAACGGTGAGTGCCAATAACCGGAAACACGTTACATGCGCAGAACTACTGCTGGCGCATACACCATGGGTCTACCACGGACTGAGGCTGATGCGCGGACAGTCTTGAACCCTTTCACAAGGAAAGATAGTCGCATGAGGCGCAACACAAGAGGCTCAAGATGGGTTTCAGATAAGACGAAACATTCAGGTGACCGAAAAAAAGGCACAGGCAAGAATGTCTCGTTCCAGGAACGCCGCAACAGCTTTGACTACAACGACCTGGATGTATCGGACGATGGGGCCACTAGCGATGCCTCGTCTGAACCTCCCCCAATCCTGGAGGCGGCCATATACAACGCGAAAGATCTAAAGGATCTCCCAGACACATACGTGCGGCTACCCAGCGTACGTTCTTGGTCTAGCCTGAGAGGCAGTATTGATGATAACCATGTCTATTCGAGAACAACTACGTACTCTGGTAAAAACGATTTACGATCTCCTGTGTCTCCTGTAAACAATGATCCTGTCGCAGGGCGTAATAGTCCAGTTGAGCCGACTGACTTTACTGCAACAGCAGAAGAAAGGAAAGCCTCAGACGGTACCATCTTCCATAGCTTCTCAGCAAGCGTCAAAAAGCCTGCGAGTAAAACTAAAAATGTTCATGGCGAGTCAGACCTTACTGTATTCTACCGGACTGCTAGATCAATATACAACTTTGGCCCCAAAGGTGAAGGGCAGAAGCTGTGGTCAGGCTACAAGCGGATTCAAAAGGGGCAAACGCAGCACGCTGAAGTGGACCAGCAAGTACCAGATCATGCGGCCGCGCCTCGACGCCCTTCTGCTCCAGGACTATCAGCACATCCTCCCATACGCCCTGCTCCGCCCAACACTGACATTCCGATCAGACAAGCAGTGCTACTCACGGAGACTCTTTATCCGCGAAAGAAGTCCCAAGTCTCCATGACATCATGTGAAGTACCTATTCGAATTGGTCCGGACGTCAAGCTCGTTGATCGCTCCAGAACTCTTCCACCTGTTCCCCAATTGCAAGCAGCACCGAAAACTAGGCAGCATGGACATGGACTGGCCAGTACTTCTAAGCCACTTCCATCCAGTCCAAGGCCGAGAGCAGTACGTGAGGTTGAACCCGCTCAAAGTAATGCTAATCGTCCGCTCCCACCGATTCCAAGAGCACCTTCCATGCGACAGCATAGTAAGCCTCGACCAAAGGAGTCACTAGCATCACTTCCGCAAACACAGTACTCAAGCTCTTCAGTCCCGAGGGCCCAACACCCAACACAAAGAGGTCTGAATCCCATGACAACCGACTCCAAACCACCAGAATCAAAGTCCCACAACAAAGCAACACACTGGTGGAAAACCCTTGCAGAACTAACATCAGAAGACCACATCCCCGCGACCCACAACAACAAACCCACCATCTCCCGCCCTCGCCCCATCACAGCCCTCGAATCCGGCCGCACAGCTAACCTCGCCCCAGAATGCGGCGGCGTAGGCGGGCCCAGCGCCGCTCGAGCCCCTCTCTCCGAGCGCGCAAAAGGGAAACAAAAACTTACTGCTCACGACAAACCTGCCCCATCTCCGCACACGGGTATGCATTTTCCCAAAAACTGGCGCGAGAAACTCAGTACGCCGTTACTCGACGTCAAGGCGGGTGGAGGAGGGAAGAAGAGGGTGGATTCGGATGCGAGTTTTGGGTGTGTGGGTGTCGAGGGGGGAGATGGGGCGTATGGGCGCGGGTCGTCGGGGCAGATGGAGGATCGGGGGTTGAGGCCTGAGCCGTTGTTTTTGGGAAAGAGGGGTGGTGAGGGTGGGCAGAGAGATACGAAGTTTTATGGACTGTATTGTGAGGTTTTGGATGAGTACTAAGGGTCATAGGTGGGGATATGCGTAGGAAGTGTAATGGGCTTAATGTAGGGTGGTATATGACTGTCTAGACTAGAATTTTGCTGTCACTTTGGAAGAATAACCGCACTGCATATCGTTCGTCAAGGATGTGTAGAGAGATCAAGAAGAGCTTATTCGAAATCTCTAATAAGTAGTACTAGCTTTAAAAGTCCTTGAAAGTCACACTGAACTCTATCCTACAAATGTGTCTCGTGTCAGGGTGCGTCTCTCGACGAAGGGATGTACATTAGATGATTAGATATTGTTTCGGATCCTTGCGCAAGGCCGAAGACATGGTCACTATACATGCCATATGCAATAGCATAGCTACAATTAGCTATCAATAGCGTCCCTCGCTTCTAGCCTAGGCAGACTTGCAGCAGTGGTTGGGCTCAGCCATGACGGGGAAAATGCACAAAAAGAGAGGCGTTCCATGCACGAGCAATATACACAGTACACTCGACAGGGGGCAAGACTACCAAAGGTGAGGGCCCGCCTCGCGTGCGGAGCGAACACCTGGTCAGAGTGCGGGATGGAAACGACATGTCGGTCAGATGGGGTGACGGGACACAAGGCTGAGATGTATTTTGGGAATTGGACATGATGATGATGATGATAGGGTAGGGTTGCACACGTGGGGCTAAAGCGGAGTTTGATGGACATGCTCACGCGATTGTCACGAAGTCTAGAAACAACGTGGATGAGCTGCCAGCACACCCGTGTCCCCGTTGGAATGTAAGGAGATGCCAAAAATAAGCGTGCATGGAAACGAGATGGGCAGGTAAAATGCCCTGATGGGACCGAGGGTGGCGATGCACATGCGACTCCATCACATGCGAGCATGGACCAAGCTGACAGCAGCCGGGCCGTCTAGATGAAGTCGACACCATGCGGAAGGGCGAGTCTCTGCAAGGGCGGCGCGGCGGCCTCGAAGACGACGGCGCATCGTGTCTTACTGTGGTAGACTGTTGGACTCGAGGGACGGCGCTGCTGGCCTGCCATGGTGGGCCGGGACTCGGGAGGCGCCTTCCTCAGCGAGACGCCGCGCCTGCCCGCTCCCATTGGGCCGGCGCAGACGGGGTGGGCGCTTCCCGTAGCTTAACTCGACTAGCGCCGGCTTGGCTCTATGCACAGTCTCTGCAGCGTCCAACCACTCACCTCCAGCAACAACCATGTTACCATGGCCCCTCGCGCAGGCGTCAAACAGCTTCCAGCAATTGGGCCTCGATGGAAGCCAACCTGCTCTCTGTCCAGGCATCAGAGCGCCCGCAGCCTGGGCGCTCGATTGCTGCCGAGCGCACGAGGACGAGTCCGGGGAGCCATGGTGACTCCTCCCACACACTCAGCACGCAGAGGCGCAAGAGAGACATCTGTACTCCGTACCACGCTCAGCGCTCTCGCCATAGTATTGTACGCAGACTGACGGCCGGGCTCAGCACCTTGTCGGATCCCACATTACCAAGCTCTCTGCGTTGATTGCACCCGGGCGTTTATTTCTGGGCCGCTCGCTCTCCCCCTCCCACCACCTCGTCTCCCTAGTCGACCTATCAGACGGGAACCTGCAGTGGTACAAGCACCTGGCCTTTGGCGCCATACATTTAGACGTGGTAAGTACCCGCCCGCTTTTCCCATCCCATCTCTCTCCACTTCGACCGTGCTCGGCTCTACCCAATCCTCGACCTCGCCGCTCTCCAAGCGCCCCGAGAGACAAAAGGCTGGCGCTTCGCTCCATTGCCTCTGCTCTTTTCTTCTCTTCAGCAGGTCTCTTATTGTAATACGTCGTGTGTCTTTTGCATCTCGTCTCCTCCATCTGCACCTTGCCTACGACTGGTCTAAGCTGGCCTGGATCATAGTCGCCATCCTTCAGCATTCCTATCCCGTCGCGTATCTTCTGTCTCGCTTCATGAGAGCCTCGTGCCTCGGTGTGACTCTTGCAAAGTTGTAGAATGGCCACCAACAATAAGAAGAATCTCACAGTCACGATTGAACGACGCAACACCGACGATTCCGACACCAACAAGACACCCCGCACAGCACGCTTCGCCGAAGCTACATCAGTCTACTCTCCAGTCGACGCTCCCAAGGCCCCTTTCGACTACCCCACCAACCACTACAAGCCCCAGCCTCAAGTCTCAGACGTCGGCTTATCAGGCCTGTCCTACGTAGCAGCAGTCGAGATGGAAGAAACCGACAGGAGGTACCTCCCACCACCAACTCCAAGGACTCCGGGTGGTCCTCTGAAGAGTGCACTCAAATCCCCCGGCGCCCCACCACGGACGCCCGGCGCCGCGAGCATTCTCAGTCCGACTTTCAGGGAAGAGCAGCAGCTCGAGAAGGTCGAAGCATCGACTGACAAGGAGCAAGCTAAAGACTTGGTAAATTCACTGCACACCATTTTCGAGATCCACCTCTAACAGCACACAGAAAGTCAAAGTCCGTGTGCGCATTGCCAAAATCTTCCTAAGAGGCATCAACTTTGCCTGCAGTCTGATTGTACTTTCCATGGTCGCAACCGCATTCGCCATCTTCAACGCTACAAAGACGCTCGCACCACGAAACAACCTTCCACCATGGGCCGAGAACACCAAGATCTGGCCACAAGTCCTCATTTTGTCCATCGCCTGTGTCTCGCTTCTCATGTCCATCGTCGTGATGATCGCATACTTTAGAGGCGGCCACAATCGAGCCGAGAAAGTCGCCGCCTACTACACCGTCTTCGCTGTCGGATTCTTCATCTTCAGCATCATCATGTGGGCTGTGGGTGCAGCAGTACTCAATCAAAGCAAAGCGCAGAACAACAACAAAGACATGTGGGGCTGGTCTTGCGTGGACAACAAGCGAAGGAAACTTTTCGAAGATGACATTTCTTATGCGCTTGTCTGCCGCCTTCAGGTAAGCCTTTCCCAAACCTTCCTACAAACAAACTCATACTAATTGCCTTACAGAACTGGGCTCTTGTGTGCTGTATCATCGAAGTCGTTGTCGAGCTTCTTTGCGTGATCATCTACGGTATCGTCTTCTACCGCTTCTGGTCGAAGCGCAAGCTCAGGAAGTCCATGGCTCAGCGTGACCGTGCTCGATCCGATCTCTACCTCGCTCAGCTACGCTCGCAGTCCGCACCCAACACCCCTGGCTTCGGTCCCCTGTCTCCCCGCTCCGGCGGCTGGCGTCCACCTCCAGGTCACCCAATGTACCTTGATCCGCACTCTGCCGCTGAGGCTGGCGAGAGCGACAAGGTGCAATACGCTTCCGTCCGTGAGATCGTGCAACCACAACCATTCACTCTCGGAGCACCACCCATCAAAATTACTAGTGCAACACCCAAGATTGGTCAAGATGGTTTCGATGCTCCAGCGCGAACTAGCACCGTATCACCACCCCTTCCACCAGCCTCCCCGGGCTTCCAAGAACGACACAATGAGCATGTAAATGCAGCACCAGGCGAGCAAACATATGCCTCGGTGCCCATTCCGGGTGCATACACACCTCTGGCATCGCCGTCATACCCGCCACCACAACAACAACCAGCGAGCTTTGACTTTGGTCCCAACGTGACCGGCCGCTAGAAAGTGTATGTTTGTGCTTTTGCATAGCGTTGTTGTTTCATCTTCTCTTCTTGTTGGATCTGGCCTCTCTGGGTGCAAAACTGTACATTTTTGAAAGTGTGTTGGATATATTGAAGCTGGCTTTGGCCGCTTGGTCGATCATTTGCTTTTCCAGGCCAACTGGAGTTTTACCTGGGCCCACAAGCTGTTTATTTCCTTAAAGATACCTCACTTGTACTTGCTGGAAAGTAACGCCTCTCATTGTTGACGAGCGAGATGCGTAGGATCAACCCCGATGTTGGGTTAGTGCTGCTGAATGGATGTAGAGAATGCAATGGAGCTGAAGATCGAAAGACTTGAATCTACAAACTATCCTATTTCTCTACCTGCTTTGCGACAATGGTGAAAAGCGTGACAAATCTCCATGTTATCACGGATTGCCCTTTGGCAGCCAGCTCTCTCGACCCGAGTACTCCAATCCCCATTCCGAAATATTCTCCAAACATGATCCCAGAAGCCTACTACTCGGCGTATCGCCCACCCCTCCCGAACCGCTGTTGACATCATCCTCATCATGCCCTAATAGCCGCCCAAACGTGTAGCCGCCCAGTGCCACATCACACTCCCGCCATGGGCACGCCAACACACGATCCACGATCCACGATCCACTTTGTTTTCCTTGCCCCAGGACACAGGATCCATGTGGACCGGGTGGCTGGCAGGACGCCGAGGGGGAGGCGAGTTCATAGATATCCAAGGGGAAACTCCTCCTTGCTTGCAAGCTTTGTTCCACCAGGGCAACGCGGGTCGACGGATGGGGATGGGCTTCACTGCTATCGGGCACGTGGGTGTGGGCTGGCGTTTTTTGTAACAAGGTGTGAGTCTTGAGGATGGAAATAGGGTACGAGAACTGTGTTCAAACAGAGATATATTCCATCGTCATCTGCAGGTACTTACTTTACTACATGCTGATGCATACGACCGAAATTGGCTGGGGGTTGGAAACACTCGTTGACTGGCGCTGATCCCGTATTCATCAAAGTTGAATCAAATTCTAGTTTCGCAAGCGCGGCCGCCAATTGTCCCTCGTATGCGCCAGGAAACGCTTTTGTTGAGGTACAAATCACAATTATGATTACTTCTATCTGATGACGTGCGACATGTATATGCATCAAAAACTTGGTGGAATCGCCGTGGAAGCCAGCTGGACCATTACTACTCGAGCACTCTTTTGAGCTAGATTTGGCAGTCTCTGTTGTTTCGCTGTGTGGAAGGGAGGTTGGAGCCTTTATGGTTTTACCCGCGCGCGATGAAGTAAGAGCTTGAGACACACGGCGTGCTAGCACGCACGTTCGGCTTACGCACAACGCGAATAACGTTACTGCAATATACGTCGTCAGTTCATGTTAGTCACCAAGCACAAACAAACACATCACAAGCAGACAGCAACGGGCAGAGTTGATCACACAATGGTTGAATCGGCAAGTTCACCCGAGTGACGCCTCCATTGATGTATGTGATAAGACCCGCTCGTTAGAGACAAGGTCAAGCTCCATTGATAGGCCGCAAGTTCAATGCTTGCTCTTTTGTCGTCAAGTACACCCAGGACTCCGTAGGACCATTACCCCGAGACCGGAAATGCTGGTCGTCGTGCAGAATCTTCACTTCGTTCCCTCTTCACCCATGCTTGACGCGCTTATCGCACGATGCCCTCGAATCGGTTCTTGTACCACTTGACGGTCTCGGCCTGGTTGACACGGTGGGAGGCGCCAATTCTGCTCTTGCACCGCCTGCGCTTGGCAACACGCTCGCCGGGACGGGTCATGCAGACGTAGAAGTCCATGCCGTAGATACTGCTCCAGTTAGCCATGGTCTCCCCGATGCTTCCCACAGTCCACATACCCAATGCTAGGGTCGTACTTGATGCCCAAGTCGATGTGCTCGCTGATTCCGAAACCGAAGTTGCCAGACTCGCTGAAGTTGCGCTTGCGGAGCTCGTACTCCTTGACCTTGAGACCACGCTCGAGGATCTCCTCGGCCTTGGGACCACGGACGGTGACGTGGACGGAGATCTTCTCGTTCCTCCTGATACCGAAGGTACGGACGGTGTAGCGGGCCTTGGAGTAGACGGGGGTTTGACCGCTGAGCTGTTCGAGCACCTTTGCAGCACGGGTGAGACGATCACCAGACTCGCCAACAGAGATGTTGAGGACGAGCTTCTGGATGCGGAGCTCCCGCATGGGGTTGTTGGCCTTGGAGTCGGACTGCGTTACGCGTCAGTATTCGCATTGGAATTAGTGCATCGTATCGTGTGCGTACCATTGTGAGTGCTGCTGATGTTAGTGGGCAGGTGGTTGTGTCGGCTGCTGGAGCAATTGTGTCGCGCTCAATTTTGATTTTGGGCTAGTGGTGGGCCCAGCACCTCGCGTAAATGGCATCACGTGATGTGCAGCCTAGCTTGAAAGCTTTCATGTTCCGACTCCATCAAGACCACCGAATAGCTCCGCAACACACCCCACCACTTGCCGATCACCGGGCATTGTCTCTGCTAATTCTACTACACAACTACCAGATTCTCAAGTCGTCTTCGGACGCACAGACTACAGCATGTCGGGCGCCGCCAACAGACAGGGAAAGATGGTAAGTAATTCTTCTTCGCAGCCCAAGTCCTTGACCTAAGGGAAGACGCGCATAGAACTGACTGACGCCTCACCATGTAGCAAAACCTAGTAAGCGCTCCAACTATTGCTCAAAACCGCATCGAACTCACTTTGCGCAGATCAACTACCGCATGAAGGTAACTCTTCAGGATGGCAGACAAATGGTTGGGCAAATGCTTGCTTTCGACAAAGTCAGTGTGGCAAAAGCAGTCATTTGGCTGAAGCTGACGATTAAAAGCACATGAACCTCGTCCTCGCTGATACGGAGGAGTTTCGAAGGACGCGCCGAAGGGGCAAAGCTGCACCAGGCGCAAGCCAAACTGTCACTGAGACTGAGGAGCGTCGCGCGATCGGCCTCACAATCATTCGCGGCGCACACGTTATCTCGCTATCTGTCGACGGACCACCTCCCGCAGACCCTGCCGCGAGGCTCGGCCAGACTTCTAGCGGTCCAACGACTGCTGCGGCGTTGGCAGCTGGACCAGGTGTTGCGCGACCTGCAGGACGTGGCCTACCGGTTGGCTTAACAGGCCCTGCGCCCGGAGTAGGAGGTCCTGGCCCCGGTTTTGGTGGAGGATTTCCCGGAGCACCTGGCTTTGGTGGACCGCCTGGCTTCCCAGGTCGCGGCGGCCCTCCCGGTGGTGGACCACGTACATACAACCCCGTCCAGATGCAGACACAGAATCGCTAACGTATATATAACAGCCGGCTTCCCCCCCGCTGGCGGCCCACCCGGCTTCGCAGGTCCCCCTGGCTTCGGCGGCCCTCCCGGCTTTCCAGGTCGTGGTGGCCCCCCGGGTTTTGGTGGCAGATAAAATCAAGAGAGCCCTTCGAAGTCTTCTGAAAGCTGACTCAACTCACAACTCTTGCTACACTCTAGTAAACTGTAACGAATGGAGCATGATCTCCGCAAAATCGAGCAACGCTTTGAACCGGACGGTGCAGTTATCGACTGGAGAAACTTAAGGCTAGGAATGCAGCAAAGGCTGCTTCAGGCTAGCATTGGGGTCTGAAATTTGGCACATAAAAAGTTGGCAAGGCTGTATGTAGCCCTTGGAACGAGGCCTGGAAGGTAGCATATAAGTAACGGCCATCAGTCTAATGCAAAAGCTACTGAGATTCACACGAACATGGACCTTGATCACCCATCTTTCACATACCCAACTGCAGTCTGTACTTCAGCCGTGACAATTAGCCAATTACTGCCTCGCATTTCCACTTACCAACCTGCCCACGTGATCTTATGCCGGTGTCGCAAACCGCATCGCGGCTGATCTGACGTTCGGTCCCCATTTTGCTTGGCACCCGCATCTTCAACACCACAGGAAACACTTCTCAACACTTCTCACGGCCGTCGTTTCCCTCACTCCGAAGCTCCCACCCAGACAATTCGCCCGCCATGGCCGCTGCAATAAAAGCCCTCAATGCGAAGATTCGCTCAAACAAGTACACAGACTACTTTTGCTCGACTCGTACGTTTTACCCGGCTTCCGACACACTGAGCTGTCTGCGCAAAGTCAAGGAAGAGGTGGATAGCTCCATGAGGACTCGGGAATCATTCGAAAACACGAGAACGAGTCGTTCCACAAGCGAGAATATGCTAACCCACGGGCGCAGATTTCTGGGGTCCCGCAAGTAACTTTGGCATCCCCATCGCCGCTATCGCAGACATGTCCAAAGACCCTGAAATGTACCTCTCCCTCTCCCTCCCCTCCCCTCCCCCACTTCACTCACTCCCCTTTACTCCCAAAGCACAGTTACATCAGATCCTAACAGCCAAACCCACAGTATCTCCGGCCGCATGACCGGCGCCCTCACGCTCTACTCGGGCACTTTTATGCGCTATGCGCTCGCCGTCACGCCGGCGAATTACCTGCTCTTCGGATGCCACGCTATCAACTTCAGCTCGCAACTCGTGCAGGGGTACAGGTACCTGAACTACTGGAATTTTGGCGGCAGGGACGAGGCGCTGAAGCTCAAGGCGCAGGAGGGCGTGAGTGAGGTCAAAGGTGTGGCGGAGCAGGTGGGCGACAAGGTTAAGCAGGCTGTTGGGAAATGAAATGAGGGGACTGGTCGGAATGTGACGGTGGACTTGAACAGTGTTTGGGGGTTTGGTGGTGGAGGGAATGTCTGTGTGTGTGTGACTACTACATCCAAGTACGTACAAGAGAACGTTGAAAGGATGCTGCTCATCTGATGGTCTGGAGGCGTCGGTGAGGCTTGACAATGTTACATGGACTAATCCTAAGCCATGTAATAAGGCATGATGATGCCTGGTGCCAGGCGCAGTACAAGTATGTATATATATACATTTACATCAAACTACTCCTTCCACCAATCTCATTCCCACCCTGCCCACTAGGCAAGTCCCCATTCCTACCTTCCACAAACTCTCTGTAGATGCGCTGCAACCTTCTCCTCTCTTCAGCACTAATGCTACTCCGCCCAGTCGCTAGCGAGCTATCGATGTGCTTCCACTGAATCTGCGGATCTTTCCTCTCCCCATCATCCTCCTTGCCATTCTTCCCGTCGTCGTCGGCATGACTCGAGTTGGGACGTTGCAATGCTTTCTGCTTCCGACGGAGTGCCTGCAGAGCAGCGATTTTCTGCGCAATCATAGCGCGTTCAGTCAATTGGGAAGAAGGAAGGGATTTGTGCGAGTCGTTGGGATCGGAAGCTGCATCGCCGTATCGAAAGTGCATGAACTCTGGGATCCCCTTTTCCTTGTCTGACTTGCTGTTGCTGTCTCTTGTGCCGTTCTTCTTTGCTGCTCCGCTCTTGGTCGGACTGCCGAGGTCGGTGTCACCGAGCACATCGTGGATAGCTTCGAGTTGCGCGTTGTATACGACAGCCTGTAGGTCGGCACCGGAGTAGCCTTCTGTCCTTCTCGCTATTTCGCGCAGGTTTTCGCCGGAGTTGTCGGACTCGAGGAGGCTCGGCTCTAGATTCAGTTTGCGTGTGACTGCTTTGAGTATGTCGATGCGTTCTTCCAGACCAGGCATGTCGCAAAGCAGGCTCTTGTCGAGACGTCCCGGTCGCAACAGCGCTGGGTCGATGAGGTCTGGACGGGAAGTTGCGGCGAGAACATACACTCCGCTTAGACCCTCTGCACCATCCATCTGGGTTAGCAATTGATTGACAACACGATCTGTTACGCCGGTGCTGTCATGGCCACGCTTCGGTGCGATTGAATCAAACTCATCGAAGAAGAGCACGCAAGGTCTAGCTGCTTCTGCTCGCTCGAACAGATCGCGAACTGACTTCTCAGATGCACCAATGTACTTGTTGAGAATTTCAGGACCCTTGACTGAGATGAAATTGAGACCACATTCTCCAGCGACCGCGGATGCGAGCAGCGTCTTGCCGCAGCCAGGGTATCCAAAGAGAAGCAATCCAGACCGTAGTCGTAGAGGACATTGAGCGAAGATAGGAGCATAAGTCGTCGGATACTGTAGTGTTTCGAGAAGCGTCTGTCGAGTGGAATGTAGACCACCAATGGAGTCCCATTTCGTCGTCGAAGTCTGCAATGTGACATTTCGCAGTGAGGCAGGCGTGAAGCCTGTTAGTGCGGAAATATAGTCATCCCGTGTCAAAGATGTCATGCTCGAGGTAGAGGTGATGGAGCGGATGAGAGCTTCGTTGCGTGCGCGAGAAGTCAGTAGAACAAGATCGCCTGGCATGTAACCGTCTGTCTGGCCAGCAAGATCGAGAAAGTCGATTGTGGACTCTACGACAAAGCTGAATTCTTCCCGCTCTTTGACTTGTATGCTTCCACTGCTTGGCACACTGCGGTGAGAGGTACTTGGTCGGCTGTTTGACGGAGACGAAGGGAACGCGTGCCCGTTCAGCTGGTCTGTCCCTGAGGATTGGGGCTTCGCGTCTTTGTGGGCTAGCATTTCAAGTACCTTTCGCCTGCCGTCTTTATTCGGTGCCTTTAGGCTGACGAGTTCTCGCACGATGTGACCGCCAACAATCACATTATTGAGAGATTCTTTGCCTTGTGCAGTAGCCAAAAGTACAACACTGGAGTCCATAGAGCAGTATTGCCGAACGATAGAGATGAGACATTCACTGACTTGGCGACTGCGCCCATTCTCATTGCCGACTTGCAGCTCAGTCTCGACTGGACAAAGTTTGTCTAGGTCATCAAGGACCACGACTGCGTTTCCGCCAGATCTCGCACCCCAAGCAGCGGATGCAAACAAGCGGTTTAAAGTCTCCTTGATTGTTGCAACCCTCGTTTCGTCCGTGACAAGTTTGCTACAAGGGAAGTAGACCACGTTGAAGAGATACTCTGTTCGAAGTTGGTGGGCAAGCAGCTGAGCGCATTGCGACTTACCAGCCCCGAGGCCACCAGTCAAGAGTACGGAGGAATTGTGAGTAAGATGCGATCGCAGCTGTTGAATTAGAGGATCGATTCCAACAAGGTTTGGTGGAATCTCCAACAGAGGCTCGCCCTGTTTCCATCCCCTGGACCAGCTGGATGGTGTCGAGATTTCCTGGCTCAGCTCGACGGGTGGTTTGCGCTCCGGGAACAGGACCCACGATGGTCCAGATGATGGTTGCGGTGGATCGAATCTGACAAGACCTCCTTGCCATGCAAGCTCGGCGTCCTTGAGCGGCGGTAGTACCATACCATCCGTGATGGGCCCGTCTAAGAGACCACTTTTCTTGCCGTAGATAGTCTTGATCTTTTGCAGAGCGTCCTCCTGTTCTTGCTTCGACTCGCCACCGAATCGTAGCGCAGCATTGCTCTGCGACGCAGCAGTCGCGAAAGGGATGATCTTGACAGTCTTCACGACTGCCTCTTTGGACTCCTTTGAGCCGGTCGGCTTGATTGCTGAAGGTTTGGCGGTTTGCGATGGCGCGCCCTCAATGCGAACCAGTCCCCCCACGAAGCCCTCGAAGCCGAGTACTCTGCAAAGATCCGTCGAAAGCGCAACGTGACGACTGTCAGGTGCGTCCTGCCAAGCCATGATGCGCGCAATCACTCGAGTGGCAGGCTTCTCTTGCTCTTGTTCTTTGGACATGTCCACGGGCTCTTGCAGCCCTGCAGGCTTGATTATGGCCACCGAGACCCACGAAGCTCCGCGGAGTTCCTTGGTGAGCAGGACGTCCTTGTCTACCCACACCTTGAGGCCGTCAGCATCGGCGTCCTCTTGTTCGTCAAACCACTCCTGAGCGACGCAGCGGTCAAGACCTCGGAGAAACACGGCGCCCTTGGTTGGAGTGTCGTCACGACCACTGCGCCGCCTGACCGTGCTTGCGGTGCTCTTTCCGCTTTTCCTAGAAGCACCCCCCACGCTCCTGCTTTCGCGAGTCGAACTGCGCTCCTTCTGGCGAGTTTTGGGCGCAACGATGACTTCGGCATCGGGCGAGATCTTGACGAAGAGGCATGTAGCCGGCGGGGCAGGCGCAAGGGAAGTGACGGTGATGTTCGCGGTCGTGGTCGGAGAGAGGTGCAGCGTCAGAGGATGCGGCGCCTGGGCTTGCGGGTTGGGCAGCGCGCGGATTTGGGACAGAAAGTTGAGTTCTAGGAACTGGGCGTGGAGCTCTATCATTTCCCAGTCGACAGGAGTCAGCGGCTCGATGTTGATGGTGTGCGCCTGGGGAGGGTCTAGATGCAGCAGGATGCCCACTTTCTGGCCCTCGGTGAGGCCGATCAGCCGCGCAAATGTTGCGTCCACCTCGACGGCGGCCATGTCTTGCTGGCTGGTGGGCTGGTGGCCCCGCAGCCCGTCTCGTCCCACGACAGGCGCAACCCGCCCTTGGCTTTGCATGCCCGTCCAGCCCACAAACACCGACTTCTGGGGCGCGGCATTTCGGGCGTCGGACGCGCCGGGCGGTGGGGGCTGGCGGTAGCAGAGTTCGACGACGACGTTTTGCGCGACCTGGGGCCGGGTCAACGATGCATCACGTGGCTTGGGCAGCAATACCTACCGCGTTCGCATTCACCAGCACGGAGACGAGCGAGGAGGGCAGATTGGCAAGACAGTTCTTGAGCGACGGCTTCAATGCGACCTCGGCCTGCACCAAATTTCCCGCAGCCTTCTTCGGCGGCATGGCGATGCGGGGGAGAGGGGGGGCAGAGGGGGGAGAGAGGCAGAGGGGATGTGTAGCTACGGCATCTTGAGGGTGAATGCTGCAGCGTGCGCTCGAAGCCGAGGTGGTCGGCGCAGAACGGGCAAGCGGACGGCAGCCAATGGCGCAGCCGCAGCAAAACGCGCTCGACGCGCTGCAACGCGACCCTCCCCGCGCCCAAAACACCAAACAACTTGCACGCCTACGATTCACACACACCCCACGACTATAGCGTGAGCAGCAATGGCGCTTCTTACCACGAGCGCGCCGGTCAATTACGACGAGCAGGAGGGTTTGTACACAGCGTCGCAACCACATGCACGGCCTTGGCTGATGGCCCATAGCTGCCTTTGTCGACTTCCTCCAGCACTTCAAGTCCTCGTCCACCGAAGCCGCCGACCAACTCGAAGGCCTCAGCCTGGGCGCAACCGACGACGATCCAGAGTACGCCGACGATGCGCCCAACGGAGCACCGTCTCGCGGCAACAAGCAAAAGCTCAAGTACATGGACGTGCTGCAAGAAATATCCAACCGCGAGCGAGACGAAGTCGTCATAGATCTGAACGACGTGGAGGCGGTGAGTAGGCGCGGGCGCGGTGCGCGTTGCAAGGGGCCGAGGGGCTGATGAGAAGCAGTACGAGAGAGCCTCCTCAGACGACGAGCACAACTACAAGCTGATCGAGTCCATCGAGCGCAACGCGCACCACTACATTGACATATTCTCGCGCGCCGTCGACAAGTGTCTACCGCCGCCAACCCGGGACTTGAAGTACGTTGGCCGCGTTGCTCTGAGGAAGCAGGAAACTCACCCGTGATAGCTTCAAGGACGACGTCTTGGACGTGATTATGACACAGCGTTCGAAGCGCAACGACAGAATGCAGGAGCTGCAGGGCATCGACGACAGCGCACAGGCTGCACCAGAATCATTGTTCCCGGCAGCACTGACGCGGCGGTATACGCTCAACTTCAAGCCTAGGATCCCATCCGGTTCCAGCAGCCAACGAAGCATGAAGGCTTTGGCCGTACGCAATGTTCGAGGAGAGCATCTCGGTCACCTCATCACAGTTCGCGGTATTGCGACGAGGGTCTCCGACGTCAAGCCTGCCGTACAGGTCAACGCCTACTCCTGCGACAGGTGTGGAAGTGAAGTCTTCCAGCCCGTGACGACAAAGCAGTTCACACCGCTCGTAGAATGCCCATCGGAAGACTGCAAAAACAACAAGACTAAAGGCCAATTGTTCTTGTCTACTCGCGCATCCAAGTTCCTCCCGTTCCAGGAGGTCAAGATTCAGGAGATGGCTGATCAGGTACCCGTTGGCCACATTCCTAGGCAACTTACCATTCACTGCCATGGTGCGCTAGTGCGCCAGATCAACCCGGGCGATGTCGCCGACGTCGCCGGTATCTTCCTGCCTACCCCTTACACCGGCTTCAAGGCCATTCGAGCTGGCCTGCTTACCGACACCTACCTGGAGGCACAGCATGTCATGCAACACAAGAAGGCGTACGATGACATTGTTCTAGCCCAGCCAACTTTGAGGCGGATGAACGAGTTGGAAAGGACCGGTCAACTTTACGAGTACCTGTCGCGGTCCATTGCCCCTGAGATCTTCGGTCACGTCGACGTGAAGAAGGCACTTCTTCTCCAGCTGATTGGTGGAGTTACCAAGGAAGTTGGCGATGGCATGCGTATTCGTGGAGACATCAACGTTTGCTTGATGGGTGACCCGGGTGTGGCCAAGTCCCAGCTGCTCAAATACATCACCAAAGTTGCTCCTCGCGGAGTCTACACCACTGGTCGTGGTAGTAGTGGTGTCGGTCTTACTGCTGCTGTTATGCGCGATCCGGTCACCGATGAAATGGTTCTTGAAGGAGGAGCTCTTGTCTTGGCTGACAACGGCATGTGTTGTATCGACGAGTTCGACAAAATGGACGACGGCGACCGAACTGCCATTCACGAAGTCATGGAGCAGCAGACCATCTCGATCAGCAAAGCTGGTATCACGACGACGCTCAACGCCCGCACTTCCATCCTCGCCGCAGCCAATCCTTTGTATGGTCGTTATAATCCTCGCATATCTCCTGTGGAGAACATCAATCTTCCTGCTGCGCTCTTGTCGCGTTTCGACGTTCTTTTTCTTATTCTTGATACCCCGGCGCGAGACTCTGACGAAGAGCTGGCGCGCCACGTTACGCATGTCCACATGCATAACAAGCACCCTGAAGCTGAAGGAGGCATTGTATTCAGCCCGGCTGAGGTTCGACAATGGGTCGCTCGAGCACGGTCATTCCGACCAACTGTTCCCAAGGAAGTCTCGGATTACATGGTGGGCGCATATGTACGCATGCGCCAACAGCAGAAGCGTGACGAGGGCTCCAAGAAGGCTTTCACACATACTTCACCTCGTACACTACTTGGCGTTCTGCGTCTGGCACAAGCTCTGGCTCGCCTACGTTTCGCCGAGGAGGTCATTTCCGAGGACGTTGACGAAGCTTTGCGTCTGACTGAAGTAAGCAAAGCCAGTTTGTACGCTGACGAAAACCGTCGGGACGACCACACTCCTAGCAGCAAGATCTATCACCTCGTCAAGACGATGGAGGCCAGTGGAGCTGCTGCAGTTGGTGACGGCACACGCGGTGAACTGGATCTCCGCAGAGTTAGGGAGCGAGTATTGGCCAAGGGCTTCACGGCCGATCAGTTTGAGCAGGCCATTGACGAATATGCTATGCTAGATGTAAGTGTCCCCACCAGAGGTATTCGGTGGATGTCGTTTCTGACAACATACAGGTCTGGCAAACTACCGGAGAGGGCACGCGGTTGGTATTTATCGAAGCCGGTAATGATGACCTGGACATGGATGACGAGGACTTTTAAGCTACACGATGGAGCAGTGCTGATACTTGGAGATGGCGCATGAGGCGTTGCAGACTTGGTCGAGTCCATGGTCAAGTATTGTGTTATGATCAGCCGCAAAGAGTGGTCGAGAGTGGGTAGTCGTCAAAATGCAACTGTGAACATGGGAGCGTTTGAGCATGGGAACCCCTCGCACGGTTGATGTAATCGCACAAGAGAGAATAGTTAGTAACAGCATTGAGCATGCTTCAGCTATCGCTCCAACAAGGCTGCACATGTGGGTTGCCGAGCGCGTCGAAGTGTGGTTCGCAATGCAACCCGACATGACCACCGGGAGCTGCGGGGTCGTCTCCGAAGCGTGGCAGCTCCAACGATACTCTGTGAAGCTGTCCCCAGCCCCCAGTGTATAGCAGTTGCACACCTCCAGTATACACATTCTGGTCGATTTCGCCTCCTCAAGCCATCAATGCCTCCACCTTCCTGAATCGGGACTACCGCATCTTGCCTTTACCTGCTGAACCATCGCGCTCGGCCGATAAGCAATCATCTTGCGCACAGCTTGCTCCTGTCGCATCCTTGCTCTCACATTCTCTCTGTGATCTTTGTGCACTTCAGCGACTTTTCACGCACTCGGTATTAGAATCGCCCACGATGGGGGGAAACAACTTTGCCCAGTTCATGGTCGTAGGACGTACGTACCCAGCAGTCCACACGCGCCTGCCGCAAGGCTGCCGCGCGACACCGCACCGAGATCAAAACTGACAAAGCAACAAGCGACATGCTTCTTCCTCGGCATTCTCTTCGCAGGCCTGCCTTACGACTACAATGTGCTCTGGACGGCGCCCCCGGAAGGCCGTGACACTTACTTTAAAATCCTCGAGGACCACATCCAATTCCTCTACGCCTCACCAGCCGTCATCTCGCGCATCCTCAACATTGTCATCGGCACCGGCCTCCTCGGCTTCCTGGTCAAGCTCTTCAAAGCCTCCGAATCGAACATGCTCTTCGATGGCGCGTCCCTCGTCCTCTACATGGCCGGCATAACCGTGTACCTCACCAACATCGTCAAGGGCTTCAGGGTTGTGACGGCCGGCATATACGGAAACCTGGACGCTGCGGCTGCCGTGGGCGAGAAGATTGAGCTGCAGGATGGAGAGGACTTCATCAGCAGGGAGGACACGTTGAGGGTCTATGCGGCGAGCAACACCATCTTGGCGCTGGTACTCGTGGGTGTGCTGGTGTTGCAGGCAGGTCAGTGGTACGCAAAGCGCGCCGAAGAGAAGGAGATGGAGCAGATTGAGAAGCAGGAAGGGGAGAAGAAGGCTGCGGGCAAGAAGAAGCAATAAGGAGCGCTGAGCGGAATGTTCTCTTGCGTGGAGAGCGTAGTTCGCCCTCTGCCATGTTGGGTCGGTATAATTTCTTTTTATTCCCTGTCCCCCATCGACCGTTTGAAGAGATGGATCCTGGCATCTATGAGGTCGCGTGCTCGTTGTAAATTACACTATCTACGTACGCATGAGCTTCAAGGATGTAGCTGTGCATCACTAGATAGTCGTATACTGGCTTTGAACTTCCCCGAACTTCTCCCTCTGTTCTGAAGATTTTCTTGCGTGGAAGACTGCGGCATTTGTTTGTTGCGTCACCGTTGCCGTCGTGACCGCGGCTACCTCTTCCCGGCCAGCTCCAGACCGATTCAATCCACCGCTCCGTCACCGCAACTTGGAAACACTCAATTGCTTGTCCCACAGTAGAGACCATTGGCTCCTGGATTCAACGACATTCGGGCAAGCTTTTGCTCGGGTAGGCTCGCTCAGCTCGACTTGTTCAATGGCGCTAAACATGCGACGCAACAGGGCTCTTTTCCGGCGGCGTGCACCGAACGGACGCGCAGATGTAGCTGCTGCCTTGGATGGTCGTGCGAGAGCGCCTTCTGACATGGGGACAGGCTTGCTTAAAAAACAGTTGGCTAGCATTACCGACACGTTGATCAAGGCTTCGCAGTGCAGTCACTCCGAGCTACAGCGACGAGCCACCTCAAAGTACCCTCTACCACCGACCGTCCAGGATCAAACATCCGATCCATTGCCGAGCACTCCTTTGCTGACTTCTGATGCTGAAGGATCAGGCAGCCTGGACTCTACTGATAGTGTCACATGCATGATCAGTCAGATAGAAACTAGCATGAAAATTTCCGGACGGCTCAGAATTCCATCTTCGCAGTCGGAGAGCGTCATGGGTGAGCATGAAACCTCTTATCTGAGATGTACTGAAGTTTGATTAACAACGTATCAGACAAAAAGCCTCTCTTCCGCTCAGGACTCAAAAGGAACGATTCGGACGATGATTATCCAAAGAAGATGCCGGCCCAACTAGAGCAAGGTGGTGCTACTGTCAGCAGGTTTGGCGAGAACGGCTCAACCGCAGTACCTGCGCAAATGGATCAGGTTGAATCTGTTACTAGCCACGAATTATTTGCTGGCGCGAGGGATATGCTGGCAGATTTGGGACAGCCTGCACCACGCAGCCCTCGCGGAAACAACGACGATGAAGATATCGATGCAGCACAAATGCTCGCAGACTTCGGGCACACCTCGTTGGCGGTTCAAAGCACTTTTGGCGACGAGGCAGAGGCACTTGTTCCGGCTCAACGACTCGCGGACATCCAAAGCTGCTTCCCAGTCCTAGATGTTACGGCTACTGAAGGTGATGACGATGACGATCTTAAAGCCATGTTTGCGACGCTTGATACCCGGACATGCGCTATCAGTCGCGATGACCAGAGGATGCTGCAGGCAGACGTTGCACAAAAGTCACCGCAAACGCAGGACGGCGATTCGAAAAATGTCCATGAGGAGCTTGAGGCGCTGCATGAGAGGTTGACAAACACAAAGACTTTCTCACCGGATTCCTTGTCAATTACTAAGCAAATCAAGACTGTGCATTCATCAAATGACGTATTCAGCGATGGTGTTGAGAAAGCCATCGGTCCGTATGTCATTGCACTGCAGCTCGAGAAGGCAGGTCTTCCTTGGGAACAACTGCGAAGCTGGACAACGTATCTATTCAGCTCTGGCCTCGATGGTCATGAAGCATGTCAAGAGAAGGACAAGATCGTACAACTGGCAACAGACGATTTGGATGCTATCATAAAGCAAACTTTGGGAGATGAAAGCCGTTACTTGGATGCCGAACACTTGGCCAGGCTCCCTTGTCGAGTTGTTGTGTCTAATATTGCTGCGGGCGCTGACGAAGACGATCTCAGGGAGTTCTTCTATCCTCTCCGGTACCAAGTGTAAGTAAGAAATTGCCCCTTGGAGGACTGATCAAGTTATACTAATTGGATGTTCCTTAGTCAGAAGCTCAATATGCTACCAGATCGGGATCCTATCAAGCGGACCAAGGTGGCACATATCGACATGTATACAAGAGAGACTGCGATTCGAGCTTCGTACCTGACCGGTAGCATCTTTGGTCTGTTGCCTGACATCAAGCTAGCTGTGGAGAAGGAGGATTAGACTTGACAATGGAGAGCAAGGAGCAAGGGACGAGCTTATGGACAGCATACATTACACAATGAGGCTTTAGATCAGGGCCGGGCATCATGCTGGTTGAAAAGGTGATGCTTTCTAGTCTGAACACATCAGGAGCGACATCGGACAGAAATGGAAGATATGTCTCGTTTCTTCGGAAATATGATCTTGTGTAGCTTGTGGTAGAACACTTGTTGATCGCACAATCAATAGATGATTGGTCTTGACCAATTTTCGTAATTCTGAGATGGGCAATATCTGCTAACGACATACTGTTGTCGACATGAACACTAGGCACGGAAGCTGTTCGTCGGCCATCGCCGGGTCTTTTGTGGCCGTGCACCGCGGCTGTCCCCGATTGCTCTATCAAGTAGCGACTCGACCATTCGCCATCCCCCACTCTTGCAAACACCAAGCTTGCGACCAGATGAGTTCCTCTCGGGACTCCCCAGGCTGCGCTTGTTTCTTCAAAGACAACGGATGACAGGCGTCATTCATGTCACAGTCATCCAAAATGGACGAAACACCCTATGTCGACTACAATGATGCCGTAGAGGAGATGCGCGCGCGAGAGTATCCTATGCTACACGGTAAGCTTACCTTTGCGACTCCAAAGAAGAAACCTCATATACGGGACAGGCACCACCTATCTCGACCATGCGGGAACTACTTTATACGCCAAATCATTGATCGAGCGCTTCTCGACCGACATGATCTCGAACCTCTATGGCAATCCGCACTCCGCCTCCAACGCCTCCCAGCTGACGACACGGCGCATTGAAGATATCAGATTACGATTGTTGGAATTCTTCCATGCCGACCCGCGGGAGTTTAACGTTGTGTTTGTGGCGAACGCTACTGCAGGCATCAAGTTGGTCATGGATGCATTTCGGGACCAAGAGGAGGGCTTTTGGTATGGGTACCACCGAGATGCACACACCAGCTTGATCGGTGTACGCGAGGCCGCCTCTGAGCATCGGTGCTTTTCATCCGACGCGGAAGTCGACGACTGGATCGAGCAGCAGGACAAAACACATGGGCGGGCAGGGCTGTTTGCCTACCCTGCTCAATCCAACATGAACGGGCGTCGCTTGCCTTTGGGTTGGTCTCGCCGCATACGCACGAACAAAAACGAAGGCATGTACACCTTGTTGGATGCCGCAGCGCTAGTATCGACTTCGCCGCTTGACCTGAGCAACCTTGACGAAACGCCGGACTTCACCGTTTTGAGCTTGTACAAAATATTTGGGTTTCCAGACCTTGGCGCTCTTATTGTTAGACGAGCATCGGCCTCCATCTTTGACAAACGCCGCTACTTTGGTGGAGGCACTGTCGAAATGGTTGTATGCCTTACAGAACAATGGCATGCTAAGAAGGCAGATTCGACCCATGATAGACTGGAAGATGGTACCTTGCCGATACACAGCATCATCGCCCTTGATACTGCAATGAACGTACATCGAGAACTGTATGAATCGTTAGAGCACATATCGACTCATACCACTTTCCTCGCGAAGAAACTGTACGAAGGTCTGTCGTCATTACAACATGGCAATGGCACAGAAGTATGCCATGTGTACAAGGACCCCACTTCCACCTACGGAGACCCACTGACTCAGGGGCCAATTGTTGCGTTCAATCTTAGGAATGAATGCGGTGGGTGGGTCAGTAATGCAGAGATTGAAAAGCTCGCCACGGTCCGCAATCTCCAACTTCGTACTGGTGGTCTCTGCAATCCTGGTGGGGTTGCATCTTCGCTAGGTTTGGCGCCGTGGGAGATGCGAGATAACTTTTCTGCTGGTCAAAGATGTGGCAACGACAACGATATCATCCGCGCCAAGCCGACTGGTATGATACGTGTGAGTCTCGGAGCGATGAGCACACTGAAAGATGTGCAGCTGTTTGTCGCCTTTGTACACGAGTTCTTCGTGCAAGACAGCCAAGCCTCGATCACATCACCTACGAGAAATGCTCAGCTTGAGCATCCAACACAAAGCCGTTTGCACGTGGAGAGTCTGTCGGTATATCCTATAAAAAGCTGCGCGGGATTTAGCGTACCGCCCGGTGCCGCCTGGGATGTGCGACCAGAAGGTTTGGCATGGGACCGCGAGTGGTGCCTCGTCCATCAGGGCACAGGAGCAGCATTGAGTCAAAAGCGCTACCCGAAAATGGCTCTGATTCGCCCCAGCATAGATTTGGATGAGGGTGTGCTACGCATCAACTTGGTTGGTGCATTGCGCGAAGCGGCTGTTGTTCACGAGGTCACTGTGCCACTTTCAGCAGATCCGCGATTGTTCAAGAATGAGGACACCTACAAGGACGCAAATACCAGAGTGTGTGGAGACACGGTTAGCGCCAAAACCTACAAATCAAGTGAGATAACATCCTTCTTCTCGCAGGCACTTGGTGTGGCTTGTCACCTTGCACGCTTTCCTGCCGTTAGCAACGAGCATGGCTCAACGAGACACTCGAAGGCGCATCTCCAAAAATACCAGAATGCTAGTGGTATGCCGATGCCCGGCGCTTTCCCGGTTACGATTCCCATGACGCCTGGCGCTTGCGTTTCAAAACCGATATTGCTGTCAAATGAAAGCCCCATCCTTACAATTTCAAGGTCGAGCCTCAACCGCCTCAACGAATTAATCAAAGCGGAGGGCGGCAAGGCGGCGCAAGCAGAGGTGTTCCGAGCCAACATAGTGGTTGCGGAGAACCCTGACTACCCGCCTGGGCTCGAAGACCCGTATGCGGAAGATGACTGGCGCTACCTCCAGATTGGCCAACAGTATTTCGAGATGCTGGGAGCGTGTAGAAGATGCCAAATGGTTTGTATTGACCAACAAACGGCCGAGAGGAACCAGGAGCCATTTGTGACACTATCCAAAACACGCCGATTTGACGGCCGCGTTTACTTTGGAGAGCACACCTGCCACCTGCCAGTGAAAGACGTAGTGTCTCCGTCCGTGCAAAATCCGACCATAACAATTGGAGATGCAGTACGCCCTTTCCGGGAAGATGATGTGCACCATGACAGTCGGCTGCATGCTCTCGTGGGATGAGACCTACATGAAGGCCAACATTCGGTCGAACTGTAGCCATGAGGCACAGCCAGACTAGAGCCTAGGCTGTACTATGAAGGGATGAATTAGCGAGTCTCAAGCTTTCTTACCATGTATTCGGAAGGCCTGCGCTTGGCTTCAGTTGCCATGATCAACAGAGCGATGGTTGGTCGATGTATTCCAGCTGTACGGAGTACGACGGACACAACAGAATTCATGAATCATGGAAGCTCGCAAAGTAGAGTAGCGCCCTATCTAGCCAAGACAATAGTAGACAACGGGAATGAACGGGTATTATGTGTAAGCGCTGGTCACTGGGTTTCATGGCAGGTCCGTTTGAGGTGCGCTGACCTGTCAGGATCGTCTGAGCAGCCACCTCCCGCACGGCCTGTGTCTTAGCAGGGTTGGAGCGTTGGTGTTATGAGGCGCGCGGCCAGAGACGAAGCAGAAATGAATCTCGGTGAGAGTGCAACGGGTGGTCAGGCAGCTGAGGCAAGGTGCCAATGCAAGCGCGCGACACCATGGAGGCAGGATACAAAGCACCACAGCGGCTGCACAAGGGATTATAAAGCGAACTGATTCTCGACGAGGTCAGCAGCACTGTCGGCTTGCACCAGCTTCGCCTCCATCCATCTATTTCCAGCTCATTCACCATCGCCTTTCGCTACTCGGTACGTCGCGTTCAGATCCTCGGCACCAGGTATACAGCACCAGGTATAGCTTGACCAGGTTGCCACGTTGAGCATCCTGTTCGTGCTGGGCTCGTGTTTGCACTTCACAGCCTCCCGCACGTCCGCACCCGCAGCGCATCCGACGGCGGTCGGTCGAATCAGCGGCCGCAACAGCAGTCTGAGACTGGAGTGCGCAAAGCCTGCAGGGGCCGCAGTCCGGTCACATTGTGGTTTCGTGGATACTCGGCCAATTGCTGTCGCTGAAGAGAAGGCAGCCCGTAAGCGCTGCGTACGGGCGATCCCTGTTACGCGCCTTGAAGAGCACCCGCATATTTTTAGCAGGGCCGACCCATATAGCGGCCAACAACAAGTCCGCGTCGACCTGGTGCTCCAAGACGTACGGAGTACATACATACAATAAACACCTACACATCTGGTTTACGGTCAGCCTGCCTCGCTCAGCCTGCCTCGCTCTTTTCCACCTTCCACCATCGACCGTGGAAGCAGGCACTGTGCAGCCAACCTTCGCGCGCAGCACCATCGACAAGGAGCTCAAGTCTCTCGTTCAGAGCACGGCATCCTCGACACCATGGCCACCACTGATGCGAAGCCGGCCTTGTCTACCCTCAAGACACCTCTCTCGGCCACGTACCCCTCGGAACTCAGGTCGCCAATGATACATTCGGCCACGACCCCCATCTTTGCCAATATCAAGCGGGAGAGTGATGATCTCAAGACGCCAATCACCCCACCGACTGCCTATCTGGAATTCCTCAAGAACCTGTCTCCCGTGCTCACCAGCCCAATGTCCACCGGCACCAGCTCGCGTTTTGTCTTTGAGGGCAGCCGACCAGTCTCGGTGACATCCGCAGCATCCAGCGCATCTTTTACATCCACATCTGCTCCCGCCGACAAGGATTCACCAGCGACTTCGAGGTCCAGCAGCTGCAGCCGATGCGACAGGCCGCGAGATGAACCGCCCATGTCTGCCCCTCCCACCAAGCTCCAGATGGTCTCGATTCCTCCACCATCACCATTCACACGCCCCCAATCAGCTCGGACGCCCCGCCTCTACATCCCTCAGTCGCCCTACTCGCCAGCCGGCGTCCGGTCGCCAGCAAGCGCTAAATCAACCCTCCACTCCCCGTTCTCGGCTGTGTCCCCCAAGATTCGGGAGCTGGAGAAAAAGACTGGCCGCTCGAGGCGCGTAAGCGTGCGCGAAGTGGTGACCCGAACAGTGACTTATCACACAACACCAGTCGATTCAAAAGCTCCAAGTTTCCCACAGATCGACCCCGCACCACGCGGAAAGCGGAGAAAGATTGAAGAGTGAGCTCCCGACTGTTGCGCAACCCACCCATCCGGAACCATGTGCGACCCCACGAATTCCGTTGGCGTCACTTCTCGCCACCCATGGCGCGTATTCTGACTATTGCCTCTCTATCAGGCAGCCCTCATCCCTTACACCTCATACCCGGCCAATCAACTAATTCTCGGGTCCTGGCGGCTCAATCGCATCTTTCAATTCGACTATTCTTCGTCCCTATTGCACCCCTACCATGGCCGTGGCATCCTCCAATCACACACCATCGTTTCCTTTGTTCAACACCAACACTTTAGAGAGACGACTTATGGACATGTTGCTTTCTCATGACGCATTCTGAATTCAATACCAATCATGAACGGCGCGGAAAATCTGGTTTCTAACTATGCAAAATACCTTTTTTTTGGGGGGGGGGGCGCTTTGTGCAGGCGCTTTGTGGTGTTTATGGGAGCAAGCAAGCAAATCATCTGCTTTGGCATCTTCTAACGAATGAATGGAGATGGAGATGACCTGCACGAGAGGTGCGCTGGCCTGGCGAGTAAGTTTGGGCAGAGTTAACCGGGCGGTAAAACAGCCCTGCCAGTAGTTATCGAAGCGAGCAAGGTTCACGAACCCAGGCTCGTGCTTCTGAGATGACACGACGAAGCAAATCCAAAGAATGACAGATTGTTCAAACATAAGAACTATTTTCGAACATCAAATTGTGTGAAATCGTCTGAGCACGCACATCACAAAGTGTTAAGCTGCCTCAGACAACCCAACACAAAAGCCCATGTCCATCCCCGCCATGCCACCGAAATCCCTCGAAGCGCCCTGAGACCCGCCATGTGACCTGACCGACACCACACCCACATGGACTTCACCATCCAAGCCCTTCCCCAATTTAAAAAAAAACAACTCCCACGCCACAAACATGCACGATCAGATACTGCACCCCCTTGTCCACCCGCAGCAACGCCCCTTGATTCCTTTGCGCCGGCCGGGTGCAATGTCATGTGCTCTGACCCCCCGGTGTGCCAAAGTGAGCTAGCTAGTCTACAGACTTGGAAGAAGGCGAAAAACAAGACTTTTCTCCCCAACGCTTGGGAACCTACCCGCTCCGGCTGTTAAGTGGGGGTGGATGGGGTGTGGCCTGCCACCTATTACTTACATAGCAGGGTGGACGGGGGTAAAGGTAGGGGCTTCCGGGCACGTAAGCGATGCGAGAAGCGGGTTTGCTCGTGCTCGTGCTTGGACGTCGAGGGGGTTGCGGTGGTGTGGTATCCGTATCCGTACATGTAAATCGAGGGAAGTCGAAAAATAATGATGAGTAGTTAGTCTAGAGAAGGAAACTTGAGCTAAAAGTACATGGCGCAAAAGGCAATCGTGTGCTAGGTACCTAGCTACCGAGTACGTATCTGTGCTTTGTTTCTTTTTTTTTGTCTTTCTCGCCCAACTGCGCAAAACTTTGTCTGGGGTACTCTACTGGTATATCCCCAGCAATGTGCGCTAGACCACGCTGCTGTATGTACAGAAGCGCGGAACTTGGTGCCGGACCAACTCGTGTCACGCAAAGACACGCAATATGTAATAAAGTTTGTCCAGGCCGTGTGCACGTTCATGGCCTGCCGGACAGAGGGAAGAGCTACCTAACTAGGTAGTGCAGGCGCATAGGTTCCAGTTTGTACCAATATATTCCTCGCCTCGATCGTGCAGGTTGCCAGGTGATTATCGGGAAGTCACGAGGTGAGGGGACGTGAACGGTGAGAGACCGGTCAGTGGGATTGGGACAGGGATGCGAGGTCAGGGAAGATGTTATTTTGGGAGCGTTGGGGTTAGTATACGTGGCGATCAGGTCTGGAACGGGATGTGCGGTGTGAAACTTGCGCCATGTCAATTGTGAAGGGAAGAGTTGTGATGTAGCTAGGTGGCATTGTGATTCTACGCAACGACATCGATCAACATGTAGAGACCAAAAGAAAAGAGACGCCAGGCCGGGACTATTGTACATGCATGTGCAAGGAACATGACACCATTTCTCCACTGATCTACCGCCTTGAATACAACACATTTCTGTCCAAGGTCTTGTAAGCTCACACCGCCTTAGTTCGCTTCAACCTCTCCCGCTGACTCCCAACTCTCCTCGTCAAAATCCTGCCCGTAATCTACGGAGTACACGAGCCGCCAACGCCGACTTCTTGGCAAGTACTATGTTGATAGCCATCTAGCCTCGACTTTCTATCCGAAAACACTCGCGCTAGTGAGTAAACAGCATGGCACTTGAAGGTGATAGTGCGCTTGCTTGCAATCCCCAGGAAGAGTATACGGTGGTCCTGTCGGCAGCGGGAAACCGACAAGCGGAGAGTCGTGGTGCCACCTCTGACGATAATGGGACGTCGGCGTCGGAAGGTGCTGTAAGAGGTGAGACGGTGGAAGATACCCTTCGAGCGGCCGACGGGCTGTGACATCTGAGCGACACCGTTTGTTGCCGAAGCCCACCCGAAATGCTCGCTTGCCTCATCTGAGACGTACACTTGGTGTAGTCTCCTAGGAGACGCGACATCTTCGAGTTCCGACTCCAAGTCTGCTTCGTTGACCTTGCTGATACCCTCGAAGTCTCGCGGGAATGAGGTCTCGCCGTTTGGAGGGTCCTTGCTAGTGGTGTACATTCGAACTGCATTTTGAGGTAGTTTATCGCATCTATGCAAAGGATATGCCGTAAACCCGGGCTTGATAACTGCTCGGAACTTGATTCACTGTTCAGCGTCATGTCACCCACAGATAGCTTGTTGAACAGGTGTTCGACTATTTCGATCAAATTGAGTCGAGTTATAGTGTCGTATGATTGAGGTCTTCGACCAGGCCAGCGACATATTGCTCGATGTAGCTTTGTACAAGATCTATAATCAACGCTGCAGAGATAAGAGTGAGAGCTTGTCAGCGGAACAGGAGCCAGACTTCCCGCAAAAGTTAGCGCACACGGTTAAACTCACACAGGAAGACAAGGACTAGGAAGTCTCGTTGAAGCTCGGCCTCTTGCTTCGACAGTTGCGCAGAGGAGGTGCGAAATTGCAGGTTGATTGAGGATGATGGTGCGACAGTGGGGAGAATGCTGTGGCCAGCAACAGGCCAGCTATAAATAAAATATTGCGTATGTGTACTGACTGCTGCGCGATTGTACAAGCTACATTTCGCTGTTTTGATGGCGCATTTTCGGTCGTTGCCTGGCCATTTTGAAAGTGAAAAGACGATATTTTTGCACACTCCTGCTGCAGGAGTCCTGCAGACCCTGGAAGCTGTGACAGCAAACACGTGCGCGCGGTTAAAACATTCGTCAAGGATCGAGAGCCATCAACACCATGGCCGAATTGAACAAGAAACAGGAGACTACATTTCAGTCTGAGACTGGGGAGATCAGAAATGGCGCCTTGGTATCCTTCGTCACGCAAAACCTTCTCAATGAGCTCACAGAGGCGGAGCGACTGTCACTCCTAGATTGCTATCAACGCTTCTAGGCTGGCCTCAACTCTGTCTTCACCGACCGGTACAATCGTACAGTATATGTGATGGGAGAAATCAAACGCCTAGGCATACACGGTGTACGCTTAAGTGATCGTCCTCGGGGTATTATAATGGGTGCCGCTACAGCATTTTCAGTCCCAATTGACAATGAAAAGGCATACAAGAGGTGGAGTGATGGCTTATGTTATGCACTTTGCGCTGAAATCGATGGGGAGTGCACGCTTCCAGGTCGATATTCAAATTCCCAAAGACAGACATCCTTCACGTGTACTTGCCACGCTTCCGGAGGATTGTGGAAGGCGGTGTTGCTTCAGTCATGTCTGCGTACAACTCATTCAACGGGTAATGAGCGGAAAGAACTACGAGCTGCTCGTGGAGATCTTGCGGAAGAAGTGGGGTTTTTATGGGTTCGTGATTTCCGACTTCATTTATTGCTTTGCGAGACGCTCTGTTGTCAGTTAAGAACGGACTGGACGTCGGAACACCCAGCTGATGTCTTACTCGGACACGCCAACCCGCTTGCTATTTAGCATCTCGAAGACCGAGGAGCGTCTGCCGTATTTCGACATGAATGCGAAAAAATCACTTGTGATCGATGGCATGGGTGGCACTCATTGGACGAGCTGTGTGTGCAAGCTGCGTATCCATTTGATTTTGGTATGTCGAATATGACCTTTGAGCTTCCTGGGCTACAGATTGGGGAGGCAGATATTGCGGGCGAGACGGTAGAAGTCAAAGTCGCTGTCAAGAACACTAAAACCAAGAGTGGAGGTTGGTGACACAGGTCTATGGTTTTTCCGAGTAACCTGGCTTCCTAAAGGTCTTGTTGCGTTTCGCACCTGTAGATCTGGAAGCTGGGGAATCGAAGAATGTGTCTGTCAGCGCGTCACTTCGGCTCTTGCAGAGATAATTCAGATAGGTGCTTTCGCTGGAGGTGAGGACTCACTTTAGTCTGGAGTGCAATTGAGGAAAAACACAGAGTACAAACTCTAAATCAATATATTAAATCATGCGTAAGAAAACAGGTGTTACACAAACCTCCGATTCTCCTGCGATCTTATAAAAGAGCTCGCCAGCCTTTACTAGCAGGCCTGTCCAGACCCAAATGGTCACATAGCTGCCCCATATGGTCGACGCCCCAGAAGCCCTGTGTCTCACCCTTTGCATTGGTCGCTATATCTCTCCGTCAGCACCGCACACCCCATAATCCTAGTAGTGCACAAACTCACCGACAAACCACGGCAACCCAAAGGCCCCATCCTTAAACGCCTTTTGCGTATTCTCGCTCAAAACATTCCTCACTTCATCGCTCTTGTTCCTCTCAATCACCTTCTGCGCCTCCTCATCGCTTCCCACAATTGTTCTCACCATAGCCTGCAGATTCTCAGGCTTCATTGGATCATTCCAGTGGACCCAGAAGTTCTCCCAGAACAAGTCAACAGCTTGTGGCATAGACTCAGGATGGGAGAGTTGAAGAGAAGCTAGAGTGCGTTGCAGAGAAATGGTATTGTTCGGGAAGCCAGGTGGTGACCTCTTCGACATGGGGACGTTGAAGTATTTGCACCAGTTGAGGCGTTCAGAGTTGATCCATTTGTCTTTGTCTTGAGGATGTTAGTGTTGAGTAGTGTAGTGTGGTGTTGTGGCAGGGATTGACATTACTTTTGACTGTAAGTGGAGGCTTGTTACCACAATCTTTCATCAGTCCGCCGAGGAAGATGGGGACATAGGTGATTTCGCATGACTTGAAGACTGGAGAGTGCTGCATAATTCATCAATCGAGAAGTACGTGAGATCTGTTATGCATTGGGTAGCTTACCCGCAGGAGATAGAAGGCTATGTACGCGAATGGTGAGACGATGTCGACATAGAGGGAGATCTTCGGCTGCACCATCTCGACAATGGACTTCAATAAACACGAGATACTCTGTCTAGAGTGTGTAGAGAAAAGGTTGCAGACACATGTCCGCGTTGGGAACTGGAATGATCTCACTGCTGCTAGCCGACGAGCCGAGGCAGAGCCGAGAGGGGAAAGAACATTGTACAGTTGCATGCCGTCACGACTCTGATCGCCTACTTAGCACTGCATATTGTATGCCGTCAAAGGATGCAAATTCGACTTTGAAAAACAGCCGAGTAGCGTGGAGCAAATGCAGAGTGGTTAGCTATTATCCGCGATAGTCGTTGATGTATATAGACATGGCCGTATCTACGTACAGCCGGAGGTCATACATGAGCAGGAAGGTTTGCAGTCAGGGAGGCAGAAGATGGTTGTACGATGACTAGGCTCTTTCTATCGATCTGGATCGCCGTCGTTTTGGCGACCTTCTTGACTGCGAGTCGTTCCGACTTCTGTGTTGCAGCTCTTTTCGTTTCCCTGCCATCTGCGAGACTGCTGCACCAGTCTGACGTGCACTTTCTCCGGGTTGTGTACTTGCTCCGCCCGGTGCGCCGGACTTGGTCGCAGACACGAATTCGACTGCCGCACGCGGCACTCCGGACTTCTGTTGCTCGCGCGCTTTCAGTATCTGTTTCTGCGATGCCTTCAATTCCTCTGCATAAGCCCATTCGGGGAAGGCCGATGATACCGCAGTATGTTCTGACAGTGCTGAAGCATATTGCTCCTTACCACCAATACCCGCAAAGTCTAACAATCTTTGCAGGTGTCCCGGGTCTCGCAGAACGGACGAGCCTTCCAGTCGCTGGTTGAAGTGCTGGCCCTTCTTTTTGAGTTCCAAAAACTGCGCAAACTTTTTGGTTGCCTTCTGTGGGGGCGATCCAGGCGGTGAAGGCGGTATGTCGAAATTGGGTACAGTGGGCAGGGTAAGATTCTGGATCATGGCGCGATTCGATGTGTATGGGGAGCCTGGCGGTACGTCGTCGACGGATTCCTGCTCTTGGGGAGGCGTTGATACGGTGGGGCCTTGAGAAGGCCCATTGATTGGACCTGTAGCTGCTGCAGGCTGCTCGAGAGGCGCAGGTGCAGAGAGAGGCTCTGAGGCCGGCGCATCTTTCAACAGAGTGTTTGTCAACTCAATATTAGTAGCTATCAAGGTCCTTTGGCATCATCTTCGCGTCTTACATCTTGCCTGGCTGTGGGAACCGCATCCTCCTCATCGCTACTCTCGTAGTTTATTCCGAGCATTTTGTCGGAATTGAGGAGTTGCAGAAGACGTAAAGACCACCGTGAATTGATCCACTCGAGGAGCTTGGGCCCACGATGGCTTGGCATGGGCTTCGCAAGCACCAGCTGCCTACTGGCACCGCCGCTCCATCGTGAGCAACAATTCGACCTCTCCACCCCACCCTCGATCACGGCATTTCGCAGAAAGCCGAAGGGACTCGGACTGCAAACCGACAATCACATACACTCACCGAAATGAACCATCTTCCGCAAGCTTGGGGCCGTGTACGCATCACTCTTCACATCAAACAGTACACCACTAACATACGGTAGCCCAGAGATGATGTCTACGGCGCATACGATCCCTCACACTTCCAGACTGCAGGTCCGAACCAGCACACCCAGAGCCCCATCGTCACCGGAACCTCGGTGCTTGCGGCAAAGTTCAAGGATGGCGTGGTCATTGCGGCGGACAACCTGGGTATGACACTCGCTTCAGATGCGAAGTATAATGGCAGCCTTTCTGATCTGTGGCAATAGCATCATATGGCTCACTTGCCCGTTTCACCGACGTCAAGCGCCTGCGGAAGTTCAACGATGAGGTGGTCGTAGGCTTCGGCGGTGACGTCTCAGATATGCAATATCTCGATCGTCTCCTCAACTCGCTCGATATCCGCGAGAACTACTCCTCCAAGGACACCGCTCTGAACGCAAAGAACCTCCACACATACCTCGCCAAAGTCATGTACAATCGCCGATCCAAGTTCGACCCTCTGTGGAACCACCTGCTCATTGCCGGCATGGACGGTGAATCCAAGCCATTCCTTGCCAGCGCCGATCTGCTAGGAACTACCTTCTCGTCACCGTCGTTAGCCACAGGTTTCGGTGCGCATCTAGCTCAGCCCATCCTGAGGACGATACTACCAGATGAGGCGTCGGTGGAAAATGTCACAAAGGAGCAGGCTGTCGACAAAATCAAGGAGTGCATGAAGGTTCTCTTCTACAGGGATGCGAGAAGCATGGACAAGTACTCCATTGCGGTCATCACGAAGGAGGGCGTCACCCTGGATGAGACTATGAAGTTGGAGAACCAGAGCTGGGCATTCGCAGACAGGATCAGGGGATACGGTACGCAGACCGCATAAGCAACGTAGAGCTCGAGCTGGGTTGCGGTTGCGGTGGGTAAACGTCTATGGCCAGAAGACTACACGATAGACACGAATGAATGTACCGATTAATGGTATGACCAAGCTAGTCTCGACTTCTTAAGCTGTGTGGTGTGCTACCTTCAATATATGAGCAGATGCAGTCAGTAAGAATTGACATAGGCTCGCGACATGGACGCAATCACCTAGAGCGGGGTAGCTCTGCCTAAAGCTTGGTTCCTGAGAGCAAGTCCAGGTCATCCGACCGTGCAGGTATAACACATTTCGATCTATCACATCGAGTTTTTATCTCGCTTACCAACTTGAAGCCTTTACCCAGCATCATGCCTACACCAGCTCCTAGCAAGAGAATAGTCTTCACAGGTGGTTCGGGAGTAGCAGGTCGCCACGTCGTCGAGAAGCTGCTCTCATATGGCCACGAGATTCTCAATGTTGATGTTACGCCCCTTGACAACCCCAACGTCCATACGTTAAAGGCCGACCTTACAGACGGCGCTCAGGCTTTCAACAGCCTTTCGTGTCACTTTCGCGTCAGTGAGCCGTTCATGGATGAAGTCAGAACGCCGGACGCTGTTGTACACTTCGCTGGTAGGTTCTCCGACATTTCATGAAGGCCTTTTTTAAAGAGTATGGCGGAACAGCGTACTGATTCTAGCAGGCATTCCTCAACCCATGAGAATTCCAGACAACGAGACTTTCCGCATCAACACCATAGGATCCTACAGTAAGTCGTGATAATATCCACGGTCCATGAATCAACCACTGATTCTCAATGTGATTCTCACAGACATAATCGAATCTGCATGCAAACTAGGTATCAAGAAAATCATCCTCGCATCATCCATAACCACCTATGGCGTAACCTACGCAGAAGGCGATGCCGACTACCCTCATTCTCCCTTAACTGAACACTCTCCCACCGAGCCCATGGAAATTTACGCAACGAGCAAGCTATGCATGGAGCGCATCGCCCAGAGTTTCGCTAAGCGCTTCAAGGGCGTCGACATATACTGCCTCCGGATTGGTGCAGTCATCGAGCCAGATAAACACGCCGAAAAATTCGAATCATATCTCACTAGACCACAAGACTTTAAGGTACACGCCTGGAGCTATACGGATGCGCGCGATCTGGGAAACATGGTGAATTGCGGTCTAGAGACAGATGGATTTGGCTTCCAGGTGTTCAATGCGGTGAACGACGAGATTACGATAGAAGAGAGTGAGGGAGCGATGGAGGAGTTTTTGAAGACGATGTGTCCAAATACGGTGGTTATGAGGACCATGGGGAAGAGGGAAGCGTCAGTTTGTAACGCGAAGATCAGGGATATGTTGGGATTTCGAGAACATTATCCGTGGCGGAATGTAATGAGCAGGTACACATGGTTAGAATTGGACAGTCCTGGATCGATCTGGTCCTTTCGAGAGCTCGATTTTGGATAGGATGTCCTCGATGCTGCACTAGGTCCATCCAATCTATGGTGCTAAAACCTTGAGAAAAGGTATGAGATTCTGCGTGAGAATGAATAGGTACGATCCCTGGACGATTATACTGAAAGAATTAAAAGCCACCGGCGAAGCGCTATCAACATGTGCGATTGAAGACGTTGAAGGTCCCGTCGTGATCACTGATCACTGAAAGTTGAAGCTCGGGCCACTTCTTGGCATATGTAGGCTTCATAGCTCCGCGTCAACTTGAACTCGAACAACATCACGCAAAAACCACCGCCGGCCTACCTCAGCTTCCCACTCAACTCTCGTCTGCAATTACCTCTTCCTTCATCCGCCGATCCGAGAGCTTCACAATCTTCACAATGGCCGCGATCTTCTCCGGAGCTCCTCCGCAAGGTGGCCCAGGGTACTCGTTCAAGCAAACCCCCACAGCTGCCCCATCCGGCGAGAGACAACATGGCTTCTACCCGTATGAGAACCTCGATACTATACAGAGACTATGACTGACTCTTTTCCAGCTACACCGACAATGGTGGTTCAACACTTGGTATCTCCGGCGCTGACTTCGCCATCCTCGCCGGCGACACACGTTCCACATCCGGTTACAACATCAACACACGATATGCCCCGAAGCTATTCAAGATCGGCGGTGAGGGACCAGACAACAAGGGCGCCAGGATAGTACTGTCTGTAGTCGGCTTCGCAGCAGATGGTGATGCGCTGAAGGAGCGCCTCGACACTATCGTGAAGATGTACAAGTACCAGCACGGGAAGCCCATGACCGTCTCCGCATGTGCACAGCGACTCAGCCACATCCTCTATAACAAGCGATTCTTTCCCTACTACGTGCACGCGATTCTTGGTGGTCTCGACGAGGACGGCAAGGGCGCGCTATACTCATATGACCCGGTCGGCAGCTACGAGAGGGAGCAGTGCAGGGCTGCTGGTGCGGCGGCTTCGCTCATCATGCCCTTTCTGGACAACCAGGTCAACTTCAAGAACATGTACGAGCCAGGTAGCGGAACGGGACATGACCTGAAGCAGAAGAAGGTCGAGCCATTGTCACAGGGTCATGTCGAGGACTTGGTGCGGGATGCATTCACGAGTGCAGTCGAGAGGCATATCGAGGTCGGTGACGGGCTACAGATGATGATCATCACAAAGGAAGGCATAGCCGAGACGTTCACACCCTTAAAGAAGGACTAAGTCGGTGACGCAGTGGTGATGAGCTGGCAGGCCATATGAGCATAACGAATCAAGATTATGATGGGATTGCATGGAATGTGCTGTGGCGTAGGGTCATAGATGTAGTTCTATGCAATCATGGCACAGCCAACGTCAAAGCATACTTTCCGCTGGACCAGGGGATCCTTTTCTCCATGCCGTACTTTGTGTATTTCTACTTGCCACAGACCAACTCTGTTCGCTCTGGATCGAGTTGTCACTAGCTCGGCTGGGGTTCGTGTTTGGAAGCCTTCCAATGCGAATCTCCCTAACATCCAGTCTCCCAGAGGAAGTTTCGACAATCTCGTCATAGTCCTCGTCGGCCGCGGCTCCAAGAAGAAGGAGGTCCAGGTTCACCGTGGCCTCCTATCGTACAATTCCTTCAAGTTCCAGCATATTCTCAAGAACGGTGCGAAAGACGACATCGAGCTGTTCATGGAAGCCCCCGCCACCTTCGAGACGGTATTGTACTGGATGTACACCACGCGCTTTTGGGCATCCAAGACGAGCAAGGACGGCAAGATTCCGCTTGAATTTCTCCACGTCTTGCGAGTGTACTTCTTCGCTGCGGAGAACGGCATGGTCAATCTGCAAAACGCCGCCATGACGTTGATTTATCAAAAGACGGCCGAGGAATGGAGAACACCTATGGCGCAGGCGAACCGCATCTACTGCAAAACATTACCAACCTCGCCACTGAGACGATATCTCATTGAACTTGTCGCGGACGCATGGAGCTTCGACTTTGAGACGACACAGGGATCGGTGCTGCCGAACCGGTTTTTGATCGATGTACTTGGTTCGCTGAGGGGGTTGAAGAAGGCTCCGGGTATGGGGCCAAACAAGGAGAAGTGGGTGGCGGAGATGAACAGGGGTTTTTGTGGCAAGTACCATGATCACAAACTTTGTGGATGTGACACCCTGCAGATTGAGCGAAGCATCGCACATTTAATATACTGGAAGCTAAACCACGGGGCAGGCAGCAAAACCACACCCAGACGACGCAGGTGACAGGACAAACGAATAAGCAAGGGAACACTGGGGCTGTAGCCGCCAGGAAGGAGGATAGCTTGAAGCCTGTGCAAATAGAGAACAGCGAGACTCGATCTGTTATATATTGAGATGATACTGCAGTCAACCTACGTATGAGTAGTATCAAGCCTCCCCTTCTCCCTGTTCCTTCTTCTTCCCTCCTGCCATTCCTTTCACTTTACCGACTGTCTTGCCCAGTCCACCGAAAACTTTGCCAAATCCAAAGCTCCAACCCTTGATCCTCACACTCCAAACGAAGAAGTACACTAGTGCCCAATTACTGCAGCAAAACGCCAAGAAGATGCCAAAGTCTCGCCACTTGTCGCTCGCCTTGATATTGAGTGTAGCCAGATAATCATTCCCCAACGAATACGGGCAATACTGGCAGCCACTAGTAGCCTGAGGATTGAGCAAGTATCCTGGAGCTGACGACACAAAGTCTGACGCATATGCACCACAGGACTGGCCTGGAGGCGCATCGAAGATGGCCGTCTCAGTTTCCTGGCATTGAACTGGTATGCCGTCCAGGGTTGCGGATAGAACACCGCCAATCCAATATGTCGACGGATTGACATAATACTACCACCATGCATTAGCCATCTGTGTATTCTCCCCGGCGTACTGATGCTTACCATCCAATACCGCCAAAACACCGGCATCTCTGCGTAGGGTCTCACAACGCCGTTAAACAAGCTAAACATGACGAAGAAGAAGGGCAAGACGTTGGAAATAACGGTAAAGCTCGGCGCGAAGGCGCAGATCCATTGACCCCAGGAGGACACGAAGAGGTAGAATAACATGGTCATCAAGAAGACGTAGCCGGCCGTGGAAGAGTCGGTGGGCAGGCCGGCGGGGAAGTACCATAGCACCCAGTATAGGACGGAGGATACGATTGCGATGGGAATTTCGGCGACGACTTGGGCCTGTGAGGGGAGTTAGTACGTTTGATTGTGCGACGAGTAAGGCGAGGGCGGCATACCGTGCAGAACGGGATCCAACCGTATATGCGAGACGGCAGTTCACGCGCTTGCCACAAGCTCATGTTTGCGTAAAATTTGGGGACCACGGCATTGACGATTGTTGGGGGGATGAGCAGGATTAGGAAGGATGTGAACATTCTGTTCTGTAAATCGCCGATTGTGTTGCCGAGTTGCCAAAACGTAAATCCGTTGAAAATTCCAATGATGACGGCAACGAAGAGCTTGCCATATAGGTACGACGGGTCGCGCCAGTACTGCTTGAAGGTTCGCTTCGTCAGTTGGGTGGTTTGAAGCCATGTGGGCGCCGCAAACTCGGTTTGTATGATCTCCTTCTCGTTGGCGACTGCATTGCTGCGATCGGACTTGATGCGGTCGATTTCCTTGAGCACTTCTTGATTGTTGGACGATTTTTTCCACTCTTCGTTCCAGTTGATGCGGCTGCCATCCTTGCGCTTGACTGGTTTAGCGGCTGTTTCGAGGATGAACTCGGCCACGTTCTTGTCAGGCGGGCATGTTACGCCACGGTCGCCAAAGTACTTGATCACGTCGTTACCGTTCTCGCCTACTGGACCGAAGTAGAAGGTGTTTCCGCCGGGGTTGAGGGCTAAGATCATGTCGAACTGCTGAATGAGGACGCTGCTTGGCTGATGGATGGTACAGACGATAGCTTGTCCAGCTGATGCCAGCTTCTTCAAGAAGCGAACAATAGAGTAGGCAGAGTTGCTATCAAGACCAGAAGTGGGCTCATCCAAGAATAAGAGGAGCGATGGCTTTGCGGCAAGTTCAACCCCAATTGTCAAGCGCTTCTTCTGCTCAACACCCAGGCTTGAGACTAGAGCATCTTGAATATCCTGAAGCTCGAGCAAGTCAATAACCTTGTCCACGTACTCAATCTTCTCCTGGTGTGGAGTCTCTTTGTCTTGTCGCAGTATGGCAGAGAACTCGAGCGCTTCGCGAATAGTAGCTGTGCCATCATGTAGATCCATCTGCTCGCAAAAGCCAGTGCCACGTTGGAAACCCTTGAGTAACTTTGTTAGCAAAATATTCCTAGATTAGCCCGTAGTAGTTCGCAAATTCTGTCGAGGAGCTTCGACAAAACGAAAGCGGTATGTAGCCGCCAGGCAAATGCATAAAGGAGTAACATACCTTGCCAAGATCCTTGCCATCTACCAGCATCTCACCAGACACCACTCCAGTGCTCTGTCGTTGCGACAATGTATTCAACAGGGTAGTCTTTCCAGCCCCGGAAGCACCGACTAAGGCAACCATGACGCCAGGTTTAGCGTAGCCATTAACCTTGTTCAAAAGCTTGCGTTCGCCTCCTTGGTATGGGACAGTATACTCGACGTCTTTCCAGGTAAAGACGCTTTCACTGCTAGAGATGGACTCTAAGGCCTCCTCGTCTGCTCCCGGATCTGCCGAAGAGGCGGCACTTGATTCTCCGCTTACAACCTTTTCTTCATCGGCGGTCTCTTCTTTGACAGCCTTCTTTGCACGCTTTGATTTCTTGAAAATCAAGGCACCACCTCCGGATTGAGAAAACGAAAGCGTCTCAGTGCCGATAACGGTTACAATGAGGTACAGTACTGCGAATGCGATGACAACACCAAAGTTGCGCCACAGATTTGATCGAGAGTAGTTGAACGAAGTTTGCAGGTAGTCCGATCCAGAAACCGTGTTCGAGTTGGGTGACGCTCCAGTTAGGGCACAGCCCTGGTAGGCGGGATCGATGTTTGGGCCCTGTGGGACGAGCTGCTCGGGAGCACACTGCATCGTTCGATCGGAGAACTCATTGGCCTCGACGGCTTCGAAAGAGTATGCTATGGGACTAGAAAAAAAAGTGGTTAGTGTCATACTAAGAGGTGCGTAGTTGTCCAGATTGTATGTACCCCCTCTTTTGGACAGCTCCTTGCAGGTCTCTCAGAGACATCCTGAAGAAGGACTTTTGCAGAAGTGAAAAGGGTGTAACAAACTTTATGTAATAAATCCATCCAAACCAAATGTACTCTGCAATGAGTTGTGGTTTTGGAATGACATATCCAGTGTAGATAATGAGGAGGTTCAGCGCAATGCCTGAAAATCGCACTGCATCGTCGATAGTTGGCGACAAAGCAGCAAACATGCGATAAAGCGCCGTAATGCAGAAAGTTGTCGTATAGATAAAGAGGAAGTAGATAAAGAACTTCCCAGCATCTACGTCAAGACCTTGGAGGAAGTACATGATGATCGCTGCGAATGATTAGCTGAAAGTGAGGCCTGTCGAGCCTGAGGGTACTACTTACAGAACGGAATGACTTGAGCAAGTAGCAGTGGAAAATCCTGTAGGACTCGCGCAATGCTGACTGCGCTAGGATGATAAAATGCAAAGTCCTCATGGCGCTTAACGACGTCGCGGCCAGAAACGGCCTTCATAAGCTCGGATAATTGCAGCCATCCCAGGAACAAGATGGAGAAGAATAATGATCCACCACGACTGAAGGCGCCAGACGTGTTCAACGACTGGCCATAGAACAGGGAACCAACGATGAGGCCGTTGGAGATGATGATGAAGAATTTGGTGTATAGCGTCGTTTTATCGCCCCAGGTGAGCCAGAATTCTCGTTGCGTACATGCTAGCACTTGTCGGATGAACGAGACGGTGAAAGGCGACTTCTTGCGCACAGTCTTGCTTTTGCCCTCACGCACCGCACCCTCGAATTCCTTGGCATTTTTGAAGTCGCTCTCTTCTAGATTCTTCTCGTACTCTTGAATCTCGGCAAGCACACGCTTGTACATGTCTGACTGCCTGAACGCTTTCTCGAGGTCTTCAGGGGTCTTGGGTGCCTTGGCCTCGTATCCTTTGCGGAACTGACGCTCTGTTGGATCGGTAACTGCGGTGAGGAAGTCTGCAGTCGTTTGTCTCTCGGGACAGTAGAATCCGAGATCGATGAAGTACTGTTTTGCCTCCTTTGCGGGTCCCTGGAAGATACAATGACCTTGGTCGATCACGATGACCTTATCCATAACCTCGTAGATGCCTTCGCCAGCCTGATACAACGTAACAAAAGTTGTGCGGTTAGAAATGTCGGTCATAATACGCAACGACTTGGCGTAGTCAAGGGCAGTAGAAGCGTCCAGACCGCGCGTACTGTTGTCCCAGCAGACTACAGTGCTCTTTGTGGCCAACGTCTCGGCGATAGAAACGCGCTTTCGTTCGCCTCCGGACACACCTCGGACGTACTGATTAGGCTTGTTAGTCTCATGGAATATATATGCCCTGGGAGACTACATACCTCATCGCCAACAAGCGTGTGCTTGGTGTGCGTAATTCCAAAAATTCTTAGTAGTGCGTCAAGAATGATCGGGATGTCTCCCTTCCCATTCTTCTTTGTCTTGTTCTTCAACGCAAACGATAGAGTCTGCCAGACATTGAGATTGGCCATATGGGAGTCATCTTCGGGGTTGTAGTTGACTTCACCCCTGAACTGCTTTTTCTGCTTCTCAGCTGAGATGCCACCATATGAGACATTTCCTTCAACAGAAGCGTAACTCTCCCTGTTGTTAGCAATTGCCTTGAGAAAGGTGGAGCATCCCGAGCCAGGACGACCAAGGACCAGGCACATCTCGCCACTAATAAGACGTTAGCACAGGTACATGTAGGCTACTGTTAGAGCATGCAACTTACTCCTTAACGATGCCTGAGAAATCATGGATAAGTTTCCGCGTCTGCTTGTGCCGTCCCATCCTGAGCGCTGGTATCCAACCCGAAACGAGATGATACAGATCAGGCCCGAAAGTTCCAAGCACGGCATCGGGAAGCGTGCGGACAAACGATACCGTCGAACCTACACCCTCGACAGTGAGATTCTTGTAAACCACGCCAACTTTTTTTGCTGATTCGCCATCCTTGCGTTTCTCGAAGTGGCCCTCCTTCATGAACTCGCCAAGCTCGAAATCATCTTCCTTCTCGGCGGCTACAGCCCCGATATCCCCTGGCTCTTGATCCGTCTTATCTCCTATGCCATCATCATTTGTATGCCCATCTGAGCTTCGGTGTTCGTGATCTGCCAGTGGTCGTGTGCTCTTCCTGCTTAGCGTTTTGGATAGCCCATCATTACGAGCGCTTTTCCTGCTGATTGTTTTGAATAGACCGTCGTTTCTCTCAGATTGTTCTCCCTGCGAGCGTGTTCGTGACAGTGCTGCCAACTCCCCACGGAGAACATTGAGTTCATCTGCTGCGGTGCGGGTGTCAAGACGTCCAGCATCTCTCTCACCCCAGGTACCGGCATTGCGGTCAACGGAACTGGGGTTATGGCTGTCGTCACTCTCGTCTGGCGTCTCTGACTCTTCTCGTCCATGTTGTATGTATTCGTCGTGCCACGGGTTGCGCCGACTATCTCGCGCCTGTTGTGGCTGGAGATTGGAGCCCCACAACATGTTGGCGTACGCGCGCGTATCTCAGGCGGTGATATCAATCAGACTTTTGGAGGTATTAGCAAGGCGATCGAGTCAAAGAAAGCGTTATAGATGGCTGGATAATACCAAGTTCAGATTGCAGTCGACTAGGAGTTTTCAACGCGAAAGCAGATCCAGCAAAGGATTGAAGACCAGTATCGAGGTTTACAAACGCATGCAGGAGATTTCGGACTTAAAGTTAACGATGCCGTCATAACGAAATTGGTGAATGAGCTATGAGGAGCTAGCAAAACTAATGCTTACAGTTGTAGTGGGCCACATGCGGCTCAGCTTTGATTTCACAGCATAATGCTGCCAATTGCCTATTTGAGGCTGCGCGCACAGAGTCATTGCGTGCTATGCGCTCTTGAGTGCTATCTCAGACATGAGTCGTGGTGAGTCGAAATCTGCCGTAGACCCGACGAAGGAACAAAAAGAAATCTGGGGTCGCCGACTTTGATCGGCTTTGGATCGGCAGGAACATGACCGTACGTAATGATTGGTGGGTGCCTTATCGTGCTTTGAAATACCAGCCGCGGAGTCTGCTGACGTCAACTTGGTTACATTCGTGTTCAACTTTGGCGATCTACACGATAATCGTGAATCTACAATAGTGTTGTGTGGAGCCTGATTGCATGGCAAACTCCGCAACACGAGCCCTTTCACGAATATACTCAGTGGAGAGGAAAGCAGTGCTACCAAGCACAGGCATGCAAGTTGCTGACATGTCGTGAATTCCATGTCTATGATTTGAAATGGGTATCTACCTTGACACTACCCGCCCCCACCAAGCTGACCGGACCTAGTCTCTCAGTGATGACGGGTACCTTGAAAGTGTCGTATTCCTCAAATGCTCATGTCGGTTGCTGCACCAGCACCTAGCTAGCTACATGACGCTCTTTCGATGGCCTTATGAGTGCTTGGGCTCAATTAGCTCCGGAATATCTTCTGGCTTCTTGTTGCCCTCCAAGATATTGTAGACGGCCGTAAACAAAGGAAAGTCTGCCTCCTTGTCCATGCTCTTCAGAAACTCATTGACTTCATACGCAGTACTTGTGCCTTGAAGCTTTTGGCCGTTAAGTTCAGACTGCTCAATCTCGTAGATTGTCTTTCCACGCTCAATAGCCATCTTTGCACAGCGGAAGTTGCGACCACCCATACAGGATGTGATGACATCGGCTACACCACAGCTTTCTTCGGTGAAAGTGCTTGTGCGTGAGCTCTCACCGAAGAAAGCTTTGCCAAACCTGACCATCTCAAGAATGCCAACGCGCATAACTGCCGCTTTGGCATTGTCTCCCCAGCCTAGACCATCAACGAAGCCTGCCGCCAGGGCGATAATATTCTTGAGGGCGCCTCCGAGTGAAACGCCAGCGACGTCGTTGACGATACGCACGTGGAAGTAGGGGCGATGGAAGAGCTTGCGGACATTGTCGTGCGAGAGGGCAGGATACTCGATGGGAAGAGGGGTGAGATGCGCCGAACGCGGGCCAGGGACCGTCTGACTGGGGTTGATGAGATCGACTTGAGAAGCAGTTGGCGAGCCACTCGGTGTCGGGTTGCGCGAATCCATGGGCGGCGGGTCGTATGCAACGGTTGTCTCCGAGTACTTCTCTTGTGCAATCTCGGTTGCAATGTTGGCTCCTGACAGCGCTCCGCAGTAGATATTCAAAGTCATTCCGATCGTCTCAGACATGAGCCGGATGCCCTTCTCGCTGACGTCCACGCCCTTTGTACAGCATATCGCTCGCGCATATGGCAGGATCTTGCCCTCTAGCTGTTTGCATGTCCTTGCGATGAACTGGTGGGGAAGTACGAAGACGAGAAAGGTCGAGTCTTTACAGGACTCGGGCAAGTCAGTGACTGCAACAACGTTGGGTGGTAGCGTAATATTCGGCAGGTATTTGATGTTCTCGTGTGCGCTGTTGATGATCTCGGAGAGCTTCTCAGGCGTGTCGGAGCCCTTGTAGTGTCGCGAGTCTTTCGAAATGGTGACCTCTTCTTCGTATACCCACATCCGCACGGTGGAGTCGAAAAGGGCAGGGTTTTCTTTTACGCACTCAGCAACGAGCTTGGCCATTGTGGTTCCCCTGCAAGTGTTAGGTTCGCCCGTTCGCACCTAGCAGCCATTTCGAAAAAAACGTACCAGTTGCCGGAGCCCACCACCGTCACCTTGTGCTTGCGCTGAGCACTTAGAGTCGACATGTTTCGGAGTGTGGTATGGTTCAATTGGACTTTGTCCTTGTTCGTATAGCGGACTGGTGAAAGTCGCGGAGGTTGTGCTTGGCGGGGACAAAATCTGACGTAGCTGGTGGGGACGAACTGTCTTTTGGCGGGAGCCAGCACATACATATATATCTTTCACGTGCTTGATCACAGATCAGAAAAATGTATTGTAGCCACACCGCTGATGAAGCTGCAGCAATGAACCTGGTTTGTCGGTAAGCGGAAGGACCCTTGTGGCCTCGGCTGCCTGTGACTGTGAAGCGGCGACTCCGAGCTTCAATTGACAAGTCGGATAGTCGGAGTGTCGGCTGCCTTGCGGCGATGAAATGAAGGGCTGGTCTCTTGGTGAGTTGGCTGGACACAATACCACCTAGCGAAGCAGATTGTTGAGTGCAAGCTGATCAACACAAATCCAAAAGATGCATTCATCCTGCAAGGGCTAATCACCTACAGGCCGCAGGCGGCTTTGTCGCTAAAGCAGCTGAGTCAGCCCTGGGTCGACTGGCCGCTGAACACCGCCAGCACCCAATTGGCCAATGAAAAGTAACGCGGCGACTTACATGGATGCCACGTCCGGTTGACGGAAGTGGCAGCTCGAGTAGCATGTACTGCTACACGCATGTGACATGTGTAAAGTCGAGTAGAAATTGGCGGGTCCAACACGGAACGCTTCATGTTTGTAGCGAGTGGCAGATACTTACACAAGCAAACAAATGCGGTGCAAGGGATCCGGCATGCAACATGAGACTTAGCATCACAATGGCACTAGGAACATAGTTGAACAATTGATGGTAGTATTGGGGTATTGCAAGTCGTGTATACTTCATATCTTCGCATTATTATCCTCCTCGCTCCCCGTGAAAGACATGCGACTCTACGCCGACGAGGACGTGGAAGCTCCCGACGCCCTTGAACGCTCGGGGTAGTGACTCGCCTGATTACGCGCCGTACGCTCATGCTGCTCATAGTAACCCTGTTCTCTCATCTTGCCACCTTGCTGGCACTGGCCCGCTGCCACGATGTGAAGCCACTAGGCTTACAAAGCAATGCCGAAGACAGCCAGGAAACCACCAGCAAGGATGGGAGCACCGTACTGAGCGAGGGCAGCAGCACCAGTGCTGGTCTGGGAGGGACCAGCAGAGCCGGACTCGGATCCAGAGCCTCCAGAGGTGCGGGAAGCACCACCCGAAGGAGTGGCAGAACCAGTGGTGATGGCGCCGCTGTCGTCGATGGTGAGGTTGCCGCAGCGGGCGTCGCGAGCCTGTTCGCACTGGAATCGCGCAGCACCGTTGCTTCCGCTAGCCTCGACGCAGGAACCGTACCAGAAGCGGCACATCTGGCCAGGAACAGACTGCTGGTAGGCAGTCATGGCCGTAGTGGCATCGGTTCCGTTGGAGCACTTGCACGAGTACTCGAGAGTGTCCTGGTTTGGATGTTAGCAAACAGAGGCACCATGGGGCAGTGGAGCACCTACGTCGTCACAGTCGTTGCCGTTGTCGCTGGCGATCTGGGACTGGCCACCGCAGACGTCGACGCAGGTGTTGGTGTTGGCCTCGCACCAGCTCTCGCGGAGAGTCGAGTTCACCTGGTTGGCAGGGACGGTGCAGCATGGAATGGGCGTGTTGAAGGACGAGTTCTGCGCAGAGGCAAAGCCGGCAAAGGCCGAAGCCGCGACGACGAGAGTTGAGTAGAGCATGGTTGGCTGTGCAGAGAGTATCGATGCCTGTGGAGCAAGCGTGTGAGCGCGAGACGGGCGGTGGTGGTTGCTGTGGAAGGCGGAGGGAGAGACGGAAGGGATGAAGGGGGGCGCAGGCGGAGGCGGGGGATGCAGGCCTGATATAGGCGCGGCGAGGGCCGACTTACAGATGCGGAGGCAATGCTTGGGTGGATTGGGCCGATGGGTGAATCAATGCTGTTGGAGCAGGCGGCTGGGTTGCGGAGCGACACGACGGGACTAAATACAAGCACAGCACTGACCGTCGCGGAAACTGCACACACAAGAGGCGCTAGCGCCGAAGCAGGCAAGCGCGGCCCGGCGACGATAGGAAACCACAAGCAAGTGCAGGCCAGGAAATTGCGACAATCTGGTCGCTGCTCCTTTGCATGTCGCTCGCGGCTCGTCGCCTCCCACACAGCAACTTCTGCCGGCAGCGGCCTTTTTGTGTGCTGCCGCCGCCGAAGAGTTTCAGAAGAAGTCTCAGAAATGCCTGCCCGGTGCGCGTCCAGCAGAGGCGCGGGCTGGTCGAGGGTGCATTCCTCTGCCGCTCCGCGCCGTGGCGAGACGGCGGGAAACCCCTCGGCTTGGCTCGAGGCAATGCAGAGAACCAGCATCCATCCAACGGGCCGCAATGATCGAACGACAGCCTTGCATGGCCGTGCCTCTGTGTGTGAGATGTGCCGTGTTTCACGGTTCCAACTTTCCAGGCGCTTCTGCCCTCTCTGGCGGCAATTGCGCCGAGAGCGACGAGGTCGATGCCAAAACACCGACGGCGCTATGAACATGTCCTTATCGCTAGAGCAACAAGCGTCAACGACTTCCGCTTTTCCGACAGCTGCTGTCCGCAAAGGGAAGTGTGGCTTGCATTAGCCTCGGGAACGCCCACACTACGGCGCACCCACTTGAACTCAACACCGTCTTTTCGCTTGACAAATCTCGATGGGGATGTACCATCTCATTCGCAGGAGCACACAGAGTTTGCCATCAGCCGCTCGCCACATAGCTCGTCGTCGTCTGGTAACCCAGCAGGCCCCTGGTGCAACAATCCTCGCGATACACATCTTGGACACAGCGCTAAGCCGCAAGATCCCAGAACACAAGGGAGCCCGTTCGGCGTTGACCACGGTAATTCATCGCGATACGGATACCTGCTGCCGCGACCCGTTGACGCAACATGCAAGATTTGCCCCCAGGTTTGTCATTGTGGCGGTGGCGACGCATCAGTGCGCGGCTTCTACGCAACTTCACTTCAACGCGCCAGTAGGAGCAGCTATAGGAAGCAGCAGCTCTATGCAACTATCGAGTAGCTGGGAGCCGTCGTTGCGGCCAGCGTCGTCAGGAGCTGACGTGGTTCTTGACAGCTCGACTCGTTTACAGCCAGCCACACAATGGCTTCTCCGCACCTTGAACACGAAATCACATGACGCGCGCTTTCAACCTTGGAAGTCCGACGGGGCTGAAAAACTACTCCGTACAGTAGCTGATATTGGGACTACAAGACTTCTTCGTGACGATGCAGTACCCGTCTCATGTACCATGTGCCACCAAAGTAAGAAAGCATGCCCTTTAATTTCGGATGTTCAGTGCCATGCAGTAGCCAATAAATGTTCCCACGATCATTTGCAGTTTTGATGGGAGTCCGGAACGTAATAGAGGGGCCAATTTAATTTGGCAATAATGTCTTGTGTGCTAGCCATGTACGGAGAGTGTTGTGAAGCCAACCGCTCGCGAATCATCTCACGGCACAATGTCCCTCCACAAAACCGTCCCATATCATACTGTACTTCACCTTTGCAGAAGAACTCACCGTCATTTTGCTAAACACCCCTTTTTTGATACAGCTGTGTCGCCATGCTCATGCAGACATACAACGTGCAGGGTCTTGCTGTACCTGGATGATGTCACGACTTAGCCCATGTTTGGAGCCGTGCGGTGCAAAGCCTACATTCGTCTTTGACTCCTCTCCCTATCACCGACACCCCAGCCATGCAGACCAACTACTTCGTCTGCACCCTTGGTCAAGCCGCTGCTCTTTCTAGCAAGCCTAATCCGTACCAAACAGTCAGCGAATTCGTCCATGTCCAGGCACAAAGGCATGCGTTCCTCCCAGCAGTCGGCTTTCCGATCCCGTCACGAGACCATAATTCATGGAACTACAAAGTTTTGAACTTTGGTAACGTGCAGCGGGGATCAAATACTTTGGCGCACAGGCTCTCGACCGCTTTGGGCTCGCCTGGAGATACCGTTGCTCTTTTGTGTCACAGCTCCCCAGAATTTCTCTTCACATGGCTCGGACTTATGCGGCTTGGAATCTCGGTATTGCTGGTTGCGCCTCAATGTCAACCAGCAGCAATACTACATCTTTGCAAATCATGCAACGTTTCTGTTCTCTTGTTCGACGATGCCCACAGTGAGAGAGCACGCACAACAGAAGCATTGGCCCAGAGGGAGGGTGTGAACGGGTTCATATCACAGCGACTACCTCTGGAAAACCATGAAGACATATTCGAGATTGGTGATGGAGCCAGTGAGCCAAATTTTGAACCTCCAAACCTCAATGAGACAGCGACTGCCTACTTACACCATACTTCTGGAACTTCCTCAGGCCTGCCAAAGCCTATTCCACAATCACATCGAGGAGCATTGGGAGTTCTGCCACACTTGTCAAAAACTCCAAGTATAGCTTCGTTCACAACAACTCCACTTTACCATGGAGGGATCGCAGATCTTTTCAGGTGCTGGACCAGCAACGCCATGATCTGGCTATTTCCGAGCAAAGATATACCCATAACCGCAAGCAACATCTGTGAATGTCTTGAAGTCGCAAAGTCGTGTTCGTCAAGGGATATGATACCGAAGGTGAAGTATTTCTCTTCCGTGCCTTATGTGCTCCAGATGATGGAGGCAGACGAGAAGGGACTAGCATGGCTCCAAGGAATGGAACTTGTAGGTGTGGGTGGCGCTGCGTTGCCAGCAGAGGTTGGCGATCGGATGGTGAAGGAAGGGGTGAACCTTATCTCAAGATTCGGTAGTGCTGAATGTGGTTTCCTACTATCATCTTTCCGCGGATTCTCCAACGACAAAGACTGGCAGTACCTGCGAAATTATAACCCACCTAGTCTGATTGACTTTGAGCCACGGGACGACAATCTTGCTGAGCTTGTTGTGAAGCCTGGATGGCCGCATATGGTATGTAAGTGCACACTGGTAGCTCGCCACGAAGAACTGACAATTGCAGGCCAAACACAATCGCGAAGACGGTTCATTTGCAACTGCTGACTTGTTCGCCCGCCATCCTACGATCGAAAACGCTTGGCTATATCATTCGCGTGCCGATTCACAATTGACACTGATCACCGGCAAAAAGTTCGATCCTGCCCCACTTGAAGCGGCGATTGCGACCTCCTCTCACCTCGACGACGTAGTGATCTTTGGTAACGGTCGACCTTTTCCTGGCGCTTTGCTTCTTAGATCTGAGGAGTCGAGCCAGTTATCCGATGATCAACTCCTGCAAGCAATCAAACCACTCGTAGAGAAGCTGAATCGAGAAAGCCAGGACCACGCTTGCATACCGATGCATATGCTGATGCCGCTGCCACATCAAACGAAACCACTCGAAAAGAGTAGCAAAGGCACCATTATTAGAAAAGCGGCCGATGCTAGGTTTGAGGATATCATCAAAAGTGCCTACGACTCGCAAGACGTTGCCGAAGTCACTGATGTTGCGGACGAAGATCTTTCCCAGCATCTGACACAACTCATCCGTTCCATGACGTCTCTGAAAGATGAGCCGTCAGCAGATATGGATCTCTTCTCTTATGGCGTCGATTCGATAGCTTGCATGCAGCTCCGGATTCGCCTTAGAAGACTGATACCCAATTTTCAGCACGACTTGCCCATGAGTGTTATCGAGGATTGCGGTACCGTCGAACGGCTGACAAAATACATCTTGCGGAAGAGGCATGGTGATTCAGATGCGAACGAACAGGACGAGGAGGAAATGATGCGAGATCTTCTCAAACAGTACGGAACATTCGACCAAAACACTGGTTCTAGTCAGACAGATGGCCACACCGAAACGACAGGCAGAGAGGTCGTTGTGCTTACTGGGGCTACAGGTGCACTAGGTGCGCACATTTTGAATATATTGCAAAGGTCCCCTGACATAGACACCATATACTGTCTTGTTCGTGGAGCTGACGAACGTGCGGCGAGAGAGCGCGTCAGCAGAGCTCTACAGCAAAGGGGCCTTGCGAGTATTTCGTCAGGAGTCTTCGAGAACCCTAAGGTCAGAGTGGTTCAAGCACAGCTTAGCGATGATCGCCTGGGATTGGACGAAGAGCTGTACGAATACCTGGCAACAAAAGCGACGTCCATCATTCACGTTGCGTGGGCTGTAAATTTCCGCCTCAAGCTCCGCAGCTTTGTGAAAGACAACATTGCAGGAGTGCGTAACCTACTCGATCTAGCCCTCCATACAGGCAGATTGAACCCATTACGCTTCACGTATTGTTCGTCCACGGCATCTATCATCAACAGCTCGTCCGATTCGCTCGGTCGCCTGCCAGAGCACGTCCAGCCCGACCCCTCGTCTGCGTCGCCGCTTGGCTACTCGCGCTCAAAATGGGTCGCAGAACACATCTGCCTGGAAGCACATCGCCAAACAAATCTGCATGGCCGTATCGCAGTCGTCCGTGTCGGACAACTAACCGGCGATTCTACGTCAGGGGTATGGAACACGAAGGAAGCTTGGCCAATGATGTTGAGCACTGCGCGGTTGATCAAATGTCTGCCTGACCTCGGAGATGAGCCGCTAGATTGGCTACCTGTGGACGTTGCCGCCAAAGCATTTGTGCAAATCACACAGCAAGACTGCGAAGGAGTGGAGGACGGTATGCCCGTTTATCATGTGCTTAACCCGCACCAGCATCCAACTTGGCATCAGATGCTGGAGTGGATTCAGAAGGGAGAAGACTTTGAGATTGTACAGCCCAGGGAGTGGGTGAGTCGCCTAGAGAAGTGTGAGGGAAGCGAGCACTCTGCGATGAAATTGTTGGGCTTGTGGCAGGCTTCTTACGGTAACGGTGACGGGATCGGCAGCGGGGAAGAGAAACAGAAACGTAGATTTTCTATGGAGGAAACGAAACGGAAGGTTGCTGCGCTGAGAGATGTCCAGCCACTCGATGAGGAGTATGTAGGCAAGATGTGGGCCTGGATCCAGGCAAATGTTCACTGAAGAGGTTAACGTCTTAGAACCTTCTTGATGAACATTTTACACTTTATTGATGAACAATGCCAACTCATCTACCTGTCTTTCCAGACACCCTGCTAGAAATCGCTCTGGGCAGGGTTGAGGAGTTTTCCGCCTTCCTTCCATCTCGGTGGGATGAACATACATATCATGCACCCACACACCACGCGCATATGTATGCTACCGGTAGTAGCCGAGTGACTTATACAATCGAGATGCAGCGGCTCCTCCCGGTCAGCGCAAGCAGTTAGCACCCCTCAGACACAAGTCACGAACGTGGAATGCAAGACGGTGCAGATGAACCAGACACATGTTACTTCCACGCACTCTAGATAACAAGCGTGAGATGTCGAGAAGAGTAAACTTCGTACGGAGTACCGAGACACGGACTTTTCTAGCCCGAAGCGCGGACACCCCCACGAGGCTTAAGCCACGAATCACGATGCACGCTAGATGTGCAATCTGCCACGCGAATGCGGACTGGCTGTTTCTCGCGATTCTGCGCGCGAGTCTATGCGACCTGGGATCTTGGGCGCAATGCAGGCTGCACACTGCGTACGACTTGTTCTCTTCGGTGTTCGCTTTCGAGTACCTCGATGATCTTCACCACCCCACTGATCGCTACACTATACTATTCTCGAGCATGATGCTGTGCTGCTCGTGCAGCAAAAGGGACGTTTTCTGTGAGGGGAGGCTCCACTTTTGATTGTACAACATCATTGTTAATATGTACGGAGTAGCGTGAGTCTGGATGAGTGATGGGGTTGGTCGTCGGGGTGCGCGGCCGCCGAGTCAACACCAAAAGTATTGTAGACGACTAGACGCTTGATCCGTGCCGATGGCTTGTGGGGGTTGCTTCTAACTTGCGAACTTGGTGATGGGGAGGATGGAAAACTGCTGTCTGTGTGCTCACTGTCCGTATGTAGCTGTTCGTTGCGCCGGGCTCTTTCAGTCCTTCTGCTTCTTGGGGCTCTTCCTAATTGCAAAAGCAGCACTTGGGGTGTTGATGTCGCCCTATGCGGTAATCGGACGATGTGCCATGGCGATGCGATGCACTTCTCGAGTCTTGACAGGTGTACTGTGCAGGGTCATAGAACACGACCAGGGACTCAAGGACTACACATGAACGATGGCTGTCAGGCAACGCTTGAATGGCTCGACGGACTTCGGGTACCACCTGAAAACGGCAAGGCGCAGTTTTCAGTATGAGAGCGTGCACTGCACGCCCGATCACACGGCTTGCAAGAAGTCCGCATCCGACACTAGCACCGAATCCTACCGACCAGGAAGAAACATTGTTTTCCCTTGTGTGACTGCCTGGCCTTTCGGTCAGCCTGGAATCCACCCTTTTGTTCTTTTCTGCGGCTACTTATAGCGCGCTTGTTCCGCAGGCATTGTTTCCTAGATCACGGATTCTTCGCGGTCCAACGACACAGTCGTCACTACCCATCGCTCTCGCGCTAGCGCATACCGAGACAAACAACCATATACTTACACTGCCACCTACGACACACACATGACCGACGTAAACAACCACATTCGGCCATCGACCAAGGCGAGCATGGCCGACTCAGACAAGACCGCATCGCACAGCCAAGAGCCGTCGACATCAGAGAAGCCTGGTGTTGTCCCAAGCGTGATGATGGATCCAGTCATCGCGGACGAGAAACATGTCGCAAACGAGAACACATCCGAGCGCATTTCGCAAGCCAGTGCATCAGAGTCAGACGACGACGAAGGGTTCGAATACCCCAAGAGCTGGAAGCTAACCGCCATCACTACAGCCCTGTGCCTGTCTGTCTTTTGTATGGCCTTGGTAAGTTGCTTCTGTTTCCTCAACAAGAGATTCGTGTACTGATGGATCACAGGATAATACAATAATCGCAACAGCCAGTATGCAACGCTGATTAGGCTACAAAAACGCACGCTGATTGTCTGTAGTCCCTCGTATTACCGATCAGTTTGAAGCCTTAAGCGATGTCGGCTGGTACGGCAGCTCGTACTTACTCACCACATGCTCCACGCAACTCATCTACGGCAAATTCTACACTTTCTACAGCATCAAATGGGTATACCTCATGGCGCTCTTCATCTTCGAGATCGGCTCCCTAATCTGTGGTGTTGCGCCAAACTCCACCGCTCTCATCATCGGTCGTGCCGTTGCTGGTGTTGGTGCCGCAGGTATCTTCAGTGGTGCCATCCTCATCATTGCCAGCACTGTACCTCTGAGGAAGCGTCCTACCTACATGGGCTTGATTGGTGCCATGTACGGTATCGCGTCGGTAGCGGGGCCTCTGTAAGTGTGGAGACCCGGGAACCAAGAGTGATCAACAACGCTAACAATGCTTAGCATGGGAGGTGCCTTTACAGACCATCTCACTTGGCGCTGGTGCTTTTACATCAACTTGCCCTTCGGAGCCTTGACCGCAGCATTCATCATCCCGTTCCTCAACGTCACGCGCCGTGGAAAGAAGGTCGAGGCGACATGGAAGCAGCAGCTGATGAAGTTCGACCTCGAGGGAACTACATTGTTCCTCCCAGCTATCATCTGCCTACTCCTCGCGCTGCAATGGGGAGGCAGCAAGTACGCATGGGGCAATGGTCGCATTATTGGTCTATTTGTCGTCTTCGCGGTCCTCATCACTGGCTTCATTTTCATCCAATGGAAGAAGCAGGAGGATGCCACGGTCCCTCCTCGTATCTTCTTGAACCGCAGCGTCTGGGGTGGAGCCTGGTTCGGAGCCATGCTCGGTGCCAGCTTCTTCGTCATGGTTTACTACCTCCCTATCTGGTTCCAAGCAATCAAAGGAGTCAGCGCAACCAAGTCTGGTATCATGAACCTCCCAGCCATTTTGGGACTGGTCATCATCTCCATGGCTGCGGGTGTTTTGGTCACCGTGATCGGATATTACACACCTTTTATGCTTGTGTCCAGCGTGCTCATGGCCATCGGCGCTGGGCTGCTGTCAACCCTCAAGGTCGACTCGGGCTCACCGCAGTGGATCGGTTATCAATTCATGTTCGGAGCTGGTGTCGGTTTTGGTATGCAGCAGACACTAGTCGCCGTGCAGACTTGCCTACCCGCCGCCGACGTGCCGATTGGCACAGCCATCATGATGTTTACGCAAACTTTGGGAGGAGCGTTGTTGTGAGTTTTGTTCTTTGTGTTCAGCAGACATAATACTGACTTCTATCCAGCATCAGCGTAGGCCAGAACGTCTTCACAAACCAGCTCATCAAGAACCTCGGTACCGTCGTGCCTGACCTTGATCCCAGCATCGTCCTTGTGGTTGGTGCCACTGAACTGAAGAACGCTATCGAAGCGAAGTTCTTACCTGGTGTGCTCGTTGCTTACAACTTGGCCCTGACGCAGGTCTTCTACGTCTCTGTAGCTGCTGGCGCACTCTCGATCATCGGAGCAGCGTTCGTCGAGTGGAAGAACATGAAGGGCAAGCAGGCTGTCATGCATGCTGCATAGACGGATAATGCGAAGCAGTGGCATTCTTGTCAGCTGTCAGATTACGATTCGACTTCAGAAGATACCCAACAGTTGTTTTTGCCATAACCTTTCAGGGCTGTGCGCGTCAGCAACGTCAGCATAGCGAGCGACGGCGTTTGTAGAGAAGGATTTTTTTGCACATGAAAGGATTGTAATAGACTACCAGCCTGCAGCGGAATCGTGCCTCGGGGAGTAGCGGCATGAGCTGGGCTGGCATATCACACTTCGCTCTTCCCAATTCTATAGACTTTCAATAGACACATACAAGTTTATGGCTTGCATGTCCGCAAATGAACGCTTCCTGGCGCATACGAGCGAAAATGACGAGAACCTACACGATGATAAGTTCAACCAACTCGACAGACATCAAATCAGAGCCGGTTGAAGCATTTGCTCAGATTCCAGTCATCTTCGCTCGTCTGCGCCAGGAGGCGGTATGTTTGCGTTAGACATATTGCGGACTTGGTGAGGCTCGATAGAGACGGGTGAGGCTTGAATGAAGAAGGTTGATATTGAGATGCTGTCTCCTCCAGCCATGTGCATGGACAGATGTAGGTCCGCTGCAATGTGACGTCAGCTGCACATGTTCTGGTCCCGTGTCCGCCAAAGGGAGTTGGGCCGAATCGGGCCGCTTGTACTCCGTACTCCCACAAGTTGTACATGGACCAATAATCAGAGATGAGGCGGAGCATGTTCCATCTCGTAATCGTTTAGCTCGAGGCATCTGGATGCTTAGCAAAAGCTTGTTTGCCGTAGCTCAAGGCTAGCAGCCCTTGTGTTCAGCTCCTCCCGCTGGTGATTGCGCGGCTGCTGCGAGCGCCTCCAGCCACTACACTCACCCACTTCAACACCTGGCCGACACCTGACGACAGCTGCCACTCATTGTCGGTGGTCTTGCGCGGCCAGAGCCCGTCTCCTCCCTGGTACCGCACAGCCGCGTCGCTGCGCCACACCGTTCCCTTGCGCAGAGACACCGAGGCAACCCGCGCATACTCCGTACGCACCGCCAACATGGCAGAGGAGAAGGACTCGAGGCCCGAGGCGGCGCAGGACGGACATGCGCCTGCGACACCGGAAAAGCATGATGCGCCCCACGGCACAACCCCAGAGCCGCCCAAGCCGCTAAAGACAAATACCTTCAACAGCAAGAAGAAAGGCCCCGAGGGAGGCTTCGACGACACGCCCATCCCGCGCGCACCGCCGGGCTACACGGTCAAGTTCACCTTCCACCGCGCCAACAACCTTCCGCTTGCCGACATCAACACCCTCTCCGCCGACCCCTTCATCATGGCCGAGCTCAACACCGGCCTGCCAATGAGACATCACGAAGACCCCCCTTTGGTCCTGCGCACGCCCACTGTCCGGCAGAACACCAACCCTGTGTGGAACTGCGAGTGGATCGTTGCCAACGTCCCCGCGACAGGCTTCAAGCTCAAGTGTCGCATTTACGATGAGGATCCCGCCGACCACGATGACCGCCTAGGCAACGTCCACGTCATAATCAGCTCGGTCAACGAAGAGTGGCCGGGGATAAGGGACCAGACCTTTTCGATCCGGAAGCGCATGGTCAGCAAGAGGGCATATACGCTGCGCGCCATCGCTGTCTGCTTCGGAAAGGCGGAACACATGAACGGAACCTTGAACGTCAGCGTTGAGGTATTGGGCAAGTCCGAAGACGAGAATGGCGGTCGCGCATATACTATTGGACCTCAGTTTTGGATACGGCATTACTCACCGCTGCTCGGACGCTTACTGGGTCAAAAAGAGCCCATCGAACCTGGGCAGGTGTCTAAGAGGACCGGCAGACCGAAGCCAGAAAAGTACAACTTCCAGTCGAACCAGATGCAATTGCGAGGCCCTGTTCCCGAAGCCATGTACCACCGCTATGTTGAATTCAAGCCCTTCGTCAAGTCCATGTTTACCGCCAAGGGCATTCGAGGCTTTATTCTTTCCAAAGCATTACACCACCAGCACGCGCGCGTTTACAATTTTGACCACGCAACCGAGTTCAAAGTCTTCCAGGAACCGTGCAAAGAATTCACACAAAAATTTCTCGAGCTAGTACATTTTGATCAAGGTGGCCGCATATTCACCTACGTCCTCACGCTCGATGCTCTTTTCCGCTTCACCGAGACTGGCAAAGAGTTTGGCATCGACATGTTATCCAAGCACACTATGCATAGTGACGTCGCTGCGTACGTTGCCTTTTCTGGCGAATTCTTCATTCGCCGACTTAAACATCCCAAAAGTGCTCCACCTGAAGATGGCGGAAACGATAAGAGTCATCCTCCAGAAGATATCGGCAGTGGAACACCCAAAGAAGAGCCGCATATCAAGGATCCCAGCAACTACGAGCTCGTCATTGATAACGACTCTGGCACGTATCGACCAAACGCCAAGCTCCTCCCACAACTCAAAGCTTTCTTCGAGACCAACTTCCCTGGTCTTCATATAAAAACTCTTGACTGCCAAGGAGACGCGGAGAAGATGGAGGCGATGAAGAACGAGCAGCGAGAACGCAAAAAGAAGGAAGGTGACCATATTGTCTACACTCAGTTGAGCAGAAGCAGCAGTATGAGCAGCAGTGATGAGGAGGATTTGGACAGGTTGGAGAATGGAGGCTCACTGCCGGCATCTCACTTCAGACATCAAGTGCAGCGAGAAGCGAACCACCAAGTCGATGTAGCCAAATTCCACATGAAGGGTGTACGACCGAGCAATAACCACGAGGGATGGAGAGGCGACAAGCATCCTCCAAGAGCGGATGATGAAGTGGTCGCAAAACAAAGAGAGGAGGCAGGGCAAACTCGACATAATGGCGAACTCCAAAATCCTCACGCCCGGAACGATGAGAGCGATACAGCGGGAGCGAAGAGCTAATGGGCTTCTTTCGTTTTTCCACCAGCACTGTTCAGCACGTTTTGCTTCAATGTGCGTTTTGATTTGAGTTGAGTTTCAGCTTTTGCATTCGCTTTTGCAGCTGTGGAAGTTCTAGAGGAATTATACGAGGATACTCTCTTGTGAGATACCCGCCATGTGCTGGAATTTCATCGAGTCGTTACTACTTAGTTTTAGTGTTTGATGGCAGACAGGCGACTTCGCACATTACTTAGTTGGCGAGTTGTACCTGCTTGGTATTTTTAGTGTTGTGATTGCATAGATACTTGCCCAGCTACTTATATGGTCACTGCAGCTTCGTTAAAAGTGAGGCAGGCCCCGTATAGGGACGCATTGATGGCCGGTTGTATTACCAAAGGGAGTCCATGAGTGCCAAGTTCCATGCTTGGGTGCCAACGGCGCTAAGTCAAAGGTGGACCGTCGCCGACCAAAAACAAGATCCCTAGAAATAAGACAAACAAACGCCAAACTTTGCCTTTAATGTTTAACATCTCTACCTCCCGCGTCATCACATCAGGAAGGTGACACACAACAGCATGAAGCCTATACCTGCAGTTGGCATCTCGTCAGCGCTAGTTCAGATCATCGACTTCAGTATCAACGTGTTGCAGAAGGATAACCTTATTTACGAACCAACGGGAACATCAACAACACCCGTGGAACATTCAGCTGTACTTCAAGATATCGCCAATAATCTCTACAGACTCACAGATGTCATTGATCAAAGCGAGCTGAGGAAGCTACAAATCGAGAAGACCGAGAAGAGAGGCGCAAAACTAAGCGAAGCCGCCCAGCAACTCCTCAAGCACAGCGAACAAGTCAAAGAGCTGGTCGAAGGTCTCCGGGATGCACTAATTGCTGCACAGGCCCGTGGCTCCAACGATGAAGCCAAATGGCGAACAGCGAGGGACGCGCTGACAAATGGCGTGTGGAAGAAGAAGGACGTCACGGGAACAAAAAAGAAATTACGAGCTCTCAGGAGAGAAATCGACACCTCGCTACTACTCGCGCTCCGCCAATATCTGGACCAATCAGCTGAGACTGGACTCCCGGTATTCGCCAAAGACACTTCTGACGTTGCGCTCCAGCATTGGGAGAAATGGCAAAACGACGCACTGGACTCGATACATGCAAACGATTGGAGACCGAACAAGAAGAAGAATGTGGAAGAATTTGGAAAGATTGTGGACACGCTCATCACAGTGGAAAATGAAGCGCATTTTTGTGACAGAGTATTCAGTCTTTTGCGATTCGAAGAGGCGGCCGAGAGACTACACTCAGTCGAAGCGGCAATGGACGGAAGCATGAACTGGGTCTTTGGCGACGATCGGATGGGTGACGAGGGCGGGTTGCTAGAGTGGTTTGGAAACACGCGGGGCGACAATCTCTTCTGGATCTCCGGGAAACCTGGCTGTGGCAAGACTACGTTGACTAAATACTTGTTCCGAAATCCGCAGATTTTCGACTACTTAGAAGCTTGGTCTGGCACGGCACCTGGTATCACGGCGGCACATTTCTTCTGGAACAGTGGAACTGGGTTGCAGAAATCTGCGATTGGTATGCTTCGCTCGATACTGTATGAATCGCTACAAGATATGATATACGGTCCCTTGGAGCAAGACCAAGATATCATCCAACTATTATTCACAGATCGATGGAGTCAGTTTAAGAGCTATGGTGGGGGCTTGCAGGAGTTCACTTTGCCCGAGCTGCAAAAGGCTTTCGAACTGATGGTTGCGGACGCGAGCAAGAAGTTTATGTTCATGGTTGATGGCTTGGATGATATGGACGAGTACTCTAGTGAAATTGTTGACATGGTCATCAGCACGACGAAGAAAGACAACATCAAAATCATTGTTTCAGGCTGCACACGGCCAGAGCTTGAAACAGCATTTGAGAGCCGGCCCAGGCTAGTGCTGGATGAGTGGACAAAGAAAGATAGTGCGGCGTACATCATGAACAAGTTTGGTGATCACGAGACACTAGAAAAGTTGCGAAGAAAGTCGGACAACGTGGAGGAAATGAACGCAATCAACACATTAGCGGAGAAAGCGGATGGAGTGTTTCTATGGGCGAAACTAGCGACGTCGCTCATACTGCACAACGTTACAGAGGAAGATAGCTTCTCCGCCATGAGAAGTCGCGCAGGGGATCTACCAAACACACTTGATCTCCTGATACCAAACATTGTGGACAGTATGTCTCCAGAGGACTCCGAAGAGCTATACAAGGTCAAGGCTTTACTCGAAAGTCACCACAACGCATGTCCCGGTCTCCTACCTCTTTCCTTCGCCCTCATGGCCGACACGAAAAGCTCACTTGCGGCTGACACCCGGCCTTTGAAGACGGCCGAATCAACAAAGCGCGTCGAGGATGTCCGCGACCTACTCACAAACAAGTGCAGATGCCTAATCACCATCTTTGACGTATCCTCCCCTGAAGAGCCCGAAACACGCGGTCGTCCCGAATTCCTCAAAGTAACATACACCCACCACGTTATCCGCTCAATACTCTCTTCCCACCCCGAACCCACCACCCCACCACCCCCACCACCACCCTTCGACCCCATAGCCCACTGGTCCAATGCACACCTCTGGACCCTCAAAACCCTCCACCCCTCCCCCCACGATTCGAATCTACCCAGCTGGCCCCCACTCGCCGCATGCCTATCCTCAGCGCTCCTCCTCTTCCGCAACACGTCCATATTCCCCCTCACATACCTCGACACAGCTACCACTACCGCACTCTCACACCACGCCAAATCCCCGGCCACATCTGGCCTCCCCTGCTATCCATCCACAACACTCGCTTCGCCCCTTGACTTGGCTGTCCTGCTGAATATCCAGCCTTATGTCGCTATCAAGGCTAAGACGGCGGACAAGAAGGAAGTTCGTGCCGCGGTGGAGTTTGGTCGCGCGGTGAGGAAGCGCGTGGGCGCGGGTGGGGGGGAGGACAAGTGGGTTGGGGGCGAGGGCAGGGAGGTGTTGAAAGAGGAGTGGGGGAAGGAGAGGGCGGCTGTGGATGCGTTGTTGGAGTATTATGGTAAGAGCGTGAGGTTTGGGAGCGGGGCTAAGATGGGGGTTGGGATTCCGGAATATGAGTGAGTGAAGGCGGCGGTGTGGAAGAAATTGGCAAGGAAGAGGTGGGGGTAAGATTCGAGTGAATATGTTTTGGATGTGGGTATTTTTCAGGGTGAGAGGGCGGGGTGGTCAGATTTGGCAAGGTTGAGGTGTACGTATGCTTCCAGGGTGACCTGAGGTTTAGCTGCATTCATACATTCAAGCCCATGTGACTTTTAGGATTGTTGTCAGATGCAGCAAACCTACCGCCCTTGCGATATCCCGTTGACAAAAGAAAACAAAACAAAACAACTCCAAGAGATGATACCCCGTCTCAATCACCTAGCCCCACTTCGCCATTCATCTACATCTAAATCTGTACTTGACACCTCGGATTCGTCCTGATCCTCTCACCATACAACCTAAGGAAAATCGGGACAGGAATGAAAGCCAGCCCGATGAGTCCCAACAGGCTGTTTCCCCATCCAGAAAGCAATCAACATGCCCCTGGAACTCGGCACTGCGCAAGCAATATCAAAAACAACAAAGAACAGATTGCTGATCTGGTACAGCCAGATACGCCCATACAACTCCGACACAGGCGCAATGATCAATGGACCAATGGCGAAACCGAGAATGTAGACGGATACAACACATGTTGCCATGGTATTCCATGTCTCGTTGAATTCAAAAAGAACTTGTGGCACACCTGGCGCGAAGAAGGATGGTGCGAGCGGTGTGATGAGCGTCACAGCTGCAAGTGCCGCAATTATGCCCCATTTCTTGGACGCGGGCCGGTTCTGGGGGTTCGCGGAATCAGATGGGCCGTCCCAGTCAATCATGTTAGGGTCTCGAGGGTCTTCTGGGTCTTTTGTGAGGGCGTGGACTGAGAGTGTTTGCTCGTCAGTGTGTTGAATCGGCTTTGCCTTGTGCGCCTTTTTCTACGTCTTTTGGGAACGACTCGGCGGGTGTGCTGTCGACATCATGGCCTTGTTGATATGCTTCTTTGTACTTTTCGTTTTGTAAATCTTGGGTTTCCCGTGCGGGGTTGGAGAATGTTGCTGTTGTGACAGATTTGAGTCTCGGAGGCGTAACCACTGCCTTGTCTATGAGAGTATGGATCTTTGAGAAGATGAAGTGATGTTGAACTCGTCATACATGGAGAAATGGAAACAAGACTTGTGGAATAGCCATTCTTACCGAGCCAAGGGAGGCAAATGTACGGAGCGGGCCGTGAAACCTAGCTGAATATACTGACGTCTGCGTATGAACGTATAGATTGAGAGAATGATATGCTGCTGTACCCCAAGGTCCAAGGGATAAGCTACCATCTATAAGCGGCCCGGGAGAAGTCAAAATGAAAGTATGAAATGAGAATGATGCCGCATGCCTTGCCAAATCCTACATTGGTAGTGCCGTTATCTCCGCTCGCAGATTTACCACTCCAAGCCGCTGAATCGGCTCGACGACCAACAAGTGCAAGATGGATCTGCGGCACAGGAGACATTTCGCTCCTATCGGGTGCTGAGATCAACGCCATAGACGAGTCACGGGAAGCGAGCTGGGGGTAAGAAAGGGAGCACCCGGAATGGTTGCAAGCCAAGTTGGTGATGCATAGTGTCGAAAATGACATGCTCAATGCCTCCCTCTCCACGCAATACAAAAAGCAATTCTACTGAAGATGAATAGTGCGAGAAGGTGTTGTTCGATTATGGAAGAACTGCTCGTCCTTGGTCGGATGATGCAGACATGCTACTGTGCTAGATGGTATCCCGCCAAACCTGAACGCCGTGGAAATGCTGACGGTGGCTGTTGACGTGGAGGCTAAAACCTCTCCTTCATCCGACCGGCGACGGTTCGCAAATTGCCATAGACCTTGCTCGGATTCTGTCCCAAGATCAAGCTGACAATGGACTCGCGCGCGATGTGAATGTTCTTGAAGCCTCCCAGAATGTGAATCTTGGAATCAGCCAGCACCACTCTGGTCCGGCTGGCGTTCTCAATGGCAAATTTGGTCTTTCCATCCTTGCCTGCTATACGTCCGATCGCACGTCCCATGTGCTCTCCCTGCAGTGTCTTCACATCCTTGATCTCGAAGGTCTCGATGTAGAGGTCGTCGAGACGGAGCAGGGCGATTGCGTCGTCGACGTCGAATCCGAGCGTGAAGGCTTTGACAAAGTCTTCGCCCTTCTGCAGCGCGCCCGTGTCCGTGGTGCTGGAGGAAGTGCGCAACTCGACGGACCTGGTCTTGGTGTTGACGCGGACTTGCAGCTTGAGGTGCTCGACAAGGGGCGGGTACATCTTGGGCCAGGCGGTCTTGAGTGGCGACATGCGGTGTGGCGGGACGGGCACTTTGCGCTGCTCGCGGCGGAACGCCAGTGGAATCGCCTTGGCAGGGGCGAATTGGGGACGGCCGCTCTCGTCGGCCATGGGTGTGTCGAGTGCAGACGCGGCGGGGGCAGCAACAGCGGCCGTCTCGGGGGCGAGGCTCATGTCGATGAGTTCGGCGTCGGCGTCGGCGTCGGCGGGCAGTGGCACGGCAGTGGCTGGCATGGCCGTGTCGGGCAGTTGTTCGGGGCGGCGCTGCAGCGCTGTGGGGGCCGGCATGTTGGTGAGCGCTGTGCCTGTGGCCTCTGCTGTTCTTGAAGTGCGTGGTCGGCACGCGGGTCCAGAAAATCCGGGCGGGCTATCGATAAGAAAGAAGGTTGGACAGCGAATTTTGGCGAGGCGAGACGTACGAAGAGTTACTAACTAGCGCATTCACCGCACTTTGTCCAGGGCTTGCACAATCACGTGCACCTGGTGCTGCCACTGCCCCCCCCCTCTGTCCAGCCGACGTCGACCATGTGGCCGCCGTGAAGACCATGAGCAGGAATGTAGGCTGCACACTTGGCGCGTGTCTGCGGCGCTCCCTCGCGCACCCGCCGCCGACGCAGACTGCCCTGCTCCCACGCTTCCGCATCAGAACCCATGCCCACCACCCCGTGACATGGGCGGCGCAGAGACGGGCCCTCCTGCTGCGACCTCCCGCGCATGCACGGCACCATGGCCAGCCGAGCGTAGCACTTGCTGTCCTCTCGGCCCGGGCCCGCCGTGCGTCGTCAACATCGTCGAAACAGCCGCCGACCACCAAGCCAGACGCCCCGCAACCTTCCCCCAAGCACCCCCTGCTCGACCGCATCCCCCACACGCTGCCGCACCTCAAGCGCCCCACCAAGGCCGAGCTGCTCGAAGCTGCCTCGGGCTTCTGGTCGCGCATCAAGATCCACTTCAAATGGCTTACCATCCGGAGCGCCCGGCCCTTCAATGCCGACGAGATCTATGCCCTCTTCTCGTGGATTGTCGCAGCGCACGTGCTGTGGATCGTGCTCGGGACCACCACCTTTGTCATGTTGACCGTTTTCTTGATCAACACTGCTTTTTCCCAAGAGACACTTGCCAAGTGGATCGGCAACTACCTGACCAGCTCCTCTGGCATCAAGGTCGTCTTTGAGACTGCCGTCGTGCCCAAATGGAAGGACCGAGTCATCTCTTTCCGCAAAGTCTACGTGTCGAGGAGACCAGGACAACAGGGCGGCCACGTCAGCAAGGGCTCGCAGACTGAAATGGCCGCAGCTGCAGCCGCAGCCGCTTTGGCGCAGCAGGAGAAGGACGACAAGGAAGGTGCAGACATTATCGCAGAGAGTCCGGAGGCCGAGGAGGATACGAACTACTCCCAGTTCGACATCTCCATCGATACCGTAAACGTCACACTATCATTCTCCAAATGGTTCAACGGGAAAGGCTTGTTGGAGGATGTGGAGATCAAAGGCATCCGCGGTGTCATCGACCGAACAAGCGTACGCACCATCGAGGGCGTCGATCCAAGGTCATACAAGCATGAACACAACCCAGGCGACTTCGAATTGAACTCTTTCAAGATGGAGGATCTGCTGGTTACCATTTACCAGCCAGGTGGCTTCCGCCCATTCGCCGTCAGCGTCTACTCGTGTGACCTGCCACAGTTGCGAAAGCAGTGGCTATTCTACGACTTCCTCTCCGCCAACATGATGTCTGGCTCTTTCGACAACTCACTATTCACAATTCACCCTCGACAAACACACAACTACACCGGCACACAGCTCAGCAGTGGCCGTGAGTCGGAAGACGGCAGCACATGGAAGAAGCACAGTCGAATAAGGATCGATGGTCTCAACATTGATCACCTGAATCGTGGGTACGACGGCCCCTTCTCTTGGATCCACGAGGGCAACGTCGACATAGTCGCAGACATCATGCTGCCCAACGATGACGATGAAAGCCTCGCCAAGGTCATGTCCGACATGTATGATCGTGTCGAAGCCACAGTCACGCAAAACGGTCGCAAGCACCACTTCTCCGATCACGCAGCCCACGGTTTCGATGATCATCATCACGATGACACAGCGGCAGTAGGGGAGAGCGACGAAGAAGACACACGCTTTATGATCATGGACCTGCGTGTCCACCTCAACGACGTCCGAGCAGCTGTCCCCATCTTCACACGGGACATATCATACGTCAACAACGCACTTGTACGACCCATCGTTGCGTACATCAACTCGAAGCGCACCTTCATACCCGTGAACTGCAGAGTCGTCAAGAGGGTGGGCGAGTTCGACGGCAGCTGGACTTTATACGACAGCGGCCTGATGGAAGAAGTATCTCGCGAGGTAAGAAATATACCCCTTTCTTGTGATTTATACATGACACTAATCCGCCATTAGATGTACGATGCATTCGCTCGTGACGTCCTCGACGACCGGACCGTCCGCAAACGGCGCATAAAAAAAGTAGGCATCTGGACACTGCAACTCGCCGCGCAAGCTCTCTTCCTCGGTCTCGCGGGAAATATTGCCTGATACCTGATACCTGATACCCTGCGTTTATGAAGTCTCTCCTCTTAGGTGTATATTCACACAACAAGCACGGCGTTTTGGAGCAAGAATACCGGCCTACAGGCTTTTGAATTTTGGATGGTACGGGTGGACAAGGACTTTGCAATAACCAAACGGAAGTCCTATGAAGTCATGTTATTATGTATAGGCTGAAATCATGACGGACGTGTTACTGCTCACGATATCAAGATGCGTGTCCAATTTGCCTACCCAACGCACTCCTCCCCCAGTCCAAGACACACAAAAGTCCCGCCTAGAAGTAGCAGACATTCACATTGATGACGAATCGATTCACATGACCCCAACCCGTCCAACATGATTCCTTGTCCCTATTCATCCCTCCCATCCACCCTCCCAACCAACACACCCCTCACCTCGACCCCCTCACCCCCCCACACCCGCACACACGGAACAAACTGCACGCCGTCCCACCCCTGCACTCCACGGTCCCACTCCCACCCCCGCCCAACATACACGGTCGCACTAGCCCATTTGCGCCGCCGAATCTCGTCGCACCCATGGCCGTCTCCGGCCGTGATCTCCATCGCGTGGAACGTGCTTGCAGACTGCGCCGGGGCGCATGTATAGTTGCGCGTACGCGTGCGCGTGCGAGGACTTGTATCGCGGTGGGGGTGCAGGGTCATCATGGACGACGCGGTCAGACCTGTTGCGCTCCACTCGATGGGCACTGCGGCGGGGAGGGCGTGGACTTGAGCGACGAAGCATGGCGGGGGTGTATATGCGGGATGGAGGGGGGGGGGAGTGGGGAGAGAAGAAGAAGAAGAAGGAGAAGAAGAAGAGGAGAGGTGGGGCAGGGGAGGGCGGTGCGTGTTTTCGTGATGGGTATGGGCGGTGTAGGTGTTGGTGTTGTTGATGCGGTCCCAGGGATCGACGTTGTTGATGTCGTTGTCGTCGTCTGGTGGTGGTGGTGGTGGCGCCGCATGTGCTTTTTTCCATAACTCCTGCGCTGTCTGGACGGCTGAGAGGGGATTCGCGAGGGTGAAAGGTATCATGGCTATGCTACCTGTCCAGTATTTCACGCCTTTTGCGCGCCCGATGCGCCACAGATGTTGCAGGGAGAGGAGCGCTTGGCCGCGGAAGTCGTGGGGTTGGTAGACGGCCATGGATGCTGGGATGAGGGGGATTTGGCCGGCTATGTAGACGATTTCGCCGGCTTCTTGGCCTGACTGTTGCTCTTCTTCTTGTGTGATGTTGGTGGGGTTGCGAGCTGGTAGAGGGACGGATATCGCTTGGCTGTAAGGACCGATGTTGGCTGGTGCCCAGTAGCTTCTTCCTTGGACGTGGAGACCTTGTCTTGAGATGCTTTGGTCGAGATTGTTTACGTTCTTATCCAAGATGACGCTCAGCATGGCGTCGGTGCCGCGAGGTAATGCGTTTCCAGCAGCTATGGTGACTCGCGCTGGTGGGTTGACGTCGCTGAAATACTGCGCGTATATAGGGTTCAGAACAGTGAAGTCGGCCATGTCGCGAAGCAGGAGTGTGCAATGGTTGATGTTCGACTTCAGCAAGTCGCATTGCTGGATCATGTGGTCGAGACGAAGGAAAATGTTCATGATTTGTCGTGATGGGGAAGCTTGCTTCGAACCATGCATGTCGCTGACGATATTTGAATATGTGAACACAGTGGGTGTGTTGTTATATGCATTCATGGGCAGGCTGGCAACTACAGATGCTCGAGTTCCTGCCGGTGTGCTATCGGCAGGGTTGGTCGAGAGGGTGGTGTCGCGGATGGATTTTGCATCTTCATGGGCTCCATAATCCGTTGCTTTCAGTATCGTTCTGAACTCCTCGTCGAATAGTTCCGGGATTCGGACGCCCTCCAAATCTTCCCCTGAACCAGTGGGTAGTTCTTCAAGGCTGCTTTCCTTGATCCTCAACATCGTCTGTCCGCCACCCACAAGCATGGAAGCTGAAGCGCCAATCTTGATCCTCCTCTTCCACAACGACCGTGGTCCACCAAGCGCCAACGTCTCAAACTCGCCTCCCTCACCAACAATCGCGCCGTTGCCCGCTTTGCCAAATCGATTCATTGCTTTGCTCAACTTGGCAACTGTCCTGGAGTTGGCGACGTCGAGTCCCAAGAAGCTTTCGTCTAAGCCCCCAGATGCGGTCTTGACGATAATGGCTTCTTGTCCTACAGCGGCCATGTCATGCAGAAGCGATGACTGGGTATAAGGTGGTAACAGAGGATATTGCCATAGGTACGACAGTGGAACGAGACCCAGTCGCAAAGCGACCGACTCTACTCGCGTCCGCTGGTATGTACTGAGAATAGCACCCGTGGAAACCGCGTTTGCCTCTGGATGCGCTTTTATGATCTTCTCCAATAGCGGCACCAGGTCTTCAGTTTCATCCTGCTCTTGCTGTGATGAGGCCTCATAGTCTCGATTTGAGTTGACTGCCTTGCCCGTGATTTCTTGGCGGTACAGCGGGATGCCCAACGCCTGCTCGTAGAGCGGTATCACGGAATGTCCCACAGTCTGGTACATGTAGCTGTCAATGTCTTCATTCTCATTGGCTGACGCTGCTGGGTGTAAATTTGCCAATGCCACGATGGTGTGCCCATTCGCTTGACAGTGCAGGATTGAAAACAGCGAATCTTTGCCGCCAGAGATTAGTGCTATCACGTTCAACGAAGACGCCGTCATGGTGAGGAATGATCAACAATAAACGCTAGTCAAAACGCAAAGAATGTAACATTTGAGGCGGACTACGGATCACGAGGGAGCCGATAATTCGGGTTTCGCTAAACCTTCGCACGCGCTAATATTGCAGTCTTGCCTTCCTAAGTTTGACCACAACAAAGTTTGTTCTGATCATACAAACCGATGACACCAGCAGCGACACGAGTCGCGTGGAGCAGAATTTGTCAACGAGCCACATAAGCGGGAATAAGGTGATCACAGTCATGACGCGTGCAAGAGAGGTTCTACTAGTTGTGATGGTTTTGGTTTGGTTCGATGTGCCAGCACTCTACTACAGATACGCAAGGAAGATGCTTTGCAAGAGCAGTAGATGTTCCAAAATTACATGTGAAGGTGGTGAAGAACCGACATTCCCAGAATGTTGGGCATGCGCCAAACGCAGCAGATTACAATGAGGGTAAGAACGCGATACAAAAAGCGGGTGTCGGGGAAACGCGGCGATGATGGGCCGGTAGGAGGAGGCCATGCCGTCGTAAAGTGTGAAGAAACCAACACCACAAATGAACACCAAATCTATTCCATCTCCCAACCGATGAGCTCCCAGGCCTATGACAGACCATCCAGACGCGCGACCTGGATATGATGAAGGAAAAAGCCAATCTTGCCTAGTGCGCAGCCGAATTGGGGTGGAGAATACAATTGGAGAAGGGAGGTACAGCAACCTTTGCCGCTACTTGGGGAGCACACGCCGACCACCAATGATGGAGCCTGGGCCGCCTGTCTATCCAAGTCAACTTTGCGTTAAGACGTGATGATGGCAAGCGGTCGCCTTGCGTGTTGCGAACTCCTTCTACAGAAAGGGATGTCATGAAGATTCGTTACAATGTGAGGGGAAGAGTGGCAGTGCCTATTGGTCACGCTTTCGCTTGCGCATCTTGTCAATCGAGGAGGCCTCGATGTCAGAGTATGAATCAGAGCTTGAGCTTGAAATGCCCTCGGCAGCGCCGTAGAGGATCTGACCCATCTGGGCAGGATTCGAGGCGTTGAAGTTGCCGAGCTGTTGCTGTGGCAGGTCGCCGTGGAGATCGGAGCTGTCGAGCACGCCCATGACAACAGCACCGGTTCCGTGAGTGCGCTGATGCTGGGACAAGTTGTCGCTGCGAGAAAACTTCTTACCGCAGTCGGTGCACTCGAATGGCTTGTCGTGAGTGTGTAGAGAGCGGTAGTGGCGCTTGAGGTGTTCCTGGCGGCGGAAGCGGCGAGAGCAGAGCGTGCAGACGAAGGTCTTGGAAGGATCTTCAGTCAGGGACTGCTTGCGACCGCGGCGGCTGGTGGGCGCGACAGGGGTAGAGCCGTTCTCGTCGGAGCTAGTGTTGGCGGCATCGGCGTTGGAGCCTTGAACTGCTTCATGTTGGCTTGATACCCCAGACGAGGTGATTTCGTCACCTGATGCCTGTGGCTTACCTTGGAAGTCCGACTCAGCGTCGCTGAACTCGGATTGAGCCTTCTTGCTGGACCGTCTCTTAGAAGCGGATGCGGCCGACATGTCGTCGGAGTGGACGCTCTCAGCAGGAGTGGGAGGCAGGCCGTGAACCAGCTCTTCTTCGAAATCTGTGAAGCTCTCGTCGCTGACAAAGTCCTCTTCGGGGGTCGAGGCAGCCAGATCAGTGCGCTGGCGCTTGCTGCCCAAAAAGTGAGTGTTCTCGGCAGAAGAGAATGCGACGAGTCCGGTGAAGTCGTCCTCACAATCAAGCTCGAAGAGAGGCTCGAAGGTAGGCAGACCAGAGAAGCCGAAGGATTGCGTGCTTTCGGAAAAGTCGATCTTGGCGGACTCTCCTTTGAGGACGACCTTGTGCTCCTCGTCGCCGGGGCAAAGCGTGAGAGAGGTTGATAGCTCGGATGCAGAGACAGTCAAGTCACGGGGGTTGCAAAAGTTGTTCTCAGCCTCGACCAAAGGTGAGCGGGCAGATGGTGAAGGTGACCGGGAGAGCGAGGGGCAGGAGGTCGCGGAGAGGAGGTGGGACGTCTGGCCAGCCGCACGTGGCTGAATGAATACTAAGCAAATCAGCAAACCATCCGTCACCTTCACTCGAGGCGACATGCAGGGTGAATGCATGTCGTGCCGAGGACTATTCGCAAGTGCGTGAAGAGAGGTGCTCACCTGGAGTCATGGGGGGGGTAGTGGAGCGCCATTCAATACCAGCAGAAAGGAGCTCCGAGAAGACCTCGCCTTCACAGCCCTGCTTGACGCCCTCAATGCCCTCGCCTGGGTAGAAGCCATTGACAGGAGTGGGGAGCATGTCGCAGACCAGAGGTGGGCTGCTGACACTGCTGCGAGTGGAAGAGGACAGCGGCGGGGTAGCAGGCGCGTAGGCAAAGGCCGTGTCAATCGGGCGCAGATAGGGCGAGTCCTGGGGCTGGATGAGGATGGCTGGCTTCTGGTACATTGGCTGGGGAGATGCGACGGGCGTCAGCATCTGGTTGGCGTAGGCGGTCTGCGGGTAGGAGATGTGCGAGGTTGGCGACGCTGGGCGTGGGAAGTACATGTTGTGTGCCTGGAATGTCGAGTGGGCGGACGGGTGGGCAGTAAAGTGTCCGTGTTGGCGGGTGGTCTCGCCCTGTGGATCCGGGTTGTAGTAGAAGAATGGCGATTGCATGGGCGGGGCCGGGTGCATGGGATATGAGCCTTCCATGGATGCGAATGTGGTGTTGTTCGTGGGCTGAGGCGAGGCGTCAGACAGGCGTCGGGAGGGCACAGGGCGACGGCGGCTCGACTCACTTGGGATGTTCTGCAGGTTGTCGGTGTGGTGGACAGCGCTGGCGGTATTTGGATTAGGCGTACGGGGTACAGGGCAGATGGCAATGAAAGGTCGGAGGAAGGACTGGACAACAGCTCGTAATAACGGAGCTGTCTGCTGGAGGGCGAGCCGGGGGTGGGCTACGATGTCATAGGGTCGTGCGTGGTGGGAGGGAGAGATGCAAAGGAAGGAACGGCTACGATGCACAAGCAGCGTGTACAAAGTGAACCAACGGCGGGCAACGAAGAAAAAAGAGGTTGATCAGGCTTGAGACGGGGTGCGCACAGAGGGCGGCCGGCCACGGCTGGATAAGTAGGCTAGCCGATCAGCGAGCGACAAGCCGCGAAACAGGAAGCGATGGGCAGGCACGGCGGACGGCGGCGCGGGATTCGCTGCTGCAGCCGGGGCGCAGCGCAGCGACTCCACCTGGCGCCACCGTGCCACCCACGACGCCGGCGTCCATGCAGCACGCGACCCCTGCGACTCAGTGATCTGTACGGATCCTGTGCGGAGTACGGATACAGTGTGTGTGCTTGGAAGTATTGTAAAGCGGCGGCGGTGCATCGGTCGGTGCGCTAAACTTGGTCGCCAACAGCTGGCCCTGCCCGTCGCTGCACCCAGGCACCCCCGAGATGACGAGCGGCACAGCCCATCCGCCCTCCCCGAGTGGCACTGGGAGTCTGACCACGGACCTGCTGCCCCGGCCCGCTGCTGCTGACGATGAGTGCATGTTTCGAAATGCTTTTGCGAGTGATGCCACGGCGCTGCCACGACCTGTCGCACGCCAATGTCGAGCCCTCGCGCATCACAACACCACCATGGCCTCGGCTGCCTCACGGCGGGAGGTTGCCCCTCGCGTCGTGCAGCCCAGCGAACAGGACTCGAGCAACGGAACCAGGCCATGCGGCATCAGGGTGCCTGTCTTCGCATGGGACGCGGGCGACTGCTGCTCTCTTAGAGCGTGTTTCAGATGCACCTGGGCTGTGGCAGCCTCCAGGCGTCGCGAGTGGCCCGCCCAATTCTCTAGGTATCGATAGCGAGCGCCCGTTACCTGCTGTACGGCCTAGTCAATTTGCGTGTTCCACTCTGCCGCCGGGTGTCCCAAATATGCATGTCGGCGCCTCGTATACCGGTCAGCATTCGATAACACAAATCCTCGTCTGGGTCTATTTCGGGGGCGTAGCGCACATGTGCTGAGCTGCACAACTCTATCCCCCAGCATCCGCTGCATGTACGCCGCCGGTGCTTCTCTACGCGGGCTAGCGCCGTCGCTGCTTTACCTGCCCGACGCATGGCCAGCCCAGCGCTCGCTTGGTGCGCGTGTCGGCGGCGTGGTCGGCTCGAACACGCCCAATCGTCGCCGCCCGGCATGCCACTGCCCCCCCCACAGTCTTGCCCCGAGCGGATTCACCGAGCGAGCACCACACCAATGCAGGTACAATAATGCAGGAACAAACGGCGAGTACATACATGTCACCACCACACCGGCGTTGTCGTCGTCCCAAACGAACCGCGTGGAACCACACATGCACCTCTTGTCATCCATGTGTACGTACTCGTCCGCCGCTGGCCATGTTCTGGAAACTTCATTCTAGTGGATCCGCTTTTGCCATTGAACAGGGTCCTCAAGCCTCATGATGACAGCACCACGTCCATGAGACTGCGTGAATCGTGCGCGGCGTACCTGCTCCACCACATACCATCTACACTACCACCTACTGAGACGGGCTCCGGGGAAGCTGCCTGGCTTCCAGTAGCTCCTCAGCGCTTCCACGAATCCCCACTCGACCCGTCTTGATCATTTGCCCAGGCTTGCGGAATCCCACCTACGTACCCTGATCTTCCAAAAAAGTTCGAGGAAGTTTTCCAGCCTGGCGGCGTCGTGGCTTCTTGCATGTGCCTGACACAGAGTTTGACTACCGTGGTTCCGCTTGCCGTGATTCGTCGCCTTTTGGCTTTTGATCCATCATAGTCTGTGAGCCAAACTCGTTCAAAGACCCGTTCCTTTGTACACACTGTCTGTCCGCGGACTGCGTGCCAGCCTTTGTTGCGCCGAACTACAATCTAGCGGAACTGTGTTGCTGCCTTCACCTTGGTGTCGGGATTGGTCTCGACTTGGGCTTTTGGTCTCTGCCCCCGTGGCTCTCCATCGCTGAAGGGTCTGGACGATCGGACCATTTTGTGACTACAACGAAGCCCTTGCGTGACACAATTCAATACATGGTATCATAATCACCTTGCACGGTATTACATATCAACCGTCACTGCTCTGTATCTTGAAACAACGTCAGGTATTCGCCGTCACTGCTGGAAGGGCAATGACAGCCGTGTCCCACACCAATGACGCAGCTCCCACACTGCCGGAGAATCCGCACGGTTGCTGGAAGCTTTTCAAACGCATTATTCGACATGACAGCGCGTGCAAGGCATGCTGGTCGGCAATTTCGCGAGAGCCGCACCCACCTCAACGACTGGTCCCTGGATTTGTGTGCTTCAAACTTCCCCACAATGGTGCTTGGCGCTTGCTGCTCAAGGCCCACCGGGTCTCATGCAGTTTGATTGCTGAGCAGGGAAGACCCTTTGCATTGTCCAGCTCGGACGCTTCTGAGATTGTTGTCCATTATTTATTATTGCGAGAAAGGTCGGCACCATAACTGTCTTGTCTACGGGGTAGTTTGTCACGGTAAGTGGAGCTGTTGGGCGGCCCGGCTTAGCAGTGGCCATGGTCAACACTGAGTCACTGACAGTGGTCTTCCTCCGGTCTGTGCTGCGGCTGACAGACTGTGCACCCGCCTGGAAAGACTTCACATGAAGATGATTGGTAGTGTGATGCATCTGTCAGGTACCAGCGTGCTACGATTGGCGCGTCGCGTAACCCAAAGCGTGGATGCTGGTTCTGTAGACATACTCGTGTACATGACGCCGGCGTCCGCGGACACTACTCACGGGTAAGGGCCGTCCAAAGGTCGCACTCAGCTATCTAGGGGGCTTCCTTGTCCCTGGTATGTCGACATACCTTGGCGATCCCACGGCGGATTGTTGGGCTGTCAAATATGGTAATGCTGAAGATCGCAATTGCGTTGGCGAAGAAGAGCGTCGGGCGGCCAGATGCTGTTGTCTACCGTGTTCGAGGGTCTCCCCGATAAAGAACATCGTCACCGTTTGTTGAACACGGAAAACGTCATGCTTGTGAACAGCAGCACCAAAATACATGCTCTTGAGTTCCGTCTACAGCGTGGAATGAGATGAGTTATCGCTACGCATGGTTGGCGATATCGGGAAGAAGCAACGTGCGCGCAATCAGTGCTCTGGCTTCCGCCGCGGAACGTGAGCCCACGAGACGCAGAAGCCATCAGTTGCAGAGCTGACTCGCAAGGCTGAATACGAAGTAGTGTTGGACGGTAGACGTAAACCGCGCTTTCCCAGATGCCACTTGCCGTGGAGGACGGCATCTTACTCGAGCGTCCCCAAGAACCAGGCGCAATCCAAGCATCACCGCGAATCGCGTCCATTTGGAGTCCCTGCACCTCGTTCGCCTCCAACACGACGACAACAGGTGTGCCACGCTATCTCGATGGACGACCCCGTCCGCCCACGAAGAGCGCAACCCCAGCTGAAACGAAGGAAGACTACGTAAAGAGTAACTGAAGTAACGGAAAAACATGCAACGCAGGACAAGTGGGATGCCGGCGTCGCAGTTGTTTCAACGTGCCAGCTTCGCGTCGCAAATGCCCGCGAAGGGCTGTCACCCAATGGTCGCTTTTGCGACAAGAATGTGACAAGACAGGCCTCAGAAGGTGGTGGTGATTTGAATTCAGTCGCCGCAAAATTGCAGCGTCATTCTCTTCCTATCAGTAAAGGGTATCATCAGCAGCCATACCAGAAGAAAGTCCTTCCGCGACAACTGCAGATTTTGATCTTCTGATTATGCCAAGCCACGCTACGGAGGAACGGGCGCCGGTCGCCGCTGCTGTATAAAAACTTTCAAACCCGCGATCCGCCTTCTCTCCTTCGTGCGGCAGCGGTCGATAATCAGTTTCCCCTGTTGCTTGAGGACCACATTTCAATGGTTCTTATAAGTGTCATCGACCGCCCAGAATAAACATATTGCATAACCGATCATATACACTTTGCGGCAACGTCTACATTTGTGGCGTTTTCGCTGGAAAAAGGTCGGACATACTCTTTCTTGTCCAGACAAATGCGTGCCAAGTCATACCAACATGATTCTCCGAGCAGTCGACAGACTCAGCAATTGCAGTCTGGTCACATGCGTCGCTTCGTGAGGTTGCGGCAGTAGCTGTCAGCCACTCGCAGGTGACTTTGCAGTGGAAGGAAACCCGATCGTCTATTCTCGGGATAGCTCGTCGAGGTATCATCACTGTCGAGCTAACACTACCGCTCGTGTCTCAATGGATGGTACTGCCTTCTTTAATCATCCGCTCCAATCTTCTCCAACTTGCCCATCGCGCGCTTCTCTCCAGTATCACCAAGGAAGCGAATGCGGTCAAGGCGGGTTTTCTCGCTGTCGCCATCGCCATCTGCCACGAATATAACCAGAGAGTAGACATTCTGGAACTTGACGAACCGCAGCTCCAACTTGGCTGTTGCAGTCTGCGCATCCCAGTCCGAGTCCTTCAACTCGATGGTCTGGGTGGCCGGGATGTCCTCGGCCTCCTCGAAACCAAGATTGTGCTGTCGGTTCGTCCAAATATGGATAGTTTTTGGTCGCACCGGCGCTTCGTCGTCGTCGTCGTCGTCGTTCGAGACACAAGACGTTATCTGAATCGTGTGTATCTTCAGGTTCGAATTGAAGGGCACGTAGAGCATAAGCTGGTTGTCCACATCGCTTTCGACCCAATCTTTGGTTGCTTCGGATCCAGTGACCGCACTCTTGCCCTTGTTCAAACTCTTCGGCTGTGATGACTCGAAAAGTGTCCGCACATGACCGAAATCGCTGTCGGCATTGAGCAAGTCCAAGCCACGCGTATCCACTTCTTCTGTGACGTCTTTGTATCCACGTGGAAGACCGGCACCGATCCAGCCGGCACCGCCACTGGAGCTGGCCTCACCAAAGCCGCCCGAGCTACTCTCGTTGGTCGCCTCCGCTGCGAGGCTCTTGATTGCTTCCGAGAGCTGGAGTGGGTTCGACCCGCCGTACTTGCGTATTTGCTGGTTATTTTTGTAGATAATGAACGTTGGTGTGCTGTTAGACACTTGTTAGAGCTAAATCACAAGGAGCCGTGTTCTTTGCAATCAGGGACTCACTTGGTGACGCTATAGCTCTGAGCAATCGTTGCCTGCGCGACAACGCTGACTTTGGCGAAGGTAATCCTATTGGACCTAGAGAGCTGGTCTGCAAGCTGATCGTACACCGGTGCGATAGATTTGCTCGACGTGTTTTCCTCGTTATAGACTGCACAATCGAACATTAGTGGCCTGCATTTGTGCTACCGTGCACACGCCATTGCTTACAGAAGACGACGACAATACGTGACGACGAGAGCAGCGAGCTCAGCTGAGCAGGCTGCGATATCTCAGTAGTGCCCGACATGGCGGTGGCTCAAGGAGTGTGCTGTTGCGGTGGTGTAGCTAGCAAGTCGAATGGGTACAGAAAGTAACTTGGGCGATCAAGTGGGGGCGGGGTGCTCCGCTTGACGTCTTGTAGAATGACAGGGTGACAGGCGCCAGCCCGCTGAGCCCAGCATCGCGCGGCGGGACGAAGCTTCGAGAACAACATAAAGCAATCCGAAGGCACCACAACGCGACGAGTACCACATCCACGCTCGTTCGATCGACGCAGCACTTCCCGGCATAGTGAACTACTGCGGCGTCAAACGGCACAGCCAAGCTCCACAGCCTTAACATAGAGAATCGCGCCACAGCATCCAACCCACGACACACGAAGTGCTCAACACATCCACAGTTTGCGAAAGCAGGCCATGATTAGTAAGCCTTCCCCTTGATGTACACCGTCCCTGACGCTTTGTGCAATCGTTTTCTAATCGACAAATTCATGGCAGGCTTCAGCAACCTCTACCTGACCTCTGCCGAAGCCAAACTGCTCCATCTTGTCAACATCCTACTACTCATCGAGAGCTGTGACGCGACGCGGAGGGCACACCACTGGGATTGTTGGTACTCACGTGCGATTCTGCTTGTGAACGCTCCGATTGCCGCAGTGGCCGCCTATAACCTGTACAGGCTATTCCGCCCAGCATAATGTCGCACGTCGTGGTGTTCAACTCGTACGCGAAGACGGTCAAGGTCCTTACTACACCTGTCACGTACCTGACCGAGGTGAGGGATGAGGCGTGTCAGAAGTTCGGTGTCAGCAAGGATCAGTTCACGTTGAAGTATGTGCAGCCTCGAGCACTGTGTTCTTAGCGTGGTTTGATTGACAGCTGTCCAGGTACAACAACAAGCCAGTGTCGCTATCTCAGCAAATAAGACTCGCAAATCTCCCGCAGGGCGCTCGACTGGAGCTCGTGCAAACCTCGCGGTCGCCCACGGTCGTATCCGTCGCTCTACAGCTACCACCCTCCGAGAAAAATGTCCGCCTCAAACAGAAGTTCGCGAGCAATACCTCCTTGTGGCAGATTCTGCGGCATTTTGAGAGTGGGGAAGGCGCAAACTACAACTTCACACAGCGTGGAGTACCAGAGATGAGCGGCGCATCAGGCGCAGGACGACTACACTACGAGACCCCGGTTATCACTGTCATGCCCAGCCATCGCGAACAATCAGACTTTGTCGGCTTGCAACAATCGCTGGCTCAGCTTGGGTTTGACAGTGGATCGGCTCTCTTGAAGCTCTCGTACAAAAACAGTGGTCTTCCTTTGGAAGAAGCTATGGCACAAATATCACAGTATTTCAAGAACGACCTGTCAGTAACTGACGGAGCTCACGGGGCTCCTCCTACATCTGCACAGGAAGCCTCCGAACCGACCATAGAAACGGCCGCTCCAGAAGCCGCGATAACAGTCGTAAGTGAGACGATACGCACAGAGGAACCGGAGACAGAGTCCATGGGAGTCGATACAAGCTCATCAACTCTGCTTATCGAAGAGTCAGAGATTCTCGCTGAAGGCGTTACCATACAGAACGCAGGAGACATATCGTCAGCAACAAAAATAGAAGCAGCCACTACAGCCACTACATCTGACCCGCAGATTGCGACTCTGCAAGAAGATCTACAACCCCGCAATGTTCAAATCTTTTCTGCACCAACATCATCAACACCGCAGGCGGCACGAAATGCTTTCAACGAAAGCGACTATCTACCGACAATTGAACATGCCAAAGTCCACCAGGCCCAGCTATTGAACAAAACTCGTAATACACGTCTTCTTTCTGACAAAGAATTGGAAGAACAGGAAAAGGCGCGGCAAGAGAAGGTCGACGCTGCTGCTGCGCGAGGCGGTGCGTTGCGCATCCGCATGCCCGATGGCTCACTCATCCAGATGAACTTCTCCAAAGACGACACTGCCGACATTCTATACGACTTCGTCCAAAGCTTTCTAGACAGGAAGAACGAACCATTCGAACTCAAATACACAAGTCCGACCGGCCGCTTGGTCCTTATCGAGAAGAACAGCAAGCGCCTCAGTTACGATCTACGATTCTCTCTCAACGAGCTCATAACGTTCCAATGGGCAGAAAATGCGAGTGCGCAGGCTCGTGCATCACGAAGTACGTTGGCGAAGGAGTGGCAGGCGAAGGCTACGGCGTTGAAGGTCGAGGAGCCTGCACCAGAGGAGAAACTCAAGGCACCAGCTCAAGGACAAACAGTCGCAGAGGGCAAGCGCAAGGCTGCCATGAGCTCAGAGGATAAGGAGAGCAAGCTTAAGAGCATGCTTGGCAAGACTCTGTTCAAGCGAAAGTAAAGTGCCGTACAGGAGTGAGCGGGTAGTAGTTGGAGGTTTTAGACATCGCACGATTCACAAAGCGTTGCTCACGTGTTTTTGTTCGTCAATGAGGTCAGCATAGTGTATTATGTTGGTTTCATTGCACAGCCCAGCTAAATTCCCAAGTTATGTCAGCACCTCCGCTCCAAGTCTCAACTACATGAAAAGTGTAGTGATTCTGGAGCAGCCTCGTCACCAAGCAAGGCGCGGTTTAATATAAGCATTTCTCGGCCCAACTGCTGCCATGGTATAAGGCTGAATTGGAATTTGACATCCATGCTAAGATCACGACATCACAGGCACATGGCAAGCGAAGACACTATTGACGTGAACCGAATGTCACATTTGATGCTTTTGTGTGACACGGCTAGGTCATTGAACATCGACTGTCCGTGTGCCATAGCCTGACTCCGACAACGTTGCCCTCCGTTTGGTGGTATGCTGTGACGTTCGAAGTCGTGTGTCGAACCTTTGTAACGAAGACCTTAACACCCAGGAAGAATCGGAAAACCGGTCGCCATGTTGAGATTCATTCCTCGTTCGTAAACCGTTTAGTGACCTGCACGTCTCGACTCGGCAATGACGTTGGTCATCTCCTCAACCTTCCTCTTCGCACGGCCGAAGGTACCGAGCTGTGTGGTGTTAGTGAATGATCGTGACATCAAAGTGCGATCGCGTTGGTAGTCGATGATGTGCAGGATAGGACGGGAGACGTACCCTCTTCTTCGCAAGACGACGGGCACGCTTATCCTTGGAGTTTCGGAGCAACTCGATGACACGCTTCTCGTATGGGGCAAGTCTGCGAGGAGACAAAGTCAGCAGTCATTCACTAACGCGCATGCAGAAGAGGTGGTGAAGTCCGGACGCTAGTTGCGCAGCCCATGCCTTCCCACCTCTAGCTGCTCGAATTGCGACGTACCCAGCGACCTCACGAGTGATCTCGCGGACGAAAGCGGTGCGCTTGGACAGGAAACCCTTCCTCCTCGAGATCCTAGGGGCAGGGGTCCTTGGGGTGACCTCTGTTCACAGCGTTAGCACACGATCGTTGCTTGTCCAAATTTGTGTCGTGTGTTGTGGCAGGGCGGTCTGGCGGAGCTCGAGGAATGGTAGAAGTGCGAACGTACTGTGGCCAGCGTTAAGGCCGACGATGAGGCCAGACTTCTGCTTGACTTCCTTCGGCATTTTGGCGGTCGTGGTGTTGTCGATGGAGATGGACTCACTGAAAAGTCCAGTTGCAACAGCCCTTTCGCTTAGATTGTGCGGCTTGGCAGACGTGACTTTGCGCTACACTAGATCTGCGATAGTGGCGAGCGCCCCTGCCCAATCGCGCATAAGCTCTTGGAACGCCGGAACATCATCAGTAATCGAGAAGCGCTGATCATCCTGCTGTCATGGTTTTCAAGTCGTTAGGCTTGATTATTATCTTTAGACATATTGATGTACTGCACTTTTGGCCCATCGCTGTAACGACACTCGAGCTTCTTCACAGAGTTGTAGGAAATGATCTCGCACGACAGGGCTAGGATATATCGATTCAGCCATCATGATCTACTGTAGTTCAGGAATGTATAGGTATTCGGCCCCGTCTATATTTTGCTGTCCGACTTGGTACGAGCGGCCGTGTTTCTCGATGCATCCAATACGAATCCCACGTGGTGGCTTAACGCTACCAAATCGCTTCCAGCATCATGCACGAAGACCTCCAAGTCCATTCGTCCATTTTTTATTTTCTTCATCTCCACCCTGACTTGCAACCACTTGACACCCTCAGCTGGTAGCGACTTCTTGATATCCAGATTCAACAGCAAGGTGGGATACCAGAAAGGCCCTTGGGTCTGGTCTCGATGCCTCTCGATTATCTGCGGAAACATGTCTGCAACGAATCCGATTGAGGAGTTGTTGAAGTTGGAGCCATCTGCGAAGCAGAGCCATTCGTCGGCACCACTTTTCAATGCTTGACCATTTCGTGGGAAATGAAAGAAAACTCTGCTGCTGGCTTTGCGGAACTTAGCGAAGGGCATCTCGCCCTGGCGCTTCCAGTTAGGGTCTTTGTCTTGTTCCAATTTTGCCAGGTCGACTGGAAGAACAGGTGGGGAGAGCTTATACTCGGTGTCAAAACTGAAGCCTTCTTCCTTATCGATGTTGGAGTTAGTCACGTAGGCAATAATTTCCTGTCTCCCATCCTGCTCCATCGAGACATGGACGATTGATGTCTGGCGACCGAGCTTGATAGTGTCGACTTTGAAGGTAGCTGGACCAGTTTGCGTCCGACGTAGGAACTCAACATGGAGAGCTATCGTTTGAGGTTGATCTTGCTTTGCTAGAGATGTGGCGAAGTGTGTCCTGACCACCTCTAGAATGAGTCCAGTCACATATCCGCCATTGGGTACTGCAGAGAGTTAGCATTCTGATTGCAGGAGTGCTCCATCTTCGCAAAAGCTGAATCCAAGATTAGAGGCGCTGAGTAGTGTACAACTATACACTATGCGCAGCACAATATCTCGAGAGGGTCATGTAGTTCGAATAATTCAGTAGAACACAGAATGGCGCGCAAAGCAGATGAACAAACAGTGCATGTGCATGTTCAAGGGAGCTTACCGCTGCCAATGCACCAGTCGTCATGCAATAAAGCCGTGTATGAGGTCGAGGACAGCTTCTGCACTGCCGTAGCTTGATCCCAGCTCGGCATGGTATCGTGATGTGTGTTAAAGGCACTGAGCTGTTACTAGTCCGTGTCTCCCTATCAACTACATGATGAACGCGACTTGGCGACGCGATGGAGCGTGGCTTGTTGATGACCTCGGGCTCATTCACACGCCATTCCTCATCTAGAAAGTGCCTCGGCCATTTCGCCCCAAGTGTGGGGAGAAACCCGGCCAAACATCGTCACTCCGCAAGCCGTCACCTATGACCCTTGACTAGCCGTGACCCGGCAGCTCCAAGCAGACTGCTTTGTAGCGTAGAGTTTCGTGCGCGCTTTATTATCGCTGCGCCCCATAAACATTTTGAGTCAATTTCACGAGCTCGACCATTCATCCACCACAATGCCGTCAGAATCGAAATATCCTAACTTACAGATACCGGATGTGGACCTCTGGGAATTCCTATTCGAGAGGAAGGATAAGCCGTTTGGCGATAACAAAGGTTTGTCCTTTGCCGTGAACTGCGTTCATCTCAAGGGAACTTGGAAGCAGCAAAGCTGACTATTCTGCACAGTGATTTACTTCGACCCTTACACCAAGCGTTCATACAGTTATGCTCAGGTCAAAGAGGTTGCCGCCAACTTTGGTAAAGGCCTCAAGCATTTATGGGACTGGCAGCAAGGGGATGTGCTTGCGTTGTACACGCCTAATTGCATCGACACTCCTGCGATAACATGGGGTTGTCATTGTACGTAATATCCAAGTGTGGATTCCATGGAAAACTGACACTAGTTTTGTCACCAAACAGGGGCTGGAGGTGTACTGTCTCCCGCCAATCCCAATTACACGGTGGACGAATTGGCGTTTCAGCTGAAGGACTCTGGAGCTAGAGCTATTGTCACACAGCTACCGTTCATCAAGAATGCGCAAGAGGCGGCGAAGAGAGTGGGTATTCCGCTCGACAAAGTCATTCTGATGGGCGATCGACGGGATCCATCGCACAATGCAAAGCACTTCACGAGTATCATCAATACGGCAGGATCAGCAAAATACCGCCGAACGAAGGCAAGAAATCCTGCGAAAGACCTGGCATTTCTGGTTTACTCTTCGGGAACGACTGGCCACCCCAAGGGTGTGATGTTGACCCACCGTAATATCGTCGCTAACACGATGATGATCAAAGCTGGCGAGTCTGGTCAACTCCAACCTACAGGTGGACCTACGAATGAAGGTGATAAGCTCCTAGCCTTTCTGCCCTTCTTCCATATCTACGGTAACTCATCCCTGGACTCGCTAGAGCTCTGTGGTTCTAATGAAGAATAGGTCTTACGTGTCTGATTCATCAAAGTCTCTACTCCGGCCTCCAGCTTGTCGTCATGCCAAAGTTCGACCTTGAAGATTTCTGCTGTTTTATCCAGGAGCTCAAGGTCACGTTTGCTTACGTAGTTCCACCAGTGGTTCTGCTTCTCGGCAAACACGACGTAGTCTCCAAGTATGATTTCAGCTCTATTCGCATGATGAACAGCGGCGCTGCGCCTTTGACACGAGAACTCGTTGAAACTGTGCACAATCGACTTGGGGTACCCGTCAAGCAGGGTTATGGTCTGTCAGAGACTAGCCCTACGACACATACCCAGCCATGGGGTGACTGGAACAAGACAATCGGATCCGTAGGAACGTTACTCCCAAATCAAACTGCGAAGTACATGTCTCCAGAAGAGAAAGAGGTGCCCGTTGGCGAGACTGGAGAGCTGTGGATCAAGGGACCGAACGTGTTCAAGGGTTACTTGAACAACCCAGAGGGAACTGCGCACGCGCTGACGGCAGACGGCTACTTCAAGACAGGCGATGTTGGCTACCAGGATAAGGCCGGTAACTTCTACATTACGGACCGCGTCAAGGAGCTCATCAAGTACAAAGGTTTCCAGGTCCCACCTGCGGAACTTGAGGGTCTCCTAGTATCGCATCCAAACGTGATAGATTGCGCTGTCATCGGTCTGTATGACAAGGATCAGGCGACTGAGATCCCAAGAGCATACGTCGTGCCAAAAGATGGTCTTGGAAAGACTGAGACGCAAGCGAAAGAAATAGCTGACTGGCTTAACGTAAAGGTCGCGCACCACAAGAAGCTAAGGGGCGGAGTGAAGTTCGTAGATGAGATCCCAAAGAGTATAAGCGGTAAGATTCTCCGAAGGGTGCTGAAGGTAAAAGCACAGCAGGAAATGGACGACGCGGTGAAGGCGAAGCTATAATTCAGCAGGTTACCTCGCAATTAAACTCAATTCCACACTTCTCATTTCTCACAACGACTGATTGTCACCTCACACGAGCTAAGATTCTGCTGCAACACATCACGTCGACTTGTCGTCGCAAAGAGCGAACCTGAACTCTGCTTCCATCCTCCACCGCGCAAGATCAACTATAAGACCAACAGCAACATACATGTTCATTGTATGACATCTCCGAGGTCTCCTAAAATCCACAAAATAACAGTATAATTCTAACTGTCGATGTATGGTCACAATCACAAGCGATCAGCTGAAATGACCTCGTCAGCGCCAGCTCCAAAGCGAGCATCAACTCGAAAGGCTACCGCAGTGGAGATCATCGAGGAGGAGCCAAATGAGTTATGCCATGTGACTGCAAAGTTACATAGCAAATTCATCGTCTTTCCAGAAAATCTGCGCAACAAACTGCAACGGATGTATCAGTTGATGCTCCAATATCAGATGACCGCACTGCTTTCCGGTACCACCCATCAATTCAAATACACCTATAGCATCGTGACCGAACAAAAGGTCCGCCAGAAAAATCCGAATGCTGAGTCCAACATCACGCTAAGCAAAGAGAATATTGTGTCTCTCAGCGTCGCCAACACCATGCTTCTCGAGATGTTCCTGGAGGTGCAGAAGGACGCCTTGACCAAGCCAAACTTCATTCTACTCAAGACGCAAGAGGGACTAGCCAATCCTGATTTCAATCAGCTACATTCAGTTCGTCATGATGAGATCGGATGGGGCTTTGACACGAACGGATGTCTATCGCTCTACTTGGTTTCTATCGACAAGGATAAGCTCAAGGAGTACTTCATCTATGTGCAGCGCGCAGGAATAAAGACGGAGGATCAAGCTTAAGAACTGTACATGCTGCCGCATGGTCAGGCAATACTATCGCACGGCGGACTTTTGATAGTTGGGATTCTTTTGGCGTCGAGGATGTGCATGGAGACGGAGACGGGTTCGAATGCATGATGGGCGACCATGATTTTTGTTTGCTTTACTTTCGAGGATTTATGGAACGGCTTCATTTGATACTAACGAATGGAGTCAGGCTCGCACATGGGCAAGCTCTTATACACCTTCATCTTTGGTCGTGTTTGAGGGAGGCGGCGTTGAGTCTGCAAGCAGGTAAATAAAATGACGACAGAAGCAATGACCTAATTCAAGTAGTAATTTGATTGAAAAGCTGATCTCATGGTGCTTCTCAGCTCCCATGGTTTTGCTCAAGGCGGCAGTTCGGAAGCGCTAAGCGTCGTTGTATAGTGCAGGGCGGTGGACGACAAAGAATCATGTGCGGGACGTTGAGCGCGCCGCACCTCACCTCCGCCATCGTCTTTTTGGGCGACCATCAACCCTCTCACCTGCTGCCCCTCCGATCCCAGCACCTGCCTGTCGCGACATTTTTGATACCAGTCATATATATTTCCATCTTAATTTGAACCTTTGTGGTCACTCTTTCTCTCTAACCACATTCTTATCCGTTGCGCGCGCACTCGAGGAAGCTACGGTCCTCCACTTGAACAAGAAAGAGGTTGGATAGACATCATGAACGCGCCTGACAGGTATGTTTATTTCCTCTCTCCCATAACCGCACCACGTAAGGCCCCACCGGACAATCCACACCACCATGGGGGTCAAGGACGTCGCAGAGGACATTGTCCCAGGGTATGTCGAGACGGTGAACACGTTCACCACATCCTCCCACCCGGCTCTTCACTTCACCACGCACTAGTCCGAGCGCACGCGACCGCACAAAAAGCCCCTCCGCAGACATGTAACACGCCGTTACGACAACTCAACCGATCTGGACGACGAAGCCTGCGCACGACACACGACAAGATGGCTGACTGTGATGGCGCTACCGCGCCCTGCTGGAACCGCAAGATTGGCCAGCTCATTGCGCACATCCCAAACTGTGGACTCCGGGACAACCAGAAGGACAACCGCCCTGTGTCGCATAGAGCTGACCAGAATTATGAGGACAGATTCGAGCTCTTCCTGCTAGACGACGGCCAGTCGAAGGTCGAGTACAAAGAAGAAACCCGTAAGACATACCCTGCCCCCTCCACGTCCCCAGTTGCTGACGACACCAAACAACAGGCGTCCCCAACACCGCCATCTTCACCTTCAACAAGGAAGACCACACGCTAGGCAACCTTCTCTCCCAGCGCCTTCTCAAGTACGACTACATCGTCTTCTCAGCATACAAAGTCCCCCACCCGCTCTTCGCGACTTTCGAGCTCCGCGTCTCAACCGACGGCACAATCACACCCAAGGATGCCATCGTCCAGTGCTGCAAGGACGTTGTCGGGGACCTGGAGAAGCTGAAGCAGAGCTTCCAGACCGAGTGGCTGGGCAAGAAGATTGTTAGTGAGGGCGAGGCCGAACGCATGGCGCGCGAGCAGAACAACTTCTAGACCTGAGACCTGGTCCGGGAAATGTCGAAAGCATGGGAGAAGACTCACGGACATGCATGATTTGGCGTTCAAAAGGGTGGGCACGACCTGAACGGTCTGGCGTTACGACAAGGTGTAAGATTATGGCAGCACCGGGCTTGTCAGAACGGGGTGCATCAGTTTGGCACCTGTTTGCAGAATACTAGCACAATGAGTAGCTACATCTTCGAGAGTTTCGCATTACGGGCAAACGACGAAACAACATGTGATCGCAAGGACCTAGGGTTTGAATGTGTGATGATTGCAAGTCTAGTCGCTATCGTAATACTTGTTTGACACGTCTCCCAGCAGTATGTCGTCCGGCGCGGGCCCGCGATGATTGCGCACCCATTCTGTCTCCACTCTGAAGAAGATCCATACCCATCTTCGGAACACCTCAAGGACTTCCATCGTGAAAATCCCGCCCTCCAGGTCATTAAAGTGGTCCAAATGCGGACTCAACTTGAGACTCCAGGTACACCGCAACAGCGCATCCATGACAATCGCAGCATAGTATAGCTCTTTCGCATGAAACCACCGATGCTTTCGTAGCCCCCATGGATACTCGGAATTATCACGTTCCTGCCCCGACGAAAACAGCGAGAGGTCCCAATCGCGCGCAACGTCCCAATAGAAACTGTATCCCGAATTGACAAACACAGCTGCCATCCACATGCGAAACAGCGTTGCCTCCGACACGCCAAACGTCGAGGGATCATGCGAACGCTGCAGCGCACTCAGTACAATGACGGGAAAAGCAGTCGAGTACTTGAGCGCATTGGCAAGATGCACGCCGCCCCAGCCTGTCGCAGGACTAATCTGGCCCGTCCTCTTATTTGCTTTCTGAACCCTCAAGTACTCCGTCACACACTGCCGCAGGCGAATAAGCGACGGGACAGCAATTATAAAAGGCACCCAGAAGGCGCCTCCGCAGTTCCGATTCGGTGGGCTGGTGGAACTATGCGAGCCGGAGAAGAACATGCACAGCGAGACGAACAAGTCGCCCAGGACTTTTGCGTAGCTTGTCAACGCATCGGCAAGCAGAATATCTCCGAACTTCCCATCTTGTGCCTCCGCGATGCCGCCGATGCTGATGCGCTTGAGCGTCGCGAGGGTTCTGCTGCGGCCGTTGCGCGAGACGAATGGGAGGGGTACGATGAAGCCGACTACGAGGACGACGAGGTAGAGGTTCGGAAGAATTTGCCAGCCTGCGATATCTTGGGGGGAGCCGGATGTGAGGAGCCAGAAGAGTAGGAGGGAGAGGGCGAGGGGAATCGAGAGGAATGTTGCTATGCGGTAGCATGAGAGGTGGTGGGAGGGGTGGTGTGGGGAGGCGCGGCCGGGGTAGCGGATTAGGCTGGGGACGTCGATTTTTATGAGCGAGAGGTAATGGAGGTTGAGGCCCCATGCCCAGATGCCTTGATGTGGCGTTAGTAGGGTTCGAAATGGACCAAGCAGAGAAGGAAGTGGTTGGCAAAGGAGTTTAACGTACCTAGCACAATAATGAGAGACACACGATACGGCAGCGGCAGCACGCGACTGAAGCCATCAAGCTCAGGCTCGACGGCCGGATCACCGTCCATGTCGAAGTCGTTTGCGGAATCCCAATTCAATCGCAGCGTCCCAGCCGTGTTCTTCTCCTGCAACCATGAGCTCCTTGTCTATCCCTTTTCTTTTGCAGCGTGCCTCCCTTCCCCAACAAACCGTCGTGTCTGTCGTTGGGCACGTAAGGGATCTAGAATTGATAGCGTGTCCACTTCCCATTTCCAGGAGGTTAGACAAACACATCTGATTGTCAGCGCCACGTCCCTGCACCCCTGCCCGCGATCTTACGTCAGCCGTTGTGTTCAGCCGCATCCTAACCGCTTTCGAATAGCATCGAGGCTTTCCCCAAAGCGATGCAACCATGACACCATCATCGCGAGAGACGAAGCGACGCGGTTCTGCGTGCAAGTCTACACATCTACACCCTTTGCCCAGTGCCCTAGATTGTCTACACGCTGCCCACTTCACCCACACCTACCAGTCCTATTGTCTGCGCGATCAAACATCGTGAACGACGTCCCACGAAGCGACCCTCACCGCCAAAACTCCACACATACATATCACCGCCCACAATCATGTCTCCTCTATCCATACCGAAGATGTTCATGGCAGGCGGAGTCGTAGGCTTCAGTTATTACCTCTACATGCGCCAATACTGGTTCCCGAACCCATACAAAACCCAAGGCGTGCAAAACATCGAAGACCGATTTTCCGCTGGCGGCGGCCACCCCACACACACCCCCGCTGGAGGCACCATGCGTGGTACGAGTACGACTCCGTTCCTCACAAACAACATTGAGATTGCCCGAATTCGGCTAATCAGATCAACCGTTATAGGCAGCGCAACGAACAATGAAAGCAGGACGCAAGACGGACACAAGGGCCCGGATTCAGAGCACTTCAAGGCGAATATCTCGGAGCAGCAGTCGGATGTAAGTCGTTGCGCGCGTGGAATGTAAAGATTGAGCAGCGAGCTGATCTAGACACAGCCTGTGTGGCCTGCAAAATTCAACGAGATCCAGTACAATAACCCCAAGGGCAAATAAATGCTTGACACACGAGTCGATTGATGGGAAAATGTTTCGGAATGGCCGAGTACACAAATCGAAATACATCTAGCACGGATCGAATGCTGCATGTGGACATGGAGGCGTATGGAAAAGCGAGACGTGCTTGAGCCACGGCAATCCCGTGAAAGTAATATAGAACGGCCATTTGTCGCAACGAAACGAAGCCGTAGAAAAGCGAGATGAAAAAAAATAAAATCAATGTTACTCTATCTTCTCATTCTTCGAGGCGCATCTTACTAGAAGAGGCGTGCGGAAGCTACTGCCAACAATAGAGGGAAGGCATACGCAATGCATTTGGCTCAGGCAAAGCGTGTTAGTGGGATACGTCTCGCAGAATCTTCAAGAGGCCTGCAGCATACCTATCGAGCCCGCGAGCCATTGCACCGTGTACGTTCGTCCTGGTGAGCCTTTGATACTTCGTAGCTTGTAGTGTCATGAGGTCCCAATGCCCAGCAACGAGTAACGATCGATCACGCACGCCGACAGACTTTGTGTCCATTGAAATGACGTTGAGAAGACGGAATATGGGTCATCACCAGCTTGACAGTAAATAGGGCGTGTCATGAAACGCCCAAAAGTCACTTGCAATGGTAAGACAGTAAAGGTAGATGTGTTTGATATTGTTGTTGGCTCAATGACACTGCTTCTGTGTCACTCAAATGTTGCCTCCCACAACCCGACCCGCAAAGGCTCCTCTCCACCCAGTCACAAGCGCCTCTTCAACGCCAGAACACCCCATTTTTCCTGTGAACTTCATCTTCACAAGTGGTACGCCTGGTAGTAAAACAACGCTAACGCGTCCTAATAGAGGAACATTAAAATGTATGTACAATGCAGCGCAAAACACAAGGTTTCGAATGTAATGTCCGCCTCGCAGAGGCAGGTTTTGCAATTGAAGATCCGGTTACGATCGGTTCACCTGCGCCTGTTGCATGCCAGGACTTTGTAACATCTGTGGATTTTGCGGCGTTGCACTCCTGCTTGTTGAAGTTGCATTCATCCCAGGACTACCAGCCTGTTGTCGCGCTTGGCTCATCAGTCGTTGCTGTTGGACGAGCTGTTGCTGGTAATTCTGTACTGCATTCGGAGTTGGGGGACTATTGGCCATTCCGTTGTTCGGTGGGATATAGTGATTGTTGCCGATCTGTGGAGAAGGAGACATGCCAGAAGAGCCAGCGGCAGCGTTCATTGCCTGTGCGCGTTGTTGTTTAGCCATGTACCTCTGTAGTTGATCTGAAGCCGCTTTCTGGAGTTGCTCAGTGGACCAGTCCGGATGCTGTACCTTTAGATTGTTTTGCAGCTGCAATATGCCAGGCATGTGGCCGCTGGATAAAGGTCTAGCGGGGGTCTGATTATTTCCGTTTACCTGGGCAGGCCGAGGGGATCCCACGTTGGACATTCCGTTCATTGCGTTATTCATGTTTGCATTCATGTTGCCGTTCATGTTCTGGTTCGACATCGACGCCATCATGTTTGCATTGGGGATGTTGTTCATGCCCATACCATGCGTAAGGTTACTGGCCATGCTAAGCTGTTGTTGCTGAAGCTGGAACTGGTGTTGTTGGCTGTTGTTAGGAAATTGCCCGCGTTGCATAGCCATGTGCATTTGATTTGGAGGGCCCATGCGCTGCCCATTCTGCATGTTGCCTTGCATCTGAGCTTGTGGAACGCCCGGCGTGCCCATTGGCATGCCAGCCATGTTTCCGTTGGCAAAGTTGGCTTGCATGCCTTGCTGACCCTGGTGTGCTCGTGCAGCCATGGCTGCGGCATTATGGCCCTGCTGCGAGGCTGAAATAGCCATCTGTGTAGAGCCATTCTGATTGCCCATCGAGGGCCCCGTTCGCTGCATCTGGTTGGTGCTATTTGGCATCCCGCCCTGAGATTGCATTTGTGCTTGTCGTTGTGCTGCCATCTGTTGCTGTGAAATGTTAGCTTTAAGAAGAACAACAGTAATCGGACTTACCCTGACTGCCATCTCCTGTTGCTGCTGCCTAAGCTTCAGTTTCTCTTCGCGTTCCCATTTGAGACGACTGAACTCTTGCGGAGTATGGACATTACTCTTTGGCGGGGCGGGTTCATGGGCTTTGCGTAACGCGGCCGCTTTTTGGGACTCGGCTTGCTTGTGTGCGGCAGATTCGCGTTTCCTGGCCAGCTTGCGCATGCCTTCAATGATAGCGAGGTGGCGGTTTTCCCTTCTCCGTTCAACCCGTATTGGAGTAGTGGTCGGTCTCCTCCGCGGTTGCGCCGGGGCTTGTCCTTGCTGTTGCTGCTGCTGCTGTTGAGCCTGATATTGCGCAAACACTGTCTTGTTGGCTTGCTCTAGACGACCTTGGTAAGTTCGGAAATATTGAGTTTTGGACATCTCCGCGGGCAAACCTTCTAGTTGCACCCAGCGCTCAAAACATTCCCAAGGTGTCCGACGTCCTGATCCAGAAACGAACATAGACGGCAATGAGAGCTGTTGCGATACTAGAGACCAGTTGAACGTGAATTCTTTTACAAGCGCTCGGAGCTTTTGATCCTCTTCCCAGAGCCACTGTGATGGAATACGGTGCTCGAAGAAGGCGACTGACGGCATGTTGAACTCGGTCGGCGGCCTGAATTGTTGAGCCGCTTGAAGACGATCACGGACATGCTTATTCTCTACGTTGAAGAGTGCAACATCAGTCATCTCGGGCGGCAAATCATTCCGGCAGAACAGCCTGCGGCCAGGAGTAGAGGGCATGGAATGCTCAGCTGAAGTTCCAGACCGGCTTGGGGGCGTCGAAGGCTCATCTTCGGAATCGTAGTCGTATCTGCTGCGCTTTCTTGGAGGTCCTTTGATCTGGGACACTAACTTTCCGGTGATATATTTGGAAACTGGAAGGATGAGCGGTTCTGCGACGGAGAATGCATTACCGTCGCTTGATCCTTCAAGCATGGGCTCGTAGAATGGAAGTTCCTGGAACATAGTATCGCTAGTAGGGGTGCGGTGGATCTTCATGACAACGTCGTTGTAGCCCAAGGAAAAGAGGCCAATTGGAGGCTGAGCACTGAGAGGGGTACGGAGCTCGTCATCGTCAGCGAATGACTCAGATTCCGTCTCGTGCATGTGCGACTGCACAAGTTCGGGCGTTTGGGCATCATCCATATTTTCATCGTCGTGATCAATGATTTTCCCAGCTTCCGGAATCCGTGCCTTGATGCGCAAGGTCTCTCGATCCTCAGGACTGCTGTGCACATACTCTGCGCACCAGTTGGCCAAGGTAGCAGCAAGCGCTTTCTTCCACTTCCTCTCCTCCTTGAAGTCTGTTTGCATAGCTTTCATCTCCAGGAGAAGCTGATCTTGGTGTGTGAAAGGGCGTTCTGGCTCAGCCAGCTTCTGTAGCTGCCGCAAAGACCATCGATTCGCGTTCTGCAACTGGTAGACTCTCTTGAGAATTTTGTAGTCTTGGTGCTCACGGATCATAGCAAGCGTTCCCGCCGTTGAGACGGTTTTCCGCGCGGAAGCCACCAACTCTTGTAAAGGCACAGACCGTGGCGGGTGATGCGCTTGATACTTGAAGAGTCCCTCAAGATAATCTCGACTTGAGTCCTCAGACGCGCCCTGGAGCGATGCATAATCTTCGTTGTACACTTGTAATGCTCTCGAGCTTCTGCGCGGACTCTTCTTTGCAAAGACTACCGTGGAAACTTCCTTCGACTTAAGCTCACGAGTCTTCGGACGCAGCGGACTGACAGACGTTGACGAATTGCTTGAGCGAGGCGTTAGCACGGCCTTTGATGTCGCCTTCTCCGCGATGATCTCGGAGACCGACTTCTGTCGCATGGCACCAGAGGAGATCCGTGTGAGGCGGTCTGGTCGCGACGAGTGGGGAAGGCTTGTCAGTTCTGTAAGAGTGGGTACATCCTCCATTTCGATGTCGGTGTCTGCAGGCGGTGTTGGGTGTGACTCCACCTCCATCTTCTTCAATTCCTGGTCGGTGGCTTCGGGATCAACTGTGGATGGTTCGGGTGCGGTTGTGGTCGGGGTGGGTAATGAATCCGCAGCAGGGTCTTGCGTAGCTCGAACCTCGACGACCTGCTCGTTCAAAGGTGCCGCTTCGCGTGCTAGTGCATTGGCATGCAACGTCAGACCAGCCTTGGGCTCCGTAGCTGATTCACTGAGGCGACCTTGTCCGTCTCGAGCGATACGTATCGCTTGCTCGTCCTCTAATTGTTTCTCAACATCGGGTGTGGAGGATTTCATCTCTCGTGCGTGTTCCCGTGCGGCCTTCATTTGCTTTTGTAAAGCGCGCTCGTGGTCCTCCTTTACCTGTTGCGCAGCAGGGTCTAAAACGTCTGGCGGGGGTGCGACAGGGTGGGAGAGGTCGTGGAAGGATTCAGAGTCGGGACTGGTATCAGGGGAATGGTGCGGCGCATGAGGTGTTGCTTGAGAATATGCGCCTACTGTAGATGATGGCGAGGAGACCAAATCTGTAGCGCCATTGGCATGGGGGGCCGCCAGTTTCTCGTCGTCCTTGCGCTCTTTCTCGGCTACTTTCTCCAACTTTCGTTCTGTCTGATGCAACCTTTCTTTTTGAATATCTTCTGGCGGTAAGTGGACAACCTGTGGAGCCTTTGCTGCATCGTCATCTGAAGGTGCTCCATCCTGCTCGATAGTATTTGGGTCGATTACTGGACCGTCCGAAACACGACGGTTAGTGCCTAGAGGCTGCTGAACCGCGGGCGCCTCAGGATCGGCCGTGGATCCTTGGTCGATAGCGTCGTCGGCTAATTTCTTGACCGCATCTGCACGAATGGGAGGTGATTTCGTCTCGGGGCGCGAAGATGCCGGCAACGATTCGACACCTTCGGCTGCATCGTTGCATGAAGATGCCTTGGCTGGTAGAAGTGCTTCGGTCGTAACAGACGGCGAGGCAGAGGCGGCACGAAGCTGCTCCTCAAGACTGGGAGTTCCGACAACAGAAGAAGGCGACGACTTGGAGAAGGCGGCGGACGTGGATCTTAAAGAGGCGTGGAAGGGCAAGGTGGACGGTAGCGGTGCTTGTCGGTCGGATTCCACGTTTGGCCAGGGAAGAGTTGCCGGGTTGAAGCGTCGTCCTCTGCAGACACGAGCAGGTCAGTGGAATGGACCAACGACAACAGTGTGAATGGGCGCAACAAACGACCGAACCTGGATTATTAAATTCAAGGGAAAGTCTTCTTACTTTGTTTCATCATTATCGTCGAGAAATATAACCTCATCTTGATCGGATGGGTCGTGGTAGTTGCTGTCCTCTACCGGCAGCCCGCGCCCTGCGGCCAGGAGCTGGGTGTACTTGTAGAGCGCCCGGAGGTGCTGCAGACGCCGTCCCTCGCAGGCCCTACCACAGTGTTAGCACTCATGAACCACCACGCCATAAAGCGGCTTGAATAGCGATTCAAAAGTGTCGCATCGGTGCATAGAAGCGTTTGAGTCGCAATGCGATAATATCAAATGCAAAGTCGCGGTTCAGGCACGCCGTACTCACGTGGATTCGTTCGTTTTCTCTCGAAATAACTCATCACGGAGACCGTTGAGGGACATATGAGGACCGAAAACCGGTGGCCGACATCCGTTATTCACGAGTGCCGCCAACGTGATGAATTGTGAGGGTCGTGGAGCGCGTTGGTTGATGGAATTGTGTTGGCGATACACGAACTTGATGGGGTTGTCCTGCGCGCCAGAAGTGAGGAAGGAGCTTTGGTCGGCCGCTCTGTACCCTGCCACTCTGCCCTGATAGGCTTTGCGCTAAACGGCTCCGGTCAATGCGGCCGCGCTCAGAAAAATTCTAGATCAACGACCCTTCTCTTTCACACGGTATTGCATTTCAGGATGGCGAAAAGGAAGAGGGAAATGGCTGAAAAGGGTGGCGTCGCCAGAACGCTAAAGAGCAGAAAAGAGGAGAATGCACCCGCGCCCAAACAGGCTGCAGCTAAAAGCAAGGAAGGCGCGATCAATGGGACGGCAGTCGCGTCTCAGAGCAAGGCACCAACAACCTCGACGATAGCAGCTGGAGGCTCTGATACCGACGATACAACAGTCCAAATCATTACTGGTTCCTACGAACGCGTTTTGCATGGGTTTGCTGCTACTATACCGCGCACCCTCGTCACGGGACAGCAAGATGCCGTAGCAGAGACCGAAGACCCCGAGGTTGACTTTACCGATACCTTCTTGTTCAACGCCCACACTTCCGCTATACGATGTCTGGCGCTGTCCCCATTGTCAGAAGAAACCTCCAAGGTTATGCTGGCGACTGGTGCTACCGATGAGCGCATCAATCTGTATTCGCTTTCCACCGCACCTCCAGTGAAATCATCGCAACCCAGACTACCTTCCCTGCATGGCGCCTCCATCACCGAAAATCCAAAGAACAAGGAACTAGGATCGCTACTCCACCACTCGTCAAACATCACAGCACTCTACTTCCCCACTCGGAGCAAGCTCTTGAGCGCAGCAGAAGACAGCACAATCGCCATCACCAGGACGCGGGACTGGACTGCATTATCGACAATCAAAGCTCCAATACCGAAACCGCAAGGCCGACCCAGCGGAGACACAGCCGGACCAGGAGAAGTGCCCTCCGGCGTCAATGACTTTGCAGTACACCCGAGCATGAAGCTAATGGTCAGCGTGGGTAAGGGCGAGAAGTGCATGAGGCTTTGGAATCTGGTTACAGGAAAGAAGGCTGGAGTGCTTAACTTTGACAGAAACATTCTCACCGCTGTCGGAGAAGGACGCTTCGGATCAGGCGAAGGTCGAAGAGTTATCTGGGATAAAGAAGGTGACGAATATGCGGTTGCATTCGAGCGTGGTGTTGTCGTCTTCAGCATCGACTCGGTACCCAAGGCCAAGATCGCACCAACTCCAAGGACAAAAATACACCAGATCCACTACCTCTCGTCAGAGTCGCATCCCAACACGCTGTTGGTCTCGACGGAAGACGGCCGTGTGATGCTCTACGATACGAGCGACATAATTGCGTCAAGCGAAGATGCGGATAAAGCACAAAAGAAAGACGCGATTCCTTCCAGCAGACTGATCGCACAGATTGGAGGTCCGGGTGCCGGTTTTAGTGGCCGTGTCAAGGACTTTGAGATTCTTCCGCTGTCTTCGTCCAGCTTCCTCGTCATCACTGGTAGCAGCGACGGCACAGTGCGCACTTGGTCGCTGAACACAAACGAGCTGGGAGGAGATGAGAAGCCAGAAGAAGACAAAGGCTTCACCGCAAAACAGGTCGGCAAACTCCTTGGAACGTATAAAACTGGTACGAGAGTGACGTGCTTGAAAGCATTCATAATGACTGGCAAGCCCGACGCAAAGGAGGAAGAGGAAGTCGTGGACAAAGACGATGTGTCTAGCAGTGATGATGAGAGCGAATAGCGTGCTTGATAATGATACCACATCAAAATTTGTACTCTAGGCATCAGGCAAACCCGGCGCAGCCATGAAAAGCATCACTTCACCTCATCATCTTCCTCACCAACGCAGAAAGTCTATCAACCGCCTCTTCCCTGACCCGCACAATCTCTAGAAACTGCGTCTTCGTGGACCCTCCCACTGTTCCTGGGGAAATTTCATGCTTATCATCTACCAACCCAGCCCAGGCATCCTTCACAAACTCTTCCATTGGCATTCCAAACGCCTGACGCTCGGTCTTCCCCATCGCAGCATGATGTAACTCCGTCCGAACAGGTCCAGGACTGATGTGCTGTACCTGCGCATTCGTATGGCGCAATTGCTCCCGCAAACACATGATGAAGGCGTCCAGAGTGGCTTTGGAAGCAGCATATGCGGGCATGTTGAAGGCGGGAACCAGACTGATTCACGATCCGGTGAAGATCAAGTTGGTCGGTGACGAGCGAGACAGGAGATGGGGGAGTGTGGCGTGAATGAGGGAAACAGGCGAGGTGAAGTTGGTGGTAATTTCGCGGTGAAAAGCGGCGAGATCAACGGTTTCGGGTTTGCGGAAGTTGGGGTGGGATTGTGTTGCGGCGTCGAGCATAACGCAGTCGATGGTTGGGTGGTTCTTGAAGCCACTTCATCGTGTTAAATGCGTTCAAACACTCGAGAACGAGGTGTACTCTTACTTGTTGACAAACTCCGGAATCGCATCAAGTTTTTCTATGTCGAAAGCGACGCCCGTCGCCTTCTCGCTTCCATATTGCGCGATGTATTCGTCCAAACGTTCCTACCTCCGACCAACAGCCGTGACTTTGATACCTTTCGAGATGAAGTGATCCGCAATGGCTCGACCGATGCCGCTGGTAGCACCGACTAAGAGCACATGTTTGTAGGGAAAGACATACTGAAGATGTTGTGTCAAGAGTTGACTTTGAAGATGCCTTCTCAAGAACTTGGGCAAGCTTCCGTGTTCTTGTAGTCGAACCGATATTGCTATTAACTCCAAAAGCCATGTGTAACTTGATACATGCACGATTGGTGTACTCAGATAGGTTAGCTTTCCCTGCCGTGGGCCATTATGTATTCTGTCCACAACGGACGTGCGAGAGTACATGTAAGCACTATCGGATCTAGGCCGTCCAGTCGATTGAGATAAAGATAGAGAGAGGAGTTGCATCCCGAAACGCGAGCTTCATCCACCTCGCTAGTGTTATGGTCTGTAGGTGTGCGACAATCTCCTGGGACAGACGTCCGCATGTGCTGCTTCGTATTCCACATTGACCAGACGCCTATGAGAACAAGTAATGTCTGTAGGTAGAGATCCGATAGCCTCTTCAGATTGAAATTTGCTACGGAGGACTACCTAGAGTTGGTGACCAGAACACAATCAGGAGACAGTTGCAACCTTTTAATTGGCCTTGAGGGTAAACAGGTTGGGTCTGAGCGGCTCTATGACCGATCGAAGCTTCCATCAACGAAGCCTCCGTCAAGTGATGACGCGACTGAACCAAACTGATTCCAACGTCGAGCTGGTGTCCCAATAAAGTTAGCCTTGTCAGCAAGCTTAACGCCGCCTAACACCTTCTACAACACCTTACCTACAGTATACACTAACTCCAATCTTCTCGCAATATCTAGGTACTCTCTCGATTTGGGAATATATCCAGCAATGAGCTGCGTGCTTCAAATTTTGCATCAATGGTATTCCGCGGAAACCCATCAAAAGCATGCCAGCGATGCAGGGACAGAAGACTGAAGGTGAGTAGTATGAGCAGGCCTGAAAATGCTTAGTCATTTCTCGGAAATCATCATGTCGAACTTCCGTACATCCTGGATGTCTTCAGAGCTCTAAAGAACAACTTCCATGCTGTGTATCTCACGGCCTGAAGCATTCAATGGTCTAGGTGGCCAGACAAAGGTTGACCCACAGCGCTATAGATACCTTCAGGCTACTCAAGTATCAACTACGGATCATCACGGAGACTAGTGGAATCGATCATCTGACACTACTAATCATTATGCAGCGCAATCTCGCGAAGCCCGCATGCGGCTCATGTGTTCGAGTTGAGGAGCCATGCGCTAGATACCGCGACATGGGAAACGTTATTGCCCACCCCCATAAGCAGTATTACCCACCCCCATAAGCCCATGTCTTGAAGCCCTTCAAAGCCGCCCACACACCTAAATTTTTTCTTGGTCTAGGAAGCAGAACAGGTATTTCGATTATGCTTATTATAGTAGTGTAAAAAAAAATTAAAAAAGTTGTTATACAGGTGCTTATTTGTGCTGTCAAAGTAGAGGATTTTAAAAAGTTTAGATTTTAGACTTTTAGATCTAACCTAAAGTGAGTGTAGGCTAACGTAATGTGAGTGCGGGGCTAAATTCACTTGAGATGGTTGGCTGATTTGGCCTTGGCAGTGTCTTAGGGGGGTGGGTAATGCTGCTTATGGGGGTGGGCAATAACGTCTCCCCCGCGACATAAGCACAATCCGCATGGATAATCAAACGGATCTCATCAGGAAAAAAGCTCAGGCTTCTTCGAGTCTCAAAAGGCTTAGGCAACGTCCAGTCACCATGAAGCTGCGAAATTTGCCTCAAGATATTCAGGTCTTAGGCAGGGAAATGTTCTTTGCGTTTCATGTCTCCGACTTCATTCACGCACGGGACTTCCTTTTTCCCTATCTAGACACCGTCAAGACACCAGAACACCTCTCTTTGGGAATTGATGAATTTATGCCGTCAGCCTTGCATTCCTGTCGCTCAAAGTATCTTCCCCAACAGCCAAACAAATAGGGACCCGAAAATATGTCGAGGCGCTAAGACATCAACAAAGTAGATCAAGACCCTAGAGCCGCCTCGAAATTTCTACCCTTGAGACAGCGCTGCTACTGTATCTTTTCGAGAAGATGATGATCTCAGGTTCGCAAGGAAACGCCTCACAACATGCACACGTGGAAGGAGCATTGGCTGTTGTCAAGTTGCGCGGAGTCGAGTAATTCCGCAAAGGACTTGAATTGAGAGCTCTTCTGGATCTTTCTTTGAACGCAACTATCTGCTCATTGAGCACAGGCCGTCCGATTCCAGCAGAAGTCCGACAAATCAGACAGCATGCATGCCAATTCGTCGACACATCGTACCCAAAGTGGAGACTAAGCGAATGCATACTCGAGGGAGTGGGCAATTTTCCCCAACCAGTGGTGCTGGTGTGTCGAGTGTGTTTCAATCTATAACGCCGGGCCGAACGGTCGGGTGCTGCGGGCTGCCGGACGACCTACGCCACACACTGAAACAACTGCAGCCACATCTCGAAAGGCACAATCATGTTTGGGAAGTTACCGTCAAACAAGCTCTTGTCATGAAGCTTAGCTATGCTTCAACGCCAAAACAGCGAAGGTTGATTGGGCACCCGAGTAAAAACGACGGTGGGTCAGACAGATGAGGTCTTGGGCACATCTGAATGTTGAGTACGGAGTGAGCACTTTTGAAATGCACATCTGTACATAAAGAACTATGTACACAAGATGTGGGCTTATTCAGGGGTAGCAAATACTGCAGTGACATCCTCGCTCCTTTTCCGCACCTTGTCAACAATCTCCCTGGCGTTATATCGCATCACAATCAAGATAGCCATATGATAAATCCTCAATCTATAATTTCTCGCTCTTCACTGCGCAGCCATGAACGCCTCGGCCACCATACGCGCCTCCTACATCCGTCGCTCACGCCTCTCTCTCCACCCCACCTTCCTCCCTCCCCTCAGCATCCCCTCCACCATTCCCGACCGCGAACCTCGCCCACCAAATATCGAGAAGCTCCAATCGTTCAAACCCATAGACCACATCCAATACCGCTCGCAATGCCACGCAGAACGCACAAATCAACGAAGCCACTTCGACTTTGACGAAAACGCCGACACAGAAGAAGCATACATCGACCTCAACCCCCCATTGCCATTCCTAGTCAAGTTGAGAAAAATCCTCACCACATTCCCCTATCGCGACCCCATCTATCTCGTCGCGCTGATCTTTCTGCTCGGCTCAATCGACCTGGTCATCAATGCCTTCTTCGACCTCCTCCCGCGCACTGCTCTAGGCATGACTTCCGAGCGGATTGAAAGCGTTGCTGTACCTACGACTGTGCTCATCGGGTCGATATTTTTCTTCGCGGCGGGCGTGCTGGACACGGTTTGTGCGCTGAATGCGGATAAAGGCACCGTGGATGGGAAGGGTGTCTATAAGCCTGCGATGCTGGGAAGTGCGGAGTTTACGTGGCTTCCGAGTGGAAGCAAGGTGTTTGATTTGACGATGAATGATCTTGCGTTTCAGGCTGGGCTGATTGTGTTGTTTGGTGGTGTTGTTTTCATGTTTGCGGGGATAGTCGATTTTCCTGGAGTTGTGCCTGAGGAAGATGGTCCTTTGTTCGGATTCGTTGTCTTCGGTCCGCAGGTTATTCATGGCATGATGTTCTTTGTGGCGAATGTGATGCTTGCTGTGTCGGTGCAGGACAGGTGGTTCAGGCCTAAAGTTTGGGATGCGGATTGGCAGGGAGCTTTACTGAATGCCGTGGGCGGGTTTGCCTTTATGGTTGCTGGATTCTTCTTATTCGGTAAGAAGGAGGAGAAGGCCGGTATTGCGGCCATGGTGGGGAGTTGGGCGTTTCTTGTAGGGAGTGTGGAGAGGTTGTGGGTTGTTGTTGGAGTGTGATACAACGAGCAGATTGGCCTACAATACTTTCCGTGGTTAGATAGGCTACAGGACAGCTCGGCCTCGCAGTCGCTCAGGCTCGCAGTTTAGCGCAAGGGCTTCTTTAGTAGGAGGGCTTCCTTAGCGGCTTCGCGGCGCAAGGCAGCGTAGGGCTTCTAAAGTAGGAGAAGGGCTTCTTTGGTGGCTTCGCAGCGCAAGGCAACGTAGGGCTTCTACTCTGTTTTACGACTGTTACAGGCTATTGTCTGTGCAGTCAGTCTTGACAATTTTTCGTTGCGTTAAAGGGGGATAATAAGAAACTAGACCCCTGTTTGTAGACTAAAGAGGGGATTTAACAGCTAACGCTACGCAAAATTGTACTCTGTAGGTTTAAATTTATCTAGATACAGTCTAAATAGGGCTGCTTTCTAGCTCTAATGTAACTAAATTGTAGCCAATAAGAGGCCGCTTTGCAGAGGCATTCAACCAATAACAACAAAGCTTGGCGGAAATTTGAGTCTAGATACCAATATTTTAGTGTTAATTAATGGAATAGTCGTAACGCATACATGTCTGTGATAGGCTTCTAGCTTCATAACTCAAACGCCAGAAAGAACAACCCCTACAAACCTAATCAGTGTTCGCATCATCAAGCACAAGCCTCACATGCTTTTCCACACGGTACCTCAACTCCCTCCAACACAATCGGCTTACTCAAATCACTGGGCACAACACAGTCATCGTCCGCTTTCTCACTGCCAAGCGCCGAATCACTCGTCCCCGCCGTCTCCTCCTCAATATACGCATACTCGTTCCTCCACTCGCACAACATGCGACTGGTAACATTACTCCCTCCACACAGCACAATGACAACTTTATCGTCTGGCTTAACAGGTCGTCCAAGCGCCTTCTCCAAGCGCCCGTCGTAGCAAAGCGCGACGTTAATACCGCACGCCAACTCCACCATGATGCGCTCGTCATCCGCCAGGCGCCAACATCCCATTGCTGCCTCGGCGTCGGGGAGGACCACGCTGCGCACATTAGTGCGTTGGCCGTACTTGAACGTTTTCTCCGTGACTCTTGCGCAGCCGAGGCTCGTCGCCTGGCTCGTAATCCTATCGAGCGTGATGAGTTCCTTGGCTTCGAGGGACGCGCTGAGGGATTCGGCGCCGGCGGTTTCCATGGCGAGAATAGTTGTGTTGTGGATGTTTAGGTCGTCCATGGCTTGGCAGATGCCGTTCATCAAGCCGCCGCCACCAACGGAGCAAATGAGTACGTCGGGAGGGGATTGTGAGGGCATCTGTGCGGCGATTTCATGCATGCAGGTTGAGTTGCCTTCCCAGATGTCGGCATGGTCGAAGGGCGGGCAGTAGATTGTGGAGGTTTGGGCCTGTGAGCGGTGTTAGTCACTGTGGTAGAAGATGAGGGGGAGGCGAGCTTACGTGTGGCATAACATGTTCTCGCAAGTATGCGTCTGCGTCCCTCCATGCAGCACCGTATTGTATGACATCGTATGCGCCGGCAGCTCGTAGCTTGGCTACCATCAAGGGTGCGGTGGCTGTTGGGACGACGACTGTGCATAGTAGGCCAAGAGTGCGGGCAGAGTGAACCGCTGCGAGTCCTGCATTGCCGCCACTGGAAGCGAAGATGTGAGGCTTAGAGCCCTCTGGTAGTTCTTCTAGTCGGCGCAGGATGTAGTTGCCGATACCTCTGAATGGATGTCAGGGTATAGTCACATGAATACGAAAGCAGTCAGGCTTACCGTGACTTGAATGATCCAGAGGGCTGGAGGTTTTCTAGCTTGAGGAAGATTCTGCTTCTACGATTTAGAACTCCCTTATCTTACGTGCAGAGTATGTATGATTGAAGTGATGCTGGGACAAAGTGTGGAGGTATAGAGAAATGTGACCGTACCATCCCGCGGCCTCTGAAAGAGCATACGACTCCCTCAACGGCGTCTCAACCCATGGGTTCTGTTGCACCTTCTGCTTGGTGTAGTATTCCTTGACAGCCATGTTGATGAACCACTGATATTTGATAAATCGACGGGTATTGGGTGTGATAATGCAAGCAGAAGACGAAGAGAAGAACAGAGGTGTTTGAACAGTCGATAATATCGCGGTCAAACACCAGACCGACTCGTCTTTATCACGGTACCAGATTTTCTACAAAGTCTTATCAGCTCCACATGAAACCGCTACACCAGCAATCGATGCCCGTCCCAGGCCAGAATTCCGTCGGGGAACTCAGATCCACAACCGCAACTTCACTATCCATTACCCTATAGTTGGCACAAATTACCCTATAGATACTCGATAAGACCGAACCCCCGTGTTGCGACAGCAGAATGACACAAGCATGAGACGCAACTAGGTTGCCGTGGATGCTTAATTGCGATTACCTGTTAAGGTTATCAATGGCGACGCTTTCTGCCAAGCATTACCGCCTTGGAAATCTAGGGGTCTTGGCACACCCTTGCCTATCAACGGAGGCCGATATCAACTCGGGAAGCTTGCATGGATGGCATGTTTTCGGAGATCTGATGGAGACGTATCGTCGATCGTTGGCGGGGTTGGAGCTATGCGCATCATGTGGATAGGTAGGGAGCCTGGAGAAAGATCTAGACCGGCTTACTGTCGTAAAACGTAGTTGTTGTTACAGACATTCGGTCCACACGTCTCGGCATGCGGAGCCGCGATCGTCTCTAAATAGATGCTCACTACAACCCAAAAACGCCAGCGGGGTATCAAAATGTTCCGACTTCATCTAATTGTAGCCCCGACGTAGTTCCTACGTCGCGACTCTCTGCTGCTCTAACAGGCCTTTTCTGAAGTTCCAGTAATTTGCCCTAATCGGGTCGTATCTCGTTGCCAGTAGGTTAAGGGCTTTTTCGGCTTCGGCCTTGCTGTTTTCCTCTTCGGCGTAGATGTCAGCTAGCAGGTCAAGAGCGTGACTCGAGTACACCTCGTCCGGTCTGTCCAAGTCGGCGAACTCGAGCGCAAAATCCTTGATGGTCGATTTGGGCAGTTGCGCAGCGCGTAGGATACCCGATACGTAGTTCCATGGGCTCTGGTTCTGTGGCGCTTTGCGGATGGCCGCTTTGGTGTATCTGTTCGCGGTTAGTCAAAGATGCTGTCTCCGGGCTTTGAGGGGGCGTACTCGATCTCTCTTTTCGCCTGGTGCTCGCTCGGCTTGCCGCCGCGACCGCCCACCACCAAGTAGTAGCGGTGGTTCCAAGCCGAGTTGTTCCTCACATCCGCCTCAATCATTTCCGCTGTCCATTCCAGCTCTTCAGGTTCCTCAAACAGGTCGAACCTCTTCACCAGCCACTGCCTATAGCTCCAGACGTGGTAATTCTTTGAGTCTTGCTCCAGCATTGTACTGATAAACTCGGGTTCACCCTCCGACGAGCCAAGGGCGTCGATAATCGTGTGTCGGTGGTGCCATATTTGGTAGTTCTTGAGATGCTTGAGGGCGGTCGGGTTGAGCCATGCGATTTCGTCCCGGAGAGGAATGCCGAGTTGTGAGATTGTCTTTGCGCGGTACAGCCTGCCTTCTTTGTCAGCGCCTGGTCCTAGAAGCAAATCAAAGTCATGCAACTCACCAAACAGTGTAATGCGCTGGATTCATGCTGATAATGTGTTCTGTGAGCGCCAACACACGTTCGCTGAACTCGTTCTTAGCCATCACCGCGCGCAAGTAGCCCATTGCCTGGCTGTATTCTTCGGTATACGCAATCGCGGCGAGCGGGTGCAGGCCGCCGTCATCCTGCGGGAGAGGCTCCAAGTCGACCCACGCCTCGTCGTCATCGTAGTATTTTGGCATTCTCTTCTTTTGCTTTGACACTTGAGAATGCGAACTGAGTCGGCGCAGAATCAGGTGCAGTAGGCGGTATGGCGACAGCACTGTAGCCGAGAGCCAGCTGCGAATGAAGTTGAGGGCCGACATGGTGGGCCAGGACCGCGCTTGGCGGAAACGATGCCTCTTTCTATCATCGCTACAGAACAATAGTAACCGTTTACGCCAAACACGGCTCGAACAACTTGGACCGATCCGTTTACACCCATTGTTCACAGCCACGGCATCTTCACAATTGGTTGACTAGCTCTGACAAAGGGACGTTCTTGATGGAGCACATTCATCGGCTAGATTTGATCCTGATCTTCTCACTGAGATGGGAGGGCTATCCAATTCTGCTTGCAAATAATACTGCTGACCTCACAAATTCATCGTGACCGTCATGCTGTTTGAATGTACCAACAGCACTGGTGGCAGCCCTTCACACAACACCTCTAGATCACTGATATACTTCACGCTTTCACTCTCGCTCTCGCAAGTACCGTCCGACGGGCTCGGCAGCGTTGTAAAAATAACAGCAGTATCGTCCGACTGTTGGCGAATAAGCTCGTTCAAAATGAGATGCTGAGCCCTGCAGGGCAAGTCATTGAACGACAGCGGTATCGCTTGCTGGGCCGGAAACCCTGACGCTGGAGAGATGCTATGAGGCGATGCAGTGGGTAGATTCGTGGCCGATGTCATGGGACTATCGGGCGCGGAGACATTGGCTGAAGTAGGCTGGCTTGCAGTAGCTGCAAGTTGTGCTGGACTGACAGTAGCTTCGGCGATAGGGTCTTTCTTTCTCATCGTTGCTGGTGAGGGCGTTTCCACAAACATGATCGAAGGGCCTGGCGCTTCCTCGCGTGCGACTGCTGTACGTGGAACGGGCTTCGATGTGAACTTCGGCGACGAATGCTCACCGATTGGTGGATGAGGAGCGAGCGCTCGGCCCCTCGATGACGAGGAGAGTTGCGATGAAGAGCTTGCCGCACTGTGCGCATTCTTTGTCTTTCGCCCGGCTTTGGTGATAGCTGTCTCGGAAGATGCAGCACCATGGTGTGGTCTGAGCGGTGTCACTGGTTCAAGAGATGGTCGGTCTTGATCCATGGAACTGCCCTTGGGCGAGCCTTTCCAGATGGCTTTTCTGAGATCCAGCTTGCGCGATAAGAATGGCGAACCACCTCCTACTGCTACAGTCCTTGCTCTCTTCATAATCAAGCCTGGCCTTCTCGAGTTCGACCCATCGCTTTCGTCGGAGGATGCATCAAGGTCGTACTCGTCAAAATTGCTACCGCTGATCGCAGCCTCACTTTCTGAAGCCACTGCTTCATCATCCGCATCGTCGTTTCGCCCGTTGGAAGATTTGAGGGAACCGCTATCGCTGTTCAACGCAAGATTCAAGGGCAGTTCCTGGCCATGCAGTTCAGTCGTAGCACCTGTCTCGCTACAATCAGCGACCGAAGCCCTATGCTTCGCTTTTCGTAACATCTTTTGGAGCGCTGAAAACCGCTTGGGTTTCGTCTCACGCCTTCCGTGCTGAAATGTTGCTGTGGGCCATTGCGTGATCGCTTCTAGAATGTCGGTAGCATACGCAAGCTCCTGACTGGCACTCAGGCCTGCTGGTTGCCGAAGTCGTTTGATGTCCTGCCACCAACGTTCATCTTCGAGAGAAAGGTCTACGTCTCTTGATGTCTGGTCAAATTCATCATCATCTCTTCCGTTGACTATAGCCTCGTACATCTTTAGGCTACCATTTGCCAGCCAGAAGACTAGAACTTCTGCCTGCATTCGAAGGTTTTTCAGCAACGTAGAGACTCGTTCGCGCTCCTCTTCCACGTCTATTTCGTACTCGACAAAGACACAGACCCTCAACATGTACATACGTTTCCAAGATGGGACCATGTGCAATATACAGCCAAGCTGAAGAATGAGTGTGTACGTATCGAAGTTGGTTGTCAAAACGTTTTTCCGACTCGGCCCGTCGTCTGCGCCGACCTCAGCGGACATCTGTATCGGCCACAGATCTATATATGACTTGTACGAATCCTCTAATTCCGAGTTCGCATATCCCGTCATGCTGAGAGCTCTCTGCTTCGTACTAGGCTTGGTGGAGGGTACTTCGAGATCCTTGAACCCCTTAGCCACCGCTACGTTCGCTTGTAACCTTAGGACAAGGTCCTCGACGATCGTCACATAGCTCTTGATACCAATGGCGTCTTCGGGTTTCATAGCGTCGGTCGGTAACGTTCCTTGCATGCTACTCGTTTGCCTACGCTTGGCTGCTGCCTGAATTGCCTTGCGGGATATCGAATGGTTTGTAGCCTTGCTTGACGGCCGCGATGGCTGAGGCGATGGGATGTGATTGAGCGGTTGACTATTTTATGGTAGCAACAGTAAGTGTCTATTTTACGTGTCAAATGCTGCGGAGACTACTTACGTTTGCCTGAGCTCCGGCAGATTGTAGAACCCCATGACAACAATATTTGGTCGCATACTCCCCAATCCAGCACCTAAAACAAGGTTACGAACACCCCATTCTACGACAGGCGAGATCGCAATGTTCACAAAGGCTTTGATCTTCGAGAAGTCGATGTATCTGGTCCATGTCTGCTGTTGCTGTCTGGCTTCGGGAACAGCTTCAGCAAAGTTTTGGCTGACTATGACATGTCCGAGAACAAAGAGTCCGCCTTTCTTGAGAGAGTTGCAGAACTGGATCAACTTGTACTGGCGCCTGGGATCGTTGACCAACAGCAAGATCTGCGGTCTCCAGAACTTCACATGCTCCTGGCGTAGCCGAAGAAGATACTTACGAACCTGATGGTATATGAGACCCTGACTAACGTCACCCCAGGGTTTTGGTGCGGTGCTGTAATGAATCAAGAGGAAGACAATCATCAACAGGGCCACGCAACCAGATGCATAGACGCCATCAACGAAGAACATAGTTCCACCGCAGACAACTGTGCCTACTGCAGCTGTGTACGAATTAAAGAACTGAAACGATGGCCGAAAGTTGGGGGCTGATCCGATTTTCAGCAAGAAGCATGCAAGATTAGTGACTAGGAATGTCATCAAGTACTGAAACCATCTTTAGTAATCTTTGCGGCAATAGCAAAGGTACTGCAAAGCAGTGCACTGCGGAGGCTAGGGTAGAACGTACCGTCATCGTGATGAAAGATGCAATTTGATTTATGTTGGCAAACATCGTCACCTGAGCGATTGCATGTGTGATGAAGATTGCGTAGATAGGCTCGTCCGCCGTCTTGGTGCCCTGGCCAAACATAGAAATTCCGGGTATCAGATGGTCTCTAGCCAATGCCTGTAGCAGTTTCGAGGAGCCTACCACGCCCATAAGCACTGAGAAAGTAGCGGTCGACATTTCTCCAAGGAGGATGACCACGCCTGATATATTTGTCTGATGAGGTCAGAAATGTATTCGGTATAGAAACTAAGTAACATTGAAGACACGCAGTAGCCTTGCTTGGTGGTGTGCTTCTTGTACATGTGCTTCCTCGAGGCGTACTTACGAGTTGTATTACGTTCGTATTGCCGTAAAATGTTTCGCGGCTTATAGAAGCTGCAAGTGCGACTATGACGATTGTATAAAGACAGAAAGTCAACCCAAGGCCATAGAGTGTGCCTTTTGGTATTGCTTTACTGGGGTGTTTGAGGTCGCCAGACATGCTTGCTCCACTTGCAAAATATCAGTACGAGATGCACAGACGCAGCCAAGATACTTACGCAAGTATGCCTCCTGTAGCGGGGAAGAGAATGCCAAACAGGTCCTGGAAGTTCTCGTGACCTTTAATTGCGCTGCCAGCAGCGCTTTTGGTAAAGTGGGGAAGCATATTATTGCGCAGGGTTTCCATGTGGAATCCTGTAAATATGATATGTTCTTTCACATCCACGAAAGGCTCTCGTATTGCCGCAGAGAGTGGTATGCTCACAATGGCAATGAGTAGAACGATCAGTAAGCCGTTGCTAGCACGCGCAAAGAGACCGCTACCAGCCAGGCAGATAAGGGTACAGAACGCTAGCACAATAGTAGCCCACAAGAACTGCCACCAGTAGCTCTGCGGGAGCCACTGGCTCATAGCGCCTTCGACTTTGCCAAAATTCACGACAAGGCAATCGACCAAGCCGACGGCGTTCAAACTCGTGCTGAAGACTGTACCGAGATAGAAGACAAGTCCAATAGCGCCACCAAATTCAGGGCCGAGACTTCTGGATATGAGGTCTGGCAAGCAGGTTAGTGTTTGTATGACGTGAAAGCCGTGCCTGGCTGTTACGCACAGTAAGCACCACCGCCTCTCACCGTGCCATTCGTTGCGATGGCAGAAATGGACATGACAGTCAAGAGGTTGATGAGATAGCCTGCGGTAAGCATGCCCATCATACCTACCAGACCGGCCTGGCCCAGGATGAAGCCGAATCGCAGGAACATGAGGATGCTTAAGACGTTGAGCGTCACTGGCACAAATACACCCGCAAAAGTGCCCAACTTTGCATTACCGCCCACTGGCCTTGGGAAGGCACCAGGCCTCGGTTTAGCGGCCTCGCGATTCGACTGACGTTTGCCATGTCGACTAGAGGGCTTCGATGGGTCGACATCCGAGAAAGCAAAAACACGGGGAAGCCATGCTTTCAACGAGCTTAAGAAGGATGTGGGGTCGGAAGTATCGACGACAGCCCCATGGTTCGTTGTGGCATCTTGTGAGTGCCGTGCATAGCTACTGTCTGGGAGTAGCGGAGTTGCCTCGGTCGGGTGAGGCGAATCTTGCTGAGCAAAGGAACGCCGATGCAGTCGTGCTGTGTCGTCTCTTGCTGTGCGAGCCGCAAAGCTTGAACGAGTTCGCGTGGGAAGTCGCCTGATGGTGTGGGCCCCGTCGTCTGCACCGGTCATGGTATCGTGACTGTCGTCGGGTCCGCGCTCTGTCAAGGGATGGGCGTGGAGAAGACGTGCCCTGATACGGAGTAGTTGTGGGCGTGCAAGGATGTCAGGGCCACCCGTGACCCCGGAGTGTCCGAGTCAGACCTTGGGCACGAGTCACGACATTCACTTGGCGGCGGTCGTGTTCCATCTCAAAGCTGCCGGGACCTGAGTTCGCGCTGCCATCCTCTCTTGTCGTGCGTAGGCCGACGCCCGAACCCTCCCCAAGCGGCCGCAGACGTGCCGTCACAAGCCAACATGGCGGGAAAGCGCCCAGAGTCGTCGAAACCACAGGCGGTGCCGTCCTCGTCGCGCGACTCTGGCCGACGCTCACCCACAGAATCGCAGGCGGCGCGTGCAGAGAGCATTGCGCAGCGGGGCTCGCCCGTGCCGTCCACCCAGGCCGGATCGCCAGCTGTCCGCCAGATCCCGACTCCGGCCCAACTGGAGGATTCTCCTGCAGCCCAGGCGCCTCTGCCTGGCCGTGCCGACCCGCAATCGTCCCTGCCCGGCCCAGCAGAATCGGCCCTCTCGTCTGCGCTGAAGAACTCGCTCGGTGCCAGTCCTCCCCGCTTCGGCTCACCACCCATGCGGCCGCCGTCACCGGCCACCCAAGAGTCCTCGATTCGCGCCCCAGCCAGCCACTTCGGCTCCTTCGACGGCCGCGGCCGCTCCCCCGTGCCCTACGAAGACGCCGAAATCGTGCGCCGCCATCTGGTCGGACACTATGCCTCGCCGAGTAGATCAAACCGCGGACTCGCCGACGACGAGGACGCGCAGAGCAGACAGGGTGAGGACGAAGAAGACGGCGAGTTCTCAAGCTTGCAGCTGCAGGGCGGTGACATCACACGCCAGATCTACCGGTGGAGCGAGCAGCAGCAGCAGGATGAGGCAGGCAAGATGCAGCGCAGCAAGAGCTTCCACGAGGCGCGGCCCCGGCCGGACGAGCATGTCTTGAATATCGACTCCATCAGACAACCGGGAGGATTTCGTCGCAACTACCTGCGGAGAGCCGCTGGCAGCCCTTCGCCGGCTCCTGGCCCTTCTGGGTACGGAACTGTCCATCAGACCCGACAGCAGCCCCACGTCTTCACAAGCAACTTCTTGGAATTCCTCACCCTGTATGGTCACTTTGCAGGCGAATCACTCGAAGAAGACGACGAAGTGCTAGGACCCGATGAGTACTTCTCATCAGATGCACTAGACTCTGGAGAGCATTCCGAAGATGACACACGGGAGTACGGCGAGTCCAGTGGTCTGCTCGCACCAGGGAAGCGGAGAAGGCGGAAGCCCAAGAAGACAGGCAATGGCACTCCTACCGGCGCAGCCCTGTTGCTGTTGAAGTCCTTCGTGGGCACCGGCGTGCTGTTCCTTCCTCGCGCCTTCCTCAACGGTGGCATGCTTTTCTCCAACCTTGTCCTCCTAGGAGTTGCAGGTCTATCCTATACCTGCTTCGTCCTGCTAGTGTCTACTCGTCTCGTTGTCGAATACTCATTTGGCGACATGGGCCTGCACCTCTACGGCAGGTGGATGCGCAACATGATCAACTTCTCGCTAGTCATTTCGCAAATCGGCTTCTCCTCCGCCTACATCGTCTTCGTTTCCGAGAATCTACAGGCTTTCGTGCTGGCTGTGTCGAACTGCAGGACCTACATTGGCATTGGTCACATGATCTTGATACAGATGGTCATTTTCCTGCCACTGTCGTTGTACAGAAACATCAACAACATCCAGAAGCTTGCGCTGGTGGCAGACATTTTCATTCTCCTGGGTCTTGTCTACCTGTATTATTACGATCTTTTTACCATCGTCAGTCAGGGTGGCGTTTCCGACATCATCAACTTCAATCCCAGCAGCTGGACACTCTTCATCGGTACAGCCATCTTCACATTCGAAGGTATTGGTCTCATTATCCCTATCCAAACTGGCATGAAGGACCCCAAAAAGTTTCCCAAGGTGCTAGGAGGTGTCATGATCATCATCACTGTCATCTTCCTCACAGCAGGAGCGCTATCGTATGCAGCTTTTGGATCAAAGACCAAGACCGTCGTTCTGCTCAACATGCCTCAAGACAACAAATTCGTCAACGCAGTTCAATTCATCTACTCGCTCGCCATTCTGCTTTCGACACCATTGCAAATCTATCCCGCCATCGAGATCACCAGTCAGCAACTCTTCAGCCGAACGGGCAAGTACAACCCCTACGTGAAGTGGAAGAAGAACTTTTTCCGCTTCTTCATGGTCGCTGTCTGTGCCTGTATCGCTTGGGCAGGGGCTGGAGATCTCGATAAGTTTGTCAGTCTTGTAGGCAGTTTTGCTTGTATTCCGCTGGTGTTTATATACCCCGTAGGTGAAAACATCTCTTCAATAGAGAACCTCGCTGACATGTACATAGCCGATGCTACACTATAGAGCCGTTGCGCGAACCTCTCGCGCCCGCCTCATGGACATACTCCTCGGAATCATCGGCGTTGTTGGTATGGTGTATACGACCACTTTGACTATCAGTTCGTGGGTCCAGGGTAGCGCACCGAAGGCCCCTGGCTATTGCGACAGTCGATGAGCGGCAGGATAAGCTGGAAGCACCATTCTTTCTTTCCGGCCGCGTGCATACCAATTCTCTCGTTGTATTTTTGTTCAAGCATGGCATGCAACACATTGGGCGGTTGTTGGAAGATTTTTTTTTTCACGCAGGAGAATTAGACAGGTGCAAATATGTACATTTGCAATAGCTACCTACATACGCAGAAACTATTTTGCATTTACTCCACTTTCGTCATGCGGAACGCTGGCGGGTCTGATGGGCCACCCAGGTATTCACCATACCATGGATGACTGAGTGATTTGCAACCACATATCCGTGGCAAGCACGCAGGACCAGAACTATCTCGCGAAAGCCAGGTCACACCCTAGTCAGATTCCGTCAGCCGGAATAAAAAAACAAGCCCACGACAAGTCCCCCCTAACATGTCATGTGGGGTATTAGCAAAAGAGGCCAAGGCGAAAAGCGCTTCTGGTTGCGACACAAGATCACGGGCTGGCGTGCGGCTGATAGGTACCTAGACACGACGAGCTCTAGCCCGGCCCGGCGGGGTGTTCGGGCTAGATAATCACATGTTTCTTCACAGGGCCGTGAAGGAAGAAAATAGTTGGTCGGGTCGGTACGGAGTACAAGCGCGTGCTGAAGGTTGGATAGTCTAGTCTCGTTGGGTGAGCGCCACATGGTGGGGGGGAGCTTTCGCGCTTGGGAACCACGGAACGTCCGCATGGCGGTCAGCTCTCGCCAGCTAGACTGGAAGTATCCACTATGTAGGGAAACGTTTGTCATTGCTTGTCGGCAAGGCTTCCGCAAAATGCGAGCGCCACCAAGCAACTAGAGCGTGCAGTGGCTTGTGTCCTGCTCACCGTAGAATGTAGGTGCGGCTGTAGAAGCAGTGCGAAGGAGATGGGTTTCACTGTAATTGTAGCTTGAACGTGTGGAAGCTGGGCTGGACTAGGCTGAGATGCAGGGCGGTTGGGTTGGATTTGGTCTCACCGTCTGGTAGCGGGTTGGACGTAAGTAGATGGGCAGAAGGTGCGGACGAACTTCAGGCCCTGTGAGACATTCCAGCTCGCCTGTGATGGTTGAGTCTGCTGCTAGGTACGTACCTGAGCGAGCACCAGCCGTGCCATGTTCACTCGCGTGCAACCCAAGCAGACAAGAGTCTGGATTTCTCCCCAGTGCAGCTATCGCACCGATTTGACGGGACGACTTTCAGTCTGAAACATGAGGCCGAGCATGATAGGCGAGCGGACCCTTGTTCTGAAGCCGTATTCGGTCTGAAATGTCGCTGCTGACGTAGTGGCTTGGTGTTGAACAACTTGCCCCTGCGGCACACTTAGAATGCTAAGCATAGAAACAATATGCTCGGCTTCCACGATAGGCCATCAGGTTACGGGCGGAGCAAGGTGCCCGCGATGTAGCCTCATGGACCAAAAATCCAATGTTTGTTCACGAGATAGATGGAGAAGTGTTGCTATTCGCGGCTGCTGCGCCTCTGGCGATCAGGGCCAATGCGCGGCCTGATTGGCTGCAGCTCATCGACTCCGATCAGAGGTGGGAGCCCCCGACGACGATGACACAATAGGGGAGCCGAGATGGTGACGGAGAAAGGAATGGATGTGCTGTTCAGCGCGCGGAGCAACGTTGTGTCACGGGAGGTATCATAGACGAGAATTGGGAATTGTTGGAGGGGGTGGATCGTTTCAGGGAAGGCATACCCACCTTCCCTGCACTAGCTAAGCAACAAGTGGAGTGTATAAAGCTAGACGTGGAGACCGCCTTTTGCTCCTCTCCCATCATTGCCGCTCTTCAACTACCCATACACTTCTCTCAAGCTTCAATCGCACTCGGAATACACACGGTCGCTTTTCTCTACATCCAACACAATTCCCTCGGTCCCCCTCGCCAGCCATGTGGTATGATCTGCCCCGCAATTACCCCAGCCGCAAACAGAACAACATCTGACAGCCCCCAACAGCGGTATCTTTGGATATATCAACTACCTGGTGGAGAAGGACAGGAAATACATTCTCAACACACTCATCAATGGTTCGTATAGCCATCACACGCAGTCTTGCAGGCCGAAGCAGCTTGGCGGGGCATGCCAAACAATGCTAACACCACCCTTCTCCAGGCCTTGCACGTCTAGAGTACCGTGGCTACGACTCAGCCGGTCTGGCCATTGATGGCGACAAGAAGAACGAGGTCTTTGCCGTCAAGGAGGTCGGCAAGGTCGCCTCGCTTAAGAAGCTCGTTGACGAGCAGAACTTCGATCTCGAGAAAGTCTTCGATTCACATGCCGGTATCGCTCACACCCGATGGGCCACCCACGGTCCCCCATCGCGTGTCAACTGCCATCCCCACAGGTACGTTCCAATCTAGCAGTTGCAATGCAGCGTGCGTTGGCGGGTTGAGGTCCTCTGGACACCTGGCACATTGGACCATCTCTCGTATAACCTATGTTTCTTTCACGTATAAGGACGGAGCTGACGCGTCTCCTCTATACAGGTCCGACCCCAACTGGGAATTCTCCGTCGTACACAACGGTATCATCACAAATTACAAGGAGTTGAAGACTCTGCTTGAGAGCAAGGGTTACAAGTTCGAGACTGAGACCGACACGGAGGCTATTGCCAAGCTCGCCAAATACATCTACACCGAGCACCCAGACCTGACATTCCCTGCCCTCGTCAAGGCTGTCATCAAGGAGCTCCAGGGCGCTTTCGGTCTTCTCATCAAATCCATCCACTACCCACATGAGGTCGTTGCGGCCCGCAAGGGTTCGCCCCTTGTCATTGGTGTGCGGACACAGAAGAAGATGAAGGTCGACTTCGTCGATGTTGAGTACAACGACGAGGGTGGCGCTCTCCCTGCCGAGAGTGCGTCCCACAACGTTGCGCTGAAGAAGGGTAACACCTTGCTCGCACCACCCGATAAGTCGCTTCTCCACCGCTCGCAGTCCCGCGCTTTTCTCTCGGACGACGGCGTCCCAATGCCCACCGAGTTCTTCCTGTCCTCCGACCCCTCCTCGATCGTCGAGCACACCAAGAAGGTGCTGTACCTTGAGGACGATGATATTGCACACATTCACGAGGGTTCGCTGAACATCCACCGTCTGACCAAGGACGATGGATCGGTCAGCAACGTCCGTACCATCCAGACATTGGAGATTCAGCTTCAGGAGATCATGAAGGGCCGCTTCGACCACTTCATGCAGAAGGAAATTTTCGAGCAGCCCGATTCCGTCGTCAACGCTATGCGTGGTCGTCTCGATGCAAAGACCAAGACTGTCACTCTTGGTGGTCTGAGGCAATACCTTGCTACCATTAGGCGATGCCGAAGGATCATTTTCATCGCTTGCGGAACCTCTTACCACTCCTGCATGGCCGTCCGTGGTATCTTCGAGGAGCTGACTGAGATCCCTATTGCCGTCGAGTTGGCCTCCGATTTCTTGGATCGCCAAGCACCTGTCTTCCGTGACGACACTTGCGTGTTCGTCTCCCAGTCTGGCGAGACTGCTGACTCCCTCATGGCTCTTCGTTACTGCTTGGAGCGCGGTGCATTGACCGTCGGCATCGTCAACTCTGTCGGTTCTTCCATCTCCCTTCTCACCCACTGCGGTGTACACATCAACGCCGGCCCCGAGATTGGTGTCGCCTCCACCAAGGCCTACACGTCACAATTTGTCTGCATGGTCATGTTCGCGCTATCGCTCAGCGAGGATCGTGCGTCAAAGCAGCAGAGACGCGCGGAGATTATGGACGGTCTTACCAAGATCTCGGAGCAGTTTAAGGAGGTGCTCAAGCTCGACCAGCCCATTAAGAAGCTCTGCGAGAGGTTCAAGGACCAGAAGTCTCTCTTGCTCCTTGGTCGTGGCTCTCAGCACGCCACTGCCCTTGAGGGCGCGCTCAAGATCAAGGAAATTTCGTACCTCCACTGCGAAGCCGTCATGTCTGGTGAGCTTAAGCACGGTGTGCTCGCTCTTGTGGACGAGAACCTCCCCATCGTCATGATTCTTACCCGCGACGACATCTTCGCCAAGTCACTCAACGCATACCAGCAGGTCATTGCCCGAAGCGGACGACCCATCATCATCTGCAACGAGAACGACCCTGAGTTCCCAACTGACAAGACTGACAAGATTGAGGTTCCCACCAACGTCGACTGCTTGCAGGGTCTCATCAACGTCATTCCTCTGCAGCTCATGTCCTACTGGATGGCGGTTGCTGAGGGCGTCAATGTTGATATGCCCCGTAACCTTGCCAAGTCGGTCACCGTTGAGTAAGCTTGCACGATGTTGGTTTGAAACTGGCGTCATAAAACGGCCTGAATCTGAAATGTATGGATAGCTACGGATTGTGCTGCGAATAAGGCTGCTCGGACGGCATCTTGAGGCTTCAAATGTAGAGAACGTAGTCATGTATGAGCCTAGGGACAGAGTTGAAGGAATCTCGATAGCAGCCATGAATTAAAGAAGATCTCTTGTTGTATATCGAACGATGCCGCGTGGCTTGTGGCTTCGGGGACTTGTTTCAGATGTTCGTGTTAGCTGTACAATGACGCTATCCGACCCCTGCCCACATTGCGGGGCAAGCTCACTGCTTGGAGCTCCTCCGTGCCTGACCTGTTCCTGCATTCTTCATGCCGCCGGAGCAACCACGTGAAACACTGAAACATTTTTCACACCCGATTCGAAGAAGACACTGCCAAACTTCAGCAGTATGACTACACTTAAAGGACCCGGCGAACCCAAAACCTATGATGGTACGCCATCACCCCGCATTAGCACATTGAAAGCTCCAAGGTGACAGTGACCCAGGTTCGGGGCTCCGCATCGGCATCGTACACGCACGATGGAACACAAAGATCATCGACGCGCTGCTCAATGGTACGAAGAAGGCGCTCAAAGACGCGGGTGTGAAGGATGAGAACCTGGTCGTACAAAGTGTGCCGGGGAGCTACGAGTTGCCATATGCTGTGAAGCAGTACGTCCTTCTACCACAAAAGAGCAGCCCGCAACACGGATGCTGATTGAAGGCTGCGCAGACTCTACTCCGCATCACAAGTCCAATCCTCCTCCACCGGCGTCGTGGGCGCAGCCGCCGACCTCCTGGGCTCCACCTCCGACCTCACGCAACTCAACCTCTCGAAGACATCCACATCTACAGCGCCATTCGACGCGATCATCGCAATAGGCGTGCTTATAAAGGGCGAGACGATGCACTTTGAGTACATTGCGGATGCCGTAAGTCATGGACTTATGCGCTTGCAATTGGAGGGCAATATTCCTGTCATCTTTGGCTTGTTGACGCTCTTGAGCGATGAGCAAGGATTGATGAGGGCGGGGATCGGAGGGAATGGGGGCGAAGGACATAATCATGGGTTGGATTGGGGGAGCGCAGCAGTGGAGTTGGGGGTAAAGAAGAGGGGATGGAATGATGGGAAATACATTGATTGAGCGGAAGCTATAGGGATAGTTGTGAAACCTAGGAAGCTTTTTTTTGAATGATATAGCGTCTCTTCCTCCCCGTTGTTTGCGCCTGTGGTCAGGACGAGGCGAATCTATGCATTCTCGAGCAAAGTGATCATGCAGGCCGCATCACTTACGATGCAACGACCCGCAGAAGTCACCAGCTCGAGCCTATGCACCATGAACAACAGCAATGCCACCTACAACCGTTAACCACATTGCCGGCGCGATCTTTTGGCGTATTCGAAACTGCTCAAGCTTCACGTGAGCAGTGGCACACTCCACTGTACATCACAATCTCTTGCGACCAAGACTCGCATCACCTGTTGCGAAAATGGTTCGTACGTGCGGTTCCTGCTCCTAGTCGAGTGTATTGGCGAGCGGTGCTTGAGCCATCGCGATCCGGCAATGGCGCTTTGGAGCTGGCGGAGACAATGAGGCTGCGCGTTGAAGACCGATTTCGCAGCGCGCAAGGGTGTCCCGAGTGGAGTAGATTCGTGCTGTAGGCTTTTCGGAGGTTTGGGCGACGATAGGTTTTATTTGTTCTTGCTCATGTGCGTCGCAGCAATTGACAGTGGGAGAGATGAATGGGCGAGAGGAGCTCGATTGCACCTCCTTTCTTAGTGTGAGCGTCCGTGCCTCGCTCGACATGCTGGAACCTCACATCCATTCCTTACCAGCAGTCGTCTCCTGCTCCTTTGCGCGCGTGGACACCCGCGTGGCTCCGCATCTCATCTTTTCCTTTTGCGATACCCCCCTGCGCTATCGTGCCAGCTGCGACACGCTGTCGCGGCGTATTTCGCGCGTCTCTTACCGTGCGTGGCTCGCGACACCGACGACGCCCTGCAGCCGAACCCGCTTTGGCCGCCATTCTTCCATCAAACCTCCCACAATACGCTCATGGACCCTGGGACACCGTGTGGAGTGGTTAGCTACTAGGTGCATAGGCTCGCTGTGACGGCGCAACCTCAGTACCAAGACAGTATCAGCCAACACGTGTCGAGGGTAGACGCGGCGTTACAAAAGACAGGCGCGCCCGGGGACTCGTCCGCCAGTCCACAACTGAGCCAGCAGGTGAAATCCACGAAACCAGGACGAGCCGGATCTTGTATTCACTTCTCGACCATGCGCGACGCTCGGACACGCTGCTAAATTGCCTCTACCCCGGCAGCTCTACTTGTAATACTACCCCCCTCCTCCACTTCTGCTCAGTCTCCATCATGTCGCGGACTGCGCAACCAATATCTCTCCTCACACCATTGACGGAATCATCCCCACCTGGCAAGCTCAACAGTCCACGCTCTGCCAAAGCCTCGTATGAGACGATGAACGCGACTGCCTCCTCACGCGCGGCGCCCTCGAGTGCGCCTGACAACGTCGTCGACACCATCACGCCCGTTCACACCCCGCCTGAAACGAGAAGATCCGTGTTTCCCGCCGACGGTCTAGTTGCCAAGCGCCTGATATACGACCCTCTCACCGATACAAAACTTGACAAGAAGGCAAGGAACGCTAGACAACCACAATACAAATCGGTCGTGGACAAGGTATGTGAAGGTTATACTTGAATACATAGATGTGGTCGCCCTGTGATGCAAAGGCTAACTTTACTTGTGTCACAGGGCGACCCATCTCCTCCACCGGACCCACGGCTAGCTCTCGCTGGATACACCAGCGGGACCTACATTCTAAAACCCACCGCCAAGTCGAAATTACGGATAGCTCCATATGTTGCCAAACCCTACACTTTCGACGCTCGCATCTCATGCGGACCAGGTCCTGCCACGCAAGTGGTGGTCACTGGATTCGACCCTATGACCCCGGACTCGCAATTGCGAGGTTTCTTCTCCACCTACGGCACTGTAGGACATGTGAAGACTGAGGTTCATCCTGATAATGGCAGTCCACTTGGAATATGTCTCGTCAAGTTTCTTGATACTCCCCAAGCACGGGGCACTGTAGCGATCAAGTCTTCAACATCCGCAAAGCGAGCCGAGCGCGAAGGTTCAAATCAGCGCATAGGACAGCAGCACATCAAAGTCCACACAGACCGAGAAGGACGGAGATGCGCTAAGCTGGTGGAACTGGCTGTGAAGCAGAGTCGAAGGCAGGAAGAAAAGCTGCAGGCAAAACGGGCTGCGAAGGTCGCAAAGACTGCAGCTTCCGCTCTTCCAACACCAGCAAATTTCGACTTGCCTGCAAACGTGCCTAAGGGACCTTCGGGCCGAGGTGGGCGCGCACCGATACCAGTTCTCCGAGAACCGCTCACACGAAAAGCCGCGCTTTCTTACCTAGTCGAACGAGAGCCGGTCAAACCCAAGCTCAAACGTGCGCCATACCTCTTCATAGCACACCAGTATGTGCCCGTCCTCAGTACAACTGTGGAACACCTTAAGAAGCGTTTAAAGAACTTTCGCTGGGACACCGTGCGTTGCGATCAGACTGGGTACTATGTTGTCTTTGCTTCTACAAAGCAGGGTGAGGACGAAGCTGTTCGGTGCTTCCGCGAGTGTCATATGCAGGCTTTGTTCACATATGTTATGAACATGGAGTGCCAGCAGTATGGCGACCCAGACTACGAGCGTAGCCCAAGCCCTGAACGTGTCATGGCGAACAAGAAGCGAAAAGCGATTGAGGAGCGGATTGAACAAGAAGAAAATAACGATCTGGAGCTCGAGAAGATGCAAAGGGCTGACACCATGGATCCCGTGGTGGCTGCGCTTGAGCAGTTGAAGCAGGAGCTTCAGGAAAAGATCTTGGGAGACATCAAGACACGGATCGCTGCTCCCACTCTATTAGAATTGATGCAGCCCGAGCGACACGTCGCGAAACGTCGGAGGTTGAACATTCCTGATCCGCAGAAACGGGATGAGGACATTCGACCGCCATCACTCCTGGTTCCTGGACTGGAGACCTTTGGAGTCGCAACACCCAAATCACGCGCTTCAGGCTTTTCTGGACGTGGCCGAAAGGCTCTCGGGCCGTTCGATAGAAATCGGCCTGGGAAGAAGCCCCCTCGGATAGTGAATGCTTTCGCGGATGAGCGAAGGAAGGCGTCCGCACCGAAACCGCGCGTTGCTCGCGGTCTCCATAGACAGATGATCGAAATGTTCGAAGGTCCCGAAGAATCCGACGACGAAAGCCGAAGCAATCTCACGCGTGGGACAGAAGAGCAAGAGAGTCGACCAATCAGCCGTGCACCTTCAACAGATGTTGAAGAGGAAGAAGAGTCGTCTAGAGCACACCGAGCCAAGCGACGCCGCATCGAAGCCGGCTGGGGCGAGGACAGTGAGGATGAGGCTATGGACGATTCGCATGCCCGAAGTCTGCTGGCTCACTGTATCCACAAGGATCCTGAAAATATGGCGGAGAAAGAGTTGGAACAAGTACTTGCCATTCTGCCTCGTTCTTCACCAATCTGGAAGAAAGCAGATAAAGCGCTCAAAGGCTTTAGAAGGTTGCGGAAGATTGAGCAGGAAGCGGACGCAATCTTCGGGCTGCAAACAAGCCCGGTTGACAAACTTGATGTGGAAGTAATTGTCACCCACGACGATGAACCGTCCAAACCCATTGAAACCACCGAGCTTCCTGAGACACTCAAATCTCTCAAGAAGAAACAAGCTGCTGCGAAGCCAAAGAAGAAGACGAAGAAGCAGACGGAAGAAGATGCTAAGATGGCCAAGGCTGAAGTTACGGAGATAAACCTGCCGGAAGATGACACAGCTGAAGTAAAGGACATATCATTGGCACCAGAGATATCCGTTACAGAAGAAACACCAGAGGAGGACGACTGCGGATCTGTGAACTGGGGCGTCTCATCTACGGAGCCTCGCAAGACTGTTGACGATGACTTCAGTGTCGTGATGGACATTGATGGTTGGCAGCATATGCTGAAAGACGAGGAGGACTTGGTTCACCTGAGATCAGCTTTGCAGTCGATTGAAGCTGCTCACGTCGGCGACGCACAGTCCTGGGCATGGAAGCAAAAGTCAATCAAGCACCTCAATCGACCAGGGGAAGAGGGCGTCTCTCGCTCAGAAACCAAGATCCAAGGCTACTATTTGCCCAACCCAACAGGCTCAGCGAGGACTGAAGGTGTCAAGAAGATCCGCGAATCGGAGAAGTCCAAGTACCTGCCGCATCGCATTCGAGTTCAGAGAGAGCGCGAGGAACGTCAACGCCAAGCTAAGCAAGCGGAGAGGGCCGTCATCTCTGTGGAGGGCTTCAAATTCACCACTGGTTCTCAGAAGGCGTCGACCGCCAATTCTCGCGCGAACCGTGCAAACAATCGTCGCATGGTGAACGACATCAACATCTCGAAGAACCTGACTGGTGCCGAGGGCGATGCTCTGCGTTTCAATCAACTCAAAAAGCGAAAGAAGCTCGTAAAGTTTGACCGTTCGGCCATCCACAACTGGGGTCTATATGCCCAGGAGAACATCGCAGCCAACGACATGATTATCGAGTATGTTGGTGAGAAGGTCCGACAGCGCGTTGCCGACTTGCGCGAGGTGAGATACGACCAGCAGGGTGTTGGATCAAGCTACCTCTTCCGCATTGATGAAGATACGGTCATTGATGCAACGAAGATGGGTGGCATTGCCCGCTTTATCAATCACAGCTGCACACCCAACTGCACAGCCAAGATCATTCGCGTGGACAACACAAAGCGTATCGTCATCTACGCATTGCGGGACATCGGCCAAGGTAAGCATATGTCCTCTCTCTCGTGTTTTGTACGCACGCTTAATCCCATGACAGACGAAGAACTCACCTACGACTACAAATTCGAGCGCGAGATGGACGCTACAGACCGTATTCCATGTCTCTGCGGCTCTGTCGGCTGCAAGGGTTTCCTCAACTAAGCCCTTTGCCGACAAAAATTCAGTCTCAACATTCCTTGCTCCAGCGCTTCAATACTTTGTTCACATGACAGGGAAAGATCCCACGCCCATCAAAAATGGGCAGGCTGCATACACCGGCGTTCAAACAATCATCTCTACCATATTGACCTTGGTCTATGTACTATTCTCAGCAAAAGCACAGCCGGCCATTTCTCGGTAGTCTTCAGGCTTGCTGTAGCTCTTCGGGTGGGCAAAATGCACAGTATCTTGCATTGTTTGGTGTTTCTGTCATATTGTACTATCTCAGACCTGAAACATTAGAAGTTGCTGTCGTCGCCAGGTGGCGCAATCGACTGGAAAAGCGGCCATGCGCGAAGAACGCGCGATATGGATGGACCATGCGTAGCTAAGCTAAGAGCATGTCAACGCTCTGAGCGTGTCTTGTGAGCGATAATTGATGAATTGGTTCGAGTCCAACTCGGCATACTATCTCGTGTCCTCCTGCCATCAGTGGCTGTTGAAGAGCTTGGAGTCGTTATGACCCCTTGTCTAACTCCAAAGCCTTCGCTAATTCCTTATCTGCACTCAATTCCTTTTCTGCTCCCTCAATGACCGCCCTCAGACCCCTTGCACAAGTTTGCAATTCCTTCTGCTCGCTCTCATCAAGCTCGATGGGCATCGCCTTAATCACGCCGCGCCTGCCCACGACAGCGGGCATCGACAGGCAACAATCGAGCTCAGGCTGGTAGAATGATAACGGACGTACTGATCTCGAGTCAAAGAGAATGTACTTGCAGATACTAGCCGCAATATTCCCAATGCCATACGCAGTGCAGCCCTTGGCCGCAATAATTTCACCAGCCGCACCACGCGTGTGAGCAGCAATCTCCGCTTTGAACTCATCCGTCAATGGATCCGGAAGAGCAAGTCTCAACGGCGTACTTCCAATCGCAGCACTGGACCACGCAATCTGTCGTTGACACATTAGCACATGTCATCCCCTACCGCGCTATGCCTCTACTTCTCGTTCAAGCTTGAATAGCCACTCACAAACTGACTATCCCCATGTTCCCCAAGAACATACGCATCAATACTACTCGGCGCCACCTCCGCCCTAGCCGCCAAAATCCCTCTCAACCGCGCACTATCCAAACTCGTGCCCGTGCCCAGCACCTGACTCTCGCGCAACCCGCTCATCGTGCGCGCAAAATACGTAAGCACATCGACTGGATTCGCAACGAGCAGCAATATCGCGTCTGGGCTTATCGGCTTCATCGCGCCGAAGATGGAGCTCAATATGTGCAGGTTCCGGCTTAGTAGCGACAAGCGCGATTCCCCCGTTTTTTGCTTCGCGCCGGCTGTGATGACGATGATGTCGGCTTGCCCTGCTTCGGCGTGCGTGCCGGCGCGGATTTTGGGCCCGCTGCCCCCGCGGTAGGAGGCGTCGGAGAGATCGCGGACTTGGCCGTCGAGGAGCGTGGTTTTGGGGTCCACGAGGAGGACCTCGGAACAAGTGGATTGCAGGATGAGGGTGTAAGCTAAGGTGGCGCCGACGTCGCCGCAGCCGATGACTGCGATTGTGGTTTTGAGTTTGGGAGCCGTCATGGTTTTGTGGTGTGGCCTGGAGGGTTGGTGGTGAGAGGGATGGAGGCAAGGTTGAGAAGTGGTATGGTGTTTTGATCTAGCCTTGGGAAAGGCTTCAAATCAATCAAATCAAGATCGTCAGGTTCCAGGTGAGAGAGGAAGAGCAATAAATGCTTGGAGATCACGTAACCTTGCATGCCTACACATCGCCAAGGCTAGGCTATCAAGGTGGTGTGATGTCGGCACAGGTCGTACCAGCCTCGTCTACTCGACCACACTAACGAACAACGTACTTATGTTTGGCATGTGTGAGGACCAGTCACGAGTGCTGGCTACAGATATGAATCTATAAAATTGGAGATTCGAGGTGCAAGTTCAGACGTACGTCATATGTGACCGTTTGCTGTATGCACATTAGCTGATTGGCTACACACAATATGTCCTTGACCTTTTCACTTTGGCCCTTCTGATGGATTACAATTGTAGCAATTGTGTTGTAGCAAGGAATTCATTGTTGGAGTGTATGAAATAATTGGACGTCTTTCACACGCGAAGTTGGCGTGGTCGGGGTATTCTATCCGGCGCAAAGACATGTTTGGCCCTTGTTCGATCGTAGAATCAGTGATACTGTGATGACATGTGATAGAGTCTGGCATCCTACTGTTCATTTACGACTTAGATTCTTGCTCATGTATACGCACCAGTACTTCATAGCCCATCTCCACCTTGTCTACGAGGTTACCACTCATTGTTTACATCGTCCTCCAAGGGCCGCATAGTCTTTTGCAACTCTTTTGCGACCTTATCAGCCTCAGCCCACACCCTCAAGATGTTGCGTCCGGCAATTTTCGCAGCGTCCTTGTCGCTGACGCCTCGCTTCAATAATTCGGCGATCAGGTCTGGGAATTTTGACACATCTTCCAGGCCGGTGGGCGTTTTTTCAATGCCATCGTAGTCAGTTCCGATGCCGACATGATCGTATCCGATGAGCTCGCCGATGTGCATGATGTGTCTGACAACCTGGGCAATTGTCGCATTCGCTGGAACGTACTCGGGCAGATCGGAAGGCGACTTTCCTGTTTTGCAAGAGACGAAATCTGGAGCGAAGTTCACCATGACCACGGAATTACGCCGCTTGACTAACTCAAGGATGTCGTCTGGAACGTTTCGTGGGTGTGGGCACACTGCATATGCAGAACTATGGCTGAAGATCGGAGGGGCCAGGCTCCCTTGCCACTTTCCGTCACCATTTCCGACTAACGCATCTCTCATAGTCTCTTGACTAACATGAGAAAGGTCGACAAGCATGCCAAGGCGGTTCATTTCCTTGAGGAGGTCGCGACCGTCCGGGCTCAGTCCATGCCAGTACGGCTTTGCGATCTTAGTTACGGATCCAGGATATGCCTCAAGGGCGGCATCGGCGTATTTGTTGTGGCAATTCCATGTTAGTGTGGCGTATTTGACACCCAGCTGATGGTACAGACGTAAATTCGAAGCAGAGTTGCCAATTTGATGCAGGCCTTCAATGGCTGTAGGAGAGATAAGTCTCCCATCCTTGAAAGCCTTGATGGCTTCTGCGCTGGTGGTAGACGGAGTGAAGAACTTCGGGTACTGCTGACCTAGGCGGTGGAATAGATCCAGTTGACCGAGCGTCGCTTTAACGACTGCGGGAGTCAACTCTCTGAAGGGTTATTTCAAGCGATATGAGCTCGCTACTTACTGCTGGAATACCTCTCGTCGGAGAAGTCTGTCAAATTATCACCCATTGGGCACGGCCAGAACGCGGACCAAAAAGCACCTCCTTGCATGCCTTTCTCAAGTCGCGGGATGTCGACATGTTGCAGGAGTCCCCCGTTCTCAAACTTCTCTTGGAACTCATTGTCGTAGATATGATTCAAATATTTGCCTCGCAAAAATATCATCAGATCATTATGACCATCTGGTCGCCATCAGCGCGTGTTTCCTTGATTTGTTTCGTGTGACCAACCTATCAGAGGGTTTTCCTTCAAGATCAGCTGGGCTCGCGCGAGCTCGCTGCGTGGACCATGACACCCAGGAGATCTGCTGTAGAAAAGGCCCTTTACGTGGGCAAACCATACACACGAGATGAAAAGGAAGGCTACGCCGAGTCGTCCTAGGTCACGGGCAGCGAATCGGCGTTGGCGCGTAACCCGCAGCACAACCGCATCTGTATGCTTCTCGTCGACAGGTAAATCGGTTCCCTTCTCCATCATATGTAGCAGATTGATTTACGTAGGATAGTGACTTCACGAACGAGCAGCGATAGGTGGGTAGCAGTTACGCCTTGGCATCTGGATGTAAGCTTTCCGGAGTTTATACCTTTACTCCGACATAACACGTGACGTCAACGTGCAGACGCGAGCGGGATCTCTTCACTCAACCCCCCATTCGAGCCCTCAAGCTTCGGCGGCAGCATTCAGTACAACTACAATCATGGGCATCATAACCGCCGGCGCAATGATTCGCGCACTGTCGCTGTTCCACATGACTCTCGCCGTAGTCCTAGTCCGCAGCCCCCAAATCATTGCAAACCAAAGTATCGTAATCGTACTCGGACAATCAATGCAACTTGTCCGTCTCCCCTCTACGTCCACTCCTGCACTACATCTCCTAACAGCAACCAGCCCACACCCCGCGAATTCCTCGCTCCATCCGCCTCAATCGCCTTCCTGGGCGTCCTCTTCGCTTTCCTCGGCCTCTCCGACCTGACCGCGATATCCATGAGCGAAGAGCTCTCCGACGAGTACTGGGGGATTCAAACGCCCATACGCCTGTTATTTCTGTTCGCGTTGACGGCATACACTTATGTGTTCAAAGAGGGCGGCATGGTGGCGCCGCGCAGCAGCGATTGGATGATGGGCAAGGGCAATGTGACGCTGAACAATAGCATCGTGTTTACGTGGGGGTTTTTGGAAATGGCGGCGTGGTTCTGGGTGTTTGTTACGCTGAGAGAGGAGAGGAGGGAGAAGGCGAAGAAGATTATTGAGAAGAGGCAGGCGGAGGCGGCGAGGTTGTAGATGGGTCGCGGATTGGGCGTCAATGGAATTGGAAAGATATGAGTGCTGCGAGCTAAATGTTTGCATCGGAGGTATGGGTATGATGTTCCTGCAAGGGACAAGAAAAAGCATCCCGGTGCTCATGCAGGCATTTCGAGTTTAAGGTGCCCTAGAGCACAGGGGATCATGAAGCTGTTTGGTCTGCTATCTCCTCTGAAGCTTCACAACGATTGATTCCCAACGGTCAAGGCAGTGATATTCTGCTCGTAAGGGTCCTCGAGCGAAAAAGCCTGCGAGTAGAGCAGATGGGCACACAAGGACTTACAATATCTAACGTATACATGATGATTTTATAGAGTATATGCCTAGAAAGAAACCACCAACTGACCCATGCCCATCATGACTGCCCCTCACAGCTTAACCAGCTTCCCACCCAACCCCTCCACATCCACCGTAACCACGCTCTCCACATGCGCAACCGACTGTCCAAACGAGAAATCATACTGCCCTCTATCCACCCTCCAGGCGCTATCCTTTTCATCAAAATACGCAAAGTCGCTTAACTCAACATCCAACTCCACACTCTGTTCCTGCCCCGGCCGCAGCGCCACTTTCTTGAACGCCGCGAGCGTCTTGATCGGGTGCTCAGAAACCTGTTCTTGCCTGCCAACGTACAGCTGAACGACTGTGGCGCCAGCACTTTCGCCCGTGTTCTTGACTACGACTGTGGCTTTGAAACACGTGCTGGATGGCTTGGAGACGTGCCCGCCATAGAGCGAGAAGGAAGTGTATGACAAGCCGAAGCCAAAGGGGAATTGAACCTTGTCTTTTGCAACGCGGTCGTAATGTCTGTAGCCTACGAAGACACCTTCGTCGTATCGAACGGTGAGTTGGCCGTTCTTTTTCTCGCCGGGGAAATTTCCGTAGGCAGGTGCGTCTTCGATGCGCTTGGGCCAGGAGATGGGAAGTCGTCCTGATGGATTGACGGCGCCGGAAATGATGTCTGCGATGGCTTTGCCGGCTTCTTGGCCGGGGAACCAGGCTTGTACGAGGGCGGCGATGTTGGAGAGCCAGGGTAGAGCGATGGCGACGCCGGTGCTGTTGACTACAATGGTCTTCTTGTTGACAGATGCCACGGCTTCGACGAGCTTGTCTTGGCTGCCGTCACGAGGAAGGTTGAAGCTCATCTGATCCTGGCCTTCGGTCTCCCAAGCTGGTGTGTGTCCTGTGAAAACTATGGCGATGTCGACGTCCTCTGCAAGATCCTTGGCCTGTGTCAACATATCCAGGTCGTGCTCCGATGCGTTCATAAATCCCATTCGGAAGCCTGGAAGACCTGCGAGGATACTGAAATCCGCCTCGCCAGAAGGTGGTTTCGAATGAATCTGAATCTTGTACGACTGACCAGCATGGAAAGGTACGGTGAACTCTTCCTCTGGGTTACCACCAAGTAGGAAACCCATGGGATCTGGCGAATTGTTCTTTTGCTCGAACACCACTTTACCATCGATAGTGACACTTGTAGGTCCAATACCAGAGCATCCGAGATAGTGTGCTCCGGTCTCAGACGGAACGAACGTAGCACTGAGCTTGACCTCGCTGTCTTTTGCTTGCGTATCAAGGATAGGGTTGAATTCTGACTCTTTCAATCCGTGTGTTGTCTTGATTGGCTTGTCGGTTTGACCCTTGTTAAACAGTTCCATGGTCCAGCCAGAGTTGCCTTCCAGATCGGTACAGTAATGTCTTAGAGGGGGCAAAAGGCGGTATGTATGTGCACCTTTCGCGTACTTGAACTCCACGTCGTTACCGTAAGTAGCTTTCAAGCCTTCTTCCGGTGTGATACGGTAATGAGCATTGAGGCTTGCGCTGCCGCCACCATGGATAAGAGCTTCTTTTGCCATGCCGAATAGACCAATCTTCTTGCCCTTCACACCCTCTTTCTTCAAGGGTAGAATACTACCCTCGTTCTTAAGCAAAGTAATACCCTGCCCTGCGACGTCCCTGATGAGCTTGCTGTGTGCTGGATCGACAATCGACTTCTCTGGTGGTATCGCAGGATTGAGGAATCCGCCCACTCTCTCGATGAGCCTCAGAACGTTCTTCGCTCTCTCGTTGATGACCTGCTCAGTGACTTCTCCCTTCCGTACAGCCGTAGTAACAGCTTCGACTGTCCTCCATCGCGTGGGTCCAGGCATCTCAAGATCCAATCCAGCGTTTAGCGAATCGGCCGTGGAGTTGGTGCCGCCCCAATCGCTCATGACCAGACCTTCCCAGCCCCACTCTCCTCGCAACACCTGCTTGAGCAAGAAGGTATGTGAGTCGGCGTGTGTACCGTTGACCTTATTGTAGGCAGTCATTACACCCCAAGGTTTGGCTTCTTTGACTGTAATTTCGAATGGTTTCATGTAGATCTCTCGGAGCGCACGCTCCGACACGATCTCGTCAACCGCCAAACGCTCGGTTTCTTGCTCATTTGCGGTAAAATGTTTGATGGTGGCTGCGATGCCCTTTTCTTGGATGCCTTTGACGACATTGGCAGCCATTTTGCCAGCCAGAAGTGGATCTTCCGAGAAGGACTCAAAGTTGCGGCCACCAAGAGGGTGTCGATGGTTGCACATGGTCGGCGCAAGACTGATCATCAATCAGCATCACTGATATGATTTTGGGAATGTGGAGAGCAGAACTTACAGCACTCTCGCGCTCTTTGTCTTTGTCTCTTCCGCCAATGCATTTCCTATCTTGTGGGCATACTCGGGGTTCCATGATGCCGCTGAGCATACAGCTGCTGGAAAGCATGCAGCTCTTGTGCCACCAGTGAACTGCTCGCCCCGAGCTCCATTGGGTCCATCGCTTGTCTGAATCGTATCAGCCAATCGTGCTTGGAACGTGGATCTAGACGGTCTGATACCTTGATAGCAGGTACTCCCTTGTCCGGTATTGGAACAGTCTCCCAAAAGTCCTTCCCAGCAAGAAGAGAAATCTTCTCTTCCAGCGTCAGGGACTGTAGGATGGCTTCGATATTTGCATTCATGATTACAACTCGATCCGTACCGAGGCCAAGCAACTATCAAGATCGGAGTTTGCCGGTCAACTAAGCTGACAAAGAACGATCTACTCATACAAACTTACACTGTGGGAATGGGAGGGGTATCAACATTTCTATGCTCTTTCTGAGGGGCTTGCACCCCCTCTTATGTACTACCCAGGTTCCACGGCCAACTCCTAGCCGGAGCATTTTCCCGTGAGTCCGGCCTATACTCTAGTTCTCCAAGGCATCACGGCATCGTGGGGTCTTGTGGTGGAGAACGAAAAGCGATTGTAATTGGTCAGGAGGGTCAGGCTACCCAAGAGCGATATCAACAAGTGTGCCGCAGTTCTGCCACGGCGCATGCGATTCGCTGCGTCGCTGCCGGCCCGGGACTGAACATCCGAAGTATTGCCAGATTGGAAGAAAGCCTAGGCTATTGGTGTCCGCAGCTCCGCGGTCTTGCTCGAGACAATCATCATCATCCAGAACGGTTCGCAGAGTCGGTACCAGCACCTTCGCGTCACAGACGTAACTCGAGTGTCGTAGGAGATGCGTTGCGGCGAGCGTGAGATGAGGACGAGATGAGGCGCGCAGCTTTCCGGCTGCCGGATCACCCCGGTGAGCTAATTATTGGAAAACACGTGCTTGGCTGGTGGGCAACTGTTATACGTCACTTTTCTTACGTCGTTTGGGACTGATATTCACTGTTTGCATCTTCCGGTACCTCAAAGCTTCCTACTCTGGTGCTTGTGGCTAGAATCGTGTTTGGACTTTGCCTTTCCTTGTACTTCGAAATGAGTCCTCCAGCTGCACCCGCAGTAAAATCGAGCCGGCGGCATCCGCTGCAGAGGTGTGATTCTCCTTCGAAAGGATTTTCCGGCGCTCTGCATGTAAGACCCGTTTGATATTGTGTGATTGGAAAAACACCGTTAAGACTGAACAAAGGTCGCTGGTCTAATAAGTTTCTACCACGCATTCAAGTAGTAAGCCTTCATCCCAATGAACCACCTTGATCCCAAACATCAACTAACACCACCCAAAGTCTTGTGGACAATCCAAACCAATTCGTCAGCACATCGCTACACCCCTCTCGCCCATCTCCCAAACTAACCCCTCAAAGAACGACTCCTTTGGCTGGCACCTCCAATTCCTCACCATCCTCGGCATCACCATCTGCACAGTATGCTTCACCCTCGGCCTGCTCGCGGACATGACCTCCTCGCCAACCCTCTTTACTTACAAAAACTACACGTCGCTCGTCGCCGCGCCCCTCGAAATCGTCATCAGCATCCTATACTGGGGTCTCCGCGCCCTGGACCCAACGCTCGTCGTACCCGCCGACCTCGCCCTACCCGCACCAATCCACGACCTCGCATTCCACTTTTTCCCCGCGCTCTTCACAACGCTGGATACGATGCTGCTGTCTCCGCCGTGGCCGAGCAGTCCCGCGAATCCGCAGGCGCCGCTCATCACGCTCGCGTTATCCACTACGATTGCGTTTCTGTACTGGGGCTGGATCGAAATGTGTTTTGCGTATAATGGCTTCTATCCGTATCCGATTTTTCACTTGTTGACGACGGTGCAGCGCATTGGGCTTTTTGCTGTGAGTGGGGCGACTATGTGGGTTGCGGGGGGCGCGTTGAGAATGGTGTATGCGTGGGTGAATGGGGTTGAGATGGTGGAGGAGCTGGACAAAGCTAGGAGGGCGAAGAGCATGGGTGAGCGGGGGAAGTGGGAGTGAGCGGGGGAAGTGGGAGTGAGCGGTAGAAGTGTACTGCAATGGTGCCTGTCGGAACATTTGAGAGGCTTGAGATTGCTGCAGAGAAAGAAGCAGTTACGGGGCAGAATTCAAGTGTGTCCGAGCATGCATATAGAAAGATGAGTGTCTTACATGATCCGAGCGTTGCTGCCATCAGGGCCAGAAGTGAATTTATAAACATCCGTGAGTTTTTAGCATGGTCTACATGTCCTTGAAGTCAACAAGAGCATCTTCATCGTGGTTTGGAGCCGCTGAAGTAGGAGCACTGTGATGCCGACCTGCACACTGAGTGTCTTTAGGCTGGAGCCTACCCAATTCCATGTCGCTAAGGGTGACAACGGCGTTAGATCTTGGCCATATCATACAATGGTTAAGTCGAGCATGCAGCACAGTCTGACAGTTCGTGCTTTTCGTTCTGGGAAAAATTGCTTATTGTTTTTGCGAGGCACGACTGAGGTGCTCGAGCCTAATCCAAATGTACTCAGCAGGAAAGCACCCTCAAGCTTACTTTCAGTCCGGATTCAATCCGATTTTGGAGATCGCGGAATCGTGTCCGGTACATTTTGTGTCATTCATCACCACTGATTACGCAAATTGCACAAGACGATGCGTCTCTACTGACATCCCTGTATTGAGAGATGTGACTCGAATGCAGCTATACTGTACAAGCCGACTAAAGTCTCACAAGCCATCCATGCTCGCGGAAAAAGTGACATAGAAATGGCGAACATACGACAGTAATTGCGCATCAAACACACAGTATGCTTCTCCAGCAGTAACACCATGTTAGATAGTATTGGATGTCGTTAGTCGTGAATCGTAGCACATATCTGAATACCATGCCAGTTGTCGCGTCAAGGAAAAGACGTTGCGTGCGTAAAACCGCTCGCGGGAAGGCTATACCAAATTGGAATCGAAGCGACGGGCGTCGGTCGGGTATCAGTGGTGGTGAATATGCATCGCATAATGTACGTTGCGTTGAGCTTCAGTCGTGGAATCCGGGGTCACGGCGGATGGTAGCACATCGACTGGAAGAGAATGACACCATCCATCTAGCTCGTGGCAGGGGATGGCGGTGCAGTCATGGTGCGTTGATCATCATCGTCTTGGTTTTGTTGCTGATACATGTGGGCACTATTGTACAGGTGGTCGTTGTACTGGAAGCCGCGCTGATCATGACCCAGCCCATAGCCGTAGTTGTGATTGTGATAGCCAGCACCTTGGTAGCTGTGGTAATTGCCAAAGGTGTGCTGGGAAAACGGAGGTAGCTCGTTCTCCTTGTTCTCGTATTGAAACCCATCGTCCAGTGCTTTGTACGATGCGAAGGCTGGGGTAGGAGATGGGGAGGGCTGACGAGCAAAGCCAGAGGTGAGATAGGTCATGCTGGCTGGCTGGCTGAAGGTTATCTCGTCGTCATCGTCCTCTTGAAAGACGCTGAAGCCATCGCGCTTTCGCTTGGAAACCCGGTCATTGTGACCGTGGTCGAAAATTGAGCGACCACGCTCCTCGTATTGAGTACGAGCAGGAAAAGATAGCACTGGACGATTGCGCTGCCGCGACCTTCGGGCGTTGACATCAAGGCGAGCCAGAGCAGGTCGCAATCTCGCCGGCTGGGGGCTCTCAGTCTTGATGTCGACTTCGTCCTCGTCATCATTTTCCGAATTGGAGATGCGGCGCTGTCGCTTGAAGGAACCTTGTGGTGTGAAGATGAGCTCCATAGCCTCGACGTCCTGCGAGTTGAGTTCAAGCTGGGCAACGACCGAGCTGTCTTTCTTCTGGTTCCTCTTCCGCCGCATATCCGGGGTAGCAGAGTCGAATATGTCCATGCCCGGCCAGTATACGCCCTTGAGTTTGGTCGACTCACTGACGGCCATACTATCTTCGGGCACCTTGACTGGATCATCCTCAATGGCGCACGAGTCGGCAGCATTGTACCTGTATCGACGCCGCTCACTTGGGTCTGAGTACTCGCTAGACGTCTCGTAGTCTGGATTGGTGAAGCTGCGGGAGCTTGCCCGTGACTCGGCCGTCCAGTATTGCATGTGGGGCGCGAATGTGCGATGGCGGAGGACTGGACCAGGCCGTGCAGTCGCTGTAGGAGATTCCATGGGCTCAGCCTTGATGGCCTGCTGCTCAGAGAGCCGCGGATCGACGAGGTTGCCGACGGCGATGCGACGCGCGGGGCGCGGCATGGGGGCTTCCATCGAGGGCGCAGCTGTGGGGCGGGCTGCAGCAAGGTGAAGGTCAGTCATGATCAGGAGGGCGGGACGGTGCGGATTGGATGCCATACCAGCGGGCCTCGCTCGCGTGCGGCGTTTGTCCTTCTGATTCATGCGTTCCGACATGAGCTGCTCGACGCCCCAATCGGCATACCATCGGTCGTAGGCATCGATGATTCGGCGGGATGCCTCTTCATGTGACGAACGGACCTTGACTTTGTAGTAGTTGGATAGATGGCCCTTGCTGGCAATGTGTGTGAGCAGATGCGAGACATCGCTGAAGTTTGGCCGCTTGGGGCAAATGTTGCAGTGTAGAGGGATGCCTGTGTTGTTGGAGGCCATGGCAGCACGGCCGAGGTAAGGAGCGTGAGTGAAGAAACGACGACAAAGTGAAAGCACTCTCTGTGCAATGCAATGGTGAAGCAGAGAACGGTGCGAAAGGAGCGGACTGGATGTGAAGAAGGCGAAGAGGTGGCAGCGAACGGCTCGCAGATAAGAGAGATGGTGCACAGAGTCACTGCCGCGGCTCCATTGCCATTGTTTGAGACTAGACGAGAGGGAAGTAGAGGAGGAACTCAAACTGCTTGTTGGTGTGAAGTGGGGAAGGAAGCTCGACTCGGAGAGCAGGCGGAGATATGTAGGAGAGCGGGCTGGCAGCCGAACCACGTGGAGAAGACTCGGCTGGACGAAACAGGCAGGCACCTTTACTGTTCTCTGGCATGGTATCTCACGTCTCATGGCAGGAGATGCGCGTGATCAGATGGGGAGAAAGGGCATTGAAGCTGCGGACGAGGCATGCCCAGGCGGTGCAGATGCATGCGATGTGGTGCGGATGCGCATTTGAAAGTCACCTGACGGCACCACTACACATGCGTCACGAATGACACGACTACGGGAACGTCGAAGCGACGAGGCTCAGCAATGTCATGGCCAAGCGGCTGTATCTACGCTTGACTAGGTACCCAAGCATCGCTTGGTGACGGAGCGTGGCATGCAGCTGAGCCAGGTTAGCCAGAGTCACCATGAAAGCACTGCTGAACCTACTAGACGGGGTCTATCTCTTCCAGGCCGGGATACTTCAGTAGGCTCAGCCCAGCAAGACCGAAGTTGGTGTGGAAGACGTCCACCATGTCGCCAGGTCGGTCTGCGAGGCCTCCCAGTTCCGGGTCCTGGCATTGCAGGATGAAGTTGGCCAACTTGTCGCCGTCGATCCAGTGCAGCTTGTCGAGCATGGCCATGCTGCTCATGACCCACCAGCTGTAGCACACGTCTTCCTTCTTCTCGGGTCTGCCGTTGAGCCCACCGTTTTTGAGCTGTCGTTCGCTCAGCCAGGCGCCCAGCTTCTCGGCGTTGACGAGATCCGTTCTCCCCGCGATGGTCAGTGCGGCGACACACGTGAACACCTGACCAGAGTGCGTTTCTGCGCCAGGACTCGTGCCGTATCCGCCATCCAAGTTTGCACAGGACTGGACGTGTTGCACGGCTTTCTCGACGTCTACCAGGTGCAAGAGGCCCATCAGCGAGAGCGCGTTCAGAGCGCCGTACAGGAAGCGCGTGTCTTGCTCGCCCCACTCATCGCCCGCAAAGGTGCCCGTGTCACCATCCTGGAGGTTTGCGATGACTGCAGGCTGTGAGCATGCTTGGTGACGGACGGCGACGGGAGGCCATACGCACACTTTGCGATCTTCAGGCGGCCGTCTTGTACGCGCCCATCCAGCTCGCCAAAGGCATCCAGGGTAGCCAGTATCTGCACCCCACTAACGGTATAGAGCATGTGGGCGTCGTGGCCCGGAGCGGCGCCGAAGCCGCCGTTCTCGTGCAGACATGCGAAGACGAATTCGAGCACTTCTCCGCGGGGCAGGGCCGCGGGATGGCCCAGCAGGTGCAGCGCAGTGAGTCCCCAGTAGAGGCCGTTCAGACGCAGGTGTTCGGTGAGCCAGTACTCGAGCTCGTCTTTGCGCTGGAGGGGGTCAGTGCGGGATGCTCTTGCTGCATGCGTGCGCGGCCACGCCAGGCAGTACGCACCGAGTCGAGGCTCTGGATGTAGCGGACATGCTTGTCGACATGGAGGCGCATCTCGTCGGGCATGGCGCATGCTGAGCAGCCAGACGGGTGTGGACCGTGGTGGAGGGGCGCCGGCGACGGCAGTGCATTGATCATTGATGTCTCCAGTCGCCATGTTATTTATAACTTACACAGTACCGAGTAGTCGTACGGATACTCGGTACCTATGTACAGTACATGCGCGGTAGCTTCACACGTCTGACGCAGCAAGAGGACGGCCTGCCCGTTCTGGCGCCGGACGAACAGCCTGGGGGGCCTGCCCGCCGCTTCACCGCTGCTTTTCTCGTCCAGCGTTTGGCCGGCTGTCTGGAGCTGTCTGGTAGTGTCTGGTACCTGACGTCCGTGCCTCGCGTCCCAATCAGCGGCGCAGCGCCACTCGCCCTCGGTGTGCTTCCAAGAGTCGTCGCAGAGGAGCTGGACCGCACCACCACCCGACGCTTTTGGCCTCCTTTGTGAGCCGGACCCCCTCAGCAACGGCAACAACAACAGCCGCAGCAGCAGCAGCAGCAGCACGCAGCGCCGCGCCGCCTTTGTCTCTTGCCAGTGCCGGCAGCGGGCGACCAGAGAACTAACGAGGCCGTAGTCAGGAACGAGGCACGCCTATTATTGACTACCCGTTTGGCCTGTCCACGAGTCCACGACCCCACGCCCTCGAGACGCCCTGCCGGTTCGTTGTGGTGGCCACCGAGCACAGGCGGCAAACCCTTGTGCCTCTGCGAGCCCGTATGTAGGTACTCCGTATTGTCGTCCACCTCCCCGCCCTCTTTGTTCGCGCGGCCGCCGCTGCACCGCATGGCACCCATCGCACACAGGTGCTGACGGCATCCCAGACCCTCGCGTGCCTTTCTCTCCCCCCCCGACACCGTCTCGTCCTGCCGCCAGGGAGACAGCCGGCACACACACACACACACACACACACACACGGAAGCCGCACGTCACACAGGCCTGGCACCGTATCAGCGGGCTCCTGCATAGCGGCCTCGCCCAGCCAGCCACCGCATCCTCGCTCGAGTCTGCGACGCAGACGCCTCGGTGCACGCGGCACACCTCACCCGGGCCCTCACGGTTCGTACCACCTCGTGCGCCTTATAATCTCTCGCACGCGTCGCGTGGCGTCGGCCCCGCCATGACTTGATCTTGCTGACGGCCATGGCCAGACAGGAACTCACTCACCGCGCCGTCACCGTCGCCCAAGCCTCCACAACAGCTGCGTCCCATGAGCCGCATTTGCTGAAGCCGCCCATTTTCCCCTCCATCGCGACGCATCGCCTTTTTGACCGCGCACTCACCTGCCCCAACAACGAGGCCACACCCCAAGACACATTCACCGAGGTATATTCTCCGCTAGTCGGAAAGCCTCCGCCGAGCTAAGCTGTGCTGAGCATCTGTTAGCCCATAAACACACCGCGGAGGCAGTTGCGCAAGATGCCCAAGTCAACGACATTGTCTCTAGCCATGCGAGGCAGGACGCAGAAGGAGAATGCAGGCCCGAATGGTCCCATGAGCCCCAAAAGCCCCGCGTCCCCGACCCACTTCAACGGCCCCCACCTTGCCTCGCCAAAGGCACCCTTCCACAGCCAGCCCGAGTCGCCCGCATCCCCAAAACTCCGCAAAGACTCCAAGAACATCTTCTCCCACTTTGGCGCGAACAAGTCGTCTTCACGTATTTTCAACCAGGATGGCCCCAGGAGGCCGATTCCGGAGCAGCAACCTTCACCTGTGTACTCAAATGGACGAGCTGGCACATCAACCCCAGATCTGGGTCGTCCAGTCCAGACGCCCAACTCGGATGGTAAGGAACAGGAGGCAGAAATTGGCGTTTGTAAACTAATCCTCGCTCGTAGACAATCGCTCCGAAATCGTCCGCCTTGTCCACCGAACTGGCTCCAGCATGTCAAACGACCATTCTGACGACATCGACTCATCTAAGCGCAACACCATGAAGCCAAAAAAACAGGGCGTCATGTCGAGATCTAGGTCTATCAAAGGGGAAGAGGGCTCTGGAACACGTGCGAAGCTGAACAAGGCTCCTCCACCCCAGCTTTCGCCAACTGTGGCCGATACTTGGACAACAAGCAGCGACGGCACGTCTCTGAAGACAGCTCCGCTAGAGAAGGGCCAGTCATGGCGATCCTTGGTTGGACAGAATAAGGTGCGGACGCACTCGGCAGACGCACATGACCCCAATCAACGAGATGAGGATCACGGCTCTAGAAGGGAGAGGGCGGAACATGGGTCCCAGGCATCCAATTCCTACAACGAGAGCAGGGGTGCTACTCTGATGTCGAGTCTTGGATCGGGTGCCCGGAAAGTTGGAGGCAAGATGGACTCGGCACGAAAGGGCATCTTCGGCAAACTTGGCCGCAGCTCGAGCAATCACGAAACCCCAACTTTGGTCACCAACGAGCCTTATGTTTGCAAAGTCATTCACAAGCCACTCATCGAACAGACCCGACTGACGAGAATCTCCTCTCGTTTGGAGCAATCCCGGGACAAGACAGAGTTCTGGATGCCGGCGCTTCCATGGCGTTGCATAGAGTAAGTTGTGGCATGATTCGTTTTACGTAGCTATACTGACAGGGACACAGCTACCTCAATATGCGAGGCTGTGAGGAAGAGGGTCTGTATCGGGTGCCAGGCTCTGCGCAGCAAGTTCGCTACTACGAACGGAAGTTCGACACTGGTAAGGCTTTTGCGTCCTATCGTTAGGGCCTGCACTGACACGCCCATGATAGACGGAGACATTGATCTTATCAGCGATCCCAACCTCAACGACCCTAACGTCATCGGTTCACTTTTCAAAGGCTGGCTACGACAACTCCCTGATGAGATTTTCCCAAAGGAAATCCAGGCCAGAATCCAACGAGAGTGTCAGGGTTCAAAGTCCACACCTCAAATGCTCAAAGACGAGCTCTCTAAGCTGCCACCCTTTAACTACTACCTTCTCTTCGCAATTACCTGCCACATCAGTCTGTTGCATTCCTGCTCTGAATTCAACAAGATGAACTACAACAACTTGTGTATCTGCTTCCAGCCAGCCATTAAAATTGATGCTTTCTGCTTTCAATTCCTGATATTGGACTGGCGCAACTGTTGGCAGGGCTGTTGGACCGAGAAAGATTACCTAGGAGACGAACTGGACTATCTGCAATCACTCGAGACCCAGGTTCAGCAATCTATAGCCCCTCAAACCGAGCAGCCACAGCACAGAGCCAAGTCTAAGAATTCACATGCCTCGCCTCGTCCCGGCCGCTCCAAGAAAGCAACGTCTACACGCAGTGCATCAGTGGACAGACTCCAGACTTCTTCTGCACGAGACGTCTCAACTGATAGAAACGGTCGCACTGCATCACCAGGTGTCGCAGTCGTCGTTTCAGAGTCATCCCATGAGAGGGCTCAGCGCTCCCAATATCACGAGCGTGATTCCTCGACCGACCGCACAATCTCGTCTTCAGACAGCCGGGAAGCCTTCAGCAGCCGCGGACCACCTAATCGTGCGCCCCCTTCCGTAAGCACGAGAGCTTCCACGGATGACGAAGATGCTGCGACACCAACCCAGGCGACCCTACACAACCGGGGACCGTCCGACGTGCAATTCCGCCTGGACCTGAACAACCCGCCAAGTTCCCCGTTCAACATCAAGTTCTAGTTGAGCACGGGCCCTTGGCGATGTGCAGATGTTCAGATTGGGTTGTTATCCGGTTCTGCATAGTTCTTCTTACTCATATCTTTCAGAGCTGCCACATGCACCACGATACCCAACTCATGAGCTTATTCGTGCTTTGTGGCAGCCTATTTGACACCGGCATCCTTACGTCCACCTTTCCCTCTTGTACCCAGCGGCGGAGTTTTGCGTTTTCTTTGCGCATCTATGGGGAGTCCTAGCATGAACGGAATGGGGGGGATCAGGAGAGGCGTTATACCCTGTGCAGGGATTGGCAGTAACGTCGAAGCATTTGAGCGGGTAGGATATGGCCTCGAGGTTTTCTTTTTACATGTAGTTTTTGTACGATAGTGGAATGCGACGCCTAGCGGTGCAGCTTGATGGAGCAGCTGGACTACTTGGTGGCTTGAATGAATAATTTAGTGTTTTTGTTTTTGGAAGACGGTTGTTGCACGTAACATGTGAATTGTCAAGTATCTCGTTGCACATGGATTCCCTTCCTCAAGTTGTTCTATTCCAAATCTAATGTGTTATTCCACTTGTCCCTTTCTCTTTTGAACCTTTTCACACACACACACACACACCCTACTCCAAGCCCAATCTCTTCCTCAACAAGCCCCTCACGCCCTCGACAACCTTTTCATTCTTGCCCTCCTGCCTCTTGGCCTCCCTACTACTCACCTTCTCCAACTCGCTCGCAACCCCCTCCTTCCCCGCACTCTCCCACCAGGCTCTACTCCTCTCCACGAACCGCACAAAGCCTAGCAACACGACATGTTTGCCGTCCCAGCTTTTGCCGCTCAGCGCCCTGTCAAGGACAGGCCAGATTTTGTCCGCGGCAGCAGGCTCAATGGCGTCGGAGCCGACGGCGCTAGTCATGGCCAGGACGGCGTGGGCGACGGTTTTGGCGGCCGTGTGTTTGATTGCCCAGAGGCGCGAGTCGAGGTGTTTGTCTGCGAGGGCGAGGATTTCAGCGAGATACAAGGATACGCTGCGGGGGCCGGCGACGTGGTCGTCCCACGTGTCTTGGAACTGCTTGCGGACGGATTCGTCCGCGTCGTGTTTGGCTAGGTATATGAATGGCAGCAAGGACGCGGATAGGCATGTGAAGCGGTCTGTAGCATGTAGACTGATCGCCCGCAACATGTCGCCGGCGAGGAGGCGGTTTTTGTCAGAGTTTTCTTCGGATTCAAAGTACAGTTTGTGCGTCAAGGTAATGGTGGAGAGGATTTGTTTGTCGCTTGCCAGCCGCGCCAAATACCCCGCTGCAGCAGCGTACGAAGAGCTCACGGTTTCATTGCGATCGTGAATTTGCTTGTGTATCAGGCGCAAGAATGCGTCGGCGTAAGGATTAAAAACGAAGCGGTGGCGTGTAGCTAGCGTGACGAGGACCCGGGAACAGCCTACTTTTGAGGGTAGTCCGACGGCGGATTTCATGGCGCTTTCGATGCGCGGGACGAGGAGAGCCATGGTGGGTGCGTCGGCGAGGTCCAGGCAGCGCTCGATGGACTCGGTCAAAGGAGACGAACGCACGTTTTGGAGACGCATGTCGTCGATCTTTTGCTCGGTGAGGTTGTACTTCTTCGCATTTAGATGCAAATAATTCACTGCTTCTGGTTCGAGCGAACTTAAAAGGCCGAGTAGGCGTTCGACAAGTTCGGGGACGTGTGGGTTTAAAGTCGTCGCGTTTGCTTTCTTGACGATTTGGAGGAGGGTTTGAACGGAGAAGAGGCGAACTTCTTCGGCGGAGGACTCAAGCCCGGATGTGGAGAAGAGGAAGGGCAAGACGCGGGTGAGTTGGGCATTTGCGGATTTGACAGATGCGTCGCCGGCTTCGAGGGAGCGTGTGAGGATGGTGGTGAGCACGCGGGCGAGGGCTGCGGCAGCGACGCGGACGGTTTCTTTGATGTCGTCGAGGACTTTGAAGCATTTATCCCAGATCTGAGTTAGATACTTCTCGTACTGGCAGTAGTCAGTATCTAGCTATGCAGGGTCGACTTGAACTATGAAGCTCACCTTGTCAATGCTGCGTCCTTGCACCAGGTCTGCAATTGCTGCGCAACACGCCTGACGTACTCGCCACTCCTTGCCAAGGATACTGGCGAGAAGATCATCCATGATAGCATCAAAGTGCTTATCAATGGTTGCGGATGAATCTTTGACCAGTGAGTTCCAGATGTCGTTCATCGACCGCTGTACGTTGGTGTTCGGGTCGAACCTGCGATTCTGTTAGTCGTTGCCCACCAAGAATACGATGGAATATGCCCGTACAAGGCTCACATACCTATAGCGATATAATTTTGGGTATAGCTTAGGGTTCTCAGCCAAATACCCGTCTACGCTCGAGTCCGAGAAGATGTTACTCAGTCCAAAGCGCCCGAAGGCCGCTCTACTCGACCAGATGGAGTTATGTGAAGCCATCGACATGAATCGGTACACTAAACTTGAATCGCCAACATCTGTCGCCAAGTTCAATATATCCTTGTATGTCGTTATCGAACCATCTCCAGTAGGAAGAGCTCCAGGCTCGAAGAGTTGAGTGTCCTCTGTGACATTGCCGGTGATCTTTGACTTGTTGTCCGAGAAGGACCCGACCAAGTCTCTGACCAGGTCATCCTTGAGCTGTCGGTCGCCCTTCTCATACACCAGTCCTAGCCCACGAGACGCCGCTTCTTGTACGACCTCATCACGATCAGACAAGCAGCTCTTGAAAGCGACTTGGCATTCGCCTAGGTAGCTCTGGAACTCAGCCTTGTGGCCGCAGTACTGAAGCAGACACAAGAGCCAAATGACCGAGGCCTTTCGTAAAGAAGGCTTCAACTGCTGACAGCCTTTCAACGTCCTCTCAAGTACCGCTGCCAAAGTCCTCTCGCGTTTGGGACCTTTCGGTGTCTGCAGTGGCGCGTCCCATGGATCCAGTGTCTGGTTCGGATGCAGAACATCAAGCTCCGCGATCAAAGCTTTGGACTCCCAACCAACGGCAAAGCAGCTCAAAGCTTCTCCGACCGAGAATTGAACTTCGGTTTCGCGGACCTCATGCAATTCATACAGCTTCTCACCAATGAATTTGTAGTCTGTGTCGTTCCCGGCGCCCTCTACTGGCTCCTCGGTAATCATTGAAAGATGGCCAAGAGCGAGTATTGCGCTGGTAGTGCCCGTCTTAGCAGAATCGTACACATGTTGAGCAATATCCTCGATCTTTGTGTATTTCGATACAGAGGAGGGAGTAATGACATGAAAGAGACTGAGTTGGTCCAGGCAAGTGTGAGCAGCTCCTTTCAGAGTCGTATCTCTGGATTCTTTCAGAATTTCCATAAGCGTCTGCAGGAGCTTATGCACAGGATGGTCGTCTATAATAATATCTGAGCTCGCTGTACTTCTCCAGAAGGCTCTGCTGAAGTAGTAACCGAGCGACACAATGATGCCGCTGATTTGGTTGATGTCACCGCCAACAGCCGACTTCCAGGTGCTAAGCTTTTCAGAAAAGCGATTTTGTGACTTACGTAGAGAGTCCTGATCGCAGTTGCCATGCGATGCCAACAAGCCATATGCATGAGCAGCAGCCTGTCGGCGATTGATATTGTTCGAAAACACCGAAGGTTGAAGAGCTGTGAAGTCTTCGATGATCCTAGCCAACACCCAGTGGCGCTCAGGGAGTAGGGAGAGCAATCGCACAAAGGTGGTTCCACTGTCTCCAACATCGCCCAGCTCGTCCTTGGTAAGCCGCTCGAAGCTTGCTCGTAAAATCGCGGCGAGCGAGTTTGCGTGAGCATCATTCGCGGCATATACACGGAAAGCCTGACGCGCGCGAGCATCCGTGGTCATGAGACTCTCCAGCTTCCTTCCCCAATCCTCTGTGGCAGCATACCCGATTCCCCTCTCGGTCAAGGCGGACTGTAGAGCGATTTGGGAGCAGAAATGGATGACCTTGGGAAGCGCGTCCGGATGTTGCTGCGTGAAATGGTGAATCTGATTAAGAACATCTGATGGCTCATCGATGTCCATTGCGTCTTCGTCATCAGCTTGTTGGACAAAGATGAAGTTGATTAACTTGTCGAAATCCGGGTATGCCAGCTCTGTCTTATCTTGACTCTCGCCGGGGAGAGTATTCGACATGGTAAACCAGTAGGGATCAAGTCCACGTTGGCCTTCTTCCACCACCTCATGTCTTTCAGCTGAGCCGCCGCTTGTGGCGAGGATATCTATCCATCGTGCCAGCACGTCGTCATAGGGCAGACACCGGTTCGCGAATCTGGTCGCTACATAGCGCGTGCTCCTGATAAAACGATCGGATGCTGGTGTGGTGACTTGACCTAGCGCTGCATACCTGAGTAGTAGGCGGCGGAAGCCAGGCATGACAGATGGGTCGAATGGCTTCGCGAATGCACCCAATACAGAAGAAAGAGCCTCTTCTATGCTGACAGCAACTTCTTTTCCAGAGGTGTCTTCTCGGAGTGACCGAAACAGCCACTCTAATAGATCCAATGAAGGTTCGATCAGTATCTTGTCAGGAGCAGCTTTTGCTAGAAGTCCGATTGTTTCATAGCCATAGCCGCGTAGCTCCATATCCTGGTCTCTGTCTGCGATGGGCCAGCCCTGATCTTGCACGAAAGCTCGCAGGTTGCCCACCAACCCACTTGCAACGATGGACAGATCCGCTGGTACTCCGCGGCGTGCAACCCAGTTCACAAGTGAGAATATGGCTGATCGAAATTTGGAGGCTTCTCGTCCAGCCGTCTTGTTGGTTGGGTTGAGCTCAGCCGATAAGAGTCCTTCCTCGACAATTTTGGCGATCTGGTGTGGATATGCAGTGCATTTCACGGACCTTGATAGAACTCCAAGGATCCGTATTCGCAAGGGCGTCTTCACTGGTAATTGTGCGTCAGGCTTGGATCTAGCGACCAAGTCAGTGGGCGCGTGTTGAAGGGGTGCACATTTACTTACGAGCCAAAGTAGAGTTCAAGCAGCGTTTCGACAAGGTTTGAATCGTCAAGGTCTTTGGACAGCATGACTCGCTTCAAGGTGTCTTCTCCGACTTCAGAGATACGGGAGTTTGTATCTGAAGAAGCAAACAGGGCGGGGTAGAATTTTTCGTCGTCGTTGAACATGCCACTGGCCAGGAAGCGCACTACGAGTGCCTTGGATTCGGTCAGGTTTAGGCCAGCATCAGAACTGGGGTCCCAGGCATCGGGCTTGCCTTGTAAGGTCAGAAATTTGTAATCGTGTACTGACAAGCCTGGACATGTGAGCGAGCTCGCAGCCTCAGGGCTACTTGGCCGTACGATTTGTAGCAACAGTAGTTTTCCGAACCATTGCGAAAGAAATGCTGCATCCTCATCTTCAAGGCCCAGTGTGGTCCTGAGCTCGTCGTCTTCCTTGCTGCCACGCAGTGGAAGTTTGAAGTGGAGGAGGAGTCGTAGGATTAAGTGGAAGAGCTGCGAGGCGTGTTGTGTAGATTTTTCATAGTCTTTGGCCATGCCCTGGAGGAGGATGGGAAGCAGGTCAAGTCTCTCGGAAACAGAGAGGCGAGATATGCCCTGTTGGACATAGAGAATGTCAAAGTGGCGTATTAGTGTGACATGCGGGTGGTCTTTGTACTGCTTGAGCAGAGCAGCGACTGGGAGCTTGATATCTCTACAGCTCCAGTCAGCATGTGCAGCGTCACCAAGGCCAGAGAGGAGGCTGCGTACTGTGACTTGATGCGGGTATTGACGTGCTGGCAGATGGAGATGACCTATGGAAAGCGGCCATCAGCGGTGCTCACGGCAACAACACGGCTCTCCAGGACGATGCAAAGGCATACCTTGGTCCTCACGGCTGCATGCTCCGAGGCGAGTTTGAGCAGGAGGGGGGCAAGATATGTCTTCAGCAAGTCCTCTAGCTTCTGTTCCGAGCTGGCCAGCGCTATACGCATCTCGACCTTGGCGACGAGCGCGAGCTCCTTTGCGTCGGCGGCCTGCGCGTCCGCCATGTTTGATGGATGGGTGCTTGGTTGTGCAGATGGGGGTGCCAGAGGAGCAGGGGATGTGTGATGTGATAGATAGCTATCACTATCACGCAGCGGCAACACGGGGATTACCAAGTCGGCGCACGTGACGCCCCGGGCGCTGGTGGTTGCTTTCACTCGGAGGCGGCTCAGCAGGCACTGGCCAATGACGCGTCGCATGCCAGCACTGTGTACGGCCGCCACCTCGCGCCTGCTACCCGGCCACCCGCCCAAGATCTTCGTGCCGACTCTTGTATAAGCTCCTCGCCTCCCACATCCATCGCCGCAACCCCACCACTTCACCGCAACCCCACCACTTCACCGCAACCCCACCACCTCGCCGCAACCCCACCACCTCACCGCAACCCCACCACCTCACCGCAACCCCACCACTTCACCCTCGCCCCCACCCCCACCACCTCACCTCCGTCTCGCCAGCATGGACGACGAGCACATTGTCAACTTCGTCGCCATCACCTCCTGCGACCCGGACAAGGCAGCGCAGTATCTGCGCCTGACCGAGGGCAACTTCGAGCAGGCCATCCAGCTCTACTTCGACAGCCCCAACCTCGACCTGGGCGCCGCCGCCGCCGCCGCCCCCGCCGCCCAGCGCGCATCCTCGTCGGCCCAGAGCCCCATCGCCATCGACTCGGACGATGACATGACCGACTTCGAGCCCGCCGCCCATGCTTCGCCCCCACGGTCGCGCCCACCGCCGCCCGTGGAAGACGACGAGGCCATGGCGCGGCGGCTGCAGGAGGAGATGTACGGCGGGGGCGGCCCACCCGGCGAGGACGCGGTGCGCGCCCCCATGCAGAGGACCACGGAGACTCTGATCGGCCCGGGCTCCACGTGGGGCCCGGCCGACGAGGACGAGGACGTCGATGCCATGGTGCAGGAGCAGCTGGCCCGCAGGAGAGCAGGCCGCACAGGCATCTTCAACCAGCGACCAACCCAGAACAACGTCTGGGACACCTCCGGAGACTCCAGCGCCCGGCGACGCGAGCTCGCAACAGCTACAGGCGGCGCGTCGGAGCAGTCTTCCAAGATGAGCATGCTCGCAGAGCTGTTCCGACCGCCCTTCGAGCTCATGTACCAGGGCACGTGGGACAAGGCGCGCGACATGGGCAAAGACGACGAGAAGTGGCTTATTGTGAACATCCAAGACCCTGCCATCTTCGACTGCCAGCGCCTCAACCGGGACATCTGGAAGAACGACGATATCAAGGCCACTGTGCGCGAGAACTTCATCTTCTTACAGTACGCCAAAGACGATCCGCGCAACCAGCAGTACGTCAACTACTACTTCCACGCGCGCGACAGCTCAGACGCATACCCGCACATCGCCATTGTCGACCCACGAACGGGCGAGCAAGTCAAGGTGTGGTCAGGCCCACCAATACCGGAGCCCGTCGAGTTCCATGCTCAGCTACACGAGTTCCTCGATCGCTACAGCCTCAACGTCAACGCGAAGAACCCAGTCGCAAAGCGGAAAGCAGAGAGCAAATCCAAGGACGTTGGTCGCATGACAGAGGACGAGATGCTCGAGATGGCCCTGCAGAACAGCTTACAGAACGGCAAGGGTCCTCAGGATGACGATCCAGATGCCCTCACAAAGTCATTCGACAACATCAAGGGCAAGGCGCCCGCACAACAGACAGCGTCTGAGCCAGAACCAGCCGGCAAGGAGGAAGAAGCAAATGGCTCATCAAACCCAGCCTTTGCCGCCATCTCAGACCACGCCCCGCACACAGAGCCAACTGTCACCGACCCCAAGCTTACAACGCGCATACAGTTCCGAGGCCCCTCAGGCCGCCCTATCGTTCGGCGCTTCAACCTGTCAGACCCTGTCCGCCGCATGTACGAGTGGATCAAGTCTGACCATCCCTGGGAAGGCAAAGAGGGCGGCGAGTTCGATCTCGCCTTCATGGGCAAGAACCTGATCGAGCACCTCGACTCCACCATTGAGCAAGTCGGGCTCAAGAGCGCGAGCGTCATGGTCGAGTTTACAGAGTGAAGGCGAGTCACGCCAGTAGGCAAAGACCGGGCTGGTGATATGTAATTAGGTCAAGGTGGTTAGCCCGGGACATTCGGCATGGCATATGGACATGAGAGTGGGTTACATGTCTTCTTCATGCCACCCACGGGTGCTGGTATACCCCTGCATGCAACTGGAAGCTGATGGGTCCACACATCTACGATAATTTAGCGCCAACAAAAAGTCGAGAATATAACCCTTCTTGCGCTCATCTGATCAACCATGTCGCCCAAGTGATGATGGCAGGCATGAATTCTTTAATTTCCGCACACCATGTCCCCATCATCTTCCTCAATACTCGCCAGAAACGCCTCCTCATCACCAAGAACGCTATCGCCATCCTCGACATCCTCGCCATCCTCCCTCACAACGTCCAACGTGCTCTTCCTCCGCCTCCTCTCCGCCTCCCACCCACTATCCTTCCTCCCCTTGCCCCCATCCTCACTCCCCTTCCTCCCATCCTCACTCCGCGCCTCGACCTCTTCCGTCCACTGCATGCAAAACGCCGAAAGCGCATCGTGCTCAGGGAGAGTACGCTGCATGTCCGCATCCGCATCCGCATCCGCATCCGCGGAAATTCCAACGCGCTTTGGAGCCGTCGTCGCACGCAGCCTTGCGGCGTGTTGTTCGAGGTACACTCTCGCCTTAGCGCGCGGCGACAACGGGGGAGAAAGTCCGTGTTTGGACGAGGATGTGTGTGTTTGTGTGTGGGTTGAAGAGGAGGATGTAGCGTGTTTGTTGTCTTTGGTCGATGGTGACTTTGTTGTGTTGAGGTCGAGGATAATGCTCGTATCGTGTGTTTCTGCTTCTGCTTCAGAGTCTGCGGAGGATGGATGATCTGATAGGCCTAGGAGAGACTCGACGGCCAGGTCTACGTTCCCATAGCATTCTTCTAGAACTTGGGCGTTGTGCGCTGAGTTTGTGAAACCCATGGCCTGAAGGTCAGCTAATTTTATCTCGCGTGCTTTGCTCGACTCCGCTGGAGGCGGAGGGGGTGATCTTCGTGGTGTGAATGAAGGTGTGTTGATACTCCCTGTCGACGTTGGCTTGGGCAGAATGAAGCGAGGCATGTTAGTCTTTGCCGCTGTCTTCTCGCTGTCCAAAGCCTTCAACGCTCGATCAAGATTGCCGACGTTCTCAAAAAGAACTTCAAGGCAACGCTTGTCGTCTGCCAGACCGGAAGCTCTCAGAATGGCGACCTTGGTATCGAAGTCGAGCTCAACATCTACTGACGGACGCGTAGAAGAGCCTGGTGTTTCAACGCCTTCACCTCTTGATTGCGGCTGTTCAGGTGTTGGACTTTCGTCTCGAATGGCTCTGCGTTGATTCTGCTCACCACAAGCATGGAGAACGCTCGAGCCTGCATCACCGCGTAGTTTCTTCGTTGGACTCTCATCATGAGCGCCTCCCCCACTATCACGTCTCTTTCTCGAAGCGTTTGTACCAATCACGTTGAGAGCTGTTTGCAGGGTCGCTCTCGTTGCTGGTCCAGTCTGTAATCTGCTTTTCTCGCTCTGGGCTCGATCGAGTCTCGCGATACTTTCAGTCGCATGTCTCTGAGCAGCAGTATCGCCCGCATTGAATGCTGAAGAGTTTGGCTTTTGGGCTGCAAGCCTCGCCGACCATTCAGCGACGGTCGCAAGCTGACTTCGTAATTTCCCATTCCGGGCAGCTGATGGATCGTATTGATTTTCCTCCTCGTCGTTTTGTGCAATCAATTGTGCGAACCTGGCTCTATCTGCTACTAGCTCTAGCTCTTCTTCTTCCTTGCTGAGCCTCGTGGAAGGTCTTGAGCCACTGGGACCTGCCACTGTAGAACTCTCAGCTCCCACTGTTGAAGATCGTCTGGAATGGCTGCGCGATTCGGAATCAATAGAATCAGTTGTGGACCGGTGGCTGTTCTTGTCCTCGCCCTCCAAACTCTTAAAAAGTGGACTCAAAATGTCTCCTGGCTCATGATTCAAGGAATTGGTAGATTCTGCTGCAGGGCTGTGGCCGTCATAGTGCGCAGATACTGCATCCTGGACATCCCAATCACACTGTGCAAGTACACGAAGTGAATCTACCCGGTTACGGCCAGTGATGCACGTGAACTGATCTAGAGCTATTATTTCTTTCTCCTGCAAGTTCGATAGTTCGGGCGGCTTCTCGACAGTGTGAGCGTTGCTTCGCTCGACTGGTCTAGTGGCCACTCCTGAGTCGAGGCCACGGTGACGTCTTGCGAAAGTGACAATCTCCGCGATCAACTTTTCCCTGCTTATTGCGAGCATAGTCTCCACCTCATGGAACAGTTTGGTGTATACTCCGTTTGTTTTTAATAGGCCATACTCCAGTTGAATGGCAACCATAAGGTCCTTTGCGAACTCGTTGATCCATCTGTTGCGCTCGAACTTGGACGCCCCGATAGTTTCTTCTGGGTCCTGTTCTCCAAACAGATTGTTTGTGAGATTCTTCAGGCAACGTTCAATCTGGCTAGGGCTGGGACAGCGCATCGTGATGTTGTCGAACAGCGCACGCATGAGGTCGCGTTCTGCTTCCCACCCTTTGTCATAGACTGGACCCGGAATCTCGTCGACAGATACTAGCTTCATCTTGCCGCGCTTCTTTGCGCTTAGATTCGCTGCCTCAATTTCTCTGCACTCTGTCGATGTCACTGACTGAACTTCCCCTTGAGCACGATGTTAGCGAAGCCTAAGGCACTTCGTTCCCACGCTTGCAGCTTACAGTCAACCTTCTGCTCGCGCAAAGCTTTCTCTTTTCTGAATCGTAGCAGTCGAGCATTCCTTTTCCTGATCAACTCCAATTTCCGAGGATTGATTAGCAGCTTGCTCCACGCCACTCTCGCTGTCTCGAATAGATATTTCCATTTGACCTCCTCCATTGCCCCATGAGACCTCTCGACTTGACCGCCAAATATGTCGTACACAGAGTCTTCGTTCAGAATTTCGCTGTTGTAGGACATCATCGGGCTGGCCGTCATCGGCCCATTGTATGCTGGCATGCTGTATATTCCCTTCTTGAAAGCTGTAACGTGTGGCTGGCCAATTATGTAGTATGCAAAATCTCGTCCGTCGGTGAAGAAGTCCTCAATGTAAACAATAGTTACATATTCCTTGTCCTCGATTTTCCAATCTGGGTCATTCTTGTACTCGTCATTCGCATATGGTAGTTCTTCGAAATCTCCATCGATGGGTCCGAGAATTTCCAGGCCTGGATCCTTGCAGCTGCTACAATCAACTTGTATTCTCCTACCACGTAGTTTTATATGCTTACTGTTGTAGAAAGATCTCGCACGTTTCCTACTCGCTGGCCTCGTCGAATGATCTTGGTTCTATCGGTAGACCAAACTCCACGAACAGGGACTGCATTTCCGTGGGAGGTGGGCGAGGCGACGCCATGACGAATATCACGGTCTGTAGATGTGCAGGCGAAGAGTGTTCAAAAATAATCAGTCCTGAAAGTGATGGGTATGATATTGTAAAGGATGGGCGACAGACTGTCATGTTTGCTGGTAAGTACGTAGGCAGCAGGAGCTGGCTCGTCAACCACGTGCAAGTATGAAAACGGGAAGAACGCATTGTATGGGTTCAGATTCCAAATCGCATCTGAATTCGTGCAAGGATTTGAAAGCCACACGTTCTACCTGTTCCACAAGAACATTGACCCTAAGCCTTCGGTTGTGGTGTGCGTTGTCCCAGCACTCTGTTCTTACCTACACATGCCTCCACATCGTAGTCTAGGTCTCTAGCAGAAAGCAGCCCGGTTCTGGGCCTCCAATGCATAGATGTAACTCACAAAGCCCGTTTCAGCCCCGCAACGAGCCCAGCATGCAAATCACGACGTCTGTGCTGACTCTCAGGCGCAGGCGGTCCGGTGAGCAAGCTTGTTGAATTCCTCACAATCGCCGTGGTGCTCAGAATATCCGTCAAGGTAATTTCATTAATTTTCTTTGACCATCCCAATTCTTCGGGAAGTCGCTCGTTGACTGTGGCTACAGTTAGTCTGAGTCCTGAAGACTTCAACACGAAACGGCTACTCACCGAAAAAATATTCCATCAAGTCCCTTTGCACGGTTCCGGCAGACATATCTCCAAACACGATGATGGGGGCTGCTACTTCGCCCAAGCTGAATTCCTCGGTTGATGCGGAGAAGGTGTAGTTTGGGTTTTGCGCTCGACTCTCAAGCTGTCGGAAAATCTTGCTGTGAGCTAGCTGCTTCGCTGTGACAACCTCGTCTGTCCACCACTGTCTACTCTGATTGTAGACAGTCTCGTTGAATATGTGGTTGTTACCAAAGAATGCATCAGTGCGCGTCAGACTGGCGTCGTGTTCAAGCACGCCGTGAACATTCAGCTGCTCGAGAGTGAAGAATGTGGCATTAGGCATGGGATTTGCAATAATGGCTTGCTCCCACATCAATTCGCCGAGAGAGCCGTTGAAGTTTAGGCCGCCGTTTAGGCCGGCGACGGCGTTCGCTTTGGTAATATTGCGCCCGTCGCGGGGGAGAAATCCGTGGTTTGAAAGTGTGTTTAACATGGGGCAAGGTCCACGGACTGCGAGAACCGTTAGCTGATAAATTTCTGCAAGGAACTCGGAGACCTTGCAGTCATTAGGGCCCGGAGCCATCCATTCATGGGGATTGTTGGTCTGATATTGTGGACGGGCGCTAACACATGCGACCGTGGTGGCGGCTACGAGGAGTTGGATTTTCATGACTCCTAATTTTAACGGGGTTTGAAATGATCCAAGATCAATTGGAAGTTATGTAAATGATGCAGTCAAGATGCTGGTGGCTGTCTACAAGTAGGAGTCGTCCACCTTTATAGGCTGGCAACGATTGAGCACAGCACCTGGGCAGGCACCTCTCGTATTCGTGATTGTCCGCACAAGATACGCGTAGCGCAATGACCTACTCGTACCTACATACTTCAATCTCGCAAGAAATACTTCATGAAGCAGTAAAGTTGTTTCGACATTCCCTGGTAGGGCATTGCTGGACGACGATCTGGGGTCCACCACTCCTGGATATCGCGATACAAAGCACGATGTAGCCAATCAAGATGTTGCTTATTACTGCTGACGTATCTGCGACGGAGTGTCCCGATTGTTGGGTAGCATGTACAACCTTGAGCCTGAGTATAGGAGGGAGAAAGTACGATATACGCGTATTCGTATCCGGGTGTGGCTTGCTGCCGGTCCCCTCACTTAAAACGAGGCTGCCACTTCCTTGCGATCGCCATCGCTCAGAACTCTCTCATTATCTTCTCGTCTCCAATTCGCTGTGTGAAGGCGACCGTTCTTTTCTTAATTCTCCATAGACCACGTGCGCCAGGAACACCCTCGAGATCAGCCTCTTTTGTGGGAATGAGTACTAATTCGTCCATGTATCGTCCATACGCAGACAGCATCTTCCCTTCATGAGGACCCTGCCCAAAGTGGACGCCGATGAAATGCGTGCTTGTCCGCGCGGTCTTGCTGTTCTCGCTAAAAGTAATCGATTGCGTTGTCAAACTGTGGTGCGTCCTCACAGGCCCGAGTCTTGATATCGTCAAATTCGTTCGTTCGACTCTCGGATTTGTGCCTACCGATTTTGTATGGCTTTGCTGACTGCTTCCACTCCTCGTAGATCTGAATTGAATGGATAGTCCGCGACCACATCGTGCAAGAAGACATCGCTCAGCAGATCCCACTTCTTGAGATCCAAGGCCTCACAGTATCGCGACAAGACGTTTTTGACAGCGAGATGGTCGGTAGAGCTGAAAGTGGACATTTTGTTAATATCGCAGTTGTCTTGTAAAGATTGTGAACTGAGAGAGCTGTCTTAATAAGTCTCCCCTCTCGGAACCCCGCCATGCAACACCGCGACATTGCCACTGATGAGATAGCCTACTCAGCAAGCCCAGTGTCTGTTCACCGAGACGAACACGAATGTTAGTTTAAAGTTTGACTGCATAATCGAGCGCTGTACTTCAATATCTTGCACTACAACTCATGGTTCTTCGGTCTGCATTATTCCGTAACGAGAAGAAAAGTTTCTTGGCACAGCGCAGCGCAGTCCGATTGAATGAGCGCAGCGGGTAAGGTGTGCAAGCCATCTCATCTCGAAGGTCAAAGTAAGCACGCTTCAGTCGGAGTTTCGGCGCATTTTGTGAATTCGGCGAGTATTCAATATACCCCATGCGGCAATGTCGTGCAAGGTGTGGATTGCAGCGCGAATTTTCGGTGTTTAAAACGGTGCTCGGTTCGAAATCTTGTCTCGTCTGACAAAATTTGGGTTTCGACACGGACTTTAGCTCAGCATTGTTTCCACGCCAGCATGGTGCCGCCGCTGAGATGACCTCGTTATACTGTATCTGTCGGGCACATGGGCCACGTCGAGTGCTTTTGCGATATATCATCTATACTTAGCACTCGCATGATGTGTCTGCCCACCTACCTAGCTCCGCTTGGGTCGTGGGCCGGGTAGTCGACACACCTCAAGAGTTGGCATCAAAGGGGTTTGTCACGAGAAGCCACAGGACTCGACGCCCACCCTTTGAACTACCTTCTCATGAAAACAGTCCTGATAAAAGGCGCCCTTAACTTTTACAGAGCAGGTTAATTACACCAGATATTTCAGTACGGAGATCATACCTAATCGCGGTGGTCATCCTTTGCATCTTCCCGGTGCCTCAACGCAATTATTTCTCCGACGAAAGTTACGCACTGCACAGCATATCCTGAAACCTTCTCGCTTGGCATCCTGACAGGTTAAACAGGAGGCTAAAATGAGGACTACCGGTGGCCCGACCCCAGACTTAACGCGGCTCTACGTATGCAGAGCAATTTCTCGGAATTACACTATAGCATGTCTTGGTCCTCACAACACCCTGTATGTGCCTCGCAGATTGTCTGCTGATATGGCGCAAATATGCTATACGGGGCGGAGCACTCTATCTTATGCTGACCAAGAGCAGGTCAAGACGGATACCGGTATTGTCTTGTCCCTGGAAAGCACATTTGGCTACAAGTCTGATTTGCGAGATCTCGTGAGCTACCCATTTTGTGGATGCGGAACGGGTATATATAGATCCATGGTCGCGATAGGATGTTTCGATTGTGGACAGATTTGCTTCTGTGTCCGTGACGCTCACGATGCTGTTCATCTCTCTCACCACCGCTCTGGCACTTGCCGGCAGCGCGGCTGCCATTCCGACTCTCGGTCTTGAGCCTCGTCAGGCTGCCACGTTGAACGCGGCTATGCTTGCGCGTGGACGCTCGTACATCGGTACGTCGTTGACGATCCGTAGCGACAGCCAGGAATCCACCATTATCAAGTCTGAATTCGGCTCAATCATACCTGAGAACTCTATGAAGTGGGACGCAACGGAACCCAATAGAGGGAAGTTCAGCTTTGGTGGCGCCGACCAGGTTGTCAACTTTGCGACACAGAATGGCAAGCAGATGCGATGCCACACCCTTGTATGGTACTCGCAGTTGCCAAACTGGGTCAACCAAATCAACAACAACGCCACGCTAATGAGCGTCATGGAGAACCACATCAAGACCGTCATGGGACGTTACAAGAGCAAATGCACGCACTGGGATGTCGATTGTCGTCAACGAGGGTAAGTTGGATGTTGCGAAGAAACTGCCCAGCGAACAAGCTAACCAACTTGTCAGCCCTGAATGAAGACGGCACCAACCGCGACAACGTCTTCCTCCGCGTCATCGGCGAGCAATACATGCCCATTGCTTTCCGCATGGCCGCAGCCGCCGACCCAGCCGCCAAGCTCTACTACAATGACTACAACCTCGAGTACGGTGAGGCTAAGCATAAGGGAGCTCTTCGCATCGTCAAGCTCATCCAGTCCTGGGGCGTCAAGATCGACGGTGTTGGTCTGCAGGGCCACTTGACCTCCGAGTCGACTGGCACGCAGAACACTCCAACCCCTAGTGTTGCTATCCTTACCAAGACGCTTCAGGATTATGCTGATTTGAACGTCGATGTGGCGTACACTGAGGTTGATATGCGCTCGAATACGCCTAGCAAATCGAACAAGTTGACTGCTGCGGCGTCTGCTTGGGCTCGTGTTGCCCAGAGCTGCATCAACGTGTCTCGTTGCGTTGGTATCACTATCTGGGTAAGGTTCTTTGGCTGTAGTCTTGAATGGAGATTTAGACTGACTGTTGTTGTAGGGTATCAAGGACGGATACAGCTGGGTGCCAAGAACGTTCAATGGCGAGGGATCTGCTCTGCTGTGGAATGATAGCTTCCAGAAGAAGCCTGCTTACACTGCTTTCATTGACGTCTTGAACGGAAAGAATGCCTCTCAAGTTTAGAGACCTTGATTGGCTCGTGAAAGATATGTAGTCATGGTTGCGCGAACATGTACGTGAGAAGAAGAAGCGAATCACGCTTCCAAGAAGTGACCAGCCATCCGAAACCTAAAATTTTGTGTTCTAGGAGTTCCACAGTGTACCACGTCAGCCAGATCTCGGACCTTGAAGCGTAAACATAAGTCAATTAACCCACACCCCAAATGCTCTCCAAATCCTTCCCTACTCGCCACCCCACCCATGCCTCCCCAATACCCAGATCAAGTAAGTATTCCCCATTACCGTCGATGTCTGTAAGGCTTGAGGGTTCATCCATGAAGCCCTGGCTAAACGAGCGATGTTCCAACACCCCAACACCCGCTTTACTTGCCTGCAGCCAATTAGCGCTTGCCACACGAATCTCAGGGTGCATTAGAGCGGCAATTCGGCGCGGCGACGGCAGTCAGACGCGCACGTGTCTGGCGCGAGTTGCTTTTGAGGGTGCGTACCTAGAGTCGTAGAGGGGCGTTGGTCATTGGACGAAACTCCGCAGACTTACCACTCGAACATACTCACAAAAGGATGGCGGCGAGTTTGGCTTTGCTATCGGCCATGCCTCCAACTATGCAACCGAGTTATGGTGCCGTCGGCCATTCAAGGCCACTAGATGAAGCTCGGAAGCAAGTTTCCCGAAAATCACCAGAGCGCCGCGAGCAACGTGCTGTGCTTGTAACTTATACCATCAAATCTCGTCCATAAGGACAAGAATCAAATCTATACCGCCTGATCATCTCACTCGCCGATTACTCTCTCTGATATCGTTACTCGCCAGACTCATTTGTTCCGGCCAAGTCCCCACCCACCCCCTCCAAATCACGGGCTATGTGACGGCGGCCGCATAAGAGGCCTCCCAAATAGAGCCACAAGCCAATTACATCCGAACTACACAGCGCAGCTCCCGTGACTGGATTCGACTGCGAGAGCCCCCGCCTTTCCATGGTTCGCAGATGCAGTGATCGATGATATGTTTGCGAGGCTGGTTATCTTTGCTTTCCGGTTTGGGAAGGTACGTCACAGACAGACCGGCCAAATTGGATGTCGGAGGACAGAGTGTAGAGAGATGTATATGCTGGGTATCAAGGACATTGCAGCCTCCTTGAAGAATTTTCGAATTCGAACATTGTTTTGCGCTGGCGTGCTGGTCGTGATTCGCCGACTCGTTGCGAGTGTGTTTCGGCGGAGTGAATGGGTCTTGGCGCGCACGGAGCAACCGAGGCATGGCGACGAGAGGGACCACCGCGATGCAACAACGGTCTTGTAGATGACTCGACGCATAGCGATCGCATTTAGATATTCACCTCGAAGTAACAAGAAAAGAGCTATATTTGCACATCAACTATTCGCGTTCCAAACATAGGAGCACGAAAACAACGCCAATATGTCCGTCACCCGCAAAAACCTCAAGAACACATTCGTTCCCCCGGGCCACCCATACATCAAACCCGTCATCGTCTGCGGAATCATCATGGCGCTTTCCTCACGGCACGAAGTCATCTCCCCTGGCTCCCCACTCTACGACTACATCCTGTTCCGCTCGGGAACCGCTGTAAAAGCAGCTACCTGGATTCAGAACGAGCTGTTTTACTTCCTGTTCGGCGCACACGCCATTGAGACGGCCATGTTGACTAAGAGGTTGAACGAGCATGGGGTCAGCGTGCTGAGCCTAGCGTGGTTCAAGTGGATAGCCACGTGTTTTGTTGGAGGGAAATTCGTGTTTGAGCATTTTGATCGCGTAGTTGGGAAGGCTGCGTAGATTTGCGTTCGATATGGGAATGTGGGAAGAAAATCAGGATGGCAAGGAAGGAGAGTCGAGGAAGAACAGTGCAAGATATCGTTACAATTAAAGCCGAATAACGCCAGTACCTATGCTCTTACAGATCCTACGAATGTACACTGCTCACCAGACTGCGCACTGTGAGCACGTCTAGCTACGCTCACTGCTTCTTTTGAGCATTGGGTCCCATCTCCTTGCTGAAGGCAAAGTACGATACTTCCAAACTGGTAAGCGCCCTGATGCCGACGAGGAGGATGAGGAACAGCGGGACGATGGCGGTGAATGCCATAAAGATGCCGGGGGTGAAGTACTGGTACCTCTCGAAGAGGCCACCGGCGTGGGTCGCATTCGCTCGCTGGACGTGCGAAGAGAGATCGCGCTTGAGCTCGAATTGTTCATATCCTCCGAATGCGTTCTCCATCTCGTACGGTGGGTGCTCGTCTCCCAACTGTGCTTTGGCAACGCGCTGGTCTATTGGCGTGGTGATGTAGATGACGGTGTAGTCCTCGGACTGTGCAATAAGCTCGTCGATGGAGTCATCTGGAGGAGTCAGCCCCCATCGCCCATGAATGCTACCTGAACATACCGGCTGTCTGCAGGCTGAGCGTCCTGTCCATCTTCTCTGGCCCTGGGGCAGCGATCACGCGCTTTGCCGCCTTGTACCCACACTTGGACTTGAGATGGGACACAATCGCGTCACCATCTACCTGGCCAAGAACATCCGGGACTGCGAAGGTCGTCCTTACAGCTTGCTGCTTGCCGCCCATGTACTGGCTCAACACTGGCGCGGAGAGACCGTCTACATAATCGGCCGAGGAGACTCCCCGCTGTTCGATGACGACGTACGACTGGGTGGGGCAGTCCTTGAGCGCTTCGAGGACGTCGGCTGTGGTTTGTGATGACTTTGCGACTGTCGCGTCTGTGCTGGGGAGGTTCAGGCTGCGTGCATTAGCCTGGAACGGCAGGGCGAGCTGCAGCAATGCCTACTCTGCGGTTGAGAAGAGGAAGAAGGGCGAGGTGTTGCGGAAGGCAAGCGCCGAGGGCAGTGCTACCAGAGCGAGGGCGCCGGCCAGTGTCTTCGCCATAATTTCGTGATGCGGCGATGGCTGGTGCCGTCGGGTGGTGATGGTGATGTTCGCCAGCCGGGAGCTTTGGCGTTGTTGCGGCGATTTCCGGTGCCCGACGATTAACCGGACCCTATGACGCGCAGTCGCGAAATCCGAGAGGAATTTGGAACAGTCAGGCGCATGGCAGATGAATTCGGCGCCGCCGCACTTGAAGCGCCTGCGCAGACGGCGGACGCACTCGCAGTTTGCCATGTCTGTGTGCTGCGGGTGACTCATTAACCGTCATACTCGGGAATCCACGCTAGCTGCATCGGTCCCGGCAAACCATCGCTACATCAGTTGCCACTGCTCCCCACCGCTGCTGCCACACACACTTTACTTGCGTGCTTTTTCTGTTCAGCAAGCCGTACAATTACAGGCGCTTGCCACCTGGAAGTTTCCTTTCACCGAAGCCCCGAGCGCCGTCGCGCCACCACAATCGCTCTCGCGCGCAAAACGACGAGCACCACACGACTGCACAGCATGTCGACCACGACCGCAGCGCCGGTTGCAGTAGCAGCGCCCGGAGATGCATCACGAGGCTCCCAGAGACGGAGACGGCCCCGGCGCAGCCCGAACGCGCCAGGAGGCCCGCAAGAGGAGGCGCACACACAGGTTCCCTCGCACAGAGGCGGTCGCAGTGCGCGCGGACGAGGCAATGGAAGAGGAGGTCAGAGTGAAGTTGCGCCACCCACAGCACCTCAACGAGAAGTACCAGCGCCAGACGCTTTACCACCAGCCGGCCGCGGAGGGAGGGCAGGGCGAGCGCGTGGTAGAGGGCCGAGGTTTGGCCCGCGCATGGCTGCTGGCGGCCGTCAGTTTGGTGGACAGTTAACTGCAGAGGTTGATGATGCCCCCTCAGAACCGAGCTTCCAGGCCTCTTCAGGTTTGCAAGCCGACGCGCCCACATTCCAGCCGGGTCAGCCGCTCGCTCCACGGAAGCAACGACCGCCGCGCGCGAAGAAGCCTCAAGCACCCAAGTCGAACGCGCCGGATATCGCAACGAGGACACACGAGGATATCGACAATGGCCACTACGAGTGCGCTATATGCACAGAGGAGGTCAAGAGGCATTCGCGCGGCGTGTGGTCATGCAGAACATGCTGGACTGTATTCCACCTCGGCTGCATCAAGAAATGGTCCACCAATCAAGGTTCCACTGCTACTCGCCAGCAGGCAGGAGATGGTGAAACGCCACCTCCAAGGCAGTGGCGCTGTCCAGGTTGCAACCTGCCCAAGGACGTTCTACCGAAGAACTTCCACTGTTGGTGCGAAAAAGAGCTTGATCCCAAGCCGCTGACAGGACTACCGCCATTCTCGTGTGGTCAGACCTGTGCTCGCCCTCGCGTCCTACCGAAGAGCTGTCCCCACCCTTGCCCGGTCACCTGCCATGCTGGTCCTTGTCCACCATGTGGTATGATGGGGCCGACCAAGCCTTGCTTTTGCGGGAAGAAGTCAGTGACCCGACGCTGTCTCGAAACCGACTATGAGAACGGTTGGGGCTGCGGTGAGACATGTGGGGAGCTCATGGCATGCGGGCAGCATCGCTGCTCACGACCGTGCCATGATGGTCCTTGTGGGGCTTGCGAAGTGCGTGTTCCCGCACGATGCTACTGTGGCCAGATTCAAAAAGACATCATGTGTCGCGATAGAGCAGCAGAGAAACAGAGTAGACGAAATCACACTGCAGCTGATGGTACCGTTGCTATGGAGGAGTGGTTTGGCACGTTCGAGTGTCCGAATGTCTGCAGTCGCCCCTTTCATTGTGGAAAGCACATTTGCGAGAAGTCTTGTCATCAACAGGTCGCCGAATCTACACATTGTCCGAGATCCCCCGATGTCGTGAGCCACTGTCCTTGCGGCAAGACTCTACTCAACCAGATGACGAACGCCCATCGTTCCACATGCGAAGACCCAATCCCGAACTGCACCAAGGCATGTCACAAGCATTTGGACTGCGGACACGAGTGCGAACAGCTTTGCCACCAGGGACAGTGTTCACCTTGCTTCAAGAGAGTTACCATCTCTTGTAGATGTAGTCGTACTACATCCGCCACCATCTGCCATCAGGGCACCGAAGAATGTCCACAATGCACGCGCATTTGTCGTGTATCATTGAATTGCGGCCGTCACGAATGTGGCGAGCGATGCTGTGCTGGAGAGCGTAAAGCGGCAGAACGTCAGGCAAGTCGGCGCAAAGCGAGACCATTGGATGCAGCCCCGCGTCGACCGGGCGACAACTTCGAGGCAGAACACATCTGTACTCGCAGTTGTGGCCGTCAATTGAAGTGCGGTAACCCAGGCCATCGCTGCCAGGAGCTTTGCCACAAAGGCGCCTGCGGTACATGCCGAGAGGCCATATTCGACGAGCTCAGTTGCCACTGCAGACGCACTGTCTTGCAACCTCCACTGCCCTGCGGTACAAAGCCACCACCCTGTCGTTTCGTGTGCGAGCGTCCGAAAGACTGTGGTCATCCTCAGATGGCGCACAATTGTCACGGAGACGAAGAAAGTTGTCCGAAATGTCCATTCTTGACGATAAAGTCGTGCCTGTGCGGCAAAAACGTACTGAAGAACCAACCCTGCTGGCTTTCTGATGTCCGCTGTGGAGATGTCTGCGGGAAGACTCTCCGGTGCGGTGCTCACAAATGCCAGAAGCAGTGTCATCGTCCAGGAGAATGCGAAGAGCCTTGCAGACAGCCCTGTGGTAAGGAACTGAGCGTCTGCGTACATCCATGCATGTCGCCGTGTCACTTCCCATCTATCTGCAAGGAAGAGAAACCGTGCCAGCACAGAATCTTCATCACTTGTGGCTGCCAGAGAATCAAGCAGGAAACCAAATGTGCAGCATCGAAGCAGGGAGATGGCAATACGAAGAAGACGTTGAAGTGTGACGAAGAGTGTGCGCGCCTCGAGCGCAATCACAAACTAGCCGTGGCGCTCAACGTGGACCCCGAGCATCAGACCGACCATGTCCCGTACTCGGCTGACACTCTAAACATGTATCAGCAGAACTCTACATGGGCTGCTGTGCAAGAGAAGCAACTCAGAATCTTCGCTGCTGATACGGAAGCGAAGCGTCTCAGGTTCAAGCCTATGCAGGCCCATCAACGAGCCTTTGTGCATTCTCTTGCTGAAGACTTCGGTTTCGATACAGAAAGTATGGACCCAGAGCCTCATCGACACGTTGCCATCTTCAAGACCCCTCGCTTCGTCATGGCACCGATGAAGACTCTGGCAGAGTGTGCTCGAACGCGGCAAATCCAACGACCAATACCCGCACAAGCAGCCACGGCAACCTTGCGCCCCAAGCCAAGCAACACCACTGCTGACCCTTACAACGCATTTCTTGTCACCAACACACGGTTCGCCTTGACGATTGAGGAAGTCAGCAATGTCGTCAAAGGAGTTTTGGCGAAGACGTTGTTCCGTCTGGAGCTAGAGGTCAGCTTTTTGCCCAGTGAAGCAGTCACGCTCAAGCCACCGCTGGTAGCGCGTCTCAATATTGATGAGCGCGAGATGCAAAAGTTGCTCGAATCCATTCAAGAACCGCTATCACAAGCATTCGTCGGTCAGAAGATTGGCAAAGTCCAGCTCGCACGTCTCGACTCGTCACTCAACATTCTGCGCAAGGAGTCAGATGTCGGTCCTGGATCGGGATGGAGCACGGTAGCAGCCTCCAAGGGTGCACCATTACGCCAATTGGCTCGAGGCACGGCATTCGGCAATAAGGGTGGATTTGCTGTTCTGAGCTTGAGCAGTACGAAGAAGAAAAAGGCTAGGCCAGTTGAGGTGGTAGAGGACTGGGAAGCAGCAGAAGAGCAGGAGGAGGAGAAGGAGAAGGCTAGTGGTGCCAATAGTGCGGTCATGAGCGAGAATGAAGAGGTGGAGGCGTTACGACCTCGTAGTGTTGCTGCAGCTGAGGGCTCGTCTGACGAAGCGGCTATTCCAATGACACCAGCTTCTGCTCGATGGGCGGACATGGACGATGAGCGAGGGTGTTGAGAATACACAGCAAAGCTCTCCCACTATGGGCTCGATGACAAAGGCAATTGCGCATGGCTATTAACAATGCACAAGGCTTAGATTAGTGAGCAGTTCGAGCTCTACTCCTACTTGCTCCATTTCTTCGTGCAACTTGTACTGCCTCCTGGCGCATACGACCGAGATTAACGAGACCTGAGAACAAGCACTGGTTGGCCCTGATCTGATGCCAATTGAATTGATCCGTTACCTTTTCCGAACATCCATGTCATTTTCGCGTGACTTGACAGAGCTTCCCGACGCCTCCCACGCTCCCAGACCACAACCATACCGCCTCATCAATCAAGCAATTAGCGACTCTACAGCAACTGGAGCGACAAAAAATGCTTGCTTGAGTGTTCATTCTAAAATATTCCAGGCCAAGAAAGATGTCGCGCACTATGCGTCCCCATGATACTGCTGGAGCGGTTCCCCAACCTTTGCCGAACAACGACACCGTGTACTGCATGGTGTCGACACCGATGTAAAGGTCAAGGAGGAACATGGTGCTACGCAGCTCGTATTTTACAACATCAGTAGTTTAATATGCCATTCAGAGCTCTTCATTCGCTACAGCTCCTCCCATTGAGCACGTTTCAATCCGATTTTTTGAAGTTGAGTTACGAAGCTTTGAAGTTCGCTCGGCGTTCCGTCGGTATTGACAACATGCAGCAAGTCAAACCACAAATGCGGCCCCAATGAGCTGGAGGTATTCGGGGATCGCCGAAACAATGAGAGAGTCCGTATATATATAGTTTCGCCCTGTATCAAGGACATTCTCTCCAAATCCTATTCAGACGCTCAACTTGCAATGTCTCCCTCCCAACCCCTCAACATCCTCATCCTAGGTGGCGGCATAGCCGGTCTGACCACCGCCCTATCCCTCACAAAATTCGCGCCTTCGTCGTCCCCACCACCAAACATTACCATTTTTGAAATTCGCCCCGAGCCAGCTACCATTGGCGGCGCGGTAAACCTCACGCCCAATGCCCTACGCTTACTTTCCCACCTCGGCGCGCTAGACGAGATCCGCACCAAAAACTACGGCGCAGAATGTTTAGCCGTCGAAGTATTCGACGTGTACACGAACAAGAAGATTGCAGAGAGCAGTTTCCGCGGCGCCGACGGCAAAGGCCTCGGATCTCCGCCCTTCACCGCGCTGCGCATAACGCGCGGCGAAGCGCTCAAGGGTGTTTTAGCCGCGCTGCAAAAACACGCCAACATAGACCTTGTGTGCGGGAAAAAAACAGTCGCCATCCACGAGACGGACAATGAGGTGACGCTGCGCTTTGAAGATGGAGAACAAGTCGCTGGAGATATACTCGTAGGCTGCGACGGGATCCACAGCATCACGCGCCTCTCGCACGTCGAGCCCGCGCGGACAGCTCAGTATTCGGGGATTTGTAATGCGTTTGGCTTTGCGCCGCGGCGACGCAATGATGAGGGGGAATTTGCGCCCACGCACTTTTCTGTGTCGGGCATGAATTTCGGTCGGCGAGGCATGCTGCTTACTAGTTTCTTCGATGCGGCGCGGGAGACGGTCTACGTGGGTGCGCTCATGCAAGTCCCTGAGATTGCGTCACGGGATGGTTGGAAGGCTGCTGGTGCCGATGCCGATGCCACGCGGAAGGACATGTTGGAGAGGTATACCGGGGCGGCGAACCCCTTGATTGAAGAGTGGATCAGTGATGCAGAGGGGTTGTTTCTCTGGCCTGTGTTCACGCTGAGTAAAGGGGGAAAATGGGCGACAGATAGGGTGATGCTTCTTGGGGAATCTGCTCACGGAATGGCGCCGCAAGGTGAAGCTACGGGAATAGTGTTTGAAGATGGCGTCTTGTTTGCGAGATGTTTGTCCAGGTGGGTGGAAGTCGGTAGGCAGGAGGGTGTTGCAGTCAAGGAGGCGTTCAATGCTTACGAAAGATTGAGGAGGGCGAGGATTGATACGGCATTTGATGAGAGTCAGAGCGTGGTCAAGACGGTGCAGGATACGCCGTGGTGGGGACATATGATCAAGATGAATGTTGTGCCGTGGTATTTGTGGTGGACGAGGGGTTATAGGGAGAAGCATTTTGTGGAGGATGTAACAACCTGCGAGTTGGGCTACTAATCACTGTTGGTGCATTATAGTTGATCAGTCTTCCTATGATATACATAAAAAGTGCTTCCATACTTCCCGGGAAGGCCCATGCCAAATTCATTGTGTACGGTCACCCTTCAGCCATCGATCCGATGGCCATACACGGCGAACTGGTCCTTCGCGTTGGCAATAAGTGGCGGGAACAAGAACATAGTAAGCATCCAGACCATAGGTAGTGCCGCTACTCCTCCCTTGAGCACGGGGACCCAATGATTCGCATCATCGTCGTCGAGCGTGTTCCATGCATCGACAAGTCCACCTAAAATGTTGCCAAAGAGGAACAAGAGCTGAGCAGCGAGGATGAACCAGAACCAGGGCGCTCCGAGGCCGTACGGATTCATGCGGAACGACTCATGGAGCATCTTGCAATGATGCATGATGGCCCGATCGATCCGGACGCCCTTGTAGCCGCCGCGGTACCACGGTCTGTGTTTGTGCTTGGATTTGAGATCCTCCTAGAGTGATCGTTAGGATTTCCCGGTCACAGTGATTTGGGCCGTGATGATGCATACCAGCTCGGCCTCTGCCTGTTGTGCCTCGATGTCGATACCTCGCTCCTTGAACCACTCTAGAATCTCGCCAATGAGGTAGGCTGCGGCATCTTCGCGAGGGATCTTGACGTTCACCCAGTCTTCAGATGGATCGAATGAGGCATCACTCGTCGACTGGCGGATGTTTGCGTCACTACTGCGAGAAAGCCGCATGTTGGCAATGCCTGAGCCCATGATTGTGCCTGGTCTTGGGTGCGGATTGGGTCTAAAAGTAAATGATCATCTAAGCTGGACAGCTGTAGCCGATCAGGAAGAGGTTAGCCGTGGAGAAGAAAGACGGCCATAACGACGGCCGTATCACGAATCGGAGAAGGAGTTGTTGGCATCACGCAGAGCTCTTTCCTATCTGGAGGGTGAGTGGAAGGTGCCTTGGTCTGGTCATTCTCTTCGAACGTACGAGGGTGAAAGACTTTGGTTCCGGGGCCTTCAAGTGTGTGAGATCAACCAGGACCTGCTGTGAGCCTTGCAACGTGGATGCGCTGGGTAATCACGTGCGAGGCACCGAGGCGACCTGTTGTCCCTGGGAAGAGCTAAGCGGCGGCCGCTAACTTAGCGAACCGAAGTCAACCCGGGCGGTGGGGCTGGTGGGGCATCCAGAGCAATGACGTCTGCAGCGGGTACCTGTCAAGCGTGCCAGGTGCAGTTCGCTGCTTCGCGACTCCCACCGCCGATCAAACACTGTCCGTTCCTGCTTCACATCGCATCGCAGAGGGCAATTGTCCCTCATTCGCGTGGGTGGCGGTTTAAAACTCCAATTGGCTTGCAAGAGTCGTCTCTGCTCCAACAACCTTGTTCTCCACATCCACATTACCTGTCATATCATCACGCCGCATAATACCTATTGCACATTTTGCCATTGTTTACCAGCCAGCCCACCGAAGTCATCATGTCTCTCGCTAACAAACTGGCAACCCTCACCACGTCTGTGCCGCCAGAAACGGCATCGCAGACATCGCAGACGGCGTATCTGCTGCCCTTGACCGACTCAGGCGCACCAGATGTGCCCGGATCCTATATTTACCTACCACCTCCAACCACGCCTGCATACTCTGTTCGCTTCCAGATCCAGGGTACAAGCTCCATATGTCGTCAAGGCAGCCTTTGGGTCAACATTCCAGCCCAGGGCGAGAAGTTTGAGCGCAGCAAATACCGAGAATACAAGTAGGTTACCTGTCACCAAACTTCCCACCCGCGCGTGGCTGAAAGATCAATACAGACTGCAACCAGACTTCAACGGCATCACCGAAATCGATGTTCCTGTTCACGAGGCCAATGCCTTCTCGTTCTACACAACCTACACGCCACTTCCGCAGTGGTCATTTACTGATGTCACATCACCTGAACCCACGCGCACTCCCACCTACTACATCGATGTCTGTCCCAGGCTTGAGCTTCAGGGCGAGCAGTTACCAGTGGAGGGAGTCATTGTCTTCTCCACCCTGTCCAAGTTCATGGGCGAATACCCCACCGACTGGGACAACCACCTGCGCGGCATCAGCCAGCGTGGCTACAACATGGTGCATTTCACGCCCCTTGCGATTCGAGGCTCATCAAACTCGCCATACAGTATCTACAACCAGCTGGCGTTCGATGCTGCCATGTTTCCCAATGGCGAGAAGGATGTCGCAGAGATGATCGAGAAGATGCACACCGAGTTCAACATGCTGGCGATGACCGACGTCGTCTGGAACCACACCGCCAACAACAGCAAGTGGCTCGAGGAGCATCCAGAGTCTGGTTACAACGTCGATACCGCGCCTCACCTCAGGCCTGCTCTTGAGCTGGACACGGCTTTGCTCAAATTCGGCGCGGAATTGTCCTCACATGGTTTGCCGACCAATTTCGAAAGTGAGGGCGACCTTCTGAGAGTCATGGAAGGCGTCAAGGACCATGTACTTAACAAACTGAGGTTGTGGGAGTACTACGTCGTGGATGTGCAGAGGGACACAAGAGCTATTCTCGAGAAATGGGTTGCAGGCCAAGCTTCGTTTCCCGAGGGGAGCTTTAGTGAAGCAGGTCTTCGCGGTCTCGACGCCGTCAAGGACTGGCCGTTAAAGCTGAAGGCTGATTGGCTGGTCGACCACGCTTTGGTTGGCGGCGACAGGATGGGCGAACGGTATAGGCGCCATATCGATCCAGCTGCTGGAGCTGGACTCGTTTGTGCTCTCTTTGGTCGACACGACAGCCGCACTAGCAGTACGCCTGACGAGCGGACCGCACAGGACACGATCACTGCCATCCTCAACGAGCTGAACCTCCCATTCTACAAGGAGTACGACGGAGACGCAAACGAGATCCTGGAGCAACTCTTCAACCGGATCAAGTATGTCCGGTTAGATGCCCATGGTCCCAAGCTCGGCGAAGTCAACGACGCAAATCCACTCATCGAACCCTACTTCACCCGATTACCACTCAACGAAACTACCAAGAAGCACAACCCTGAAGCTCTCGCGCTCGTGAACAATGGCTGGGTATGGGCAGCCGATGCGATGCGAGACAACGCCGGACCAAAATCTCGTGCATACCTAAGAAGAGAGGTCATTGTTTGGGGTGATTGCGTCAAGCTCCGATATGGATCTGGTCCCGAGGATAACCCCTTCCTTTGGGAACACATGGCCAAGTACACCCGACTGATGGCGAAGTACTTCCAGGGCTTTCGAATTGACAACTGTCACTCGACGCCTATTCATCTCGCTGAATATATGCTTGATCAAGCACGTCTTGTCAATCCTAACCTCTTTGTCTGCGCAGAGCTGTTCTCTGGTTCTGAGGAGATGGACTTCAAGTTTGTCATGCGTCTAGGCATCTCATGTCTTATTCGTGAGGCTATGCAAGCCTGGAGCACGCAAGAACTGAGTCGACTTGTGCATCGCCATGGTGGCGTCCCGATTGGCAGCTTCGAGACAGACGAAGTACTCAATGCAGATCACAGTGATGCTGCCACTGGCAGTGAAAAGCATCAGATCGTCAAGAGAATCAAGCGCAGCCCCGTACATGCGCTGTTCATGGATTGCACACACGACAACGAAACACCGGCGCAGAAGAGAGATGCTCGCGATACGCTTCCAACCGCCGCACTCGTTGCCATGTGCTCTTGCGCAACCGGCAGTGTGTTTGGCTTCGACGAAGTTTACCCTGAGCTAATCGAGCTGGTCCACGAGAAGAGGCTGTATTCCTCGATCAATTCCACTGGTGGACCCATCAAAGCCCAAGCCGGAGAGGGCGGTATTGGTGGCGTCCGGAAGATCATCAACGAGATCCATGTGAAGATGGGCAAAGAAGAATTTACAGAGACATACATCCACCACGACCAGGAATACATTACTGTCCATCGCGTCAACCCTCACACCAGGGAAGGCTACTTCCTCATTGCGCATACCGCTTTTCCCGGATACGGCAATGGCAATGGAGGCTTTGGTCAGACAAAACTGCCCGGCACCAGCGCCAAGCTCATCGGTGCATGGAATCTGGATGTCGACAATAGCCAAGAGACGAGAGCTCGTGTCATTGGCGACAAGACGACGTTGCGTGGTCTCCCTGCTAAGACGAACAACCTCCAAGGTGTGAACATTGAGTCGGCGGGTGGATCAACGACCATCAGCATCCCAGACAAGTTTCCTCCTGGAAGTATCGCGATCTTCGAGACATGGGTTCCAAGCGCCGAGCACGCTGATGGCCTGGACAAACACGTTACCACCGGGGCTCGGGAAGCGTTCCGCAACGTCAGCTTGACCGACCTCAACTTCATTCTGTACCGTGCCGATGCCGAAGAACTTGATGCATCAGATGGCAAAGATGGAGTATACGACATCCCAGGCCACGGCAAGTTGGTATATGCCGGCCTGCAAGGTTGGTGGAGCCCCCTGCGCGACATCGTCAATGACAATAACTTGGGTCATCCACTTTGCAACCATCTACGAGAAGGCCAATGGGCACTAGACTACTGCGTCGGTCGACTCGAGCGTGCTGCGTCGAAGCGGCAATATTCTCATGTCAAAGCGCCCGCTAAGTGGCTCAAGGAGCGATTTGATGCTATCCGCAAGCTACCGAACTTCATGCTCCCTCGTTACTTCGCGCTTGTGATTCAGACCGCCTACAACGCGGCAGTCGACCGTGCGATTGAGCTCATGGGCGAAAACGTTCGCAACGGGAACAACTTCCTGAAGAGTCTTGCACTTGTCAGCGTTCAGGTCACTGGGTACGTGAAGAGTGCCTCCGTATGGCCAGACAAGAGTGTACCAAGTATGGCTGCTGGACTTCCTCACTTCGCCGTCAGTTGGGCTCGTTGCTGGGGCCGTGATATCACTATCTCAGCCCGAGGTCTGTTCATGGGCACTGGAAGATACGCTGACGCCAGGGAACACATCATGTGCTTCGCCAGTGTCCTCAAGCACGGCATGGTTCCCAATCTTCTAGGCAGTGGTGTGAACCCGCGGTATAACTCCCGAGACTCAATTTGGTGGTGCTTGCAGAACATACAGGACTACACCAAGATTGTACCGAACGGTCTCAATCTTCTCCAAGAGAAGGTTCGGCGCCGTTTCTTCCCCTACGATGACACATGGTTCCCGCACAACGATAAGCGAGCCTACTCGGTATCGTCGACCATTGAGGACATTATACAAGAAGCACTGCAGCGACATGCTTCTGGAATAGAGTTCCGCGAGTATGACGCTGGGCCGAACATCGACAGCCAGATGAAGTCGGAAGGCTTCAACATCAAGATATGGACCGATTGGGATACAGGTCTCATATTTGGTGGCAACCAACACAATTGCGGAACTTGGATGGACAAGATGGGTGAAAGTGAGAAGGCCGGCAGCAAGGGTGTACCAGGTACACCCCGAGACGGCGCGCCAGTCGAAATGATTGGAATGCTGTACAGCACGGTTCGCTGGTGCTCTGAGCTGTACGTGCAAGGCAAGTTCAAATACGAGGGCGTGACACTGCCCGATGGTAAAGAGACCATTACCTACAAGGCCTGGGCGGACAAGATCAAAGCCAACTTTGAGCGCGCATTCTACGTACCACGCACGCAGGAAGAGGACAAGAACTACGACGTCAACTCCAAGATTGTCAACCGTCGCGGCATCTACAAGGATCTCTACCGATCTGGAAAGGAGTACGAAGATTACCAGCTGCGGCCCAACTTCCCCGTGGCCATGTCGGTTGCACCGGATCTGTTTGTTCCAGAGCATGCTTTGTATGCGCTCCAAATGTGTGATCGAGTTCTCCTTGGACCCCAGGGTATGAAGACTCTCGATCCCTCTGATCTCAACTACCGAGGATACTATATCAACAGTGAAGACTCGACGGACTTCCACACTTCAAAGGGCAGGAATTACCACCAAGGTCCTGAATGGGTGTGGCCAACGGGCTTCTTCCTTCGCGCACTGCTCAAATTCGACCTCATGCGCCGCAACACGCCTGAAGAGCGCGTGGAGAGCTACCAACAGGTCACTCGTCGCCTGGCCGGATGCATGAAAGCGATCCAGGAGAGTCCCTGGGCCGGCTTGACGGAGCTGACACAGCAGAATGGCGAGTTCTGCGGCGACTCCTGTCCAACGCAGTCGTGGTCTGCTAGTTGCATAATCGACGTGTTCCAGGACGCGCGTGAGTATGAAGTTGAGGAGGTCCAGCGATGAGGGACTTTCACAGGGCGAAGTGGAGCGGGCATGTTGTAAACAGTGGTGGATAGAAATTCGAGCCCTTGTCAGTGCCTCTCTGACATCGCAATGACCTTTCGCATGGTGCCAAATGGAGGTCACACAAACATGTGACATGTTGCCGTGACTTCGCGCCCTTAGCGTGTTCTAGCCACTAGTTCGCCCGTGGGGCCTATGCGTGTAGCTCACCCCAACCATTCCGCTCCAGGCCGGGCCCCCACCACTGCGCCATCAACATCTCATCACTGCCGGGCACGGCAGGCCTCCGACCTCGCGCGTCCACTCTCCACCGCCCTTCACCATGCCTCCCCAAAAGCGCCACGCCGAAGCCATTGATCTGACCGACAACAACCCCGCGTACTCGTCGCAAGCGTATGCGCACGCGTCAAGCTCGCACGGATACGGCCACGCCGCGTCATCCCAAGGCTACGCGCCATCAGCACACAGCTCGCCATATGGTCGCGCGCCGAAGCAGCCACGCACAGCAGCAACCCACGGCTCGTCTTCGGGCGCGTCACAACAGGATCCTGTGTACATCGACGATGATGATGAGGAAGACGTGTCAGCTACCCAGGGCATGTCTGAGCAGGAGTATACTTGGACCCTGTATGGAGTGATGCATCACAAGATTGTGGGTGTCCGATACTACGATGGCTATGCGACGGTTGGCGAAATGGTCATGGTGCGGAGGGAGCCGAACAACGCCTACGACCGCAACGCGATTCGCGTTTTGAATGTACAAGGCACGCAGATCGGCCACCTTCCGAAACTCGTCGCAGCAAAGCTGGCAAAGTATCTCGATAACCGCAGCCTCCTGATCGAGGCACAAATCACTGGCGCCAAAGGCGAATTCGATTGTCCCATTGAACTCAAATTTTATGGCACGAACGAGCCGGTGGAACGTGAGAACCTCGTGAGCCAGATGCGCGCCGACAAGCTCCCGGTTGGTCATGCTGCCGATCGCAAGCGCAAAGAGGCCGCCGCTGCAAAGGAGAGGGAGAAGCTCGCCAAAGAGGCTGCCAAGCGAGCAAAGAAAAATGGTGGCGCTGTCGTGGGCGTGGCCGGCCAGAGTCATGAAAATGGCATGGCAGAGTTCATGGCGGGATCTTCACAAGCAGGCTTCGGTCTGGGTCCCACACTCGAAGATATCGTTGGTGGCAGTGAGCGGTACAATCCGAGGAATGTCGAACAAGCGGTCGAGAAATATGGTGTCAAGGAAGAGGATCTGGTAAATATCCAGTTTTCAATTTTCACAAGCTCTTGCTGACAGTTCATAGGCATCAATGCCCAAAGCAAAGCAGCCTACCACTCTGCTCACAGAGTTGCACCCCTTCCAGCTTCAGGGCCTGCACTGGATGCTCGACAAGGAATCGCCCCAGCCTCCAGCTCAAGGCACCAAGGACGTGGTACAGTTGTGGCAGCGTCATCCACGCATACCAAATGCCTTCACCAACCTGGCGACAAACTTTTCTGTTACCAGCCCAGCTTTCGCATCAGGAGGTATACTGGCAGATGACATGGGTCTGGGAAAGACCATCCAAACAATTGCGCTCATCATGGCCGATCGTGAGCTTGGCCGCACGGCATCCGACTCGTGCAATGCTACACTGATTCTCGCGCCAGTATCGGTCATGAGTAACTGGAGCACTCAGATGAAGAAGCACGTAAGGCCTGAGCATGCTTTGCGTGTCATGTTCTGGCACGGCACTCGCAAGCAACCCATTACGCCGAAGCAGATCGAGAACTACGACGTGGTTATTAGCACCTATGACTCGGTCTCGTCTGAATGGTACTCACATAAATCGACGAACCTCCCACGGCAATCTGGCGTCTTTTCTGTAAAGTGGCGCCGTGTCATCCTCGACGAGGGTCACTCTATTCGCAATCCAAAAGCGAAGAGGACCATTGCGGTCACAAATCTCATGGCTCAATCTCGGTGGGCCCTTACTGGCACACCGATCATCAATAATCTCAAGGACCTCTACAGTCTTGTGCGCTTTCTTCGGCTGTCTGGCGGTCTTGATAGCTTCGATATCTTTCACGGTGCGATCATGCGTCCTGTTCTACAAGGCGAACCGCTGGGCAACCGAGCTCTACAGCTTCTCATGTCTGGTGTCTGCCTACGACGGAAGAAGGAGATGTCTTTCATCGACTTGCGCTTACCTGAGCTATCAGAGTACGTCCACAAAATCAAACTACATGTCCATGAACAAGAGAAGTACGATGCGCTTGAAGCCCAGGCCAAAGGCACACTCGATATCTATCGTAAAAACATCGGTGGTCAGAAGGGCGCGGACACCTACCGTCATCTCTTAGAAGTCCTCCTTCGCATGCGACAGTTATGCAATCACTGGAAGCTCGTCGGAGAAGAGCGCTTAGATTCAATCATGAAGCAGCTGGAAGCTGAGGGTATCGTCGACCTTACCGAAGAGAACAAAGTAGCCTTGCAAAAGATGCTCCAGCTCCTTGTCGACTCGCAGGAAGACTGCCCGATATGTCTGGACACCTTCAAAGATCCTGTCATTACCAAATGCGCTCACAGCTTCTGCACCAACTGCATAGAGCGCGTTATCGAGGGACAGAAGAAGTGTCCAATGTGTCGAGCTGAGCTTGAGTCTCTCGCTACCACCACAGTGAAGCCTGCACAAGAGACTTCCAAGAAGCCAGAGCCACTTACTCAAGAGCAACTCGACGACAAGACTTCGCTAGAAAAGAATGCTTCAAGTAAAGTTGAGGCACTATTAGACATCCTCAAAGCAACAGCTCAGGACCCAAGCAACAAAACCATTGTCTTTAGTCAGTGGACCTCGTTCCTCGACTTGCTCCAGCCGCAACTTGCTCTGCATGGGCTGAAGTTTACACGTATCGACGGCAGCATGTCGGCGACTCAACGCGATGCCGCCCTCGAAGCTCTTGACAGCGACGATTCTACCACAATTATGCTGGCCTCTCTCGCCGTCTGCAGTGTCGGACTTAACCTCGTTGCTGCAAACCAAGTCATCATGGCGGACAGTTGGTGGGCACCAGCGATTGAGGACCAAGCCGTCGATCGCGTGCATCGCCTCGGCCAAAAGCGCGAGACAAAAGTCTTCCGCTTGGTCGTCGAAGGCAGCGTGGAAGAGCGCGTGCTAGGCATTCAAGAAGAGAAGAGAAAGCTCATGAGCCTCGCGTTCGCAGAGAAGGACGGCGGAAAGAAGAAGAAGAGAGCTGCTGGTGCGGGCGTGCAGGATCTTATGAGGCTGCTTGGTCAGTCGTCGCAAGGGAGTCAAGCGCCTGTCCAAACGTAGGCGAAAGGCAGGCGATGACCTTGCGTTGGGGTGAGTGACTTGACTGTCTGGCAGGTGTATATTTGCAGGGATCGGTATCTGTTCAAAAGGGAGAAATCTATGCCTCATGGGAGGATGTGTTTTGGTATATTTGTTGTAGCCGCAGGCGTTCCAACTGCTTGTAGACGGGCCTTCACCACGCCGCGAGGCTATGAATCAAACCTTTTCTGTTCTTTTTGCAGTCATACAAGACAAGACAGTGATAGTGTAACTGCACTGTGCACTTCCTGGCTTAGTCTTCGCCGGTTTTCCCAAGATCAATCGTACTAACTTCCTCGTCTCTCTTCCAGCTCCATCACTCCTCCTGCGCAGGCGGGTACGCAAGCAACATTTTGGGGTCTTTCCGACGGATAAGCTCTTCCACTCGTGTTAAGAGTCCTGTACGGAGTATTGAGCTTGCCGCTTGCACTAGAGAACGGGGTCGGGTGCGTTTATAACAAGCCACGTTTTCGGAGCAGCTATTTGCTGGCCGTAGACCTTTGAAGCACAAGCTGGACAAGAAGTTGACAACTAACTACATGTCAAGTCTCCCGCTAAAACGACCGATACACGTACTCACGCGACAAGTACGTGTGTACATTTGCACATACGTACTCCTGATACAGTGCATCAGCACGTCGATATCCCATTACCCTCCTACCAATCTCGTCTTCAGTTTGTCCCAGATCAAAAGCCCAGCCACACACGCACCCCAACTCGCAACATCATCATCCAACACCCTACGTATTTCTTTTTTCCCCACTCCGCACACACGCGCAAAGCTCATCATCCACCCGTCAAGCCACACCCCGTCTAGGCTGTGCAAAAAATAAGCAGTGACAGCGGCCTCCCCGCGCACTACTCCTCATCTACTCCTAGTCTCGCACAGCCACACGCACGCTCCCTCATGGGCAAAAGTCGTGTCCCGTACGCGTCTGTGCGGCGGGACCGCAAAGCGCGGTCTGGAACGTCTGGATGCGTCGAGATTCACAGAGTACGTGTAGTGGGATCCTAGACGTGCTGGACCACGCTGCATGTAGGGGCATGACGGTCTGCGCTGCGTACTGCGTAAGAATAGTATCATGGGACGCAGAAGAAAGGGGGGGTTTGAGAGTGTGCTCGTGGACTCCGTGAGCGGTTGGGGCAAGTGATCAGAGGGGGTGTGGTGTGTTGGGCTCGAATGCAGGGTGTGTCGTGTCACTGTAGGGCTATGCAAGGCTGTCATGGTGCAGACACACACACGGCGGGTTTTGATTTCGACATTGGTTGAACACGTGGAAAATTGACCATCTGGGTGACGTGTTTCGCGGCACAAAGGCTCGGTACAAGTGTTGTTGTTGTTGTTAACCGGTTGCGAATGCGGCTCGGTCGCATACATGCGACCGTCATGCTTGCAGTTCCATTTTGATTGCCCTTGAACCCCACACGGAACACTAACGGAGAGGAAATTGGCCACAGTGGGCTGAGGCTTAGAGGGACATGTTTGACACTTGTCCGACTATGTGGTGTTCTGCTCATGATTGGTCAGATGGAAATCACAGTTTGTCTATAGCTACGGGGTACTCCGTAGTACGTACATGACGATAACCCGGGAAAAGGCCAGCCAGGTCATTGCTCCGGCGCTGACAGGTAAAGATGCAATGGCAGTGTGGAGACGGGAGATGGGGGCAATGAGCCGGTCGGATGACGCCCCCGAGACGAATGCTCGTACTACCAAAATTTTCGTGCTGATGCAATTGATGCACGCGAGTGGCATGTAGCGTCATGCGATTGTGGTAGGTATCGTTTCAATAATGCCATTACTAACTTCTTCTACGTAACAGAAGACCGCAACGCCGAATGTGAGCCTGGAAAAAACACATGTTACATTAGGAAATGAAGTGAAAAATTGCGGAAGGGAAACAACAAACAGGGAGCGAAAAGCGCTTTCTCTGAAGTCTTCGTCTCCGTCTCTCGTGTCCCCCTGCGAAAAAGAAAGAAAACTCGTTGCATCATCGACTTTTTGTCTCGACCAGGTGAAGGGAACCTATGGACCTGTCCGGCAAATCCAATCAAGCTCCTGTCCATTAAAAATGAGTTGCAGCATAACGTGTGTGTATGCGCAAGATCGTCATGCAAAGTCCTGATGCACACAAATGCATTTCCCAACATGGCAAATACCATCAATGTAGGAAGCCAGTGTGGTAGCGCGAAAACCGGTTCGTTGGTCTGCTTTAGAACGAGCGCATCAGAGGAGTGACAGGTCCGGCAAGTGGGTGCGGGGCCATCATGTTCGGCGGCAGCGCTGCTCCAGCATTCGCGGCCCCAAGACGGTGGAACATCTGGACCAGTCGGTCTCCAACACTGGGCTCAAGCTCGGTGCCATCCCTCGCAATCTTGACTTCCCGGTTCGCATTCCAAGGGTTGCGAAGCCCGCGCGTGCGGTAAAACGGTACGCGGTTTGTAGACAGCCATTCAATCTTGAAAGGCTTACCCCAGCTCTGTGCGATCACAGGACTGTCTCCTTCGGCTTGTCTATCTTCTTTCTCTGGTGCTTCCTCTTCGGATTCTGTGTCGGAAAGCTCTGCCTCCCAGAATATCGTGCCGCGCGCCGAGTCGTCAATGATCTTGCCTCGAGGTGCCCACTCGGTTGCAGGTGTCGGAATCGACTTGGGGACATCCGGTGCGTCCATAAAGTTGTCGGGCTTAGGTGTCGAGCCAATGACGGGAGAATCATCCTCCAGGATGGGTGAGGTCATGCGGGCGTACCCAAAGTATTCGCCCGACTTGTTCGCCGAGAAGATCAGGTACACATTCTCTGTGGTCTGCTCAAGTTAGTATTGTATCACTGATGCTCTCGAGTTTATGCATACCTGGAATGCCTTGTTCAAGACGTCTTCATTGTGCGACTGAGTGGCCCAGATCCCGTTTCGTACACTAAGCTCGAGGTCTTGTAGAGTCAAGCTCTTCACAATGAAGTACTTGCTAGAGGAGTTGGCTGGCTCTGGAACATCCTCGCCCTTATTTTGAGATGATGACTGGGGAGCACTCTCCTTTAAAATGGTAGTGGCCTCACTGTCAAGTTTTGGGGTCATCGGCGGAGAGGCATTGCTCTGCTCACTGCCAACCATCGATGAAGGTCCTGTAGGTACCCCTGAAGCGGGTGCTGAACTTCGGCGCAAGCGGCAAACAAGACGGACACCATTGAAGCGCGAATCGTGGAAACGATGCATAGCAGCTGTGCACGAAACTTCTGATCGGTAATTCACAAAAGCGCAGTTGCTTTTCGAGATCAGAAATAAGCTCTCGATGTCCCTTGTCGCTTCACGCGAGAAGTGGTCTTTGAGCGCCACTACGGTTGTGCCAGGAGGTAGGTTCCCGACCCAAAGTGCATGGCCGGACTGTTTTGGTTTTCGGGGCGGGCCTCGAGGTATTGAACTGATCGGTGAGGAAAGGGACATGCCTTTGGTTCAAGTCAGTCAAGTTCGACGCGTGTTCCATCCACCAAAATGTCTCTTACCTGGTACTCGAGGAAAAGGTGGATTGAAAGCAGATCCAATTGCAGACTGCTCACCTTGCATGCTGCCTACACCCAGACGGGTGCTGGCAAAGCTACCGTCATGGTGTTGGTAATCAATGTTGTATGAGCTATTCAAAGCTGTCGGTGCGCTTGCAATGCTCCCCCTCCTCTCATACATGGCTTGACCCTGGTTTGGGAATCCAGGATTGTATTGTGTTTGGTGCCCATAAGGTGCCGAATAGTACATGTACTGTGACGGCCCTGACAAGTTCTGATAACCTGTTTGTAGCCCAGTCACTGGCATACGAGACTGGTTCCCCACAAACGGCGAATAGCCTTGCTGAGTGCCTTGAAGGTAAGCTTGTTGTTGGTATGGGCCTACAAAGTACGCGCTGCCATATGGATGGTGACTAGATATGTTGCCTGAGGCCTGGCCTGGCATCTGAAGGGGTTGACCTAGTTTGTAGGCCACAGCAGATGCCGGCGCGCCGGGTAGAGAACGTGGTATGGACTGTGAGCCTTGTGCGGTTGCCAAAGCATTGTTAATTGTCCCAAATTCTGGCAGAGCCGTAGCCATTGGGCCCATGTTCAACGGAGACGCGCCATGTACTTGGGGCGAGAATTGCGGAGTCGCATGTGCAGGAGAGCGATGGTCAGGTCCGAGGAAATTTTGGGATATGGCGCTTAGTTGTGAGTAGAATGGTGTACTGTTGTCCTGGATTTTGTACGGCGACACATTCGATGTCGGGAGATTTGTATTCCCATCACGCTCAAAACCGGTTACTGCGCTGCTGTCCAAAGCCTGAGGCCGAGGATTAGGAGGTATGTCGCCCATTGGTCCTTCGTATATGACTGGTAGTGCTACCCACTGTTGGACCCAAAAGAAAGCCATAATGTTAGTCCATGTTCAAACGAGTACTGGATAATAATAATGTGTGTAGAGCCCGAACAGCTGTCCTCGTCGTACTGAAGAACACAACGTACCTGTACTATAACAGAATAGACTTCTTAAACGGTGGCGACTCGGATAGAGTGAGCACCGACGATGTAATTCTGCCAGGACTGATGATATTCAGGGTAAGGCAATAGGAAAAGGAGGCAGTGTGAGGATCGCGTATGTAAAAAAAGAATCGCGGAGTAAGCAAGACCAGACGAGGGAAGATTAACGGCTCCGGTTGAGGCACCACATGCAAAAGGCTCGCTTAAAGCGGAACGAAGATGATTGTGAAAAGTGCGTGGCCATTCAGACCGCAGAAGCGAGCTTCTCAAGCCTTATGAGGATTGACAGCGTAACGGCAGGGACCGGTCCTTTGCCGATGACCAAGAGTAAAAGGGTCTATGGCTGGTCCAAAGAGACGGGACATCCACACTAGGGTTTACACGCTGCTGCATCGATTGCCTCTGGATTGAGTATGTTCTTGGACTCTAATTGGACCCGGCAACGAGAGCCTGTGCTGTGAAGCAGTGACAGGGTCGAACCGACGACCAGGAGGCAAAAAGATCGCCAGATTCGAGCGAAGCGAAGTAATTGGATGCCTCGAGGCCAAGGACAGGGGAGAAAACAGGCATTGTGGAGTTTACAAATGCTCAACTGTGGCGAGTGATACTGGTTCTAGATCTCTGTGGCCGGTGGCTGACCCAATTCTCAAAGGAATATGTCATGTCGAATATGAACATATATGAAAGTTCGCATTCGCTTTCTGAGTTTCCCGTTCTACACATGAGGCTGCTGTTCGCTAGTCCGAACATGCGTCATGTCCATGTCACAAGGGTTAGGCATTCAGGGTTAGATCCAGGGTCATGAAGTAATTCAGGTGAAAAAACTACGCTCGTCTCCAGGGACCGGATGCGCCAATCTGTGCTGCTGACGAATGAGACACGCCATACGGAGTACTTAGGGCTGGGGTTCCACACGGAATATGCACGAATCTGACTATCCAGACGTGTCTCACTTGCCTAGGGCCATGAAGACAAGCCGTGCCCGCAGCGTGGCCATGCCGCTACAGAGTGTGGGCTCAGCAGCCATGGATTCTGACAAGCTCCGCGCGGAGATACGTTGGGGAGTGAAGGGATGTCGACTGCGTGCGGTTAGGACTCGTGGGACCAATGCCAACACGCCTCGTTGGGTGGGTCTGTCAAACACAATCTGTTCGTGCCTGTGGATGCAGAGACTGGATGTTTCCACCTGGGCGTACATCCGGACCATGTGTCCAATCAGATGATACCGTTTGACATTGCCACAGTTCGGTATGACCGCAAAGATCGACATGGCGCCGAGCACAGCCGCAGTCGTTCTCCCGAAGCGAAGATCATTCATGGTACAGGAATGCAGGTGGAATGTTCAAACGACTTGGGGTGTGTAACATGCAGAGAGTAGCTGAAGCACGCCAGGTACTTGATGCACTACGTAGGCAAGCATGCAGCACTTAAACACCTTTCGCTAGATCTTGTCCGCTAGCGATCTAGCAGGTGGTGGGGACCTAGGGAACGTTCCCCATGTCCGGGAAGACGCGATACTCGAGTCTTTGGCTGACGGATACATGGGAATCTACTAAAGTTGACAGCTTCGGCGTTCTAGTGTCATGTCACATGTGTGCTAGCCCAACAGTCGCTGCTCCCTATAGGATTCGGTGCTGTCCCTTCGGGTGGTAAGCGACGTTCAGCAAAGCGGAAATCGAATTCTTGAAACTCCATGATTATTTGGGAAAACCGTGAGTTAGTAACCCCGCGGGTGTCCATGGATGTATACTTGGATGCAAACATCAATCGTGACGAGGAAATGTGGCTGTGTTGAAGATCATTGTCGCATTCGCGAAATCAAATCAAACGCCTCTGAGAGTATGAGTCTGAGAGTTGGAGACGATACGGATAAGCGGGGAGCAGAATGCGGCTCGACCTCGACCCCTGGCGATCACCCACAATTCAACGATCGCGCGTGTTCAACCTCTTATTGTAACTTCGGATCCAACTTTAGACATTCCGTCCTATGGATCAACGGTTTCAGAGAGATGACGTGTGTAGTCCCTGTGCATGATAATCATTGCAAAACGTGCATGCAGCCCATGTCGGTCAAATCTTTTCTTCGTCCACCGACCTCAAATGCCGAAATATTTGACGCTCTCCAGTCGCCACCTGAACGCCATCAACCGTCGCTTGAGGAGCATGCATGGAATCACCTCGCTTCGGGGGAGCGCATGTCGGCTAAGGCTTGTCCTTTACTCTTGTAACGACAGCTCGACTTGACCATCGGATACGCCGAAACATGTTGCTTGCGCACAATCGAGCGTGGTCCTACCATCACTGCGGCCGATATCTCCATGTGACCGTCATAGAGCTTGCGCACGGCGACGATCGACGTTGACGCATTATTCCAAAGCAATGTCTTCGGTGATCACCTCACTGGTCTACAAATTCCCGCAGAAAGTCTTCGATATATTGGAAGTAGTGAGGCTCTGCGACTGTGTCGTTGTGACTTCCGTTCGGAAGTTCTCGCCAAACCTTGGGCGCTTTGCAGACTTGGAACAATCGGCTCATGTGTGACGGCCTGTCACCGTTAGAATGCATATTTACAGCTGAGGAGCTGTGTGGCAGAGTGCTTACGGTATGATCTCATCTTTGAGTCCACTAAGGAAGAGAATTGGCACGTTGGTAATTTGGGGCAAAGTCGCCTCCGAAGGCCAGATCTGGTGACAAAGTGGTGCAAAGAACCTGGCGGGTGGGAAGGCACTACAACGAGTCAGTGTATACTCTCCGCGTTGTGCCAATTGGCAGACCTTGGAATCAGCTTTTTCAGGGACGTAAACGTGTTCTCGAGCACGATACCAGCGATGTCGCCGTGCTTCTGATTGCGAGCAGCGAGTCCGATTGCAACCGCGCCGCCGATGCTTTGTCCATAAATCAAAATCTGAGTACTGCGCAGTTCCTGTCGCTGACGAATGTAGTCCAATCCAGTTTGCGCATCTATCATGAGGCCTTTCTCGTTTGGGTTGCCGGACGACAAACCGTATCCGCGGTATTGCAGCATCAAGATATTGCATCGCAGCTCATTCTCGAGTATCTTCGCAATGGGCAGTCGATAGCCGATGTTGCCTGCGTTGCCATGAAACATCAGGACAGTTACGTTGCGTGCATGTTGCTTGTTCGCTCGAATGAAGAAGGCGCTCAGTGACTCCCCATCTGGAGTTGGGATGAAAAGCTCTTCAAAATCGGTGATGCCAAATTGAGAGGGTCGCGGAACGTTGGTGCGGGCATCGGGCGGGAAGGCACGGGGGTAGATAAGATCACTGCAAGCGTTGGTTAGCATTGTGGTTGGATAGTGTCAGCAGGTGTTGCCAATACATACTTCTGCTTGAAGTACAGTAGACCGCTGAGGATAGCTGCAAGGCCAGAAGACGCCAGGAGTGGCAGCCGCAGATACGACATGAAGCTGTCGAGGGCTGAGGCCATGGCTGCGGTAAAGACAGAACTGCCGTAATGCCGCGGGACGTGAGGTAGAGTCGCTGGATTGGTCGTAAGTTGCAAGAGCCGGGTGTCTTGTAGGCAATACATACATGATTGTAGAAACGACTTGCACGCTCGCAACAATGGCAGGTGGGCCGATGAAGGCATTAGCACGTGAATGGTCCCTCCCACTGCGGGTGGCGGGTCAAGCTACTTGGGTAGTTCCGTTCCGTAGGTGCCAAGCATCAAGCTCGCCGTTGCGCATCCGTAACTCGCTCCACCATGGCTTCTACGACCCCACCAATCTGCCCGACGACTTCCCCGTGCTTCATACCGCCCGACGGCATACTCTGTCAGCCTGAACCGCCATGATGATGTCCACAGGCATGCTTGGAGAAGGCAGGGGTTGCCTCCGCACCCAAAGAGCTTGCCGCTAACCTGGACGCAGATGGGATCCACGTCGACATGGACCACCTCAAGAAGGGCGAAGTCAAGTATGATCAGCCTGCACGTCGACGCTCTGCAGCCGCAGCTAATGCCACATGCAGCTTGGGTACTTCGATCATGGCCATCAACTTCAAGGACGGCGTAATACTAGGCGCAGACAGCAGGACGACGACGGGAGCCTACATTGCGAATCGAGTCACAGACAAACTCACACAAGTGCACGACACCATCTGGTGCTGCAGGTCAGGCTCCGCCGCGGACACGCAAGCAGTGGCCGACATCGTTCACTACCACCTGGGCATGTACGGTATCACCAACGACGAGCCGCCAACGACACAGACGGCAGCCGCCATCTTCCAGGAGCTCTGCTACTCGAACAAGGATCAGCTGTCGTGAGTCGGACCAAGAGACGCAGGTTGACAGCAAGCTCACAGTCTCTGCAGTGCTGGCATGATCATCGCCGGATGGGACCATCGCCACGGCGGCCAGGTGTACTCGATCCCTCTCGGCGGGTCTCTGCACAAGCAGTCATACGCGATTGGCGGCTCGGGCTCCACATACATCTACGGTTACTGCGATGCGAATTGGCGAGAGGACATGGGCGAAGAGGATGGCATCAAGTTCGTCAAGGGTGCGCTGTCGGAGGCGATCAAGTGGGATGGCAGCTCGGGCGGCGTGATCCGCATGGTGGTGCTGACGGCCAAGGGTGCACAGCGACACCTGTACTTGCCTGACCAGCAGTACGACGGCCCTGGAAGGCAGTAGATGCAGAGCCCATGTCACGGCATGTGGCTCATGGTAGCAGTAGCGAGCGCGAGGCCTGGTGCCGTACTAGGAGCTGTTAGATGATGAAAGACTTGGGCCACACATGCTGCCCAACCAGAGGCCCGTGTCAGAGCATCTTGCCCGTGGCATTTTGTCACGTGCACACTTTTAGACAGAAGCCGGAAAGGCATGCGGTCGTCACGCAGGGTCCCGGCAATAGCAGGTACTAGGTACTAGTAGTACTGTAGGTACGGAGGACTAGGTACATACTACATAGACGCAACGGCCAAGGGTTCAAGATTCGGGCGTCCCGGCGAATTGTATGACGACCGTGGTCTGGGCGCCCTCCCCACGCAATCTCAGCAGCCCCGACTGCCTTCTCCTACCACTTCCCTCGCACCCTGAGACGCGCCGCCGTCCAATTCACTTTGGCCACGGCAGGAAAGAGCCGGACATGCTAGCGCTCGACTGGTGGTGAAGTCGATCTGAGCAGCCCTGCACCCGCGCCTTGCTGCGATACGGGCTTCTTCATCCGACACCGCCCTCCACCTCGCCGCCGCCGCCGCGCGCCCCCCCTCTCCCCCACCCCTGTGTCCTCCGCGCTGCCACGGCCTTGCGCGCCCCCAGGTCCTTTCTCGCCTCCACCCTGCCCGACGTGTGCCGGCTTGCTATCGCGGAATGGGATCGATCGTGGTGAGCGACTTGGGTGGGAACCACTTTCACGGCACCATGTTTGGCGGCGGAAGTGGGCATGCCCACACGCAGGAGTCGCCCGCCGTGCACCACGCGCCCGTACGGCCGTCGCCCTCGGCAAGCTCGAATCCGCCATCGCGAGTAGTGGCGGCCCCTGCAGATGTCCCCATGGCCGACCCGGAAGCCCCACTACCACCGCACTCAGCAACAACAACACCCGCCCAGCCCTCGCAGCTGGCAACGCCCCAGCACCCTCCACCCGCCCCGCCCAGTCCGCGTGTTCAGCCTCAGTCACAGCAGCCGACCCCTTGCGGCACAAGCCCGGGCCCGGCCTCCGCTGCGCAGCCTTCGCCAGCACCGTCTCTGCGCTCCTCACCAGACTCGACGTCTACATCGCCGCGCAGGATCAAAGTCACGAGCTTGTCGCACATCCAAAGCTTTGCCATCGACGATGCAAGCCCCTTCTCCCAGACCAGGTCTCTCTCGCGGCGGCAGCGTCGCGATCCTGCGGACATCGGGCCCCAGTACGAGATCAGCGAGATGCCCGTCTCAGACATCATTGAGATGGTAGCGGGCTTGCTGACCAAGATCACCACCACCAACGACAGGCAACACGACCACCTGCATCGCCAGATACCAACCCCAGAAGGCGCGTCCGGGCTGAGCCAACAGACGACGAGCGTCCTGGCTTTCCATGGCAAAAACGTACCCAGCATATCGATCCTCAGCTACCTCAGCCGAATCCATAAATACTGTCCTACCACCTACGAAGTATTTCTCAGTCTCTTGGTCTACTTCGATAGAATGACCGAGAGAGTAAACGCAGGGCCCATGCTGAGTCTGCGACAAGCCAATCAGCAGTCGCTCGACCGTGTCAATTCACAAGCGCCCGCAAATGCTACTACCACTGCGGCGCCACAATCTGCATCTGCATGCGTACAGGCAACCACGCCACCACCATCAGGCTCCCTGGGTAAACACCCCGATGCACCCGTGCAAGGCACCCAACCGCCTTCTCCACCCCAGCAGGATCTGGACGCTGATCCGTACAATCTATCACACTTCTTCGTTGTCGATAGCTTCAACATTCATCGTCTTGTGATTGCTGGTGTTACATGTGCAAGCAAATTCTTCTCCGACGTTTTCTATACCAACTCGAGATATGCAAAAGTATGTAATTGAATGGCTCAGAGTAAATTTTTATGCTAACACCATCCAGGTCGGTGGTCTACCACTTGTCGAACTGAACCATTTGGAGCTGCAGTTTTTGTTGTTGAACGATTTTCGTCTCGCTGTTCCTCTGGAAGAGATGGAAGCGTATGGGACGATGCTCGTTGAATTCTACGCCAGAGAGGTTGCAGAGCAGAACGAGCGTGAAAACGGAAGCAGATACTGAGGGGTCCCACATCGTTGAAGGAGAATATTTTGTGCGTTAAATTCACAAGATTCCGATCGTTCCACCATACAGAATGTTATGGCGGGCAACAGCATGGAGCTACAGATGCTCTTCCAACCCGCCCGGGACGCGCTGTGGCACCAGCATCTCTGGACCGCAGCTTTTTTATCCACACCTAATTTCAACCTACATGCAAGTAAAGCAACGATGTTTGGAAGTCGTTGATGGCAGAGACATGATTTTCTTGAGCTATTTAGATTGGGATACCAAACGCGGAGGATTTCCTTCACTGCATTACAGGTTCCTGACGAGGTGACGAATAATTCTTTTTCCTTCTCAAGGAGGCGCAGCATCTATCCATCATTCTGTTTTCTTGAAGAACTATTAGGGAATCGGCGTTTATAGAGGTGTTACAACTCGGTTTTACCTTGGAATTTTCTTTCTTGTCCAGCAAGGTCGCAGATTGGAACGAACCCCTTTGATGAACTAGTACAACTGTACCACTACTGTTGTGTAAAATCTAACAATCACAGCCTGTATAACCACTTTGGTGCACAATTACCCCCCAGGACTTTGATGCGCCAATGCTTGCTCGGGATTTTGTTTCGCCATTGCACACCCCTGCATCCATCTTAGGGGGTTCGTGCAGCCTCGCACGCTCAGACCACCACGCGCCGCGCGGCACATTCAAGCGTTATCGTCCCCGGCAGACGGCTCCTTGAACATGGGCGCACATATCCGTAACCCCTGCTTGATTCCAGAGGAAAAAGCCCCCTATCAACCTGATTCCAGACGCAAAAAAGGCACGTACCCCAGTGCCGAATTCCCCCTCTGAAAAAGTTGTTTCCGTCTGCTGTGCATTCTCGATCCCAACACTGGATTCATTCATTCCATTCGTTTACGTAGTAGCGACTATGCCGTCTCCGCCCTCCCTCTCCCTCCCCCTCGCCTCGCTCGTGCAATACGTCTTTCTCGCGGCGCTCGTGTACGTGCTCGTCGGCGCGCCGTTGGCGAATATCCTTGGCGCCGGTACGCTTTCTGGCGCGGCAGAGTCCAGTCGCGCCCGCTTGGGAAACAGAAACTTGTCCAGCTTGAATGTTCCGGATAGACATGTTGCGTGTGGCGGGCATGCGTACAAGGGCGTGCATGTGCTTTCTCGGGAGCCGTTGGTGGTGTATATCGAGGGGTTTATGAGCCGCGAGGAGACGGAGTGGGTAGTGAATGTTAGGTATGTCAACTTGTTGGGGGGGCCCGAGCAAAAAACCTTTTTTTTTTCAAACAAACCCCTTTTCTTGTTCTTTTTGGCGATGTGTAAAGACCATGCGTTGATTTTTTCTTCTCGCTTTTTTTCTGCCGATTTAGTTCCCCGCACTTTGAACCCTCGACCATATGGACGGCAGGCCAAGAACTCCTCAACCCGGCAGTTCGCAAATCCGAAAAAGCTGCGCTGCCACGCGACCATACGGTGAAATGCATCGAAGAGCGCGCTCGCGGGTTTCAAGGCTGGAGGCCGTTCGTCTTCATTGAGAAACTCTGGGCCCAGAGATATGCTGTCGGCGGGCATTATACGTATCATTTTGACTGGAGTATGCCGACACCCCAGTCTGGACGCGTGAGTTCGTTCATGGTATATCTCGAAGGCAATTGTACGGGTGGAGGGACGCATTTTCCACGATTACAAAAGCCGGCGGGGAGCGAGTGGTGTCACTTTATCGAATGCGATGTTGAAGAGGAGGAGTTGAAAGATGGTGTCATCTTTAAACCGGTCGCTGGGAATGCAGTGTATTGGGAGAATATTCGGCCTGATGGGACAGGGTACGCGGAGAGTTGGCATGCGGGGTTACCAGTGAAGAGCGGACGGAAGATAGGGATGAATATTTGGAGTTGGCTACAGGTCGGGTATGTACCGCCGACGGGGGAAGAGTGAGGATTATGAAGAGGAGGATTGTACGCTGAAAAAGCGGAATCAACAGGTCAGGGAGACGTCGTTCTTGAGAAAGCATTCTGAAGATACTGCTTGATAGGGGCAGTGCGGGTCTACAACAGGCGCAAGGTGAAGAGCTGGAGTTGCTGTGGAACGACGAGCAGCATATGATAATCCTGACAAGATATTAGAGCCGATACATGTCCCTGCTCATGTTTAGATGGCGAGGGTTCCATAGTCGTGTAGCATATAAACACCCAAGAATTTTCGATACTGAAGGTACACAAAGGTTTTGATTTTTACTTTACTTCGCAACCTTTATCGAGCATTGCGATTTATACTATCAGGCCTAACCAAGATTCGTAATCAGACGGCGAGTCTCGAAACTCCAAGTCATGGTATGGTGTAGCCAGTCTGCCATCAAAAACCCAATTCAACGTTGCGCAAGCAATTTTGATTGCCCGGTGAACATACAATCCTATTCCTCTCCGATAATAAGCGAGGAACCGTAAAGGCAGCGCATTCCCTGTGCTATTCATCGACAGGCCAATCGAGCCAGTACATGCTCTCTTCTTGGCTGTTCAAGCTGTTATTCTCCATGATTCGCCTAGCATATTTGTAGACGGCGAACGGTGGGTCTAGGGACTCAATCCGATTGTCTGCAATGCCGGAACCACCGATGAGATCCAGACCAATTTGACCGAGGTGCTCTTCGAATATCGCTCTGCCTTTCGCACTGACCGGTGTTATGTACGCCACCGTGAATTTGATACATCGGAGACTTGGTACGTCAAGATTGTGTAGCGTCTGGAACTCGACATATGTCGCTGAGTTAGACCGAGTGCGCGAGAACGTCTCAACGGATAGAAACATTTCCAGTTTCCGCAGCGCAGTCGCCATGGCAAGGCTTGAGTCTAAGCGCTGTAGTAATCGAGGGGCCATGGCAAAAGAAAGAGGACAGTTTGGTTTTCCCGAATGGTCTATCTCTTGCAATGTTCTCATGTAGAAGCTACCACAGTCGATACTAGTTGCGCAACGAGGTGTCAGAAGATGAGGTCCTAAGCGCGCAGTCTTTCTTCGATACATTAGGTTCTTCCAAACCCCTAGAAACAGTGCGTTACCAAGGCTGTTAGATCTCTCCCCAGTATAAGACCATATGGCAGCGTGTTGGAATTGTTCGATGGCTTCGCTGCATATTTGTTTGTTCGCCAGTAGCCATATGCGGCGGTGTCGAGGAAGAATTGGTGGGTGCTTGCTTTGGATGAGTGGTCCTTGAATCGTGTATGCGATCTTAAAGACGAATAGGCATTTCTCAACCCGGCTATCTGCGGTCTTTTGGGGCAGTGCCAATTCGAAAGGCATTTTTGTGGCCCAGATAAGATCGTAGACTTGATTTCGAATCTCGCGTGGTAAACCTAAGAAATCAAATCCCGGAGGCTCAAGTGGCATTTTGGTGTCCGCAAACGGGTGTGCTTGACTGCTACAGACTGAGAGTCGTATTAGTTGATACTTGAATTCTGAAGTAGATTGGAAGAATTACGTTAAGATCTAACTGCAGGGAATTGACAGGTACAAATAGTCCTAATGTTGAATGCTAATATGACGCCAATCAACACTGGTAACAGCTGACCGCCAAGTGTTTGTTTACCTGGGAGGTGAGAGTAGCCAAGAAGTGAATACGCGGACAGTACGCCGTGTTGCGCCAGTCTGAGATTTGAAGTGAGCGATCGCGGCTGATAATTCATCGTGACTGGGAGACCGTCACGTGAGAAGGTATAGAAGTCGCACCACTAGCGCGTTGGCACGTGCGTCCATCTCTCACCTTCCAACACATGGCACGTATGCTCTCCGTCCCCACCCGTCTCATTACCAGCGCTCTCCAAAGTCATTCAGACGAACCCATGATAGGAATCGCTTTGCCATCCTCTTCACAACCACAGCCACAGCCCCAGCCCCACCAATCTCCTTCACCACAATGCTCAAATCATCCCCAGCCACCGCCATCCCCCTCTTCTACCGCATTTTCTTCCAATACTTCGACCCCTTGATCTGCGTCTGGGGCGCCTACATGGACTTTTTCGATCCCCGCCTCGTCCTCTCATCCCACATCCCTGCTCCGACCCCAGACATCGGACACGCCATGATTCTTAAGCAGCGCGGCGGCGGCATGTTGAATTTCGGCTTTATTTCTGCCGTGTTGCTGCGGTACACATATGATGTTCATGTATGGAATATTGTTCAGGTTGCCGATTTCTTGGTCGATTTGGCGTACTTTTGGGCGGTGTATGAGGTTCTGAGTGTGCAGGGACGGTTGGGGATTAGTTCGTGGAGGGTGGAGGATTGGGGGAGTCTGGCGATTACGGGTACGGCAGGCTTGGTTAGGGCGGCATTTTTGGTAAAAGTGGGGTTTGGGAAGGAGGGGAAGAAAGGGTGGAAGAAGGCTTGATTGCTGAGCTTTTTCATGATGGGACTGAGGTTTACTAGAGATTTGCACGAGAAGGAATAATGCATTGGTGACGAAGGGACATGGTCATGCAAGGGTTTGTATATTCTGCATACATAAACACACGATGGCCTTGTTCACTAGCATAGCACAGAGCTTAGGAATTGGCAGCCATTCAAGAAAAGTTTCCCATGAACACTAGTTAGACGGTAGAGGAGATATATAAAAATGGTGCCAGGATATGATGCGCCATCTGGATCAGTTATCTACACCAATGTGCACATTCTTCTCGCCTGGTGGCAAGATCTCCTCCTCCCTCTTTCCCTTTAAGTTCGGTAGTTCCTCCATCGCCTCTTTGATGATCGAGATAGCGGAGTCGATTTCCTGCTCGGTAATGACAAGTGGTGGCGCAAGGCGGATAATATTTTGGTGGGTGGGCTTCGCCTGTCCATCTGGGTCAGTGCCATCAACCTTTTTAACATGTGCAATCTTGAGGGCTCTTCCTACCAGTAATCCCTTCTCTTTGCAGAGCATGCAGAGATCCCACGCGCTGTGGCCGTTTGTCTTGCTTTCATCGATGACGATCGCATTCAACAAGCCCTTACCACGAATGGTGGTGATCATGGGGTTGTTGAGGTCTTTCAAACCTGCGCGGAACTTCTGACCCAGAGTTTCTGCTCGCTCGACCATGTTCTCTTCTTGGATGAGTTCGAGAGCACGGATTGCGACAGCTGAACCAAGAGGGTTGCCTCCGTAGGTAGAGCCATGTGTGCCAGGCTCGATTGTAAGCATGACCTCTTTCGAGCCCAGCACGCACGAGACAGGGTACATGCCACCCGAGATCGCCTTTCCGAGAAGAACTAGGTCTGGCTTGATTCCACTCCACTCATGGCAAAGCATCTTGCCTGTGCGTGCGATACCTGTTTGAATCTCGTCGCAGATAAGTAGAACATTATGCTTGTCGCAGAGCGCCCTGACTTGGTGGAGGTAGCTATCGTCCGGAACTACGATACCTGCTTCACCTTGGATGGGTTCGACCAGGAACGCAGCAGTGTTCTTGCCATGTGTCTCAAGCACCTCTCGTAGGTCATCGACATTGTTGTACCGGATTGGCTTGCCAGTTGCAGGGCAAACACTGCCGATTCCCGGCAGATACGGGCCGTAGTTGTCGCGGGACTCGGGATCGGTCGACATGGTGATGGCTGCGAACTGGTTCATGCTTATTAGCGACTGTCCTGCTGGCGCAACAGGTGCTGCTTACTGTCCGCCCATGGAAGTTTTCCGTGACTGAGAAAACCAAGGCCTCATTCTGTGGAATGCCCTTGACTTTGTATCCCCACTTACGTGCAACCTTGACAGCGGTCTCTACTGCCTCTGCGCCGGTGTTCATTGGGAGGATCATGTCGAATCCGAACAATTTGGTCGCATACTCGGCAAATCGCGGGAAGACATCATTGTAGAATGCTCGACTACTGAGAGTCAAGCGCGATGCCTGCTCGGTCAATGCTTTGACAAGCTCGGGGTGGCAGTGTCCTTGGTTCACGGCAGAGTATGCTGAGAGGAAGTCCAGATAGTGCTTGCCTTCAGGATCCCAGACGCTTGTGCCGCTTGCACGGGAGAAGACTGGCCGCTGTTAGACATGGACCGCTGCATAGGTTGGAGGACGTACCGATTGGCAGAGGGTGGTAGTTGTGTGCCGCGAACTCGGCCTCTGAGTTGATTGCGTCTTTCGTTGAAGAAGCATGGTACTTTGCGGGATCTGGTGTACCTGAAGGGTGGAAGGAGCGCGCAGTGGGCTTCAACGAAGTGCCATTGCCTGCGGGTGCAGTGTCTTGCTGGATTGCGCCTGGAGCCATGTTGGATGTCGCGTTGTTGGCCTGATAACGACGTGGGGGAACCTTGGTGGGGGGAGCTCTTTGTCGGAGTGATGGAGCAGAACGAACAAACCGCGGAGAACTGCGCAGATCTTATTCTCTCGCAGGATTGAGCTTGTGGCCCGGTTCTAGCCAAAAATTGCTTATAGGGAAAGAAGCTCGCGCGCCATCGCTACAACCTGTACTTAGAGGAATGCGGCCAACTCGCAGCGCGGCTGACTGCGGCTCACGGATCGCAGCGCTTCCCATTGGCTGGCGGGAGCGGCCCCTGTGACGCGAGAGGGGTCGGTGGTCTGCCGCAAAAGGCTGAGCCTGGGACGACATTGTCATGGTGGAGAGACGCAGCTGGGCTCCGGGAAGATTCGGGAATATGCATGTCGTCGCGTGTTGCCGGCAAAAGTTACCATGTCATCGTCGTGCTGCCGATTTGAGGCGGGCACAAAATGAATCCCTCGGCTCGAACACCCACTTCACGACTGCCCGCTGACTAACATACTAACATGACCTCTCAGATCCAGAAGACGATGCATTTCAGCACACATTGCCTGGCGAGTGGGCGGCATGACACCGTCATGGACAGAAGGTGCATATTCAAGTTGTGTCATGTCGAGCAGCTGTTGTTCAAGAAGCCTCGTTGCACGTTTTCTGGCAGCTGACTTCGCACCACTCCACGACGCACCTGATGAGTGCATGCCTCTGTACCCATTTCCGCCAACCTTTCTGGATCAAAAAGTCTCACGAGATGGCCGGCACGCTGATTACACGTAAGCCGTGTTGTTGGGCGTGGTATGACCGCTGCGTCCCCAGCTTCGCCCACCTTTACCCCGTGGCGTACACCGGGAGTGGAAGGAACAAACACTGTTTGATACCTGTCCCCACTTTTATCGACCTGAATAGCCTCGATAGCACAGAGTCACCGTCACCGAAGAATTTCCTACCGCGTCCGTTTGCTCTTGGCGTGGCTTTCGCGTGGATTCTGAGAACCGCCTCACGTTCTTTTGCGCTGCTCACATCAACACCAACGCCGCAGCTTCGCTCGAGATCCTTCTGTTCATTCCTGTTTCAACGCTAAAATCATACGGCTGCAGACCCAGGACACGACCCATGATGGCAAACAAGGTCAGTCAAGTCATGCTTTTCGCGCTCTGCCTTCGCGCTCTCCATTGACAAGCCTCGAGTCGCGTGCCTCAATCAGTGGCATCGCATCTACCCAGTACGGCACGAGCAACCTATTTACAGTCTTGGATACTGTATATGAGCCTCTCTCAGACGGCAGTGGCTCAACGGGCTCACCCGTGTCGTCTGGAGGCTCAACATCGCAGCTTGGCTATGCCGCTGGTAGACAGGCGCCAGCAACGCCTTCTCGAGCATCTGTCTCAGGAGAGCAACCATCGGCCCAGAAGTTGCGCGTGAGCAGGCGGTTGCGGCCCACTTACTTGCGACTACTTTGCTAACTTTGCCTCCAGAGCACGCATGGCACGTCTCCGCAACAGCTGCGCAGGACTTCCGTCAACGCAAGCAACATGCCGACCAGTGTCACCTCTCCGGCACAGAATAGAACTTCGTCAACAACAGACTACGGCCTCGGCTCGCCTCCTGGATTCGCGACCCCGCGCAGGGCAGGCTTCAGCAACGCCTACTCTTCAGGAAGCCCTCAGTCCACACGCCAGCATCGCGACTCCGTCAGCAGTAGCAGCCAAGGTCTTCGAACTCCTCAGAGCAGCGGCAGGGCCTCATTCAGCTCTCACTCTCGCGCGTCCACGATGTTGCAAGATCCGATTGCATCGTCGCTAACCGGAGTCTCGCAGATGTCCGTCGTCCAGGAGATGGCCTTCCGTCAAGGGCAGCGTGACCACGGCACCATCCGCGAGCATCTTCCTACCAGCCCTTTCTACAGGGAGTTTGACAAGGTCTGGGCAGACTTCTACGCTCTCGGCAAAGAGTGCGGCGGTACTCCCATCACGGCCCCGACTACGACCCCGTCGTCTCATCACAACTTCCCCTGGCCCGTCCTCATCAACGCCTACACGCAGGACCTTGAGCACCCCAACGGCACCGTCGACTCCGAGTACGTCCGCAAGATCTGCAGCATTGCCCTCACTTGCATGGCCGTGCTCGTCGGCACCGTCATTAGACGTGAAGGTGACTGGCGCAAGACGGTCTGCGATGTCCCGCATCCCATCCGACAGGCCTTGCAGGGCTTCGAGGACTTGCGCGTGCGCTACGAGCGTCTCAAGAGGGATGCGCGTGAGGCAGGCGCTGGAGGTCTTCCTGGGGGCTACTGAGGCTCCTGCATCGCCTCTTCGTCGACGTGACAGTCTACGCTGCTGGTTGCAGGTGCGGCTATGACAATTTCCGTCGTGGTATCGAGGCAACAGGTTCTCCAGGAGGTGGTATTGCGTATGCGATGGCTGGCGAATAATGAGATATTTTCCTTCGCGATGGCGCATGAGGCGTCGTCTTTTTCTGCATTTTCGAGGCGCTCATAGTGGATGGGATTGTCAGGAGTTCCGGGGTAGTTGACATCCGCTATTGCTCCTTGTCTGTCCCTCATAAATCACCGATGCATGTACACTCGCAATAGCAACGAATAAGCCTGCCTTGCAAAGGAGATTGTGTGGTGTGCCGGAAATTGCTAATTACAAGACTAGCCGGCCCATGGCGCCACGACGAAGGGTGTGCAGCTATGCGTCCGTTGACCAGGGTACGGACGCTTGTTACGTACCGAAGTGACACCCGAGTCGATTCGCTGGACTACTTGCTTCACCATGTATGAGGTTTCCACAACTTGTCTGTGAGTACTCCGTAGAGATGGGTCGATACAGTAAGCGAGCTCAAAATCTTGTGTATTCCGTATCGTATCGTAACCGTATCCAATGTCGTATACTAAGAGCCCCCATCTCTATCTGTGAGGCCCTGAGGCGCATTGGACTTCGACAAGGCAACTTGCTGGCCACCGTCACGGAATAGAAAGGGGTCGACTCGTTCGGGTCGCTCGCGGAAAAGTGGGATCAAAGAAGGCTCATTGAAGTTGTATCTGTCAGGTCAATGTCGAGCACGCCGACGGCGTGGCCTTGCAGCCGAGGGCGAGCTGTGCCGACGCCGCCTTTGCCGGTGAGCACGACAATGTAATGCATAAAGCAGAAGTTCAGAAGGCCTACTGTGGTACAAGACAAAAGTAGTGTACCAGTAGGGGTGGAGTAGGGCCTGGAAATTGGTATTTTGGCACAACGCAGATGAGCTGTGAGCGTATTGCATTTACTACTTTGTGTAGTAGCCCTTAGCTGCAATTACAGCCTTACACCTCTCCTTTATAGTATCTACTTGCTAATCAAGGTATTCTGGTGTAATTGATTCCTAGGCCTTGTTTACAATAGGCTGAAGTTGATTATACGTAGGTTGCTGGGATAGAAGTAAGGTAAGACAGGATAGAAATCTTTACAGAGATAATGTAGCAACTAGGCCATGCCGAAAGCATTGTATTTAATACAAAATAGCATGGGATAGCATGTATGATTCATTCTATCTAGGTTTTGCATCTCTGGAGCAGGGGGCCCCTGCTGGTACACTACTTTTGCCTTGTACCATAGTAAAGGAATGTCACCAATACAAGTAGAAATGTCACTTACTCCTGCGCATCGGTATTTCCAACATCCAGCTATGAGGCTTGGCTTATGGGGCGGGTCGGTACCCTAGGGCCTACTCCTAAGAAGCAATGTCACTTACAAGAGTGTACAGAGTATCCGTATTTAAGAAGCATCGAAGGTGCTCCCTACCTCAACTTCCATCAACGTCTCCAACAATCACTCCTTTTACGGTAAGCCTGCTTCTTACTATCCCAAGTCAGAAAGGCATTTTCAATTGACTATATTCCTACTCTATAGTTGCAATCATGGTTACGCTGTTTACAATCCCAGTTGTTACAACTGCGCTCCTTGCGACTCTAGCACTTCCCAGCCACGCCCTCCACGTATACTCGAGTTTCGTGAATCCAAACGAAAACGACTTTTTCACGCCTCCATTCCAGCCTCTCGGGAAGAAAACGTTTGACGTTGGGAACCCTGGTTGCTTTTCTCTAGAGGGCTTCTCTAACTCCACCGGCGTAATGTTTACAAAAGCGATCCCGGACTTTGTAACCGAAAGAGCTAATGGCCCATACTGTCTGCTCTTCTACTCCGAACGTTGCACTAAGGAGGACAAGAAAGGTGACGACAGGTGGCAGTACGAGGATCTCTATGAGAGCGGAAGAGGATTTACTATCTACGAAGTGGCTTATCTCGGAACGAATGCGGCCTTTAAATGGCTAAACACCAAATGTCCCTCTGAACCAAGCAGAACAATCTCTGGGAAAACAGGAATTATTCAAACGACTCACGAACCCTTCGTTGGCGTCCGCTTTCCATAGCCTTAATTCGAAAGGGACAAAGATGAGAGCTCCATCCCTCCCGTACAGCAGGGGCAAAAATTGTTCAAACATATAATACACAGCATTCTTGCTCGTCCTGTTTCACATGCTTCTCTACACCTGTCGTGCCGTTGGTAGTAACCAACAGAGCTCTCCTTTCCCAAAGCTCCGTTGCGAAAACAGCTTCCAAGTTCACTCCATCATCGACTGTGGCGTGTTTGGGGGTATCTTACCAAGGCCCTGTCTACTACCGGCCTTTTGGAGCTTTGTTTTGGCCGAATCGGGCACTGTTTTGAAACCGGCGATGCGTTTCGCTAGGTAGCGCTGCCACAAAAATATCTATCCCCGTTGAGCGCTTATTGTGCCCACAATCTACTCCTTTGAGCCAGCTGGTCATCTCAGCTTCGTGCCGGCTACCTAGAGCCTTATTTTGCTCCATATTGCCACGTGATTGCCATGGATTGGAAAGCTGTAGTTGTTGCTATTGTGATAGCGATGAAGGCGGCGTCGAGGGCGGCAGCAGTGACGGCGAGATAGAGCTAAGTAGGAGCTAGTAAGCATAACAGCGAAAGCGACTCGCGAGCAACGCGTTGCAGCGCCAGGTTAACGGGCGGCACTGACATGACGACGGGGGACCTTACTTGGGCGGGACTGATCGCTGTGGAACTCACAAAGTTGCGGGAAAACTTATTACCCACCCCCATAAGGGCAGCTGCCCACCCCCACAACTCGCCATCTTTACCACCTCTAAAGTCATCCACGCACTGGAAATTGCTCTTAGCTGTAGGAGACAAATTTAATATTTTAATAACGCTAAGTTAATTGCTGTCAAAAAAAAAGTACACAGAGAGGTGCTCAAATGTGGTACAGAAGTTAAGGATTTTGGAAATCTTAGATTTTTTTAATTTGGGTCTAACGAGATCTGATTGTGGGGCTGGAATCACTTGAGATGGTTGGCTAATTTGGGCTTGGCGGCGTCTGAGGGGGGTGGGCGGCAGCCCCTATGGGGGTGGGCAATAACGTCTCCCCAAAGTTGCTACGAACGAAAACGGCAAGATTAGGTGGCATTTGGGGGGAAATGTTATTGCGCACCCCTATAATAAGGTAATCCGAGGAGAGGTTACTCCGTACTGCCCACCCCTATATCAGTTATTGACCACCCCCATACACCTGATCGGGCCTAAGGTAACGCAGCCAAGGCACCCGATTCCAATCAGGATCCTTTGGCAGACACATCTCAATATAGAAAAATGTATTGTATTGAATATATCGTACAGGCCATACATGTTACCCTATCACATAATCTCATGATAGCCGCGACAATAGCCGCGATGATGGCCGCGATGGCGACAACATTGAAACAGTCGGAAACAACACAGAGAAGTTGGTGTATAGCCACCTACTGAGAATGGTGATGTGGGACAGGCAAATTCAACAACACACACGACATGCACAATACCACGTTTTCATACCAGACAACCTCTATCCAGTCACTTTATAGTGCGCAAAAACTCAGCAATTATTGCCTAGCACCTTTATTACTATAACGCGCAACGGCGCGGCCCCTACATGAGCACTACAGCCCAATCAGGTGTACAGGGGTTTAAATAACCGATATGGGGTGGGCAGTAACCTCTCCCCTTATTATAGGGGTGCGCAATAACGTTTCCCGCATTTGGGGCCTCGAGTTCTATCCATATTCAGGCAAGCCGCTGGTGTTAGCTGCCGCCTAACCCTGGCTACCCACTTTGCCTGATCTGCCCACAAAACGGAGTTTCAAAACGAAGCAAGTAGACAGCCCTTATGCGACTCGTCCGGCGGTCCTCTGTGGGAAAGATTAGTGGCTTGTTGTAGGTTATACAGGGACGCGACATACCCTCTTGTTAACGAACATGGCAATGACGAGGAGGAAGACGAGGAAGACGATGACGAGTACGACAATGACACCTGGTTCGCGCTGAGCCCAGTTCTTGCGCTTCATCAGTTGGTGGACAGCGTATTCGCTGCGAGCGACGAGGGACATGTCGATGACGGCCATTGCGAATGTGTTGGCGGTTTCCTGAAGAGACGACTGGTTAGTTGGGTTTTTGCGAGACATGTAGCGATGAAATGATTGAGAAAAGCGTTCCGCGCTTTAGCAGGTCGCGGTGTAGTGTGTGGTTCCAAGGAGCCGCTTCCAGAGGTTGAGGTCGAGTGCGGTGCCCGCGTAGCTCTAGCGCGAGAGAAGGAGCCCGCGAGGTTGCGCGCGACGGGCTATGCGCGACAGGATTGCTCGGTGAAAGCAGTGGGAAGCTTACAATCAGAGGTAACTGGTGCTTGGGTAGGCTGCGACGGGTTCCTTGTCGAATTGAAGCTTGAGAAGCCGTGATCTGGAGCTGTGTTCGTCGAGGGAAGCTTGTCAGCGTGGGCGGATCAACACGTCGCGGCAGCAGTGAACTCGGGCAAGATTGACGGCGGAGCGAGATCGAGCATCAACGTGAAGATTGAACCCTAGGGCTTCAGGGGGGCTTATCCGGTTTTAAATGCAACGGCTTGCCGAAAATTTCTTCGTAGATGAGGCATTTTGTTTGGTTTCCAATGCGCTCGGACCTTCCGCTGGGGCCCGGCATTGAAGCTTGCGTGGGGAAGGCAAGCAATTGATTGTCTGGGCAACAAAGAAGGTGGGTCTACTTACGAGAGTCGCGATGGAAATGAGGGTGCAATTGCAAAGGGTCCTGGAGGAATGAAAGGAGGGTTTGAGGATGTCGAGGTCCCGGAGCGTGAGGAGTTGAAAGAAAGGCTGGGACCGAAGGCGCGTTGAGCTAGCCTTCCCCGGCCAAGCATCGCCCGGGCGCAACAGCATCATTTCGTCGTCGACGGGATAGGGGATCGTCGCTTTGCCAACCGCGGCGCGCGCGATGTCGTTTATTCACCTCTGGCTCACGGCCCCCTGGGACACCCACGATTGCACTTGTCGCCAGCTTTCTCTGGCGCGCTGCTCGAGGTTTTCGTTCGAATTTCCGCAGTCGTAAGCTCAACGACGGCACTCCGTACCGAAGCTCCACCTGGCCGCCGCTGACGCTACCGGTTCTCCACCAAGGCCGCCTCTCCCCTGCAAACATCCTAGGTTCTCGCGCAAACAATTCACGCGAGTTATGTCATGGCTCTTGCTTATCACGCCTGAGTCCTGACTCCTGACTGATGAACCCCGAGGGGGCCGCCCAACCTTGCACGAAGCACAAAGCACGGCCGCGCCTAGCAGCAGCCAATGCCCGCGCCGAGCAACTCTACGTGTCACGTGTGTCGGACATGCCTCAGCTATGACATGCAACGCGTTTCGCATCAAGCTGGTAGCGCCGCCGGTAATCATAGCACGGGGATTCGCGGGCAGAATATGGGCACGTGGGATGCAGCGCCGGCCTGAGCTGGCAGATGGATACGAATTATGCGATCAGCACCAAGCTTTCAAGCCCCCATACCTTGGCGCAGGCTTGGGTTTGCTCAATCACAATCTCGCCAGCATTGGCGTTTCACTCTTGAAGCCATCCATTGCTTGAGCACAGGAGTCCGTACTGGACAAGGTTTGATTGCTGACAGAGGCCCCATCTTGGCCGCCGTCCATTTGTTTATATCCCGCAACCATCAGCACCGACCTCTGCGAGACATGGCCAAAACAGCAACATAGCCTGTCCAATTACACAACACTGAGTATAGTCTGAGACAGGTATCCCATACACCTTCACGATGATCACTTTCACGTCAAATACAAGTGCCGCTTCATTCCCGCTCTTAATGAGGTCCTCATCGAGGATTAGTCCGAACCCACTACCATGGAGGAAATGTAGATCTGGGGACAGAGAAATGCCTCCCCATGACAGCCTCGCTGTAGTGATCTTCAGCGTATTAGCGACATTGGGATACACTTCACTCTCCTGTTGACTGCACTAGGTAGTAATGGATGCTCTCGAAACAAGCACTAGCAGCCTCTTGTGGTATCGTCTGAGAGGCAGCCTTCGATCTCTATGTGCAGCGATACTTTGCGGTTAGTCAAATACAAGCCTGAGGTGGCTCAAAGACTTATAATCAGGCATCTCAACCACTTGAAAGATGTCCCGAAGCTTGATTTATTGTTAATCCTCAAACCATGGTAATCTTTATCTTGAACGTAGACAGGGTGCGCCGGACTGTGACTTGACGTACAGTCGCCTGATCACAAATGAGTGCTAGGACGAATACCGCCATCACCTCGGATTTCAGACAGTGAGACCTACCGGAGGGCTGTGGTCGAGCAGCTGAGGCACATCGCGAACGTTGGCTCACCGCGAGCCATACTTTCACTGTCGACGACGCAGCAACCTGATGGATGGGGTGGGTGCATTTCGTGGGCGACGAAAAAGCTTGGATCGTGGGATTAATCCCCGTGTAAGATGCATGGAAACAGTTTCTATTGGGGTATCATTCGAACAACTTTTGCTCTAAACATGACCACGACAGCGCTTTAATTCCTCCAGATTCGAACCTGCTTGTCTGCGCCTCCACTTCCTACCCGCTCACCATCTGGGCTCCAATCCAGCGCAAAGACCTGGTCCTTGTGTCCGGGAAGGTCTTCTTTGAGCTTTCCTGTCCGCATGTCCCACACTTTCAGCGTTGTGTCCTTGCTGCAACTCGCCAGCAGTCGGCTATCAGCAGAAAAGCAGGCCATGTACACAGGCCCGACGTGCGCTCGCAGGGTGTTGAGGAATTTGCCGTCCCGAGCAGACCAGAGCTTGACGTGATTGTCCCATGCCGCGGATGCCAGAAGCGCGCCGTTGGGCGAGAAGGTGACTTGGTTGATTTGTTTCTGGTGTCCTGTCATCCGCGTGACTGGCTTCGGACTACTCAGTGGAGTCCACAGGATCAGCGTGCAGTCTTCCGAGGCTGTGGCTAAGCGCTCTACGATTTCACCGTTTATCGTGGCAGCCTTTTCAAATCGCGACTTGGCCTTGGCGAGCTTTTCTTCATGAGATGCGGGCACTTTCCGGGTATGATCGTGATATGAAGTTCGAAGAACAAAGTCAGTAGAGAGAGCAAGATGGTTGACCCAATGCCCATGGCCAGAAAGAGTGTTGATCAGTGTTCCAACAGAAGCGTCCCAGACTTTGATGGTCTTGTCATGAGAAGACGTGTATATCCGCCCAGTACCTCCCCATTTGACGCAGGTGACACTGCCCTTGTGACCGGCCAGCGCATAGTCGATCTTGCCGCCGACTGCGTCCCAAACCCTCACTGTGCCATCCTTGGAAGATGACGCTACTCTCGGTCGGCCTGGCTCTTGTAGGTGGTATGGTTCCCAGGTCAATGACGTGATGAAGTTGGTGTGTCCTTTCAGTGGCCCTCCGATCTGCTTGCCCGTGTTTGGATCCCAGATTCTGACCTCGTTATCGTATCCACCTGATGCAAGCAAGGAGCCATCGGGCGAGTAGCTCACGGCGAGAACCCATCTCGTGTGGCCTTTCATGGTATGGACCGGTGTCCCTGTATCGCAATCCCATATCCTCACTGTCTTGTCTCCACTCCCACTCGCCATGCGACCTGAATTCTCGGGCGAGAACTGCACTGCCAATATGTTGTCTCCATGACCTGAAATAGCTGCCGCGCATCGTGAAACGGCCTTTACTCGGAAAACAGCTTGTGGTGCATACTGCAGGACAATTTCGCTTTCAGCAGACGCCTTCCCTGACTTCACCAACGCATTATATAGGTCTTCTTTGTCTCCGAGTGCTTCGGTGGCTCCATCGGGGAAGAATCTGTACGGTATTTGGTCGTCGGCTTGGTCTTTGAGTTCGTTCAACAAGAGCTCGAGGTTCTTCGTCGATGCTTGCGAGAGCGGAACTGTGAGAACGGGAAGGCTGCCACTTTCTCCGGTAGCTTGGTTGACGAAGCGCACGCGCACTGTGCCATCTGGAATAGTCGTGTCGACGTCGTGCTGTTGGCGGGCGATTTCTCCTTGCTCGCGCTTTTGACGCTTCGATGGTGGAGGGTACTGTGTTGCCATCGTATTCAAGACCCTTTGGAGGTGGAAACAAGAATCAATCCGAACAGCGCAAGGCTTTGTGTCTCGTGTCTCTCCATTCACCCACCCCACTGAGATCGCAACTTCCCAAAAAAATTGGGCTATCGATAAGGCCCGGAACAACGCTAGCAGGGGCAACGCGCTAGCCATTCATTTGATCGCGTCTGTTCACCGTCTCAACTTTCATTTCTCCATCTCTGAAATTCTCAAATTCGAGAAATGAAACATAGTCCGGTTGATCACAACTGACCTGAATTCTCTAACAGTCATGTCAAGACGCTATAGACCTTCGACGTCTCACAGCACCTCTGCATCAACCTCGTATGGTTATGGTGATTACACCACTACAACATCGCGTCCGGGCACTCGCAGGGGCGGTACCGGCAGACCTCCGACTGCACGACCCAGAACCGGTGCATCTACCATCGCCAGAATTGAGGCCCAGCATGTTGTGTGCGCTGTTGCCGAGTCTCGTGGCATTTCGCCCACCGTTGGTCTAGCTTTCGTCAATCTCGACACTGGAGAAGCGGTGCTTTGTCAGATCTGTGACAGCCAAACTTATGTTCGCACAATCCACAAGCTCAGAGTATATGGTCCGTCAGAGATATTAATAGTGTCAACTTCTGCGAGCCCAAAGTCGAAGCTCTTCTCAATCATTGAGGAAAACCTTGAAGACATCGGCAGCAAACTTACCCTGCTGGATCGGCGTTACTGGGCCGAAAGCACAGGTCTTGAGTACATCAAGTCTCTTGCCTTCAAGGAAGATATCGAAGCCATCAATATTTCAGTAGCAGGCAACTACTACGCCGTCTGCTGTATTGCAGCCGTGAGTGGTTTCCGGCTAGCTCGGCCATGCTCAGCTAAACTTTCTAGGCTCTCAAGTACATTGACTTGGGTCTCGGTATGGTGTTTTCGTATCATTCTCTCAGGATGAGGTACGAGCCATCGGAAGGCTCCATGATGATTGATGTGTCCACGATTCATTCGCTAGAGCTTGTCCAGAACATGCATAACCCGAAATCGAAAGACTGCTTGTACGGCCTGCTCAACGAGACCTTGACGCCCATGGGGTCACGACTACTTCGCAACAATGTACTACAACCACTTACTGACGCAGATGTACTCGCGACACGTCATGCAGCAGTGGATGATCTGACCACCAAAGAGGAGATGTTCTTCGCAACTCGCGCTGGTGAGTTGATCCATCCGAGATGGATCAGCTCTTCTAACCTGCTGTAGCACTAAAGAACTTTCTGGACGCAGACCGGATCCTGACAGCGGTTTGCATTGCGCTGATGGGGCAAACTTGACAGAGCTGACTTTTCCAGTTGATCATTACACCGAGCAAGCCAACCTTGCAAACCACCGAGCAAGCCATCAATCAGATTATTATGCTTAAGCACTTTGTGAGCTCCGTGAACCCAATATTCGAAGCACTTACTGGCAATGCTTCGGCTATGCTTGACAATATCCGCGAACTGTGCGCGCCGGAGAACGTAGCACCCATTCGGGAGCTCATCGATCAAGTCATTAACGAAGATACCACGTATGCGAAGCAGCCCCTCGAGCTGAGAAACCAGCGCATTTATGCCATCAGGTCCGGTGTCAATGGTCTACTAGACGTGGCTCGGACGACATACAAAGAGGCATCGGAAGATGCGTACCAACACTGCACCGAACTCCACCGTAAGCGAAGAATCCAGCGAATTCACAGGAAGCATATTTCTAAGAGATACAGAGAAATACGACATTCAGCTTGAGCTCAAATATGAGAATGCTCGGCAATTCTACATCAAGATTCCCGCATATGAAGTGGATGGGCGAGATCTGCCACCAGTCTTTATCAACACCATACGTCGCAAGAAGAACATCGAATGTCAGACGCTTGAGTTGATGAAGCGGAACCAGAAAGTAGAGTAAGTAATCATCCACTGCATCATTGACTGATCTCTTTTGCAGATCAATGTGTCGCACCAGGAGGTCATTTTGATGAGTGAGTAAATTTCTCCGGGACTTCTGCCCCCCACTGATATCCATCAGGTGATCAAGCCGTTGAGAGCTTGATAGAAGAAGTCCGCGGGCATATGTCTATCATGTTCAAGATTTGCGAAGCGGTTGCTCTGCTAGATATGGCGAGTAGTGACCTTTGGAGACATGTAGAGAGACTAATATGCTGAAGATCACCGCCTTCGCGCACCTTGTCACGGTCAACGATTATAGTGGGTCACTACTGGTGCATACCGCGATCTATGCACTGACACACACCAGCGAGACCGCAACTTACTGACACTCTAGCTATACAGCAGGGCCGACATCCGATCAAAGAGAAAATTATGCCGACCAAGTTCGTGCCGAACGACGTTTACTCTACCCAGCAGACACGCTTCCAGATCATCACAGGATGCAACATGAGTGGGAAAAGTACATACATTCGATCAGTAGCATTGATGGCAATTATGGCTCAGATTGGGTGCTAGTAGGCATACCACACATTTTGTTCGTCACACCTCACTAAAGCATGTCAGTGTTCCGGCAACCTACGCTTCATTTCCGATACTTCATCAGCTATTTGCTAGGCTTGGGATGGATGACAACATCGAAACGAACGTTTCTACTTTCGCCGCGGAGATGAAGGAGATTGCTTTCATCCTCCGCAATATTGACCGCCGCAGCCTGTAAGTCAATACCGGTGAGCAAAATCTGCCGTTGGCTTTCTGCTGATCAGATTCAAGGGTTATCGTCGATGAGTTAGGCCGAGGTACTAGCACACGAGACGGATTAGCTATCGCACTGGCGATTGCTGAAGCTCTGGTATCAAGCAAGGTAAACCGTTGCATATCTCCAAGGCTCTTTGCTGATCCAGATACAAGGCCCTGGTGTGGTTTGCAACGCATTTCAAAGACCTTGCGACTATTATGGGTGAGCGTGCTGGAGTGCAAAACCTTCACCTTGCAGTTGAAGTAAGTAGTGTCTCCCCAACGAGGATGTCTCTTCTCAACTTTATGCGTAGCTGCGAAACGATGAGAGTATGACAATGCTCTACCGAATTACTCCTGGCGCTGTCAAAGAGGCTCACTACGGCTTGACTCTTGCCCGTCTAGTTCCACTACCACCAGGCGTTGTCGATTATGCAGCTGAGATTGCGCAAAAGCTCGAAGCACATGTGCTCAAAAGGAAGAAGGCATCGGAGACAATACTGCGAAAGAAGCGTCAAAAGCTCATTCTTAACCTCCGTGAGCATCTCATCCAGGCGCAAACAGGTGTGCTCGAGGGCGAAGTGCTTACTGCGTGGCTCAAGGAGCTGCAGAAAGAGTTTGTGAACCGCATGACCGCCCTTGAAGCTGAGGCTTCCAGTGCAAGACAAGAGAGTGAGATCGAAAATGAAGATGTGGTCATGAGGGAGGGCAGCTTTGTAGAAGAGGAGCGCCCTTCCACGCGAGCAAGTCATCCTTCAGTCATCTCGATCGATTCTACTACCACGACTGAGTCCGAGTCCACCGTACGCGCCCTGTCTCACGCCTCAACCATCCGTGCAGCTTCAGATAATGAGCGCTAAAGTTCGCCTCACACTGAAGGCTTACGCTGACCGTCTACACGGTGCGTTCCCACTTGATATTTACAATGGGCGTCTACATTCCCCCTGAAAGCCACTAAGAGCCGAGCAACAACATAACAGGAACATTTTCATGATCTTTGAGCAACCTATGCTCAATCCATAGCAGTACAATCGTGAATTACTTGATACTACGGTCATCCCTTCGCTCCGCATGTTACAACATTACCTTCGCATCTTTCAATACTCCCCTCACCCCTTCCCTGATCTCCTTCACAATCTCTCCCGCACTCTTAACCTCCCTAACCAAGCCCACCGCAGTCCCCGCATACGCCGTCATCCTCGCATGTTCCCCCCACCCGTCATCCCCCTTCTTCATCTCCGCTTCATACAGGTTCTTATTCTCCTCCTCATCCATTCCCCCCATCGCATCAAAGTAACTCCTATTCACTATCCCCCGCGCATTATGACTCTCCGCCCACCCCGTCGTGCCACGCAGAAGATCATACACGTTCGTGCGCACAGTCGCTTGCCCGCCGTCTCTAGCACGCAAGACTTCAGCCTGATACCCCCTTGCGACATTCGCTTCCGGACACGCGAGGAAGCGGGTTCCCAAGCACACGCCGGCGGCGCCGAGCAGGACAGCCGCACAAGCGGAGCGCGACTCGGCTATTCCCCCAGCAGCGATCAAGAGCGGGCCAAGGCTAGCGGATACGGACACGGCGTCGTGGACCTCTGGCAAAAGCGACATGAGGCTCGCGCCGTGCGCCAGACCGTGGCCCCCTGCGTCTGTGCCTTGGACCACGAGCACGTCGGGAGCGGCCGTCGACACGGCTGATGTGGCGTCTTGCACGCTGCCTACTTGCACCCAGATTTTCGTGGCGGGGCTGGCTTGTCGCGTTTGTTGGGTCCAGTCGGCGAGCGAGGAGAGGGATGAGGGTGCGAAGAACCATGCTGCGCAGGGTTTGTACTTGTGGATAAGAGGGATTGCGGCGGATAGGTCGGCGCCCCAGTTTATGAAGCCCACGCCGATGGGGAGGGTGTGGGTCTTGGTTGGAAGGGGATGTGGGAGGGCGGAGAGAAGGGATTGGGCAGCGGAGAGGTGGCTGTCGAGGTCGGAGACGTCGGTTCCTGCGCCGATGAAGCCTATTCCGCCTGCATGTGTTTGTTAGATCATGTCTGTAGATTCTAGACGAGACCCGAAAAAGGTCGGATACATGTTGAGGGGTGAGGGCACGTGATGGATCGATGGGCGTCAGAGATGCATACCAGCCTTTGATATCTCGACGGCCATGTCTGCCAACGCAATTAGTCGCATCGGCGCACCTACTACGACAGGTGTTTGGATCCATGGATAGTCTTCCTTGATCTTCTGCATATCGTTCATCTTGCTTATTGCTTGTGTGACTTCTCGCGCTGAGAATGTAGCGAGTCCACGTTATTAGTATGCAACTCTGATTCCAAGCTCTTGATGCATATGGAGAAGTAGCGTTTAAAGAGTGTAGGTATGGGAAAATGTACGAAATCGCACTGTATAGTGGTATATCATGCGCTGTCGTGAGTCTTACAAGATCGGCCATGTCCTCGGCTATTGGTCGGAAGGGTGATCGGAAAGCGGAATGAGCGTACGGAGTAGTCAGAACATGATGCGATGCAATCATGGTCATATCATGTTTACATGTATCTGCCATTATTAATAATATCTAGCTCAAGTCTATGCTATGCTGTACGCATGCTTTCAAGAAATTCCTAACTATGCACTTCATTACCGTTCATTACCTTTTCCCAAAACGTCTACAACTCTTTCTCCCTGCGCTCCCACTCAACTATGCCAGGAGCAAGTGGTCTCGAAAACAGACTCGAGTAGTCAGTACCAACAATGTCCTTGTTGCCCCCAACATTTCTCATCTTGAACTCGCGGACGAACGCGACGAGGATGGTCTGTAGCTGCAAGTAGGCGAATTGCTCGCCAATGCACCTATGCCGTCCTGCGCCAAAAGGTAGGTATGGCGAGTTGGTGCCCTTGGACACAACACCCCAACCGTAATCAATCTTCTCGTCGTCCGCGTTGTCAGCATCCTCGTAGTTATGCTGGCCAGCGTCCCATCGGTGTGGGTCCCAGGTCGCAGGGTTAACGAAATGAGTATCGAGCTGCGCGGAGAAGCCAGGAGAGGACATGAGGTTGTGAGACGTGGGAATGACATAGTTTGTTCCGTCGACAACAAGAGGCTGCTTGACTTTGCGCATAATGGAGTGAATGGGTGCGTGAAGGCGGAGGGTCTCCTTGACAACCTGGGAGTGCAGAGGTAGCTTGGCAAGGTCCTCGTAGGTCAGCGTGGGAAGGTCTTTGCCCAAAGCAGCTTTCTGCTCGGCGAGGAGCTCTTCGACGAGGTGGGGGTTCTGGGCCAGGCGTAGCACGATCCATGCAATGGTGGATGACGAGGAGTGCTGTCCAGCCATGAGTAGCGCAATCATTATACCGGCAATCTCATGCTCGGGAACCTGCGTGCCATCCTTGTATTTACAATCCATCAAGTGCCAGATCATATCGTGCGAATCCTTCTTGGTGTTACCAGCTCGGCGCTTGCGCACGATATCGGAGTACAGCTTGATCATTGTCTCGCGGGCGTTGTCGCGTGCGCGGTTGTGGGGAAGAGGTGCCCAGGACAGCATGAAGTTGATGGGGGAGAAACCCATGTCGAGGTCGTGGTAGAGTTCTGCGAACTTGGAGTCGAATGAGTTGCGGATCTCCTCGCCCTGGAGGGAGTGGGAGGCAGTGTAGATGGTGAGCTCAGCCATGACCTTGGGTACGTCGAAAGTTCCTTTTTGTCCCTTGAAGGCCTTGTGGCGCTTGACAAAGTCCTCGACTTCTTGTGTGATGATGGTAACGTACGAGCGGAGGGCGTCTTGTGTGAGGCCGAACTTGACAAACTGATGTGTATGTTAGCAACTTGCGAACCCATAGACCGCGATATGCACACCTTCTTCTGCTCCATAAGCTTCGAGTTCGGGCAGTCGTAGACAACATCCTTGCCAAAGACTGGCGTGCAGAGCGGCGCGTAGATTTCCTCAGCGTTCACATCCTTGATCTTTCCGTTCAGGATGAAGTTGTTGCCCTTGGTGTCGAGACACACAGTCATCTTGCGACCGAGGAGGATGAAGGTGAAGACATTGCCATACTACCATTTGTTAGCGACACGCCGACCGCGCCGAATTGTGCTACACACCTTCTTCTGGTTGGCGAAGAAAAACTTGTATGGGTCGATACCATACGTAATGGTACTGCCGAGGACAGGGAACCAGTGGAAGACGAGCGGCGGCTCGTTGGGCTTCTTGAGCAACAGCTGCTTCAGGACATTGAGGACGACGGCGAGCAGGATAAAGGAGGCGAAGCCGGCGGCGACAAGGACGGGGAGGGACGAATCAGAGGTGAATCTGCCCAACGGACCAGCAACGGCAGCAAGTACACCCATAGTGATAGTGGACAGAAGACGGGAGAGGGAATGCAGAGGCGTGGGTACGCTGTTGTAGGGGGCGCGACGAGAGAGATATATTTTTGTGGAGTTGCGGCGCGCGCCAATAAGGCTGCCATGCCTCCGCGCTGCAAAGGCCGTCTAGTTGCGCTCCTTGGCAGGGACCATACTCCGTATCTAGCGCCTTGGCACGCCACACGCCATCCTTTGCCGTAGACAGCCTCACGCCATTCGCCAGCTTTGTACATCGACTAGTCGACTTCCGAGAGCGGTTGGTGAAGAGCTGAAAGTGGCATGAATCCATCTTCTGGCGTTTACTATGCTTCGGAGAATCTGTCTGCCTAGCTAGACAAGCATTTGGCACCAGATCTGATCCCCATATTTCTACAGTGCTTTGCGCCGTCCCCAAACTCCACCCAATACCAGCACCCTCAATACGCCAAACCTAGCGCTGTGCGGACGAACAAATGCGAATCAAACATTTTTAGACACCCTTGCTGTGCGCCGAGGCCAGACTCTGGTCCGTAGCATATCGTGAGCCGCCCTCTTCTTCCGAGTACAGCGTCTCATCGCCCTTGCCGCCCATCTCAATGAACTCTTGTGGTACTCGACCGTCGTCTGGTCGGGCTTCCTGCGTCATCTGGGCCTTGACCACCTTCTGGTTGGCGTTCTTCTCGTACACTTTGACGGCGTCCTGTCCCTCCGTGCCTTGTATCACACGAGTGACTTTGATGTCGTTCAGGTCGCTCAGTAGAGTGCGTTCGCGTTGCATCTTGCGCTTCGAGAAGTCGAGCTTGGAGATGGCGCCCGTAAGACCATCGGTGCTATCCGTCACGCTGATGTCGTCTTTTGTCGTCCATGGATGCTGAAGGCATTCATCAATAGATATTCGCGATTCGACATCAACTGTAAGCATGCGGTCAATCAAATCCAGGGCTGAATCGCCCACAGAGTCCCAGTATGGCGATGGGTAATCGAATCGACCGGCCTTGATCTGCTGTGATAATGTGTAGGGATTCTCCGGGCTGTAGAGTTCGTCTGAGAATGGCGGGAAGCCACACAGGCAGATGTACAGCACAACTCCCAATGACCAAACATCCACGGCGCGGGTGTACCGGCGATGGTTCGAATTTTCAAGGATCTCGGGTGCAACATCTGCTCATTGTTAATGCTGCTCACCGCTCAGCGACGTGGTAGACTTACAGGACGGTGTTCCGCACAGAGTAGTGGTGAATGACTCCTCGCCAATAATCTTCGCAAGACCAAAATCCGCCAGCTTAACACGAAGGTTCTTGTCGGTGAGAAGTATGTTTTCAGGCTTGATGTCGCGGTGTACAATGTTGCGTTCGTGCTAGTCATGATCAGCGATGTTCTGTGAAGCTTCAGGATGCACCTACCAGATACTTGACAGCTTGGAATAGTTGCACGAAGACCTTACGCGCTTCCGTCTCGGTCAACTTCTGCTTCATTACTATCCAGTTGAAGAGCTCGCCCTCGGTCGCCAATTCTAGGATGAGGTACACTCCGTCGTCTTCGTTGAATGTGTCCTTCAGGCAAAGCAAGGTAGGGTGGCTGACACCCATTAGAACGGCAATTTCTTGTTGGAGACCGTCGACCTTGGACTTCTCGCTGGGACCCGTTCGCTTCTCAAACTTCTTTACGGCATACCGAATACCGGACGACTTGTCGACGCATAGATAGACTGACGCAAAGTGACCCTTGCCTAGCTGCTCTTGCAGTGTGTATAGTTGATGGAATCGGTGCGTGTTGCGAGCTTGCGGGTATCGGAAAACGTAGCGTGCTTGATTTAGAATGGAAATCTCGTCACCTTCGTTGAGCTCTCGGCGCTTGTTGCGGCCAACTATGCTATCGTTGACGAACGTTCCATTTCCGGAGAGATCCTCGAGTACGGCGATTACGTCTCCGCCCTTCTTCTCGGCGAACAACAAACAATGCCGGTTTGAGACGGTGGGTGACTCGAGAACTCGATCTGTCGCCACGTCAGTTTTAGGTGCACCTGTCTGCAGAGGCATGTTCCTTACCGCATTCACGGTGGCGCCCGATGAGATATCCGCCAGCAGTAATGCCATTCTCTTGCTTCTCCTTTTCATACTTCTCTTCTTGGTCTTTGTATTCGCATCGCGATACTTTCTCTCTGCCATTTGTCCTTCCGACAAAGGTCGATGGCACTGGGCATGCCTGTCTTTTCCTCAACACCAGTACTTTGTCTGACTCATCGATCATGGGCACTAGATAGCCCCACACCTCCTCGCCTTCCTCATCCTCAACCGCATATGTCCGTTTCGTTGGCTGTGATACGAATTGCGAGAATGGTTGGGTGTCTGACGGAGGCGAAGAAAGGCCGCCCACGCCTTTTTGGCTTGGGCCAGGCTTGATCTCCTGTGTGACATGGCCATTGGGTGGCGTGACGGTGCCTTCCCTGAACTTATCCTTGAAGTCATCCGAAGCAGTCGACTCCTTATTCGTCAAGGGCGAGGGCAGATGCCCTTGCTTCAGGCGGCCGGTTGGACCTGGCGACAGGCGCGCGTGGCGTGCTTTCTTGGGCTCCACCTGTTCGCCTTGTGACGGCTGCGAATTGATCCATCAGCGCTGCCTAAAGCTCGAATGGAATCAATGGGAACAATCGTCACGTACGCGACCTCGCTTGAGCTGGCTTTTCTCTGCTTGCGCCGGCATCTTGACCGAACGAGCCGCGGTGCGGTGCGGTGCGGTGCGGTCGAGGCGGAAGGGGATCGGTGCTGACGCGTGTTACAGGTACGTGCGAGATAGCACAGAAGACATGCCAAAGACAGGAGACGAGAGAGGGTGCTATGGGGTTGGGGCTAGACCGCGATGGAGAAGATGCCTGGGGTAGTGCCGTAGTCCAGGCAGGTGCCGCCAGAGACCGGGGAAGGTGCCGCCGCGTTGATCTTCCACCCTCCATCGCCAACCCTTGTCTGTTTCCAACTCAATACGGAGTAACCAGACCAGCTTCTAGAATCTACACCATGCTCTCTGCATTTCCCCATCTGATCACCAAGGAATTCGAGCAAGCTTGCTCCGACCTACGTCAGAGGTACCGCCGACACGGTAACGAGCAAGACGACTGGCAGTCTGTGGAGATTCTGCCTCACTTCGATTTGACATACCTGCGCATCACCAAGAACCTGCGGTCCTACTCCGGTGCTGCACAAGATGCGTCTGAGCAGAACGACGTTGAGGAGGACGACGATGAAGTCTTGCAAGCAGTGCCAGATACTCACGCAGTAATCCACTACCATGTGCTCTTATCTCCCGTGTACCGCGTGCCCGTTTTGTACTTTAGCATATCCGACCCGCAGCACCGTTACCCGCCCACCATGACCACGCTCTACGAGCATCTGATTGCCCCATCGTTCAAAGCACAGACGGAGAACGGGGGCGTCATTGGTGGAGTCACAGTCGATGCAAGTACATCAATTACTGGAGGTCGAGACGGCATGATGAACGTGCAAAACTAATGATTGCCAGGACCACCCAATTACCAATCGTCCCGCATTCTACATCCACCCATGTCAAACAGCAGAATTAATGGCAGCTAGTGTAGGCAAGAAAGTCATAACTCCAGAGCAGTACCTAATGATGTGGATCGGAGCACTCGGCAAATGTGTTGGCTTTAATATACCCCTTGCTCTCATGCAACCCACCACCGCCGATGCAAATAACGTTTAATTCGAGAATTCCGCAGGCAGCTGCTGTACATATTCTACAAGTTTGTCTATACATCATTGGTTAACTCCACGATACTCATATCCTCAACCTCACGCTCGTGCGCTCCAACTCCCCGATGTTGCCCATGCCAGCAAGACTCCATTTCTCGCACACGAAGCCTTCGTTGACTTCATGTCTTAGCAGTCCACTTTCAGCGTAATACTCGATGATAGATCGTGCCTCCTCTTTAGTCAATCCGCCGACATGAATGGTGTCAAAGTCCTCGCTAGCTGTGTTCAGGCCCTTGAGCACGTCCATGACTCTCGTGTCGACGTTCTTGTATGGGTGCCATTGCGGAATATTGTCTGGTGTCTTTCGTCGTGCTTCTGCGACTTCGATGTAATGGTCTAGGGCTGGTGATTTGGGCGCGTTCGACTGTGATGTTGCGCCCATCACAATGCCGCCGTTGGGCAGCTGCTTCTGGCCAGAGAGATGGTCGACGAAGTGCCGGATCAGAGTGAGGTCGTGTGCGTGGATTGGCTTGACATCCGCGGAGAGATAGTCGGAGTTGCGCATAACGTGCGACAGGCCGTCGAGTGCTAGCACGACAGGAGGACGGCCGGGCTGCGACAGCTCATTCCAGAGCGCTACGAAGACGGGCCACGAGGCTTCTGGGTTGGCTCGACCTAGAGCGACGAGTGCTTCGAGGGTGGCACCCTTGGCGAGCGGGAGAGGCAGATTAGGCTTCGTAGAGAGCTGAGTCTCTGCAAGAAAGGTACTGTTGGACAATTGGATTTGCTGCAACAGATTCGCTGTGTAGACGTCCTGTGTGTATTGGGTTGGTTGTGAGCCTGGGAGTGGTGCGTATTCAGTGTGTGCATTGACCATGTCCTTGGCGTCTGGGAGGTTGATCACGAACCACTCCCTCAAGTGGCCCATAGCGAGGCCTTGAAGCAGTAGTGTGGTTTTTCCACTCATTCTTTCTCCTATCAAGATCCGCCGTATAGTCTTCTTCTGCCCTTGATCGGAATCCTCCACCTCTTGGAACAGCTTTGCAAGCTGAATGGCCTCTTTTCTCATGAGCACGGCGGGTCTTCGAAACAGCCCCCATCCCTGGGTTGGCTTGAAAGCGTCGACTGCTCTCAATGCATCCACTGTGTCGACCGGCAGACCCATGACCGATCCTTCATTTTTTGCGTTCAATACATTGTCCTTGCTCAGATCTTTCAAGGACGACACCTCCAATGCGTTGTTGTTGCTGAGGACGATTCGTTTCCGCAACGCCTTCCTCTCTCCGGGTGCTGGCCGCTTGCCTGGGTCGGCTTGACGGGCAGCCTTGCTCTTCTTCGTATTCAGCGACTTGACTCCCTTCTTTGGCGCTGCCACCATGCCTTTTCGCTTCGCTTGTGCCGTGGCATAGCGTGTGGCAGACGTGGAAAAGAAGGCTACTCGTTGATGGAGCAATCGCGGGGCACTCGATGGGTGTGCGGCTGCATCGAGGGATAGTTGCGCAAGGCTTCGCAGGCATATCGAGGGCGCCATGATGGAGGTTCGAGGCTCGGTGACCCCGCGGGTGGAACCAGGTGCAGTGCTGAGTACAGGCCGAGAAAGCGTGCGATGCCACCAAAATTGGGAACGCGGAAGCCAGCCGCTACTGATCCCTGTGCTCGTTAGCGTCCCCCGAAAAATCCGCCAGAACATTTCGCAAGCAACATAGCAAGGCCAGCAAGCTCACCCCATTCCACCCCACACCAAGTATGGCTGACATGGCCATGGACGGCGGAGTCGCGCTTGACGCAGCATCACCCACACACTCACAGCTCGCCGAAAGAATCAACGGCGGCGCAATGGACGTGAAGTCGCCCAAGTTGAACGGTGCCGCATCCATGGCCGACTCCACCATCTCAGGCCGACTGTACGTTCCCATCCACAGCACGCTGGTACCCACCCCACCGCACACCCACTGACACACATGCTCCAGCCCCGTCACCGTCAACAAACCCACCCCCTTCACCTTCGACCTGGGCAACCTCCTCGCCAACGACCCCAACCCCGTGCCCACCTCGGACGAAGCAACCCTGCACTCGACGGCCCGCGACGCCGCCCAAGCCCTCATCAACCAGCTCCTCTCCACCTGCCAAGTAAAGTCCGACAGCGAAGGCGTGCACCTCGTCCTCCCCGCCCCGACCACACCCTTGCCGCGCGAAAAACCCATCCCAGCCGCCAAAGAGCCGACGAAATGGGAGCGCTTTGCCGCGAAGAAGGGCATCAAGGACAAGAAGCGCGACGGCAAGATGGTCTACGACGATGCGAGCGGTGAGTGGGTGCCCAAGTGGGGATACAAGGGCAAGAACAAGGATGGCGAGAACGACTGGCTGGTCGAGGTCGATGCGAAGAAGGAGGAGAAGACGGGCGAGGCGCACGATGCGCGCGCGGATAGTAGGCGGGAAAGAAAGGATCGCTTGAGGAGGAATGAACGGAAGCAGCGTGCGAATGATCGGACGGGGCGGAAGAATGGGGCTGCGGCGTAGATGGGTCATGGAGCGTGTGTGCGATATCCAAACTTTTCTTGGCTCGGCTTGCATTGGGCGGCGTTGAAAGAATCATCCGTCGCGATGCGATGCGATATAGTGTCGTTTCAAAGGCGCAAAGGGGCATTGCAAAAAAAAAAGAAGCGTGGGCAGCCTCTACCATCCAGATTTGATATGAAAAAAAACCATACGTCGTGTTTGTATGAACACAACGCAAAAAGTCGTCTTTCATGTTGATATTTCCATGCCCTTACTCCATGCACCTCGACACCATCACCCCCTCCCAGGCTGCAAAACCTCCCACCCCCTCAACCCCCCCAAATCCTCGGGCTCATCGTCCATGAAATTCCTCCCTCCACTACGACTACTCCCACCCGTCGCCGTCCGCGGCGGCAACGGCGGTTTACCTTGCCCGTCTTCGTAGGAAGACGCTCCCCAGCTACTACTTCCCGCTGGTTTTCTCTCCGCCATGGACCGTCTCGTGGGCGGCGGGGGGCTCGGATCATCTCGATACTGCGCCTGCCGCGGCATGGCTTGCCAACTATTCTTGGACAGTAGCGAGGGCTTCTTGGTGGGTATAGGTGGCGGAGCAGGTTTGCGGAGGACTTGTGGGCCTGTTCTTTGCACTGATGGCGGTGGCTGTTGCGATGCAGAGTTTCCTGGGCGAGTAGGTAGAGAGCGCGTTGATGCGGCCGAAGGATTGCGGCGGAGATCGTTGAGTGCATCACGACTTCCGTCGAATTGAGTGTTTTGTGTGACGTGCGTGGGGAATGTGGGGACGATGAGTTTCCTTGCGTTGGGATTCTGTGCGATGTTGTGTTGTAAGCTTGTTGTGGAGCTGCTGGGTGTAGAGCTGCCATTGAAATCAACGGTTCGTGCTCGTTGCGAGCCACGTGCTGGAGGTGGTTCAGGTCGACCTCCCATGCGTTGCACATCGACCCAGTCTGGTTCAGGGCTAGGGGTGAAGGGGTTGCTGGGGCGTTTTGGATTCGGTATGTGGCCGTCAGAAGGCGGTTGGACTCGAGCTTTGGCGGGCAGACCTTTGGAAAATGAGTGTCCATGCTAGCAAGGGGAGGAGAATATATGTACCGTTGTCAAGCCACCATTTCCGACGGTCGGAGCTTGCAGGTGGCAATCCTGGCTCTACGCTTTCGTATCCGAGACGATCCTCATCGTCTGACTCGTCTGCGTCTAGGTGCCCAGCAGCTCGACTATCTCCTACCACCTCCCGTCGTTGTCCATAAAGTTCATTTTTCAGGGCGTCTTTCTTCTGCTCGTCGACTCTCTGCACGATGACCTGGAACGTAGCATACACAGGACGATGATCTGAAAATCGGAGTGGAGCAGCATCGTAGTGGATCTGCCGAATGTTGTCGCCTTTGCGGAGTACTCGATCACACCATGCGGGTATACGCGCCTTCTCGGAAGTGTCGTACGTGTCAGAGTTAAGGTCGTATTTATATGTCGGGGGAAAGGTAATGCGTGCCTCGGAGTAGTATGGGAAGGTCAGGCCAGCCACCATTTGCAAATTAAGCTGTACAAGTTAGAATCGCACTCGTTCTTCGAGAGTATACGACTCACCTGATCGTTCTCATACAGTGTCTCGAGATCACCAACATGACATAACTTCTGGACCTTCTCATTGCTTAGACCAATACGATAGTTGAAGTCGCCCAGCCAGATCACCGTGTCGTGATCTTCGATGGACCTGTTTCGCTGGAACTTCAGTCCATGACTAATCGTCTTGTAGTCACGGTTGCGTTCTTCGTAGTTGGCAAAACCAGCGGCAAGATGTGCTGTGACTAGACAGATCGAGGTATTGCCGTATTCGATGCGGATGGCAACGGCTCCTTTATTGCCGGCCATACCAGACATGCCGGTCTATAGAGTTGTTAGCCACGGTCTAAATGACATTACAAGAGATAGGCACCTTCTTCAGACTGCCTTCCACATTCTTGATATACTTCAAGCAATCTGCCCTCACAAATACCGACAAGCTTGCGCCGACAAGCTGTCCACCTCTGAGTATCACATACTCCTCTTGACCGTACTTGTCTGCATTCTTATTAAGAGTCTTTTTGACAGCTCTTTCCCACAATTCTCGTCTGTCCGGATCTGTAGCCATGATCTGTTGCGGACTCAGCTCAACAATCTCTTGGAACCCCACTGCCACAATCTCAGGACATTGCTGTGAAGGATCGACATCTGGACAAAGCCACGGAGACAAATCCGCATTGATGCCGTTCGTCTTGCCGTTCAAGTTGAACGTGCCCACAAGGATATTGATCATATTGGTTTCCGAATATTCAGCTGCACGACGCTGGAGCTCAGCTACCACATGGTCGTTGACAGGATCGTAGAGATGGACCGGGACCTGACCCATCAGTCGTCCCAGCAGCATGTCGATGGTGTTTTGTCGCCCCTTGTCCGCAAAATTGTTGATGTACATGCGCGTCGCGCTCTTTCGAGCATCTGCCAGCGCTCCCGCAAGCGACATCTTTCCATGGCGCGTAAACGAGGATTTCAGCGCCCCGGTGCCTGCATATATCCTGGACAAAGCATCACCGTTGTCAGCCCACATACTCGAATGCCGCATCCAGAAATCCTGACTTCCGCGGAGGGTTTTGTGGCTGAGGAAGACCTCGAGAGCCATCTTACTGATAATGGTTTGCACCAGATTGGTCCGGTCTAAGCAGTCGAGACAGTTTGTCCTGAATATGCCCTCTTGTTGTAGTATGGGCATGGATCGTCTCCAGATTCGATCTTCTCCGTTGATTCTCGCGCGCTCTTCGACCTCTTCAGAGAGGTAGTAGGCGAATGCGTCCGCCGAGTCTTGCACCCAGCGTGCAATCATGCTAGCTGCCTCGTACCCACCAGGGCCTCGAGTCTCGGCATGAAAGTCGTATTCAGTCAACTTGAGCAATTCATGCTCTCGGTCGTGCTTCTCAACACCGTAGTTGAGCGGGCTGTTGCTGACGTGCTTTCGGTACTTTTGCGACAGCTCAATCTCTTGTGGCTTCTCATGACTCAAGAGATTCACAACATGTATAGCACCGTAGCTGATCTCGAGGTTTTCAAAATGCTTGTCAAAAGCTGGCTGCGTAGCCTCTTCTGATCTTGTAATCGTGATCTTCTGCTGTCCAGGAAGCAGTCCGGATTGCTGCTCCCAGAATATAGGCACACTACCTCGCACCTGCACGTACGAGAAGCAGACTCCAGTCGGTGTCCAATAAATGGTCTCGGACTCTACATAGTTTGCTACGTTTCCGTCGTCGTCTATACCACGAGAATTGAATCTTGTGCCGGCTCTCCGGCAGGATAGTCGCGAGATGAGTGTCATGGACGACGGCATTCCCGATCCAGATGCTTTGATAGGTGCGGAAGAGATGGGAATCGTGATGGTGAGTGCAAATCCTCGTATAGCAGATGTAAGTATGCCCGACGTGTCCAAAGCCTCCTTCTCTCGCGGTGCAAGTCTGCTCCTGAAGTCAACCAAGGGTTGGATCATGTACGAATTCCATAGAAAGCCAGCATCCAGACTATCTATGGACACGGTCGCCGCGTCCGTGGTCCGATGTTGTAGTCGCCTTGTAAGGTCGAAATCGGAGCTGTAATAGAAGGTCCCGCTGCTCAGTATCTTCTTCAGCGCCAGACAGGGATGTTCCAGCGGTGATTGCTCCTTCCGGCCGCCAAAGCCCATTTCATAGCCCTCGTCGTCGATGGTATCGGTGGGATACGGGTTGACCTCATCGTTGAGCAGCGCGTCGTAGTGGGAACTGGTCAGGCAGAAGAAGCCCACAGAGTGTATCCGCTGTACAGTCTCGCCTGGTCGCACGGTGGCTACTTTGCTTGCCCCGTTGACCACGACCAAGAAGACGTTGTTGTCTACTGTAATCAAGCCCAGAGTGCCGTGTACGTTCACAGAGTGCAGGCCACGGTAGTCGCTGATGTCCACATGTTCGGTCCTAGAGAACTCGACCATGCAGCGCGCAGCACCTGTGCCATTGCTCCCCAGCGATGTTGAAGACGCATTGCTATTCGCATTGCCGTCGGTAGAAGATGAGCTATGTCGGAGGATGAGGGCGTGGGTCGACGTCGCGAGTGCGATTGCGCGGTGCGGAAATTCTTTGATCAGGACGCGGATAGACATGGTCGGTTGCGGGGGTGTCAAACATGTCAAACAACAGGGGAGAGCTGCGAATAGAGATGCTGGACAAGCATGGGTATGTGCAGTGGTCGCACTCAGCTTTGCAAAAAAGTTGGCCTTGGAGCTGACGATGGCACACTTGCAGGTCGCCCGGATTTCCTGATAAATGCTTACAAGGATGACGTTCCGACTTGAACGCGTGCAGCCGCGAAAACATGAACATTAGCTATCATCTATGAACAAAGACACCACGTCTCATGCATGCGAATTCCTCCCTATGAGAAAAGTGAAAAGGTCGTCGCATCCCTCGCACCTCATTATCGCCTACCTATACTCCCTCCTCCTCCTCCTCCTCCCGTCATCCTCAATCGTAATCCTCGTCCGCTCCTCCCTAAAACTGCCCCTCGGGTCCTCATACCCACCGCGGCTCCTGCTCCGCTGCCTGCTCTGCGACCGGTACCTGTCGTAGTGATCGGTCTCGCCCGGCGCCGGCTCCACGTATCTGTAGTGATCGTACTGCGGGCCGGGGCTGTGCTGTCGCTCGCGCCTATATTCCCTCTCGCGATACACATACTCGCTGCGCGGCGGGCTCGAGCTGCGCGAACTGATGCTCGAGCGCGGCGACACCTCGACGTACTGCGGGGTGCCGTGGTGGGCGTGGCTGTGGTGGCTGCTGGGCGGCGGAGGCGGGGCGAGCATGGGTGCGGGTGCGGGCGGCGGTTGCACGAAGACGGGGACGGGTTGGGGCGCGGGGATGGCGAGGGGTTTGGGCGTGGGCACCGCGACGTAGGATGCCGAGGGCCGGGGCGATTCGTGCACGACCTCGGTGCGCGAGTAGCGGCGCTGAGAGGTGGTGTGGGATGCGCGGCGGTTGGAGCGCCGGCGGTCGACGACGCGGTAGGGGACCACGACGTCTTCTTCTTGCTTGACGCGGACGAGACACATTGGGAAGTTTTGCCTTGGATGCAATGCGATCGCGCTGTGATTCGTGGGCCGATCAGTGTGGGGTCTGATCTGGAGCGGGACGAGAGAAGCCAGGCCAGGAACGAAAGATGGGGGCTGCAGTCTGCCACGCGACGACCGTACAAGCCGTGATGCTCTCCAGCGCATAAAAGCGAGCGGGAGCCGGTGCATTTAACACGAGAGCAGGGCGTGACATGATGGGCGGCATGACACCCCAGCCACACCTGGAGGCTGGCGGCCCCCCCCCCCATGTCGACTTCGAGCTGCTCCGCCTTGGAAGTTGGAACTGGTAGCCAGACCGGGTACCCCGTGCTACCTAGTACAGACGACAACACCGCGCAACCGAAAAACAGCAGCCGGCGTGGCCCATGCGTTCATGGTCATGTTGCTCGTTATCACATTGCTTTGCCCGTACAATACATAGAAGATCCGCCAAATCGCTACACCAAGCATGCTCACGGCACGCGCACAACACACCTCCGCCAACCCTGCCTGCCCCATCTCCAGTTCCGCTTCTCCGCCGTCAAGACCTGGCTGATCCATCCCGCTTACTGTCGCGGACTATCTTGTCTGTGCAGTATCATGATATTGCGTTCCAGAGGCCGTCGTGATTCGTGTGGGTGACAAGTGGAGTGGAGGCAGAAAACCATAGGACCACTAGTCATCCATGGGCTTGTCCTCCAGCGTAACGCCTCGGGGCGCTTCTTCGCCCCTCAAGCTACCTGTAGAGTCGCGGTTGCCTCTCGACAGACCACCAGCTGGTTTCCTGGGAAACGGCACGCGCGTGCTCGAGGGTGCTGCATGTTCTGCTGGTGCCGCCGGCGCAGCAGCTTCCGAGGTACCATTTGTAGTCGTCTCGTCCTGCGCAAGACTTTCGGGCGTTGTCGGAACTTCAAGAGAACCGCGATTCAGGGTGCTTCTCCGGCTCTCAGTGGGTGAGGAAGTGTTGACGGGGAAACGGGTCTGGCTTCGGTCGCGACGATGAGATCCACTCGCTCGGTTGGGCCCAGGCGATACTGCTCGTGGGGAGCGCTGGGCAGCAATAGCCCTTTGGCGCTCCTCCATGTTCGCACGGCGGTTACTCTCATCGGTGGAGATGGCACGCGGACGCTGAGCACCAGAGGCGGAATGGGTCAGAGTGCTAGCTCGCTTCAACTCTCCGAAGATGGCATCTTTGTGCGCAAACAGATCCCGCACAAGACGGTAGCTGTAACGCTCGTTCATGCTCAAACTCGACTCTTGTCTTGGGCGTAGGATGCAGGGAGCTAGTGCGTTCGCAAGCGCGGTGACATAGACTTCGTCCGCCGAGGTGAGTTCGATGAGACGTGTAAAGTGCGTGCATATCGCATCCAGGGTCGCAATGTTCGCCAGCCGGAGTTGGCCAAGAGTGGACTGCAGAACGGACACGCGTGTCTCTTCGGATACATCCGTGGCAGTAGTGCTGTAGATGGTCTTGACAATTTCGTACACATGGGAAGAGACAAGAGAGTCTAGCCTTCGTTAGCCAAAGCCCGGTATAGATACGAAAAGACATACCAGGTAGCTCAAGAAGGTAGAGCTTCAGGGCGCTTGCGACAATAGGAATGTCGTACTTGTCAAGAACTTCGTCCGAGAAGCGCTTGCCCGTGTTGATAGCGCTGCGCAGATTGTGCGTCTGAGCCAATGGGACGTCTACAAGCCAAATGCCACGGCGAGCCTCATCACCTTCCAAGTCAGGGTAGTGGTTGTCCAAGAACGTTAGTATTGTGGTGATCAAGACTGGAACACGCTTCTTATCTGAGCGAGCACGAGCTTCAAGGTCGACACCGAAAGTTTGCTCTGTTGAAATTTAGCGATGATCATGTGCAGTCAGTGTGTCGATGCATACCGTCCACAGAGTTGTAGTAGTTCTCATAGGTGGTGACCCTGGGAACAAAAGGTCCAGTCCTATAATTCTCGAGCATGTAACGGAGATCGCCGAGCGGCTGAACTGTCTCCTGGAACAGCATCATCTTGTCGACGGTGCTCTGCAGGCTAGGGATGACGTTGCTGACAGCGCCAGAGAAGTCCAGAATAACAGCCTTGATGGCCTTCAGCCTGTCCAATTCGCAGCGCTCCATGAACCTGAGGTGATCAATCATGGCTTCTTCCAAGTTGCAGCGCAGCGAGTCGAGCTTCTTCACCGAGGCCTTGTAGCGCTCGTCCGACTCGAGGGCCTCACGACGGAGCCTCTCCGAAGGCGTCTCGTTTGGGTATTGGTTGTTGAGAGGATTCCAGCCCGAGAGATACTCTCCGACGACACCCACTGGAGAATCAGGGGTAACGCTGTCGTTGGATAGTGCAGACATGCCCGTGGACGAGCGGGCGAGCGGCTGCTTCTTCTCGGGCAGTCCGGTGAGTGTAAAGGCCTTGGTCTTCCACTGATAGTTCATCCTGGAGCTGTTTGCGAATGTATTGCCCACATTGCCTACGAGACGCAGAAAGCCGTTGTCGACGATATCCTGACCGATTCTCTCCGCATAGCTGACGCTGGTGGCTCCCAAGTGCTTCTGGATGTAGTCGGTGAGGTCGGAGCCATTGGAGCAGTTCTGGTAGGTTCCCAGGATGGGGACCTTGACTTCACCAAGCTTGATGGTGTTCAGCATGTGCGTCATGATCTTCTTGATGTGCTCGGGCTGGTAGGTCTCGTCGCCGAGGTCGATGGGGTCCTCTTCGCTGTCCTCGGGCGCGGTCATTTGGATGGTGGGCACCTTGGCCCTGGGGCTGTTCTGCTGGGCTGCCTCGCTCTGCGGATCCTGGAAGGCCAGCTTGTCTTCCTCGTCCAGGTCCTCGACCAGCCTGCATTTGTTGTAGTACTGCGAGCGGAACTTGCGCACCGCGTCGGCCTGCCGGTCGTGGATCTTGATGCGCGACTGCAGATCATCCTGCGAATTCTGCACGCGAGCAGCATGCGCCTCGCACCAGCGGCCGAAGGGGTTCACGACGAGCTCTCGGATGTTGGACGCGATCTTCTTGTGGTTGGCTGCCGCCGCCTCCATTTCCGTCTTGACGCCCTCGTATGCCTACATGTTGTCAGCCGGCGGCTCTGGGCGTGCCCCTGCGCCCAGCGCGGTTGCCCCGCACCTTTCGCACACTCGCGCCCTCGTCTCGGTTGAAGCCTCCGTTGATGCGCTCCGTGGCCGCGCCGATGCCCGACAGGCTGTTTCCGTAGACCTCTTCGGCGTCGGCGCGCATGCGGGCCACGGTGAGCATCTGCTGGTTCTCCTGCACGCCCTGCTGGAGCTTGCCGAACAGCACGCCGAGACCTGTGGGCGTTAGTCGTCGTGTTGCACGCGTGCACGCAGTCGGCGGCCCGTACCTCCCGCATAGTCGCTGGACCAGAAGGACGTGGCAAAGCCCGTAGCCATGGTGACGGTGCCTGTTTGCAGGCGTAGCGAGCGTGGAGAAGACTACGAGTATATGGGGAGCACGCCGTGTGGTGTCCCGCGCTCGACGTGATTGCTGGAGCGGCGCAGATGCCGTATGGCAAAGAAGGCAGCGGGGAGCAGCAGGAGAGCGGCGGCGTCGGCGGTCGATTGTTCCGTGCAGGCGGCAGCTGGCTGCTGAGCGAGGTTCAAGGAAGCCCAGCCCTGCCCGAACAGGGTCTCTGAGCTCTCCATTCGCTAACAACGTGCGACGATAAAAATACCAACGTCAATTCACCGCCCGGCTCCCGCTCAGGGCCTAGACTAGCTTCGGCTGCCGCCCAGTCTATGCATCATCGCGGCCCCGTCAAGTCACCAGCCACTCCCACTTCAGATCCATTTCATTTGCAGCAGAAACCGACTTGGCCGCCAGCCCCGCCGTAACAGTAGCGAAATCGTCACTGCGGTGGGTTCCACTCGGCAAAGGAGCCCGCTGCCACGGTACACGGTTCACCCTTTCCTAAAATGGCTCCGACTCTCCCGTCGGACACCCAGCTCAACTACCCACGACACGTCAAGTACTGGAGGCGAAATCTGAAAACTCTCCTCCCGCACTTCTACACAAGCAATGACTCGAACCGCATGCTCCTGGCTCTTTTCACCGTTTCCGCACTTGATATCCTAGGAGACCTCGACTCCGCTTTGTCGGTTGAGGAACGTCAGGGCCACATCGACTGGGTGTACGCGTGCCAGCTACCGGATGGTGGATTTCGACCCTGGCCAGGGTCCAATTTCGGGCTCCGGAGTAATGACGAGAACAAGAGATGGGACCCTCCCCATATTCCCGGCACTTTCTTTGCCCTCCTCACGCTGGTCGTGCTGGGAGATGACCTGGCAAAAGTAAAGAGACGGAATATCCTCGAGTGGCTAGTCCGCATGCAGCGATCAGAAGGCAGTTTTGGAGAGACAGTAGGCGATGACGGTTTCGTACACGGCGGAAACGATTCAAGATTCGGCTTCATGGCTACTGCAATCCGCTACATACTGCGGGGTGACTTGACTGGTCCTTGCGAGGGAGTACCAGATATCCATGTGGACAATTTCGTTACCTGTGTGCGCGAGGCGGAATGTTACGACGGGGGCTTATCCGAAGCCCCCTATCATGAGGCACATGGTGGCTTCACCTGCTGTGCTATTGCTGCCTTGTACTTCCTAGATCGCCTACCGCTTCCTCCCTCACAAAAGCCGGATGGCGTTATCCGTGGAATTACTAACCTACCGCACACTCTCAGATGGCTGGTGTCACGGCAAACTGCTACCCTCGATACTGACGACGGCCTCGATACGTTGAACGACGAAACCGATACATCGGAAACTTGCCACGATGCGCATTCCTTTGTCAAGCTAGGCGCGTTTATATCGACGCAAGCCGAAACTAACATGAAAGGCACGCCCCACCCGCATTTCGAGCTGCAATGGGTAGGCATGAATGGAAGATGTAACAAGGTTGCCGATACATGTTATGCATATTGGGTATCGGCACCACTGAAACTGCTTGGCTATATGGATATCATTGAGCAAGCTCCAATTCGGAAATGGCTGCTCGATAAAACGCAACACATTGTCGGGGGATTTGGAAAGGTGACTGGAGATCCTCCGGATATGTATCATTCGTTCCTTGGACTCATGGTGTTGGCTATGTTTGGCGAGCCAGGTCTTCAGAGTGTAGACGAAGCATTATGCATCACCAACCGGGCAAAGGAGCACCTGGAATCGCTGCCGTGGAGGAAAAAGATACTCGGTAACGTCGAGCAGAATGGAGGAAGCATAGGGCTTGTAGGAGACAAGGCACAAATCGACACATAGATTATTGACCAGCATGAGGAATCCAAGCTTACTTGTGTTGTAGACTGCAAGCCTTACTTCTTGTGCTAATAATGATGTAAGTCCGCCATGCCAAAGCGCTGGGGCACTTCGGCTCGGCTAATCTTGCTTGAACCAAATCCCTGCCATAACGTTAATTTCTTGCACGCGACACGACAGCAACCCTCGCTCGAGCCTCCACCTCACACACACTCTGATATTCTTAGAGCTAATCCCATTATGCCGCCACCATCCAAGAAGCGCAAGATCACAGTGACCGCGCCCGAGAAGATTGAATTTGACCCGAGCGCGCGCGAAGAATACCTCACCGGCTTCCACAAGCGCAAAGTCGCGCGCCAAAAGTTCGCACAAGAAGAAATTGCAAAGAAAGAAAAGGAAGAGAAGCTCCGTTTCAGACGAGAGGTACACTCTTCCCTCAGAACCACAACATCATTCCCAGCGTTTCGAACTATCCACTAATTTTTTTTTCTTTTTTTTTGCAACAGCTCCGCCAACAGCGCAAAGTCGATCTGGAGAAACACGTCGAAGAAGTAAACCGCCTGGTCAAACAAGCAAACGGCGACATCACCGAACTACACGGCATCGAATCCACAGACGACGATGACGAAGACGCAAATGGACATGGCGAAGAAGAAGAAGAAGAATTCACAGGCTTCGCGGAACCACCGCCCATCAATCAAGAGGACGAATACATCGACGAAGACAAGTACACCACCGTGACGATTGAAAGCGTGGGGATAAGTCGGCAAGGATTCAGTCGGCCTGACGACAGTAGTGCACCTGTACCCGACGCAGACCCGAAGACGGAGCAAGACGACCCAGGCAAGGATAGTGCGGACGCGAAGCCTGAGGTGAAGCGAGATGCGAATGGGAAGCGCATCTGGACAAAAGAACGCCCTAGGACGGAGTGGCCGAAGAAGAAGAAGAAGAAGTTTCGCTACGAGAGTAAGGCGGATAGAAAAGTTGCGCGGTACAAGGAGGGCGCGAAGAAGAGGAAACAAAAGGAGGCGAGGAGTAAGGACAAGGATTAAATAAGGAGGTGAGATTGGGAACTGTGGGATCGAAATTGCAATGTGATTCTCATGGCCATGTCCTAAACCCGTGTATGTTGTTGCAAAGTGACGTGTATACATACATAAGTGGAATATTATGCCTCCACATCCATCACAATCCGCCATGATCATCCAACCTTAACCTCAACATGCAAACCCCTTTCCTTCAATACATACATACACACACACAAACAACATCTAAACATCCTCATTCCTCCGTTTCGCCTCCTCAAGCGCACTGCTAAACCTCATCTCCTTCTCCCTCTCCCCCACCCACCCCTCCACCTCCTCGCCACCTTGCTCCACAACACCCACCCGCCGCGCAAACTCAGCCAAAAACTTCTCTTCGCCCATTATCTTGTCCTCTTCCAGCTTGCCCACAAGCTCAGTTTCCCCCTCGAGCTTGGCCTGCGCGATTTCCGCATCGAGCACGGCGGCATTGTGGCTGATTTCCAGGGCGTTGAAGATGCGCAGGAGAGATTTCGTCGAGGATCGAAGGAGTGAGAGGGTTTCGGTGGCGCGAGATACGAGGTCGGCATCGGTTTGAGCGTCTTTTAGGGCGCGCATGGAGGAGACGATGGTTTTGATTTCGTCTTGTTCGACGCCGATGGCGGAAACGACTACGTCTTCTGCTATGCGCACAACATCGCCGACGCGGCCTGCTTTGTCACGCAGGGCGCGGATGTGCGCTTGTTTCTCGGCCGTGTCGAAGTGCTTTTCTACAAGTTTCATCTGGTTGATGTTCCCGGCAGCGTAAAGAGGTTGGATTTCGGTTTTCTTGTAGCGCTTGTCTCGCTCTGCCACTGCGGCGACGACACGATCTTGGCGATCGAGGATGACATTGTGTACGTCCTGAAGGAGCGAGAGGCTTGCGAGGGTGCTGAGAGTTGAGGGTTCGAGGCTGGCGATGCCGGACTTAGACGTGTGTAGGAAAATCTCGGCGTCGAAGTAGAGGCCCATGAGTGCTTTGATGTCGGTTTGTAAAGCGTCGTATACGGGTTCAAACACAGCTTCGACGTACGATGCGTATTCTTCACGATCTTCTTCAGCCTTGAGATCGTTTTCTTTTTGCTTGAACTCTTCTTCGAGGACGTTCAGAGTGGCATAGGAAAGCTCTTCGTTATTGAAGGCCTCATCGTTGCTTTCTTCGTTAAGCTCTTGGCGCTGGCGGCGTGCTGAGTCATTCTGTTTGCGTGTCGCCGCGGCCTTCCTGTCCCACTCTTTTGTGGGATCATCAACACTTTTGGTGGCCTTCTCAAGCTGCGACAGTTTCGATCTGACTTGCTCAATCAGATTGTTCGGTGCAGCAGGTGCAATATGAGCAGGCAGCAATTCGGCCAGTACTTCAGACGGATCCTTCTTTGAAGGTGGTGTCGTTGACACAGAGCGGTTGGATGAAAATGCTAGTGGAGCTAAAACAGAAACGTCAGGCGTTGCGCCGTCGCTGCTGGTAGATGTGCTCCCACTTTCCAATACCGGTTGTCCCGGAGCTCCGAAGAAGATCTCATCATGATGCTTACTTGTACTTGAAGATAAGACGGGTCTTTGATCGGAAGACCGAGGGCGAGACAACAACGGCGCAGGAGCAGGAACATCTGCTATCGATTGCCTGTGAACGGAAGCTGCAGAGTCTGTCGAGAACAACGCAGGCGGCACATAAGCTTTGTAAAGCAGCTGCGGTAGCTCTTCTGGTGGTGACTGTACCGGAGTCTTGTTCGAGTCATCGTCAACCGAGCTTGTTGGCGTTAGGATAGTCGTCGAATGTGTCGAAGGACCAGCATATTGCTGAACCGGCGCGTTGTTATTAACTGACGTAGTCGGTGGTCGTGCTAGTAGAGGACGACCACCAGGACTGTACTCAAAGTCTTCCTCGTCTGGTGGTTCTTCTACTGCTTTTGGCACCTGCACATTCAGCTCTTCTCTGCTGGCAACAGGCTTGGACATATTCGACGCCTTTTGCTCTGGCGTAGGTAGAACTGCTCCTGGAAGTGGAGCGTCATGATACTCGATACCTCGAATTTCTGACTCTGCCTTCGAGAAGCCCTTGAAAGTCTTAATCTTATCTTCAACCTCCGGCTCGCTCGCCTCGCGACGAAGCATAACGATGAACCTCTCCAATGAACCTGCATACCAGGGGTCCATGTCTGGAATGAGATCTGCAGGTGTAGGGGTAATCTTGACTGGCTCTTTCGACTTTTCTGCCTCGATTTCACGCCTCAAATCTGCGATGATGACGTCCCGTTCTTCGATGTTGTGTTCCTTGCCTTCGATATCTTCTTTGAGGCGCTCCACCGCCAGATCCTTCTCTTTGATCGCAGCTTCAGCATTTGATTTGATTTGTTGTGCATCTGTTTCCATGGATTCGATTCGCTTCTGTAGAACGTCTTTCTCGTCTACAGTTTGCGCCATTGCGTTTTCGCTTTCCAGCTTCAGCTTCTCAATTTGGGCATATAAGTCGGCCCTCTCCTTTTCCGCATCTGCACGCAAACATTCGAGGGCCTCGTCCTTTGCTCTTAGCTCAACAGCGTGCTTTTCATCGAGCGCACTCTTCCAGGCACTTGCATCCTGGGTTGGCGTTCTGTCCTGTATAGTCATTCCACCCTCACTCATGGCAAAAATCGTCGTTACTGGCGGATGTTGATGAAGTTGCTGAGTAGGCGTTAGCTGCCGTACTTGTCCGGACGCAGGCTGTGCTGCCCGGCTTCCATCGTCTTGAACAAAACTCTGCTGAACTGAAGGTGTTTGATACTGAGACCCTGCTTGCGCTGGTATGCGCTGCTTTGGCGGATTCCAGGAACCGTCACTAAAATCCATTACTCGCTGTGTAGAAGACGATCGAGAACCTTGGTTAGGCTTCGGAGATATGTTGAGAGGTTCCGGAGCTGCATCACTAATTACTGAGGCTTGAGACGGAGGCTGAGAGGGTGACCGCTCGACAAGTTGAGCGACGACAAGAGGAGGTGTGGGCTGGTAGTCATGTGTATCTCTCCTTACAGCCTGTACTGTTTGTGTAGCTGGGCTAGGCCAGCCATGTGTTGAAGGAGAAGAGGCACCACTGGATTGTTCTGGCTGCTTGGCTGGTATTTCCGTGCTGTCTAGCTGGACAGGTCTAGGTTTTCTTGCGTATAGTTCCTCGTCGTCTATCTCGGAATCGTCTCCGAAATGCTCCCAGTCTGAAGGTCCCCCGGCTCCCAAGACACTAAACTTGGATTTGTCGTCTCGTGGAGGGGGTGGTGTAGGAAGCTTGGCTGGTGCTGGCCGTGGAGAACTTGTTTTACTTCCTTTACGTTGTGCCTGCAGATTAGTCAGTGCGATCGAGCTGACCGAGCCGTTTCGTCCAAGTCCAACCGGCTGGCGTGAGCTATAACTCATGCTCTGGACATTGTGAATTGGAGATACGGGCTGGCTTTGAGGGCTGGGCTGAGCGAAGAATTCTGAAGAGGCAGTGTCAGTGCGACCAAGTGGTTTTGGCGCTTGTATATCCTGGCCTAGTGGAGACACGTATTGTGGTCCTGTAAATGAGCCTTGCGAGCCCTGAGCTTGACCATGTCCAGGTTGCCATTTTGGCTGCTGTCCCATAGATGGGACATCCTTATGATGCTGAGTGTAGGTCTGCCCTGCAGGCGCGGGTGCTGGCAGGTTCCATTGATTGTATGGCTTAGATACATTGGAGGCACCGTAGCCCGCTGGATATTCCCATTCGTTATTCGGCTTCGACATGTTCGACGCCATTGCTGGGGGATAAGCAAGGGGGTGTTGGTATTGCTCCGGGCGCTGCATTTGCTGTTCCTGCAGATTCAGATCATACGGCATATTATTTGTCGGCTGTTGGTAAGGCTGGCCTGGTCGCTCATAATGGTTTCCGAATGGTTGTTGCTGAGGCTGATGTTGAGGCTGTTGCGGTGCGAATTGATCTGGCGGTGGTGGACCTGGTGGCTGTTGAGGGTGTGGAGCTCCCTTTTGAGGCTGAGCATACTGCACAGGGTGTGGCGGTAAGGCTGGTGGCTGGACGGGTTGAACACCTTGGTAGCCTTGCGCATAGAAGCTGGGGTCAACAGTTGGTTTGGTATATCTGAACTTCTTCTGTCCACTTTGTAGTGGAGCATGCTGTGCGTGCTGCCAGGCTGGGACATCTGGTGGTGGTGGGACGTAAACACCAGGCATTGGGTTGGTATTGGATGGCATGTATGCTTGGACGCCCTGGCCGGTAAGAGATGGTGGTATGAAGGCCGGCTGTTGCTCGTTCGGGCTCATGACGGTAGGCTGCTGCGGTGTTCCAAGCTGCGAATGATTTGCATATGAGCCTAGCTGACCGGCTCCATATACCGCGCCTGGCCGTCCGCTTTGTGCAGGGGGAAAGTATGAGCCTCCAGGAGTCGCTGAGGGGGGTGGCGGAGCCGCAGTGTTGTACGGTTGCTGCTGACCCTGAGCGCCACTCGGCGTGGGATATCCTCCTTGCTGTTGTGGTACATGACTAGCGGTTTGCTGAGACTGCTGTGGCCAACTCTGGGTCTGTTGTTGCTGAACTGCAGCTGCGAAGCCCTGGGGTTTTGGCAGCAGCGGTGGAGGTTGATCAGCATATGCATGCGGGGCCTGTTGGCCGCCTGGCATAGCTCCATATGTGCCTGGATTGTATCCGCCGGCAGCCTGCTGTTGTGGTTGTCCCCATTGTTGGTTCGGGGCCTGATTTGGGGCTGGCGAAGCCCACTGGTTCTGCTGTTGTGGAGCAGGAGACTGATAGCCTGGTATAGCTCTGTCAGCAGCCGTGTCTTCTTACCGCGACTCGCCTCGTCCGAGTGCCTACCTCCGTATGTCGTCGGTGGTGGGGCAGTTCGCTGTTGTCCCGCGAAGCTCGCTGTACTCCCATGTCTTTGATAACCAGATGGCTGATCGTAGTTCTGCATCTTGAGCTGCTAATCCTCGCTCTCTTGGAGCACCGGTTTCTTTGCGACTTTGATTACGGCGTCTTTCTCCACGCTTCGGCACCTCGTTCGTGTCTGCGCGCGTTTGCGGGAGGGGCTGCAAATCGATATTAATAATCTCGCACGAACAGAAGTGGCACAGCAATGCGCAAATTCACATAGGCATGGGAGAGAAGAGATTGTATTAGGAGGTAAATACAGAAGACGGGAAGGAAATGCTGCTGCAGCGCACCATGTCGTTGTGTCCGTTGCAAGGCTAAGGGCTAAGGGCTGAAGGCTGAAGGCCGTCAACCGAAGCGGAATGGTTCCGAAGCCCCACGCTTGTCCTTGTCCTGGACGTCCTTTGCCGTTTGCTAAAAAGACTTGACGACACGCAAGGTATGAACATGCACTCAAAGCCGCCAACAAATTAGCTCGCGGGCATGGAATTTATGAAACCTCAGCCTTCGAACGTCAGAGCAGTCCAGTCTCAATGCCGCGAGGCCCTCAACTTAGTATCTACACGTTGCCGACCACCACACCAACTAGCCAACAAAGCGTTTCCGTGACATATCAATCTCCTACTCGAAGTTCCGTGCGATATGTGGGCATGCTGATCGTCCCACCCTTGACATACAATGGTCCAATCTTCCGTTTCCCTTGACGGTGCTTGATGTATATACTGTCCTACTTTGGTATAGCTTCATCACATGGGGCCGTATGTGCTCGACGATGTCTCCGGATATGCTCGAGGACATAGAACACGTCTTCTGCGATCGCGTCTAGAACTTCTTGGTTTTTGGTCCGCCATGGAGCGAGTCGTGTGATGCCCCTGGCGTCACTTCTTGTCATCATGTCCCAGAGATGCGTCTCATTAAGCTGTGTAGTGGTGCGAGGACCTTCACGTAGCCTCTCGAGGGACACGTATACGCCTTCGGTCAACTTCTTGCCTTGGTGTTTTAGCTTTACTTCCCCTTTTTGAGGATCCGCGTTATTTGTCGGGTTACTCTTAACGTCGTTGACGTCGTATGTTCTGGTTCTCAACCGGAAGTGGCTCTTGCAGGTTATTGCCGCAATGTCTCGGAAGGAGTCCATGTTGACAGGTAGCTGAAGAGTGTGTGATTCAAAAAGGACGCCTGATTCGACGTCCTCGGGTGCTGCGAGCAATGAATGAGCCGTGATACAAAGAACATGAAAAATACGATCTCGAAGCAATGGCATGCGTAAGACCTTGGGCATCTCGTGGCACATTTGGTGGACTGCAGTGTGTCAGCTTGCCAGCCAATGCATCAGAAATACCATTGCCCGCGGCTTGCAGCACAGAACCCGGAATTATACCGAGGGCTGTCACATACTAGACATCTGGATGGACTGGATCCCCCACTCAGGCGTGAGTTCTTCAACAGCCATTCGCAGATCCGCTGCATCCCACTTGAACAATTCGTTTGCATCGAAAACGCTCGGCGTATACGAAATTTCTTTTCCGCAATGATCTCGGGCCAGGATTCCATCTAGCTCTGTGTAATCGACATGATCCAATTCATGTCGCGATCTCCTGGCCAGCCAAGCAGAGCTTGTATTCCCTTTCACTCGTTTTTCGACTTGGACGGGAACTTTGAAGCCCGGAGTCTCAGGTTCTGAGCGTAGCAATGGTGGCATGTTAACATATATCTTCTTATCGGAAGGGTATACACCGTGAGAAATCCAATCATTGCCGTCGAAGTCGACTTCATATGCCTCGCCGAGCACGCGCTGCAAGAACTCTGCGAGCTTGGGGACATGATCGGCATGATCAAGATCTGCACGGCGGCCCAGTGATGGCAGCTCATGCGAACAGAGAGGTTCGATTGTCAAGTACTCATGCCGCCAGACGCCAAAGGGTTTCCCGCAGAACTTGCAGACGGATGGTCTCGTTGCTGGCGGAGACGCCATGGCGGCGGGGCGAATAGTGGAACCCAGCGGAAGTCTTGGGGTTTTCTGCAGCGAGCTGCTTTCGGTGGAACCCGTGCGCCCAGCGTAAGGCTGACAACTCAACGATCTAGACCGCAATTCAGCACCGGCCCATCTGCAGCAATCAACATTCTTGGCTGCATACCGGGCGGCGGGAACCGACTTGAATCTCGATGCAACCAATGCAGCGGTCAGTTTGATGTGAGGTGTGGCAGCTGATTCGCCCAAGGTCCGGTATGTTGTGCCGAGCCAGGGACTCGCACGGTCTAGTACGGAGTAGAACGAGGGAACAATGAGAGTAGTGGATGACACGCTCATACGACGTTTGTCGATGAGCAGCGAAAGTAGCGATAGGGACGTGATGTTGGCGACGACGTAGTGAAATTGCATGCATGCATCATCGAGTTCCAAAACAGGAGGTCGGGAACGAGCCGACCATGCCGACTTCTTGATTGGTTAGCTTCGCAGTCGCAACGGCCGGCGACATCCGTGTACTCTGATATGTAGCTCGCAAAGCAAGGGCTGCCGGGCAAGCAAACTTTTTGTTCCATGGGTATGTATCCGTATTGCTTGGAAGTATGGAAATCCCTAAGAAGCGCTGTCATCGATGAGCACGGCCGAGTCACTCACTCACATGCAAGCTAGCTATGTGTAGACGTGAAGTGAGTCGGGATATGCGCACCAACGATTTTGAGTACATAGCAGCACTCCGAAATGTGTTTGCATTATGAGTTTACTTGTTTACCTGCCACAGTACATGTTTCGCGTGCTCACTCAAGTGTCGCTGTGCACAAGGACACCAAATTACACCGGCGATCGGCAAGGAAAAGCTTCTGTGTTTCCATCCCGAGCAAAAAAAACCCGGTGCCTTTTACTCCGTACGGAGTACAGAGTACTCCGTAGATATCAACGAGATGACGAAGTGTCAGCTACATACCTACTATGTGTGGCAAAATGAGCCGACCAATCATAGTCGGCCAGGCTGTCGTTACCCGTGGCCCGTGGGCCGTCTTTCAAGATTCTCTTGGACTAGGCTTGAGTGTGTCAAATCATAAAACCTCATGGTTCGCGCATGTCATTGATGCGCCATGTACTCCGTACATACCACAGTAGGTGGTAAGCTAGGTCAAGCCCGTGTCCGAATGATGATGTTGCATTCCCGCTAAAGGTGTATGGAATACTCTTGGCAACGTACGATGCAACGTCTACTTCATACTCAGCTCATGTGTCCAATAATTGCATGGGCAATTCGTTCCGATACCTGGAATACACACGTCTCACATGACGCGCATCTGGGATTGGTCGTCGAATGTCACACCGTACGGAGTACAGTAGAAATAATCAGTTGATATTGAGCGGAGTGGTTGGGTTAGTATGCCAATCAACATGGAGACATCGTGCTCGTACCGCGCGTCTGTCCGCGGAAGGATGGACCACTGCGAGGACGCGGTGAGGCAGTTTTACTTGTCTGGAATATGCATATGTACTCCGTACAGGTCTTGCGTTTACCATGTCGTCTCAAAACCGTTGTACCGACATGTTGAGGCCCATGTCTCACAACGTGCAGGCTACTGCCCATGCGGAGTAGTGTACAGGATCGCAAATGCGGTTGTTAGGATGCAGATCAAAGGATCAATTCTCCATTTCTTCGATGTAGCAGTCCCCAATCTCCAATGTCCTCTTGTGATCTATGATCGAGGGTCTTTCAGAATGGCGATGCGTGCGTCAACGTGGTACATACTACCCGTTTGGATTTACCTTGCTCCGCGGAAGCATGGCATATACATGCCAATGTTAGCCGTCCAGATCTACTCCGTACTGTAACAGCAGAGGCACAAATGTTTGCGTGTAGGGATAAGCCAGGAACCATGAAATGGTCATGGAATATATTGCCGCTAGATAAGTCTGCGGCAGAGCGGTACCGGTATTGCCACGTAACAGCTGCATGCTCAAGCGCGTACATGACGGAAACTGGCTTCCATAGTGGAATACCGAAGATAACGTGTCAAACAAATTGTGACCGGCGTAATCACTGCGGGAGAGTTGTCATGTTCTAGATTCTAGAACATGGCCCACGTGAGCTCGAAGCAAAGCGCTTCAGGGCACAGCCCTATGTCGATCCTGATATGCCAAAATCGTATTTGGAGTGCTGCATGCTCTCGTGTGCACGTCGCATGCGCAGGGCGGCCACCGTACAAGGAGGTTGGCTTTTCATTCGACTTACCACTTTGAACAGGGCCAGACGTCACGCACAGCCCTTACCTCGCTCGGCTGAGTCGCTGAGTTGGATCGTGACCGCGCCAGAACACATCCGCGCGGCAAGTATGTGTTGTTTTCGAGGAATGATCCAACTGCAGCTGGGCGGCGTTTTGAGATTTCGCTCGCGATGTGCAGCAAGCTCAAACTCGTATGAAACTCGTAGTTACGTTATAATGAGTGCAAAAGCCCGGGAGCTATGCGGACGAGCTTAGCTCAAGGCAAGCCTTCCATATCCATTTCTTCACCTTGTGCAACTCTGGATGCTAGCTCTCCAGCTCTTACTAATGCTGCAAGCGAACCCTGCGTGCGGTAGTCGGGTGGTTGTGCTGAAACTTGTGAGAGGGCGGCTGCAAGAGGCGGTCGATCTAGCAGCGACGGTGAAGGACCAATACTGGGAACGGGCTTCGGGAGCATTCGCATCGTCTTTACGGGATCCAAAGGGAGTGCTGCACTATGGTACAGAGAAGGGGTGATGTTGTAGCCACTGCCACTATGGCCACTTTCTGAAGACCACGTCGTGTCCTCGTGAGTGAGTGGAGGAAGTCTTGAAGAATCACGCATAGTCCGCCGCAAAGGAGCATCGATTGAATTTTGATAATGCGTCGAATATGGATATGAGGGTGGTGGAGTTGTCGATGCAAGCTGCTGGAGAGGAGCATGGGCGTACTGGTGGTGGAGATACGGGAAATTTGTATCAGTCGGGCCTCGAGACTCGCGAGGTGGGATACTGGATAATGTGTCGAATACAGCGGATCGTGGCGAGGCGCTTATGGGAGAGTAGTGCTCGCCTGTTCTTGGAGAGTTGAGAGTTGAGTGCGGATGCGAGGCCGGTGATGTTGGCTTGGTCAAAAAAGAAGGCCCTGTTGGGAGGCGAGACGGTCCTATGGGCGGACTGATTTCCGATCCATGAGGCACAGTGTTAGAAGCATCTGGCTGCACAGAACTGAGTCTCCCGTTTGCGGCGCGTTCGTGTAGGTCCTGGCTGCCGCTTCTGGTGGATGTGCTGGTCTCCGTCTCAAGTTTTGAACGTTTACCTTCTAGCACAGTCAGTTCCGTAGTAGAAGAAGGGGCGTAGCGGTAGTACTGACCCTTGGTAGGTACAGCATGTTTAGCCTTGAAATCTTCCAAGTATTTCTGATATGAATCATACTGAGGTGTCTTCTTGTACTCTGCCAGTTCGGCGTAGTATTTCTCTTTCGCGCGATTGGCTTGTCGTTCGCAAGTTTCCCGCTCCTCAGCTGGTAAAACCTGCCATCTTTCTCCAACGACTTTGGCGATCTCAGTAAACGACAATTCCTGGCCTTTGAGTACTTCTCTAATTTCTGTAGCCGGATGAGCAGCTTGCTCTACGTGGAACATGTGCATATACTTACGATTCGAAAAGATCACATAAGCCGAAGGGGGCCGCTCGGGTGCATGTTCGTCAGGCTGAAACGACATCAGAAAACTACTTGGAGGTATGACAAGGCCTTGGGGTGCTCGTCACAAAGTGAGAAAACCAAACTGACCTTTGGATGCCGTCGATACTTCCGCTTAGTTGTGGTACCTGTAGTGACTGCACAGGCTGTTTTCGTGTCACCTGGTTTACCTTTGCTTTCTGGCGCAGACTCGTCCCCGCTTCTGTAGGAGCCCTCGAAGCTTGCATCTCTACCCAGTGCAATGGGCAGCGGTCGATCAGAAGTTTGTCCTCGTGACTCGGCGATGGCTCTTTGAAGTTTCTGTTCAAGTCAGCCTTGATGCTATTCCTGGGCTTTCTTGAGGCGACAGGATGACGAACCCTTCGGTGTCCGAGCTTGACGTTGAGCAGACTTCTACTTGGTGTAAGCTTGAAATCATCAAGTGGGAATAGCGTCGCGCTTACAGATCAGACTCGGTGATGTCCAAGAGGGTCTCCCATGTGTCGAAGCCTTCGGCAGTAAACACTTCGAGGTAATGGGACAGTCCTAGTCGCGCCAACTTCTGTCTCAAGTCGCTCATGTAGATCTGCGCAGGATCCACTCGGATCTGGTGGGTTGTGAGAGTTGTTGACGCCCGGAATCAACAAGCCGGCGGTGTCGGGAATTTTTTTCGTTCAAGTCGGGCCGGCCACCACAATATAAACAAATCGGGGAATCGGGGTTGACTTATGTTCCAGCAGTGGCGATGGATCGGGGTGATGTAGGCGTAGGTAGTGGTGAGAACAGTTTACTAAGCAAGGATGAATTGGGAAACGTTGAACTGTGGTTGCGTAGTGCTGATTGGTGCGGCAATGGTATGGTGGCGGCCACCGTCTCGTAACGAAAACCTGGTAGGGTCAAGTGTTGCAGGGCGCGAAGCGCAAGAAGAGTAAAGGGTGGAGTAAGTTTCGAAGACTAGGCAAGGGCCATAGATGCTGGGAATCAAACGTGGTTATGGAGAAAGATGGGTCCCGGCGGAAATCAGCAGAATTGGGATGATGATTTGCGGTACTAGCAGCGACGAAGATTGGTGTATCGGCTGCACTCGCGGTGGGTAGGACGCAGACTCGTGTAGTAGGCGCGGCCCGAACGACGGCCAACAGGAGTCAGGCGGCTACGCGGGAGCATTTGGCGCGTTCTCTGGAGAGGGCGCGAATACCTGGTGCTGTCCGACAGCCGGCGACACGGGCGATGTCGGGGCGAGCCACAAGAGGGAGGAGAGCGAGGCTGCGAGAGGCGGTGCAAGACGGCGAGTCTGGGACACGGCTAGAATACAAGAGTAGGCGCATGCACGGCAGGCATTAGTTGCGAGTGTGGGCCAGGGACGAGGGGCAGGGCGCAGGCGTCAGTGTCAGGATTCGCGGTGTGGAGAGGGGATGCAGGCGGGCCAGAGGAATTGTGTAGAAGATTGGCATGGACGGGCGTCGTGGGTGGCATTATTAGGTGACGAGGTGTGAGGTCAGAGCGATCGGCGCAATCTCGCTATGACAGTCGGTAGAGCAACAACTGTGCACGCGTTTGATTGGGTGTGCGGCTTGCGCAGCACGAGGGTGACGCGGGACATGCTCGCAGAGTATCGCGGACAGCGACGCAATCGGCTCTTTGGCGGACACGCAGACTAGACTCGGTGCGTGCAGCAGCCGGCACATGGAGTTGGTGGAGCCAGGACAGGCATGCGGCCGCCGGCGGTACCTACGGAGTACTGGTACTATGTGCCGAGTACTGTACCTACTCTGCTCCAGGGCCACTCAGCCTGGGGCATCGCGTCATCGCGGCCGCCGGCGTCTGCGCGTCCATCTGCGATGAGGTGCAGTAGCCCGTTGCCATAGGTGGTCGGCAATACGCTCAACCGTCCGCTCCAGGCCCGTCCTGCGTCGGATCAGCGCCATGCAGAGGGCGGAGGGGAGGGCTCGGCACTGGGTTCCGCTCCGCGGGCCCGCTCCGACTTGGCATGGCGGGATGGTCACGTCCCCATCGGCTTCGGAGCATGTGGACAAACTGTTGCGTGTAGCTCATTATTTCTTCGCGCAGTCCCAGACACAGACACCGGAATTAACGTACAAACACTGAGGCAAGACTGTTCGACGCGTGTCTTGAATCCTTTTACAGCATCTAGCCACCTACATGCATGCCCTCTTTCGCCATGAAGAGAGCGCACCAGGTGTGATACGACCTAGGTCTATCCTACTCGTCTTCGAGGACTGTCTGTCCATCTCCTCCGGGCACCATCTGGGTCTCAGTCAGTAGTGCTGTTGGGAGAGCCGAGGCTGGTTATGCAGTACCATGCAGATGTTGTTACCGTTGAGCAGAATCTTTGGTAGCTTGACATTGCCCTCAGCAGGGTCACTGTAGCCTGTGTAAGCCTAAACTAGTTGCTCTCATGCATCGTCCTATCCGTGCTTCATACATCTCAGTCACATCCTCGAGAACCATGTCTGCGAGCTGATTAGCAAAGATATGAAATTGTGACCAGAGCATACGCACTGACGTAGTCGTCGAACCCCACAAGCTTGCCGGTGAACTCTGAAAAATGTTACTCTAAACCCTTATTCTCTTACTGCAGAACGCACCCTTTCCGCCGTTCATGATGACCCATATCTGCGATCCGACACACTTGTCGATGAGTTCTGAGGGTTGTCAGCAGCTGCGAGTGCTTGTCAGACTGGCTTGGAACTGACCGAGAGGAAGTAGATTTTCTAACGACATTGCAGCAGACTGCTCACGCTGTTGCTCAATGTGTGAGTGCTAGGCTTGATGCGGCAGGGCTGTAGTGAGGTTGTCGACGGGATTGACGGTTAGCAAAGTGCACCAAACACGCTAGTGTGACTTCGTGAGTCCCGCCAGGGTCTAACCGCCACTCATAGGCAGACATCTGACTGCTTCACGACGAACCTACTCAGCCTATCGTGCATGTCTGGTGCCTAGCGGAAGCACTACCATGGAGGGACATGCCTTTCAGACGACGCGCCAATCTTTCGAGCGCGTCGCACTTTCATCGACGCGCCAGCCATGAGATAGCGGCGAAGAGCGTGAATGCACATCACCATCTACCAACGTAACACACTGCCACTCGAACATTTGCATGGCCTCGCATTAATGCACCGCAATAGTACGATCCATCGATCTCTGTCGCGCCTGACTGTACCGTGCTTCAGAACAATGCAAAACGGCGCCCCACCAACAAGTCCCCCAACCTCGCCTGCCTCGAGCACCAAATGGAAACGAGCGAGACCGGTTTCTGCTCGATATAGCAGCACGAAGCCGCTGAACTGGGTGTCGACTTCGCGCCCTTTCCTGCCCACCGCGCAGTTCACACGCCCAATCGAAGCATGGGCAACGAATAAGCAAGAACATCCTCACCGTGCTTTGAACACGCCACGTACTGAGGCTCTCGACATATCTATTGAAAAGGCGTTGCGGAAAACGCAGCTCGGGAATAGAACACCCACTTTGCGCTTCCAGCCGTCTCCTCGCATGGCGGCGCAGCACACAACAGCTGCATTCGCATCCAGGCTCGAGCCCGTTGCTCATGTCGAACGCCACTTTCAGTCTGACGCACGTTCGATCAGCGAGCAAACTGAGGAGAACCCCAAATCTGAGCATGGAAGAAGCAGGACGCAGAAGGGCGAAGTGTTTCAGGCGCATGCAAAAGACGAGGAAATATCTCTGGATAGCGACAACGTGGATTTTAGTAGTGGCTCCGTATTTTTGCCTAGTCAGGAAGTAGAAAGTAGCGTTATGGAAGAAGCCAGGAGCCAGGAAGAGGAGGGGAAACTGGAGGGTGGGACAGAGGAGGAAGAACACATTGATCTGACCTTCCAGATTCCCGAGGACACCATGCGTGCCGCAATGCTAGCATCTGAAAATACTCGTGCTAGCTTCTGGAGTACGAAGATGTATCGCGGGCCAAATGGTCGGTCGATAGCTACCCACTACTGTCGCTCCAAGGAAATCGCAGAGCGTGTCGCTCAATACTTTTTGAAGGAGAAAGTTGTGGGTTTCGATATCGAGTGGAAGCCATTTTCTTCGCCGTATGACCTCAAGAAGAATGCATCCCTCATTCAACTTGCGTGCGAAGATCGCATCGCACTTTTCCACATCTCTCAGTTCCCTGGGACCACAGCCGAGCAGCTTATGCCGCCGAGCTTAAAGGCTGTATTGGAGACCCCAGACATATACAAAGTTGGAGTGGCTGTGAAAGGTGACTTTAGTCGCCTTCAGAAGTACCTCAACATACAGCCCCAGGGAGTTTTTGAGCTGAGTCGATTGCACAACCTCGTGGAATTGCACTCTACAAGCCCTACCAAGTTCTCGAATAAACTCGTAAGCCTGGCTAATCAGGTCCTTCAACATCTGCAACTGCCCTTGTACAAAGGTGCTCCACTCGCCGGCGAACCCATGGACACGGAAAGCGTGCGCGAAAGTGATTGGAGTAAGCCATTAGACAAGCAACAAATACACTACGCTGCTGCCGATGCGTACGCTGGCTTTCGGTTGTACCACATACTCGAATGGAAGCGCAAGCAGTTACGGCCTACCCCTCCAACCCGAGGCATCTGTGATTACGATTCAAAGCGTGATCCTAAGCCCAAAGCAAGCAAGAAGAAAGCTGCAAAGACCAAGAAAGCCTCCAAGGATACTGCTGAGCAAAGCACTGTGGCCGTCGAGCCAGATGATGAAGCGGATCAGCATGCAGAGCAGGATGGTGTCGCAGAAGCAGAAGAGATGGACGAGGAAGAGGAAGAGGAAGAAGCTGGTTACAGCACAGCACCAGAAGAGCCCACTGACAGTTCTAACCCAGAGGACCCGTTACGACGGTCCGCGGTTGACATTGAACCCTCTACGACCATCAATGGTGGAGCGGCCGGCGGGGACAAACGTACACACCAGCGAGTAGGCCGGGTGAATTCAGCTTGGCTGAGAGGCCCTGACCCCGAGTACCCCATCCTTCCCCAGCTGCCAGATGATGACAATGTGCCGCGGACATATCACCTCGAGAACGACTCTGCCACGCATCCTGATACTGTCCACAATGTTATCAGCTCATCCGAAGTCCACTTTTCGATGTCTGAAACGGTAGATGATGAGTTCGCCGATCCGGAGCTCGAAAAGGCTTTGCAGATTCTGGATCTCAATCTCGACGGGATAAGGGAAGACAAGGATCCAGCCATCGTAACGGACGAGATGTTGCTCGCTGCTGGAGCCGAGCCTGCTCTTAAGCCCTCAACCCTGTCTGCCACATGCAGTAAAGACACAGAGACTTTTGACAACCATCCCTCCCACCTCGAAACCGACCAAAACATTGCAAACTCTTCGCCGAACAATGAAAACGTCGCTCCAGCGACCGACGATACACTTCACACCCCCGAGTACAATGTGGCAACGACATGGGCGCAAAACTACCTCCACTCAACAATCCCATCGCCTTCGTCCACGACACCCTCGCGCATTCGCGCGACCGTTCCGCATCTCCGCGCCTACCATATGTGGCAGGTGCAGGAACTCTCCCTCGACACTATTTCGGGCCACTTACGCGACCCGCCCCTTGCTCACAGCACAGTCACGGGATACATTCTCCAGGCAGTCAGTCTCGAGCGTTTGGAGTATGACAAGGACGCTATGCGAGACATCATGGCCGAGTTGCCCAAGGGCCTGAAGCTGGGGAGATGGAAGTGGATGGCCGATAAACTTGGGGCGCTCAAGTGAACCGTCTACATTGCATTGCAACATGGATTCATGCCCTCGGCATACGGTTCACCGGACGTGGTGTGCCCACGAAAATAAAGAGCTCGCGCTTGAACGTGCGCAATTATAGGTACGACGGAATCCCCAGGTGTAGATGTACGCTCGGTAGCAGGGACGGCAAAACTGAGACTTTGCGCCCATTGCCTTCCTCTTGATGTTACATTCAACGTGTTTGAAGTACCTTGCTAAACCCTACACTTTGTATATGCGAACACTTAGCTGCACTTTTTTAGAATGTTTTCAAGTTGGAAGCGGATCCTTGAACTACATCTTGACGCCTCATCGGGGACGCATTTGTGACGACTAAAGGAATGCAAACTCTACGACAAGTTCCAAGCACATGTATGTGGGATAAACAACGGACAAGTTAATTGCTGCTTTGTCACAAAACTCTCGGCTTCGCAGAGCTCTCGTATCTTGAAGGGATCGTGGCGTCAGGTAGCATTGTCAAAGCTCTTTTGCCACATTCATACATACGGTTATGGTCTATGCGGACCACGTGGCCGAAATGATCTACTCGCACTCCTCCATTGCCGGAGCTACTGGAAGCTCTTCAACAACTCCTGCAACTGCGCATACGTGTCCTCTGGGTTCTTGACCTTGTGTCCAATCGTCCTCTCGTCGCTGTAGATCTCCCAGTCGTTACCGCCGGGGTATGCCTTGTCGCCAAAGAAGTGGATCTTGTGGTAGACAATGCCACTGCGCTCCTTCTCTGCCGCCAGATGATTCAGGCAGTAGGTCTTGTCCCAGCCAGTGGGGAATACGTCGAAGGATATTTGTCCGCCAATCGAGTATGTGAGGCCGAGATCGGGAAATGCCTCCTTGAGCTTTGCGACCATCGTGGGACGGATGTTGTTCTCGATGTCGTAAGCTTGGTAGTCGTTGCGCTCTTGGACTGAGGCGTTACGGCCAATGGGCGAGACGTTGATCATGCCATTGCGAAACTCGACAAAGGTACCACGCTTGATAGGAATGTCAAGGTCGGCAATATAGTGTAGGATCCTGAGTGAGACTTGTTAGCCCATGGCCCTCACGGTGTATTTAGATGGGTTGGGTGCACGACTCTCTCGGGCCTGTAGGAGGCTTACATACCAGTTGACGAGCTTATTGTACTTTTCCTGTCCGAGCCATGATATAAAGCTCTGACTGGCCAGCTCTTCGCCCATTCGGTAGGCGGTCAATCCGTTCTCCGCAAAGCAGAAGTCGAAGAGGGTGGTGACGTTGACGTCTGGGGTTGCTAGCTGCTCTTGCTGCTTGACGAGGTTTGAGCCGCCTACAAAACCAATGGCGACCTTGTGACGGAGCTCTGAGAGCAGCTGGAGCATCTCAGGCTTGACAAGCTATTCCGCTGTCAGTGGCTTAGTCCGTCTACACATGGAAGCATAGGTACGAAACGTGCGAGAGAACTCGGCTACATACCTGACGAGGCTTGGTGAGTGTGTCGTCGACATCGAAGAGAACTACAGTGTTCTTCACGGGACGCTGGTCGAGCGGAGTGTATACTGCTATCGTGGCTGCCATCCTGAGGGTATGTTGCTCTTCTAGTCGTGCTGGGTAAACTTTGGGCGCAATATATACTCAATCGCAAGCAACTGATCCTTCCGTGGTGAAACAAGAGTCCTTTGAGCAGAGCAAGGGTGTAATGGGAATTCGGTGCCTTGGGGTATAATTTGGAGGGGCATGCAGGGACGGCCCTCGCCGCAGTTTGGGTACCTGCCTAGACTACATTGGGATTGGCTAGCCGTCTGGACCCTTGAGGCTGTGGTCACGATGGTCCTCAGCGAAGCTTGAATCTGCAAAGTATTGCAATGTGTTCCATCAAGGTTTCGTATCAGGAGTTCAGGATCCTTAGCTCAGGGCCTCACTGATACTCCACAAGTATATGAGGGTATTGAATGCGTAATGCTGAGAAAGGTGCCGCGTGTACCAAAACGGAAACGTATCCTGCAATTGCATGCGAACGAGTTTTGTCGCAGGATTGGAACAGCGAACATACCACATCTCGCAAGTACCGTGTACAACGAAAGCTCAGCCTTCTAAGTGCACTGTGCGACCTTGTAACTTCAATCTGGCATCTTCGGGATGACCCTTGCGTAAGGAACTTACACAAGGCCTATCTATGTCTTTGAATGTTGAACTCTCAGTTCATACGGGTCTCTTCGTTCCAGGAACCTATATCGGCTCCTTACACTACACCGTCGAGCTCCGCGCCATATGAAGCATGAGAGAATCTGAACACCGCGGCACCAACAGCACATGCTGCCATCCCAATGTAACACGTTGATTGACAGCTATCTTGCCAAAAGTCTGATGTGTATCGCCATCGAGCCAAGCCGCATGGTACCGTACCTGCAGCAGTCGACACACGGCTATTGCCAGTAAGATATGCACTGGGTAGGTGGGCATCCAGCGTCTTTTAGTCTACCGTAGGAGCAGTCGATCGGCGCGGCCCGCACAAGCCTGCCGTATACGTCGTAATCAATTCGGCTTGGGAGGATGATGCGCGCAAACGTATTGCTTGCCGCAGTCTCTCTGGGCGTCGCTTGGATTGGTCGTTGCGCGAGGCTGTGCTAGCCAGTGAACCTGAAGCTTAACGTGCTAGGGCGTCGCAAGCTATGCATCCTCCCGCTCAGCGCCACGTTTTTCGAACAAAGAATACGCGTGTTCAAATGCATACGGTCTGATTATCGCAATACGTTATGGGGCTAAGAGCATTAACACCATCTCGACATCGCCCACATTGTCCCTGCGTTGGAATGTGGGTCGATTCAAGCTAGTACCTATTCATAGCAACCTGCGTCACTGATCCGCCCGCGTCCGCATAGCTTCGTAGACAGCTCCAAACAGTACCTGACGCAAGCCGATCGTTGCACGCAACAACCAAATTCGGCCAGTCTACTCAAGATTCTGTACAAAAGAATTGGCTCTCCGCGACCTATCCTCGATCTGGCAGCAAGCTTTCTGAAGATCTCAAACCAGCTTCAGGTAGCACAACATGGCAGCAGCTACTTCACACGAGCAGCAGCAAAAAGTACACATACCTCTGAGCTCACCGCCATCACCACCCTCGGCGCGAAAAAGACATACGAAGAGACAAGATTCTTTTGAGAAGCTCGCCAGTACTCCGTTACCCTCTCCACCATCGTCACCGTCGCAAAGGCCAGTAGCAGACGAAGACCAGGACTCGCTGCTCGCAAGGGTACGCATTTCCGGCTTCAGAATTCGTCTTTGAAGCTAACATTTCCAGATTATTCTCACACCCGTACTTTTCACCTCTTTCATTCTCTCCCTCAGTTTTGTGAACCTTCGCGACCGAGCCAACCGTGCTAGAGCTCATTCTAGTACATCCATCCTCGCGTACTTGTACCCGTCCAGATGGCTTGATATCGAGCCCTATCAGGATCCCTACAATTCGAGCTGGGGCCGCGGAGGAGCAGCAACACATGTCGAACCAGACGGTGCGATCAGCCCGAAGCAAGGCAATCAATCCAAGAATGCGACGCATTCGCGGAAGAAGTCCTGGCACCTGAACAAGAAGATCAGAAAGGTAGCAAAGCTGGAGGTCAGCGATGCATTGGAGATGCGAGGAAGAGTTATTGTGGGGATGATGGCGATGTTGGCGTTGGGATCGGTTGTGTTGTGGTTCGTTGCGAAGTGGCTCTTTTTGGCACTCACAGGCTCGATATCTCGACGAGCACAATAACGTTTGCGATGCATGGTCACGATGGGACGACCTGAACGCTTATGTAACTCGCACGTTGTAGCTGGATATACATGCAGCGTGACATGAGTAGTGCACGTCTCGGACAACTTGGCAGACAGATAACAAATGACGAATTGCACGATTTGAGCAATTCTAGGAACTCGAGGTGTTATGGAATCACCCTCACGGTACCGGAGGGTATTTGGCACGTGCCTGGACTGATTCAAACACTATTGAGTTAACCTGTGCGTACTAGAAAGATTTCGTATGCTCCACGGCGGACTATAATTTCCCAGTGTTGACGTGTGGTCCTCCGATCACGAAATGTTGCGAGGCCTGAGGCTGGCACGCTGGTGGCTGGTTGCAGTGAAGAAGCTCGGGTCCATGCGCCGATCACAAGCCGAGGTTCGCGAACGTCGTGAATGCCGACCATCGCGCAACACGTCGAGTCATCAACAACCACAAATCCATACCTTGTGTCAGGCTTCTACACATCGCAAGATGGCCTCGCCTGTGCGCTACGCGTATCCCTTTGCATCTTCTCCCGACATCATCCGCTCGCACCAGAAAGACGCATATTTCAGCGGTGTCCTCCTCGAACAGCTATCGACACTGTTGCGCAAGCTATACGGCGCCCGATTTGCGCATACCTACGTTACAGAAACGCGAGTAGTAGGGGAGATCCTGTATCTTGCTCTCACAACGGCGATAGGGAATCGCACTTTAGGCGAAGAGTACACGGACATTGTGCAGGTTGAGAACGAGAGCGGACGATTACCCGCGTTAGGCAGGAGGGCAGGATACATACTGAGCTGTATACTAGGGCCATACCTTCTGGGGCGAGCACTGCCAGCTTTGAGGAGAAGGTTAAGAGCGAAACTCGAGGCAAACCTGAGATGGTACACGCGACAACAAGCGCGAGCGCAACAACAAGCAAAAGAAAGCGGCGGTACGAAGCGCACCTCTGATCCCATCGCTATGCGATTGCAGAACTACATCCTACGAAATCTGGACACGATCACATCTCCGTCGCCAGTGTACGCGCTTTCGCTTGCCACATTCTACTTCTCAGGAAGCTACTACCACCTTTCGAAGCGATTATGGGGGCTACGATACATCTTCACGCGACAAGTACAAGAGAGCGATCAGCGCGCAGGCTACGAGGTACTCGGAGTACTGCTAGTCCTACAAATGGCGGTACAGGGCTATCTCCACATCCACAACACCATGACCAGCGCTCCCGACAGGGTCACTTCGGACCTACCAACAAGTACATCAGCTATCGTAGGAGGCGGTGCAGAAGTCAGCCTCGACCCGAATGCATACAGTGCGAATAATGCGCTCCTCTTCGACGCCGCGGCACCTCCGGCATCTGCGCCATCAGATCTCCAGAAGTGGACGAACACACCCGCAGCAGATAAGCCACGGTTCAAGCTAACAGATGAAGAGACAATGGGCTGGATCGGTGGAGGTAATAGGAAATGCACCCTGTGTCTGGAGGAGATGAAGGATCCGAGTGTGACGACGTGCGGACATGTGTTCTGCTGGACATGCATAAGTGACTGGGCGAGGGAGAAACCGGAGTGTCCGCTCTGTAGACAGGGCTGTCTGGTCCAGCATGTGCTGCCGTTAAGAGGCTGATATGAGTACAAATCAGAAATACGTCCCCTCGCAATTACTTGTGATCTGGTAACTTTGCAAACGTCAATCGATGGTGATGTGAACATAGAAAGCACAGCTGGTCATGTGATTTCGCGTATTTGTCGATGACGCGGCAAAGGGGTTGGTCTGGTAGCGTGATTTGAACTTTGGAACTACACTCGGACCCGGACGCGTTCTAACGCATCCACTTGGGAAAGTTGTATGAATTCAGCACTCGAAGCCACCATTTGCCGGACCAAATTAGCAAGCACTACGATAACCCAATAACTAGGCTCCTGGTTACGAGTACTCTGCCAGTATCTCTGAGACTCACCGAGCCATTTGATCTTAGTTTCAGTTACAGGTAAATGAGCTGTCCTAGCGAATGGCGAACGCTGAACGTTTCGAGTCACTAAGATAATCAGTTGCAGGTTGTACAACAGCGGTACAGTGTATTGAAAGTGGCGTGACTTTGTGCGAGTAAGAGAGGGAGAACGAAATACCTTGGGGCATTTGCTGCAATATCAAAGACATTTTGGAGACATGAGTAGGCCAGCTCCGGGGGTCCGATTTCAAGAGGCGGATAGGGTCGTTACAAGAAGAGGACATCATATCTCAGACAAAAATGGTGTCAAGCTCGAGAAAGACGCGTGTACACGAAGCTCGATTCGATACTGTGCCGTCGCCATTGGCAGGAAGCCTGGGATCTACAATGACTGGGAAGAAGCAAAGCAACAGATCGAAGGATTTCCCGACAGCAAGTACCACGATTTTGCGGATCGAACGTTTGCAATGGACTATCTGCGCATGAGCGGTATACCGGTGAACAACATTCGACTTTCCTGGACAACTTTCAGATTGCAGAACAATTTCATACTGGATCCTCTTGCTGAGTTCAAAGAAGAGTTCAACCGTCTCGCCAGCTCGCAAAATTGGGACGATCAGTACATGCGTAAGGCTAGAGTAGACGCGATTCGCGATGAAATTATCAAACACTGCCTCCCTGATGGCATTCGCATCAGTATCGAGCAAGACGATGATGAGGGCTATGTGGATCTCGACGAAGATCAGTGCCTGGAAGTCTATCAAGCGATGTGTCGCAAAGCTGGCAAGACTGTACGACCTACCATCGACACATGCCTCCTCGAACTCAAAGACGCTCCTTTTGTGAATATCATAGATTTCGTCGATTCATTCCGCAATGGCGAAGAACTTAATACATTTGCCGATTGGGACGAATTTGTTGAGTACACATTGGACGGCCACACAATAGACATGAAAGTGGCGAAGGATAATGATTTCTTAGCACCATTACTACAAGACCTAATCCTTGGGCCTTTTGCCGTAGACCCACGGGTTGTCAGGCGAAGGCAATTAGCCAGACGGACAGCATTGTTGCTTGAGCGGAGGCGAAACCGCAAGTGTGAGCAAGAGTCTGGCGCCACAAAATCAGAACATCCAAGCGAATTGGCGACCTCCATCTTCGACCGGGCCGAGCCCCCTAGGCCGCCCACTCCAATCGCCATCTTTCCCTCGCCGCGACCGATACATACGTCAAACGGCGTCACTGGTCCTTCGATCAAGGTCGAACCTTGTAGCTCTCCTAAATCAGCTGCGGTTTGTTCAACTCCACCAACAGAGTACCCAGACTCTGACTACGACTCTGACCCTGATTTTATCGAGGAGATGATCAAGCTAGAAGCATCACAACCTGAGCACGAACCCGATCTTTCGTACGATTCGGATCCCGAGTTCATTGAAGAAATGATCAAATTAGAGGCATCACAATCTGCTCTTATAAGCACCCAGACTATGGACTTTACACAAGCACATTAGCTAAACTCAGGACCAGTGGATTATAAGATGGAAAAGAAAAACACAGGTGCACCAACCCAGCTGATATTAATCATCGCTCCTCATATTAACATAAAAACAGACAACAAACCTTGTCTGCCTCAATTCAACCGTGCAGAACAAGTTTCACAGCCCGTGTCACTTGGGAAACGTCTACAAAGATCCCCAGGGCGGACCGTAAGACCTGCAAAGAAAACATGCGGGGAGGTGCAGACTAGACACACAGGTCACAATAACAAGAAAAGGATCAGATGATTTGCCGCTGCTCAGTCATGTTGAGACTAGGAGAGTCGTAGTTATACAGCACCAACAGCACCTGATCAATTTTACATAGCTACCCTAGCCAAGAGCTCTACAGTTACTGTACTTGGGATGTCAAGAACCCTGTCCCGTCAAGACCTCCTGGACCTCACAAGACATGTCGCGGGAGTGCGATTATTCGTGCGTATAGTAGGTAAAGGTCTTGACATTCCAGTCCAATAGTTAGCATCAAGAGCGTGGGGTAGCATATTACCCAGATGAGTAGAGTCGCTCTTACCACGATCTAGAATTACAACAACATCCATCATGTGTAAAAATCCTCGTCAATCAGTGTCACAACCTTCCTGGTTCATCGCAGACTCACGCCATAACCACGACCCGCCAACAAAGCTGAATAATACCGTGGAATTAGGGAACGTATTCCAGGACAATGATTAAATGCTTTCCAGTCTACAAAGTGCTTTCGAAAGTGCGTGCTTCAGATTTTGTCGCCCGCGAAGCATGTGGGTTGACACGCTTGATTTCGGAGTTACCGCCGGTTGAGTTAGACGTTGTTACCCCATCCCGGGAGAATCCAGTCATTATTGTTATTCTTGCCATCGATTATTTCGCTCGGGTGGGTACAGTTTCCAGTGATCCATTTGAACGCCTTCCAATCACACTCGTCAGGTGATTTACACACTCGATAGCCGTGGGTGTTGTGAAATTTAGTTTTTCCAGTAAGCCGAACATGGTGGAATTGCCGCTGGTCGTTTCCTTCCATGTCTTCCTTGGTGCAACGGTCGGTGTACGAGAGCAGACAGTAGGCGCCATCAGCCATAGTCTGAGTGTTAGTCCAAGTTTTCGAGAACGTTATGAGACTCTGGGATTCAATTTTCCCGGGGGAAAAACAACCGGGGTTCCCAACGTCATAGGATGTTTCGAAGATCGGGTGGAAATCTGCGTCGAGAAAACGGGAGTACACGTTCCAGCGGGCGTGAATGGGATGTGCCAAGATGGCAAGAAGCGCAACTGTAACGAATCGGGTTGTACACAGCGTAACCATCGTTGAGGCTATATAGTAGGACTATAGTAAGTTGGTGTGCCTTATCACGTGAGTAGGATTCTGAGAAGGAAGCTCACCTTGGGAGATGTGATTGTTAGAGACGTAGAGGTCGAACTCCGCGCTGTATGGAAAGTGGTGCTGATATGCCCTCCGATGACTGACAAATTTGGAGGTGTTTTAACTTATTACATAAAGATAAGTGGCCGGTGGAGGGCGCGCAACCTGATGAGTAGAGATGGGTCGATACCGTAAGCGAGCCCAAAAACTTGTATATTCCGTATCGTATCGGATCACATACTAATCCAATACAGTATACAGTATTGTAACGCTAACTACAATGGGAGGGTGGTGATTAATTAGGATCTATTTACTCTAGCATATTGCCTATTATAAGCTGCCCGTTCACATCCTCCTCTTTATCTAAACTCTCCTCTACCTCATCTGCTGCAAAATAACTAAGTGTAGAGGTCAAAACTTGATCTCTAACCTAGAGATTCTAGAACAAGTATACAAGCTTTTGTACACGCTTATTAGTTAACTAATTGCGAGCTTTTAAATAGATATATAAGTGTATACTCTAGTTTCTCTTAGCTACTCTAGTAGTTAGATTAATAGAGAGGGAGTAGATAGCTAAAGCTTTAAGCTCTTTAGTGCAGTCCTGTTCTACCTACTAATCTGCTAGATTAGTGTAGTTGCAGAAGCTTTTCTATATAACTTTGTTACTATAGCTTCTATAACGCTGCTATACGTTAAGAAGCTCCTTAAATACTTAAGCTGCTATACCTATAGACTCTCCCTTATTAGGCTACTGCCTAATAAGCTAGTTTGTTAGCTTTAGCTAGGTGCTATAAGGTATCTTAACTAGGTAATTACCTTAGGCTGCTAGATTACAGATATACGCTATAGTAAATAGCAGGTGCTCTACTTAAAGCTAGCGCTTTAAGATAATCTCTATAATCTCCTGCTTAGGCAACAAGGCTAGTATAGAGGCGCCCTCTATTAGATGTTTAAAGTAAGTGTATATACGCAAGCTACGTAGCTTTACTAATTTAAGCACAATTGTAACCTCTAAGAAGAGCTTTAAGAAGCGTTGTAACGCATTAAGCTTCTTCTAGTACCTATATAAATGTAGCTCCTCTATAAGTACTAGCAGATTAGCTGCTTCTTAGGCAGTATATTAGGTGCTAAGGCATAGCTTAGGGTTACTAACAATAGCCTGTATATAGGGCTTATTTGCAATAAGACTATTAATAGCTTTAAGCTTACCTTACTAACGCGTTTTACTAGGTACCTTAAGTAATATACAGGTCTCTTAGTACAGCAGTAAATAGATAGGGGTTGGGTTAGAGTAGAGTACCTTTACGTAAGACTCTATACCTAACCTAACTCTTACCTATTTAATTAACGCTAAAAGTAGGTAGAAGTTAGGTTAGAGGTATTAATTGCAGGTTAAGGTTAGGTTGCATAAGTTTTGCGTAATTAAATAAAATTTAAAGTATATATCTACTAATCTTATAAAATTAGGTTTCTAAATATATAGTTAATTTTACAAAGGCAAAAACTATGCTAGGGATATCAAAAATAGTATAGTAATCACAAATTTTTATTACAATAAAGAGGAAATTAGGTCTTTATTTCTAATCTATATAAAAGTAAAGGATTTTAGATCTCCTATATAATTGCCTAATAAGAGCTAAACTTCTAATAGTACTTAAGCGTAAGTCTAATATTCTTTGCCTATATAGTAACTCTTTTTGCGTAAATTGCATTTATATTTATATCTATATTTAGTTAGAAATTTGTTAAAAAAATAGGGTTAAGAAATAAACTCTTAAAAAAACTAACTATATAGGCCTTAGCAGCCTCTTAAACTGCTCTAACAGCTGATTTTTAGAAGTAACGTTAGGAAAAATTAAGATTTGTCTAGTTAGCCTAGTTGCGGCGACCTGCGGCTGCCTAACAGTAATACTGTTTACTAAATAATTTGCTAAAGTTACTCTACTTACTTCTAGTTGCTAGCAACCTAACAGCAACCTAATAGTAAGTTATCTATATTACCTGTGTTACCTATATTACTAGTGTTGCTAGTATTACTAGTGTTGCTAGTGTTACTAGATTTAACAGTTAAGAACTATTAAGTACTATAGCACTAGTAGAACTGTATACTGCAGCTAGCTACTTGTGTCTTTACACTCTTATAGCGTAGGCTAACTAAGCTAGTCTTTCTTGTCTAGTTATATAGGCTTTTTAATTAAGTATAGTATAGTTAAATTATGCTCTTTTAAAAAGAAACTAGCCTAGACGCAGCTACTAGGCTTAACGTTCTATAGGGCATAGGTTAGTAAGTACATAACGCGCTTTATATATAGATAGCTGTAACTACTACTACTACTTACAGAGTAGTAACTATCTTGCTAGTTAGTTATATTAGAATTATATACTATATCTGCTAGTGCTATACTATCTGCTATAGTAGTCTACACTATTGCGTTATATTAAGGCTAACTTAACAGTATCTATGCGTTATACTAGCAAAAGCATATTAAGTTATTGTAATATTTACTACACCTGCTATTTATAACTACTTAATAACAGTTTATTTCTTCTTTGTAATATTATACTAACCTATTATACTTATCTAGTTTTAGTTGCTATTTTTCTTTAGTTAAAGCAATTATATTAAGTATGTTACCTTTAATTATAATATTATAGGCTTACGTTAAAAATTCTTCTTATGTGTCTTTTACTATAATACTCTAGCTACTTCTATAGTTCTTAAACTACAGCTGTTTATCTACCTTATAAAAGTATTCTAGTACAAGTTTATCTGCATATATGTACTCTTTTAGCAAAATATCTTTTACTTTACCTAATACTTTATACACACGTATATAGACAGCACTCTATATAAGTTATTACATGTTATATTATGTTTAGACTTACTTATATTGTTAGTGTCTCTGTATAGAACTTTTTCTTTCTCTCTAATATTCTCTTCTATATTCTTTTCTATTAAGTAGTTTGCCTTCTCCTTTTCTTTATTATTATAATTGTCTATAGGCGTATTATAGTAATCTTACTCCTCTTCTATGTAGTTAGCTAGGATATTATCTATATTATTGTTATAGGTATTCTTTAGCACTAAAACGTTAGCCTTGTTATTCTCTTGTTAGTTTATGTATATAGTAATATTCTGTTATATATTATTCTATATAAGAATCTGTTAAATGCCTTCTAAGTTCTTCTATTTCTTATAAATAGTATTAAAGTAGTCTGCTTTCTGTTAGCTAATACTATGTGTAGAACTTGTAATATACTCTCTATAGTGTGTCTATAGAAGAGTATAGTTTTCCTAGTGCTATTATTATTAAATTCTCTTATTGCGTTAAATATAACTAAGCCTATTAGTGCTACTATATTTGCACTTAGTTTATTAAACTTCTCTTAATTCTTAGTTATTGTAGTAATACTCTATTTTCTGTTATTATAGAATAACTGTGCTATTACTGCTGCAAGACTAGAGTTTAGAAATCTAGTAGATTTAGGCTATCTTTAGTTAGCTAGTATAGCTGTTTTACAAGTGTACTTACGTTCTTTAAGTCTTATAGTAAGTAAACAAAGTCTTTAAGCAGTTTGCTAGGCTTAAAAACTTATCTATTTAGGTAGTTTAATATATAAGCACTAGTAATTTCTAGTTATCTTTGCCTTATTACGTAGGTCTGCAAGTTACTATACATGTCTAGCATCTAGGCGCCTACTATTAGCTACTGTTCTTAGCAGGCTGTAACAGTACTTATATAGCAGGCAGCTTCTTTATATAGTGTTAAGCTAATATACAATTAAACTAATAATAGTAGAGTATTCTATACTTCTATCTAAGCGTCTAGTAGTATTTAGGCGTACACATACCTGCGTGCATTAAGCTATAGTATTATTACTATACTATATAGTGTCTTTCTATTATTAGTAAGTAGTTACGTTACTAAGATAACTTTTACTTTCTTTAGTATAGTCTTATTTTCTAGTAACACACTTTTCTTTACTTAACGTTTTTCTTTCTTCTATAGTAGTAACCTAAATAGGTCTACACTAGATAAAAAGAGTTACAACTTTATAATAGTTAGAACTACTTATTAATATATAGTAAGGCATCTTTCTATAATATAATAGCCTTAAGTCTAATAGCAGTTCTCTTTTAACTACTAACGTTTTCTGTGTGTTAGTCTTATAGGTTTTTAGTTTATATTAGCTTATTATACTTATACTACTACTACGTCTAGATTTCTCTTGTTAACAAGCAAGTAAGGCTACAGATTTAAAAGTATATAGTATTTAATCTCTAAGCTATCTTATTAGGTAACTTTTTAGTTAGGCTAGTGTAGTAGTTAGTTATATGTCTATTTTAACCCTAGAGTTAAGGCTTAAAGATAGTAGTTATAAGAGGCAGACTCTAAGAGTAGATGCTAGGAAATAAAGACGTAAATTTGTGTCCTATTCTAATTGCTACCTAAAGGGTTTTTTATAGTCTAGAGGATTTTAGTGTTCTAGTCTAAAACGTTTTTAGTGTTCTAGTCTAGAGCGTTTTTAGTGTTCTAGTTTAGAAAGCTAAGGTTTTTCTATAACTAAAGACTAACTAAGTAGTAGCCTATTACATAATTCTCTTACTCTAGCGCTAGGTGCGCTTAGACCTGCGCAACTATTAAAATAAAAATTACTCTACTTAGATCTATTATTCTACACCTTTACTTCTCTTTTTAGGTAGTACTATATACTGTACTAGCCTTGCCTTTTGCACACTTACTTACGCGTTACCTTTCTTATTAACCTACGCATCTTCTACGCCTATACTACTACTTGCAAAGATGCTAAGTCTACGCACTCTTTATAGTTCTCTAGCTAAGTGTTATGCTGCTAACTCTCTTATTATAAGTTTTACATCTAAGGCGCTAAGCTAAGTCTAGGCATATTACTAACTAGTAATAGAATAGACTAGATATTATTATTAGGGCTAAGCTTAACCTACTATGTTATTTAGGCTGTGCTATTACTTAGCTTAAGAGTAACAAGTCTAAGTGTAAGATTACTTACAGTAAGAGTACTTACTCTTAGTGCAAGAACGCTTATATTATGTACAGGCCTATAAGTTAACTACTATATTCTTTTACTATTCTAGTTAATTCTAATTACTTTCTAGATTAATAATTACTTTAAGATTGTAGTTATTTTGCTTTGTAACGCGCTTGCTTGCAATTCTAAGGTTAAGCAGCTATTAACGCAGTATATAATTACTAGTCTTTAGTCTAACTTTATTAATAAGCTTAGAGCTACTTAAGCAAAGTCTTGTAGTATTAACAAGTCTAGCTACTAGAGTCTAACGCGCAAAGTTAACAAAGTTAATATCCTAGTAGACATCTACTAGCTTCTCTAGCAGCTCTTTGTTAAGCAGGACACTATTATTTATAAGCTTAATAATATTAGCGCTAGCGTACAGCAGCTCTACACTAATATAAGTTCTTTCTAATTTGTTTTTCTTCTATTAGAGTTTGTTTTTCTAAGGCGTTATATACATTCTACTAATATTTAATTAGGCTAAAGAGTATAATATACAGATCTCTAGCGTAAGCTTTTAAGTTTTTTACGTTAGCAACACCTTCTACACTACTAATAGGCTACTCTATTACTTTAATATAATAGAGTCTAACATCTACAAGAAGCCTACATATAATGCAAAAGTGTAGGCTAAGACTAATTATTTAGTAATAGTAACTATTATGCCTTTTAACAGTAAGAAGGTAGGCTCTAGTGTATAGTGTTCTTGCTATAGTTTCTATATAGCGCCTGTAGGTAATTTCTGTAGTAATAGACTTTCTATTATAGTCTTTGCCTTTGTCTTATTACTAAGCCTAGACTCTATAAAACTAGTCTTGTATTCTTTAATACTACTTATATATTAGAATAGATGTTGCGTTCTATATCTTAGGCTTATAAGTTCTTATAGCTCTACTTCTATTACAGACGTTATTATTCTTGCTAGTTCTTGTAGTCTAGCGCAGTCTAAGTATTAGAATCCTATACCTCTTTCTTAGGTTTTCCTAGACTTTCTAAAGATTTATGTTACGCTGTGTCTTAACTAACTATTGCCTAGCTTAAGTAGCTAGATCTCTAGAGTTAATCTAGGCTCTTTCTCTTACATTCTTTTAGCTATTAATCTGTTAACGCTAAGCTTTTAGACTCTTTCTTCTCTATTCTTAGGTTATTCTAGGTAGTTAGTAGAACTATTGCGTTAGTTCTTAAGTATTAGTATTTAGGTTCTTTATGTCTAGTTTCTAAGGACAGTTAACTACTAGTTATATCCTTACTGTTAACTAGTTAAGGCAGTTGCAGGTTAGCTAATAGAATAGATATAGGTATCTTCTTTCTTCTCTGCCTTTTACTAAAGCTCTTAGTCTTAGGCTCTATCTATTACAGTATCCTTACATTTCCCCTATTAGTTACTTCTTAGCGTTAGGCATTGTTCCTAAACGCAACTAAGTGCGCTACTATATTATTTTCTATACCTTAGGTTCTTATTATACTTGTCCTAAGTTTGTTCTTTTTTTTTACTAATCTCTCTTGTATATAACACTGTTATTCCTTCTAGCACTACTATACGCACTCTTAGCTCTCCTTTCTACTCTCTCTCTCTACTAATATATTTTATTTAGTAGTTAGAGTAGGTAGTTGCTCTACTAACAGCCTATTTAAGTCTTGTTATATCTCTATATTGTTTATCTACTTAGTAAGAGCTATAGTATTAGTAATATTTGCTTGCAGTTTCTATATTAGTTCTGCGTATCTTACTTATTTTACTAAGTATTATAGCTATATACTCTGCCCTTTCTTCTTCTATTATTCTATAAGAATATAGTTAATAAGGTACTTGTTATTAGCTTTATCTTTGCTTACTACTATTGCTTCTAGTTGCTAGTTATTAGACTTCTAGTGCAGAAGCAGATTTCTTGCATTAAGCTAGAAGCAGTTAATATAGAATCTTAGGTGCACTCTAGAAGGTACACTTAGTTCTACAACGTAGGAGAAGATAACCTTTGTTACTATGTACTTCCTATTCTTCTAATCTAGTTTTTTTAAAAGTCTTTTGTTAGATATAGAGTAACTGTACTAGAGCTATACTTTGTTTTTTACATAGAGCTCTAGAGCTTTCTATCTATAGTAATTAGCCTAGCGTTCTTATTCTTGCTGCGCTTCTGCTATCTTTGCTTATATATAGTTTATTGTTTTTTTTATCTTAGTTACTATTGCTTTAGTAGTAGCTCTTTTATTATTACTAGACTAGTGCTAGTTTTCTACAGTCTATTCTAGGTCTAACTAAATAGAGTCTATGTTGTACCTGTGCTAGAGAAAGAATAGGCTAACACTTGTAAACGCTGTATTTTATCTAGCTATTGCAATTTGTGCAAGTAGGTATAGAGCAGCCTAGTTTAACTAGTCCTAGTTTATAAAAGCTCTTAAGTAGGCTTCTACTATGCTATTTATTTACTCTGTAGCGCTATCTATCTAAAGGTAGTATGCTGTTAAGACTCTTCTTTATATATTAAGCTTATTACAAAGTAATAACTAAAATTTACTTACAAATTATAACTCTTTGTTAGACACTATAGCGTTCAAAAGCTAGTAGTACGTAACTACCTGTTTAATAAATGCCTTAACTATAGTAAGAACTTCTAGGTCTAGAATAGATATAAGCACTATATTTTTACTTAGCTAGTTAGTAACTACTATAAGGTGTAACATTCTATAGCTTAGGAGAAGGCCTATAATAAAGTCTACTAACAATTCCTTCTATATTTAGACTAAGAGCAGAAGTAGGCGTAGTAGTTCTTATTTAAGTTCTTTCTAGAGCTTTATCCTACTATACACTGCGCAGTTCTAGACAAACTGCTAAATACTTAAAAACATTTTAGGCTAGAAGTAATTTCTTGCTAATATTACGTATGTATTTTCTTTGCTTAGGTGCCTAGTAATTAGAGAATTATATACTTCTAAGATAATGTAGGTTTATAAGTTTGCGCATTCTAGCACTTATTTACACTTTCTATAAAGTAGGCGTCTTAAGTTATCTAAGCTATACTCTACTAGAGAAACTTTTAGGCTTAGATAGAGAGAGAATTTTTGCTGTCCTATCCTAACAGCGTTAACTACTAATTAGTAGGTTTTATCTATACAGACAGCCTATTCTTATAATTTCTTAATAGTAGGCTTTATTAGTCTCTTAGAGCGTTTACTTGTATAAGGACTTTGCTTAGGCGTAGTCTTGCATAGTACTACAGTTCCTTTAGTAGTATCTAGAGCGTTTCTTGCTATAGAAAGCTTTCTAGCACCTTAGTTGTAGGCAACGTTTCTTTCTCTTAACACAGCGTCTTTGTCTATAAGCCTATTTTAGAGCTACTCTATTTCTTTCTCTTTCTGTAGTAGTATATTTCTCTACTAAGTTGTAAGAGAAGTAGTTAACGCAGTATTTTTGTCTACAAGTACGTTTTAGAGCTACTCTATTTTCTCTTTCTTTTGTTATAGTGCATTTCTCTATTAAGCTGCAAGAGAAGTAGTTAACGTAGTATCTTTGTCTGTAAGCACGTTTTAGAGCTACTTTATTTCTTCCTTCTTTTGTTATAGTATATTCCTCTGCTAAGCTGCAAAGAAAGTAGTAAGTACTAGGTCTTCTTTATTTTTAGTTTTTGTAGTAAGAGTAAACAATTAGAAAGTCTAGGACTATACTTATGCGTCTGCTCTTTCTTAGAGAAGATCTTATTCTTTTCTAGAAAGAGTATCTGCTCTACTGTTAACGTTTCTTAAGTAGTATTAGAATCTAATATTAAATATACTAAAGAACTCTACCTAGCAGACGTATCTTTCTATTAGTAGTTGTATAGTAGTAAAGTATTCTAGGTTCTTATAGTCTGTAAGTATAGTAAAATGCTTTACTTTCTAAAGTTTAGTTCTCTACTACTCTAGGCACTTAACTATAGCTAACAGCTCCTTATTATAGATAGTATAGTTAGCTTCTGCTACTGTATTCTTTACTAAGTAGTAAGCTATAGCCTAGAGGCGTCTGTTTCTGCTGTATTAAGACAGTACTTCTCTAGTTAACTATTCTAAGGCGTTGTATTCTACTACTATCTCTAGCTCTACATTAAAGCTTACTAGAGATAGTTCTGCTATAAAAGCTTTCTTTAGCTTATTAAAGGACATCTATTATTTAAGGCCTTAGTAGAAGGCTACGCCTTTTCTAGTTAGCCTAGTTAGTAGAGTAGCTAGCTCTAAGAAGTCTTTTATAAACTATTAGTAGAAGTTAGCAAAGCTAACAAAGCTCTAGACTCCTTTAACTATCTTAGAAGGCTTCTAGAAACGTATAGCAGCTACTTTCTTAGAGTCTATACTTATTCCTTCCTTAGCCTTAATAATAAATCTAAGGTATTTAGTCTTCTTTACGCTAAACTTGCTTTTTCTTACATTAAGGTGTAACTCTACTACTCTAAGTTTCTAGATTACTAGCTTTGCCTTTTTCTTGTAGTCTGCCTTAAACCTACTTATGTATATTAACACGTTGTCTATATAGGCTAAATAGAAATTATCTAAGTATTTTCTTAGTGTTTAATTAATGTATCTCTAGAATGTGCTTAGAGCGTTTATAAGTCTAAAGAATGTTACAAGCTACTTATAGAGGCTAAAGTGCGTTTAGAAAGCTGTCTTCTATTTGTCTTCTTTAGCAATCCTAATCTTATAGAAAGCTTAAATAATATCTACTTTAGTAAACTATTTAGCTTTAGCAATCTAGGCTAAAGTCTCTTAGATAAGTAAAAGTAGGTATTAGTCCTTTCTTGTAATTACGTTAAGGGCCTAGTAGTCTACACAAAACTGCAGGCCTTCTTCTAGCTTCTTTATAAATAAGACTAGTGTAGAGGCGCTTAACTAGCTTACCTGTATAAAGCTACAGTCTAAGTAAGAAGTAAGCTCTTTTTAGAGCATAAGGAGTTTCTTCCTTAACATACTGTATAGTAGGCCCTACAGCACCTCTATAGTCTTTCTATCTTTTTCTACTAGCTTAATAGAATAATTAATAGTAGGTCCTCTTACTAGAGGAAGTTAGTCTACTTTCTTGCGTAGGAAGGTTTTGTATTTCTCTTTTAAGTAATCTAAGAGCACTAACCTAGAGTTTACTTAGAGCTTAGTTTTTAAAGCCTTCTAGATGTCTGCTATTAACGCAGCGTAAAGGCAGATAGATTTGTCCTTCTAGCTCTATTATAGCTAGGCAGAGTATACAGCTGCTGTAATACTCTGTAGTAAAAGAAGTTTCTTTCTTTTCTAACTTCTAACTTGCGTCTAGGTAGAGTAGATGTATATTAATTTCTTTGCTAGTGTAATAGTAACATTATGCTAGTTTATTTATAGTTAACCTAGAACTAGGTTGTATTCTTTATCTCTGTCTAGTTTATAGGCCTACAGCGTCTTCTTGTGCCTATTAATATTAACTCTTATCTAGACAGCTGTTTTTATCTAAGACTAGGCTCTAGCAATCCTAATAATTTCTCTTAGAGCTATTAACTTACGCTCTAACTTATTCTTATAGATAAACTTAGTTAAGGTTATAGCGTAAGTAAGACACTTAGTGTTAATTATTATAGAAGCAACTATTATTTTATTAACAATAGTGTGTACAGTAATAGGTTTTCTATCTAGCTATTTTCTCTAGAATTATTAAAATCTCTTATCCTCTTTTAGTGTTATGTTACTATACTCTTGTTTGCGCCTTTAGACAAGAGTTACTTATTTTCTAAGCTTAGAGTGTCTTTTAACGCGTTTTCTTCTTCCTTACTCTATGCCTTAGCTACTACAGCTTTAGCAGGTTTTAAAAGTAAGGACAGTTTATATTTGCTAGTGTAGTGTCCTAACTTGCTATAGTAAAGGCATAAGTTATTTTGTCTCTAGTAAGACTGCTCTTCTGCAGTAGCCTACTTAGCTTTCTTCTCTTTAGAAGATTTTTTCTTAGTTCTCCTAGAATGTCCTCTTGTAGGTTCCTAATCTATAAGTTTCCTAACGTTCTGTCTTTTAGTATACTTACTACTAAGTTTTGCCCTATATAAGTTTTCTTTAATAATTGCTACTCTGTCTATAAGGTTGTAGATTTCTTATTTAGGTTTAGTTTCTATAGAGATTATCCTGTCTTGTAGGTCTAGCTAGATAGCGCTTAAGTACTTTATTTTTAGGTTTACTTTATTATCTTTCTTGCTTGCGTTGTAGGCTAGCCTTATAAACTCTGCGTTAAAGTTCTAGAGAGAAGATTTATTCTATTAGATTATTTAGAGTTTTCTTTATAATCTTTTGTTGTATAGCTTATTACTAAATTAGTTGTCTAGAAAGTTCTAAAGTTCTTCTGCAGAGCTCTAAAGGTTCTAGGTGTTATAGGCTAGCTCGCAAAGATAGAACAATAAGGTGCTAGAAAGAGTTGTATTTCTTAAGCTTTTTTACTAGTTATAGAAGAGGTTTATATACCCTTTGTGCGTGCTAGTCTATAAAGAGGTAGTAAGGCTAGACTAAGCTCTTTCTAAGAAGGCAAAGAGCTAGGCAAAGCCTAGCCTATTACATACCTCTTTACTTACCCTCTTCTTAATATAAGAGCCTATATTGTTATAATATAGCAATTGCGTTATAAAGATAGGCTAAGGTTATTCTAGCGCTACTTATTGCCTAGCTGCCTACTGTGCGCGTGCGTCTATACGCCTACTGTAATTTTGTTATTAGCGCTTAGCTAGCTCTATTCTAGTTTTTGCACTACTAATACTATCCTTCTTTAGTCTCTTTCTTTACCTTTAGACTGCGCCTAGACTGCACACTAACTGCACCTACTCTTCTAACAATTAACTTGTTAATTGCTTTCTAATGTTATCTCTTACGCGCTCTAAGCGCCTTTTCTCTAACTCTATTACGCCCTTAAGGCGCTATTGTTATACAAGCAGTTATAAAGTAACTAGTAACTCTAATAATAAGGCTGCAACGCCAAAGCGTATGCAGTTTAACTACTTGTTATATATTAAGAAGTGCGCAGTTTATAGCTGTATTAACTGTATATTAAATAGTAGTAAGAAGTATAGCTTCTATTATATAGCAAAATGCTGTTATAAGTTGTTTACAGGCTAGCTTTCTACATATCTAGCTCTTTGCGCAGCCCTTAAGGCCTATAAGCTTATTACTAACAGTAAGAATATAAAAGTATACGTTAAAAAGGCTAGTACGCGCGCCTCTACGTACTTAAAGGCTGTAAGTAGTTTCTTAGCTATACCTGTTCTGTAACTATTCTTCTAACTTACTATAGTTCTATAATACTAAGCTTAACTTTAAGGCAGCTTACTAGCTTACTTAGAATAGTAGCGTAATAGCCTTAGCCTTTAGCTTTACTTCTAATACCCTATTATTATCCCTTATTGTTGCAACGCCTAGCTGCAGGAACTAGGTAAACAACCTAGTTTCTGCTCTAAATATATTAGGCTAAGGTATATAGGAGATAATAGCGTTACAGCGCAAGATTATAGCTAACTAAAACGTAAGTAGCAGCTAGCCTGCCTTCTATTTATAAGTTTACTAACTAAAGATTACGTAAGGCCGTCTTCTACGCTGCTCTTACTACTGCCTTTATCTCTTTTTACTTTAAGCTATGCGCAGCCTTACCTACAGGCTTTAGTAACAGCCTCTTAGGCCTACTTTATTACTGCTATTACTACTTTGCGTCTCTTAATAATAACAAGTTACTCTTTATTAAAGATTAGGCTTAAGCTATTATGTCTTTATTATACTCTTAGGCTAACTTCTTAGAGTTTTCTGTAAGAGCCTAGCTGTCTCTAGATAGTTACCTCTTTAGAGCCTAAAATAAATTTCCTATAGCCTATATAGCTCTAAATTTGTGTACTTATTATCTCTTAAGTAATATTGCCTTATAAACGCTTTGTCTAGTTACCTTTAAATGTGTAAAGTACTTTTATATTAAAAAAGTCCTTCTTTAGGTGCTATAATAGTGTAAGCTATTCTTTCTACTTAACTAGTACTTGTTTCTTATTACAGCCTTATGCGTTTTTCTCTTAGAGTATTTCTTCTACTTTCTATTTGCGCAGATTTTTGTTCTTATCTTTTAGTTCTAGCGCTAGTCCTAGTCTAGAGTCTTAAAAGACTTAGCTTAGGAGTAGGTCTTTAGAGGCTAGTTTAACAAGGTTAACGTACACTATTTTATAAAAGCTTTCTAGTAAATCTAAAGTAACTGTAAGTAGTGTTAGTATAGCTACTACAGTATACTTTACTTGTAGCTAGTCTAACTTTTTGCTTTACTATACTGTTTTAACGTTTCTTATTAAGAACTATACCTTGTCTCTAACCTAATATTAGCGTGCTAGTTAACGTACTTAATCTATAGCTTCTTATTGTTTTTGCTAAGTATATAAGATTGCTGCTTAGGCTATTTCTATTTCTTCTTATAGGTAGCGCATAAACTAGACAGCTCTCTCCTTTGCTATTATATAGAATACTTGTTAGATATACTTAGGCTAGATAGGTAGTATATTATATCTGTTTAGTAGTAAATTAGAGCTAACACTAGTTGCAGAGAAGTTCTTGTTATTAAGCGCTAGCTAGCAAGCAGTAAGGCACTAGAGCTAATTTGTTTAAAAAAAGGTTTATTATAACTCTTAAGACTAATTATACTTCTTAGTTAGCTTGTTTTATACTACTATCTATTTAAGAGTAGTGTGCTGTAGACAAAAGTTGTTTAACTCTAACAAGCTTGCACAGAGTTTTCTAGAATTTCTCTAGCTAGTTTAAGCTATAGTTACTAATTATACTACTTAGAAAACTATAAAACTACTACTAGACTTCTTTAAATTGCTTTGCGTACTCTTTAGCCTTTATTAATAGTATAGCTTCTAGTTGCACGTATTTAAACAGCCTATTAGTAATAACTAAGAGATATTAGAGAAAAGCTTTGTAGGCTTGTAAGAGATTTACTATAAAATCTATAGAGATTTAGGCCTAGTATTAATCTGCAACTAAGATTAGCTGCAAAAGACTCTGTTATTAAAGGTAAAACACGTAAGCTCTATAACAATAATAGTTATAGATAAACTAAGCAACGTCTGCAGCTATTCTATCCTAATAATAGTTTCTACGCAAGATCTAAAACGTCCTGTTTTTGCCTAAATAACTAGTTAAGTTTAAGTTATATACTTACTAAATAACTATTATAGTAAGTAGCTCTTACTTTAGCAGCTATATTACGCCTCTTTACTAAAGCGTACTATGCGCAGAGATGTTACAGTTACTAACTTATTAATTTGTCTTAGCTTCTAATAGAAATACTCTAGCGCCCTAGTATACTACTTGTAAACAGGCTTAATATATCTTATCTTAGCGTATAGCCTTATCTTAAAGCTCTTGCATATGCTAGTCTAAGAAGAGAAGATCTTCTAAGAAAAGTAGATAGTCTTCCTTATAGAGCTGTGTAGACGTAGACTAGATAAAAAGTAGAGTTATAACGCGCTCTAGTTGCAATATGTAACCTTGCGCATTCTGCTTATACTAGCTTAGCGCGTCTAGACAAGTAGCAAGGCGCCCTAGGTAGTACTAGAAGTAAAAGTAGAATTTAGATAGTAGTTCTAACTAATGTTATTATTACTCTATAAGCAATTGCGTAGTTGTAAAGTATTCTAGATTCTTATAGTCTATAAAAATAGTAAATAGCTTGTAGACACTTTAAAGCTCTAGCGTCTATACTTTAAGGTATTTAACAACTACTATAAGCTCTTTATTATAGATAGTATAGTTACGTTATACTAGTAATAAGGATATAGAGTAGTATACAATAGAGTAAAGTACTCTATTAACATTCTGCAAGAGGCACCTTCTAAGGGCACTCTTAGAGCTATCTACTTCTACTACTATAGGCTGCGCAAGGTCCTACTAAGTTAGAACTAGTTTAGAGCTAAAGATACACTTTAAGCAGTTAAACGCATATTGCGCTTTAGTTATTTATAGAAAGGCAGCGTTCTTCTTTGTTAATGCATGCAAAGAAGCTGCAACGCTAGAGAAATTTAGCATAAAGTCTCTATAGAAGTTAGTAAACCTAAGGAAACTCTAGACTTCTTAAGAGGATATTAGGAGCTCTTATTCTATAATAGCCTGTACTTTAGCAGAGTTTAGCTAGACAGCCTATCTTGCCTTAATAATATATCTTAAATACTTAACTATCTTTGTTATAAAAGCATACTTCTTAAGGTCTAGGTACAGATAGGCGTTGCAGAGAAGTTAGAGAACTTATTATACCTTACTATAGTAGTCTTTAAGTAAACTGCTAGAGTAGATAAGTACGTTATCTAGGTATGCTATAGTAAAGTCTTCTAGCGTTTCTTTAAGAGCAGTATTAATATAACGCTAAAAGGAAGAGAGTGCACTAAAGAGTTCTATAGAACAGACAAGCTACTTAAAGAGGCTAAAGCGTGTGCAAAATACTGTAAGGTGCTTATCTTCTACTATAACTCTTATCTAGTAGAAGGCTAAGTAAATATTAACCTTTATAAACTACCTTGCCTAAGAGAGTATACAAAAGGTTTCTTTAATTAACAGAAGTAGGTATTAATCTGCCTTTGTAATTTTGTTTAGAGCCTAGTAGTTAATATAGAGGCGCTATACACTAAAGCCTTCTTTACTAGCAAGACTAGAGCCTCTACTATAGAGGAGCTAGCGCAGATCTATCTAGAAGGTCTGCAACTTGCTATTGCAGCTCTATTAGCTAATTATAAGGCATAGAATACAATAGACTCTAAGAGAGGTCTAGAGTCTTTCTATCTTTGCTTAGTTAGAGTTAGATATAATAGTCTATCTAGCTTTTGTGCAAAGGCAGACTAAAGGTAGAGCGTTTATTAAAAACATCTATAAAGTCTAAGATCTGCAGCAAAAGTAAGGTTGTTAATATCTACTTCTTAGGTAACTTGCTTAATATGTTTGTTATAGTGTAAATACTAGTTACAGTAAATATTATGCAGCGCTTTTATAACTTAGAATAGTTATAAAACTTCTGTATTACCTTAGTAGCGCTAATCTCTTTTAGAAGTAGAAGAGTAGTGTAGCAGGCCTTCTTCTTTACTAGTAGGTTTCTAGCCTGCCTAATAGTTATTATACTGTTAGTTGCATAAATAGCTACTTCTTTGCAGGCTAGCTATAGTTTCCTTAGGATTAAGTTGTAGGTAAGGCTAGAGACTAAGTAAGCAACTAATTATAATCGCTAACTATTAATATTATAGTTTAAGAACGCAATTTAAGTAATTAGCGTAGGCGTACTATCTATAGCAGCCTGCTTTAGGCGTTGTAGTAGAATATTAGTAGTGTGTACCTCTATTCTATCTGCTAGCGCAGCGTTAATAGCGCTGTAACACTTGCATCTTATATCTACTAAAGTGTTAATATTAGTAGTACTATCTAGTAATAGTAAAATAAGAAATAAGTTGCTATTAAAGTAGTTAAGTAGCGTCTCTTATTCCTTGTCTCCTCTACTAACGCTATTTAAGGAGCGCCTCTATCTCTCTAAGAAGGTAAAGGCTACTAGTTTTTTAAAATCTCTGTTAGAGCTTCTTTACTGCGCAAAGCGCTAATAGTATAGATTTATACTACGTTTAGACAGCCCTGCACGTAGTGTCCTTGCTTACTATAACGCGTGCACAAATTACCTTTACAACGCTACTTATAGAGCTTCTTAAGGACTTAGTTTTTTAACTAAGGTTAGCCTATACTATTTGCTTACTAGGCCTTAACCTATTCTTTTGTTTCTAAACTTATACTAACTATAGACACTATTACTATCTTAACGTCTCTGTCTAAGTTTCTTTTTGCCTAGGTCTTTTCTTTTGTGTACAAGTGTTAATACTTCTTAATAGCTGTAGTTTCTAAGTTAATTGCAATAGATTAATACTCTGCTACTACCTAGTTATAATTAGTACAGGAAACGCTGTAGTAAAGAGCAACTTGTTGTAAAGAGTAGTTTAGAGCGTGTTGTAATTTATTAAGTTGCTATTTGTTATTCTATATTACTTTTTTATATTGTAAGAGAAAAGACTTAAAGCGCAGAAAGAAGTTAGCAAAGGACTTCTTCCTAGCCTAGCGCAGCCCTTCTAAAACTACTTAAGCACGTTTCTTACTATACTTATCTCTATAGCAGAAATTAAGATATTTTATAAAGTTTACAGAGTTCTAATTGCCTGCTTCTTCTCTGCTAGCGTAGTAAGAGGTAACTTTCTATTAAACCTTTAGCAACAAGTTAGCCTAAATAAAGGTATATTAGTTTTAGGCGCTTCTAATAAAAGTAGAGTTAGTCTTAAGCTTGTAGGTTATAGTAACCTCTTAGGCAGTAAAGCAAGACTTGTTATCTAAAAACAAGTTGCCTAGAAGTAGCAGCTTGCGTTAGACTAGAGAAAGAGTAGAAGTAGTAAGCGTTAAATTTCTAGTAGTTTGCGCGTAGTAAGGTGCTAGAGAGAGGTTTAGCGTAGGAGCTAAAGAAAAGAAAGAGGGGTTTGTAAGTTAAGTAATAAGAGACTAGAGTACTATCTCTAGGGCATTAATTTAGTTCTCTATAGCTTAAAGGTAACTGTCTAACAGAGTACAGTAAGCCTAAAGGGTAGTTTAAGACTTCTACTCTTTAGGCTCTAACTTAGTGTTAGAGTGTTAGTTAGATAGAGCTATTTTACAGTTGTTGTTATGTTAGGAAGGAATACAATTATTATAGACTAGCCTGCAAAGATAGAACAATAAGGTGCTAGAAAGAGTTATATTCTTTAAGCTTTTCTACTAGTTATAAAAAGAGTTTATATACCTTTTGTGCGTGCTAGTCTATAAAGAGGTAGTAAGACTAGACTAAGCTCTTTTTAAGAAGGTAAAGGGCTAGGCAAAGCCCAGCCTATTATACTAGGTTACCTAAGACAAGGCTACACTAGCTACTAACCTCTTAAGGCAGTTAAAGATATAGCCTACTTAAGAGCCTAGTCCTACGCTATTGTGTTCTAGTTTATACTTTATTTAGGTCTTAAAGATACAGTAATCCTTTTAATCTCTTCTATACGCTTCTAGGTTAAGAACTTTATAAGTCTTCTAGGGCAAGAGAAAGCTTTCTAAGGGGGTCTGTACAAAGCTAGAGGTTTCTAGGGTTACTTAGGCTGTAAGCCTTATAACTTATTCCTGCAGATTTCTTACTAGTAATACTAAGTCTAGATCTACGCTTATAGGAGACTTTCTTTTCCTGTTAATAGAAGGTCTAGCTACTAAGAAGTTACATACTTTCTGCTAGGTAGGCGTTTCTTTAAGGCTGTTTAACAGCAATTGTTTCTTAATCTATTATTTCTCTAGGTCTAGAAAGTTGTTAATAATTATCTAATTAAACTTGTCCTTAATAACTAACTTAGGGACGCTATTATGTCTTATCTAGATAGCTTGTACTATTATATCCTATACTGTTATAGAGATAGTTACTTATTTTATGCTAGAGGTTACTAATAGCCTTTTAGCCTAGTTAGGTTTAACAAATTTAATTGTAAGGAGTAGACTCTAAGAGTAGATGCTAGGAAATAAAGACGTAAATTTGTGTCCTATCCTAATTGCTACCTAAAAGGTTTTTTATAGTCTAGAGGATTTTAGTGTTCTAGTCTAGAACGTTTTTAGTGTTCTGGTCTAGAGCGTTTTTAGTGTTCTAGTTTAGAGAGCTAAGGTTTTTCTGTAACCAAGGACTAACCAGGCAGCAGTCTGTTATAGTAGTGTTAGAGTCTAGACAGTTTTTAGTTTCTACAGCGTCTTAGTTTTTAGTATGTTAGTTCTAGAGTTACATCCTCTAAAAGGCTAACCTTTACACTATTATCTGTTAGCGCTTATTTTAGCGCTTGTTTAGACAGAGATATAGTGTGCTGCTAACATTACTTAAATTTGCTACTTAGTGTAGAGTATATAAAGTAAGCGCTTACTCTTTAAATATTAGAGAACTATTAGCAAGAGTAGCAGAAGTAAGTAATATATATAGCGCAACAGAGTTTTTACTTTACAGGCATAAGTAAGGTTTTTGTAACACATACAGTCTAATATTGCCTTAAATTCTGCTAGAGTATAGCAGTTAGGCTGTTTAATTAGATAGCCTCTTGTTCTTAACTGCGTGCTAGCGTATATAATAGTTATCTACTATTAGCACAAATACTTATACGCGCAATATAGGTAATTAAGTACCTTTTTATTCTTAACTAAATATTAGCGTACATAATAGTTATTTACTATTAGTATAAATAGTAGTGCGCGCAATACAGGCAATTAAGTACTTTCTTATCTTTAACTAAATATTAGCGTACATAATAGTTATCTACTATTAGCACAAATAGTAGTGCGCGTAATATAGGTAATTAAGTACTCTTTTATTTTTAACTAAATGTTAGGGTATATAATAGTTGTCTACTGTTAGCATAAATAGTAGTGCGCGCAATACAGGTAATTAGGTACTCTTTTATCCTTAACTAAATATTAGTGTATATAACAGTTGTCTACTGTTAGCATAAATAGTAGTGCGCGTAATATAGGTAATTAGGTACCTTCTTATTCTTAACTAAATGTTAGCGTATATAATAGTTATCTACTGTTAGTATAAATAGTTGTGCGCGTAATATAGGCAATTTAGTAGCTTTGCATACAGAAAACTATTTACCTAGTAAGTTATTAGTATAGATCTAGTATACTACTATACTAGTTATATTTGTAGTTTAATTGTAAATAACGCTTAGTGTATCTTTAGTATAACTGTCTTTTATAATGCGCTGTACTAGTATACCTTTATAGATATCTATATTTACACTTATCTATCTCTCTTCTTTGTATAGTAATATATACTATTGCATTTACTTTTAAAGCCTAATTTGTGCTCTAATATCTACACAAATAAATTGTAATTAAGGTTGTTAATATACTTATCTATTACTAGCAGGTTGTAGTGTATATATAATAGCTAGTTTATCTTAATAAAAGTGTACTTGTTTCTAGTTGCGTTTAATACTAATATAGTTATTATATTAGATATAATTTATGTTATACTTAACTCTTTGTTAACTATTTCTATTATCTTTCTACGCAGGTTTCTATCTAGTAAAGCTTACTCCTAATTATTATTTAGTTTAGTTTTATTCTGTTGCAAGTACATCTATTAGGCTGCGTTATAGTTATATTAGACAGCAAAGTGTATAATTATCTAGATAAGGTAACTATTAGCTGCGTTCTATAGTAGTCTATTCTATTATAATACAATTACTCTTATAATTTGCTATAAGTATTCTTTTACTATAGTTGTCTATAGAGAATAGCCTAGCATCTTCTGCCTCCTTATCTCTTATTCTACATTAAAGTATATTAAGTTGTATTCTTCTGCTGTTAGTTGTATTATATTATATATACTATCTTTTAATAATTATGTCTAGTGTTACTGCAGTAGTGCTATTCTTATATCTACACTAACTAGTAATTTTAGGTAACTATTGCAATATCTTTGTAATACTTGTGTACGTAGATAAGAGTTACTAGTATTACGCGTTTATAGTAGTATATAGTATATAGTAAAGAGGTTGCGTTAGCAGCCTTACGCTATAGTTTTGTGTTATAGCACTTGTTATGTTAGCAGGTTTGCGTTCTATTAGGTATATTAAAGTAATAGTAGAGCTATTATTAGATATATAATTCTATTTACTATATCTAATACTATATACTAGCTGTCTTGCTACATTTGCTTCTATTTATAATTCTGCACTATACGTGTCTAGTCTTAATTAAACGTAAAAGAATACAGTCTATTATATTTGTTCTAATTAATGTAATTGTTTACATAGTATAAAATAAAGACCTTATTATTAAGTGTAGGTAGATCCTTTAGTACTAGGTATATAAGGTAAATAATAGTTATTATATTATATACCTTAAATACTTGTAGTGTACGTTACTTAGTCTTTGTACTATATATATAGTAGCGCACGCTTAGCATCTCTGTTATATAATTAATTCAAATATTATTATTAAATGCTATAACCTTATAGAAGGCACCTATATACTTATATTTCTTTCTATTCTTATCTTAGTATTTATTGTTAATAAATGTAAGTATTAAGTGCACCTAAGCTATAGCTCTACTGTTTATAATAGTCTAAAACAGTTGCGTATAGTCCTTATATTTAAACTCTTGTACCTACACGTAATCTTTGCACTATTTTCTAGTCTTATACTAGTTAAGCGCGTATTACACTATGTTTTCTTTATAATATTTAAGGTTATTATAGCGTTTGCCTAATAGCCTTAAGCATTTTATAGAAGAGTATATTTTTATATTTATTCTATTTACCTAGTAAAGGTTAAAGTCTTGTCTGTCTTTATTATATAAAGTAACAAGGCAGCTAGTTACCTTCTAATAGTAGTATTAGATAAATACTACAGCAGCATATATAAAGTCTAGCAATGTAATATATATAGTAACCTTACTAAAGAGTAGTATAATAGAATTTAGTAATATACCTAGTATAGACTATCTAAGTTATCTAAATAGTATTACTGTTAACATACTTGTAGTAAAAGTGTGCTTGCGCTAGTTAGTAGTAGTATACTATTAACTTTAGTCTATAACTATCTTATGTTTAAATACTATAAGCGCAAGCTATCTAAAGTTGTAGAAGTAGATCTACGTAAGAAAATCTCTCTTGTTTGTTATTAGGTAGAATTATTTTACTATTGTAATATAGTAGGCCTTACTGTTTATTTTAGTGTATATACTATTAAGGGCTCTATATATATAGATATTTTTAATAATATAGGTTAGCGCGTGCTATTTAGAGTAGTTAAAATCCTTTTCTTCTCTTTGCGTTTGTCTAAAAGGTTAAAACTCTTCTTTTAGAATATCTATTTATTTAATAGCTAATAATATATACTCTAATATGTTTTTATTATAACTCTTGTATTATAATAGTACTAGGAGATTGCACGCAGCTTAAATAAAATGCAACACATATAGTGCCTTAGTTGCTAGTAGAAGAGATACTACTACTACAAATTAGCAAATTACTGCTTTTTGTTTTACGCTAGTCTACTGTAACACTTCTGTAAAAGCCCTCTTGTTATTAAACTGTTTTAGTCTAGTGTTATACTTAACCTAGCAGAACCTTTTATTTAACTAGGCACAGCTGTTGTCTTCTGCTACTAGAACTATAGCACTATTCTAGCCCTTCTTTTGTTTAGAGTATATATCTATTAGTATGTCTTTTATAAACTCTAATATCTTTATAACTAACCTCTTAAGTAGTAGATGTAATATATCTATAGCTAATAACTTATATATATTAAAGTTATAGTAATTCTAGCTAAAGCACTCTACTAGATAAACGTAATCTTAATATTTTTTATTAAGATAATAACTCTGTTGCAGGCATATATACTCTTTTATTTACTATAGATATTTATTGTATAAGTTCTCTTGTTTGTCTAGTAGTACTGTGTATTAAGTACAGTGTCTATTTTTCTTTATACCTGTTAGTAGCACTTACTCTTTATAGTTAGCTAGAATTGCATAAATAGTTAAGTAATACTATTACGTCTATTAGTTAGTACACTCTAGTTATATGCTGTATTTAGCAGCCTCTTTAAGTGCTGTAGTTGCTAGTTAGGTTTTATTCTCTATAGTAACCTTCTATTATTAACGCTGTAGTTAGTACTTACGCAACAATAGTTTACTTATACAGTAATAATATACTTTACTTTTTAGAATAGAGGTTAAAAGCTTAGCTATTAGGATAAATCTAGCTAGTAGTGTCCTAGGTGTTGTTCTGCGTTGTTATGCCTTATAGTTAAGATTCTTAATAGTAACATATATTAGCTATACTACTACGTTACTAGATATTATAGACAACTGTGTTTTGTCTACTACTAGTATAACTAGCACAAAAGTTGCACTATCTAGCAAGCGCTGCTGTATTAACTACTACTAATTCTCTAAGTATAGTTTATAATATACTCTTGTAGGATTGTTAGGCGTGCCTGTAAATAAACAGCTAAGTGCGTAAACTATCTTATTAGCAAATAAGTAATAACTAAGTATAAAAGCAATCTATAATATAATATCCTAGTATATAAATATATATTAATTAGGTTAGAGGTTTAATAACCTAGATGTAATTGTAACATCCTTATATATCTATACATTATCTTATAGCCTAGATTAAATGTTTAACATAGCCTGTTACTATTAGCGCCCTAATTAAAACTACAGCTATAAATATAGCTTATGTAGCTATATATTAGTAAAGAGGCTGTTAACATTACCTAATGTACATTTTATCCTTTGCAGCTACAATACAAACACTAGTGCAAAAAGTAAACTAAAGGGCCCTACTATATTATTCTTATTAGTATTAGCATATGTGCTATTTAGCTGCATATAGCTTACTACTTTGCGTCTGCTATTTCTAAACTAAAGGGTTTACTAGCGTACTATCTACTTACTATCTTAAACAGCTTGTCTTATCCTTATATAAACGCTAATATTAGGCCTATTTGCTCTATTACCTTATGTTTAGCTAGAGTGTAGTTGCGTTTACATAAAGTGTTGCTGTATAAAGCAAGTGCTGCGTTATCTAGAGTAGTATCTATTATATTATAGCTATTAGAGCTATGCTATTATATTATAGTGTTAGGGGTTATAACTAGCGTATTGTTAGGTAGCAGGTAGTAACGCGTCTAGCATTAAGTACTGTGTTTAACAAGTCTTGCGTACATCTTAGTATAAAAGCTATACAGTATATATATACAATCTATTACTAATTTGTTTATATATAACTCTATAGTTTAGATATAAGAAGACTAAGTATATAAAAACAGTATTAACATTAGTTACGTAGTGTTAAGGTAGTTACTAGCAGCATTTATCTTATGCTGCACAGTCTGTTATTTATAGTAGTCTACTAAAGTCTACTATAGCTAACAGTTACTTAACCTGTGTATAGAACTATACTAACAGTTGTAGGCGCAAGAACTAATATTTTTCTTTTCTTTAATATTTTTTATTACTCTAACAACTGTTATGTTATTACACTAGAACTTACTTATTAATAACTAGATTAGTTAGGCTAGCTAACATAGCTTAATAAAGATTAATATTAATAATAATCTTTATGCTAAAAAATATTAATACCTTAGAATAAACAAGTTACTGCGCGTTTAGAATATATATAGTAGAACCTAAATACCTAAAAAGGTAAGTATACCTGCAAGTAGACACGTACAAGGTTTAAAAGTATAAAAAAAATAGACTAGTAGCTTTAGCAGCCTAATATACAACTTGTACTAAGGTAGCTAGGCTTAGTACAAATAGAAGTAGGTAGAATAGTATACTATATATACTATAAGTAAGACTAGTAACAGGCGTAGGCAATAACTTAATAGTAAAAAATAATAAGTATAATTTATATACAGTGTTAACTAATATTCTAAGCAGCTAGTATATTTAATCTTTTCTAGTTTTAAAATGCCTATAGATCTAATTTATATTCTTTCTCTAGCATAGTATAAAACAGTTGTCTACTAAAAACTACTGTTTTAACTTACTCTAATATGTAAATATAATAGAGGCTAAATAGTAACAAAGACTATTAATAAACTACTATATATTAAACGCATCTATATACTGCTTACTCTTAAACTATTAGCGCTAATAGAGTATATAATAGCTTTACTAGCTAGCTACTCTCTACCTCTTACTATATATACGTTTTCCTAACCTTAAAACTAGAGATAAATTTACCTATATATCTCTAGTCTTAGAGTTAAGGTAACAGTCTTTTGTTAAAACATACATAAAACTTAGTGTTATTTTTATCTATTATATACTTACGCCTTCTTACACTTCTTTAACCTTAAAACTAGAGATAAATTTACTTATATGTTTTTAGTCTTAGGGTTAAAGTAACAGTCTTTTATTAAAACATACATAGAACTTAGTGTTATTTTTATCTATTATATACTTGCGCCTTCTTACACTTTCTTAACCTTAAAACTAGAGATAAATTTACTTATATGCCTATATATACAGCTACTTCTTAATATATAACTTGTACTCTTAATTTAATATTACTGTCTTTGTATATATATTCTTTATAAGTCTAAAAGACTTAATTCTTTATTATATTTTTATTTTTACAAAACTAAAACTATACCTCTTATGTCTATACGTTTGTGTAGTTTAAAAATCTAGAACTAAGCTTTACTATACTGTTAGCACTACACCTACGCTACTTCTTAGCCTACTAGTATAGAAGTAAATTTATGTTCTAGATAGACCCTTTAGTAGCTGTTTAGATATTATAGCTTAACTAAGATACCTTATAACATATTTAATAACAAGGATCTCTATAACAACAGCTATAATAGTATTCTAATACGCACATTAACGACTTAGCTTAACTTAAAAGCACTATTGTTGCAATAACTTTATTATATTCTGTAACACTATTATCCTAACTAAGATACCTTATAGCGTGTTTAAAAGCAAGAATCTCTATAATAACAGCTATAATAGCATTCTAGTGCGCACATTAACAACTTAGCCTAACTTAAAAGCGCTGTTGTTACAATAACTTTATTATATCCTATAATATATATTAACAACTTAGCCTAACTTAAGAACGCAATTCTTATACTATTAAGTAACTAAAAGATATTAGAGATATAACTACAATTTACATACTTTTGTCTATATATTATTATAGGCAAAAATTAAGAACAACGTAGAGTTACAGTTGTTTATTAGGACATTTCTATCCTGGTACTCTTATTAGGCTCTTTAATAGCAAAGCCTACCTAAGTAGCTGTAACCTCTCTTATACTATATATAATACATTTCTATTAGACTCTATAAGTAGTAATCTAACGTTTAGATATTAAGATATTCTAACTACAACTTACATAACATTAAGTCTTCTATTGTTACTAAGCTTTATTATAGCTTTAAGAACTTCTTTTAACGCAAAGAAGTTACGCGCATTAAACTTATTTACACTAAGATACTACTAGCTAGTAACAAAAAGGATACCTACTATGCTAGTAGGCACAACTAAGACTTTAAAAGACACCTATATAAATTAAAATAATAGACCTGTATTTATTTGTCTTAGAGACGCTTAGCAGAGAAGAATATATATAAGAGGTAACGCGTAATACTTTATAAATCTTGTGTATAGTATATAAAGCAGTAAACACTTTAAACGTATTAATCTTTATAATTAGGCTCTTTTAATAACTAGCAGCTACAGTTGCGTTGCACTATTAGTAACTATTATCTACTAAAGAATACTACTAGTGCTGCACGTAACCTACTACTACAGCAGGCTCTTTTAACTACTAGCAGCTATAGTTGCGTTGTACTGTTAGCAACTATTATTTACTAGAGAATACTACTAGTGCTGCACGCAACCTACTACTATAGTAGGCTCTTTTAATAACTAGTAGCTATAGTTGCGTTGCACTATCTATAACTATTATCTACTAAAGAGTACTATTAGTGTTAATTGCAAGCTATCTACTATAATAAGCACTTAGAGTAACTAATTAGTGCTATAATAATACTAGTATAGGTTTAAAGCTAAGTTTAGATTTTGTTTTATATTAAATGCTATAAGTAGCTACTAGAGTATTAGTATGCGCAAGTGTATTGTCTTTACTATATTAGATAGTAGATTGCTTATTATAAATACATCTAGTTTTTACTATTATTCTGCTACTATAATATTAAGCCTACATTACCTAGTTTATAGATAAGTTAAGGTCTAACGCCTAACTAGTAACATAGTTATACCTAGACTATTACAGAATGTGTTAAGGTTTGCAAACATAAGGTATTATTTCTATATTTAACACTATAACAACTTGCTATATAGGCTACTAGAGCCTTTTACTACTATATGCAACTAAATAATATTAGGAAAACATAACGTTAGCAATATCTGCGACATTAGTAACACTGTTAACATAACTATACTACTAGCTACTAGATAGTTCTTAACTGTGCTCTGCTATACTAAGCAATAACAGTAATGCCTAGTATACTATTATTAGCAGCCTAGCTTATAGAACCCTTTTACAAAATAGTTTGTAGTTCTTGTGTTTAATATAGCTTTGCACTATCTGTATAACTGTGTTACTAGTTAGCAGCCTATCTTTAACTATGCCTAACTATAGTTTAAGTCTAAGGCAATCTCTTTAATAGCGCTGTTACTTAGTTTAGGTTTTGCTGCAAATCTACACTATCCTTATACTTTAAATTAATTTTGCGTTACGTCTATATATATACTTCTTTTATAATACTTTTTGCATTCTTATACTTCTAGGACTAGGCTACGTATCTACTTAAGCGTTTTTTATCTTAGAGCTTTGCATAGTAGTGTACTATACTCTGTAGTTCTACTACTTAATTTACCTAATTTACACTAGCCCCTTAAGCTTTATAGGGATTTTCTTATTACAATTCTACTTAATCTCTTCTTCTTTTGTTATTATACCTTGCAGACTACTACGCAATAATATCTTTATATTCTGCTTCTTTAGAACTTTTGTTTCTAGATTACTTTCTAAGTTGTACAAAATAATGCCCTTACACACGTCTACTAGCTAGCCTAGTTAATATACTCTAAACATAAATTAGTCTTAGGTGCTCTATTTGTCTTAAGGCTCTACAATTATAACTTTATTTGCCTTAATTAGCGTAATAGCTTTTGCAAACGCTATTAACGCTACTAAAATAAATGTTAAGTCTAGGTCTCTTTATTTTGCTAATACAGCGTTTATTTTAGACTTTAGTATTCCTCTCCTTAGTAGAAGAACTGCATCTTTGCCAAATTTTTTTTAAAGCCCTATCTAGAGCACTAGTTGCACACATAGTTTGTATAAGCTAATAAGAATTTTAGCCTAAACATTGCGTAGTACTATTTAATTATCTACTAGGCCCCTTTAATTAGAATTAGGTCTAGTTTTAATATAAGTTCTCTTAGCCTTTAGCTTAATTGCCTTGTACTTTGCACTATATATAAGTAGCAAGTTAAGGTTATTAGTAAATATTTCTTTGTCTAGCTGCTAGAAGTGCTGTTAGATATGCGTTAATATAAACTACTTAGTTTTCTTACTTCCTTTGCTTTTAAACAGCGCAGCCTTAAGCTAGGCTAGTATTAGAAATGTTATAATGCTCTATATCTTAGCGCAGTTAAATATGTATACGCTCTTAGCTTTTACGCTGTTTAGCTTTTCTTATAGTAGTACTATTTTATATCTTATTGTTGCGTTAGCTATAAGTAATTAGAAGTTATCTATTTAGTATAGCTAGTAAAATGTTAAGAAGTTGCCCTTAATACCTAAAATCTTCTAGCTCTATAGGTCTTGCGTAACTAGAGTTTAACGCAGTATAAACTTTACTACAATCTTCTCTTCTAACGCTATAAGCGCTATGTACTTAGAAGAATTAAGCACATTTTTAACTTCTTCTTATGCCTTAAATAAGTAGGTATTTTAGCCCTTTGCTATAACTAAGCCTAACATCTTTTTTATTTCTTTTGTATCTACAATTTTCTTAATACTTGCGTACACAGGGTTAACAGTAGTAAATAGTTTAGAACTATCTATATTGTTCTTCTTGCCTATAAGATAGTGCTAGTTTAAGAAGTTCTTATTATCTTATAGTCTACTAAGCACTAGAAAGATAAAAATAAGTATCTTGTAGAGACTCTTTTCTATTAGTGTACCTAAGAGGGCCTAGGCCTTCTACTAATAACTATAGTTCTTGCTTTAAATAGTCTTATACAAGTTGCCTATAATAGTGTTCTTAGATTTATAGTTATAGAACTTGTTAAAGATAATACGTCTCTATATTACTACGTAGCTAAGAATATTAAGAGTGTCTCTTACGCTTACTTTACTACCTCTTAATAATATTTTGCGTATAGTTATAAGTCTAATAGTTTAGTATTTATTAAGCACGCGTTTTACTAGTGTTGTGTAGCTGTATACAATTATAAATTAGCTAGTAGATAGTGCTAGACAGTACGCAGTTACATTTAAGTAGACTTTTAGTATATAGCGTTCTTAGATATACTATAGAACTATCTTTATATACTTTTTACTGTCCTTTATAAATTTGCGCAGTAGGATGTTTTAGTTAGACACTGCAAGGTGCTGTTTAACTTGCAGATTAATCTTTATCTCTATTTCTTTATCTGCTATTAGTGCGCCTATACTCTGTAGAGGAGTGTTGTCTATAAAGTAGATATAGAGCGCAAGAAAGTCTTTTAGGTTACACTATTTAGATTTACAGAGGCCTATAGTAATAATTTTAGCCTTCTATGCAGCTAGTGCGCAGCCCTATCTACTTACTATAGATACTACTAACTATAGCTCTTTTAGCATTAAAGAGTTTTTTTTGCATATATATAGAAATGTTTGTTAGTTAGTTATAGAGCACTATTCTTAACTATTATCTTTAGCTCTATATTAACTAGTTTTATTCTTTAATTAGTCTTTTTACACTTTAGTCTAGTTCTTAAAGTGCACATACTTTATAATTATTATAAGTATAGCTAATCTTGTTTTTCTTATACTTATTATATTCCTAAATATACTACTATTATCTAAAGATAGCTCTTTTTTGTAAAGTATATAAGCCTCTGTTAGTTAGTATACTGTAAATAGGACTATTAGTCCCTATAATAAATGTAGTATTATAGGCGCGTTATCCTTAAAGTCTTTTAGTAGAAATCTAAAGAAGTTAGCTACTTTCTACTATTTGTCCTCTTAGCAGTGTTTTATTACTACTCTAATTTAAGCTTACAGTTTATCTGCTATCCTATCTTACGTATTAGTTGCGTAAATTATAGTTATAGGCTCTCTATAGTACACTTACCTTGTATTTAGTAGAGCTTAGAGCTGCAGCCTTTTTTCTAACACAAGTTGTTTTACTAACTAGAGCTCTTTATCCTTATTTCTGTTACCTTTATTATACTCTTCTTATTCTTCTTTACTACTAGAGTAAGTATTTTCTTCTAGCAACCTTTATTATTTTTCTATAGCACTTTTGCGTTTCTGTTTAGGTGTAGTAATTAGTGTAGATATTGCGTTGTTTTATATTCGCGCAGTATCTTTATCTCTACTTTCTTCTACTTTCTTTCTAGTGCTATTATTCTGCTCTTCTAGGCACTTAATTTTAGTAGTTAGGGTCTTAATGCGTATATCTAGGCTGTTATCCTTCTTCTTCTTGCCTCTACTCTATCTGTTAAAGCATTTGCTACTATTTACTTTAGGTCCTGTTAATAGTTTACAGGCTAGGTCTGCTAGCGCTCTTATTATCTTTTGTTATTTATAGTTATTATCTTTAGTATTGTTGTTAAGCTCTAAGCAGAGGCGCCTTTACCTTTTATCTCTAGTAGCACCTACTAGGTTTATAATATTGCTATTACTGCCTAAAGTAAAGTGTACTATATTATATAGTTAGCTATTATTATTTATATACTATTCTAGGTTGTATTACTACTAGGCTTAACTTTATCTTATACTAGAGTCTAGTATTTAATTGTAACGCCCTTAAGGCTTCTTATCTTAACATATAAGTTAATAGTTACAGCTAGATTATTATTATTAGTAATTAAGCGCAGCGCTAACGCGTTAAATATCTTTAAAGTCCTAACTATATACTAGTCTATAAATTTTAGTTATAATAAGTATTTAACAAGTGCACTATATTTAAAATGTTATAGCTTTATCTTAAAGTTACTGTCTTTAAGCTACTATTAATATGTAGCTGTTATTAGCCTTAAAAGCAGGAAGGTCTAAGCAGTTTAATAATGTACGCTGTCTATAATATAGACATTAACGTTATTAAGTAACAGTTTAGTTATTATTGTAGTAAGGCCTATTAGCTAGGTTACTAAAGTAGTAGAAGAACTTAAGACTACTAATACTAACTACGTGCGTTCTAGTTCTAAGTTTGCAGGCGTTAGCTATCTTTCTATATGTTTAGCTTTAACTTTGTTACTATAGTCTTAAATTTCTAAGATTATCTTCTTTTATACAGCGCTAGCTATTGCCTTATAGAATTCCCTTAGTATACTACTATTAGTTAGTCTAGAGCATATAGTATACTTAAGCTATTTATCTATTGTTAGGCTACGCATTGTTTTCAGGTAGTTAGCCTATAGGTGTACCTGTTTAATCTTATTATATATATTCTTGTGCTAGATAAAATCTGTTATCTCTTTAACCTATATACGCTAGTCTACTATATTAATATTATAGCCTATTCTTACAATTACCTGCAATACGTTATTAGTAGTTATTGTCTTTGCATTATTTATGTACTATTTATTTAATTAAGGTAGCTACTACTTATACTTGTTGTTGCAATTCTATAACGCGCGTATTATATAATATGTTACGCGTAACAGTTAAGAATAGTGTAAGCAGGTGCAAGAATAGTAGAATAGCTATAGCTTAGTTAGCGTGTGTAGGTATACTTGTGTTATATGCTTACTTGTAATAGTATTATAATATACAGCGTAGTGTAGTAAACATAACGTAGAAAATTATATGTATTTGCGTTGCAGCACTATTATTGTTATTATATAGTTATAGTGCGTTTGTAGTAGCAACGCAGTATTATATAGTTATAGTAGTAGGTTAAATTATAGGTGCAAGTAAAAGTAAGTAGAGTTTTATCTTAGTATTATATAGCCTTTTACCTAGCGCTAACGCGTTATATTATATCTTTAAGGTAAGTAAAGGTATATTCTAAAAGAGTACTTTTTACTATATGTTATTCTTAGTGCAGCACTATATAGTACTATAAGACACTATATAGTACTAAGTAAAATTCTTACCTTCTAGGTTTTTACATTATAGTGTAAGTAACTTACCTCTTGTATATTATATTAGTAGTACTCTCTTTAGTCTAGTAAGCAAACTTAGCTAAACCTACTAGTGCTATTATAGTAGACAGGTTACATAATAAGGCTGCGTTAGAATATTTAAGTTATATACTAGCGTCTAGTAGTTTACGTAGAATTATAGAGAAGTTTTTTATACGTCTGTAGTCCTGTTAGCAAAGGAAGCTATCTGTTACCTTCTATTTCTTTACACTAGATTATTCTATTGTAATTCTATATTATCTATTAGTGTATCTAACGCCCTAGACTATATGCTATTAGCGTAGATAGTAGTTAATAGATCTCTATAGTGTACGCAGCTTGCAGCTAGCAAGAAAGTGTATAGCAGCCTACTTCTATTATATATTTTAACGTTAGTTTAAGACGTTTATGTTTTTAACTAGATAATTCTGCTCTATATTCTATAGATTTATTTGTAAAGAGATTAGTTTTCTCTTTTTAACGCTAAGTTTGCTGTTAATATAGTAGTATTCTTTTATTTAAGTATTCTTTCTTAGTATTAGCAACTAATATTGCAAATTATGCAGTACGTAGTATCTTATAAAGAATACTATTATTGTCTATTATCTTATGTTCTTGTATAATAGCCTTGTCTCTTATTAACATATCTTGCAGTGTAGTGTCTTTGCTTAGTGCTAGTATACTAGAGTGCTTAACGTCCTACGCTGCTGTCCTGCCTAGATATTACTATGCGTATATAATTTCTTAATAACCCTACTCTTTTAGTTGCATAGATTATATGCTACTACTTTAGATTATTAATCTAGTCTTTAGCCTAATAAAGTTAGTGCTAGGCAATTATTCTTTAATTTTAGTATTTACTAGGCTAATATTATCTAGTTATTTTAGTTAATGCGCTAGCTAAAATACTAGAGATTATAGGCCCTATAAGATAATTTGTGCAATAGCTATTCTTATTCTAGTTAAGTATAGTATTATTACACTTTTCTAACTATAACTACACTATAACATTACTCTTAGTTTTTACGCTTGCAAACAGCCTAGCGTTATCTTATTTTAGGTATATAGTATTCTTGTGTTTGTATTAGCACAGTCTTACTACCTAGTTACGTATATCTTTTTAGCGTCTATCTTATAGCTCTACAGCTATCTATTTTATAGTTGCCTATTATAGTGCTTCTAGCTTGTTAATATATTGCTTATTGTTTGTAGTAAACTCTTGCTAACCTACGTATACCTACAGTTAATCTATTATATCTGTTGCTTTATAGTATAATAGTCTAGAGAGCAACAGTACCTTATAGTTCTCTTCTATCTTATTTAGGCTATATATTGCAACAATATAGTCTAAGAAGTAGGCTAGATCTTTATAGTTAGGATTGCGCTCTTTAAGTAACTTAATAAAGCTTCTAACGTCTATACTATTAACAACGCATATATCTTTAAGCTAGTTAACTAAATTATTAAGCTTATAGTAAGTCTCTTAGAAGTTAGCTATACATAGCTATAGGCTGTAGTACATGTTTAGATATATTAAGATCTACTAGCTACTGTATATAGTCTTAGCTCTTATCTTGTTATACTACGCGCAATATTCTTAGTAAATAGCGTAAATAATATTAATTGTCTTAGTAAGATATTTGCCTATTATACTTTTCTCTACTACAAAGTATAGAAAATAGGCGCAGACTTTAGCCTTCTATGCGCAGGTAATGCCTTAGTCTATTAGTTAGTATAATATTATGCTACTTGCAGGCAGAAATATAACTCTATTATATTAGTAAGTATTATAACCTCTATTACTATAATAAGCCTGTAGTACATTAACACTGTATATACTAAACCTTCTATAGTAATTAGCAGCTTATCTAAAGCTTAGCTACTGCGTGTTTATAAGGCAGGAACCTGTTAATTAGCAATAATACTTATCTGTTTATGCAGTTATTAAACTATTTTAGCTATTCTAGCATAATATTAGTGTCTATCTAAGTAGAATTATTGTCTTAATAGATATAACTAAGACTACAGATATTTAGGTTCTTTTTACTGTTTATACAAGTTGTGTAGTTTAAGAATCCTATAAACTATAGAAGTACTTAGTCTAAGCTATCTATGTTTATATATAGTATACTAGTTATATACTCTCTATCTAGTTTAGGTCTAGCTTCTAAATTATCTACTAACGTGTATTAGAGCAAGTGTTTCTAGTATATACTAGCCTTGTTTATATTGTATAAGTTCTTAGGCGCGTATCTTCTTACTACGTTGCAAATCTCTTCTATTATAAGCTTAGTGTCCTTAACTGTTATACTACTATAGTTGCCTACTACTTTTGCAAACTATTTATATAACTGCACGCTATATTATTATTTATATATAGTAAGCTATCTGTTATTAAACTCTAGTATTTTGCAGCTATTATATTTAGGCAGCTATTACTAAAGTTAACGTGTAGTTTTGCAAATTATGTTGTTAGTAACATTAACGCAAGCTGCCTGCAACTCTATATACTAGTTATTTAGAGCTGCCTTAAAAGTTTCTTATTATAGATGCTTATTATGCGCGTAGTTATAGCTAGTATATTTAGTTTTGTTACTGTCTAGGTATTCTTGCGTTGTTAAGAGAATATTAGTTATATTATTTAGTTGCATATAGTAGCAAAAGGCTCTAGTAGCTTATATAGTAAGTTATTATAGTGTTAAATATAGAAATAATGCCTTATGTTTGCAAACCTTAACACGTTCTATAATAGTCTAGGCACAACTATATTACTAGTTAGGCGTTAGACCTTAACCTATTTATAAACTAAGTAATATAGGCTTAATGTTATAGTAGTAGAATAATAGTAAAAACTAGATGTATTTACAATAAGTAATCTACTGTCTAATATAGTAAAGATAATATACTTACGCATGCTAATACTCTAGTAGCTACTTATAGTATTTAATATAAAATAAAATCTAAACTTAGCCTTAAACTTATGCTAGTATTATTATAGCACTAATTAGTTACTCTAAGTACCTATTGCAGTAGATAGCTTGCAATTAACACTAATAGTACTCTTTAGTAGACAATAGTTATAGACAGTGCAACGCAACTGTAGCTACTAGTTATTAAAAGAGCCTGCTGCAGTAGTAGGTTGCGTGCAGCACTAGTAGTATTCTCTAGTAGACAATAGTTACTAACAGTGTAACGCAACTATAGCTGCTAGTAGTTAGAAGAGCCTACTATAGTAGTAGGTTGCGTACAGCACTAGCAGTATTCTCTAGTAGATAATAGTTATAGACAGTGTAACACAACTATAGCTGCTAGTTATTAAAAGAGCCTACTGTAGTAGTAGGTTGCGTGCAGCACTAGCAGTATTCTCTAGTAAATAACAGTTACTAATAGTGCAACGCAACTATAGCTGCTAGTAGTTAAAAGAGCCTACTGCAGTAGTAGGTTACGTATAGTACTAGCAGTATTCTCTAGTAGATAATAGTTACTAACAGTGCAACGCAACTATAGCTGCTAGTTATTAAAAGAGCCTAATTATAAAGATTAATGTATTTAAAGTGTTTACTACCTTATATACTATATATAAGATTTATAAAGTATTATATATTACCTCTTATATATATTCTTTTCTACTAAGTATCTCTAAGACAAACAAATATTAGCCTGTTGTTTTAATTTATATAGGTATCTTTTAAAGTCTTAGTTATACCTACTAGTGTAGTAGGTATTCTTTTTGTTACTAGCTAGTAGTATCTTAGTATAGATAAGTTTAATGCGCGTAACTTCTTCGCATTAATAAAAGTTCTTAAAGCTATAATAAAGCTTAGTAATAATAGAGGACTTAATGTTGTATAAGTTGTAGTTAGAATATCTTAATATCTAGACATTAGATTACTACTTGTAGAGTCTAACAGAAATGTATTGTATATAGTATAAGAGAAGTTACAGCTACTTAGGTAGGCTTTACTATTAAACAGCCTAATAAGGGTGCTAGAATAGAGATATCCTAACAAACAACTGTAACTTTACATTATCCTTAATTTTCGCCTATAACAATATATAGACAAAAGCATGTAAATTGTAGTTATATCTCTAATATCTTCTAGTTACCTAATAGTATAAGAATTGCGTTCTTAAGTTAGGCTAAGTTATTAATATATATTACAAGATATAATAAAGTTGTTACAATAACAGCGCTCTTAAGTTAGGCTAAGTTATTAATATGCGCACTAGGATGCTATTATAGCTGTTGTTATAGAAATCTTTGCTTTTAAACACACTATAAGGTATTTTAGTTAAGTAATAGTGTTATAGAACATAATAAAGTTATTGCAACAACAGCGCTCTTAAGTTAAGCTAAGGTGTTAATACGCGCATTAGAATACTATTATAGCTATTGTTATAGAGATTCTTGCTTTTAAACACGCTATAAGGTATCTTAGTTAAGTAATAGTATTATAGGACATAACAAAGTTGTTACAACAATAGCGCTCTTAAGTTAGGCTAAGTTATTAATGTGCGCATTAGAATACTATTATAGCTGTTGTTATAGAGATTCTTGTTGTTAAACACGTTATAAAGTATCTTAGTTAAGCTATAACATCTAAACAGCTACTAAAGGGTCTATCTAAGACATAAATTTACTTCTATACTAGTAGGCTAAGAAGTAGCGCAGGTGTAGTGCTAACAATATAGTAAAGCTTAGTTCTAGATTTTTAAACTATATAAACATATAGACGTAATAGGTATAGTTTTAGTTTTGTAAGAATAAAAATATAATAAAGAATTAAGTCTTTTAGACTTACAAAGAATATATATATAAAGACAGTAACATTAAATTAGAAGTATAAGTTACGTGTTAAGAAGCAGCTATATATATAGGCATATAAGTAAATTTATCTTTAGTTTTAAGGTTAGAAAAGTATAAGGAGGCGCAAGTATATAATAGATAAAAATAACACTAAGTTTTGTGTATATTTTAATAAAAGACTATTACTTTAACTCTAAGACTAGAGATATATAAGTAAATTTATCTCTAGTTTTTAAGTTAAAGAAGTATAAGGAGGCGCAAGTGTATAATAGATAAAAATAACACTAAGTTTTATGTATGTTTTAACAAAAGACTATTACCTTAACTCTAAGACTAGAGACATATAGGTAAATTTATTTCTAGTTTTAAGGTTAGGAAAACATATATATAGTAAGAGGTAGAAAGTAGCTAGCTAGTAAGGCTATTATATACTTTATTAGCGCTGATAGTTTAAGAGTAAGTAGCACGTAGATACGTTTAATATACAGTAGTTTGTTAATAGTCTTTGTTACTATTTAGCCCCTATTATATTTGCACTTTAGAGTAAGTTAGAATAGTAGTCTCTAGTAGACAACTGTTTTATACTATGCTAGAGAAAGAATATAAATTAGATCTATAGGCATTTTAAAACTAGAAAAGATTAAATATACTAGCTGCTTAGAATATTAGTTAACACTGTATATAAATTATACTTATTATTTTTTACTATTAAGTTATTGCCTACGCCTGTTACTAGTCTTACCTATAGTATATATAGTATACTATTCTACTTGCTTTTATCTGTACTAAGCCTAGCTACCTTAGTACAAGTTGTATATTAGGCTACTAGAGCTACTAGTCTATTTTTTTTATACTTTTAAACCTTATACGTGTCTACTTATAGGTATACTTACCTTTTTAGGTGTTTAGGTTCTACTATATATATTCTAAACGCGCAGTAACTTGTTTATTCTAAAGTATTAATATTTTTTAGTATAAAGATTATTATTAATATTAATCTTTATTAAGCTATGTTAGCTAGCCTAACTAATCTATTTGTTAATAAGTAAGCTTTAGTGTAATAACGTAATAGTTGTTAGAGTAATAAGAAATATTAAAAGAAAGAAAAATATTAGTTATTACGCCTATAACTATTAGTATAGTTCTGTACACAAGTTAAGTAACTGTTAGCTATAGTAGACTTTAGTAGACTACTATAGATAACAGACTATGCAGCACAGGATAGATACTACTAGTAACTACTTTAACACTACGTAACTAATATTAATACTATTTTTGCACACTTAGTCTTTTTATATCTAAACTATAGAGTTATATATAAACAAATTAGTAATAGATTATATATACATACTGTATAGCTTTTACACTAAAACGTACGCAGGACTTGTTAAACACAGTACTTAATACCAGACGCGTTACTACCTACTACCTAACAATATACTAGTTATAACCCTTAACACTATAATATAATAGTACAGCTCTAATAGCTGTAACGCAATAGATGCTACTCTAGACAACGCAGCACTTACTTTATACAGCAACATCTTATGTAAACACAACTATACTCTAGCTAAATATAAGGTAATAAGGTAGATAGGCCTAATATTAGCGTCTATATAAGGATAAGATAAGCTGTTTAAGACAGCAAGTAGACAGCACGCTAGCAAACCCTTTAGTTTAGAAACAGTAGACGCAAAGCAGTAGGCTACACATAGCTAAATAGTACACGCGTACTAACACTAATAGAAATAATATAGTAGAGCTCTTTAGTTTTCTTTTTGCACTAGCGTTTGCATTATAGCTGCAAAGGATAAAATGTACATTAGGTAATATTAACAGCCTCTTTACTAACACATAGCTATATAAGCTATATTTACAGCTACAGTTCTAATTAGAGCACTAGTAGTAGTAGGCTATGTTAAACATTTAATCTAGGCTATAAGACAACATATAGATATAAGAAAACGTAGCAATTATATTTAAGTTACTAAACCTCTAACCTAACTAACATATATTTATATACTAGGATATTATATTACAGATTACCTTTATACTTAGTTATTGCCTATTTACTAATAAGATAGTTTACGCACTTAGCTGTTCTTTTACAAGCACGCCTAATAAACCTACAAGAGTATATTACAAACTATACTTAAAGAATTAGTAGTAGTTAATATAATAGCGCTTGCTAGATAGTGCAACCCTTATGCTAGTTATACTAGCAGTAGACAAAATATAGTTGTCTATAATATCTAGTAATATAGCAGCATAGCTAATATATATTACTATTAGAAATCTTAACTATAAGGCACAATAACATAGAATAACACCTAGAACACTACTAGCTAGATTTATCTTAACAGCTAAGCTCTTAGATTTTATTCTAAAGAGTAAAGTATATTATTACTATATAGGCAAACTGTTATTACGTAAGTACTAACTATAGCGTTAACAATAGAAAGTTACTATAGAAGACAAACGCTAACTAGTAACTGTAGTACTTAAAGAAGCTACCAAATACAGCATACAGCTAGAGTATACTAACTAACAGACATAATAGTATTACTTAACTATTTGTACAATTCTAGCTAACTATAAAGAGTAAGTGCTACTAACAGGTATAAAGAAAAACAGATACTATACTTAATGCACAGTACTACTAGATAAACAAGAGAACTTATGCAACAAATATCTATAGCAAACAGAAGAGTATACACGCTTGTAACAGAGTTATTATCTTAATAAAAGATATAAAGATTATGTTTATCTAGTAAAGTGCTTTAGCTAGAATTACTATAACTTTAATATATATAAGTTATTAGCTATAGATATATTGCATCTACTGCTTAAGAGGTTAGTTATAAAGATATTAGAATTTATAGAAGACATGCTAATAGATATACACCTTAGACAAAAGAAGGGCTAGAATAGTGCTGCAGTTCTAGTAGTAAAAGATAACAGCTGTGCCTAGTTAAATAAAAGGTTTTGCTAGGTTAAGTATAACACTAGACTAAAACAGTTTAATAATAAGAGGGCTTTTATAGAAGTATTACAGTAGACTAGCGCAGAACAAAAAGTAATAATTTGCTAATTTATAGCAGTAGTATTCTTTCTGCTAGCAACTAAGGCACTATACGTATTGCATTTTATCTAGGCTGCGTGCAATCTGCTAGTACTCTTATAATATAAGAGTTATAACAAAAACACGTTAGGGTATATATTGTTAGCTATTAAACAAATAGATATTCTAAAAGAAGAGTTTTAACCTTTTAGACAGACGCAAGAAGAAAAAAAGCATTTTAACTACTCTAAATAGCACGCGCTAACCTATATTATTAACAATATCTATATATATAGAGCTCTTAATAGCATATACACTAGAACAAATAGTAAGGCCTACTATATTATAATAGTAAAACAATTCTACCTAATAACAAACAAGAGAGATTTTCTTGCGCAAATCTACTTCTATAACTCTAGATAGCTTACGCTTATAGCGTTTAAACACAAGACAGTTATAAACTAAAGTTAATAGTATACTACTACTAACTAGCGTAAGCTACGGCGGTAAATAGGTAGGGGTTAAGTTAGAGTAGGGTACCTTTACGTAAGACCCTATACCTAACCCAACCTCTACCTATTTAATTAACGCTAAAAGTAGGTAGAGGTTAAGTTAGAGGTATCAATTGCGGGTTAAGGTTGGGTTGCATAAGTTTTGCGCAATTAAATAAAATTTGAAGTATGTATCTACTAATCTTATAAAATTAGGTTTCTAAATATATAGTTAATTTTACAGAGGCAAAAACTATGCTAGGGATATCAAAAATAGCACAGTAATTACGAATTTTTATTACAATAAAGAGGAAATAAGGTCTTTATTTCTAATATATATAAAAGTAGAGGATTCTAGATCTCCTACACAATTGCCTAATAAGAGCTAAACTTCTGATAGTACCTAAGCGCAAGGCTAACATCCTTTGCCTATATAGTAACTCTTTTTGCGTAGATTGCATTTATATTTGTATCTATATTTAGTTAGAATTTGTTAAAAAAATGGGGTTAGAAAACAAACCCTTAAAAAAACCAACTATATAGGCCTTAGCAGCCTCTTGAACTGCCCTAACAGCTGATTTTTAGAAGTGAATATTACTACTAGTAGTTTAAACGCATTCTTAAGCTATTTTGCGCAGGAGTTGCTAGAAGGGCAGCTTGCGGATAAAGAGCTTAGTAGACCTCTAGTATTAGCAGATCTCTCTAAGCGCTACAGCTTTAAGTAGTAAGTAAATAAGCGTGATAAAGAATTGTAATAACTTACTGCCTGGCTTAAGGTACCTTTTTTTTTTTAGAGCTGCTTTTTAAGTTTTTGCGGCTAGGCTTTTCCTAGCAGATTTCCTAGCAGCCTTGCTAGCTAGGTCTTTGGCAACTACAGTGCCTCTAGTAACAGTATTATTAACTTTAGATTTGCGTTTTCTTGAAGCTATAGTAGTAGTGTTGTAGAGTTGTAGATTTGATATTGTAATAATTTAGGTTGTTTTGGTGCCTAGTAAATAAGCAGTAAGCAGGCTTGGCGTAGGAAATTAGATCTTGGCATAAAATTTCTGCAGGAGCTAATTTGAAACTAGCAGCGCTACTAGAAGACTAGAACGTGATAAAAAACTGTGTTAACTTACAGGCCTACCTAAAATTGCGCTAGCTTTTGTTCTAGCTATATATTAAAATTAAAGAGTAGATTTCTATAGACTTGTTTATTGTTTATGTAAAATAGGCTAGAAGGTAGTAAGCGTAGGCAGTAGGCAGAAAGCACGCTAGTAGCCTGCGTGCGCACAGACTAACTTACCGCGTTATTAGTTATAGGCTGCCAAAATAAAATACTAAAGCTACACGCCTATAATAGCAACGCGCTTTATTACATTACTTTATTACACTTATTACTATGGAATCTGTTAAGTCTAAGGAAATTAAGGTTGTTAACAAGCCTAAGGGCTTTCTGCTACCTATTCCTGTTTAAATTCTGCTAAATTTTAAGGAAAAGGAGTAGGCCTAGCTTACAATAGTAATATTCTTAGAACTTTGTTATAAATTATACTAATTTGTCTAGGGTTTTGCTTCTAGGGATAAGGAGATTAGCTATATCCTTAACTCTTGTAGTAGTAATACTCTAAAGCAAGGCTACCTAACAAATTTCTAAGTTAACTCTAGCAGGTAACTTAGCAGCAGCGCTATACAATCTAGGGAGCTAGCTGCTATTGCAAAGGCTGAATCCTTAGACTAATTAGCTAAATACTAGCTTAAGAAGAAGGTTAAGAGAGGCAATAGGTATACAGCGTTGTCTTTAAGGCAACAAGTTAAGAAACTTAAGCATAAGCTTAAGGCCTAGGCAGCCAAGCGTTTTAATAGCAAGTAGTCTAGTAAGTTATTACACCTTTTTATTACGTTAGTTTTACTTATATGCAAAGCTAAGTAGTTAATAGCCTCTATTGCTTAAGTTAATTAAAAATAGAAGGCTATCTAAATTAAAATTAATATACGCGCCCACAACGTTGTTATAAAGAGGTCCTCTTCTGCAATTTCAGACTTAAAGCAAAAAAAATCGTTAGCTTAAGCTTACACCCGCGTTTTTGGGCCTAGTAGAGCTGTAGAAGGGATACTCTGAAAGGAGTATACTTGTAGGCTACACCTCTTTGAGAGGAATAGCTTTAAGACACTACAGGCTAAGGCTAAATAGCTAAAATTTCGCGATAAGCTAACGCCTAACAAGTTGGCTCTAGTTACTAATTAGAATTAGTAGTAAGTTTATCACGTTATTTTATTATATACTTATTCTAACTGGTCTGCTAGAAGGCGTAAGCCTACACCCCCCTCTAAGTTTAATTAGCCTCTGCAGCTCTATAGTAATAGGCTATACGTTAAGGGACGCAATAATACTAAATGTAAGGAAGAGGTTAACAATTCTAGTAAAGAGCTAGAGGCATACTATAAGACACTGCCTAATAAATATAAAGATAAGGAGGATAAGGATTAGAGCGACAGCACTTGAGAGGGGTTCTCTAATAGTACTTGGGAGGGCTGTTTAGACGCTAAGTAACATGTATAATTAAAGTTACTGTATATTATTGCCTAATGTAGTTAAGACTGGAAAATTTTGCTACTACTGTAAAACCTAATTTCTTAATTTCCAAAAGTTTGGCCCTACTATCTGCCCTCTAACTAGGGGAATAACGCCTTTAGTAGAACGCCTACCTCTCTTACTTAAAGTAATACTAAACTGTAGTTTTACTATTCTATTGTTGCTACAATTACTACTTTCTTTCTATAAGACATTGCTACTTTGTTATTACACTTTTTTATTACACACATAGACCTAAGCGACCTCCCTTTACTTCTAGACGACCTATACTCTAATCTGCCTGAAATACTCTACAAATTTACACTTAACGCTCCCTAAATCCTTAAGTCTAGAATTAAGAGAATAGTTACTGTTCTTAAGCAGCTAATTTAAGACAATGCTACTGTATGTGCTGCATAGGATGCCTGGTAGTAGAACACGTTATAGGCCTAAGACCCTAATAATTCTAATCCTTAATAGGGTAGAGCTAAACGTTCTGCTATTATATAGACTTAATTTAGAGAAGGGGCCTATATTAAAAGCGGCAAACTACACGTATATTGCCTAAACTGTAGGCATATACTTTAATACCTAACTAACAAGCATATAGGGACAAAACACCTTAGTAACTACCTTTAGTCTAATAGTTGTAGAGAGGTTACAGAATCTATCTACATAAGGTAGCTACTCCTATTTGTTATACTATTACGTCTACAACCCCTGCGACTGTTTACTACCTAGCAATTTAAACTAGAAATTGTACAGGTACTTCTTGATAGGAACTAGTCTTTTTGAACATTAGAGCGACCCTTATTTTACTGCTTTGTAGAGTTTCTTTAGCCTGGTACTACTATACCTAGCTGATACAAGTTTACTCTTATGCTCTAGGAACAATATAAGCAGGTAACTAAAAACCTCCTTTCTGATCTTAGCAAATTAACAAAAATCTTAATTGCCCTTAACGCCTGGTCTGTAGCTAACTACCTAAGCTTTTTGGCTATTAAAGCCTATTATATTAACACTAGTTAGTAGATAAGAGAGGTTCTATTAGATTTTGTGCCCTTGCGTAGGCAGCACACTAGGGTTTCTATAGCATCTAATCTTATATAGGTACTTAAAAACACAAAAACATTAAAATAATTACTAGTAGTTACCTGCAACAACGCTTTAAATAACAGTACCCTTAGCAGAAGCCTAGAAAGCAATCTTGCTAATAAGGGGGTTTCTTAAAACGCGAAGGAAAACACTATACTATACCTTGCCTATATTATTAACCTGGTAGTGCAGGACATAATAGCCTACCTAAGGCTAACAGCCTTGCCTGAGATTAAAGGGGCTTAGTAGCTGCAACGCTATTACGTTTACTAGATTAATAATAGCATATTAGTGCCTAACTCCTTGCAAAAGGTATGTTACACTCTTTATTACAATTCTTTATTACGCACTAAGCTCTTCTAGATCTAGGCAATTTATATTGCTATTGATTTGTCTCCTTAATGTTTTAAATGATTCTTGAAGGTACAATCTAATATACTGCTAAAAAATTAACTCTGTGTAATTTGAGATGTTAAGACTAGGTAGAATTTAACCTATAATATGTGCGAGCGCGCCTGCTTCCTAGCCACTTATATTAACGAGTGGCTAGAGTAAGAGATTACACTTAATTAGGCTCTATAAGGTAGCAGCAGTAATTTATGAGACGATAACGCAGTTACAGACTTTAAGGACCTTAAAAGGCTTTAGCTAGCACCTGCTAAGTAGTTACACCTTAGGGCAATAACACGCATGCTAGCAAACTTCAAAACAGCTACTAACAGAATTAGTAAAAGTAACACACCTTAGGCCCTATACATCTAGTTAATGTACAACTAACTTTTTGACTTCCTAGATTAAATAACAACTAAGCTATCTAATAAGGAGGATAAGACTAGCTATTACAAGGAGTAGCTAGCTATAGTAAAGGCAGTAGTAGAGAAAGGCAAGAAGAAGTTATTAAAGTATTATTTACGCACAGATAAGGAACAAGGATATCTTTATAATGTTGCAACTATCCTTAATCTATCCTAGAAGCTTACTACATATAAGGTAGAGACTATGTTTATTATACATGTTTATTACAGCGCACTACTAATAACACCTAGAGTAACACATAAAGACTAGACTTCAAACATATATACTAGCGTTAGTTCTTAGACTACATTAATTGATACAAAAACAACTCTACAGCAACAAACAGAGACTGCACTCTAGTTTGTCCTTTGTAACTACAGCGTCTACCTAAACACTAGTAGTTTAGGAGGCTTCCCTCTTAAACAACACAGTCTAGTAGGTTAAGCGCTAATATCTCTTATAAAACTAACGCAAGCATTAGACTACTCTATGCAGAAGCTTTCTGCTACCTTAGCACTCCTCTAACTAGTAAGAAAGATAAAGAGGAGTTATTAAATATACTTGTCTAGTAGCAGGCTAATATAGACACGTACCTACGCCTAGCTTAGGTAGCTAAAGACGTACTAGCTGTATAGCTTGCAGAAGTTAGGGTTAAGCGCTCGTTTAATACTGCAAGAGACGTTCTAGGAGATTAATAGCACAGGCTTAGAGCAGAAATAATCTAGAAGATTATAGTTGTAAAACACGCAATTACTAAGGAAGACGTATAACTAAACTGTTCTACACTATAATTGCTAACTGCAGGATCCTAACACAGCGCTAAGAGTGTCTAGGATCTACTTAAGCTTCTAGGTCCTATTGATTTTGCTAGTCTAACTAGCTCTAGAATCTAACGTTTTAAGGATTAGACAAGCAATAAGGAGCAGGAGGGTAACAAAGAAGATAACATTAGGGAATCTGCAACGCCTTTATATAGTGCACTACTCTAGACTCCTTAGTATAAGCAGCGTCTACAGAGGAAGAGATTAAGGCCTTCTTGTTTCTTAGACTAGCGAGCGTGATAAAAAAATGTGATAAACAGTAGCTCTTAACTATCTAAAACAACCTTAGTTAAAAACTGTAATAAACATCTATAATAAGCAGATTATAAAGCTTATTAAACAGCTGCAAGATTAGACTATTCCTGCGATAACTTTATTTTAGGATACACGCTAAAATACACTTATTTCTTTTGCCTTACTTTACTCCTAAGTGACATACTTGTTACAGGCGTTAGATTAGAGGCGCTGCATAAGTATAACCCTATAGCAGGTACCCTAACTAAACTAACAACCTAACCTTAACACCCTAAGCTGTATACCCTAACCTAAACCCTACACTAGCCCCTACATAACCCAAACTCTACCCTACCCCCCTTGTGCTTAACCCTAACCTAACCCCTACCTATAAGCAGGTACTCTAAACCCATTTACTAGCGTAGCGTAAGTATACCTTTACTATAAGCGTGTTAACAGCAATACTATTTAAACAACTTAGATAGTTTATACTAGGCATGTTACCAAATTCTATTATACTGCCTGTTAGTAAAGTTACTATATATATTATGTTACTAGACTTTATATATACTGCTGTAGTATTTGTCTAATACTACTATTAGAAAGTAACTAGCTGCCTTGTTACCCTATATAATAAAGACAGATAAAACTCTAACTTTTACTAGGTAAATAGAATAAATATAAAAATATATTCTTCTATAAGATACTTAAGGCTATTAGGTAAACGCTATAACAACTCTAAACATTACAAAGAAAATATTGTGCAATACGCGCCTAACTAGCATAAGACTAGAAAATAGCGCAAAGATTACGTGTAGGTGCAAGAGTTTAAATATAAGAACTATACGTAACTATCTTAGACTATTGCAAACAGTAGAGCTGTAGCTTAGGTACACCTAATACTTATATTTATTAACAACAAACACTAAGATAAGGATAAAAAGAAATATAAATATATAGGTGCCTTCTGCAAGGTTATAGCGTTTAATAATAATAGTTAAATTAATAATATAATAAGGATGCTAAGCGTACGCTACTACATATACAGTACAAAGACTAAGTAACATATATTATAAGTATTTAAGGTATATAACATAATAACTATTATTTGCCCTATATACTTAGTACTAAAAGATCTACTTACACTTAATAATAAGGTCTCTGTTTTATACTATATAAATAATTATATTAATTAGAACAAATATAATAGACTGTATTCTTTTACATTTAATTAAGACTAGACATATATAGTGCAGAATTATAAATAGAAGTAAATATAGTAAGACAGCTAGTATATAGCATTAGACATAGTAAATAGAATTGTATATCTAATAATAGCTCTACTATTGCTTTAACATACCTAATAGAACGTAAACCTGCTAATATAACAAGTGCTATAACACAGGACTATAGCGCAAGGCTACTAATACAACCTTCTTACTATATACTATACACTACTACAAACGCGTAATACTAGCAACTCTTATCTATATACGCAAGTATTACAAAGATATTATAACAGTTACCTAGAATTGCTAGTTAGTGTAAACAAGAGGATAGCACTACTATAGTAATACTAGATATAATTGTTAAAAGACAGTATATACAATATAATGCAACTAATAGCAAAAGAACATAACTTAATATACTCTAACGTAAAACAAGATATAAAGAGGTAGAAGATGCTAGGCTGTTCCCTATAAACAACTATAGTAAAAGAACGTTAGGAAAAATTAAGATTTGTCTAGTTAGCCTGGTTGCGGCAACCTGCAGCTGCCTAACAGTAATACTGTCTACCAGACAATTTGCTAAAGTTGCCCTACTTACTTCTAGTTGCTAGCAACCTAACAGCAACCTAATAGCAAATTACCTATATTACTTACGTTGCCTGTGTTGCTAGTGTTGCTAGTGTTACTAGTGTTACTAGTGTTACTAGATTTAATAGTTAAGGACTATTAAGTACTGTAGTACTAGTAGAACTATATACTATAGTTAGTTGCCTGTGTCTTTACACTCTTGTAGCGTAGGCTAACTAAGCTAGTCCCTCTTATCTAGTTATGTAGGCTTTTTAATTAAATATAGCATAGATAAATTACGCTTCTTTAAAAGTAGGCTAGCCTAAACGCAGCTACTAGGCTTAACGTCCTGTAGAGCACGCGTTAGCAGGTACACAACGCGCTCTATGTATAGAAAGCTATAACAGCTGCTACTACTTACAGAGCAGTAATTATCTTGCTAGTTAGTTATGTTAAGATTAGGTGCTGTGTCTGCTAGTACTATACTGTCTGCTATAGTAGTCTGCACTGTTGCGTTATATTAAGGCTAACCTAACAGTATTTACGCGTTGTACTAGTAAAAGTATATCTAGTTCTTATAACATTTACGTTGCTTGCTATTTATAACTACTTAATAACACTCTATTTCTTCTTTATACTATTGCACTAACCTATTGCACTTATCTAGTTCTAGTTACTATTTCTCTTTAGTTAAGGCAATTACGTTAAGTATGTTGCCTTTAATTGCAATATTATAGGCCTACGTTACAAATTCTTCCTATACGTCTTCTGCTACAATGCTCTAGCTACCTCTATAGTTCTTAAACTACAGCTGTTTATCTACCTTATAAAGGTATTCTAGTGCAAGTTTATCTGCATATCTGTACTCTTTTAGTAAAATATCTTTTACTTTACCTAATGCTTTACGCACGCGTATATAGATAGCATCTTATATAAGTTATTATATGTTGTATTACGTTTAGACCTACTTATATTGTTAGTGTCTTTGTGTAGGACTTTCCCCTCCTCTCTAACGTCCTCCTTTCTATTCTTTTCTATTAAGTAGTTTGCCTTCTCCTTCTCTTTGTTATTGTAATTGTCTATAAGCGCATTATAGCAATCTTGCTCCTTTTCTATGCAGTTAGCTAAGATATTATCTACGTTGTTGTTATAGGTATCCTTTAGCACGTGTTGTATCAGAGATTCTAGATTGGCTATACACCTATAGGTCTTATACAGAAGGACAAGAGAAACTTGTCCTCTATCTATACTATAGGCTTATATTTATAGTGGGCGTAGCAGCTAAGTTAGAGCGCTGTTAGAGCGCTTTTGGTTCTAATCTGCTAGCTCTCTACATAATCTGTTACTAAGCCTTTATAAGGTATTAAATGTAACATGTGTTTGCATATGCTTGTTATATTACCCTCCTTCTTAAAATTAATAGTTTCTATTAATTAGGTCTGTATTAGTATTGTTTTAGATACCTCTCTAAATTGTTGTAAACTCTTATTTACCTTAAGTTTATTTTAGGATAACGTAATATAGCTATTTGTTATTGTTTTGATTAGCGCGCTAGCGCGTTTAACGTTTCTAACTTTACCTTAAGCTTTTTTAAGCATATATATAAGGCTAGCCCTCTAGTATACTACTTCTCTATACTCTTCTTCTTACGTTTGTATACCTAAAGCTATCTAAGCCTTATCCTTTCTTAATTACTAGCTAACTGTATAGTAGATACACACAATGCCTATTTCTGTCTCTTCTAGGGCTTATCTCTTAGCCTATTAGGTTATTTGCCTGTAGGCTGCAAAGGCTTTTGCCTACAGCTATTTTAATATTAAGTTTAGATTCTATTTAGACGTGTTTAAGAAGTGTGCTTATTGCACACTCTTAAATAAGAAGTGTTGCCTAGTTCCTCTATATGCAGGCTAGGAGTATAATAGCCTCTTTAAGGCCCTTAACTACAGGTTTGCTGCCTTAGGTAGAAACAAGTCTAATAAGGTAGTGTTAGAGTAGAAGGCTACTGTTAAGAAGGCAGCGTTTTAGTTAGCTGCTGTTGTATAAGTAAGCACTGCACAGGTAGCTAATATAAATAACGCTAACTTATTAGTTAGCGCTTATTACTAGAGAGAGGAGCTAGCTAAGAAGGTTAGGGTAATAGCTAAAGAGCTTAGGTTGCTTAGGAAGAGTACAGCTAGGTTAACTAGTGTAGTTACTTAGCTAGTAGATGTTATAATAGTATTAAGAGCTAATTAGTTAGCAGAGCAAGAGAAGGCGCAAAAAGCAGCGCAAGAGGCTAGTACTTGCAGCAAGCAGGACTAGAACAAAGGACAACTAGGTAGTGCGTTAGTGTCTGCACCTAGAGATTTAGATAATTAAGAACGTCTTACTAGTAGCAATAACAGTCTGCTGTTAGATCTAATAGAAGAGTAAGACTCTTATTGTTAATAGCTGTTACCTACTAGTGTAGTAGTTGCAATATTAAGTTTAATTTTCCTAACATAATTATCTTAAAATGCTATAAAATCTTTAACTCCTTTTTCTTATGCTGTAATCTACTTAGCTAACGCTTATAAGAGTCTTAGCTATTTTAGATAGCGTTTATAAAACGCTTGCAATATGTGTAGAGTACCTATAAAGTTTAAGGTATTATACTAGGTAGAGTTAGGATTATAGCCTACCTATTTTATACAATACTTTAGGATAGAGCAGTATAGCTTGCTAGCTAGGATCTCTTTAACTTCCTATTCTTTAACGCCTTTAATTAGGATACTAGATAGGTTTAGGCTTAGCTAACTAGGTAGGGGGTTGTTAGGGTCCTTGCAGAGGACGTCTAGAGCAAACACGTTATAGATCTTAGAACCTTTAGGTAGCTTTAGTTAAAATAAATAGCTAACTTATTCTAGAACTTTAAAGAGACCTTCTTATAATTTAGCAAGTTTGCGACTTAGGCAGGTAACAGATAAGTTTTAGTTTAAGAGGTAAACCTTGTTACCTACTGCCTAATTAATAAGTTAATAATATTTGTTTACCTTAGCAGCTATCTGTTGCTGCGCCTTTTCTATATTGTCTTTAGCTGTGCGCTAGGCTGCATGCATGTAAGTAGCTAAGCTTAAGGCATCCTTAACGTTCCTATCTTTGTGTTTTAAAGAGAATAGTGCCTAATTCTAGCTCTATTATAGTTTAGATCTAAACAAAAGCTAGTATAGCGCTATACTAATTGCAGAGTGCAGTAGCGTAGCTTAGGCTTAATTAATTATTAGCAAGAGGTTACTCTAGTTATCCTAGTAATAGAATACAAAAGGCCTTAATTGTTAATTAATATACTTGTTTATAATCTTAGTTTGTCTATTAGTTTGTTTATAGTAGGCTGTAGAAAGCTTAAGTTGTACGCCTAGGATCTTGCAGAACTTAGACTAGAATTAGGACATAAACTAGGGTCTGTAGTTAGACACTATACTTTTAGGCGTGTAACCAAATTAGTATACCTATTAGATAAACAAGTAAGCTATTCCTTAAGCGTTAATTGTTTTATAGCAAGGAATAGAAACAGCTTACTTTAATAGGTAATTAATAATAACTATGATTTGATTATAGCTATACTAATTAGTTAGAAATGTCTTGAAATCTATACACAAATGCTGCATAGGCCTATTAGAAATTAGTAATAGATAGAGGAAACCTTAGGATTAGAGCTGTCTTAGATAGGATCTTTAATAGGTAATGCAGTTTTATACATAGCGTTTGCATATAGCCTCTATGCCTTTCTAGTAGTATTACTAAGCCAGGAGCTAATACGTCTTTGTAGCGCTTAGGTAAGCAGTAGATACCTAATTATAAGCTTCTCTAATTAGTTAGGTATATAAGGGAGAATCTCTAGGTACACAAAGGCGTAAGTAATAAAGTAGTAGTCTTTCTTAGACACAATATAGCTATAGTAGCTTAAGACGCTCTTCCTTAAAGAAACAGCAATTCTCTGCTAGCAGAGCTTTAATTAGTTTTAATAAGTTAAGGTTTAGGAGGGCACTAATAGATTAGACTAAAATAGCTGAAACATTAACCTCTAGCTAGTTACAGACGTAGTTCTAAGCTAGTTTAGAGTTAACTAGAGAGTTTAGGCGTTTAGGTCTTAGAAGTACACAGGATCTGTTGTCTTGTTAGGCAGTCTTAACCTTACTAATGTCTTGTTTCCTTTAGCTTAAGATATTAGCTTACTTGTTAAGTTTGCTAGGCGTATACTTAATGCAGAAATTAAAAGAGGCAATAATCTCTGCCTATTGTGCTTAACGTGCATTAAGAACCTTAGTAGTTATAAAGTATTCTAAGGAGCAGTAATCTAAATACACCTAGATTTAACTTTATATAGAGGTAAGTTTAGCTCTCTACTTCTTAAACACTTTTAGAATAGCAAAAAGTTCTTTGTTATGTATTTCCTAATTAAGCTTAGCCCTAGATAAGGCGTAACTGTAGAAGGCTACAGGATACTACTTGTTGTTAGGGTGTTTCTAAAAGAGTACTCCTGCTATTACTCTATCTAACGCATTAGTTTCTAACTTTATGTTATACTTAGGATAGAAATAAGATAGCGTAGAAATAGCTAGGAGTAAGGCTTAAATCTAATTAAAAGCTTGTTAGCAGTCTATAGTTTATTTAAACAGTGTAGCAGGACTTTAAAGCTTTATAATTAGTTTGGCTACACAAGAGAAATTCTTAATAAATTGTTAATAGAAACTAGCAAAGCTAAGAAATGACTTAATGCTAGTAACTGTAGTAGGTTTAGCCTAGTTTTAGAGTGCTTCTACCTTGTTAGGGTTAACTTTAGTGCCCTAATTTGTTAGAACGTAACCTAGATACTTTGTGCAGGTTATATAGAATTTACTCTTCTAAATGTCTACTTAGAGTCCTGCAGTATGTAGGCGCTCTAGAACCTTTTAGACGTGTTCCTAATGTAAGTTTATATCTTTAGAGTAAATTAAGATATTGTTAAGATACAAAATGCAGAAATTATTAAGATAATTAATTAGTACATTATTTATGTAGCGTTAATACGTAGCTAGCCTATTACATAAGCTAAAAGGGAGAACCTTACACTTGTATGTACTGTAACAGGTCTAAAAGGTAGTATACTCTTTAGAGTTAGGATCTATACAAATTTTGTTAAAGGCGGCCTAGATGTTAAACTTAGTAAAGATCTTAGCTTTAGAGAAGTGTAATAGCAGCTTATTAATGCAAAGGATTAGATAGACATTCTTGCGCGTAAGGGCGTTAATCTTCTAGTAGTCTACACAGATACGTATATCTCTATTTAGTTTGTGTACACAAAGAATAGGTAAAGCGAAAGGACTTTAGCTAGCCTTAATAAAACCCTTCTAAAGGTGCTTCTAAACGTAGGCCTTAGTAGCTTTAAGCTCCTCCTAATTTTGCTTGTACAGGGGACTAAACGCATTTAGTAATAGTTCTTTAAGGACAATCTTGTAATTGTACAAATAATAAGAAGGTAATTAATTAGCTGCTAACTTACTAAATATATCCTAATACTAGGAGTAACAGGCAGGTAATCTCTTATCTAATTAGCTTTAATTATCTGCGTTGTCCTTAGAGGCAAGGATCCTGTTAATCTTATAGAGGCTTGTTGTAAAGAACTTGTTCTAGGGCTTCTTTATAATAAAGTAAAATGCGTTGGCAGAAATAAGAGCTATGCAGGTGCTTAGAGGGGGTTTAGACTCTAAGCGGTTTTGCTTGGTTAGGGTATAAGGAATCTCTAAGATTTTTTAGGCTAATAGGAGCTTTAAGCATCTCTTAATACAATAAATAGAAGAAGAGAAACAGTAAAGACTGTTTTAGATTTAATAGTCTTCTTTCTCCTATAGGGCGTTGCGTTGTTGCACATTAAAATAGACAGTAGCTAGCACTGTAGCTTAATATAGAATAGTAGAAATAGAGGGTAAAGAATTATAAGAACAGGGGTACTTAGGTAGCCAAATAAACTGTAACCTATTTATGTCTAATTAAATCTTAAATTGTCTTAACTATTAGAGGCTAAGTATACAATTCTAAGACCTAAGATTAAGAATAAGAAATAGACAGTTTAAAATCTTTTAGCTATTAATATTTAAGTGTAGTCAAATATATTAAGTAACTGCAGAAGTAATCTAATCCTTAAAGCTACGCACCTGAACCTAAAGGGGAAGCTTCTAGATAGGTTAATGTAAAGCTTTAGAAACAGATAAAACAATTTGTAAATTTAAAAATAAGAAACTTTAAGCACTAGTGTTAACAAGAGTATTAAGGCGTAAACTAATACTTTAGTTATAGAGAAGCGTAGGTATAAGGAAATAGAGACTGCAAAACAAATAAGAAAGGTTAAGGTAAAATAGATTGTAACAGCTTAGGCCTAGAGAGGAGTGTCTTTCTAGGCGCTTCTGTTTCCTATATAATACACCTTCTGATTAGGTTGCTCTTAAGTATCTTTATACTTATCTACTTTTACAGCTTTAATCTAACGCACATAAAGCTTTGTACAGTTACTAGAGTAGTATCCTAGCTTACTACAATTGTAACAACTACTAGAGGTCTTTTATTGTTCTAGCTTAGGGGTCTTTATAAGAAGACACACTATTATAGATTAATAGGCTAGCGCAGAATTTGTTGAAGCGCTAGTAGTAGTAGTCTAATTTAGCTCTAAATTCTGTTATAGAGCTAACCTAATTAGCAACCTGGCAGCAGCTAGTGTTATAGTTAGTGTAGAGTTGTTCTTCTGCTCTATATTGTAGGCTGTAAGGTGTTCTACTATCTAATTAAATAAGTTCTTCTATTAGTGCCTAAATCCTAGGTTAGGGGCTTGCAACCCTAGCGTAATCTTAGTCTATAAGTAGTAAAACTACTCTAAAGGGGGTACTTGTCTCTTAACTGCAGAACTTAGAAACCTAGCTTTAAACAAGGGGAACGTTTCTTCCTTAGTTATCTACATTTAATTAAAAGCTGCTTAGCTTTTAGCTACCTTGTTACTTGTAATAAAGTAAGACTTAAGTAGCTTAATTATTTACTTAGCGTTCTAAAATTGCTCTTAATTAGTATCTAATAAATATTGTAGCTTAAGATAGCCCTTAGCTAATTCTGTAGTATAGCCCTATACTAAGGCTATGCGTTGTCTTTTAGTCTAATAGTAATCTAAGTTAATCTTAAGTTAATCTTAGATAGAAGCCTGCTATTAGCAGAAGGTAAGATCTTTTCTATTACTTAGATTGTTTATATTAGGCGTTTTCTCAGATTGTTAAAGTTAGCAAGAGCCTTTATAGTAATATAAGTACTTAGATATAGAGCTGTTAGATAAACAGTAGAGTGTAGAATTGTTCTAGGGTAATTTAGTAGTAGGTAGAGGCTTATCTAGTCTTATTAACAGAGTTAGTCCTTTCTTAAGAGAATTAATTTCTGCTAAAGCCTGTTTTAAATCTTGTTGTAATTAATTAACCTCTATTTAGGCAAGGGTTAGATTTAGTGCAGCTCTAGGCTAAGGGGGTTTCTTAGTGTCTAGCTTTTTTGCTTTAGCACTCTGTTGCTAGGTTGTTATAGTTAATACAGAGTTGTCTTAGGAGAAGGCTTCTAGAGTTAGTTCTTTAGAGGGAGTTATTAGCGTTGCCTCTAATACTCCTAGGTTATTAATAGTCTCTAAGTTTCTATTATAGCGCTAAACGCAACTTTTCTAAAGTAATTCTAACTATTGTGTTAATAGAAAGATCTAAACCTAAAGGCTTTAGCTGTTAAGAGATCTAAGGGATCTTAACTGTGTTTAATAGATTTAAGGTTGCAAACAAATCTAATTTAGATAGGGTTCTAGACGTTTTAACGCAATCTTTTCAAAAGTAAATTGCAATATTATCTAAATACTATTACTAGCAGGACAAAGTTTCTCTTGTAATGTAACAACACAGGTAGGTATAGCTATTAGGATTAAATTAGATACGTATTAGAGGCATATAAGAGTGCGTGTTGTATTAGAGATTCTAGATTAGCTATACACCTATAGGTCTTGTACAGAAGAACAAGAGAAACTTGTCCTCTATCTATGCTATAGGCTTATATTTATAGTAGGCGTAGTAGCTAAGTTAGAGCGCTATTAGAGCACTTTTGGTCCTAATCTGCTAGCTTTCTACATAATCTGTTACTAAGCCTTTATAAGGTATCAGATGTAACATGTATTTGCATATACTTGTTACAGCTACCTATAGGTATAACAAATTTAGTTACTGAATTTATACGCGTTATAACCAAGATATGCTAAGATTACATTCTAGAACGCTATAGACCTTACCTAGATAACGTTTGTATTAAGGGACTAAAGTGCTACTACAATAGAATAGAGATTAAACTAGGTATTAGAAAATACGTTGTAGAGCACCTCTGCAATATAGACGCTGTGTTAGCAGATATTAAACGCGCAGGAGCAATAATATTAAGTTATAAATTAGATTTCTGCTACGCGTCTATAATTGTAGTAGGTTATTAGGTTAACGCTGCTGGCTGCTATCCTAATTACAAGAAAATTAAGAAAATCCTCTTCTAGCTGCTCTATAGAGACTAGAAAGACGTTTGAATGTTTATTAGTATATATATGTATTACAGAGTATAAATTAAGTATTTTGCTATTGTTTTAGAGCTGCTATTCTGCCTACTACGCAAGAACGCGCTCTTTAAGTAGTCTTTAGAACAACAGGGCGTAATAGACAGATTGAAACACGCGCTATGCTCTACGCTAGCACTTATCTCTATCTCTTATAATAAGCTGTTACTCCTAATTGTTGTTTCTGTTAATAGTAGTAAAAAGGGTTAGGGCGCAGTTCTTATGCAGCTAGATCTAAAGGGTTGTTAGTACTCTATCTAGTACAAAAGTAGAGTTTAGTCTAAATCTAAATAAAATTAGGACTTAGGAAAATACAAATGTAAAGCTCTGCTCCTAGCACTAAAGAAGTTTTAGACCTACTTGTACAGAGTAGAGTTTATTATAGAAATAGACGCAAAGACGCTAGTTGTGTAGCTTTAGCAAAGTGCAACTAACTTACTAGAAGCCCTTATTACGTAGTAGCTAGCACTTCTTAATATATAGGAATTTAACATAGTTTATATTAAAGGCAAGAAAAACGTAGTAGCTAACGCTCTTTTAAGAAGACCTAAGAAGTTAGGATAGAAGCTACCTAATAAGCTAGAGGAAGACATTAAGGATTTTATTAACACTTATTTAAATTTAGTACAGCTTACTATTGCCCTATAGCTGCGCGTATGCAATCTACGTTATAGAGTATATAAGGCTAACATTAGTTTTAAGAAAAACCTGCTGGATAAAGCCTATAGCAAAGAGTCTTAGGCTTAGGCTTGTTAGATTCTATTCTGCTGTTAGCCTAATAGTCTTTTAAGAGCTAGGATAAAAAAGTTTACAAGAAAAGTACTTAAATTAACAGTAAGAGAGTAGTACCTGTTCTTAATACTAACTAGAAGGCGCCTGCTGCAGCAAATTGTAGACAAACTTAATAAACGTTTAGCTATTATTAAAGCTATACACAATAAATTAGGCTACTAGAGAAAGAAAGGTACATAGCGCAAGGTATAGGCGCGTTATTATTAGAAAGGACAATATAAGGATATCAAATCCTACGTTAAGTTATGCCTAGAGTGTTAAGTACACGCCTTAGCAACAGTTTAAGAGAAACTCTAGCTAACAACTTCTCTAACAATGCCCTTTGGCTAGATATCTATAGACGTAGTCTATATACTCTTTGCTAGAGGCAAGATGTTCCTTGTAGTAGCCTAATACACTATAACGCAGTAGGCTAAAGCTAAAGCCCTATTAAACGCAGACTTAGCATCTATTGTTAAGTTTCTAGAAAGAAAAGTCTTCTGCTAATAGGGCCTACTACTTAAAATTTTAGTTGATAGAGGCTCTAAAAACAAGCATCTACTAATTAACTTGCAACAGCAATTTGGAATCTATAGAGTAGTAGCTAGCGCCTATTATCTACAGGGTTAAGGCTTAATTAAACAAGGACACGCGCTAATAGTAGATGCCTTAAAGAAGCTTAGTAGAATATAGGTTAACTACTTAGACTGCGTTCTGTAGGCTGATTAGACTAGTGTTAAGCGTATAACTAGAGAAACTCTAGCGTTTCTTATATGTAGTTGTAAGCACGTACTACCTATTGAATTGTGTATACTAACTTGGCAAACCCTGCCCTAAAAAGAAGTAACTAATACTGCTTTACTCTTAGCTATAAGGGCTTACTAATTTAAAAAGAAAGATATTAGGTTGCAAGAGTCTATTACTAGAACAGTCTGACTAAGAAACAGCAACAAGGACTACTTTAATAAGAACAGGGTTACTAGAGTAGACAAACTAAGAGTTGGCGACTTGGTTCTGCTTAGGGATTCCTACTACAACAATAACTGATTGGTGCTTAGCAAGTTTCTTCTAAAGTAGCAGAAGCTATTTAGAATACATAAAGTTAGAGAGAAGAGGTAGTACAACCTTAAGGAGCTTAATAGAGTACTATTTTAAAGCTACACGCTAGGCAATAGGTTGAAAAAGTTCTATTAGCGCACTAAAATAGAACTAAAGCTTATTAACAAGAACCTATCTACTAACAAGACTAAAGACTAGACGCTCTCTAGCTATAGGCAGGATATCCTACAACTAGTAGGAGAATTAGTAGCGCGCTAGTGTTCTAAGAGGCTTAAGAACGCTACTAAGGTAGATAAGGATAAAAATTTGGATTTAGAACAATTAGCGCAGACGCGCTAAACAGCTGTTAGAGTACGTATTATTAAAAACCTAAACTTTAATAGATCTAAATACAAAGTTGTTAGAATAGCTTTAAAGCACCTACAAGAACAAAAATAGATAGTAAAGAAAGGTATACAACAGACGCAGTTTATAATAATCCTACTAGCTATTAGAAGTAACACTGTTAAAACAAGCCTATGCATTTACTATTTAGAAGCTATATTAGCGCTACGCTACAAGGTATGTAAGCCTAAACTTTTGAATATACTAAAGCTTTGGAAGAAGCAGTAGTATTATTGCTAGCATTAACAGGTATATTAACGTTAACTTCTATCTTATCTCTATTATTAACATTATTCTTAGTAGCAGTATCTATAGACTTACCAGCCTTATCTTTAGACCTAGATTTAGAATCTAGTTTAACAGCCTAATGTTACGATCTAGAATTAAACAACCAGAAGCCCTGCCTTATAAACACTAAAGTTTGTAACTAAGTAGCAAGCTAAGTTAAGACGCTAAGGAACAAATTACGTAAGCGTACTAGCAAGTACTAGCAAGACTAGGAAGGCTTAGCATGCTAGGATACACTAGGACAACAGGATCTAACGTACTAGCGAGTACTAGTAGGACTAGAAGTACTTAGCATACTAGGATACACTAGGATAACAGGATCTAACTAAAGTATGTAGAACCTTTTTAGTATATAAGAACTATAATAAACCCTTATAGATTATTGTGTTTAACTTATGTTACAGACGCTTAAGTTAGTTATATTAAGCTATCTAACTATTGTTACTCTTTTTAGAAAGCCCTAGCCTTTACTGTCTTAGTAACAATACCCTCTATATCTAAAGCAACTCTGCACCTATCTGCAAAAACTAACCTTAGCTGTACCTCTAGTCTATACTAGCATTCTTATTGTTTGCTACTAGACTAATAGTCTTAACACTTTAAACACCCTTATAATAAGTAGTAATATTGCAATAGATACACCTAAGCATTCCTAAGTAGAATAACCTAGACTTAAGGTTAACAAACTTAATCTCTACTATAGAGACTGCAACAAACTTGAGACCTAGATCCTTTAGTTTAATAGGCACTTCTACGTAGAAGAAGACAAGATTAAGAATAATAATAAAGTTATCCTTGCTACAACCTACATAAAAGGCGACGCTAAGAAATAGGTACTTCTAATTATCTAGAAATATATAGACAACAATATTATAGACAAAGATAATACTAACCTTGTAGAAGACTAGTAAGCGTTTAAAACACGCCTATAACAGATCTTCTTACCTCTTAAGGAATCTGTAATTGCAGAACAGAAAATCTAAAGTCTAAAGCAAACTTAATTAACTGCTAACTATACTAACGTTTTTTAATAATACGCTAAACAAATCTAGTAGAACAACACTACTCTAATGCGTATGTATAAATAAGGCCTTAAGGCTGCTGTATAAGCTAAACTTATGCGCAGCAGAACACACATTACTACTCTTAAAGAACTTTAGAATAAAGCTATTTACCTAGATAACAAACTCTACAAATTAGCACTTAAAGATAGGTTATACTTCTTACGTCTACTACAGGAATATAAAGGATTTTGCCTAAACAAAAGATATTAGGGACAAATACAACTAAATAAAGAACAACAGCGCTACTATCCTAGACAAGAAACTTATTAACTATGCCTACTAGGAGCATACTTAGGGTATAGACCTAAAGCTATGCACTTAGACAACCTTAATAAAGGCTTAGAACAGAAAAGTTACCTAAAGAAACAACTCTAAGGAAATAGGCCTAACAAGAACAAGATTACTTGTTACAACTATAATAAGGTTAGATATTATGCGTAAGACTGTCGCTCTAAGAATAAAGTTATACGCTAGCTTAACGTGTTAACTAATACTTTAGAGAAAAATGTTAAGGAATAGATTGTAATTAGGGATTAACCTATTAACTAAACTACTAATAGACTACTAATAGTAGAATAGATAGAAGACACCTCTACTATATTATACAATAATAAGGTCTTAACTAACTCTGCGTTACTACACAATTAGGAACAAGACTATAATATTAAATAATTCTAACAGATAAGATTACTCTTACTACAAACGCGACAAAACATTTATAACTAGTACAACTAAACTAACAAGGTTAACTAGGAATATATAGAACAATGTTACTAATCCTTATAAAAATATTATACTCTTAGCCTACAGACAGATAGGTACTCTTTAGGAACAGATAGAGTTATAGAGGAAGAACAATTGCTACACCTAGGAAACAGAGTCTATAGGATATAGGATTTACAAGAGACCAAGAGAGTCTATAATACTTAGGAAGACTAAGAACTTACACTAGATAAGCTAGACATACACTTACTACTAGCTAGCCCTAAACTAGTGCGCTAGAATGCAATAGTTAGAGAACTGTGTTAAGAGGTAGACGCAGACAGACTATATAAGACATACTGTAACTTATACACAAAGTAGATATACTATACTAACAATAGGCAAGTATTAGTACTAAACCCTATGCCTGTAGAATACTAGGATAGGAAGGCAAACAAATTGCATTAAATTCTGCTTATAGACAGATACTTATAGGATCCTTGTAATCTAAAACACAGACTTCTATTATAAATAGCATGTAACAGTAACTACTACTTAACGCACTACAGTAGCAAAGTTAACTAATACTTTTCTTAGTAAAAGAGACCTTATAAGTACTAATAGTACAATTGCTCTAAGGATACCTGCGCAAATTACCTATACAACAAATAAATTATAAGAAGTTTTCTTAACATATTAGAAGAAGAAAGTATATCTAACAGAATGCTTGTTAACAGCAGCTGCATAAACTATACCTAGCAGTTCTGCCTATAACTAGAATGCAAGAAGCATTATAACAACAAAGAAGCTAATAGATATAGAAAGAACAAGTCTTTTTTAAGATTAGGTCTAGACTCTAAAAAGAGACCTAGAGCTGCAACGCAACTAACTCTACTAGACTACTTAAACTTATAGTAAGAGTTAACTAAATAAGAATAAAGGCACTTCTAGATTTAAGAGCACAAGTAAACTATATTTTAGGTAACGCTATGTTAAGAGCTAGGCTCTAACCTTGTTAGAAACAACGCTTATATAAACTTTATGTCGCAAATAGAAAGCAGATGCCTAACAAGTTGCTTATTAAATATAAGACTACTACAGAACTTAACATCTAAGGAACTAAACAGAAAATATGCTTAGACGTCTTTAGATTAGCTACCTACAACATTATATTAGGACTTCTATGGTTTAGAGAGAATAGCCTACAGATAGACTAGGGAAAGAGATCTATCTCTCTAAGGAATTACAATAATACAACAGATTCTAAGCCTACGCATTAGTAGCGTTTAATAGTAGATAAGAAGATAATTAATAATATTACTTTAACTAAGACGTAGTTAAAGACACAACTAGTTAACTTAGACAATTAAGGAAGAAATACTAATACGTTACAAGTTTTAGAAAAACGTATAACTCCTAACATACCTAAGGAATACAGAAAGTTTAAGAAACTATTCTTAGAAGAAACAGGTCTAGAAGCACTGCCTAAGCATTAGGAGTAAGACTACAAGATTGTTCTAGAAGAAGAGAAAAGGCTAACCTTTAGACTAATCTATAGATTATTAGAAAAAGAGCTAAAAGCGCTCTAAGAGTATATCTAAGTAAACCTAAAGAAAGGTTTTATCTAAGCATTAGAATTACTAGCTAGATACCTAATTATGTTTATACTAAAGAAGAACAGTAAACTATAACTATGTATTAACTTTTAGAAACTTAATAACATTACAGTTAAGAATTAATACCTACTACCTAATATTTTAGAACTACAGGATTAACTAGCCTATGTAAAGATCTTTATAGCATTAGATCTAAGAGGCGCGTACAACTTTATACGTATAAAGAAAGGCAAAGAATAAAAGATAGCGTTTAGAACACGCTATAGCTACTACAAGTATCTAGTAATGCTATTTAGTCTTACTAACGCCCTAGCAACGTGTTAAGCACTTATTAATAACGTGCTTAGAGAACACCTTAACATATTTGTTATAGTATACCTTAACAATATCCTTATCTATTTAGAGAATAAGAAGGAATATACAGAATATGTTTATGCAATCCTAACACTACTAGAAAAGTTCTCTCTAGTAGTAGACTCGAACAAATGTAAATAGCACTAAGAAGAAGTAGAATTTCTAGAATGTATAGTTAGGAAGAACAGAGTACAAATAAGCAAGGATAAGATTAAAGTTGTTAGAGATTAGCTAACGCCTACTACAGTTAAGGACATCTAATCCTTCTTAGGCTTTATTAACTTTAATTAACAGTTTATCTAAAACTTCTTACTAATTGCTACGCTACTTACTAAACTTACACAAAAAGATATACCTTAGAGATAGACAGAAGAACAAAGCCAGGCATTTAAGACGCTTAAAGATACTTATATAGCACTACTTATCCTTATAGCATTTAAAAGCAGAGAACTACTTAGATTTAAAACTAACGCATTAGATTTAGTAATTAGAATGTGTGCAAAACAAGAATAAAATAAGAAATAGTACCTAATAGCCTACTACTTACAAAAATTTACACTACTAGAAGAAAATTACAACGTACACAACAAAGAACTACTTGCAATTGTAGTAGCACTTAAATATTAGAGAATCTACGCAGAGAGTTGCTTAGATCTTACAATATACTTAGACTACAAAAACCTAATAACCTTTACTACTAATAAAGTACTTAATTAAAGACAAGTATAATAGTTAAAGATGTTAGAACAATATAAGTTTAAAATTGTCTATACACTTAGAAAAGATAATAGCAAAGTAGACGCTCTTAGCTAAAGATTAGATATTGCTAAAACTAAAACTATTAATAGCTTAAGCATTCTTAAAAGACAGAACAATAGATCTCTTAGACTAGCAAAATACATTAACAATCTAACAATAAAGATTAGAATTAATATTCTAGAAGAATTACAAAAATTAATTATACAACAGCACTATAATAACATAGTACACAGTTATCTTAAAGTAAGCTAAACTATAGAACTAATTTAACAGAATTACTAGTTTAGAAACATAAAGGACAAAATAAGCGCTTATATTAAAAAATGTGCAGACTGTTAACGCAACAAATATAGTACACACACACCTTACAGAGAAATGCAGCTAATAGAGCTCCTAACTAAGCCTTAGACTAATATATTAATAGACTTTGTGATAGGACTACTACTGTTAAAAGACCCTGCTACAAGATTAGCCTATAACGCTATTATGGTTATAGTAGATTGCTTTACAAAATACGCTATAATACTACTCTTTTAACAAGACTATATAGCTGTTTAGCTAGCGCACGTACTTAAGGATAGACTTATCAGACACTATAGTATACTAAAATTAATTATTAGCAATTGAGACAAACTCTTTACGTTAAATTATTAGACTACCTTAATAGTAGAAATTAGGACGCAACAAAAGCTATTAACAGCTTATTATTTTTAAACAGATAGCTAAATAGAAAGAACAAACAGAACTATAAAGACATATCTTAAAATATACAGCAACCTACAGCAGACAAATTGGGTTTTGCTATTACTAATAGCACAGTTAGCCTATAACAACAAATTATCTAAAGCTATAGGTAAGATACTATACTTCGCAAACTACAGACAACATCCAAATCTCTTTACAAGAATGTTACTTAGCCTAAAGGCTAAAGCTACTATATAGACAGCAGAAGAAATAAAGAAAACCTATATAGAAATAAAAGAACAAATACAACACGCTTAGACACAAAGCATCTTATATGTTAACAAAAAATAAAAAACAGCACTTTAGCTAAAAGAGGGGGATAAGGTGTATCTCTATACCAAAAATCTACGCACAAAACAACTAAGCAAAGGACTTAACTACGTTAAAGTTAGACTGTTTTTAATTTTAAAGAAGAACAGACTAGTTACATATATACTTAAGCTTCTACTAGATACAAAGATCTACCCTAGATTCTACGTAAGCCTACTAGAACCAGCTAACCTAGAAACACTGTTACAGCAAACCTTTTGCTATAAACTTAAAGAAGAAAATAAATTTGAAGTTAAGAAAATAATAACACACTAAGACAACAACTACTAAAAAGAATACCTAGTAAAATAGTTAGGATACAACAAAACAGAAAATACATAGGAACTAGAAACAAACCTTACAAACTGCTGCTAGCTTCTGGTACAGTACTGTTAACACCTTCTTATAAAAAGGACTAATCTACTGTTGCAGCGCCTAACGCTACGTTAGGGTTTATAGACGCAATCTTAGAATTAAGTTGCTTAATAGTTTTAAGCGCCTCTAGTTTGCTTATAGACAAGAGACCTTTATTAAAGATCTCTTGCTCCTTCTGTTGCAACAATTTCTTTTGGTTACAAAGCTTCCTAAGCTTTGTCTGCGCCTAACGCGCTTGCTGCAACGCAGCCTTAGCTATGTCTTCTTTAACACAAAGCCTAGCCTTCTTAGCATCTTCTATTTGTTTAAGACGCTCTATCTCTTTATTAATTTTTAAGAAATCTAGCAACAGTATGTCTACTAGCTTACAACGCGTAATATTGCTGTGCACACAGTTTGCGCACTTTGCATTCAAAGAGAATAGCTTGCAAGGCAACTGCCTCTTTGCATAATAGGTATAAGAGACTATTACAACTATACCTAAAGATTTAATTTAATTAGCTAGACAATTGTAATACTTTCTAGTACAGGATAAGAATAGTAAACTTATAAGGACATTAAGTTAAGAAAGGAGAGAGGTAGTGTTATAATCTAGGATTAAACAACTAGAAGCCCTGCCTTATAAATACTAAAGTTTGTAACTAAGCAGTAAGCTAAGTTAAGACGCTAAGAAACAAATTATGTAAGCGTACTAGCAAGTACCAGCAAGACTAAGAAGGCTTGGTATACTAGGATACACTAGGACAATAGAATCTAACGTACTAGTAAGTACTAGTAGGACTAGGAGTACTTGGCATACTAGGACACACTAGGACAATAGGATCTAACTAAAGCATATAGAACCTCTTTAGTATATAAGAACTACAATAAACTCTTATAGATTATTGTATTTAACTTATATTACAGACGCTTAAGTTAGTTACATTAAGCTATCTAACTATTGTTACTCTTTTTAGAAAGCCCTAGCCTTTACTATCTTAGTAACAATACCTTCTGTATCTAAAGCAACTCTATACCTATCTGCAAAAACCAACCTTAGCTGTACCCCTAGTCTACACTAGCATTCTTATTGTTTGCTACTAGACTAACAGTCTTAACACCTAACTAGGATTAAAATTAGAGTTGTTATTATTAGAGAGCTCTAGCAACTCTTTAGTTACGCAAGACCTTCTACTGCAATAGCTCTTATTATTAGCTGTATTACGTAGTAGCCTACCCTAAACAAACAAACTCTAATTAAACCTTATAGTAGCCTAGCAGGTTAAAACAAAAAACTAAGAGCAAGACGCATATTCCCTAACACTCTATACAGTAGAAATAGGCAGCGTTAGCAGAATGTTACAAGCGTCTAGGCTATTTTAATCTATAGATTGCTTTAAATTACCTAAGTTACTATAATGTTAGCGCAATTCCAAATAAGGTTCTAGAGAAAAGAGTTTCTAAACAGAACTTAGTAACTTACCTATGTAAGAACAAGCCTAAAAGCCTATATTGTAGAAACAGTTAGTATAGGTACTATAGAGCAGCTACTTACTATTATAGATAACACTATAATACTTGCTAAAAGTGTATTTGCAATTGCTCTTTGCGTAACAGCTATAAAGCTAAACGTTATACTAGCTAGAGTCTAAGTAGGTGTAAGTAGACTAACTGTAATATAGAATAAGTGCAGCTAAGTTGTCCTTAAGAAAGTTGTAGCCTATACCTAAGTAAAAGTAATCCTTAACTAAGATTCTATTAGTCTTTATGTTAAAAGAGTTAAACTAGATAGCTAGTATATATCTACCCTCTTCTATAAGCTTAGAAGACAGAGCGCAGTTAACAAGCAGCAGGAAAAGGCTTTTTCTATTAGTTTTAACCTTAAAAAGTATGTGCTAGAGCTAAGTAATAACCTTAATAGTTATTTAGCTAGATAATATTGCCTTAACTACAAATAAATTAGCTTAAATTAGCTAATAAGTTATTTAGATACTACTTACGCTAGTTATAGATAGCATTATAAGGGGAAGTAACCTTCTTATAGATGTACAGCTTAGAAGTCTTATTACTACAATAACTAGGGAAGATTAGCTTTGCAGGAGATATCTAAGTAACAGACTAAAGGGTAGGCAAAGAGGCTGTTAGAGTTAGCGTGTAATGCTAAGCAATCTAGGCTTAAAGCTTACTATTACCTATGCCCTAAGTCTTAGCTAGCTTACTGTAAGCTTAAAGAGTTGTTAGAACTTTAATAGACAACTTAGGAAAGCCTAAGTTGTTGTTAGGAAAGCCTAAGTTATTGTTAGAGAAGCCTAGATTACTGTTAAGGAAGCCTAGGCTATTATTAAAGAAACTAGGCAAATTCCTAGAGATTAACTATACTGCATTATAGAACTTATTACTAGACTCTAAAGCAATAGTAATAGGCAAGTATAATAGACGCAGAATAGAACTGTGTAAGCAAAGATTTTAGAGTAACGCGTATTTAAGCTACTAAAGAAGCTTATTAATTGTGGCTAGAGCAGCAGCGTTAGGTAGGAGCAGTAGAGAAGTTGTTAAGAGAGTTTAGAGAGCAAGCAAAATTCTCTTAGCAACCTTAGACTTAGCAGACAGCTCTCTAAACAGTAGTAGCTTAGGTAACAGCCTATACACTACAGCTAAAGCCTTAGCAGCCTTGCTAGACAGAGGAGGAGTAGGAGAGTACTACAGGCTGCTCTTAAGACTAGGCTATTGCCTATAAGAAGATTAAGGAGCAGGTAGAGGTAGTGTTAGGCGTAGCAGGAAACAAATAAGTAGGCAATGTTAAGCAGTAGTGTAAAAATCTATACTAAGTAAAGTAATTAATAGGCTTAGAAAGATAGTGTAGAAGTCTAGAAGTAAAGGTAAGGTAGAGTTTTAATAAAAGCTTAGGTAATGCGTAGTTAAAACAACGCGCCTAACAACGCGCTAGTTAGGTAAGAGAAAAACAACAAACAGTAGTAACAGAGCGTTAATTAATTAGAAAATTAGAAAAGAAAAAGAGCTTCTTTTTTTGTAGGAGGGGGAGAAAGCAGTGCCTTCTAGCACAGCTATAAACTCTAAAGATGCGTTGAAAGAGGAGAGTTAATTTTACAGAAAAGCTACTACAAAAACAAGATCTATAATAGAAAACTCTAATTGTTAGAAAAGTTGTTTAGACTACTTAAGCTATTACTTAAGGTATCTATATTAATATCCCTAACTAATAGATTACTATTGCTAGCTTTTAGGCTAGCATTATTAACGCTACGCTTTACACTAGTTAAAGGCCTACTAACATTAAGCTAAGCTAAAGCCTTGTTAATAACAGTATTATTAGTATCCTTCTTAACATCTTTATTAACTACAGCTAACTTAGGATCTAACTAAGCCTTCTTGTAAGGTAACTTCTTAACTCTACAGCCCTTTGTAAATAGACTAGAAATGCAACACTTACTAGGAGATAGAGTGCCTAAGGGCCTCTTAGAGTTGTAGCTAGCTTTAGAAGAGTTTTTAGAGACTTTGCTAGCATTAAAGTCTAGGCTTTAACAAGCCTTCTTAGCTAACAACTTTGCAAAATCTAGTAGACTAGACTTACTTAGAGCCCTAAAGCTACTAAGCTTCTTTACTAGGGTTAGTAAACTGCAATTGCGTAAGTTCTTAGAAGGCAAGTTGTTAAGAATAAGAGGGCTAGGAGTAATGTAGAAGGGCTTAACAGCCCTAGTGCCCTTAACGCTACGTAGAATAACTAGAGCGCCTACAAATGATTAGCAAATAACTCTAGAGAAACAATAGAAAAGAATAACTAAAAAGGCGTTAGCTACTTACAATTTATTAAACACTACTCTTTAGTAGAAGAGAATAAGTAGTTGCTATAAGTACTATTATTTAGTAGCTTGCCCTAGAACCTAAACTGTATACACAAGCTAGTAGACTTAAATGTTTAACTAGCTCTTACGCAGCAACTACACAAGTGCTTAGACTTACCTTTAATAGAAGCTATGTTAATAGCGCAGTTAGTATAGCTTAAAATTAAGCTTTTAATGCAAGCGTTATAGATCTTGTGCTTCTTAGCTCTAGAGTTATTCTTAAGGCTAAAGTAATTGCCTAGAGTAGAAAGCAACTTGTTAATATATAGAGGCCTATTAGTCTTAATAACTAAGCTTGCCTACTTAGCTTCTAAATAAGAGCTAACAGCAAGTAGTAGCAGATAAGGCCTAAAAGTTTTCTCTGCAGACTTAAGGGCAATAAAGACTAACTAGAGCTTAGTAATAAGAAGGCAGCTTAGCTTCTTATTCTTATTTAACTTAACTAGCGCAAATGTTAGTACGCGTTTAGCTTAACTTATTAATAAACTAGTACTTACTCTAGTTAATTACATTACTGTAGCTAGAACAGTTAACTAGGTATCTGTAAACTAGAAAGCAAGTATCTCTATTAGGCTTAGGAACAAGCTTGTTCTTTATTATAGCTTAAAGATAAAGGCAGGGTGCAATTAAGAGGCTAAGGAAGTGTTAGGTACGTATATTAGAAAAATTCTAATTAACTAAAGGCAAGGCGTTAACTAAGCAACTATTAGCAACAGCTAAGCTAGGAACTTAGAGCCCTAAAGTAAGAATGCGTTAGATTACAAGAGAAGGTAGTTAAGTAGGTAAGAAAGCAGAGTGTACACTAGAACAAAGTAGTGTAGCTATGTGCAGATAAGTTGCCTTAAAAGCAAATAGAGGTAGTAAAGTAGAAAAGTAACAAGCAGATAATACAAACTAAGCTAGAGCTAGTTAGAATACTTGTTAACAAAGTAGAGAAGTTAAGTAGCTAATTATAGTACAGCAGTAGTAAAGTTGTGTATTAGGTAAGTTAAGAGAGAAAGAGGCATAGAGTAAGTAGCTAAAAGAGAGTAGAGCTAAAAGGTAAGGTAAAGTTAGCTAGCGCAGGATTTGTTGTAATAGGAGTAGTCTAAAGCGTTTGCAGTTGCAACGTAAGTCTGCCTAGGCAACGCCTCTACAATACTAGGTAAAGTTAGAATAACATAGGCTAATAGTGCTTTGGCGTTTAGGTAAGAGAGTTAGATAGTAACGTAAGAAGACAGAAAAAGATTGTAAATAGGCACTACTCCTTTACTAAAGGCCTGTTAGTTACTACTTTAGTATTACAAAAAGTTTAGAGTTGTTTTTCCTTAGGAGTTAGTCCTTTTATTTAAGTATTTTAGTTTTGCAGTTAGCATAAAAGAGAAGAGGCCTCTTTCTATAGATTGGGGGAAGAATGTAGTAAAGTAATATAGGAAGTAAGTCTAAAGAACGCTTAGGGTATAGCTAAGGGCATAGATAAGATATAATAGCTAAAGAGCTATTAGAGGACAGAAGAACTAATAACACACACACCTAATAATAATATATTTAAATCTACATCAAATCTAATAGGCCTTGGAGGTAAATAACGCTCTACTACAATAGCGTTTACATATAGCTTCTATACCTTTCTAGTAATATTACTAAGCTAGGAGCTAATACGTCTTTATAGCGCTTAGGTAGGTAGTAGATACTTAATTGTAAGCCTCTCTAATTAGTTAGGTATACAAGAGAGAATCTCTAGGTACACAAAGGCGTAAGTAATAAAGTAGTAGTTCTTCTTAAATATAATACAGCTATAGCAGCGTAAGGTGTTCTTTCTTAAAGAAGTAGCAATTTTCTGCTAGTAGAGCTTTAATTAGTTTTAAAGAGTTAATGTTTAAGAGAGCACTAATAGAGTAAACTAAAATAGCTAATATATTAATTTCTAGCTAATTACAGACGTAGTTCTAAGCTAGTTTAAAGTTAACTTAGGGGTTTAGGCGTTTAGGTCTTAAAAGTATACAAGATCTATTATCTTATTAGGCAGCCTTAACCTTACTACCGTCTTGTTTCTTTTGGCTTAGGATATTAGCTTGCTTATTAAGCTTACTAGGCGTGTACTTAATATAGAAATTAAAAAGAGTAATAATCTCTACCTATTGTGCTTAACGTGCATTAAGAACCTTAGTAGTTATAAAGTATTCTAAGAAGCAGTAATTTAAATACACCTAGATTTAACTCTATATAGAGGTAAGTTTAGCTCTCTATTTCTTAAACACTTTTAGAATAGTAAAAAGTTTTTTGTTATATACTTTCTAATTAAGCTTAGCCCTAGATAGGGCGTAACTATAGAACGCTATAAGGTACTACTTGTTATTAGAGTACTTCTAAGAGAGTACTCCTACTATTACTCTATTAGACGCGTTAGTTTCTAACTTTGTATTATACTTAGAATAGAAATGCAATAGCGTAAGAATTACTAGAAGTAAGGCTTTAATCTAATCAAAAGCCTATTAGCAGTCTATAGTCTATTTAAATAGTGTAAAAGGACTTTAAAGCTTTATAATTAGTTTAGCTACATAGAAGAAATTCTTAATAAATTGTTAATAGAAAATAGCAAAACTAAGAAATAACCTAACGCTAGTAATTATAGTAGGTTTAGCCTAGTTTTAGAGTGCTTCTACCTTGTTAGAGTTAACTTTAGTGCCTTAGTTTGTTAAAACGTAACCTAGATACTTTATACAAGTTACATAGAATTTACTCTTCTAAATATCTACTTAGAGTCTTATAGTATATAGGCGCTCTAAGACCTTTTAGATGTGTTCTTAATGTAAGTTTATATCCTTAGAGTAGATTAGAATGTTATTAAGATACGCAATACAGAAATTGTTAAGATAATTAATTAGTATATTATTTATATAGCGCTAATACATAGCTAGTCTATTGCATAAGCCAAAAGAGAGCACTTTACACTTATAGGTACTGTAACAGGTCTAGAAAGTAGTATACTCTTTGAAATTAAGGTCTATACAAATTTTGTTAAAAGTAGCCCTAATATTAAACTTAGTAAAGATCTTAGCTTTAAAGAGACGTAATAGCAGCTTATTAATGCAAGAGATTAGATAGACGTCTTTGCGCGTAAGAGCGTTAATCTTCTAGTAGTCTATATAGATGCATATATCTCTATTTAGTTTATGTATATAAAGGATAAGTAAAGCAAAAGGACTTTAGCTAGCCTTAATAAAACTCTTCTAAAGGTGTTTCTAGACGTAGGCCTTAGTAGCTTTAAGCTTCTTCTAATTTTACTTGTACAAAGGACTAAACGTATTTAGTAATAGTTCTTTAAGGATAATCTTATAATTGTACAGATAATAAGAAGGTAATTAATCTACTGCTAACTTGCTAAATATATTCTAATACTAAAAGTAACAAGTAGGTAATTACTTATCTAGTTAGTATTAATTAGCTGCATTGTCCTTAGAGGCAAGGATTCTATTAATTTTATAAAGACTTGTTATAAAAAACTTGTTCTGTAGCTTCTTTATAATAAAGTAGAATGTATTAGCAGAAATAAGAGCTATACAGGTAGTTAGAGAGGATTTAGACTCTAAACTGTTTTGCTTAGTTAGAAAACAAGAAATCTCTAAGATTTTTTAGGCTAAGAGGAGCTTTAAGCATCTCTTAATACAATAAATAAAAGAAGAAGAATAATAGTAAGGACTGTTTTAGATACAATAGTTTTCTTTCTCCTATAGAGCGTTGCGTTATTGCATATTAAGATAAGTAGTAGCTAGCACTATAGCTTAATATAGAATAGTAGAAATAGAGGGTAAAAGATTGTATAAATAGAGGTACTTAGATAGCTAAATAAACTGTAACCTATCTATGTCTAATTAAATCTTAAATTGCCTTAACTATTAGAGGCTAAGTATACAATCCTAAGACCTAAGATTAAGAATAAGAAAGAGATAGTTTAAAATCTTTTAGCTATTAATATTTAAGTGTAGTTAAATATATTAAGTAACTATAGAAGTAATCTAATCCTTAAAGCTGCGCACCTAAACCTAGAAGAAGAGCTTTTAGATAGGTTAATATAAGGCTTTAAAAACAGATAAAGCAATTTGTAAATTTAAAAATAGAAACTCTTAAGTACTAGTGTTAACAAGAGTATTAAGGCGTAAACTAATACTCTAGTTATAAAGAAGCACAGGTATAAGAAAATAAAGACTACAAAACAAATAAGAAAGGTTAAGGTAGAATAAGTTGTAATAGCTTAGGCCTAAGGAGAAGTATTCTTCTAGGCGCTTCTGTTTCTTATATAATATACCTCCTAATTAGGTTACTCTTAAGCATCTTTAAACTTATCTACTTCTATAGCTTCTATCTAACGTATATAAGGCTTTGTGCAATTACTAGCGTAGTGTCCTAGTTTACTATAATTGTAATAACTACTAGAAGTCTTCTATTAATTAGGTTTAGAAGTCTTAGTAGAAAGATACACTATTATTAATTAATAGGCTAGCGCAGAATATGTTAGGGCGCTAGAGGTAGCAGTCTAATTTAGCTCTAAATTAGCTTACAGAGCCTGCCTAATTAGTAATTTAGTAGTAGCTAGTAATATAAATGTGTTAGGATTGTTCTTCTACTCTATATTATAGGCAGTAAGGTGTTCTACTATCTAATTAAATAAGTTCTTCTATTAGTGCCTAAATCCTAGGTTAGGAGCTTATAGTTCTAGCGTAATTTTTGTCTATAAGTAGTAAAACTACTCTAAAGAGAGTACTTGTCTCTTAACTACAGAACTTAGAAACCTAGCTTTAAATAAAGAGAATATTTTCTCCTTTATTATCTATAATTAATTAAACGCTGTATAGCTTTTAGCTACCTTGTTGCCTGTAATAAAGTAAGACTTAAGTAGCTTAATTATTTACTTAGCGTTCTAAAACTACTCTTAATTAGTATTTAATAAATATTATAGCTTAAGATAGCCCTTAGCTAATCCTATAGTATAGCCCTATACTAAGGCTATACGTTGTCTTTTAGTTTAATAGTAATCTAAGTTAATTTTAAGTTAATCCTAGATAGAGGCCTACTATTAGTAGAAAGTAAGATCTTTTCTATTACTAAGATTGTCTATATTAAGCGTTTTCTTAAATTGTTAAAGTTAGCAAGAGCCTTTATAGCAATATAAGTACTTAGATATAAAGCTATTAGATAAATAGCAAAGTATAGAAAAGTTCTAGAGAGTTTTAGTAGTAGGTAAAGGCTTGTTTAGTCTTACTAAATAAGTTAGTTCTTCTTTAAGAGAATTAATCTCTGCTAACACCTGTTTTAGTTCTTGTTGTAATTAATTAACCTCTATTTAGGCAGAAGTAGAATTTAGTAGAGGTATAGGTCTAGCTCTAGGCTAAAAGAGTTTCTTAGTGTCTGTCTTTTTTGCTTTAGCACTCTATTACTAGGTTATTACAATTAATATAGAGTTGTCTTAGAGAAAGGCTCTTAGAGTTAGTTCTTTAAGAGGAGTTATTAGCGTTACTTCCAATACTTCTAAGTTATTAATAGTCTCTAAGTTTCTATTGTAGCGCTAAACACAACTTTTACTAAAGTAATTCTAACTATGTGTTAATCAAAAGATCTAAACCTAAAGGCTTTAGCTATTAGAAGATCTAGAGGATTCTAACTATGTTTAATAGATTTAAGGTTATAAACAGATCTAATTTAGATATTATTCTGTATGTTTTAATACAATCTTTTTAAAAGTAAATTGCAATATTATCTAAATACTATTACTAGTAGAACAAAGTTTTTCTTGTAATGTAATAACGTAAGTAGGTATAGCTATTAAGATTAAATTAGATATGTATTAGAGATATATAAGAGTGCGTGTTATATTAGAAATTCTAGATTAGCTATATACTTATAGGTCTTGTACAAAAGAACAAGAGAAACTTGTTCTCTATCTAATGCTATAGGCTTATATTTATAGTAGGCGTAAGAGCTAAGTTAGAGCGCTGTTAGAGCGCTATTAGTTCTAATCTACTAGCTCTCTATATAATCTGTTACTAAGCCTTTATAAGGTATTAGATGTAACATGTATTTACATGTGCTTGTTACAGCGTTAGCCTACACACTATTTGAATAGGTAGCTGTACACTTATTTTGCTGTTGTTTTGTCTATAATAATATCTATACTCCTAACCTTACTGTTGCTATTGCTGTTATAAGATTACATAATAGGGTAACATCTATAGCCTTTATAATACATTTAATACAATACACTTTCCTATATTAAGATGTGCTAGCTAAAGGATCCTAATGTAGAATTGGCTGCCTTGGCTGCGTCACATTAAGCCTAAATGGGCAATAGTAGTGCGGGCTACTTTACTATAGGGGTGCGCGATAACTTCTCCCTAATGTCACTACAGTAATGTCACTACAGTAATGTTACTACAGTAATGTCACTTACTTACCCATGATCTGATCAGGGGTCCGAGTTTACACTGTTTAGTCTCTAGGACTGTACAAAGTAATACTTAAGGATAGACTTGTTTCCAGCTCCCCGCCCAACGCGCTGCCAAACCCCTGTGTCTCTGAATCAAACTCATCTACTTGTGCTCCTACAAAATAAAGGTAAATCCCCATCGCCCACACCTGCCTTTCTTTCAGACGTGTTCCTAAAATTAGACTATCTTGACAGATTTCCCCCAACCCGCCATGCGGTTCACTATCCGACCTATTGCGCTTCTCAGCGTGCTAGCACATACCACCCTTGCCAGCGTCGGCGTCGGCTGCCGTTTCTGTAACATAAGCAATCGATATTGTCTGCCGGACTCCTCGTCCCCATATACTCCAGACATTGAGAATTCTGTCTGTCAATCCATGTCGATAGAACCGATAATCATGCACTTTACATGGACTAACCCCGACGCACCGCCCCCGTCACCACACGAAGCCTGTTTACACGGCTTCAACGTCGAAAATTGCGGAATGAGAGGAGGCGAAGTAAAGTACCAGTTCACAGATATCGACGCTGGGAAAGAGATCTTTTACCCCCGCGAACTCGTCGGCATCAAATCGTTCAGGTGGTCGAAGGGTGCCTGTTCCTAGGACCCTTGATCTTGGCGGAGCTAAAGAGGAGGCCTACCACAGATATCCACGGCAGCTCAACTAGCTTGAGGACAACGGAACGACAAGGCGCGTGAAGGAATCGCGCATCCACCCAACCCACAGAAAACAGCCCTGGGGACGCAGCCTTCGACAGTCTTTTTTCTTTTTTCGCACAAGAAGGAAAACCAGTAATCCCCGTACGAACAAATACAATACCTGTTTACCCCCAGATGCCTGACACGCCATGTACGTGATGCCCTGAATACAGGTATATTGCAGTGCGAAAGAACATCTTGTCGATGCATTGGATACGACCGTCGGGCAAAGGAATAGTAGCAAGGAACACCAAACCTCAGATTCAAGTACCGCTGCATGGCTCCCACATTCTTCTTTAGACGTACTCTGGCGTATAACGCAAACAATATGCGTGTCTCGTGACTCGTGGGTACCGCGCGTGCTACCCGGATTCATCTCCAGTGAAAGCGAGGGCGTGGGTGTGGGGGAGGCAGTTGACTTCGCATAGCAGGACAAAAATACACCACTTCTGAACGGTATAATTGAGTCATTTCTCACAGCTCTTAGGTGATGAACGCGCGTGAGGTCTCGCTGTTGCAATCATCTTGCACCTCTTGCCAAGGCTACCATCAAAGACTGGGGCAGGTACGCCGACGCGGTAATTAATCGTTTGGGGGTAAACGTGAGATGGCGTTGCGCCCAGGACGAACGACACGGAGCCCATGTGCACCTCTTGGTCTGTGGAGACCGATGCCAATAATCACAATCATTGAGTGCCACATGCAAGGTAAATGTTAATCAAGCGTAGCCTCGAGCTTGCACGTAGGCAATGCTCAATTGAGTCATTGCGTTTTGAGTGCTGTGACAGGGTGCCTCTCCTACCTCGGCTCCCCCTTACGTTTATATAAGCCATTAACACTCCAATCGCGCCTCGCATGTCTGATAGCACATAGGCTAGTTCGTGCCTCGTCCAAGAAACGCCTTGTAAAGAATCCCAAAGTGATGCTGTACCCGGCCCACCGCAAGAAGCCGATTCTGAGGATGACACGAGACACAAAGGGAAACAGTCGAATGATATGTACATAACTAGAAGCAATGGACAACTAAAGGGGATATCGAAAAATGAATCTGTCCAAGAAAGTATGCCGTGTCGTAACCGTGCTTGGAGGACGGATGTGTAGCAGCCTTGGTGATGTTAGTGATGAGCTTGCATGACGATGACATGTGTAGACGGACTTGGTGCAATGCTGCTCATCTTGTCGTCTGAGCTCAGCTGTGGGGGATCTCCTTGCTCTTGCCCTGGCCGGCCCAGACTCCACCGCCGACAGCGCGCGAGATGCCTACGCCCAGGCCCACTGCCGCCGCGACGACGATGAGAGCGATGATGATCTTAGCCCACAGCCTCTGCTTGTTGGTCAAGTTCTTGAACAAATTGCAGCCGCGCGTGCGCTTGTACGTCTTCCGCCGGTCCATGACGGCTTGTTTCGAGGGCCACATGGTGCACTCCTTGACCCTGCCGTCGACCGACCTGGTGGGCTGTTGGGTGGTGGCGGCGGAGAGGGGCGTGCCGGCTTCCATGTCGCGCTCCACGGTGCGGACGTCGAGGTGCGTCTTGCTCTGGGGCGCGCTGCTGGCGTCCAGCGAGCGGCGGGCGTCGGGGTGCTTGTAGAAGGCCGAGTAGGGATTGGTCGGGTCGACGTTCATCTCCTTGCTGGCGAGGTCGGCGGAAGTGGACGACATGGTCGACTCGGTGGAGGGGGGCGAGCGGAGAGACGGGTGCGGCATGGCGGGGCTCGCGGCCCTCTCAATGGTGACGCCAAAGGTGACGGGGCCGTTCTTCTCGCTTGCTGCCATTGTGACGAGACGTGACGTGGGCAAGGGGCGGTGCACACGGAAAAGGACAGTGGCTGGCGGAGCGTCGTGGGGCACGACGCAAGACGGCAGAGGACCCTTTCTGCGCGGGTTGCTGCAGAAGCCGATGCAGTCGGGGGCTACACGGACGGGCGGGGTGCTGGCGTCACGGCAGGCAGGGCATGAGGCTCAGGTGATGGCGTCGAGGTCGCGGAAGGAGCGAGGGCGATGGACACAGGAGGAAAGTTGGCTGGTCGGCCGGCGCGCTTCCGCTACGGGGCAAGTATCCGTAACAAGTTGCAACTGCTGCGGGGCAGGGCTGGAGGGAGCAAAGGAAGGACTAGACACGGATATCTGCTTCTGCTGCGGAGGTCTGTGTGAGATGAGCTATCTACTGGGGAGGTCTATGTGAATGGCCCGCTGCGCCGCTAGGCTGCTTTGGGCGCCAGACGAGCGTGATAGAGCAGAGCGTGTCGCATGTGCTCGCCCGCCGGCCATTGTCATGCAGCAGTGCGACACTCGCACGTCTGGACTGGAGCTTCACGCACGCCGCGACGATTGCTGCGCTGCCAGCGTCCCCAATCATGCAATAAGCCTTGAGGCCTGGCGATTGATGATGCACCAGCACGACCAGTTCTCCTCGTGGCTAGCCCGGGAAGCTCTTGGCTGCTCAAGCGCCGCCCGCCCATGCCTCATGCGGCTAAAGCGTGCAGCCGGGCATTTGCAATGTGCATTTGCTTAGGCCGCCACCAGAGCCGTTCCACACGCCACATGGTCGCGATGCCAAAGCCTCAACGCTTTGTCGTGGTGCAATTTTCTGCCATGGTCAGACTTGCAGTAACAACCGTGGCAACGCGTCCTGGCACCTAGCAAAGAACATGGAGACACGAGCTCAGGCCCAAAATTAACAAATGCCGCACAAAACGCTGTGACATGCACCACCATGTACACAAATGTCATCTCCCGTCAATATCATCTAGATCCATTGGGCCGGTAAACGCCTCAAGCCTTTGCCCCACCAACACATGCACCCCAAAAATGTTGGCCAGACTGTTTCTCTGTTCATTGCATGTGCCCCAAAACATCTTCTCGTCGGATCCCGCTGCGTTCGCACATGCTTCTGAATATACCGCCCGCATTGTACAGATGGATTGGCGTGTCCAACTCTGCAATTTGGCCCTGGTCCATGACGCATATCTTATCGAACTCCAGGACTGTCTTGAGCCTGTGGGCTTTTTCAGAAAAAAATATTAGCAACCGTCGTATACGTTGGTACATTCCACTATCGACGTACCGATGCACAACATTGTCTTTCCTTGAAAACCCAATCGCATGCTCTGTTGGACAAGCGCATCCGTCTAAAGGTGTCAGCCTATATTGTAAATGCTGGGGTTGGCGTCATACCTCAAAGTCGACAGAGCTGGTGGCTTCGTCGCAAACAATGATTTGCGAGCCACGAACCAATGCACGCGCCAAGGCAAGCAACTGTCTCTGGCCTTCCAACGTGTTAGTGGGCACACGATAGGTAGTACTCGGAGGTGCAGACATACCAAGCGAAAAGTTCAGTCCCTCTTCGTCGACTTGAGAATCCAAATGTATCCGCCCCGAAGTATCATCCATAGTCGCCTCATTCGACACCAAATTAGCCTGTCGTAACGACGACCACAGCTCTAGATCGGAATGCTCATGGAAGGGGTCGAGATTCGATCGAATCGTGCCCTTGAACAATGTGGGATCTTGTGGGATAATAGCCAGCTTCGACCGCAGATCATGTAGTCCGACCTGTCCGATATCAACGCCATCGATCATGATGGATCCTCCCGACAGCTCTTGTAGACGGAACAACGCGCTCATAATCGACGATTTACCGGCTCCAGTGCGACCAACGACACCAATGCGCTCACCGGCGCGGACGTGCATGTCGAGTCCTTTGAGGACCAGTGGCAGACCCTCACGGTATCGCATTTGTACATTGTCGAAGACAATCTCTCCATGCTCGGGCCAAGTAGGTCGGACTTGGCCCATGTGCAGTGGCGCTTCTTCTTCGAGCTCGGTGCCGTAATGGTGGATTCGCTCCGTAGAGTTCATGTTGTTCTCGACCTCGGCAAGTTGCCGGACAGTGAACTGGATCATCTGCACGATCGTGAGAATGTATGAGAGGACTAGACCAGCGATACTTGGGTCCACGGAGAAACGACTCGTAACGACGAGAACTCCCGTGGTGAAAACGAGCAGGATACCAACGACATCGAGACGCACACTGAGCCAGCGCTGATTAGCAAAGGTGAGGTAGTAGGCGCTGTTCATGTCGTCAACGGATTCACGGACACTGCGGGAGAATTGTTCTTGTAGGCCATAGGCGCGGATGGTCGCAGTTCCCATGACAGCTTCGCCGAAACGGGCAAAGACTGTGCTTCGGAGGACAGCCTCATGGCGCTTGACCTCGCGTGCAGAAGATCGGTAGTAGGCGGCTGAGAAGCAGAATATGAGGAATAGTGGTCCAAGGGCGATAGCGTAGTAGTAATAGTACGAGACGATAAGGATGAAGACACTAGAATAATGATTAGCCTGAGATTCGCAATCGAAGCAACTCGGGTCCTGGCGGATACAGGTTGCGTAGTAAAGCAACCGTGGAAGATGGTTAGGTAGGCCTGATGGCTTCGTAGCTCGCACATCTGCCTCTCGCAAGCGAAAAGCATCGTGATGGTACGCAGGCTCCTAATGTCTTGAAGTCATGCGCAAGGTCATGACCCGTCATCTAAACCCAGAAGAGTAGCCAATCACAGCGCAGCATTGGGAAATCTATGGAACCAAGAACAACAAATGAGGAGCAGAATGACTTACGAGATAATCATGGCCAGGGTAAGGAAGTACATGCGCATCGAGTCGGTAATCGTGTTGTCCAAAACATCAATATCCTTGCTAAACCGATTCGTGATACGGCCAAGCGGAGTAGTATCAAAGAACGACATGGGCGCCCTCAAAACTCGAGTTATAGCTCGGTGAAGCATAACCTTACCAGCCTCGGTCCCAAAGACCGCAACAGACCACGAGAACATGAACATGAATAGAGCCTGGCTGAACCCAAACGATGCGTAGGCTCCAATGTACGCGCCTTCACTGAAGCCGAATTTGTCAGAGGTCCAGTACGAGAGCCAGAGCGAAGTGACAATGTTGGCGCCTTGGGAGAGAACGAGGAGGATGAACACGAGTGGTCCGACCCATACACCACCGCCTGCTTTGATGTAGGCGATCCAGACGCCCCAGCTCACACTCTTCGTTGCGCGGTCTTCGACTTGCATCAATGCGACGGCCTTCTTTTGCCGCTTGGCTGTCTTCTTGGCTTCTTTCTTGCCGTCTGTGACTTCGGCGGCAACCTCTTCTGCATCTATCTCCTCATCTTCATGCTCTTCCTCCTTCTTAGTGCTCTTCATCAACTGTTGGAAGCCTTCGTTTTGTGACATCAGAGCCTCGAAAGTGTCAACGGCCTGAACGCGACCCTCTTCAACCCAGATGATTCTGTCACAGCGGTCGAGAACGTGCAGTTGGTGAGTAGCGAGGATACGGCACTTGTTCTTGAGCAGACCGCAAATGGCGTTGTCCATGATATGCCTACCAACATGCGCATCGACAGCACTCAACGGGTCGTCCATGAGAATGATATCTGCGTTGAAGTAAATCGCACGAGCAATGTTCATGCGTTGCTTCTGGCCTCCAGAGACAGTAATACCCCGCTCGCCAATCTCGGTCTTGTCGCCGGCCGGTAACATGTCGAGGTCTGCGCGGAGTGCACAAGCATCCACAACCTCGTCGTACCATTTTTGATCGAAGTCCTTGCCAAAAATGATGTTCTCGCGTACGCTGGCATTTTGGATCCACGCATACTGGGGACAGAAAGCTCTAGGAGCCCCGATGACGACCTCGCCGCTGGTCTTGCGCATATCACCAGCCAAGGCTGCGAGAAGGGAACTCTTCCCAGATCCCACGCTACCAATGATTGCAACGAGTTCGTTTCTGCCAAAAGATAGATCCACTCCTTTGATCTCAAAGGGTTTCTCTTCTTCTACGGCTGTCGTGTCGGATGGTGTCGTTAGGCTACTACCGCTCTGAACCACCTTTTCATTCGCTTTTTGATCATTTTTGTCTTTCTTCGCAGCATTCTTTCCAGGTCCCCCAGGGAAAGCTACCGAGTCTTCTTTGTCATGGGTTGGGTGGCGCTCCCATGTAAATTCGGCGTTGTTGATCGTGACAGCATCTTTGGCATTATAATCCCATTTAGAAGTCTCCTCTGCCTCTTCTGCGAGAAGAAACTCCTGAATGCGCTTGACCGAGGCGTTTGCATCGATTACCTGACCAATAACGAGTGGCAGAAAGTTGAGTGGAATTCGCATTGAATTGAAGAGCGCAAGGGACGAAAAGATTCTCGCAGGATCAAGACCCTTATTCACTTGCGAGTAGGTAATGAAACTGACCATACTGGCGAACACCGGCATAGACATACCCACCGACAAAATTGCATTGCGAATGGTGAGCAAGATCTGAATGGCGTGAATCTCCTTCTTTCGGGTGGTCTGGATGCGCTCGAGAAAACTAGTTTCCCAGCCAAAGTATTTGACGAAGCGAACTCCCTGCAAGATCTCCTGAGTCAAGCTAACACGTTGGTCGGTAATCTTGTTGATAGCCACACGTCGGCGGAAAAGCACTTTGACGGCTTTACCAAGAAGTGGCATAGCAATCAGGATGAGTCCAAGACCGGGAAGTGCACTGTAGGTCAAGTTGATGAGAAGCAGTGCCGCAGTGATCAAGATACCGACTGGGGCTGTCCATATCATGTGGAAGAAGCCGCTGGCTTGGTCGACTCGGTATGTGTCGGTCGACATCAAGTTGACGATGCGACCATTGCCCCAGCCCTCGCCGTCACCAGCCACACCGGCGGCCCCCACAGGTCCCTTCTTTCCTTCTTTTCGATTCTTTTTGAGCATTTTCTTGTACCACTTGACGTGTTCCTCACTTCCTGGCTTCAGTTCCGGAGGAGGCGCTTCGAGAACGGCCTTGCCACCTGCTTTCGCTCTGCCTGACAATTTCATAGCCTTGTTGAAGATGAGTGCAATGAGAACACCTCGTGCTTCGCCACCAATCATCATGCCGCGATACATGAAGTGGTTGGTGGCCAAACTCTGAAAGCATTGCAAGATGGTGATGGCGATGACTAGTCCGAAGCCCTCACCAAGGTTCGGTGCAGGTGAGCCGGTCCTTTGTGCAGTGTAGGCTTTGACAGCAAATTGAATGAGGTAGCGGAGCACGAACGGAGCTACTGCTTGGATTACCGACGCGGACAATTGGCAAAGGCCTCCTATTATGAACTCCCATTTCTGTGATCATTGTCAGCCTTGCTATCTTTACCATTTTCGTAGCACTTACAAAAGTATCGAACATCGCCCTCAGCAACGGGCGAGTGTGCTTTTGCTCGAGTCGCAATTGAAAGGCGGTGTTCATTTTGTTCGCCAACAGATCCGCGCTTCGGTTTGGATTGACTAACCACAAGTCATTCTTCTCCAACGGTCGTTTGTATCCGACATGCATCAAGGGCTGCATCCATTGCCAGGTGAGACGACTGAAAGCGCTGGCAGTGTACTCGGGAGAAACTTGTCGTGTCTTGGGCACTGACGGAATTGGTCCCCATTTCAAAGGATTCCTGCGGTACCATTTTCTTCTCCGTATCGAAACTTTTGCCTCTGAGTCCTCGCTGATGTCTGTGAATGCGCTAGTACCGCTCTGCGTTCTCGACACAGTGCCTCGCGAGCTGTGGCTTTCAGAGTGGTCTGTGACCTTTGTGCTTTTTTCTGTCTTGATCGGCTCGTATCTCGGGTCGTCACTTGGCTCGGGCTCTGTTGGATCTTTGGCAGCGGCCTGGGGATCGACCAATCCGAACTCCTTCTCTTTCTGATTCTCGTCGACTGACGTTGATGAATTCGACATTGTCGGCGTTAAGCCTTCGGCACGGCTTGTGAACGTCAAAGTCGAGGCAGTTGTCGAAGAAGTCGTGTCGGAGTGGCTGCAGCCGAGGATCATATACGACTGGTCAAGTCCGTCATGAAATCAGTCCGCTAGCGTGCGGTCGAGACGGACATAACATGTCGCCAATCATGGATGACGCACAGTGGTGCATACCCTGGGGTTGCTAAGAATTTGCCTTCGGTCTCTATACTATGCCATGCCGATGACCCGACAGACTAGACTAGTAACAATACGCGCCCCACTCCGCGAACAAGTGTAACACTCAACCGCAACATCCAAGAGTCGAATCGCTTCGGTGGCTTCCTGTACGAGCCGATAGGTGTTTTACGAGCGATGCTGGGAATCTGCTGTCAGCTCATACGTGTACTTGACACGGGAGAGCTGCCGTGTCAACCTATTTCCACGGTTCGACGTCGTATTGGCGTATGCACCGAACGTGTCTAGCGCCGGCGCATGTGGGCGTAGTGGGGCCGTCGTCTAGTCTGGCTTGGGGACCAGCTTGACTGCACCGGACAACATTTCGACGTAGTGCATGCTGTTGCCTGAGAGCCATCTCACACCGTTTGGCCGTTGAAAAGAGCTGGACCATGGATGCCTCTGCTCATGCAAAGACAAGTCATCCATCTTCCAGCTCTTTCGAACGGCCAAAGTCAGCATCGAAAAACGAATAGCCCGAGGATTGTACGCACGTAAGGTCCGACTGGGATTTAGATTTTGCCGCTGATAGTGGTGCTAGTGACTGCGATGATGATTGCTTCTATGGTGTTCGCAAACATGAATAGGTAGACTCGGTCTTACCTATGTCAGCCATCAGCTCTTCTTGGGATTGCACCCTGATGTGTCGGCAACCAGATGTTACAACCGCCGGGGCAAGTTATGCGCACAAAGTACTGAATCGAGTCTTCACGATTGAGCAAGCATGGAGGAAAATACACAGACGCTGGGTTTGAAAGAATGAAAGTCCTCAGTGAGGAAGGTCTGAGATGACAGATGGCCGGCGACGGGGAGGGGCAATCACATTGTAGGAAATATCCCCACAACAGCACGTAGCTGTTCCGTGTTCTGTCGTTATTCAAGAGTCTCGTGCTTGAGACAGCCTGACGTGTAATCGTAAGCTATGTTGGCGCTATGTAACCAATCAGAGCTATTTCAAGTCCCGGCACCGCCTATCTGCTACCTTCAAGTTGCAAAGCGAACATTGCTCCGACAGTTCTGTCACCTGCCTGGACTGTACCGGTACACGTGAAGATATACCACCTCTTCTCCAGGTTCGATGTCGCCTGGAAGTGGGAAATCAAGTGTCGTGGTCTCTTGAAACCCAGCTTTGGACATGAGATCAAAGAAGATCTCCTCGCTTGAATGACGCATTTTCATTGCAACGGCTACAACTACTTCTGGCGAGACACTAGCTAGACGTTTAAGCGTCTGAACGAGTGCTGGACTAGTTATGTTTAGCGCTGGTCATTGACAAAGTTGGATTATCTATTTGCACTTGGTTCTCACCTGCTGTCGGGGTTGTATGTGCAGTCTGCAGCAACCACCAAGTTGAGACACGAGGAAGACGTCCGCAGGTCCAGAGGCAGCTCATCGTTCCAATTCAGCTTTTCGAACTTGAGCGTCGATCCTTGAGCACGCCTGGCATGTTTGATGTTGCACTCGACAATCTCTCGAGCTTCAAGAAGGTCCGTCAAAACAACTTCTGCTTTTGCTACCGTTTGGGCAATGGCGATGCCTACCATACCACAGCCAGTTCCTAGCTCCAGAACACGGAGCAGTGCAGGACGCCCGGAAGGCAGTAGAGGTTTGCTATTTGTACTGTCACAATCGAGTAGTCGGCCGATGTGGCATGAAAGTGTGATGCCTGCATCCCTGACTCCACTTAGCATTTATAGAGCTACACTGAAAAGATACCAAAATACCATAGATGCCGGGCGATGCTTTCTCCGGTCTCCTCGTATATTGTTATTACGTGGTCCTCTGAAAGCTCGAAGCGTCGTTCCACAAGCCTCTCGCCTTCACCAGCCGCTAGGGAAGGAGTGAATTCAGGACTCCATGCGGATACTACACCACAAGCTCCACCCTCGGAAAGCCTCTGGTAATCGTCATGCTTGGACTTTGATCCATACCCAACACGTATTCGAAGACTGGAAGTTTTGCAATTTGTGGTCAGAGGGAAAGTGATTGGTAACGACCGCATGCCAGCCTTCCATTGCACGTTTCTCCATAGTAGAAGCTCTTCTGAAGGACGTAACGATAGCACTTCTGCAGCCATCTCGGCATCGTAAGGCAGAAACGAGTCGCCCAGATCAGAGGTGATGGTGATCAGACATGAGATCTGCCTTTTCGCGGTACCCTTGTCGGTGACGACTCGAGGCGTTTTGAGGAAGCGAATATATCGCATGAGTGCATCAGGGGGCCTTGAGCATTCACGCCCAAAAAGAGGTGAGCAAGTGGGGGTCAAAGAGGCGTGCAGTGTGCACCAAGCTCCGCAAGGATGTGGGGGTGGCTGGCGAAACACGAGGCTCCTAGCCACACGCCATCAGCGCCCACTGCATCATCACACTCTCCACATCCCACCAGGAGAGGACACTTTTGCAGCGCACGTTAGTGAACTCGATGCGCCGTCGCGACTGCTAGCTCCCTTGCCCTGCCTCGTCGTCATCAGAAAGCGCAACGTCGACATGTACCGGCGCAGTGATCCGCGCTGGAATCGGACGCTCCAGCATTTGACGTCGAACATTGAGCATGCAAACGAGTCGGCGCAGGAAAACATCTACGGCTTCACGCAGCGCTACGTGAACCCATGCCTGTCCTCCATTACCCAATGCGCCAGCGTCTGCACAGCGCCTTGCTTCCCCTCGCACAACGACCGACGGCGGCGTCGCACTCCCCGCGGCCGTGCCGAGTCCAGCTTCGACTTCTACGACGATTGGGAAGAAGACGAGAACGATGGATTGCTCGGGTGGGGAAGTGAGAATCTGGACAGATTTCTTGGTTCCGCGAGCACATACGGCACGACAAGCCAGCCTGGTCGCCAAAGCGCGATGAGTTATGGGCAGCGGAGCCGAGATTCGAGGTACGATGCTGGCCGCAGGAAGAGCAATGTGCAGGCGAGAGACGTTGGAGGACAAGACCCAACTATCATCCCGAGTTCGAGCTACTTTGGCTTTTTAGGACGGCTGCCGTTCAAGATTGGCGGAAAGGGACTTCGGTACAGGCCGAGCGCGGCAGACTTGACTGAACATCCGGGCGCATCACGGAGGAGCATGGAGGAGGAGCAGCCGCTGATCGAGGAGAGCGACGAGGATGCGCTGGGCAGAAGCGAGCACAAGGATCACAGACGGCAGAGAAGTGATACCCGTACTTCGGGACATACAACGGACTCATTAAGCTCAAGAGGAGACATCTTCCCAAGCGAAGACGAACTAGACGACGCGGTACCATTGGACGACGAATTCACTCTGGTACTTGAGCGAAGAACAACCGGCCAGTGGAACGAAGAAAGCAGCAGCAACAAAAAGAGCTCAAGTAAAAGCAAGCGTCCGTCCGGTACACGAGTCTCTACCCGCTCCGCCTCTTCGCGAAGCACGCGCGAATCCGCCGCAAAGCGCTCCTCCGAGATAATCGAAGAGATCCCCGTACCCACACTAGACGAATTTCAAAAAGAAGAAGAACGCCTACGCATCGAACAAGAACAACGAGTCCACCGAAAGCGCCAGGAAGCGCAACATCTCGCCGTCCAGCGCGGCCTCGTCGCAGACCAACAACAGCTCAAAACTCCGCCATCGATACGATCGGGAAGCCCGCCTCGCTCGCCATCGCCGCACCCGCCTTCACAAATGAGCACTGTGCAACCCACCGTCTCGCCTCTTGTGCGATCGCCGGCAACTGAATACCCGCCGTCGCTCGACGTAGCGCCGTTCCCGAGCTTCGTTGATGCACCAACTATGCCCGAGAGCAGCTCGTTTCACATCGATGAGTCGGCCTACTCGAGTCTTGCGCCGACGCCGCGGCGGCCGTTGTCACTAAAGGATGAGACTAGAGAGTTTGCGAAAGAGGAAGAGTTTGTGCCTGCGAGATTGCCGAATTTTGGATCTGGCAAGTGAGCAGTGTGACATGTACGGCTAGATGTATAACATGATGAGTGCATGGCGTGGCAATATCTCGAGACATGTCGGGGGTGTATGTAGTTCGATTGTGAATATTTATGGAGAACAAATCACAAGTCCAAGGCTAACATACGGTGTATTGAATCATTTACAGTCCCATGCTTCCGAACGTGATTGGCTTTTTCGTCAGACCCTGGTAGATCTCATCCAACACATCCCTCTTCCTCTTCTTCCCTCCCTCCTTCTCCCGTCTTTCCTCCTCGTCTTCCTCATCTACACGCGCATCTTCTTCTGTGCGCGGTTTCCAAGCAGTTATACTGCCATCCGCGTGAGCAGAGTACATTTCCACATCATGCGCTCGCCAAGCGAGCGAAGTAATGCGATCCTTGGTATTTCGTTGCCCTTTCGCAGCGGCAGCGTCTTGTATGGGCTTTTGCTGTTCTTGGCGACGTAAGCGACGGAGTAGTTTGCCGTCGAAGAGTTCGTACGCGAGGATTTCGTGCTCGTTTGGGTAGAACATTACATCTGCGCCAGGCTGGAAATTTTGTGCGGGTGGTAAGACGGGAAGGCAGGGGGCGAGACCGTGGTTCTTGATCATGGGCCCGAAGTTCGCGAGTGTGTTTGCACCGGTGTCTGTATCCCATATGCGGACGTGTTGGTCATGTCCGCATGTCACTAGATGTCGGCCATCTTCTGTCCAGACTATGCCGTTTACAGGCCCTCTGTGTGCTTGAGCGCGAGACGAATTGCGCGTGAACGAAGACGAGGGCTGGCTCAGTATCCCGACCGAGTCTTCGAGGTCGAGAACACCAAGCTCGCCTACGCTACGTCGAATGTCCCAGAAGCGCACGCTGCCGTCAGTAGCGCCACTGGCGAGGATGTGCTCGCGAGTGGGGCTCCATGCCGTTGACAGGATGGCGCCTGTATGTCCGGCTAAACTGTGTGTGTTCGCGCCTGACCGGAGATCGACCAGGCGCACATTGGGTGTTTGTGCGGCGCATGCGACTAGCAAGTGCGAGGCAATGGGCGACAAGGCGATATTGTAGACGACCGAGTCGAGGTCGAACGAGGCAGAGGGCGCCAGCGTCTCACTCGAATACACCTTGACTGTGTGATCGTACGAGGATGTAAGGAACGCCAGCGAGTCGAAGGGGTAGAAGCACAACTGCGTAATGCCCAACCTGTGCTCCTCCGTTGTTCTGTTCACCACGGAAAGTGGCAGGTGTGTCTCGCCAGCCTCAGCCAGACTGTTTTGTGCTTCGAGGTCCCATATCGCAATCGAAGAATCAGCTCCTCCCGAGAGTAGATATTTCCCCTCGAACTTGTCTATGATGATGGCGTTGATGCCAGATTCGTGCGCCGGTATGCGTTCGTGCGGTTTGTCTTCGGACGGCAGGTGTTGGCTAAAGTTCAAGGTCGAGGGTTGGATGGCGTAGGTGAGCCTCGAAGAGGTCGCGCGTCTGAGCACATTGTGCGAAATGAGGCCATACGCGCGGTCGATCAAATTTTGATGGTTCATATGCGACTACATGCTTTGATGTTGTGGTGTCAGACATGGTAGGTGGCAGGCGGGTGGCTAACGGCATGACGTGGTAGCCTGAAGCTACGGTATGGCCAGGGTTCATGCACCTGCGTGACCTACGGTATTTACTCGCTAAGCTTTTCGTTTCGAATCAATAACCATAATGGCCGAGCAAAGTCAGCATCGCGACGCTTTCCAACCAAGTCACAGTAAGGAACGTCGAACGTCGGAACCGTCGGACAGTGACGGTCTCACTGTCTTTCAAAAACCACCCAAAGCTCGAAAATCTAATGTCTACGATGCTGTGGCTGGTAAGTCAAACTCGTGAGATTCTCAAAACAGTAAACTAAAGTGGGCGCAGGTAATGTCACTCAGGCCGGGTTGATAAGTAACATCTCGGACGCCAAAGCATCTAGGCAACCGTTGCGTCCAGATGAAGTGCTCTTCAAGCAAGTCAATGCGCCGATTCGATACGAGGAGACAGACTACTACTTCGCCCATGAGAGATTATCTGCACAACAATTGCCGAGTGGGCAACTGTTGAGTGCACTGCATGGCTACATCTCGAAACTGTACTCAAGGACCGAAAGCACTGACATGGACAAAGCCTGGAAATGCATGGATGAGACTGCGTTGATCGCGTTGGGCATTCTAATGGAGGAAATTATGAGGGACGTGCTTGGAGAGACAGGAGATCTTACATTTACTGAAGCCGCCGACGAAGAAGAAGAGCGGGCACTTGCCAGTGAGGACGACGACGCTGAGCAGGATGAACAAGATGAGGAATCCACAGAAGATGAGGCAAGAGAGCGCCCAGCCATCGTCATCTCTTCTGAAGAAGGTTCATATTACAGCACGGATGAGACGGATTAAACTGCAGGTGAGGCAGCGAAGATTGAGTCTGGCGCTTGCACACAACGCTACTGTCCACTACACATGCAAAGGTTTTGGCACTTCTCTTATCAAAAGAGCAGAGTTTTGATGGTGGTCCGGGGCGTGACTTCCTCACATAACTTCAGAGCTGCTAGTCTGATTACGCGCTCTTGAAGAGGAAGGCACGCATCGACAGTCCACACCGCAGCATTTCGTCTGAGTCTACCGCCCATCGATGGTCTCCTCGCATTGACATAACAGTTTCTCTACTGCAGCCCAGAGATCATGGTATTGTCAGATTGCCTCTTCACATGGGCATTGCACTGACCTCACATAGGCGCCCAAAATACAGGCCAATCCGCAGAAGGCGGCCACCATTCTTGCATGGTTTCACAAGACTGCACAAGCTCACAGCATCAAGGATCTTGAGAAGACGCTTCCTCAAGTCGGAGCTATCAGTGGCATGCATGTCAAGGACTACCTGCAGGCACTGGCAGACGACAACAAGATACGCGTTGAAAAGATTGGCAGCGGCAACTGGTACTGGAGCTTCCTCAGCGACGAGAAGAAGGCTAAGGATTCGGCGCTCGAGAAAGCACAGGATGAGTTCAACAAGATCAACGCGGCAGTTGCAGAGCTTCAAGCAAAGGTGAACGAGGCGGGGGCTGCGCGGGCCGAAGATGAAGACATTCTCATGGAGACAGGTGAGTGCCTACCTATTGCCTGTTTGCTGCATGCTGACGACTCCAGGTGGCGATCGCAAGACCCTTATTACCAAACATACAGACCTCACCAAAGAGCTCGAGAAACTGCGCATCGAGCTAGCTGCTTATAGCGAGCAGGATCCTGTCGAGATGGAGAAGAAGGCAGCCGAGACTCTACGAGCACGTCAGGACGCCGAAAAATTCACTGATCACATTTACAGCATGGAGGGCTGGATCAAGAGCCAGTATGCTGGAGATCCGGCTGGCTTAGGGCTCGTGCTGAGGATGCTTTACGACGACGAGTTCGATGACGATGAAGGCGGCCTACGTGAGCTGTAGCATGGGAAACGTATTACACGTACCTGTCGCTGGGCTGAGATACATGGGATGGATGGGGTATACATCAGATATATCCGTGAGCACTTGAGAGATGGTGACGGCACTATCTGTGCGCAGTTGTAGCATACAGCCAAACGCAACAAATGAGCCTAGCAGCCACATAGCCTCGGCGGATGCGAAATCCCATGGCATAATGAGAAAATATGATTATGCATCGGGCGGGACTGTCCTTCTGTAGAGGGTGAGTGGTACAAGCATGCTGATTTGGCATCTGTGGCTATGCACATGCCACTCATATCGAATCATCTTAACTCTCATCACTCATGGATTAGAAAAGTGCCTGAGTCACTTCATGGCTGTGGATTTGACACTACTGAATGCGGCTGAGGCACAGGCCCACGTGCAGCGCGTTCGCTTCCGGGACAGCGTCATCTCATCATCTTTCACAAATAGCTACACCAGACGTTTTGCTCTCATATAAGAGGCCTCAGCGCCTTGCGCCTGTTTCTTCCGGTCTTCATTCAACTGTACCTATCCTTCTCTTCTTCACCAGCCATTGTCAAACAGACCACTTGAACATAAGACCAACAACACGAAATTCGATACCCCGCGATGGCATCCGCTGGCGACCTTGGCACTTCTGGGGCTCCTGAACAGCGGCGCATCCTTGCGAGTCACCAACGGCGAGCTAGAGGAGGACGTGGACGTGGAAGGGGAGGGCCAGCTGGAGCTGAAGACCGTCGAGAGCATTATGGAAATCGGGAACAAGGCAGGGGCGACTCACAACACGGGCGCGGACGAGGTCACAGAGAAGGCACAGCCAGTCGCGGAGAACGCGCTTTAGAGAAGGGTAAAGCGCTTCTGGGAGGTTCAGAAGAGCAGGCTCAACCTCTACCAACGATCCCAAAGGTTGTCCTACCACAGGGCGACGACGAAGACGACGTCGAAGTTTGCTTCATTTGCGCCTCACCCGTTCAGCACACCGCCATTGCTCCTTGCAACCACCGATCATGCCACATCTGCTCTATTAGAATGCGGGCGCTGTACAAAACAAAGGCTTGCGCGCATTGCCGGACCGAATCTGACCACGTTATCCTTACAGATGATGCTGAGAAGAATTACGAGGATTTTACGGCTGCCGATTTCTTTCAATCCAACGACAGTCTGGGCATACACTTCGAAAACCCGCAGGTATTCGAGGACACGCGCTTGTTGTTGCAATACAATTGTCCGGAGGTTGATTGTGATGTCGCATGCTTGGGTTGGCCCGATCTGCATCGCCACGTCAAAACGGCACATGGCAAAGTCATGTGGTAAGCACCTTACGTTCTTTTGAGCTTGTCGTGACAGACTATGACATGGTGGCTGATCAAGTATAGTGACCTTTGCACGCGAAACAAGAAAGTCTTCACGCACGAACACGAACTTTTCACGTTCCCTGAGTTGCGCAAGCATCAAAAGTTCGGCGACGACAACCCTGGTGCGATCGATCAGAGTGGATTTAAGGGACACCCAGAGTGTGGTTTCTGCCGAGAGCGCTTCTACGGAGACGATGAGTTGTACACACACTGCCGAGATAAGCATGAACGCTGCCACATTTGCGACCGACGCGATGGTAGTCGTAAGCAGCAATACTATGTCAACTATGATTCGCTGGAGAATCACTTTCGCAAGGACCATTTCCTGTGTCCAGACCGTGAGTGCTTGGAGAAGAAATTTGTGGTCTTCGACTCGGAGATGGATTTGAAAGCACATCAGATTGAGACGCACCCGAACGGACTATCAAAGGACGCCCTGAGAGACGCTCGGCGAGTTGATATTTCTGGCTTCCAATACCGCGCTCCTCACGAACACGAAGCAGGTGGCAGGCAACATGACCGTAGACGTGAGGGGGGAAGAGGTCGTGGCCGAGGACGAGATCCCAACGCCGAACCTCTACCGGCGTCATCAGCACAAACTCTGAGTAGAGCCGAGCTTGCTTACCAACGGCAAATGGAAGCACAGAACTCACAATCAGCAACTGCAAGGACTTTTGGCGGACAGCTCACATCTACGCCAACGCCCAGCGAAGCCTTTGTAGCTCGAGCTCCACCCAATGTAGCCGCACAGCCTACTGTGACCGTGTCGCGCCCGCCAGCCGCTAGCAACCTTGCGAACGGCCTAAGTCAAATGAGTCTGAATGCACAACCGCCAAGCTCCACGCCACAGACACCTCAAGATCAAGCTCGCCTACTTCGGCACAACGCGGTCGTTGAGCGGGCGACTGCTCTGCTGCGTAACGACGAATTGAAGCTATTGGAGTTTCGAACATCAATCTCATCTTACCGCAATTCAGAGAGCTCGGCGACACAGCTGATTGAAGAGTTCTTCGCACTGTTCGATACGAATTCGAAAGAGATGGGAAAACTTATCAAGGAACTAGCAGATATCTTCGAGATTCCTGCAAAGCGCGAGGGTCTTCTTAAAGCATGGAACGATTGGAAAGCTATCAATGAAGACTATCCCTCTTTACCGGGCTCGGCAACTGGATCAGCTCTCAATGGCGGCGCTCCGGCTCACGGTGGCTCAAGAGTGCTGAAGCTAAAGAGCTCCACGGCACAATCTTCGCGCTCTTCTGCCAACCAGAAAGCAAGTTGGTCATCACCGTCGGCAAGTAACCCTTTTCCTGCGCTACCGCCAGCATCGTCGAATCGCATCGGCGCAAAACCTGGACAGACGCCATGGGCATCGTCTTCTGGTCCATCAAGCGCACGTCCTTCGCCACTGCCATCTCGTAACGCGTCTTCAACAGCTCTGAACAAGAAGCCGAACACAGCGGCAGACGCATTCCCTGCTTTACCGGCTGCACCCAAGCCTAGCAGCACGATTTTCAGTCCCGGGTATACAGGGCTAGGTCTACGACGAGACAACAGCGGACGGAATACACCCGTCAACAATCCTTGGGCGGGTCCTTCTGGAGCTAACAGCGGCCCGACAACACCGGCCGCAGAGGATGACGGTGCAGGCAAGAAGAAGGGGAACAAGGGCAAGAAGCAGATGCTGTTTCACTTTGGCTGAGACATGGCATGTCCCGATGTCAGTCTAGCGAGAGGCTAGAGCTAGCCGGACGGGCTGTTCGCTGGGCTTAGACGGCGGCATCATAGAAGTAGAGACCCATAGAAGCATCAGGCTGTTCAGCCAGATTGTGCCTAGTTAACCAGCGTTTGTTGAATGCCATTAGGGCGGCTGCAGCAGGCTGTGTGGTCGTGGGAATAGGGCGCGGGAGAAGTACTTTCATTGTAAAATCGAAGCTGTGCTCGAGGCCTAGCAAGACGGCGTGGACTGCGAGACACTCCAGGCCCATATGGCGCGACGTGGTGCAGGTGTTGACGCCGGAGAGGTGCAGCTCGCAGAAGCCTCGTTGGCGCCAACGACCATTCCGGCGGATGTCCCGCGCTAGTTCCCGAGCCTGCATGGATTCAAATCTCAGACTATTGGACGACCGGATTCCTGTTGGGTCCACTTAAGTGCGTAGCGGCATGTGATTCGCTGCTTACCCATTACCCCTCCTTCAACCATGGCTCCTGCGATAGGCTTAGATCGCTGCCTAATGCGGGAAAGTACAAAACCTCTTTATCTCAATCCTCCTCGGCCTTCACTCGAGCCTGCCACCGCAACGACAGGCTTAGGTCAACACATCCAACATGATGCTTCCGCATCAGCACCAGCAGCACCAGCTGCCTCCACACCATCAATTGTCGCCGCATCAACTACCGCCACATCCTCACCATCTGCAACAACATCAGCAACAATCTCACGTGCGACAGCCACACATCATGCAACAACAACAACAACAACCACCACAACAACAACAACAACCGCAGCAACAACTGCAACCAGAACAGCAAAGGCCCCAGCAGCAACATGTCCAACATTATCAGCAAGTACAGGCAGAATCCGCGCATCCGGGTCACCACATGTTTGTAGGGCACAAGGATGGCCGCAGTTACCGGCTAGTCTGCGAGCAACAACCCATCCGAGCCCGCATGTGCGGGTTTGGGGACAAGGTAAGACGGCAAGACATACCCTCACATTGGTGCAGCACTGAGACATGTGGCTTCTCGTAGGATCGACGTCCCATTACTCCACCGCCTTGCGTCCGCTTGATCGTGGTCGACACCAAGACGGGAGTGGAGATTGATCCAACTGATGTCGACAGTACTTATTTCGTTCTGATGGTCGATCTGTGGCACGAGGACGGTAGTCGCGCAGTCAACTTGGTCAGACATAGTAGTGCTGCTCCAACAGTGTCCATCAGCAGTAGCACCGTCACTTCTTATCCTCCTCCGCCTGAGCGCCAGCTGTATGTGCCTGTGCCAAATGGTCAATGGCCTGATCACATGGGAAACCGTGGCGTGCCACCTCCACCGTCAAACCCCTATGGTCAACAGGCAATGCCTCAGTACAACTACCCTGCCAATCCCGGAAATCCAGCGTACGCATACGGAGCTCCAAACGGCTATGCACCGAATCCGTCAAACGTCATTTCGATCCCGGCTCCACCTCCGACCCAGAATCACACGAGGAATCTGATTGGAATGAATGCTGTCAATGCCTGCCGACTCAAGGACACCAAAGATGTGCTCGGCTTCTGGTTCGTTCTCCAGGATCTGTCAGTACGCACCGAAGGAACTTTCAGGTGAGTCCGGCGCGCTCATTCCACGAGTTACACAAAGCCGCTAACGTACACAGACTCAAGCTCAGCATGTGCGACGTGGGTAACGGCACGGGTCCCAATGCCTCAGTGTCAGATGGCAAATGTCCTGTCCTCGCCACTATCTTCTCAGATCCCTTCACCGTCTACTCGGCCAAGAAATTCCCTGGCGTCATCGAGTCGACTGATCTTAGCAAGTGCTTTGCGCAACAGGGTATCAAGATACCTATACGCAAAGATGGTCCAAAGAACCTGAGCAATCAGGCCGAGTACGATGCGGATGACTTGTAAGAATAAGAGATGGCTCTCCTGCACCGAAAGACAACTCTCCAGCATAGTCTTGAGGCCACTGAACCGGATATTCCCCTTCACCCATTATTTTTCATGTTTCACCACGCGGCGTACTTGAGCCATTGGCTTGGCGGCGCATTATTGGCGCAGGTGGCACGTTTGATGACCAAAAACATTCGTCGCAGTTTGGTGTATTTTTCTTTTGGTACCTGCTGGCTCGGCAAGGAACCTGTATCAATGGAATGCATTGGATATGAGAATACAGGATTAGTATAGGCTCATAAGCAATACATGGACAAGGATCGCAGTGTTGCGCATGTGAAGATGCATCAATTTATGTGTCTTGCTATTCTTACAAATCATCCGTGAAGCGGTTTGCGACTAGCTGTTCAACATGACTGGCCGAATCATATTTGACATGAACGCTGAACCTGCGTCGTACTAAATGCACCATGTCCATACTTCGGATCAGGTCCTCGCCGACGGCTCCATCCCTACCATCATTACTCCTTGACCGTTCCCAGAACCCATGCGTAATCGTACCATCATTATCATATCTGGCATTAAGCTCGACCCGCCGTAAATAACTAGGTCAGAGCGTCAACACGTCGCCTCTCTTTTGCTAGCGCCTTTGCCGAGCTCTCCAGTTGCTTCCTCAACACCCTCTTCTTGAGCGTCATCTCATCCCCCAACACCTTGTACTCGCTGTCTTGGCGCTGCAACAACTCGTTGAGCAAGTGCTCGCCATCACTGGCATACACCTCCGCGATGTCGGTCACGGCAGTCTCGTTATCAACGACGTGACGCAAGACTCGCTTTGACACACGGATGAGCAGGTCGTGCAGAGCGCGCTGATGCGGATGTAAAGTTGCCTCCCATTCCTCAGCTTCGGCCTCGGACGTGGGCATTGGCGTTCGTGGAGATGTCTCTGGCTCAGCAGACGTAGAGCTGTGGCTACTTGGAGTGCCTGGTGGCGAGAGGCGGATGAACGTCGGAAATGTGTCTTTGCGCATTGGTAGCAGGTCGTCGGACTCATCTCCATTGTCCACAAGCGTGGTTTCGTTATCCGCTTCAAGATCGTGCCGGGCTTCGGCTTCAGGCTCCTCAGTCTGTGTATCATCAACTAGTTGTCGTGGAGCAGTGAGCACCGAGCCCTCCATTGGTGTAGCGTCATCCCTCTGATCAGCGACCGATACAGCTTCTTGAGTCACGACTGACGGAGGTTTACTACAAACCGCGGGTTGATGTGTAACAGAGAGCTTAGATTTCTTTGTCGGTATATCGCGGCCGCTTTCCAGGTCCTCAGTTGCCTTGCGTTTCGGCTGACCAGATTGCAGAGCAGATATCCTAGCTTTTGTAGTTCTGACTGCCGCCGAATGACCTCGCCGAAGCGGCTGGCTCGGGTTCGTAACCAGCAAGTCTTCTCCATCCGAGCTGACAGTTATTTCAGCCTCAGGAGCGCTTGCAGGCGGTACGCGTCCGACTGAACCCGTCTCACCATGAACCAGATCATCTCCAGTCAAGCGACGAATGAACGACGTCGACTTTCGACCCTCACGTCGCCGTTGGAATGGGTCGAGCCTCGCAATCTGCACCTCACCCTGCCTCTTCTTCAAAGCAACATCATCATGATCGGCGTGGCCGGAGATGGCTGTAGACTCTGCATGGGGACATGCAGGCACAGGCTTACTGTTGCTGGAGAGAATCTCGGCCTCTGCAGCATCGGTCTGCACTTCAACATGCCCCCTATCTATCATGATATTGCCGGGAGGGGACGACGACATGAGAACAGCATAAGCGTTTGGTGATTTCTGCATGACACCTGGGGTTTGCGGCCGCGACCTTGGCATGAACGGCACAGAGAGATGTTTTGTAGGCGTGGAAGGATGATGTTGGGGTCGTGATGGAATGGCTGGCTTCTTGAAAGATGCTATCGTGGTCGATGCGGGTTTTTGCAAACCTAATAGCCCCCCTATCAGTGGAGTTCGCGATACAACAGCAGGCACTCGAGTTTTCTCGGCATCTTTAGACTTCTGTCTTTGCGACCGTGCCTCAGGAGGCCGCTTTTCAAACGCAACATCGACGTGGTAGGCCCTGACCTGGCTTGACGGAGCACCGAGCGGAGCATTTGGGTCAGAGGCTCCATGTTCAGTTTTTAACTTTTTCCTGGGCTGTTGGCGGGTATCGGCCACCTCGGCGACCGATTTTCGCTGAGTTGCAAATTTCCTCGCGGGCTTCTTGACTGGGACAAAGTCGTCGTCCTCATCGGCTCTGCCCTTGCTCCGTGTATTCTTTCCATGATTTGAGCTAGGTTGAGTTTGAGAAGATGCGCTTGCCTTTCTCTCCCCAGTACGAGGTACCCTCTTTAGATCTGAAGCATTATCCAAAGTTTTTTGGTTTTGGTTTGCGGGTTTCCTCGTGCTGTCGTCCGGGATCTCAAAGATGTCGGCTTTCTCGCGCAACTCTCGCGCAGATATCTGCTTCGTAGCCAGAGAGACTTTCCGCAACTTACCTTTGAATTGAGATTGACTCGTTGTTCCATCCTGCACTGACAGATTCTCCTTGAAAGAAGTTGTACTAGTCGGAGAGTCTACTGGCCCGCTCAAAGCCTGTATCGGCTGGGTCCGATCGCGTGGTTCTCGTGGTCGCGTCTGCGCCTGTCTTGTATGGGTTTCGCTGTTCCCCGGTTCAGGTAGTTGCTGTTCGTGCTCTGCCATACGTGTAGTCTCAATATGATTCTGGTTCTGTCCTGCCGACGCCAAGTCTTGCTTCCTGGCTAAGTGGGCATGTTGTGATGCTTGTGAAGGTTTGCTGGTGAGTATGGGCTCTGTTGATTCGAGTGATAAGTGTGAGCGGGCAGCTGGGGCCTTGCCTAGCTGATCCGAGGACGAGGACCGTTCTGCCTCGTGATTTTGGCGACTTGGTAGCCGTCGGCTGATTTCTATAGGACTACTGCGAAAGACGATGTGTTGCTTGCTATTGCCTGTCTCCGACTGCAGCGCTTCGACTGCTGGCACTTGTCGTGGTTGCTTTGTGTCTTTGACATTCTTTGGTGATACAGCGTCCATGTCCAAACTCGAGCTTCTTGAAGCTGCCGATTGATACTGAGCGGACATCTTGGCCTCGCTAGATTTCATGAGTTCCTTGACCGACAATTCACATTCCTGGGCATCTTCTGATCGACCGAACAGAATAGTGAGCTCGTTGGCTGTACGCTTGTTGGTATTCAGAGAATAATTCCACACGCTAGGCTTGAGCTTTACAACCAAGTCCCATGGCTCATGCGTTGTGTTTCGAGACTGGGAGTCGTACAGAGGCGCAGAGGGTCGGGTTTCCGTACTGTGAACATGGGTAATAGGTACGTCCAGAAACTGAATATCTCTCAGAGGACCATCTGGTAACATGATGGTGAGAAGATCGTGCTGCACTATGGCAACAGGCAAGCCTTTATCTGAGGTCGCCCATTGAAACGAATCAGAACTCAACACGGCCACAGGGTAGAGAATTGAGGGATCTGTAACGGGATTCGCGAGAGCTAGGTCGCCCAAAGTGTCGAGAAAGCTTTGGAAGCTAACGAGCCACTGCGGACCAGAGTCCTTGGGGAAGTTTGGTGCGCTATTTCTGACTTTGTCTGATGTCCAAAAGCATGCGAAATCGACATGGGATTCCAGTGCCTGCCGCATAATGAGTCCGGCAACAATCTTGGTCTCTTCGCGCACAGTGCTGCTGAGGATGACGTCGCCCAGATGTTGCAGTTGCACAGCGTCTATATGGTCCAGCACATTGGGCGATGCAGTCAACATGTGCGCAAGGGCGATTCCGATCCATCTTCGCCTGATGTGAGACAAAGTGGCGTCGCCGAAAGCGCGTAGGTAGTCCTCGGCAACGGACGACCGAGTATCGCCCGTGAAAGTTCCGGCGGTGGTGAGCTTGTGCAGGTTTAAATTCGACGCGTCGTTGTCAGGCTCTTTGAGCGCGGCTGCGAAGGCTAGGCATGACATTGCACAGGGTGGTCATGTGTGTTTGTGCGACGATAAACGTGGATTGCAACGAAGGAGAAGAGTTGATACGGAGAAGAAAAGCACGAAGTTGCGCGTGCATAAGAAGGCGCAAGCGCGGCCTCGACGGTGAGGAAGGCGCGATGAGGGTCTTATGTTTGACGTCAAAGTAACGCGACAGTTTCGCGTCTCGCATACTCATCCTGAGCCCGCTACCACCAGAGATCCTGAGATCGATCAAACCTTGCGAAAAGGCCGCTCGGAACTCTCCCAAGCACGCACGAATCTTCAAGTTATGAGCACAATGACCACGTGACGCCCACGATTCTGCGTTCACGATGCTACGTTGACCATCTCTACGGGCACTTTTGCCCAGGGAATTCCTTCCGTGCAGACGTGACAGAAGTATTGTATTTTGCTGACGGCGTAGAAAAGCTGCCTGAAACGCGCTTCAGCAGATGCGAAAGACATTCTCAGGACGAGTCAGGAACATGTTCCCTTGGTGTGCTGTCGAAACTGAGCATGTCACTCCGAACTGCTGACATCGAATTTGATTGATATCTGCGACCTCCGCAATCGCCTGCTGATGCGCGAGATGTTTACTTGATGGTGGAAGAAATCGGGACACTGTTGCTGGATCGATGAAAACCTGTTAGGGAAAATCGAAGTTGCGGCGCTGATCTGTCCGGACTTCGCCGCATATGAGTCCTTCACAGTGCCTCGGCTATTCTACTAGTTCACGAGCTCGCAACGTCTGGATTGGTCGCAAGGCCCGGCGGGCTGTATTATCCTTCTGAACAGCTTTCGCTCATGAACACGAGTCTACAGCTGCTCTTCTGGCGGCCTTGGTTGTCCACATCGCGCCCTCCCTCGTTGCTGCTTGATTGGCTCGATTGTGCAAAAATTTTGGCTGTCAATTTGCGGCTCGGTTTGACTGCTGTTTGAGATAACGCCACAGAACCACAGGACACGAAGATCTACTTTCCAAAGCTTCGTTTCCGATGGCAGATGAGAACGCCGGGACAGGTAGCGGCCCTGTAGCAAACAATGCAACTCAAGTCGTTCTCAATATGAATAAAGCTGGGTTGCATTCTGTCATAGTTAGCTGGGCTCTGGCTGTGTCTATTCGTCTCGGCTCTGGATACAACTATTCCCAACGACAGCCCTTATCAAGATATCAAGTGGCTTCAACGGAAGGAGGTTAACGAGTTGACAAGACGGACTGACAGCGAGAGCAAGAATGCTCAAGTAGTGGGAAAGCAGGCAGATACCATAGTTGCTGTCGGTCCGTCTTCAACACTGGGCCAAGAGCCTGGTCACGTCTTGGTCGCGCCTTCGACCAAGGACATTGAAATGAGGAGGTTCCAAGGACAATCACATGTCCGTTACTGTAGATTTTCAGATGACACGCATATCTCAGCACAAGACTACGTAGAGATTTGCATTAGGACTATTCCTTTTCGAACTACAGTATGAAGGGCACACAATGCACTTATCAACACAGAAGTATCCAGTCCGCTTATCAATCAATTCGAAACCATACCATGATAAACACAACTAGCAAATCAGCGCGCTCCAGTATGCCGAGTCTCGCGCCAACGAACCAAGTCCAGAAAAGCACGTCACAAGTGACAAGACACGCTGGCGATGAAGCTTAGCACCCAGCGCCCCACTTCCCCATTGGCACCCCGCAAGCGAAGCCTTCCTCCCAAGCCAACCGCTCATTGCTCGGCATCAAAGAAACATGATGTCCACGCCGTTGAGCATCTCGCGAACCATAGCCAATACACATTTTGTCAACCGTAATGATAACCCGACGTCCCGTCGAATGGCTGCGATGTGAGTTGAGCGAGGAGATCCACATGCGCTAGCACACTGATGGTGTGGAGAGAAGCGGGCTCAATCATGGGCAAAGTGCACATTTGATAGGGTAATCGCATAGCCTCGGGACGAAATGAAGTGCCGACAATGGTTCGACGTTTCCCCGGAGAAGTGACGTCGAATAATGTGGTGCGGTACGGTACGCTGCTCATAAGAGGGATTAAAATCCCGTTGCCGGTCCCGCGGATTGGAATTGCGGAAAAAGCGTCACTTTGACCAACTTGCCATCTACTTCCTTTGATCTGTCTATTGGGTGCTCTGTGACGTCTTGGTCGTGCGTCAACATGGCTTCAGCAGCAGAACGCTTCAGCGACGGCGCGAGCGAAGAGAAGAAAATCGGACAAGGACATGTCGAGGATAATGGGAACGAGAATAAGCGACATACAATCGACAACCTGCCAAATCCAGACGCTGGGCTCAGCGACGAGGAGCGCGCTGCTCAAGTATGTTTTTCGCACAGTCACTCATTTGTATACCTCCGCCCTACTAACAGTCAACAACAGGACCGTATATTACTTCGCAAACTCGACTTCAAGCTCATCCCGTGGCTGTCTTTCTTGTACCTAATCAGCTTCCTCGACCGGACGAATATCGGAAACGCAAAAGTCGATGGCTTACAAGAGGATCTCAACATGTCGAATGGACAGTACAACGAGACGCTCACAATCTTCTTCATAAGCTATTCCGTCTTCGAACCGCTCACCAATGTCCTCCTCAAGAAATTGCGCCCGAGTGTCTTTCTGCCGATTATCATGGTTTGGTGGTACGTTCAACAGACTTGCACCAGTATGGAGGTGGGAGCAAAGACTAATCGTGATGGATGCACAGGGGAATATGCATGACATGTATGGGTCTAGTACACAATTACGAGGGTCTTATGACTGCCGTACGCCTCGCCCCTCCCTGGCTTCCCATTCTATCCAAATTCACACCATCTGACTCCCGCAGAGATGGTTCCTAGGCATGGCCGAAGCAGGCCTTTTCCCCGGCGTAAACTACTATCTCTCGTGCTGGTACAAGCGCGAAGAATTCGGCATCCGCGCCGCAATCTTCTTCTCCGCCGCCGCACTAGCAGGTTCTTTTGGCGGGCTGCTAGCCGCGGGCATCGCGCAGATGGGCGGCGTAGGCGGGAAACCAGGGTGGGCATGGATATTCGTACGTCGCGCACACCCAGTCTCTACGATGATGCATGTGCGCTGACGCCCACAAAGATCCTCGAAGGTCTAGCCACCATACTCGTCGGCATAGCTTCGTACTGGATGGTCCACGATTTCCCAGCCGAAGCCACGTTCCTGTCTCGCGACGACCGCGCACGCGTCCTGCGCCGCCTGCGCGCTGACAAACAAGCGTCCGCGACCCACGAGGCGTTTCAGATGAAATACTTCTGGGCGTCCGTCAAGGACTGGAAAACACTCATGTTTGCCATTATATACATGGGCGCCGACGGCTCGCTGTACGCCTTCTCCTTATTCCTGCCCACAATCATTCAGCAGCTGGGATACACGTCCACGACGGCGAATCTGCTCAGCGTGCCGCCGTACGCGGCGGCAGCTGTGGTCACGGTGTTGGTCGGGTGGGTGGCGGATCGCACGCATCAGCGTGGACTGTGCAATATCTTCATGGCCTTGTTTGGCATCGCCGGGTTCGCTATGCTCCTCGCGTCGTCGAAAGCTGGCGTCCAGTATGCGGGCACGTTTCTGGGCGCGCTGGGCATATACCCGTGCATTGCGAATACAATATCTTGGGCATCGAATAACGTCGAAGGCGTGTACAAGCGCGGCGTCACGCTGGGGTTTGTCATTGGCTGGGGCAATCTCAATGGCGTGGTGAGTAGTAATATCTATCGGCAGGCGGATCGGCCGAGGTTCTTTCTCGGACATGGTGTGGTTCTGGCGTATTTGTCGCTGTTTCTTTTTGGAGGGAGTGTGGCGACGAGGTTCATGCTTGTGGCGGAGAATAAGAAGAGAAGGGAGGGGAAGAGAGACACATGGGTGGAGGGGAAGAGTGAGCAGGAGGTGACTGAGATGGGTGATGAGAAGCCCGACTTCATTTATATGCTATGAAGAGGATTGAGTATTGCCTTATTGGAAGGATGTAGGAATGGAAGTTGTAGATAGGCAATGCTTACCGCTTCCTGGCGTATATGACCGAAAACATCTGGGGTTTTAAGAGCAGACTCTCATAGGATCTGATCCCATATAGCCTCCGATGCAGCATCTACATGAAGATTCATCCTACTAATGTCTCCTCTTCCTGTCATCCCGCTCGTCCTCATGATCTCTCCTACGCTTTCGCCGATCGTCAGACTCTCGACTCCTGTCTCGGCGGCCACGATCTCTTTTCGAGTCTCGACTACGGCTGCGGTATCGATCGCACCTCTTGTCCCGTCTGTCCTTATCTGGGCTGCGACTGCGATCCCTTTGCTTGTCCCTCCGCTGCTCACTGTCGTAGTCGTCGTCTCTGTCCCTGCGCTTCTCCCTGCGGCGTTCGCTGTCGTATTCATCGTCCCTGTATTTTTCTTTGCGCTTGTCTCTTCGCCGATTGCTATCGTCGTAGTCGTCCTCGTTGCGTCGGCGATCATCTTTGTAGTCTCTGCCTCGCCTGCGCTCGCTGTCGTATTCATCGTCTCGTCGGCGGTCGCGATGGCGGTTGTCCTTTTCTCTCCTCTTCTCGCGTCGCCGCTCACCATCATCTTCGTCATCGCTGTGCCTCCGCCTCTCCTTCTTCGGCTCCTCCTGCACCATATTCTGTTGCTCGATCTTGGCCTTCAGCTCTTCCTCTGTCAATATCTCGCCTGTGTGCTTGTTGCGCAATGCGACAGGATTGAAGCTCTGTGCTTCCTTCTTGCCCTTGCCCCGGCCTCCCTTGAAGTCTCCAACTTCGACGCCTGTGGCGGCTGATTCTTTTGCGCCAATGCCAAGCAGTGCGGGTCGACGCTTAAATTGATTGGGCTTTGCGGGAGTTCCATTCTTGCCAACTGCTTCACCGTCCTTCCATCCCATTCCGCGGAGTAGCGCAGCGCCAAATCCTTCTATGGGTGTCGCTGCGTAGGCATCGAGCGTGGGCGCATCGGGCGCGTCGCGGAGGTCGTTTCGGAAGCTTTCTTCTTCGCTGTATAGAGGAATCACGAGGTCGTCATCAGTCGATTTGCCGTTGACCAGCGCATCTAGAGCCTTCTTTTCCAGTCGTTGCTCTTGGGTCATGGTGTCCTTGACGTCTTCCATGGGCTCTGCAGGCTCATCCGGCGCAGCACTATCGTCCGCGCCATTGACCCGAGAGTCTTTCTTCCTCAGAATTGTGAGACCGTAGTCCATCTTTGGGGCTTCTGCCTGTTCCGTGACGACAACATTCTGCGCCTGGGTATGTGGTGCTTTCGCAAGCTGTCGCCGTCGCGCATCATCGCGCCAATTGCGGTTTGGTAGGGCTGGAATAACTCGTGGCGTTTCCTTTTCCTTCTTGCCCCCGGCATCCACTGCGCCACCTTCCGCGGTGTCCCAGCCCGAGATCTCTTGCTGCTTGATCAAGTCGTCCTCTTCCTCGTCGCCCAGTGCCAGTCGGGGTCGTTTCGCCTCTTTCTGCGCGGGGGCGGTTTTGAGGCCAACCTTCCCTTTTAAGCCGCCCAGCGACATCTTAAAGCCGCCCTCCTTGGGGGCGGCCATATTTGTGTACGGGACAAGCGCGGTGTTGATGCTAAGTCGATGGGTGAGGTAGCAAGGTTGGTGAGCAGGAAGTGGACCTCAGGGCGTTCGAAAGCTTTCAGCCACCTCGGGAAAAGCTGGATCGAGAGCGCAGTAGCGGTATCACAGGTTCTTGTGCAAGTTGAGGCATTGAGAAATCCAAAAGTTCGCTATGACTTCGGGCTTGGCATCGATCGATCCCTGCATGGCAGCCAGCCGCACGCTCACGTGCAACTCCACTTCATAACCACCGCAACACTCCCAACTGAGCAAGCCGCAACAGCATGCTCGTTGATGAGCTGACCAATTACATGTGTTGGTAAGGCATCAAAAAACTAGGAGGAGACATCAATGGAGCATGGACGAGAAGTGTCAAGTCAGCAGCAGCAAGCAAGAGGACAGGTCATGATGTGAAGCAGTTATCATTCATACTTTTGATGTGAAAAACTACTTTGATCCAAGCCAACCCAAACCATTTCCATGACCATGAGGTCCAACAAGCAGTCGAGCAAAAGCTCTTGACCATCAGAAAAGCCGTGGAGTAGCCAAAATGTGAACAACGAAGTGTTGTTGACCATGATGATGATGATGATGTTGTTGTTTTTGTACTCTGCATTCTTGAATTGACCTGAGCCCGAAAGCCGCCATCAAGAGTGTGCAGATTAGCTATGTTGATGAGGGAAGAAGTCGTAAATGTTGTCGAACTCATCGTGATGAGTGCGCTTCAGTTGCATTCTTGAATTGACCTGAGCCCGAAAGCCGCCATCAAGAGTGTGCAGGAGAAGGTTTGTTGTGGAGAAGAAAGGAGTCGGATGAATTCGTATACGTTGTTGTGCCTCGGAGGCAAAATGCGGGATCGGGTCGTTGTACTCAGCTGCATTCTTGAATTGACCTGAGCTCGAAAGCCGCCATCAAGAGTGTGCAGGAGCAGTTGTGTTGATCGAAGGGGAATTTGGACGAAGTCGATTGCGACCGGTGATTTGAGTGATCTTTGTACTTGGTGACTCGAGAGCTTGTGGCGGGTGTGATGATGGTGTGCCAACATTGAAGCTGTTTTGATGTGCCAAGGAAGTGAGTGGCGACTGATGAATGATCAGGAGCTCATGTGCCGTGCTGAAGGAGATGATTAGTAGTGAGCAGACGCAATGTGAGAGGGAAATGCTTACATTGATGATGACCTGAATGCTCATAATTGAGGCTGTTGGCAGGCGTCGCAATGTTGTGAAAGGCTGGTGACTTGTCATGGTGAAACCGCCATGTTGTGATGACACAAGGGAGTCTGAAAGACAGTGAAGCATTGCGAGACTTGTTCAATGATCAAGGTGGGTGATGTGGTAAAGGACTCATAATGAAAGAGGTTGAGGCTGAGTTGCAGTTGAGTTGGTTGAGTGGAGAGGAAAAGTGATGGAGGCGGAGGGGGCGGCGGGGTTTATATATTCCATACCTGTGGGCGCACAGGCCGCTGCAGCGCCAGCTGAGCAACTAAGCGACAGGGTGGGTGACCATAGTTTCCGCGAAGTTCTACCGGCGGCGGCGGCGAGGTGAATGGGTGTTGTTGTAGGTAGATATGGGTCAGTGCGTGGGTGGTGTTGACGAGGTGAAAGAGAGCGAGCGGCAAATCCAGCCACCCAGCGTAGGAAGAACATCGAAATTTTGGTAAGCGAGCGCAGGAACACGAAAATATCTTGAAATATCAGCATGCGCCGTGGCTGACTCGCCAGCTCATATACGAGATCCTGTTTACATCGCACGAAGCAAATCTTCGCAATCGTTTCATTTGTTCAGTGGTGACGAGCTCTGCTGGATAGACAAATCTTTGTTGACACGATAAACTTCTCCATGCTGCTGCACCGTAAATCGTGCTAAGAACAGCAGCGGAAGAAATACATGAGCCCCAATCACATGCCAGAGTGCGTTGCAAATGGCACGGAATCAAATGACCGACATCACACACGCAGACAGGCAACCTTGAAGCTATAATAATCAAGTATACTACAGTACAATCACGACCCTCTGGTCCCAAGCTATCCTAGAACGCGACCTGCAGTAGAAGCAGTGCTCCTGTCCTTCGTCTCGACTTTCCTCAAGCCCTTGCCGGCGGTAATTTCACCGAGTAGCGCACCGCGATTAGGCGGACCACCTGGAGCCTTCATGTTGGGCATTGGAGGAGGTGGAGGTGCGGCACCGCCAGGTAGTGGGGGCGGGCCGGGGGGTGGAGGAGGTGCTGAGCCTGACGGCATCGGAGGCGGTGGAGGGATGCCAGCAGGAGGCGATGTGATAGCAGGGCTTTCAGCACGAGGACTCTTGTTGTCCATTGAAGAGAGCGGGCGAGGAGGTGCCATGGTGCCAAAGAGGATCGAAGCAAGTTGTTTGGCGCCTCCCTGAGTTGGGCCTTCATCATCGTCAGAAGAAGAGTCGTCAGAGTCAACGACAGACCAATCATCATCTTCCTGTCGTCCCAGTCTGCGGGCTGAGGGCGCCGCCGGCTCGTTGAACGCAGGAGTGGCAGCCTTGTTGGCATTTTCTTGGGTGAGACGATGGAATGGGTTGGTGGAGACCTCGCTCGTGTTGCTGGGTGGAGGTGGCGGCGTTGCAGTATTCTCCTGGTTAGTCAAGGCCATTTTCTTGAGGAACGGATTCTTGGTCTCAGTGTCCGCATGAGGGCTTGTCAACGATGAAGCTGGTGGACTGGCCACCGATGACGGCGGTGTGTTTTGGTGAACGGGCATTGGTGGTGCAGGCGGAGGAGCAGTTTCGCGCGGCAATTCCTGGCTGGCAGTCGGGGTTGTGTCTTGCGGTGTGATGTTCTGAGGGCCTTCATCGTCTGACGAGTCGTCGTCATCCAGAGCCTCCAGCTGCAACTGCAGCTGTCGTTCCCGCTCGCGGGCAGCCTCAATCTCAGCGCGCTGGGCGGCGAGTCGGCTTTCCTGCTCCTTCTGCTCTTTTTGGGCAGCTGCTCTGCGCTTCTTCTCTTCTGCCTTCTTTAATTTCCCTTGCTGTACCTGTTCTTCGAGTGCGCGGAGTCGAGCTTGTGCAGCCTCGCGCTCTTTGGCCAGGTCGTCCTCTTGTCGGCGCTCTTCCTCCCTAGTACGACTGTTAGTGGAAGTTTCAAAGAGCCGATGGCCAACTTACTCCATGTTCTTCCTTTCCACCTGCTGTGCCTCCTGCTGCTCTCGCAAAGCCTTCTCGGCCACCTCGTTGTCCGCTCGCTTCGACTCAGCCTCAGCTTGCTTGGCGTCATGCTGTGCGATATCCACTTTGTTCTTACGCGAGGCTGGCGGAGGTGGTGCAGGCTTCTTACCGCTGCCCTTGCTTACGACCGGGGGTGCGGTTGACTCGTCGTCAAGTCTCCTTTGGCGCTCCTCTTCGCGGCGAGCATCCTCTGCTTCAGCCTGACGGAGCTTCTCTTCGCGTTCTCTTTTCTCACGCTCAGCGCGCTGTTGCGAGGATTCACCAGCTTTAGCCGGCGCCTTGATGCCGAGGGCAGCCAGACGCTCAGCCATTCGTTGCTCAGCCTGTTGTTTGATGAACGCAGCGCGCTCCTCGGGCGTCTTGTAAGAAGAATAAGAGCCACCACTCGAAGGCGGAGCAGCAGGACGAGCTGAAGTGTCGACACTAGCTGAAGGGCTGTCATACCTCGAAGATGCTGAGCGGCTCTCGTCTGACCGTGTGGCAGATCTGTACGTCTCGCGCGAAGTGCTGTCAAAGTTAGTCAGCATGAAGCATAAATCTGTGATCAAGAAAACTCACTCTTCCTTTCGAACGCGCGAAGAACGACTGCTGCGCTGAAGATCAAAGATGAAGTCCTTAACCTCGTCCTCGACACCGAGTGCCTCTTCCCACCTGCGGCGCTCATGCTCGCTGGTGTTGTCGTGTCCACCTTCCTTGAGGCTCGATTCCAGACCTTTGGTGTATTCTCTCACGCTGTCCTCCACATCCCGGATCATTCGCTCGTTGTTCTCCCTCTCAGACCGGATTCGTGAATGCTCCTTCTCGAGGCGCTCCGTTGCGGCACCACTGTCATCAGCAGCCGGAGCAGGGCGTCCGGTCAAAGCGGCAGAACGTGCTTGCATCATAGCTTTGGCTCGAGCCTTTAAGCGATCAGACTCGGTTACTGTGCCGCCAGGACCAGTACCGACGATCGTGGAGGCCGAGCCAGGGTGCGCTTTGGCATCTTTAAGCCTGAAGAGCTCCAATTGGGCATCTGCGATCTCGCGCTCGGTGCGGCGAACATTAGATGCAAGCTCAGGTAGGCGATCGGTCAAGGTTTGGAGCTGGCGCTTCAGCGCGCGACGTTCCGCATCCGAGTCATTCGAGCGAAGCGATGCCTTGGGATGAGCATCGATATCTTCTTGTATTCTGCGGATGCGGCGGTAGAGATCTTCGGATTCGCGGCGGTCGCGGCGGTCAAGCGCATCATCCTCGTCCGCAGCGTTCTCATCACGAGTATCCATGGCATCAAGCAGAATCTGCTTTTCTTTGACGCTCTTTCTTAATTGGTCAAGAGACATCTCATCAGACCTTTCAGACGAAGGGGAAGCCGGCTGTGCGGGCGATGGAGAGCGACCGCCAGCACCCAGACGATGCCTAGCGCTAGACTTGTATCCAATATTGTCATCGTTATTGCGGAAAACCGTTGCATCTTTACGACCGCCAGCCGCAGGGCTGCCAGCTCGGAAAGAGTGAGACTTGAGGTAACTGACACCAGTACGCTGTGGTTGGAGGAATGCACCAGAGTTCTTCCTGTCCTCGGCATCTCCTCGAAGGAGATTCTTCATTGCGCCAATTGAATCATTGATGTTGCGTGTGGAGGGAGGAACCAATTCGGGCGGTAGTCGTGCTGGGATAGGATATCCATTGAGCTTGCGGTATATCAAATGCATGGCAACAGCAAATTCATCCAGGTTCAGGCGGCCACGATCAGCGGAGTCAGACAGTGTCCACACACGCTCAAGGTCTGGCTTTGGAAGACCACTTTGTCCGAATATCTCCAGCGCCTGATCTCCACTAATGTAGCCCTTGCCCATGCCATCCCAAGCTCTGAAGGTGTCGTCGTACAACTTCTTCTCTCCCTTTGTGATAGCCCACGGGATGGTAGCATTGCCAGTCAAGCCGGTAGTGGTATGGTTCCCGCCTTCGCGTCCAGTCTGAGGCATCATTCGCGCCGCCAGAGCCTCGATGTTAGGCAGACCGCTTGCAGGGTTATTCACCAAACCCCATTGTCCCGGCATGCCCGTTGGCTGGGCATTCAAAGGAGCCATACCAGTCTGGCTAGGTGTCAAGTTGGGGCCGTATCCAGTGGGCATGGGTGGCATTGGTGGCCGAGGCCCATTGTACCCTCCTGGAGCTTGTCCGAAGCCCGTCTGCTGCGGCTGCATGCCCGTCGGTTGCATTCCCATCGGTTGCTGACCGAAGCCAGTAGGCTGTGTTACCAACGTGTTTAGAAGCTGGCTGTTCGATTGCTGCGGCTGCGGCTGTTGAATCGCGGGGAGCTCGTTGAACCTGGGCGCATTGCTGGCTGGGATGGACTGGCCGGACCTATCTTCGGCGATGTTGAAGGATATAATGTCGACCATGCTAGACACTTCGTTTTTGACGCGGTCTGGTAAGCTATTCGGCAGGTCCTTTCCCGTCAATTTGAGATTGCAGAGGTACATGGCAAGAGCAAATTCAGGGAAGAGGAGTTGGCCAGACTTGGTCGTGTCGGACAGTGTCCTGGCATCATTAGCGACTGGTATACCGTGGCTCAGGCCGGCACCCACCAGATATGCGACAGAGCATCGCCAGACAGCTTCGAGCGCATCAACAGATCTCGCGCCTGATCGCCCGATAGCGCCTGCGAATCGCCCACGGCGGACTTGAACAGTTGCTCAAACTTGGCTTGGTCCTGTGCGGTAATAAACGACAGCCTTATGCTCGGGATCTTGCTCGACTTGGCGGGGACGGGTGGAGGGGCGGAAGAGGCCGAAGAGCTTCCTCTGAATGAGTCGGCCATCTGCGCTGATGTCATGCCCGTGGGCTGTGGTCGCTGCGGCTGAGCTGGCGGCTGCTGTTGCTCTTGTTGGGGCGTCCCCGTCTGGAATTGTTGTTGCTGGAACTGGCTCTGCTGTCCCGGATAACCAGTGTACTGCGGCTGCTGAGGTTGCTGCTGCTGCCCAAACCCCTGCGGCTGGCCCGGGAAGCCAGTATATTGTTGTTGCATTGGCGCGCCGCCAAAGCCCGTTGGCTGGGGGCCGAGACCGCCCTGAAAGCCGCCCTGTTGCCCATATGGCTGCTGTTGCTGTTGCTGGCCATACTGAGGCTGCCCAGGTCGGGCGCTGTTGCCGCCCCCTAAGTACGAGTTGGACCCGGAGAACATGGTGAGCGAGCTGTCGCGGATGAATGGGAGAGTCGGTCGGCACACATGCGACAAACAGGAATATACAGGAGCGATGGTAGGCCGAGGTGTGGAGTTGACAACACGTCGGCGGTGTTGCTTGGGGTGAGTCGCGCTAGCTGGGAGCTTATGATTCGTCAATCGTCATCTAGCATTCGCGACCTAATTGGTGTTCAGTTGCTTACGCAGCGTCCCAGAACGAGGGCTGATTTGACAGGTTTGGCCGTTGAGGGTACGGGAGCGACTCGAAAAGAAATGCGTGTACATAGTAACGAGGATGGGTGTGAACACAAGATTATGGTAACATTTACATTACGGTAAGTACAACATTTTTGGCTCTCTTACATCATTTAGAGCGACGCGTAAGTATATAATAGGATCCTACTCTGTACTTGGGCCCGATAATACAGGACAAGTATGACACTGTAGTGTCTAGCATAGCTAATGTACTCCGTAGGTGTGTCACGTCGCGGATCTTAAATCGAGACGTAGAAGCTTATTGAGTTAACTTGTCTCTACAGAGTACTTTTCAATAAAGTTGCACTTCCCCTTAGGCGCGTCTACTTACTTCTGCTACCTGTTGCTTGCTGTAGCACTTCCACTTACGCGAGCTATTCGCCTTTTTCTATCAAATAATAATAGATGGGACGATTCTAACGTCAGGGCGCTCTTTAATCTCTTGGACACAACTACTACCTGTGAGCTTATTATCTGTGCTCCATGATTTGGTAAGTAATTTAGTCTATTGCTTTGAAATGTGCTAATTGCCTTGAGGGGTCTCGCAGGGTCCAAGGCCTATCGATATCTAAAGAAGAGCAGTTAATGTCTAACGATGGCTCCGTATCGTCTAATCATAACTCTTGATCGCCTGGCAATCACAGTCCGATTTTTGATAACGATTCATCGCCTAACAAGGAGTAGGACCCGTCAGCGACTATAGATCGAATGTTTGCCTTGACTACGTTCCCTTCCCCTTTGGCCCAGTACGATACCCTAGTTCAAAAGAACACGAAACGATTTCTACTAACTAAATTGTTCCTCTAGAGCAGTGCAATGAATCAGGGTGTTTGGTTCCTGGCGCCCTCGCTTTACCAACAAAGGAATTCACAACCAGGCAACACGTCCTCCAGACCGTTTTCTAGTTGGACCTAAGATTTAGTTCTAGGGCCGTCGTGGTGATCGAGCTGTTTCTGCTGTCGAGGAGAACACGTGGTGGGCCAGTCCTCGTCGTCCTACATACGACATGGCATCATCTCTTTTGTGGGTGCAGCTAGCGTCTACCCGCGCACCTCGCCAACCCGTGCGGGTTTTTGGGCGGATGACCGGGCCACCGGGTATACCGGATCACATACTCCGTAGATCTATGTTTGCATACCACCTAGGCAAACGCGTGAGGAGCATGAATTTGGGCCATTGGTGGGGCAGCTCGCTTATTAGCTGGGTATGTAGGGTGGCGAGCCGAGGTTGAGCTCGCGCACCAAGCCACCACGACACGAGTCGCACCAACACCATGTCGAAAGAGCAGAACGCGGAGACAACTGGGTCGCGTCCAGAGGCCGACTTTGCTGAAGTGCGCTTTGAATTGCTTCGACTTGGACTCGGCTTCTAACCGTCACTGTAGGCCATGAAAGAGCTCCAGCGCGGCGAACAGACTGCGGCCGCCCTGGAAGGTCACCTTGATTCATTGGAGAAGAAGGTTGAAGAACTTTTGGCACAGGCAGAGAAGGCAGAGCAAGAGCTGAAGACCAAGCCAAGTGAAGCACACGACAAGTCTGCGGAGGGCCATGGAAAGAGCGCTTCCTGATGCAAGGGTAGCTCCGAATGTACGAGAATGCATGCAGATTGTTTGCACAAGTGTCGTGCCATTATTGGCATGCCGTGCAGACGTCATTGATGATAGTTGAGCAGTTATCATCCATCCACGGGCTTATCCGAAGCCTGCTTCTTGAACACGTCTTCTAGGTGAAACACCCCATCGCCATCTTTCTCAACAACACCCACTTCGGTGATGATGCCATCAATCAATTCAGCGGGCGTGACGTCGAAGGCCGGATTCCACACGTCGATGCCACTCGCGGCAATGCTGATGGTCTCCACAATGCCCAGATCCAGAGTCACACCATCGTGCCTGGGTCCCTTGACCAGCGTAACTTCCTTGCCTGGTCGCTCTTCGATCACAATGTCTGCTCCAGATTTGGTGTCCAAGTCAATGGTCGTTCTCGGTGCAGCTACAAGAAACTTGACGCCGTGGTGCCTTGCGAGAATCGCAAGAGAGTAGGTGCCAATCTTGTTGGCAGTGTCTCCGTTTGCGGCTACACGGTCTGCGCCGACAACTATACCAGCAATGTTCTCGCTGGCGCCTCGTAGTCGAAGCAGTGCTGCGGCCATGGAGTCGGTCACGAGGGTAGCGGGTATCTGGTCGTGGACGAGTTCAAAGGCTGTCAGCCTGGAACCTTGGTTGTAGGGTCGCGTCTCGGAACAGAATGCATGCTTGAGGTTGCCTGCTGAGTGCAGAGCGCGAATCACGCCCAGTGCTGTGCCATAGCCTGCCGTTGCCAGCGATCTGGGAGGTCAGCGGACCGAGTGTACCACCTTGAGAAGCAGCCTACCCGGTGTTGCAATGCGTCAACATGCTCACTGGCCCCTTGTTGGCCGCCTCAGAGTTCTTCACTATCCACTCTGCGCCATGCTTGCCAATGTTCTCATTGTCGCTCACGTCGTCGACCAGCATCTGCTCTGCGGCTGCTACGTAGGCCTCTCTGACTGAATCGCCATTTGCTTCGTCTCTTGCTGCGGCTTCGTTGGTGATGGCTCTTAGTTTGCCTGCCGCATCTGCCAAGTTGACTGCAGTAGGGCGGCTCGTGACGAGATAGTCGAGCTTTTCTGTGATGAACACTTGGACGTCCTCAGCATCCGAAGGCAATTTCATGTTGCTAAGCTCGACAGCGAGAGACAATGCGGCGACGATAGCAATGGCTGGCGCGCCACGGGTGCGCATCTCTTTGATGGCGTGCCATGCATCGGTGCTGGAGTAAATGTGGTCATATTCTTCAGCGTGCGGCAGCTTCAGTTGATCGAGGATCTCGAGCTGTCCGCGGGCGTACTTGATGGCCTGAAGCACCATTTTGGTCGTTGTTGTATGCTGTGAAGGTCCTTGACGAGGCTAAATGCGTCCAGGGATGTCTCGAAGCCGCGTACTCCGTACCCGCGCTGGACGCAGGGCGCCGCAAGGATCATGAGCGCCCAGCGGCCCAGCCGCAATTTCGCCGCTTCCGAGGCTGGTGGTGGATGACGACCTCCTCCCCTCAGCCCCGGGCCCCAATTGCCATTCCTCCCCACAACTCTGCACGCTTCCAGCTGTTCACGTGACCTCTCTCGCCGCGTAGTCATCGCCCGCGCCCAGTCTGTGGCCGCTCCGGAACCACGCCTTCACAGCAGCTGCGCATATCAAAGACACCGCCCGCCTCCATTGCAGCTGTCTCGACCATGCCGCGCTCGCTCTCGAGCTCTGGGGTCAGTACGGCCGTCATGACGTCCCACGAAGAGCCTGCCCGGCCGACGCACCGGGGCGATGGAACCTCCGCTGCCCAGCGACAACGGCGGCATTCCTGGCACACCCGGCCCTGCGTGCACGAGGCGGAAAACGTCCAGCTTCTGGTACGTCACCCAACACAACACGCCTTGCGCCGCGCCGCACGTCGCTCACTGCGCACAGCTACGCAACTTTCTCGCCGAGCTCACCTGCAGACTGGACCTGCTCGAATCCTACGGCTCCCTCAAGTACGATGCCGGTGTCGAATACGCATGGACCACGCTCGTCAACGTCCGCGACTCCTGCTCCAAGATCTCTGATGGCGCATTGGAAGCAGGCCGCCGGCGTGCCGCCGTCTTCGTCGAGACCCTCGAGGGACGCTTCAAGGACGCTCTGGAGACCCACGAGACGCTCGGTGAAAAGGTTCTCGAGGGCATAGTGCTCATGGACACGTACCTCACCGACTTCGAGACGCGCGCATACGCCCTCAAACATGGCACCCTCGGCGCCTATGCGCAGGAGTTCTACGAAGAGGGCCTGCGCAAAATGGATGAGGGTTTCGAGATGGCCAAGGGCGTTGTGGACGGAGGACTCGACAAAGCCCGCCGTGCTCGTGAGACAATCGAGTTCACCATCGAACTTGGTGTCCAGCGCGCCCTCGCCCGCGCAAAAGAACACGGCCTGATACACTACGACGACCTCCCCGAGCCGTGGCGCGTAAACCCCCACATTCTCAAAGGCTACCGCTTCTCCGAGGGCAAGTGGGCTTGTGTCCGCTCTGTCATCAGCATACACAACGAGCTCATCAACATCTGGACCCATCTCCTCGGATTATTGATGGTCCTCTCGCTAGCATTCTACTTCTACCCAACGAGCGCAAACTTCAGCAATAGCTCCAAAGCAGATATATTCATCGCTGCCGTCTTCTTTTTCGCCGCATGCAAGTGCCTCGCTTGCAGCACAATATGGCATACCATGAACTCCATCTCCCACCAGACCCTCCTCGAGCGCTTTGCTTGCGTCGACTACACTGGTATCAGTCTACTCGTTGCAGCAAGCATCATGACGACCGAATACGCGGCCTTTTACTGCGAACCCGTGTCGAGATGGACATACATGCTCATCACCGCATTCCTAGGTATTGGCGGTGTCCTTCTCCCGTGGCACCCCACTTTCAACCGCGCAGACATGGCCTGGGCACGCGTCCTATTTTACTGTTCACTCGCCCTCACAGGCTTCTTGCCCTTTGGTCAACTCGCCTACTCCCGAGGCATCGAATGGGCCCAATACTTCTACGCACCCATCACCAAGAGCCTGATTGTCTACATGACCGGCGCATGTCTATACGCAAGCAAAGTCCCCGAGCGCTTCTGCCCAGGTTGGTTCGACTACGTTGGATGTAGTCACAACATTTGGCACGTTGCTGTTCTGGGCGGAATTGTTTTTCATTACTTGGCTATGCAGACCATGTTTACGAGCGCGTTGGCGAGGGCGGAAACGAGTTGTTCGGTATACTAGGAGGTGCTCTTGAGATGGAGGGTTTCTTGAGTTTCCATTGGGCATTTTACGAGCGAGGCCAGTTCTGGCATGTGGATACAGCATTTTGGGGAGGCGTTATTCTGTGGTGTTATAGATGATGTCGACAGCCGCTGTCGAAGAGATGAGCGAATCAGATGGCATATGAATCGACGCATATGGTCTGAATTCAATGATGCGCGACGGTGAATTACTCATCCTAGAACTTGCAACGTAGGCTCAGCTCTTCAGTCTTGCTGCGGCCGCACGCTTCGGCCTGGTCGCTCCTGCCTCTACACACCTCGCCTAGATAGCGTCGCTGTCGTTCCTTCCATCTCTTCCATGCACACATCAACATTGCGCCGTGGACCCAAATGTCCAACAAGGTCACATGACCGTATGCCCAGCACTGGTATCGGATGAACCTCGCTGACTTTTCCCCCCGAGTACTACGCTGACTGGCAATAATCTTGCGAGAGGAAAAGTCCAAATCAGAAAATCAGAAAATCAGAATGAAAACACCCGTTTGGTGAATTGTAACAATGCTATACCATGTCGTCGTCTCCCGCATGCGTCAGACGGCCGTGAGCAGTCGTGATCAGAAACGCCGGGGGCAAGAACGAAGCAAACCCCAGAGTGACAAATGGAAATGCACAGTATACCGCGAAACAAAACCACCGCCTCTTCGGGAGGGCAAGAACGCCCAAGAAAAGAAAAAGTATCGTCGCGCCAAATCCGCCTCCCCGAAAATCCTGAGCACTCATGCTCTCACCACCAACAATCTCGCAACAAGCCGGTCGAAAAACCACTCCATATCCCCCCTTGTCTGCTCTTCGTTCGCCTTGTCCTCCAAATACGCCCTTGTATCCGCCGACTCCATGCACGCCCTCACACGCTCAACAAACACATCTCCCGGCGCGCCTGGCCCTCGCGCCGCTGCCTCACCCTCCCACGCGGGCCCGAGTCTAGCATGACAGCCCGAAAAGCAACTCGAGTAAAATGCAAGCAACGCCCTGATGCCCTGGTCGTCTACAACAGCGCCCGAGGGTGTGGACGCACGGGGTGCGTCGAAGGAATGGTGGTAAGGGAGCTTGGCGGCGTGGTATTGGATTGATTCGATGGTCATGAGCATGGCGATTGTGAGTGCGAGGCACAGGGGCCACGCGTCGCAGTCGCGATGGAGAAGGAGGCGTTGGAGCGATGAAAGAACTTGTTTCATCAGGCGTAGCGCCAATCCCGGCATTATGCTTCCAAGTTGTGCGCGGATGAAGTATGGTGTAGGCGGATTGTCGGAAGTTATTTTGGGCATGGTTTTCTGGACGAGTTGGGCAAGGACGGCGTTGGAGCTGGGTGGTGGAAGCATCATGTCGCCGCCAATGTGCACGAGGACGAGAAGTTTAAGAGCTTGTTGGAGGATTTGATGCTGAGAAGAGCCGGTGGGGAGAGAGCGGAAGAGGACGTACACGTCGCGGAGGATTCGGAGAGGGGAGCAGAAAAGTGGGAAATGGCTGAAGTGATGTGTTACGAGTAGCGATAGATGGCTGTCGAGCGTCTGCATTAAGCAGGGCATGGCATCTCGAATCAATACCGCAGGGAGCACAGCGTGGGTGTCTTGCGATGCTTTGCTGGGTCCTGGCGGCCAAGAATAGATGAAGTGCTCATGTAAGTGTGGCTGATCAGCGTCGATATGTACCGCATGGACTGAAACAGTGAGCGCAGGACCGAAGCCAAAGTATAACGGAATATTGTAAGTGATGTCAGTTACTACGCTGAAACTGCCCGGTGCAAGGAATGACTCTATTGGCCTTGCAGCAGGATGCCAACCCAAGCCTGAGGAGAACCAGCCGGCAAGATCGCTCAAAAGTCCATCTCGACAGGGATGGTTGATGAGATCTCCTTTGTAGTGCTCCAAGCAGGACATGCAGGGTGTTCCGGGATCACACCTTTCCTTTCGCTTTTGGCAGTTGCTGCACGCCCCAACAACTCGCATTAATGCCGCGTGAGTGCGTTGCTCTGCTGTGAGACCCTTCTTGCGTCCACGTGGAGTGCGACCTTGAGTGCCTTCAATACTTGTCGGAGTCAAACGGTTCGTTTGAGTGTTCATTGAATAGCAGACCCAACCAAGACCGTCTGAAGTGGGTGATGGTGTAGCAAGACCACGTCGCGACCCGACACGTGAATTCGTCCGCAAGAGTGTAGCGCTACGCGGGCGACGATAAGACACTGGAGATACGGAGAGTACAGGAGGTACCCTCTGGGCCCAGTTCGATTGTGTGATAGCAGCATTGTAGCTCGCTGGCCGGCGCGCCGATTGTGGAATGGCAACGGCCCGGCTACGATTGTGTTCGAGCTCATCTGAATATGTGTACAAAGAAGATGTGTCATACAAGTTTCGAGTGTCCAGAGGTGGAATCGACATAGGTGCGGCATGCGTGTTGATCTCGTCAGCTTCTGCGATAGGCTCTATGATGTGGGGCTTTTCCGTCCAACTACCAACATTGAGCATTTGAGAGGTCCTAACATCCAAGCCGCTGAAGGAGTGGGACGATCCTGCGACGTAAGGGTTGAAGACAGTCTCTGGTGCCGATTCGAAAGAGCCAGTGGGAGGACGACTATCGGGGATGCGCTCGTATCTTGTATCTAAGATTGGTGACTCTTGAGGGTAGGAAAGTGGCGAAATGGATTTATCGCAAGCATCGAAGGACCCAAAATAGCGATCGTCTCCGTAGCCGACCAATGGTGAGGTGGTAGTAGTGTTGAAGTACGGAGAGGTAGAGTAGACCTGGCCGAATGAAAATGATTCGCCAAGTAGCGATGGAGGCGCAGAAACGATGTACTCAAGAGATGGTGTGCCATCAGCGATCGAAGGAGGTGCAGATAATAGATATGGCTGATCCGAGTCGACACTTCTGGACAAATCATGCTCCAAGCATAGAGCATCTCCACGTGCCACATTGAAGTCAGCGTTCAGGGCGAACATTGGCTCGACCATTTCTCCATCCCAATCAACGAGATCTTGCCATTCTTCTGCTGTTGGGCTGTTGTAGCTATACTGAGACATTTTTTTCACGGAACAAATAGCAATGACCCATCAACCGGAACGGTCCAATTCTGAATGCTTCCGAGATGGCCCCTTGCTAAGGAGAATAATGAGTGTCAACAATTTCGCCAGAGCTAAAAGGAGGAAGAAAGATAGGACGTCGGGAAGAATGAGTGTCCGTGGTTTCCAGGTCGAAGTGCTGTGACTATATGTTGGCATGCGGCTGACAGACAGCGACCCTTGGGACCATTCACCAGGACAATGCGCTGGGACAATTACCCAGGACAATTGCCCAATAGAAAGTGGAGGCTCTCTGACGTTTCTTACTCTGGTTAGTTGACTCTCATAGTGCTCTTATCAAATGCCGTAGGCTGGACGCTTTACGTCGACTTCCCGCATGTATCAGGGCGTTGCATGGAGTCGGTGGGCATCGCCTGACCCCAGCTCGCAGTAGTCTGGTGTCACAGCCCCGAAAGGTTGACCGGTAACTAGCCGCAACCCACCAATCACACAAAGCTCCAATCGATTGGAACTGATTCTAAGTGCGGGATTGTGGTACGCCAGTACAGAAACAGTAGGCTTCGAGAAGACTTCGCCTCGTGTGGCTGTGGTACGATGCAGTCGAACTTATACCGAGTACGTTCGCCCCTCGCAGGGTCATGTGTATGCTTGCGTCGCTGCTGTTATTGATGAGATGAAAAATGTGAGGCAATGATGTTGGCAAAGATGTCGGCAATGATAAAGACGGCGTCGCAATAGAATTTAGGGGGCCGCAACTGCTATGCAATAGGCACCAGCCCACCCGTTGACCCTTCACTTGCCGAACGCCCACGATGAACCTTCTGGCCGACACTTTGTCAAGGGCGGCCATTGCTAGCAAATCTTGGAAGGCTTCAAAATATCCTTCTGCAAGGCATGACGTATGCAGTATCGCGGTATGCCGCGGCTGCTGCTTCTTATCCCCGGCGCCCTCTCACGCCTCTCCAACGTCAACGAGGTTTGCCGATTACCCGATTGGGCATCACGAGATGCTCAAGAAAACTAATGCAGGCCTCAGATGTCCGGCGAAAGAGACAGTTGTACCTATTCTCCAGACCAGCGCCCTGTGGTTGCCAAGCACAATGCAGCCTGATGATGTGCCTTGAGTGCCGTGCATCGTCCTCGTTAAAAAGTACCTCATAAGCAATGGCGTACGTATGTGCACTAAAGCACGCTGGTGGAGATTCGGCTATGCAGTGTAAGACTAGCCAGCCTCATTTCTGGGGGTTCGCATGTCTTTGAGGTTCTGCGATGAGAATCTTATTGGTCGATGGGTGAGCACGTTGTGCATCTAAGCTCCGCTTAGTTTGTGGGAACGGGTACATTGATTGACCACATCTCGTACTGGGAACATGGCCCGCTTCCGGGACTACACAGCGTATGCATCAGCTCAGCCCAGAGTCGAACCTGAAAAAGTATCCAGTCAGAATTCCACGCAGCCTCACTGAAGCATGTGGAATGCGTTTGCGTAGTAAGGATATCGACATTGGTGTAATCGCATAACCTAAACGCCGAGGAGTAGACGCGGGCCCAGCCCGAGGAGTATTAGGTGTAGAGTGTCCTGGCCACAAGATACCAGAAGCGGGACAAAACATTCCATCGAAGGAGACACAAAGAAATATCAATAACACATAAAGAGCCGCCGTCACAGAAGGTAAGCGAACAAAGATATGATATGCTGGTTGGCGAATAGAAGAGATCCAAAGTCAACATGTACAACAACATGCGCCCCAAGTCCACCCGGGTTTTGACGTTATGTCGGGTATCATCCAAAGAAGGAATAAGATAATAGGGAAGAACGGTATCATGACACTAACCACCAGCAAAATCCCGTCTCTTGCGCTCAGAGTAACAACTCTGGCTCTTCGTAGTCGCAGATATCTGTCGACTCCTGGCTGGGCGAAGGATCGCTGCAGCTCCAGGTCCGCATCCTGATGATGACATCAAGATCCCCGTCTAGTCACACCGTCTCGGGTGGCGAGAAGAACAGGACAATCTCGCCCCGATCGTTCCTCTTCAGACGCATGTTCTTCCAGAGCTCCTTCTCTTCATCAGCCTTGGACGGCGCGCGATCCCTGTCGTCGTGGCGCTCTCGGTGATATCTCTTGAGCGCTTTGTTAACGCTCATACCGCGCTCAGACTCTGGACCCTTCGTAATGAAAGACATGAACAGATCAGCCCGAGGGTCTGCTACAGTATTCGTGGACACTAGGTCTCCACTAGGACGTACAATGAGCTGGCCATTACCGTCTGGTGAGGTGGGACGCGAAGGGGAAGGGCGATACTCGATCGCTTTGAGTGTCTTGCGCTCGCGAGGTGCAGGCGACACGGAGGACGAGTACTGTCGGCGGCGGATCCTACGGATCTCCTGGCCGGAATCCTCGCGCTTTTTCTTGGGTCGAACCTTTACCAACGTGGTACTTGCTTTACGCTCCTTACGATCTCGCTCCCGGCCTCGCTCCTTTGCTTTCTTGTCCTTCTCCTCACGTTCACGCTTTGCTTTGATTTCCGCCTTGCGTGCCTTGTCCTGTTGTACCTCCCACTCCTTTTGTGCGCGCGCAAGGGCCATTGGATTTCCTTGCTTCGCACGCTTCATGGGGCTTAGCGGCGAGTTTGCGTACTCACCAGAATCTTCGGGTGAGGGTGGAAATTCTGGTCGCGCAAGCAGACGATTGAGACCACCAGTCAATCCCGAGTGGAGCATGGGAGGGGCCTCTGCTATCAAGTTGTCACGCTCCTCCTGGGCACGAACCAAAGAGATATCGAGCTCGGCGGGCGAGTTGCGCTTTCGCTTGCGGTCGGTATTCTTGGATGTGGTTTCAAAGTCGGTATCACGGGATTTAGTCCTCGAGTGCTTAGGCTTGGGTGCAGGTGTCCTGTATGAATCAAAACGCTCTGAGGAGGGACGCACAGGCTCGCCTCCATACGAGAATCCAGTTTGAGCGAACGTTTCGTCGTCGTCGGCGAGCTGGAACTTCATAACATCTGCGATTGCCGGAGTATTTTTCTCCTCGTACGCCGGCGGTCGACTATCTTCCAGCATGCGCGACTCGTCCAAAGGCGCATATGCTCGGGGTGCGCTGGGCGTCTCGGTCGCTTCAAGGAAGTCAAACACATTGACGTCCTCAATCGCGGCCTGCTCATGATAGCCTAGAGAGTGTGCGGCGGGGGGTGGGGTGGGTGCTCGTGGTGGAGCATCGACAATGGCGACAGCGTTGTCGGCTTCGGTCGCATCTTCCACGTACGAGTTGTGAGGAGCATGGGCCTGGGAGTTGTGGTGCTGGACATTGTCTTTCTTCTGGTGCTGACCCTTGGGCTTCTTTTCCTTGTACAGTTTGCCCTGATATTTCTGGTCTTCGCTGATACACGAGGTATGAGCATTCCAGCTATTGCCATGGAAGCTGAGGTTTCCTGTCAGTCTATTTTACTTGAAAGAAAAGCGAGTTACTCACTCTGTCCCGCAGTCCAAGCACGAGAACGATGCTCCATGACATCTTTGCGCATGAGCTGACAGCTTAGCCTTTTTCATGGCATCGCCGCACGAATTACACCCAAAAGATACCATGCTGTCGTCGTTGAGCCAAATGGCGGTCAATGAATCAATGGGGAGGCCAGTAAGAGCCAGCGAAAAGAGCGGTGAAATGCACCTGTGCAGGAGGAAGTGGGGTGGGTGTATATGGCATGAAATGCAGGACAACAAACCTTGCGCGCGTCCACAAAGACGCTAGTTGGCGGGCCAATGTCAGCGACTCTACCCCTGGGCTGAGACAATTGGACCCATGCGGCCTTCATGCAGCCATGTGATATCTGGGAGACTTGGAGCTACGGGCTTTATGAGGCGTCTCAGGACGTCAGAGAAGTGGTGAGGTCCCGTTAGTTGGGCAAACATGCAGGATCCTGTTGTCGCGAAGTCCGCTTCGTTCCTCCCATTGGCGCGGCACGATGGTATCACCACTGCACACACTGCACAGTACACCGAGCACATTCTGGAGAGACGTAACATGTCGCATGTAAACAAGCAAAAGCTTGTACTCCGTCATCCAGCATTCATATGTGATAACAGCGATAAAGAGAGCAGGCTTGTCTGGCGAATGACTGTCCGCGTGGCTTCTCGAGTCCAACGCCTCCCCCTCGTTCACTGGTTTAGTTGCGCTTCTACTCGTCAGCCGGCGATTCTAGCCCAAGTCGATAGACCGGACCTATGATCGCTGACGAGGCACGGATTCCATATGCTGCAGTTAGACCATCAATGTCTTGGACGAGGTGTGGGAGTGGGACTTGTGTAGAGGTCCCACTGCTCCGCCATGCTACGCACGCGCCGGAGAAGCTGCAGCTGCAGCTCTCCCGAATGCAAGTCTCCGGCGTTCGCGTTGGTTCGGCGCGTATCTGCAAATCCGCCTAATAAGCGCCCCTCCACGTCATACGGCGTCTTCCCAATCCTATCACACAGCATGCCGGCAGATGGTTTCCCCCAAACATCGCGAGGCTAAGAGAGCCTTAGCGGGAACTTGAGACCTGACTTCTGCGAGTAGGATTCAGAGAGTATGCTTTTGTCTTTGTACGCGTACCTCTGATTGTCAGTCTGGCATGCAAGTCGTTCCGAAGAGTGCTGTAGAAAGCCTAACCGCTGCTTGATGTTCGCACTGCTTGCTTAGCTATTCATCTGTTCACCTTACTCCGTACACCTCAACAACTTGCGCTCGTCGAGCCACTGCCCATTTGGGGGTTTCGCGCAATCTTATATCAACATCGCATCGCAGATTACTATGAAAGAACATGAAAGCGTGTTGCAAATAACGACCCGTGCACACAGTTATCTCTGACTTGCTTCAATGAGTTCCATGTATCTTCCATCGACATCTACACACTCTGCATACGTACCACGTCTGGTACTCAAGTTCACGGCCATTGCATTACCACCACAATCCTGCAATCTTCCGCTACGATATTTATCTCTGAGAAGAGGACTGGTCTTGGGTGATAAGATGCCTTTCATATCCCAGCGACTGCAATCAGACTCCACCAGGCAGACTGGCCTGAGCATTCACAACGGCCTCCAACACACAACCAGGGCCAACAGCAGCGATGAAGACATCGTGGAAGACGACCCAAACAACGAAGATGATAGCGATGAGGAGCTCGACGAAGATACGGCAGAAATTTTTCAATATGAATCCTGCAATATCCTCCCAGTGGAAGCAATGGCAATCATGGCTGTCTACAAGAGATGAGCGTCTGGACTCAAAACGCGCCTGTTTAGTCTAAGCTGGAAATTCCACGTGTTGATGGTTGTAGGATCCAGAGTTCCCACAGGGCATCTTGAGCCTCTTAACATGGCGCTTCATCACATGGAATCTAGAGAAACGTAATTACATCAGATACGCACTGTAATAGCAGGCTGACGGTATTTACATATGCATAGAAACAAAATGTATTGACATTGAAGGACTTGAAGCCTCCAGGCTATAATATAGCATTGTGGACGACAGTGTCTCAAGTCTTGAAGGCAGACAAGCTGTGCCAGAATAATAGTTTGGTATCCTACTAACGATCGAGGCAAGAAGTAGAGACCAGTGACTCTTTGTTTGGTGATACTTTAATGGCCAAGGAAGATGCATGGTAATATCAATGCCATTGGTTTTTGACGATGATACTTTTCCTCGCATAATCCAGCTGGCGTCAAACCAGATGAGAATCATGCTCGTCCTTGCTGACGGCATTCGCGCATCACTCCAGACTCCTTCGACTCCATCGGCAACTTGTTCTGCTTGTGATCCGTGGTGAGCAAACACCATCGGGGATGCACATAGATGATCGACCCTCATGTTGCTCGAGGATCTGCGCATCTGCGCCCGCCTAGCACGCTCATGGCACGCTCTTGCAGAGGAACATTGTCTCACGCTAAAGGTGCTTTGCGTGTGATGTGCTTGGTGAAGTCTTTCCGGGCGTGGTTCGTACCAAGAAATGTCCATTGAGAGTGCCAGCATCCCTGAGATCCAGCCTCGCGGACGTATTTGGCGCCTGTATTTTTGAACGTGTTCCTGCTGCGAGGTTTAGGACAAGCAGTGTACGACCTCTATTTCTGCGCTCATCCCAACTACTTCAGGGTTCTCGTATCACGGAGTTGCGCTTGACTTCGGATCTGGGGCCTCTCCATCTGCGCATCCTGCCAGACCATTAGCAGACGCTCCGTATATCAGCGATCACCTGCCAGTCGTGAAGACTTACCACAATCATAGGCGTCTCCAATGTTTTTGCAATCAAATTCAGGTTTATCTAAGCGTTTGTTGCTGTTGGCGAGGGACGATCAGTGAGACTGCTACGTGTCTAGGCGATTCCGCGGTACTCACACGATGTTGTGCACCATACATCCCCACATGGCAGCTGCCGTACGCGAGGATACCTGTGGTGGATACTTTGCCAGTATCTTCCCAAAGTGTTCAGCGCATTCTCCGCTGCCAAAATCGTTAGCGGCGGCGTGACTTCAGCTGCGGCGTTGCGTGGCGTAGACCGACCAGGGATACAAGCGCTGGAACAGGTGTACGTATGACCGTAGCGCTTCCTTCTCTTCATCCGTTGGCTTCTCGGGAAAACGTCCAAATGTCGTGTGTAGCACTTTCCATGCGGCGCGACCGAGTTCCGCCCTTTTGATGCTTGTCAGTCAACCTTTCTGTGCGCCGCGACCGTGCAGACACGAACGCGCGAACTTTGCCATGTAGACGTACTTGGCAGTCGCATTACCTAATTTCGGCGCAATCGCATGTCCTGTGAGTACGGCGCCACCAGCATTTCCCTGCTGCAGCCCAAGTTGTGATCTTTGTGACAGATGGCCCCAAGGCGCTTGGTATAAGAGGAATCCGCAGATACTGCACACCAGCAGGGCGAGAGCGAGGAAGCGGCCTCGGAAGTCGGTGGTTCGTATCATGATCACGCGTTTCGTGTGGTACTCGGGCGTAGGAGAGGCGCTGCAAGCAAGCGATGAGGGCAGGTGATGTTGCGAGGCATGTTTTCGAGTCCGGCGTCCATGTCTCAGGCAATAACTAATGGTCACCTCACGCAGCGCCAAGCTTTGGAGCACGATTGAGCATATCTCCACCACGCCCGTGAGAGGAGTGATAATGGCGGCAAATATTGCGCGTTAGATTCCTACGAACGACAAAAGCATCTCAGCAATCTGAAGTGGCAGCTGAGCTCCTTTTGCTATGCTGCGACGGTTATTGAAGGCTGTTTCCGGCTGCTCGACGTCACGTGCCCCACCGATATCGCACCGAATTCTCCAGCTGATGCGTGCAGTGCTTAGGTGAGCTGAAGGAACGTCAGCACCAGTCAGCTCCAAAAAGTCAAGTTGCTGCGCCAGAGGCTTTTCAAACACAACACCACCTTTACAATTACACGAAATTACAGCACCCATGGCGACCTTCCCTCCTCCACCTGTCGACACGATCGGTATGTCGATTGACCCAAAAATCGTAGCTTTACCGAGCGTCTAAGAAAAGCACTAACGGGATACTAGACTGGGCTAACATGGGCTTCAAAATCCGAGAGGGTACGTAGATCGTCCACATCGTTACCTCGTCTATTGTTCTGGTAGAAGTCCTGGGCAGCAGGAGCGTGAGGCAAGCGGGATTGGACACTCTGTCCAACCCGCAATGGCCTGGATTCTCGAAATTTCAGTCGTCTCAAAGATCGCGCGGGGTTGAATGAAAACTAAAGTCCAAGCAGTGAACGGACATGTAGAATCACATTACTCCGTGGAAACCGGAAACTGGACCGCACCAGTCTTTGTCGAGGATCCTTTCCTGCGGATTCACGGCATGTCACCAGGACTAAACTACGGAATGCAATGCTACGAGGGTATGAAGGCGTTCCGCGCGCCAGACAACACAATCAACATTTTCAGACCCTCTAAGAATGCCGAGCGAATGCAACACTCCGCCTCCTTCATCTCAATCCCAGAGGTCCCTTCAGATCACTTCCTCGCATGCTGCAGCTTAGCCGTAGGGATGAACGCCGCATATGTGCCCCCACATGAAACCGGCGGTGCCATGTACATCAGGCCACTCCTCTTTGGAAGCTCAGCACAACTTGGTCTCAACCCACCCCAGGAGTACACGTTTGTGGTTTACTGCATCCCAACGGGCGTCTACCACGGCACAAATCCAGTGGATGCCATCATCCTTGAAGACTTTGACCGCGCCGCCCCCGAGGGCACAGGTTCGGCCAAGGTTGGGGGCAATTACGCCCCAGTACTGCGGCACAGCGAGAAAGCGTACAAGGCTGGATACGGCATTACTCTTCATTTGGACAGCAAGACTCGAAGCGTGATTGACGAGTTCTCGACATCTGCTTTTATTGGTGTGAAGAAGGACGGTGACAAGGTCAAGCTTATTGCATCTAAGAGCAAGAATATCATTAAGAGTGTGACTGGCGACAGCGTGCTCAAGATTGCTGAGTCATTCGGCTGGGAAACGGAGTCACGAGAGGTCAGGCAAATCCAGCAACCTTCCATTTCTGATGCTGACGAAGTGTAGATTGCCTATGAAGAACTTGGCGGCTTTGACGAGGTCCTTGCTGCTGGTACTGCAGCAGCACTTGTGCCTATCAAGTCTATCACCATGGACTCGCGGGGCGACAAGTTTACTTACTCGGCAGCACAGAAAGAAGTCCCACCGACTTGCGCTAAGCTTCTTTCAACTCTGAAGGGTCTTCAGCAGGGCAAGATTGAGGACAAGCAAGGCTGGCTGTTCAAGGTTGAGAAACCTGCACAATTTGGCAAGATCCAAGCAAACGGAGATGGGGCTCACTCTGTTGGTCAATTGCCATAGGCTTCTGCCTGAGATGTTAAGTCTTTAAAGAGCCCGCAGTAGACTTGTACAGATGCCAAGAACTCACACTTGCATGTATGGTGGCTCTAGCTGGAGCTTTCAGCCTGCATATTTGCCTTAGACAACACGAGAGCCTCTGAAAGGAAAGACCAATCGAAACTTGCAAAAATTGCGCGGAAGCCGAACATAAACACTTGGCCCATGTCGCTCATGCACGACATTCCACTGATGGTACCTGTGAAACCCGGATTATATTGTGATGTCGATGGATCGAACGTCCAGCATTTTATTTAAGGAAAGAATTGCACAATCAATTAATTTGAACAACACAAACATCACACTGCAAAGACTCGCAACACCATGTTCTCTTGACAATTCGACCAATCAGGTAAAGCGCCGACGTCATCTCCGGCGGGCGTTGTGGCCCCGCGACCCTGCGTTGCGTATCCCAGTTGGACAAGGCAGACGTCCCGACGATTTCTTACGTGCATGACCCGAATTCCGATCTCGAAATTCTCGAAATCTGCCCGTTGCAGCCTTACAAAACCCGATCCTGCCATTGCACCCGAAAACCGATCACGAGGCTTCAAGCAATCAAGTCAAACCACGCGTGTTGAAGTGACGTCTGTAAACTACCCCAAGATTTACGCGACATCGAACAATTGCCAACATGCCGGTCGGTTTCTCGAGACTCGTCAATGGCGCGAGGAAACATCTAGGGGACAGTTTGAACCCGGAAGATGGCTACCTTTCCTGTGCGTTGACGCAGTCCCCATTCTGGCAAACGAATGGTAACTAACTCGACCAGATCACGACGTGAGGTGTGAGTATGCGCCGCGACTTTCCACACCGCGCACACTCCCCAAGTGCTCTAAAACTAATAGGAAACAGTGCTAAGGGAAGATGTCGATAGTATCAAGGACGACTGGCTCACTGATAATGTACGTGTATCAGACACCATGACCACTGCATATCAGTTCTAACAGGCCTAGGCAATTGCATTCTGGCAAGAGTCCGTTCTTCACAGAATCCCTCTCTGTATGCCCTGACGCGTTTTCCCCAGATATATCGAGCGCGAGGAACTCAACGGCTTTCCCAAAGCCTCCATCGTCCTACTCCGGCCCAGCATGTCGTATATGCTCATGAACTCGCCCGACCCGCTCACCCTCATAGAAGTCCTGCCCAACTTCAACGGAACAACACACGTCTTCCTCCCAATCAACGACAACGTCGACGTCACACAGGCAGAAGGTGGTTCACATTGGTCACTTCTTCTCGTCTCCATAATCGACGGCGTCTCATTCCACTACGATTCCATGTCCAACTCCAACGACCGGGAAGCGCGATCTACAACTATGAAGCTGGAGCAATTGCTGGGGAAGAGGTTGCGCTATATACCGATGCTGGACAGCCCGCAGCAGGAGAATGGCAGCGATTGCGGTGTGTTTGTGTGCGTGCTCATGAAGCATTTGCTTCTCAAGAGGTTATTGAGGGCAGATGCATCGTGCAAGATCAGCATGAGCATGAAGGATACGCATGTCCAGGCGAGAGATGGGCGCAAGCAGATGTTGAAGGTGATCGATGAGAGGAAGAAGGAGGGAGAGAGGAGGCGATCGTACGTTTTGAAAGTCTGGCAGCAAAGAGCGATTCACTGACGTTTGCATCATAGACGCTCTCATTCCCCGTACCGACCTAAATCGTCGCAGTCTAAGAGCCCGCCGCGCATCGGCATAGAGAATGAGGAATTCAAGTCTCTTTGAAGAAGCTCTGTACTCAAAGAGTAATCTTCCGCGGCTGATCATCCGCGATTTTCACCACACACGAACGACATGCATCTGCTAGACCCACATGTCTTACACCCTCGAACGTTTAGACGACTGATATGACTGATATATTTCATTTTTCTCATGCTTACGACTTCAACGGTATATACGACAAAGATAGCAAGCATAGCAACGGAGTCTGGCAGGCGGTCACCACGCTTCACAATATCCATCGAACCATCGATCTTCATGATGCGGCTGACAAATGTTGTTTGGACTTCAAATCTATGGTCAGGACGCCTGTGATGCTAACAAGTACGCGTACAAAATTTCTGCGAAGCTCTAATAATCAAGTCCCCCTGCGCCGGCTTTATGCGCCGGCCGCCCTTCCTCCTCCTTCTTTTCACGCACAAGATTACCCTCCTTATCTCTAGAGATCCTCTTCCAGCCCGTGTGAAACCGCTTCTTGCTCGGATCAAACCGCGGGAACGGATGAGCTTCAGTGTTGAGCACGATTTGATCCAGCGGCAAGACATCGTTTGGCCCGAAGAGTAGGTAGAAGTATTTGAGCGTTTCGGCCTATTGTATAGAATGAGCCTATGAAACACTGGGAGCGAAGGGGAAAACAAAATGGGGAAAGAAGCAACATACCAGCCAGAAACTCTCCATGTTATCCCTCTTGGGCGGCGGATCAGTCATGACGTCGCCCACACTTGTGAACCCCCCGCCATTCTCGACCATGGTGTGTTTGACAAATGCTTCGAACATTTCCCAGCCCCACTCGCGATACAGCTCGTCTCCTGTGATGCGCCACATGTAGAACAAACTCTCCACCGTCTCGGGTCGCTGCAGATTATGTGCGTCAGCGGGCTTGATGTTGAAATCTGCTTTCCAGTCGTCCGCGGCGGGGTCGAGGTCCGTGGTGGAATGACGTATCAAGTCGTGGTACATCAAGGGCGGGTCGGCGAGTGTGAAGTGTGCGATTTCAGGCGCGAGGCCCGTGGGTGTGACGCGGTACATGGCCATGCATGTTTTTGTGAGTTCGCGGGCGAGCGTGATGTCTTCTTCCTGTTGTTTGCCCCATGAGGGCAGTTTGCGGGCTTGGGATAGGGGGAGGCCACCGGTTGCCGCTAGTGCGATGGTGCCTGGGTAGAAGCAGACAAGGTGGTCCATTTTGGGGTGGAGGCTGCCATCGAGACCGGAAGGGCGCTCGGCGAGGACGGTGAGGTGCGAGTTTGCGGTGTAGGTGAGGAGATGCTTTTTTACGCCCGCGAGGGATTCGTCCCACATGTCGCGGTAGATGGGCTCGCCGGTTTGGAGGTGCTGTTTGATAAGGTATTCGTAGTAGCTGTCGCCTCTGCTTCCAAGGCGGATTTCGTTACCGCGGAAGGTACCGCGGTCGGCGTAGATGAAGATGGGAAGAAGACCGTCTTTTGCGCCGTTGTTGTCGACGACTTCCATGACTTTTTCAGCCTTCTGCCAGTAATGTCCTTCGCCGGTGAGGTATGCGAGGTATTTCATTTCGAGCTGAAGGGTTGTCGCTTCTGCCGTGGATGATGCACCGTCGTCTGCATGTGAAGCCTCGCCTTTGCCATCTTTGAGGATTATGCTGGCCCACGGGACACCAGATGGTGATTCGTATGCGCCCATCAGACGATCCGCCAGGTCGTCTGCCTTCTCCAACCACAAGTCTTCATCTTTTTGCGTATCTGGCTTCATGCCAGGGAGCGTTTCTTGCAGATAGTGAGCCGAGAGCAAACCACCCAGCATTCGGATCGTCGTCTCGAAGGTGTTGACATCTTGATTCTTGTTATAGTCCAACGTGGTTGAGACCCATTCGCGCGCGTGCTTGAGCTCTTGTGTGAGGTTCATGAGCATCAGGGTGTCCAGAGCGTCCACGATGATCCAGCCCATGCCATTGGGCTGCGCCATGTAGCGACCATTACGGGAGACGGGGTAATATTCGTCGTACCCCCATCCGTGCTTTTCATATGCGTGCCAGCTCAATAAGAAGGCATTTTTGACGTCCTCCTTCCGCCTCTCCCAGTCGATTTTACTCTTCTTCTTGCCGGACCCGGAGACCCCGAAGCTGCCCCAATTTGAGCTTTTCTCTGTAGTCTCGCCAGATTGGTCTGCCAGATCTGTCGGCGCACCTGACCATGCGAACCAGTATATCAAACCCAGCACCACCAGCACAGCTATTCCAACACCTCTCCGGCTCCTTAGAAACCCTCTCCGGCTACTCACGCCGTACCCATGAGTCTTCCCTGACGGCTTGTCCTTGTACATTGGCAAACCCTTCTCGTTCCCAGTGACCTTATTCCAGACATTATCCTCAAAGCGGCGCTGCGCGGTCTCGAAGTTGGGCACGTTGCGCGGGACAGCGAAGGACATGTCGGATTCCTGGAGCGCCTGTTTCGTAGCCTCGACCGCCTGCTTGGTAGAGGCGAGAGCTTGCGAGGACGTCTGCACCGTCTTTTGGGCGGCGGACTGGAGGAGGGACAATGCGGTTGGGGATGCGCGGGATGCTTTAGTTCGAAGGTTGAACGGGTCGCGTGTCGAGTACATGGACGCGCTGGAGGTACCGTAGGCTATGTTCAGGCAAGCATCACTGTCCCAACATCAATTCCTGCGGGACTTCAAGCTATGTACAGATGCCATCTGGGAAGACGCCGCAAGCGATTCACAGGAATGTTTCCAGCAATGTTGCCGTCTCGCCAGGTGTTCATTGCCCTGGTCAGTGATCGACAGGGATCAGCTCATGCGAGCACGAGGGATGGGAAAGACGCTCCACCACACAGCCCCTCGCAACACGACGCGTATTCACTCCAACACAGCCTCCATGTGCAATCATGTCTTAGCTTGTCTACACATAACGAGATGAATGTGTCCGAATCTGCACCAGACCCAAGTCAACGTGTTTGCAACGTCTTCGCACACCCTGCCGCTTGAAGCTCCATCATTACGGTGTTGTGTCGTCACTACTATTCATCACCATGTCTTTCTACGATGCAGACAAAGTGCGCTTCTTGTTCTTTGCCTTGTTCTCTTGCTTTCCAATATACTCTGATTGCAATAAACGCACGACTTCACTCAAGCACAAAGCTCCATCATCTCTGCCCCATACAATCTCGGAAAATCCAATCTCAACTCCTCTGCAACAGCAACCATGAAGCACCTCACACTCAAGCCCTCATCTTCTGGCCCACCCACTAGAGACAACCCATCCATCCCCGTCTCCCTCCCAGACGCCAAAGAAACCAAACTCGACCCAACAAATGCCCCAGACGCCTCCACAAACGCATCCCTCTTCTTCGTCGGCACCGCCACCACGATAATCGAATGGGCCGGTCTGCGCATCCTCACCGACCCCAACTTCCTGCACTCAGGCGACCACGTGCATCTCGGCCCCGGCGTCAGCGCCACGCGCCAAACCAACCCAGCCGTCAATCTCCAAGACTTACCGCGCATCGACGTGATATTCCTGAGCCACTACCACGAAGACCACTTCGACCGCCACGTCGAGGAGAAATTGACACGCGACATTCCCATCATCACGACGCCACATGCGTACGAGTGTTTGACGTCCAAGGGCCACGACAGTTTCACCAACGTGCATGCGTTGGACTTTTGGGAGACGATGGTGTTGCATGTAGATGGGGGCGGAGAAGTTTCGGCCGAGGCGAACAACCCCAGTCTCAGGATCACGGGTATGCCGGGCAAACACGTGCCACCAGGGCCACTGAACGTCGCCAACGAGATTCTCGGCGCCGTCCCGCCGACGAATGGGTGGATGGTGGAGTTGGGATATTCGGTTCCGCGAAATTACGCGTCGTTTGAGAATGGGTATAGGATTTATGTTTCGGGCGATACGCTCTTGGTCGACGAACTCGGGGAGATTCCGGTGCGCTACAAGGATCGGAATATCGATTTGATGCTAGTTCATCTCGGTGGGACGACGATACCTGGTCCGAGGATGCCGTTGCTCATGGTAACTATGGATGCGGAGCAGGGGGTGCAGTTGATGCAGTTGGTGAATCCGGTCTTGACGATTCCGATTCATTATGACGATTACGACGTGTTTCTGAGCCCGTTGGACGACTTCAAAACGGCGGTGCATGCGGCGGGCCTGGATAACAAGGTTGTGTATCTAGATCGCAAGGATCAGTTCCAGTTCAATGTGAGGCAAAGAAATAAGGCGGGGGCGTTGTAGTGTCGACATTCGGAAATCATCATGTGAACACGAAGCCAGCGTAGCATTGCATCGCAGTGTGAAGTTTGAACTTGTTCATTCCTGGTGAACTCTCTTTTACGAGGTTCGGTATGCCATTGAAGAAGAAAGGTTATCCGTTTGACGCCCGTCCGCTCATGCCATGCCGTCGTGCTTTGTGCGCTGACGTCTCCAACACGCACTCATTGTCTCTACTTTTCTATCCTCGCGATTCCATTTATGCAGCGTGCTTGCCCTTGGGGTTCTTCTTTCCAACGTCGGAGATGGTAAGACCTGGATGTGGTGTTAGCTGCCTTGTCCCTGCTTTCAGTGTGCGAGACGAAGTGTGTGTTCGATACGAATGTGCACTTGTGTAGTAAGGAAGGCGTACCCGGGGGCAGACTCTGCTTGAGCTTCTCGGCCTTGTCGGTGTCCTTAAGAACGAGGGTGTAGACGTTCTTTGAGCATCGGACCTTGAACTTGATGTTGTTGACCTTCTTGTTCTTCTTTATGCGGGCAGCTTTAGTATTGTCAGTAACGTCTTCGTCGCATTGCGTCCCTCCTTCATCGTAATCTTCCACATTTCTTCCTGAGTGGTCCGATGGTCCCGGCGCACCATGACCATTCTGCCTCCTCTTCTGCGGAATTTCCAACCCACAGAGAAATTGTAAGACGTACAGCTGGCATCTTTGCGCCTGCAGATCTCGATGAACTGCTTGATATCGGAGACTTCGGAAGGCATCTTGGCTGATTTGACGAGTCGGTTGAGATTATTCAGTCGGTCGTGATCGTGAACTTCCGCAGCCCGGGCAATTTGGCGTGTGGAGTGGACTTCTCGCTTGATGCACGGGCTGCAGAGAGGCGGTGCTGCACGATGCCCAACGCGGCATGGTGGGGTGACGACGTGTGTGGCGTCAATGAACGCTACTCTCAGGATGCGGAGATATTTGCGAGTGTAAAGTGCTGCCTTGAACCTACATAATACACAAATAGCGCGGGTTATTTGGACAAAGTACAGTCGAAAGCTTGCCAGCTATACATCCTTCCCTACCCTCCCTTGACCAAGCGCAGTAGCCACAAATCTTCAGCATGCCGACTGCACTCGATCGTGCTACCAGCCAACGTGTAAGTGAATCATGGATACCTTGGGACTACTTAGTCATCGTAGGTGTCGTGTTCGCACGAGTTGTCATGTACTGATAGTATGTCAGGGCCCCTTCTTTGCATTTGCTGCGGTCGTTACTGGCGTCGCAGCATGGAGCATCTGGGGTCAAGATCTGTTCCCAAGCAGAGATCCTACTGGTGGTATGTGGCAGCGATAGGTACAGTTTGGAGTCATTGGCTCATCTGCTGTCAGATCCCGACACATGGACGCACGACCAGTGCATCACATGGCTCAACAATGTAAGTCACGAAATTGGAATAACGCTTCGTTGCTAGTCTACGTCGTTGCTTCATGTTTTCCACGGTCAAGCAGATTGTATGATACGTTCGTCTATGCTAACTGTCACACAGAGGAACCTTCATCCATCCCCTCTGGCGACTACTGCTGAGCTTCTGGAACGTATCAAGGCGAACATGCGGGTCGCTCGTGAGAGGACGCCAGGTCAATAGATGAATAAATTCTTGGGCTAGAATCTGTGGCGGTTCTAATATGGTTGAATAGTGCCTGAGACTTGGTATACGCAAGTTATTCTTCTGGCAAAGATTGTTATCCGATACCCAGTCGACGTGTAGATGCCTCATTTCCACTCATTGAATACGATCCCAAAGCTTAGTACGGCCCCATGAGTATTCTTGAAAGCAACTTTGTGATATCCTGTTCTAATTTGGATACGAAAAGAGTTGATCCGAAACCCCTGGCTTTGTTACAGCAAATTTAGCAAGATCCGAATCACTACTAAAGTATTTGCCTACCACCGCACAGCCTCGAAATCGCCACCACTAGAGCCCAAATCACCTCATATGGCTGCTTCATTGCCCGCAGTAGTCGACTAGCTCAGCAATCCCAAGCTCAATTGCCGACCCGAAAATGCACCGAAATCATCCAGCCCTTACCATCCCATCCCACTTCCCAAACTCCATCAACCACTTTTGTGCCTTATATTCCGGCGCTGCCACCTAAACTCCGACCTGCTTTGCTCCATCTTCCATCTCAAATTCCTTGAGCATCTCCTCACTGGCCATGAGGTGATCCTCATCCTCAGCAGCAGCAGCCTCCTCATCCCTCATCTCACGCTCGAGACGCTCAAGCTCCTCAGCCATACGCTTCTTATACGGCTCCATCTTCTTATCGAGCTCTTCCTGCTTCTTAGCCGTCTCAAGACGCTTCAGACGCATCGCTTCAAGCTTCTTCCGCTGCTCGGCAACCTTTCGCTCGATTGAGAACGGACGAGGGCTCGGCGTGCCCGGATGGATACGAAAGGTTGAAGTGAGTGTCGGTGCAGGAGTAGGAGTAGGCAGCGTAGGTGTGATCTTCGCACGCTTGATCTCCGGGTTTGTACCATTTGTAGGCTCCCCGACACGCTTGGCAGGCATCTTAGATGGCGCAGGTGCCGCTAGCTTATCCTGCGTAATCGGAGCTGTGGTGATCGGTGTAGTAGAAGGCTTCTTCGTAGACGGTTCTATAACCTGGTGTCTCTTCTTGGTAGGACCTTTGACTAGAGTAGGCGCCGGCGCAATCGCTGTAGTGGGAACAGGAGTGGCCACGGAAGCGATGGACGGTTTTTCCATCAGAGGGGTGGCCTTGGGCACGGTGCGGCCCGTTGGCTTCGCGCCCGTTTGTGGTAGACTCGATGTCTTTGTGGCACCATTGCTGACGGTAGCGGTGGGTTTACTCTTGGAAGCATCCGCCACGATGGTGTCGTTGGCACTCAACCGCGCTTTTTCAATCGGTTTCGTGGTATGCTTCTCCGCTGGCTGATCATGCGTCTTGCTGCCGCTTACTGCTTCTTCGCTGCCCTTGTGTGCCGTCTGACGTGCACTGATATCGCTCTTGGTGGCCTCAGTGATCTTGTTGACCGCAGGAGATGAGCCGGTGCTGTTTGCATGGCTGCTAGCCGCGGGCTTATCGAATACAGGTGGCGTCATAGTTGTGGTCGATGGCTTCGGTACAGGCTTTGAGAAAACTTGAGCGAGAAGATCCTTGTCGGCCTTTTGCGCGCTCTGACTGGGCGCGGGATCTGGAGATAGGGTTCTCTCTTTCTCGGTAGCCATCGCAGCAGTGAATGTGGGTTTCGGTGCAAAATCAAGTTGAGACTGGTTTTTTTTGGCAGAAGCAACAGTCTAGGAGGTGGGATTAGTAGAGGGGTTTTTATGGTCTGAGTGACAAGTCGAGGTGACGTTGGGATCTGGGGCCTTCAAAGTAAAGGCAGTGTTCTCTCTTACCTGTTCGGAGGTTCCCTTCGATGCGCTCTTGATTGGCGTGGTGGGTACGTCAGAAGGGGCTACAGAAGATGTTCGTGTCGAGTCATCTCCATCGTCACCATCTGGCTTTGCACCTGCAAGTAGCGAGGGTACAGGCTCAAGGTTTAGAGTATGTGGCTCGAGTTTGGTCTTGCTGTTAGGATCATACGTCATTTTCAAAGCATGTGCTGTGATAGCCTCTTCGAAGCTGTTAGCTAGCAACAGCTGGTCAGTGACAAGGGCTCACCTTGACTCCGGTAATGGAAGCGGAAAATTGCCCATGGCTCTGTTCCCGGACGTTTCGAGTCCATGTTGCGAAGCTTCTTGTTCGACTTATGTTTCTCTAGCGGCGCAGAATTCTTCTCAAACACCATGTCGAAGGTTGGAGGCACCAGCTTGAAAGAGATAGAGCGATCCCTGCCGTTTCCATGGTCTTTACCTATGCTGTGGTACGTCTCGATGTCTTTTAGGGCATAATCGACGCCTAGCTGCCGCGTGATGTACACCCGGAGTTCGATAGAACCGTCTGTTTCCGTTGCTTCACCTTGACTCGGTATAGCTCCCGACAAAGGGGCAACAATCATTTGAGTGTCAATGATGCCTTGAGGGATCTTGCAGAGGAATGTTTCTGCCTCGAGTTTCTTGTTCCGATGCCAATGCACAGATTTTGCGCCATAGGAAACAGCTTTGCGGTACACACCATCGATCACAGAATCGTACGCAATGCGCAAGGTCTGTTGATGATTTTCAGGTTATGGGTCGTTGCCATAGATGGATATTCATACGGTGCCTGTGAACTTGCCTCTGATCTTGACTTTGTGGCCCTCTACCACGGGAACATAGCAACAGATTGCTTTGTCTTTCGCATCAATATACTCGCCATACTCGCCTAGAGGCTTGACGTTGCCTTCCACGAAGACGTGGACCTCTGCAAATCGATCAGTGTCCTTCTCGAAGACCTTCATAGTTGCAGGTCTTTAAATCAATTTAGTTGTGAGAGAGGATGGGACTTTGCTCGTCGAGTGAGTTGTCGAGATGATCTGAGGGGGAGTTTTAAAGGTCACTAGGTAAGTGTATCGCCAGACTTTAACCCAAGGCCGCGCAAGCGCGAGGTGATGGGAGCAAGATCAGAATTGAGGTGAATGTGAGAGACCTGTTTCTACTTCGGCAGATATCGAGATCCGTTTGTGCCAAGAGTCGCATGTTCAGCGAAGGCACAGGTGAGAGTGGACCGTACTGATGCTGTAAGAAGCTACCGATGGGAGAAGATTGTAGTGCACACGAAGCTCCGACATTGTACTCGCTTCCTAAATCATCATGATGCAGAGCCATTTTGCTCTTGTTCATACACTAAACTCCCTGTTAATGACTTGCTGCATTTTGAACATGGTAGCCTCGGTCCTTCACCAAGCACTCAAAACCAGCAGGCTTGACAAATGAATGGAGTCTGAGCATTGCGAGTTGTTCTGAAAACGTATAAGTCGCTGCAGCCCTGCCAAAGAAAGGCCTAATTAGCTTGAAGAATGTTAGCTCTGTTTCTCGCAATGAACGCACAGCTGCACGTGACGAAGCTATCGGCAGGTGGTACGTTGACATCTGAACATCGAACGCGCTCGCTCCGCAACACTCCCTCACCACCAGCTACCAGCGCCTCTACCGCCAATCACGATGCTGTCAAGGACCTCTCAAAGAACGGCGCAGGTACGACGCATTCTGTGTGTCCTCAATTGGGGCATCGTCTAGCGTGACGGCCTGCTAACGCGCCCTATCCAGACCCTTCTGCGGGGCGCGAAGCCTGCACGATGCGGCCCATCCATGGTCACACGATGTACGACTCGACACCCTGTCGCAACCGCATGCAACACCTAACAAGCTCCAGCGCTGGCCACGGTCAACCAGGATATCTTCAAGCCCACCAAGTTCGGCGGCAAATACACCGTTACCTTGATTCCTGGTATGCCGCGATCAACGCCTGCAGCCTCGAGTACATAACATTGAACATTGCGCAGGTGACGGCATTGGTGCAGAGGTCTCGGAGTCGGTCAAGGAGATCTTCAAGGCGGACAACGTGCCCGTCGAGTGGGAGCAGGTCAATGTTTCCGGTGTTGAGACCGGCAACGTGCACTCTGAGGAGCTCCTCCGCGAGTCCATTGCCTCGCTCAAGCGCAACAAGCTCGGCCTCAAGGGCATCCTCCACACTCCCGTCGAGCGGTCCGGGCACCGCTCCTTCAACGTCGCTCTCCGCCAGGAACTCGACATCTACGCGTCCATTGTCCTCCTCAAGAACATCCCCGGCTACGAGACACGCCACAAGAACATCGACTTCTGCATCATCCGTGAGAACACCGAGGGCGAGTACTCTGGACTCGAGCACCAGTCAGTCAACGGCGTCGTCGAGTCGCTCAAGATCATCACTCGGGAGAAGTCGGAGCGCATTGCCAAGTTCGCCTTCGCCTTCGCCCTCGCCAACAACCGCAAGAAGGTCACCTGCATCCACAAGGCCAACATCATGAAGCTTGCCGATGGTCTCTTCCGCAACACAGTCAAGAGGGTCGGCGAGGACTACCCCACCCTCGAGACCAATGACATGATTGTCGACAACGCCTCGATGCAGTGTGTCTCCAGGCCACAACAATTCGACGTCATGGTCATGCCCAACTTGTACGGAGGTATCCTCTCCAACATCGGAGCTGGGCTCGTTGGTGGGCCCGGTATTGTTCCTGGCTGCAACATGGGCCGCAACGTTGCCCTCTTTGAGCCTGGATGCCGTCACGTTGGTCTCGACATCAAGGGCAAGGACCAGGCCAACCCCACTGCTTTGATCCTGTCCGCTGCCATGATGTTGCGACACATTGGTCTTGACGACCATGCCAACCGCATCTCACAGTCTGTCTACAAGGTTATTGGTGATGGGTGAGTTTTAATTCCATAAATAGCCAGAATGCCTAGCTAACGACATGTGCAGCGTTGCACGAACACGTGACATGGGAGGCAACGCTACCACCCACGAGTTCACTAAAGCCGTCTTGAACCAAATGGAGAGGCAGTGAACACTTCATGCTTGTTCAAATCTAACCGCCAGTTTTGCAAAGTCACCTGACATGGATTTTCCTTGACGAATTGGACGTACTGAATATGAACAAGTAAGTCAACCTGGGATAGAGATGTGCATAGAGCTGTACCTGTAGGTAGTATATAGCATGCTGCATGATTCAATTGGCATTCTTAGACTCTCTGATGTCTTGATCAAACATTGTCATGCCTCACAACGTAGTGCAGTGGAGCGGTTCTTGAACTTGAGAGCTAATACATTATGCTATTTGCCATACTCATAAAGGTGCATCAAGACCAACTTGTTCTCCACTACGTTTACAACACGATATCGCTCCCAAACACCAAGAATCGTAATCGCTGAACAGGATATCTACAAACAAAGAAAAAAGCAAGGACAAAGAAGCAACGTGTTTAAAAGTTCCTCGATGCAGCCGGCGGCGTCGCTGGCTTGGGATACCCATTCGCGTCATGACTAACGTAGCCATTACCATTAGCATAGCCATTCGCGTAGCCGTTAGCATGTGCATTCGCATACCCATTGCTCGGCGGCGCATCGCCCCTAAAATACTGGGGAGCATGCGCGGCACCAAGGCCCATGCCTCCCTCTTCAGCGACCTGTATTTCCGTCTCGTGACTCTGTCCGCTCTTGCTGCGAATCGCGGGCAAGAAGTCGACGAAGAAACTCAGGACGTAGAGACAGTAGATGAAAGCGATGCACCATTCGAGACCAGCGGCGACGTTCCAAACGTGTTTCTTGGAGCATACGCCGAAGGCGACGCACAGGCAGATTTCGAGGCCGATGAAGGCGAGTTTCACCCAGAAGGAGCGGCGCAGGATCGAGTGCTCGCGGTAATGGATGCCCAGGCGCTGGTATTCCCAGCAGATGAAAATGGCGGACACAATGTATCCGATGATGAAGACGGCGAGGAAAATGTTGTGCAGGCGGTTGTGGTTCTTGCAGTCGAAGATGGTGAGTAAGATGAGTCCAGCGGCGCCGACAATGGCGGCGAGCGTGGCGCACGCAGAGTATACTTTTTGCCAGATGGAGGTGTTGGGCGTGAGTTTGTGGGTGTGACGGAGATAGCGCTCGAAGATGAAGGCGAGGTCAAAAGTTACGACGGTTATGGTGGACATGGCGATGAACATGGGTTTGAGCGTGTCGGCGCCGATGTCTATCAGGCCGTTGTTAGGAATGCATGTGGGGGTTTCGGGAGAGTTTTGTTATTGACGTACCGGATATGTAGGGGAGCCATTGGCCTTCACTCATGGTTACGTAGTGTGGTCTTCCGGTTGCTGCCCAGTATGCTAACATGGTGACGAGGCATGCTATCCATACGGTTGATGAGAAGATGGGGACGCTGGGATTGTTAGTGTATGTGGATGTGGAAAATAACTGTCGAGCTCACATCCAATACGATACTCCCAACATGGCTGCTGAGTTCTCGCGACAGCGTGCACTGCTACTTGATCAAGTGGTAGATGATTGTGTAGGGGAGGCGTAATGAAGTCGGAAGCGGGCGCGTTCTACAGCAAGACACGCGACAGGATCCCTCAAAGGCAGCAACGAAACCGCCAAATACCAGGAACGTCTGAGAAAAGCGCAACAATGGAGCAAAGAGGAAAGTCGGCGCGAAAGGAATCGGTTTGAATTAAACAGGCCCCGTCCGCGCGAGAAGTTCTCGTCCAAGGCTTTGTTGAAAGCCAAATGGCACTTTACGTCACTAGCGCCCGCGATCCGCCATGTTCCATCGTCTCCACGTCATGCTTGCAAGAGGGAAAAGCTTCTGGCCAAGGATCTTGCAGGCAAAGACTCAAGGATCGTGGGTTGGTATCGTCGTTGATCTGGGCTCGCGAGTCGCAGCAGACAGGTAGCCGATGAGGCTGTCTCCCTGCAGGCTATCGCAATCGGGATGAGGACGCGCTCGATCGGGACGTTTGTCAGTTTTGTTTTGTTATCGGAGCTACGAGGTCTCGCACTCAAATTTGACGCCGCAAGTGCTGAACAAAGTTGGGCGGTGCTCGCGCGTTGATTACTTAGTCCGGTGCGAAAACAAGTTGCAAGGACGCTAACCAGCGCGTGCAAGTCATGGAGCTTCCGTAACCAGACGTGTGATACCACTTATACCTACCAATTTGTGCGCAGGATCCAAGCCTCAGGTTCGGTTTCGATTCTTTTTCTGACTTCTCCATCTATGCTCCGAACGGCAAACGGCAGCTTCATTAGGTGACAGAGCAAGCAAGATCCTCCGGTAAGGCTTTGTGAGAGCTGCCGAGAGTACCTAGGAAAGACGAAACACCGCTGCGCTTCGAAAGCTTGGCGAAACCGACAATGGCAGCCCGAGAACGTCTCGTTGTCGTCCGAGGAGTGCTGGAATGATTGCATACATTGTCGATGCGAGACTGCCATCTGCTCGCTACCAAGGCTGTTGTTACACTCTCTTGAGATGGATAGGCATCGTGCGACTTGTTGGCGACCAACAACCTCCAGTCATCAAGTCGATAGCAGGGGATTCCTACTCATATACCTCGAAGCGGATAGCATCCGTGAAGCACAGCAGACTTGATTTTGGGGGGAACTCGCAGACATGGCAAACGGCACCGGGCAAAGTGGCTGGAATGGCGCACGCTCAACGGGCCATCTTGGGCCGGCTTACCGTTACGCGTGTCTCAGAGGCTCAGGCTATCGCCCTCGCTGATTGGCAGCATCTATCGTGATCGCGTATCCTACCGGTTTTGTTGTTGACTTGGATGCACTTCCCCACTCGCAAGCCTGCCGCAACTCGTAATCCCATGCCTTAGCAGCCAAAAAAACCTGTACCCGTCGACATTCATCCAATGTAGCCGCCTTCCTAATCGGAGAATACGAGTGCATAGTGTCAACTTGCGTCGATGTTTGAGTATCACCACCACGTCTAGACTCTCCCAGCCCCAACGTTGCAAGCTCGTGAGCCGTGTGGTATAATATAGGCATGTTCCCAACCTCAGGCATCCCCGCGCATGCGTTGCATCAACTTACCGCTCGGCTACTAGGGTGAACCTTCAATGCGTTCCTCTGATTAGTACCGAGCGTTCTCGCTCTTGCATCGTATCGCACCTCACGATATGGGCAACAATCAGAGCACCCCCAGCCACCACAACCGGTTATCGAAGCCAAAGACCAATACAAACTCGCCAGGGACAGTTCATGCTGCTGATTCTCCAACTTCAGTCTCTTCGAACTATGCCGACTTTGGTGCAAAGTGTCGATACTACAACAGGGAGACGCGTCAATCATCCTTGGAGACTGAGACTGGGACTGGCTCAGTTGTGCAACAAAGCAAAAACGAGGATGCGGTTGGTGAATTAGCTCCACGGCCTCGTGGACGACCAATGTCTATCATATCGAGGTCGAATTCGCGAACAAACTCCAGGACCAACTCTAGGTCGAACTCGTTGTCCTGCTTCAGAAGCAGGCATGGCCCCAACACCAGGCTCACCGATATACACGGCTCGAAAACTTCCCCAGCTACAAATGCCGTGGATCTTGATGCAGCCATTCGCCTGCTACAGGATGTCAAAACGAATGGCTCTCCAGAGGATCTTGCCGCTCTTTGTAAGTACAATGTTCCTATTGCAAAGAGACCTGCAGGTCCCCGCAGCTTTTGTAGGCCACAGCGGTACACAACACCTGGTACAACTGTAGCCGGACACCTAAAAAGAGGATAGCATTGTACACAAAACTCCGCTAACCACATTAAAGACGAAGCTCTAGAGACCACAGACAACGAAAGATCGACCATTGAACCAGGGCTCAGTCGTCGGACTTCAGCGGCTGACGGATCCTCTCTCACAAGACGACGCTCCTTGGTACAAACGCCCGGTGTCGCAACACGTAGCTCGCCCGTTGAAGGTCGTCGTAGGACTTGGAATTCGTGGAGGGCACCGCAGATCGCGCCAGAGGAAGAGACGAAGTGGGCTGTGACCTCCCAAGGCATAAACCCATTGAATCGTTTGGCAGTCCCTAGTGCCACGTCAGACAGCCACAACAGTCCAGCACCGCGAGCGCGAACTCCCAGTGAGATGGACTACTCCCACCTTGGAAATCTCAGGCTGGGCACGCTCAGCATCGTGAATGGTGCGCCGTCACCAGCAGCTAGTACAAAGATGGCCAAGCACAGATCCTACCATGGCGGTGAGGTGGATTACTCCATGACTGCAGAAGTCGGATCTAGTCCGCTTACGATGAACAATACGCGGTGGCGAGGCCATGTGAAGAGTAAATCCACTGGATTTCCCATCATTGCACCATTTTGCGATGACACGCGCAAAAATGAAGCTTGCATGTCTCAATCGTTGATCGAGCCTGCAAAGTCTATCAGAGTAACGAACGAAATCCATGATGCCAACCTGTACGCTCAAGACTATCAGGCCTATATCCCCGATAGTCCTTTCACGACCACCAAGTTCAGCCGAAACGAGCATGATGACAGTATTCGAGAGAAAGAGGAAAATTCTAACTGGAACGAGGCAGCTCAAATACTGGCTGGCACAATGTTTGATGCCCCAAAAACAGCAATGGATACCTTGGGGTCGACCTTGTTTTCCAGGGTCCCAGATATTGAAGTACAGCAGAAGCAGGCAGCCAAGTCTAGCTGGCGTCCCACTCTACGTACATCAGACTCTGGGTACTCTTCTGGTGGCAGTCTTCAGGTTGGTAACATAGGTCTACAGAGTGCTAGCTCCATGAATTCTTCAAACAGCAATGATAGCACAAGAGCCGAGCAGGTGATGAGCCCTGGGCTGTCTCCCGGAGCTGGCTCAAGTGCCAATCTTGGTCAATCAGGACCACGCCGCACGCCGAATCTGGAGTGCCGTCGCGAGCCTGAGTCGCTGCGCATGTTTGAGCGATTAGAGAGGCCATCAACAGCAGACAGTCTTCTATCGCCTCTGAGCCCATGCTCGGCTGCGTCCAAGTCTTCAATTGACAGTACGCGCTCGGCGACGCAGAAACGCCTGCAAAGGCGGCGGCCTTCTCAGCCAGAACTTCCCGTAATTCAGTCATGTCAGTCTATCCCGGAAGGAACGATTCCTGATATCCCAAGCAACGTGCAAGCCAAGTTTGCTCGTAGACTGTCGCACACACCAGATATGGATTGTCTCACGCACACATACCCAAGTAAGGACCATGTAATAATGACGGCCGAATCTGGCACCGATGCTTCCTCGGATGCTCTTACTGAGCCCGTCGTCCAATTGAAAGAGCTGGAGCCAGAACGGCCCCGTCCACCGCCGGCGCATACACGTTACAGAAGTTTGTCCATGTTCCGACGAAGATCAACCGCGGAAAGTAAGGAAAGGGAAAAAGGAAACATGAATAAAGCAATGGGGGTAGTCGATCTAGGAACCATTGCAAACTCTCTCGGTAGCTCTCCCTACGATGCTGCAATGTCTGCCCCACAATGCAAGATGGTCACATGCCCCACTCATCCTCATCAACTCGGCGGTGCACTGCCACGGGCGAAGTCCATGGTCAAGATGGATTCCGAGGCAGCTGTTGAGTTTGGTCGGATGCGTAGTAAGGATCGAGCGTCTACGGAGCAAGGAATGCCGCAAACCCGCAGACGAAGCTATCACATTTTTAAGGAGGTCGTCGAAGGAAAGGCGTACAAGCGTCGCCCACAGAAGTCACTCCACGACATTCCGCCGGTACCAGCTATTGACGCATCGAGGCTCAAGGCACCGCTTTCTGCAAGACGGGGCCTCGAGAAATTGGACGAGTTCAAACCAACTGCTACACCGAGCACCCTAGAGTGGGATGATGACGCTCGGCACTGGAATCAGGGCCGCAAGTCGATCGAGGAGGGCTTGCGCACGCGGGCCAGCTTCAGTGAGGGCAGTGCGTCTGCGGTCAAGTCACGCAATAAAAGTCTGCCTCGCGAGGATGCGGCTGCCTGGGGCAGGTTCAGCGGAGGGCTTGACTACAATTACGAGGGTCGGGCTGCAGGTGTGAGTGGCAGTGCAGGTACCGGTACACGAGGGCTCTACTCGATCAGAGCAAGCTCCAAGAGTCTGCCGTGGCGGCACCAGTACGGCGTCGATCTGACCGACGTGCCCATCATGTTGCAGCGCGCATAACTAATGACTATGACGCTGTTGGCGAGCATGTCGCATGATGATGCATCACGACGACGGCCCTTTTCTTGCTCAATCTATGCTTGGGCCGCCTTGCATAGCCTCAACAACCACTTGAGCGAAGATTTTTTGATACATTACCAGCTACGGAGTAGACCTCACAGTGCACACATAGCCACGCACGTCTTTCCACAATTGATAGCTCGTGCATGGGCGATATGAAGCAAAGCAACCAATTGAGTGAGACGCTGCATGACAGGCGGCATCGCATCATTGACTGATTGGAACGAATCTGCTGTGTACTCCCTGCTCCGTACTCCGTACCTGGGGCGAAATTAGCGCGGCGGAGGCTGAAGGGGTGAAGTTTGAAGTCTGTTGAACCTAGATCCATGGCGGTCGTAGCGTCGGCGGCTGCCGCACAACACCCAGACACTGCGCGGCTCAATTTCTCCTTCTCTCCTCCACCACCAACCACAACCTCCCTCATCACCACGCAAACTTCGACCTGCCCTGGTCACAGCCACGGGCCCTCACATCAAAACGGCTTCCGCCTACTTCCTGCTCAACCTTCAAGACGTATCGGCTAGACCCACGCCACACATCTCCAACAACATCCCGCCCCCGCGTGGATAGACAGCCTCAGCATTATCTCGAGCTCCTGTTTTTTCTGTTCCCCCTCCTCAACCCCGACTGTTTGGACGTCCAGAAGCTGCCGCATAGCACGCTACCTGTGAGTCCCCGTCTCGTCGACGCCAGCGATGCCGGCTAACCCCACCAACCAGGTGGTTCTTCCCGCGTCGGGAAGACCTTGCCAAAGCCTAGGCTTCGCGCCCTTCAAGCCTCCATAAGACCATCTCTTGGCGTCACGAGACACTCCTTCTTCACAAGACCAATCAATTCCCCAGGACCCACTATCCAGGGAATGGCACCTTCTGCTCTCACTACTACCGAAGAATACCAAACCGCATTGAAAGACTCGTTACAGTCGCTCAATCACCACACACTGGGTAGTGTTGAGAATCATGGCGCCTGGAAATCCAAGCATTTGATTGGCGAGGCCCTGAAGAGCCGAGTCGAGGCCATCGACCACGAAAGCTGCGACGTTGGCGAAGAAGATGCCTTCTTCATAGCCGACCTAGGCGAGGTCTACCGCCAGCACATGCGCTGGAAGAAGAACCTCGCTCGCGTCAAGCCGCACTATGGTGAGGATTCTGGCTATGCGCATCCTGAGTCCCTACTGACATGACATCAGCCGTCAAGTGCAACCCCGACCCCCAAGTCCTACGTCTCATGGCCCAGCTGGGCATGGGCTTCGACTGCGCTTCCAAGAACGAGATCGAGACGGTCCTCAAGTTGGGCGTCGCCCCGTCGCGCATCATCTACGCGCAGCCCTGCAAGACCAAGTCATACGTCCGCTATGCCGCCAACTCGGGCGTCACCCAGATGACCTTCGACAATGCCGACGAGCTGTACAAGACAAAGCAGCTTTTCCCGGATGCCGAGCTCTACCTGCGCATCTTGACGGATGACTCGGCCAGCTTGTGCCGTCTGAGCCAGAAGTTTGGAGCTGCCCCGGACACGACTGCCGAGCTGCTTGAGCTTGCCAAGAAGTTGGACCTTAACGTCGTGGGCGTAGCATTCCATGTCGGCTCAGGTGCCTCTGACCCCAAGGCCTTCATCAAGGCTGTACAGGATGCCCGCTTCGTCTTCGACCAGGCAACTGCCTTTGGCTTTGCCATGCATACGCTGGATGTCGGAGGCGGCTTCACGGGTGATGTCACTTTCGAGCCCATGGCGGCTGTGCTGTCCGCCTCTCTCGACGAGTACTTTCCGCCTCACATCCGTGTCATTGGCGAGCCAGGACGTTACTATGTCTCCACCGCATTCACTATCGCGGCACATGTTATCGCTCGCCGCACCGTCGCCGACGCCACACTGGGTACCACTTCGTACATGCTTTACCTAAACGATGGAGTCTATGGCAATTTCTCCAGCATCATCTTCGATCACCAGCACCCTGTGCCGCGTGTATTGAAGTCTGGGAACGTTGTCTCGTACGATGTTCGTACTTCTGGGTACGACACTCCATCTCAGGTCGAGTACTCGATCTGGGGCCCCACGTGTGACGGCATCGATATCATCTCCTCGAGCTGCACATTCCCCGAGTTGTTGGATGTTGGCGACTGGCTGTACTTTGAGGACATGGGCGCTTACACCAAGTGCTCCGCCACCAAATTCAATGGCTTCACCGACAGCCACGACGTTGTGTATGTGTGCAGCGAGCCCGGTGCGAAGGCTTTGCTGGGATTGTAGGGCAGCGGATGGACACTTGGGAAGTTTGGCATGGTGCGTATGAAAAGTTACTGTTGAATGTTAGAGAAGGTTTTCTTAGCTTGCGTGTTAATTTTACAATCGTTTACAAATATTTCGTCTGCATTCGCCCTTCACCTCCGTTTGTCTTTGTTTGTTGTTGTCATGAAATTTCTGCTCAAAATGCGCATTCACCTCGTGTTTACCATTTCGACCCGGCGACCACGATACCTGAGCAACCGTTCTATCGTCAGAACGTTACCTATCGCGATAGCTGCAACAACCTTGTCTTCTACTCCGCGCCACAGCAAGGCATTTTGACTCCACTAGCTATACACATTGGCTACCGCAGGACCTAACCCAAGCACACTATTACCGCCAGGACCACGTACTACTCACCACCCAGCACCACCATCACTGGCCATCAGGACCAGTATGGAACGCCCACTAACTGCTGGTGCACAGGGCCCGCGACAGTTTCATCGCCTCCCCTACTCTCCGTCCACCCCCGCCTTCACCTCCACCTCCACCTCCACCTCCACTCCACCCAAGCGCACTTGGAGCAAGATCAAGTCGCTCTTTCGAAGGCGCGAGGAGACAACAAGGTCTCAACCTCTACAAATCTCTTCCCCCTACAGCTTCCATCACCTTCCCACTACCGACATGGGCTCTGAGAACACGCACGACGAGACTGCGCTTGCTGGCCAGATGGAACATCTGAGTGTCGGCAGCGAGAGCACGGTGGTTGGACACCATTCTCCCGAGCAAGAGCAGAGCCAGAGTAAAGTTGAGGGCGAGGTTCATGATCCAGAACATGCTACACGCAGTTTACACTACGGTGGCCTCGACTTCGGCTTCATGGCCTATGAGCGCGCACAAGAAGAGAGCGAAGATCATGGCTTGTCTCCAGCTGCTTGTGAAGCCAAACGTCTCGGTCTCGACTTGGATTTGCCGTCCACACGACGCGAGGACGATGACTTGTCCCCCGGAGCTCGTCGTCTTGATCTCGAGCCTGATGCCACCAACGCCAACCTCACACCCGGTGAACTCGAAGCGCTCGAGCGCGGTCTCAACCTCGACTTTTCGCCCTCCCATGCGATGCAACTCGCGTCCCCAGCAGACGATCGCGTCGTACGTGAATACACGACCATCGGCCCCGAGTACCACGCTGCGCGGGCCGCCAAACCCATCTTCGACGGCAGGTCCGTATCCAAGGGCAAATCCAAAGCTACCAGCTCACTCCCTCCCTCCCCACCCACCGCCCATCTCCCGCCCATAGGCTCCTGGCGCTGCTGCAAATGCGCCGCCAGCCACGCTCTCCACGCACACCCGTCAGGCGCACACATCACCTCGGTCTTCACATGCACGTGTCCGCACCGCGGCTGCGAAGACTGCCTCCTCACAGGCTCCATCAAAGCGTACAAACCGCTCGAAGAACCCATCCTGGTACAAGTCTCCTCGGCCGGACACGTCCTGTTCGGCATCGTGTGCAGCGCATGTGGCGTTGCGTGGCGCGCTCAAACTGTCAAGCCCTCCGTGTACACCAAGCTCGCGGGGAAATCCAGCACGCTGCATCTGCGCGCGTTTGCAAACGACATGGTGCGCGAGCACGGCAAACAAGCTGGGTCTGCGATGGTGGGGTTTACGGGTGGCGCGTGTGAGTGTGGGTGTGTGTTGAGCGAGGGGTGTTTGATTTTTCAGATCCTGGATGTCGGCGGCATGGTGGGCGGCGGCGGTGGCGGCGGCGGGACTCTTTTGGAGCGCGAGGAAGTGCTTGCCGACGACGTGCGGGAGAAGAGTTTTGGTGCGACGCTCGAGGATAGGGCCAAGGGAATTGGGAGATCCACGCTCACGATCGAGGTCAAGGGGAAGAGGGTTAGACATGCTAATCCGTTGATGAGTAATCCTGTCTGAGGGCAGAGATGGGAGGGTGGTCCTCGGTGTTTGGAATTGGTTTGAGATGAACGATGGATCTTTTGGTGGTTGGTTTGGTGCCTGGCGAAAAGGAAGGATAACGATATGACATGTACGATAGATGATACCCGCATGGCTTGGGATAGCCCAATAAACCCTCAAGTAGTCGAATGGAGACTGCACATGATTGCTGAAGGCATGGGGATTTGCGCGGTGGTCGCTTTGCGGCTTCGAGCAAAGACTGTTCACTGTGCCAAATTCACACAGTCTCTTGCATGAACGTCGTAGTTTCAAGACAACGAGGAAAAGGAGGTACCCGTGGGGCACGTGAAAGAGCCTTGCTTATAGCATTGTCTGAACGCGATCGGTCATTCTCATTGAATCTACCCAAGGGAAGCTGAAATATCAAAGTCCCGCGATACGCCGGACAATGTGATGGTCCGTTGTCCGAACAGGGTTGTTAATTTGCCAGCGTCGTTTGAAAGCACGCATGTCGAAATCCTCCAGGCCGGTGAGGCATGCGGCGAGCGCGACTCCACCCTAAGTTCTGGATGTGTGATTGCGCCTGGTCCTTTGGTCGCTTCAAGCAAGGTCGGTTCACCGTTCTGAAGTCATAAAGGCCCCTGCACAACGTGACTGGTCAAGGCAACAGAGGCTGCGACACACAAAGGAGGTTTGTCGACCGCACAAGATTGGCGAAACGGTTCAGTACAGACTCACAGGGGAGCACAGCGGTTGCATAGCCTCAGGCCGTCATCACGTTGAAGAAGTCGGTGTGAGTGACAAGAGCAAGCCACGAGATGTCGCGAAGGTATGGCGCAGATACGCTAGCGCCGTAGGGGGCTATGCATTGAACATCACCAACTCCAAGGCACCGCAGGGTTATCGGCCTCGTGAAAACAATCAGCACAAGCAATAAACAACAAAGATAAATGGATGAACAACCAACATGCAAACCAAAAAAAAGGTACGTTTCACAACACTCAAACGCATTCAGACTCTAGTTTCCGAGTTGCACACACGCATTAGTTGGTCCGTTTGCGACCGACTCACACAGGACAATCAGCATCAGCATGTCATTGGCCAAGTGAGCCCCCACCACCGACTACATAAGTAGCTGGGCACACCTGCTAACAACATCATCTCTCAGCTTCCAACCTCCTTGTCCCTTCACCACTTTCTCGAGATCTCTCACATTTCCAAACTACGGGTCTTTCCGAGCGCAGGAACGAGTGCAACAAATTTCAGGGCATCTTGCTCGGTCGAATACGCTAGCAACTTCAAGGAGTGATAGCAACGAAGACATGATGGCACGTGACACCGCACCCTCAGCAGCTGCTGAACATGATGCAAGCAAAGAACAAATAACAAGAGACGGACCACCAAGAGAAGGATTCAAACGCTGTGCCGTGTGCAAAGCAGACACCATCCCCGTCCAAGCCGGCGGCCTCGACTCCACCGTGCCAGACAAATACAACCAACTCATCCCCGCGCCGAGTCCACCTCTCAAACAACACCCGGAATTCCGCCACTGCATGCCACCCGACGCCCCCGTGTACGGCCACTTCTCCCTCTTCACCGCAGGCAGCATCGAAATGGGCGCCGCAGTGCAATGGCAACAGCGCCTAGCAGACCACCTGCACGACCTCCCCATCACCATGACCAACCCCCGCCGCGGCAAATGGGACCCCAACGTCGACGCCAAGCGGTCCGACGCCGCCTTCTTCAACCAAGTCGAATGGGAGCTCGACGCGCTCACCCACGCCGACGTGATTTGCTACTTCTTCGACTGCGCCACCGTCAGCCCCGTGACGCTCATGGAACTCGGGCTGTGGGCCCACTCGGGCAAAATCATCGTCTGCTGCGATCAGCGCTACTGGCGCCAGGGAAACGTCGAGATTGTCTGTGAGAGATACAATATCCCCTACGTGAGTAGCTTCAAGGCCCTGGTTCCTGCCGTCAGGGACATGATGAAGAGGAAGGGCCTGCTGGTAGATGCGCACGGCAATTTCTGTGGCAAGCGCACTGGCAAGGAGAAAGTCGAGAAGAGGCCCGGCGTCATCAAGGAGGATATGTGGTGGAAGGTGTATGCGGATTCGAATGAGGACAGGAGGGCAAAAGGGCTGGGGGATTTGTAATTGCGCGTGTTCAAGCGGTGCATGTGTGAGCGTGTATTTTGGCGTTGGAGGCTGTTTGCTATGCGTGTGCATGGCGTTGTGATGGGGGGGGGGGGTTTTTTTCGGTCAATGATTCCCTCCTTGAGTCGCGAGTCTTTCTGCTTTACCTCACTTCCCTGTATCATCAACATGATCTTGCTTGCACCTGCCTCTCAAAGTCTTCCTAGATCTAGGCCGTTCTTCTGTTGCGCAGATCCTATCACGTCGTGCTAGTCCCCATGACTCCCGTTCCCAGTCATGCACGTTCGAATATTCTCTCTTCCCTTCTCTGGTCATTCCCTGTCCAGCCAAGCGAAATCACAAGCTGTCACCAAGTGACGTGTCCACGAGTCCAGTGCCGCGCTCGAACCGTTTGCCTCTTTCCCTACGCAGTTCATGTTGCGTGCCAAAATGCTTGCTGGGATTGACGGCGCCGGGGTGCGGGGTCAACTAGTTATCCGACACGAGGCGTAGAGATGGATGAGTATACAAAAGCCGTATTATTGCTAAGACGGGCAAGTATACCAAGCGCAAGCCAAGCGGCTGCAGGTGTAGTTCATCCATTTCGGAGCATTTCTCGAGAAGAAGAAGAAGAAGAAAAAAAAAAAAAAAGAGAAACGTCAAACTAGAAATTAGGAATTATTGTCCACGAAGATATACAGCTAATGAAAGCCCATACAAATCCCAACCCATCAACATTCCTCCACCCCAAACCCAACCCTCACCCACAAACTACACCCCACACACCCCACAAGCACCTCAGCCTCCCCCCTCCCCTCAGCCTCCTCCAGCTCCTCCTCAAGAATCCTATACCCCTGCGCCAATCCACATCGACACGCCCTACCCCACACCATCTGGCCCTCAGCCTCCACCTCACTCGTACCGCCGTCGCCGCCCCCCCCGTCGAACAAAGTACCCTCGCCTCCCCGCCGCGAACCCAAGACGTCGAAATCACTCAAATCCAGCACTTCCAAGCCAGACAGGAAATCTTGAGCTGCGCCGCCTCGTACGCGTCGAAGCTGTGCTGCGTCGTCGCTGGGCAAGAGGTGCGGATTTTGGAGTATCCATGCGTCGTATTCGGGTTTGGTGTGCGGATCAGAGAGTGTTGCGTATGCTTCTTTTACGTGGTCGATTGTATGTTGTTGTTGTTGTTGTTGATGTTGTTGCCGTTGTTGCCGCGGTGTGGTTTGTGGTGGAGTAACAACAGTAGTAGTAGTAGCTTGCTTATCCGGATGTGCAGCGAGGAGCGCGAGTTTATATGCTCGGCGAATGTCTGCCAGGGAGATTTGTGTGGGGTTTTGGTGTTGCGCATCGAGGCCGAGGACGGCGTAGTAGTCTTTTGTATACGTCATTTTTTGCTTCTCTCTGCTGCCTCCGTCGTCGTTGGATGCATGTGTGGTCCGTGTGCGGTGGTTTCGGTGGCTGATCGGTATCGTGGGTTCGGTTTTCTTGCATATGCGTGTTTCGGAAGAGTATGCGACGGGACTCCGAGCGAAATCATGGACTTTGGGCACGGATGTGTGTGCGTTGTAATTTCATGTCAAGACTCGTGCGCGACGCGTCGCAACAAGCAGAAAGTGTGGCGGGGTCCATCGGTTGACCTAACTTTTGGCGGCGGAGTCATCATCACTTGCGTCCCCAGCGGCATCTTTCCCACACCCGCATGGTCGCGCACATGGCTGAAGGGCCGACCCAAGTGCCATGGACTCGGGCTGCTCGAAAGCGTATCAGGATACCAAGGTTTGCAAGGGACAGTCACTACATCACAGGAGAGGCAACAGCAATGACGGCATTGAAATAAGGGTTCCTTGGGCTTGTCTCAGAGTGCGGATGAAGACATTACATCGATCGGAGCGTAACGACCCAGCCCCATAGACTATTGACTCGATGTTCTGCCTTGAGCAATGTCGCCAAGAGGAGCTTTGCGACCCAGTCCGCCATCGAGTAGAGGTGATCATATACCGCAAAACGGAAACAGGGGAATTTGAGGATCGCATGGAGGACCACACGACATCGTACACCTTGCTTAAAAGCATTCGACATCGTTCGAGAGAAGTTAGTCAATAGTGCTACCGTTCGCGGCTTGCGAACGACCACAAAACGCTATCATGCTCGGCGAGGACGGTGTGGGTGGTGGAAAGCGGTAAGGGAAATACATCAGTCATTGGGAATCCGTCCATCCGAGCCGCTTGCTACAAAAACCAATTTTTGAAATCATAGGACACATACAACTCCATGAGACACTCGCTGCCATGACAGCCTCCTTCGTCTATTCTGGAAGAAGAGACGGTGGCCGCGGATACACAAGGTCGGGGAAGGAAGGGTATGTTTAAGCGGCAGCGGGAGCGGCAGCGGGTGCTGGCTCTTCCTCGGTCTTGGTCTCCGTCTCAGTGGCGGCCGCAGCAGCTGGGGCCTCCTCAGCAGGCTTGTCCTCCTTAGGGGCATCGGTGGTGGACGTCTCAGCCTCGTTGCCGTCCGACGATGTCCAGAGAGTCAGGTTGTCGCGGAGCAACTGCATGATGAGGGTGCTGTCGCGGTAAGACTCTTCAGACAGAGAGTCGAGCTCAGCTATGGCGTCGTCGAATGCCTGCTTGGCAAGGTGGCAGGCGCGATCGGGCGAGTTCAGGATCTCATAGTAGAAGACCGAAAAGTTCAACGCAAGCCCAAGACGGATGGGGTGCGTGGGGGTGAGCTCAGTCTGGGCAACATCGGTGGCTGTCTGTGGGGCGGGGTTAGTTGGATGGTGTTCTGGGGTGCATTGCGATTGCGTCATACCTTGTAGGCCTCGTGCGCAGCAGTGGCAGCAACCTTGCGCTTCTCTCCGGACGCGAACTCGGCGAGATAACGGTGATAATCACCCTTCCTGTGTGACTATTAGCAACTTTGCTGGGCAGACGGCGTCGTGTTACGCACATCTTGTGGTAGAAGACCTTGGATTCACCAGACTCGGCCTTGGGAATGAGGGAGTCGTCAAGGACGTTGAGGACATCCTGGCAGACCTTCTCGAGCTCCGTCTCGATCTTCTGTCGGTAGTCGCGGATGGTGCCAACGTGCTTCTCGGTGCCCTTGGACTCCTCCTTCTGCTCGATGGAGGAGATGATGCGCCAGGACGCGCGTCGCGTTCCGACAACGTTCTTGTAGGCGACAGAGAGGAGATTGCGCTCGTCGACGGTCAACTCACCGCCGATCTGAGGTGGGTTAGTTCATGTCGCTGACGGCGGCAGCTCATGGCAGGCGGCCGCTCGCATGACGAGCGGATCCTAGTCGGCCTACCTTGGCAACTTCCTGTGCATGGGTTAGTTCATCAGCGCACGCCATAGTGGTTGTGGTGGTGACGAACCTTCATGTACGTGACCATCTCTGTTGGGGAGGGCTGTTAGCATGCGCGGCCACGGCGAGCATGTACCGCGTCGACTCACCATCGTAGCGCTCAGCCTGTTCGCAGAGCCGGGCGAGGAAAGTCTTGCTGCTGCCGTGTCAATGTGCTGCTCGTCCGCCGGGACCATGGCCGTTCTGGCGTACCTCTCGCGCTGTCGTCGTGTTAGCATGTTTATCGCAGTGCAGACGAGGGGCAGCCCGCGGGCCAGCGACGGCGGCGAGGCGCAGACAGAGCAGCACGTACCTCAGTCGCCATTGTGATGGTCGGAGAATGGGCAGATGGGGTGGTGGAGATTGACAGGAGTGGGTTGCAGGAGTGCGGAAGGATACAGGGCAGGCGGTGTTGGGCGAGGGTTGGGGGGGTGGGTCGAAGTGTTTTGAGAAGCCCTGAGGAAGCGAGCGGCTGCCTCTGACCACTAGACAGGTGAAGGCTTGGCACGAACAACAGCGACTTGCGCCTACCCCAACCATGGCCCGCCGAACGCCATAATCACATGGCGCCTTGCGGGCCTGCCCCGTCCATCGCCCTGTCTCTGACATTCACTGCGGCCGCTGGCCTTGAACGAGCATTTGCGCAAAGAGGGGTACCGGGTACTTGTCGCACGTGAGCAGCACCATGGCACCCCACAACCTCTTGCAAACAACAACACGACTTGTTGTCGTGCCCACAACATGCACACGCCCGGGCCTATCAGAGTCCCCGATCTACCTTTGCTCTGTCACTTGGGGACTTGTGGCCGTCACAGTCACGCCCCGCCCAGCAGGAATCGGCTCTCTGGGCCATGTCGGGTGGGGTCCAATCATGGAAACCGCTAGAAATCTTGGACATCCGCCAGCAGTCACCGAGTCGTGTCACTTGGTGGATAGATGACTGACGTTGATTTGCTTGTGTTTCACACGGTCACATCTACGCTTGCGATTTCTAAGTACTCGGGAGTCTGAGCAGGCAGAAAGCCGGTCGGGCTGGCTGCGACTCGCTGATTGCATCATTGCTGAATGCCAAGGTAGCATGGACAGATGGCATCACTGCAGCAACACGGACTCGAGGCCGCTTACAGCACCTTATCGCGTGGCAGCACTTGACGCCTCCACCCGCTGCGTGTTCCACTGCTGCAGTGCGACCACCAGAATAGCTGTCTGCAATGTTGTGACAACACCGACGTCATGCGCGGGCAGGGATGTGCCAGTATGTCTTGCCATGGCCGATATCAGGATGAGTTGGACGCAAATGAACCGATGTGGTGAGGAAGCCTCATCATGCCTTGGCCCGCCGCTACCAGTGTCTTCTGTGTGCGATTTGATCCAAGGTGGCGCAGTTGCTTGCCTCACATAAGTAGACGCCAAACACCGAGCATGAGCGCTGCGGTCCCCGTGCAAACACCCCTACAGTCGTGTTAGCTTTGCCTTGTGCTCTTGGTAAAACCGAGTGACATACATCAGCCACTGCAGTGTCGAGAACTTGACGGCTTCAAGTCTCTCGCGCAGCTGCGCAGTCTCCTGCTCTATCCTGGTCTCGGTTTCCTTGAGCTTGAGCTCTTGCACGTTTGCCTCTTCCCTTATGCGACCCTTTTCAAGATTCAGGTCCAGGCGTACAGAGGCTTGCGTCCGTTGTATCTCGTCTCGCAGCCTGGAGTTCAGCTTCGCAAGTTCGTTGGTAAGTCGCTCGTGTGACGCGCGGGTCAGCGAAGATTCAGTCGAGTCGGCAGTCATGAGCTCGGAGCGCAGCTTCGCGAAGTCGACCTTTTGGGTGTACGTGGCCTTTTCCTGGTCTTCTCGCAGGACCATGGTACGTGTGAGATTCTGTATGCTGGTGGGATCAGCTTCCATGTGCACGATTTTGAACAAAAGCTGCCTACCTCTCTTCGATGACATCGCTCAGAATCCTCATCATGCCCTCTGCTTGCTCTTCTGTGAACCCCTCATCTTTCAGCCTCTGCACAAACTTGAGCGTATCAAAATGGTGGTCTTTCGATTGCGGGGCGGTCGCGCTGAAGCGGCGGCGGGAGCTGAGTGCGCAGGCAAGTCCAGCCGCGGATAGTCGTGGTGGTTGTATTCGCCAAGCTGCTGAGTACTGTTGCTGCAGTGTTATCGCGACGGGGCCAGAAGCGTGTGTGGGAGTCTGAGAAGATTTATGGCGCTTTGCATCAGGCGCACCGAGCGCTGCTGGCAAGACGACCCTCGAGGACCATGACAGCTGTGGTAGAAGGAATCGCGGTAGTGTCGTAGCCTGCATCGAAGTAGCTGCCGTGTTGATGGCGAGGAAGCACATGTTTCAACGAGTTTCAGTCCTCGGCCATGCTTCCTGCCAAGACATCAACATTGCCGAATTCAGAAAACGTTCCCCGAATCCACAGCCACCGCCATATTGCACCATGTATCAAGCCGAGTCACTGGTGTGAATAATCATGTATTCTTAGCGAGCATGCACCGCGTGTTACGAGGTTCAACAACCGCCTCTGTCGATCACACAACATTGCATTCCCGAGGCTACATGACGACCATGGAATTTATCAACATTGGGTATAGCATATTCGCCTCTCTCACACTTCTTTTTACAGACTCAATACCTCAACATACATATTCCCGCCCTCGTTGGATCCAATTTGCCTAGTATAGGCGTACACCGATCCAGCGCCAGCGCACCATTAATCACCAAACTCACCATTCTACTCAGCACATGCACGTAGTTTTGCTGCAGCGCGGGGTTGACATGTGGTATGCTGATGATGGTATCGAGGAATTCACAGATTTGTTCGTCTTATCATGGCAGTGTCGTCAGCATCGGCCAGGTCAACTTGCTTTACAAAAGATGGCGTACAAAGGGGCAAAGGAGACGAAAGAAGCTTACGTTGCCATTCTGGGCTATATCCGCCAGAGTTTTGCGTATCAATATATCCTGCTGCAGCGGAAGTTGCTGCGCGCATTTGTGACAACGTCCATGGCGACCAAGCAGTTATCGGCGCGGCTTTGGTGACTGGGATGACGAGCGCGGGACACCCGTCGAGGAGGTGGAAAATGATGGTTCCGCAGCCTGGACGGCGGCTTTGCGACCACTGTTGACAGGTATTAGCTGGGAATGTACCGAAAGGAAAAGCAGAGGGACTTACAACGCCTCGATACGGCGCGATGCCAGTGAACAGGATAACCATGCGATTTGTTCCAATGTCTATTTCGGGATTCGCTTCACACATGGCTAATGTGTGTACTGATTCCCAGAGCAGTTTTTGCGCCAGGAGGTAGTCGCCTGCATTATCTTAGCATCACATTCACTCACGATACCTAACCCTTTTAAAGATGGGCGAGACAAGGTAATTACAGACCTCCGAGAAATGGCCCAAAGCACTGCGCGATTCCGAAGTCGTTTCCCCTGGGTACACTCGGTGTCCTCGCGCTCGCAAACAACAACGGACATAGCCACCCTTTCTCACACGCCATCTCGTCCACACTCTGATACGTGCCCCAAAATCGTAAATCGGCATCTACGCCCATCAATTTATGCTTCAGCCCCACCTGCAAACTCTTCACATTCGTCGTGACTAGCATCTTTTCTTCTTCAGGTAACATATGGTCCAAGATTCCCTTGTCGATGGCCTGTTCCACGATTTGGAAGACACCGTATTTCAAGATGGTCGAGGCAGCTATGGCGCCGGCGCCGGAGCTGACTGTCTCGCTGATGAAGGAATCAGCGCCAAAGGTCGACGTTATACCATCTGCAGCACCATCGACGAGGGGCCCGCCAACGAAGGCAAAGGTTGTAAAGAGGATTGCGTCGCGGTAGCGAACGTTGGGGAGGGTAACGGGGTTGTTGTCTGGATGGGAAGAAATTAATGAGATTCAGACAGGATATGCATGTAGCATAGTCCGTGTAGTGGCATTTCGGGTGGCTTCTGGAAGAGATGTTGTTGAGACAATGCATGGAAGAAGTAGGATGCTTGACTTACTACTTGGTGTTAGTATGTCAGTGAAAGGTTGTTGAAAGACCACTTACCCGCCCCATGGACTCAACGACGTAGGCATTTTCGCCATTGATGTTGCGGTTTGAACAGACGAACGTGCAACGCGACCGACGAGGGTGTCGCCAAAGAATCGCTTTACACCATCAGACTTCTGGGCGTCTTGCGGACCATTGCCATGTGGTGAGGGGTGTTTTGAACCAAAAAGGCCTGAAGGCGCAGTGGTCGTGTAGTGTAGCTTTGGAGGCGCTTGTTGCAGTGGTTGTTGTTGTTGTTGTTGTTGTTGTTGGACCATCTGAAATTTTTCAGGAGGATATGATTGAATTACTTGGTGCACTTGCTGGAGTTGCTGTGAGGTCATGTTCGGTACACCCTGGTAAGGCTGACGGATTGGCTGTGGAGGCTGAAGGTATTGTGGTTGTGGCATACTGCCTTGAGGCTGCCTAGGTTGGTATTGTTGGTGCATCTGGCTTTGAGGGTGGCCGCCTTGCAATGGAGGCGGACCAAAAGCGTTCATAGCAGGAGCTGGGGTAGGCGTAGGAAGCTGTGCGGGCTGCACTGTGTGCGGCTGAGAGTGGCTTTGAAATGGGGTTTGGAGGAGTTGAAACAGGGACACACATGGAGACGTATGAACAGAAACAAGGAGAGGGATTCAGAGTCAGGACATTTCCACGGTAGCGCCGTCTCTGAAGCTGTAGCTGAAGAGCCAGCCTGCACAGTGGCCTCGTACGTTTGCGATTGTGGCGCGTCGAAGATGGGGCATGCGAGAGTACGGAGTACGTAGATACGGAGTAGCGCATCCGGGGTCGACCGCAGACTCCAGAGTCCAGACTCCAGAGCATCTGCCATGCGCCCGCCAAGTGTGATACAAGGTCGCAAACACGGCCGCAGCGCGTAAACTGAGGTTGCAGGCCAATCACATGCCGGGGCGCGTGCAGACGTCGACGAAGACCCGCCGCAGCCCAACTGGGAGCGAGGCACTGAGAGGGTCTGCGTACTCGGTACGGAGTATCCGTACTTTGTAGTATATATATATGCTCACCGGCGCATCCAAGCCGCCCAACGGCTCACACGAAGAAGTAGCCATTCCTCGGTCCCCGCGAGCCCACCAGAAAGAACAAACAAACAAGCAAGAAGTCGGCACCATGGAGGGCCGCAAGCAGGGACGCCCCGAGGAGGAGCTCTTCTTGCGCCCGGCCACCACCAACCCGGCGACGCCCACCGTGGGGCCGCTGAGGATACAGAAAGGCCGCGAGGGCACGAGCCCGCCGCCGCGAACAGACTCGGCGGGCAGCTCCAACCCGCCGGCCTTCTCGCGGCCGCCGCCCATGCCGTCGATGCCGGCGATGCCCTCGTTCCCCGCGCCGCCGACCGCGCGCCCACCGTACCCCGACGACGACGACGACGACGACGCCGACCGCCCGCGCCCCAACGCGACCGGCGCCAGCCCGACCTCCCCCAGCCAGCGCGCCCGCTTCGAGGCCGGCGACCCCAACCGGCCCACCGTGGGGGGGTATGGCGCACGCAATGCCGACGGCTCGCTGCAGCCCTCGCGGCTGGCCGAGCGCAGAGGCACCGCGCCCAAGCCGCTGCCCGCCTCGCCAGGCGCCGGAGCCGCCGACAGGGAGGGCCTCTTCCAAAAGGCGCCGCTGAGGACGGCCAGCGAGCCCGCCGCCAACCCGTTCCCCGACTACCACCAGCAGTACTGGCCCCCGCCGGCTGGGGTGCTGCCGGTCCCCACCCCGGGCGGCGTCAACCGCCTGAGCTCGACGGCATCTACCTCGACCGTGCGCGCCCAGCGAGGCTCGCCGCCGCCTCCCGAGACCCCCATCATCCCTCCGCCAGGCGGGGGCATCGAAGCGCGCTTCGCAGCCGCGGGCATCGCAGGAACCGGCACCTTGACCAACCTGCAGGCGCAGAGCATGCAGCATGCGGCCGCCGCCCAGAGGAACCAGATATACGCGAATCAGCAGCCGCGCCCAGGAATCACATCCCCAGCGCCCTCACAGCAGCAGCACCAGCAGCAGCAGCAGCAGCCCGCACAGCGCCCATGGACGCCGACCGAGCAGCCGGGCAGCAACCCACACGGGCCACCGCAGGTCTACCAGGGCATGGACACGGTCGCCCCGTCGAGTTCCCCTCCACAAGGACCGCTGCCGCAAGCGCCGCGGCAACACTTCTCTCCACCCCCGAACCCCAATAATGTCCCTCCCAACGTGCCTCCGCAGCATCCCATAACCCAGGACATGGCTCGGATGCACATCAGCGAGGAACCGCCGCCAGCCTACTCGAGCATCACCCACCCCCCAGCCAACCCAGGCCAGAACTACCCCAACGAGAAGGGCCCCCAGCCAGCTGCGCAGGGCGTATCGTTGACAAGCCCAAATCAAGGGCACCCCGCCTTCGCAAACCATGTCCGCCAGCAAGCAGGCCCCTCGCAGCCTGCAGCCGTCGTGGCGCCAACACCAACACAGAGTCACTTTCAGCAACAGCCACTTCAATCAGTCCAGCCAGGCCACACACCAAGCCCAGCCCCGGGCCCCGGACCAGGACCAGCATCACCCCCTCCGCTGCCAGAAGGCTGGATAGCACATCTGGACCCGAGTTCGGGACAGTACTACTACATCCATCTTCCTACGCAATCGACTCAGTGGGAATTTCCCAAGGGCCCTACACCCTTGAATCTCAACGAGCCAATGTCCCCGACTGGGACATTCGTGAATCCACTGAGCCCTGTAGGCTTCGGCAAAGCCCCAATCCAGTCGCCCGGATTCCAGCCTCAGACTCCTGGCTTCCCCGGTGATTTCGGCATGGCACCACTGGCTACTCCGACAGCTGCAGGGTTTACAGGACCACCGCCCGTTGCTGGCGTCGACCAGTACAAAGTGAACCCCACCAACGGCGTCTACTTTGGCCCGTATCTACGATACACGAACATGGATCTGGAACGTGGTCTTTGGCTCGGCTCGATTCTGCTCGTCTCCAACACTCCCCACCCTCCAACCATTCACATCCATCAAAGCCAGGACTTGTCGCCCAACCCAAGGCAGCTCAAGGCCAATCCCATCTACACACATCAGACCTGGATTTTCTACCGGTACGACATCGACCTGAAAATGGACGAGGAGCACGCTGCAAAGTGGACATATGCAATCACGTCCCATCTTGGTTGCACGCGGTTCGAGTTCTTGGTTGCTGGACGTCATGAGACGAGCTGGCGCTTTATTGCTCACTCTGGCAACGACTTTGCTCTCAACGTCAATGCTAATGAAAGGACGAAGCTCGGAGGCATCGGGCTCATGTGGAAGGATATTTTACAGAAAAATGCCGAGTGTGGTGGATTCCACGTACAGCTAGGTCTGGGTGGCCAAATCTACGCGGACAGACTCTGGAAAGAACTCCCCTTGTTAAAGCAATGGACGGCCACGAGCGGCAAGGAAATTCGTAAAAATGCTCCTTGGACCGCAAAGCATGAGGAGGATGTTTCTCATGCATACTTCCACTACTATACGAGTCACTTCGATCAGCCACATCTGAGGGAAGCTTTTGCCCAGATCCCACATATTCTCGCGCTTGATGACCACGATATGTAAGTTTGTCAATGCATCATCTATTGGATTCGATACTAACATGGCATAGCTTTGACGGCTTTGGCTCATATCCAGAATACATGCAATTTTCCAACATGTTCAAGAATATCGGAAGACTTGGTATCGAAATGTACCTTCTGTTCCAGCACCACACCACGCTTGAGATTCTGCGCAACGTTAGCAACGACATGGACTTGTTCACGGTAACAGGGACTGGTTGGCATTTTATCAAGTACCTCGGTCCTTGCGTCACAGTCGTTGGTCCAGATTGCCGGTCTGAGCGCAATCCTCATCAGGTCATGGCAGGGCCAACGTATCAGGGCATCTTTCCCAAGGTTGCGACACTGCCACCTAGCGTGCAACACTGTATCTGGATGATTCCTGTACCTGTTGTGTACCCTCGTCTAGAGTCTGTTGAACACCTTGCTCACTCTATGGCGACCGGCAAGAAGGTCGCCACAGGTACCTTCAACATGCTCGGCAAAGTCACGAGCTCCGTTGCCGGTGTCGTCGGTGCCAAGAGTATGGTTGGCGATGGTTTCAGCTCTGTGAAGAAAGCCATCGGCAAGTCAGGCCTGATGAGCGGTGTACTAAGTCCCTTTGGAGACATTGATATCCTCGACGAGCTCCGCGACCAATGGACCCACGACTCCAAAGTACGTTTCTCAAATCAACCTCCACCATCTTATACGCGAGACTAAACAACTAACACCCGATCAGGACCTCGAACGCACCTACCTCATCCGCACCCTCCAAGGCATCGCACACAACAAATCCCTGCGCATGACCTTTTTCTCGGGCGCCGTCGACTGCTGCGGCGCAGGCCTCGTCCATGACCCTTCGCGCCCCCAAGACCACAAAACAATGTACCAAATCATCTCCGCCTCGGTCGTCAACGGACCCCCAGGCTCATACACCCTGCGCCTCCTCCACAACAACCGTGCGCTGTACATACCCGCCAACGGACACCGCAGCACACACCAAGCCTCGGACACAAAAGAAGACATGATGGAAATCTTCACCCAGGACGTCAACGGCCAGCCCCGAGAGTACAAGCGACTCATGGGACGACGCAATTACGCCGCCTGCGTCATTTACGACCCAGAGATTGTGAGCGGCACGTTTGGTCAGGTTCAGCCCGGCCAGGGGTCGGGCAAATTGAGTCTCGCCATCGACTTCATGGTCCAGAGTGATGGGGGGTACAGTGCGCCGATGAAGTATGGGCCGGTGATTGTGCCGAGCTTGGAGTATGGCCGCTAAGGGGCGTTTGGGTTCAAGTTTTTTTCTTCTTCTCTTTTTTGCAAGTCTCTTCCTTGTGGTGGACGCGGGTCCAGCTGGGTTGGGATATGGGCATTGGCTTCGGCCTGTTTTGGTTCGGCATAGCAAGGGCGATGGATGCGGCTTAGCGGAATACCAGTTGGGGAAATGCATCGTGTTCAAATTCAGGCGGACAGGTTGCTTGTGACGATGCATGTTAGGTCGTGTGACGTGCTGTATGCTGATCAATGTGCGGTACTTGACTCGCTTTGATCAGCGCCCGATAATGGCCCTGCTGGAGCAAGACAAGTCTGGCGACGAAAACAGGCGCGCTACATAGTCGTTCCAACGCCTCCATATCACGTCCATGTCCGCATCTCGTTGTCCGCACTCACAACTGCTCCATTCCCTCGACCAACCTCTCCAGCCCGTCTTCCTCGCCACCCAGCAGCAACCCCTTGATCATCCGCGCCCTGGTCAACATTAGCACTGCATCGACAAGCACACGACGACGCGAAAATACGCACAAATTCCCCATCTTACACGCGCCCATGCTCTCCTCCAATTCTCTCGACTTGCCCTCGGCCACGCCAAGGACCGTCTCCGGCACCCTTGCCAGCCTCGCGACATTCAGACCGTACGAGCGATGACTGGTTCCGTCGGCAACCTCGTACAGGAAAACGACTTCCTTGCCGCCATGGCGTTCTTCGAAACTCATGTGCACGTTCTTCAACTCGCCCTCGAACCTATTCTGCAAGCGCGCAAGATGCTGATAATGCGTGATGAACAGCGTCAACGCCTTGATGTCGCGAATGACGTAGTCGAGCACTGCTTCAGCGATGGCGACCCCATCGAACGTGCTCGTTCCGCGACCGAGTTCGTCGAGAATGATGAGAGAGCGGGGCGTTGCGGATTTGAGGATATCCGACATTTCGTTGAGCTCGACCATGAATGTTGATTCGCCTTTGAGCATGTTGTCAAAGGCGCCCATGCGCGTGAAGACGGCGTCGAGCATGCCGAGGCGAGCGGATGCGGCGGGGACGTAGGATCCGATTTGGCCCATGATGGCGATGAGAGCGGCCGAACGCACGTACGAGGATTTACCGCCCATGTTGGGGCCTGTGACGAGGAGAGCACGCGTGGAGTCGTGTGAGAGGTGGAGATTGTTCGGGACATAGGAGTCGAGGAGGAGCTGCTCGACCATGGGGTGGCGGCCGCCGACGATGTCGAGGCCCGTGGTGTCTATGAAGATCGGTTTGACGTACCCCGGCTGATTGGCGAGAGTGGCCAGTGAGAGCAGTGCATCGAGGGTTGCCAGGCTGTTCACACAGTCACGGAGCTCTTGGTACTTGGCTGATATGTCATCGAGGAGGCGCTTAAAGGCTGCATCGCACGCCGCCGCTAATGATTCTTTGTACTGGTCTCGTTCCTGCAGCATACGCTTGACTTCCGGAGTGTGAAATCGTAGCGTTGCTTTTGTTGCGGAGATCTGCTGCCATGATGCAGGTACTTTCTTCTCTTCCATCGACTTGCGTTTGACTTCGATGAGGTACTCTATACCAGCAACGGTAACGTAGTCAATCTTCGTCTTTCCCAGTTTTGCAGCTGCATCTTTGCGATGAGTGTTGAGATCATCTTCAACGGAGGCGATGCTGAGCTTGAGATCGTTGATATCTTCTGCCTCGAACTCCTCGCGGAAAAAGCCGTACTTGTCGTCGTCCTTCGCGGCCCTGGCATTGATCTTCTCGAGAAAGCTGTTGACATCTTCATAAATTTTGGGCACACTCGAGATTGATTCGCCAAGCAGAGGCGAGGAGAAACCGCTCTGTCCTGGTGTTTTGGCCGACAAGTATTGGCTCGAGATATCTTGGAGAATTTGCAGAGCAGCAAGCAGCTCCGGTCGTGAGCATTTCTTGTAGTATATTCGGATGAGAACCTTCTCAAGATCGGTCTTGATCTTTCCAAGGAGAAATTTGACCTTGTCAACAGCAATGGTGTGCTCGCCCTCTTTGAGCTCCTCCACTGCGGCTATACGCTCCTCTAGTCTTTCTTTGTCGATAAGTGGCCGACCGACCCATTTCCTGAGCAGTCGTTGGCCGAAGCGAGTTTTCGTTCTGTCCATGGTCCAGAAGAGGCTGCCTTTCGCAGTGTAGTCAGTCTGATTCTGGTAGATCTCAAGACTTGACAGTGTATTGCCATTCAGTAGCATGTATGATCGGGCACTGAAGGGCTGAAAGTATTTGGTGAGATCGAAGACATGCTCTAGTCCGTAGTCACTCAAATAAGTGATCATAGCCGACAAGCAGATCGTCACATGTTCAGAAAGCTGATGGACCTTATCCAGGATGGCGCCACGCTGCTCAGATCCACTCTCCTGACTTGACTTCATCTTGTCGGCATAGAAGTTGGAGATATGGCTATGCGCCTGTGCAGCCATGGTCTTTGGCTTTTCTACCCTCTCAACCCGTGATCTGTCTCCGAAGACATTCGTCTTGCTAGCCGAGAGATGCTGGATTAACTTGTCGGTAGCTTTCGAAAGGTCTCCAACGATCAGGAATTCGGCAGGGGCGATGTGGAGCAATCGCGTCTCAATTTCGCTACGCATGAATCCGTCCTCGAAGTCGTCGTAGATGATGTCGCCTGTTGCAGGCTGGACCGCTAGCAAACCGACCTGCACCTTCTCATCTGTTCCCCAGCCCTTTGCGTTTGTCTCCGTGACGCAAAGTAAGTAGCCTGTCGCTTGGGCCCCTGCTGTAGGCGTCTCTAGGCCTTCCACATCATCCACATATGTGCCTTTGGTGTAGAGATTCGTAAGCTTTCGAACGAAAGGCGTGTTCCTGTTGCTGCCGGCTGCTTTCAGTGCTGCCGTCTCGACTTGCCGTACCACGCCGACTTTGTAGTTTGCCTGGACAAGGCGCTTTACGTGGACTTGCAGTCGGTGGACGGGAAAGCTTGCAGATGCGAACCTATCGTAATGCGCCTCAGAAGGATGCTCATCATATCGGAACTTGCCTGGTATACAGACAATGCCCAGCTGCTTGGATGCAGTCCGCGCGTCTTCTCCAAAGAACTTGAACTTGTATCCGACTTCCATGACGATGACGGTGTCAAGATGCTTCCTCTTGATGTCGAGATATTGCAGCTCCATGGGAGTCAACTTCGGGGTAGCCTTCTTGGCCGCCGCACCCTTCCGTCCCTTTGCAGGCTTTGGAGCGGGCTCCTCTTCCTCCTCTTCGTCTTCTACCTCACCTTCCTCGCCATTGCGACTGTCTTCTGAGATGATCCTACTCTTCCTGCGGAGCTCGGCAAAACTATCCGGTCGACCCAGCTTCTTCACGAATTTGGCATGCAGCTTCTCCCTCTGTTTCTGGGAAGCTGCGGTATCGTCTTCGGCCTCGTTGTCGTCGCGCACTACGGGAGACGACGAGAAGAGAAATTTCGAAGTCCTCTCGGTGATCTGGGGAGGTTCCGCGGCATTGAGACTCGTGGCAGACGCCTGTGCGAGTGACGGTCGCAGTTCGTGGCTGGCTAACCGTACGCGCTTCGCGGGCGCAGATGGTCTCGTTGCTTCATCTTGGGCCTGTTCGTCGACTGGGCGTTTCCGAGTGGGAGTCAATTGTCGCACGGGGGGACTGTCTTCGTCTTCGTCTTCGGACTCTTGAGCTGGTGGCTGCGGTACGGCAAGTGCGGCGGGCTTGGCAGGCGGTTTGGGTGCTTGCGATGGCTTTTGTGTGAAGAAGCTCGAGATGGTCTGCTGTTTACTCCTCTGCGACAACCCTTGTGAGGATTGGCTACTTTTAGGCGCCATTGGTACGTTTCGTGGGGTTGACCATGAAGCTTGGAGTTGGCGCGGGTGGGGACGCGTGGAACGGGATGGATGCGGCGCGCTCGCGAAGTCACGTGGTTCGTCACTTCCGCTCACCCATGAATCAGACAGCTCCACTGACTTTTCCGCGCTACTTCGACTAGCAGGCCACTGCTCTACTGAGATGTGCCGTATAGGATTTGAGATGAGGAGCCACTCGGCCCCGGAATTGACGCCAATGCCCAATGACAGCAGTTGTGGCAGTGCGTGGCAGTGCGTGGCAGTGTACATAATCCCAGGCCCGGCAGAGATGCTTACGTCAGAAAGCAAAGAGTACTATATAGTCCCAGTGGGCGGCAATCTGATTGGCCCCAGCTGACCCTGAAGTCAAAGATTGATCTCATTGGGCTTGAGCTAGCTAGCGCAGCGCTACTCCTCTACCGTGCAAGCGCAAAAGCTCGGCACAACAGTCTCTATTATGAAATAATGCCTCAACACCAGCACTGGATTGCTTGTATTGGATGACAAGATGATTGCAACAAGTGGCTCAAAGTATGAACGGCACATTTGCGTCAATCGAAGACGATGCGCAGTCGACGGCCGTGAATCGTTCATGCGCTCATGAACATGGTTAAGCTTTCTTAGCCGGTGCGAAGTGCTGGAGAAAGCTTGATGCTGGGACTGCATATACAATGTCTTTCAAGTTCCCAGCTGTGACACAGTGACATTGCACCAATTGAATAATCGGGCCACAATGAATCTCCCTCGACAGCTCCTATTTGCATCGAATCCTTGTACCGTCCCGCACTATGTGCGTGAACCTTCCAAAAGCGTCGAGGCAGCGCTTGTAGGCCGAGCACGCAATAGTCAGAGATTGACAAGGTGGCTGGTGCGGCCTAAAGTGGTGCAGCTACATATGCCGGCGACTGGGAGACCTTGTTTACTTCACCACTACTCCGTAATCTACCTGATCATCAACAATAACCATGGTTAACGGTGTTGCATCTCTGGCCAAGTGGTTCGCGGGTCTCTTGACCTTACAGACGGCGCTAGCAGCGCCCTCCGCGCCGGTATTGCATGACGGCCAGCGCGGAGCAGTGGCATCAGAGAGCGATATCTGCAGTCATATTGGTATTGACATCCTGAAGCTCGGAGGCAATGCTGCCGATGCCATGATTGGCACCGTGGCGTGTGTTGGAGTCATCGGCATGTACCACAGTGGTGAGTACGGATGGAATCGATACGCCTAAAATAATAATCTTGAGGCATACTGACAACAACAGGTCTCGGTGGTGGTGGCTTCATGTTGGTGCGCGCTCCAAATGGAACCTACGAGTTCATTGACTTCCGAGAGACGGCACCGGCTGCGGCCTTTGAGGACATGTTCAAGAACAACGAGCAGGCCAGTATCACCGGCGGCCTAGCTTCTGGCGTACCTGGCGAAGTTCGTGGACTACACTATCTGCACGAAAAGTACGGCACACTGCCTTGGGCAACTGTATTGCAGCCCGCTATCAACGTTGCGAGGAACGGCTGGCGGGTCAACGAGGACTTGGTCAAGTACATGATCTCAGCCACAGGCGGAAACCTGACATCAAACTTCCTGACCAACGACCCTGAATTTGCCATGGACTTCGCACCCAAAGGCCGCCTCGTCAAACTCAACGAGACCATCACCCGCAAGCGCTACGCCAACACCCTCGAGACCATTGCCCAACAAGGCCCCGATGCATTCTACTCGGGTCCCATCGCGGACGCCACCATCCGCGCTCTCCAATCCAAGAACGGCACCATGACCCTCGCCGACCTGCAAAACTACACCGTGGCCATCCGGAAGCCCTCATCCATCACTTACCGCGACTACAAACTCACCGCCTGCAGCGCGCCTTCAGGCGGCCAAGTCGCCCTCACCATCCTCAAAATCATGGAAGGCTACACCGGCGTCGGCGACCCAAACAACATCAACCTAACCACGCACCGGCTCGACGAATCCATGAAATTCGCCTACGGCATGCGCGCCAACCTCGGCGACCCGCTCTTCGTCTCCGGCATCGACGCCTACCAAAACGCCATGACATCCGCCTCGACCGCCGCCTCCGTCCGCTCCAAAATCGACGACTCCCGCACATTCAACACATCCTACTACGACCCCACTGGACTCGAATCCCTCGAAACACCAGGGACGTCGCACATAGTCACGGCCGATGCCTCAGGCCTATCCATTACGCTCACGACAACAGTAAACCTGCTTTTCGGCAGCAAACTCGTCGTCCCCGAAACAGGCGTCATAATGAACAATGAAATGAACGACTTCAGCATCCCCGGTTCAAGCAATGCCTTTGGATACATTCCTTCGGCCGCAAACTACATCAAGCCGGGAAAACGCCCGTTGAGCTCCATTGCCCCCGTCATCGTCGAACACGCTCATGCTAATTCTTCTGCGCCCCTGCTCGATGCCTTCTACATTGCCATTGGCGCCGCCGGCGGCTCGCGCATTATTACGGCTACTGTTCAGAATCTCATTCACTTGCTTGATGGCGGTCTTACCGTCGCTCAGGCGCTGGCTAAACCCCGTGTGCACGACCAGTTGGTTCCCGCGCAGGTCAGTTTCGAATATGGTTTTGATAATGCCACGACGGGGTACTTGAGGGATTTGGGCGCGAATATCACCTGGGTGGCCCCGGGGCAGAGCACAGCCCAGGGCCTTAGGAGGTTGCGCAACGGCACCTTCGAAGCGGCGGGGGAGCCGAGACAGATGCAAAGTGGGGGGTTTGTCGCTTGAAGTAAAACATGCTGGAACTCTTTGACGGACATTCATGTGCTGAAAGAGTAATCAAAGGGACGATATAAGATACTTGCAACAGCACGGACGGGACTTTTGGAATTTGTGATCTGATTGATTCGTATCAGGATATTCTACGAGACTGCACAATCACTATATGAAGGGAGTCGATCGAAGAAGACGAGCAACCATCCAAAAGCGCCTGATCCAACAGGCATTCTCGCATCGCGCTGCCCATATCCAGCGCGGAAAAGGTACATGACATTGAGAAGCAAGGGGAAGCGGGATTTAATACCTGTAGTAGATAGACATCTCGGTAGTGAATGCCTAGTCGTCTTGATTTGTGTCTAGAACGTATGAGGTCAGACTACGGTGTAGTCGTGTGTTTGTGTCCGAGGCGGTTATGCAAAGCTACGGATCAGAGCTCATAGGTAGTATTAGGGGTCCAGAGGGTGTGGGGGGAATGGTGGGTTGCGGCACCGTAGGGTTTGACGAACCTAATCTGCAATGGCACAATTAGCAGATGCCTTCATGTTTGGCTTGCTGAAGTTTTGACATACCAGATGGTCCTTACATGCCTAGTAGCGAGTCCGATGACTAGGCTTCGTGGGTGTGGCGGCATTTACAGCAATTGCGTCAACCGGTTTTGGTCTGCGAAGTGTAACTTTCAGGTCAGCAAGCTTCGGGCAAAGAAGAGAGAGTGGTGATTACATTTCGCTAGCGGTCGTGCGTATGCAAAAAATTGGATGAAAACAAAGGTTGAGGGCATGAAGAGAACAGCTGAAGGGACGATCAAAGAGTGACCGCGAATCGAGCCTGATCGTGACTTGGGAAGTATACGATGGCGACAATCTACTTGCGGTGACGCTTGTTTGCTGTGTTGTGAGGTTGTCCTTTGCGCTTCTGGGGGTGGGAAGGGGCACTCTCAGTAGCAGACGATACATACCCGTTGGAATCCTTGTCCAGCTGCATGTACTCCTCCGCAGCATCTTTGCCTCCACGATTCAAGAGGTACTCCATGTAGTATTTGGTGAGTTCTTTCGCGACTTCAACCGGGAAGCGGCCCTTCGTGCAAATTTGTTCGTGGATGGCCTTCACGCGCTTGTGGGCTTCTTCTTGGTCGACAGACGGCTGCGCAGCTTCGAACTGCAAGTATTTGAGCCAAAAGTCGCGGGAATCTAGGAACCGCTCATGCTTGTCCTCGAATACTTTGCGAGCGGCGTCAACATCACCCTTGCACTGCCAAAGGATCCGCACTTGCTCGGCGACGAGTAAACCACCAACGTGGGTATTGGACTGTGAAATGTACTCTTCCAACAGGCGAACAGCGGCGTCGTTGCCTTCCTGTCTCCGTTCGACATTGGCTAGAGAAATCAGTGTCTCCTCGTGTCCAGGAGCCTGTTCAAGGATAGATATGTAGATGTCACGAGCGACTGACGAGCGGCCTAGTTTCTCTTCAAAACGTGCCCAGTTGAGTCGAATGGTCGGGGCCGAGATGGGAACAAAGATGCAGCTGGCTCTCATGTAGATGAGGCGGGCATCCTCGTCTTTGCCCTGAGAGAACAGCCAACGCGCAAAGCGTAGCCAGAACTCATCGTAGAGTGCGCATGCGATCATGCAGCGCTCGTACAGGAACAAGGTGCGTTGAAAGTCGCCCTGCTTCTCTTGGAAGTCAAGGTACTTGCGCCAGTTCTCAAGCTCAGTCTCCTCGAGCTCGGTGACGTGGAAGTACGGCCTCTTGATCACCTGCTCGTACGTCCATGAGGCTGTGACTTCTCCCTGATTCTTGGTGTAAACATCGTAGTAGTCCTGATGAATCGCTCCTCGCAGTTGACGCTCCAGTTCTAGGGGTGCCTTCTCTGGCTGACCTTGGTTTTCGGCCTGGACACGCTTCTGCAGCAATTCAAGTGCATCGGGCTCGACCAATTCCTCGATCGGACGCGCACCGAGCAGACTCTGGAGCTTCTCATAGTATCTCGAGAATTGGTAGATGGGGAGGCGGAAGACGCGGTTGTACAGTCTCGTGGCGTTCGCTGGCTCTTGGATGCGCTCCTCGAACTCGATGTACTTGTCCCAGAAAGTGTGGCTGTTCCAATCAAGGCCGACGAAATGGGCGCCGCGCTCAAAGAGGCTGTGTTGTCAGTATTGGTGTCTTGATGGAGGATGGGGGTGAGGAGGGGAGGAAGGCAAGGGAAGGGGGCATAGCTTGCTGGGAAATGCGTGCCGGAAACAGCGAGCCGGGCAATCGGTATCCACCGTGTTCAGAGAGAAGTGAAGTGCTGGTCGTGGGTATAGAGGCAGTGGACCAAAGGCTGCGAGCAGTGAAGCCTCTAGCCATGTGACACAGGCATCATCGAGAGACAACGCGCACGCGGTTCGCTATGGTGCGATCTGAGTTCCTGCACAGCGCAAGAAAGGCAAGACTTACTCTCGAATGATGTCATTGTCATGCGACGTATCCATCTTGAACGTGCAGTATTCCGCCCAAAGATCGACGGCATGGGGGATGCACGAGACGCCGCGCTCGTAGACCTGTTCGCCGTCAGCATCGCCGTCGCAAAGTCGGCCCTCAACGAGACTTACCATTTCAGCCGTCTCCGTGCCGCCGATGGAGAACTCGAGATCGGCGTACTTCTTCCAGTACCCGTGGAAGAGCGGGAACTTGGCGAGGAAGCAGTCGTAGACGTTGCGCACGAGCTCAATGGCCGAGGGGCTGGAGTTGCGCGTTACGCCGCCTTCTAGTTCAGACGCGCCTTTGACGAGAGCTTCCCACTTTTCGAACTCATCTTCGCTCTCGATCTGCGGTTCATGATTAGCTTGCTCTCGGTGTTGCTGGTTGTGGTGTGGCGTACTACTGCGTCGAGGAGCCTCCTGATCTCTCCGGGAGCCTCGTCGCCCATGTACTGCACCTGGGCAATACTTCCGCGACCGGTCGCCAGCATTTTGATGTGCAGATGGAGTGCAAGCGTGTCGCGAACCTGAGCTGATGGGGTTGAGAAGCAAGGATGCCGGAACACCAGTTGGGGCAAGGTGAGAAGGTGGTGGTGAGGAAGCTGCCAACAGCGTCCGTGTCGAGGTTCCACTGCCCTAACTAGTGCAGGAGGATTCGGCCACCTGCATGTTCACGTGACTGTTGACTTCTTGGGCCGTTCTGGATTCACTGTTGATAAGACGCGTCGGGCTGTTTTCCTCAATAGGCAGTGTGATGAGGTAGTTTCCATCACAAGGCTTCACTGTCGAGCAGTTCTACCCAAGCTTCGTGATAATCACAGAGGCAAAGTAACATGAATTGGTCATTTCATTATTGCCCCATTCGGCTGCGGCTACAGACTTTTCTATCAGGCCGCAAACAGCCCAGCTATTACTTATCAACAATACGTACAAGTTTCGTTCCTGATAGCACAATCACCATCTCTAAGAAAACACTCGAACCTCCAAACTCCTCTGACCAGACTTGTCCCCAAAAGTGCCTCACGCCGTGCCTTCCTCCTTGAGACACTTGGCCGTATCGTTACCACCGAATGAAAAAGGACTTTTGCCGACCTCAGGACTACGAGGACTGATCGGCAGCGCAAACAGACCGTCGTCATGATTCTCGTCGTCCTCGGTCGCTGCCGGGCCTCGAGACTGAAACACGGGGGCGGGTCCTGACAATGCATTGAGTGAGCCCATGCTCGAGTTCTGCTGCGCAACAATCGAGGGTGGTGGGATCACCGCTGCCATCTTCCGGGGCGCCGCTGGCTGCGGTTGCGGCTGCTGTGGGGGCTTCGCTGCGAGTGTAGAGGGATTTGCGCCCTTGAAAACGGCAAATGATGAGATGGCGATGTCTGAAGACTCGGGTGAGAGTGGGTTAGATTGGGGCATGCTACCGATGGGAGTGAGATCCTTCTCGTTTGTGCTCAGCTTCAAGCCAGCAAGCTTCTCCATTAGTCGGCCTCCACCGGGCGACCTGGGGCTCGCGGGACCTGCTACCGATGGTTCAGATAGTGACAGACTGAGTGCGGAGGGTCGCGCGTTGACGCCAAAGGTTTGCTCGATCCACTCCTTCTCGTCGACGGCCATTTGAAGACCGATGCCTTCTACGTTGTTTCGTGTCTCTGCGTCGATCTCTTTCTGCAGGACTTGTAACCGCTTCTTGGCCCAGATGGTGTGAAGCACGCCCTTCTTTCCTGCTGCTCGCGCGGAAGCCCCCAGCTCAGGGGGAAACAGAGCCGGGAGTGGGTTGGTCTGCCAGACAACGGGCGATTTGAGTGTGTCTTTTGGCCGCAGCGCAAGTGATACTATGGTTGGCACGGCGATGCCTGGCGGTAACAGAAAGTACATGCGATTCACGTCGTTGGTGGGCTGGTCGTTGGCAGGCAGGACCCTTGTGCTGCCGTCCCACGATATGTGCCATTCCCCGCGGATACCCCGCGTTGTGTCGTCGTCCTCCCATTCTACCATCAGGATCTTGGTCCCCTCTGTAGCGTTGGCATGGCCCGCCTCGTACTCGTAGCGGGCGAGCGCATTGGTGCTGGATATGCTGGGAGACTCGACTTCGTCTTTTGCCGGGGCGCGTGTGTTGGTGTCTAGCGCTGTGAAGGGAATGGTGGCCGGAAGAGCCATTGCAGCGTGGAATGTCGAGGTCGAGAAAGGCGCGTTACTGGCGTCGCCGCGTGTGCGGATAGGTGGGGGCCTGAGTACAAGGTCTAGGCGCAACGTTAATACTCCGTAACGAGCACGCAGATTAGCTCTTCCACGGACAGACCCTCATCAAATGCATTCTGCTGCGAATCATTCTTGCTCCCCGCCGGCTCGAGAGGCTACATGCGTGCCAAAGTCTGCCGCCAAAATGAACCACCACCTAGGCCCATGTCCTCAGGAGTCAGGGTCAGGAGCCGGAAGTGGCTTTTGACGCGCCGCCGTCCAGCCCCGAGGCAATGTTAGCCAATCACATTTGCATAATGCACCAAGAAGGCGTTGTTGGTTGCGAGCGTTACGCTCGTTGCATCTTGGATGCTTCTCCGTCTATCGAGCTCACACTGAGCCCCTAGTAATTACTATACAGTGTTGAATGGGGGCTGCACTAGCGTTCCCATTGCCCCTTATCCCAGTTCCAGGCGCTGCCAGGGGAAAGCAAGGCGCCACTTCAGCCGTGATATCGTCATAATGCTCCTCCTACGCCATGCGACTGCGCCGTACAGATGCTGGCGATGATGCCGAAATTACAAAGTGGGTATAATGCGTTCGCGAGGGTAATATACGCAAGAAAAAGGAAAATCCCTTGTGGCGAATGGGAAAGAAGGTGTCGGCAAAAGTGCACAAACAGAATAGGATGCTCTTCCTGCAGAATAGCTGGCACTTCAGATCAACAAGAAGTCCCAGCCCTTCTGGTGCATCGTGTCCCGCCAGTGGACACTCTGAATAATGCCCTTTGCGAGGTTGTTGTCGTTGACCCGCCAGACTTCGCTGAGCAGTTCCTTGACTCTTCCAAAAGAGCCCAACTCTGCAGCGTCGCCCAGTTGGCTAGCACGTTGCGAGAACATTGCGCGGAAGGTCGAGTTTGGTAGTGCGACTGAGCCAGCCACGAGGAGTGGCCAGACAAGAGAGCGGTCGAACCCTGTAGGGCCAATGGGGATGAACTCCATGGCTTTGCAGAAGGCGTTGACTAGGTTGATGCTGCTTTGTTGAGTGCGGTCGAAACCGGGAACCAGGCTGCAGAGGTAGATGCGTGCCGCAAGGCGGAAAACAGCCGTCATGTTCTTGCGGAGTTGTCGTGGGAGCAGCTCGCCATCTGGAGTGCATGCCATGTTGAGAGACCCATGAGGCGGCTCCGTGAGACTGATTTGCTCGCCGAGGAGCTGAATGTGCTGGCACAGTTGTGCCTGATCCATGTTCTCTAGCTTGAGTGCCTCGAGGCAGGCGATCTCGGAGATCAGGTACATGATTCGGTCTTCGCAGCCCATAAGCTCCGCAAGACCCGAAGGTGCGTCCGCAATGAGCTTCTCGCGGTATGTGTCGGCAAACGATGGGGTCTTGCCCAGCATCGTTGCACCGAGAATATCAATCCATGAAGCGAGTGTCATGTTGAAAGGCGGCTGCGATTGCGATGGACCGTTCAAAGAGACCATCTGGTTCGGGAGATCCAGTTTGTGCACAAGGCTCTGGACCGCTTGGAAATGCTGGTGCCATGGAATGTCCACGAGACCATCGTCGAAACGTCCGACTGAGCAAGGGAAGAAAATCATACCGAGTGTCGCCTCGAGAGTCTGCGTATGCAAGCTATCGCTGAAGAGAGAATCAGTGAGTTGCGAGACGGTCGCATAACGGTTGCGGTAGATGTCCTGGTCAATCTGATCTCCATGGAGTCCAAGAGTAGTCTTCATGTGCAGCGCGGAAACGCTTAGGCAGCAGTGCTGGTACGCCTTGTTGAGCTCAAGAGCAGGCATGATGATATCAGCGCGTACTGAACCAGGCTGGTTAGCCTCCAGAACGGGGTAGATCAAGGGCATGACAGTGTCGACAAAGTGGGTAAGCAGATGTTGGTCGCATTCATCGACTTGCACAACAGGGTTGTGGGATGGGCTGAACGATCCGTGGTTGGTGTAGTCGAAGAATGGGATCTCGAGTGGCTCCTCAGTGAAGGATTCACGGTGGCTCTCGAAGTAGTCTTGTTGAATCCAGTTGTCGCTTGCGTATCCGCCGACGGCAGGCGGTGTCTGGTATTGACTGAAGGTCGAGATGGTAGAGTCTCGTCGAGTGGGGATGTCGTTGATGAACATTTGGCTCTCGGTCTTGATATCGATCTCGAATGGCGTGCATTGAGCCTGGTGCGGGAACGAAGGGGCAAACATTGGTGGAGGCATTGAGGCATTGTAGAAGTCTGGAGGAGAAACCGCGTTGAAGTTGTAGTCGAGCGAGTTCTGTGAATCAACCGATGGCGCACGAGTGCATGCAATACCGTCGGAGAAGGTATCAGCAGTCTGCATCGAGTGGCACAAGCTTGGTGGTGTGTTTGTGCTCATTGTGACGCCTTGCGCACTCTTTTCGTTGAGCTTTGTGCGCTTGATGATGTTCTTGATGACCTCCTTTTGGTTTCGCCTTTGCTCATTGTTGCTCCACCACATTGGTCGCTTGTACTCGCACTTGAGACCAAGATGTTTGCAGGCGCGACAAGAAGACTTGCCCTCATCGCACTTCTTGCGCCGTAGCCGACATGTGAAGCACCCTGCGCAGCTTCCCGTTAGCTAGATGTCCAAGCGCGGGATCCCTGCATAAGCTTCAGGGCTGAACTTACCATTTCGTGAGCGACGGTGCATCTTTGCAGCAGCAGCTTGCTTTGCGGAAGTGGTAGCGTTTGTTGTTCCAACCATGGTTGCAGACTGTTTGCCAACAGATGTGGGCGCGGTTGAGGAGGACATGGACACCTGAAGTACTCGGATCCAGAGACGTGGTAGATGAATGGACTAGTAAATATGGGCAAACGACCAATGCAGAGACGGGAAGGACTAGGACATCGACCGGGATGGGGCTCGGATTAAAGAAGGTTAAAGCTCGGCCAGCGAGTTAGTGTGAAGAGAGAGTGAAAGCCAAATTTGTCGTAATGAGGAGTAGGAGGGTGCGCGAGCAAAGTACCTTATATCTACCGAAACGGTACGAAGTCAGCAAAACATCAGTCAAGCTATTCTTGGAGTACATACTATTAGACCAAGGTGCGGGTGGTCATCCAACGGATGGGAAGGCCATGGTGCCCGGCGACACAGCACCATTGGTCAGAGGGACAGGACCCTACCAGCGTAGAGTCGACATTTGGGGTCATTTACTTGCGATAGCAGCTATTTTGGGCGTCTTGGGGCTAGCTTACCGCTGAGCGACAGCCAATCATGGCACCCTGGCCACAACGCATCGGTACGGCTATCGGTCGGTGCGCCCCGCAACAGCTTTAGCAGGTTAATTGACCCTTTTGGTGCTAGACACGGCTGACCCCTGTCGCGTGGTGGACGTGGGCTGATCTGGGCGACATGCCTTTGCTCCCGTCCCAACCTCGTCACAATCCATGCGTCCAGGAATGGCCTAGGGAACACCTGCAGCGGCTCGATAACTGGCCGTCCCGAGAACGTTACTGGTGGCCGTGTCCGAATGTATTGTACCTACTGTAAAGATGGTCGAGTGTGCGCCAAGGCCACATATGGATGAGATGCCGAACGCTTACTCGGGGACTGGGGACTGGGGACTCTGACGGCACCCAGGTCCCAACCTGTGCCCTCAACGGCTTCGACACGAGGGTTGCACAGTGACTCGTGGAGAGCACTGTGTGGGCGCTCAATCTGTTCGTCTGTACTACATGGCTGTATGCTAGCCCGGTACCATGATCGGGGACATCCAGGACAGTTGTGATCATCTCCACTGGTGGAATAGCTAACGAGGCGGCCGGTGTTGAACCGCATGATGCACCAAACAGGGCAGGTCGGTGGACAAGGACTTCCGAGCTACACAGGCTCTCTCCACTGAGCAGACTGGGGTGCACCTGCAGAAGCGAGGAAAAAGCATGTTGGGCACGCTGAGTGGTGAGCCTCTGCATAACAAGCGTTTTGGGGGGGCCAATGAAAGCGTGCGGGTCTTTAGCGTACACTGTGGGGCTCTCTTGGCCCGACTTACCGAGTATACACTGCTAATTAGCTTTCGGCTCGACCGCAATCGCCCATAATTAGCCTGACCGGGGTCGAGGCTTTTGCGGGCTAGCCTACTGGCGGTGATTGGTTCCAGCGTTACCGATGCCTTGGAGAGTCAATACAAGTCACATGTGTAGCTGGACAAATGGGGTCAAGTTCCACCATGTCCTGTTGTAGCGTTAAGGATCCTCTCACCTGACCGCGTGAAGTTTGTGCTGATGGATTATTGTACCCGCATGTGCCGCGTGTGATCCGGGGCTGTTGGGCTACCGCGGCATGGGAGACCGACATTGGCATTGCCATCATGGACATGCTCCTCCCAAACCCTCAACAACTTGCATTCGTATTTCCGGCGTGAGCTTGGCCGGGTCGTCACCAGGAAACCATCATTGTCTCATGCGAGAGTTGGTTTGCGACGACAGTCCTACCCCCAGGAGTCGTGTTCAGCTCAGAGTCACGACTTGCGGTGTAAGTAGTCGGTGCTGTGTAACCTCATTGCAGACCACGAGGCCGCTGAATTTTCGCTCAAGTCGCATGGGCCGATAGCTAGGTACGGGTTGCGAGATTGGCCTGGACCATGTCGCCATTGTCTGATATCGCGAGCAAACTCAGCAAAGCCTGGAAACATTCCCAGATGCAGCTAAGTCGCGTCGAATGCGTAGGGATCCTCGCCGGACTGGAGCGCAGTCACGAGAATCCTGCATGCTGCATTCTCGAAGCTCGCCATGTAATGTGTACGATGACCAAATGGAGGCTGGTGGCGGTGGGGGAAATCTCGCAGTAGCCGCATCGACCCGTTCCGACTCCCGAGCCTCGTTTCTTGACTGCGGCTTTGGCTTCGACCCTGTTGTGCGTCTGTGTCAGTGTGTCCATGGCAGCATTGCCAGCCCATCGCGATTGCCCTTGGAGCCCAACCTCGACGAACCCTGGACCTCACCTGCTCCTATCTAAGGACAGCAACAGTTCTTCATGCGATTCGACCGCCGAGTGCACGTATTTCCCATCGTACACCCGCCCAACGAATTGCGCGACGCATCGCCCCAGGCATGAAATGGTTGCTGAGTTCATAAGCACAGCAATCAAAACGGTGTGAAAGCCGTCGACTACGTATCCATGCACAAAGACCCCAGCCGAGCCCAATACACTAACATGGACGTGCTAATGATAGCTAAATTGCTGAATGCAGGATTTTAGTGTCTTTGCCAACCACCAATGGGATCCTCCACATGCACCTCATCCCGCTCGCATGCGAGCTCAGCGCTTCCACTGCAGTTCCACGCTCTGTGTGGCGGGAGCCAGATCACATTGCAGCGAGAAACCGCCGCTATCAATGGACAAGCGCTGTGGTAAAAGCACTGCTTCCTCCGGTCCTTTCTTTGCGACGTTTGACAACTACACATCTGCCATGCTACAGACCACTGCTCGGAATCGTGGTTGAAGTGTTAGAACAACCATATTGCTCCCAAACAACCATACTGATCACACCTTGAGAGCTTGTTCGTACCAACACTGTGACTATGGTAAGTTGGTCATGCGGCGATCAGCGACTACTCGGTACTGATTTCCTTGCAGCAGGCCATTACACCCATCACCCCACTGGAGCCAGGCATGGAGATGTTCCAGAGGGCAAAGACACAATCGTTCTTCTCCTCTGAACTGACCGCCCGGTCGTCCCTGGAGCGACCATTATCGCACCTTAGCGTCGCATATACCGATATTGAAGACGACTCGAGTGAATTCGAAGAGTATAGCGGCTCGTCGGTGAATATAAATCACTCCTTCGTACAGAGCTGCCACACTAACCGCCAGAACAGAGTGACAAAAGACGTAGCCAAACAACAATCTCTACTTTCGAGGAAGTCCAGACACCAGCAGACGAGATCCGACCACAATTCGTATATTGGCATGCCCCAAAGTCTGTGGAAGGTCCGAGGGGCCCACATCTCTTCCGCGCATCGCAGTCGTCAAACGACTTCGACTATGCGCTGCAGATGTCACCACTGCTTCCGAAAGATCCACCGTCCCGATTCCCAACTTCTTTCAGAGAAGCTACGCCCGAAACGGTGGTCCCCCAGAGGGAGTACAACAATATCGCTCTCGCTGTAGCACATCTTGATAACGCCGAAGTCCGCGCGTGGACCTCGCGCGACGTAGCCACTTGGATGTATCAGAATGGTTTCGAAGACGATGTCATTGACAAGTTCGTTGACCACGACATCACGGGAGCGGTCCTCCTTGACCTGCAATTTGACGATTTGAAAGAGCTCGAGATCCAATCGTTCGGCAAAAGACACCAGCTGTGGCATCAGATTGATTCTCTGCGCACAGCTGACGGGCTGATGTCTCCTGTTGCTCCCGCCCCAATTCCAACACCTTTTGAAGACATTGACCGTCCTTGCACCGAGGCAAGGAGTCGGTCTAAGAGCAAGACTCGAAAGCAAGGTCGTCGGGACAAGTCTCAAGGGAAACCAATCCGTAACCTGATGGACGATGTCATCACTCCAGCGCACTCTGTATCTATCGTGGCCATTGAACAACTGCTACCCAAGCCGCATACCTGTGCGAAAGGCGAGCGATGCGCGAAATGGAAGAAGCAGCAGCGCCAACTCGCCAGATTACAGGAAGAGCACGGTTTTCCAATCTCACCAGAAAAAGGAGGGCATATCTTCATCGCTGGAGATCCAGGTAACGCTCATACCGCCACTCGGGCTGTTGAGAACGTTCATCGCCCAGTTTCGGAATCGACTCCTTCTGTGATCGTGCCATCTGTGGTAGCTTCGTCCGACGTGCTGGGGCCTAGTCAGCTCCCTGACTTCACCCTGCAGGACCTCCAGGAGGTGGAGAAACGTGACCCACAAGACAATGTGCGACACTTCCTTTCGCTGCAAGGGCTTGAGCAACCATACAGCAGTGCGACCCCGATCGAAGCACCATCAACCCCACCAATGGAACTGTTCCCACCTCGTCCATTCCTTGTGATACCCCAGCAGCTGCACCAACCAGAAGTTTCAGCTTTCTCTGCATCGACATCAGCGCACACAACGAAGTCATTTGATCCATTCACACCAAACCACAACTTGCATACTGCAGAGTATGTGCCTGCACCGCACAACAATCTCAAGAGCCTTCCTAAGCTCACCATTCCACCGGCACGTTCTGTGTCTGCCCGGCCGTTTGGCGATGCGCGCAACCTCGCCCTACAGACCTCCCACGTTGCGCCCGACACCACCTTTTCTCCATGTCGTACAGCATCTCCAGGTGGTGTCTACCGATTCGGTACACCCTTTTCCGAGATGGATGTACCTGTAACGGCTATACCCTTGGATCCTTTGTCACGTAACACGAGCCAGTCCGTGCCTCCCAACATGCAGTACAAGATGCAGATCCAGAGAGCTGGATCCCGACACGAGCGACGACGCCCCTCCCTAGCCATGCCGGCGCTAAATGAAGACCAGGTCTTCAGTCCACAAGGTGCACACTCGGATAACGACACTCTGCATGGAACACAGTTTTCTGATGACAGTGCCAAATCATCTCCGATCAGGCCATGTGATGGTGAAGGTGCAGACTCTGTACCTCCGCTACCCAAGGGGGGCTTCTCGTACAACGGTGTAAACCACCATGGGTGGATGAAGAAACGTCGCACCAAGATGCTTAGACATGAGTGGCAGGACCACCACTTCCGCCTCCAGGGCACAATGCTCGCCATGCACCCGAACGAGCTGCCCTCATCCTCCGCTCTGCAGACCATTGACGTAGACGACTACGCTGTCGCGTGTTCCTCTCTCGCTTCTAACAAGCTCTCTGCCAAATTCAAGGCGCTAAAGATGTCGTCTGGTCACCACAAAGAGAAGGGGCAACTTGCGCGACCCAACTTTGAGTTCCAGCTCGTTCCAACTGCACCTAGCAAAGGCGAGATCAAGAAGGTCATGCCAAATGGCAAGGTCCATCACTTTGCTGTCAAGGGCCGCGACGAGCGCATTGACTGGATGCGCGAGCTCATGTTGGCCAAGGCAATCAAAGCCAAAGCTGATGGCTATGAAGTCAACGTCAATGGTCACGAGATGTGAACCACACCTGCAATTTCACTACCTTAGGCCTTTATCCCAGAAACCAAGCGGGAATTCGGATTTGTTTCATGTAGTTTTCCTTCTGCTCTCCTTTGCTCATGCTCTTTCGAGTGCTCATGAGTCATGACCACTATTATACCCTCTCCGTTATTCTTTTACACAGTATGTCTTCGTATTTGCAAGAGCCGGATCTCCTCTCTATTATAACATTGCATTTCTTTTCACTACACTGAAAGACTTGGAGATCGAAGAAGAGCCGCAAGGTTCAGGACGCATGGTAATGGCTTGGAAGGCGACGTCTAGTATGCATCGCATGGTCTTTCTCACGCTCACTGCGCTTTTCTTTGGAGTGATTCTAGCTTGTTACGAGAAAATCATTACTTAACTTCTTCTCGAACGGGAAAACAGGAGGGGACTTGGGTGGAGTTGTCGGGATTAGTTCAGGTATACACAGAAATCAAATCGAACAAAAGTACCCACAACGTCGCACCTTCTCTTCGCCCAAATGTGTTTCGCGCGCATCATGTCGTAACACCTCTAGTATGTATCTGCATTATGTATCTGCATAGGCTCGACCAAAAGCAGGTACGCGCATCTGCATTGCATATTCTCACCTCGTCGCACAAGTGACAACTTCGCACTGGATCGATCGTACAACACCAACCTCTCTTATCCCAGCTAATAGTCGTACAAACACAGATCATCCCCCCCACCACCTCAACATAAGGTGTCCCACAACACACCCAAAGTCCCCAAATTAACTCGGTAGCACAAATGACATGGTCACGCATGCCTCTTGGATCCACCCAACCCGACCCAACACGAAAACAGCACACCGTATACAGCAGCAAGCCGAGGTCGGTCATCCGCGCGATTTTTTCCCCCGCCGCTGCATGGAATCTACGTGTTCCTGCATAAAACGGCCCCAATGTCGCTTGCGACGTGTATTTCAAATTCGTTTGCAAGTGTTCGCTGCTGCAGGTCGCGCCTGAAGCATGTGTGAACCGCACACGAGGAGCGCATTTTTGTGGGTGTTGCTTGGACAGTTTTCAGGGGAGGGTTTTGTGCGGAAAGGTCTTGTTGTTGGAAGGGGGGTTTCGTTGGACTGGGGTTGTTGGATGTGGTACGGACAACGACGTTGATGGCAATTTTTCTATGTCGGTGTTTTCCAAGGGTATTGATATGCTACGGGGTAAAGACAGGAATTTTTCAGCTTATTTTTTGCGAGGATTAAATCATTGGCAGTTTGTTCTAGTGCAGGTATGTTTTCGTGCGTGTTATACAAATGCTTTCTCCCAATGGTCTCTGTCAATCTGAGCGGGGGGGATATTGTTTGATTGTACAAATACACATCTTGGATTTAGCCGGTCTCATCCCATCTCCGCAGACTCGGAGACTCGAATGCGCGAGTGACAGCGGGTAAGCGCATCATGTACACCTCGATGATGGTACTGTGAGAGCGAGATACTACTATTGTGATGGGTACAGGGTGGTATTTGACAGCTGTCAAGATCGGGCGTGGAACGGAGGGTAAGTGTGATTCGGAGATTGGCAATGAGTGATATGGTCATGCGATGGAGTGATAGTGTGAGAGAAGACACGTGAGATTGACAGCGGAAGTGACGACTGCTTTGTGTTTGGGTGACGAGGGCATGTTACATAGCTATAATTGAACGTAGGGTGCTTGGCGAGGGTTTTGACATGTCACTGTTACTTGCGACGACCGCATCACGGTATGATAAAGGTACAAGTGTGAACGATCCAATCCGATAGTACTAAGTACAGAAAAAGGTAAAAAAGACCAGTCATCCCATCAAATGATGTAGCAGCTGGCCAAGCTCTACTGAAGTCCAGCACAGACGCTGGGATCCAAGCACACGAGCAATTGAGAACAATGTACAAGTCGAGAGACACCAGTAAGACCCTGATCAAGACGTGTTCGATATAGTGTCTGAGTTATCTTGATCGTCGTGTCGGTAAACATGAAGAAGAGAAGAAGGACCATGAAGGTACAAGAAGAGGAGAAGCCAATATCCACCATCCATCTCGTGAGTCGTCTTTTCAGTGAATGAGACTGAACTTACTCCTCACGCTTGGAGGGAACGCCATACGGGCGCCATGGGTACCTTGACCAGCCGGTGGGGTAGCGAGCTTCAGCATCGGCCTCAGGAGCAGCATCACGCTTGGAGGGGACACCGTATGGGCGCCATGGGTACTTGGACCAGCCGGTGGGGTAGCGAGCTTCAGCATCGGCCTCAGGAGCAGCATCACGCTTGGAGGGGACACCGTATGGGCGCCATGGGTATGCGCTCCATCCAGTGGGGTAACGAGCCTCAGCGTCAGCCTCCGGTGCAGCATCGCGCTTGGAGGGAACGCCATATGGGCGCCACGGGTACTTAGACCAGCCGGTGGGGTAACGAGCTTCAGCGTCAGCCTCCGGTGCAGCATCGCGCTTGGAGGGAACGCCATATGGGCGCCACGGGTACTTAGACCAGCCGGTGGGGTAACGAGCTTCAGCGTCAGCCTCCGGTGCAGCATCGCGCTTGGAGGGAACGCCATATGGGCGCCATGGGTACTTGGACCAGCCGGTGGGGTAGCGGGCTTCAGCATCACGCTTCTCGAAGTCTAGGTCGAAGTCCTCGAAGTCGAAGTCGAAGTCGGGAATGTCGGCGGGGGCCTCCTCAGTGACGGCTTCGGTCTCGGGGGCCTTGACCTCGGTGGTAGCCTCGTCGGTGGGGAGAGCGGCACCGCTGACGGTGACCGCAAGGATGTAAGCGGCGATTACGGAGTTGAACCTCATGATGATTGATCTGAAGTTTGTCGTCTAATGAATGGTATAAGTTGGAGAGTCGAGTGGATCGATGTCAAAAGATTGTCTGAGTTGTCGAGGTGTTGAGTCGATGGTGAGAGATGTTGTGTCGGGATGGTAGGTATTTATCTCGAGCTGGTGCGAGATATATACAAAGAAGACTATCATGTGGTATCCTACCTCGCCGTGGATGTTCAATAGGCTCAATAAAGGGCAATGCTTGTCAATAGACGTGTGGATGGCGAGGTCAGCAGCCATTTCGTCCAATGGCACAGATCCCCGCACAGGTGAAGGCGAAGCCATGAAAGGGATCACTTTGAATAGGAATTGCGTGTGGCCCAATAGCAGGGGATTCTTGAGCACTGCGAGGTCATCTAGGCCCTCACTTCATGGGATGGCGATGAACAGCGCCAGTCCATGTGCTTCTTCTGGACTCGATTTAGTTCGAGAACTCGCAAAGGATACAAAGATACTGCAGAACCCTTTCAAGACCGAATAAGGGATTGCTGTTTGTCCAAAGTGTAAGCGGGGTGAAGGCGTGTTGTTGAAGTTGCCTCATTTGGGTCTGAATAGGATCAATAGCGGATCTAGGCTTGGCGGTATCAAAAATCCGGAATCGCGACCAGGCACAACTATATTACTCGCAGTCTATTGGAAGGAGAGCTCCGTCGGTAAGAAGTCTTGTATAGATCACGTCCGGTTTTGTGGTGATAACAGAGCTGGGCGATGCGCGCGTAGACGTGTTGACGACATTGCGCGAGTGCAGAACCGCTGCAATCGTTGGTGGCTCTAGGTACATAACGGATAGAACCAAGAGTGCCCATCAAGTCTGCTTGCGTCTTGAGAAACTCCTTGCATTATGACAATTCATGCTTGGGAAGAGCTAAGGACGACGGCACATGGAGCCGCTGTGAGAGGCTAGAAGAGAGACACGAAGGAAATACTGAAGTAACGAATGGACTGTAGCGTAAATCTGATAAGCATGACGAAAATCGATGCACGTCTTGTTGAACTTTCGAGGCTGACGTAGTGGCTACTTGCCTACAGATGGGACGAGTGTGAGAGCGCGGCGGACCATACTGTTGTCCGACAAACCGCGGACGAAGAGAGCGCTTATTGATGCCATAAAAGCGAATGCGAGGTTCCAACCAAAGCATGCCACATGTGCGAATGCGAAGTTCCATATGTACGTGGGCCAACCTGAGATTGGAGTCGCAGCAAGAGTTGACGAAGACATGCTTACTCAGCGCGCGCTTGCACGGATATTGATTAGTTAGACCAAACCCTGTCGGACCTGGAGCTCTCGCGAAAGACATGGAGGAAGTATCGCGACGAAAGTATGCACGCGCACATAGCCAAGTTGACGCCGTCGCCTGCTCGACGCATACTATCGGGCTTCCCAAATAGTAGCTTATGGACATGCGTGTCATGCCAGGCTCTTAGGCCCCGCAATCGATCGATATCGACTCAGCCAGCTTCCGAGAAACCATACTACATCACGACGCCGATTTTCTACGTCAATGCTGCCCCCCATGTCGGTCATCTGTACACTATGGTCCTTTCGGACATCATAAAGCGGTGGCATACTCTCAAAGGAAAGAATGCTTTACTTCTGACAGGCACAGACGAGCATGGGCTGAAGGTATATGCAATCGAACAGAGTATGAGGGCATATGCTGAGCAGAATAGGTTCAACGAGCATCTGCAAAAGCGGGAGTGGATCCCCAAACATTCTGCGACAAAGGCGCCGAGATATTCAAGGTATGTTATGTGCAGTAAATCCCACTGAAGTCAGCTAGACCGCTCACAATTCCAAGGAGCTCGCGCGGAAAGCCGAGATCGCGAACGATCATTTCATACGGACGACCGATGGCGATCACAAGGATGCCGTCGAATATGCATGGGTACAACCACAGAGAACAACATGCACCGACACGGCAGCTGATGGTGCTTAGTTCCTGTTGCAAGAGAAGGGTCTGATTTACGAGGAGAAGCACGAAGGTTGGTACTCGGTAACAGACGAGGCGTTCTACCCTAAGTCGGCTGTACAGCCGTACTTAGACCCGCCCACTGGACGGAAGATGATGGTATGCAAGCAGTGAAGGACACTGAGAACGACGCAATGGCTCATGTGAAGCAGACTTCGGTTGAGACCGGCAGTGAGGTCGAGTGGTCGTCCGAGACAAACTACCATTTTCGACTGTCCGTGTTTCGCGACAAGCTGCTCGACTACTACGCAGCAAATCCTACGTGGATTACGCCCGAGCATCGCATGAAAGAGGTTGTACAGGCAGTTGAAGCAGGACTGGAGGATCTCTCGATATCGCGGCCTTATGAGCGTCTGAGTTGGGGCATCCGAGTCCCTGGAGACGACACGCAAACCATATACGTTTGGCTAGATGCTCTCGTCAACTACATCACCAAGGCAGGCTATCCGTGGGCTCCAGGTCGAGATACACTTGGAGGATGGCCCGCGGACTGCCAGGTTATTGGCAAGGATATCGTTCGCTTTCACTGCATATACTGGCCTGCTTTTCTCATGGCACTAGGTCTCGAGTTACCGAAGAAGATTCTCTCCCACGCCCATTGGACGCTCGGTGGCTCGAAAATGTCCAAATCAACCGGCAGGGTTGTCGATCCTTTTCACGCCATCGACAGGTTCGGTCCCGATGTGATACGTTTCTACTTGAGTCATGAGGGTGGTATTCAAGACGACTCAAGTTACGACAATATCCGTATCATCCAACTGTACAACAAATTCTTGATCAACAACGTGGGGAATCTCCTTTCTCGAGTCGTGCGTAATAAAAAGTGGAGTGTGCGAGGCGCAGTGGAGCGTATGGGCGGACAGCCTGCAGAGTATTGGCAGGAAGGCCCCGGTGCTCGGTTCTGGCATACGTCTCTTCTCAATATTGCATCAAACGTTGACAAGTCGTTTGAGGCATACGATCCTCGCAAGGCAGTACGCCAGATTGCCGACTTTGTTCGCGGGGTGAGTAACTCAATCAAATGTCAATGTTGCACACACTCACAGATCCAGACAAACGAATTCTTCCACATGTCTTCACCATGGGACAAGATTCTAACATTTGGTCCTGGCGAGCCGGGCGAAGAGGTGGACAGGATTGTATACGAGGCCGCCGAAGCGCTTCGCATCATTGGCATATTGCTGCAGCCATGGATGCCGAACAAGGCAAATACCATTCTCGATCAGCTTGGCGTCCGCTCTGATCGGAGGACCTTTAAATTCTGCAAGCCTGGAGCGGACTTGTTGTACGGAGAGCCCATGGTACCTTTGGGAGTCGGATTCAAGGGGGTTTTGTTCCCACCTTTGCCATCTGAAGAGTAGTGCAGCTTTTTGAGCTTGTAAATATATGTATTTGCCATTCCTGTACATGTCAAATGAGGCCTGAAGTTGACGTCGAATGTCGTTCGGAGTGCTTCGCATTTGCTCAGAAGACTCAAAACCATCAAGGGTCACGCATACTTCGTAGATTTTCAGACTATTATGGAAAAGATGAGACCAGCATAGACAATATTAGTGATTGACCATGCCCGGCTAGCCAGCTGTGAACGCTGCTCCCTATCTGGTGCAACGCGGGCAGGTGCAGCCGCGGCCTCGCTAATAACTTCCGCCCATAGATCTTCCATCCAATGTTTTTCGAATCCACGCATCCCCACTACCGCAGTGGATTGCGCACTCACTTTCGCAACATAAATTCTTATTCGACCTTTCATTACAAGACGAAAACCCCCCTTATTCTGCGCACTTTTACCTTTGCGGCACCCGCCGCCATGGCATTCAACAGTTGGGACAAGCTTGCGAAAGCTCAACGTGACTATCCGAAGCCGAAGTTCGCACATGCCGTGGTTGAAAAGGCCCTCAAGAAGCAACCCAATAATCCATACCTGTTGGTATGTTTACACCAATATCATGTGAACTGCGTTGTGCTCAATTCTGGTGCAGACATGGAAATCAGATCTTGCGCTTCAACTCAGTTTCAACCAGACAGCAATGATCGTCGAGACTATGACTGCAGTTCATCGGCAAGGTATAACGGATACTCGTCTATTGGAGTACATGTACACCACAACCGTTGAAGCGTTGCGCAGAAGCCAGAAGAATGGAATTACCACGGCCAGCACCGGCAGCGCGACCCTTAGTTGCTGGCAAACCACCGCAAAATCCATGCAACGTAAACACGATCGCATGGATTTGTGGGATAAACTGTTTTCTATTGCAGTGCATGAAGACTGCTGGGAAGATGCCCGCCACGTGAGTTACTCGTTCCAGAGTCAATAATTGTTCTATCGGACTAATTGAGTTCAGGCTATCCTCAATTATAACAAAGAAGGTGCATTGGACAAGAAGCATTCGCATTATTCACTGATATTGGCAACCCAACTTGCAGCGGAACAGAAGTTCACGCACAACGGACCACAAGATCGCATGGCTCAGCTACAAAGCGATCTTGCACTAAAGCTGTTGAAACAATCATTCGCGGCGCCTCCAGTAATACAAACCACATATCAGTTGGCTCTTAATTTGGGCTAATGTCACTCAGAACGATGCTCTCGCTATGAAGACAATTCGAGACCTTCGGTTCATGGCAAGTATTTTTGGGCGACAAAGACGCAGCAAGGAATTAGAAGATCTATGGCTTGAACCGCCAAAGCACATCGAGTCAATATTGCACTGTCATCGGCCAGACGTCCTGATAATGATGATAAAGCTTATGCGGGATAACAATGAACTGGAGCTACTCGAGGAACAATGCCTCACCGCGATCCAAGAAACACGCGAGAACATTGACCTGGTTGCAAGTCATCAGTCAAACTTCTGGGAACTATGTGCTTGGAGGTGGGATGTTTGGGCCGCGCTTCTGCACGCTGTGTCTGCCAAAACCACACAGGAGTGAGTATCGTTCTCCCACAATCATGGAACGGAACGTCGCCACTAACGTCACAGCGCTCGGCATATTGTTTCCACTCAAATAAAGCTATGCTTTGGCTCTGGTCTACAGACAAAAGACCGGCCTCTGCAGCTGACATACATGAGACTGCGCCAGTTCGTGGGAGAATTGACTATTGACGATTGCAAAGACTATTACCGGCATCACTCGACATCAACAAGCTGCTTCAACGACATGCAACCGTTTATGTCTACTATGAATAATAGACCAGGTCATGACATGTTGCTCCTCGAAGGGGCCTCATGTCTTCTTCAGGTATACAACTTCCTATACGGGTTGCTGTGGTTTGCCTCACCCGAGTATACTAACACGTCTACAGCCAACACCTTCGGCGAAGTTACGAAGTCTGATAAACTTCCTCAAATTTCAATATCAGACAACTATATCTGGTGATGTCGATCTGCGAGGGGGAGCTGGCGACTTGTTTTTTCGCACGGCCCTTTCTGTGGTACAAGAAGATCCTCCAGACCCAGATCCGGCATTCATCAGCGTATATGTACTCCTCAACATACACCATCGCTTGATATGCCAGAAAAAGGATTACAGCCCGCTGGAAAGTACAATGAACTCTCGCGTCTTACTACAAGCTACGATGCTAGCGCGTCATCTGGTTGAGAAGGACAAGGACAAGCAAAACAGGACTTTTGCGCTGCTCGCCGCGAGGCTGCACTTAAATCTTGGATGCGGCACAGTCGCTTTCAGACTTTACCGCCATACGAAATGCAAAGAGATGCTCCTGGACACATTATCGCCATATGTACTCTCGCGAATCTCGCAGACGCATCCGTTTGATACCAAAGGCTATGGGGGTTTTTCGGCAGACGATGAGCTCGCGAAGGTCATTGGCACGATTGAGAGGATGGAGAAGAAGACCGATGATTATCTCTTTACGGACTTGCCGTCGTTCCTTTGGGACCAAGCGACAGACACACTCGAATTGAAGCGCAAGCTCAACTCTAGCTTGACTAAACACCTCTGCGTGGCAGAGCGCCGAAGAATAGCTCGTTTCAGAGGTGAATCGGCGGAGACTTTGCCAAAGCTCAAGTACAAGGGTAGGGTTTACCCATGTCTCAAGCAACCCCGATATCTTCATTTAGGTGCTAACTAGGGCAGCTTACAAATGTGTGTCGGACAATGTGGATCGCGCAATCTTTCCCAACTTTGAACAGCCAGGCGACGGCGGCCGAGTAACAAGACTAGTGATGCCCAACAACATACCGACCATGAATTGGCTGCTGGCCATTCATTGGAATCAAGAGTTGGCAGTCAGAATTCTTCACGGTGAGGAAGATCTTCAGAATTTCGATTCCAACATCCAATTCGTCAGTACGACGGGTTACAGAGAGGACAGAGCCGAGCTGACCAAGGTGGAATCACGCTTGAGAATGTTGTGGCACGAGGTATCCCAGATGGCCTTTGAAATCAATCATCCAGGCGCCATGGGGATAGTATGGGGGCTTCAATTTTCCTCTAAAGCTTTGCCTCATGCACTCGAAATGCTGCAGGAAATAAGGAAGACTATGGAACTTTTGCGCATGCCGGGCGACACGACACTCAAGCCAGAGGAAGAAGTCACCATGTTCCATGAGAATATGCTCATGTCATGCTACAGTCATCTAGAAGTGGTTTGCGCACTCTACAAATGCGCAGAGCAGCTCGTCGACAAGGTGATCAAGAAGAAAGGCACACCTCACCCAATGGCCAAACAGGTTCCGAAGAACTACCAACTAGAGCTGATGGAAGAAGTCAAGATTTGCTACCAGGCGATCCGAGATGTAGCTCAGGGTTACATGGAATTGATCAAGAAGAAGGGTCTCGCGGCTATCAAAGCACAAGTTCGTTGGGGGGTTACTGGAGAGGAACTGAGGAGGATACTGAGCGACGATGATGTGGACTACTATGCGAGAGAGTACGTGGAGAGCGCGTTAGAGGCTTGGAGCGGAGTGCTCAAGGTGAAGCTTAAGTAGCTGTGGGTCGCGTATGGCTTTGAACATGTCTGTGCGAGAGAAGTAGATGGGATGTTGATAGCTGTGGCTGAATGCATGAGAGATGAAAATATATGATAGTGCATGTTAAGATGGATTGTATTCTTCAGGTCTCTATTTCCGTTCATGGGTATCCAAGCACACGGCGTCTATGCCTCGCAGCAAGCTCGACATCATCATTGAATTTTTCCAATCGTTAAAGAGCCCGCACTGTCGCCTTCGAGCCTCACTAGCCCACTCTGCTCGATCTGCTTCTTCCACTTGCTCGACTCATACCTCGCGGTCATGACTGTCAATCTCAGTTCCGGCTCCTTCGCGTCCGTCTCGGTCGGTGAAGCCACAGGTGTAAACGACCAGCGTCCAAATGCCCAATTGAGAATGTATCTGCCCGTTCCCTCTGGTACTTTTCGATGCGCGTCTTGCTCTGGATCGGAAGATGCCGGTGGTGCAGAAGTGTACAACACGCCTTTTATCCGGTATACTTCGTCCTTGGTCGGATCGGAGAGGAGTTGGGCAAGCTTCTCTATATCCACACTCCCATCGCGACTCTCTGATTGCAACGTCACACTCAGCACCTCAATCTCACTCGAATGCCCAGGATCATGCTCATGCCCCTCCTGCTCCCCGTCTTCCTCCACCATGCCCGCCAACCTCGCATCCAGCCCAAACACAATAGCCTTACTCACCCATCCCTTCCTACTCCTCGTCCTCGGAATCTGCGGCTCAACCTCCAACTCCAGTATCGCATCCTCCACATGCTCCAATCTCCGCTCACTCACGAGTTCCCACTTGTTCAACACGACGAGATCCGTATACCTTGCCTGTATTTTCGCCGTGTAACTCGTATCCTCGTAGCCGCTCCAATTCTCGACATCAATCACGCTCATCACGCCGTCCAGCACATATCGGCCTGTTTCGCGCGCCAGCCGATTCACTTCCATGGCCAGTGTGGCGGGGAATGCGGACCCAGAGGTTTCTATGACGATGCGGTCGGGACATATGTCTGCTGCGAGCGTGTCGAGCGCGTCGGATAGCTGCCCGACGAGGTTGCAGCATATGCAGCCGTTGAGAAGTTCTTGGACGCCGGAGATGGCGGACGACGAGGCGAGTTGGGAATCAATGGCCATGTCGCCGTATTCGTTCTTGAGGAGGGCGAGTTTGTAAGTGGGTGGGAGTTGGGGGATGAGGTTGAGGATTAGAGCTGGGGGTGTTTTGTTAGAGAGGGTGCGAGGGAGGGAGCTGATGGGATGGACATTACTGGTTTTGCCGGACCCAAGGAAGCCGGTGATGATTGTGATGGGTATCATGTCGGGCAAGGTGTTTGGAGAAATGGTCTGCTGGATACCAAGGAATGCTAAGCTCTGGAAAAAAGTATCCTTCCATCGCCTTGGGGGAACTTGCTATCGATAAGCAAACGCGACATCTTGGCGTTCCAACAGGTTTGCAGTCGCGTTAGTTAGAGTCTCGAGAGGCAGGCTTTGTGTAGACATTTCGACTTCCATGTGCATCAAACTACAATTGATTGTTTGCGAATCACAGCTTCACATGCTGGCGTCCGTTCGCGTCTCTGTCGCGCGCGCGATGGCAACTGCTCCAAACGAGCTAACCCCCGCCCCCGTCATCGCGGGGTCCAGAATGACGTATGCAGGAAACGCGCCCACCGAGCAGCTTGCCCGCCTCAGTCAGGTACATCATCCGTGACATGGAAGCTAGTGCATCCAAGCCCTCTACAATCCTGCTGACTACCCTGCCCCATTCCACTACCAAGGCTTGCACAGTTAACCTTAAATACCTGCTGTCTTTCCACTCACCAAGTCCATTTTACATCAATCACCTCTTCTTCAACTAATCCTTTAACCATTCTCAACCTTCACAATGGACTTCGTCAACAAGTTTACCGGCGGTGACAACAAGAACCAGCAGTCCCACGAGCAGTCTGCTCAGGGCTCTGCGTCGGGACAGCAACAGTCCAGCGGCGGCGGCGGCTTCCTCGGTGGCATTGGCGACAAGCTGAACTCGGCTGCTGGAGGCGGTAAGGAGTCCGAGAAGAACGAGGATTACCTTGACAAGGGTGTGTAGACTCCTTCTTTCACCGTGACCTGGTTGTCTGACTGCATGAAAGGTGTCGACTATGTGCAGGAGAAGTTCCTAGGTGCCGGCCCGCAAGATAACGAAGCAAGTGGTCGATTTCAGCTCGACATGGTGCAATCTAACGCATTGTAGTCTGCGGTTGAGCAAGCCAAGGATGAGAAGATCAGCGATTACATCAGGTCCAGCTACAAGTCTGCGACTGGCTCCGACGTCCCTATCAAGGACAAGGTATGTGTGTCCACTGATACACAACAACCAATGCTGACCTCTCGCAGGAGACGAGGTTCGGCTAGAGCTCCAGTCTCTGAGCCAGATGTTTGTGTAGCAAACGAAGGCTTCGCACACTCACTGGCATGGCATTTCGTGGGTAAGACCAGCAGGACATGAGATCCGCTGGCTAGATATTACGGTTAATATAGTCTTGAAATGACAAATCTACCCTTCCGAGACTCCATGCTATGACTTCTTCATGTGATGAACAATACGACTTGATTACTTCGGGGTATCATTTGGACGATACTAATTGTCCACCCATACTGACGATCACCTTTCTCGCTCCAGTGTCTGCACACATGCCCTCAGCAGCTCCATCAGCTGTGTTTGTATGCCGCGGCCAGCTGGTGTGTCTGCATGCTTGCCGGCGCCCCATCCAAACGGCAAGACTAGTCTCCTGCGTCCGTGCTGGTCCAGCACGACCAGTGCGTCCAACGGGAACTTTCCACCACCCAACGGGTGTAGTAGCCCTAGGCGAACAAAGTGGTTGTTAGAGGGCTCGACCGCCTGAATTAACGGCAGCGAGCACGCGGGCTTGGACGATAGGTTGTGCGTGGAAGGATCGTGGCAGAGGACGAGGGCTTGCAATGACGGCGAGACGGCGTAGAGGTCTGCAAGCACAGAGCTGCAAGTCATCAGTCTACGAGTACAACAAGGCATGGGAATAGCGTTACCAAAGCAATTCATAGTGTATCTGCACGTTTCCCTGTACGCACAGCACTACGATTGAATCTCCCTTCTGAAACCGTCCCCAATTATCATGCGCATTGGGCCGTCTCGCAACGCGTTTACTCGCCAGAATCGCGTCCACGTCCACACTCCACGCCTCGTCCACGCCAATGGTGGCGAGCGCGTCCAACTCACACTGCGTTTTCGATCGCTTCAACGTCTCGCTCGTAGAAGAGAGCGCCGGCGATGGCTCTCTTCCTCGCTCAACTTGCTCCTCGTCATCGTCCAGCGCAAGCCGCGAGCGTTTGCGACTCAATGCCACGCTCATAGTCCAACGAGACGGAGGAAGAAGAGCGTCGGCCATTTGCATGTGCTACCTCGATGCACGCCATCAAGACTTGGCATGCGTGGAGAGGGTGCAGGCGTGCGGCAAGGACACGGCGAATGAGGATGCACCTGTTGTCATAGAGACGCCCATGCCCCTTTTGTCCAAGTCCAACTCGCTTCTTCGTCCAGGCTCCAGAAACCCCGCCACCCCGCCTTGCCCCGCTTGATCATCCATCTGGATTCTGGAGTAGCCTATCTGCATCGACCGTGTCCATGTCTGCACGCCATGTCACGGGTCGGCTGCGCGAAGGCGTGTGGAACGGGAGCATACCGCTCGAGATCAGACTCCACAATAGCGACTGTAGAACTTACGACGATTCGGAACCGTACTTGGTAGTCTTTCTCATCTTCACAAGGTGATGCTGCAGCCTGCACTAACGGTACTTGCTAGATACAATTTCCCCGGCTGTCATATCTCGGCCTCTTGATTCACAAACTTCATGCATTCTTTTCCCCAAACCTCATCTACCCCGACGTCAAACCCTCTGACTTATGGCTCTCGTACGAAGGCGTGCCGCTGAAATGGCACTATCCCCTAGGCCTGCTGTACGACCTCTACTCCGGCGCTGAACCCGCATATCCCTCGGACTCCACCTCTCCATCTCAAAAGACCGACACTGCCACTGAAGACGAACGCCACCATCTCCCTTGGCGCCTCACAGTCCATTCCTCCGCCTACCCAACCTCGCACCTTGTCCGCCTCGACGACCAAGACAAGCACATCCACGACCTCTTCATCCACAGCGTCAAGGAAGCAGACTACCTGCGCACAGGCACTGGCAAGACAGTCATGTTTCTGAGCAAAGAGGATTCAACGCAGTTGTGGGATGCGGTCACAAAGCATGATTTCAGCTTGTACAACCCCATCAACCAGAAGCTTCTTAACCCACAAGGCGTCAATCTAAGACATCTGCCGGTCAGGTTGTATCTCCCACACGCGGCCGAGGAAAAAGCACAGGAGGAAAGTGTGCCGGGGAGTTTGAGGGTTGTGCAGAGTTTGGTGCCGGCGAGGCTGAGCTCGAGTAAGTCCCCTACTGTCATTTTCTGCAGTCAACGTTGTACGATGAAACAGACCTAAGCAAGCTGACAAAGGAGAAGGACAACCGCAAACTATAGGCACGGCGCTGAACCACATTCTACCGAGTTTGTTCCCGAGTCGAAGGAGTCCGCTGCTTGCGCAGGCGGTGTTGCATGGCGCCGTCTTGCCGCTGAATGCGAGCGTGGAGGATTTGATTCGCGCGGCGGCGTATTTGGATGGGTGGTTGCATATTGCCGTTGTTATGATGGCATGAGTATTACCATCTTCATAGCGGGCGCCCAAAAGAACATTTCTTGCCTAGATCTAAGAGCTTCAAATGCTGCACTGTTTGGCGTCGTCGCTTCACTCGGCTGCCATCTTACAAGGTAACTCGGTGTACTGCCCTAGTGATCCATGCTCACAAACATCTTTCCCATCGCCGAACCCACCCATTTCCACGCCGACAGGTTCGCCAATGCCTTGAACAAATAGCCTATAGCCGACTCGATAGATCATGTTCTCCTTCCATTACAATTCCACCCGTCCGTCCATTTCCCTTCCGCACTTCGACACCAACAAACGACTTTGAACCGAGTAAATATACACCCACGCTGTCGTCACTGTCACACGCAACGCTGGACAATCTACCCATCTCCGCATATTGTTTTTCTTCGAGGCGTGCATAAACATCGCATTACTCAGACTACAAAAGCATGGTATGAGACGGTAAGGGTTTGTTGCGCAGGAAAGCGGGGGGGAGGGGGTAAGATGATAAGATCAAGTCGTTGAGCACGACAGCGAACGAAGTGCCAGAGCGTCGAGGGAGAATATCAAGCTAAAGGTATAAGAAAAGTAGAGAGTACAACTACGAGACAGGAGATGGATTGGTTCATCTATTTAGGTGAGTGGAGGTAACGACGTGCCCCATCTTCCCGAAAGGATAGATGTGCGAATAGCGCTCTGGGCTTATGCTAGTGCCATGTTTTGTAAAGGGAAAATGTTCTAGAGAGTTGTGCGTAATCCAGTAGCGTTGTTTTAATAGCTGAAGATGCAAGGTACAGCTGTTTACTTATTAGAGCTTGTAGTTGGAGGGCAGTGCTCGAATGGGATAGGAGATGGAGGATTGGAAAGCTTGTAGGCAGTGGGCGTGGTCTAGCACATGAGTATCTTGTTAGGCAAGCATGGTAAGCCTGGAGCATGTTGAGTGCATCGTGGAAGACAGTGTTGTTCGAACGAATACGTGAGTGAGAAGGAAGGAATTGGGGATGTGAAAAGACTGATTGCAGAGGGGGAAGTGGAAGACAGGTTTGTTGCGACAGTTTGATTCATCTATTAATCTCAGCCCTAGCACCAAATCCTTGTCCCATCTGCCATTGCCATCGCTCTGCTATTTGTCAGTGTCATGTCGCTTGGTTAGATCCTCACAGTGGGTTGGGAAGGTACTTACTGTCTGAGTCCTTCGCAATTCGGAGGCTTGTTGTCGTCTTTGCTGACAGATTGGTTTCGCTGGAAGATAGTTGCAGTGATGGTCGTAGTCGTGGCCGTGGTTGTGATTGATTGGTTGAGTGTTGGTGTGATGTGCCCAGAAAATTCCTCCATGTGTGATTGAGTGGCTGGGCCGAAGCGCAGTCGAACTTACCCGATACTGACCTTGAGTCGACAGAAGGAAAAGTTTGCAGAGCGCAGAGCATTTGAGCAGAGAACGAGTCGAGAGGTGACTTACAGTATCCGGGTTACCTGCCGTCCTAGCCCTGTAGAGAACAATTGCGTCTGCACCGCCACCGGCTTCAGTCGGGGCTCCGGGCGCTGGCTTGTCGCCGCAATTAGTCTTGATGGGAGCGTTTGGATCGTTGAGGGCTTTGCCACAGCGACAGTTGATGCCGAACTCGAGACCGAAGTATGGGTGAGGGCCGTTCGGCGCCTTGTTGGCAGGGTCTGTGCCTTGGCACCAGTCGTAACAAACTTGGTGAGAGTTCGTTGTGGTGAATTCCCTGCTCAAAGAGCCAATACCGATGAGGCGGACTCCGTTCGCGTCGCTCGCCTTGCGGCAGCCTAGGAATTCGGCTTTGGGTTCGAAATCTGTGATGAGACCGGCCTTTGAGTGTGTCAGCAGAATGCCCGAGGCATTCGGTTAGACGTTGCTCTGTGTGCTCAAATGCTCTGTGCTCTGCAAACAAAAGAGAAGAACGAAAAGAAACGCTGTCAGTCAGTAGTCAGCATCTGAAGCAGTATGTAAGTACTACTTCAGACGATGGAGGAGAAGTGAGATAAGCATCACACTTTCAGTCGGAAAGGAGAGACTGAGAGGTGATGATGAGATATGTGAACTTGACCATTGGTGTCTTATATACTTGGGGAGGGCCATAATGCAATGAGCTTCAAACGAGGAAGAATGTGCAAGTTAAGTCGGATTAGTTCGGACCTCTGCAGTTGTGGCGCATCTCCGCATTTCCAAAGATCGATTTCTCTCGAAGTGGACATTGCTGCTCCATTTCGCACCTTTAAGAGGAAGTCGCTGCTCCGTTGCAAATTTCGACAAACCTTGGGAATTCGTTTACGACTGGAAGACATTCCACGAATACCCCTTATATCGTAGAAGTACAGTACAGTGCAGTGAGGTCCAATTGTTCCGGAAGGGCAACTGTCGAGGCTTCCGATTTTGGGGTTGTGTAACGATAGACGTTGCATCTTGACATGTTCCCAGACTTCATTTCGATACGCGCAGGGAAAGTTTCTCCTCTTATGTGTGCTTCGCACAGGCCTCTTCCCCGTTGTGACGAATGAACTGCAACAATCCCTCGGCTTCAAGGAGGTCGTGTGCAATGTGATGTCTCAATACGCGATCAACGCCTCCACCCTGCGTCGACGGAGATCGAAGCATTCATGGCCAACGAGCCGCGAGGAGCTCAGATAGACGTCCGCACTGAGCATCTCAAAACTCACTACGGGCTTCGAGTTCGCCAGCAAATCTGGGTGATCGTCATGAGCCTTTGCATGCGCATACTCACGTGCCTCAAGCACTCTGTTTAGCAGGTCGAGCTCTGTATTAAACCTAGCACCGATTCAGGCCACTAGTTGGCCTGTCGTTACCTGAAAATGCTGTCATATCCACGAGCTCGATGACCTTCAAGTTGGTGCGCTTTCACTACTTACACAGGAAGGATGCCCGCGGCTAGTCGATGTCGCTCATTTGACAAAAAACGGAGCAGGGTGTCATATTCAACACTTTACGCATCCGCATAGAAATTGTCAAACCATTAGCCAAGCACGCGTGTGTCTTTGTGACCCTAAAACCCACCACCGCTAAGACATCGGGGCCTCAATCCAGATTCAGCAACCCAGGGCTGAGACTCTTACGACTAGATTTTCTCACGATTCTTCGATTTCTTCCAATAATTAGTCATTTTAGTCCTTTCTTCCTTCGTGCGAGACTTTGTCTCTTATCAACTGTGGGTCCTGGATCAGCTGGGAACACTGAGGTGTAGAAGACGCATACTTTAGCCTGGCTTTCGCATCATTCCCCACCCTTTTTTTTTAATTCGCAGGTGTTTGTTTTGGGTGCACGTTGTGCTTCGTCCAACACTACGGAGTAGACTCGCTTGACTATACTATTCAGCGCGCAATGTCCTCTATCATCAGCAACAAAATCACTCTACGCACCGCAATTACGGCGCCAAGCTCATCATGTAGTCTATGGCTATTTTTATTTTAAAGAAAATGTACAATCCCGGTACCATTCAGACGTTCCCTTTTGCTCGTTTTTGTCCGATTCGCCGCAGCAGGGTTGTTGTCGTCTCAGATTGCATCCACACGAGTTGGGCAGGCACTCGTTGGTAGTACAGCATAAAGATACCCAAGAAAGCTGGTCATGATCCGAATTGAATTATTTAGGAATCTGAGTGATGAATATTTGAAAATCTTCAACGCACAAGTTCTGCTGAGCCGATTTTCGATTACGAAAGCGTCGCATACATGAAGTCATGTCACAAAAACGCAAAAGGGGTGTCAGATTGCAATCACTTCGTCCAAAGGAACTTCATGGGAGAACATGCTACCGAGAATACGCAAGCAGCGTGTCCGTTCGGTGGTGATGCTGTTTGCTTAGACTCGGGTTTAGAGGTTTGCTTCTTAGGCTTCAATGATGATTTCGGGATCAAGTAATCATCCCCCCACCCAGAGAACGAAAGCGTCCATTTTTGGAAGCACAGTATCACATTGTGGCAGATGAGGTTCCATTTAAGAGCTGGGGTCTCAAGGACTTCGATAAATGTAGGATAACTTATCGCGATATCAATATGCAAGAATACTGTTCAATTCTCACACAAGTTTACCATTTGTGGCGTTTTCTTATTTCTCAAATTCCTTTTATCATCGAGACTCAGCTCAGCTTTGCTTATCCACTAACCTGTTCGCGATGGGTGTAGCGCGTGAGTGAGCCAGTTTATAGGCAGCCTCGTTCCCACTCTTGCTCCTTTCTCTCTCTCTCTCTCTATACATATATGTGTATACATAGTTATTTGGTGTCGCTCCCCATAGATTTATTATCAACACTGGCATCTTTGGCGCAACCACTTCTGGTACAAGTGAGTCCCTCATACATACTGGGTATGGAATCTGCTGACTCGAACAAGTAACAACAAGAATCTTCAACTTGGTGAAATAACCATAAATCACGTTATTGAAGAGTGCTGTAGTGGAAGGTATTGAAGGGCGAGGTCAAATTGTGATTTGGGAGATGTGCGCCACCAAAACGAGAAGCAAAACCCTAGCGCGAAGCCTCTTTCCGCGAGATTCAGACTTATAATAGCCTTCATTTGAGGTAGGCAGAGATACCAAGGCGGTTATTCTGACTTTGCCGACGGCATTGCCGCTGCTGCCTTGACCAACAAGGGCCCCTTCTCCCAGATCACGTACGTTTTTTGTTCCGCAATCCAATCTTGAGCTTGATCTTGAAGCTTCAAGTCATAACTATTAACTGTAAAGCACTCTGGCGAGGGCGAGGCGCGTTTCATGGTGAGCAAGACTGTTGAATCTATCAGTAATGTAACAAGGAATGATTGCGGTGCTGTTTGCTCACTTTTTACCTAAGCAGTTCCTGGGTCCTGTGCTGAATGGTTGCAGGGCATCTCTGCGATCACTCTCGTAGCAACTTTCGGAAAGCCATCGCTCGGGCACGAATTCATTGGGTTCTTCGAAGTTCGCGGCACTCCGATTCATCGCGTATGGAGAGACGTAAACACTGGTACCGGGTGCAAGATGATGACCGAGAACCGTGCCGCTGTTGTGCGTGGTACATCTTGGGAGTCCCTCCGCGATAGGAGGGTAAAGTCGGAGCCCTTCTTTTAAACATGCGTTGAGGTATGGAAGCTGCGCTAATCGTTCCAGAGACATGTCCCCTACATGTTTAAAAGAACGGACCTCACGCGCAATTTTCTGCAGTTTTTCTGGGTGGGAAAGGAGGAGGTAGGTTACTCCACTGAGTAGAGTTGCAGTAGTCTCTGTGCCGGCGCTCATGAACACAGCGGCATTAGCATGGATCTGGCCCTCTGTCAAAAGACCAGTTTTGTTGGCTTCCACAAGATTCCAGATGTCTGGCTCTTCTCGATTCCTCGCCAGGCGCTCATTAAGAAGATTTGAAGAGTTTTCAGAATGTTGTTTCCGTGCATCGTCGTCCTGCCTTGATATGAAAAAGGTACTCAGTGGGTGAAGGATCCAATAGAAACGCACTGCGACGAGTAGGTTGGTGGCTTTGACATATCCATAGACAATTTTCAACCAGGTGCTGGGCTCTCCACTATCTAGCATGCCAGTGGCCTGCCCGAATGCGAGGTTACTCATGATGTCGAATGTCATAAAGTTGTACATTTGAACCATGTCGATACTGGCTGATGGTCTTTCCGAGACTATTTCCTTCATGTTCTGGATAAGTTTATCGACATGGCGGCAGATGAGCGGCTCTTGAAGTTTTCAATGCACGATCAGAGAATGCGCTGGCAAAGATTCGTCTGACCTTTCCATGGTGCTCGTCAGTTGGTATGAGGTTGATGCTGTATTCGCCTGCCTTTCGAGGCCTGGTATAGAATCGCCAGTCTTTTGGATTACTCTGGTGCGAAACGGTACGATGACCATAAATATCTTTCCATGCTTGTGGGTCGGTGAAGCTGAGAAAAGTCAGGCCAGTACGCACAACTAAATGTAATTAGCCAACTGAAATTGATTTCGCAAGTTGTGCCTTACTTGAGCCATATTCCTCGTGCAATTTTTTATGCCAGTGCCTAGAGTCTCCCTTCACGCGGTAATAAAGCCAGGGCATGTAGCTGGCGGCAGCGAGAGTTGGGCCAGGAACTGTTGTGAGGTTGCTATCAGTACTGAGCCAGCTGGCTATGTTACTACATACAATAACGAAGCGCATGGGAATAAACGTTGTATATATACATAGTTGTTATCCATGTAAGACACTAAGTAACAGCTTTATCACCGATCTTCTACTAGCCACAGTGCAAAAGAGGTCGCAGACTTACCACAATTACTGCGGTGGGCAATATAATCAACATAGTACTGTAGCTTATTGTATGAAGCACTTTCTGGCGATAGGATAACAACCGATGTCGCCGCTTGACGGGTACCACACGCGCAGATGTACTGACTGTCCAACAGAGATTCGTACTGAAATTTACAGACATATGATCACTGACGACAATCGCTTAAGACCGCCATCGCCATCTTCACAAGCTGCCGCCTCCTCCGCTACGAGTATCGGCTACTATTTCCCCAGCACACCAGGATTGAGGTCGCTCTTCGCAAACGTCAGAGCTTTCTATTCGACTTCTTTGACAAAGTGCCTGGGGCCGTGACTGCCAATCGTGGTTGCAACTTAGACGTCAGCATTGAGAACCTTGAAGGACTTCCTGGCCACTACGATGTTGAACTCAGATGGCTCATCGCACTGCTGGCGAACCACTCAAGAGTGGACATAGTTTTGAACTTTGAAAGGCGGCTGGACTGGACTATGCCATGATAATCAAAGAGAAAAAGCCCAATAAGATCTCGGTATTATTCATACAAACTCAGTGAGGCGCAATCGACTCGCGGATTTGAGTTCTATAAGCTTGCACATCGACACCACAGATCTTACAAGTGAAGATGACCATGCCGCTTGAAGCCGGGTCTGGTTGTGCCTTGAAATAAAGCTCACGTTGGAAAATTTCGACAGGCTATTTTCCAAAGAAAATCTTCCCGACGACACTGCGGGAGTTCGACATCAGAGACTCAAAGATTAGAAAAAGATCCCCTCCAAGATTTGAGCCTCATGTGGGAACGCGTCCACAACGGCGTTACGAAGCTTTTCGGCGTTGCTAAGACATACTTTATTATGGTTTTGAAGGAGTATACACTACACAGTAGAGACGTTTGGTTTTAGTGAGACGAAGTCCATTGTTGGACATGAAAGGAGCAGAGGAGCAGAAGCGCTGAGGAGCGGAGCGTTAGGCAGTTCGTTTCACTACGAAAAGAAGATTTGCAGCACTGCATGGCTAGGGTTTGGGTGGAATTTACTGGCTACTGGAGGGGTAATCTTGAAGATCTTTTGAGGTACAGATTAAGATTTCGTGTCTTACGAGGAAGCAGATATTGTGTTTGCAATATTTCGGTTGCGCAGGCATCAGGAAACAACGAGACGTATCCGTGGAGGGCCTTCACAATCTTTGTAGGCCAACAATCTGTAATACACTCTATCAATTCTCTCACAATGTACTGCTACCAAGGTGTGCTGCCACTACGCACATTCCATGCGCATGGGTACAGACTGTTTCACCCTACCTTTCACTTCACCCGTGCACAACTTCTTACGTCAGTCGGGGCTGGCCGTACAATAGCATGCGACAGCCGTAGAACCAAAAGATAATATCAAGTGAAAGCTAACAATAGGCTATCCGCGCCTCACCGTGCGAGCTTAAGATTCTTGACCTGGTTTATCTATGTTCTCAATCTTTCATTCTCACGTACCTTCCAAATTCCACATTTCAACCCCGCGATATCCCACTGTCAAGTCTGATTAACACCCAAGAATCACGGCAATTTCAGACATGGCAGCACCTCAATCTTCAAGCTGTATTAATGCCCAGGTTGTGACAATGCCTCCGAAGAAGGCAAATCAACCTCAAACTTCCAGCAAAGACGGCAAGGTTGAAGAGCGTGGCAGCAACAAGTATTCTTCCCCGAAGTACAAGCTCCGCTCTGCAGATCTATCGCCCGAAGATACCGACACTGCCCGCATTCAGGCTCGCCTGAAGTCCGGTGGCACGGCAGCTGATATTGCAGAGGAAGGTTACCGTGTGTGTCGCCTGAACGCGGCTCTGCGTCGCGATCTAGAAAAGGCAAACAGCGAACTTATTTCACCACTTGGCGACGACAACGATGCCGCACGCATCGCCAACCGCTTCAAAGATGGCGCAAGAACGGAAGACATCGCAGAAGAAGCGTATCGGGTCTGCCGCATCAATAATCACCTCCGGAAGAAGGCCAATAAGACACAGACCGAGTTGCGCGAGGCCAAGCAGAAGATTGCGATCAAGGACGACGTGCTCTCAGAAATAAGGCCTGAGCACCGAGAAATGAGAACCGTTTTGCAGCGCGCTTGGGGATTGTTGCTGAACAAGAATGTCCGCATCCCGGAGGATATGACCAAGACCTATGCCTCGATCATGTCGCCAGATCTACACGATTGGCAGCTGCGAAAAGACTCGAAGAAAGCCGAGGCCACTGACAAGCAGGACAAGAATGAGTCGCAGACGAAAGCCAATTACAAGAGCAAAGGCAAAGAAGCAGCCAAGGGTACCAAGCAGCAGAAAAAGAAACACGGGGATAAAGGCAAAGAGAAGAAGGACGAGAAGAAAAGCAAGCCGGAGAAGATCAACTGTCTATCCCACCCGCAGAATAGTAAGACTTACAACTTGGCCGTTCCATTGGCGGATCAGGACTCGGAAGCATCGAACACGGACGCAGAGTCAGAACCTGCGGCAGAGGCCGAGAAGCTGCAATCTCAGCCTTCGAAGAAACGCAAGGCTAATTCTACGGATGAATTGTTTAGCAAGAAGCGTAGGATCGAGGAAAAATCCAAAGAGGCCGAAGCTGAGGTTGTTGAGAAGGACATAGAGCCAGAAGCGGAGGCTATACCGCAGCTTTCGAAAAAGCGCAAGGGCAGTGATATAGAGGCGCCAATGGCCAAGAAGACCAGGATGGAGCACGAATCTGAGCCCGAGCTCGAGGAAGGAGATATTGGTAAGGGTCTGGAGGAAGGCGAGATCGAAGAGTAGACGAGTCGCCGGTCGGTACTGTCTATCTTTGTGACAACATGCTATATCGAAATGAGTACTTCTTACTATGCTTTCCACCTACAGTTCAAGGTTGTTGAGTGTCGCAATATGTAATACAAAGTCGACGTTGGAGAAACTTAGCCTTCCTAGTACATTTCATCCCTGCAATGACCATGTGTAGACTGGAGTACTGTACGGATGCGGCGCCACCCCGAGGAGGGAAGCTTGTCTGGATTAATTACCTGCATATAACAAGATAAAATGTAACCAACGGTATCATGATTGCGAACATTGTGTAGCTTGGCATGCAGCTCGGGAGTGGTGTCTGATGAAATGCGGCCCGGGTAAAAGCTGTGCGAAGGATCGGACAATTGTGGATCTGCATGTGGTGGGACAATAGCTATTCTAGAAGAATACAAGTCCTCATGGGTGCCATCAAGTGGTCTATGTTTGTGTCTCGTGGTTGTTTGTGACCAATTGCTCGTCATGAAGCTGAATCGTTTTCTGTTACCGTCACTTGCGCTCGCATCCCCTCTGCACTCTCGATGTACTTCACCCCGGAGTGCTGCAAATGAGGCAAACACCTATGATTACATTGTGACTGGGAGTGGTCCAGGTGGCGGTAAATTCCCTTTTTTAGACAGTTACTGGGCATCCGATTGCTAATTCAAGGCAGGCACAATCGCTACCAACCTTGCACGCGCTGGATACTCCGTTCTTCTCATAGAAGCAGGAGACGATGAATCGAAAGATATCCGCACACAGATCCTCGCGTTGAACAGTTTCAGTAATACAGCCGTAACGTGGCACTTCTTTGTGCGACACAGCGACGATGAAGAGCGCACGAAACGCTACAACTTGCTGACTTGGAGACTGGCAAGCGGAGATTACTGGGTGGGTGTCGACCCTGCAGTTGAAGGGCATGAAAATGCGACGAGACTGGGCGTGTTCTATCCTCGAGGTGCCACGCTCGGAGGAAGTGCGATCGTGAACGCGGCTGCGACCTTTCTTCCTAGCGATAGCGACTGGGATTACTTCGATAAGGGTATTGGCGATGGTGTCTGGAGGTAGGACATTTGCTTCCTGGTAATTGAGATCTCATCACTGACAAACATCAGCGGAGCAAAGATGCGTGCCATCTTCGAGAGCATCGAGCACAACAACTACTTACCTGCCAACACTACAGGACATGGCTTCACGGGATGGCTGCAAGTAAATGTCGCCGATGCTGTGGCGTATGCGGCAGGTGCTATCCGTCTGCCGGTCTTCCAGGCCGCATTGAAATTGATTGGATGGAACCCCGATGCAGTGCTCGACTATATTACTGGCGACGCCAACTATGCCAGTCCCACTCGTGATCAAACGCAAGGTCTTTGGGGATTGCCATTCCACGTAACAACCAACTGGAAGCGATTCAGCCCGCGCGATTATATCCTCGAAACTGTCAACACGACCAGTGCGAATGGAACACAGAAGTACCCGCTTCATCTTCAGCTGAACTCCTTGGCCACGAAAGTGATCTTTGACGGGTGCAGTGGCAACAGCACAAAACTTCAAGCTGTGGGCGTCGAGTACCTGTATGGCAAATCCTTGTTCCGTGCCGACCCACGCTACAGCAGCTCAAACTCCACTGGGGTGAAGAAACAAGCCTTCGCACGCAAAGAAATTATCGTAGCTGGGGGTACTTTCAGCTCTCCTCAGCTACTGCAACTATCTGGTATCGGACCCAAAGCTCTGCTCCAGAAGCACAACATCTCCCTGGTGTCCGATCTTCCAGGAGTTGGCAGGAACCTGCAAGACAACTACGAGCTTCCGGTCATTGGACACGGCCAGGTAAGTCTTTTGGATACAGTCGACCAGAACGCACCAGCCTGCACCCGGGGCGCGCCAGGTGATCCTTGCGTTGATCTTTGGAGGAAAGGCGAAGGACCATATGCTCGAGGTGGATCAAACGCCAACGCCTTCTTGATCCAGACCTCGCATGCCGTCGAAAACGAGCGAGACTCCCTCCTTTTCAGTACCGGAAACTTTCCATTCCGAGGTTTCACGCCTGATACCAATCAAAACATGACAGCCATCCCGCCGAACACCTTCTCTTGGTCAACGGTGAAGATGCATCCTCAAAATGGAGCGGGTGTGGTTCAGATCAAGTCGACCGACCCTCAAGACCCACCCGACGTCAATCTTAATTACTTTACAGAAGGCGCTGAAGTAGACATTCCATCCATGCTAGACACTGTCGCTTTCGCGAGGAGAGCATTTATCAGCACTGCTGCTCCTATAGGGCCACTTGAGCCTGTTGAGCCGCCTTGCCCAGCCGCCTTTATCCTGGAGTCCGGTCATTGCCGAGACGTCGAGATAGACAAGCGATGGATTGAGGACCAGACATTCGGTCATCATCCCACGAGTACCAACTCAGTCGGACCAGACTCCAACCCCCTTGCCGTCTTAGATACCAGGCTCCGAGTAAAGGGGGTTGAAAGGCTGCGTGTGATAGATGCTTCAGCCTTCCCTCGTTGTCCTGGAGCCTTTCCAGCTGTTGCAACGTACATGTTATCCGAGCGAGCAACTGAGCTTGTTCTAGAGGACGCCGATCAACTATAAGAGACAGAATGTGTAATTTCAAACCTTTACGTAGTATTGAGCAGGTCTATTGACGGGCACAATCTGAAGTTACCACTAGAGCGTGACCCGTCTATCGCCCGCTGTACTCGTCGGTCTCGTTAATCTGCCTTGGTGTAGCTCCTCTGGAACAATCCATAGATTCTCTACTACCTGGTCGACATCTGCATGACTGCCTTCTTTAGATGCTTGAACATAGCAGGCGCTAAATATGAAGTAATGCTTTGGGTCTCCAATGCCATCAAGATGCTCTTTTGTGCGTAGAGTGATTGGCGAGTTACTCCTTATGGATAGACAAACCCAGATAAGCCAGTCCTCTAAATTCCATTGGACTAAAAATTGTCATGCTCACATTACCAATTACTGTATTCATGTTACCAAGACCAAGGAAACCTTTTCCTGTGATGAACATTCTCTTACCGTTCAGCGACCCGGGTTATGAATTTGACGACTTGTTGATACAGTCTTGCAAACAACATGCCTGCGATGCCATTTGCGGTCAAACTGCCCTCAGCCCTGGTCGGTTCCAGTGTCCGCACGCAGAGAGATCAGTGAGGCAGAATCATTTACGGCATCTTTTGATACCGAACCAATATCGAAGATTGCAAGCCTCGACAATTTGCGACTAGTCCCTCGGATAGATAAGAAAAAGTCCCGCGAAGCTGTGTAGAGATTCGCCGATATCCAGAATTCTTCATCGTAGATATACAGAGCATGATTCATATCGGTGCCCCATACATAACTCAAGGCACTGTAGGATTTAGAAGAAGGCTGTCGTTCAGTGGCAGACAACGGAGCGTGCAAATGATCTTGTCGTCTCATGCGCCTGGCTGTAGCCAAAGGACGCGAAAATCACCATGGTGAGACCTAAAAAGATATAGATCATAGATGCCTGCTGTGTTTAAAGTAGTAGTCTGCTGCCCAGGTGTGATCGATGTGGCATGAGAAGTGACGTGGTCGGTTCAGGCCGGTCCAGATGTTGCATGCATCCTGACGACTCCTGCATATGCGGCGCTGCCTCATGACTTGATAGCATCAATGTCATTCAATACTTGCAAGATAAGGCTCAGGGATAGCGTTCATCGCGTGAAGTGCCTGGCTCGTCTGTGGTGGCGTTCTGACCCAACTACAGTTGGGTCCATAACTATACCCACACTGTTGCACTGTTGCACTGATCATCTGACAATGCCTCTTCATTATTTCGTTCCTCCACTATAGCTTATGCGTGGAGGCTCTCGTTCAAAGTGATCCTGCACGTGAGAGTGAGAGGCTGAACAGCCTACGAATTTCATTGATGCTCACCAGCACGTCATCGCCGACGCAGGGAAGCGAAGCGCCTCCTTCAGGACCAACGCGACATGCCAAACTTGGCCGAAGACACCTCCGTATACCCAGTGCAAAAGAAACAATGTTGACCCTTGATGAAGATGGAAACCAAATACATAATCCTATTTCGCAGATTTAAGCTTAAATTTAAGCCTCACATTAGCTCCTCTACCCCACCTCGACGCCCGTCCACCGTAGCTCCCAAATTTTTGTCGCGACAAAGCGAGCCACCAGATCCATAGCCCACACCCTCCAACACGACCAAACCCACCAAACACACATCGCCAAAATGAAACTCCTTACCCTCAACTTCCTCACCTGCGCCATCAAAACCTGCAAAACCAACCCCGCGTCCTTCCCCCTCCACCCACGCGACGCCGAGCTCGAAATCCAAGAATCCAATCTCAACCTCCCGTTTCTCAAGAACATATTACCGCGGCTAATGTGGGAGGAAATCCGAATCCTTGCGAAAGAGGTACGTCCGAAGCATGTTCCTCCAAGCCGACACGGATCGGAAGTTCATGGTAAGAGGATGTACAATGGGAGCTAATGAGGGACTTTGTAGTTGGGTCTCCCAGACCTCCCTGGCTCCGCACCGATGCCTGAGGATCTCGTCGACGGCTCCAACGCCGCTGCGCTGGATGCGACGGATGTAAGCCGGGGAGATGGGCGGGAACAAGAGGCTTCGCAGACAGCAAGGGATTTACATCGCGTCTTGATTGAGACGTGTATTCAAGAGGGGAAATTGGTGTGTGGGAGCTGCGGGCATGAATATGCCGTGAAAGAAGGGGTTGCGAATTTCTTGTTGCCTGGGCATTTGGTGTGAGCGTGAGTGGGAGAACAAGGATGAGAGGGATGATGAAAAGCTTGGATTATGATACCCTTTGATTGGCATGGATTATGATGTGGGTTGAGCAGGAGAGCATGTATACGGATTATGGTTGAGCAGGGAGATTCAGCAGATAGGATTGATTGCGTTTGGAGCACTTTTTTGCCCAAGCTCTTAGGTGGTATCTAACAAGTCTGCGCCAATGAACGCCTTAACTTTCTGCTCCAAGCACTCTCGGATCGCACATCCACTACGATCCCAGTGCACGATTGATCTGCACCTTCTTGTCCTCGCCAGCAGACACAATGCCAACCTCCTGGTCCCACCTCACGCCAAAGACTTTGACGCCCTCACCGTGACTTTTAGCAGGTCCAGTGTGGCCTTGGCGGTGTATCGTATGTACACTCTCGCCCTGCTGCCCCTCGCCAATTTGTCCACCAGTCGTCACATTCCTTAGATCCCAGATCTGGACCGTACCATCGTGCGAGCCAGAGACCAGTCCGTGATCGGAGTTGGGATCGGTGTCAAGTGCGACAACACCGTTCTTGTGGCCGCGCAGTGTCACAACGCTGATCTGAGTAGCTGACGCACGCGGGTCGATGAGTGTGATGTGACGCGCTGAAGTACCAGTTGCGATGAGGTTGCGGGACGGTATGGCGCGGACGGAAAGGAGGGAGTGGCCTGTTGTGCGCGTGTCGACACATGACGCAGTAGTCAGATCCCAGGTTTTGAGTGTGTGGTCGTGTGATGCGGAGTATGCTACTGTTGCGTCATCTGGCTTAAAGATTACGCTCGACACCGGAGAGCTGTGACCGGTGAACGTAGCTAAGGCGCCTCGAGCTGGCACGGTTCGATCAGGCTTGGACAGCTTTTGTCGTTTGTGAGAAGCAGCTGTAGACGTTGGTAGGAGAGTCGGCTGTGCAACTGGGTTCTCTTTTGCGTTCCCAGAGAAGAGCGAAATTGTGGTATCGGACGAGGCGCTCAAGATCCTGTTTGAAATGCCGTGCACTGCTACATCTTCGACTCCCCAGCGGTGGTTGAAGAGCTCCAAACTCGTCGTAATAGCCCGGGTATCATCATCGTACTTGTATACCCGTACGGTGTTATCCATGCCTGCAGCAATGATCTTTTTGTCTGACACCCATTTCGCTGTCTTCAAGCTCGTGATCCGGCCACCGTTGTTCGGTGCCTCTGACGTCGCCAAAACGTCGCCTGAGGTATTCCATACCCTTACCAAGCCATCATAACTTGCGCTGAGTATCCTCTCTTGGCCAGTCTGAACATTGCCTCCAGACCATCTTCCCGCTTCCGATGTTTGCGATAGTACATCCACAGCTGAGACCCAGTCGTCGTGTTCAAAACTTGTGACATTGAGTGGAGGTACCAATGCTCTCGTGTACTCGACGTCGAGTGTTGTTTCCGCGTTAATGCCGTTCTTCGTGAGGTATTCGTCGACGGTAGTGCGCAGGAATTGACCGTTGATCAAGATATCAAAGGGTATGCGATCGTCTTCGCGTTGCAACAAGTCGTTTAGGAGCGTTGAGAGTCCATGTCGCTTTACATCTAGAGCATCGCATCAGTTTTACAAATATCTAATCGGACTTTGAGGACGCTTACTGGTTGAGATCAAAAGTTTCCGATCTTGCTCTCTAATGTGTAGACCCTCGTCTCTAGTACTGAAGCGCGCGGTCACCTTGGTGTCTGCTGCTTCGGACTCCATAGTAGGCGACTGTTCGGACGCGGTGTTATGTCGGGTTGCGTGGTGATGCTCCAGAAGATCTCGAAGCATATTACAACTTTTTTCCAACGAGGTTAGCGCGGGCGGTCGTCCAGTCGGCGTTAACATTCAACCTTGGAAATATCTCCGCTGGCACGTGACGTCTTCTCAATTACCATGGATGTTGAGCGACAGCCTTAGCACATGCTGCGACAGACATTTGATGATTGTGATGTGCATCCAGGTATAAAATTGCGCCTGAGAAGAGCCAGCTTTGTGGATCCTGTCGAGAGCGTCTTCACGAGGACACGGCGATGATCATGCATGGGAATGATCCTCAGGATTGTGGCGAAACATCTACCAAGCCCGTTCTATTGCATGCTCGTCCGCCTGATCTCAGCAATAGCTCTTCGCCGATGATCACTCGGCGCGAACAATGCCTCAATTAAACCCACCACTTCCTCACCCTCCAGCTCCAGCTTCAACCCTCCGTCTGTCCAAAAATATTTGATGTCCGCCAGACTGCTGTCCAAAATCTCGCTCAAGTACTGAAACTTGAACCAATTGGGGGTATAAATGCTTGCCATATCTCTGACATGCCCGTTGTCGTCTGTCGACTGGAAATGCTGCGCCAGCGTAGTCAGAGACTCACAGTAGCTGTGTAGCTTCTTCGATTCTTCCTCGGCAATATCAGACATGTCTTCTATGTCGTTGATGAACTTGGTGAGCGCGGTAGATACCAAGCTGCCCAAAGACTGCAACAATGCACTGTGTGAGAGGACATTCTGCCATTGGCGCTTCACGTCACTAATGCGATCGATGGTGGTCGCAATTGCGTCATCGCACACCGTTGCAAAGGGGACATTTGTGCACCCTTGGAAGCCCTGTGCGTCCTCCAAGTGGTCCCTTATGATTTGTCGTTGCGCCTCCATCTCTCGGCCATACGCGCGTTTGCCGAAGCCGTCAATCGTCTTAATGTCGGCTTCGATTTTAGGTTTCAAGCGAGCAGATGGTCGGAGGTGCTGTGGTAACGAAGATGAGGGATGCTTTTCCGACTGTTCCGCAAGGAAAATGCGCAGCCTATCCGACAGTCGCTGGCAGTCGTTGTAAATGAGCATGTTGCCTGCGATGTCCTTCGAGTAGTGCATGGCAGCAGTCGCCCGATACATGGCAAGAAGAAGGCTAGGGATTGCATAAAGTCCCCCACTGGCAGGGGCGAGGGCTGACTTGACCAACTCGGGCGAGTTGAGTGTCTCAACGTCCGCGATTACCTGCAATATAATCTCCATTATCGAGTCTGGTATCGCCGTGACGGTGTACGTCTCTCTCAACGTCACTTCTTGCTCCTTAGAGGGTTGTGGGGTTGGCTTTGCGTTGTTCTTTGGTGTTTCCTTCGCTTTCGATGGGATTTGACCCGAATTGGGCGGCTTCGTCTCGTTCTCGTCATCCCAGTCGGCACCCCAATCATCCGTGTCCTCGTCCTCTGCGGGCTTATCTGCCTCTATCGTACCCTGGGTGTTCGTATCTTCTCCCCACGCGCTCATGTCCTCCTCTTCTGCTGTCTCGCCTTTGTTCACTGCATCTTCTTTGACCGGCTCTTCCACGTCCCACTCCGCACCCCAATCATCGTCCTGCTCGTCATGGCCAGCATGTAGAGCATCACCTCTCGATACAACTTGCGTTTCCACCCTCTCTACAGCTTTCTTCTCTGTGACACGTTTCGGGAACAGCGTCTGTACCCGAGCAATTGCGGCTTCTTTCTGCTTCGCTAACCATATCTCGGGAGATTTGTCGACCCATTCTGTCAGCCGCTTCTGTCCAGACCAGCCAAGCTCGTCGAAGAACTCGACCAAACCCAAGACGTACGACAGACTATCCTGAAACACTTGCACGCCTTTTGTGGACGTAGGAACAGCGGGCAGAAGTAAGTTGTTGATGAGCCGGGATGCGATCACAGGAATGAGTTTCGAAGACAAAGGTACGGCGATGGTGGGCGGCAGTCGCGTACTCAGGTACTCGGCGATGATTTGGATGTCCGCCAAGGTGGCCTTCACACTTCCGTCGTTGACGTGACCCGCGAGTTGAATGTCGTCGCCATGGACGTCGACGGCTGACACCACCCCATCTGTGCTTAGCACTAGCCGCCTTGATATGACAATGCGATCTAGGTCGCGACTAAAGCGAGAGATGGAGGCCTCCAAGAGATCCAGTTTCGCGAGCGCTTCAACCACGGTGTTGATTTCCACTCTAGCCTCTCTCTCGATGGTATCCTTCAGCGAGATCCTGTTGTTTGTGTAGTCGACAACTACGAGCCCGTTCCATGACTCTGTCACATGCTCGGCGATTGCCTTTTTGAGCTGGTCTTCTTTCGACCGTAGCACGCCCACGGCCCGGGTTGATTCGAAGGGTCCAAGATGCCTAAACGCACCGTCTGCGTCTTCTAACCTTTCCAGTGCGTGTATCATGTGTCCGTGGACCGCTGCCTCTTGCGCCGAGTCCAGCACGGCTGAGATGTCTCGCAGCTGTTCGACCACTTGTACGAGGCTCTCGTTGTATGCGATCTCGGTGTGCAGCAGGCTGACCTTGCTGGCCGCGTCCTGAATCTGGGCAGTCTCGGCCTTTCTTTTCTCCGCTTGCTGGGCAATCTCCTTGGCTGTTTCCTGCGAGCGTTCGATGTCGTCCTGTAGTTTGCGCGCCTGGGCTATCCATCCGTCGACATCGGAGGCAGCTTCTCGAGAGGTTTTCCGCACTTCGTTCTGCGACAATCAATCAGCTCCGTGTCCGCGAGTACGAGCTGACCCACACACCTTCGTGTCTTCTGTTGCCTTCCCAACGACCTCTAGCAGCTTCGGTAGCGCGCTGGCTGGCACAGGTGCAGATGCCACATGTTCGTCCTGGGGAAACGCTCCGTATTCGACCGACTGTAGGAAGGCGTCACCGAGCTCGTCAGCTGATATGTGCGTAGACATCGAGAATAGGCATCCTCTATCACGTCAACTATCAAAGGCGTATGAAGCGGGGCGTGTTCGTCACGTCAACTATCAAAGGCGTATGAGGCGGGGCGTGTTCGTTGCACGCACGACACGTAGCTGCTGGCAGCAGTCGATGTACCGAGTAACTTACGTATGTACGTAATGGGTCGGTCCGTGCCCATGGATCTTGATCAATTCACATGCCCCGCCACAGCAGACAGGCATAACTACCCCGCCACTGCTCCGATCACTGCAAGTCTTTGGGCTTTCACGGCAGGCTGTCTCCCTTAACTGCATCCGGACAGACGCGCAGTCATCGCCTTTGCGAAGCAAATTCTTCACTGCATAAGCTTCCGGCTTCGTCCAACGCGAGCCTCACCTGGATCGGGCCCGCCACCTTCCAACATTCTGCATAGCTTAGGCGTGGGTGGCTCGTTTCTTTCGCTTCTTTCGCTTCTTTTCTATTGCACAATGTGAGTCCATATCAGGCCTCATTGCGCCACACTTCTGTTCCGCCCTCCCATCAATTCAGCGCGAGCAGCCTTTGCTTGTAGATGCTTGCTTGGACGAGGTTTTCGGGAATCGCAGAGAAGCTCTCAAGCTTGTCGTCGTTTTCATCGCAAGTCGCGTTTGCGGGCACTAACAGGACAATGGTAGTGCTGATTCGGCCGTGAACAAAGGGCCCCTGCGTACCCCCAGCCTGGAACTGCACGACAAAAACTTCGAAGGCTGTAACTCCATCACCGAATCCCTCGAGGTAGTGCCTGATCTGATTCAATCACCATTCTTGTGCAACAACATGGGTTCCATCCAGCAAGAGTCCCACTTCAAGAAAATTCAGAACTTCAAAGCGGATTATGCGGATGCCACATTCACACAGTACGAGTCCCAACGGACGGGTTTACGAGTAGTTGTCGTAGATAGAAAGGGGCCCAAAGTGTACGGCAACTTCGCTGTGGCCACAGAAATCCATGATGATTCGGGTTCTCGTAAGCTGTAATGATCCCTCCTTGCTGTCGTCACTGACCATGTGTAGCACACACTCTTGAGCATTTGTGCTTCATGGGATCACGAAAATATCCATACAAAGGCGTACTAGACAAAATCGCGACTAGGTCCTATTCTGACACCAATGCTTGGACGGACACCGCCGAAACAGTATACACCCTCTCCACCGCCGGCTGGGAAGGCTTTGCGCAACTACTGCCAATTTACTTGGATCATCTTGTGGTACCCACCTTGACTGACGCTGGATGCTACACCGAAGTGCACCATATCGATGGTAAAGGTGAGGATGCAGGGTATGTGGCAGGAGCATCATCCTCACCGACTCATAGCTAACGATCAAAGTGTCGTCTATTCCGAGATGCAAGGGCGTGAGAATCTGCAGGGAGATCTTATGGACCTTCAGATGCGTCGGCTGCTCTACCCCGAAGGTGACGGTTACCGATACGAGACTGGTGGTATGATGAAAGCTTTGCGAGTGCTGACTGCGGAGCGCATTCGGCAATTTCATCGTGACATGTATCAGCCCAAGAACATCAGGCTGGTACTAATTGGTGAAGTGGACCATACAAACCTGCTGAACATCCTCGACAAGTTTGAGGACTCCATCATTGACAAAGTACCTGCTTTTGATGCGCCGTTCAAGCGACCATGGGTCGAGTCGAAGCGCACACCACCACTGAGCAAAACCGTGGTAGATACAGTCGAGTTTCCGGAAGAGGACGAGTCTACTGGAGAGATTCAGATTGGCTTCCTTGGACCTGAATCAATGGATGACACCGCAGAGACCGCTATCAACACGCTACTCTACTACCTTGCTGGCTCATCTGTTTCGGTCCTCGTGAATACCCTGGTGGAGAAGGAACATCTTGCGAGCATGGTATACTTCTGGGTCAAGAATCACTATCACATGATCATCTGGTGGACTATCAGTTCTGTCGAAACACCAAAGCTGGCCGAAGTCGAGAAACGATTTTTCGAAGTCCTGAAAGAGCACGCATCAAAGCCGCTTGACTTGAGCTATCTCAAGGATTGTCTGCATCGCTTCGAACGTCAAAGCCGGTATGCTTCTGAGATTGGCAACGACGAGTACAAAGATTCCGTCATCAAAGATCACCTCTTTGGCAATCGGGACGGATCTGATCTCGAGACCGCCATGGGCAGCTTGAAGGTATTCGAGGAGCTTGAGCAGTGGACTGAGGAACAGTGGCGAACATTTCTGAAGAAGTGGATGGTCGATGCACATCACATCTCCATCCTTGGCAAGCCATCGCTCGCACTGTCCGAGAAGATCAAGGCAGATGAAGTCGCCCGTGTCAAGGCTCAGCAAGACAAGTACGGCGAGGAGGGCCTGAAGAAGCTAGCAGTTGAGCTCAAGGCGGCACAAGACGAGAATGACAAACCAATCCCTGAAGACATAATCGCAGGCGTAGAGGTCCCATCTACCGAGTCCATCCACTTCTACGAAACTACAGCCGCTCGTTCTGGGTTGGCAAAGAAGTTGGGTACCTCAGACAATAAAATCCAGCAGATTGTCGACAAGGACGAGAATGGCCTCCCGCTCTTCATCCACTTTGAGCACATTCCTACATCTTTCGTACACTTTGGCCTGATCCTCGGAACTGCCAATCTACCGACTGACCTTAAACCGCTGCTTGGTGTCTATCTTACCAATTTCTTTGCCACACCCGTTGTCAAAGATGGTAGGCGGATCGAATTTGAGGAGATCATCACAAAGCTCGAACAAGACACGATCGAATACAGCTTGGACCGTGGTTCTGATGTCGGCAATAGCGAAATGCTCTATATTCCCTTTGTCGCCGAAGCGCAAAAGTTTGAGACAGTAGTCCAATGGCTCAAGACGATGTTGGTAGACTCCGTCTTCGACACGGAACGCATCATCACCGCCGTAAAGAAGATGCTCGCCGACGTACCCGAAGAGAAGCGCGATGGAAACAGCATGGCCTTTGCCGTCGACCGCATGGTGCACTACGACGCCGCTTCCTCTGTCCGCGCAACAAACACACTCGTCAAAGCTCTCTACCTCAAGCGCATCCTCAAACTTCTCAAAAGCTCGCCCCAAACCGTTCTCCACAAACTCGAGTCCCTCCGCACCCACCTCCTAACATTCACAAACATGCGCGTCCTCGTCACCGCCAACCTCGAAACCCTCCCCGCCCCCGTCTCCACATTCAAACACCTCACCGACGCCTTTCCCCCACCACCCAACCCCGAACTCAACCCCATCGACGACCGCAACGCTGTTCTCTCACCCATAGGGATCAACCCCGGCGGAACACACTTCATCATCCCCATGCCCATTGACTCCTCCTTCGCCGTCCTGACCGCCCGTGGACCAAAAGGCCATACACACCCGCAGCTCCCCGCGCTCATGGTCGCACTAGCATACCTCGACGCAGTCGAAGGGCCAATGTGGCAATCGATCCGCGGCACGGGACTCGCGTACGGCACGCACTTTTTCCGCGACCCAGAAACGGGGCTATTGAAGTTTAGAATCTACAAGTCTCCAAACGCGTTCAGCGCATACAATAAAGCAAAGACAGTCGTTGCCTCGTACGCCGACGGCACGCAGCAGTTTGACAAGCTGGCGCTCCAAGGCGCGATTAGTTCCATTGTAAGAGAATTCGTCGACGAGCGCGCGTCGATTGTAGATGCGGCGCGCAGTTCCTTCATCGACACTGTTACCCGCGGCGTTGGCAGGGATTGGCAGGACTGGGCGCTCAGGGAGGTCAGAAAAGTCGCTGTGCACCATGTACAGGCCATTCTGCGGGACGTGGTCAGCCGCGTGTTTGTGCCCGACTCGGCGGATCTGGTGGTTACCTGTGGCGGCATCATGACTGATGTAAGTCTCCATCCCCCTCGTACGTTTAGCGTTGGAAATTCCGGTGCTGACGATGCGCTGCAGGATCTCAAGAACAACTTTGTCGAAGCGGGCTTTGCACCACAAGTCAAGCAACTCGTCGACTTTCAAGATGCATACGGGCTTGAAGGCAACGACGAAGACGAAGACGACGACGACGACATGAGCGGCGGCGAGTCCGGCGATCAAAGCGAGTCTGACAGCGACATGGACGACTAAGTAAGCCACGCAACGACGCCCAGGAGGGAGACAAGATGAACCATGGCCGAAAAATACAATATGATGAAAAAAAATCCTTTCTTGACATCATATGCACATGCACATGCACGTGTTCCGACGCCCATATCTGTGCTCATATCATACACTATGCCATCCGTCTCCCTCGGAAATGATCAACTAGCCCTTTTTCACGCGCTCCCATCCATGCGCCAGCAATGCAGCCCTATACGCACATTGCGCCCACCCCGCCCTAATGTGACGTTCCTTCCAAAGCGTAAACAGTTAGGACCCAAGGAAAGTAGAAAGGTGATGTAGTTCCCAGCAGGAACGGGGGAGGGGCGAAGGGGGGGGGGGGAATCACAAAATGAATCCAAAGCGCTCACGTCGCGAAACAAATGCTAAAGAGAAAAATGAACCCTGACAAAAGACACGTGCGTGTGAGATAGTGGAGCGCTGCAAATTATGCATCTTCAGGCAAGATGCGCGCGAAATGTTTTTCCCAGATCCATCCGACTGTCTTTGTCGTATCGTCTTGGTTGCGCGCGAGCCATAGTTCACCTTTCATGCCAATCACATCGAAGATCTCGCCGGGTACGTAGACGAGGTAAGGTATGCCTCCTTCTCTGCGGTCGTGTGCAATGTTGAATTCGAAGAGACTAGCGGCTAAGAAGAGGACCTCAGGTTCATCGGTTTCGCATGGTGTGGCCGGCAGTTCTTCGACGGAGCCGCGCGCGGGAGCATCCGACATGGGGAGCGCCGAGTTGAAGACACCTGAGCCGCGGTGGGAGCTGGGGAGGGAAATGGTTTGGGATTGTGTCATGGGGGGGGACATGGAGTGGGCCATTGATTGGGAGGTGGCTGCGAGAAAAGACGGGCCGAGTTGAGGTGGAAAGTCGAAGTTGTTGGAGCCAAAAGACACGTGGTCGTCGAAGTCGACGGCGCCGTCGAGGCCCAGGAAGCTGTGGTTCCGAGAGGATGCAGTGTTGCGGCGCTCGCGATGATGAATGACGGTTGCTTCGCTGTCGTCGGACACGGGGCTGAGGGCGCGAGCTTCGCGAAGAGAGGTGGGTCCTGGTCCGGGGCGACCTGCTCCATTGGGGTACAGAGATGGGTATGCTGGGCCTGCGGGTAACGATCGTGGAGGATTTTCGTACATCCTGACTCTGTTCGCTCCAGAGTAACCACCACTGTGACGGTTGCGTGAATCCATAATGGAGGCTTCGCTGCCTATCGACTCTGTGCGGCGAGAAGATGAATTGCGGGACGACCCGCCGCCATCAGACGACATTGTTGGCACTGGCGATACCATGTTCGAGATATCTATCAATAGATTACGGTTGACGATGCCGAGCCTGTTCGCAAGATCTTGCAATGGCTTGTAGTCTGAGTGGAAGCGCTCGACGTAAGACTCGAGGTCGTAGCGAAGAGATGTAGTGTGTTGCGGCTCGCTTTCAAGCAAAGGGAGAATCTTCTTTGAGCAAGTCTTGTACCAGTCTTTTTGGAGACACATGAATAGCGTCATCAGCGTGCGCATGAGGCCCTTCGTTCTCTCGTAAAGTAGCGGTAACTCATGCTTAAGCGTGTCGTTGATGGTAGTGAACTTCTTCGCTGACTCTTCCAGGTCTGGATCAACCTTCTCGCCACGATCGACAGCTTGCTTGTGCTTCACGTAATAGAGGAGATACTTCTTCCGTTGCTCTATTGTTTTCTGGTAGGCCACCCACATTTCCCAGAGATCAGCAACAGGCTTGAGCACGCGTGTGCGAACAGCTGTTTTCTGTGTTGAAGTTAGTAGATGGACAGCATGCGGGAGGCGTGCACACATACGTGGTCCTCGAGGGCTTTGTTCTGGAGCTCAAAGTGAGCCATTGCCCATTTTCGCCACGTGCTCTCCAACTCTGGATGTACCGAAGGGGCTACCTCACAGACGGATACAAACCCAATGAATACAATGTTGAGCTGGGCATAGTGCTCCGTAATGGCGTCGAGATATTGCTCAAAGTCACGTATTACAATCTGGAGCTGGAAGAAATGGCCGCCAAATTTCTGCTCGCGTGATTTGTAGTCCTGGTCCTTGAATGTCTTGTCGGCCTCATCGTAGGCTTTATTCTTGTCGACCTTGGGAATGAAAGCTTTGACGAAAGTTTTCCCAATGCCCTTGCCTTTGGTCTTCTCTTTCTTGCCCTCGGATGTCGCAGCACGGAAGGTGTCGGCGCGTTTTTTTGCGTCATTAATGCGATTGTTGATCAACTTCAGCTCGTCGTGAGCTTGGCTGAGATGGTGGAGATCAGGATGATCAGGATCGCTCGATTTGATCAAGCCTTCAATCAGCAAAGGATACTTGAGCAGGCGTTGACACGGCTTCAGTAGCAGTGAGTTGAGATCCCAGGCTTGTGTCATCTTCTCAACCTGTTCGAAGCAGGCAGCGACCCAACCAACAAGCTCAGTATTACTTTGATGCTTCTTGATGTAAGCAGCCGCATTCTCTTGATTGAGAAAGTAAGTTGTGTAGAGTCGCTCCATTTTTTCCTTGTTCTCTAGGAAGACCTGACCCACGGCAGTCAAATGGTCATTTTCCAGAGTGCAGTTCTCAAATTGGTTCTGCGAGTCTTCAGAGGGTCGGCGAATGTTTAGAGGTGCGTCCGAGTTGGATGGTCTTGAATCAGTCGAGTCGCGGTTCCAAGGACCGGTGGGGGGGGGTATGTCATAGTTGACGATAGGCTTGGCAGCTTTTTTGAAAGCGCGAAACAGAGACAGTGAAAACTTTTCTAGTTCTTTGCAATTACTGAATAACACCTTCTTCTCCTTCTCGGTCATGACGCTCTGCGCAGTAGCTTCGAATATGTTATGTGCTATCATCATATCGATGCAGAACTGATGTTCGGTTGTGAGCAATTCTTCCAAGATTCTGTAGCGCTTGATCAACGCTTGCTTCGCAGGATCCGGCTGGCCATTATCCACAGATGCACGCGGGGCAGTCGCTTGGTCGACGTCGTCCATGGCCGGACTTCCGTAACGCGCCTCAAGGCCTAGTTCGTTGGGTGAACCGCCTGGTGTGGGTGCACGTGCTGGATGCAGATCAATATGCTCGTTGATGGCAGGTGGCCGCGGATACTGGTGCGAAAAGGGCGGCTGCGTTGCGTCAAGTAGTGCCGTGTGTTGATCGCTGGAAGGGCTCATGGGAGGAGGTGGGGGCGAATAAGCGGGGCGCGGCGGAGCTTGTTGCGACGAAGGTGAAGGCGGCAAGTCTTCATGGTATGAAAGGCCCAGGCCGCCGTTGGTCCAAGCGAGCTGCGGCAGCTCGATAGCAATTGTTGAGGTGTGGTCTGTCGTTGCGCTGTGCACGATGTGATTTTGTGATGGCAGCCCAGATGAGCTGCCGGAACGAGACGCACCATCTTGAATCGTTGTGGTAGTAGACCCCCTGGAGTCACGCGAATACCGACGCGATTGTGGTGGGTAGATTATAGCTGTGCCGCCGCCTTCCAAGACAGGTGCTTCTTCCTCGTCATGGGGTACAGTCACGGCTGGTCGAGATGGCGACGTCATCCTCTGAGCCCGCGAGACTTCCTCTGCTGCGCCGTTGGTGTCACTCAGCAACCGCGCAAGGTAAGTCTCCGTGGCCTCTTTGGACCCCCAGTCCTTGTGCTGCGCAATTACTGGCGACACTTGTTGCACTCTTTGCCTCGATACAGATGCGAGCTCGGGTGAAATTACAGGTGACTGATGATACATGTTGAGAACGGAGTTTACAACGCTGTACGTTTCGGTGTTGAAGGCGATGGGCGCCGCTGCCCGATAAGGCGCACTGCTCGCAGAGTCTTCTGGTTGCCGTGAGTCGCAAGTCCCAAAAGGATCGATCGGTGAATCGTCCCGGTCGTAATGGGAGGCGGGCTGCGTGCCGTCCATCCCATAGCTTCGATCCATGGGGTAAGCATAAGTCAGAGCTTGAAGACTTTCACCGACGTCTTCGGAGCCAGAGGGCCGTGGTTGTGGTGACTGCTCATCGCTGAGCATGATGGGGATTGACTCCCGCACACCCAGCTCTGACTGTTCCATCTCGGGCGACGTTGGTGCCTGTTTTCGACTTGATGAGTAGACAAGAGTGGGTTGAAGCGGCTGTGGGTGTTGCTCTTCGTGTCCTGTTGGGGGTGTGAGCAGGAAGCTGCCAGGAATGCCCAGTATAGGCGATTCCTCGAAGTCGGTGGTGGCCGACAACGGCTGTTGGGGAGGCGGGAGCGACAAGCGCGCGGTTTGCAGGCTGAGACGCTGCTGGTGGCCAGATGATGCGTTTGGATGGTCCTTATGGGCAGGCTGTTCCGAGTGATGGTGAGTACCATGGGGGTACGCGGATGGGTCGAGGGGTTCGTTTGGAAAGTAGCCATGGTCTCCACATGCACCGGATGCGCGCATACTCTGACCAGGAGATGGCTGCAGGAATTGCCGTTCTCTTGAGTTCCGTAATCGAGGCGACACTGGAGCATCACTTGCAATAGCTGGTCCGCCCGGCGGCCGTGCTGGTGACTTTCCCCTCTCTCGGTATCCGCGGTATCGTGTAGGCGATGCTCGGTTGCCATGATTCGAAGCACGAGTCGGAGTGTAGCGTACAGAGCGGGTGGAGGAGTTTGTGGTGTCTGACGTGGCGCTCAGGCGTCGCCTGCGCACTGGTATCTTGGAAGCCGGGGACGGCCGTACAGAAGCCCGCTCTGTGTCCCGTTGGGCTGGAGTAGAGGTAGCAACGCTCCTCGACCGTTCGTGACGGGGCGGCTTGAATGTCGTGGCCGGCAAACGCGCACGACCCGCGGCTGACTGGAGAATCTCCTCTTCAGGACCGTGGTACGTCGGGATTCCGAATCCTGGAGAAGCGACGTCCTGGCCACTCACGACCTCGCCGAAGAACGGCTGCCGGCCACTCGATGCTGGGTTCCGGGCCGGCGAGGCGATGGGGGGCTTGTTCCGCGAGGGCGATGATGCGTGCTGGGCCAGGCTGGTCCGGCTGCCCGTGGCCCGTCGGGTGCTGGGAGCATTGCGAGGCGGTGCGGGCGCAGGCTGCCGTCTCTCCCGCGGCTTCAGGCTGTGGAGCGTGTACGAGCCGTGGTGGGGTTCCTTGGTTGGCCGGGCGGCGGATGCCGTCGAGGATGCGGATGCGTTGGAGTGCCTGGCGGGATGGTGGCCTCCCACGCGGGCGGGGCCTTTGGATCTCGCGCGCACTGCGGGCACGGCTGCGGCGGCTGCGGCGGGAGACTGCTCAAACCTCTCGGCCAGGGCCTTGACTTTGGTCGAGACGGGCGGCGAGGCGTGGCTTGGGGCCGTGGACGGAGCAGGGCCGGACACGCATCGTGGAGCGGCGGCGGCTCCATTCACGACGGGCTGGCGCTGGCGCGTGGCAGCCATGTCGGCAGCAGGCGGCGGGGCGCTGTCGTGCTGGGTGGTGGTGGCGGCGGACTTGTAGAAGTGGTCAGGGGAGGCGTCGAGCGGGTCGTCTGCATTCCTGGCGTCCGGAGGGCCGTCGAGCTGGGCCAGCGAGGTCGCGTGCAGCCAGCTGGCGACCGAGGGATATGCATAGTCGTGCACTGGATCAGACTCTGCCATGTTGCTGCGGCACCATGGTCCTGATGGCGAGAGCCCCAGGACTGGCGCGGGCGGCGGACAGGCGCCCTCTCGTCGCGGCGACCAGGGTGCCAGGAACAACTCACACGCGGACGCCTTCGGTGCCGTGTCGGGCGGGCGCGGGCGCGGGCGCGGGTGCGGGTGCGGGTTTCAGGCCGAACACCAAGACGGTGTGCGAGAGGCCTGGCGGACGAGGAGATGTGCTCTGGTCGCAGGGCAGGCTCGCAGGGCGTCGGGGGCTTCGGGGGCTTCGGCGAGGGCTGCGCGGGCGGGACAACGGCTGTGGGCTGACGTCGCACGGCATCACCGAGTACGGATCTATACTGTGTGGCAGTGTGTGCAAGACGCATGTCCACCACTTCAGGTGCCCCTCCAGCATGAAGCGGAAACACAGCTCCCCCGCCGGCGGCGACCATCCCGTGCTGCGTCGCCTGTATCCCCGGCTTCTGACCTTGCGCCAACATCTGCTGTCGCGGCTGCCGCAGTCCTCCAAGAACAGGAGGCGGAGACTCTCGCAGCCCCCCCCCGCGCCATCACTCCACCAGGATGATGTCCAGGTCGGACAGCTCCTCGACTCGACGCTGGTTGGCTGCTTCCTGCGTGCGGACCCCACGGGCCTGGACGAGGAGCTCAAGGAACGCGACCGCGACCGCGACATGGCGCACTTCTCCCAGCAGCGCTCGCAAAACACCTCGGCCGCCTCTGGCAAGCCGGGTTGTTCTATGCAAAGCGAGGTAGGTCGCGTGACGCACATGACCAGCTCGCAGTCCTGCACGTGGCCACGTACCCCGATCTGGCAGCTAACTAGACACAGATCGTAGACTTCGTGATATGGCTCCTCTTTCGGCGCTCGACATGCCACAAGCCATCGCACTTGCTGTGCCACGGCTTCCAGCGGGGGGCCCACTCAGATCGTGCACAGGTCGAACGCGCCGATCCGGCTTCGTCTGTGCCTGGCCTGGTCGAACGATCACCAAACAGTCATGTGCGGACGCTGAAAGAACCAGTGTGGTGCCGTTTACTGTCCTTGCTCGGCCCGGGGGGTGACGGCCTGATGATCGATATGCTCATCGAGTGCGCCCTCTTCATGCCCGTAGAGGGCGGTACCGGCAACTACTACCAGCTCAGTGGTATCCCGATATCTGATCTGAAGCCCGAGCAGAAGCTGCAGATCCAGTCTACCAAAGTGACGCCTCTCGACCGAGGCGAGATCAAAAGTGCCAGCACAATCACTTTTGTGCGCAGTCGCATGCTGTACGCAAAAGCAGCACTCAACTCCAAAGGAGGAGTTCGGCTTGGCATGCGCCACATCCGTTAGTTCCCTTTCCTTCTCTCGAGTCATGAGGGAAAGCTAACGGTGCGTTTGAGATGTATTGAACCGATTCGCCAAGAGGGAGGACCAGCTTCAGACGATACACATCTTGCGCTACATCTTTCCTCGACAGTTCGGCTTACACAATGCCTTCACCTCCAAGGTAGACCGTCGTGAGACGGCTATGCCTTTCAAAGACTATACGCTGCGCGAAAAGGAGATCCACCAGAGCATGTGCAGAGCTCTGGGTAGCCAGATAACCGACAGTGAAGCAGTAGAAAAGTGGAAGTCACGCGTGCCGAAGCGATTGCGTGGCACTGCCATGGCGCTTATAGATCGACTGCGAACTTTGCATCATCGTTGCTCGTATACCCAACTTCTCCGTCATTATTGTCCCCAAAAGGTACACTATACGCTCCTGCATAGCCACATGGTCATGCTGATCTAGGCAGTCCGCCATCACAGATAGCACCACCGAGAATACCACTGAACAGACGCGTTTCACCGATTTGGCCTCTTCGACGGCCCATGTGTCTGCTTTCTGCCGTGCAGTCGTGGCTAGGGTCATCCCTGATGGTTTCTGGGGAGATGATGGCAACAAACATATCATCATGTCCTGCGTCGACCAATTCGTGTCTTTGCGGCGCTTCGAGAGCCTAACGTTACATCAGGTCACCCAGAAGATTCAGGTCTGTATCGTAGAGCTTACATGACGAACCAAATTGACGCCGCGCAGATCGCCAGCATAGCCTGGCTCCGTCCACCTGGCCAAGCGGAAGACGCCAAGATGGCAAAGTCGGACTTTGAAAAGCGAAAAGAGCTTTTTCTGGAGCTTGTCTATTGGCTCTTCGATTCATTCTTGATCCCCCTCATCCGTTCCAACTTTCATGTCACCGAGTCGAATGTGCACAAGAACCGGCTATTCTACTTTCGTCATGATGTCTGGAGATCCTTGACGGAGCCCGAACTGGCGACAATGAAGGCAAGCATGTTCGAGCTTATGCCGACGGAACGTATGACGAAACTATTGTCGATGCGGCCACTGGGTTTCAGCAAGATACGTCTGCTACCCAAAGCACATGGCTTTCGGACAATCATGAATCTCAAACGGAGGCAACAGGTGGTCAGAAATGGCACAATGTCACTTGGTCGGAGCATCAATGCCGTCATGACACCAGTTTTCAATGTTATCAGCTACGAAAGAGTCAGTCTCACAAGGCTCTGCGGAATCTGACCCCTGCTAACAGCCACCAGTCACTTCAGCCTGACGTCTTTGGATGTTCGTTGTTTTCAGTCAGCGACATGTTGCCAAAACTGGCTGCTTTCAAGGCATCGCTGAGAGAGCAAAATAGGGAAGAGGAGGCGCTCTACTTTGCCAAGGTCGATGTGCAAACATGTTTCGACACTATACCGCAGGCACGCTTGCTAAGTATGGTCGAAAGTCTCATGTCGCGGCAGACATACCATACAGGCAAGCATGTCGAGATCAGCCCTTTACCCGCACTACAGCGTCTGAACGGGCAGCACGTCGATGCGCTGCCAGTAAAAAAGTACATTGCCCATGGTGGTGGGGCAGAGGACATGACTTCGTTTCGTCAGCTTGTGCAGGACAAGTTGGTTGGCACAAAGTCCAATACAGTCTTTGTCAACACCGATCTGCATCAACAGGAGACCAAAGACGATGTCATGCGGCTTCTCCGTGAGCACGTGGAGCGCAATCTGGTCAAGATGGGAAAGAAGTTTTACCGGCAGAAAAAAGGCATACCTCAGGGCTCGGTTCTGTCGAGTATCCTGTGCAACTTTTTCTACGCAGAGCTCGAACGTGATGTTCTGAGCTTCGCGCTTGGGAGTGATTGCTTGTTACTGCGCCTGCTGGACGACTTCATCTTGATCACTATCCACCAACCACACGCAGAACGTTTCATTCGTGTGATGCATCGCGGTCACGCCGAGTACGGTGTGGCTGTCAAGTCTTCCAAGTCACTAGCAAACTTTGAGGTAAGCACTGACGACGGACATGGCATCCCCAAAACTGCCTTTGGTACAAAGTTCCCCTATTGCGGTGTCTGCATCGATACCGAAACACTCGAGGTCAGCAAACGGGTGGCACACGGTCCAAACATTGGTAAGTGGAGTCCTCAAGGACGATGCTGGTGCGCGGAGCTGAAGTTAAACAGATGTTGAGGACTCGCTGACTGTCGATCTCTCCAAAATGCCTGGCCAGACGTTCCATCGCAAGGCTCTCAAGTAAGCTCTCCACCCCATACTAGCCGTATTTGGTGTCGGCGTGGGCAAGCATCCAATGAATCACGCGACGGCTGGAGACCCACACGGGAAGAGCAAACGGGGCTAGGACTGACTGGGAACAGTGCGTTTAAAATCCAGCTCAAAGCCATGTACATTGATGCGTCGTTGAACAGCGTGTCAAGGATCATGGGCAATGTCTACCAAAGCTTCCGTGAAGCGGCGGTGAGGTGCCTGGAGTATGTCCGCGTGCTGTCCAAGGTGCGGACGACGGGTGCAAGGCTGCTGATCAGTAGGTTGAAGCTCTTCCCAAAGCGTGCTGTGGTGGCCGAAAGCGCACGCACGGGCACATGCAGGATTCCATGCTGACGAGGCTGCTCAACAACCACAGAAACGGTCGACAGCATCATGGCACTAGCCTTTGTGATGCTTCAGAGGCGCTCGCGCTCGGTCATCTCGCGCCGCCAACTGCAGTGGTACGTGTGGCTGCTGAAGCGGCGGCGTCTCGGGTTTCGCGGGGCTCGTCCTGGGAACCATGCGGGGTCGCGTGGGCGGGTTTGCGAGATGATGCATGCTAACCACGAGGACAGGCTAGGGTGCCAGGCCTTTCTCGCCGTGTTTCAGCGCAAGCAGACGCAGCATGGCGCGTTGTTGTCGTGGTTGCACAAGGCGCTCGTGGGGGCTCGCATCTCGGATCCGGCGGAGAGACGCATGCTAGAGCGCGCCATGACTGCCTTGTGACGGCGTGAAGCACCAAGAGCCATCTGACGGCGTCGAGGATGCATGCGACTGGCAAAGTGCCATGTCAATCTCTGACCATGTGTGCCGGGGTTTCACGTTCAGCGGCGGATCGAAGCACTCTTTGTTGGACGAATCAGTCGCAAATCATGGGCGTCGTCGTCATGCCAAGCGCTGCAGACGGCTGTCGCTTTGCACGCAGCAACGCCGCATGCGCATGGTAGTCTGCCGGGTCCGTAGCGAGGAAGAATATGATGCACCGCCTCGCCGCGTGCTGTTGCTCCCCCCCTGACCGCACGCTCCAGGCCAGGTCGTACAGGCACCGTTGGCTGGCAGGCATGTGCACCGACTGGCCCCCTCGAGTCTCGACAAAAGCACGCTAAGCCCCCTGTTTCCGAATTCGACATGCCGTCGACCGTCTTCCACCACTGCAACAGCCCCCACCGCGCCCTGTACATGATATCCGAGCATGATTACGTCCACTCGCTGAACTCGTTGCCCAAGCGCGACGACCGACCGCGCCAACCGCGCCCGCTGATGGCGGCCCTCCGGTACGCGCAGGACCCCCACTCGGCCTTTGGGGGCCCGCCAGGCAGCCCGCCAGACCTCACAAACTCCAAGTCGTCCAAGTCGAGCAGCTTCCACTCGTCGGCCCTCTCGGACTTGATGGGCCCGGGCGACCTGAGCAACCTCTCTCACTTCGAGGACATCAACCTGGACGAAGCTGGACCCCCCACCTTCGCAGTGCCCTTGAGCCCGTCCAGCCGCATCGTCTTCGAAACGGCGCGCCCCTACGCATCCGGCGGCCGCAGCCTGTCACATGCGCCTCCCGCACACCATTCCGTCCGAGACCTGACGAGCACTTCAAAACAAAAGTACTCGGGCTTGAAAGGGCACCCAGCAGGCAGTGCAGCGTCAAGGCAGCAGGCGCAACTCGCTGCGCCGGGAAAGCACACGAGGAGGGGCTTCACGTCACCGTCCGCGCCGACCCTCACCACTCTGGGTCTGAATGCCCCGAACCGCCCGTCTCGGTCTCCTTCGCCTTCAGATTCACAGAACCCCCCAGGACCACGGACACTGTCTCCAAGGAGTTCCCGGAACCAAGTTCTGCCGTCTCCAGGGCTCAATCCACAGCGACAATCATGGCAGGATGCAAAGCGGAGAACAGTCAAGGAAAGGGAGGCAGAGTGTGACGACGAAGATGACGAATTGCCCGAGGATGCCATTGTTTGGAACGTGCCCATTTCACCTCGGCCAATCCAGGAACGGACGCCGTCAAGCTGTAGCAGTCTGCCCTCATCGAACCCTAGCATTCCAGGAACCGTGGAACCGTCTTCGAGGAGACCGTCCCCAGCTCCGTCAATATCACGATATTCTCCGCAGCCCTCACCGATCCCTTTGACCAGAGAAAACTCGCCCCCCACCCAGCTCTTGCGGCAACCAACGAATACATGGGAAGAAACATACACAACTCTCAATACAGACGCAAAGATGCTCACTGAGGCTTTGGAAGTGTTCCAGTCCGAGGTGGAGCGAAAGCAAGAGGTCCAGCGACAAAAGCCTGGACTGACCCGATCAGCGTCATTCAGCCAACCAGATCGAAAAGCGAACAAGGCCATATTACCACCCGTCCGCAGGAGCGATCCCCTCGTCGACCCGTTCCAGCCGTCGGTTGAGAAGCAAAAATACTTGTCACGAACCCGCCCGTCGTGGCTCCCGCCTAAGAACCCCAAGGAGGAAAAGAAGCATCTCAAAGAGTACCAGAAAATGCTGGCGCGAATTGAAGAAGCTGGTATGTTTGATGCCTTCTGAATCCTACCATCGCACACTAATGCTTGACAGAACGCCTTGAAGCTCAACGCGCCGAAGCCGATGCCCTCGCCCGTGAGAAAGCCTCTCGCATAAAGGCAGAATACTGGTCCTCTCTCCTCCTCCCCAACTGGGCCACCGAAATGACCCAACCTGAGCTCATGGCCACGCACCGAAAAATGTGGTGGAACGGCATCCCTCCCCGGTTACGCGGACAAGTCTGGACCCGCGCAATCGGCAACGATCTTGAAGTCAGCTCCACGACATACAAAATCGCCCTTGAAAAAGCGCTCGCAAGAAGCAATTCAAGCGCGACCCAGAATATCGTCAAGGGCACGCAAGCAGTATGGCCCGACCTGAAAATGTTCGCCCCAAGTCAACCTCTCCACCAAGACCTCATCAATATCTGCTTCGCATACTCGACTTACCGCCCAGACATCTCCTCTGCCTTTAGCGCCATCGGAATCCAACACATTGCCGCCCTCTTGTTACTCAATCTCCCCGCACCAGAATCTTTCACGGCACTCTCAAACCTACTTAACCGCGCCCTCCCGCTCTCATTTCTCATCCAAGACGCCAACGCCATGCATGCCGCATATTCCACAACCTTGGACGCCCTAACGAAGAAATTCCCATCCCTCGCTGCGCGCCTGGAAAATCTGCGCGTTGAGCCGTCGACCTATCTCGCGGATATGTTTGGCAGTCTTTTCTGCGCGCGGCTGGGCGTCGAACACGCCGCACGCATCATGGACGTGTATGTCGTCGAAGGCGACAAGATTCCTCCACGCGCAGCGGTCGCCGTGCTGGGACTGCTCGAGGGCGCGTGTGTCGAAGGGAGCAGCGAGGATGTGTGCGCGGTGCTGAGAGAGAAGCAAGTCGAGGCGGATGTCGAGGGGTTCATGGAGAGGGTATACGAGGCGGGCAAGACGGGCATGAATTAAACACGATTGTGATGCACACACACACATACACACAGCATTTTCGGCGCTCAGCAGCAACATGTTACCTTTTTCCCTCTTTCTCTCAGTGCCATGATGTTTTCTCATTATTTTTTTGGGCCCCCTGTCTCTCCCTCACATGCACACACCGACGCTCTTCCCTTGTAAATCCCCACCCCTTGTCAGACTCTTTTACATGTCTCCATGCCCCGTCAGGAACGAACATGACGACAATGCTTCATCATAGTTTTTTCTCGTCGAGATTTCTTTTTGTTTTTTGTTTCTTTTTGCGCGGGCCTGCATCATTCACACATGGGGGCATACCATGTACTTTGTTACGCTTGCTCGTGGTCGGGGGCGGGGGGCGGTGGATTTTCGACCACTCGTGCGTGCATGTATATAACTTTACCATGTATACAAGGGAGGAAAAGAGAAAGAAAGAAAGAAAGAAAGAAGAAAAGAAAGAAAGAAGAAAGAAAGAAAGAAAGAAAGAAAGAAAGAAAGAAGAAAAGAAAGAAAGAAAAGAAAGAAGAAAGAAAGAAAGAAAGAAAGAAAGAAGAAAGAAAGAAAGAAAGAAAGAAGAAAGAAAGAAAGAAAGAAAGAAAGAAGAAAGAAAGAAAAGAAAGTACAGAAGTGAGTAAATCAAAGAAGTAAATAAGGCAAATAAGCCCCGTCCCACGCGTCCCGTTTACATTACATTGTTCATATTCTTCTCGCAGGCCCTGCTGAGGGCTACGTGGAGACGGTGGGCGAGGGAGGAGGTGGTTTTTCCTGGCGGCGGTGGGGGCGCGGGACAGAGACTTGTGGTGTCGGGGAGGCGCTCCCAGTTTCCCCCTTCCATCCACAAATCACACCCTACATCCCCTCGCCCAAAACTTCCCTAACATCTCCCTTCAGTCAGTACCATTCTACACCCCACATCTCACACCCCACACCCCCCTTCCAACGCGAAAATAGGCTCAGACACGTCGCTTTTCCCTCGCACACGGCGAACCACCCACCGCCGCCACAAAAAAACCAGCAGCAGCAGGGTTCTCTGTGCGCAGTATCTGTCTCTCAAACAAGCGCCCGTGGAAGACGGGGGGGGGGGGGCGTTGTTTTTTGTTTCGGTCATCATGGCCTGGATGTCGACTGTGTGCTTGGCTGGGAAGAAAGGTGGGGTAACGTACTTTTTTTCTTTCTCGAGGGGCGTATATGCGCGGAGAGGGTGGGGTGGGGATGAGGGTGTGCAGGCGGTATGGGGGGTGTTTGGGGTTAGGAAAGGATGGGGGGAGGGGGAGTGTGTGCACTGTGGGGACTAGTGTGAGGAAGAGTGCGCTAGTGGGTGACTGGGGAACCATCCCTGTACGAGTGTACATGTCGTGTTTATGGTCGTGTGTAGAAGGATTAAGCAAGGTGTAAATACCATGGCTACATATCTGGCCCGAGTGTCTGTGAAAATAGATTTATGCTGAAAGATCAAGTTCGCGCTCAATACCTTTCCTCTTCTCCTTATTCTTCTTCTCCTCCTCCACGCCATTGCCGTCATCCAAATGCGTCCTGCGATCAATATCGAGCCTTTTTTGAAAATACTCCCCGACGACAAACTCGTCATACACCTCCCCCTCCTTCCTCAAATGCTGCACAACACTAACTTTGGCGTCCTCATTTGGGCTGAAAAAGAACGGCATACTATACCGCTCCTCGCCACCGATATTTCGCACCCGGTGGACGGTCGACTGCCACGTCCCGCCCGTCACCAGTTTTAAGAAGTCGGCAATGTTGACGACAAAAGTGTTGGGCTGCGGGTGTACGGGGATCCAAATGCCGTTGCCGTTGAGGACTTCAAGCGCGGGGTACGCGGTTTTCGATTGGCATACGAGCGTGAACCAGCAGAAGTCGGTGTGTGCGCCAATGCCGACGTCAGATTGACGTTTTTGCGGCGGGTAGTGGACCGCGCGGATGTTGGTCATGGGGTTGGTGGTGATGCTGTCGAAGTAGGTTTCTGGGAGGTCGAGCGCGAGCGCGAAAATGTGTAGCATGCGCTTGCTGAACGTGTACATGGCGTTGTAGTAGCGGTAGATCGCGGGGCGCCAGAAGAGGGCAGAGGGGTGTGTTGGCCATTGATTACGGGGTTTGGCGGTCGAGGGGGTGACGGGTCGGTTTTGTTCGGCGTCGGTGGCGTCTTCGCCCATGAGGAAGCCTTCTTTCAGATCTGGGGTTGGATTAGCGATGGGCAGTGGTATGGGTAGAGGCTTTATGTGACTGACCTCCCCTAGTGCTCGGATCCAGCTTTCCCTCTAAAAATGCTTCGTACCCTCGAAACTTCTCCGTCTTTTGATTGTGCGTTTCCATCTTGACGTCTGTTGGCAGCGCAAAGTACTTTTCTAGTGCCCCAAATGTGTCTTTGAGCATTTCTTCATCCACCCCATGATTCACCGCGTAGAAAAACCCTACGTTCCGACATGCAGCTCCGACCTCTTTCGCCAGCTCTCTCCGATCTTGGAGATTTTCCGAGTATATGCGCCTGAAGTCGATCTTGGGGACCTCGCTGAACGTTTCTTGCGCTGCTCTGCCAGTCAGAACACGGCGTCGTCCCGGTTTGCCGCCATCGTGATAGTGCACCCAAGACTCCGTTGCAGTCTCTGTTTGCGTGGCAGACATGGTGTATAGTGTCTTCCTTGCTTTCCTACTGAGAGAAACGACTACAGTCGAACAAGACGGTGACACGAGACCAATTATACTCCCTCCAGTGCGGAAGCACGTCAGCGTTCCGAGCAGGAAATATTGTCAGGAGCAAATTCCTATCCAATGGTAGCAAGACACGTCCAGAGGTTAAGCCGTGGTTGGCGAGGTTTTTGTCCGCGCTACCGGGCGTCACTATGGAAGGGCGGTATATCCTATGGCTTCGCGGAAGAGAGCGCAATGTAGACACTTTTGCCGTTGCTCGCCGGGCTTGGGAGATGGATAGGCGGTCGTCGCGCGCAGGAAAGTGGAGCCGACGGACCCAGAGGTGCAGCCTCAGGTACTGTTCATGTACGAATGACACGTTGGACTGCTATGGCTAGAGGGGTGATTAAGAACCCTTACATAAAGATGGACGGATGGCAATAACAGCATGCTCCAACAGGAAGGTGCGCATATCCGAATGGGCTGACTTGACGCCGCATAGCGCGGAGAGGTAAAGCCCGTGACGTTCTCTCTTGTACAGACGGCCCGTTGTGATTGGAGATGCACGCCGTCGGTTTCGGAGCACAGCACAGAATCACAGCGGTCCCAACTCCACGTGCGGTGAGAATATCCTTCGGGCGTACAAGACCTCGGTACTTGGGAGCAACGTGGAGATGTTGATGAAACGGCTACAATGTTACGCGGTACAGCGGTTTACGGTCGACATCGCAGGCACCACCTACATGTCCGCGAGACTTGACGTGCAAAGCATCGCGAGACTGTTGATTGTACACGGACCCCTTTTCGGATGCGTGCTCCAAGGGGAGAATCAATCGAGAACTTTCAGGAGTAGAGTGTATTAGATAATAGATGAAATCGAGGTAGCGCCAAGGAAACCACACACTGCTCAGTCGAAAAACAAAATTCCAGCCAAGCGGGATATCGTAACCGTGCCAGAGGAAAGCAACCCAGACTCCCAGCTGTCCCGCTGTCATATCCCTCCACCAAAAGGGTATCGTGCAACTACAGTCATATGTAGGCCTCGATCAAGATGATCAGCCCCCTGCTCCTTTCTTGCCCAACTTGTTCAAGAGCTCCTTGCCCTTCGCCAACAGTCCGCCCTTGCCACTGCCCTCTTCGCGCTTGACGTCCTCGCTCTTGCGCTTTGCGTCTCCGCTCGTGCGGTCCTTGTCGGTGATGTTGGCGGCTCCTCCGCGACCATAATGTGTCGGTCCCTTGGGCTCCGAGACCTGGGCAGGGGCCTCGACATCCTGGGCAGCGCGCGCAACTTCTGGACGCTCGGGATCGTTCTGCGCCATGTTGCCTGTTCCGCCGCGGCCCGTGGTGTACGTGTTCGACTTGAGCGTGGGAGTGGTCAGGTCTTCGGGCTTGGGGTAGTTGGCGGTCGGGTCATCTCTGGCGAGGTTGCCTGGCAAACTTGAGTAGCCTGAAGAATGCCATGTGGGCAAAGCTTACCGGCACCACCACGGCCATGCGAAAGAACACGCGCGTCCTGGGCGGGTCGAGCTGCCATTTGCGTCGACTTGTTCGATTCGGATCAACTCCTCGGGGCAGGCCAGCTGGCAGACAGCTCGCACTGGAGATATGCAATCGCTATCGCAGGTTGTTGTTGAGCAATGGTGTGTAACAAAGGGCGAGCCAAGGTCAAAGAAGCCTGATAACGACTTGCGACAGATGACGCGAACGTCAATCGTCACTCCGCGAGTCTTATATTGGCCTGCTCTTGGCTCTCGCCGCACCAGCAAACGAGGCGCACAAGACCAAGACAGCCAGACGCTGGAAGAACCTGTCGCGCTGCTTCATCGGGGCCATTTACACGGTTCAATTGCCCTCTGCACCCGTACAATGGGACGAGTTGTGCGCGTGTCTGACTCTACTTCCGAGTTTACATTAGTCAATTTTAGCCCTGCGGCGGTGTCTGAGTGTTTCTGGTCGTCTGCGAGGGCTGGAATACGTCATCGGTGGTCGAACAAGTCCGCAAATTGATGCTCGAGTCGACGATGCCTGAGACAGATGGCAATGGTGAGGACATATTGCGTGATTTGAAGACCCTCGCGAATCCAGCGAGACGGAGATGATGTATACGGATGCTGGCATCTGAGCAAGAAGCAATTCTATTGGTAATGCTCTTATCTATGCCAAGACCACGGCAGCCGCCAGCGTGGGATGCACCCAGTTGCCAGGTCCCACCACCATTTTCCTCTTTCATCTCCCATGTCGGCGCGACCGTCTGGGCCTCCCCCATCCCTCCCAAATTCCATCCCGGCCTTCCTGCACGTTGATCGCGACCCTTCACCACTGGGAGGCAAGGAGGGAAAGGCATTGAGTGTCCAATCTAACTCATTGTATTGTTTCGACTCGTCTTCCTCCGCAATTCTGCTGTGCTGTAGCAGATATGCAGCACAAAACTATTCTACAAAGCGCAAATCCGTCCAACGCCCACAAGTCTAATTAGAGCCGGAACTACCGTCGTCCAGCCGAGCGCTCAGGAGGGGTTGACCCAATGTAACTATGCCTCTATGACCAAGGAAATGCTGCCCCGCAGTTCTATCAATCGTATAGTCGTCCACCTAATATACATCAAAGCCAAACCCCAAACACCTCCAATACATCAAGCAGAGTAGACCGCTGGAAGAAAGCCGAATGAAAGAAACGCTGCATGTCGCCAAGGTCAAAGAAGCGACGAGAGGGAGATGAAGCCGAAGATTCAGGCGGGCGCTCGGAAGGCGTGAGCCTTCAACGCCCCAAGGTGTGGCATCATGCGGTGATTGAATGGTAACCACGATCGACCCATTGAAATGGACATCGATCAATCCATGTCTATAGAGACAATCACCCAACTATCGAGCATGTTAGATCGGGTCCATGAAAGAGCTTTGGAGCCGACATACCATAGAGGCATAGAGCCTCTAACCACCGCAGCGGGGTTGCGCCTCGTCGGTAGCCATAGACAGAAGCATCGAGGAGTCGGATTCGAATTCGGTTCTTGGATTGGGTGCGCCGCCGTCGCGAGGAGGTGCTGGATCAGTGCGCAAATTGGTCATGTCGAGAACCAAGGCGATCATAGTGTTCTTAAGTAGGTGTTGAATATTGATGAGTAGGTCTTGGATGGTGGTGGTGGTGGTGGTGGCTGAAGTGGGCAGTGATGGTCGTATGTGGCTGCAGTAAGGCCGGGTGTGGATGTATAGGCAGACTCTGAGGTTGATTGACGGTGATGATGGGTGGATGTTTCACTGCCTATGGAGGCGCTCAGGTTTATAAGGTGTCTTCGCATGTTGAGGCTCTGAGAGGCTCTGGGAGGCCTGTCGGAGGCGCCACCCCCAGTGAGCCTTAGCAATGAGTCTTCAGGCACAGGCAACCAAGTGCCTTCTTTCAGGCATGGCGCAGAACCCCCAGATTGATTCTTCGGTGAACCCCAATGGCAAGCTTGAGTAGGTGTAAATGCTGCGCCTCGGGTCATTGGGGCGGAAAAACCATTGGCCAGAGACGTGATGAACAAGGCGACGGTAGGCTCCAAAGTTCTAGCGTCATTCTGGAAGCCCCAATTCCTTGACCGAACTGCTTGTGACTCCAATAGTCCACCGCCCTGGGGGTCAGATACTCTTCATAGCCACAAGCCCAATGCCATAGCACGAGGCTAGGGGAGTCTTCTCAGGCAGAAGCGTCGGATTGGGGGCCTCTGGGTGGTGAGCCCCTGTTCGCCTGCCTAGCAGCCTGGGGTGTGAAGGTCGTGACCGAAGCACAGCCGCATGAGCCACAGCGGCACACCACAAGGCTGCCTCGAGCCAGCAAGCGGTGACATGGTTTCGATAAAGAGGAGCTTAAGGTCCTTCAAATCGCCTACTCGCTTTGCTTTGATGACTCCAGGACTAGTTGTGGTTCACCGGAGTAACACAGCCCGCTGCCCGGTATCGATGGAGGTTGTTGTTCGCGTTGCTAAGAGCTGCTGCGCCCTCTTCAACCGCCCCCAGACGTAATCGCTTGCGGACCCCTTTCCAGCTAGCGCTACTCGTACTCCGCGCTATGAGTCCAAAAGATGAGACGGGTATAACTCAACGGGGGTCGGGAAAATGCTGGAAATGCTGGGGTCGTGTGAATAGGACACCGAGGAAAATGTAGGACGCGCTGCGTCGGGTGGAACGAAGTTGTGGTGGTTCTGGGGCGGGATGCTGCATTTTCCTAATCAAGCCCCCTAAGCGAATCGCAGCTTCCTATTGGTAAGGTCAGTATCTTTCTAAACGAGCATCTTCAACTGCACGACAGCAACTTACAAGCAAATCAATCGCCATCTCTCGGCTGGTGGTCTCCGTCGACGGGCCGCGGTCTGTAGCACGTGGAGGATTTCATGATTGCGGTTTGAGCAAAAGACATTCTTGGGTTGCTGCCAATAATGATGTACTTTGAGATGATTGTTATGAGACGTTGTCTGAGACTTTGAGCGGTGACACTTCGGTGACAGCGATTTGTATGGTACAGATGGTTATGCTAGTAGGGCAAGAGCCAAGTCAAGTATTCAAGTATGCTATATACTTCACGGCTTCGTTAGAAGACCATATTGTCTTTCTTGCCCACAGGGCACCAGGCGGCGGAACGGACCAGAGGGCAACTCACAGTGATGCGTGTGCCTCGTGGCCCTTGGCCAGGTACGTACTTGGAGCACTGCTCGGGGAGTGAAGCTGGTGCCCATGGCTTTCTAGCATGACTCCTGGACGGTGTCTGGAAAAGGGATGGCACGAAACACGTCAACACGTCATCCAATCGAGCCCCCGTCTTACCTTGCGGTGTCTCAAACAGACACCTGCGATGATCGTAGTAGGGCTGATGACATAAGCCCGCGAGGGGGCGTGGAGAGGGCTTCTGGGGGACCCCGGGTGCGGATGAGGAGCCCATTCGTTGCTTCATTGACAATGCTGGTCCTTAACCGCTGCTACACCCCACGGACGTTGCGCTTCAACTGTTCCAGCATCAATCCTCAATCATCCTTCTAGCCGACTTCTTGCTGCTTTGGTCTGCACGTCAGCTTGGAGTCATGGTGTCTCAGGCATTGCTTGACCCATCACGGCCGCCATATGCTGTCCACAGGGTCTGCCGTGTGGCTTGTTAGCGATAGCCAAGATGCAGGTACCGCGTTGGCGTGGTTTGTGCGTGGAGCCATCTATTGTCGGCCATGTTGCTTTTCACGTCTTCTCGACCACCGAGCCACGGTTTCATCCCTTTTGCGCGTCACAGAATATGGCCGTGTTTGACACAGGCGGGCTCACTCGTCCCTTCAATTCTTGTGCCTTTCCGCAAAGTTTGCCAGCTGCGCCCCGACGCCCTCTTGACGCTCTGGACTGTGCGATTGGTCAGGCAACAGCGCAAGGCATGTGACGGAGAGTCCCGCGATGAGCCCTGGACACTGCATCTCCATGAACCATGAACCGTGGAGACGAGACTCAATCGGCCCGTCCTTCGTCCTATCCATCTTGAAGAAGGCTTATCGATTCTGTATCATCAGAGGGAGCAATCTTTGTTTCGCAACCTTGGAGCAGACGTGCGCTGTGCCATCTTAAGCTTCGACGCAGCAGCCCTTCGTAATCACAGCTCCTCGAAAGTGCCATGCCCGAGCGATGCGCACAAGACTTACTCTGTGCATGGCGAGTACCTATCGGGTCTGACCAGTCGTGGTGTGGTTCTTGCATAAGTAGAGCCTGCATGCAGTAGTACAAATCCCCGGATCGCCGCCGACGATGGAACCTTATACCTCAGTAGGTAACACTCATCCCCACCCGGGACCTGGTGCAGATGCAGTACTCCGTACGGAGTATGACAAGATTCACGAGAATGCCGTCAATGTGGACGCTGATACTGCAGACTAGCATTTACAAGGGGGGTGCATGAATCGATGAGTAGTGGGACATCGAATCTTGTACACAAATTGACCAATTTCCATACAAATTTCGTACGTGCGCAGAGGCCCACTACTCATCGATTCATGCTCCCCCCTTGTAGAGCCTCCGATCTGCAAGCCGAGTTGTTGTCTTTTCCCGCGTTCCGCCAGCCACAGCAGAGGGCGTCGCCCAGAGCATCGAATGGCCGAAAGAGCTAAAATCACATCCAGTAACGGGTGGTGATCCTGTAGTCTGGATTGCTAGCGGACTCCAGCTTACCCAGGCCGATTCGACACATTTAAGACAAGGCTATCCCTTTCGCGTTGTGCTCTGCTTGTCTTCCTTTTGCAAACCGCATCTCTCAGCTTCCATCCGCACTGTCCGATTTCATCTACACCATGCGTTTCGCTTTCGTCGCCGCCGTCACTGCGTTCGGGCCTATGGTCCTGGCACAGAACTTACTCGGTCAAATCCCTCAATGCGCTGTAAGTACTCGATGGACGCCCAAGGGCGAATCGGCGCTGACCATCACGAAAGCAAACATGCTTTGGCAACAACTTGGGCAGCTGCGGTGTTGCCGATATTGCCTGCATCTGCGGGAACACGGCAGTCATTGACAAAGTCTCTTGCTGTGTCTTCGCTTCGTGTTCGCAGTCAGACATCGCTGGTATGTGACAGCACAGCCTCGCACCCAGCTCAAGCTAACACAATGGACAGCCACGACGGAGTTTGCCGTTACACTTTGCAAGATCTCCAACATCAACGTAAACACCGCGCCCGTCTGCCCGTCCGGTTCCTCGACTCTTGCTGCTTCGTCGACGGCATCTGGCTCAGCGGCAGCATCCAACTCTGCCATGTCAACTGGCTCAGCGGCAGCATCCAACTCTGCCATGTCAACTGGCTCCATGGCTTCATCCAACTCTGCCATGTCAACTGGCTCCATGGCTTCATCTGTCTCGGCCAGTCGCTCTGCAGCTAGAGGGTCTTCTGCCAGTGCGGCATCGGCATCTGCAGCTGCCACGACGGGCGCTGCGGCTGGTGCTGGTGCAGGATTGGGAGTGGTCATGGCTGGATTGCTCGCGGCTTTGTAAGATTGGGCTGAGTTTGCAGTATCGGCGCGAGCGATCATGGCACGCCTACTTTGAACATGTAACATGTAGTCTGAAATTGAGACCAAGCGCTGCTTACTGGATTACATGAAATATATAAACACTGTTCAGATTCATTGTCTACTCCTCTTGTTTGTGCCACTGGCGGCGCGCTCGATGTCGTAGGGGCGTTAGACAACAGTCGGGAGCGACAGCGTCGCGACGTCCGACCATGAACCAAAAACCACCGGATTAACTATGGAGACGAACGAAGTGGCATGGATGTGATTCGTGGAGTCGTTATGAGCATCGACTCCTCGTTCAGTAGAACAAAGTCATCTGCACCTAGCGGGGCACTACTCGTGGCTCCCATCACCACCGGGTAGCCGCCGCATCGCACTCTCGCAACAACCACGCCCGAACCTCCGCCACCACGCCATGGAAGATAAATTCGCTGCGATATAAGACACAATCTGCCGCTCTCTTGGGACCTTCACCATGGCCACCAGGTCAAACTTCAAGCGGGCGCTGCCCCAGGGGCAGCCCACCTTCATGTCAGCACTGCGGACCACGGAGCTGGTGGCAGAGTCCAAAGCCATACTGCCAGCAGGTAAGATTGATACGGACACAGTGCGCATAGATCCAAGCTGATCTCAGTAGAATTGATCAACACAATCCTCGACTACCTCCCCGTCGCCGATATGTTCAGATTTGCGCGCACCTCGAAACGCATGCAAGAGATGGTATACGATGACACACGTTGGATACAAAGGCTCAAGAGCATGGGCTGCTGGAACGACCTCGAGGCAAAGAAGAGATTCGAAGAGTCGATGAGGAGAAAACTAGAAGCGCAAAAGGCAGAGGAAGCACGAAGATCTGGCGCTGGTCTGAATGGCAGTGCCAACGGAATGCCGCCAGGAGCGGACGGACAGCCAAAGGTCAGCATGACACTATTCGACGCCACATTGGAGGAGAAGATGCAACGCAATTCCCAGGACCACCAGACTCGACCGAGGGCAACAACGTTGGACAGAGGGTTCAGTGACATGTCATTGGGACCTGCTGGAGCGACATGTGCGGCGCCTGCAATGGTCGACCCTCAGGCTGCACTGGAGATTCTCTCACGAGTTCGATCGATCCGAGGCATGGCTAGACAAGAGTTTGGAAAGGTCTACGGAGCACTGGCGCCATACTACTTCGACCTCTCGAGGTCTACGAGCCACACCGATCCTGTGCTATTCAGAACTTATCGCGACCCGGAGCAGCAAGCACACATGCTGGCGCAACTCAAGACATTTGCCAAGAGCGACTTCGCGCAGGGCTGGTACCGGCGCGAAGAAAAGTTAGACACGATGATTGGCGTCTTCGAAAATGCTGTGCTCCGAGAGTTCGAGCAGGGCTATGCGGAGAGGGACTTCCAAGGCCGCATGAAGAGGTTTGCGACTGTACTGGTTGCGCTGAACGGCGGCGCGGCATGTCTTGATTCATTCATCCACAATCATCCTTTGATGCTTGAGAAGGAGAGATTGGGAAGCCCTACGGACTGTTTGCAGCATTTTGGTGCAAATCAGCTGAATTTGCAGCCGTCTCACGCCTTCTTCCACGGCCTCGCTGTTGCGCTGAACGAGGAGGCGGCCATTATTGACAGAGTGTTCCCGTCCACAGTAGACGTCCTACAACCGTTTCTAGATCGCGTGGCCGAGGACATCGTTTCCGAGTACCTTGGTACGCTCCTGGACGAGTCGCATGACATCAGTGTCGAGGTGTATCTGAAAGCGATCGCGGGGGTTTTCGACCAAGCACTACAACTTGCGATTTCACTGACGCCTACGCGCGCCTCGAAGCCAACTTTCCAGGATGATGCGTTGCGGACGATATCGCGATGCTTTGAGCAACATATCGATCTTTACTTGCAAGAAGAATTAGCATTCTTTACCAAGAAGTCTGCCGCTGAAGTTGATGCTTGGGAGAAGCGGCTGGCGGAGGAAGAACAGACGACGGAGACTTTCTACATGGCAAACGTCAACCGGAAAGCTGTGAAGCAAGATTTTCTGGCTTCGTTCAAGAAAGTAGTCATGATTCCTGTCAATGTGCTTCCTACCATTGGCGGCGCAAGTACTAGCAAACCTGCCGCGTCTGTTGCTACGCTAAACGGAAGTAATACATTGGAGCCACCGTCCAGGTCCGAAACGCCAAGTTCGGGTGAGCGCGCCCCATCACCACGGTTGGAAGCACCAAGAACAGAGCTTGCCGCCAAAGCAGCCATCATGAACTCACGTTTGGAGGGCATCCGATCACTTTTTAGCATTGAAGTAGCTCTGAATCTAACACATATGGCCAAGGCGAGCTTAGAGAGAGCTGCACGCTTTGTCAGGCTTGGAGGGCAATCGGGCGAAGAAGCAAAAGAGCAAAGCGAACAGATCTTCATCAATCTGGTTCAGATTCTCGGAAACCGGCATATGAAGCTTGGGTTTGACAAAGCTGTTAGCCATTTGGCAGACTACAAACCACGGGAGGTTGCGGATCACAGCAAAGAAGGCGTCGCACCGCTTGTTGCGTTCTTGGAGTTGGTCAATGTCGGCGACTTGATTCAACAAATGGTGGAAGTGTTTTACTACCAGGAATTGGTCGCTGGTGGTCTCACTGATCGAGACGACTTTCTCAGTCTTGCATCGAAGGAGAAGAAGCGCTTCGAGTCGATGCTGGACGAGCGTGTTGCTGCAGGTCTGAACAAGGGCATTGATGTGCTGATGGATGAAGTTGAGTATCTGTGTGGTACAATTCAACGACCATCCGACTTCAACCCACCTGTTGGACCAAAAGGCGTGGTGGAAATGTTGGACATTGGGCCAAGCGATGCGGCAACGAGAATCGTGGACATTGTTTCCTCACACACAAGCATGTTGGTGGGTAGTACGGATAAGAACGTGTTGGATGTGTTTAACCAGGAAGTGGGCGTGCGCTTGTTCGCTGCGCTCTGCAAGCATCTCAAGCGGCAGAGAGTCAGTGTAGACGGGGCCATCAAACTCATCAGGCAAGTCACTCGGTCCACCATGATTCTACGCAAGCTTACGCGCGCAGCGACATGAATGCGTACTACGCCTATATTGTTTCCCTCCGCAACAAATCACTCATGCAGTACTTTGCTGCACTGCGCGAGCTCTCGCAAATCTACCTCATCGACGCCAAGGAAGCGAAGGAAATAGCGACCATCATCGCGGACACGGACCGGTACAAGGGCATCTTCCGCGCAGAGGAGGTGTACGAGTATGCCGAGCGGAGAGCAGACTGGTACCAGATCAAGGGTGCGGTGGAAAAGCAGATGTATGGCGTTGGCTGTCTGGTCATGTGAGGCAGGCTTGAGCTTGAGCAGTGTGCCGCATTCAGCCTGAGCATGAAACAATGTCTGGAAGTGATTGTAACAGTTGCATGATGGTAACCATTCTCTTGAGGCGCTGCACAGTCGTCGCGAGGCGGGAGCATCCGATCGGCGCCAGGTTCCCCAGCCACACGCACCGGCCGTCGGTGAGCAATCATGACTGTCTGTCTGCTGCATCGATGTTTTGGCTTGTCTGCAAACATTTGTCTCTGCTGCCCTGTCTCCGACTTTGTGCGTAGGCCTACCTACTGGTACCTAAAGGCGCGCGCGCAAGACCCCACTGCCGTACCTAGCACGCCGGCACTACCGCTTTGGACCGACCGGCCTGCTCTTACTTGACTCTGAGCTTCACGTCGCTTTGCTTGGTGAGACACGCCGACCTCTCGCTTGCCTTGGGCGCAGCTTTGGTGCATATAAACGCGCCCCACGGCCCGCTTTGCTTCCGCCCTGGATAGCCCAGCAGCCCAGCAGCCCTACCAAGCTCTAGACCTCGCTGCCGCTCCCACTACACCATGGCCGGCAATCTCGCCCCCGAAGTCGAGGCCTCGTACTCGGCCATCATCGACGAGATCCTGCGAGCCAGCGATCTGAACACCATTTCCGCGAAGCGCATACGAAAGGGCCTCCAGGAGCGAGTCGAACATGACACCTCGCACCAGAAGGACGCCATCACCGCGCTCATCATGCAGCGCTTCGACACGTTCAATTCCGAGAAGCACCCAACCGTCGCAAACGGCACCAAGCACTCGGCCACCGGCGACGACACTTCCGACGCGACATGCACCCACAAGCGCTCCCCCGACGACGAGTCCGCCCTCTCTGAGCTCGAAGACGAGCCGCCGAAGAAGAAGACCAAGAAAGCCAGCAGTCGGTCCAAGGAAGACGACGACGCGGCCTATGCCCGGAAACTACAAATGGAAGAGAACTCGCGCATGCGATCCACAAGAGGCGGAAACACCAAGAAGCGTGCTCCCCTGCCGAAAAAGAAGGCAAAGAAGAAGAGCTCCAATACGGTCAGGGATGAGGACGACAGCGACATGGCCTCGGGAAGTGCAGCCGAGAAAAAGAGCCCTAAAAAAGGCGGCTTCCACGTACGTCCCCACCCATGTTCCCAACCCCATCTAATCCGCAATCCCAGAAACCAATGGCCCTCTCCCCAGCCCTCTCCTCCCTCCTGGGCGCAACCCAACTCTCGCGGCCCCAAACCGTCAAGAAAATCTGGGAATACGTCAAGCAGCGAGACCTCCAAGACCCAGCCGACAAGCGCCAGATTCGCTGCGACGACGCCATGCGCGCCGTCTTCAAACAGGATCGCGTCCACATGTTCACCATGAACAAAATCCTCAATCAGAACCTCTATGCCGTCGACGAAATTACCTCTCCCGTCTAACACACGTTCCCCCCTTTTTTGGGGGGACTCACGATTCTTCTCGCGTTAACGACACCACCTTGCGCATATCCACTTGGCTTGGCAAGCGCATACAACTCGAACGGCATATTTTTTCTTCTCCCCTTTGTATCATGCACGGCATTCGCACGGCGCATTGGCATGGAGTTGGGTCTTTGCTTTTTTTTGGGGGCGCTCTGTTTTGTCTATTCTTCACGGCTGGGAATGGCCGCGCACGCTTTGGTTTACATGGTACATGGGATGTGGGTGGTTTTGGGACCCCCTGGGTGAAAGTGGGGGGTGGGGGAAGCAATATATGCGGCATGCCAAATTAGTGTAGTCATGGTTGAGAATATGAGTAACATACAAGTGCAATCCAACCCAACCCAACTTGTATGCAGCGCGGCATCAATGCATAGACGGAATGGAAGGAATAGTCGTGGAGAAGGAAAAAATGCGATTATTGCAGGTGAGAATTCTACGTCCTGGAACGACCCATGAACCAATGGACAAAAATTGTGCTGCAGGGAAAAAGAAAAACGTGTATTCAAAACCCCATTCACGCCTCAAAATCCCTCGGGCAATGTCAACTGGAAATCCTCAAACTCCTCATCCACAGGATCAATCTGTAGCTGCGCATGGAAACTATTCATCCACGAATTGTCCTCCTGCTCGTCTTCGTCGCACGCAAGCAACATGAGCTCCAACTCACGCTCTACAGCCGCCGCAGCACGGTACGCCTCCTCATCCGCAGGAACAAGCGTAGCATCTGTAGCCGTGGAGCTTGAACGCGAGAAAGCGCTGCGAGAGCGCACCGTGCTTGCGGGTCGGGTGGATGTTGTGCATGACGCTGGGCGTCGAATCGTCGTGGTAGAGAACGGAGCGGGCTTAGTGACGTTTGACAGCGGCTTGCGAGCTGCTGGTGCTGCGCGACCGGCGCGGCCCTGGGCGTAGCCGATTGTGCTGTTAGACGCGGCTACGGCGGCGGCACGGCGAGCTGGGGTCGGTTCCACGAGTGGCCGGGTTGTTTTTTTGCTCGAAATGAAGCCGCCTGGGAGACGTGACTTCACTGCTGCGGTGGGCGCGGCCAAGGTGCGCTTTGGAGCTGCAGGCGAAAGGGCTTGGGCTGCGGATCTGGCGCGCATGGTCGAGATGTTGGATGTGCCGCGCTTGGGCTTGGGTGCGTCGTCCTTGGGGTCCTCGATGCCCATGTATCGCCTTGCCTCGGCCTCGTCTTTGGCCATTTGTGCCGAGAAGACCTTGTCAAAGTCAACGTCGCGCTGCTTCTTCTCGCGGTCTAGCTGCTCTTCGAATTCGCGAAGCTTCTTGGGGCGACCGTCGTCTTCGATAGGATTGTGGTATGCTTCCCAGATACCGCGGGCCATGTTCTGGCCATCAATCTTGGGAAAGTTCCAGTCCTTGGGCAGGTAGTCGTCCATGTCGTCAGGTAGCGGCACTTCTTTAGGAGGCATATACTCCACTTCTGGGACATCGTCTTCGGACTCGGCAGCAGCCTCGGGCTGGTGGACTTTGACTTTCGGGCGGCGCAGACGTGGGCTTATCTTCTGTGTCTTTGCAGACGAACCAAGAGGTGCAGGCGTTTGGAATGCTTTGGATTTTGCGTTGGTCGTCTTCATGCCCAGTGGCGCGCGACTTCGCGGCCCTAATCACATCAGCGAATGCATCCGAGCAAGCTTCGTTCGCGTCTGTTACCAGCCGGAGTGAGAAACGCATTCTCATTGCCTTTTCCATTGGTCTTCAACACAGACTTTCCAGCCTGCTTGATCACATTCTCGTCGTTGAGCGGCACCTTGAACGGCGTCTTGGGCGCTTTGTTTCCTGGTGTTTTGGCTCCGAGGCCCTTCACGCCGGCATTCAGCGGCTTTCCGCCGGGACCGATTGATATATTGCGGACCGCATTCTCCTGATCATGTGCTGCGAGAGTAGCCATGGCGGATGTTACATTGAGCGAGTCGTGGTTGATGTCGTCGGCGAGGTTCCGCCCGGAGGTCTTCTGTTTACGCCATGCGCCGTTGCCATGCGACCATATCGGGAAAGGGCCACAGCGCCAAAGAAGGGTCTCGAGCTCAGCCTACAAGGGTTAGACCGCCTGACAGGGGCAGGAGCGCCTCACACCTGCATCGCAGCCTATCCGGCACATTTCTCAGACAACATCACCCGCCGCAGCAAACAACAAAAAGCCGTCGCCCTCTCGCCCGCAGCCTCTGCACCTATTACCACCTTTCAACTCACCACACGCTCAACCCGCAGCCATGGATCAGATCAAGAAGGTGAGTGTCCCTGTCTACCCCGCCATGTCCTTCTGCGGAGCTCAGTACCGCGAGCTTGAACTCGGTGTCCAAAGGGGCAGCAAAACCCTCGTTGCACTGGATGGCAGGCTGACGTTTCATTTTCTACAGCGCATGGAAGCTCTCCGCATCGAGGCGGATGAGAGCAGCTCACGCGCCGAGGAGCTCAAGGCCAAGGTCAAGCAGCTCGAGAGTGAGACCACACAGAAAGAGCAGGAGATTACATCTCTGAGCCACAAGAACTCGGTGCTGGAGGGAGAGGTTGAGAAGCTCGAAACGCAAGTCAAAACCTACAAGGACGAAGCTGGTGCAGGTGCCCAGGCCGGATCCCAGGCCGAGGGCATGCAGCGCAAGATCCAGGTCCTTGAGGAAGAGGCTGAGGAGTCTGACAGGACGATCCGCGAGCTCAACGAGAAGTACGTCTTTCCATACCGCATTTCCACCCATTGAAAGGGGTCGAGGGGAGTCACATGCTGACGCGTCATTTCCCAGGCTCCGCCAAACTGACGTCAAGTCTGGCCACTACGAACGCAAAGTCCAAGCTCTCGAGCAGTCCCGCGACCAGTGGGAAACCAAGTACGAAGAGATGGCCAAGAAATACGCCGACACCAAGAAGGAGCTTGACGACTTTGTCAAGGAGATTGGTAACATCTGATTTCCGGCAAGTCTGTCCCTCCTGGTTATTGACTGTATTTAGTGGAGTATTGAGGCTATTGTCGGATCCTGACCAACGATTCCAGATTGCCCGCCAGATTGCTTGGGTGTTGTTGATGGACGTTTGGTGGAGGCTCGGACAGGAGGAAACATTACAATCTCCATCCCACACCCTGCATATTGGTTCTTTTCCTGTGGCTGCTTGCTGGCGGGCATGTACCCTTTAGATAATCCTTGAGCGCAATGCAGTGTTCGTCCCCTACCATCTCACCGTTCACTTGCCTTGTGCTTGCTGAACATTTCCAAATCCATACCCATGTGAAAACGCCTTCGCTATGCATAACAAGTCGTGATATCGTCGCACTGTTCCTCCTAGAATTGGATCCTCCTCTTTCTGCCAGTGTACTTGGACGTTGCCTTCACAACCTTGCCCTGCTTCTCCATCTGGTCCTTTTTCTTCATGATCCACGCCTTGCTGCCCTTCTTCTCCTCTCCCCTTTTCATGCCTCTCTGCCTCCTTCGCGCATCCATGACATCCACACCATCCATACCCCTCACCACTCCTGTGATATCGCCATCCAGATCTCCTCCACCAACCGTCAAAACCAGATACGTCTTAGCATTCTTGGTGCCCTCATCGTCCTCCAACAAACCGGCGCCAAACCCAGCCTTGATCGCCGCCTGACTCACCATCTTCTTTTGCTCGTCGTTCTTGGGGTAAAACTGACACACCGCCCTCCCACCCCTCCTCAGCGCCGCATACAAGCCGTTGAAAAACCTCGACAGCCGCGCCGCAGGCGTATCCCACTCCTCACTACTCTCCGCCTGACACAGCCACTGCACCGCACTAATGCTTATCGCTGCATCAAACGTGCCCGGCCTGACAGGCACACCCTGCCCCGCGTCCGCAAGCAGCAAGTCCCCTTCGACATCTTTCTCCAGCGCAACGCCCAGCATCGACGCGCTGATGTCGATCCCCACCCACATGTGTGGCCCGCCGGGCGTGGCGGGCGCGGACTCGGATAGGATTTCGCCTGAGAGCCCGGAGCCGCAGCCTACGTCGAGGATGAGGGAGGGCGAGGTCAGTGCGAGGAGGGAGAGGGCGCGGTGGGTCATGGAGGATTGGATCGAGCGGATGCGCGAGGAAGTGGTGTATTTGCGGGATTCGATATCGTTGTAGAAGAGGTCTGGGGGGCTGGAATGGGCTTAGTAGTGTTTCTGGGAAGGATAGTGGGTGGGTTTCGGAGAGGCGTACAGTTGGTCTTCGGGGCGCGACATGCTTGTTGTTTGATTCCTTTTTCAATCACTTTGTGTGTTGATTCTTCGAGTGCGAAAGCCACAGTTTTGTCGCAAGGCTTGCCTCCAGGTTGCCGTGTTTAGCGCGGGTATGAAGCTGTAGAAGTCGCGTCAAGATTTCCGCGTCCCACCACTTTTTGGTGGTGCTCAGCGCAAACCAAAATTCTGACCCCACACTCCCGCGGCGGCGGCGCAACCACGGGCCCCACACCTAAACGCTAATGCCACCTATCTGACCTCATCGCTCTCAAGTACCAAGACGCTCTCTTTCACCACCACGAAAACCCAAACCTACCTCGACACGATGTGGATATTACCGGTCTTGGGCTACGTTGGTGTTATATTGGGTTTTGGATTCTTGACGTTGGCGATAGGTACGTTTTGTCTTGCAGAACATCACGTCACTATCCGAAGAGACGAGAGATGCAAAGCAAGCTAATAATCGACCTTAGCTTCAGGACTATACTACCTCTCCGAACTCGTCGAAGAACACACCGTGCTCGCAAAGAAACTGCTCTACCGACTCATCTGCGGCGTCGTAGCCCTACAAGTCCTCCTGCTTGTCGTCGATGGATTCCCCCTCGGCCTGAGCGCCCTGAGCGTTGTGTCGCATGTACTATACGCGCAGAACCTCCGACGCTTCCCGATTGTCAAACTGACCGATCCGTTATTCCTGTTGTCCTGTGGTATGCTGCAAGTCCACACTCTACGAAAAAAAAAAGTCCCCTGACACATACGCGCAGCCCTCGTAATCGCAAACCACTACCTGTGGTTCCGCCACTTCAGCGCCCCAGTCCCCTCGTCCACATACTCTTCTTACCCTTATGCGCACGACGCCAATATCCCGACCTTCACCGAAATCGCTTCTTATTTCGGCATGTGTGTCTGGCTCGTCCCGTTCGCGCTGTTCGTCTCGCTGTCCGCGGGCGAAAACGTGCTTCCGTCCATGGGCTCCGAATACGCGACGGGCGAAGGCGCGAGTTACATTACGCCGGGCAAAGCGCCCGAGGCGTTTGGAAGCGGCACGGCCGCGGGTCTGAGTGGAAGTAGTAGTGCCATGCAGGGCAAGAGGAGGGCGAGGAGTGGGACGAACGCGGGGCTGGCGAAACAGGTTGTTACCGGTGTTAGGGAGTGGGTGGGGGAGACAGGTGAGGTTATGGGGCTGTGGAAGGGGGACAGGACGAGGCCTACGTTTTGATGAAGGTTTAGCTGCGAAGCTTGCGATTTATGGGGGCAACGATATATTGTAGCATTCTCCATTTCAAACACACTGTCTTGGGCCATGTCCTATGCTGCGTAGTGGTCTTTGGAAAGTGCACTCGCACGCACATGACCTTGAAGCATTCTCGCCGCGGGCACATGACATCGATCCACACTATACTGCTAGAGTATTCAGCGAAAAAGTCATGCTTCTAAAAAGTGACATCTTGGTAGGTAACACAGAACGCGAATTGGAAATTTTGGAGAATTATCTTAGGCCTCCGTCTCTCCACTAGTGCAAGACATGGTCTCTTGAGAGTCGGAGGCAAGCAGGAAACATGCTGTGCAGACTAATCAATGCCATCGGGGTAGAAATTCACATCCGGATTGATGGACAGAGTGGGCATAGGCTAGAGGCGTTAGCATGACTGTTCAAAGATATCAGACAAGCAATGCAGAAAGACCAAAGCCAGATAGTGAACAAAGGAATCTCAGAAGTCGTATTTGAGGGTACCTGACACTGTACAAGATATAGAACACATGCGCTCCGTTTACTCGCCCTACCCAATCCACCTAATGCAAATCTAATCCACGTTTATTGGTTGGTCTTGCCTGATGTGTTTGGCTTGGGAATCTGGTCAAGAATGCTCTTCTTCTGCTGCATTGGGGTGTAGACAATCTTTCGGGTCTTCAGCGGTGCCCACTTGTATCTGTAACATGTGTCAGCTATGTGGGCTCCATTCTCTACGTGCGCGGGGCTTACCGCTTGACCCAGACACTGATGGAGAAAAGTACACTGGTGACGGCCAGCACTTTCCAGCCCATCTTCTTACGCTCATCCATCTCTGGCTCGGCGGTCCAGTTCAGGAACTCGACAACGTCCTTGGCCATTTGCGAAGTCGATGCCTTGGTTCCGTCATCGTACTCAACCAAGTCGTCGTAGAGGACACGAGCCATGGCAATGCCGGTGCCGGGGAAGTAAGGGTTGAAGTTGAGACCTTCCTGAACAACCGCACCTGCAGGTGGCTCCTCAGGGTAACCAGTCAACAAGCTGAAGATGTAGTTGCAGCCACCGTGACGGGCCTTGACCATGAGCGATAGATCCGGGGGAAGAGCACCGTTGTTGGCAGCGCGAGCGGCCTCGTCGTTTTTGTAAGGGGCAGGCATGTAGTCGGACAATTTTCCGGGACGCTTTTCGGTCTCGCCCTCGTTGTTGGGCTCGGTGTCGTATTCGTTCTCCTCGGCAAGTGCTTTGGCCTCATCGACTGTCATGAACTGACCGACGACTGCTCGGTATGGGACACGGGAAATGGAGTGGCAGGAGGCGCAGACCTCGCGGTAGACCTGGAAACCACGGCGGAGGCTGTGACGTTGATTCAGCTGTGCTGCTAGATGGCTAGCCGGGGAGACTTACGCCATGTGGTCATAGGTCTTTGTCCATTTCTCGTGCTGCCACGGGTACTGGGTAGGGTGCAGACTAGATTGCGACACGTCAGCGCTGGCCCGCATCCTGGAGTCCCGGCTCCACGCGCACGCCGGGGCAACACTGACCCTTCTTCCGCGGGCGTCATGGCATCGACGTTGCGGCCAAACATCTGCCAGTACCAGGCGGTCGATCCGAGAGCGACGACGGTGGCGGCGATGGGGAGGGCGTTGTGCTTCAACGGCGACGCAGCACCCTCGGCAGAGCTCCCTGTCGAAGCCGCGCGCTACATTGTCGCATTGGTCAGCCATACCAGGGATTGAGGGCGGGGGGTCTCGCGGGGGCTGTCGGGCTGGGGGAGAGATTCGGGGGTCGTACCGAGGCGGTGCTGGTGGTGGCATTGCGGGTCGCGGCGCCGGCGGAGCGTGCCGTACGCAGTGCTGATCGAGCCAACATGCTGAGTGTGGGCTGGCTCGGCGCGAGGAAGGGGGTGGATCAATGGGGTTCGTGGGCGGAGGTGATAGAGGTCGAGGTGCACCGCTTTCTTCGTGCCAAAACGCAAAGCTTGGCAGACCAGCAAGTCAGCAAGAGCGCGACGGATGTGATTGGCCGCGCGCCACACCACGATAATTGATTCGATCCATGAACTCTACATTATTGCGCGGGGCACATGGCCACTTTGGCAGGCTACACGGTCCCAGCACGACTTCAGCCGGGCTATGGCCTTTTCACAAATCGGTGCACAGAATCCAGGGTGCGTGCATGTGGCAACTACTTCTATACCTCACCACTCATGGAGGAATGGTGGAGAGGCTCAAACGAGTGCTTGGTGTTCAGTCTGGCAAGGCCGGCAAGAACATCGCCAGAACATCCAGCATCTCCGCGAGTAGAGAGAGTGCTAGGCGGTCTGCCTTGCGTGGTTGGGCGGACGAGGAACACGAGCAGCGGAGATTTATAGGTAGCCGAGTCGATGCATGGCGTGTGCGTTCGTATTATTGTGCATCTCTTGGCGATCGCTCTCCGTTCGCAAACAGCCATCAGCCAATTGAAAGCGCGCGCAAAGTTCCTCATGCGCTGCTTCAGGGCAAATGGCGGTTGGCGCAAGGCAGACAATGCGCTTCACTTCACGGGCGCTCGCCCTGGCATTGACGTCCTTTCCCGCCCTCGGCGCCTGATCCCTCCTCGCCGGGAGCTCCTACATACTCGCCCCACGACAACCACTATTTACCCCGCCAGACAAACACTCGCTCTTGACAACACCACTCCACGACGTGTCCCCCAACTTCTTCGCCAGACGTCCCTTGTTCCGCGAAGATATTGCTCCCATAGACGAAACATGTGTCGACACTTTGGAGCAGAAGAGCATGGATCGGCCACAATTGCTGGAGCGCGTCAAGTGCTGCCCACCAACGTCAAGCCAGTCCACTACGACTTGACCCTGGAGCCCAACTTTGACGACTTCACGTACGAGGGCAAGGTGGTCATTGAGTATGTTCGACCTTGTGCGCGCAGAGCCCCTCATGCTAACAGGCCCCAGCCTAGACGTCAATGAGGACACCACGACAATCTCTCTCAACACGAACGAACTCAAGATACACTCCTCGAAAGTCTCTTCAAATGGCCAGGTCATCTCGGAATCCCCCACCGTCTCCCACGATGGAGACTCGCAAACTACCAAGGTCAGCTTCGACCAGACCATCTCCAAGGGCGGTAAAGCGCAGCTCACCATGACCTTCTCCGGCATCCTGAACGACAACATGGCTGGCTTCTACCGGTCTTCGTTCAAGGCAGAGGACGGCTCGACCACGTACATGGCTACAACGCAGATGGAGCCCACCGATGCGAGACGAGCATTCCCTTGCTTCGACGAGCCCGCGCTCAAGGCCAAGTTCACCGTCACACTTGTCGCCGACGACAAGATGACTTGCTTGAGCAACATGGACGTGGCTTCTGAGAAGACTGTGGACTCCAAGGTCACCGGCGGAAAGCGCAAAGCAGTCACGTTCAACCCCACTCCACTCATGTCGACATACCTCCTAGCCTTCATCATTGGCGAGCTCAACTACATCGAGACCAACAGCTTCCGTGTGCCGGTCAGAGTATATGCGCCGAAAGACAAGGATATTGAGCACGGCAGATTCTCGCTCGAGCTCGCAGCCAAGACTCTAGCATTCTACGAGAAGACGTTCAACAGCGACTTTCCACTCCCCAAGATGGACATGATCGCCATTCCCGACTTCAGTGCTGGTGCCATGGAGAATTGGGGTCTGGTGACGTACCGTGTCGTCGACGTGCTTATTGACGAGAAGGTCAGCGGCGCGGCTGTCAAGCAGCGCGTAGCCGAGACCGTGCAGCACGAGCTCGCACATCAGTGGTTCGGCAATCTGGTCACCATGGACTTCTGGGATGGCCTCTGGCTAAACGAGGGATTTGCGACATGGATGTCTTGGTACTCGTGCAACGTATTCTACCCCGACTGGAAAGTCTGGGAGGGCTATGTTACTGATAACCTTGCTGGCGCTCTGTCTCTGGACTCGTTGCGTAGCAGTCACCCGATTGAGGTTCCAGTCAAGCGCGCGGACGAGATCAACCAAATCTTCGATGCCATCTCCTACTCCAAGGGCTCAAGCGTTATCCGCATGATCTCCAAGTACATTGGCGAGGAGACCTTCATGGAGGGCATTCGCCGCTACCTGAAGAAGCATGCTTTCGGCAATACCGAAACCGGCGACCTGTGGGCTGCTCTGAGCGATGCTAGCGGCAAGGACGTCGGAAAGGTCATGGACATATGGACGAAGAAGGTCGGCTTCCCTGTCGTCACTGTCACTGAAGGCTCCGACTTCATTCATTTGAAGCAGAACCGCTTCCTTCGTACAGCTGATGTCAAGCCCGAAGAGGATCAGACCCTCTACCCGGTGTTCCTTGGGTTGCGGACGAAGGAGGGCGTCAACGAAGACTTGACGCTCTTTGATCGTGAGGCCGACTTCAAGCTCAAGGACCTAGACTTCTTCAAGCTGAATGCCGACCACTCTGGTCTGTACCGAACTTCGTACACGCCCGAGCGGCTGCGAAAGCTCGGTGTTGCTGCCAAGCAGGGTCTTCTCACCGTTGAGGACAGAGCTGGTATGATTGCGGATGCTGGCTCGCTGGCCGCGTCAGGCTACCAGAAGTCGTCTGGCATCCTCTCGCTTCTTGACAGCTTCAAGAGCGAGCCTGATTTTGTAGTCTGGCAGGAGATTACAGGCCGCATTGGCTCTCTCCGCGGGGCATGGATGTTCGAGGACCAAAAGATTAGGGACGCCATGAAGCAGTTTCAGCTGGACCTCGTCAAGGACAAGGCTCATGCGCTGGGCTGGACCTTTAGCGAGAACGATGGCCATATTGAGCAACAGTTCAAGAGCTTGATGTTTGGTGCCGCTGGTATCTCTGGTGATGAGGCGATCAGCAAGGCGTCGTTCGACATGTTCAACAAGTTCAAGGCAGGAGATAAGTCTGCCATTCATCCCAATATTCGTGGCAGCGTGTACGCCATCGTCCTGGCAAAGGGTGGCAAGGAAGAGGTAAGACCTTCGACGGCTTTGACATGATCCACGCTGACATATTCAGTACGACGCCATCGTGAACGAATCTATCCACGCCGCCACAGCTGACGAGCGCAACTCTGCTCTGCGCTCGCTTGGCCGAGCCAAGTCGCCGGAGCTCATTCAGCGCACCCTCGACTTTGCGCTCAGCAAGGACGTTAAGGGTCAGGATATCTACCTACCCATCTCCGCTCTGCGATCGCACCCTGAAGGTTGCCATGCGCTCTGGAAGTGGGTCAAGGACAACTGGGAAGAGCTCGAGAGGAGGCTACCTCCTAGTTTGAGTATGCTGAGCTCTGTCGTGTCTATCACTACATCAAGCTTCACGCATCGGGAGCATATCGAGGACATCAAGGCTTTCTTCGCCGACAAGAGCACTAAGGGCTTCGACATGTCGCTTTCACAAAGCATCGACGCCATCAGCGCAAAGGCGGCATGGCTCGAGCGGGACTCTGAGGATGTCAAGCAATGGCTGCAAGAGCACAAATACCTGTAGATGTTGGGCGACGAAAGCGACCACACTCGTATGTGTGTGTCATGTAGTAGCTGCCCGATGAAGACCAAGACTATAGAAATGTACAGTAGAACAACCAACTCTACACAGGGATACACGAACATGGTCTTCTGAAATAAATCAAGACTTGATGTCCACCGAATTTTGTCAGTGCCTTCATAAGTTATTACACTTGAGTGGGTGAGAGCGTGGGCACGTGAGAGCGCGCTGGAACCTAACCATGAACTGTGGACTTTGCGAAGCGACCCTGTGACCTTTCTGTTACCAACCACGATACTCACCACACGACCAATGCGCAACGATGGCATCTGATGGATCCGAGTCGCCTAGCAAATCGAAGCGCTCTCGCGCGGCAATGGAAGCAGAAGACCACACAATGGCTATCGCAGCGCAAACTAATGACGGTACGGCTGCTCAAACTCTATGCGACACGCGGAGCCTGACTGACACCATGTCGCAGACGACACCTCCTCAGACGATGACGACTTCGGCCCTGCGCTGCCTTCTTCTGCACCGAAGAAGAAGAAGCGAAAATTACCATACGAGAAGCTCTACGTAGCTGCCCTGCCGACGTCGCAACGCTACTGCAAATCGCTTATGCACCGCGAACAATTATGTTTCACGACATTGACACCATACACCGATTTCTTGATCACGAGTTCGATCGACGGCGTAGTGAAATTCTGGAAGAAGGATTTCGGAGGTATCGAATTCGTGAAAGAGTTTAGGGCGCATGCAGGCGAAATACGCAGCGTGAGCAGCAGTGCAGACGGACGAAGCTTTGCGACTGCGGGGTCGGACAACACGGTCAAGATCTTTGACGTGGTTACGTTCGATCTCCTAGCCATGTTGAACCTGGACTACAGCCCCAAGGCCGTGTGCTGGATACATGGTCGTGGTGCGAGTTTTCCACAGCTGGCCGTCAGCTCGGAAGACAATGGCTGGATACGGATATACGATGGACGAGGCGACAATCTTGAGCCGCTCCAGACGCTGAAGAGTATACATCGGGCGCCAGTGAGCTTGATGGCGTACAACAACGCATACGATTGTGTGGTCAGCGTGGACCAGGGCGGAATGGTGGAGTACTGGCGACCCAGTGGGACGTTTGAGAAGCCGGACAATGTCTGGTCGTTGAAGAGCTCGACAAATCTCTTCGAATTCAAGAAGTCAAAATGCGTCCCGTCATCCATCACGATATCACCTACCGGAAAGCAATTCGCCACGTACTCGTTCCCAGATCGCCAGATTCGAATTTTTGAATTTGCAACGGGCAAGCTATATCGCACGTACGATGAGTCGGTAGAGACGATTACGACGATGCAGCAAGCCGGGACCGCTGTTCAGCATCTCGAAGACATGGAGTTTGGACGTAGAATAGGCATCGAGCGCGACCTCGACCAGCCCTCAATCCGCTCCCGTCTAAACGTCATCTTCGACGAAACCAGCAACTTCATCCTATACGGCAGCATGTATGGCGTCAAAGTCATCAACACGCTCACCAACAAGCTCGTCAAGCTCTACGGCCAAGAAGAACCATTCCGACCCCTCTGGCTCTCACTCTACCAAGGCCAACCCGAGAAGAAAGGTGTCGTGACCGTCGAAATGGCCGCCTCAGAAAACCCTCTTCTCCAAGAAGCCGAAGCTCGCGATGCCATGCTCGTCTCCACAGGCTCCGGCAAAGTGCGCTTCTACATGTTCACCAACGACTCCGGCGCCTCCAAATCCTCTCGCGACGTCCACAACGAAAAACCACGCACCATCGACCTAAAGAAATCCTCGGAAAAAGCCCTCGCAGCAACTGGTTCTACTGCTACACTTCACACCACCTACGGCGACATCTCCATCCGCCTGTTTCCCGACGCAGCCCCGAAAGCAGTTGAAAATTTCGTCACCCACGCCCGTAATGGGTACTACAACAACGTCATCTTCCACCGCGTGATTCGCAAATTCATGATCCAGACCGGCGACCCCATGGGCGATGGCACCGGCGGCGAAAGTATCTGGGGCAAAGAATTTGGCGACGAATTCACAAAGAGCCTGAGGCACGACAAACCGTATACACTCAGCATGGCAAATGCAGGACCAGGCACCAACGCGAGTCAGTTTTTCATCACCACCGAGAAGGCTGTACGTCACTTTTTCCTTTCTACCTGGTGCTTGCAGGCATCGAAATGCTAACGTGATGTTATAGCCGTGGCTCGACGACAAACATACCATTTTCGGACGCGCGGTCGCGGGCTTGGATGTCGTGCATAGAATTGAGAATACAAAGGTGTACAAGGAGAAGCCGGAGGAGGATATCAAAATCATTAATGTTTCCGTCACCTAGGCCGTAGACGTTTGGACGTGGTTGGATACGTTTCACACGAGGTCGGGTAGCATGCGCGTCGGGTCGATCCATGGCGACAAGGCGGCGTGCTGTGAGACGAAGACCTCACTTGTGGTTGTTCGTCGAGCAAAGTGGCTAGGCTCAGAAGTGTTGACATGAAAACGAAAAATCTCGTCGGAAATAACATAACATGCAATCCCATACCATGACCATACCTGAAAGTAAGCGAATGCAACTGCCCCTCGACTCCCGCCCCATTTTCTCCCTCTCTAGGTAAACGCCATGCTCTTCTTGATCTCGGCAATGGCCAGCGCAGGATTCAGGCCCTTGGGACACGTCCTTGAGCAGTTCAAGATGGTGTGGCACCGGTACAAGCTCATGCTGTTGTTCAGGGCGTCCTGGCGCTCCGCCTTCTTCTCGTCCCGCGAGTCGGCGATCCAGCGGTACGATTGGAGCAGGACGGCTGGGCCGAGATATTCTTCTTGGTTCCACCAGTACGAGGGGCAGGATGTGGAGCAGCAGGCGCAGAGGATGCATTCGTATAGGCCGTCGAGCTTCTTGCGCTCGTCTTTGGTTTGGCGGTATTCGCGGCCCTGGGGGACTTGTTAGTTTGTGTTTGAGGAGGGAGGCGTGGTGGGGAAATGTACGTCGGGCGCGGGGGTGGAGCGCTGGAGGTAGGGCTTCACGGAGCGGTATTGCTTGTAGAAGAGCGTCATGTCGGGGACGAGGTCCTTGACAATGTACATGTGGGGGAGAGGGTAGATGCGGGATTCCTTGGTTGTGTCGGTGGGGATGCGGCCTATGATGCTGTCAGTCTTGCAGCCCCAGACTTCTGGCTCCAGTCGACGTACATAGACATGCCAATGTGTTGACACCATCAATGTTCATCGCACAACTTCCGCAAATCCCCTCGCGGCAGCTCCGCCTGAATGTCAAAGTCGGGTCGACCTCGTTCTTGATCCTGATCAACGCATCCAACATCATGGGCCCGGTCTTGTTCAGGTCGAGCTCGTACGACTGCATCTTGGGCTTCGAGGTTGGCTCGTCTGGGTTCCATCGGTAGATGTGGAACGTCTTCGTCTTCGCACTCTTCTCGGGCTCAGGCTCTCCGGCTGTCGATGTTTTGGTCTCGGAGATGGGCTTGGTGGCTGGATCAGGCACGATTTTCTCTGCCGTCTTCGAAATGGGGTCGCGAGCATGGACATCGTTTACAGAGGCAAAGCCGCGGGTGAAGCCAGCGGGCCTAACGGCTATAGGGATATGTTAGCAGTGTTCGACTGCTTCTGTCGTGAGCGCGGAAAGAAGTCGTACCGGTCCGCCTGGCGGCTAGGCGGGTGAATGCGCGTATGGAAGCCATGGTGGTGGTGTGTGGAGTGAAGAGTGTGCAATGTCGTGGAGAACAAATCAATTGCGCATCGAATGCCAGACTTGACCTCGGGTTGAGTGGCGAGCCAATCACATGCCGTCAGAAGTCATCGACATGATCGGGGCAACCCGGCTTCTAGTGCCCCGATCCGCCACGCATCATCGTCGAGAACGTCAACGTCAACATCTGCCACGAGCATCTCGGGAAAATCTCCGCACTTTTTTTTTCAACTCACAACCCTCCTCCCGTCTCCAAGGCTCGGTTGGAGGGCTGGCTCACGTCTTTGACCGGCGATACATTAGCTAGGCAATTACTGTGTACGGTTGGTAGGTTCTGAATCAGCCCACGTGACATGAAACATCGGGTGTTCGGCGTCAAGGGTGCCAACTGTCTCCAGCATATCAATTTGCGTGATATGAATACAACACATGAACAGCCCGCTATACGGCATAATGTAACGTGCTGCATGTCTCGTTTCTTCTCTCGCACATTCACTCCCAGACCCTTGTCCAAACCCCCTTGTCCACCTCACCCCATCTTTCTCTCCAAACACCTCCAACAACCCAAAATGTCCACCAAACAACCCCCTCTTACAAGTCCGATCCACTGGATTCTCGACTGGGACGGCACAATCACCAAGAAAGACACTCTCGATGCCCTCGTAAACATTGCCGCCTCCACAAAGCTCACATTTCCCACGCATGATCGGTGGAAAAGTGTTGTGGATGCATACGTGGCAGATTACACCGCGACGCTTGAGAAGCTTGCACCAGGCGGTGTATTACCGACAACAATTGCAGACGAGAAGAGACTGCTGAGCGCCATGAAAGCAGTCGAGCAAAGGAGTTTAGACCGTGTCTTTTGTTCGGAAATCTTCGAGGGCTTGACGCAGGAGAAGCTTGGGGAAGGCGCGGAAAAAGCCATGGGGTCTGGTGAAGTAGCTCTGCGGCCTGGCTGTGTCGAGTTCCTGCGCTCTGTCTTGCGTCAGGCAAATTCGGAAAGAAACACAGTCCATATTTTGAGCGTCAACTGGAGTCGATACTTCATTTCATCCTGCTTGTGGACCGCGGGTATCGAAATGGATCCTCGTCTCGTTTTCGCTAATGAATTTGCTGGCATCGCTGAAGGAACGTCGTCGACCGGAGAGATCGGTCAGACTTGGGCAATCAAACTCATCGCGAGCGAGGACAAACTGCACTGTCTTGAACACATCAGAGAGCGTATCTCGGCGCCAGTCGTGTATGTTGGCGATAGCTGGACAGACATTGAATGTCTTCTCGCAGCAGATCTGGGAATCTGCATTCGCCATGATCCCATGGGGAGTTCACAGCGTCAACTGGCCGAGGCATTTACAAGGCTGGGAGTATCTTGTCCCAAACTCGGGGACGTGACTAGAGCTAGAAACCCGCAAGTCGTGTGGGCCCAGGACTTTGCTGAAATTCACGCGTGGGCTGGTGGCTACGTATGATGTTTGACTGAAAGCGTTGGTGAATAATTGTCAAAGGCCCACCAAGACTACAGCACTACAATGAAAAGATTGAGCTTTCACCGTCATGAAAAAAAAATCGATCACGTAACGCTCTACAGATATTCCTCATCACGCGGGTCTGGCTGATGCCGTTCAATGTCCACTTCTTGGGTTGTACACGAGATTCCCCAAGTCCATCTGCTTCTACTGCACACCCCGCTTCGAGGAGGAGGGATGGCTTAATCTAGCATTATCATCGTCAGAGGAGGAGGGACGCAGAGCGCCTTCAACTCCATCAACGATACAGATACTTTCCCTCTCTATACCCCGGGGCCCGCAACCTCCTTCCCCACCACTCAAGCCGCCTACAACCCCCTTTCCGCCCGCGACCTCCACCGCAATCCCCCCGTCCTTCCATCACGCATCCCACCACTCATCAGCAAGTATGTCTCGCGCCGTCGGCCGCAGTCTATAATCAAGCTTCATGATCCCGAGCATAAACTCTCTGACCATGTCACCGACTTCACTCTCCGTCACGCACGCAAGCGGCGTTGATTTCTTCGCAAGGAATTTCTTGCCTCAACCACGCGATGCCGCGACAAGTCTGCTCGCCAGCGATTTCTGGCATCGACGCAGGAAATGGCCCGAAGAAAGCGGTACATCTCCATTACCACGCGCAGGTAGTATTCTTCGTCGGCGCGGGGTACGTTGGGGCGAAAGAGATTGGAGGCGCCGCCGTAGAGGAGGCTTGATCGCTTGGAGTAGGGTCAGATGGGTGTGTGACAAGAGTTATCGAGAGCGGTGGATGCGTACTACAGTTCCAAAGGGCCAGATGTCTGCGGCAGTGGTCCAAGGGATCTCCATGAGGAGTTCTGGAGCCGACCATATTGGTGTGCCGACTTGTGTACCTGAAGTGGCCCATTCTGAATCTGCAGGCACACATCCGCCCAGGTCGCCGAGTTGAATGTCGGTGAAGCGATTGTCGTTGTTTTCTTGTAGGTTCGCAAAATGATTGTCGATTTTGACATTTTTGACCTTGGTTAGCTGGATAGTAAGGGAAATGTACGATCATACCTGTGTGCACTAAGTTCTCATCATGGAGAACTTTAAGTGCATTCAAAATGTTCCAACATTCATGTTTGAGTTCTTTGCGATTCAATGTATTTTTGACAGTTTCTAGTAGAAGGTCGCTCTCAAGATATTTCAGAGCAATTGTTGCAGGGGCAGAAGGCGAAGGCCTTTCAATCTCGTCGAGTAGTGGCGGCAGAAAAGGAGTGCGATCCTGGAGTCGTTTGAGAACGTCTCTTTCATTTTCTACCCTTGAGTATCCTTTGACGCTCTTGATGACTACAGTTTCTTGCGCAAGATGGGTTCTGATAATGATTAGCCTATCATGTGTTGATAATGTGATAGATTTAGTTAGCGACGTACTTTGCAAACCAAACAATTTCTTGCACCTGTTTCAGAATAGTATAGCTTCCAACTCTACCCTTGAGCATCTGTCCTGTTCGAAAGAGAGACGACATTACGTGTGAAAAGATGGACTGGGTCTGACTCGAGATTGGAGAAGCAGAATCGGCGGATCATGGGAAAAGAGGGCGAGGTGCCAAGACATGTGATGCAGGGCTCGGCGCGACCCGATGTCTGGTTCGCGGGCTCAAGCATCAGTTGGAACAGACATGATCCTACAGCCTACAACCCCACTCCCCTAACCAACACCCACAAAATAACCGGCACAACAACATTATCATTCCCCCCCGTCAGCACCGCTTCATTCAAACTCGCTCCCACGGCACACACCCCCGCCTTCCCCAGCACCTTCACCACCCCCCGTATCCACTCCTCTTGGCTAACATGATACTGTCTCGCGTCTCCCCAACCAATCGCTAACCATGCTTTTCCAACTACCAAACCTACCATAACGGCAACAGCAAATGCGAACGAGCCTTCAAGCGACTTGCCGCCAGCCCAAGGCCACTTTCTCCGACCGTACCTGCGACCGATGAGTGATGCGGCCGCGTCACCCATTCCCACGCAGATTACGCCGGCTAGCATGCTTACATCGCGGGAAGCAACATTCCAGTCGATCCATGGCGCAATGCCTGAGCGCTGTGTGCCGGCCAGACTGAGCCACAGGGGTATAGCGCATCCAATTAAAAGGAAGATATGGCTGACCACGACGGGGCCGCGCAGGTCTCTGCCATCGACGTATGGGGTTAGGAAGCGGGCGATGGGTTTCGACAGTGGCGGGAGTTGTGAGGCGCGGATAAGGTCGAGAAGAAGGAAAATAGCGAGTACGATGGCGAGTGCTAAACTCACGAAGCACGGGTCTATAAAGATTGTAGGAAGTAACATAGCAACCATAGTTCCGTGGAAAACTTTCCGGCGGGTATCGACTTCGACAACGGCGGAGAGGGAAAACACGGATAAGAGGCCGAATATGATGGTGCAGATGCAGTATGCGGCGAGGACGAGGCGGGTATTTGCTTCCCCGATGATGACGTGTCGAAGATGCTCGATGGGAGCCAAGGGGCGCTCTTTTTGGTGGATGTTCTCAGCGTCAATGAGGGGTGGTAGCGGGATCCAGGAGGTCAGGTCGTGGCTAAAGACTTCCCAACGGAGGCGCGGGATGTTGCCGAATAGATATCCTACGGCCCATCCGAACGGTTCATGGGAGTGTAACGCCTTCGTGCCGATTGTAGATCGAATGGGAAGTAGGATGGTGATGACTACAAACAGGTAAAAGTATCCGGCGTACAGCCATTTTCGAACTGCGGCCTGTGTGGGAGTGAGGGAGAGATAAGATTGAGCGATCGATTTGGAGCGTCTGCGGTGCGCGTAACGATGTGTGGAAGTGTGGTCGTGAGCAGCTAGTACGGGAAGAGTGTTTCGCCGTTGGCGTTTAAGCGTATTGACTGCGTCAACTTGGCTGTCGGTGTCTTGAAAGCTGGGCTGCTCTACCTCTACCGCAGATTGGGGCTCGTGTCTGTTCGCTATTAGGCTGTTCTTCCGGAAAGAGTCCAAAATGTTGCCTTTCGTGCTCTTAGTCTTGTGCATTGCGTTTGACATAAATGGCTCGTCCTCGTCTGCATCGCTGTCGGTGACGCTGACTGTCGTTCCATGCTGTGAGCGTCTTGACTTGAGAGTTTGATTCAAGATGTGTAAGAAAGACTGGCTTTTCATAATGGCTTGTCCAGCGCGCCTCAGCTTCCATCGTGGAATGCGTGCAAGCGCCACACCCCACTTCAACACGTTTCCACAAGTTACGAATAATCCCAATCCACCAAGCCACATTAACGTCGTAAGGATGCCTGCTTGTGGAGAGTCAGAGAACAACAAAAGGTTGATTAATCCGATGGACAAAAGATGCAGTTCTGTTGGTAGCAAGCTCGTCGTTGTAAGGTAATATAATGGCGGTAAGAGCGCCTGATGAAGCGCAAAGAGCGTAACCAGCGATTCTGGATCTAGTCCGTCCTCTGGAGAGGGAAATCTCAGCTTGTAAGGCTTTGTCGCGAATAGTCTTGACGGAATGTCGGTGTTCTCCGCAGCGATTAGTGGTAGAATGGACAAAAGCCAATGAAGATTTGAATAACCCAGGGTGGCTTGCTTGAATGGTATCAGGCGAGCTGGCAGTGCTGCGAGCGCCAGGAGTATGTTGGGTAGCAGCGGTTTCGGGAACGAAGCAAAAAGCGATATCGAGATTAGAATTGGTAGAATGGTGGGGTATAAAATGGTAGCCGGGTCAAAAGCGGCTGGTACGTGTATGCGTTTCCGGAAACGGAGATTTGACGGACTCCCTCTCCGCCATGAGTAGTAGAAGACCCGAATGGGGTAAAGAATCAGAAGGCCTGCCATGACAGCAGCGTGCGTCACCAACTCTACTAAGACATGGTTAGTCTGGCCCTTGGGCACATGGTGAGTAATTGCGTGCACACCTCTATGCCAGCCCAGTAGCTGCTTCCAACAAGCGCAACCGCTTACTGCAAGTACACCGATTACGGCCAGTAGCACTGTCTCCGTAGCTCTTCTCACGAGTTCATTGCGGCGCCTTTGAAGGTACTTCTGCCTTGCTATTATTGCCTCCTCGTCTGTAAACGATGGGCCTCCCTTGCGTGTCTTTCTCTTCTTCTCGTCGAAGTACTCGTCGGAAAACTTGCGCCTCTCGTCGTCAATCTGCGTCGGGGTCAAGAGGGGACTTTGGGCCCCTTGACCTGTGTGTCGAAGGCCCTTATGCGGTCGTAGGGGCGGGGGCGGCAGCGCCTTTACGAAGCTGTAGCCTTCATCGTCTGCTTCGGTGCCACTTTCGCTGGGCGACTGCGACTGCGCTTTCCTCCGCTTTCTGCCATCCGCATCGAATCTTGTGCGAGATGAGAATCGTTCGGGCGAGGGCCTCCGAATCTCGTCCTTGTGACGAAGATATGGGTGCGGCGACCGGCGGAACTGTTCGAGTGTTCCTATGTCGGAAGGCGTGGTGGGCGCATCAAGCCGCGCATCTTCAATCCCGACTTCTTCTGCCATGTTGACATGCACCTCTTCTCCAGCCCGCATGCAGCTATGCTTTGCGACTCTGCCAACTTCAATGCGTTGTTCTCATCGGTGACGTACGCGCATCGCTGGAAGTTGCGCGTGCGCGGAAGTGGTGCCGTGGCACAAGCGTTGAGCTCCCTTGGAAGAAATTGGCAAGCGGCAAGCGAATGCGATGGCTTGCAGGGCGAGAGCGACAGAGGTAAGGCTGGTAGAGATGGGGACGAGTGGTTCAAGTGCCACACAGCCTCATTGAACTCGTTTTCACTTGGACATTTGGCGGCCTTGCGACTTGCCAACGGCTGACGTTGTTGCTCCACATTTTCGGAATGCCCGCGGAACCCCTGCACTACGCCTTCGTCGAGCTGAATATTCATGGATCATCCTCATAAGGCATGGGCATATCGTCGTCGACTAGTAGGATACGTCAGGGCTGCACATAGTTGGTAATATGCTGCTATCCATATATCATATTATCGTACATGGTTTGCAAGCTCATGCTGCTTCCACAGCCAGCAATAGGCTGCCATGACCACCTCTACAACTTCTGGTAGTCCAGCTTGCCTTCCAGCTTCTTCGACTCGGCCATCTTGCGCACTGCCTTGTTGAAGTCGTCTTGGTTGATCGAGTCTCGGTAGTCTTTGATGGCGAACAGGCCACTGCAGTATGTCAGCGGTGGAATGGCCAGGAATGGAGGATCAGGAACTCACGCTTCAGTAACAACGTTGCGCAGATCGGCACCGTTGAAGCCATCGCTCATCTTGACTATGCTCTCAAAGTCGATCTCGCCGTCTGTTACTACGCTCGCAGAGTGAATTTTCATGATTTCGAGGCGACCAACTTCATTGGGCAATGAAATCTCAATCTTCCTGTCCAGACGGCCAGCCCGGAGCAGAGCAGGGTCGAGCGTGTCCGGTCGATTTGTCGCCATGATGATCTTGGTCTGTCCGAGGTAGTCGAAACCGTCCAGCTGGTTTAGCAGTTCCATCAGCGTACGCTGAATCTCACGATCTGCGGATGTGCCCTCGGAGAATCTTCGTCCACCGATGGCATCGATCTCGTCCATGAAGATGATGCAAGGCTCGTGTTCTTTGGCATAACCGAACATCTCGCGGATCAGGCGGGCTGACTCTCCAATGTACTTGTCGACAATGGCCGATGAGACGACCTTGAGAAAGTTGGTCTCCAGACTGCTCGCCACGGCTCGCGCAAGCAGCGTCTTTCCAGTACCCGGCGGCCCGTAGAGCAAGACACCTTTCGGTGGCTTGATTCCTACTCGCAAGAACAGTTCGGGGTTCTTCAGCGGCAGCTCGATGACCTCTCGCAGCTCTCGAATCTGCTCGTTCAGGCCACCGATACCGCCGAAGCTGACCTGTCCAGGATCCTCCAGCGACATGTTGTAGACCAGGGGGTCGACTTCGCGGGGTAGCATGCGCATGATGGTGAGAGTGGTCATGTCGAGGGCGACACGTGTGCCTTGCTTCAGCTTGACCTTGTCGACCTTGGACCGGCAGCCGACCACGTAGCGGGGCCCTGATGATGCCTTGACAATGACTGCCGCGTGTTAGTCCGCATCCATAGTAGCATCCCACAAGCATGAGCGTGGAACCTACACCTCTCCTCGTCCAGCTGCTTCAGCACCTCTCCTATTATCTGCCCGACGCTCTGCAGCGCCTTGATGTTGTCCTCTGATACGTCAAAGTCGTGCTGCAGGCCCTTGATCTCTAACCGCAGCGACTTGAGCTTCGCCTCCCACTCTCTCGACTCCAGAAGCTTGCCCTTGTACTGCTCGAGGGCGTGCTCGCGCTCTGGTTCGCTGCTGCTGCTCATGGTGGCCATGTGCGCGTGTCTGGTGGTCCGAGAGGCGGGCTCAGGCAGTGGTGATGCGGAAACACCCGAGTTTGCGGAGGATGTCGGTGTTTGGCGCCTGGAGTTCTAGTCGACGGTGAGGCTGACGGGTCGGAAGAGAAGAGGGACGGTGATGGCGCGTGTCATGTGAACGGCTCTGGTCCACCTCGTGGTTGAAGCTCTGGGTAGGCGCGCACGGCCGCGGGCTAGCTTGGCGGTGCTAGGTACGGAGTAGTTAATGCCTCCGTCGGCGCCAGAAAAAAGTTCGCCGATCGCTTTGCTGAGGAAACTTCGCGCGACCTTCACAATCGCAACGCCCGCCATGTCTTCCTCGTTCTTCACCACGCCAGCTTCCCACCGGAAACGGAAACGACCCGAAGGCGCCAACAGCGCCCCACGAAGCCGCGACCCCGGCTCGAATGCTGCACGACCTGCCAAAACCGCCCGCCGCATTCAGCGCGAAGAGTCGATAAGTAGCGGCGAAAGCTCGGATGATGGTCGCGGGCATGATTTTGACGCACAGGACGGCGAATCAGAGTCTTCAGACGACGAGGGAGAAACCGCCGCGGAAAAGCGCTTAAGGCTAGCACAGCGGTATCTTGACAACATCCGGGACGAGGTCGAAGAGGAAGTTGGCTTTGATGCAGAACAAATCGACAAGGATCTGATTGCTGAGAGGCTGAAGGAGGACGTGGCGGAGAACAAGGGGAAGATCTACAGACACATTGCACAGGAATTGGATTTTGAAGAAGCCTCACACGTCTTTGGACATTCTGGACTACAAAAGGCCATCACTGGCTGTGCTATGAAACTGCCGTACGCATGGACCATTAGTAAAGATCTCTGCGTGGAAAAGTGGGAAATTCCCGATCCCAAGTCTTTTGCGCCAAATCCAACCCGACCGTCGAACATTACGCCGCGCAGAACACCCAAAAAGCTCTTCTGGCGGAAAGGAAACAAGAACAAGAAAGGCGACAGAGCTTTTGTCGGCCATACCGGCGAGATCATATCCATTGCGGTATCAGACTCTGGAAAGTACCTCGCTACGGGAGACAAGCACGCTCGCCTCATCATCTGGGACGCCGAGACGCTCACACCGCGACACCTCTTCACCCGCCATCGAGACGCAGTCACTTCGCTTTCGTTCCGCCGAGGGACCGAACAATTGTTCTCAGGAGGCGCAGATCGAGCCGTCATTGTATGGAGCGCGCCTGAAAATGCTTACATTGAAACGCTGGTCGGACATCAAGATACTGTCGTTGGTATTGCTGGTGGATTAGAAGTCAATCAGGAGACTTGCGTCAGTGTCGGTGCACGGGATCGGTCAGCACGCTTGTGGAGGGTAGTCGAAGAGAACCAGCTCGTGTTCCACGGCGGTGGCACAGCAAGACAGAAGGGAATGGCAAAATTGCGCAAAGGCCAATTCGGCAAACACGCAGACGAGGAAGACAGGGCGAAGGACTCGGAGGTCAATGGTATTCACCACGAAGACGACCCGCCAATAGCCTATGCCGAAGGATCAATTGACTGCGTTGCGCTGCTCGATGCGTCGCTCTTCGTAACTGCCTCAGACAATGGCGCGCTGTCATTATGGTCGGTCAACAGGAAGAAACCACTCTTCGTTCAGCCGCTCACCCACGGCCGGGATGCGCCTCTGCCTCCAGACAAGATGTCGGCCAACCACGACGCCGCGACATCAATGAAGCCAGGACCTCGCTTGCCGAGATACGTTACCGCACTCGCCACGGTCCCTTTTGCCAACCTCATTCTCACAGCGAGTTGGGACGGGTGGATACGAGCGTGGAAAATTGGCGCTGACAAACGGTCTATTGAGCCAGTCGGAAAGGTGGGACGCATTCCCGCGGCAGAAGACGAACAGATGGTCAATGGTGACGAGAACGACAAGGCCATTTTGATCCGAGGCATCGTCAATGGTCTTTCTGTCCAAGAGCGCGGAGATCGGGGCAAAGAAGGATTGTGCATCGTTGCAGCCGTCGGCAAAGAGCCTCGATTGGCGCGATGGATGTCGGCAAAAGTGAAAAACGGTATCCATGTTTTCGAAGTACCACGGAAAACTCTGGCCAACGGCATTGAAGACTTGGAACTCGACGAGTAGAGGTCGACGCCATCTGCATGGCTTGGCGTTTCGGCATTGTATCTAGATACCAAACATGATGACCAGCGTGTGGCATTCCCGAGCAAATGTGATCACTCTGGAGCCCGTTGCCTTTTGTCTTCCCATATTCTTGCAGTAAGCAGTGACGGCGAAGATGGCAGCCGGGATGAACAGTCGATCACCAGGCTCGAGGGTGGGGCCTCGGGAGTTGAGTTGACATGTCGTGTTGGGGATGAAGGTGTACACTGTACACTGCACACTGGGAGAACGGACGTGATCACGTGGGTCGTTCACGTGGGCCGCTTGTCACTTCTGACCTTGTAGGTGAGCCTCAGGCGTGCATGGTGGATACGAGCAACATGACATAGGTTCAACGATGCATGTCCATGTCTCTGGTGCAGTCATTGCTCGATGTAGATTCCTGGTCACTGCTGTTGAATCAACGTTGACCGAGTCACTCGGACTGGGCGCGAGGCTGACATGACGGCGCATGCCGGTGAGCGGCCACTAGCGCAGCATCGGCAGATCCCTTGGCCATGGCTGTGATTGGTTGGCACGGGATCAGGACGCGCTGTGCCGCATGCCCCCAAAGCAGCAACCCGCCAGGCAGCGAGGCGTGTCACTGTGCAGTGTGTTGCAACTTGCGCATCGGCTGCTGCGGTCATCGACGACCAGGCGCGAAGCACGGCGGATTGCGTGCGAAAGCGTCATGCAGCGGGCAGCGGCCACATGACATGCACCAGACGGCAGCCTGGTCACGACTCACTGACTCACTACAGCAGATGGTCGGGTGAAGACAAGCTTCGCTTCGGACGCGTCGGGCGGCTGATAAGGATAAGGAACGCGCTAGGCTCTTCGTGGGCGGGCGACGTGAAGCGTGACTAGGACGCTTCACACGCCTCAGCAGCTCGCCTTTCTCGAGTCTTGGCCCGCCGGCGAGCGCTCCCCGTCTCCTCGTGCCTGTTCGCCTCTTCGCTTCTTGTCCTGCATCGGAATAGACTACTGGCCTGTCCGCTCCTCTTTCGTCGCTGCGCTGTTGAATACCCCGCTGCCTGCACCCGCCCACTGCCTTGTTGCCTTTTCTTCCTTCGCCCACCGACACCCCAGTGCCCCAGGACCTCTCGACAACCTCTCGACCACCTCTACCTGCGTACCTCCCCCCGCCGCCACCAGCCCATGTGCAACCACCTCACCCCAACCCTCTACCCGCATCTGTCCTGGTAGCCGGACACTGCGCACATCCGGCGAGGCAGCTGCACCACGCTGCTTCGGCCAGCGCCGCCAACATGGCAACTCCATCGAACCCCTATGCCCCTCGCCGCTCCGGAGCCTCGCCGTCGTCCTCGGCCGCCACGGAGCAGGTCATCGGCAAGTTCAAGCGGATGGACCACATCGGCAAGGGCAGCTTTGCCGAGGTCTATCGGGGCATTCACATTGTACGTGTACCCCAGAGCGCTCGAGTGTCACAGGGACCCCAGCTAACACCATGCCAGGAGAAGCGGCAGTCTGTCGCCATCAAGTCAGTCAACATGAACAAGCTGAACAAGAAGCTCAAGGACAACCTCGTCTCCGAGATCGCCATTCTGCGAAGCCTGCACCACCCCCACATTGTGTCTCTCATCGACTGCCACGAGACGCCATCTCGCATGCACATCATCATGGAGTTCTGCGAGCTCGGGGACCTGTCCGCCTTCATCAAGAAGCGTGCGGATCTTGTGAACCACCCGCAGACCCAGCGCATGATCGAAAAGTACCCAAACCCGGCAGTAGGAGGCCTCCACGAAGTCATCGTCCGCCATTTCGCGAAACAAATGGCTAGTGCCCTCGAATTTCTCCGGTCCAAGAACTACATCCACCGTGATTTGAAACCTCAAAACCTCCTCCTGAACCCCTCGTCCATGTACTACTCGCAAAGCGGAACCCTCGAACGTATGCCTTTGGCTGCAGGTGCGAGCTCGTTGCTGCCCGCAACAGGCATAGACTCGCTGCCCATGCTCAAGATTGCTGATTTCGGCTTTGCCAGAATCCTGCCCACGACCTCTCTCGCAGAAACCCTCTGCGGTTCTCCCCTCTACATGGCACCAGAGATTCTGCGCTATGAGAAATATGATGCCAAGGCGGATCTGTGGTCGGTGGGAACTGTACTGTTCGAGATGATGTGTGCACGGCCACCATTTCGGGCAAACAACCATGTCGAGCTGTTGAGGAAGATTGAGGAGCGCAAGGATCACATCAGGTTTCCCGAGGGTATCGTGTGTAGTAGGGCCATGAAGAACCTCATTCGTGCATTGTTGAAGCGGAAACCCACCGAGCGCATGTCGTACGACAGCTTCTTTTCAGATCCAGTGATCCTCGACGACATTCCGGACATGGTTGACGAGGATCTCCCGCAAACTATGCAGGCTTCCGAGCCCGAGCCGCCTGCCGAGCCGCCTAAGCGAGTCCAAAAATTGCCCGTAGAATTTGAGCGACGAGCTTCTGAGAGCCCATACTCCCGATCACCGAGAGATAGAACAGGTCTGGGAAGTACCCCGCCGTCAAGGCCTGTTTCTCGACCTTCTGTTGGACAACCTGCTGGCACCCCCCCTCGTGCATCGTCCATCCGTCGAGGTAGCAATGCTCCCATCGAGCCAATCGAGGAGCATGTGCCTCTGCGCGAACAGCGTCGTCCAACACTCACTAGTGCTGCCACTGCACCTGGCCGACAGATGCCTTTGTCAGAACAAGCTGCTATGGGTCATAGGCGTCGGTCTTCTCGTGGCGATCCAGCCCCAGCACCTTCAGAAATCTCTGAACGTGAACGAATGCCGCAGCGGACCGAGTCAGGTGGTATGAGGGAGACCGCCGAGCGAGCTGCCCAGGATGCTGCACTGGACGATGGGTTTGTGTTTGTGGAGAAACGGCGTGTGGAGATTGACGCCTTGGCGGATGAAATTGCTGCAAGTCCGCAAACGCAGCGGGATCGGGTGATTCACCGCGAATCCATGAAACGACGCTCCACCACCCAGGGGACTCCAACATCCACCACCGGTGCTACAGTGCCTTCCAAAGCTATCCAAATTCAACGGAAGCCATCTCTAACCCACCAGCGCACTGGTTCCTACGAGCGCCGACGACAGTATCGTCCTAGTCTCGAAAGCGCCACTTCAGCTCTGACAAAGGCTATGAATATGGTGAATATTCGAGGCCTCGGTCTCTCCCCGCCAGTCATGAAGGGCCTTTCTCCACCGCAGGGATACTCGGCTTTCCCTACCTATCCGACCGCTCAGAGCGGCCTACTTCTCGTTGGTGACAACACCCCGAACGGGAGCAGGGATGATGCTGCAACGACTGTCAAGAAGATCGAAGAGCTTGCGCAGCTGAGCTACGTCATCTACGGCTTTGCTGAGGTCAAGTACAAGCAGCTCGTTCCATTGGCACCGAGTGATGAGGGTATGGGTATCAGACCAGGTGGAGTGCGTCGAAAGCCAAGCACAGATGTCATCGAAGACGATGAGGACGATGACCTTACTCCAGACACCATTCTTATCATCGCGGAAGAAGCGCTCGTGCTCTACGTCAAGACGCTGGCGATGCTCAACAAGGCCATGGATGTCGCGGGCAACTACTGGAACAAGTACCGACGAAGTAGCTTGTCACCCGAAGCCGCCAGCCGCGCCGCCACGATCGCTGACCGCTTGAACCGCGTTGTGTCCTGGGTCCGCGATCGCTTCAATGAGTGCTGTGTCAAGTCTGAGATTATTGCACGCAAGCTGAAGCAGGCTCAGCAGAATTTGCCCATGGACCACCCCAATCACCCTCAGAATTTCTCAGCCGCATCTGGATCAGCCACAACGGTCGGATCAGCAGAGAATATCCTACTCACTACTGGTGTCACTGCCGAGAAGCTCATGTACGAGCGCGCTATCGAGATGAGCAGGACCGCTGCGGTCGATGAACTCACCGGCCATAATCTGGCGGGCTGTGACATCAATTACTCGACTGCGATTGCTATGGTCGAGGCTATTCTCGAAGATGAGGACGAGTCGAGTAGTCGCAAGCTTGAGACTGAGGACATTAACGGCCTCGAGTCTGAGGATAGGCAGAACATTCTAAAGCGTACGTCATGCTTCACCATTCCATTCGACCTCCACTGACACCATGCAGTTCTCGAGCAGATGCGAAACCGCCACAAGGCGCTCAAGAAAAAGCTCGAAGCACAGAAAACGCAGAAGCGTACCTCGATCACGAGCGCGCCCGCTGCCCACTCGACTAGCCGCAGCTCTCCCTCTGCACAGGGTACTGCGAGATAATCTGTCGGTTTGCGCAACATCATAAAAACAGACAAACACCACAAGACATCTTTTGAGCATGCGCAACGCCAGCGCAGCATTTCCTCGGCATTATCAACGGACGGGACAGGCGTTTGGGTATCACACCTCTCATTTTCTAATTTCATGTCCCAGCTGAATCTGCTTTCTGGTTTCTGGTTTCTGTGGTGCAAGGGTTGGGAATCGGCGCAATGCATCTGCATATGATACCATGGATTGCGCTGTGGAACTTGACACTTTCATTGGAGGCGTCTTTGGCTAAGGATTCGTCTGGCCGGTGGCGTTATATCGCGAGCTTGGAGCGAATTTATCTGCGGCTGTACTTTGACCGCGGTAGTTGAAGCAGTGTTAGAATGGCACAGACTGGGTGAATCGCAGCAAGCATACCTATGTAGTGGACTACACGTACAAATTGAATACCGATGTACTCCCAAGCCGCTGCTGCTGTCCCGTCGCTGCTACCACCGGTGACACTGCGCCGGAGACACTTTCGGCGCCGCGTTCATTGGCCGTTGATTTAGAGTTCAGCTGCGCCTATCCGTATCACCAACCCCATTCCGTCCCCTCAACATTCTGGACCCGTTCGCCTCGGCGCGATCAGGCGGCACAACTCCACCTCCGCGCATTTCCAGCTGGCTGCACGTCTGACACCTTCTCTGCCTTCTTCTTTTTTTCTACACCCTTCTCTGCTTTTCTCTGGGGACTGGATCTAACGTCGCGACAATGGGCCTAGGCATCCTCGACGACCATGCGCTCGACAACGTCCCTGGCACCGCCCATGTGCTCGACTCGCAGGAGCAGCGGCGCCGCATCGAAGACGCGGGCGCGAGGGGCGGGAGGGCGTTGAAGTATGATAAGACGGGCAAGATATTGCTCGTTCCGCAGCCGGGTGAGGGCATGGATGATCCGCTTGTACGTTGCAGATTGGGTCTGATTCTACTTACTGATACATGTTCATACGTAGAACTGGTCCCTCCCCCGCCGTGACATAGCTACACTCATCCTCTCACTAACTTCCATCCTCGCATCCACTTTATCCCCACTCCTTGCCGCAAATACAGTCTCCCTCGCCATCTTCTTCCGCCACAACTTCACCGACATGGCGCTGTTAACCGGGTATCACCTTCTCGGCGTCGGATTAGCAGGCTTCGTCATCGTCCCGTCTGCACGTATCTGGGGCAAGCGCCACGTCTATCTTCTGGGCATGTTACTCATCATCGGGAGCTGTGTGTGGGCCGGCGCCACGGGGCCGAATTACAACAGTTTCCTTGCAGCAAGAGTCGTCCAGGGCGTGGGCCTCGCGCCCTTCGAAGCCCTGGTCAATGCTAGTGTGGCGGACATGTACTGCGTGCATGAACGTGGAGGGCGCATGGCGCTCGTCAACTTCGCCGTGTTTGGCGGCGCGTTTGCCACGCCCGTGTTCGTTGGCATCATCACGCATCGGCTGGGGTATCAGTGGACGTTTTACTTTGTTGCGATTTTCATGGCGGCCATGGTACCGTGTGTGGTGCTGTGGGTGCCTGAGACGACGGTTTGGAGGGGTGAAGGGTGGGGAGTGGATAGTTTGGGGAATTTGGTCGTTGTGGACACGCAGAAAGAGACGGACCCAGCCAAGAGAAGAAGTGAAGAAGAAAAAGTCCCTACATCGACATCAACGACTTCTATCTCGTCGCCTTCGCCCCAGCCATCGTATCTATCCACCCTCTCCCCCTTCTCAGGCCGCAAAACCCCAGACTCATTCCTGCACCTCCTCCTCCGCCCCTTTTCCCTCTTCCTCCATCCCGGCATCCTCTGGACCTGTCTAATCCAAGGCGTGCTCATTGGCTTCACCGTGCTCATCGGCATCACCCTCGCCGCCATCATGCTCGGCCCGCCCCTCTGGTTCGGCGAGCTGGAGACCGGATACATGTACACGGGCGCCTTCATCGGGGCTTTGCTCGGCTTCGCTCTCTCCGGACTCATCGCCGACCCCTCGGCAGCGTGGCTCACGCGCCTGAATGGCGGGACATACGAGCCTGAGTTTCGCCTTGTGCTGGTTGTTCCGCAGCTCGTCTTTGGCGTAGCGGGCATCATCGGGTTCGGATACACGGCTGCTGATGCCCAGCGGTACGGATGGTTTTGGCCTGATTTCTTCTTCGCGCTGGTTGTTATGGGAATGGTGTGTGGAGCCGTTGCGTCGGCGCTGTATCTCGTTGATGCGCATCGGGATATGGAGATTGAAGCCTTCACATGCCTCTTGGTCTTCAAGAATCTTTTCTCGTTTGCGCTGACGTTCAAGGGATTTGACTGGATTGTTGAAGCGGGGAGGAAGGGAGGTGGGGTCAAGGAGGTATTTGTCGCGGTGGGAGCGGCGCAGGTGGGAGTTTGTGCGTTGACCATTCCAATGTGTAAGTGGGCTGTTGGAAAGCACAAGGGAATTCTGCTAACTGTATCAACAGATATCTTTGGGAAGAAAAATCGGAGCTTTTGGCATAGGCATAATGTTTTCTTCAAGGCGACGGATTGGGTGGCGGATAAGTTGACGTTTTGGTAGGATCTCCGCGATCATTTACGCTCTTCTCAATCAACGTTCAACGACTGGATTGGCGTCTTTTTGACCCTTGTTAGAGATCATATGTGATGGTAGTCTTCTTAGTACCCTCATACTATCAAGCGAGCCAGCTATAGGACCATGACAGGGCAACGAAACTGGATCAAGCCTTTCCCGAAACGCAGCAACATTTCAAAGTCGACCACCATCATACAAACTAACCGTGATGAGACATGTGCAAATCGAAAGCAAACGCTGACAAAGAGTCGATGAGATAGTTCCAAGCCAGGGCGAGACATGTTGGTTTCTAGACTAGACAGCAGTCATGAAGTCGCAGAAATGAAATAGAGAAAGAAATTTTAGATGTTTTGGCATCCTCATTCATTACAGATGTACTTGAGAAATGAAAGCACAGGACGATGTGATTGCACCACTCCTCTTACTCACCTCCTTCCAGCACCCTATCCACAAACAGCAAATTTGTTTGCGAAGCGCGTACGCGCCGACGACTGCAACAAGTGCTGGGTCTGCAAAAAGATTAACCCCTCACCGCAAAGCACCAACGACACCAACTCCAACGACCGCGGCGAGACATGAGACTATCGCATTTTTTCTTCCCGCTGCAACTCTAGCCAGTTCCCCTCCAGCCAAAGGCTCCGTGAATTCTTGCCGTGCTTTTCCTCGAAGAACACGCCCCCGCGGCAGTGCGCGTTAGACGTGATTCCGAACTCGCGATACCGATCCAAGACGCCGATAGCCACACACGCCCCTTTGCAAAAACGACGCCGTTGGGGCCAAATACAGAATACCAGACAAGCCGAGTTTATCACATTCAGCTGTGAGACGCTTCCGTTGCATACGGGCAGCACAGCAGGTAGGGACTCTCTTCAACAGTGGGGAAATTACTGGCCCTGATTAATTGCGCTGCTTAGGTTTTGTTCGTGGATTGCTCAATGGTTTTGATTACATTGAGGCCCTGACTCGTACTCTCGGTATCCACGGCATGTTCCTCCTCCACGTCAAGGATGTCTTTTCGCGTCGAGCACCCAACTTTCTGGCTCTCACACCACGCCGGCCTCGGCTACTCGTGCGTTTCAACCGTATGTACGAGGTATACACGTTTCCCCACCAGGTAAAATAGCCGGCGTATTCCCAGTCGATGATGGCGACGATGCGGCCGTCTTGTATGAGGATGTTGGACAGTTTGAGGTCGCCAGGCGTGAGGACATTGGGGTATTTGTTCGCTCTGGGAACTTCTTCTATGGAAAAGTGTTGGAACAGCTGGCTTGTTTGCGGTCACGCGATTAGATGCACGAGTAGGAGAATAACACGTATCTAGAGTTTTGATAGCTTTGCGTTGATAATAGCCTTGTTTGTCGTCTGCAATTGACTCGAAATCCCTTGCTTCAACTCCTCCATGTTCTCAAGCCACTCCTCCGTCGTCCTTCATACCGTGATACACTTCCTCCTCGAACAACAGTCCCCAACAACACACTCCAAAAGCTAACTCCCGCCCGCTCTCTGCAGATTCTCAACCCCAAAACTCCTCAGTCCCGCAACCCAGCACATCTACCTCTCACACCCCTTCTTTTCTGCTCGCGTCCGGCCAGCCCACACACTATCCAACAACACAACCCGCCGCCTTTGCGCGCGCCACGACGAAGAAACCACACCTTGGATTCTCGTCCGCAAATCCACTCACGTGTTTCTCCAAGCGGGACGTCCCTGACTTTTGTGGTTAGTCAAGAATTCCCACGTCAGGCAATCGTTGCCGCTCTCTTTGGTCGTGCGATCCCACACTACCCAGTCGATGCCCACGGACCACGATCCGCTGCTTACGTTGGTGTGCTTGACGCGCACCTGGGGAGGGGAATGACGATGTTGTCTCGTGGTGAGTGCTTCAGTCGCAGGCGCGGCAGGGTTGGTGCGATTCGGCATTTTGTTTTACGCGTTTGTGGGGTTCGTTTTGTTCGGGGGACAGTTTGGTAGCGTGAGCGTGGCGGAGGATACCGGGGATGAGGGAGAAGGGGTCGTGGGAGATGTCGTGGGGCGCTATATTGGAGATGTTTGTTGAAGGGGCGGGTAGAGCTGGTTTTTGCTGGGTGGGTTGATGATGCTGTTGATATGGATGTCCTTTACTATTCTCCAGTAATATTCAGACTAGACGAGTCTTGTCTTGCAGGCTCATTCATTCTCAGGAAGGACTAAAAGGGTTGCCATGCAGAAGGGGAAGTAGTGAAAAAAGACTTCATGTTTATAGCTTTGTACTAAGTCCATCCATGCTTATATTGTAGATTATGTTCGTAAGCGCAATCTCGCGACAAAAGCAGTACTGGCACATAACAGTTTTGGCAATGAGACAAGAGCCCAAACCCAGCCTCTGCTCTGACTCGACATTGTGACATTTAGCAAATGCATACCCCTGTCTGCCTTCTTTGCCACGTGTTGTCAGGTCTCGACGATCGTTGATTACATTCAAACAAAGAAACGCTAGTACTGCGCCATCTGAAGCAACGAGCCCTCCTTTTATCTGAGCAGAGTAAGACGCTTGAAACTTCAGGCATTATTCGAACTTTTGGAAAACGAACTTATTGTCTATATAGCGTAATCAAAAAATTGCAACTAGCTCCTCCTCTAGTTTATTAATCCAAACAGAGCATACACTTGGTCCTGTGCTTCTGTGGCGTCGAAAACACATACGCTGTTGAACAACTCTAGAAGAACAAGAACTTCTGGGGCATATGCTAGGAAAGCAACCATTCTTTAACAGAGAAGATTTTCAGGAAGGAGTCACCGTGATCTACAAGCTCAGTCCAGAGGGTCGTAAAGAAGCTGAAAACTTGACGCGTTATAAGCATGCTTAGCCTGACTATCAAGTCGTCCTAGTAGATAACGTTGCTGCCGCTTGATTTGACAACGTGCTTTGAAACGATAATCTTCTGTACATTCCAGATTCTCGAGAAGACGGGCGGGGACGGGAGTTGAATGATGTTGGAGAGGGCACTATTCTCATTACGACCGAGTGTCTCGTACACATTCTTAAAACTCTTCAGCATGGAAATTCCCTGAGGCCTGACCGTGGCTACCTCGAGCAATCGTCAAAAGTCATCTTGAATTGATCGCAAGCGCTCCTGCTCTGAATCCTTAAATCCTTATAGCCGAACGAGTCCTTTTCGCGGATCGAGATAGCCGCAGCCTCATTAGAACCTCGAACTACCATTGTGCATTCACCACAGTGAGCAACAAGCAAAGGACGACAATCTTATCCATTACGGCTCATCGGTATTCTGTTACAAAGCGAGAACAGCCGAGAGGATTCAGACCGCACTAAAAGTGTGAAAGCTCGGTAGCCAGGGCAGTCTGTTTGCAAAAATACTATACTGCATGTCTCATATCCCAACTCGCCGTTGTTAACAGCTTCAATGGATACTCGCAGCGCATTCACAGTATTACCACTGTCTGATGCATACCTGTAGATTTACCACCGATGTCGGCGCTGTGGCTGATTCATGCACATGAATGTAGATCCCGTCACGCATGATCAATGCAATTGTTCAAGCGTGAATAGTATTAATGAATAGCTTCAGTCTACCATGCCATCGCACTCAAGGTGGCGGCCGAGTAACTCGATGTTGAGAGAGCTTGTGCTCAAACTCCTCCTTTCTTGTCCACCGTTCACAGACGATCGTTGTAATCCATAACTGCGTCTGTGTCATCTATCGGTGCATCATCAAACAGTCTTGCTCCACTCTTCTTCTCCGCGCGTGGTACAGACTGTTCCGCTGAGTGACTCGGGGCATTTGGAGACCACATCTCGGTCTCCTTAGATCCTGTGCTTGAGGGGACAGCGGATCCTTGCAACTCAGCAGCAAATTCTCCGTCACCATGAACCTCCTGAGCGATGACCGGGCTTGCGAGCTCACTGTAACGCCTGGCCTTGTCATCAGCAGTTAAGTCTCCTCCACTCGACATTTCAAACACTGCGGGTGCTCGATATGCTCTTACATCCGCACCAACAGTCGTGTGAGATTTTTCTGTATCGTGCGGCTTATTTGATGATCTTGAGCATTGCGAATTCGTCCGCTTCCTTTGCTGTCGCCATTTTCGCCGTCGCAGGAATAACCAAATTCCTATAAGCATCATGATCACAGTTATCGCGACGCCGACACCTATACCTGCTTTGACTCCAACACTGAGCTTTCCATCGTGGTTTGTAGTACTGTCTGGTTGTGGCGTAGAAGTGGAAAGGTTGTCCGCAAGTGGTGTCACTGAGCCAGGTGGGCCAGGTACGTTCGAAGTACTCAAAGAGCTGTCTGGTGTGATTGCGGTAGGTACAGCTTCTGGAACTGAAGCAATAGGCGGAGGTGATGGCTGTTCCGGGACTGAAGCAATGGGCGTTGGTGATGGCTGTTCTGAGATGGGAGTACTCAGCGATGGCTGTGCTGGCAAAATTGAGGAGATATCATCGTCGTCATCATCAGCATCATCCGCTGTTGGTGTTGGAAATGGTACTGTTGGGATGGTTGGTGTAGCCATCGTGGGCTTGGTCGTAAATAGCTTGCGACGAATTCGCGGAATTTCAAATTCTCCTTAGAACTTCACATGAGGCTGCATATATTTGATCCTTTTTGTCACTGGATGTATACTACAGGTATGTCGTACGCAAGCTCAGCCACCACGATCACGACGACGCAGTACAGTAGCAGTATCATGATCTGGTTTCCAATTATATCTCATGCCTTGGACCTTGGTCTATCATCCTAAGGCTTAAGATAGGTTAGTGCAGGTATCCAAGGTATTCGGCTCTTGTGCCACCGCCAACTAAGGCACTTGGCGCCTATTGAGCGGAGCGGAGCCACCATCGCCGCGTGATCATGCAGTGGTGAAGCTCTGGGCACTTGGCTTCAAGAACATCAAGTTACGTTCGGCCATACACATGCAGCGCCGAGCAGTTGATATAACCGGTTACAATAGTCGCAGGGGCTGTGTAGGATAGTTCATGTAGGTCGTGTACCAATTGAGCATTTTTAGTCTTTACTTTGGGAGCTTGTTTTCCTCGGGTCTGAAGTGAAGCCAGAGTGACTACAGCTACGGATATGTTTGCATGTCCACACATGTGTTCAACAACTTTCCAAAGGCAATTTTTAGTGGTTATGCTACATATGTATCAGCTCTTTTATCATCTTCAAAGTGCGGGAATAGAGTTTTCCCACCTGACGCTTAGATTTGACAGAGTTGCGCCTGGCATATCTCTGTTGTCGTGTAAGTACATGCAGCTGAATAATCTGCTCTGTCTTTTCAGGACCGCTTGAGGGTCATTTCAGGTCAACTGATAATAATTTGGTTGCACTGCTTGCTTTCAATTTGGTTCAAGCACGATATCTTGTGCGACTAGCTATTCCTACTCGATTGGTGCACTTGTATCGTGGCATATACATCGGGACATGATTATGTTGGTAAAGCAGTGCATTCAATAAGCTGGTGGCTCGAATAAATCTAAAGGTGGAAAAAATTACGCACTGTGTGTGATCGATGAAGGCAGTGTGGCATTTATCTCGTGGTCCGTGGAAAGTCGATGCGATAAATCGTGCACTAGCCTACACGCTGTAAGTGCAAAGGTAGTTGGCTATGCTCGGCATAAATTTTTGAAGGGGCGATCTGCTTTACTATTTAATTGCAGTATGATGGATCAAGAATCGATATCAAGTGAGAAAGCGAAGAATTGGTACACGCGTATGTTTTAATTCAACCGACTAGCCAACCCATATATAATAAAAAGGTCCGTTGGCTCTTCTATGGGCAAGTATAGTGGTTGGGGCTACATCGTATATTTCGAGCAGTGATTAATTGCCGTGAAGAAAAGGAATAAGAAAAAGAGAAAGCTGTCAAGCACCTAGGAAGTTTCTCTACAGGCCCGACTCCTTGAACGCCTCCTCTGACTGAGTCCAAAAGACCTCTCCATTGATCTCCGCGTCCTTGAGACTGAAAATTACAGTAATAACCGCATGAGCACCACTATTCGGTGGTAGTTGAAATTTGTGGTACTCGTTACCATCGTCGCGAGTGACCATGCCATCGTAATTCCATCGTACACTGTACTATGTAGTCTGTAGCGTACCAAGTCAGCCGTGGCTTTGGGCCAAACCGTTTTGCCACGACCAACAATTGGTTGGAGGAACTTCCTAAGATCGGCTGGTCGGCCGACAACCGCTTGGACAGCCACTTGAATTTTTTTTCGTGAAGTTTTACATGATTTGTGAGACTTGGATGAAGATTCAAGTAGGGAACTCTCAGTTTGGTGAAGCATATTAGCTGAATATGCCGTACTCGAATAAGTTGATGGCAGGACGCAACGCGGCCCTTTCCTATCGTGTAGGCTCGAGAAGTGGTTGAGTTGAGCCCAGTCTGTATGGTCAACCTTACAGATTCCGAACTCTATAGCTAGTTCAAAACTGACGTAAACTACGGCTTGGTATTATATGACAGTCCGTTACTCAAACATCACATTGCTTTCTCTAGTCGCGACCACTCGACCTAGCTCACTAACATTATTCGCCCCAATGCGTGCTATCCACAACTTTCTGAGATTCTCAACTGCTCGCCCTAAAATCCGTCGATTAGTTTCCCATACTGCAACAACGGCAAAACGGGACCCTAAGATGTTGCAGCAGAACATGGGTGAGTAGATATAACTGTGTTCTATTTAGTCTTCGTATGATTACACAGTTCGTTTAGTAACCCCCCTCGTCTTCTATGTTTTCGTACACAGCCGGGCGATTCCTCTTCAACGAGGAACTCCGACTCAAAGAGCGGCGTGTACAATTCAACATCGAAGCTCTTTGTTCAGCAGCCGAGACTGCAGTATCCAATGAGCATGGGAGAGTGATCCGAACTTCCAAGATCGCGGAGGGCGGTTTCAACCATGTCCTCTCCCTGATACATGAAGACGGCTTCGAAATGATTGTGAAAATTGACTATCACATCGCCGTACCCAAGTACTTCGCCAAGGCGAGTGAGGCCGCAACTCTCACTTTCCTATGACAGCAGGAAATACCTGTGCCAAAGGTCTATGGATAGTGTGCAAATGCAGAGAACCCATTTGGAACAAAGTACCTTCTCTTAGAGAAAGCTCCAGGAGTATGCCTCAAGACGAAGTGGCTTGACCTTACTCAGCACCAGATCGGTAAACTTGCACAAAGTTATGTGCAGATAGAAATGAAGCTCTCCAAAATACCTTTCAGCGCGACGGGCAGTCTGTACTTCCGAAAGGACATTCGAGCGGGGCCCGCATGCCATTGCGCAAAGGCGCTGAACTTGGGGAGCATAAAGAATTTGCTTGGGACCGATCACCGGTGACCGATTACATGTTCTGGTAAGGCAAGAGGGCCGCTAGGAATTTAGATCGCGGACCTTGGCAGAACCCTGTTGACTATATGGAGTCCATAGCAGACAAGGAGATAGAGTGGGCTCATCGTTACGGCAAGCCAATCGAGCCAGACTTCCCCTACAATGCCATGGGTCTCGGCGTTCAGCAGCCAGAAGACTTTTCGCAACTCCTTCGACAGTATCAAACTATTACGCCACATCTTCTTCCGAAAGACCCAGCGCATCCTTTCAATCAACCCATTCTTCGTCACCCAGATCCAACACCTGGAAATGTATATATACACCCAGATACTGGCTTCGTCCGTCGCCTAATTGACTGGCAGCATGCAATCGTACAGCCACACATACTCGCGGCTGGGTACCCTCGGACATTCGAATGCCCAGATGCTGAAGCACCTACACGAGCTTAAGCTCCCGCGGCTTCGGACAGATCTGGCAACCCTGCCCCCAGCCGAACAGGCCATCGAGCACGAAATCCACAGACGCCGTCTCTTATTCTACTTCTATCGCTGCTTCAATGGTGCCTATCATGAAACTCATCTCGCGACCTTTCATGATCCTCTATGGCTGGGCCGCCAACTACTTGTAGATCGAGCAGGCCGACAATGGGAGGGAAACAATGTATCCATGAAGAGTTGTTTGGGGGGTGCAGCGCAGTACGGGGACAACCTACCAGATGTCCGAGGCATAAAGTGGCCATTGGAATTTGGAGAAGCTGATTTGAAAGGATTCGAGACAACCGAGGAGACATGGCTAAAGATGAGAGTGGTTTTAAGAGGTTACTTTGATAAGGTCGGTATGACGGAAGAAGGTTGGGTGAGCAACGAAGATTATGAAGGAGCGAGACGGCGACTTGAGGAATTAAAGGAGGAAGTGTGGAAGGATTGCGAGGGAGGAGTGGTTTCAAGTAGGATGGCCGTTCCAAGATCGCGAGGGAGTGTATTGAATGTCTCTTGGGATCTTGCGGGGAGAGAGGGTTTGTTATGCGCTGAGTCTCTCGAACATCGTCTGGCATATGCAGCGAATACATGTAAAAGTGATGTGCAGCCTGAAATGAGTTTCACTACTCCTGATGCACGTCTAGCCTTGATCCACACTCAAGACTCTCACATTTCGAGCTTGAACTTGTACACCATGCGCAGAAAGTGTTCATCCAATGGACGACTGCATGGCGGGTGACTCGATCAGAAGTCAACGATCACCCGATCGCAGCAGTACTATTGTGAAGTGGGTATACTCATTGGATACTAGTCAGGAAGTACCCATTCCATTTGTCGGAAAAGGCGTCCGGAGCCACGATGAATCATGTCGCCAATGCGCACAGAAAGAGCAGGTGTCCAGAAGAACTTATCCGCACAAAGAACAATAACTCTAACGAAGATCTCGACACTGGTCTTGTGAAATCAGCGCTCGATATCGGCAACAAAGCTTTCGACGCTAAAGCTGGCTCAGACGTACAGCGTGGGTACATTGTTGTAGAGACTACACATTGGCAATGCTCAAATCGATCGCGCGAAATCTAAGTGCGGCCGCGCTTTGCAGGCTCAGAGGAAGGTGTTCGGCAGGGACAGTGATGAATAACGTCCTCGATGCAAAGTCGTGTTATGGTACAGATCTGACAAGACATTTTTCGCCGTCATTCCCTTGTCCAATGTTTTCCGATCACCTTGCCTTCTCCTTGTTCTCTGCTGCCCGCCTCTTCGCCCTTACTTCTGCCTTTCTCCTCTCACCGCCATCGACCTTGTGTCCTCTCCTCTCTTCCCAGATACCTTCTTGCAAGCGTATTCTCGCCTTCAGTCCCCCGCTACCCTTGATAGTTTCCACGAAGCTTCCTTTGATGGTTTTTGAGCCCTTGACTACCACGCCCTGAACTCTGGGTAACGACTCCGGTGGAGCACTGGGTGCTTGGGCGCCAACCGGGACATTGACGACGAACTTGCGTGTTCCAGGATCATGCGTGGCTGTTGCAGCTGCAGATCGGGGGCTTGTCGTGTTTCCTAGCGCAGGGTTCGGTGGTACGGGTGCTTGGACGACCTGTAGTTCGGCCACGCCGTCGGCAACGTGGTGGCAGTCTCCTCCGATGCCATACTCTCCGTTCCTGAACTTTTCTCGCCAATGGAGGAGATAGCGCCTGGACCGTGCGGGCTCGACGCCGAGCTCTTTCAGTTGTGGAGAGGTGAGGGTGAAGAGTGCTTCCCATGAAGGTATCTTAGTCGCGTGTGCGGATAGGCCCCGTCCAATCGCGCGGAGGAAGGCGGCGTGGTCGGGAATGAATGGTATTGGTTTGGGTACAGGTCGCATGGGAATGGAATGTTGGAGGTTGCGGACGCATATCTTTGGTGTTGAGACTGCGTGGGTCGCGTTGAGAAGAGGACGTCGGAGAATCATGATGCCGGGTCTGACCTTACTATTAGCAATTGGACACACGTGATGCGAAGTGCTCAATACGTACACGATAGCCGAACCGCGCATACAAAGTGGTTGGAGACGACGTTGCGGCTGTCGTCAACTTTTCCGAGGAGCGCCAAAGAGGTCCGTGCTGACCACGGCCGCATCATCGCGCCCCACCAGCGCTCTCACACCACCGTCAACCACCTCTCACGACACGTGACTGCAGTAGTAGAGAGTCTCCTACTGCACCCCGACACCGCAATGGCAGCCCCAGAAGTCCACCATCTCTTCCACCACCCCATTGCGGACCACTCCTTCTCCGCCGATCGCGAGACGCTGGCCGTGGCTCGCGAGAACAACGTAGACTTGTATGCAAAGTCAGGCAGTGGGTTCAAGCTCCAGCATGAATTGACTGGACACGACAAGACAGTCACGGGTGTGGATATTGCTCCCAACTCGGGCAAGATTGTGACGTGCTCCCAAGGTAAGATCCGAGCTTGACCTGGACCGGTCAGGCAGCTAACAGTGATGCAGACCGAAACGCATATGTCTGGGAACCATCGCCTCAGGGCTGGAAACCGACGTTGGTGCTTCTTCGTATCAACCGGGCAGCCACTTGTGTCCGCTGGGCTCCGTCCGAGACCAAATTCGCGGTTGGCTCTGGTGCCCGCCTTATCCCAGTCTGCTACTTCGAAGAGGAGGACAACTGGTGGGTCTCCAAGCACATCAAGAAGCCCATCCGCTCCACTGTCACGTGCGTTGCATGGCACCCGAACTCGGTCTTGTTGGCAGCTGGCTCCACCGATGGCCACGCTCGTGTCCTGTCCTCCTTCGTCAAGGGTGTCGATGAGCGCCCGGAAGCCTCAGCTTGGGGAGAGCGACTCCCGTTCAACACCGTCTGCGGCGAGTTCTTAAACAACACTGCGGGCTGGGTACATAGTGTTGCGTTTTCGCCGTCTGGGAATGCTCTCGCTTTCGCCTCGCACGACAGCACGCTCACCGTCGTATACCCAGGCGGCCCAGACCAACCCCCGAGTGCTGTAATCAGCGTCAGCACCCAGGTCCTACCTTTCATGTCGCTTGTCTGGAGTACCGAGTCGGAGATCATTGCGGCGGGTTACAATTGTGAGGCTTATCGTCTGCAAGGCTCTGAGCAAGGTTGGCAACTGGCTGGCTCGCTCGAGTCCAAGGGTCGACCTGGACTGACTGAGGCGCGTGAGGAGAGTGCCTTGAACATGTTCAGGCAGATGGATCTCAAGGGCAAGTCAGGCACGGATGACACCAAGCTCAAGACTGTGCACCAGAATACCATCAACACCATCCGCAGTTTCCAGGAGAGCAGTGGAAGCGTCACAAAGATTAGCTCGACCGGTGTAGATGGCAGGGTTGTTATTTGGTCGTTGTAGATACATTTCACTAGTAGCCTTGGACTCATGGTCAGAACAATATCTGAAAACAAATAAATCATGGCAGTCCCTAGATTCAACGACCTCCACTTCCTTTCGGAACTTGACTCCCATACCTCACTACCTTCCCCTCCCCATCCCCATCTGCCAATCCCACACACTCCCCCTCCCTCACATCCATCCTCAACTCCACCTCCCCAAAATAATTCGCCTCTCCATCCCCTACGTCCTTGAACCCAATCTTCCTGAACAGCCCTAGACTCGCTACATTCCCCTTCCCAACTTTCACACGTAGATAGCACAAGTACCGCTCACTCCTCTCGTCGCAGCCCAGTCGATACTCCTCGAGTATACGGGGAAGCGTGGAGGGGGAAGTGATGTATCTTATGAACGCCTGGAGAGTGTGCAACCCGAATCCAAGTCGACGAGTAGAAGGGTGAGGGAGCATGAGTTCGAGTTCGCCTACCACGGGCCTAGCACCTCTTACACCATCTGCTGCATTTTCCGACTCGTCGTTGTCGGCGTCAGCTTCGTATAGAAACAAATTGACGTCGCCGATCATGCTCTCGGGGCTGTCGTGCTGTTCTGGCGTGATGGATGAGACGCTGCAGGGGGGCGAGTGGCAGATGATAAAAGTTAGTTTGTCGTGGTCGAGGCGCCAGGATTGTAGCATGGCGTGCTCGGCGGGGAGGGAGAGGGGTTCGCTCGCGGTCAAGTGGCGGATTTCCTGGTGGTTGGGGTTGGTACTGCAGAGGAAGGAGCTTGTGAAATGGAAAACAACGTACTTCATCTTGCATCCATTCATGGTAGGTGGGCACGTGGTGGGAGGAGTAAGGCACGAGGAGGACGCGGGGTGTGAGGATTGCTAAGAGAAGTCAGCACACTACTTTTAGAGACGTGTATTAATTTTGATGTTAAGATTACCTTCATGCTCGTTGATTTTCATGCTTGGTTTTGGCAATGTACTTGCGCTGCCAAATTTGCTAGCTGAAAATTTGTTGGAATGTGACTGAGTTCTTCCAAGTTTGAGAATGCGGCAGGGACTTGGGTGCTAGATGAATCTGAAGCCTAGACTTCTCGAACACGAACCGAGTCGTCGCAAAGTGAAGTTAGATGTACGGTGTACATACACACTGCACAGTAGGCTCGAGGTAAGGACTACCTAATCAGATCAAAGCTAGGCTTAATTAGGAACAGCGCAAATACCCTTTTCGTTCCTCGAGGACATATCCTTGATCTGATACTCTTTCGTTACTAGCTTTAAAGTAACGTTTGAGCATGTTTAAGGGTTCCCAAAAGGTCCACTGGTAGCATTCATATGTGGAAAATATTGCTCACCCATCTTCAACCCTGAAATGGGCAGCTGCTCAAGATGACTTCGCCGCCACTGACGGAAATGTTGGGCATATCGAAGCGGCCCCGAGGTCAGGAGCCTAGGAGGAAGTAGAAATCTAATCTATGTGTTCGTTGTATATACTGTGTCCGCCCAAACACTATTCGCCTGCCCAATCATCTTTCAGTCCCATGGGTATGATCAATTCTTCAGGAGGATTACGGTTTTCTCCCAATAATACAGACTTGATCGAGAGTATGATAGACCCCATTGTCAATTTCCTTCATCGCACCCATCTTCAGTTTTTCGATTCTTCGCTTCGTCCAACCACTGCCATCGATCATCACCAACTCTTCCACACATCCGAGGAAGCAGGCTATAATGTTTCGAGTTCCCTTATCCCTTTCGTTCCCTTCCAGATCTTGCAATCTGTCCGACGAGAAAACGTCTTCATGCACATCAACCAGGCCAAGCTCTCGAAGTGTGTCTTCTCTCTTCACGTTCTTAGGCTCCCGCATCATCAGCCCTATTACGGGGTCGACCTTGTCACGAAAATGGACCAGACCGTCGTAGATCTCCTGGCAGGCTGTACGGGGCGTGCCAGCTGTAGAATTGTAAAGCGCAAAATTACATGAATCAATCCATTGCAGCCAGCCGCCCGGCTTCAACAATGTCATCAGATTCTTGATCGCGCGAACCCACTCCTCTCGCGCAGCCACGCTGCTGATGAAGCGGACAGCAACAATATCATATGTCCCTATTTCGGAGGTTGGGAATGGAAGATACATGTCGTGGACCTGGAACGATATATTCGATGGCCTTTTCTCTGCTGTAGGAAAAGCGGACGATGTGAGGTCGAAGCCGGTGAGTTGGCACGTATTCGGTAAGCTTCTGGCAAGATCCAGAAGCCAGGCTCCGGAACCGGCTCCAACATCTGCAATCTTGGCGGTGGATGATGGAGCAGGAATGCTGGGATGAATGAGGAAGCCAAAGGTTTTCGTGGTAAAGACATGTTGCTCGTCTAATCTGTGTAACATGTGAGCTCCGGCTTTTGCTCCGACGAGGGATTGAAAGGTACCTTTCTGGGATCTCTTCTATGGTAAAGTTCGAGTCTCCCTTTCTCTCAGGTAGGTCTATCATGGCGACAGGCTGCGTCAACACGAGCGACGCAAAACGTGAGGGGATTGAATGCCGGACAAAAAGCAAAAAGCAGCACGATGCCGCAATTGCCGCTAGCCGCCTTCGATCTGTAAAGCACACCAATGTTGTCACATACGTAGATCCTCTGAACAACCCCCGCTTCAACGTGTGGTCTTTGCTTCTGTAACCTGTCATCGAGTGTCAGATCTGTCATGAGGGTATTACACACTGATATACACTACCGGTGACTATGATTTATACCAATGCAACGTTTCAGAAAGTGAAACAGAAGTAAAGCTTGTGCTTACTACCGATCGTAGTTTTGGACCTTCCAACTCTGGGGGCATTTGATTAGGCTTGCATGGGACGCTTGGACCTCTTTCTGCCTCAGACATCCCACTTCGCATCTACAGGACCACAGTTTAGGGTTCTGAGCTAAGATCGCGCTAGAATCGACGTTAGCACTCTAGATCAACATGAACGACCCGGCCAATCGTGCCATCGATGCTATCTATCGCCCTCTCCCGCCTGATTTCACCCGCGTCCTCGAGCTCGATGCCGGGGAGTTCTCCGACCCCATCGTTGGGCGCTTGGTGCATCAGGCAATGAACGCGGAGCCTTACGAGGCAATATCATATGTGTGGGGAAACCCACAAAAGCGGCGCGAAATCATCATAGACGGAGCAGTTTTCGCTGTCACCGAGAACCTGCATGGGGCGCTGACGGCTTTTCGACACCGCCCCGTTACTGAGAACAACGAAGCAGATGGTGCTGGAAAGAATCCAGTGCGGCGGCTATGGGCCGATGCTGTGAGCATCAATCAAGGAGACTTGCAAGAGCGCATCTCGCAGGTCGAACGCATGTCGTCTATCTATGCCTCCGCAAGCCGCGTTCTTGCGTGGCTCGGTTGGGAAGAGGGCGAAGAGGGTCGGCGGCACATGCAGGACGCAATACGATTTATACACACCTTCATGAGAGACACAGAGGCTGGCCTGAACGATGCGCGCGTCCTTCTACTTCACCACGACCACCTGGCTGATCCCACCGAGGACCTCGCTCACTTGTCTGAGGACAACCGGTGCTTGTTCGAGGAGCAAGCACGCAAGTGGGGAGCTGTCAAGGCTTTCTTTGAGATCGAGTACTTCCACCGCGCGTGGATCGTGCAAGAACTCGGCCTTGCCCGCGAAGCTCTATTGATCACAGCGCTGAAGCCCGCAGAGAACAGTGTGGAGGCTGATAATGCGGTGCCCATTGACCAAAAAGGAATTGAGGATTACGATGGCTATGCTTTGGAGGTCGACATCATCGACTGGCCGCTGGTAGGCCGCTTCGTCAAGCTCTTGGACTACAGTGGTGCCTCTTTGGTGACCCACCTCGGCTTGCTTTCATGGGTGGCCCACCATATCCTTATGGTCTGGGACACCAAGGAGGACGGTTCGCCCAACTGTGACTTTTTGACCGGCATGCATTGGACGCGCATCCTACGAGTGACCGACCCACGTGATCGTGCGTTTAGTCTTCTTGGTCACCCAATGGCTGTCATAGATGGCGAGCTCGTGGTCCATCCAGACTACACGCGTACTCGCGGGGTCATATACACAAGATTGGCCGTAAACTTCATCAAGAAGACGAAGAATCTGTACATCGTCAGCCTGGTTGACCACGAGGATGACCCTTGCTTAGAGCAACAGGCTTGGGACCCAGAGCATGAGGCGAGAATGCCCAGCTGGGTGCCTGACTGGCATAGCATCAATCGTACTACGCCTGTCGACTACCCGGCAGCCGCTGCAGTGAACGAAGATGACTTTATCAGGTTTGAGGGAGGCGTTGACTGCGAAGACGGCAGATTGCTTCCACAACTAATAGTGCGAGGTTGGGTGGTGGACAGAATTTTGGCAGTTTCACACCGCATGGAAACGACAGATTTCCCCATCACACACTTGGCTCGGGAGAGGACGAAGCAAAACCCTTTCTGGCTTGATCAAATATGGGGGATAATTTACCCATCCGAAAGACGAGATGGTGAATTCGTGAGTACTGTTGGCAACGCACTGGCCGTGCTTGATTCACTATCACTGGCGCTCTCCTTCGGCACACGGGGAAATGACGAGCCAGTCGGCAAAGCAGGATTGAACCAGACACGAGAAGAACACCACCAGTCTTTTGCAGCCTACGTTCTTGAGTATCACGATTTGCTTCAAGTGGCACTGTCTGAGGCTGGTGTAGTGATTGGGGATGAAGACAACAGCTACTTACCTGTCCGCTCAATCTATGACAGCTTGCCGAGAGAGGCGCAGAATGAGCTTCGAAGGCGCGCAAAAGGTGTTACTCCTGGTGGTTTCCTTGAGTGCATGACATGGCCGTCCATGTGTCGTGTCGTATACTGCACAGCATCGGGTCTCGTCGGCATGGGATCGCGCATCACGAAGCCAGAGGACTTGGTTTGCCGAGTCCGGGGCTCAGCCGTGTTGATGACGTTAAGAAACATCGACGATTTCGACAACGCTGAAACCAGTCCAGCAACAACAGATTCCGAAGCGGCAATGTCAATCAGTTGCATTCATATTGGGCCTACTGTTGTTCCTGACCGCATGGAGCCGGACGTCATCGACGGCTCAATATGGGGTGAAAAAGCTGCAATTTTCCGCATTCTATGAGCCATCTCCGCCGTAGACCGACGAGAGGAACTCACACTGACAGCGTCAAGCTTGCTGGTCTCTTGTCAGGCACCAACACATGCATACTAACATTCCTTACTGAGGGTGTTTTCCTTACTGACGACATTCTCCTTGCGTACGCGAGTTTACATGCTTCCCAAGGTTTGCTTAGGACAATCTTCCGAGTTTTGACGATTTATTTACTGATGCAGATGCTCTACTAATGATAATTTTCTAATCACGGCAGTTTCCTACTTACGACAGTTTCCTACTTACGACAGTTTCCTACTTACGATAGTTTCCTACTCACGACAGTTTTCTACTCACAACAGTTTCCTACTCACGATAGTTCCCTCTCACGACTCTCCTTCAGATTGGAACGAGATGGAGTCAGGCATCGTCGATCAGCACGCTGAGCGATTTAGAAACACTGGCCTAGGATCATGACATTAGCCTTGGCATACAAGAGAGCTACTCAGGCTCTGGTTTCAAGACTTAGCAGCTAAACGCTTATGAAGTCTGTTACTTCCGAAGATTTTGTAGTCGGTGATGAGGTCCCACGCTGAAGGAACATTTCCTATTGCTGTCTCTCAGGGCATCAGGTCCATTTTTGTTCTTTGGGCCCCGTCCACTCCTCGAGTTTCGAGGTAATTTTTCCTTTTCACGCTACCGATAAAATCTTGCAGATTGTGATGTTTGTACTGAGCTAAAATATAACATTGCTTGTGCAGGACAATTCACTTACTATGCGAGTCTTTGTTGATTAAATTGCTCATCAGAACTATGCGTACTAGACCATGGTCGTGTGCAAATAAATTGATATCAGCACTAATTTCTGACCGATTTTTGAGAAGAGGGAAAGTATTCAATGCTGTCCTTGACCAAGTCTGGCTAAGCCCAAAGTGGGAAGGACGATTTCGTGTCATGTCCACCCGTTTGACCTCAGTGAACCCGCCTACGATCTTATTCGAGTCCTCGAAAACACTTGCAAAATACACATTCGGGCTGGAAATAAGCCAGAAACTTGGCTGACAAACAGAAAGAGACGGAATCTATCATGCGGACAGGAGACAGAGGACGAATCGCACTCTTCACACTTGAAGTTGCGCTTTAAATATCCATCCGCAACTTCCTAAAACGGAACCACAATATGGATCAAATCAACATCTTAGTTACGGGGGGCTGTGGATTTCTGGGTACAGCTATTGTCTCCGCGCTTCTCGAAACAAAACGCTTCTCTGTCACCGCAGTCGATATCAACCCGCCATCGCTCGGCAGCAGCGCCTTCCCCACCGAAGTCCGCTATGTTCGAGCCAACGTCCATGATCTCTCCGCTCTTCAGAAAGTCTTCGACGAAGTCAAACCCGCCATGGTAATCCACACCGTCGGCGTATTCCCCCTAGGCGCAGCGCGCTACTCAATGAAGGGCTCCGACGCCGTCTTCAAGATCAACATCGAAGGGACACGAAACGTCATCACCGCAGCAAAGTCATCCGGCGCAAAGGGACTCGTATACACAAGCAGCATTACAGTTGTACTCGACGAACTCTCGGCCGACTTCCGCAACATCAACGAATCCTGGCCCACGGGCCGCGCACACACATCCTACGGCCAATCCAAAGCCCTCGCCGAATCCCTCGTCTTATCCGCCTCTTCTCCCACCTTCCCCACATGTGCACTGCGCCCCGCACCAATCTTGGGCGAGGCAGACACAACGCTCATCCCAACGATCCACGCGCTCATCGCTGCGTCCGGCACCCCATTCATTCTCGGCCCGGCGACTAATCTCCAGGACTTTGTCTACGTCGGTAACGTAGCTGACGCTCACATCCTCGCAGCGGGCAACTTGCTCAACAGTCAAACGGCAGCGGGCCAGGCGTTTTTCTTGTCGAATGGCGAGCCGCTCACGCCGCGGGATATGTGTATCGCTGTGTGGAAGGAATTCGGACACGTGCCTAGGTTTCAAATTAGGGTGCCAGAGGGGCTGGCGTGGTGTATGGGGCTGGCAGCGGAGTGTGTGGGTGCGGAGGGGTTTAGTAGGGGGGTGGTGAGTGATGGGTGTAGGGAGCGCTATGTGAGTATTGGGAAGGCGAGGAGGGTGTTGGGGTATGTTCCACGAGTGGGGTTGGAGGAGGGGATTAGGCGGAGTTGTGAGGCGTTGAAGAAGAAGTTGGAGGGGAGGGGGAAGAGGTGAGAGCTCATGGACTGGATGGAGAGGGGATCCGGCCGTGCAAGCGGAGTACAGTTTCGTTGATTCGTGGACACATGGCATGGATACGTACAGTTACATCTCTACCTCAAGCATTTTGTATATTTACACGACTTTTTCTGCCTCGTCAATCAACCTTTCCACCTGAAATCTACTGTCTCCCTTTGTGAACATGTTCAACAGCTCTCCTCGACCCTTGCCCGCTTCGCTTTGCACATAGAATTTCTGCATACACATGACCAGCCACCTCGCCTCATCTACACTGACACCCTTGTTCTCAATGACCATTCCTTGTCCCAACACTAGATCATGGCTGTCCGCCAGCTCTTGGTGGAAAGTGACCGTAGTATGGGGACTCGCAAATTCGCCACGCAGCTTGAACTCGGCGAGCGACGTGAAGAGAAGCGTGGTTGTGTCGACGTGTGGGTGTGCAAATTGTAGATAGTGTAGCTCTGCCGCTTGTTGTGTCTTCACTCCTTCTGCCGCTACTGATCCATCTTCAAGTGGTATTTCGCGCGGTATAGGGAGGACGAAGGCCGGGTGTTTTTTCGCAGTCTGGAGCAGAGATCGAAACACACCGGCGGGAACGGCAAAGTGAATTGATTGTGAGTTTCCGGCATGTCGAAGGCGCCAAATGGCTTGTACCTCTTTCTCTGGCAATCCTCTGACCTTTTCGAGATCGAGGAATGAGTTGAGCGTCTTGACTCCTGGCGGTGGCGGAGGCGGTGCTGTCGAGCTCTGTGGTGTGGGTGGAGGAGGCGGTGACGGCCATGGGGACATCTGGCTCGATGGCGCGGCTTGTGGTTGTGATGGGGATGCTGCCGGCGAGGGTGGCGGTGTCAATGGTCCAGTGGCTCCAGGTACGATTGCCTGTTTCCGCAGTTCCTCGATCTTGTCTCTGTATTGCTCTTTGAGCTCCGAGACGTCTCTGAGCCCCTTTTCTTTGGCGACCCGTTCGAGTTTCTCCTTGTATTTCGCCAGCACGCGCTCCTGAGCGCCGTCGGTCGCGAGGAGGCGGACATCTTGGACACGAGCCCATCGGCGCTGCAGGTTACGTGGATTTGGTAGGGGCTGCCGTAAGCAGTGACGGAGGGTTGGGAGTCGAAGGGCCATGTTGAGAAATGTGAAGAGGTCTGCAAGTGAATGTGTGTTTCTTCCAGCAGATGCTCGTCGTGTGTTGATGCGCCGCTTCGTATGCGATCTTGGAAAGATCAGTGGGCGAATGCTGATTGCCCTCGACAAGGATTTCGAGCTTGCGGGCAGAACAGACAGCAACGGTCGAAACACACATGTTCCATGTCGAGAGAGGGCGCATCGATGTCAAAAGTTCGGCGAAAAGGCGGAGATTCTGATTGGGCAGGCTCGCAAAGACGGGCGATGGAGCATCACTGCCCCTTTCGGACGCGACACATGTCAACGGCGTCACGTGGGCGTCAATCGAACGTTCAGAGGTTTAAATGCATTATCGGGTAATAGAGGCATAGGGGCTGACAGCAGGTCGGTCCTGCGGCAAGAGAGGAAAGTTGCTGTTTGCGACGAGGTTGATGGACCATCGCAGGGCTTCCTTAATCATCCTGTTCCTGGCCTCATCTTAGGGTCTGCGCCCGGCGCCTTCACGATTGTTTCGAGATGTGACCGGACCTCGATCGAGTAGGGCGACTATGGCCATGGTACCAGCCCGACCAGACGACACAGTCATACATCCGAGCAACACTTCTGCCTGCTAGCTGCGTGTGAAGTGACGAGGTACGGGATGCAAGCCGTAGCTGGAGTCACCAGGCACCGCTGCGCAGTGCAAGTGACAACAATCATGCTTCCGACGCCTTTGTCTCGTGTCCGACCCGTAGCCGTTTCTGCATGACACCGCTTCCACCTGGCCATGGTCGACAACTAGCGTGAGGCGCGAAAGAGAGCATTCACACGTGCTTGAGTCTTTCCTGCCCGGTCCTGATCGACACAGCTCTTGTTCCTCCCCCATCTCCAACATCCCACCGCTCTCGGCTTGGACGGCACTCCTACTCTCCACCGCAGCACTGCGTGGCTTTCCAGTGTTATCCCACAGGCTTTATTCACTTTGAAAACAGACGTACCCGCAGTTATACTCGTACTCGGTCCAACCCCGCGTGGTCTAATCATAGCGCGCTCCTCTCCCCCTCCAAACTCCGAAGCGCGCGCCGGCACCCCATATTAATTAAGCTCCACCTGCATTACGACCAACCCGACGCAAGTCTCCCACACCTTGCTGCTCACCCAACTTGGCGCCACGGCATGCTTCAGCACTCTACGGGTCCATTCAGTGCGACGTGAGCCATCCCGAGGGTTTCTCTCCGCCCCGAGCGAGCTCCACAGCTTAGCTTTTCTTTGGCATGGGGGCTGTCAGCAGCAAAACAGGCGAGAATGACTCCCTGTGTCTGCGCGACCAGACGCGATGTATGTAGACCTCCCCGGATCGTCACGTCGCGGAATGGAGTGCTGACTTGCAACAGTCTCGGTCGCTTCTGTCAACATCACCAACGCCCGCAATCGCATCCTCCTGAACATCACGCCCAACGGCTTTCCCGCGACCCGCTATGGCGCGAGGCGAGATTTTGGCGACGACAGTGTTATCGACTATGTTCAGGTTCGTTCTTGGAGCGTTCATGCAGCTGGCCATGCTAAGCATCAATCGTAGGATCCCGAATCAGTCTCGTCCAACGACGGTCCACCCACCTTTCTTATCCGACTCCCGAATGACGAGGAGCTCACGTTCAACTTTACCTTCATTCTTCGACAGCATCTAGCGGTACCGAGCATATACAATGTCAATAGCGCATCCAGCATTGCGCCGTTAGGCGTGGTCGACACAGTCATCAACGGTCTGACTTTCGTCTTCGCATCCAGCTCCAAGGAATTGGACAACCTGGTGACGAGGGAGTTCCAGGCCAATCCGAACCTGCACAAGAACCCGCAAGTCGAGCTTGTAGGAGATTACACAACAGGCGGAAGTTCCTCGGTGCAATTTCAGTGGTCCTGGAAATGGACTCCTCCCAAGGCGACGGAGAGCCGTGGTGGAGGTTGGCGCACGAGCTGCAGTGTTTGTTACACATGTCTGTGCATTGTGAGACAATGCTAACATGATGAAGTTTGTCGAGTATGACCAGCGCGCGCACAAGCTAGAAACTTTGGCAAACTTCGCTTTCTGGGTGCAAAGTAAGAATCAAACTGCGCCACATGGGATCTCAGCTGACGCAGCCAGATACTGCGCGACTGAACCAAAGCCCAAAGTCTCCATCTCCGCACTTGGATCTTCATGTCCCTCCTCGATTACGCGTACCTTCCTCACAGTCGATAGATTCGCGTGTCAGCGATTCAGCCGACGAGGGCAGGGAGTGGGACATCCCTACAAAATCGCCTACGTTCGATTCCATACCCGAGAATGCTCTGGGTCTGATACCGAGTCAGAACACAACACTTACAAGCAATAGCACGCCGCTGAAGCTGGACGTGTCGCGCCCAGGCGAAGATCTGAGCCAAACAGAGGATGGACCCCTGTTCCGGGCAACAATGAAGTCGCTGGAGCAAAAGACCGGCAACATGCGCATGAGGTGGAAGAAGGTTCTCAAGCGAGCTGAAGCCGCTCTCGAGGCGCAGGTCAGTTGCAACAACGCCATGTCGGACCTTATCGATGCCCTCAAGGAAGCATCTTCCTCGAACGCAAACGCGGTACAGCCTGCGATCGACAACTACTTCGACAAGATTGCGAAGGAGATTCTGGCTTATGAACGGACCAACACTACCAACATACAAAAGTCCATTATCGATCCGATACACAAGTTGTACAACATCGACATAAAACAAGCTGAGACCAAGCGAAAAGATTTCGAGGAGGAGAGCAAAGACTACTATCAATACTTGAGTCGGTATCTTGGTCAACGGACAGATTCGTTGAAGGAAAAGAAACGAGCTGAAACAGACTCCAAGTATCAGTCCAAGAGGCGCAACTTCGAGCTCAAGCGTTTTGATTACTCCTCGTTCATGCAAGATCTGCATGGAGGCAGGAAGGACCAAGATATTCTTTCACATTTGACTCGATATGCGGACGCGCAAGCAAAGTACTTTCTGGACACAGGGAAGAAGATCGACACCATGCTGCCGCAATTAGAAGCCCTTAGTGTCGAAGTCAAGGAAGCCGATAAAGAATTCCAGATGCAGCGAACCGAACGTGAAGAGAAAAGGCGGGCACTAGAGAAGATCAAGAAGACCTTTGATGAGCCACCAACAGGTCAGATCGCCTCGGTAGCGGCCGCGAATGGGAGCACGCCAAAGGTAGCATCAAGGTCAGAGGTAGAACCCCCTGGGCGTAAGGCGAGCATAGTACCTGTCTTCCAGAGTACTATCAGCCCACCGCAGACTTCATCGACGAACAGCGTTCCCACAGTCTCATCTTCGCAAAGCCCAGAGGCACGAAGAGGGAGTCTCGCCACAGGTACACCGCAAGCCGACAAGTTCAAGGGTATTAGAGATCTTGAAGAGAAAGACCTCAGCGTGATCGCAGAGGGCTGTCATGGCGCACATCGCAAAGAAGGCCTTCTGTGGGCGCTTAGCCGACCTGGTAGTCATGTAGATCCCAAGGGCTTGAACAAGCAAGCATGGCACAAGTGAGTATCCGTATCTTGTGTCAACCGAGTATTTTCTGACAGTGTCTAGGTTCTGGGTTGTTCTTGATCAAGGCAAGCTTTCCGAGTACACCAACTGGAAGCAGAGTCTCGAGCTTCACATGGATCCAATTGACCTCCGCATGGCTTCAGTGCGTGAGGCTCGAAATGCGGATCGTCGATTCTGTTTCGAAGTCATCACGCCGCAGTACACTCGCGTGTACCAGGCTACAAACGAGGACGACATGAAATCGTGGATCAATGCGGTCAATAATGCCTTGCAAACTGCTGTCGAGACTGTCGGTAAGAGCGACAGACCTTCAACCGACTCTCTGCCAGGCCAGACCCGCCGTGACATTGCGTCAGTGCTGACAGGCAAGAGCCCTTCACTGTCAAGTCATCGCAACAACTACAGCTCGAAAGCTCCAGCACGTCATGCGACAGTTGGTGATCGACCAAGCTACCGAAGAGACGAATCATCTGCAGAAGAAGGAAAGCTACTTCAGCAAGTCCGGGACGCCGAGCCCAACAACAAAGTGTGCGCAGACTGCGGCTCCGAGACCAAAGTCGACTGGGTGTCGATCAATCTCGGCATCGTCATCTGCATCGAGTGCAGTGGCATCCACCGTTCGCTGGGAACTCACATCAGCAAAGTACGCTCGCTTACGTTGGACGTGACGTCTTTCACGCCAGATATTGTCGAAATACTCGTCAAGGTCGGAAACCGAATCAGCAACCAAATCTGGGAAGCTCGTCTAGATCCCAGTCAGAAACCTGGACCTATGTCGACCAGGGAGCAGAGACTGCACTTCATTACGTCCAAGTATGCGGATCGAGCATATGTGACACCTATATCACCTAGCATGTCGCATTATGCCAATGCCGAAGAGACGCTCCTAGCTTCGGTGAAGAAGAACGACATCTCGAGTGTACTCTATGCACTTGCGCTGCGAGCGAACCCAAATTCACGCGACCGGTCTAGAGGCACCCACGTCGTGTTCTTGGCACTTGCTGCGGCGGATCCTGCATCTCCTTCTGCGACAGTGTCTCCAGCTGGCTCTCCTGGCCCTGGTGCTCGGCCCGCGACTGCAAACCCACAACCTCACCGAAAGCCGTTTTCGGTCGCTGAGCTGCTCTTGCAGAACGGGGCAGATTTGCCGAGTTTGCCTGCGCCTATTCCGCTCAGTGCTTCAGCACGCTCATATGTGGACGTTAAGACGGATCAGCGCGCAGGCAAACGTCTCGGACCTTCAGTCATTGGAAGTGTGGCCAGTTCGTCTGGCGAAATACCCACTCATCTTCCGTCGATCATGGCCGGTAACGGGAGCACACCATCTGAGAGGGCTAGGGAGCGAGATGCACGGCTTCAGAAACGCGTATCGGCGGGTGGAAGGTTGGTCAAGAGCCCCAACGGCGAGACGTCTGACGGTAAGCGCGGGTTGTAGAGCTGATTGATGCTTACGATACTTTTCCTTTAGTGCTTTCCTTCCATGGGCGGCTTGTGGCATCGTGCGGTGGGCTTCGACAGGTTGACACGACAAACACGTGGGTTTTGCGATTCGACTTGAGATGTAGCAGGGCCACAGCCATGATGATGCAGATATCGTGTTCGATTCATGTACGATATTTCCTTGGTGAGAGATGGCATGACTTGGTTTCTACTCGGCTTCGGCGCCGGTAGATACGTAGTAATGAGTAATGGCAGAATAATGAGATGAAAATGAGTGCAAACGAAGGCGCTGCACGTGACACTTGACTAGCCCCGCTCTGCCGAGCTTATGTAAGTATTTCTGGGCCCGTGCCCAAAGCTCAGTTCCGCGTGGGTTGCTGAGGGATAAGCTGACATAATCATACTTGATTGGCTAAGGGGCTGTGCGGGGCGTATGATACCTTAGATAAGCGGGCAGCACTTTGGAATTTTGACGAGACCCCCCACCACGACAACCGCAACTACACGACGCGCACCCATGGCACCCTCGTACGAAAACCTCCCCATGGAGGACGACGAGTTCGACGAGTCGCAAGTCGACTTTGCCGACATTGAAGAGCAGTTCCAAGTGCGTCTCGACGAGGGCCTCGATGCGTTTGTGGTGATTGACGGACTGCCCGTGGTGCCCGAGGACAGCAAGGGCAAGCTGGTCAAGTTTGTGCTGCGCAAGCTGAACAGCGTCGGGCGGGTCAAGGACGAGGGCGTGCACATGCCGGTGGGGGACGACGGCAAGACGGAGGGCTACGCGTTTGTCGAGTACAGCGCGCCCGCCGAGGCCGTGGCCGCGGTCAAGCAGCTCCACGGCAGCGCCCTCGACAAGAGACACACCATGGCCGTCAACAAGCTCACCGACATCGACCGCTACGGCAAGGAGGGCCGCATCGACGACGAGTACCACGCGCCCCAGGTGCCGCCGTTTGAGCAGAAGGAGCACCTGCGCTGGTGGCTTGGCGACCCGGACAGCCGCGACCAGATGGCCTTCTACCGCGCCGAAAAGGTCGGCGTCTTCTGGAACGACAAGGACGATGCGCCCGAGCAGATTGTCGACCGCGAGAACTGGACCGAGTCCTTCATCCAGTGGTCGCCGCGCGGAACCTATCTCACGTCGATGCACGCCCAGGGCGTGCAGCTGTGGGGCGGGCGCGCGTGGAGCAGGCAGAAGCGCTTCGCCCACCCCGGCGTCAACCTGGTCGACTACTCGCCCGGCGAGCAGTACCTCACCACCTGGTCCCACCGCCCGCTGCAGGTCGACGAGAATAACCCCGTCCCCACGCTGAGCCTCGAGGACGACGGCAAGAACTACATCATCTGGGACATTGCCACGGGAAAGCCCCTACGCTCCTTCCAGACCATCGACGTGCCCGGCGGCACCGACGCCGACGGCAACCCCGTCAAGAAGAAGCTCCAGTGGCCAACCTTTAAGTGGTCCTCGGACGACAGATACGTCGCGCGCATGACGCAGGGCTCCTCCATTGCCGTCTACGAGCTACCCCGCATGAACCTGCTCGACAAGATGTCGATCAAAATTGAGGGTGTCATGGACTTCGAGTGGGCTCCTGCCACCCCCAAGCGCGACGGCATCAAGACATACGAGCAGCTGTTCTGCTACTGGACCCCTGAGCTCGGCAGCAACCCCGCCAAGGTCGGTCTTATGACCATTCCCTCAAAGGAGATTGTCCGCACCCGAAATCTCTTCAACGTGTCAGATGCGAAGCTGCACTGGCAATCGGATGCTGCCTATGTCTGCGTCAAGGTCGACCGCCACTCCAAGTCCAAAAAGTCTCTTGCGACTAACCTCGAGATCTTCCGCGTGCGCGAGAAGGGTGTGCCTGTCGAAGTTGTTGACTCAATCAAGGACACCGTCATCAACTTTGCCTGGGAACCCAAGGGTAACCGCTTTGTGCTCATCACTACTGGCGAAGCCATCCAAGGCGCTGCGGTTGGGCCCAAGACTGCTGTATCATTCTTTGCACCCGAGAAGCTGAAGGGCGGTGCACCAGGTAACTTCCGCCACATCCGCACTATCGACAAGAAGAATAGCAACGCAATCTACTGGTCGCCAAAGGGTCGATTCGTCGTTGTTGCTGCTCTCCAGTCGCAACAGTCGTTCGAGCTCGACTTCTACGATCTCAGCTTCGAGAAGCCCAAGGATGAGTCCGAAAAGGGCGACAAGGAGCTCAGTGCCAATCTACAGCTCATGGAGACGGTCGAGCATTACGGCGTCACAGATATTGAGTGGGACCCCACTGGTCGATACGTTGCGACTGTTGCCAGTGCTTTCCGTCACCGCATGGAGAACGGTTACCACATGTACGATTTCAAGGGCACGCTTCTACGTGAAGAGCATATCGACGGCTTCAAGCAGCTGCTCTGGCGACCGCGCCCACCTACTCTGCTCTCCAAAGAGGAGCAAGCCGAGATCCGCAAGAACTTGCGCAACTACTCCAAGGTCTTTGACGAGCAGGATCTCGCCAAGAAGAGCTCTGCTAACCGCGCTGTTGTCGAGGCACGTCGCGAGATGCTCGAGGAATGGAAGCGCTGGCGCGAGGAGGTCACTCAAAGGCTGCAGGAAGAGGGTGCGGATCTCGAGCTTGATGCTGCTGAAGGCAAGGCGCCTGGTCAGGCTGAAGATGGACACCTTGAAGAGATTGAGGAAATTGTCGAGGAGATTCTTGAGGAGTCGGAGGAGGTTTTGTAGATGCGCTTGTTTGATGCGTAGGCGATGAACAACAAACTACGACTCTGATCTGAAGCTTGTTATCGTCCACACAGTGTTCCGGTGTCTCCGACATGCTGTGACTCTTCTATGTATCTCAAGATAGTGACATGGCAATGTCAAACGTGGTGATATGTAACAGTAGCCCGAAGACTTTGAGTTGTTGACGTAGTCCCGTCACCGAACACACCTCAAAACACTCTCCACTTCTAAAGCTATCATGCCAAGCCTTCGACTTCTTGGATAAAATCATGATGTTGACATTGTTTCCCAGTCAAAAACGATGCTGCAATCACATGCGAGCAGTGCAGCTTGCAGTACGCCCGATACGGTGAGTATGCGGTCCTTTTCCAAAGTCTACTGTGCAGGGACTGTCCTGTCCTGCTGTCCTATCACGTATCTACAAATATGGCCAGAGATCAAACGTGCGGAGCGTCCCGGAGACATTTCCTGCTCTACTATGTATACTCGGAGACTGGCATTTGCGGGACCCGACAAAGCCCCGTGTCCGGTCGTGTCCCAGATCGAGTCCCGTCTCCTATTCGTCTCAAAAGCTCGCATTCTTCACTCAAATAGGTTCGAGCGGGATTGTGTTGCAGCCACACCGGTTACCACTACGCATCTCATGTGGATGCCTAGAATGTGGGGTGTGTATATGATGATGATGACTTTCCCAAGGGCTTCGAGGCCGCAATTGTCAGCAGTAGACCTCAATGGTTGATCGTGCGTCATTGGTCAGCAACACCACTCTGACCCAAATCCATCGGACCAATTGTTCGTCCGACCATCCTCGTCCAACCTTCTTCTCTCTCACATCAACAACGTCACTCGGATCTTTTGCCATTTGTCTACTGTGCTTCCGGTCAAACTCACTTCGTTATTTCGACGACATAAACTCGCCTGAGGAACAGGAACGTAATCTGAGGCGCCGAGCGAGCAAGCGCGCTCGGACGAAATTTTACGCAAGAGTTGGTATACGCGTGCGAGTGCTGGAGGGAGGATACAGGATGCCAAAGGAGGAGACGTTGCCGACACGCAAAAAGATGCGGAAGGGTACTCACAGTTGCTTTGAATGTAGGTTGACACGATCGCAATCTCTACTTGTTTATCGCACAACACCATGCGTCTGCCCTCGTGTTTAGTATCCACTCTTTTGATTCGTCATCATTTTGTGCTTGCTCCATCTCCCTTGCTGCTTGATCCCTTCAAGGCCTCTTCTAATAGGTACAGGCCGTCGTCGGAAAATTAGATGCATCTTCTCAACAGACAATCCCGAGGTCTGCGCGGAGTGCTTTGCGCGAGGGAGCAGATGTATCGACCAGGAGCATGCCAATCCAGAGGTCGTCGTTGATCACAGGAAGAACCTTCGCGAACGAGTATCACGTCTCGAAGCTCTCGTTGACAATCTGCTTGACGACAAGACGATCAAGTCTGAGAGTCGCAGCCGGAGCCTAAGTCAAGCAGATACTTCGTCGCCAAAAGCACCGACGCTGTACACGAAAGAATCTTTCCAGCAAACTCCTTTGACCTCGGAAGGATCAGCAACGAATTTTCTCCCGAATAATCAACGTGTGCCGTCGAATAGAGGCCATCACATTCCGATCCTGTCTGTCCTTGAAGATGCTGTAAGACAACCTTTCTACTTCACGTGCCCAATCCAAACTGATCATGATAGCTCAACGATGCGGAAGAGCAGGCTAATGCCCGTGACCCAAGCCGCAAGGCGAAGTTGCCAAAGCCCATCGCCGCTTTCGATGATCGCTACACCATCACGAACAGGCACGAGGACGACATGAACATCGGAGAATTCCCTGCCCAAACTGTCAAGACAGAGAAAGCTAAACAAGCTCTCATTGCTATGCTACCGCCTTATGACCAGCTGTCCAAGATCCTAAGCACCAATAGCGATTGGTGGCAAACATGGCGTCGAAAGTGCAGTGGAACTTCAGGAACGAGTCAGACGCTTGCACAGTTCGCTGCACATGCTCTGACCACGGGGAATATCGGCGCCATTGGTACTGTGGTCTTGTCTGTTGGTATTTGCTCGTCGGACGAGAGCATCGACGTGGAGAAGTACATTGAAGCCGTTGACCGGTGGGTGCTATCGGACGATGAATATGCGGCTAGTCTCGAGGGCATAGAATGTCTCATCCTCAAGTCAAAGTGGTACGCTGATGTTGGGCAACCACGTCGTGCTTGGATCGCATATCGCAAGGGCTTGATGTATGCTCAGCTCATGGTACGTATCTCCATCCCCAATCGCAAGTCATCGTCTAATGCTTTGTAGGGTCTGCATCGGAAGCGCACCTCATCCGCTGCTCATGAGAGTATCTGGTGGGCATTGTACCATGGCGATCGCTTCTTGTCGCTTTTACTCGGTCTGCCTTACGGTATCAGCGATGCACATTGCGACCTGTCAATGCCCGATATGGGTACTGGCGAGTACATCCATCCAATGATTGCCATCACAAAGGTTTCACAACTCGCTGGTCGAGTCATTGATCGCAATCAGGGTGTCGTGGAGCAGTCGTTTGCTTGGGCGCTTCAACTTGACCAAGAGCTGGAAGACCTCTGGAAACAGCTGGACCCGGCATGGCTCGACTATTCTGAACTTTTGGCCGACGCGGAAAACAATGCTGCGGAACTAAGGGAGAAGCTCATGGGTCAGATCTGCTTCCACCAGATTCGCGTATACTTGCACCTACCGTTCATGCTCAAGTCCGCTTCAAACTCGCGTTTCACGTACTCGCGGACGGCGTGTCTCAATGGATCTCGAGAAGTTTTGCGTCTGTATCAAGCTCTTCGCACTGGCACTGTTCAGCCGCTGTATGAGTGCAAGGCGATTGACTTTATCGGCTTCACCGCAGCAGTGCTCATCCAGATCGGGCTACTTAATTTTGGCGGAGCTACACCAAACGCCAACTCAAAGGAGAATGAAGAAGACATCCGCCTGATTGAGATCAGCATCGACATCTTTCGACGCGCCTCGAGCGAAAAGGGTGGCAAAGTCGCGCTCCAATCCGGCCAGGTGCTCGAAAAAATGATGGCTAAATACAAAGGCAACGAAGGCCACGACGGGTGCGCCGCCGAATCCGAATTCGTCATCCCCTACTTCGGTACCATTTGCATCAAGCGCGGCGGCCAAGAAGTCAAACACCCGTCCGACCTCCCCTCTCCCCACCGTCCACTAGCAACTCGCTCTCCCAGCGTCCGCAGCAATCCCGCCCTCTATACCCCCACCTCGGAACACCCATCCACCGTCTCAAACTCAGGCTCAGACCTCTTCTCGCACCCCACCCAATCCCTCAACCTCACGCCCAAAACCTCAATCTCCGCCGGCACAAACCCCAGCCCCTCATCAACATTCACGTTTGCCAACACCGGCGCCGCTGCCGATCTCTCGCCATTCGCAACATACAACGGCTTCTACAACTGGGACAATTTGAACGCAGAAGAAGGCAGCGCCAGTCAAGCCGCGCTCGTAAACGACGATAGCATGAATAACTTCCCGCTGCCGACGAATAACTTCAGTTGGCAGCACATGCCTATGGACATTGATCAGGACTGGAGCTGGTTCATGAACGATAGCCAGACGCAGGGTGCGGTCGGTGGGGCGGGCGTGCAGCAGCAGCAGCAGCAACAAGGTGGGAATGCGGGGGCGTTGATGGATGTTTTTGGCGGGCAGGGGTTTACGGGGTTTGGATAGGAGGAGCGAGGTAAGTGGAGCGACGGTGTATGATTTAGACAAGTGATGAATTGGGAAAGTTTTGCGTGGCGTAACGAGTCTCGCTTCTCAACGGGAGATCTTGGAAGTACCAGGCGTTTCGGCTGAGGAACCGACCGGGGTTGGATACTCTCTCTCCACTTCTTTCCGCTTAGACGCGTCATCAGATAGGAGTGGCTGTGCGAATACATTTTGTACACTTTACATTTTTACTTGCGGACGTCGCTGACGTTTGCATGCATGCGCGCTTAGTCGCTTCACAACTTTCACTGAGCATCACGTCCTCGTACTACCACGGTACCATCCCGCTAATTCATCATATATGCGCCCGGCTTCATGTACCCCCCTCACCTCACCTCACCTCCGGCTCAGGTACCCCCCCCCCCCCATAACCTCGCACGAGAGAAAGAAAAAACGTAAAATCCGCCCATCCCTGACCGGCCCCAGGTCTGACCGGTCAAGCTGTGCTCACGTGGGCTTGGCTGCATACACCACACCACACCGATACATCGCCAAAGCTTCCAACGCGAGGGTTTCATACACATGCAAGCACAAGACAAGAAATCACTCCATTTCGGAAAAAAAAGCGTCATCGCTCAACGATTTTTCTTCTGAGCTGAATGAAAAAACAACAATCATGTCATGACCATAAGTCGTTGGCTTGGGATCCAAAAGAAGACGATGGAGCAGGGTGTGTGCATGAAAACGCACTAGTCTTCATCATGGCGAGAATGAAAAAACATGTTGTCAGCGGTGGAAAAGGCAAGGTGTGGAAGTGTGAAAGGGAAGTCGAGTGAAAAGCAAACGTCGTTTCAAGCCCGAAACCAAAGTGGCGGCTAGGAAGCATTTGGCAGCCAAAACGACAGCAAAAACTCTCCGACCAGGCGCGCGGAATAGTGCGTTTGATTTGCGTGCGAGATGCTTACGCGGGTTTGTTGGCGGAGATGATCAGCTGCGCAGCGGACGAGTTAGCAAGACGTTTGCGGTGCGCAGATCAAAACCTGACCTGTAGGTGCCCACATGCAGCTACCGACACGGGAGGGAAGGACTTACTATTCTCCTTGACCAGCGTGCTAACTTTCCTCACGAACTCGACGTCGCCCCTGCCGCCGAACCCACTTTCCTTTTCCCAGTCCCTGCTCTCATGCACAATCGGGTTGTGTTTGCGATTATACTTCCACCGGAAAATCTGCATCACAAACTGCACTCGGTTGTCAATTTCTCTGCACGCCACATCGGCTTGTCCTTGAGCATCTCTCGGGTCCGTGCCCTCCGTTGCGCTGCGCGTTGCCATGACGAGGTGGATTGTTTTCTGCTGGTCTTCGAGCGCCATGCACATGCCGATTACGGCGATGAAGGCCGCGAGCCACTTGTCGCAGCCTTTGGAGGACTTGAAGATTTGTTGGAGTTTGTTGAGCACCGTCGCGGAGATGGAGCGCTGAAGACGGGAGAAGAAGTATTTTAGTTGCCGGTTCGTCATGCGTGGGGACGTGAAGGTGTCGGTATAGGCGTTGGGGCCGCCGTAGGAGTGCATCCGACGGAGGACGACGTGTTTTGATTCTTCGGCAATGGTGAGCGTGTGAGACATTATGAATGTAACTACGATGAGGCGGTAGACTTCGCGGAGGAGTTTGCCCTGTGCGATGTTAGTGGGAGACGGAATTGGGGGCTGGAGATGATGTACTTCGTCCTCGTTCTTGGGCGTGACGCGTGTCATAAGCTTGAAGAGTTTGGGGAGGAAGTCGTTGTTGTCTTCTTTCCAGCACAAATCGCCAAAGTCGTCGAGATGATGGTCAACAATGTCGGAGATGTATCTATCATAGGTTTTCTCTTCGTTATGGTTTATGTGCACCATGCCAAGTGCGGGGCTTTGCTTTGTGACAGCTATCCTTTTGTTTGTACGAGGGTCAGTAACATATTGGATCTGCGTGGTGAGTTCATGTCCCTTGGGTGTAAACTCGTACACCTTGACCGCAATCCGGGGCATTGTCTTTCCACCGCATGTCATGTAGAGTGTGAACTCGGTATTACCCCAGCCGTGAACGTATTGGTTGACAAAGTGCTTCAGGTGCGAGTCCTCGTGCATTTGCGTCACTAGACTGGGGAGGAAGTAGGGCGACAGCTCCACCAACTTGATGCGGTTGCAGCCCAGGCCACAGTCTGCGTTGGGGCGCTGGGCACGTTTAAGACATCGCTCACAGAGCTCACCAGGACCGCACTTGTCGCGCTGAAGCACACAGTGCCAGCATGCATGAATTTTTCGCATATCGTGTGCGGCTTTGGCGACATTTGGTTCCAGATGAGTCCCAAGCGCTCTCCCGCCGTTCTTGCCCAGGTTCTTCAACGCTTCCGCGTTTTCTGGAGCCGAGATGACCTCAAACTTCTGAACAGGCTCAGTCTCAACCGGCTTATATTTTGCTTGTACGGCAACACTCGGCATCTGCTGCATTCGATCGAAGTGTTGCATTGGAACAGGATCGAGCATCATCGCTGAATCTGATTGATACGAGAACACGCCATCTGAACTGCCTGAGCTCACAGCAGAGGGACTGATGATTGGCTGATATGGCGATGGCGGGTACTGACTAACCGAAGAGTCTCCGGGTGAAGGGGGTGGTGGTTGTCGCCGATCTGTTATGTAGCTTTCCGTGAACAAGGTTGAGTTGGCATCATAGTTGACAAAGTTATGCTGATCGGGAGGCGGAGAGGCACGGTTCCAATGGATATTGGCAGGGTTGACGTTATGCGTATGTGACTGAGGCATGTTGATCTGTGGACGATAGACGAGGTCGTGCGAACCCATGTTCTGTGGTGCTATATTCTGCGAGGTCATGTTGAAGAAGGTCTCCTGGGAAAGTGGCCGCTCGCTAGGCGAGACAAGGTCATGTGGGTCGGTGAAGTTCATGGCCCATGACTGCACAGAGTTGGGCAGATACTCGCCGTACTGAGCAGGGTCAGTCACGGCATCGAAGATAACACCACCAGTTCGGGGGGTCATTGAAGACCTCGATGGCCCGTGACCGTTCCAAGGATCATGATCCAGAGACTCTGTGGTGTAGTTCGGATAGAATGCATTGTCTTGTGGCTGCGTTGTCAGATAGTGATTCATGTGTTGATCTTGTTCCATGTACAGAGGGTTGTACGGCTGCGCATGGGAGGCCATTACCTGGCCCAATGTCGTGTGTAAGGCTGTGGATGTTAGGCATAATCAACAACGACGAGTGCTTCGACCTACCATAGTCGCTGAATGTGCCATCGGGCAAAAGCATGGGTTGGTCCATCGCCGGGATGACATTGTGAGATACTTGAGTGGATATGCTTACACCTTGGTAGAAGTTGCGGACATCGGTGTCGAGCATCTCCACCTCGAATGACTCATCGTTGGGGGTCTTCACAGACGTGGGGGAATTGGAGAGACTTCCATTGTCATACAGCATATGTTCAGGCGGTTGGTCCCTGGGTGCTTCTGGCGGTCGTGAAGGATTGCGGCTGAGAGGTGGAGTGGCAGTGAGAGGTGTCGGCGAGTACCCACTGTGATTCACGAGCGACTCTGGTGTTTTCTCTCGTTCGATGCCATAGTGGGCATAGGTGAAGGCTTGCGGATCGATGAAGAGCGACTGTTGATGGTAGGTGTGGCACTGCTGCTCATCGAACGTGGACATGGCGCACCAAAGGCCACTGGAGGCAGCCGAGTTGGCCTAAAGAATCTTTCAGACCCTGCGCGTCCAGAGGCCTGTGAGTGCCTTGCAAAGCGATGCACCGGCGCTGGATCCACTGAAGTCGCGGAAGAAATCTATCCTCAGATCGGCCTGGCGAGGAGCGCAACGACAACAACAACGCGAGACCAGAACGAGGGACCCGCAACAAGGCTCGAGGGAGGGCGCGTGTGAAGAATCCTACTCAGAAGCGGCTGAGGTTCAGATGGATGCCAGTCGCACAGCTATTGAGCCCATCTCACTCTCGCCCCGCGACGACCGGTGAGGAAGCCTGCAGGAAATGTAACTATTGGCTAGCTGCATGCAGTCTTTGGCGGACACCAGCACACAACAGACATTGGCGCTGCAGATTACCCATGGTTTGACATGAGGAGCAGCACGGCATCGACCGTTGCAGCGCCTATGAGCACATTTGGCCATGTTCTTCGTCGCTGTTCCGCGGCCAGATGTTACAAGTCGCGGGGATTCTGCAGCCCCTCAGGCACGTCGAGGCGTTGCGACATGCACTGCGCCACGGTCGCTAAGCCGTCCTCATCAAAAAGCGGTCCATCGTGAGACGAATCGCATCGCACAGGTGCAGACGGAGGACAGGAGCAGACAAGCTGATTGCTCGTGCGGCTCTGCTGTCTTGACCGGTTGGGAGAAATGACAGCACATTCTGCGCGCGCGAGGTTTGTGGCATTCTTCGGGGCGCTCAAGCCAATCGTTTGCTACCGTGATGCGCAGCATGCCGTTCCTCTGTCAATCATGGGAGCGTACATGATGGAGAGGAAAGCGGATGCACGCCTCCTTCTCAAGTGCCAGCGCACGACGGATGTTGCGGCGGTTGCCGCGGGTGGGCTGGCCTCGAAGCATGAAACCTTCGAGTGAGATGTCGCAAAGCCACAATGGTAGTCTCAGTCGTAGGTGGAGGCTTTGACCGTGTCAGATGGTGAGGGAATGTATTGGCGGTTTGTGTAGATGGATAGATGTGCGTCCTGTTGACTGCAAGTTCTTGTCGCACACCCAACTTCGGCACGTGGCATCTTATTCGCCAGCATCTTCACCGTGAACGCAGTGCTTCCATGACTAAGCCGGCACGCTTTGAGGGCGAGACATGCTAGCACCGATCTCCTGAGAAGCTTTTATATTGGCTCGACAAGGTACGCAAGCGTCGTTGGTGAAAACAGACCGCTGCTCGACACGGTACATCAACGACAACAACCATGTAAACATATGAGCGTAACGCCTCGGCGGTAGCAAATAGAACCATGGGCACTCGTCATTGTCAGTGGAGGAAGTGACTGTATGTGTAGGGTCGAAGATGCTTGTTTCATGCTTTGCGTCTAACCCACCCTCCATGTTCTACCCTACTATCATGACCCTTTACATCGTTCCCAAAATAAAGGGCGCGTTAGCAAGTCGCAACCTACGCCCTGTTCTCAGGCCCCAGATACATCATCGGAGTAAAGTACCCGACATCAAACACCCCAAGGTCTATAGCCTTTGGCAACAACTCCCTATTCGTTGCTCGCGTCCAACGGAGGGTGCTGAGGCTTATCTCAGTGTTCTCATCCGGCTCTGGCGAGCTTATTTCCTTACGTAAGTATTTTTTGGGCCCGTAAAAGCTCCGCGCAGCCTGATGATTAATAGCTAACGTAATCAGGTTTGATTGGATAAGGGGCTGTGTGGGGCGTATGATATACTGAGATAAACCTGAGGCTGGAGGTTTCGGAATAGATTTCATGCCGATAGTGCAGTTATGCCGACCTTGAACATAACATAACTCGACCGTTTTTCAATACCGGTCAGTATTGCTAGTATGGATCATCTGTCCTGCTAGCTTCAGCGAGTGATTGACTTCAGAATGATTCTTTTCCATGGGTGGTGTTCCTGAAGTTTGTGGACGACCCCTCGAAAAAGACGGCGACAAGATGACCGAGGTTTTGACGGCACTGACGGGGCACAGTGTTAAGGCTGGTGAGGTACGGTCATGTGCCATGAATCTTGTCGAGGAATCCCCGCAATTGTACGCCAAGTCGTCAAGAAGGCGTCAAAGCAGGCCTCGGTACGTCATACCACGACAAGTAAGCTCCCACCAAGCGGCACTCACGGCTCTGGCGCAACGAATTGGGTCGTCTGAGTGCAGCCAAGTGGAGCGTAATTGGCAAGCTGTGTTCCATGATTCTGCACTCACGCTCTGACATACGTCAACTGAAAATGCTCAGACGAGAGACTCTTTCCCTTGCTGGGTTGTGCATAGATGCCGCATCGGGTTTCTTGACCTGAAAGCTCCTGGCTGACTCGCCTGCTTCATCTTTTGATCACCTACGATGGACTAATTGAAGAGGTCGACCGGCAACCTTCCTCTAGTCAGCCCTCACTCGCCCAGATTCACGCCAACATCATAGTAGCCCATCATGTCGGGCGTCGAAGACGTGAACGAGCAGCGAAGGTCATACAAGGCTCCACACAATGCGCGCAACCCTATACCTACAGTCCAAAGGTACCGCGAAGAGAAGCAGCGGAGGCACGACGATTACGGCCACGCGCAGGCAGAGGACGAGACCAACAACGACGGACGAACAGCCCGCGACAAGCTCAGCGATGCGTATAATGCCTTCACTGGCAACGGCCCAGACGAGATAAACGATGCAGAAGGCCCATACGCAGCCGAGAACAAGAACTTGGTAGCCGCACAGGACGTCGAGGAGGCAGATGACCATTCTGGAGAGACAGCGAACAGAAAGAACAGGCAGTTACCGCAGGACACGGACGACGATGAAGAGCCTCAAGATAGCACAGAAGGACACCTACACGAGTCGGATCCGAAAAAGGCGCGCAAGCAGATGAAGAAGTTCACCGCCGACGGCACCGAGCGAGAAGTAACCGACCCCATCACCCACTTGCCCGTCAAAATACACGACTTTACCGATAAAGACTTGAAGAGGGTGGACAAGAATGAAGGCCCTCCTGGCTCAGAACCACGCACCATGACCGGCATGGAAAACATCAACAAGAGCGACCAGCATCTCGAGGCCGAAGAGCACGAGTCAAAGGACGCACACACAGCCATGGAGGTCCTCTTCCCACCCCCTGACTTTGAAGCCACCCGAACCGAGATCACATATGTCTACACGCGTTCGTTGACCATAGGCTTGGGGGCAGTCATCGTCAGCTTGCTCATGGTGGACGCCCTATTCTGGCCTACGCGAATGATGACTGGCTGGAGAGGCAGGCTCTGGAAAGCCGTCCAGACTCTGACCATGCTGGGAGTAGCGGCAGGCGTATCGCTCTTCATGCGCCAGTACACGCACAACCGCATCAAGAACGTCTGGGATGTTGAAGTCTGGCAAGCAGAGAGGAAACGCGGGCAGAAACTGGCAAAGTCTCAAACAGCCGAGAGCGCACAATGGCTCAACTCCATGTTCTCTTCCGTGTGGCCACTTATCAATCCGGATCTGTTCACCAGTATTGCAGACACGCTTGAGGTACATGAAGCCCGAAGCTTGGAGGCACGACCGCTAATGAACTTAGGATGTCATGCAAGCCTCCCTCCCGAGCTTAGTACGCATGGTCGCAGTCGAGGACGTTGGCCAAGGTAGTGAAGCGCTCCGCATACTTGGTGTTCGATGGCTCCCCACAGGTGCGGCTGCGCGATCTGTGAGCGCCGAGGGGAAGCTCAAGACCCCGAACGAGGAGAAAGACGATCGAACGGTCCAAGATGACAGCGAAGATCAGGAGCAACTCCAGCGACAAGACACAATGGAGGCCGAAGAGGGCGATTTCGTGAACGTAGAGATCGCCTTTGCCTACAGACCCTCTACCGGGCGTGGTATCAAATCACGAGCCAAGCATGCACATCTTTACCTAGCCTTCTATCTACCCGGCAAGGTCAAGATACGTAAGTTGTTTATTCATCTTCCGATAGAATCCTTGCTAACGTCCTTTAGCTGTTTGGGTTGAGCTGACAGGCATAGTCGGTGTTGTGCGGCTTCGACTACAATTGTGCCCCGACCCACCATTCTTCTCAATCTGCACCATGTCCTTCCTTGGTCAACCAAAGGTCACGCTTTCCTGCGTACCACTGATAAAGAAAGGTCCCAACCTCATGGATGTGCCTCTCATGAGCAGCTTCGTACAATCCTCGATGGATGCAGCACTGGCAGAGTACGTTGCGCCAAAGTCACTTACACTGGACCTCAAGGACATGATGATGGGCGACGACTTCAAGAAAGACACAGTTGCCCAAGGTGTCCTCATCGTTCGGATCAAACATGCCTACAACTTCAAAGAGGGCGACCGAGGGCTTGGCCCACTCAAGGAAGGCTCTGCAGATCCATATGTCAGTGTGGGCTGGGCAAAGTTTGGAAAGCCAGTGTGGTCGACACGCGTCTTGCTGAAAAACATGGACCCGCACTGGGAGGAGACATGCTTCGTCAACGTAACTCCGCAAGAATTGAATGTTGATGAAAGACTTCGATTGCAACTCTGGGATTCCGATCGTTCAAGCGCCGACGACGACCTAGGTCGCATCGAGCTGGATCTCAAGGAAATCATGAAGAGCGACGAGTCCAACGGGAAGATGCACGATCGCGAGGATGGCTTCAAGGCGATGAAGGCAGGTGAAGCCATGCCTGGTAAACTGAGCTGGAGTATTGGCTATTTTTCCAAGACGCGCATTACAGACCAACAGCTGGCCGATCAAGACGAGGATCCGGACGTCAAGAACACCGATCAGCTGAAGAAGAAAGTGTATGAGGATGCAGAACAGAAGTTGCGGGAAGCAAGTGCCGATCATCAAAACGAGGTTGAGCAGCAGAAAAAGGAAGACTTCCATGCCCGCCAGGATCAGCTCATGATTGCATCGCCGCCGTCTGAAGACTACCCATCCGGCATTCTGAGCATCCAGGTACACCATATCACCGGACTGGAGCTCGAGAAACATAACAAGGACAGAAACTGCCACGATGCCGAAGCTAGCGATGAGGAAGAAGAAGGCGATGACCTACCTTCAGCATACTGCACAATTATCATCAACCACAAGAAGGTTTTTAGGACGCGCACAAAGCCAAAGAACAACAAGCCGTTCTTTAATGCGGGATGCGAACGCTTTATTCGCGATGTGCGCAACACCGAAGTCCACATCGCTGTCCGCGACGCCCGCGTCCACGAGGATGACCCGCTTCTCGGGATCATCTACCTCCCGCTAGAGAAGGTGTTCAATAGACGCAGCCAGATTAACTCCACCTTTCCGCTATCTGGTGGAGTCGGCTACGGCCGTGCTCGCGTATCTATGGTTTTCCGCAGTCTACAGTGTCAACTTCCGAAGCAAATGCTCGGCTGGGACTACGGCACTGTTGACATTCAGCCTACCATCAAAGCTTTCGACCTCCCGCAAGACATCCAGAAACTGCGACTGAAAGTCCGTAATCACACATCAAGGGGAAAATACCAATCCCACGACAATGAGTGGAAGACAAAGAACGACAAGCCAGTTCGCCTGCCCATCCGCATGAGATATGCTACGCCACTTATCGTGGAATTCCGACAAAATGCTGCTTTGCGCGACCATACACCCGCCTTTGCCATTCTCTGGGTCAAAGATATCCCGGACAACGAACAACAAACTCTCCGCCTCACCGTCTGGAAAGGCGACCTCAAGCGCGCAGAAGACAACGTTCTTTCCTCGTACGGCGAAAAGATTGGTGAGATTGAAATCACGCTCACATTCTGGTCTGGTCTCTCAGGCTACCACGAGAAATTTGCCAAAGGCGACAAGCACATGACGCAAGTAATGGAAGTTCTCGACGTCGCAAACGACCAAGAATGGAGCGACTGGGACGATGAGAACGACGGACACAAAGATGCATCCAAACCAGTTGTCTCACAAGTCGACGAGGACAGTGATACTTCTGACAGCGACTCTGAAGGTTCCAATTTCCTCCCCGATTTCCTGCAGAAAGACAAGAAAAGGGATTCGCGGCTAAGCGAGAACGGGTCGCGCGGCGTCATTGATCAAGTCAAGGATTACAAGGATAGTGCGAAGCAATTACATCGAAAGAACCGGGGTGCAATGCAGTGGAAGGGACCGAGGACGCTGGCGTGGATGAAGCATGTGGGTGATAGAGGCAAGCATAAAGTTGGTGGGTTATTTAAGCATCATGAGCGGACTGGTACGGGGATCGAGACAGAGGCCTAGATGTATGAGGGAGAACGTTCTTTGTGATAGCATCGAGCTTTCATGTGTAATGGGAAAATAATGGAGGTTTTCCAAGTGTTCGAGAAAGTAATCCCTGCGGCACTTCAGCGTCTTTTCATCGCTTCCATATTGGCTCATTTGCGCCTCCACTAACGATTACATCACCATGAGCATTCTACACACGCGTGTAGACTCTTCTCCAGAGCCAAAGTTCATTTCGACACAGTCACGCGTGGCATGCTTGTACAACATGATGCAGGACAACCTTTTTGATTGTCTTGACAGCTCGTCGCGTCAACTTCAGCGCTGCAGGCTGCGACTTGTCGACTGTCTTTTCCAAATAACAACTGCTTGTTCCCGTGCCATGGATAAATGACAGACTCCTTTTCCTCTACCTCTCTTCTCCCAGGCACGGAAATATCAACGATGTTCACATCCAAGCTTCTCGCCCTCGACTCCTCGTCCCATCTGACCGAATACAAGCGCAATCTCGGCACGCATCGCAAATCCAACGCAAGACCTCCATTCGACAATTCAGAATTACACGAGCAAGTCGGCGAGTTCCCTGTTCCAGGAGAGCAGAGCAAGGAAGTCAGTCACAGTAAACACAGCGCCTTATCAGCGCCCAAAGTACACAACGGACAAGCTATCAACGGCAGAACAACCCTCAGCGCCCCCATCGCCCCGCAACCCGAGCCACAATGCAAGACACCACCAAATCACCTCGAAGCTATATTCCCCCCCGCCATCGTCACCGCACTCCAACGCTGCGCCGCAATACACTCTCCCACCTCTCCCACAATCACGTCCTTCTCTCCCATCCACTCCATTCTCAATCCCTGCGTCCCGGGGTACACAGTCCATCAACAAACCAGAATGCCAGGCAAACAGAGCGTGCACACGGTAGTAGGGACGTATGAGACGGCGAGAAGGGCGAACGAGCGCGCTGTGGAGAAGTTTATGGAAGTGGGGTGGTAGTGGAGATTGAGGTGTTGAGTGAGGGGTTAATGATGTGCGGGTTCGAGGATGAGAGGGGGAGAGAGATGAGTTGGAGGGTAGTGCGGGAGTAGAAATTGGTGTATCAAGGAGGCGGGGAAAGTGGACGTGAGGAGAGAGAGAGAGAGAGAGAGAGAGAAAGAAAACTCCTTGGATTGTGAGTAGAGACACGAAAGAGGTGCGTTGGCTAACGAGTACGGAGGTACAGGGCTGTTATTTCCAGCATTGTGTCATGCACAAGACAGCTATAGATGCTTGTCGTTCGTCCCGTCAAAGCCAATACCCAGCAGAAACGCTGCGCGAAGTCCCATCGGCCCTACCGTCGCCATCATAGCTGCCTTTTCCGCCCCCCTCCATCCCCCCGCTTCCTGCAAGCCGTGCATCCCTACCTCCCTGCACGTCGCGTACACGTGTCCCGCATCACACAGCGCCAGCGCCATCATCACCGCCCGCCAGACGCGCGTGTCGTTCGTACTGCGCAGCACCAGCGCCTCGACGGTGGCAAGGAAAACATAGGAGGCGGCGAGCTGGGTGTATATGAGCTGCGAGGTAGGCGAGAGCAGCGCCGTGCGAGGCATGGATTCCAAGTAGCGGTCGGGTCGGGAATGGAGAAGGTATGCGCCCGCCAAGGCGATGAGGGGTTCGATGTAGAGGTGCCATAGACGGTAGACTAGAGGTATCTCGACCGCGGTACGTCCGTATCGTGACATGGTTCGACAGCCTGTTGGTGGTGTGGTAGCCCTGTAATGCCATGCATCGTATTCGTTCGGCCCAGCCCCGGACCGGAAACCCAACGGTGGAAACATGTCCGAGCCAACGATTGGTGGGAACGTGCCCTGCCGAAATCGACACTCTGCGTCGCGTTCCTGCCTGTTTAGGAAGTTTGCTGGAGCCATTGGAGGAAGGTGTATCCGGGTGTGCCGGCCAGTTGATGATGCTGTTCAAGTGAGGCTTTAGTTTGAGCTGTGTACTTGGTTCGGCGGCTGCGTGGTGCCATGTTTGCCTGGCTGTGCTGGCAATGGGGTACAGAGCAAGTTGACCGACGATGATTTAATTACTTTGGTGAGGCTCTGTCGACGGCCCGGGCGTAAGTACACCTCAGTGAATTGGGCAGCAAACCCTTGTATACTTTCTTTGTATCGCTATTCAACGTCACATGCCAGCAGAACAACATCATTAGGGCGATTGCTTCGGTTGTTAGCTTAGTCTGCACGGCAAAATTGGCCGCATGCATGGCAACATGGGATTCTTCATGGTTGATGGCATTCTTGAAAATGCCATGCCGCACGCTGCCGAAGTAATCCGCCGCGACTTTACCTTGCCCGGGCAAAATTTCCACCGCGTGCAGGTGCTGAAATACCCAGGAGTCCGGCACCCTACCGAGGGCGCGGACAGTGTAGTTGCTTCTGTAGTCTGCCAGTGGAGAGGTGGGTGATTGGTGTATAAGCAGCGGAGTATAAGGTTTCGGCCAGTCGAAGCCGCTGGCTTTGGCTTTGCATATACAAGTGAAAATCGTCCACAAGACGTGCTCGAACATGATGCACCTTGATAAGATGTTGTCCAGCTCGCCTCTGGTGTTGGGCTCTGCCTGTAAGACGTACAGTGTACACCAGGCCCCTGCGCGCTCAGCTGTGCCTTCCCTGCCGGCCCCGCGATGACGTCGCCTGAAGCTGTGGAAAAGAACAACTCCTACCCTGTTCCACAGCAACCTTCTGGCACGAAACAACCAAGGCGTGGTTCCAGCCATCTGGAACAGACACACTCGCTCGTATCAATTCCTCCGCCTCCAGCGCTTTGCGGCGCACCTAGGTGTTGTTTTGCGACATAGACTTGGACGAAACCCCACAACGATCAACCACCAGAACTTTCTACCACACTGACCGCCAACACCGCTTGGCTGCCCGCCAACTCCCCCACCCCTATCGCGATTTCTCTCACCTATCCAGACTGATCATTGATACACCACTTCCTGGCGCGCACGCCAAAGCACGCCCAACATGACGACCTTTGTTTGTTCTCTGTAAGTGACTCTTTCCTTGCTTCGAGAGGACTTGGGAGTTCCAGTGAGAGTAGCCCTTGAAATGCACTGAATTGACACGCGACAGTTTCCTCCCATACACTGCAGACTTTCAGAGCGAGGAAAAGAACGACGAGAAGAAAGAGGACTCGAACTCTGATCCTACGACCGCCAAGAACGACACCGAGTCTGTCGCACCTGACGCCACTGAAGCTGGACGGCCGTCTTCTGTGGGCTCGAGCACTTGCACTAAACAGGATGCACCCGGAAGTATCCTGAGACGGGCGCCGCCCTCGCATATTCAGCTGCCAAAACCGTCTGTCGCTGCTATGCAAGTACATGAGGATTTCTTTACTCCAGGCGCAGCCAGTGCAGCGAGCCATTTTCTGCGACCGCACGACCCCAAGACGCTTGTCCGCAGCGATACGCATGTCCCAGAGTTTGGAGTCAACGCAGCACCCTTTAACCAGCCTCAGTCACGCGCCGACCCCGCACCGCCCCAGACGATTCTCGAATACGCAAAGGCACAAGAGAGAATTGAGGCTCAGAAGGAGCGCCGCAGGGGACCTCAGCCGCCGAAGCCAAAGATCGACCCTCGCTGGGCCAAGTACTCTATTGTAGCTGCGGCGCAGGGCAATGGTGGGCTCACCAATGCCGTTCGTGCTGCAGTAGACAACCATCGCATTTCCGACGTTCTCTTCGTCGGTCTCGTTGGCTTTCCCACAGATAGTCTTGGCGAAGAGAAGAAGACGGAGATTTACGAAAAGCTCGAGGAGGAGCAAGATGCCTTGGCCGTCTATGTCAGCGACAAGGACTTTGATGGACACTACGCGCATTACTGCAAGACCATCCTGTGGCCCGTCTTCCACTACATCATCCCAGACCACCCCAAGAGCAAAGCCTTCCTCGATCACTCATGGTGCTTCTACGTCAAGATCTGCCAGGCCTTTGCCGACCGCGTAGTCCAAAACTACAAGCGCGGCGACATCATCTGGGTCCACGACTACCATCTGTGCTTGGTACCACAGATGATCCGTCAGAAGCTGCCGGACGCCCAGATTGGCTTCTTCCTTCACACAGCATTTCCTTCGTCCGAGGTCTTCCGCTGTCTCGCTGCGCGTAAGGAGTTGCTCGATGGTATGCTTGGCGCCAACCTCGTCGCTTTCCAGACCCAAGAATACGCACACCACTTCCTCCAGACCTGCAGTCGCATCTTGTCAGTCGAGGCCACCGAGGACGGAGTACAACTCGAGAATCGCTTTGTCAACGTCTGGTCCTCGCCCATTGGTGTAGATCCAAAGGCACTTGCCCTTGCTCGTGAGCAGCCTAATGTTCAGAAGTGGATAAAGACCATGCAGAAGCGCTATGAGGGCAAGAAGGTCATCGTTGCACGTGACAAGCTTGACAGTATCCGTGGTGTGCGACAGAAGCTCCTTGCCTTCGAGCTGTTTCTTAACAAGAATCCGCAATGGAAAGACAAGGTTGTCCTGATTCAGGTCGCCACATCAACAACAGAAGACAGCGAGCTGGCAGCTACTTGCTCGGAAATAGTCACTCGTATCGACGCCGTTCACTCTACCCTTACTCATAATCCCCTGATCTTCCTCAGACAGGACATTGAGTTCTCGCAATACATGGCCCTGCTTTCCATCGCTGATGCACTGGCTATCACCAGTTTGCGCGAAGGCATGAACTTGACGTGCCATGAGTTCATCATCTGTCAAGATGGCAAAGCCAGCCCGAAGAAGCATGGACCCGTCATCCTCAGCGAGTTCACCGGAAGTGCATCGGTGTTTGATGGTGCCGAGCTTGGTGTAAACCCGTGGAACTATAGCAACATCGCCGAGGCATTCAGGGTGGCACTCGAGATGACCGATGATGAGAAAGAGCGCCGCTACTACAAGATGCGCAATTTAGTCATGCATCACACTGGTGATTGCTGGATTGCCAACCTGCACAACCACCTCGCCAAGGTGCACGAAGAGCAGTTCAGCCGTGATACCATGTCCATCCCCCGGCTCTCAGCAAGCAACCTCTCTCGTGCCTACGAGGAGTCATCGAACCGTCTGTTCATCCTGGACTACGAAGGTACCCTTGCTTCGTATGGATCGGTCAACAACACTGTACTTGCTAGTACCGAGCGTGTTATTGACGTCCTTAACGACCTTGTCACAGATAGCAAGAACTATGTATACGTCATGAGTGGACGCACTGTACACGAGACGGAGCTGATCTTCAACCGTGTCCGGGGCCTCGGTCTCATTGCAGAGAATGGATGCTTCATCCGCGAGCCCGGTGTAGAGGAGTGGACCCAGTTCCCCAACGAAGAGAAGACCGTCAAGTGGAAAGAGGCTTGCAAGTCTATTCTACAGTACTACCTTGAACGCATTGAAGGCAGCTACCTCGAAGAGCGTCACTGCTCGCTGATATTCCATTACGAGAAGGCTGGCGATGAAGACTCGCCAAGCCGACACGCAGGTGACTGTGCCAACCACATCAACGATGCTTGCGAGCAGCAGCGTGTCAGGGCGGTCCCTACCAAAGACTCTGTCATCATTGAGCCCCTCGACTACGACAAGGCGACCGCCTCGCAACACATCTTCGCCAAATTCGACTCTCAAACTCGCCCCGACTTCTTGTTGGTGGCCGGCAATGACCGCAGTGATGAGAACGTGTTCCGCTGGGCCAAGCAGTTGAAGGACGACTGGACCGTAGCCAACGTGCAGACAGTGACTGTCGGCGCTCGCAACTCGATTGCCATGTCGACTCTTCCCAACGGTGCGACTGGTAAGTTTTCTTGCAGCTCCCTTCACTGCCGATTCCTCACTAACATTGGCACCAGGCCTCCTCAGCATTCTCAGCAAGCTTTCCAAGATCAAGAAGGCCGGATCATAGCGTGAGCCAAAGTCTCGCCCACACAAGAGCACCGTTGTCTCTGAATGAGCATTACCTTTCGCAGCACTGCGCCTCTCTCTTGTTTTTAGCTAGACACGTTACGTACTGCGTGGGCTAGAACGAATGAATTGAATGGTCATGGACATGACATGATTTCATGAAGCGCTGAGCGTAAGCGTGCATGGACAGGAGTACGAAGAATTCTCTTCCTACTGTGCACAAATTTCCTAGAACAATGCTACAGTAAAACCTTTGAAAACCTCTGTACTTTGACAGTGATGCCGCACGATTCTATTCTTTGATTATGCGCTCTTGCTCAATTGTATTCCGCAACGCCAGAGCCCATTCAATATTATTCAAAAAACTCGTTCCCGCTTTTCCTTGCCTGCTGAACTCAGAGCCGCGCCTCATCCACACCCCAAATCCCTAATCCATCTCCAAACTCCTCTCACCCATACACGCTTCCCTATCCACACTCGCCATACGCCAATCCCTGCCCCACCTCCATCGCCCTGCCTCTTTGTACTCGCATCTATCAGCGGAAACACACCCTCGTACCACCGCACGTCGCACCACTCAGCAGGGACCTCGACTGTCTCGACTTTCACGCACCAGCGCACCAGCCGGACAATTCCCTGGCACCACATCCTCGTCGGCCCCGCGACTCTGTTGGCAGAAAATGCTTCGAGAAGCGCGCGGAGCATGTCTGATGCTATAGCGAGCGCGGGGAAGACGTGCGTGGAAGCAAATCGGCGTCGTTTACTAGATAGATGCACCGTTAGGACGATCCCATGAGCATTCTGGCGTCAGGTAGGTCGACGGAATTTCATGTGGGTGTGCTTACTGACGAGCCTGTTGATTATGCTGCTGGCGGATATGGTGTCGTGGCGTGGGTGGGAGGCTAGGACGCGGATGTGGGGCGCGATTGGGGATGGGTCGTACAGGCGGTGTATGAAGTGTGCGAGGGAGAAGGGGGAGGTGGAGGAGTATATTATCGCAGTAGGTTGGTGTGAGGTGTTGGCGAAGGGGGTTTGTAAAGTTGGCGAGGACATGGTTGAGTTGATGTAAGTAGATTGGGAATAGAGGCGGGGGGAGAGAAGATGATCAATTATACTAGAGCGAAAAAAGCTCTGTTCGTTAGCTAGTGAGTTGTCGTTGCCCTGTGAAAGCGGCACTAATGCAGAAAGAGAAGGGGAAAAAAGAGAAGGCTCAAAAGGAATCGGCATCGCGCCTAGATCCCTCACAACCCCTACGCACTCGCACTGCTACTACTCTCTGCAAGCGTCCTTGCCTTGCTCTCCTCCCTCCTCTTCTGCTTCGCCGCTTTCCCCGCCTTGCTCACTTTCTTCGGCACCCCCAAGAACTCCTCCTTGGTCCTCAACTTCCTGCCTCCCTTCTCGCCCCGTTGTGGCTTCCTGTTCCCGTCTTCCGGCGGTGTGAGCACAATCTCCGGCAAGCTCTGCAAACGCTCCATTCTCCGCAGCTGGGTGGGAGAAAGCTTGATGCCGTACTTTGCCAAGATAGGCGCGGGATCGTTGGCCAGTAGGGACTCGGCGAGCGCGGCGAAGTGGCTTCCGCGCATGTATGGCGCAAGGAGCGCGCGGTCGGTAGAGGGCAGGGCGGCGACGGCGTTGCTCAGGAATACCCAGCAGAGATAGTGGTTGGAGAAGGATGGCCGCAAGAGGGTTCGCTGGCCTGGTGGTGTGGCCTTGGGAGGAGGTGGAAGAGGCAGAGGGATGTACGCGGAGAGTGAGCGGCTGGATTTGTTAGTACTGGAAATGGGGCAATGGAGAGGGATATCGTGCAGGAATAGAATGACTGGCCAGCAAGTGTCGTGGAGCGCGAGGATCAGCCAGACGCAGTCTAGCATCGTTTCGCAGACATTGAGGAAGAGGAGGACAATGGCGAGGAACTTCATTTTTGCGCTGCTTTGGCTGGTAGCTTATGCAAGGGTTTGAATCTGGATGGTGAGAAAAGTGGTTGAGGGTGGATGGTGAGAAAAAGAGGAAGAGTTTTTTCTCAGGCTCTCGATTTAAGGTTGTGTGTGCGATGTGAAAGTGAAGGAGAGTTAGTCATCATTTGCCCTTGATACTAGTCAGGCCGTGTCTGCCCTTGTACGATTCATGCATAGCAGGAGAAGAGACACGTGAGTACTGACGAACGCGTTAAGAATGTCTGAGACGCAGGCGCTGGCACTGTGTTGACGTACAATGTAAACAGCGTGATAAGCTGTTAAAGACAGGAGAATCAACTCTTCCATCTTCCTGGACATACTCAATGTATCTGAATCGACTATGGAATGCGAGATCTCTACATACAAAATGTGTCGAGGAAGTTATCTGATGCTATACTGGGGACGCTATGGCGCACAACGCAATGAAAAGGTCGCATCTATGGCGCCTTGACCAACCAGCATATACGGGCAAGCGCAAAACATATTTGACAACTAAAGGCACATCAATGTATGGGCGCATATGTTATGGTGGTCGGCGAGGATATTCTTCCTCGAAGCTCGGGCAAGCCCAAGAAATCAAGGAAAAAAACAGGTCAATCGACGAGCAGATCGAAAGACGGGAAAGGCAACATGCCCAAGAAAAATGAGTGTAGAAGTGGCGTTAGTGTGCAATATTCTTGTCCATCTACGCCTCATGCCGTCATGTGCATCATCGCTCACCAAGAGGTCACTATGTTTCTTGTTAAGTGCAGTGTTTCAAATGTATTTATACGCATACATATAAGACTATACATGCTTCCGCATACTGCTAAATCCGTCCAGCCTTATTTTGATGCTTTAGGACAATCTTTTCCACTTCTTGCATCTTCGTCCAAGACACTGTGTTCGACCCATCCAAGTCAAGTCGCACCTGTACACAATGTTGGGCCATGTCGCCCCACAAGTTCTTTGAAGAATATAAAAGCCTTAGACAAAGACACTGGCGTCAAGGGTACTTGGATTTCAGATGTGGCTTGAAGGCGGACATGTCAACTTGTAGACCAAGAGGTCGGTGATCGACGCCTGTACTCGGAAACTATAATCGAGTCCCGAGGGAGAACATAAAAAGAGCTAGAGTCTGGAAATGCATGTTGGTGGATAGTTTAGTGGCACGGTTGCGAATATGTTGAAGAACTCTGATGGGTAGGACACAAATTTGAATATCTTGCTAGAATAGTATTTACGTTGAAAGAATGAAGTTTGTTGACGATTAAGAAGATGAGGCTCTGCTAGGCAGGCTACAGATTAAGCTCATGAAAAACACTTAGAGACTTGATTACCACGACCTCACTTAAAAAATGTGCGGTGCATCCCACTTCACATCATGTCGGAGCTGACCTGCTCAAAGTACTCAGGAGTCAGATGCAAGCTCTGCTCCGTTGCGCTTATCTCTTCATCATCTCCACACAGCCACTCCATATACAATACAGGTATGCCAAAGGCAGCACCCTGTGTGCGAAGCTGCGAGTTGAACGCAAGCACATAGCGCTCATCGTTGTTGCGGAACTCCATGTGCTGCCGGCCGACTACGCCAATGACCCACTGCATGGACAATATGCCGTAGACAAACGCATGTGGTGGAGGATGTAGCAGCTTCTGGATGAGAGCTGCAGTGCCGAGTTGACGAGCAGACGCTACCATGGGTGCAGTAAGCCTACCGAAGTCAACGTCTACCGCAGGCTTATTCGTGTGGATCCCCACGCTGGCCGTCGAAAACCCATTATGATCGTGTCTTGGGCCAAATGTGAGCCCCATGTTTACCTTGACGGATTCCTTGTTCGAGTATTGGAGGCGCTCAAAATTCGGCATACTGCAGGGCGAAATATTGAGCGGAGGAAAGGTCGGGGACAACGCAGCTGGGTGCTGCGTGTGGAGATCTGATTTTTGCGCATCAACAAATGTGATTCGCCGTGGTGAGTGTGATGGACGCTCAGCACCGTGATCTCTAGACATGACGAGAAACTTGATACACTTGAAGCGGCGGATTACAGTGACTACAAACAAGAATTCAGGAAAGGTTCCTAGCCGACACGAATGGTGGATATCTCTATTACCAGCGAGGACTTTGCACGATACCGGGACGAGGTGGTGAGGCTACCCGAGAGGCTGTAGGTGTGAGATGATGCCAGACCTTGGAAGTACTCAACAGAGTATTCTTCCGGGAGGATATGACTGTCGAATATCCCGCCGACACTGCACACAGTGTTCATGGAACGTGAGATTTAAGCGACCAGACGTTGGGATGTGGCACAGGCGCCTTCACCATGCTTTACAACGCCATTGTCCATCAATGACGCGCCGCAACAGCGACTCAATGTACAACACCATTGTGACCTAAGAGTTTTGCCGATGCTTCTTTGTTTAGCGGCTCGCTTCCGCTTTATCGCATATGCCTAGCATCGCGCAAATTCGTACAACGTGAGCACTTCTCTTGGTGGTATCTCAGGAAGTTCGCTATGCGTTCTCTTTTCGTTTTTATGGCGCTGGCCGCCCTTTTTGTCGCAGCCGCAGGTCGAGCATATGACAACTCCCCGAAGCTGTGCGACGTTAGCTACGACAAGGTCACTCATCTTGGTGCACGCAACTCTTCATTTCTCAGCGACACATTAACAAGGCATTCCTCTTCTGGCAATCAATTCTACAATTTCACTGTGCAGCTAGACGTATGCGTCCGTCTCCTGACAGCGCAAGTTCACGTCGCCTTGAAGCGCAATACAAAGGCACGCTAGCTGCATCTTTGCCACACTTCATGCGCACTCTTGGATGTTGGCCTTTTCAGCGCGTGGCTGGAGGAAATTCGGAATTGACTCGATAGGAGTCCGAACGAGGTCGTCTCTCTGCTACTGGTCAAATACCATTTTGTTAATGCAGGAGAGATCAATGGTAAATACTCAAAGGCAGACCTTGCGCACTACGTGTAGGTGCCGCCCAACGTCACTGCGGCACCACCGCCTTTGAGCGAATTCAACCAAACCTGGCCAACATTCGGGCAGGTGATTGAAAAAGGCGAGCGCCTTGTTACCTTCATCAACGCCCTGGTTCCACTGGTTCCAGACAAAGAGAACGCGCCTTACCTGCTCAACGAGTACGATTTCGTGCGGAGCACTGGCTACTACATGACATCTGCATCAGCCTTTTCTGGCGACCCGAAACTCACTCGAACACGACCACTATGGCCGAAGCGCGCGCATCCGGAAGGCTTTTCCTCGTCAACCACCTCTTGTACTGACAGCAAGCGTTCGAAATCAAGACACCTGAAAGACGCGCAATCGCGAGCACGAATCCATGGGACGGTCCAGGCGGCTTTGGACTTCACACGAAGACTTGCGCGAACGAGGTCGAACGGCGGCCAAGATTTGTCCTTATCGACTTCTTCAACGTTGGATCGGCTATCAAGTCAATTGACGTCTTCAACAAGATCAAGGCTCTTCAGGGCAAGATACTTGAGCAACCAGGCTCCAGATAGTAGCTTCGGAGGGAGAAGGAAGAGCGGATCGCTCCATAAAAAACCCGCAGCAGGCGTGGCTTTCATTTTAACCGGCACAACTGCTTCGGGGCTACTTTGAGACGCCCAACAGGATAGGTTTTAGCGAGCGGCTTTGCTTTGATGAACATGTGCGATTCGAGCAGGTGTCAATCTGTCGATCTCAGTGGCTCTGGATTCAGGCACCGACATAAGACACCTTCAGAATGTCATAACTAGTATATTCTGGCGGCAGCAGTCATACGATCAGAAAATCCAGACCAAATGTACTCTGTAAGGTTGTCGTATACTTGGGTGGTTGACAACAGGTGTCCTCTAATGTCAAGTTCGACAGTGACGATATATGGAATTTGAGCAGTAGTCGAGTGGGCGCACGCATCATGCGGTGGTATATTGGCCGCTCATCTGTATTGTTCGTCGTGTGAAATGGTCATGTTAACAGGCGTGGGATGTCAGGGGCTCGATGCGGAGTTCTCGGAGGTGCCAAGCCATGTTTGCATCGTTTGCAGATGGCTAAGGTTTCGACGACATTTCAAACGCGTCACACTCACTGCGCGAGCAAGCACGACCATGGCCTCACTCAGAGCATACGTGCCATCTAGAGCTCTTCTCCGCGCCCTTTCGCGACCGCAAGCCCCTCGATGTCCCTTCGCGCGCTCGCTGGCCACAGCCTCGATTCGCGGCAAAAGAACCAAAGCAGCAAAGACGAAGAATGGCTTGGACAGTCTCCAAAGGGAGGCAGAGAAGGTTGGAACAGCGTATATGAAGGCATACAAGAAGGAGCTTTACAAGGAACTCGCAAAGGAAACGCCCATGACCGACGAGCAGCTTGAACATCCGGGTCATCCCACCATCAACTGGTATGTGCAGGACATCGACAAAGGCACGCCGAAACAGCTCGTGAAGTCAATAGCCACCGCAGAAGATCGAAAACGGGAGCAGAAAATTTACTTCATGAGGAAAGAAGCACGAGAGAATCCAGATTACGATGACGCAGAGCTCCGGCGCATGATGATGGACGATATGATTGCGAACCCAGAGTTCGCCAGCGTCGCAGATGACCTCAGGAAGTTGAGATCAATGATAAGGAGCAAGGAAGAACAAGCGGAAATCGACGCACAAGGAACGACGCTGGAACAGCGTGCTAAACGGGCTTTCGACGATGCGTTCAAGGAAGGGACGAAAGAAGCACTTGAGGAATTGCTGGAAGACCCTGCAGCTGCTGCCGCCAAAGAAGAACTTGTGGAAGTACTCGAAAAACTGGCCGATGTCGAATCGACAGAAGATCCCAAGTTTCAAGCCGTAATGAGCAAGCTGGTGGATAAGCTGAACAACGATCCAACGTACCAGCAGAAGATGGCTACTATGCCAGAGTATACCGAAGAGGCAGCGACGGCTGAATTTGAGCGTGGTCTGGACGAGATAGCCGCGGAGCATGAACTAAAGCCTGCTGCGGAGCTGGAGACAGACCATGACATACAAGATGTCGACAAACTGCTTTATCAGATGCGCGACTTGCTCAAAGCCATGGGAGGTGGCGGCGGTCTAGAAGCCGAGATAGATTCCGTGCTTGCGGACGACCCTACAGCTATTCAGGAGATTGATCCTGAGCGGGGGATGGATATCGGAGATTTGACAACAGAGCTGATCAAGATGGCAAAGGCGGCGCCACCCCATTCGAAGGACTCTAACGCCGACGAGCCTATTCCGTTTGAGCTGCAGGCGAAGGTCGACAAAATCATGGGAGACCCAAAGCTCCTAGAAAAGCTGAGCTACATCCAACAGCTCATGGGTGAGGCCAAGCACGCCCAACGGGATATCACAAACATCGACCACGAAGTAGCCCCAGACCCATACGAGCTGGAAGATGCCCGGACTGTCACGCTCAAGCAGCGCATGGAAGCAGCCCGCAAAGATCCCGATCACATGGCTGCCCTCGAAAAGCTCATTGTGAGGCTCCCTCCGCCTTTTGGCGTATCTCCCGCCCTCAAGTCCTTCAATCAAGCTATGAAATTTGCGTACATCGGTGCCAACGACGATATTCGACGCGTGCTATGGCGGTCTTACCAGAAGGCTCGCACGCTACCGACCTTCCTGCAGAACTTGAGTGATGAAGCTTGGGACATCATGTATTATTCGCAAGCTGTGACTTGGGCTTCGAATCAGAATCGGCAGGACCATTTGCGCACGATATTGGCAGACTTGAAGAGCCTTGGCAGAGATGGACCGCCAACACATCCAAGCTCGTTAGCTAGAAGTAACGATGATCAGATTCTGGACGCTACCGGAAACGAAGTGGTGAGATGACCGTCACGTAGTTTTGGCCCGTAGATCACTATCAAATACAACAGGTGGTGGCATCTGACAATATACTTGCGTATGAAAACACCATTTCCTATCTCTCGATATCTCAGCTGGATCGAAGACATTGGCGCAGCTGTGCAAGATATCGGTGCAGCTTTGGAGGACATTGGCGCAGCTATGTGATACCATGGCCGCTCACTCGCCTTAGCACCTCCGTACTCCAGTCCTGCGTCTTCTCTTATACCACATGTGGCAAAGCCTCATGCTCCGTCCACTCATCCAGCTTCTCTGCCTTCTGATCTGCCGCCAGTCTCGCCCACTTCATACCAGTCTTCTCTCTCCTGTCAAGACACTTTTCTACTCATCCCTTAAAAGGCTAAGCTCTTCGCCTTTGTAGCCCGCATTCCTCTCGATACGAGGTGCATTCTGGTACTCTGTTGGCAGGCCCATCTTCAAGCCTGTTGTCTTCAGTCCGTCCCTCCAGTTCTCCGTCCCTATGATGCGATAAATCTTTGTGCTGCGCTGCTTCGTGAAGTCGATCTCGCCGACAATTGCGCGCCCACAGTTGAGATTGATGATAACGGAATTAGCTGGAGTAGAAGCGAGCCGTGCGGCAGGTGCGGCCAGGAGAGTAATAATGCGCTTGAAGTCGTCAGGTAGGGGGTCTTGAGGGAGATGGCGCCGAAGCTGTGAAACTGTTTAGACGCCTCAGTCGCGGAGTAGCCAAAAGATCTGGTCAGCGCGACCCAGGAAAAACTCACAGTCCGTGAAGACAGATTCGATAGGGAGTCTGGCTGCCTGCGAGCTGCACCTGCCGTCCAGCATGGCGATCGCCAAGCCAGTTCCGCTTTGGGACTAACGCGGCCTTTTGTTGTGATTATAAAGTCTTCGCTCACCTGCTCTCACCTTCGCTTCTACACCACAAAAGTTATACTTCCTCTACTTCTTCCTCAGTATTTCCTCATATCACGTACGGCGCGCTCGAGCTGCAGTCAAAGTAAGTGCTTCCTTCTCGCTCACCATACCCGAAAGCATCTCTGACACCTTCGTAACCAGCGCCTGGTGCATTGCAGCATGAGCATAAGTATTGTAGAAGCCAATTCCTTTCTGCAGTACTGCGTGCGAGGTAATATTCGAGTTGCGCTGTCAAGTAAGTACTTACTTCTTGTCCCTCATCATAGAGATTGTCACTAACTCTTATCTGATCAGCTCCCTGCATATGTGCCGGACTACAACCCTAGAGCAGCAACTAGAAGGGGTTTATGTCGCTCCCCCGCTCCTCTTCTACTCTGGGCGGAGGGGCCGCGCACTTGGCTCGCTCCAGAAGGTCGCCTATAATCCTAGGGCAGGATGGGCGACCAGAAGCAAAAGCTTCACGCAAGCGAAGAACACTTCCGTTGGATTGTTAGTCTCCCTGCTTCAATACCCTGGTTTGTCTGACTCTTTTCCACTTAGTGCTTGCTTCACAAGGTCGCCTATAACCCTAGGGCAGGAGGGTAGCGGATCAGGTTGAGCCGACGGATGTCGCTCCCCCCGCTGCTCTACTGCTCTGGGCGGAGGGGCGACTAGAAGCAAAAAACTTCATGCTAGCGAAGAGCACTTTCGTTGGATGGTGAGTCTCCCTACTTCAACATCCTGATTTGTCTAACCCTTGTCCACTTAGTGCTTGCTTCACAAGGTAGCCTATAACCCTAGGGCATGGAGGTAGCGGATCAGGTTGAGCCGACGGATGTCGCTCCCCCCGTTGCTCTCCTGCTCTGGGCGGAGGGGCGGCCGGAAGCAACAGTTCCATGCAAACGAGGAGCATTTCAGCTGAATGGTAAGTCCCACTAGCCCGCAATTTTGATTTTGCTTGCCCAGGCTAAATGCTTTCGCGTTTTCTAGGTACTGCAGCGGAGCATCATGGGCTTCCGGGAACAAGAGGGATAAGAAGCGAAGGCCAAGCACCTCGGTGCACTGAAGGCCGCCGAACCACAATCTCACGATGGAGATACTCGATGCTGAATACCAAGCGTAAGTCATCACGACTTCTTCTTTGTGCAAATTCTAACATTACCAGGGACCATCGACGGCGCGGAGACGTCTGTCAACTTCAATTCCTTGGCCACGGACCTCCTCAAGCAGTACAAATCCCGCTCCAGAATGTCGGCCATCAATTTGGCAGACAGAACGAATATCCCAACACCTTCAGCTGCCGGTGTCAGTACCTTGACCAACTGCTGAGACGTATTTCAACTTCTACGACTTGTTCATGGATCTCTTCAAGTAGCACAAGGTCCGCATCTGGATATCCGCGATCAATCTGGCTTCTGTAAGTCGTCTCTTCTTTCGATACAGACAATTCCTAATGTTACCAGCGACCACTTTAGCCTCACACATCGAGCCAGTACGCACACACAAAGTCACAAACCTCATTCAACGATCATAGTTTGCCACGAACACCAAGCGTAGAGACACACACTCAAGCTACACCCTGCATCTCCACATCTCCAGACGACAGCTTGCGCATACGGCAGGTCGATATCATGACATTATTGTTGGTGTCATGATATCGCCCTGTCCTATACGTGAGCTGTCGTCTGGAGATGTGGAGATGTGAGGGTGTAGCTCGAGTTTGTGTCTCTACGCTTAGTGTTCGTGGCTTCAGCGAGCAGAAGCGGCACTTCAGAAGACCCGTTCACTACAAAGATGGATGAATTTTCTTGCTATGTAAGATATGGCATGAGTAATCACATGGGAAAGGAAACGGATTTCGCGATAGTGGATGGTACTGGAATACCTGCATCAAGTTGTGTCAACACTTTCGATTCACACTGTGCCTATGGGCAAGCCTGGCGAGGCGGAGCTTTCGGTCGAGATATTTCAAAGAGCATCGCAATTGTGGCACCAACCTCACGTACATGTCCACTTTCTTTGTTTCAGTTTGTGATCCAGTAATGAATGATGTAAATCGTGTCATTCTCGGTAGCGTTTTCTTAATCCTGCCAACTCCACCGTCGCGGCTCACATGCTTCGCTAGTGCGCTGAGTCTCTCGTGAGCCGACAACCAACCACGCCAAATAGATATGTTTGCGCATTAATCGATATTCTTGAACTATTACAGGCATTGTCCGTAGCGTAGGCACGCAGAAGTGGAACAGTGGGGAATAGGCAAAGGCTCCGCAAGACCTTATCGGACACTGCTCAGAGCACTTTCTGATTCAAAGGTTGCAACCCTCCTACACACAGCACCTTATCTGCAGCGACAGGTCGCCAAAAGTATACGAGCATCTAGCCATATGTCCATGACGTCTAGCTGAGTGAGTCCCTGTTTTCGAGAGTGACTCGAATTCGTCTTTTGCAATATCCCTAGGCGATCAAACACGACAAGGTCTTTGTAGATGCTGAAAATGCAGGTCAGCATCACGCAACGTCTGCCCGCCATGATTATCATGAGAGCGTAGAAGATACGCCAGTGAGATACGATTTGAGTACAGGTCAATTGTAGGAGATCGGAAATTAAGAAGGCGTGCGTGGGTGTAGATTTGAGTGCGACACTCCGAAAACATAGTTGCAGGTGACCAGGAAAATAGACCTCGTTGCTACAGCTCAACAGTGTCGATTGAGATGGAAAAGGAACGAAGTAGCTCGAAGATGGACTTGAACACAGCTATGGCGGACATGTGCAGAAGTGGTGTAGGGCGCAGCAAAACAAAAGGCCAGGCACTAGCCTCCATTTCACCCCCGACAACGCAACGCGTCACTGCAAATTTTCTCGCCACACGCGGTCATCTGACATCCACAACAACAACACGTCCCTTTCCCCAAAGCAAAAAAGAAGACTTTGATCCCCGCTCTCCCCTCATCTCCCACAATGTCAAGTACAGCAAAAAGAAAAGGGGGCTTACATGCTGATTCCATCTTGGCCAACCTGATGTTGATGGAAGGCTCTTTGAGCCGGTTTCGAACTTCCATCCCAGAGAGTGTCGTGATTTTGTCGAGCAGCAACAGCGTGACAAGCGCAGAAGGGAAAGGAAATTAGAGACCTACAACTTGGATCACACAGAGCGTGTGGAGGAACCAAACGCGGATTCGAACCGCTGAGCCATTGTAGGCTGTATTGTTTTGATGGTATTTGGGTGTTTATAATTGGTATATATAGCGCAGTAATTGGTGTTGCAGGGGCAAGGAGAAAGTTGGCGTGTGGCGGCGCGGCGAGGATGACGTGGGTGCGGCGAGCTGGGCGACGTAGTGAGTGCGTAAATTCCAAAGTTTTGCACGTGTAGAGGTTCAGTGTGAAGGCCACAAGTCTCCGAGACTCGGGGCTGGCTGCTCTTGGTGCACTTGCTGAGCTACGCACAACTTGAATCACCAGTCATAAAGATGGCAACGTCCTTGACCCTGGTGCCCCTTCACTGGATTCTGTTGATCTGAGGGGTATTCCCTGGCTCCATTTGTGTCGAAACATTTGGCAAGTTTCTCTGCACCTTTAGTTCTTCGCGCAAGATTAGGTTGTTCTATGCCTCCATCTCTTTCAAATTACACGTCCTCGACATGCGCACCACGACAGAACAATGATTTAACGGAGCGCAAACACATGTACAGACAGAACTCAAAACATAGGAAAATAAATGAGACCTATATAAATCAACCACTGGAGTCTTGACCGACTGCGCAAACATCAATTTGCACACCATATGCTCCAACGCTCAAAGTAGGTAGTAAGGAAAACGACTCTTTGAGTTTGTAGGACGTCACCAACTGAGACAACGAGTAATGTTGAAAATATAGACAAAAGTAAAGTAAAAGATCAAGCATATCACTTCTTGAATTGTCCTGCCCTTAGTTTTAGGACATTATCAACCGAGAGGACGAGTAATATTGAAAAGATGGACGGAAGTAAAGCCAAAGATCAAGCATATTACCTCTTAGACTGTCTGGACCTTTGTCGTGGGACGTGACTGACTGAGAGGACGAGTAACATTGAAAAGATAGACGGAAGTAAAGCAAGAGATCAAGCATATTACTTCTTGAATTGTCTAGACATTTGTTGTAGGACGTTACCAACTGAGAGGACGAGTAATAGTGAACAGATAGACTGGAGGTGAGTAAAAGATCAAGCATATCACTTTTTGAATTGCACGTGAACCGCGGCGAGATGAAGGCGGTGAACGAACTGAGAGAGAGATTTGAGAGAATATGTAGTGCTTGACTGAGGGCAAGACAAGAAAACGCGCAAAGAAATTAAGAGCTCTCGGACAGATTGTAGACAGGTGACATCGCAGTGATAGAACCATTGCTTCCAGCATCCAATTTTTCAGCTCCTAGCGATCACCGATCGCGGCCAATAGTCGCACACTGCTTTTGTGTTCTTTCCTGCTTCTTCCCCGAGTAGCAGCCTCCGCTGGCATGTGGATTGCATTCCTCGACCTCAAATCCGGGTGTGTGCCCGATTCGTCATCAGCAGGTAGGCCATCGTGGTGGGGGAGATCTCGTGGGGCAGGTCTCTTCGGTACTACGAGGCAAGCTGTTAGTGGATTGCAAACGGCATGGTGCTGACATAGGAAGGAGAAATTACCGTGCGAGCGGCGCCAGAGTGAGCACCGCGTGCGCTGGATGGAGGTGCCCCATTGGCGCTGCAATCCATGCCATGGGGCGGTCGAGGAACCACAGTGAATACCGACGGGAGCCCAGGTGCTTCAAATGTGGGTTGGAAACTTTTATACTAGATCATAAAGTTGCTGTAGTCAGGAGTTTGCCAGATGCTGAGGCGCCGGAAGAAGATAGCAAGCGCGCGGCGGATCAAGTCCAGGCGGCCGGTATTTGGTTCTTCAAGTACTGCCTACCTGCTGGATCGAAGATGAAGCTGACACAGGCAGTGACGTTTGAGTAGCTACCTGCCTGCATGTCACTGAGCCTGAGCAGAGGTAGACGCATAGTGGCCACAGCTACTGTAGGCAGAAGTAGCAGCGCATGAAGAGGGAGTTTATCGGACTACCACTAGCAGTGGCACTCAGATAACTGCCAGCCTTCATAGGCATGCCATCATACAATCCTCAATCGATGGCCCTATCCTGCCCAAGGTGACTTGTTGTATGTGTCCTGGCCTAGTTCAATAGCTGACATGAAAACGTGTTGTGACTGTTGTCGCAACAAGGCACCATACATCTGCTGGTTGAATCGCTGGCCTTGACCCGCCGGCGGTGACTTGTTGTCTGTTTTCTGCGCGTCGAAGTTCGGCAACTGGTATGAAGAATCGTTGTGGCCGTTGTCGTAACTGGGTGTCGTCGTAGTTGGTTTGCTGATGCCCACGGCATGGCACTGCTCGTCAGCATGCGCATATATTAAGAGACAAGCATTCATACTTGCTACGTTGACCCATGGCTCGATGATTGCTGCTTTCAAATCCACGAACGAAATAAGACGCATGTCCTGGATTGCAAAGTATGATGGCGCCAGGCCAACAGCATGGCTATATGTTCCCGCTGGCCGTCCTTGTGGTGACAGACACTGCAGTGTCAGTACGTGCCTGCTTGTCCTCCTTCGACGTGCGATACCTGGCTGACTTCCGTAGGAACGAGAAGACTTCCGTAGGAACGAGAAAATGGCGCAACTGGTGCCCGTAAGCTTCTGCTGGTCGGGTTTACAAAGGGTCCAGAAGGCAATCGGGCGATCACCAAAATGAGTGAACATAGACTAAAGCTCCGACTAAGTCAAGACTTGGCGGAGGCCGCTCATGTGAAGAACATTGCGGCGCTCAGAGAGGAACGCTCGCACGTCAGCGCGGGCGTCGATCGGCTTCGTGAGGACATCCGGATGCTTGAGGGGTTAGTTCTTGCGTAGGAAGTCTCCGAGGAGTCTTGGATGGGGGGTAACCTTTTGGCCAGAGATTTGCCTCTGTATGGAATCCTTGTCTCTTGGGGAGATCGGTCGAACATTTGTAGAAGTTGGGAAGACGCCGTCTAAATCCGTGGGACCTGTCTTGTGCGTGGGAAGATATGCGTTTGACTTGAAGATGTACTGGGGAACGTAGCAGGAGAAGGAGAACCAAGTAAAGTGGGAGAGAGTGAGAGAAGCAGAGGTGAGGAGGGAAGCAACTCGAAGTGACAGCGTGGTTGATAGGGAAGGAGCGCTCGGCCCACCTTTAGTTTGCAGCGACAGCGAGACCGCTGGCAAACAACATCTCCAGCTGCTCGATCGTCCCATCACGATCACTTTCCTTCAGCCTGCAATCTTTCCCCTTCCCCGCCAACGCCTTGTACATCTCGCGAACAAGCACTGCTATCATGCACTTCACCACCATCCTCCTCTTCCTCGCCACAATAGTGGCTTTTGCCGAGAGAAGCATCTTGATCTTCGATTTCAACCGCGTCGCTGCCTGCGCACGCACCTGCTCCATCATCCTCGCATCTGAGCTCAATTGTATTCCGCCTGCCGCCCCTGTCTCCAACAACGCCACTTACCTGGACTGTTTCTGTAACTCCGACTATCTCAAGAGCCTCCACCGCAACGGCAAGATTTGTTACCAAGTCTGCAAGCACGAGGAAGACATTGCCATCCACGGATACTACAACAGTCTCTGCGGTGTGCCAGACCAAGCCTTTTCCTTTATACCATCTCCAACGAGGCCAGCAGCGGCTCCAAATCCACCAACAACGACCACTGCGCAAGAGGAGACGCACCAATTATCACCGCCTCCTTCCATGACTACCCCTACAGAGGACAACGGCAAGGCAAAAGACCATGGCGAATGGCTTCACGACCGTTGGAAATACCTTGTCGTCGCTGGCGTCATCATCATCACCTTAACCATACTCTTCTCCCTCGCCTTTATCTGCCACCGCCGTCGCCAAAAGACCGCCAGGGAAAGAGCGAACAGAAACAATCGCCTAATCCCTCTCCAGCTCCTCTCTTCTTCGGCGCACCTGTCACGGCCGCATACTGATGCAAGCAGTGTGCCCTTGAGCGCAGAAAACCTTCCGGGCACTGTGCCAGCATCGCCGCTTGCGCCTGCCAGCTCGCCACACGACTTTGGTGCCGCCTTAAAGAGATATGCGCAAGAGTTCCGGGAGCGCGACGAGGCATACGCACGTAGAGCAGCTCTGTTTCGAGGGTCTGGAAGGCCTTCAATAAGGGGAGGTCTCAGGGGGACAAGAGAGGGGGTTAAGGCTGGCGAAGATTGAGATGTACTTCTAGGGTGATGCTCTTTGGAGTCGAGATCATTACGATTGTACAGTCTGTGGGCAAAAATTCTGGTAGAGAATTGGTGCGCGCACTGCGCAACCCGAGATCCCGCACCGTGCCTAGTCCATCCTTGGCTAGTACAAAATGTAACAAGATTCACCGAAAATTGACCGTGCCGTATTCGCCAAACTCGTCCTCCTCCATCGAGTCAGTCCTTTGACTCCTTTCGAATCAACTGAACATCGCTGTTCGCCGTCGTGCAGGCTGCCAAGAAATGAGCGATGTTATTTCTTGGGGGTGACCTTCCCCGCACACATCGATGGACATGTCCCTAATAGTAGAACGATCTTGCCTTTTCGAATAGATGCAGCTATGGCTGTAAGCGTAGGCGACGTATAGAATGAACGCAACTCTTTTCCATTTACAGACCCACTTCCACTCATTTTCCTACACAACATCCTTGGTATTTCCTCCCTTGCATACTACCTGTTACTCAAGTTAACGAGATAAAACAGCATCATTCGACCAAGCATGTCCCGCGACAGGCAGAGTACCAAGGCTCAAGAAATCTCACCCAAGGTGCTGGAGGAGCTTAGGCATACTTGCACAATATACACGATACACCAGGACGAAGCTCTCCGAGTCCTTGCCCAGTATACCGGTGACGAGACATGGAATTCAGAGAAGGAGAAGAAATTGGTGCGCAGGCTGGACAAAACGCTCATTTCGCTCCTGGTCATCACACATGGATTACAGTACTACGACGAGGCTATGTTGTCGCAGGCAGTAAGTCCTATTGGCGTGTGCAATACCTAGCCTAAAGCTGACTTTCGAGGCGCTCTTTGGTCTACGGGATGACCTTGCTCTCAACACCGGCAATCGCTACTCCTTCTCGGCATCAATCTTTAACCTGGGCTTCATCGTCGGCAGCTATCCAGCCTACCTCATGGCGCAAAGCTGGCCAATCGAGCGCGTCGCATCTGGCATCGTAGGCCGTCTAGGGAGTCTGTCTGACGTGCAGTGCGGCATGTACCTATTGGAAAGAATTCTACACGCAGCGGTTCTTCTTAGGTTTCCTCGAGTCTGGCGTCTCACCCATGTTCGTGCTCATTGTTCGCGGCTGGTACAAGAAACAAGAACAAGCTCTTCGCATGGGCTTCTGGTACAGCACGACAGGATACGTCAGCGCAGTGTCGCCGCTCATCAACTATGGGCTCGGCCATATCAGTGGTGGTGGCCTCAACTCCTGGCAGTACATGTACATCGTCGCAGGAGCACTCACAGTGCTTTGGGCGGTCGTCATACTCTTCTTCTTGCCTCCCGATCCGATTCGCGTCACGGGCTTCAACGATCGCGAGAAATACAATGCCGTAGCTCGTGTGCGCGAGAATAATTCGGGCGTGCGCAACAAGCACTTCAAGGGAATTCAGGTGCCAACGGACCAGTCTCCTCTTTCATTCCAATAATCATCAACCGCTTCGGTTTCAACAGACTTAACTCCCTGCTCTTGACCCTTCCCCTCTGGCGCTGTAATCGGCACGATGGAGCTGGCCGCGCCCTACGCTGCCTACAAACTCAAGGGTATCTGGACATGGCTCGTGGCTATACACCAGCTTGGGACTATCACAGCCGCTATCCTGCTTTGGAGACTGCCTCGTGGCGAAAAAGGCGGTCTGCTGTTCGCGTGCTACATCTTGGCATCGTTCGGGGGCGGTTATGCTGTGCTCATAGGGGCTGCAAATCGGCAACACTGCTGGATACACGAAACGCTCAATAACCTCGTCGGGCGTATTCATGGGGTACTGTCTGGGTAAGCTTCTGCGCCACTGAAACAATGAGTATTACTGACGCCCGCAGGCAATTTTGTTGGACCCCTCCTTTTCAAGCCTGAAGACGCGCCCGTATACGCACCCGGATTCATTGCAGTACTGGCGACTTCGATAAGAGCAGCGGTACTCGCAATCATTTATCGTTTTGTATGTATCTGGGAGAACAATCGGCGGGATAAACCGGGGGCGATAGAGGGCTTCGACAACGCGTACGACGACGATCTCACAGATCGCAAAACCTCACAGTTCAGGTATATGCTTTGAAGCGTCCCGTTCGAGCACGCATTAGCGGTAGGCAAGCTAGTAGCGAAGCTAGATCGGTTGCGTCCAGACGCTACAGCAGATGGTTTGGAGCTTGGGGCTACCGAGTTCCCGATCACCCGATGTTGCACGAACGCGCCTCTCCCGTCCGGATGCAGGGTCCACGATCATCCATCTCGACAAGAACCTCATCAATTAATGCCCTCCAACAACGCGCCACCGTCAGAGACCCACCCGTCGAGAACGCGAATACAACGAGGGAGGCGTCTTGAACGCATTCCGCTCCGTTGGTACACAGTATCTCAAGCTCACCATGTCTCGCGTGTCCAGACCGGCCCCGCTGTGCCGCAACGCAGTGCGCCCGTGGTACACCTGCGCACCGTCTCCATCTCAGCCAGCATAAGCGCCTCTACACATGCCTATTGCGGTCATAGAGGACTGCAACCGCTGTTTTGAATGGGTAACCCTGCCATGGATCCCCGCACCTACACTTTTTCGACATGCGCGTGCACTGGCGGCAGCGCCGACCTCCCTGGCCAGGTGTCTTTCGAGTCTGCTCCTCTCTTTCTACTGACATACCGTCCAAATGTCAACTTGATAGTCTCTCTTTTGCAGGTACAGCAGGCGCTTAAGTTCGAGTTTCTCTATCTTCGTCGCTCAGAGTTCGTCATTCTAGCTAGATTTGCTCAAGGCGTAAGGAGGCGTTTGGTACGTATGTGTGTACTGTTGTTTATACCTTGCTAACTTCAGCAAAGATTTCCTGTATCACTGGATTCTTTCGCGTCAGTCTTCGCAATCTCCCTCGACATGGTGCTCGACCACTTCAGGGCTTTTATCAAACGGCCAAGCATGGCAAGCTCAATGAGCTGTGATTATGCGTCTAGCACTGCACCTTCCTCAGTTTCTACTGTCGTTTTCGACCAGTATCCATTCCCTACCAATCCCGATCGTGTCAAGAAAGCTCGGCATGGCAACCATCCCAAATACCTGCCTCAACCAGAGGCCAGTGTTCGAGACGTTCAATACTTTCTGTACACCCTCCTTACCAGCAAGAACAATCAGTGTGCCAAGAAGTTTCCGGAGTGGGTTCTCGAGACATGCATGGCCTGGGATGGTACTGGCGAAGCTTTACGCAGCTGCAGCGAGCAACAATTGGCCACCCTTTGCCCTTATGTAGCAATTGCTGTCGGCATCGAATCCAAGAAGCACCGACTCGGCGCCTATGTACCCATCCCCGCGAGACATTTGATTGGGGAAGTCGTTGCCAGGTTTGTGGCAGACAAGAAAGCTTCAGAACGTCAATTCAGCGATATACAACGCCGGCCAGACAAAGAACAAAATCGATCGTCATCGACTTCGAACAATTACGCCATGTCGCACGCAGATCGGACTCAAAGCATGGTAGGCACACCTAAATCGCAGGTTCGGCCAGGAACAGCCCGGCACAATTCTATGCAGTCATCATCGTCCAGTGGAATACTGTACATGAATTGTCCAGACCCTTCCAAATGGCTGGTGCCAGACGAAACTGCGAAGGTTGTTCCTGTCTCGAGCTCTACTGCCAAACCTGCGTCTTCGTTGGAAAAAATGCCGAGGGCAACTACAGGAACCATGTCTCCCCCACCAAGGCCTAGTTCGGCATCTCTAACACGGTCGCATATATCTTGGGACAATGAAGCTCCGCCGCTTGGGCATTACAGCACCCGTCTTCCATTCTCAGCTAACGAGGGCGCCCATGGAGAAAGCGAAGGGGTGCAGCATGCCAGATACCAGCAACTGCAAATGCCCGCTTCGATTCGTTGGAACCAAGTTTCCTACGAACGATCTCATGATATTGGTAGTCTGCCATCACAGCGTCATACAAGACCAAGAATATCCGTAGACGCGTGTAACAATGCTTTTCGATGCAGTACAGGCGGACCCAGCGCAGGTCCTCCTCCGACACCTCGGATATCAAGGATAGGAAGCACTGAAGGCTCCAGGCTCCCCACAAGTACCGTGCCCCGGAGGACAAACCCCACGAACAATGCGATACGTAAGGACTTCGGCTTCCAGCCTCCCATACAATTGCCGCCCCATAGGTACAGGAGGAACCCTTGGTCATCCACGATCCGATTTTCCATACCAGAAGAAACCGCAGATCAGCCCCAAGGCATGTCGGAGAAATCTAGCAACAGCGATGAGAAAATGCGACACGATAGCGGAGCAGAAGACACTAGTTCTGCCAGCCAGTCACTTAGCGAAAGCTCGGCCACCTCCGATACATTGTCAAAGATGGTTGAAGCAATACCAAGTGTAACCTCCGTAGGCTCTGCCTTCTCCGCCAACATAGTTTCAACTGCACCGGTTCATGCGCAGGCCTGGCCAGCTTCACAGTCACAAGGCTCTTCTGCAGTCTTCAAGCATATGACAAGCCCGACCGACGACCCTTTAGCACGCTCAGCCTCTACTCCCGCAGTGCTTACAGCTACAAGTTCCTCGAACGAAATCTCCAGAACTGGATCTGCTTCGACTCCAGCACCACCAGCAATGGCGGAGAGAGGTGGTAACGACGTCACAGTCACAAGGGATGAAATTGCAGCCTTTGAAGCTCAATACCAGAACCTACTTCAACTCGCCGCCCGACAATCCCAGAAAGCGCCCAACCGGACTGTAAGGTTTGCTGAGCCTCAATATGGACAGCCAGCACACAATGCCTCCTACAATAAACTGCGGAGCATGAGCCAAGAGAATCTGTATAGCTCGCAGAGGCCGTCGTCTCCGAGCGTGCGGTCTGGAAGCTTAGCATCGATGACTCGGGGTCTTACGCTGTATGAAATCATTGACGCGGAGCAGCGTGCTCGCAGGTCTTAATCGCCGAGGCGTCCTAGATAGCTATAAGACGCTTTGATTATCGACGTGGAGTGACTCATCGAAACGGAAACGCCGGATTTCAGACAGGGAAATTTGTCGGTTTCTTGAAACCTGAACCTCTTAGGTCTAGGAGTTCGGGACACCCTATCTGAGCTGCGATGCTTAACGTTGACGGATGTGTTGCTCAAAGACATTTGACAAGGTAGCTTATCGCTGTATTCAACTTGTCGAGGCTGAAGCTTTGTCCGCGTAAACATTGCTGAGCCTGGCACAATAATTATGCACGATCAATTGTTCAGCCCAACTCAGACGTGAACCTCACGAACGATAACGTGTAGTCAAAGAGCCTTTATCAAGCAGTTGATATGATCCCTACCTATCTTAAGTCCGACCCAGCCTAGTGGCAGATGGATCTGCCCTTCTTTCAACAGATATTTTATAAAACCAACTCTACCACAACATTATCGCACCACAATAGCATCCTTAGCAGTGCCGGGCGGGTGGCCGGGTAGCCACCAGGGTAGCAATTGTAGAGACAATCGGAGAATCTTAAGTTAATGTACTCTAGAGGAGTGAATCCAAGGGGTACCAATTCACCTACACTAATAGATAGCAATTGCGAGCCGCTTATGCTGTGCGTTGACAGCTGATTCATACTCTAAAACCCTATCTACTCTCGCAGTCCTTCAGTCGATTCGATCGACACTTCTGTACTCCTAGCAGCGGTTCAAAACTTGACTTATATTTGACCGTGAGATCTCAAGCAGAAAATCAATCGTTCTCTAGTGATCTTGACCTTCAAGCGATAATAGCGACGTCTACAACAAGCATGTAAACAACGTTTAATTAACAAGAGAATGCGGTAATTCAGTCGCCGCTAGTAGCAGCACCAATGTCTCCGTGAAAATACCCGTATCAATCGCATCCTCCTTATCTATTGGCATTGTGAAAATAATATCGTAGGGCGTCGAATTGAAGTGCAGGATATTTACGAGTAGCTCTGGAACGATTATGCTAGAGACCCTGTGGAACGCTGTCGGCGTCTTGATTCTCGCAGTTCTTCTCAGTTGCGATAGAGGTATGTGTTGCGATCATTCTCCTAAAGGTAAAGTACCACTTGATGAATTTCACTGGCTAAGACTAGCAAGCTACAAGACTTGCGACAGTGTTAAGGAAGAAGGCCAGCTGTGCGCTAAAATTTTGCGAGGCGGTGTGACCAGCATATCCTCCAGCACTAGTCGCATCCCAAGCATTGCCACAATCGAGTGGTGAAATTTCCTGATTTCCTTGTGTTATGTGATGAAAATTCGTTAAGGGCGTGGGCCCGACAAGAAGGGCGCCGGCTGCCCTGACTCAGCGGTTGTGTGGAACAGTCAGCCCAGCCATTCCCGATGAAGACACCTGCATCATCTCACACCAGCTTTCGTATTCCGCATCGCACATATATAAAGGAGTAAATCGCACTATCTACCATCTCAACACAAAGCATCAGATGCGCCTAGATGCCTCAGGATGGTGCTTCAAGTCCTGCCCTGCGAAGAAGCCGACATTTACGACTTCCAACGCATACAAGTAGCCGCTTTTTCCAGCGGCGGCATGACCACGCTCCTCAAACCCTCTCCTCGCCCAGCCGACTACACCGAAAAGTCAGTCAACAAGCACCTCAAGTCCTTCCGTGAAGAGCAAGATGTGCACTATCTTAAAGTCATCGACACCGAGCTCGGCGGTAAGATGATTGCAGGCGCAAAGTGGCGCATCAACGAGAAACCAAGGTCGGAAGAGCAGGTGCGCAAGACGTTGCCACAGCCAGGAAAAGATGAGGAGGGAAGACCTGCGGCGCAGGATTTCTTCAAGTACTTGGCCAGGGTCAGGTGGGAGTACATGGGAGCGAGCCCATTCTACCGTATATTGTTTGCCACTCCAAGATGCGTACACTGTTAATGATTGTAGTTCTTCACGTCTTGGTGACAGATCCCGAGCACCATCGTCGAGGGGCAGGAGCGATGCTCATTCGATGGGGTACGGAGAAGGCGGATGCTGCGCAGCTCCCTGTGTCTCTTGAAGCGACACCAGTAGGTGTGCCTTTGTATCAAAGGGAATCATTCGTGGCGCGACATGAAGAGGTTTTCGACTTGGCCAAGTATGGGCTGCAGGGTACAGATACCTCTACGGTAATGATTCGGGAACCGAAATCGCATGCAGGGTAAAAGATTGTTCAGTCTCAACGAATCCAATTACTTTTGAAAAGGACATATCTCTCCCAACCATAACAACTCAAATGTGCGGGCTCTACGCTGCTCACCAAATGTACATGACGCCCTTCTCGTTATCATTCCCATTCGCAAACTCCTCTCCGAAAATTTGCCTGATGAATTTGATCCTGTCCTCATGCGTCCCCTCGGAATACTGCGAATCGTACGCGCCCGCCGCCCACTCAAACTCAAGGCCCTCCCTGCCCTTGACAAACTTCCACACCCTCTCCACCAGCAGAAAATCGTTGGCCAAGTACTCATCATCAAGCCTGGACCAAACGCTAGGGCGCCCAACCTCCAGCTTGAAGTACCTCAGCGCAGCCGTCTTGCCGAGAAAGTTCGTGAACATGTCGAGATTCCTGTTTGACAGCGGCGCAAATCCGACGTGCGTCATCGCAACTGTTACGCGCTTGAGATCCGCGATTGCGGGGCCGAGGGCAAGGAAGAAGTCGGCCGCGGAGTGGATGCCGCAGATCTTGAAGTGCTTGTCTGCAGCGAGGTAGGACAGCGCTTCATGGCGGAGCTGGTGCGATGCGCGGAAGATGCCGAGACGGAGGGCTTTTCGGGAGTAGTGGTGTTGAATCACCATATCTGTGATGATGATAGCGTCCAGGCGGGGGTAGATAACGTAGGTGTAGATCTGGTTGCGGAGTTCGCCCGGGAGTTGAAGAAGGCGGCTGGCGGTCACGTTTTGGGCGGACTGGAAATGGGTTAGTATGATGAATTACGCATGTGTTCGTGGTAATAGGTACTGTGACGCGGGGGATCTCAGCGAGTGTAGGGACTCTGAGTAGTCGGAAGGATGGCATTTCCATGTTCTCGCTGTCGTTGTCTTGAGAGGACGGCGGATGGAGCACTTCTTGCGTCGGGTTGGATATGTCAGTAGTGCTGGTTGGTGTGGATGTGGATTGCGGCTTCATCTTGGTCTTCGCGACTAAGCGCTTCCAGAGAGAAGGCATGTTGGTGGTGCTGTTGTTGATTAGACAGCAAGGCAGACTCCCGAGTGAGCACTTCATGGAGCGTCCTGAGCCTTGCCTTTTTAGGCTAGTAGCGCTGCGAGCACACCGCGTTTGGCACACCATACGCCCTGTCATGCAGCTGAAATCCAAAAGCAAGCGAATAGATGTGTTACTACAAGCCCAAACGACCAGAATCTTCGCCCACCCCGTTCTGGTGACGTGGGCAAGGACTTCAGACAATCTGCGCATTCACACCCTATTCATCAACCAAGCCTGCTACAACATCGCGCCAGGCATATTTTCTGGACCTTATTGCTATCGAAAGTAAATCTTCTTGGTCCCCATATCAATTCTGTGGCACCAGAATCCGATCTACATCCGGCCCCCAAGCCCCTTGCATACTAATCTTGACCTCATTCCCTCCCGCTTTCAAGTCCACATGCACAACACCGCTCCCCGGATCCTCTCCCCCATGCGGCAAAAAAGATACTCTCTGCGTATTCCCATTGACACTAATATCAGCCGTCCGCTGACTACTATCGCCATTGAGATGCTTGATCCTTAAGGTGGTCCGGACATTGCTCGCACTTTGCACATTCGACCACAGCACCGTCCCACCGCTCGATCCACCAATGAAGCCAGCAGCTTTCCCACCGGAGCATCCAGAACAAGATTGGCTGGTCGCGCCGTTAGATAACGTGCCCGCTTCGCCTTGATATTGCTTCTCGTCCGCACCAGACGCCGTGTTCCCAGACGCCGTGTCCAGGACCCAGTTCACCGCATTCTTCATACTCGCAGTCGTGCCCTCGATCTTCAGCGGTAACCACACATACGTGCTCCTCATCAAATTGCTGCTCACCCACCGATCGCCCATGTACATGAACTGGTCGCCTACGGGGAGTACAAAAGTCGTTTGGCTGGCATATGTGTTTGAGCCCGAGTCTGCAAATTTCTTCCAGCCGGACCACGGCCCGGAAAGGGAGGTGGACGTGGAGTAGTAGTTATCGTTTGGGTTCCAGCCGGTGAGTTGGCTGGCGAACATGAAGTAAACGCCCGACTTTTTGATGAGCGTGGGGGACTCGTATTTTTCGGGCCATGTGTAGATGTTGCGCTCGATGGTGAGGTAGTCGTCGGAGAGGAGGTTGATGCGGAGGCCGTTGCGGCGCTGGTGGCAATTAGAACACGGGTGCTGGTGTAGTGGGACTGAAGAACCATACGTCTTCGGTGAGTAGGTAGCCTTTTCCATCATCATCGACGTAGACGCTGGAGTCGCGACTTTCGAACCCTAGCGGTCGCTCACTCCTGATGTAGGTGTACTTGCTACACACGCTATCGCTAGTCGCGACACCGATCTTTGCTTCGCCATAGTTCGAACTGTCAATGTGCATCTAAAGCACGTATTTGTTCGTCTTCTTGTTAAAGATGACCTTTGGGCGTTCAATCACACGACTGGGTCCCGTATCGCCAGATGCCGTCCGTGTGAGTAATGCGCCTTCGTACTTCCATTCGACTAGATTTGTAGAAGAATAACAGTTGACGTTGATAAAAGCTGTGCCGTTGGTCTTGTCTTCGCCCACCCTGTGACGATGAGTGATGTGAGAGCTTGTTGGTGTAGACATGCGCATACCAATACCACTTTTGGCCGACCTTGAGAATGCCGCCTCCATGGGCCTGGATGTGCTGGCCCGTATTGGTCGGTGAGTGTGTCAGCCTCTACCGTATTTTGTTTCAATAATACTCACTGCTGTCCATGTCGCACCAGGTACGATTTGGAGTGCAGCCTTCGCACTTGACGCAAGAAAGCCTATGCATGCGAGAACGACTGAGCGCATGTTGAAATTCTGCGATCAATCAAATTGGAGCCAGAACATATCTGACGAAGGACGCATGTGAGATGTTATATCATTCAAAACTCCATCAACCCGGAAAAATGCTGATCTATCTATTCCATGGGCATGCGGAAGCTCGGCGTCGATACAATTGGAAGGTTGTAATGGTAGCTCGTCACGAATGGATTTAAGTTTCCACCAAATAGGTAGGGCATGCTCATGGATTTCTACTAGTATGTAGAAACGAATTGCGGGGAGCATTAGCGTCCTATTCGGAGATATTATAGTGCCGGATGTTCTGCTTGATTGAGGGCCAAGTTGCTGATGTGGCGGGTAGTAGATTGACCATCGCCGGGATACAATCGTCCGATGTCCGTGTGAAACTAGGGAAGTTTGGGTTTGGGAAGGAAGGTTGCATTGACCAGAAGCAGCGTGCGAAAGAAAGAGAGAGTTCGATTTGCCTGAAAAAGCATTGGAAACGAAATCGCCTCTACGAATAGACCGTTTCTGCTTGAAGGAGACTTTTGCCATTATTGCAGCAAAGCTTACATGGAAAACACGGGACTGACCTGGCCTTCGGCACGTTAACTTACCGTTTGAGATGCTCGCTCCAAAAATCCTTCTCCTATAATACCTTTCCTTGTCCTTATCACTGTGTACATGTCTCAAGGCTCATTCTCAAGTTCCCTTGTAATATCTCCGCTTGTTGCGCATACTCACTGCATGGCACCACGCTGGAATCTTTCCGTGCCAAATGTCGATCATGCATGCGTGTCTTACCTGTGTGCATGGTAAAAATATGCGTGCACAGCACCATGCTCCTCTTTCTCACGTAGCATGATGTTCCTACTAGCGAGGGAATTCTCGGTGTGCCCTGTTCGTGCCCAAACTGACGCTTTCCGTGGCCGCTCTGTCCCGTTCATTATTCGAGTTCTTTTGCGCTTTCGAACGCCGGAGAAGACTGCCGTCGTCTTGCTCTAAGATATTAGGAGCTAGAGGTTCTATTTCCGCCCCTGGAATAAGTCCAGCGATGCGTCTACGATGTAGGGCGGTAGTAGACGATGGCGGCGTCTGTTGAAGCTCGCGGCGGCGGCGGCGGCGGAAGGTCCGGTGGTCTCGAGAGCGGCTTTGGGGGCATCGGGCATGCCGATGCAAAGCCATAGTGTGGTCCCTGGAGATGATGAGAGGCCGCTGAGGCAGCCGCGACGCTGGACAAAGGCCGTGGAGGCTGAAAATGGCGGGGCTGGTCGCTGCAAGCGTGGAGCTGCGCCAGAGCAAACTTTACCGATCCGCCCTGCACGGATGGCGGCATTGTCCACCACCACGTTCTAAATCTCTGGAAAAATACGCTGGGACTAATACGGAGCCCAGAAATCTGGTCCGCTCGGTCCGGTAGCATTTGGACATGGTGTTGTGAAGTTGTGAAGGTGTTTTGGCCGTCATCTCGTCTTTGGCGAAGTCAACACCAAAGACATATCGTGAGCCTCGCAGGCCTTGCCCCTCCACCCTCACCATCCACCCAACTTCCACCACCCACCACGTTGCATTGCTCTGAAAGCAGTTGCATGTTGGAGAAGAGACTCGTCTTATCTCCAGCGAGCTTCTTCTGGTATTGTAGCTCGTCTGGTGGTTCGGCGCTGTCCCCTCGTACTCCGCAACTCCTCGCAGCACGCCCTCACCGCATGCCACCAACGCTGCCAGCATCCACTTTCTGCCACCGCAGGAGCATAATAAGGGGCTGACCATCCTCTCCAATAACTTTTCCGGGCCGCGCACCCCTGTTGTGGCAGTCGCAACTCATCAAAGGCCAGGCGGCCTTCTGCCCTCATCCGACGGCGACCCTCCCCACCTCCAACAACTCTGCAGAGGGAGACTGCGACCATGCAAGGTATGCTCACTTTTCATCTGCAACCACCATCGCTGATGCAGGAGGCTTACTGACATTGAATCCTTGCAGGACCGGTCGCCAGTTGCCCTGGGCACCTCCCCGCATGCCTTCGGCCTACGAAGACCGCCGACTGTTCGAGCTCGCGAGTCAGCGAAAGTTCCAGTTCTTTTCCAGATCAGTCGCGTGCACTCCGGCATTCTACCAGCAGTCTTCCCCAGTTCACTGCCTTCATCGTCGTCGAACGCGCCCACCGCATCGGACATGTTTGCCTCCGCTCTGGTATTCGCGCTTGCTCGACAAACACAAAGACAATAGATTGGAGCAGGAAGTCGCGTGCCTCTGGGGTATGCATACCCTAGAGACATGCGGGGATCTTCATCCCGCGGTATGCACCTGTCGGGCATCTTGCATGCAGGCAGACATTACGACGGAAGCCCAGCACCATCTTCTCATGGAGCGCTTCTCATGTCTTGTGCAGTCAACCAGTTCGTGGAATTCGATCAAACGATGCACACTCGCAGAATGCATGTCGCAAATGCACCCGCCTTCTTCTCGTCGGACGCCCATAGCGACCTGGTCGGACAGTAGTGATATGCCACCCCAATCCTACCCACCAATCCAATTTCGGGATCGCTTGGCTAAGCTTCGATGTCAAGTCGGGCCTCTCGAAGAAGCATAATCAAATACGGAAACTGGGAAAGTCGTTGCTCCAAGCTCGGGTACCTCTATGGCATCTTCGGAGCCACATGTCATACGAGAAGGGAGTGGCTGCGGACACCGGTGAATGTTGAATGAACATCGGCAGCGCATCATGCTGAGGCCGTGCCACCTAGGAGCTGGCCCAGATCCTAGGCCTGATGTCTTGTGTCTTCATGACCGTCATGCTGAGGTGAAAAGCTGTGCTCACCGTGTCCTTTCGGGTCCCTTCTGCGATATCTTTTGAATCGTATGGCATACGATTGGACACGCTCGTGCACCAAGCTACAGATCCAAATGTCTGACAAGGTATCAGAAGGGAAGTATGATCCATCTTTTCTAGTCGACTCCAAAGTTTCTCACGCACACACCATATTCCATCTCTTTCAGCAACAATCGTCTCCCAGCATCTTTCCATCTCAGCTGCCGGCCTTGCTGCGTGTCGACTTCGTCAGATCAGATCTTTCATACTTCCGTGAGCTCTCTCACGCTCTGGCTCCATCTCTTCCATCACATACTCCAGTATTGCTTTCGCTTATATCAGCAAGGTAACTAAGAGGTAAACTCAGACACTCGCAGGGGAAAAGGTCAGTGGCCATAGGGATCTCATTGGCGTTCGGACGCACTTGATGATGGCATCCGTGTCATCCTCGACAGAGATTTGTGTCTGGCGCGACCCGTGTAGCCTGTGGTGTCTGGGCCCCATGAAACGTCGGTTGTTGGGTGATCCAATGCTGAGTATCGTGGTGGTTGAGTCTAGTGGAGAGTGTGAGAACTCACATGCTGCTGTGGCGGCTTTGGCTAGCGATGCCATTCGAACATGACATGTCTCGGCAGTTGGTTAACGATGACAATAAGCTCTTCTCCCCACGCAACAACAGCGAGCTACCACCTTCTTGCGAGGCTTGTGGATTCTCTCAACGATCCGGAATCTTCTGGACATTCGGCAATGGCATAGGTTGTCCTCGATGAGGCGCCGAAACCACTGCGACTAACAGCTTCCCGACTATCATCTTTGCTTGCGACACACTGGTCGTCCTTGAGCAGGCGCCAGAATGCTTATTGCCTTCGCATTCGACCATTGCAAACGCTATAACACCCTATTCACCGGGCAAGCAGCTTATGGGGGCGAATCTCCGAGCTTTCGATTCGACATGTTCGACCACATTTATCTTTGGCTAACTCCAAATGCGACATATCGTTTGCTTGGGTGGCAACACTGATACTTCCAGCACACTTCTTCTGGGGCTGTTCTGATCAACGCAACGCTGATCGCTTGCTATAGCTTCTTGTCTGAGCATGACTGGTACGTGTCAAGATCTTCGTCTTGAGGAGAACCCATGCTGATATTATTGCAGGATGCTGCTCCAAGCTTTTTCCAGAAAGGCCTCAGCGGAGGCTGGTAAGTATCGCCAGCCCTTTTCTCGGCCCTTTCTTTTGGTCTCCAAATGTGAGCCCATGGCTTTCGATGCTGTCTCTCCCATTCCCGTCTTCTTTCTTTTGTCTCAGCACCATTTCCTAGGCCAACTCCTATGGAGGTCCGAGTACTCATTGCGCATCTTGCTTCATCGCCATCGTCTCCTTGTCTCCTTTGCACACTTTTCTAGGCCAACTCCAATGGAGGTTCGAGTATTCTCGCCCCTCTTTAAGCTTTATCGAGGTACCTTGTCGTCGACTTGGCCGGTTAATGACTGCTAAGCACTTCGTTTCCTTGTTTGGCCACAGCTTTTCGATTTAGCCTGGAAGTGCCAGACCCCCCGGCGGGTCGAAATCAACATATGCGACGGACAACTTAATCCCAGACATAAAAGTGCGTTGAGACATTCTGCTACGGGTCTGTTCGACATGCATCCCGTAGCTTGAGCTGGCCAGCATTTGGAATACCAGAACTAAGTCTAGCGTTGTCGAAAGTTGTCCATACAAATGGTCGTTCAGTACACCCGGATTGCATGCAACTGGAGATGTGACTTGGGTTCCATCAAAGGGCAGCAGATGTTAAGGTTATGGTAGTAGTTGCCGTTGCCCAAAGCTGTTTGCCACGTCTGGCATAAAGCTTTCCAAAAGCGGTTCGCCGCGAGGGCAATACCATTCAGCAACATTCTAGTTCCTGGGTGAAGGAAAGCAGACACGTGTTCTTGCAAGCTTGTCTGTGCATGGCCCTCAACGGACGCCGGGGGTGTGACGACCTTGGCGCGTTGTGGTATAAAGCGTTGTTCGAACTCAGTCGCTCATCAACACATTCAGCAGCATTCCATTTCGCGAATGACTGGAAGTGAACATATGTGCTTCCAGAGCCATCTTGGGAAAGTCGTCAACAAGCGCTGAGAGTGTGACCTTCGCGCATGGTTCGACGCTCGTTGTGCCGAGTTGTCGCGGCTCCTGCGAATGGAAGGCCTTCCCAAACCATTGAAACTTCCGGGTGCGGACATTTCCAGGTCGCATATACGTGTCCTGTGGCAAGTGGTACGAGTGTAAATGGCTACGTTAAGCGGTGAAGCGGCGATCTGAAAGGACGCGGTATACTGTGTTGTATTAAGCACTGGCCTGCGAGTCGAGGAATATGGTTGCGCGAATATGATAGACTGGAATGTGAAAGCAAGTCCTGTCAAGTCGTTGTAAGACGCATCGGTCGCCTGGATTGACAAGTCGGCATTGTGTTGCCGGTAGGACGATGGCGGACACACTCTATCTTATGTGGTACCAGGTCGAAGGTGTCTCGAGGTTGTACGACCTGGGAATGTTTTGCACTCCAGAATCAGATGTTTGTCTTGTGCGTATTGTCGCTGGAAGAGTACGTCGTCGTTCGTCGGATGCCGGATGTTGTCCTCGACGAACAGAACGAACTTGCCGAACAAGTCGTTCGGACGTGTCTTGTGAAAGCCTTGTATCGAGAACTCCTTGGAATATTTGCCGTCGTCTCTGCAGATCTGCACGAAGATGAGTAGGCGTTTCGAGCTCGTTACCAACTTGCGGCATACTTTCAGCGGTTGCGTAGGGAGCCAAGTACCCAAGCTGTCCAGGGAGTTTCGGGGAAGCAGGCCCTCGTATCGCTGTGACGATGCGCGACGAAGATTGAGAAGGAGCGATTCAGTTCTTCATCTTCAAGTGGCGCTCTGAAGGGTATGGACAGTTGTTCCAGTACAAGCAAAAAAACTCGTCATTTGTGGCCAACCCTTGCTCTTGAGGAAGCATCAGGCGGTTGAGCGTAGTGAGCCAAGCACTCAAGCTATTCGGATAGCTTCGGGGAATCTGGCCCTATCCCTGATGTGAAACTCGACAAGAGAGAGGATAGATTGGCTTTCCAACTTTATTGTAGCATCAAGCCGAGACGTCACTTCTAGCGACTGTGTAGCAAGCCGAGTACCCAAGCTATTGTACAGCCTCGGGGAAGCTTGCCCTCGCATGGCTGAGACCGTTGTTGAAGAGATGGAGGAGAAGTAAATCGCAATCGTTGTCGCGGCAGCGAGTTCAGTTGTACTTGGACCTCGCATGTGGCGCGAGCGGCCTTGAGCACGTTGCACTGTTGTTGGTGGAAAGTCCTCGCCTTGGTGCCAGGCACTGGACATTAGTGGTACAGACCCCGTGGGATGCAAACGTCGGACGCCGAAACTATCGCTTCGACGAGACGAAACGCCACGGGATTACGATATGGCCAATGGAACCGAGAGGACAAGCGTCGACATGCCCATTGGTTTGTCCAGCATGTCAAAGCGTTTAGTGGAGGCAGGCTTCCGTGACTATGCGCAAGATGGGGTGACATCTTGAACATATTCGCAGTCAGGAAGAATATGAGTTGTAATGGCCGAGAATCTTGGTCGAAATTTATCAGCGACTGGCAAGCCGTACGATTTCACGAATGATACAATGGCTTCTCTAGTGTCGGAAGAGATGCTGTTGTGGTTGTGGTAGATCGCGTTCTTACGCTTGATCGGTCGCTGCTAGCATAATCGGATACTGCCGATACGTGGTTGATGCGAGTCACGACCGTCATGAGAGCGAGAGTGATGTGAAGTCCTCGATTTTCCCATGCTCTCAAGTAGGTTGCGGCACTCGCCCCGCATTCAAGACTCGGTGGTGTCACGGACTAGTCAGCCTGGACGTGGAGGACTCCATCGTATGTTCAACACCGCAATAGTATGATCAGAATCAGGGTTGATGGTGCATGTAATTCAATGATGCTGGGGTGACAGCATCTTTATTGGAGCGGACTTTGACTCTTGTTCCATGTCGTCTTTTGTGCACCAATGCCGCAGTCATTGATGCCGTCTCCAAAAGGGTGTCTTTGGGCATCAGAAGAGTCACCTTCGGTATGACGAGGTTATTTGAATTCCTTCACGGTAATCTTGCAGCTTCTTTGATCGCTGTACTCTGTGCAGGCAGCGACCAGGGAGCGCAAAGATAGGCTCGCTTTGGACGCCGTTCTCCGTGCTTCGTTCGGGCGGTTGGGTATCGTCTATTGCTATGGCAACCCTTCATCGATTCAAGCTTAATGTGTCTGGTTTGAGATTCTTGGCGCTCGTGCGCGTACGAGGGCAGAAGTCGTCGTAGGCATTCACTCTACATGCTCGAGCTGCCCTGCGATAGGCTAGGGCACTAGCTGTTTTGCTGCTGTGCTTCAGGCTTTTTGGATAGCCGAATGCCATGATGGTACGACTGTATTATGCTCAGGATTTGTCCGTGCGTCGTGGACTTGATCAGGAGGTGCCTTGGTTTTGCGAGAAGACGATTACAGTAATTTGCCCTACGATCTCAAGGTTGACGAAGGCTTTGCTTGAACTCGGTGCGAAACAAGCAAGTCTCTTTTATCGGGGATCGGCTTGAGGTGTTAACAAGGCTTATTGACCTTGCAGTAAGGCTCATTCGCTGTGGTCTGTCACGCGTTTGCGACCTGGTATTCTCGGGCTTCGCAGTGCGGATTTCCTATAATAGTTTGTTGCAGTAGTTTGAAGTGAGGCGACGATCGAGCCACCAACAGCGTTAGTATCAGGTCGTCGTTGTCGGCCTTGCATGAAAAGCGCTTGTGCGCTTTGATATGCTTTCAGCTTGATAAAGAAACAAGTCGACGACAGAGCCTGAAACTGAGAAGCGATCCTCGACTCTTGTTGTGTATATAAGAGAAGAGGAGGTGTATCTCGCTCTTTCACTGTGTAGGGACAGCTGATTGAACTCGCCTTGTCTGCCGATTCCGCCGCGAAAGTGGAGAATTCGATGTCGGTATCAAAGCTAGCTTGAATGCTCCTTGGAGATACATCAATTCAGGAGCCGAAGAAACGGTCTTTGAGTTCCTGGGAGATGTTCGGCTCGGGTCTGGGGTATTGTATATCGATGTCTTCTTGACACAATCGTATGACAATGGCCAGCCCGGCTTCTCGAGCAGAATTTGCCAGCGGTGCTCTCAAAAAGTTTTGGCGTCGTTATAGAATTGCTAGCAGTTCCGTACACTGACTAAGCACTCTTCTATTGCTTGACCAAAGGATTAAAAACTATCCTGGGCTGTGAAAGGCGGTGATGGTAATGCCAGTACTCCATGGAGCAGGTCGCTGCTTCCTCGTAACAGTGTTTGTCGGATGAGTTTTCCAGCTGCTATCCGATGCCAGGTCTGTTATGGAACCTCTCAATGGTTGCTCAATAGAGATGCCAGACCCAGGCTTCGAACTCGAGAGTCGAGGTGTTCCTGAGGAAAGCTGTCGGACTTCCAATCACGAACGAGAAATTTGCGATGTTGTCGAAAAAATGTTGCCATCATGACTGCTTCAGGCGAGCTCAGTGTTTCGCGGCCCTGAGCATTGTGCTGTCTTCAACAATAACGCAGTGTCATGGACGACGGACGGTGGCTCCAGGTCTGCCGCACCAGCGCCAGGTTCAAGCTCAGCATACCGATCCAGCCCTCATAATAGAGCGGAACTTTCGCTCCATGCGACTGTTTCTCCTGCCTTAATCGGGTTATGGTATCAATCTTGCTTCTTCGCGTTCGACGGCCTGCTTGTTCGGCCTAGGGCAACGTCGGGGACCTTGGGTGTTTTCAAGAGGCAATGTGCAACAGAACGTTTGTGTACGTCCCACATAGGTAAGGCATTGCGACCCTGCGCGCGCAGGCTGTAACCCTTGCTTGATCAGACAAGTAAGGAGCGACCGATCAAGGGCATCCCTGACGTTCTTGTTCTGCCCTGTGACGCCGCCCTTCGCCTGCCATTGTCTTGACCTCGATGCCTCGAGCGATCTTTTTTGCCTGAGAGAGTCCGTGGAAGTCTAATCTCGATTTGTCTCTTCCTTTGTGGTGTTCGCCCACAGTGATATAGCATGGCACTCTGCGTGTCCGCGGGGTGGTTTGGCTGTCTTGGACGACCTTATTCGATGGCCTTGTGTTGTCTCGTTCTGGCCTTTCCGAAGGGCTTGAGTATGACACCGTAGCACGGTGGTTCGGCTGCCTCTGAGCATCCTGTTAGTAGATAAACAGTCGTGTTGCGAGTTGATGAGCTTACCACATAGCTCTGCTGTTGCCCCTGCGGCCGCCATTGCTCATCAGGCAAAGCTTGAACAACAAAATATGGGCATGATCAGAGCTCGAGCGACGTAGAGGCACGGGAGCTGTATTGTAACAGATGTGCGGTCGTTCTTCGCGAAGAAGTCGAACTGATGTTCAAGACTGCGATGAGCTGCTGGAGTTGCCAGGCTCGCAATTGTGCTTCGACACGGCATGAGGAGGGACTCTAGAATGACGACCATGGGTAGCTCTCGACTCCAGGTTTGGCACCTTTAGTCGTTTTCGATTTCACTGGTGCTTTGAAGTGTGGAGCCTACTATTGAAACAGTCAATTCGCGATGACCGGGAGTCGGGACCCCATCACCTGTCGACTTCAAACTTCGAGCTTGTCGCGCAGGAGATTTCGAGAGCAGACTTGGTCCATCAAGCTCGAAGTAGCTGGCAGCTGAACTACTGTCGCTGCTTGAGGGTGGGTCACAGGCAGTTGTTGCACCTTGATGCGTGCTGTAGGACCTTGGGGTCGTTATTGTTTGCGCCATCGATCGAGGTTGGAGTCAATGGGGATCCCTCAACGTCGGGAAATCCATTGTATCGAGGGCGAAATAATGATCTCACAGAGCTGGTCTTGCTGTGCCAATTACGGTTGCACATTGATTGCAATCTCTCTGGTGATTCCCGAGCTCGACCGTACACTGCTGGCTTGTCGAGATTCTGAGTTCTTCGCACCACCGAATCCGTGTTTATTGCCCCTTGAGCGACGGTCCCTTAGTATTTGGCGTTCAATTCGCGAGTCCAGGGCTGTCACAGGTGATGCTGTGGCGGCTGCTGGTACGGTAGTGCTCGCTTGGTGCTATGGTAAAATATGGCCAGTGCAACTCCTACGATGCGCTCGCTCAAATGCTTGCGAGATTTCCCGAGAAGCCTGCGGAAGAGTCAGCGTCGCCTATTGTCGCAAGGCCATAGCCCAATACGTACAGACTGACTTGTATAAAGCTTTCCCAGTCTTTGTACTCGAGGTCTCTTTGCTTTCTTCGCATTGCGTCGCCGCGCTTCCAGGTGTCGTTGCTTGAGCTCTTCGACCGGACTTCGAGCGGACAAGTCTATTCAGACTGCCACCATGCCAGTATGTGCGTCCTTTGTGCGTGATGTAATTCCTTCCGTTACTGCTGGTACCTTTTCTTGTGAGGCCACAACACGAGGATGCTGAGATGGCGAGACCACATGTTTTGTCCAAGCTCGCGGACAGCTCGAGAAACGCGACAAGTGATCCTAATGAGTGGCAGGCTGAATGAAGAAGGCTAAACAAGAGAACATGCCTGTTTCGGGTTGTTGAGTGAGTGAGCTTCCACGGTTGTCCGCCCAACGAAGTGGTTCTGAGTGAGTCGAGCTGCTCTTTGTCGCGAAGTGGGGTGGCGACAAGAACGCACTGTAAGCGCGGCAGCCCTGCACTGGACGACAATGTGGCTCACTAATCGCATCAGAGTTGGCCGACTGTAGTCGTAGCTGCGGTGGCGGCGCTGCTTGTCAGTAGTAAGGGAATAGGCTGAATTCTTACCTGAAGTTAACCCCCGCGCGCTCCGGCACCGCTACTTCAGCACGTCTTCATAGTAGCCCGACGCGCAGAATAGCCATATAAGTCTTTCTGGTAGCCCGCAGTCTGTGCGGCAGTAGAGCGGAAAGCCCGGTGGCAGTAATCGCGGCGGTACGCTCGAGGGTTCGTGTGAGGGCAAGGCATTCGACAACCAACTCCTCCACCATGTGTATTCTGATCCAACATGTTTAGACGCTGACCTCACTCCCACTTTGCTTTATCAACAAGCTCTTCGGCATTGTGTGCTCATCAGCCACTCGAGTCCGCAGACGAGCTCTCCACTGGCTACCCCAAAATCTTTGCTCAAGTTATTCTGATCCAGCCAATCGCTGACCTCCTTCCCACCTTGTGTATCATTATTCGGTCACTATATCGGGATGTAGGTACGTTTGCGACTCGGAGGGGGTGAGATGGGTGTGGTGTAGGAGAGAAAGTTCAAGTCCAAGTTTGGGGTTGGTGGGGCTGTGGTGATGGTCGAAATGAGTCCGAGAACAACAACATAATCAGCATCTGATTACCATCGAGCACATCATGTCTGCCACCCCCTGGAAATTATTGGCACTTTGTACTTGCTTCATTGCGAGGTTACGTTAGGCACTGTTATCGCGATGCACAATGCGCCGTGTCGCGTCTCCGGGGCAGGCCCAGCTGCAGCTACCATCCTGCGGACACTGTGCCACTGCACATCGTGCGCGCTTGTCTAAGACCATGAGTGTGGAACATCCTTCCAATTCTCGGGGCTGCTCTATGATGTGCCGTGTATGGCCTCAAAAGCATTCCATCGAACAACCCTCTACCAGATCAGTACGCAAAAGGCTCTTAGTCCTTTTGCCTCACTCAATCCTCCGGGCTCCCTATCCTATCCACTCGAGGTCTCATGGCGGTGCCCAGAACCCCGTATTTTGACTAAAAACCCACACTTTACCGCCAAAGAAGTCCAAAGGAAGCAATCCTGCCAAAACAGACATGATCCTTATGGCCGACACTGTAGGTTGGTGCAAGACCCGAGGGTCAGCCAAGACGAAGATAGTGGTTTCTACCCACCAAATACGCTCCCCTAGATTGCCGGTGGTGAGACCTGTGCAGAGTATGATTTGTTGCAGGCAGATCGAGAAGACATTCATGGCACCTTGTGGATGCCGCCGGCAGACGACAGTAAGAAGTTCGAGGAAGGCAAGCATTTTGTAGACAGATGCGATGCTGAGCTCGGTACTGAATATTGTAGCGATGCTGTTCAAGGCGCTTCTGCTAGTACGCTATCGTGTGTTGTAGTGCTACAGACACAAGAAGCAATGTCAAGAACGGCGGGATTTCAACAACAACAAGGGAGTAACCTTTACCTTGGATCACGTAAAAGCAGGCACAGCAAGTCAGATGGAACTGCGAGAATATATACTTTGTGATTGGAAATCCAGTTTGAATTGACGTGAAAGGAACAGAGGGATGGCAGAGGGGGAATCCCGAAGTCATCTATTTCTAAGGCCGTTGTCTATCATGAGGCGCAGCTATGCTCGCCCGCTACTAAAAACCCATGTTGAGTCTGCAAAGGCATGAGTAGAGCATTCCTAGTAAAGAAGAAAGAGCTTTATTGCTGCATTTCAATCGCGAATAAGCTTGTTGAGTCGAGCTTTGAAGACTGTTGTCGAAAGCTAGTGATATGGTCGAAGCTAACATGATGTTAGGAGAGCGCGTGGGGTAGATCCCAGATATTATTCTACGCGACTCTGGCTCACTCATGTACTGTATATATCACAAGAAGACCACATGGATCGTTCCAGGCTTCACGAGGAGGTAGCCACTAGCTGTCGACGGGTCAGTGTCAGTGAGGGCCATGAAGAAGGGGACTTAGTGGTACATACAGATTTTGTCATGTTGCAAGACTAGTTAGTGGATTTAGGTGCATTGCTGCACGGAATAGTTATTGCGAGGGTCGCGATGTTACACATTTTGAGAGAGTAGTCTATGATAAGTATGACTAGTAATCGGAAAGCTACATAAAGAAGAGAGGAGAAAGAGGTATCTCTAACAATGCCTCAGAGTACCTCAAAACTTCCCGAACGACCTCACCAATCCTTTCTACTCGCCAGCCCTATTGAGGAAGCAGCTTGTAGTCCTTCAGAGTACCACCGTACTCCTCGGCTCGAAGCTCTGGGTGGTGACCCAATGGCATGCCCCAGTCCCAGGGTAAACCGAGTGAGTGCTGTTTGACCATGGCGGCTAACATCTTTTCCAACGAGCACCCGGGGACAGTCAGGCAAGGCCAGGTCAGCTGGCCGGCCGTGTCTTCGTGCACCTTGGTGACCTGGTCCAATTCATCTTTGCCGCGAGTGAGCAGGTTGTGGAGATCGCGTGCCTTGGGGAAGTAGGCAAGGGCCTGGTTGTAGTTGGCCCAATCGGTGTCGGTCATCGGGACCTTGATGGTGTAGACGACTTCTGGGAGCATGTCGTCGCGGTCGTGGACCTTGTGGAGGGACTCGTGCATGTGGGCCTCGAGCCAGTCGCCGAACTCTTTCATGCCGGGCTGCTGGTCCCGCTTGTCGTTACACTCCTTGCGGACCATGGCGAAAGGTCCGAGGAAGAGAAGGCGGTCGCGAGACTGGAGGATGTCAGTAGATGCCCGAAAAGGAAGCTCACATGGGAAATAGATTACTTACGTTTTTGGGAACTGATGGAGGAGCTTTTAGCTCGGATACGGCGGGGCCCTTTCCTCTGCCCTCCAAGGTAACCGGCGGCAGCTGGCCAAACGAGATCGCTCGACCAGGGTGTGCTGAGCTGACAGTACGGTCAAGACTGATTCCTCCAGAGACAGCGCGAGAGAGACCAGCTCCAGAGCCGTACTTGGCTTCGAACTCTTCAACTGTGGTAGAGCTTGAAGGAAGGTGGGGATCGCCTGGAGTCTTGCCGCCACTGTCGAAAGGGCTGGTGTAAGAGCCCTTCACGTGACCGTACTTGAGCTTGAATTTCATCTCGCTGGAGAGCAGAGATTGGCTTACGGCTGCGGAAGCAGATGGAGCGGCCATGCTGTCTTCGGTGATGGGTGCTGTATGACGTGGAAGGGGAGCAGGAGGAGCCTTATCAGGGCGCAAGTTTCGCGCGTTTGCGAGGCGTAAGCCAAACTCGGTGGAAGGCCCACGCGTGAATGTTCCCGGCTCCTGGCGCGGCGTGGTCTCGGACGAAGGGGAAAGGGCAGGGGAAGGATCTTGGCCATAAAGGTCCCCGAAGCAGTTGGAAGATGAGGCCATTTTGAAATGGAGAAGTTATGTCTTGAAAAAGTGACAAATGGTTGAGTTCAGATGTTGAGAAGGTGTGAGAGTGGAACAGCTGAGATTGGTACTGTGGGTGGCGGGAATGTAGTTTATATACTGTGTAGGAACAGCTCCACGATTGAAAAGCTTGGTCTCAATGACGTCGGCAGGGAAACAAATATTCCACGGGAAATTTGACGAGATAACGTGATAGAAAATTCGCAATGAATGAAAGCGACCAGAAAAGCCATAAAGAAGCATGTGAAACGAGAGCAAGCACAAATTTCACCTGCTGATCTGCTAGATAGTCATTCACTGTCACTTCATAACAGGTAAGCCCCACAGGACTATGACGCTTCGAATCTAGCGACAAGATGACGATGAGAATTCTAGGGCCTGCTCACTTTTGCTCTTTAGCAAACTTGCAAAGCAGAGTTCCTGTCAAGTGGCCTACACCTTCAAACTTGTTGCGCATCGAGGACCAAACTTACACTATGGCCCTCTACTTCCGGCGGTACAAGATCCACAGACCATTCAAGACTCGCACCAAGGGGTTTTTTGAGACCATGCTAGACGAGGAAGAAGTAAGGAAGAAGGCGACCGAGAAAGTGACGGAGAAGGCGGCCGAGGAGCACGTATAAGAGCCTCTTCCGTCTACCTCGCTCCAACACAGACACTTATTGCTCTCAGGAAGCAAAACTTGCCCGAATCGAGGGTCGCGAAAGCATCAAGCAACGAGCCACCCGGTAGATGCGCCGCTTCGGCCAAAGCCAAGAGAACGACCGCTGCTCAAGCCCAACCATAGCGCTAACAGCCTTGCAAATTGCATTAGGCAGAGACGATGGGAGAGAAAACGAAGAGACAAGAGTGACAGTATCACCACCACACTCACCATCACCAGCAGCAGAAGCAGGCGTGGCAGCCAAAGCCATACTACGACCATCATCAGCACCAGCAGTTTTAGGACCAGCACCGGTACGAGAGTGGGCGGAGAGGATTTTGGGGACCGATTGGGAGGGAGACTGGACAGTGGTGCTAGAAGACTACGAGTAGGCGAGAAGGCTGAGGGTAAATGAATACTATTGTATAGCATAGGAACATGGGAAAATAAAGCGGCCCCCTAGGTCCATAATCATAAGGCTATTGACATCGCAATACAAGGTAAAGCTCATGGGCCTCTACTCAGAGTGTTAACCAGGCAGCACTGCTAATAATGTACGTCCAAGCACAATAGATCCTGCACAAATAGTGCTTGTTAAAGATGACAGTAGCACTATCTAGCTCTAGCTAGTGGCCAGACACGAGTGATGTACGTCCAAGCACAGAGGATTTCCCTAAATTGTGATTGTTAAAGATAATGATCGCATAACTCAGGCTGCTGTTTACAATTCCGACTTCGAGCAGCAGCCTAGGTTGTTATTGTACAGGCTCGAGCCCGCAGAGACTCTCTGCGGCCTTCGTGTGTAAGCCGCGCCGTTCAATTAGAGCTGCATGCTCTTAACATACCTTTGTAGCTTCCCGCAAGTCACAGCATTTTATGCAACTCAGGCTGCTGTTTGCGATAGCTGCCTAAGTTGTTTTTGTAGAGAGTCGAGCCAGCAGCAGCTGACAACAGGCCGTAGGCCTAACTACGCCAAAAGCTGCGCATACTTCGATTATTGCTGCGTAGCAGCATTCTATAATCGTGTTTAGTGTAAAGAAGTACTAACGCTGATTGGCTACGAAAACGCACGCTAATTGGCTGCAGAAATCGCGGACATTACGTAATGTCCGCTTATTAGGGGAACATCAAAACTTTCGCTAACTACCAAAAAATATCAAAGGAACACTAATATTTTTGCTAACTACAAGTATTATTATATTATAAACAGTAACAGATTGCAATTACTATTAGGGTAATTTAATATATAGATAGAGGTAGACAGTTCCTATTTTACTATAAGCAAAAAAGACTAGCTGTAGGCGCTAGAGAAGTTCTAGAAAGTCTCTCTTTAGAATAAAGAAAACTATTTAAGTATATACCTACTTAATACCTAATGTTATATATTATAAGATATAGGAATAGAATACTACACTATACTATCTACTCTACTACTACAAGCGTTTATACTTACTCTTATACTATTAGTAGATTACTAGGTAAGCTTTAACGCAAATAAAAGCTTTCTATTAGCTAAAAGTACCTTAGAGGCATATTAATATTATCCTTACGCTTTACGTCTTACTATTTATTAACAGAAAGTTACGTTTCTTACTAGCGTGCCTAGCTTTAGATCTTAAGAAGAGAAGTATATAATAGCTACTTACTCTGTCTCTTATACACCTATTAGAACTTATTAACGTTACCTTTCTACCTATCTTTTTTTACATATAGTATACTATTGCAAAGGCTTAAGTCTTATGTTTTATAAGCTAATAACTATAGCCTTTAGATTATATAGTAATACTAGTAGCGCTCTGTTTTATACTTATAAAGGCCTTTTGTAAAAGGTTTATATAGCAGCAAAGTTATAAGGTAACAATAGTAGTATAGGTAGAAGTAAGTTAATTTCTATTCTATAGCTTTAGTGCAGAACTACTCTTTTGTAGATATAACTAGATGTGTGTTCTTTTAACTAAAATGCACTAAGTCTACGCTAGCGTAGCGCTATTAAGACGCTAGGGCAGCTATGCGCGTTTTACGCGTATAGAAGCTAGGATAGTGTTGCAAAAGCGCAGGCGTATAGCTATATAACTAATAGCTCTACACTATAATATTCTTATAATTATTTTCTTTTCTCTAGAATTACTATTTTAGTAATTTAATAATATTAGGTTTGTTAGTGTATACCTAATATTATTGTTATAAAAGCTGTTTGCTATAAGGCTGTTATTATGCTAAGACTAAAACTCTAGGTAAATCTAAGAGGTAGCTAGTAGCTATAGTAATAGTAATAATATAGCAACTTAACTTAAGATTTCTTTTCTATAATACCTATTATTATATTCTTATATTATTACCTAGCTCTACGCTGTTGCAACTCTATTACCTCTATATTAATTATTATAAGTACTACGCCTATACTACCTACTACTTCTACTATCTCTATAAGTAGTGTAACTCTAGTGTTGCAATATTACTAACCTAGCGCTTAGGCTACGCCTGTTACCTACTGCAGTAGCGTCTCTAATATTAAGCTAGCTAAGCTAGTTTACCTACGTTATACTAAAAGTCTAAAGATTAATAGCACGTTATATAACTACGTTTTTAGTAGCCTATAGTGTAACAGGTACGCCTATAAGAAGAAGTCCTATACTCTAGTACTACTAAGTTTTATTAAAGGCTAAAATACTTTATACTAGTAGTAGTAGCGCCTTACTACTAATAAGGCTAGAGTAGACCTAGATGTTAACGCGTAAAAGATAGCGTTGCGCTAGTAAACTACCTTAGTAGAGCTTTTCCTCTATAAAAAGGTAAAGTTTAAAAGTTACTATTAGCCTAAGAGTAATAAGATTTAGATCTTGCAGGTTAAGGTAACTAACTACCTCTTTACTATAGTAAAGAGTATTCTTAATCTTCTACAGGCCTAAGTAAGTTATTTTTTCTCTCTTTCTGTAGTTACTGCGCTGTTATTCTAACGTTGTCTAGGCTAACCTTCTGCTACTTAGTAAGGCTAACGCGCAGTCTAACTTTAACCTTAATTTAAAAGAGGTAAGTGCTAATAAAGGCTTTAATCTTAAGAAGCGTAAGAAGCAGAAGAAGAAGAGAGATAAAACCTCTTCTTCTTAGAGCCCTACCTCTATACCTTCTCTCTCTAAAGAAAAGAGTAAGGCTAAAAGCAAGAGTAAGGCTAAGGCTAAGGCCTCTAGAAAACGCCTAGCTAAGTTCTAGCTATCTAGGCAGCCTTGTTTAAAGTGCTCTACTACTAAAAGTAAGCTAAAGCGCTCTTAACGCACTACTACTACGCTGTTAACTTATAAGCTAGTAGGTAATCTAGGTAAAGTTACTGCAGAGAGGCAGAAAGGTATAGGAGAGTTTAAAGGAGAGGATAAGAAGGGTAGTAGAGATAAGTTCTCTATCTCTAAGGACCTAGATAATAAGAACTTTCTAGAGTAAGCTAGTGTTTATACCTAGTTACGCTAGTTAAGCGCTAGTGTTGCGCTGCTAAGGCGCCTAGTTTTTTCTTTTTCTTTTTTTTTCTTTGTTTTTTCTTTTGTTTTTCTGTATATTAATTTTTTATAATAATTAATCTTCTCTCTAGTTATACTTCTCTATAAGTAATTTATCTATATCTTTTTAATTAACCTACTTGTTATATTCTAGTAGCTAGCCTTTCTATTTAACTAGGTAATTTACTAAATATCTGTTACGCTGCTTTACTAGAACAGCTTTAACCTTATAGCGTTACCCTAGCTTATTACTATTATCTAGGTTAACAGGCCTAGGTAGAGTTAATTCTTTCTCCTCTCTTAGTACAAACAGCTAGAGCAAGAACGTATAAAATATAGAGTAGATCTTTATATATAATAGGAGTAAGATTCTAAAAGCTTGTAAGCTAATTTACTTATTAACTAGAAAAAGGCCTATCTAGCGCAGTAATAGCTTTCTACTAGCGCTGCGCAAGCGTAGATACTTTGTTAATAAGAGAATTATATTCTCTAGCTTAAACTCTTAAGGCTTATATTTCTTGTTATAGTATTATTCTTAGTATTGTAAACTTTTGTTCTAGTAATTAGCTAAAGCGTTCTAAGTTTACATAAGCTTCTGCAACTTTTCCTTAATACTAGAAACTTTAGTAGGCGCTGTTAGCTTGTAGTTAAGGCGCAAGTAGAACTTATAGTAGGCAAAGAATAGAAATACTTCTAATATAGCCTGTTTAGCATTGTTGTATACAAACTCTGCTAGTAATAAGAAGTGTACCTAATTATCTAGCTAATTGCCTACAAAGGCTCTTAAGTATTACTCTAGAGTTTAATTTTAACGTTCTATTTAGCTATCTATCTGCAAATAGAAGGTAGTGCTAAGCTAGCGCTTTACTTTTGCTATAAAGCAGCAGTCTACTTAGAACTGTAAAGTAAAGACACTTTCTTAATCTAATATAATACCTTTAGGTAAGCTAAAGAATTGTATAACGTATTCTAAGAACAGATCTACTAACTATAAGGCAGTAACTGTTTTTTATATAGAGATATACTTAGCTATTTTAGTGTACTTGTTAACTATAACAAGTATTACGTTATATATAACGCTGTAGCGCTTAGTAGGTAGTAGGCCTATAATAAAATCTATTATAATTTCTTACTATAGTCTCTAAGGTTAGAAGAGCGCGTTTAACACGCTAGTAGGGCGCTACTTAAGCAACTTTGTGCCTTAGCACACTAAGTAAGAGTTAATATACTCCTTAAGCTCTTTCTTAAGCCTAGGCTAATAGTAGTATTAGGCTACAAGCTTAAGCGTTTTAGCTTACCTAAAATAGCTAGCAAGTAGATTGTTATAATATAGCTTAAGAAGCTTAGCTCTAAAGGCTAGCTTTAGTAGAATATATAATTAGTTCTTAAACTAAAAGCTACCTACAGCGTTAAGCTTTTAGTGCTTTTAGCATTTACTAGCGCCTTAACAGGCAGGCGTAGGGAATTTAACGTCTCTACGCAACGCAACTACTTCTAGGTTATTCTGTTATACTTATACACAGACTTTAAAGAAGAACTTAGAAAGTTTCTTATAAGCTAACCTTTCTAAGGCTGTAGCTCTTACTTGCAACTATATAACTCTTTAGGCTATTACTAGTCTGCTCTTAAGGTTTTTCTAATTAGAGCTGTAGCTTGTAGCTGTTGCCTTAACGCTATACGCTAGGCTTATAGAAACATCTTTATTAAGATGTAGAGTACCTGCTTACTATTAAGCTATTATCTAGCTTCTTACTAACGCTAGCTTCTTACTAGGTAGCTTAGCTTATGTTTCTACTAGCTGCAACTTCTTTTGCAGTACTAGCAGCATGTCTAATAGTTAAATATCTAGCGTATTGTTATTGTCTATAAGTTGCCTTAAAGGCCTATCTATAGGATTTGTCTTTTTAGACTAATACTTAATCTTAAAGTTATAAGCAGCTAGCTTTATTACCTAGCTAGCCTATCTTTTAGAGAGAGTTAACGTGCCTATAAAGCTGCGTAGGTTGTTATAGTCTGTCTATATTTTTAACTAAACTACTAGCCTCTTAACATAGTAACGCTAGTGCTACACTACTATAATAATAGTAAAGAGCTCTAGGTTGTATATATAGTAGTTCTTTTCTGTAAGTAAAAGCTTTCTTAACTAAAAGGCTACAGAGTACTAGTTTCTATTTGCATAGAGTTAGAAGAAGATATCTGCTACTCCTTAAATAGAAGTATTAGTTTCTAACTTAGATAAGAGTGTATAATTGTAGTGCTATAGAATAGGTGTAGTTGTAAACCTGTTGCATAGCTAGCGCTTTGCTTTCTCTATAGCGTTAGGCTAGTTAAAAGAACTAGACTTCTTCCCTTAAACTAATCCTTTTAGAAGGTTAGTAATTAGGCTAACAATAATAGAGAAACTCTATATAAAGCGTTAGTAGAAGTTTGCAAAGCCTAAGAAGACTTAAACATCCTTAAAGAATGTTAGCGTAGGCTAATTAATAACTGCGTAAACCTGTTCTTAATCTATTATAACGCTGTTAAGGCGCATAATAAACTCTAGGAACTTAACTTAATTAGTAGCAAAGATACACTTTTTTAAGTTAACAAAAAGACTATATTCTCTTAGCTTAGCAAGTACTTTTCTTACCTGCTTCTAATAATCCTCCCTCTTTTAAGAAAAGATTAGAATATTGTTAAGATAGACAACGCAAAAGATATCTAAATACAAGGCTAAGGCTCTATTAATATACCTCTAGAACGTAGCAGGCGCGTTAGTTAGCCTAAAGAGCATAACTATATACTTAAAGTAGCTATATTGCGTGCAAAACGCTGTCTTCTACTTATTACCTTGCTAGATCCTAATCTAGTAATACGCGTTCTTAAGATTAAGCTTAGTAAACTTTACTAATCTATAAAGCTAATTAAAGGTTTTTCTAATTAAGAGAAGAGCTAATCTGTTTTTCTTAGTAACTTAGTTAAGGCCTTAATAATTGTAACAAGCACATGCAAACATATGTTACATCTGATACCTTATAAAGGCTTAGTAACAGATTATGTAGAGAGCTAGTAGATTAGGACTAAAAGCGCTCTAACAGCGCTCTAACTTAGCTGCTACGCCCACTATAAATATAAGCCTATAGCATAGATAGAGGACAAGTTTCTCTTGTCCTTCTGTACAAGACCTATAGGTGTATAGCTAATCTAGAATCTCTAATACAACACGCACTTCTATATGCCTCTAATACGTATCCAATTTGATCCTAATAGCTGTACCTACCTGCGTTGTTACATTACAAGAGAAACTTTGTCCTGCTAGTAATAGCATTTATATAATATTGCAATTTACTTTTAAAAAGATTGCGTTAAAACGTCTAGAACTCTATCTAAATTAAATCTATTTGCAACCTTAAATCTATTAAACACAGTTAGGATTCCTTAGATCTTCTAACAGCCAAAGCCTTTAGGTTTAGATCTTTCTATTAACACAACAGTTAGGATTACTTTAGAAAAGTTGCGTTTAGCGCTATAATAGAAACTTAGAGACTATTAATAACCTAGGAGTATTAGAGGCAACGCTAATAACTCTCTCTAAAGAACTAACTCTAAGAGCCTTTCTCTAAGACAACTCTGTATTAACTGTAACAACCTAGCAACAGAGTGCTAAAGCAAAAAAGACAGACACTAAAGAACCCCCTTAGCCTAGAGCTGCACTAAATCTAACCTCTACCTAAATAGAGGTTAATCAATTATAACAAGATTTAAAACAGGCTTTAGCAGAAATTAATTCCCTTAAGAAAAGACTAACTCTGTTAATAGAACTAGACAAGCCTCTACCTACTACTAAATTACCCTAGAATAATTCTGCACCCTGCTGTTTATCTAACAGCTCTACATCTAAGTACTTACATTACTATAAAGGCTCTTGCTAACTTTAACAATCTAAGAAAACGCCTAATATAGACAATCTTAGTAATAGAAAAGATCTTACCTTTTGCTAATAGCAGGCCTCTATCTAGAATTAACTTAAGATTAACTTAGATTACTATTAGACTAAAAGACAACGCATAGCCTTAGTATAGGGCTACACTACAGGATTAGCCAAAGGCTATCTTAAGCTATAATATTTATTAGATACTAATTAAGAGCAATTCTAGAACGCTAAGCAAATAATTAGGCTACTTAAGTCTTACTTTATTACAGGTAACAAGGTAGCCAAAAGCTAAGCAGCTTTTAATTAAATGCAGATAACTAAGAAAGAAACGTTCCTCTTATTTAAAGCTAGGTTTCTAAGTTCTGCAGTTAAGAGACAAGTACTCTCTTTAGAGTAGTTTTACTACTTATAGACTAAGATTACGCTAGGGTTGCAAGCCCCTAACCTAGGATTTAGGCACTAATAGAAGAACTTATTTAATTAGATAGTAGAACACCTTACTGCATACAATATAGAGCAGAAGAACAACTCTACACTAAGTATAACACTAGCTACTGCTAGGTTACTAATTAGGTTAGCTCTACAACAGAATTTAGAGCTAAATTAGACTACTACTACTAGCGCTCTAAAAAATTCTGCGCTAGTCTATTAATCTACAACAGTGCGTCTTCTTACAAAGACCCCTAAGCTAGAATAATAGAAGACCCTTAGTAGTTGTTACAATTGCAGTAAGCTAAAATACTACTCTAGTAACTGCATAAAGCTTTATGTGCGTTAGATTAAAGCTATAGAAGTAGATAAGTATAAAGATGCTTAAGAGCAACCTAATTAGGAGGTGTATTATACAAGAAACAGAAGCGCCTAGAAAGACACTCTTTCTTAGGCCTAAGCTGTTACAATCTATCTTACCTTAACCTTTTTTATTTATTTTGCAGTCTCTATTTCTTTATACCTACGCTTCTTTACAACTAAGGCCTTAGCTTACGCCTTAATACTCTTGTTAACACTAGTGCTTAAGGTTTTCTATTTTTAAATTTACAAATTATCTTATCTGTTTCTTAAGCCTTGCAGCAACCTATCTAAAAGCTCTTCTTCTAGGTTTAGGTACGCAGCTTTAAGGATTAGATTACTTCTTTAGTTACTTAATATATTTAACTACACTTAAATATTAATAGCTAAAAGATTTTAAACTATCTATTCTTTATTCTTAATCTTAGGTCTTAGGATTGTATACTTAGCCTCTAATAGTTAAGATAATTTAAGATTCAATTAGACACAGATAGGTTACAGTTTATTTAGCTATCTAAGTACCTCTGTTTATACAATCCTTTACCCTCTATTCCTACTATTCTATATTAAGCTATAGTGCTAGCTACTGTCTATCTTAATGTGCAACGACGCAACGCCCTATAGGAGAAAGAAGACTATTATATCTAAAACAGTCCTTACTGTTCCTCTTCTTCTATTTATTGTATTAAGGGATGCTTAAAGCTCCTATTAGCCTAAAAAATCTTAGAGATCTCTTATACCCTAACTAAGCAAAACTGCTTAGAGTCTAAACCTCTTCTAACTACCTGCATTACTCTTATTTCTGCCAATACATTTTACTTTATTATAAAGAAGCCCTAGAACAAGTTCTTTATAACAAGCCTCTATAAGATTAACAGGATCCTTGCCTCTAAGGACAACGCAGACAATTAAAGCTAATTAGATAAGAGATTACCTGCCTGTTACTCTTAGTATTAGGATGTATTTAGCAAGTTAGCAGCTAATCAATTGCCTTCTTATTATCTATATAATTATAAGATTATTCTTAAAAAACTATTACTAAATGCGTTTAGTCTCCTGTATAAGTAAAACTAGGAGGAGCTTAAAGCTACTAAGGCCTACGTCTAGGAACACCTTTAGAAGGGTTTTATTAAGGCTAGCTAAAGTCCTTTTACTTTACTTATCCTTTGTGTACGCAAACTAAATAGAGATATACGCATCTATATAGACTACTAGAAGATTAACGCCCTTACGCGTAAGGACGTCTATCTAATCCTTTGCATTAATAAGCTGCTATTACGCCCCTCTAAGGCTAAGATCTTTACTAAGTTTAACATTTAGGCTGCTTTTAACAAAATTTGTATAGATCCTAACTCTAAAGAGTATACTACCTTTTAGACCTGTTACAGTATATATAAGTATAAGGTTCTCCCTTTTGGCTTATGTAATAGGCTAGCTACGTATTAACGCTATATAAATAATGTACTAATTAATTATTTTAACAATTTCTGCATTACGTATCTTAACAATATCCTAATCTACTCTAAGGATATAAACTTACATTAGGAACACGTCCAAAAGGTCCTAGAGCGCCTACATACTGTAGGACTCTAAGTAGACATTTAGAAGAGTAAATTCTATATAACCTGCATAAAGTATCTAGGTTACGTTTTAACAAACTAGGGCACTAAAGTTAACCCTAATAAGGTAGAAGCACTCTAAAACTAGGCTAAACCTACTACAGTTACTAGCGTTGAGTTATTTCTTAGTTTTGCTAGTTTCTATTAATAATTTATTAAGGATTTCTTCTGTGTAGCCAAACTAATTATAAAGCTTTAAAGTCTTGCTACACTGTTTGATTGGACTACAGACTGCTAATAGGCTTTTAATTAGATTAAAGCCTTACTCCTAGCTATTTCTACGCTATTTTATTTCTATTCTAAGTATAACACAAAGTTAGAAACTAACGCGTTAGATAGAGTAATAGCAGGAGTACTCTCTTAGAAGTACCCTAACAACAAGTAGTATCTTGTAGCCTTCTATAGTTACACTCTATCTAAGGCTAAGCTTAATTAGAAAATATATAACAAGAAACTTTTTGCTATTCTAAAAGTGTTTAAGAAGTAGAGAGCTAAACTTACCTCTATATAGAGTTAAATCTAGGTGTATTTAGATTACTGCTCCTTAGAATACTTTATAACTACTAAGGTTCTTAATGCACGTTAAGTATAATAGGTAGAGATTATTGCCTCTTTTAATTTCTATATTAAGTATACGCTAGGCAAGCTTAACAAGCAAGCTAATATCCTAAGCTAAAGAAAACAGAACGTTAGTAAAGTTAAGGCTGCCTAACAAGACAACAGATCCTGTGTACTTCTAGGACCTAAACGCCTAAGCCCCCTAGTTAACTCTAAACTAGCTTAGAACTACGTCTGTAACTAGCTAGAGATTAATATTTTAGCTATTTTAGTCTAATCTATTAGTGCCCCCCTAAATCTTAACTTGTTAGAACTAATTAAAGCCCTGCTAGCAGAGAATTGCTGCTCCTTTAAGAAAGAACGCCTTACGCTACTATAGCTGTATTATATCTAAGAAGAACTACTACTGTATTACTTACGCCTATATATACCTAGAGACTCCCCTTTATGCACTTAACTAATTAGAAAGGCTTATAATTAGGTATCTACTACTTACCTAAGCGCTACAAAGACATATTAGCTCTTAGCTTAGTAATATTATTAGAGGAGTATAGAGGCTATATGCAAACGCTATATACAAAACTACGTTTCCTATTAAAGATCCTATCTAAGACAGCTCTAAGCCTAAGGTTTCCTCTATCTGTTATAAATTCCTAATAGGCCTATGCAGTATTTGTGTATAGATTTTAAGACATTCCTAACAGATTGTTATAGCTATAATCAAATTATAGTTGTTATTAATTGCCTATCTAAGCAAGCTGTTTCTATTCCTTGCTACAAAACAATTAACGCTTAAGAAATAGCTTACTTGTTTATCTAATAAGTATACTAATTTAGCTATACGCCCAAAAGTATAGTGTTTAACTATAGACCTTAGTTTGTGTTCTAATTCTAGTTTAAGTTCTACAAGATCCTAGGCGTGTAACTTAAGCTTTCTATAGCCTACTATAAATAAACTAATAGATAAACTAAGATTATAAACAAGTATATTAATTAACAATTAAGGCCTTTTGTATTCTATTACTAGGACAACTAGAGTAACCTCTTACTAATAATTAATTAAGCCTAAGCTACGCTACTGCACTTCGCGATTAGTATAGCGCTGTACCAGCTTCTGTTTAGATCTAAACTACAACAGAGCTAGGATTAAGTATTATCTCCTTTAAAACACAAAGATATAAACGTTAAGAATGCCTTAAGCTTAGCTACCTACATGTATAAAGCCTAGCGCATAGCTAAAGACAATATAGAGAAAGTGCAAAAACAGATAGCTGCTAAAGTAAACAAATATTGTTAACCTGTTAATTAGGCAGTAGGTAACAAGGTTTACCTCTTAACCTAAAACCTATCTGTTACCTGCCTAAGTTGCAAACTTGCTAAATTGTAGAAAGGCTCCTTTAAAGTTCTAGAACAAGTTAGCTATTTATTTTAACTAAAGCTACCTAAAGGTTCTAAGATCTATAACGTGTTTGCTTTAGACGTCCTCTATAAGGACTCTAATAACCTCTTACCTAGTTAGCTAAGCCTAAACTTATCTAGCATCCTAATTTAAGGCGTTAAAGAATAGGAAGTTAAAGAGATCCTAGCTAGCAAGCTGTACTGCTCTATTCTAAAGTATTGCGTAAAATAAGTAGGCTATAACCTTAACTCTACCTAGTATAACGCCTTAAACTTTATAGGCGCTCTATATATATTGCAAGCGTTCTATAAACGCTATTTAAAACAGCTAAGACTCCTACAAGCGTTAGCTAAGTAGATTATAGTATAGAAAAAAGAAGTTAAAGATCTTACAGTATTGCAAGACAATTATATTAGGGAAATTAAACTTAATATTGTAACTACTATACTAGTAGGTAACAGCTATTAATAATAAAAGTCTTACTCTTCTATTAGATCTAACAGTAGACTGTTGCTGCTACTAGTAGAACATTCTTAACTGTCTAAATCCTTAGGTACAGACACTAACGTACTACCTAGTTGTCTTCTGTTCTAGCCCTGCCTGCTGTAAGTACCTGCCTCCTGCTCTACTACTGCCTAAAACGTTGCTGCCTACGCCTCTTCTTGCTCTGCTAACTAATTAGCTCTTAATACTATTATAACATCTACTAGCTAAGCAACTACACTAGTTAACCTAGCTATGCTCCTCCTAAGCAACCTAACCTCTTTAGCTATTACTCTAACCTCCTTGGCTAGCTCTTCCCTCTAGTAATAAGCGCTAACTAACAAGTTAGCGTTGTTTATATTAGCTACTTATATAGTGCTTACTTGCATAACAGTAGCTAACTAAAACGCTGCCTCCTTAACAGCAGCCTCTTGCTCTAACACTACCTTATTAGACTTATCTTTACCTAGGGCAGTAAACCTGCAGTTAAGGGCCTTAGAAAGGCTATTATACTCCTAGCCTGCATATAGAGGAACTAGGTAACACTTCTTATTTAAGAGTGTGTAATAAGCACACTTCTTAGACACGTCTAAATAGAATCTAAACTTAATATTAAAATAGCTGCAGGCAAAAGCTCTTGCAGCCTACAGGCAAACAACCTAATAGGCTAGAAGATAAGCCTTAGAAGGAACAGGAATAGGTATTGTGTGTATCTGCAGAAACAATTAGCTAATAATTAAATTAGAAGAGCAGTTAGATAGCTATAGGTATACAAACGTGTAGAGGGAAAGTGTAGAAAAGTAGTATACTAGAAGGCTAGCCTTGTATATATGCTTAAAAAGCTTAAGGTAAAGTTAGAAACTTTAAACGTGCTGGCGCGCAGATTAAAACAACAACAAATAGCTACATTACGTTATTCTAAAATAAACTTAAGGTAAATGTAAGTTTATAACAATTTAGAGAGGTATCTAAAACAACACTAATACAGACCTAATTAATAGAGACTATTAATTTCAAGAAAGAGAGTAATATAACAAGCACATGTAAACACATGTTACATCTAATACCTTATAAAGGCTTAGTAACAGATTATATAGAGAGCTAGCAGATTAGGACCAAAAGCGCTCTAACAGCGCTCTAACTTAGCTGCTACGCCTACTATAAATATAAGCCTATAGTATAGATAGAGAACAAGTTTCTCTTATTCTTCTATACAAGACCTATAGGTGTATAGCCAATCCAGAATCTCTGATACAATACGCACTCCTATATGCTTCTAATACGTATCTGATTTAATCCCAATAGCTGTACCTACCTGTGTTGTTACAATAATCTACATAAAGGCGTAGCGTTCTATCTTTTTTAGGCACAAATAGGATAGGTGCTCCTGTAAGGCTTATGCTTTCTTAGATCTAGCCTAGGCTCTGCACTGTTGCTAAGTAGTTGCGCAGTACGCTTAGCTTCTTTAGTAAGAGGTTATAGAGCAGCCTATATAGAGCTATAGTTCTTTCTTCTAGCTTAATAGCGTAGTTGCTTCTATAGTGCTATAGCAGCGCGTTAGCAGTGTTACTATTAGCAACGTCTTTAAAGTCCTTAAGTTTAATAGGCTATAACAGGTATTTTAGAAAGAAAGACTATAGGCTACCTACTAGGACTGCGTACACACTTAGCTTGTTATAGAAAGATCCTACAAAGGTTTTAGCGTCTTTAACTCTTATTGTCTTAGTATTTAGCTTGTAGCGCTACTGCTTTAACTTATAGTTAATAATAACGCGTTCTTCTTTTAGACTTAGTAAACCTAAAATAACAGGTTATACTACATTAGTAATTCTGTATAGAATAGTAGTAAAGGACTTAGTAACGCTCTAGTTGTCTTTTATTATTAAATAAGCTTAATAAGCGTAGAAGCTAGGTATAGTGCTTAAGTTAGGTAAGTAGATAGTTAGTAGTGCAGCGCTGTTAATATAAGAGAAGTCTTTAAGTAAGATAACTTTCTTATTAATTGTGCTAAGTTCTGCACTATAGTTAATTAGTATTTATATAGGTAGCGCAGTACTGTTGTTATATAGCGTCTCTAGTACTTTAATATAATTCTTCTGTTATAATAGAATTTAGGCTGTTAAAAAGAAGAGTTCTTTTAGGTCTTTTTGTTTTTTGTTTGTATTGCGTTTAAGCTAGTAACAGAAGAGAAGCTATTAAGCCTTAATCTATATTCTCTAGCCTAATAGTCTATCTTACTGCAATAGTAGCAGGCGTTAGTTAGTTTTAGGCTTAAGTTTGTAGTGCTAGTAGCACAACGTTGTAGAGCTGTTACGTCTAGCTTAAGCTACAAAGTTTTTCCTGTGCCTAGCGTTCTGTGTGTGCAATAGTATAGTAATAGTATACTACTACTATAGCGTAAGTTGTCCTCTAGCGTTACAGCGCGTTTAATAAGTTCTCTACAGGTAGCAGAAAACTCTATGTAGTTAGAAAGGGCTACTCTAATCTCTAGGTAGAGTTTGCTATATAAGTGTATTACTAGGTGTTTCTGCTTATAAGAGAGGTTTACCTAATTTTCTAAAGTAGATAGATAGGCTGCAAATTTGTTTACTATTTAGCTATCTTTTTAGACTGCCTTTTAATACTGTATAGTAACTTAAAGCTCTCTATTTATAGAGCTCTTAATCTAGTTAAGTAAGAAGGACATTATATTACGCTACGCTAGCGTTTTGCTATTATCTTTCTATTTTCTCTATATCTATATCTGTTAAAACGTAGTTTGTAAGTACTAGAGGGTAAAGGCAATCTTTTAGTCTTTAAGCTAAAAGGCTAAGGAGTCTAATTAAAAGGCAATAAATAGTCTAGCCTTAAAGTCCTAATACTTTCTAATTTCTTTGCCTTTAAAGACAGGGATTTTCTTAATCTTTAGCCTGCGCCCTAGTAGCGTTAATAGGTTAAGTTAGAGGCGTTGCGCTAGTAGAGATATATTGTGTCTACCTAGAGAGGTTAGTTCTGCTTTATTAGGAGCGCCTAAGAGCTGTTTAAGAGTTAGAAGAGGCTATTAGCCTACTAATAATTGTTCCTATTAGCGTACTTTCTCTTCTAGAGTCTAGATCTTAGCTTAATTCTTAAGCTCTTAGTGCTAGCGCTTTAGCTGCGTTAAGCGTTTGCCTAGACTAAGCATTAATTTCTTATTAGAGGTGTTTTCTCTAGATAGGTTAGCTGCTAGGCTTAGGAGCAGATTCTAATCTATTGTTATTAAGTAACTAGGCTGCTATCCTTTTTAAAAGGTAGAGGAATTAAAACTATAAGAGGTTTGTATAGCAGTAAAGTTATAAGGTAATAATAGCAGTATAAGTAGAAGTAAGTTAATTTCTGTTCTATAGCTTTAGTGCAGAACTGCCCTTTTGTAGATATAACTAGACGCGTATTCTTTTAACTAGAATACACTAAGTCTACGCTAGCGTAGCGCTGTTAAGAAGCTAGGGCAGCTATACGCGTTTTACGCGTGTAGGAGCTAGAGTAGCGTTACAGAGGCGCAGGCGTATAGCTGCGCAACTAATAGCTCTATGCTGTAATATTCTTACACCTTTCTTTTACTTTCTTTTCTCTTTTACTTACTCTAGATTAGCTTTACTACGTGCTCTTGCTTGCAAGGTATAGTTAGTAACTAGGCAAGATAGTAGCTATCTTACTACTATTAAGATCTAGAGTTACAATTATTAATACCTGCCTTAAAAGAGTAGGTAGCTATAAATATCTATAGTTTAGGAGTGCAGGTATACTGTAGTCTTGTTGCAACAAAAGCTCTTCTTGTAAAGGCTAAAGCCTTTCTTATAAAGGCTAACTTTAACAAAAGCTCTTCTCTTGTAAAGGCTAATAGTAACTTCTATACAAAAGCTCTTCTTATAATTTGTAAAGGTAAACTTTTATACAAATTCCTAATTAGCTTAGCTAAAATAACTTGTTATTAAAGCAATTGCTTTAGTAGTTCTATAATAAAGCTTATCTACTACTATATAACCTCTTGCTAGACTACTTCTATACCTAAAGAATTAGTGTTAGTTTAGACTTAAGCAGACACCTGTTCTAATTCTTTCCTTCTACTTAGCATCTCTTTAAGACTAGGCATAGGTTAATTAATAATAATTAAGGTAGCAAGATAATACTAGAACAGGCCTATTAGACTAATTATTAAATAACAATTAGCTAAGAGGCTTATATAATAAAGTTAATAGATTGTTAGTTATTATATAAGTTGTTAGAGGCGTTAAGAGGCTAGAGTAATAACGTTAAGAGAGAAAAGGTATATATATAAGTTATTAGAGGCGTTAAAAGGCTATAAGTATTAGAGTTTAACTATAGAGTTAGTTAAAGTGTTTAATAGTAGCTGTAAAAGTACGTGTAACAAGCACATGCAAACACATATTACATCTAATACCTTATAAAGGCTTAGTAACAGATTATATAGAAGGCTAGTAGATTAGAACCAAAAGCGCTCTAACAGCGCTCTAACTTAGCTGCTACGCCCACTATAAATATAAGCCTATAGCATTAGATAGAGGACAAGTTTCTCTTGTCCTTCTATACAAGACCTATAGGTGTATAGCTAATCTAGAATCTCTAATACAACACGCACTCCTATATACCTCTAATACATATCTAATTTAATTCTAATAGCTGTACCTACCTATATTGTTACATTACAAGAGAAACTTTGTCCTACTAGTAATAGTATTTAGATAATATTACAATTTACTTTTGAAAAGATTGCGTTAAAACGCATAGAACAATATCTAAATTAGATCTGTTTGCGACCTTAAATCTATTAAACACAGTTAGAATCCCTTAGATCTCCTAACAGCTAAAGCCTTTAGGTTTAGATCTTTCTATTAACACATAGTTAGGATTACTTTAGTAAAAGTTGCGTTTGGCGCTACAATAGAAACTTAAAGACTATTGTAGTAGAGTAACATAAGAAGTAAGTCTAAAGAATACTTAGGGCACAGCTAAAGGCATAGACAAGATATAATAGCTAAAGAGCTATTAGAGGACAATAACTTATATAACACATACCTAATAATACATTTAATTCTATATTAAATCTAATAGGCATTAGAGGTAAATAACGCTTTACTACATATAGCAACTAATTACAACTCTAAATTCCTATTAGCCTAGGCCTTAGAAGGCTGCGTACCTGCGCATACACCTACGCTCTTCTATAGTTCTTATAACCTAAGAATTGTAAGAACACAACAGTCTAACAAGTGTTTAGCAAGTTACTACAGTTACTTCTAGAATATAATTAGTATCTATTCTAAAGACATAGAGTTAGCACTCTAAAACTAAGAGCAGAAAGGATCTAGATTAACGCCTATCTAAAGTACCTAGATTAGCTATTACTAGAACTAAGTTAGAAGAGGGATTAAGTAGACCCTAAAAAGCAGAGCAATAGCTAAAGAAGTAAGGCGCAAGCTATAGCTAAAGCTGTATTAGACTAAGTAAAAGCGCAAAGTTATTGCGCTTTACTAAGTATATAGTACACTAAAGAAGCCCTAGGGCACAGATAGTAGAAACAACTAAGAATAGACTAAGAAAGACATTAAAACAGGTAGTTAGAAGATAGAGAAAACTAATAATTGCTTAGATAGCAAGTATAAAGAAATTAGGAAGAAATTAGTAGACTTTATAACAGAAGCGCTATTAGACATTAAAAAAGCTTAAGCCTTTAGCCTTTTAGCAATTCTATATAAAGTAGTAACCTTAATCCTAGTCTTCTAGGCTATTGCTCTTCTTTACTTTATTTAAATAAGCTCTAACTACTGTTTAGGCAGCTTACAAAAGCAACGTAGAGATAACACAAAACTACTTAACAGTATATTAAGTTGTTAACGCCTTAAATACTCTAATAGACAGGAAGCCCTACTACTAACGCTTGTAGAGTTAATAAGAAAGGCTAGCGCAAATATAAGTAGTGCGCTAGAGAATGTAACAGGCTGCTGCCTAGAGAATCTCTTGGTTACAGAAAAACCTTAGGTCCTAGAATAGAGAGGCCTAACACCTTCCGCACTAGAACGCTACAAGAAGTCTAGAGCCTAGAACTAAAACTCTACTCTAGACTAGAACCTAAATACTACTCTAGACTAGAGCTGTTAGGGTCTAGATAGCTACTATAAAATCCCTAGGACCTAGTATTAGCTATAGGTATTAAATTTACAACCTTTATACTACTAGCAATTACTCTAAGAGTTAGCTCCTTTACAATTAAATTTGATTACTTAACTAGGCTAAAGGGCTCTTAGTAACCTCTATAATAGAACAAGTAACTATCTTAATAATAGTTTAAGAAATAATATCAGAAGCTATCTAGATAAGGCGCGCAGGCGTTTTAAGGTTAGTAATTAAATTAGAGTTTGATTAAATAATTAACTATACACACCTAGACCTAGAAGAACAGCATATTAAGAAATAGTTATTGTTAAACAGGCTAGAGAGTGCGTTAGCATAGTAGGAACTAAGCAACGCAGGACTATCCTAAGTAGACAAAGGAAAAGCACTAGCAGAACCTAGACTAGACCTAACAGAGCTAGTAAGATTACTACAGGAACAAATTGTAAGACTTACAACACAGTCTTCCTCTTCTACCTCTCCTAGCTACCTAGAAAACCTACCTATCTAAAAAACCTACAAAGTTCTAGATCTAGAAGCTTTTAGTAGAGACTAGAGAGAGTACTATATATTCTAGACCTAGATAAAGTATAAACTAGAGCACAACAGTGCAGGTTTAGAGTTACAAGTAGAGTATATCTTTAACTGCCTTAAGGGAACAGCCGCAAATATAGCCCTGTTCTAGATAACTTAGAACCTATTAGGGACTGCTTCTAAACTATAGAAGTTCCTTAACAACTAATTTAGAGACAAACTATACGCAGAAAGGGCCTAAAGGAAGCTCTAAACAATCTAGCAAAACAAAACTTCCTTACAGAACTTTAACGCAGAATTTATAAGGCTAGCCTATAACGCAAGAGAAGAAGATAATAAAGTAAACCTAAAAATAAAATACCTGTGTACTATATAGCAGAACCTACAGGACTAAATAATCTTAGTAGATACCTAAGTAGAGTAGAGCATCTATAACTTAATAAACTAGGTAGTAGTTATTAAAGAAAATTTGTTCTAGGCTAAGCTTAGCAGTAACTACTTAAAGAAAAAGAGCTACGCTAAGAAACCTATAGACTAGGAACCTACAAAGAGTTACTTAGAGAGGCCTAACAAGACCTCTTACAATAAGAAAAAAGCAAAATAGGCTATAAAGAAGGAGAGGTCCTATAAGAGGTAGAATAACTTATGCCTGCGCTATAGTAAAGCTAGATATTACGCTAGCAAGTGCAACTTATCTCTACCTATAAAGCTAGTTAAGGTTGCTTTAGCTAAAGCACTAGACAACAAAGTTAAAAGTACTTCTAAAGATATAAATTTAGAAAATAAGTAATTCTTGCCTAAAGGCGCAGACAAGAGTGTAGTAATTTAACACTAAGGAAGAAAAAGAAATTTTAATAATTCTAAAGGAGATAGCTAGATAGGGAACCTATTACTATACATACAATTGTTAATAAATTAGTAATTGCATCTACATTAATTAATATAGGTTAGCTTACTTATACTATTACCTTAATAAAACCTGTCTACAAAAACAAGTTAAAGTGCATAAAAGTAACTCTAAGAGAGATTATAGGCATTGCAGGCGCCTAGACCTAGATAAGCGTAGTGGTTAAGATAAGGATTAACATAGATGGGCATAAAGAAACAATTTAGGCCTATAAGTTAGAGGAAGACAACAAATACAACCTAATACTAGGCTACCTATAGATAGATTAGTATAATGTTACTATAGCCTTAGCAAAAAAGTTAGTGTATATCTACTCTATAAAGACTAGAGTAAAGAGCTAAGAAGGAAGAAAACCTTTCTCTCTTTAAAACATTATAGTAGTAGTATACTCTGCCTAGATTAATAGAGTATAGAAAGATAAGTCTATCTGCCTGTACGCAGTATCTCTAGCAGACATCTAGAAAGCTCTAAAAACAAAAGTTACTGTAGACCCTAGGGAAGTACTTTTAGAATACTTAAAGAACAAGTACAAAGTCTTCTTATAGGCAGAGGCTAACCTCTTGCTTCTGTAGAAAGGACCCTCTATTAACTACTTAATAGAACTAATAGAGAAAGATAGGAAACTAGCAGAAGTTCTTTAGGGACTACTCTATAGTATATCTTAGGAGAAACTTCTAGTACTGCGCAAGAAACTTATATTGTACTTAGACAAAAGTTTTATCTAAGTAAGTTGTTCTAGCGCTTTAGTGCCTATTCTATTTGCAAAAGAACTAGGCAAAGGCCTCTAGTTTTGCGTAGACTATTGTGCCCTAAATGCTATTACAAGAAAAGACTAGTACCTTCTACCTCTTATACATAAAATACTAGCTTAGATCTTAGAGACTAAGTAGTTTACAAAAGTTAACGTTATCTAGGCGTTCTACAAAATTAAGATAGTAGAAGGTAACAAGTAGAAAACAGCCTTTTGGACGCGTTTTAGCCTATATAAGTAGCTAGTAACACCTTTTAAACTTGTAAACGCTCTAAGTACCTTTTAGCGCTATATTAACTAGACTCTCTAAGAACACCTTAATAACTTCTGCTCTGCCTACATTAACAATATGCTTATCTATACTAGCAGTTTTAAATTAGACTATAAAGAGAAAGTAAAACAGGTAGTACAAAAGCTTAGTACTGTAGAACTGCATCTTAACATAGGAAAGAGTAAGTTTAGAGTAAAGAAGATAAAATACCTTAGGTTTATTATTAAAGCTAGAAAAGGAATAAGTATAGACTCTAAAAAGGTTAAAGCTATTAAGTCTTAGAAGCTACTAAAAACTGTAAAGAGAGTATGTAGCTTTATTAGATTTACTAACTTCTACTATTAGTTTATTAAGAACTTCTTAGAACTAGCTGCACTTCTTATATAACTTACTAAAAAGAACGTAAACTTTAAATAAGAGATAGAGTAGTAATCTGCGTTCTAAAAGCTTAAGAAGGCTTTTATTGCAGAACTATTGTTAGCAAACTTTAACGTAGACCTTAAGACTATAGTTAAATGCATTACTTTAGGATAGTTAACAGGTAGAGTACTATTCTAGTATAGAAGAGATAGACTACTCTAAGTAGTAGCCTACTACTCCTCTAAGAACAATGCAGCTGAGGTTAACTACACTATACACAATAAGAAGCTGTTAGTAGTAATTAAGTGCCTTAAGTAATAGAAAACTAAGCTCTAACGCGTAGAACACTTTACTGTGTTAACTAACTATAAGAACTTAGAGTACTTCGCAATAACGCGCCTGTTAATAGAGCAGTACATATAATAGGTAAGGTTTCTTAGCCTCTTTAATATAACCTTCTAATATTAACCTAGTAGTGTAAATAGTAGGGCTAATGCTCTGTTAAGAAAGGAACAAGACCTTCTACAAAGCAGAGCTAATAAACAATTACAATTACAAACGTTTTAACTCTTAGTCTCTGCCTATAAATCTAATAGAGCAGCTAATAAAAAGGGCACCTAATTTCTTAGTGTCTAGAACCTACAAGGAGCGCGAAGCGACAGGCACTCTAAGTAAGGCTAGTAGGTAAAGAACTCTAAAAACGTGCTTGTAGACAAAGATAATAGTAGAGCAGACGCTCCTAGAAAAAAGACAGGACGTCCTCTAGGTTAGAAGAGATAGAAGTAGCTTCCTAGTCTGTTAGAAGAAGACCTAGCCTAATATAACCTTAAACAGATATAGGACTTAGTAACTCTTAATAACAAAGCCTATATAAAGGCACAAGAAGCTATCTAACTAGAACAAAGGAAATTTCCCCCTAAACTTAGCCTTAAAGTATCTCTTGTAGAGTATACGTTAGATAACTATAATTAGCTACTCTATTAAGGGTAGAAATAGTTACCCTATAACAAAGTACTAAGAACTAAGATTATTAGCAACTGCTACAACTCTCTACTTGCTAGACACCTAGAAAGAGAAAATACCTACGCTATACTTGCCTAGGATTACTTCTAGCCTAGTATGTTATTAAGTATTAGGTAGTATATATAAAACTATATAACATGCAGCTAAACTAAACTGTAGAGAGAACTAAAACAGGGACTACTCTAACTACTCTTACTTCTACACTAAATTTAGAAAGAATTGTCTATAGACTTTATTATTAGACTCCTATAGAGCTAGGGTATGCGCTACTTAATAGTTGTAACAGATAGGCTAAGTAAGGATTTAGTCCTAGCACTACTCTCTAATCTTAAAGTGTAGACTATAGCAATAGCGTTTCTTAAAAAGGTTATAGCGTACTACTAGCTCTCTAATGCTATTATCTTAGACAAAGAGTTATAATTTACTAGCTAATTCTAGGAGACGCTGTGCAGAGATCTAGGAATTTAGAGATAGATATCTACTGCTTACTACCTACAAAGTAACAGGGCTACAAAAAGAATAAATAGTATAGTAGAGGCTTACCTATAGGCCTTTGTAAACTAGGACTAGACTAACTAGGCCTCTTTGTGCCTAGTAGCTTAAATAGCTATTACTGGCAGAAACTTAGCTTCTACTAGCATAAGCCTATTCTTCCTACAGCATAGCTACAACACAGACCTACTCTAGACAAGTAAAATTTAGAACTTCTATAGTTAAAGGAAAGCTAGAAAGGATAAAATAACTGTAGTAAAGGCTCTAGTAGATAAGTTTAAGAATACTGTTAGCTACGTATAAGTAAGGATAGCAGAGGCATAACAAGAACAGAAATAACAAGCTAACTACTATTAACAAGAATCTCTAGAATATAGAGTAAGAGATAAAGTTTAGCTATAATATAGAGCTTTTATGTCTAATAAGTAGCCTTTAAAGAAGCTAGATTAGAAGAATAGGAAATATACTATTACAAGAGTTATTTTCCTATATGTAGTAGAACTAAGCACCTTACCTAGAGTATATCTAAGGTTCTATATAGACTGCTTAAAACCTAATAGTAGGAACTTACTCTTGTATTAAAAGTCTAATAACTAGCAACTAGATGCAGTAATTAACTGCAGCAACGCTAATAGTAAAGAGTACTAGATTAAAGAAATTATAGTAGACTGCTAAAGGAGATAAGGCTATAGAACGCAAATTTAGTACTTAGTTAAATAGGCTAGTTATGCAGAACCTATATAGGAACTTAGAGAGAACGTAGAGGACACTGCAGCCTTGCAGCAATAGCTAGACAGAACGCAAGCAGAAAACAAGGATAATAGTAGTATACTTAAGGAGCTTTTAGAAAAAGGGCTCTAACAGACAGCCTAAACTGCTTATAGAAGTAGATAGAAGAGAGAGAAGAGAGAGGAGAGTTAAGCGTAAGCTACATAAGAGTCTAGGAAAATGTTCTATAAACATTTAGATTCTAACCTAAGCCTAGACTCTAGACGTTAGAAGACCTAGAGCACTAATGTAACTTCTTTAATTAGACCTGCGCTAGGACTCTAAGAGCAGAGTCTAGACTAGAACAAGAATTTATTATTAGAATACTTCTTAGAGAAGGTTAAGCAAAGGTAAGTTAAAGAACTAAGTAGATAATAGTTACTGCTATAGTCCTAGGCTTAACTTAAAGAAGAATAGTACTAAAAGCCTTTAGAAATAGGCAATGTATAAGAAGGCAATCTATAATAAAGCAAATTACTAGAAGAAAAAGTAGTAAGTTAGCTACTACTACAGCTATTCTACTAGGAGTTAGACTATAACTCTAGCTTAGACATAGAGTAAGATAGAGAAGTTAGCTAAAGAACGCTAGAATTTAAGGGCTAGACTAAGCTAGATAGAGAGAGACTAGACAGAATAAAGCAGGAAAGAGATATAACGTTAAAAGAACTCTAGGAGAAATTGCAGGTATAGACTTAGATATTCTAGCAAATAGCAAAATGCAGCAGTATAAAGAGAAAGGTTAGTTACAACAAGAAAATAGGAAATAGTTGCTATAGTAGAATATTCTATTACTACAAAAATACTACTTACTATAATACTATAGATACGCTACGCTAAAGAATACTACAAATTAAGGCAGCTACTCTTACAATTAGCATTAACTTAAGAAATAGCTTTACGCTTAAGCGTAAGTAATTTGTTAAAAGTAAAGATAGTATTCTTAGAAGAGTAAGGCTAAACACTCTAAGCCTAGAAACCTATTGTGTTAAGGTAATAGATAACTGCGTTACTATCTTAGAGCAGAATATTAGCCTAGCTTATCTAGAAACCTAAGTTAGCAATTTAGTACATTACTTTATAAGTCTAAAGAAAAATATTACTAGAATGTTATACAGACTATAAGGAGGGGTAAAAACTTACGTGCTTCTTAACCTAATAAACAGCGTCTATAAGAGTTGTAACGCGCTTCTTAAGACAATCTTACTTGGCTACAACCTGCTAGAAAAGGCTACAGATATTAACTAGCGTATTAAGTTCTGTAACCTTATGTGTAGGCTTCTAGTAGCTAGACTACGCTAGTAAATAGGTAGGAGGTACTCTCCTTTAGGTAGAAAGTAGGTAGAGGTTAACAGCGTAGGGGGTAGGGTAGGAGTTAGGTTATAGTAGGGCTAGGGTATAGGTTAGGGTTAGGTTGCACAGGTACTAGGTATAGGTTAGGTTCGTAGTTAGGTTAAGCTACCTACTGTTAGGTTATACTTATGCAACGCCCTTTACTATAACCTCTAAAATAGTATATTACTTTAGTATATAGTAGGGCAAGAGAAATTAGCTTACTAAAGGAATAATCTTAAAATTAGAGACGTTACTAAAGTAACATCTCTTTAAATTAGTGCATAAAAACTGAATCTTAGTATAGAAACACAATTTTTAAAATTAGTAGTGTTGAATTGCCTAGCAAGCTTTTATTACAATTCTTTATTACGCTAACTAGTTAAGGTAGCGTAAGAGCTTTAATCTCTTTCTTTGTAGCTGCTACTTAGGCACGTTACGCACAGGAGTCTCTAAATAGGCACCTGAAGAAGAGGTTACAAAATCTATTCTATTACTGCCTTTACTCTTACTACTATCCTCTTTATTACTTGTTAGATCTGCAAAGCGCCTTATTCTAGTGTTAACAGGGCTAGAATAAGGATCTGGTTCCTAAATCTTGTATAGTTCCTAAACTGTTTTAGCACTTAGTTAACGTGTTAGAGTTAGTAATTACAGTTTAGGTAGGCTAAGAAAGTTGTCCTTATGCGTAATTGCGTGTTTAACAACTATAATTGTCTAAATTATCTTAGCTTTAAGTCTATGCCTTGAATCTCCTATTATATCTCTTGCAGTATTAAAAGAACGCTCTACTCTAACCTCTGCAAGCTAAATAGCTAGCACATCTATTGCTACCTAGGCTAGAAGTAGGTAGGTTTCTGCGTTAGCCTGCTACTATGCTAGCATACCTGTTAGATTCCCCTCCTTATTCTTAGTTATTAGAGGAGTACTTAGGTAGCAAAGGGCCTCTGCACAGACTAGCCTAATACCTAGGTTTAGTTCTTTGTGCAACTTAGAACCTGCTCTACTTAACTATACTATAAGTTTAGAGGGCCTCCTAAACTACTAATTTTTAAGGGATTAGTAAGGCTGAGCAGGGCAGACTAGAGTATAGTCCCTATAGAGTTATATAGGTTAATTGTTATATTAGCTTATATACTCTAAGAACTAACGCTAATATATGCGTTTGAAATTAGATTTCTACTTATCCTTCTGCGTGTAACAGTTAACAGCGTGATAAACATATATAATAAAAAAAAACTTACTTTATACGCAGAAAGCTTTTGACTTGGATTAAGAATAGTAGCTGTATTGTACAGGTATCCTTGCTCTTTATCTATGCGTAAATAGTACTTTAACAATTTCTTCTTGCCTTTCTCTGCTGCAGCCCTAATAATAGTAGGCTACTCCTCTTAATAACTGCTCTTGTCTTCCTTATTTAATAGCTTAGTAGTTATCTAATCTAGGAAGTTAAAAAGCCTATTGTATATAATCTATATATAAGGCGCCTGTAGTGTATTATTTTTACTAATTTTGTTAGTAGCTATTTTAAAGTTTACTAGCATGCGGGTTATAGCCCTTAGGTGCGACTATTTAGCTAGAGCTAGTTAAAGTCTTTTTAGGTCCTTGAAATTAGCTACTAAATTGTTGTCCTAGCTGTTGCTATTACTACTTGGGATTGATTAGCTAAGTGTAATTTCCTTCTCAAGCCAATTATTAATATAGGGGGCTAGTTAGCAGGCTTGCTTACATATATTATATGTTAAGTTCTATCTAGTTTTTATATCTTGTATTACACAAAGGCGTTAATTTATAGGTATATTAGACTATACTTTTAAGAATTATTTAAATTGTTAGGGTAACAAATTGATTGCAATGCAGATTGCCTAGATCTAGGAGTAGTAAGCGCGTAATAAAGAACTGTAATAAAGGACTTTACATACCTTGCAAAGTAAGTTTAGCACTAATATTGTATTATTAATTTAATAAACATAGCGACGTTAAAGCTGCTTAGCTCCTTTTATTTTAGGTAAGGCTGTTAGCCTTAGGTGTAATATAATATCCTAGACTACAAGGTTGATAATATAAGTAAGGCACAGGATAGTGTTTTTCTTTACACTCTATTTAATGCCCTTGTTAGCAAGATAGCTTTTAAGGCTTCTAGTAAGGGTCCTATTGTTTAAGGCATTGTCGCAAGTAATAGCTAAAAGTCTCTTTATAGTGTTAGTTTTTTTAAGCACATGCATTAGATTAGCTGCTATTAAAACTCTAGTGTAGCGCCCTTATAATAGGATAAAATCTAATAAGACCTCTCTTATTTGCTAGCTAACATTAATGTAGTAGGCTTTAATAGCTAGAAAGCTAAGGTAGTTTGCAGCAGACTAGGCGTCTAGGGCAATAGACATTTTTGTTGTTCTGCCTAGGTTGTAGAGAAGGTATTAAGCTACCTGCTTATATTAGTTTTAAAGTATTAGGGAGAACTTGTACTAGAAAGAGATAATTGTGCCTAGTTAAAGAAATTAAACAAAGCAATAGAATAAAGGTTGCTCTAAGGTTTAAAACAACTAGTAACTATTAAGAAGCACGCGTACTATTTCCTTCTTAAATCCCTAGGTAGTAAATAGTTGGCGTAAGGATCTATTTTGTAGCGTAGATAGTAGAAAAAGTAGCCTTAGATAAACAGACTTAGTAACACCCTTGCACTTATGTAACTTAAGGTAGTTAAAGAGGTGTTTTATACTAATATAGTAATTAGTTAGGTGTTAAAGTACTTGCTTACAGTTTAAGTAATATACATGTAGCTAGCTAGTGTGTATATAGGCGCACTCTCTAAACTAGGTCTATACATGCGCTAAGCGTTAGGCTGCGTTCTATTAAGGTTATGCATAGGTTTAATCCTAGGCCTATAAAGTGTTCTGCTACTAGGCATCCTATGCTCTAATAGCCTTAGCGTTGTTTTAGCGATAATTAGTGTAGTAAATTAGGCGTTTCAGGATATAGATTGTTCTCTAAAGGCTAGATTTTAGGATTTAAAGAGCGTCTTGTATAAATTTGTGTAGTATTTTAGGCACGCTAAGATATAAATTATTAGGTGTTAGCAGTAGGTTACTTGCCTCTATAGCTGTAATAAAAAAACGTAATAACTAATTAGTAGGTTTCAAGAAAAAGAGTAACAGCAGGTAGTTAGACAAATCTAACAAGTATAGAGTTTCAAGTATTTTAAAATTAGATAGTAGAGTAGAGAGGCAGTTCTGCCTAGAACACTATTTCCTAGTTTATTTAGGGGTAAATATTAGGGCTAAATATATAAAATTAGATAAGGTTAGTATAGAGGCAAATTTTTTAGCACTTAACTATAATAGGCATTAATAAACAGGCTGTATTAGGCAGTAATATACAGCAAAGCTAATTACATGTTACTCTAGGTCTAAAAACCTCTTCTAAGTACTGTTGCTTAGATCTCTAGCCTTCTTATCTTTACGCTAACTATTCTTATTATACAGATTACTATCCTTATTGTCTTTATAAACATTAGGCAGAGTCTTAAAATAGGCCTCTAGCTTCTTGCCAGAATCTTTTACTTCTTCCTTACACTTAGTCTTATTACGTCCTTTAACATATAGCCTATTGCTATAAAGCACTAGGTTAGAAGTAAACTCTAGAGGAGGTGTTAGTTTACGCCTCCTATAAGTTAGGTTAGTGTAAGTATATAATAAAGAAGTGTAATAAACTTACTGCTAATTCTAATCTGTTACTAGAGCCTATTTCTCTAGCGTTAGCTTATTACAAAACTTAAGCTATTCAGCCTTAAGCTAAGGTGTCTTAAAGCTATTAGTCTTAAGAAGGTACAGCCTACAAGTGTACTCCTTCTAAATAATCTTTTCTAGAGCCCTACTAGCTCTATATATTTAGGTATAAGCTTAACATATTGTTAGCTTTTTTTAAGAGTCTGCTAGCGCTAAAGCAGACTTCTCTATAGCAAAATTATAGGCGCGCATGTTAATCTTAATTTAAATAACCTCCTATTTTTTTTTTAACTTAGGAAATAAAGGTTGTTAACTACTTAGCTATGCAATATAAGTAAAATATATATAATAAAAAAGTGTAATAACTTACCTAACTACTTGCTAGCAAAGCGCTTTGCTGCTAGGGCCTTAAGCTTATTCTTAAGCTTCTTATTCTGCTGCCTTAGAGACAACGCCTTATACCTAACGCTCTTCTTAATCTTCTTCTTAAGCTAGTACTTAGCTAATTAATCTAAGGACTTAGCCTTTGCAATAGCAGCTAGCTCCCTTAATTGCATAGCGCTACTGCTAAGATGTATGCTAAGGTAGACCTAGAAATTTGTTAGGCGGCCTTGCTTTAGAGTATTACTACTACAAGAATTAAGAATATAGCTGATTTTATTATCTCTAGAAGCAAAACCCTAGACATATTAATACAATTAACAACAAAAATTTATTGCCTTTACCTTAGTAAGTTTAGCCTACTTCTCTTCTTTAAAATGTAGTAGGATTTTAACTAGGAGAGGTAGCAGAAAGCCCTCTAGCTAATTAATAACGTTAATTTCCTTAGATTTAATTAATTCTATAGTGTTAAGCATAATAAAGCAATGCAATAAAGCGCGTAGCTAATATAAGCGTATAGTTCTAGTGTTTTTTTTTAGTAGCCTACCACCTAGGAAACAGGTAGAGTTAGTCTATGCGTTGCGTTAGCTGCTAGCGTAGTTTTCTGCCTTACAGCCTGCGCTTACTGCCTTTTGCTACTTTACCTATACAAAATTAACTTTACAAAACCTTACTCTTTATTTTTAATTTGTAGCTAGGTAGAACTAGCAGCTAATTCTAGGTAGGACTGTAAGTTAACACGTTTTTTTATTACGTTTTTAACTAATTAGCTGTGCTACTAGTTTAAGATCAGAATTATTACGCTAAGAGGTAATTTCCTACACTAAGCCTGCCTTACTGCTTATTTACAAGAGGGCTAAAACACCAAAAATATTACAGCAGCAACTCTACAACCTACAACACTACTATAATAGCCTCTTGCAAACGCAAAGCAAAGGTTAACAACGCAGTTACTAGTAGCGTAGAGGTTGCTAAAGACTTTGCTAGAAAGTCTGCTAGGAAAAGCCCTACTTCTACTACTAGAAAGGCAGGAGTTAAAAAAAAAATCTACTTTAAGCCTAGCAGTAAGTTATTACGTTTCTTTATTACGCTTCTATACTAACTAAGTGCAGCTGTAGCTTTGCGTAAAATCTGCTGCTACTAGAAGACTACTAAGCTTCTTATCTGCAAGCTACTGTTCTAGCAAGTTGTCTACAAAATTGCTAGTAAGCAATGCAAAAGGATGCCCTACGTCTACTTTTAGCAATTAGCTATTAAGGCACTTTAAGAAGCTACTAAGGCTTTTCTAGTTAGCTTTTTTAAAGGTATAGTAAATTTTCCTATTTTGTTGCAAAACACTAATTTATTATAGATACTAACATTAACGCAATTTATGTAAAGAGAGTTACTATACAGTATAAGGATGTGCGGCTAGCTCTTAGGTACTACAAGAAGTTTAATTTTTTAGCTTAGTGTATATAGATATTGCAGAAGCTATAGGCTTACTATATTTAAGAAATAAAGTTATACTACGTCTGCCTATATAATAAATAAATGTAATAAATATTAGTTCCTTAATATTCTTAACGTGTTTCTACCCCTTTAAGATTTAATATATATTTAGAAATCTATATATATCTATATATATATATAGTAGGAGGTATACTTAGATTATACTTATGCACCTCTTATTGCGCTAATAATCTGTTTAGAAGGTATACTATATATTAAATTTTAATTAATTGCGCTAAACTTATGCAACCTAACTTTAACCTACAATTAATTACCTCTACCCTAACCTATACCCCCTATTAGCGTAAAAAGATTGGGTAGAAGGTTAGGTAGGTTTAGGGTCTTACGTAAAGCTACTCTAACCCTACTTAACCCCTACCTATTTACTACTGTAAGCTAGACTTATTGTTCCTGCGCAACTTTACCTAGGCAGCCTACAACTTCTTAACAAAACTAGTACGCAGACTAGCTATAGAATGCCTAGTTAATAACTTTTTAAGCTTAGAGTCTATAGCCAAAGCGTCGCAAAGCAAGATAACTGCGATCTTAAGGACGTCTAGCACCTAGAAAGCAATAAGAATAGGCCTAGGTAAATTAGGAATACTAAAATAACTTACAGGCCTATAGGTAATGTGCTTAACCTTGCAGCTAGAGTAAGTTAACTCTATAGAAGTAATCTTGCACTTCTAGTCTTTGCTCTTAAGCTGCTAAATAGCGTAGGCCAAATAGCACAGCAGATTAAGCGCGCTCTTAATAATAATATTAGCTAGTTTCTATTACTATTAGCAATATAGATAGATACTACTAGATAGGTTAGACTTACTATAGCAGGACTCTTACTATAAGCGCGCTTCCTAGGAAAGGCGCGCAGAGACCATAGTATTATAGAGGATAACAAGATAATATAGAGAATGCGCTAGAGCACTATAAGAAGTGTAGAGTAGGTTATAGTATAGAATGCAAGGCTTAAGTAGTATATAGTGCTATCTAAAAAGAGAGTTAAGGATATAGAACTATTATTCTAAACAGCGCTGTTTTTATTTTAGTGTAACGCACGTCTTGCTTACGCTAGCGCTAGAATAAGAGAGTATTGTAATAGGCTACTACCTAGAGAATCTCTTAGTTATAGAAAAACCTTAGGTCCTAGAATAGAGAGGCCTAACACCTTCTGCACTAGAACGCCACAAGAAGTCTAGAGCCTAGAACTAAAACTCTGCTCTAGACTAGAACCCAAATACTGCTCTAAACTAGAGCTGTTAGGGTCTAGATAGCTACTATAAAATCCCTAGGACCTAGTATTAGCTATAGGTATCAAATTCACAACCTTTATACTACTAGCAATTACCCTAAGGGTTAGCCCTCTTATAGAGAAGTAGGCTAAATAGCTATTAGAAGAGTACTCTAGGCGTAGAAGTATAAGCTAAGATAACTTAATATTAAGAGCTCTTTAGATACTAGTAGAGTTGCTTAACTAAGTGCAGCCTCTATTATACATAACGTAGTTACTGTCTTACCTAGTAGAAAACATACTGTTAATTAATAGGACTAATATTATAGACTTTCTAGAGCGCTTTAAGGACTTCTTAAAGTACTATAGCTTTATAGACTAGATAATAATTAACAGGCTAGTTACCTGCTATAAGCTAAGACAGAGGACTATTATACAGGCATCTAAAGAGTATGTAGAAGCCTAGGACAACTACTTGTAGAGAAAGCTCTGTAATAGCCTCTAACAACGCTTTAGAAACAATAATAAAGGTTAATAGAAAGAGCGTGTAGAGTACTTTAAACACTAGCTAGGTTAGTACTAAATAAGATTTGACCTAAAGATTAGAGACTACCTGCAAGACTTTTAAATCTGCAGTAAAAGGTATATTAAAGCAGGCACTATTAATAAGGACTGCTACAGCTACTACCTTGTTAAGAGACTGCTGCTCTAACACGCAACAAAGATCTTAGAGAAGTTTAGTCTAAAAGCAGACACTCTAAAGAACTTTAAGTACAAAAAGATCTAAGACTATCTAGTAAAGCGCCTAGAAGTAGAGAAAGAAGCGCGTATATTAAATCTAGCAGAAGCTATAAGAGCCTTTAAACTAGAGGTAGAGTTTAAAGTAGAACTAGTAGCTAAACAACTATTAGCTCTACTGTAACAAAACAACTTTAAATCTAGAATTAAGCTAGGAATAAACTTCTAACCTACTACCCTTTAGTTACTAACAAAAAGCACTCTATCTAGTACAAAAGTAGGGTTTAGTCTAAATCTAAACAAAATTAGGACTTAAGAAAACATAAATGCAAAGCCCTGCTCCTAGTGCTAAAGAGGTTTTAGACCTACCTGTATAGAGTAGAGATTACTATAGAAATAGACGCAAAGATACTAGTTGCATAACTTTAACAAAGTGTAACTAACTTACTAGAAGCTCTTGTTACGCAGTAGCTAGCACTCCTTAATATATAGGAATTTAACATAGTCTATATCAAAGGCAAGAAAAACGTAGTAGCTAACGCTCTTTTAAGAAGACCTAAAGAGCTAGGATAGAAGCTACCTAAGAAGCTAGAGGAGGATATTAAAGATTTTATTAACACTTATTTAAATTTAGTATAGCTTACTATTACTCTATAGCTGCGCGCATGTAATCGGCGTTATAGAGTATACAAGGCTAACGTTAGTTCTAAGAAAAACCTGCTAGATAAAGCCTATAGCAAAGAGTCTTAGGCTTAGGCTTGTTAGATTCTATTCTACTGTTAGCCTAATAGCCTTTTAAGAGCCAAAATAAAAAAGTTTACAAGAAGAGCACTTAAATTAATAGTAAGAGAGAGGCACCTTTTCTTAATACTAACTAGAAAACGCCTGCTACAGTAGATTATAGACAAACCTAACAAATGTTTAGCTATTATTAAAGCTATGCACAATAAATCTAAACACTATAGAAAGAAAGGCATATAGCGCAAAGTTTAGGCGCGTTATTATTAGGAAGGATAATATAAGGATGTTAAGTTCTACGTTAAGTTATGCCTAGAGTGTTAAGTACACGCCTTAGTAACAGTTTAAGAGAAACTCTAGCTAATAACTCCTCTAATAATACTCTTTAGCTAGATATTAATAGACGTAGTCTATATGCCTCTAGCTAGAGGTAAGAAGTTTCTTGTAGTTGCCTAATGCACTACAACGCAGTAGGCTAAAGCTAAAGCCCTATTAAACGCAGACTTAGCATCTATTATTAAGTTTCTAGAACAAAAAGTCTTCTGCTAATAGGGCCTACTACTTAAAATTTTAGTTAATAGAGGCTCTAAAAACAAGCATCTACTAATTAACTTGTAACAGCAATTTAGAATTAATAGAGTAGTAGCTAGCGCCTATTATCTGCAGGGTTAAGGCTTAATTAAACAAGGACACGCGCTAATAGTAGATACTTTAAAGAAGCTTAGCGGGATATAGGTTAACTACTTAGACTAAGTTCTGTAGGCTAATTAGACTAGTGTTAAGCGTGCAACTAGAAAGACTTTAGCTTTTCTTATATGTAGTTGCAAACACGTACTGCCTATTAAATTGTGTATACTAACCTAGCAGACTCTACTCTAGAAAGAAGTAACTAATACTACTTTGCTCTTAGCTATAAAGGCTTATTAATTTAAAAAGAGAGATATTAGGTTGTAAAAGTCTATTGCTAGAACAGTCTAACTAAGAAATAACAATAAGAACTACTTTAATAAGAGTAGAGTTATAAGAACAGACAAGTTAAGGGTTATCGACCTAGTGTTACTAAGGGATTCCTACTACAACAACAACTAATTAGTGCTTAGCAAGTTTCTTCTAAAATAGCAAGAGCTATTTAGAATATATAAGGTTAGAGAAAAGGGCTAGTACAACCTTAAGAAGCTTAATAGAGCACTGTTTTAAAGCTATACGCTAGGCAATAGGTTAAAGAAGTTCTATTAGCGCACTAAAGTAGACCTAAAGCTTATTAACTAGAGCCTATCTACTAGTAAGACTAAAGATTAGGCGCTCTCTAGTTATGGGCAGGATATCCTACAACTAGTAGGAGAATTAGTAGTATACTAGTGTTCTAAAAGGCTTAAGAATACTACTAAGGTAGATAAGGATAAAAATTTAGATTTAAAACAATTAGCAAAATTGCGCTAAAGAGCTGTTAGAGTGCATATTAAAAAGGACCTAAACTTTAATAGATCTAAGTATAAAGTTGTAAGGATAGCTTTAAGGCATCTATAACAACAAGAATAGATAGTAAGAAAGTATATAACAGACGCAGCTTACAATAATTACACAAGTAATTAAAAGGCAACACTAGCTAAACTAGCCTATACATTTGCTATTCAAAAGCTATATTAGCGTAACGCTACAAGACATTACACTAAGACTTCTAAATATCTAGAAGCTAGAGAGGAAGCGGCAGTATTATTGCTAGCATTAACAGGTATATTAACGTTAACCTCTATCTTATTACTATTATTAACAGCATTCTTAGCAATAGTATCTATAGACTTGCTAGCCTTACCTTTAGACCTAGATTTAGAATCTTCTTTAATAGTCTAACAAGGATTAAAGTTAGAGTTACTATTATTAAAGACTTCTAGTAGCTCTTTAGTTACGTAAGACCCTTTACTATAATAGCTCTTGTTATTAACTATATTGCGCAGCAGCCTACCTTAAATAAACAAACTCTAATTAAACTATATAGTAGCGCAACAAGTTAAAACAAGAAACTGTAAGTAGAACGTATATTCTCTAAAACTTTATATAGCAGAAATAGGCAGTATTAGTAGAATGTTGCAGGCGTTAAGGCTCTTTAATTAATAGATTGCTTTAAATTGCCTAAGTTACTATAATATTAGCGCAATTCTAAAAGAAGTCTCTAGAAAAGAGTAATTCTAAATAATAGTTAGCGACTTACCTATATAAGAATAAGCCTAAAAGCCTATATTGTATAAGCAGTTAGTGCAAGCACTATAGAGCAGCCGCTTTCTATTATAAATAATACTATAACACTTACTAAAAGCGTATTTGCAATTACTCTTTGCGCAATAGCTGTAAGGCTAAACATTATACTAGCTAGAGTCTAAGTATATACAAGCAGACTAACTGTAATATAGAATAAGTATAGCTAGATTATTCTTAAGGAAGTTGCAGCCTATACTTAAGCAAAAGTAATTCTTAACTAAGATTCTATTAGTCTTTATGTTAAAGGAGTTAAACTAAATAGCTAGTATACATCTACCTTCTTCTATAAGCTTAGAAGATAGGGCGCAGTTAACAAGTAGTAGAGAGAGGTTTTCTCTATTAGTTTTAACCTTAAAAAGCATGTGCTAGAGCTAAGCAATAACCTTAATAGTAATTTAGCTAGATAATATTGCTATAACTATAAATAAATTAGTCTAAAATAGCTAATAAGTTATTTAAAAACTACTTACGCTAGTTATAGATAGTATTATAAGAAGAAGTAACCTTCTTATAGATATATAGCTTAGAAGTCTTATTACTATAATACTTAGGGAAGATAGGCTTTACAGGAGATGTCTAAGCAACAGACTAAGGGGTAAGTAGAGAGGCTATTAGAGTTAGCGTGCAATGCTAAGTAATCTAAGCTTAAAGCTTGTTATTACTTATGCTCTAAGTCTTAGCTAGCTTACTGTAAGCCTAGAGAGTTGTTAGAACTTTAATAGACAACTTAGGAAAGCCTAAGTTGTTATTAGAGAAGCCTAGATTGCTGTTAAGGAAGCCTAGGCTATTATTAGAGAAACTAGGCAGATTACTAGATATTAACTGTGCTGCATTAAAGAACTTATTACTAGACTCTAAAGTAATAGTAATAGGTAAGTATAATAGACGCAGAATAGAACTATATAGGTAAGGATTTTAGAGTAGCGCGTGTTTAAGCTGCTAAAGAAGCTTATTAATTGTAGCTAAGGTAGTAGCGTTAGGTAGAGGCAGTAGAGGAGTTGTTAGGAGAGTTTAGAGAGCTAGCGAATATCTCTTAGCAACCTTAGGCTTAGTAGACAGCTTTTTAAATAGTAGTAGCTTAGGCAACAGCCTATATAACACAGCTAAAGCCTTAGCAGCCTTACTAGATAGAGAGGGAGTAGGAGAGCACTATAGACTACTCTTAGGACTAGGATATAGCCTACAGGAAGGCTAAGGAGTAGGCAGAGGCAGCGTTAGGCGCAGCAGGAAGCAAATAAGCAGGCAATATTAAGTAGCAGCGTAGAAATCTATACTAAGTAAGGTAATTAGCAGGCTTAGAAAGAAAGTGTAGGAGTCTAAGAGCAAAGGTAAGGTAGAGTATTTAATAAAAGCCTAGGTAACGCGCAGTTAAAACAACGCGCCTAAAAACACGCTAGTTAGGTAAGAGAAAATAACAAATAGTAGTAATAGAGCAGCAGTTAAAGCAAAGTTAGAAAAGAGAAGAGACCTCTTTTTTTGTAGAAGAAAGAAAAAGTAGTGCTCTTTAGCATAACTATAAACTCTAAAGATACGTTAAAAGAGAAGAGTTAATTTTACAGAAAGCTACTACATGTAAGATCTATAATAGGAAACTCTAATTGTTAGAGAAGTTGTTTAGGCTACTTAAGCTATTACTCTGCAATTGCGCAAATTCTTAGAAGGTAAGTTATTAAGAATAAGAGGGCTAGGAGTAATGTAAAAGGGCTTAACAGCCCTAGTGCCCTTAACGCTGCGCAGAATAACTAGAGCGCCTATAAATAATTAGCAAATAACTCTAGGGAAATAATAGAAAAGAATAACTAAAAAGGCGTTAGCTACTTATAATTTATTAAACACTACTCTTTAGTAGAAGAGAATAAGTAGTTGCTATAAGTACTATTGTTTAGCAGCTTACCCTAGAACCTAAACTATATATATAAGCTAGTAGACTTAAACGTCTAACTAGCTCTTGCGCAGTAACTGTACAAGTACTTAGACTTATTCTTAATAGAAGCTATGTTAATAGCGCAGTTAGTATAGCTTAAGATTAAGCTCTTAATATAGGCGTTATAGATCTTATACTTCTTGGCTCTAAAGTTATCCTTAAGACTAAAGTAATTACCTAGAGTAGAAAGTAACTTGTTAATATGTAGAGGCCTATTAGTCTTAACAACTAAGCTTGCCTACTTAGTTTCTAAAAAAGAGCTAATAGCAAGTAGTAGTAGATAAGGCCTAAACGTTTTTCCTACAGACTTAAGGGCAATAAAGACTAACTAAAGCTTAGTAATAAGAAAGCAACTTAGCTTCCTATTCTTATTTGATTTGACTAGAGCAAATGTTAGCACACATTTAGCTTAACTTATTAATAAACTAGCACTTACTCTAGTTAATTATATTACTATAGCTAGAACAGTTAACTAGGTACCTGTAAACTAGAAAGTAAGTATCCCTATTAGGCCTAAGAACAAGCTTGTTCTTTATTATAGCTTAAAGATAAAGGTAAGGTATAACTAAGAGGCTAAGAAAGTGTTAGGCTGTAAGAATGCTATAGCGTAGAGCTGTTAGTTGCGCAGCGATGCGCCTACGCTACAATAACGCTACTCTAGCGTCCTTACGTATAGAACGCGCATAGCTGCCCTAGTGTCTTAACAGCGCTACGCTAGCGCAGACCTAGTACATTCTAGTTGTAAGAACACGCGTCTAGTTATATCTACAAAAGAGTAGTTCTGCACTAAAGTAGTAGAACAGGAATTAACTTACTTCTACCTGTACTACTATTGTTATCTTGTAACTTTGCTGCTATATAAACCTCTTACAGTTTTAATTCCTCTACCTTGCAAAAGAATAGCAGCCTAGTTACCTAATAACAATAGATTAGGATCTGCCCCTAAGCCTACTAGCTAACCTATTAAGAGAAAACACTTCTAATAAGAAATTAATACTTAGCCTAGGCAAACGCTTAGCGCAGCTAAAGCGCTAGCGCTAAGAGCTTAAGAAGTAAGCTAAGATTTAGACTCTAGAGGAAGAAGTACGCTAATAGGAGCAATTATTAGCAGGTAAACAGCCTCTCTTCTCTCCTAAACAGCTCTTAGGCGCTCTAAATAAACTAGATCTACTAACCCTTCTAGTTGGACGCAATACGTCCTTACTAGCGCGACGCTCTTAACTTAACCTATTAGCGCTACTAGGGCGCAGGCTAAAGATTAAGAAAATTCTTGTCTTTAAAAGTAAGGGAATTAGAGAGTATTAGGACTTTAAGGCTAGGCTATCTATTGCCTTTTAATTAGATCTCTTAGCCTTCTAGCTTAAGGACTAAAAGATTGCCTTTACTCTCTAGTACCTACAAACTACGTTTTAACAGATATAGATACAGAAGAAATAGAAAGACAATAGCAAAACGCTAGCGTAGCGCAATATAATGTCTTTTCTACTTAATTAGATTAAGAGCCTTATAAATAGAGAGCTTTAAGTTACTATACAGTATTAAAAGGCATTCTAAAAGGACAGCTAAACAGTAAACAAATTCGCAGCCTATCTATCTACTTTAGAAAATTAAGTAAATCTCCTTTACAAGCAGAAACACCTAGTAATACACTTGTGTAGCAAACTCTACCTAGAAATTAAAGTAGCTCTCTCTAACTACACTAAGTTTTCTACTACCTATAGAGAACTTGTTAAACGCGCTGTAACACTAGAAGACAACTTACGCTGCAGTAGTAGTATACTGTTACTACACTATTATATACAAAAAACGCTTAGTATAGAAAAAACTTTATAGCTTAAACTAGACACAACAGCTTTATAACGTTGTGTTACTAGCACTGCAAACCTAAGCCTAAAGCTAACTAACGCCTGCTACTATTGCAGCAAGATAGGCTATTAGGCTAGAGAGTATAGATTAAGGCTTAACAGCTCTTCTCCTGTTACTAGTTTAAACGCAATATAAATAAAAAACAAGTAGGCCTAAGAGAAGCTTTCTCCTTAACAGCCTAAGTCCTACTACAATAAAAGAATTATATTAAAGTACTTAGAACGCTGCGTAATAATAGTGCTGTGCAGCCTATACAAATCCTAATTAACTACAGTGCAGAACTTAGCACTATTAACAAGAGAGTTGCCTTACTTAAGGATCTCTCTTATATTAATAGCGCTGCGCTACCAAATATCTGCTTACTTAACTTAAGTACTGTACCTAGCTTCTACGCTTATTAAGCTTATCTAACAATAAAGAATAACTAGAGCATAACTAAGTCTTTTACTACTATCTTATATAGGATTACTAATGCAGCACAACCTATTATTTTAGGTCTACTAAGCCTAAAAGAAGGGCGCGTTGTTATTAACTGCAAGTTAAAGTAGTAGCGCTACAAGCTTAACACTAATACAATAAGGGTTAAAGACGTAAAAACCTTTACAGGATCCCTTTATAACAAGCTAAGCGTGTACGCAGTCCTAGTAGGTAGTCTATAATTCTTCTCTACTAAATACCTATTGTAGCCTATTAAACTTAAGGATTTTAAAGACGTTGCAAACAGTAACGCTGCTAACGCGCTGCTACAGTACTATAGAAGCAACTACGCTATTAAGTTAGAAGAAGAAACTACAGCTCTATATAGGCTGCTCTATAACCTCTTTCTAAAGGAGCTAAGCGTACTGCGTAACTACTTAGTAATAGCGCAAAGCCTAGGCTAGATCTAAGAAAGTATAAGCCCTGCAAGAGCACCTATTCTATTTATGCCTAAAAAAGATAGAACGCTACGCCTTTGCGTAGATTATTAAGGCCTTAATTGAGTTACTAAGAAGAACAGACTAGCCCTTCTCTTAATTAGGGAAACCCTTAATTAGCTCTATAGATTAGTAAAGTTTACTAAGCTTGATCTTAAGAACGCGTATTACTAGATTAGAATCTAGTAAGGCAATAAGTAAAAGAGAGCGTTTTACACGCGATACAGCTACTTTAAGTATATAGTTATACTCTTTAGGCTAACTAACGCGCCTGCTACGTTCTAGAGGTATATTAATAGATCCTTAGCCTTGTATTGAGATATCTTTTGCGTTGTCTATCTTAATAATATCCTAATCTTTTCTTAAAAGAGAAAGGATTATTAGGAACAGGTAAGAAAAGTACTTGCTAAGCTAAGAGAATACAGTCTTTTTGTTAACTTAAAAAAGTGTACCTTTGCTACTAACTAAGTTAAGTTCCTAGGGTTTATTATACGCCTTAATAGCGTTATAATAGATCTAGAATAGGTTTGCGTAGTTATTAATTAGCTTACGCTAACGTCCTTTAAGAATGTTTAAGTCTTCTTAGGCTTTGTAAACTTCTATTAACGCTTTATATAGAGTTTTTCTGTTATTGTTAGCCTAATTACTAATCTCCTAAAAGGATTAGTTTAAGAGAAGAAGTCTAGTCCTTTTAACTAGCCTAACGCTGTAGAGAAAGCAAAGCGCTAGCTATACAACAGGTTTACAACTACGCCTGTTCTATAGTACTATAATTATACACTCCTATCTAAGTTAGAAACTAATACCTCTATTTAGAAAGTAGCAGGTATCTTCTCCTAACTCTATGCAGATAGGAACTGGCACCCTGTAGCCTTCTGGTTAAGAAAGCTCTTACCTATAGAAAGGAACTACTATATATACAACCTAGAGCTCCTTACTATTATTATAGTAGTGTAGCACTAGCGTTACTATATTAAGGGGCTAGCAATTTGGTTAGAAATATAGATAGACTATAACAACCTACGCGGCTTTATAGGCATATTAACTCTGTTTAGAAGATAGGCTAGCTAGGCAATAAAGCTAGCTGCTTACAACTTTAAGATTAAGCATTAGTCTAGAAAGACAAATTCTGTAGATAGGCCTTTAAGGCAACCTATAGACAATAGTAATACGCTAGATGTTTAACTATTAGATATGTTACTAGCACTGCAAAAGAAGTTGCAGCTAGTAGAAACCTAAGCTAAGCTACCTAGTAAGAAGCTAGCGTTAGTAGAAAGCTAGATAATAGCTTAATAGCAAGTAGGCACTCTACATCTTAGTAAAGATGTTTCTATAAGCCTAGCGTACAGCGTTAAGGTAATAGCTATAAGCTACAGCCCTAATTAAGAGATCTCTAAAAGCAGACTAGTAGTAACCCAAAGGGTTACGCAGTTACAAAGCCTAACGTATAGTGTTAAGGCAATAGCTAAGAGCTACAGCCCTAATTAGGAGATTCCTAAGAGTAGACTAGTAATAGCCTAAAGAGTTACGCAGTTACAAGTAAGAGCTACAGCCTTAGAGAAGTTAGCTTATAAGGAACTCTCTAAGTCCTTCTTTAAAATCTGTATACAAGTATAACAGAATAACCTAGAAGCAGTTATGATACGCAGAGACGTTAAATCCCTAGCGTCTGCCTGTTAAGGCGCTAGCGAACGCCTAAGGCACTAGAAGCTTAACGCTTTAGGCGGCCTTTAGTTTAAGGACTAACTGTATATTCTACTAGAGCTAGCTCTTAAGGCTAAGCTTCTTAAGCTGTATCATAATAATCTACTTACTAGCCATTTTAGGTAAGCTAAAACGCTTAAGCTTGTAGCCTAATACTACTATTAGCCTAGGCTTAAGAAAGAGCTTAAGGAGTATATTAACTCTTGCTTAGTGTGCTAAGGCACAAAGTTACTTAAGCAGCGCCCTACTAGCGTATTAAACGCGCTTCCCTAACTTTAGAGACTATAGCAAGAAATTACAATAGATTTTGTTACAGGCCTACTGCCTGCCAAGCGCTACAGCGTTGTATATAACGCAATACTTGTTGTAGTTAATAGGTCTACAAAAATAGCTAAGTATATCCCTATATAAAAAACAGTTACTGCCTTATAATTAGCAGATCTATTCTTAGAATACGTTGTATAATTCTTTGGCTTGCCTAAAGGTATTGTATTAGATTAAGGAAGTGTCTTTACTTCTTAGTTCTAGGTAGACTTTTGCTTTGTAGCAAATATAAAGCGCTAGCTTAGCACTACCTTCTATCTGCAAATAGATAGCTAAACAGAGCGTTAAAATCAAATACTAGAGTAATACTTAAGGGCTTTTATAGGTAATTAACCTAATAATTAGGTACACCTTCTATTACTAGTAGAGTTTGTATACAATAATACTAGATAGGCTACATTAGAAGTATCTCTATTCTTTACCTGCTATAGGTTCTACCTGCGCCTTAACTGCAAGCTAATAGTGCCTACTAAAGTTCCTAGTATTAAAGAAAGGTTGCAGAAGCTTATGCAAACTTAGGACGCTTTGGCTAATTACTAGAACAAAAGTTTATAATACTAAGAATAATACTATAATAAGAAATACAGGCCCTAAAGGTTTAAGCTAGAGGATAAGATCTTCTTGTTAACAAAGCATTTACGCTTGCGCAGCACTAGTAAAAAGCTGTTACTACGCTAGATAGGCTCCTTTCTAGTAGATAAGTAAATTAGCTTATAAGCTTTTAGAATCTTACTCCTATTATATATAAAGGTCTACCCTGTATTCTATACGTCCTTGCTCTAGCTGTTTGTGTTAAGGAAGAGGGAAGAATTAATTCTACCTAAGCCTGTTAACCTAGACAATAGTAATAAGCTAGGGCAACGCTATAAGGTTAAAGCTGTTCTAGTAAAGCAGCGTAACAGACGTTTAGTAAATTACCTAGTTAAATAGAAAGGCTAGCTACTAGAATATAATAAGTAGGTTAATTAAAAAGATATAGACAAATTACTTATAGAGAAGTATAACTAGAGAGGAGATTAATTATTATTACAAATTAATATACAGAAAAAACAAAAGAAAAAACAAAGAAAAAAAGAAAAAACCAGGCGCCTTAGTAGCGCAACGCTAGCGCCTAAGCAGCGCAACTAGGCATAAACACTAGCTTACTCTAGAAAGTCCTTGTTATCTAGGTTCTTAGGGATAGAGAACTTGTCCCTACTACTCTTCTTATCCTCCCTCTTAACCTCCTCTATACCTTCTTGCCCTTCTATAGTAGCTTTACCTAAATTACTTACTAGCTTGCAAGTTAATAGCATAGTAGTAGCGCGTTAAGAGCGCTTTAGCTTGCCCTTAGTAGCAGAGCGCTTAAAAAAAGGCTGCCTAGATAGCTAGGACTTGGCTAGGCGTTTTCTAGGGGCCTTAGCCTTAGCCTTAGCCTTAGCCTTGCCCTTAGCCTTACCCTTTCCTTTAGAGGGAGGGGGCGTAGAAGTAGGGCTCTAAGGAGGAGGAGTTTTATCTCTCTCCTCCTTCTACTCCTTGCGCCTTCTAGGATTAGAGCCCTAGTTACTAGCAGCGCTTTCTAAATTAAGGTTAGAATTAGACTGCGCGTTAGCCTTGCTAAGTAGTAGCAGATTAGCCTAGATAACGTTAGAACAACAGCGCAGTAACTATAAGAAAGGAGAAAAATAACTTACCTAGGCCTATAGGAAATTAAAGATACTCTCTACTGTAGTAGAAAGGTAGTTAGTTGCCTTAACCTGCAGGATTTAGATCTTATTGCCCTTAGGCTAATAGTAACTTCTAAACTTAACCTTCTTATAAAGGAAAAGCTCTACTAAGGTAGTTTACTAGCGTAACGCTGTCTCTTACGCGTTAACATCTAAGTCTACTCTAGCCTTATTAGTAGTAAAGCGCTGCTACTGCTAGTATAAAGTATTCTAGCCTTTAACAAAACTTAGTAGCACTAGAGTATAAGACTTCTTCTTATAGGCGCACCTATTGCACTGCAGGCTGCTAGAGATGTAGTTATACGCTATACTATTAATCTTTAGACTCTTAGTATAACGCAGGTAAACTAGCTTAGCTAGCTTAATATTAGAGACGCTACTATAGTAGGCAATAGGCGTAGCCTAAACGCTAGGTTAGTAACGTTGCAACGCTAGCGTTACACTACTTATAGAGATAGTAGAGGTAGTAGGCAGTATAGGCGTAGTGCTTATAGTAATTAATATAAGGGTAATAGAGTTGCAACAGCGTAGAGCTAGAAGATAGTATAGTAGTAATAGTAATGTAATTGTTACTAAGAAAGCAGAAAAGATTAGGTATACAAAGTTCTACTATAATTCTACTATTACTATAGCTACTAGCTGCCTCTTAGATTTACCTAGAGTTTTAGCCTTAGTATAACAACAGCTTTTATAACAACAACGTTAGGCACGCGCTAATAAGACCTAATGTTATACAAATTACTAGAACAGTAATTCTAAAGAAAAGGAAATAATTGTAAGGATGCTATAGCGTAGAGCTGTTAGTTGCGCAGTAATACGCCTACGCTATAATAACGCTACTCTAGCGTCCTTACGCGTAGAACGTATATAGCTGCCCTAGCGTCTTAACAGCGCTACGCTAGCGTAGACCTAGTGCATTCTAGTTGCAAAGACACGCGTCTAGTTATATCTACAAAAGAGCAGTTCTGCACTAAAGTAGTAGAATAGGAATTAACTTACTTCTACCTGTACTACTATTATTATCTTGTAACTTTGCTACTATACAAACCTCTTATATAGGTATATATATTAGGAAAATTCTAATTAACTAAAGGCAAAGCGTTAACTAAGCAACTATTAGTAACAGCTAAGCTAGAAACTTAGAAACCTAAAGTAAGAATGCGCTAAATTACAGAAAGAGGTAGCTAAGTAGGTAAGAGAGTAGAGTACTTACTAGAGCAAAGTAGTGTAGCTGTATATAGATAAGTTACCTTAAAAAGCAAATAGAAGTAGTAAGGTAGGAGAGTAACAGGTAGATAATACAAACTAAGCTAGAGCTAGTTAGAATGCCTGTTAACAAGGTAGAGAAGTTAAGTAGCTAATTGTAGTATAGTAGTAGTAAAGTTGCGCGTTAGGTAGGTTAAGAAAGAAAAAGGCGTAGAGCAAGTAGCTAAAAAGAGAGTAGTGCTAAAAGGTAAGGTAAAGTTAGCTAACGCAAGACTTATTATAATAGAAGTAGTCTAAAGCGTTTGTAGTTGCAACGCAAGTCTACCTAGGTAACACTGCTATAACGCTAGGTAAAGTTAAAATAACGTAGGCTAATAGCGCTTTAGCGTTTAGGTAAGAGAGTTAGATAGTAATATAAGGAGATAGGAAAAGACTGTAAATAGGCACTACTTCTTTACTAAAGGCCTGTTAGTTACTACTTTAGCATTACAAAAAGTTTAGAGTTGTTTTTTCTTAGAAGTTAGTTCTTTTGTTTAAGTATTTTAGTTTTGCGTTTAGTATAAAAGAGAAAGAGCCTCTTTCTATAGATTAGGGAAGAGATATAGTAGAGTAACATAGGAAGTAAGTCTAAAGGACGCTTAGGGCACAGCTAAGGGCATAGACAAGATACAATAGCTAAAGGGCTATTAGAGAACAATAACCTACACAACACACACCTAATAATACATTTAATTCTATATCAAATCTAATAGGCCTTAGAGGTAAATAACGCTCTACTACACTATTAATAACCTAGGAGTATTAGAGGCAACGCTAATAACTCCCCCTAAAGAACTAACTCTAGAAGCCTTCTCCTAAGACAACTTTATATTAACTGTAACAACCTAGTAACAGAGTGTTAAAGCAAAAAAGACAGACACTAAGGAACTCTCTTAGCCTAGAGCTAGACCTGTACCTCTACAAATCCTACCCTAGCCTAAATAGAGGTTAATTAATTACGATAAGATTTGAAACAGGCGTTAGCAGAAATTAATTCTCTTAAGAAAGGACTAACTCTGTTAGTAGAACTAGATAAGCCTCTACCTACTACTAAAACCTCTTAGAATTCTTTTGCACTCTACTGTTTATCTAACAGCTCTATATCTAAGTACTTATATTGCTATAAAGGCTCTTACTAATTTTAATAATCTAAGAAAACGCCTAATATAGACAATCTTAGTAATAGAAAAGATCTAACCTTCTGCTAATAGCAGGCCTCTATCTAGGATTAACTTGAAATTAACTTAGATTACTATTGGACTAAAAGACAACGCATGGCCTTAGTATAGAGCTATACTACAGGACTAGCCAAGGGCTATCTTAAGCCTTAATACCTAGCAGATACTAATTAAGAGTAATTCTAGAACGCTAAGTAAATAATTAAGCTACTTAAGTCCTACTTTATTACAGGCAACAAGATAGCTAAAAGCTAAGTAGCTTTTAATTGATTGCGAATAACTAAGAAGAAAACGTTCCTCTTGTTTAAAGCTAGGTTTTTAAGTTCTGCAGTTAAGGGACAAGTACCCCCTTTAGAGTGGTTTTACTACTTATAGACAAAAATTACGCTAGGGCTACGAGCCTCTAACCTAGGATTTAGGCACTAATAGAAGAACTTATTTAATTAAATAGTAGAACACCTTACTACCTATAATATAGAGCAGAAGAACAATTCTAATCTAAGTATATTACTAGCTTCTGCTAAATTACTAACTAGACTAGCCCTACAAACTAGTTTGGAACTAAATTAGATAACTACCTCTAGCGCCCTAACACATTCTGCGCCAGCCTATTAATTAACTATAGTACGTCTCCTAACCAAGACCTCTAAACCTAATTAACAGAAGACTTCTAGTAGTTGTTACAATTGTAGTAAGCTAGAACACTACTCTAGTAATTGTATAAAGCCTTGTGTACGTTAGATTAAAGCTGTAGAAGTAGATAAGTTTAAAGATACTTAAGAGTAACCTAACTAGGAGGTGTATTATACAGGAAATAGAAGCGCCTAAGAGGATACCTCTCTCTAGGCCTAAGCTATTCTAATCTATTCTACCTTAACCTTTCTTATTTGTTTTGCAGTCTCTATTTCCTTATACCTACACTTCTCTATAACTAAGGTATTAGCTTACGCCTTAATCCTCTTGTTAACACTAGTGCTTAAAGTTTCTTATTTTTAAATTTACAAATTGTTTTATCTGTTTCTAAAGCCTTATAGCAACCTATCTAGAAGCTTCTCTTTTAGGTTTAGGTACGCAGCTTTAAGGATTAGATTACTTTGTTAGTTACTTAATACATTTAACTACACTTAAATATTAATAGCCAAAAGATTTTAAACTACCTCTTCCTTATCCTTAGTCTTAGGTCTTAGGATTGTATACTTAGCCTCTAATAGTTAAGACAATTTAAGATTTAATTAGACATAGATAGGTTACAGTTTATTTGGCTATCTAAGTACTCCTGTTTATACAATCCTTTACCTCCTATTCCTACTATTCTATATTAAGCTATAGTACTAGCTACTGTCTATCTTAATATGCAATAACGTAACGCTCTATAGAAGAAAAAAGACTATTGTATCTGAAACAGTCCTTACTATTGTTCTTCTTCTTCTATTTATTGTATTAAGGGATGCTTAAAGCTCCCCTTAGCCTAAAAAATCTTAGAGATTCCTTGCACTCTAACCAAGCAAAACAGTTTAGAGTCTAAATCTTCTCTAACTACCTGCATAGCTCTTATTTCTGCTAATGCATTCTACTTTATTATAAAGAAGCTATAGAATAAGTTTTTTATAACAAGTCTCTATAAAATTAATAGGATCCTTGCCTCTAAGAATAACGTAGATAATTAATACCAATTAGATAAGCAATTACTAGCCTGTTACTCTTAGTATTAGAATGTATTTAGTAAGTTAGCAGCTAATTAATTGCCTTCTTATTGTCTGTACAACTATAAGATTATCCTTAAAGAACTATTACTAAATGCGTTTAGTCCCCTATATAAGCAGAATCAGAAGGAGCTTAAAGCTACTAAGGCCTACGTCTAGGAACACCTTTAGAAGGGTTTTATTAAGGCTAGCTAAAGTTCTTTTACTTTACCTATCCTGTGTATACGTAAACTAAATAGAGATATACGCATCTATATAGACTACTAGAAGATTAACGCCCTTACGCGCAAGAACGTCTATCTAATCTCTTGTATTAATAAGCTGTTGTTACGCCCCTCTAAAGCTAAGATCTTTACTAAGTTTAACATTAGGGCTACCTTTAACAAAATTTGTATAGATTCTAACTCTAAAGAGTATACTACGTTCTAGACCTGTTATAGTACCTATAAGTGTAAAGTGCTTTCTTTTAGCTTATGCAATAGGCTAGCCACGTATTAGCGCTACATAAATAATGTACTAATTAATTATCTTAATAATTTCTGCATTACGTATCTTAATAATATCCTAATCTACTCTAAGAATATAAACTTATATCAGGAACATGTCTAAAAGGTCCTAGAGCGCCTACGCACTACAGGCCTCTAAGTAGATATTTAGAAGAGCAAATTCTACGTAACCTGTATAAAGTATCTAGGTTACGTTTTAATAAATTAGGGCACTAAAGTTAACCCTAATAAGGTAGAAGTACTCTAAAACTAGGCTAAACCTACTACAGTTACTAGCGTTAAGTTATTTCTTAGTTTTACTAGTTTCTACTAACAATTTATTAAGGATTTCTCTTGTCTAGCTAAACTAATTATAAAGCTCTAAAGTCCTGCTACACTGTTTAAATAGACTACAGACTGCTAATAGGCTTTTAATTAGATTAAAGCCTTACTTCTAGTAATTTCTACGCTATTACATTTCTATCCTAAGTATAATATAAAGTTAGAAACTAACGCGTCTAATAGAGTAATAGCAGAAGTACTCTCTTAGAAGCACTCTAATAACAAGTAGTACCCTATAGTATTCTATAGTTACGCCCTATCTAGAGCTAAGCTTAATTAGAAAATACACAACAAAGAACTTTTTACTATTCTAAAAGCGTTTAAGAAGTAGAGAGCTAAACTTACCTCTATACAGAGCTAAATCTAGGTGTATTTAGATTACTGCTTTCTAGAATACTTTATAACTACTAAGGTTTTTAATGCACGTTAAGCATAATAGGCAGAGATTATTACTCCTTTTAATTTCTGTATTAAGTACACGCCTAGCAAGCTTAACAAGCGAGCTAATATCCTAAGCTAAAGGGAACAAGACGTTAGCAAGGTTAAGGCTGCCTAACAAGATAACAAATCCTGTGTACTTCTAGAACCTAAACGCCTAAACCCCCTAGTTAACTCTAAACTAGCTTAGAACTACGTCTGTACCTAGCTAGAGCTTACTGTTTCTGCTATTTTAGTTTACTCTATTAGTGCCCTCTTAAACATTAACTCTTTAAAACTAATTAAAGCTCTACTAGTAGAGAATTGCTACTTCTTCCAGAAAGAACGCCTTACGCTGCTACAGCTATATTATGTCTAAAAAGAACTACTACTTTATTACTTACGTCTTTGTGTACCTAGAGATTCCCTCTTATACACCTAACTAATTAGAGAGGCTTACAATTAGGTATCTACTGCTTACTTAAGCGCTATAAAGATATATTAGCTTCTAGCTTAGTAATATTACTAGAAAGGTATAGAGGCTATATGTAAACGCTATATACAAAACTGCGTTTCCTGTTAAAGATCCTATCTGAGACAGCTCTAATCCTAAGGTTTTCTCTATCTGTTACTAATTTCTAACAGGCCTATGCAGCATTTGTGTATAGATTTCAAGACATTTCTAACTAATTAGCATAGCTATAATTAGATTATAGTTATTATTAATTGCCTATTAAAGCAAGCTATCTCTATTCTGTGTTACAAGATAATTAACGCCTAAGAAATAGCCTACTTGTTTATCTAATAGTATAGTAGAGCATTATTTACCTTTAGGGCCTATTAGATTTAATGTAGAATTAAATATATTATTCTTAGGTGTGTGTCTAGGTTGTTATCCTCTAATAGCTCTTTAGCTATTATATCTTATCTATGCCCTTAGCTGTGCCCTAAGCGTTCTTTAGACTTACTTTCTATGTTACTTTACTACATCTCTCCCCCAATCTATAGAAAGAGGTCTCTTCTCTTTTATACTAACTGTAAAACTAAAACGCTTAAACAAAAGAACTAACTCCTAAGAAAAAACAACTCTAAACTTTTTGTAATACTAAAGTAGTAACTAACAAGCCTTTAGTAAAGAAGCAGTGCCTATTAATAATCTTTTCCTATTTCTTTACGTTACTATCTAACTCTCTTACCTAAACGCTAAAGCGCTATTAGCCTATATTATTCTAACTTTACTTAGTATTATAGAGGCGTTACTTAGGTAGACTTGCGTTGCAACTGCAAACGCTTTAGACAACTTCTATTATAACAAATCTTGCGTTAGCTAACTTTACCTTACCTTTTAGCTCTACTCTCTTTTGGCTGCTTACTCTACACCTTTCTCTCTCTTAACCTACTTAACACGTAACCTTACTGCTACTGTACTGCAATTAGTTGCTTAACTTCTCTACTTTATTAATATGCGTTTTAACTGGCTCTAGCTTAGTTTACATTGTCTACTTATTACTCTTCTACCTTACTACCTCTATTTACTTTTAAGGCAACTTATTTATATATAGCTATACTACTTTGCTCTAGCGAACGCTTTGCTTTCTTACCTTCTTAGCTACCTTCTTTTGTAATCTAGCGCATTCTTACTTTAAGGCTCTAAGTTCTTAGCTTAGCTGTTACTAATAGTTACTTAGTTAACGCTTTGCATTTAGTTAATTAGAGTTTTTCTAATACACGTGCCTAACACTTTCTTAGCCTCTTATTTGCACTTTACCTTTATCTTTAAGCTATAATAAAGAATAAGCTTATTCCTAGGCCTAATAGGGATACTTACTTTCTAGTTTACAGGTACCTAGTTAACTATTCTAGCTACAGTAATGTAATTAACTAGAGTAAGTGCCTATTTATTAATAAGTTAAGCTAAACGTATACTAACATTTACTCTAGTTAAATTAAACAAGGATAAGAAGCTAAGCTACCCTCTTATTACTAAGCTCTAGTTAGTTTTTGTTGCCCTTAAGTCTGCAAGAAAAACCTTTAGGCCTTATCTATTACTACTTGCTATTAGCTCTTATTTAGGAGCTAAGTAAGCAAGCTTAGTTATTAAGACTAATAGGCTTCTACATATTAATAAGTTGCTCTCTACGCTAAGCAATTACTTTAGCCTTAAGGATAACTCTAAAGCTAAAAAGTATAAGATCTATAATACTTACATTAAGAGCTTAATCCTAAGCTACACTAACTGCGCTATTAATATAGCTTCTATTAAGAATAAGTCTAAGCACTTATGCAGTTGCTACGTAAGAGCTAGTTAGATGTTTAAGTCTACTAGCTTGTGGATACAGTTTAGGTTCTAAAGTAAGCTACTAAACAATAGTACTTATAGCAACTACCTATTCTCTTCTGCTAAAGAGTAGTATTTAATAAATTGTAAGTAGCTAATGCCTTCTTAGTTATTCTTTTCTATTGTTTTCTAAAGTTATTTACTAATTATTTGTAAGCGCTCTAGTTATTCTGCGCAGCGTTAAGAGCACTAGAGCTATTAAGCTCTTCTATATTACTCCTAGCCTTCTTATTCTTAATAACTTGCCTTCTAAGAATTTGCGCAATTGCAGTTTGCTAACTCTAGCAAAGAAGCTTAGTAGCTTTAGAGCTCTAAGTAAGTCTAGTCTACTAGATTTTGCAAAGTTATTAGCTAGGAAGGCTTGTTAAAGCCTAGACTTTAATGCTAGCAAGGTCTCTAAAAACTCTTCTAAAGCTAGCTACAACTCTAAGGGGCTCTTAGGCACTCTATCTCCTAGCAAGTGTCGCATTTCTAGTCTATCTATAAAGAGCTGTAGAGTTAAGAAGTTGCCTTGCAAGAAGGCTTAGTTAGATCCTAAGTTAGCTGTAGTTAATAAGAATGTTAAGAAGAATACTAATAATACTGTTGCTAATAAAGCTTTAGCTTAGCTTAATATTAGTAGGCCTTTAGCTAGTGTAAAGCGTAGCGTTAATAATGCTAGCCTAAAAGCTAGCAATAGCAATCTATTAGTTAGAGATGTTAACATAGCTACCTTAAGTAATAGCTTAGGTAGTCTAAATAACTTCTCTAACAATTAGAGTTTTCTATTATAGATCTTGTTTTTGTAGTAGCTTACTGTAAAATTAACTCTCCTCTTTTAACGTATCTTTAGAGTTTATAGCTGTGCCTAAGAGCACTGCTTTCTTTCCCTCCTATAAAAAAAGAGGTTTTCTTTCTTTTCTAATTTTCTAATTAACTAACACTCTGTTACTGTTGTTTATTGTTTTTCTCTTACCTAACTAGCGCGTTGTTAGGCGCGTTGTTTTAACTGTACGTTACCTAGGCTTTATTAAATCCTTTACTTTACCTTTACTTCTGTACTCTTACACTCTTTTTCTAAGCCTGTTAAACTTACCTAGTATAGATTTCTACGCTGCTGCTTAATATTGCCTACTTATTTGCTTCCCGCTGCACCTAACGCTACCTCTGCCTACTCCTTAATCTCCTTATAGGCAATAGCCTAGTCCTAAGAGTAGCCTATAGCACTCTTCTACTCTCTCTCTGTCTAGTAAGGCTGCTAAGGCTTTAGCTGTAGTGTATAGGCTGTTGCCTAAGCTACTGCTGTTTAGAGAGCTATTTGCTAAGCCTAAGGTTGTTAAGAGAATTTTGCTAGCTTTCTAAACTCTCCTAACAACTCCTCTACTACCTCTGCCTAACGCTGCTGCTCTAGCTACAATTAATAAGCTTCTTTAGCAGCTTAAACACGCGTTGCTCTAAAATTTACGTTCACGCAGCTTAATTCTACGTCTATTATACTTACCTATTACTATTGCTTTAGAGTCTAGTAATAAGTTCTACAATATAGCACAGTTAATCTCTAGGGATTTGCCTAGTTTCTCTAATAATAGCCTAGGCTTTCTTAACAGCAATTTAGGCTTCTCTAACAATAACTTAGGCTTTCCTAAGTTATCTATTAAAGTTCTAACAACTCCCTAGGCTTGTAGTAAGCTAGCTAAGACTTATAGTATAGGTAATAACAAGCTTTAAGCTTAGATAGCCTAGCATCGCACACTAACTCTAACAGCCTTTCTGCCTACTCCTTAGTCTATTACTTAGACATCTTCTATAAAACTAATCTTTTCTAGCTATTGTAGCAATAAAACTTCTAAGCTTTACATCTATAAGAAGGTTACTTCCTCTTATAATACCCTCTATAACTAACGTAAGCAGATTTCAAATATATTGTTAGCTATTTTAGACTAATTTATTTGTAGTTATAGTAATATTATCTAGCTAAATTACTATAAAGGTTATTGCTTAGCTCTAGTACATGCTTTTTAAGGTTAAGACTAATAGAGAAAGCTTTTCCCTGCTGCTTGTTAACTGCGCCCTATCTTCTAAGCTTATAGAAGAGAGTAGATATATACTAGCTATCTAGTTTAACTCCTTTAATATAAAGACTAATAGAATCTTAGTTCAAGATTACTTTTACTTAGGCATAGGCTGCAACTTTCTTAAGGACAACCTAGCTACACTTATTCTATATTATAGTTAGTCTACTTGCATATACCTAGACTCTAGCTAGTATAATGTTTAGCCTTACAGCTGTTGCGTGAAGAGTAATCGCAAATACGCTTTTAGCAAGTGTTATAGTATTGTTTATAATAGAAAGTAGCTGCTCTATAGTGCTTACACTAACTACTTCTATAATATAGGCTTTTAGGCTTATTCCTATATAGGTAAGTTGCTAACTATTGTTTAGAAATACTCTTCTCTAGAGACTCCTTTTAGAATTGCGCTAACATTATAATAACTTAAGTAATTTAAAGCAATCTGTTAATTAAAATAGCCTAGACGCTTACAACATCCTGCTAACGCTGCCTATTTCTACTGTATAGAGTGTTAAGAAATATGCGTCTTATTTTTAGTTTCTTGTTTTAACCTACTAGGCTACTATAAGGTTTAATTAGAGGTTGTTTGTTTAGAGTAGGCTACTGCGCAATATAGCTAATAACAAGAACTATTATAGTAGAAGGTCTTGCGTAACTAAAGAGCTGCTAGAGTTTTCTAATAATAGTAACTCTAATTTTAATCCCAGTTAGGCTATTAAGCTAGATTCTGAATCTAGGTCTAAAGATAAGGCTAGCAAGTCTATAGATACTATTGCTAAGAATACTGTTAATAATAGAGATAAGATAGAGGTTAACGTTAATATACCTGTTAATGCTAGCAATAATACTGCCACTTCTTCTAAAGCTTTAGTATATTTAGAAGTTTAGGCTTAAATGCACTGCAGCATATTGCTAATATAGCTTCTAAATAGTAAATGTATAGACTAGTTTTAACTGTATTACTTGCAATAGCTAGTAGGATTATTATAAACTGCGTCTGTTGTGTATCTTTCTTTACTATCTATTTTTGTTCTTATAAATACCTTAAAGCTATTCTAACAACTTTGTATTTAGACCTGTTAAAGTGTAGGTTTTTAACAATGCGCACTCTAACAGCTCTTTAGCGCGTCTCTGCTAATTATTCTAAATCTAAATTTTTATTCTTATCTACCTTAGTAGCGTTCTTAAGCGTCTTAGAACTCTAGCGCGCTACTAATTCTCCTACTAGTTGTAGGATGTCCTACCTATAGCTAGGGAGCGTCTGGTCTCTAGTGTTGTTAGTAGATAGGCTCTAGTTAATAAGCTTTAGGTCTACTTTAGTGCGCTAATAGAACTTCTTTAACCTATTACCTAGCGTGTGGCTTTAAAATAGTGCTCTATTAAGCTTCTTAAGGTTGTACTACCTCTTCTCTCTAACTTTATATATTCTAAATAGCTCCTGCTATTTTAAAAGAAACTTGCTAAGCACTAATTAGTTGTTGTTATAGTAGAAATCCCTAAGCAAAACTAAGTTGCTAACCTTTAGTTTATCTGCTCTAGTAACTCTATTCTTATTAAAGTAGTTCTTGTTGTTGTTTCTTAGTTAGACTGTTCTAGCAATAGACTCTTGCAACCTAATATCTCTCTTTTTAAATTAACAAGCTCTTATAGCTAAAAGTAAAATAGTATTAGTTACTTCTTTCTAGGGCAGAGTCTGCTAGGTTAGTATATACAATTTAATAGGCAGTACATACTTGCAACTACATATAAGAAACGCTAGGGTTTCTCTAGTTGTACGCTTAACACTAGTCTAATTAGCCTATAGAACGCAGTCTAAGTAGTTAACCTATATCCTACTAAGCTTCTTTAAGGCATCTACTATTAGCGCGTGTTCTTGTTGAATTAAGCCTTAACCCTATAGATAATAGGCGCTAGCTACTACTCTATAGATTCTAAATTGCTGTTGCAGGTTAATTAGTAGATGCTTGTTTTTAAGGCCTCTATTAGCTAAAATTTTAAGTAGTAGGCCCTATTAGCAGAAGACTTTTTGTTCTAGAAACTTAACAATAGATGCTAAGTCTGCGTTTAATAGGGCTTTAGCTTTAGCCTACTGCGTTATAGTATATTAGGCTACTACAAGAAACTTCTTGCCTCTAGCTAGAGGTATGTAGACTACGTCTATAGATATCTAGCTAAAGAGTATTATTAGAGGAGTTGTTAGCTAGAGTTCTTCTTAAACTGTTACTAAGGCGTATACTTAACACTCTAGGCATAACTTAACGTAAGACTTAACATCCTTATATTGTTCTTCTTAATAATAACGCGCCTAAACTTTACGCTATATACCTTTCTTCCTACAGTATTCTAATTTATTGTGTATAGCTTTAATAATAGCTAAACGTTTGTTAGGTTTATCTATAATTTGCTGTAGCAGGCGCTCTCTGGTTAGTATTAAGAACAGATGCCTCTCTCTTACTATTAATTTAAGTGCTCTCTTTGTAAACTTTTTTATTTTAGCTCTTAAAAGACTATTAGGTTAACAGTAGAATAGAATCTAATAAGCCTAAGCCTAAGATTCTTTACTATAGGCTTTATCTAATAGTTAGTCTTTAAAGCTAAGATTAGCTTTATAGCTGCTATAACGTAGGTTAGCTACGCGTAGGTATAGGGCAATAGCAAGCTGTACTAAATTTAAATAAGCGTTAATAAAGTTCTTAATATCTTTCTCTAGCTTATTAGGTAGCTTCTACTCTAGTTCCTTAGGTCTTCTTAAAAGAGCGTTAGCTACTACGTTTCTGTTGCCTTTAATATAGACTATATTAAATTCCTATATATTAAGAAGCGCTAGCTATTATGTAACAAAGGCTTCTAGTAAGTTAGTTACACTTTGCTAAAGCTATATAACTAGCGTCTTTGCGTCTGTTTCTACAACAAACTCTACTCTGTACAGGTAGGTTTAAAACTTCTTTAGCGCTAGAAGCAAGGCTTTGCATTTATGTTTTTCTAAGTCTTAATTTTGTTTAGACTTAGACTAAACTCTACTTTTGTACTAGATAGGGTGCTAATAACCCTTTAGATCTAGCTGCATAAGAACTGCGCCCTAACCCTTTTAACTACTATTAACAGACATAACAATTAGAAGTAATAGCTTGTTATAAGAGATAGAGACAAGCGCTAGCATAGAATATAGTACGCGCTTTAATTTATCTATTGCGCCCTGCTAATCTAAGAACTACTTAAAGAGCGCATTTTTGCGCAGCAGACAGAATAGTAGTTCTAAAATAATGCTAAAATGCTTAATCTATACTCTGTAATACACGTATATGCTAATAAATATTTAAACGTCTTTTTAGTCTCTGTAGGGCAGCTAAGAGAGTATCTTCTTAATTTTCTTATAGTTAGGATGCTAGCTAGCAGCGTTAACATAATAGCCTACTGCAATTATAGACGCATAATAGAAGTCTAATTTGTAGCCTAATATTATAGCTCCTGCGCGCTTAATATCTGCTAGAACAGCGTCTATATTGCAGAGATACTCTATAACGTACTTTCTAATACCTAGTTTAATTTCTATTCTATTGTAGTAGGACTTTAGTCTCTTAATACAAACATTATCTAAGTAAAGTCTGCAGCGCTCTAGAATGTAATCTTAGCATATTTTAGTTATAACGCGTATAAATTTAGTAACTAAATTTATTATACCTATAGGTAGTGTACACTAGCGTACTAGTCTAATAGGTGTATAGAACGCTGTTATATCTCAGAAGTTCTTGTACAGCTCTACCTAGTTGTATCCTAAGAAGAAATTAAGCAAGCTTATAATTACGCAACTAGCAAAATCTTCTGCAAATTTATCTAGATTAGGCAGTAAGTTTGCGTTGCAAATTGTAACCTTATTAATCTTTTACGCGTTGTTAATAAGCTAATATCCTTTGTCTTTCTTAGCTACTAGAAACTATAGGTTTTAGTATTAACTTCTGCATAGTTTAAGAGCCTCTTAGTTAATCTACTTCTATACTATTTTAACTACTACTTCTCTAAGTTTTTAGGGAATAGGGAATTGATTAGCTTGCTACGCCTTATAAAGAACAGTGTTAATTTTGATTAGAAGTACTACCTTATAGCTAACCTATCCTAATTTACTAAAGTCCTAGGCTAGGGCAGCTTCCTATTAGTATAGTAGCTCCTCTAGTATAGCTTGTTCTTATAGGAGCAGATCTAAGGAGATCTTTATTTATAACAGGCGTTTAGACGTAAGCCTTGTGCCTCTAGAGAACTTTGCGTATTATAGCTTAAAGTAGCTTAAGAATAGAGTGTTCTCCTTATTTAGTACTTGTCAAACGCGTGCACGTTCTTTCTAGTCTTTGTATCTACTAATATCTCTTAGGGCTTATCCTAAGTTGTCTACTAGCTAGACCTTTTAAGCTTTTTACTTATGTAAAGTGCTAACGTTAAAGAAAACGTTGTTTAATTGTAGATTAGTTATACGCTTTAGCTAAATTGTTATTACTTTAATAGGTAACCTCTTCTTGCTAGTTATTTTGCTAAGCTCTTGCTCTTAAAAGCTCTTAGCACTAATATTAATCCTAAGACTCTAAGGGAGCTGCCTTACAACACTTGCTATAATATTTTAAAAGTAGTAGCCTACGCTGTTACTAACAAGCATATATATTCTATTGCTGTTACTAATAATAATAGATCTATTAGGCTCTGCGCCTATAGTGCCTACACCTAGCTACTAGAAGAACTGTATTTCTAAGGGAATAATTAGTAATAAAGATTTCTGTTAGAGCTACTCTGTTGCTAACTTTATTGCTAGCTAATTATTGCTTAGAGTATTAGAGTCTAGTTAAAACTGTGTTAAGTTTAATTAATAGTTCTAGTCTAGCTGTACAACAGGTTTAGATAGAAGTAAAACGCTAGCAATTACACTCCCCTAACGTTTCCTATAAGAGGCCTAGAGTAGAGTTCTAGCGTGTTAATCTAATTGCCTCTTATGCATATAAATCTTGTACTGTGTTTAGTATCCTTGCTAAAGATTTAGCAGGAAGTTAGCCTATTAGTAGCGTACTTAATTCTAGCTTAAGCGTCTGTTAGAAAGAAATTGCCTAGGATAATTAGGTTTGTGCACTCCTTAAGAATAAAGAAGCTAGTGCAGATTTTAATCCTCCTAATAGTAATAGGTACTCTTTTTATAATACCTAAGAACTCTTTAGTTAAACTATTTACTACTACTATCTTTGCAGTTCTTATACTCTTTAGCACAGATGTAATTAGAAGCATAGCTTGTTCTGCTATTTCTCTTTTTATAGTGTTAAGCTCTGCGCTAGAGTTAATAAGGCTAAGAAACTAGGCCCCCTTAATGTTAATAGGTACTTTTAGGCACTCTCTTCTAAGGTACTCTACGCCTAAGGCTTAATTATACTTTTTTTAACAGTAAGTAGGCTTACAGAAGTCCTTATTAGTAGTAAGCTTAAGGCCTAGTTCTTTATTGCGTTAGATTTGCCTTTTAATCTAGCTAATCTCTAGGTCTAACTAGTGTTTAGCATTAATACTAAAGCACTTACTTACTTTTCTGTTTACTGCCTTAACTAGCACGTAGTCTAGAAGTAAGCCCTAGGTTAGTAAGTTAACACTAGCTCTTATAGTAGGTTAGTCTCTATCTAAGTCTTTATTAGCGCTTTTAACTATTGTATAGCATGTTAGGGTAACTAAAAGGTTCTTGAACTTAGCTAGCGTGTAGCTTACTTAGAATAGTGTCTTCTTAACCTCTAGTATATTGCTAATAACAGTCTTAAGTAGTAATAGAACTAGAGTGTTAAGAATACGTTAGATAACTAATTAAGCGTTAGCCTTAAACTTCTAGACTAGCTACTACTTCTTTAGGTTCTTCTTCTTTTGCTCTACTGCGTAGGTAGGCTTTAATAGCCCTTTAGTTAGTTAGGTAACATCTTCTATTTCTACATCTTCTAATCTATTACTGCTTACAAATTAAACTAAGTAGTCTTAGCCTAGCTTCTTACTTATAAAGTAGCTGTTATTTCTGTCTCTGTAACCTTTTAAGTGTAGGATTCTATCAACTAGTTTCTAAGGTAGTTTCTAAACCTAAACCTAACTATATATAGGCTAACTATTACTACGCTTTACTTAGTTTTGGCTAATAACTGCAGCTAATACTAAGCTACTGTTAGCAAAGAGTTCTTTAGATTTAGTTGTAAGGTAGTCTAACATATCCTAATACTTGTTACAGTTTACTTCTAATAACGCTCCTAAGGTGTTAGGTACCAACTGTATAGAGACTGCGTTGTTCTTAATAGGAATAGAAGGACTAGGTCTGCCTATAAACTTAGATTTAACCTTAAGAGAGTTAACGTTATATTTTAGAAAGCGCTTCTTAATCTTAGCTAAAATAGTCTTAGCCTATTGTGCGTTGCTAAGGCTAGTAACTTAGCCCTATAGGTTATTAGGCGTCCTCTATTAGAGTATGTTGCGTTTGTTAAGAAAGCACTAGCTGTTAGTAATAAAGCCTCTTAGTGTTAGGCAGTCCTGCTTTAAATGCTCTGTCTTATTATAAACCTAACAGTTTATTCTAAAGCTGCTTAGTAGTCTTCTACTAAGACATCCCTGCTAGTAACTCTAATTGTTGTTTAAGTAGCTGTAGTTCTAGCTATTACGCTAATAGTTATTATTTCTCTATACTTACTACTATTGCCTGTAGTTCTAATAGCTCTAGTTCTATAGGGCTAGTTAAGGTATGTATAGTTGCAGGGCTCCTAATTGCTCTTTAGTTTGCTTGCAAACTAAGGCATAAATAACTAGGTTATTTATAAGCTCTACTTTACAAGAGGTCTATTATATACTCTATAGCTACTGCTTAATAGTTATTTAGTTAAGCCTAAGCTGTAGTATCTTATCTATAAGGTTATCTACTTTGTTCTTTATAGGCGCTACACTAGAAAAAGCTTGCTTACGCTAGTTCCTAGATAGAGTACTCTTTGTTAGCAACTAAAGGGTAGTAGGTTAGAAGTTTGTTCCTAGCTTAATTCTAGGTTTAAAGTTATTTTGTTACAGTAGAGCTAATAGTTGTTTAGCTGCTAGTTCTACTTTAAACTCTACCTCTAGTTTAAAGGCTCTTATAGCTTCTGCTAGATTTAACATACGCGCTTCTTTCTCTACTTCTAGGCGCTTTGCTAGATAGTCTTAGATCTTTTTGTACTTAAAGTCCTTTAGGGTGTCTATTTTTAGGCTAAACTTCTCTAGGATCTTTGTCGCGTATTAGAGTAGTAGTCTCTTAATAAGGTAGTAGCTACAACAGTTCTTATTAATAGTGCCTGCTTTAATATACCTTTTACTACAGATTTAAAAGTTCTATAGGTAGTTTCTAATCTTTAGGTCTAATCTTATTTAGCACTAACCTAGCTAGTGTTTAAAGTACTTTATACGCTCTTCCTATTAACCTTTATTATTATTTCTAAAGCGTTGTTAGAGGCTATTACAGAGCTCTTTCTATAAGTAGTTGTCCTAGGCTTCTGTATACTCTTTAGACGCCTGTATAATAGTCTTCTGTCTTAGCTTATAGTAGGCTACTAGTCTGTTAATTATAATCTAGTCTATAAAGCTATAGTACTTTAAGAAGTCCTTAAAGCGCTCTAAAAAGTGTGTAATATTAGTCCTATTAAATAATAGTATGTTCTCTGCTAGGTAAGATAGTAACTACGTTGTGTACAATAGAGGCTGCACTTAGTTAAAAGACTCTACTAGTATCTAAAGAGCTCTTAATATCAAGTTATCTTAGCCTGTGCTTCTGCGCCTAGAGTGCTCTTCTAATAGCTGTTTAGCCTACTCTTCTAGCGCACTACTTATATTTGCGCTAGCTTCTCCTTATTAACTCTACAAGCGTTAGTAGTAGAGCTTTCTATCTGTTAGAGTATTTAAGGCGTTAGCAGCTTAATATGCTGTTAAGCAGTTCTATATTATCTCTATATTGCTTTTGTAGGCTGCCTAAACAGTAGTTAGAGCTTATTTAAATAAACTAAAGAAGAGTAATAGCCTAGAAGACTAGGATTAAAGTTACTGCTTTGTATAGGGTTGCTAAAAAACTAAAGGCTTAAGCTTTTCTAATGTCTAATAGCGCTTCTGTTGTAAAGTCTACTAATTTCTTTCTAATTTCTTTATACTTGCTGTCTAAGCGATTGTTAGTTTCTTCTTTCTTCTAACTACCTGTTTTAATATCTTCCTTAGTCTGCTCTTAGTTATTTCTACTATCTGTGCTCTAAGACTTCTTTAGTATACTATATGCTTAGTAGGGCGCAATAACTTTGCACTTTTACTTAGCCTAATATAGCTTTAGCTACAGCTTGCGTCTTGCTTCTTTAGGTATTACTCTGCTTTTAAGAGTCTGCTTAATCTCTCTTCTAACTTAATTCTAGTAGTAGCTAATCTAGGTATTTCAGATAGGCGTTGCTTTAGGCCCTCTAGATAGGCGTTGCTCTAGATCCTACTTTCTGTTCCTCTAATCTTAGAGTATTAACTCTATGTCCTTAGAATAGATACTAATTATATTCTAGAGAGAACTGTAGCAGCTTGCTAAATACTTGTTAGACTGTTAAGTTCCTGCAATTTCTAGGTTACAAGAACTATAAAAGAGCGTAGGTGTATACGTAGGTGCGTAGCCTTCTAAGGCCTAGGCTAATAGAAATTTAGAGTTGTAATTAGTTGCTATATATAGTAAAGCGTTATTTACCTCTAGAGCCTATTAGATTTAATATAGAATTAAATATATTATTCTTAGGTGTATGTCTAGGTTGTTGTTCTCTAATAGCTCTTTAGCTATTGTATCTTATCTATGCCCTTAGCTGTGCCCTAAGTGTCCTTTAGACTTACTTTCTATGTTACTTTACTACAATAGGTATACTAATTTAGCTACACGCCTAAAAGCATAGTGTCTAACTACGGCTCCTAGTTTATATTCTGATTCTAGTCTAAGTTCTGCAAGATCCTAGGCGTATAAATTAAGCTTTCTACTACCTATTATAAACAAACTAATAGACAAACTAAGATTATAAACAAGTATTTTAATTAACAATTAAGGCTCTTTGTATTCTATTACCAGAATAACTAGAGTAACCTCTTGCTAATAATTAATTAAGCCTAAGCTACACTGCTGTACTCTGCAATTAGTATAGCACTGTACTAGCTTCTGTTTGGCTCTAAACCGCGCTAAAGCTAGGATTAGATATTATCTACTTTAAGGCACAAGGATGCTAACGTTAAGGACGCCTTAAGCTTAGCTACCTGTATGCACAAAGCCTAGTATATAGCTAAAGACAATATAGAAAAGGCTTAATAACGTATAGCTGCTAAAGTTAACAAATATTAACAACTTGTTAATTAGGTAATAGGTAACAAGGTTTACCTGTTAACCTAAAACCTATCTATTACCTGCCTAAGTTGCAAACTTGCTAAATTATAGAAAGAACTCTTTAAAGTTCTAGAACAAGTTAGATATTTATTCTAATTAAAACTGCCTTAGGGCTCTAAGATCTACAACGTGTTCGCTCTAGACGTCCTCCGCAAGGACCCTAACGACCTCCTGCCTAGCTAGCTAAGCCTAAAACTATCTAGTATCCTAATTTAAGGCGTTAAAGAATAGAAAGTTAAAGAGATCCTAGCTAGCAAGCTGTACTGCTCTATCCTAAAGTATTGCGTGAAATAAGTAGGCTATAACTCCAACTCTACCTAGTATAATGCATTAAACTTTATAGGCGCTCTATACATATTACAAGCGTTCTATAAACGCTATCTAAAACAGCTAAGACCTTTATAAGCGTTAGCTAAATAGATTATAGTATAGAAAAAAGAAGTTAAAGATCTTATAGTATTTTAAGACAATTATATTAGGGAAATTAAACTTGATATTGCAAGTACTACACTAGTAGGTAACAACTATTAACAATAGGAGTCTTACTGTAGTAGAGCGTTATTTACCTCTAAGGCCTATTAGATTTAATATAGAATTAAATATATTATTATTCTTAGGTATATGTGTGTTGTTCTCTAATAGCCCTTTAGCTATTATATCTTATCTATGCCCTTAGCTATACCCTAAGCGTTCTTTAGACTTACTTCCTATATTACCTTACTACATCCCTCTCCCAATCTATAGAAAGAGGCCTCTTCTCTTTTATACTAAACGCAAAACTAAAATACTTAAACAAAAGGACTAACTTCTAAGAAAAAACAACTCTAAGCTTTTTGTAATGCTAAAGTAGTAACCAATAGGCCTTTAGTAAAGAAGAAGTGCCTATTTATAATCTCTCCTGTCTCCTTACGTTACTATCTAACTCTCTTACCTAAGCGCTAAAGCTCTATTAGCCTATATTATCCTAACTTTACCTAGTATTATAGCAGCGTTGCCTAGGCAGACTTGCGTCGCAACTACAAACGCTTTAGACTACTTCTATTACAACAAGTCTTGCATTAGCTAACTTTACCTTACCTTTCTACTCTACTCTCTTTTGGCTACTCTGCTTGTTATTTAATCTCCTATTACCCTTATTGCTAGCTGCCTACTCTACGCCTGTCTTTCTCTTAACCTGCCTAGTACACAACTTTACTACTACTATACTACAATTAGCTACTTAACTTCTCTACCTTGTTAACAGGTATTCTAACTGGCTCTAGCTTAGTTTGCATTGTCTACTTGCTACTCTCCTACCTTACTACTTCTATTTGCTTTTGAGGCAACTTATCTGCACGCAGCTATACTACTTTGCTCTAGCTTACGCTCTGCTTCCTTACCTACTTAGCTGCCTCTTCTTATAATTTAGCGCATTCTTACTTTAGGGCTCTAAGTTCCTAGCTTAGCTGTTGCTAATAGTTGCTTAGTTAACGCTTTACATTTAGTTGATTAGAATTTTCCTAATACACGCGCCTAACACTTCCTTAGCTTCTTAGTTACACCTTGCCTTTATCTTTAAGCTATAATAAAGAACAAGCTTATTTCTAGGCCTAATAGAGATACTCGCTTTCTAGTTTACAGGTACCTAGTTAACTATTTTAGCTATAGTAATGTAATTAACTAGAGTAAGTGCTAGTTTATTAATAAGTTAAGCTAAACGTATACTAACATTTGCGCTAGTTAAATTAAACAAGAATAGAAAGCTAACCTACTCTCTTATTACTAAGCTCTAGTTAGTTTTTGTTGTCCTTAAGTCTGCAGGAAAAACTTTTAGGCCTTATCTACTACTACTTGCTATTAGCCCTTATTTAAGAGCTAAGTAGGCAAGCTTAGTTGTTAAGACTAATAGGCCTCTGCATGTTAACAAGTCGCTTTCTACTCTAGGCGATTACTTTGGCCTTAAGGATAACTCTAGAGCTAAGAAGTATAAGATCTACAACGCTCGTATTAAAAGCTTAATCCTAAGCTATACTTACTACGCTATTAACATAGCTTCTATTAAAGATAAGTCTAAGCACTTATGTAGTTACTGCGCAAGAGCTAGTTAGATATTTAAGTCTACTAGCTTATATATACAGTTTAGGTTCTAGGGTAAGCTACTAAACAATAGTACTTATAGTAACTGCTTATTCTCTTCTGCAAAAGAGTAGTATTTAATAAATTGTAAGTAGCTAACGCCTTTTTAGTTATTCTTTTTTATTGTTTCTCTAGAGTTATTTGCTAATTATTTATAGGCGCTCTAGTTATTCTGCGCAGCGTTAAGGGCACTAGGGCTGTTAAGCCCTTCTACATTACTTCTAGCCCTCTTATTCTTAATAACTTGCCTTCTAAGAATTTGCGCAATTGCAATTTACTAACTCTAGCAAAAAATCTCAGTAGCTTTAGAGCTCTAAGTAAGTCTAGTCTGCTAGATTTTGCAAAGTTGTTAGCTAGGAAAGCTTGTTAAAGCCTAGACTTTAATGCTAGCAAGGTCTCTAAAAACTCTTCTAAAGCTAGCTATAACTCTAAGGGGCTCTTAGGCACTCTATCTTCTAGTAAGCGTTGTATTTCTAGTCTATCTACAAAGGGCTGTAGAGTTAAGAAGTTACCTCGCAAGAAGGCTTGGTTAGATCCTAAGTTAGCTGTAGTTAATAAGAATATTAAGGAGAATGCTAATAATGCTGTTGCTAATAAGGCTTTAGCTTAGCTTAATATTAGTAGGCCTTTAACTAGTGCAAAGCGTAGCGTTAATAATGCTAGCCTAGAAGCTAGTAATAGTAATCTATTAGTTAGAGATGTTAATATAGATGCCTTGAGTAATAGCTTAGGTAGTCTAAATAACTTCTCTAACAATTAGAGTTCCCTATTATAGATCTTGTTTTTGTAGTAGCTTTCTATAGAATTAACTCTCCTCTTTTAACGCATCTTTAGAGTTTATAGCTGTGCTAGAGGGTACTACTTTCTCCCCTTCTATAAAAAATAAGGCTTTCTTTCTTTTCTAATTTTCTAATTAACTAACGCTCTATTACTACTATTTGTTATTTTTCTCTTACCTAACTAGCGCGTTGTTAGGCGCGTTGTTTTAACTACACGTTACCTAGGCTTTTATTAAATCCTCTACCTTACCTTTACTCCTATACTCTTATACTCTCTTTTCTAAGCGCGTTAATTACCTTACCTAGCATAGACTTCTACGCTACTACTTAATATTGCCTGCTTATTTGCTTTCTGCTGCGCCTAACACTGCCTCTGCCTGCTCCTTAATCTCCTTATAGGCTATAGCCTAGTCCTAAGAGCAGTCTATAGCACTCTTCTACTCTTCTTCTATCTAGTAAGGCTACTAAGGCTTTAGCTGTAGTATATAGGCTATTGCCTAAGCCGCTATTATTTAGAGAGCTGTCTGCTAAGCCTAAGGTTACTAAGAGAATGTTGCTAGCTCTCTAAACTCTCCTAACAACTCCTCTACTGCCTCTACCTAACGCTACTGCCCTAGCTACAATTAATAAGCTTCTTTAGCAGCTTAAATACGCGTTACTCTAAAATCTACGTCTACATAGCCTAATTCTACGTCTATTATACTTGCCTATTACTGTTACTTTAGAGTCTAGTAATAAGTTCTATAATGCAATACAGTTAATCTCTAGGGATTTGCCTAGTTTCTCTAATAATAGCCTAAGCTTCCTTAACAGCAACCTAGGCTTCTCTAACAATACCTTAGGCTTTCCTAAGTTGTCTATTAAAGTTCTAACAATTTCTTGCGCTTATAGTAAGCTAGCTAAGGCTTAGGGTATAGGTAATAATAAGCTTTAAGCTTAGATAGCCTAGCATCGCACACTAACTCTAATAGCCTCTCTGCCTACTTCTTAGTCTGTTACTTAGACATCTTCTGCAAAACCAATCTTTTCTAGCTATTATAGCGATAAGACTTCTAAGCTTTACGTCTATAAGAAGGTTACTTTCCCTTATAACGCTATCTATAACTAGCGTTAGCAGATTCTAAATATCTTATTAACTGTTTTAGACTAATTTATTTATAGTTATAGTAATATTATCTAGCTAAATTACAATTAAGGTTATTGCTTAGCTCTAGCATATGCTTTTTAAAGTTAAAACTAACAGAGGAAACCTTCTCCTGCTGCTTGTTAACTGCGCCCTATCTTCTAAGCTTCTAGAAGAAGGTAAATATATGCTGGCTATTTAGTTTAACTCCTTTAATATAAAGACTAATAGAATCTTAGTTAAGGATTACTTTTACTTAGGTATAGGCTATAACTTTCTTAAGAACAACCTGGCTACACTTATTCTATATTACAGTTAATCTACTTGCATATACTTAGACTCTAGCTAGTATAACGTTTAGCCTTGCGGCTGTTGCGCAAAAAGCAATTGCAAATACGCTTTTAGCAAGTGTTGCAGTATTGTTTACAATAGAAAGTAGCTACTCTATAGTGCTTACACTAACTACTTCTATAATATAGGCTTTTAGGCTTATTCTTATATAGGTAAGTTGCTAACTGTTATTTAGAAATACTCTTTTCTAGAGACTTCTTTTAGAATTGTACTAACATTGTAGTAACTTAGGTAATTTAAAGTAATCTATTAATTAAAATACCTTAGACGCTTACAACATCTTGCTAATACTGCCTATTTCTGCTATATAGGGTGTTAGAGAATATGCGTCTTACTCTTAGTTTCTTGTTTTAACCTGCTAGGCTACTATAAGGTTTAATTAGAGTTTGTTTATTTAGGGTAGCTACTGCGCAATACACCTAATAACAAGAGCTATTACAGTAGAGGGTCTTGCGTAACTAAAGAACTACTAGAGCTTACTAATAATAGCAACTCTAATTTTAATCCTAGTTAGGCTGTTAAACTAGATTCTAAATCTAGGTCTAAAGATAAGGCTAGCGAGTCTATAGATACTGTCGCCAAGAATAATATTAATAATAGGGATAGAATAGAAGTTAACGTTAATGTTACTATTAATGCTAGCAATAATGCTGCTGCTTCTTCTAAAGCTTTAGTATATTCAGAAGTTTAGGCTTCTATATCTTGTAGCGTAGCACTAATATAGCTTTTGAATAGTAAATATATAGGCTTATTTTAAGTGTTGCTTCTAATAGCTAGTAGGATTATTGTAAACTGCGTCTGTTATATACCTTTCTTTGCTATCTATTTTTGTTCTTGTAGATACTTTAAAGCTATTCTAATAACTTCGTATTTAGATCTGTTAAAGTTTAGGTTTTTAATAATACGCACTCTAATAGCTCTTTAGCGCGTCTCTACTAATTGTTCTAAATCCAAATTTTTATCCTTATCTACCTTAGTAGTGTTCTTAAGTCTCTTAGAACACTAGTGCGCTACTAATTCTCCCACTAGTTGTAGGATGTCCTGTCTATAGCTAGGGAGCGCCTAGTCTTTAGTCTTGTTAGTAGATAGGCTATAGTTAATAAGCTTTAGGTCTACTTTAGTGCGCTAATAGAACTTCTTCAACCTATTACCTAGCGTGTAGCTTTAAAACAGTGCTCTATTAAGCTTCTTAAAGTTGTACTACCCTTTCTTTCCTACTTTATATATCCTAAATAGCCTCTGCTATTTTAGAAGAAACTTGCTAAGCACTAATTAGTTATTATTGTAGTAGGAATCTCTAAGCAAAACGAAGTTGCTAACCTTTAGTTTATCTGCTCTAGTAACTCTGTTCTTATTAAAGTAGTCCTTATTATTGTTTTTTAGTTAGACTATTCTTGTAATAGACTCTTGCAACCTAATATCTCTCTTTTTAAATTAACAAGCTCTTATAGCTAAGAGTAAAGCAGTATTAGTTACTTCTTTCTAGGGCAGGGTCTGCTAGGTTAGTATATACAATCTAATAGGCAGTACATGCTTGCAACTATATATAAGAAACACTAGAGTCTTTCTAGTTACACGCTTAACACTAGTCTAATTAGCCTATAGAACACAGTCTAAGTAGTTAACCTATATCCTGCTAAGCTTCTTTAAAGCATCTACTATTAGCGCGTATTCTTGTTTAATTAAGCCTTAACCCTATAGATAATAGGCGCTAGCTACTACTCTATAGATTCTAAATTGCTGTTGCAGGTTAATTAGTAGATACTTATTTTTAGAGCTTCTATTAACTAAAATTTTAAGTAGTAGGCTCTATTAGCAGAAGACTTTTTGTTCTAGAAACTTAATAATAGATGCTAAGTCTGCGTTTAATAGAGCTTTAGCTTTAGCCTACTGCGTTGTAGTACATTAGGCTACTACAAGAAACTTCTTGCCTCTAGCTAGAGGCATATAGACTACGTCTATTAATATCTAGCTAAAGAGCATTGTTAGAAGAGTTGTTAGCTAGAGTTTCTCTTAAACTATTACTAAGGCGTATACTTAACACTCTAGGCATAACTTAACATAGGACTTAACATCTTTATATTATCCTTCCTAATAATAACGCGCCTAAACTTTGCGCTATATACCTTCTTTTCTATAGTGTCTTAATTTATTGTGTATAGCTTTAATAATAGCTAAACGTTTGTTAGGTTTGTCTATAATCTACTGTAGCAGGCGTTTTCTAGTTAGTATTAAGAAAAGGTGCTTCTTTCTTACTGTTAATTTAAGTACTCTTCTTGTAAACCTTTTTATTTTAGCTCTTGAAAGACTATTAGGCTAGTAGTAGAATAGAATCTAACAAGCCTAAGCCTAAGATTCTTTGCTATAGGCTTTATCTAGTAGGTTTTTCTTAAAACTAACGTTAGCTATATATACTCTATAACATAGATTGTATATGCGTAGCTGTAGGGCAATAGTAAGCTGTACTGAATTTAAATAAGCGTTAATAAAATCCTTAATGTCCTTCTCTAGCTAATTAGGTAGCTCCTATCCTAGCTCCTTAGGTCTTCTTAAAAGGGCGTTAGCTACTACGTTTTTCTTGCCTTTGATATAGACTATATTAAATTCTTATATATTAAGGAGAGCTAGCTACTGCGTAATAAGAGCTCTTAGCAAGTTAGTTGCACTTTGCTAAAGCTGTACAACTAGCGTCTTTGCGTCTGTTTCTATAATAAACTCTACTCTATATAGGTAGGTCTAAAACTTCTTTAGCGCTAGAAGCAGGGCTTTACATTTATGTTTCTCTAAGTCCTAATTTTATTTAGATTTAAACTAAACCCTACTTTTGTACTAGATAGGGTGCTAACAACTCTTTAGATCTAGCTGCATAAGAACTGCGCCCTAACTCTTTTAACTACTATTAATAGACATAACAATTAGGAGTAACAGCTTATTATAAGAGATAAAGATAAGCGCTAGCGTAGAATATAGCGCGCGCTTCAATTTATCTATTGCGCCCTGCTGTTCTAAGAACTACTTAAAGGGCGCATTTTTGCGCAGCAGGCAGAATAGTAGTTCTAAAATAATACTAAAAAGCTTAATCTACACTCTGTAATACACGCATATGCTAATAAATATTTAAACGTCTTTTTAGTCTCTGTAGAGTAGCCAGGAGAGTATCTTCTTCATTTTCTTATAGTTAGAATACTAGCTAGTAGCGTTAACACAATAGCCTACTACAATTATAGACGTATAACAGAAGTCTAATTTATAGCCTAATATTGTAGCCCCTGCGCGCTTAATATCTACTAGAACAGCGTCTATATTACAGAGATGCTCTGCAACGTACCTTCTAATACCTAGTTTCATTTCTATTCTATTATAGTAGGACTTTAGTCTCTTAATACAAACGTTATCTAGGTAAGGTCTGTAGTACTCTAGAATGTAATCTTAGCATATTTTAGTTATAACGCGTACAAATTTAGCAACTAAATTTGTTATACTTATAGGTAGTATGCACTAGCGTACTAGTCTAATAGGTATATAGAACGCTGTTATGTCTTAAGAGTCCTTGTACAGTTCTACTTAGTTGTATTCTAAGAAGAAATCAAGCAAGCTTATAATTACGCAACTAGTAAAATCTTCTACAAATTTATCTAGATTAGGTAGTAGGTTTGTGTTGTAAATTGTAACCTTATTAATCTTTTGCGCGTTGTTAATAAGCTAATATCCTTTGTCTTTCTTAGCTACTAGAAACTATAGGTTTTAGTATTAACTTCTGCACAGTTTAAGAGCCTCTTAGTTAATTCTCTCCTATACCATTTTAACTACTACTTCTCTTAGTTTTTAGGAAATAGAGAATTAATTAGCTTGCTACGCCTTGTAAGGAATAGTGTTAATTTTGATTAGAGGTACTACCTTATAGCTAACCTATCCTAATTTACTAAAGTCCTAGGCTAGGGTAGCTTTCTATTAGTATAGTAGCTCCTCTAGTATAGCTTGTTCTTGTAGGAGCAGATCTAAGGAGATCTTTATTTTTAATAGGCGTTTAGACGTAAGCCTTGTGCCTCTAGGGAACTTTGCGTATTATAGCTTAAAGTAGCTTAAGAATAGAGCGTTTTTCTTATTTAGTACTTGTTAAATGCGCGTACGTTCTTTCTAGTCTTTGTATCTACTAATATCCCTTAAGACTTGTTCTAAGTTGTCTACTAGCTAGACCTTTTAAGCTTTTTACTTATGTAAAGTACTAACGTTAAAGAAAACGTTATTTAATTATAGATTAGTTGTGCGCTTTAGCTAAATTGTTATTACTTTAATAGGTAGCCCTTTCTCGCTAGTTGCTTTACTAAGCTCTTCTTCCTAGAAGCTCTTAGAACTAATATTAATTCTAAGACTCTAAGGGAGTTGCCTTACAACGCTTGCTATAATATTCTAAAAGTAATAGCTTACGCTGTTGCTAATAAGCATGTATATTCTATTGCTGTTGCTAATAATAATAGACCTATTAGGTCCTGCGCCTATAGTGCCTACCCCTAGCTACTAGAAGAACTATGTTTCTAAGGAAATAATTAGCAATAAAGATTTCTACTAGAGCTAATCTGTTGCTAACTTTATTACTAGCTAATTATTACTTAGAGTATTAGAGTTGATTTAAAGCTGTGTTAAGTTTATTTAATAGTCTTGGTCTAGCTATATAATAGGTTTGGATAGGAGTAAAACGCTAGCGATTACACTTCCCTAACATTTCTTACAAGAGGCCTAGAGTAGAGACCTAGCGCGTTAATCTAATTGCCTCTTATGCACACAAATCTTATACTATGCTTACTATCCTTGCTAAAGATTTAGCAGTAGGTTAGCCTATTGGTAGCGTACTTAATTCTAGCTTAAGCGTCTGTTAGAAAAGAATTACCTAGGATAATTGGGTTTGTGCACTCCTTAAGGATAAAGAAGCTAGTGTAGATTTTGATCCTCCTAATAGTAATAAGTACTCTCTATACAATGCCTAAGAACTCTTTAGTTAAACTATTTGCTACTACTATTTTTGCAGTTCTTATACTCTTTAGCAGAGACGTAATTAGAAGTATAGCTTGTTCTACTGTTTCTCTTTTTATAGTGTTAAGCTCCGCGCTAGAGTTAATAAGACTAAGAAACTAGGTCTCCTTAATGTTAATAGGCACTTTTAGGCACTCTCTCCTAAGGTGCTCTACGCCTAAGGCTTAATTATACTTCCTCTAACAGTAAGTAGGCTTACAGAAGTCTTTGTTAGCAGCAAGCTTAAGGCCTAGTTCTTTATTGCGTTAGATGTGCCTTTTAATCTAGCTAATCTCTAGGTCTAACTAGTGTTTAGTATTAATACTAAAGCACTTACTTACTTTTCTATTTACTGCCTTAACTAGCACGTAGTCTAGGAGTAAGCCCTAGGTTAGCAAGTTAACACTAGCTCTTATAGTAGGTTAGTCTCTATCTATGTCTTTATTAGCGCTTTTAACTATTATATAGTGTGTTAAGGCAACTAAAAGGTCTTTAAACTTAGCTAGCGTGTAGCTTGCTTAGAACAGCTTCTTCTTAACCTCTAGCATGTTACTAATAATAGTTTTAAGCAGTAATAGAACTAGGATGTTAAGAATGCGCTAGATAACTAATTAGGCGTTAGCCTTAAACTTCTAGACCAGCTGCTACTTCTTTAGGTTCTTCTCCTTTTGCTCTACTGCGTAGGTAGGCTTTAACAGCCCTTTAGTTAGTTAGGTAACCTCTTCTATTTCTATATCTTCTAATTTCTTATTACTTGCAAATTAAACTAAGTAGTCTTGCCCTAACGTTTTGCTTATAAAGTAGCTGTTATCTCTGTCCCTGTAGCCTTTTAAGTGTAGGATCCTATCAACTAGCTTCTAAGGTAGCTTCTGAACCTAAACCTAACTGTATACAGGTTAACTGTTACTATATTTTACTTAGTTTTGGCTAATAACTACAGCTAATACTAAGCTGCTGTTAGCAAGAAGTTCCTTAGATTTAGTTGTAAGGCAGTCTAATATGTCCTAATACTTATTACAGTTTACTTCTAACAGCGCTCCTAAGGTATTAGGCACTAGCTATATAGAGACTGTATTGTTCTCAATAGGAATAGAGAGACTAGGTCCTCCTATAAATTCAGATTTAACCTTAAGAGAGTTAACGTTACGTTTTAGAAAGCGCCTTTTAATCTTAGCTAAAATAGTCTTAGCCTATTATACGTTGCTAAAGCTAGTAACTCTGCTCTATAGATTGTTAGGCGTCTTCTATTAGAGTATGTTACGTTTGTTAAGGAAGTACTAGCTGTTTGTAATAAAGCCTCTTAGTGTTAAGCAGTCCTACTTTAAATGCTCTGTCTTATTACAGACCTAACAGTTTATCCTAAAGCCGCTTAGTAGCCCTCTGCTAGGACGTCCCTGCTAGTAACTCTAATTGTTATTTAAGTAGCTGTAGTTCTAGCTGTTACGCTAATAGTTATTATTCCTCTATACTTACTGCTGTTACCTGTAGTTCTAATAGCCCTAGTTCTGTAGAGCTAGCTAAGGTATGTATAGTTATAGGGCTTCTAATTGCTCTTTAGTTTGCTTGCAAACTAAGGCATAAATAATTAGATTGTTTATAAGCTCTACTTTGCAAGGGGTCTATTACATGCTCTATAGCTACTGCTTAATAGTTATTTAGTTAAGCCTAAGCTGTAGCATCTTATCTACAAGGTTATCTACTTTATTCTTTATAGGCGCTGCACTAAGAAGAGCTTACTCGCGCTAGTTCCTAAATAGAGTGCTCTTTGTTAGCAACTAAAGGGTAGCAGGTTAGAAGTTTGTCTCTAGCTTAATTCTAGGTTTAAAGTTATTTTATTGCAGTAGAGCTAATAGTTATTTAGTTACTAGTTCTACTTTAAACTCTACCTCTAGTTTAAAGGCTCTTATAGCTTCTGCTAGATTTAATATACGCGCTTCTTTCTCTACTTCTAGGCGCTTTGCTAGATAGTCTTAGATCTTTTTGTACTTAAAGTTCTTTAGAGTGTCTGTTTTTAGACTAAACTTCTCTAGGATCTTTGTTGCGTGTTAGAGCAGCAGTCTCTTAACAAGGTAGTAGCTGTAGCAGTCCTTATTAATAGTGCCTGCTTTAATACACCTTTTACTGCAGATTTAGAAGTCTTAAAGGTAGTCTCTAATCTTTAGGTCTAATCTTATTTAGTACTAACCTAGCTAGTGTTTAAAGTATTCTATACGCTCTTCTTATTAACCTTTATTATTATTTCTAAAGCGTTATTAGAGGCTATTATAGAGCTCTCTCTACAAGTAGTTATCTTAGGCTTCTGCATACTCTTTAGACGCCTATATAATAGTCTTCTGTCTTAGCTTATAGTAGGCAACTAGTCTGTTAATTATTATCTAGTCTGTAAAGCTATAGTACTTTAAGAAGTCTTTAAAGCGCTCTAGAAAGTCTGTAACGTTAGTCCTATTAAACAAAGGTATATTTTCTACTAGGTAAGACAGCAACTGCGTTGTATACAATAGAGGCTGCACTTAGTTAAGAAACTCTGCTAGTATCTAAAGAGCCCTTAATATCAAGTTATCTTAGCCTATACTTCTGCGCCTAGAGTGCCCTTCTAATAGCTGTTTAGCCTGTTTCTCTAGCGCACTACTTATATTTGCGCTAGCTTCTCTTATTAACTCTACAGGCGTTAGTAGTAGAGCTTTCTGTCTGTTAGGGTATTTAAGGCATTAACAGCTTAATGTGCTGTTAAGTAGTTCTATATTGTCTTTGCGTTGCTTTTGTAGGCTGCCTAAATAGTAGTTAGAGCTTATTTAAATAAACTAAAGAAGAGCAATAGCCTAAAAGACTAGAATTAAGATTACTGCTTTGTGTAGGATTACTAAAAAGCTAAAGGCTTAAGCTTTTCTAATATCTAATAGTACTTCTATTGTAAAGTCTACTAATTTCTTCCTAATTTCTTTATACTTGCTGTCTAAGCAATTATTAGTTTTCTCTTCCTTCTAACTACCTGTTTTAATGTCTTCCTTAGTCTGCTCTTAGTTGTTTCTGCTATCTGTGCTCTAGAACTTCTTTAGTATACTCTATACTTAGTAGGGCGCAATAACTTTGCGCTTTTGCTTAGCCTAATATAGCTTTAGCTACAGCTTGCGTCTTGCTCCTTTAGCTATTGCTCTGCTTTTTAGGGTCTGCTTAATCTCACTTCTAACTTAATTCTAGTAGTAGCTAATCTAGGTACTTTAGATAGGCATTGCTCTAGGCCCTCTAGATAGGCGTTGATCTAGATCCTACTTTCTGTTCTTCTAATCTTAGAGTACTAACTCTATGTCCTTAGAATAGATACTAATTATGTTCTAGAGAGAACTATAGTAGCTTACTAAACACTTGTTAGACTGTCGCGTTTCTGCAATTTCTAGGTTACAAGGACTACAGAAGAGCGTAGGTGTATACGCAGGTGCGCAGCCTCCTAAGGCCTAGGCTAATAGGAATTTAGAGTTGTAATTAGTTGCTATATATAGTAGAGCGTTATTTACCTCTAAGGCCTATTAGATTTAATATAGAATTAAATATATTATTATTCTTAGGTGTATGTATATTGTTCTTTAATAGCCCTTTAGCTATTGTATCTTATCTATACTCTTAGCTGTGCCCTAAGTATTCTTTAGACTTACTTTCTATATTACCTTACTACATTACTCTTCTATTAGATCTAATAGCAGACTATTACCGCTACTAGTAGAACGTTCTTAACTGTTTAAATCTCTAGGTGCAGACACTAACGCACTACCTAGTTGTTTTCTGTTCTAGCTCTACTTGCCGCAAGTACTAGCCTTCTGCGCCTCTGCTACTGCCTGCGCCTCTGCTTAAGCCTCTGCCTACTCTACTAACTAATTAGCTCTTAATACTATTAAGACATCTACTAGCTAAGTAACTACACTAGTTAACTTAGCTGTGCTCCTTCTAAGCGCCCTAACCTCCTTAGCTATCTCTCTAACCTTCTTAGCTAGCTCCTCCCTCTAGTAATAAGTGCTAACTAACAAGTTAGTGTTATTTATGTTAGCTACCTGTGCAGTGCTTACTTGCACAATAGTAGCTAACTAAAACGCTGCCTTCTTAACAGCAGCCTCCTACTCTAACACTACCTTATTAGACTTGTCTCTACCTAAGGTAGCAAACCTGTAGTTAAGGGCCTTAGAAAGGCTATTATACTCTTAGCCTATATATAAAGAAACTAGGCAACACTTCTTATTTAAGAGCGTGTAATATATACACTTCTTAGATATATCTAAATAGAATCTAAACTTAATATTAAAATAGCTGCAGGTAAAAGCTCTTGCAGCCTATAAGTAAACAACCTAATAGGCTAGGGAATAAGCTCTAGAAGGGACAGGAATAGGTATTATGTGTATCTACAAAACAGTTAGCTAGCAATTAAATTAGAAGGATAGTTAGATAGCTATAGGTATATAAACGTGTAGAAGAAAAGTATAAAGAAGTAGTATATTAGAGGGCTAGCCTTATATATATGCTTAAAAAAGCTTAGAGTAAAGTTAGGAACGTAAAACGCGTAAACGCGCTAGGAAAAACAACAATAAACAGCTATATTACGTTATTAGAAAATAAACTTAAGGTAAATAAGAGTTTGCAAAAAATTTAGAGAGGTACCTAAATTAACACTAATATAGACCTAATTGATAGAAACTATTAATTTTAAGAAGAAAAGTAATATAACAAGCACATGCAAATATATGTTACATCTGATACCTTATAAAGGCTTAGTAATAGATTATGTAGGAGGCTAGTAGATTAGAACTAAAAGCGCTCTAATAGCGCTCTAACTTAGCTACTACGCCTACTATAAATATAAGCCTATAGTATTAGATAGAGGACAAGTTTCTCTTGTCCTTCTGTACAAGACCTATAGGTGTATAGCTAATCTAGAATCTCTGATACAACACGCACTCCTATATGCCTCTAATACGTATCTGATTTGATTTCAATAGCTTTACCTACCTGTGTCGTTACAGCACGTAAGTAGTAATATAATATAACGTAACGCAGTAGCCTAATTAAGAATATTTTAATAGCGCCTCTTACGCATAAAGTTCTTTGTAATTACTCTTCTACACTTCTATATATATTAACTTAATACTTAATTGCGCGCTATTAAACTACTTGTGCGCTATTAAACTACTTGCGCGTTTACGTATAACGCTACTTCTCTTACAAACTATTTGTTCTGTCTAACTCTATATAACAATTAATAATATATATTCTATACACTATGCTAATAGTAATCTTATAGGCTATTATTTTGTTTACAATAGCTACTTCTATAGCTAGTGCTAGTAATTAGCTACCTCTAGGTAGTAGCCTACCTCCTCTAGATATACTAGAATCTGTACTAGTAGCTAAGTTCTGTATTTAGCATCCTATACGTTAGCTTAGTATAGAAGATATTGCAGCAGGTTATACCTGTTGCACTATATGCAAAAAAAGCTATTAGAACAAAAGTGTTGCTATGCAGGTATATTGTTACAATAGTGCTATGTAATAGTTCTATGCTAATTATACTTTAGAAGCGCTGTAAAGTAGTAAGTAGTCTAATAGTAGACATAACATTAGGTTTATTAGTTAAGCCTAGTATACCTAGCGCAACACTATTTAATTACTCTATAAGTATATCTTTAAAGCGTAGTTTAACTACTTATAGTAGTTATATATATATATAAGAATTGTTCTATTCTACTACTATATCTCTTCTACCTACTATACCTAGACTACCTACACTTCTTATACCTAACGTATATTTTCTTACTCTAGCAGCGCTTCTATATATAGCTTTTAGCCTATATATATCTAGTGCCTCTTCTACTCTACTATTTTTCTTGCGTAGTTAACATAGTAGAGACTCTCTAAGCACTACTACTACAAGAAGAGAGTATAATATTATCTAGCAAAACTATTAGGTTTATAAGTAAGCTAGAGAGTATATGTTACTTACTCTTAGTCTAACACAGTTAAGGAGAGGTAAAGAACCTAAGAATTAATAGTATCTATTAAGCAGTCTGTTAACTGCCTTACCTACTAGCTAGTTAGATATACTATCTACGTTTACTCTATTTAACTATAAGCTACCTAGTACACCTAGTATATTGCTTAAGGATTAAACTCTTTAATTATCTTACTATAGTAGAGGTTAACGCAACTCTATTTAGTTAATGTTACGTTCTTCTTCTTAATTAATATCTCCTTAAGAGCTGCTACTGTATTTTATATGTAGTAGCTGTAACTATCTTTAATTGTATTATTAACTCTATTAGGTTATTAATAACAAGAAACTCTATAGGTTCTGTATAGATAAAACAGACTTTAATAAACAGGATACAATTGTATAGTATATTACTAGAGTACATAAGAAGGTATTCTAGGACTTCTTTGCTACTAATAGTACACTTTCTTATACTTGCTAGAAATGTTAAGCAAATAGCCTTACTTCTAGTAGTATTGTCTAGACTTAAGAGTTGCCTCTACCTAGGTTGTTACAGTCTTCTATTAGTAAGCGCGCACGTTAACTATTACTATCCTCTTATAGTTTAAGTCTTAATATTCTAGCTAGTCTTCTTCTATTAACAGGTTAACGCGCTTTAGATAAGAGTATTTGCCTAGGTCTTATTAAACGTTATTGCTAGGAGAACATTAACACTATAGGTGTACTAGATTCTTACATTAACGTTATAGTGCCTAAAAACAAATAGTATACTAATATTACTCTTAATAATTGCAATTAGAGATTATTGCAGGGTTTTTACTATTGTATAAATAATAAGGTTATAGAAACTTACTTGCGTTGCTATAAGTAATAGTTTAAGATAGAACTAAATAGTAATTAAGTATATACAGCCTGCGTTAAGGTAGATTGCAACATTAATTTACATAAGCTATACATATTTAGCCTAAAGAACAAGCTAGATCTAGGCCTTATACTAGGTACTAGTATCCTTCTAAAGTTAACTTAGATTAAAGAGATACTTATTGCACGTGTCTATTACTTTATAGAAGTATAACAAATTTGCAGGTAATAGTATTAGTATAAAGAACACGTTGTAAACTTTCTTAACAATACTGCAAAGGTGTATAACGTTCTACCTTTATTACTTAAGAATCTTAACGTTATTATTATACGCCTAAAGAACTAGAATAGCAATAAGTAGATAGCAAACTAATTTTAAAAAGACTTCTGTGTACGCAAATCTGTTATTAAGTAATAGTTATATTACCTTTGTTACATAAATCTAGCGTATTATATATCTATACTTTAGATCTTAGATAAGAACCTTAAGGTATTAGACAATAACGCTTTTATTAACAATAAGTTAGTTATCTATAAGATTAACAAAGATAATAAAGCTTCTGCTAGTAATATAAGCAAAGAAAACGTTAGTAATTCTAACAAAGATAATAGTAAGCATCTAGAGGTTATAGGTGTTCTTAATCTATATGCTAATAATAATAAACTTGCAGAGTTATAAGTAAAGTTAGATAGATTAAGTGCTTAGACTATTAGTTAACAGCTACAAAGAAGACTAAATATAAGTATACTAACTCCTTATCTTTGTTAGGAAAATTTAAGATTAATCTAGTCAGCCCGATTGCTGTAACCTGCGGCAGCCCAATAGCAATACTGTCTACTAGACAATTCGCTAAAGTCGCCCCACTTACTTCTGGTTGCTAGCAAGTCGCTGGCGAGTCGCTAGCAACCTAACAGTGTTACTAGTGTTGCTAGATCTAACAGAGTTGCCAATGTTGCCAATTTTACGTATAGCTGTATTTTTATGATTACGTAAGTAACCTAAAACTACAAAATATAGAGCAGAATTCCCTCTTTAAAATGCACTATTCAGATTTTTTTTAGCTACTCTAGTTATTGAGATATAGCGCGTTGAAGTTATAAACTTTTTTAAAAAAACTTCAAAGTACGTTCAACACAATAGATCTTAACGCCTGCACTATAATATATTAAAATAAAATAGTCCTAGAGTAAAATCTACACTTTAGTTACTATTTCTTTAAAAAAAATATAATATATTATCTAGTTAAACTGCTAGAGCTTTAGCGAAAACAAGCCTTAGCAAAGAACATTAAAAAGTTACAAACTTCACTGCTGTGCATCTCAGCAACTAGAGCAGCTATAAAAATTCTGAATAGTGCGTTTTAAAGATGGAATTAAGCTCTATATTTTAGGTTTCTAGAATAATTACGTAATTGCGCGGGTGGAGCTGGTGGGTCTAGTAGATCAGGTAGATTAATTTGGGCGTTTTTGTCTAATTAGGCAGCCAGAACAAATAGGAGACCCTAGGGACAGTTAAGTACGGTTGAGAACCGTCTAGTCGACTGTTCCAACAGTGTCGCGGATGTCGCCAACTTCGACAACCTTGAGTTTTCCTAACGTTACACCTCTGTCTAAGTTTAATAAGAGTTATCCTCTGTTAAGTTAGGCTTTTCCTAGTCTCTATTCTTGTAGAAAGGCTAATTATATAGACACTTATATAAGAGAGGTTAGTTATCTAGATTACATTTAACATTTACTCTTGTCTAAGAATAGACGCTTTGCGCAGTACCTGCAATAGAGATACATAGTGTTTAACACTATAATACGCACCTCTATTAACTCTAAGGCAGAATTCTTTGTTAATAAACTACATCTAGAAGCATATAATCTTACTATTAACAATCTTTGCTAGGTATTCTAGGATAATAGTAACAACTTAGAACAGCTTATTAACTCTATTACTTAGTACTTATCTAATCTATAAATCTTATAGCCTTACTAAGCAGGTAAAATAAAGTAAGTTAAGGCTATAGTCTAGTAGTTGCAATATCCTTTATTGTTTGTTACCTTTAGTGCAGCTAATTACTATTAAGATTTGCTTATATAACTATTACTAAACTATAGTTAATAGGTAGATTTAGTAGCTAATCTAGCTTTACGTGCTTAGCATACTTAAGATACTGTTTGTAATAATCTACTTATTATAGCTTATTATTTTGTACGACGTCTACAGGCTTTTTAGAATAAGGTCCTTAAGCTAAAATTTAATATTACTAACTATTAGCATTGCTATAAGTAGTAGGCTTAGAGCAGCACGCATAGTTATAGGCTATATTAGTCTAAAGGTAGTCTTTAAGCTACTAGCAAAATAACAGATAACATAAAGGATTTTTTTGCTTAATTCTAGAGTATTTATGTTACTAGATTCAATCCTAAGCCTAACACTAGACTACGCCCTTATACTAAACTATCTATCTTTTAGGTTTCTAGTGTTAAGATAGAGAACAACGCTATTACTTTATTGTCTACTGTTAACTAAGTTTAACTCTACGTTTATAATGCAAAGTACTATCTTTGTAAGAATAAGAACACTAGTTAAAAAGAGTGCTGTTTCTATCTACTAGATTATGTTTAAGCTTAAGTAAAACTTAATAAGTATCCTACTTCTAGGTAAGAGTAGATCTAGTTCTATTCTACTTAAAATAATAGTATAGTAAACAAGTATAATTAGCTTACTACTATAGTATAGTAGGTAAACACTAACGTATTACCTTGCACTAATCTACGCGCTATTATTAACTACGTAGTTAAGTATACTACTAAAGCTAAGAAAAAGTTACTATTATACTAATAGTTAGCTAGTACCTTAATTCTATTTGTTAATAAGAGACAGCTATTCTAGTCTCTAGTAACTAAGATAATAAATAAGCTTATTAGAGATTGCAACTATTTAGCTTAAGAAGTGTGCTATTACTTTCTTAATCTACCTCTTAAGCACTCTTTACGTACTTTTGTTAGTGTAGATCTTTGCTTAGAAGAGTAACATTTATATCTGTACTATATTAAGAGTAAAGAAACACGTTAAGGACTCTCTATATTAGAGAAGTATAAGGAGCGTAGGGTTACCTTAGATAACATAAGTAAAGTAACGTTCTTTACGTTCTTAAGGTACTATAACTATAACTATTTGTCTAATTGCTAAGAAGCAAATCTTTACTTACTTTCTACGCTATTCTTTTAAGGATGTTAAGTATTTTAGTTAAGTAAAGCTTATACTACATTATCTCTTTTAAGATGTACAAGAGCTGTTGCACATTCTGGAAATCTATTATTAATAATATAACTCTTTTGCAGAAGCCTATGCAGAGTGTAAAGCTTTGTGTTCTTATCTACACAATAGACTTATAGATAACAACTTTAACTAGCTACCTAAAGAAGATGTATATAAGGGTACCTTAGATGCTCTTCTAAAAGATATAGACGCAGAATAGGCTAATCTTGCTTATTAGTTACCAAACTGTAACACTAGAGAGAACGTTAATCTATAAGATTATCTAGGTTTCTGTAACATTAATAACGTTAACTAAAGTAACTGTGTTAGTACCTATCCTAATCTTAGCATTAATTAGTAAAAGACTATAAAATATAACTATTTTGTTACTCTAGGTAAGTCTACTTCTAGTATTATTCTATTTAAAGGCTTAGAGAGTAAGCAGGCAAAGGCTTATCTACTCTTTATTAATTATTACTAACAGTTGTGCAATAGTTATACTCTGTTACTATTATTAGTATAAATAGAAGGTAAAGAAGGCATAGAGAAGACAACTGTTGTTTGTATAATGTGTAAGAGCCTTAATAAACAGGCTAAAGATACTAGTTAACTATCTCTAGTCCTTTAAGCTACTCTTACAGGTGTAGCTACTTATAATATTAGTAGACAGACACTTTATTCGCTTTTACAACTACTAGTTAAGAAGAGTAGGTATTAGGATCTGCTGTTATCTACTCTTACGTTATTGTAGTCTAAGTTCTGCTATATCTATTACTTTATTATTAATAAGAAGAGTATAGTTAGTCTAATCTAGTTGTTTTAGATTAATTGCTAATTGCAACAGATTAAAGCTAATAACAAAGACTTTAGTAGTATAAGTATCTTATTAATTAGGGACTTTTGCTAGTTGCTACCTGTTGCTGCTGCTTTACTTTACAGTACTAAAGTAAGCAAAACTAATAATAGTAACTATATTAACAGTTAGCAACTATATTAGCTGTTTAATATAACTATTACGTTAGATGTTATAAAACGTTAGCAAAGAGCTAACAAAGAGGCTATTAATTTTTAAGCTGCGTTAGCTAATCTTTGCATAAACAAGACTACTATAAAAGACTAGTAGTTGTTGTTAAGCTATATACGTGCAAAGGTGCTTCTTACTAACAAGAATATTACGTTATTTAAAAACGCTATCTATATCTATTAACATTAAGAAGAAGTGCATAGCTATAACTATTAGCAATTATAGAAGTTAAACAATTTATAGCTATAGTGCTAAAAACAGATTAATAGAAGACGCTAGAAATCTTTAGAAGCAGCTATACCTATCTATTAGGTGTTATGTTATACTAAGAGAGAATATTTAGGCTAACTATATACTGTTTAATAGAGCAGTTAGTACACTTTGTAATATTATATAGCTAGAAGAGGTAGATTCTGCTACAGATCTTCTATTTGCCTTATTAGTTGCCTTTAACTATTATAATAGACCTAAGCTACTTCTAGATCTAGACACTAGAGAGAAGCTAGTGCTTATCTTTTAGTTATCTTGTAACTAGGTGTTAGGTTTAGTTACATGTATTTATATATAGTTTTCTATTACTCTAGCATACGCTATTACTGTGCACAAATTACAAAGTATTTTTATTAACTAGGCAATTCTTAATTTGTTAAGTAAGTAAGACTTTGCTACTAGCCTTATATATATTACTATCTCTTATATGTAATTGTTGCGTAGATTACTCTTTAAAGAACTATTTAAGTATATTATAGTATACAGATTATTACACTATGTAGCTTACATGTTTTAAGTACAATTGTCTTAAATTAAAGGCTAGTAATACTGTTGTTATAAGAAACACTAATTACTAGCGTTGTTAGCTATTTAAGTATAACGTTAAAGTTATAGATAAGTATAAAGATAACCTGCTATCTATACCTTCTCTAACCTCTTTATTTAGGTTTAGCTATACTAGTTAGATGCAGATCTTTATCTTGCACTCTAATCCTGTACGTTCTACTGTAACTGTTCCTAGCAGTATGTTTACAAGTAACGTTGTTATAACTAAACAGAATAAACATAGTAGTAGTAGTAGTAGTATTAATAATATGTCTAGTTAAGGTAGTTACAATTAAGCTCCTAAGTTTAAGCTTGCAAGGTTCTGCCTTGCGTATAAGTAGTGTAACTAAATAATTATAATTATAGAATAGCTGCTACGCAGCCTCCTTTAGTAACGTTTACGAACTGACAGACTTTTATATAAGCGCCCTTGGAGACTAGCCTATCGCGCAACCTATACGGGAGAAATGGATTGATAATTCGTGAATTTATGTATTTCAGCTGGTTGTTCATATAGATGAGGCCTTAAGGGGTGTGTTTCGAACCATCCCGTTAGGTCTCTTCGGCATTGCCTCCATCTTGGTTGCACGGCATCATGAACGTGCTGGGACACGCTCACCTTAGCCAAGTGGCCTTTTCATGATATGGAAGCAGGCCAAGGCCGTTGTGTTGAGTCATCGCTATTGTTCGGAATGCATGTGTTGGCGTGCCACGTAGCGTCTCACAATTGGTACCGGTATATTCTGGTACGTTGCGTAGGTGCTGCGAGCTGCAGCCAACCAACTCATTTCTATCCGCGCGACCTACATCCCCAGCGAGCAGCCTCTACCTCGAACAGACGTTCGCATAAGACATGAGCATTGAGGATTGCGCCGTTTGCATCAGGTCTTTGTGCATCCTTAGGCTCTAAGTGCCGCGCTGGCAAGCCTACCAAGGACACAAGTCACGACAGCTGCACATAACTCCATTTGCATAAGCGAACATGATGCACAGGCATTGGTTCGTGAACTGCAGCTTCGTGCCTTACGTTAAGATAAGTAAACATACGGTATTTCCGAAAATCTAGGACGATCACATTCGGTCCTGACGTCAAACGCAGCACTCCCCGGTAGTAAGGATCTATTGGACCATGAAAGGTGGAGCAGAGTGCCCAGCAACTTATCTGTGCTACCCTAGCCAAATTACGGTCGGTGCAGGGATGCAGCAATGGGGTACCCGGGTTGGAGGAACGGCCTACGACACGTTTTCGGTAGTGGTCTTTCATGCAGGTCCTTGCTATCGCTCTGCAGAAATGCAATGGCTGCCTTGAATTGGAGTCATACAGCCATTCAGGTGGTGTAAGATAAGGTTACTTAAAGCTATCAAGGTTTGCCAGCTGGTTTCCTTGACCAAATTTTTCCACCTCCTTAGCTTTCATGGCTCTTCCTTGCTTTATCTGCGATCGCATGCAAACGCGTAATCCCACCAAACATGGAGGACTTACGACAAAAGGATCGACAAGGACCTGTCTTCTCTGCAACCGAGAATTTTGCGAAAGTCACAAAGGGGATCCAGAGGGAACTTGTGAGATCAATCATGCAACATACTACAAGAATCATCAAAACTTGGATGGCATCTATCCAACGCTAGCGTCGAAGCAGGAGATTGTAAGTCCACTGCGTAACAATAGAGATGTTCTTATAGTATTAACTGCAAGTCAGGTCGGCTCGAGTAGTCTACTCAAGATGGATTGAACGAACAAACGGGATCTTGATGATTCATTGCCTTGAAACGTTGATTAGAAATAATTTATATGATCTATCTAAGATTTTTTGCTCTATTGTCTCGATTTAAGAACTTTTACCACATAGCTTCACCGGCGCGACATATACCAGCATCAGCATCCAGCGATGGGGCGGTGCTGGTGTTGCATGCAGTGTCAGGTATCGCATGCGGGAAGGATTCGAGGGTCAAACGGTAGTAATAGCCTAAGCTCAGAGCCGCAATATTCAAGACACATGGTTACAAGACTTTGACCTAAAGAAACACCAAGCTTTCTTTACCTCATCACTATCTGGATGGACTAGTAATAAGATAGGATTAGCCTGGCTCAAGCAGGTGTTTAATCGAGAAACCAAAGCCAAAGCCCAAAGCTTATACCGCTTACTCATCCTTAACGGCTATGGCAGCTATATTACTATAGATTTTATTAGCTATTGCAACCAGAACAAGATCCTATTAGCTATATATCTACCTTATAGTACGCATACGCTGCAGCTACTTAACGTCGTTATGTTTGCTCTGTTAGCAGCTGCATACAAAGCTAAGCTTACTAGCTTCTTAAATATCTCCTAAGGACTCACCTCTATTACCAAGCGCGATTTCTATTAACTATTTAATGCAGCATAGACCTCCTCCTTTACAGAAACGCTTGTAATAAAGGCCTTTGCAGCTATAGGGCTTTATCTCTTTAAGCCGGATGTAATACTCTATTGCTTTAGCACTGCAACTCTAAGCAACTCTAGGCTATCTTTAAGTAATAGCATAACGTTAGTACTTAGTGCAAGTAATTAAAGAAAGATAGAGCGTCTTTTAAGGGAGGCTGTAGATAATATATATAATACAAAGTCGAAGAAGCTTAGCTAAACAATCTACACTATCTCTGTAAAAAACACCCTTCTTTAGCATAAGAACAACTAGCTTAAAGAGGTCCTAGCTAATAAGAAGAAGCGTAGGCAGCGTAGCAAAGCTTTATTACTGCTGCTGCCTAAAAATTCAAATAGTAGAGCTTAATTCTAGTTACCTATAAAGGTAGAGCAAGCTTGTTAACGCTAGGAGCAAAAAGACCTTAAAGAACAGGCAGCTTAACACTAGAAAACTAAGGCTATAAATCTAAGAGAGCAGCAAAAGCTTGCTAAGGCTTAGTAGCTTAAAGAGCGTTGTCTTAACAGAGTTGTAGCAAAGAAGAAGCAGGACTATAAAGCTAAACAAAAGCGCCTTACCTGCAAGGAAGATTAGATAGCTAGGTAGCTTAAAAAGCAACTCTAGAACAATCTTAAATTGTCTTAAAAGAGTAAGAGGCGCAGCCTTAAGCTTTAAGTTGCAGTGCAGAGTGTAGAAGTAGATAGAAAGCCTGCTGCAGGTAGTGTAGAAGAGCTAGTAGTAATAGCTACTTTACGCTCTAGCTGGTAAATTAAGCCGACCTATAAAGTAATTACGTAATTCTAGTTAATTTAATCTACTCTAATACCCTATGCGACAGCAACACTAGAAAATCTCGTGATAATAGCTGTTGTAGGTAGCTCTACAGCCTTACAAAGTAGGTAGTGTAAATGCGTATTTGCGAGCGTTTGGCAGGAGCGGGCGCTTGGTAGTAGCTTACGTTATAGATCGTACTTACGCGAACCAGCCTATAGCGTTAAGCTAGACCCTTGCTAGTAGCTTGTTATTAATTAATATCGCTGCCTGCATAGGTAAAGCCTTATTAGGAGGTTTTCCTAAACCAATCTAAAGTTTCTAATCTGTACTTTGCTAAGAGGGCAAATAGATTAGCGTTGCGCCTAACCTTAGATAGCTAGTTAAACTTTAGATTAAACTAAATATAGGCTGTATAGAGTTTATATTAATAAGTTTTCTTATTAGAACTATAGTAACTTATTAGCACTAAGTTATAAGCTATATAACTCTATACCTTTTAAAACTTTAACAAAATATACGTTGTAATATAAGGCACAATTCTGTTTGTAATCTTAGCTCTAGAAGCCCTCTAGGTAGCGCTATTGCTGCTGCTGCTTATTAACTTTTTAATAATAGATCTAATTAATCTAAAGTTAGCCTGCTACTAAAACTACCTTTACTATCTTTCTATATAACAACATATATAACTAGAGTACTACTAGTCTAATTAAGAGAGGCTTTGCAGAGCCCTACTGCTACTCCTATTACTTATCTATAAGGTGTAGAAGCACCTTACTATCCTAATCCTAATCAGAAGATTATATTAGGTATAGATAAGAAGAAGAAGAAGGTAGCTAAAATAATCCTAATACTAGTAAGGTTAATAACGCTAGTTGTGTTGTTAGATTAGTTGCAAGAGAAGCTTAATATTAATTAGAATTAGAGCGCTACAAGCTCTACTTAAAGTAATAAGCTATATAGCTTAAGTAGAGAGTATAATAGGCGCTCTGCTTATACAAGCTATATTTCTAGAAGTAAGCGTAAGGCAGTAGTTCTACTAGCAGCAGCGCTGTGTAAGCACTTACTACAATTCTATTAAGAAAAGATATCCTTTGTACGCAAAGTAATTAATTAGCGTAAGCAGAACGTCTAGATCTATAGTGTTAAGTTGTTTTAGTATAATAAGTACACGCTTAAAAGCTTATTATTGCGTAAGATAGAGCGTTAAAAGCAAGAGCTAGAGGAGAAGACTTCTAGTAAAGAAGTAAACTTAGGCTCTTACTACTAGGCTCTTAATAACCTAATTAAGAAATAGAACGCTGTTAGTAAGTCTATTGTAAACAAAGAGTTAGCTGCTGCAGAAGCTATTTATAAAGAAGAACGCTAGGTTAACTTACTTAGCTATTAGCGTAATAAGAGCTAGACTTCTAATTTAGTTATAGAGACATCTAAGGCCTTTTAGCTATCTTAGCTATTATTCTCTTAGCTATTATTAAAGCAGTAGAAAACAAGCAGTTAGAACCTAAATAATAGAGTTAAAGCTTACCGCAGTTAACGTAGCAATGCTAATAACATAGATATATTATTTAAGAGGCTAATAGAGGCATAAAGCCAAAAGACTAAGCAGGTCCTAGAGGTGTTACAAGGCCTAAGTAGTTATAATTACTGCAATAATACTGCTAGTATTACTGTAAGCCTAGAGAAACTTATAACAGAAAGGTTAGAGGACGTAAAGAAAAAGCAAGAGGAGTAGAATTAGAAGCTAGATGCAATTATAGTGTTATTACAGCGTTAAAACAGTAGTAGTAGAGAGTAGTATAGCGTTAAAAGTAGTGTTGTACATACTAGGCAGGTAGCTGCATAGGCTATTTTAGCTTAGGTAGCTGTTATTATAGGCGTCCTTTAATATATATGCTGCGTTGTCTAGTGTTCTACTTTTAATAGATGTAAAAATAGGCTAAATGCTATATATTTAGCTAGTTTTTTGCATTTTTAAGCTACCCTGCACTTAACACGTTATCCTCTCTAATTTTAATATTCTAAGGCTAGCTCTAACACGTTTGCATAGCACTTAAAGTGTACGCTAGGCCTTATTAGGTAGTTAGTAATACTTGTGCACTATAGAGTTGCACCTTGTTTAACACTAAATATACACGTTTCTAATCTATATTAACACTACTAGATTACTACTTGTATAATATACTAAATCTAACCTACTTATTTAAATTAGTATGCTTCTATGCAACTTCTAAGCTAATATATTCCTCTAAATTTAGTAGCGTAAGGTAAAATATCTAAGAAAGTTAGTTGCTTCTACGTATACAAGTCTAGCAGTTCTACATAAAGCTAAACACTAGTAAGTAGTATCTTACTAGGCAATTGCTACTCTATATACTATACAAATAGTATAGCTACTTAAAGTTGCTCTTAACGCTACCTATGCCTATCTCTACTATAATTCTCTTAGTTGAATACTACTAATTTATACGCTTTTAAGATAGTATTAGGTTCTAACTGTATAGACGCTTATACGCTCTAATTACTAGCTTTTAGCTACTAAAAGCTACGTCTCTATACACGTAAAGCTTCTTATCTACGCCTTAATACTCTATAATCTCTTAGAGATTATAGCTAACACCTGTTGCAATACACAAACCTGCGTTACTACTAGCTGCTAGCTTACTAGCGTATACTACTCCTAGCAGCCTATTTAGCAACGCAATAATAAGGTAGCTTATAGTATACTACTTCTTATAGCCTAAGTAATATAGCTACTGCAACTTCTTACTTAGGCAGTAAATAGGCACCTTAGTGCTATTAATAAAGCTAAATATTAGCTCTTTATCTCTATTAAAGCTATCTAATATAGCTCTAGCGTACGCCTTAAGCTTTTCTAGCTGTATAAGCTACTTATTAAACTTTATCTAGGCACTCTAGTACTCCTATATATAGTCTAGAACTCTATTGTATACGTAAGAGATCTATAGCTAGCTCTGCCTAAAATACGTTATTAAGTACGCTAGCAGTATTAGGTGTACTGCCCTCTATAGAAACACTATAAGTAACTTCTCTAGGAACTCTGTTATAGTATAAGCTTACCTATCTAGTATAGCAAAACAGGTAGGTAGCTTAAGACTCTATACTAATCTTAAAACCTTCTGTTTCTTAAAACAGGTATAGAACTTAAACAGGTTATTACTTATACTACTTTTATCTTTACTAGCCTATACATTAACTATTTTGTAGTTACCTAGTCTTTTAAATAGCTTATATAGCTAGCGTAGCTTATTGTTGTAGGTAAGAGTAATTAGGAGCGCAGCAAGTAGTATCTTATCTAATAACAGCTATGCTGCAATAGCAATTATAGCACAGTTATTAGAAGAATCTATAGGAATAACGTAGAGAAAGCAGCAATATATTATTAGGTAAGAAATAGCTAGTAGCAAACATGTAGGTGTTCTGATCTGATTCTGATTTGAACTTAGCAGGAAACCCCTCTTATCTGAACTTAGCGCTAACGCTAACACAAGCTACCTTGCCAATCAAAACGCCTAGCAAAGTACAGATCAGAAACTTCAGATTGGTTTGGGAAAACCCCCTATTGGTTAGCAAAAGTGTAGACAGAGTAGGCAACACCTGTATTCTCTGTCTGCATAGACGCACACAAGCTTTCAAGGAGGGGGAATATTCAACAGGGTACAAGGAAGGGGCATAAATTCCAACAGGGTACGAGGATTAGGCTTTCTCAAAGACGAACGGAGTTGTTCTAGTGCACAACAATTGTGGAAATTCAGCCGGTAAGAGGATTGAGCAAGAAGACTTTTGAGAAGGGGAGTACGGCTTTTGCTCAAGCAGGAAAGAAGCGCCATGTGCACAGGAGTTCTTGAAAGACGTACGTACTTTTCGCGATGAGCTTTGAGATTTAGTGAATGTTGAAGACACTAGGGATTAGGGGCTTTCTGGTGGGGCACTATGTCGTTACGGACGTAGGTAATCCTGCGGTATTGGGCAACTGCTATATCCCAGAGACGGAGGAGAATATCAAGATCATTGTGTACGAGAGCAACGGCAGTTTTTTTTTCATAGACGGTGGAGGAGACAATGTGACGGAAGTGTGCATCCGCGAAGTTAAATGGAAGATATGGTCCGATGATATCTGGTGCATTGAACTAGAGATGGGTTATACAGCGTAGGGTGGGGCGAAGCGACTCGAGAGACGGAGTATAAGGGCATGATGGTCATTCGTTAGGATGGATTTCAGTCTGGTATGGCAGGGAGCTAGTCTTTACGCCGAGCGCAGGGTTGATGGTGGACGGTGTTAATATTGAGGATCTTGGAGGAGCTGCTTTAGAAAATGCTAGAATAAGGTTGGATTGGATTAATTACCAGAGCTTGTGACAAGAAGTCTCCGATTTAGCCTGTGTAGCAGTCTTTGCCAATCGGAAGCATTTCAATTTAACCCGTGAAGCAAATCAGCTGCAATGTCTTGAAGGTCGAGGTCTGGAATTTACTACTACTAGAGGGATCCTGTATTCTTTTTACTCCAGCTCGAGACGCCAACGGCTCTGTGTAGAAAGGCGGAGGTAATAAGCAGTCAGAAGGTAAAGCTGCCGACAAGATTGTACCGGTATCGGCCTGAAGATTGTGCACTACCGTTAGGCCACATCAGGACGACTCGCAGCTGGTAAATGCTTCTAGGCGACGATCGCCAATTTGTTATACTACCACGCGGTAACGCGGGGGTGTACCGGCTTGAACTTGTTAGATGCTCTCTTGGAAAATTATATGCCTGGCAGTTGTAGCTATTGTATTGTGCCGTATACACTGGCGGCTGCTTTGGAAGTAAGTGCACTCGAGCATTTGGTGCGGATTGACATAGAAACCCGGAATAGGTAACGGGAACCTGCTGTAGTAATTTTGCTGTCTGTTGGAGTAGAGAATAAGGCAAGACTCGCTGGCTTTGCGCGACAAGATTAGTAAATAGTAAGAGGTAAGGCCCCACGGGCATCTGAATATGCCGCTCTCCGCAGTGTGCGGACGGGCTAGTCTAGGAACGGGTGCGCATACTTCTGCATTGCTAGTGGACTGCCTGACGCGTAACAACTTCTTGGATGATTAAGTTACTGTAGTCGATAGACTGGCGATGTGTCATATAGCTGGTACAGGGGCCGGAGCTTGTGCGGGCATCTAAGCCCGGTCAAATTTTCGAACGCCTTCGATGAACTTCCGGGTCTCAAACAGCGCATCGCCGACAGCAAGCTGCTGTTTGAGCATTTCCGCTCTTTTATGCACCCTGAAGATAATCTCAGCGTTATCGATCTGCTCTGGAGTCGGTTGCTTCCAACACCGCGGGTTATCTCGCATCTTGAAGCAATAACTAGTGTCAACCAATAACAGAACATAGCGTGCAAAGTTAATGTTATGCAGTGTCATCTGATGCCACTCCCGGTTACCATCGATGGGCTCCGCACAAAACGCTGCGAGATTAGCCTGGCATAGGGCTGTGGTAGGTACTGCTTTGAGTTTGACACTCAAACAGTTACCGAGCTTCTGAGGACCTATAAGCTCTGCGATCTGGTCTATGTACGCCATGAAATAGTGCGCGCCAGCCAGATTGTGAAATGGGATATCGGTTTCAATGGTAACATAGGAAGATCGAAGGCGCTTGATAATAAAGTGCGACCAGATTGATTTTAGCCGCGAAGCCAAAGTAGTTGGTTGACCCAGCGGACCGTGTGGCGGACCCATCTTCAAGACAAAGTGCCGTGCCTTTCTACCATCATTATAGCCTTGCTTATCCCAATCAGGCCTATAGCGTCTATCAGATATTAGGCGAGACTCGCATCAATTGAAAAACTTGTCTACGGCATTGCGAAATTAGGGCCGTTCTTCGTTCCCGCCGTCAACGATAGCAAAGCGATACTGCCCAGGCACAATTTTGGAGACTAAGACTGTTCGTCTTTCACAGCCCTTTCCAGAATATGGGTTGTTTTTAGCGATCAATTTGTAAAACTTATCCTCGTCTCATTTGTACATTTGACTTGCAATCTGACGGTGTCGTTGGCTCTACACACTATTACAGGATGTTTCAAACTTTCTTACAAGTTTAGAAACGTGTACAAGGTGGCACTTGAAGAACGTAAAGAGTTAAATATACTACGTCGCTGACACGAGAATATAGGACGACGAGGAAGTAGAGAAGCTCAGAAAGCAAGAACTCCACATTGATATTAGGTCATAGCGTAGGACTTTCACAAGAAGAATGTGGCACAAAAATCACCAAATAGGAACAAAGATGAGTAAAACACATGGATATTAGTAACGAAAGGAATGTCGGAGCCGCCCTGATTGCACCAGCTACAAAGAAGCAACAGCACAAATTTGTACAGATCCTGTCAATCTCAAAGTATGGCAACTGGTCAACAACCACAGCTAATAGGCAGCAGCTGGAACGTTGGGCCATAGAGAAGAGGGAAAGGTTTACGGCTGCCTGTGGACCTTATATACTCCTAGAAATCTTGGCTACGCTAAGGTTTCACGTGCTCGTCTATCGCGTGGTGCTCAGGGACTGACTGCTAATGACGACGATACAAGGTGACCGTGCGTTAGAAATCCATGGAAGCTATTGGGTTTCAAGGTGAATGTCGTATTGTGGCACTCTTGCTCACTGTCTCGCTCACCTTTGAAGCAGATCCGGCTCCTAGTATATAAGAGCTTCTACTAACCTTTCACCTTCTGTCTTCAAGTTTGCGAACGCCTTCTTGTCTACAGCCACTCAGTCGTCGATTTGAGAAGTAACAGTGGCACATCAGACCCACAATCACTCCTCAAAGAAATCTTCGCTATCCACTTCTCTCCCTCTTCGCTCTCCAATCTCCGCCTCCGCGCCTCTCCTCGACAACAGCATGTCGAGCAACGAACTCCCCGTCATCCCGGTACTCGTGCCATTCCTCAACGGCGTCCCGTCATACCGCCCCCTCGTCGTTATCCGCCGCGCTGAGCAGCACTTCAAGGACCTACTCGACTTCCTCTCCGAGACCGCTCGCGAGCATGAAGTTCACGGCGACGACGTGGTCACCAAGTGCCACGTTGAGCTCGTCAATAACAAGGTAAAGCTCATCGAAGCGGCAATCTTCGAGCTCGAGCACCGCACGACCGCGCTCGTCCGAGCCCCTATCGCCGGACGTGTGCAAAAGCTTAAGGAGCGTCTGGGAGAGTGTCGGCACCACTTTGACGTGTGAAGACCTTGAGTAAGTGTACAACAGGAATTTTATTTTCAAAAACACTTACTAACAAAAATCAAGCAGTGTCTGGGCCCTGCGACGTACTCGGGAGCAGGCGCAGTTTTGGCTGGAGGAGTTCGATACCATGGGTGTGTCGGCGTGTCCGCTTGCTTTTGATTTTGTAGCATGATACCACGAAAGCTTTTTTTTTAGCTTTCTCTTCATAGCAATCAAAAAAGGCGTTAAGATCTGCTCGTATTCACTATTATGGCTTTTATGCTTCCGATTATGTAATTCGTTAGCATTGATGACGTTGATGAGAATCTCTTAAAGTCCGCATTGTTTTCCGCGTCGACGATACTCACGAGTCACCACCTCGCCCGCCCACTTTCTCAACCACAACCAAGACTACCACCAGCCCCAGCCAGAATATCTTGCGTCACCATGAGCCAAGATCAGATAAACCAGATTTATGGCATGATCCAAGCGCTGGGAAACCAGTTCCAGGCTCTCGAGGACAATGTTAGCGCCCGCTTCAACGCCCTCGAGTGCCGCGTGTCACAACTTGAGAGAAACACCGCTGCGCGTTCTGAAAGCAGTGCCGTTCATGCTCCGTTACAGTCTATGCTCGCGCCGGTTGGCCGCAATACCAACCCTGCTCTACAACCTGGATTGCACAACGTTCAGCAGGCAACACGCAGCCATCCTCCCCCATCCATCGCCCAACCTCCCAGGTCCCATGGCAGCTCCGAGAACGCGGGCTTTTTGCCTTTCGCCATTGAAGCTATCGCGAAGAAGCACCAGAACAGGCATCCAGGGGATAAGCGCAAGTGGTGAGCGCTTCTCACGAATTTCAAAACATTTGCTTACTTGCTCTAGCACATATTGCGGTGCTGAGACTTTCTCCCTGAGATGCTTTTTCCTCGATCATTACCGCTGGTGTCGCTGCCACCATCGTCCAGTCATGTATTCTTACTCGAAGTGCGGCCTCGAGTATCAAGGCTGTCAATGCGTTAAGTGGGGTAAGTCCTCTCTGCATAACAGGCAACTCAAAAAACGCTAATACATACTTAGAAGTCCATCCAGATTGGGAGCGGATTGTGAACATGTCCTATGCCGCAGGCTTGGGTTCCAAGGGCGTTCGCAACCTCGACGAGAAGCTGTTTCCTCGCAACGACTTCCCAGAGAAGTACGAACGGAACGGAAACTTTATTGGCTAGGCCAATCTCAAAAGGCTACGAGCAGCGTCGGAGCGAAGACAACTTGAGTGGCTGGACAGATGTTACAACTTGAGTGGCTGGAGAGATGTTACAGAAGTAAGATTAAGACGGCATAAACTTTGGGTAGCAGAGGAGTGTAAGATACACAAGCTTGTGCGCGCTAAGCTTGTGGTGTTCTGCACCGGTATATTGAAGGTTGGTAATTTGAGGTTCGTGGAAGCTCTTGCCTGAGCACGTGGATGGAAATAGGCGTCTTTTACTGGCACGCCAGTCGCAGCCACTTGCGACATTGGTGTAACTTTCCCCAATTCAAATTTGAGTTCAATTCTCCCCACGGCAACTAGGAATGCCCTTCGATTTATCGCTTCCTGTTGTAACCTGTTCATAGGCCACCTTACCAGCCAGCTCGCTTAAACAAGTCGTGTGACTACCTACTTTATGCAATGAACACCGCGTGGACACTTAGAATGCAGACTGATTGTAGAGGTGCTTAGGGTAGGAGATTAAAGAGGAGTAACCAAAATTCGATATAGGTTGCGTTTTGACTACAGTTCTTTAGCCACTTCCAGAAGAACACCTCTATGTCCAGTTTAGCAAAAGAGTGGCAGACGGAGGGTAACACAATTTACTAAAGAAGAGGTTTCAAAGAGCGTTCGAATGGCGAGCGAGGCAATCATATCAATACGCAATAAGCTAGCTATTGAGATTACAAGCGAGGTATCTCAATCCTTGTTGCCGAGGGTTTTTACTCGAGCGGGGTGAACTACCGCTACCCTAAAAGATAAGGCGTGGACATTATTCAACTCTCTGTTTTGATGCCGCAGCAGGCGCCCTTGCTCGAGCGGCTTTTATCTTCCCTACCTCTCCGCTCACCTACCAAGTATTTGGACCTTAACAATTCCAAAGTATAACTGTAAAGCTACAGTAATAGATACCTCTTTGGTATAGCTTGTTAGCTTCCCGGATCCCTCTATGACCTCTCCGCTCGTAGTCGATTTGACCTGGGCACCTCCTAAACCCAAGCCGACTACAACTTCTCAAAATTTTCTGCGAAAAACAAGCATCTCGGTCGCGGCCTGTTTTAGAAGCCGTCCTACAAGACTAGCGATCTCACAATAGCTGAGAAAGTGTTCGTACTTTTAGGTTACCTTGTAGAAGATCAGGGTAATGATTTCTCATCGTACAGTCTTAGAGATGCTACTGCGGCTGATAGAGCTGGCGAGCTGCTTTCCTGCCAGGTGTTTCAGAGGCTTGGTGGCAAACCTAGTGTAAGGAAGGCTTTCTTCGACATGAAAGACGGCGATTAGTAGGACTAGCAAGGCTGGGGGTAGTCGTTGATAAGGACTTTCCTATTGATGTGTAAGGGCTGCTATCGTTCTCAATATATTCTTCGTTGCACTCCGCTGAAGTAGAGACTAGCCGTTGCAGTTTTCGTGTCGAGTAAATCTGCCGTCGCAACTGTTTTACTGCACCTATTCGCTTGGTTAAAGTGCACAAGAACTCTAGCACTGCTATCCTTTATTAGAAACTTCTACATCAGTTATTTCTGTCTGCTAAACTCCGTCCGCTACTTCCTCTGTAACCTTCTTCTCCTGCGAGCGACACGCGCCATCTCTACCGGCGACAAAATGGTAGCGCCATATGTCACGACAGAGCTCACGTGCGAGGACTAGAAGCAGAAACGACAAGGGCTTATAGGCCTTCTAATAAATCCCCGCATGTGAGATTTTGATGGCAAAACGGACAGCGGGTTGGAGTAGCAGAAGCTGGGACGCAGCCCGCTAACAGTGACGGCGCTGTAGAAGTTTGCTAAGAGGCTAAGGATTCAAAGGCGTTATACGATAAGGAGGAGCTTAAAGGGTATAAACGGATAGATAGAGAGCACTAACAAGCTGTTATGGGACGTTGGCCAAAAAGTACAAGTCAAGGGCAATAAGCTTAAAGCTATAGAAATAGCGGCCTAATTAACAGAGAATGCGTGCGGAAACATCTATGCCTCTTGTAGAGGCTACATAGGCAAAGTAGAATCAGAGATATCAAGCTTAATCACGAGCACAGCAATAGTAATGTGTAGGAACATTACAGGAGAGGATCTGGGCAGAGCAGAGTTTCTCGATACATATTGCAGGCACTCTTACCGCTTCAAAACTGTCCCTATTTGTTACATGTATTGATATCAAGGGTATCTTGTTTAGTGAACCCAGTTCTACTGCTATTCAACCGCGACGCCAAACCAAGGACCAAACCATGCCCTTGCCAATAGCATAGAAAGAAGCACCCAGGCGCCTAGTTCTATAACTGCCTCCTCAATTGCGACCCATATCAGGTGCGCCATCTGTATTTCCTCTGTCTTGGAGGTTGTGGAGGTAGTGGTTGTGGTAGAAGCGGAGAGAGAATAAAACTTAGGGTTGATCGGTGGGTTGAACACTTTCTAGCGATTAGTATAGAGTCTTAAGCGATTAGAAGCTTATTCTTCCCTCGTGTGTTGTAGTATTTACCAAAGAAAAAAGTTCAACGTGAAGGTGGACTTGGCCGTCACTACTGGTATGCGGGCGGCCGAAAGCGGTTAGCGTTTTTGCCTTGGTAACGGGTTGAACAAACGCACAACTTTTTCTTCGAGCCCTTTCTATTGCAATTTTCCTTGTCACAAAACAATACCTGTAAATTTTACATTTCAAATCACTATTTCTACCTTCGCATCGCAGTCTCTGCTACTTCTTCTTACCTCCCTTATGGTCCTACACCCCTATCACTGCCATAATTTGGGCGCTGCTGTCGGCCGCTACACGCTCTGCCAACTTCGATCGCATCAGCGATTATAGCAGGTGCCCTTCAGCTTACTTCTTTCCCTCTTCTCCCTCCTTCATGGACTCGCCCGTCGCGATGCAGCGCCTCTGAACGCAGACGCGACACAAGTGAGCTTGGTGAGAATGGAGCGACGGCAGACAGAGAAAGGCCTTACATCAGACCTATAGAGCAGGCTGCGGTAAGCTAGTAAGTATCATTCGATCTCGTATATTGTGGGCGCCAGTTAGCGAGCAGTAGTCTGGTCAGTGGCGCTGTTCGTGCACGAAGCGCCCTAGATTAACATTGCTCTACTGCACTCTCTGCGCTGGGAGTACCCTCGACCGCAAGGTCGATGAGTCACCCGTGCATTCGAGCGAGCGGCCAAGGTGACTAAAAACGCAACTCTTTACCCCTAGACTCTTGGGATTTGCGAAGAAGTCTGGTCTACATTTTGATTATAGAGATTGGTATTAATGATCGCTCTGTCGCGGCGAATAGAGGCGCAAGATAAGTTCTCCTCCCAAAATATGTGAACTGATACTTTGCTAACCTATCACAAACAACCTTTGTTGCACAGCGTTGTTGCTTGTTTAATAGCTTCACGCAACCAGACACACTTGTTCTTACAGCTATTGTCGACCTTTACACCCATTTTGGGCTTTATCCACCGCCTCGACGAAAGAAACAAAGATACACAAGTCCTACATCTCCCCTGAACCCTAACATACTTCCTGTACCTTCAAGCTAATAGTCGTCCAGATCTATCTCGTCCTCCCTACCTCCTCCTTACGCACATCACATATGTGGCTCGTGCACGGCACCAAGTCCTACCTCTCCATGGCAGTGACCTAGCCTCCAAGCCTAGATTAACAAGCCCTGTTCCGACTCGCCGATCGCACGCAAGTTTAGTAGCAGTGTTCTGGCGTAACCGACTGTTGCAGCAGATAAAAGATCGGTGACGGGACGATCAGGGCGCGACGCTGGACATTAACCTTGGAGTTGGGTGCTGCAACGCATGACGACTTTAACGGGTGCCTTTCAGCTCGTACATCCTTACATATTTGCTGAGTAATGTAAGTTTTTTCCATCCTTTTCTGCCTCTTTTACCTCCCTCTCACTTTATTCTCCGATTTCCTTGCCCTACCCTTTCGCGTTCTGCTTTGCACTACGCTTCAAGTACCGGCTAGACGCAACTTCAAAGTTGCAAGGCATCAAGTCCCGCCCTTCTCATGGCGGTGACTCAGCCTCCTAGCCTAGAGCAACAATTCCCTCTCACGTTTATTTGAATTATAAACGGACAAGTAGCTCTCGGCGTGAGGGGGAGCGACGTTGAACGTTTACCTCGGGTTCGTGATTGAAAATTCATGATGAAAGCCTGAAAGGTGTTTCGGCTCGTACATTCGTATTTAGACTAATGTATCTTGTTTACAACTGTCCTCCCCTGCTGTCCTATCTCTTGGGTTCAACGAGTAACTATCCTCATCTTATCTTGCTTTCCCTGGAAACCCTTTATCCTATGTACACATCTAATAACTTGGTGATATGTACGACATCTACCCGAATGTAGATTGAATCGGCCCAAACTTGATGTTCGGGTAGGTCTGACTTTCAACATCAGCAGGAGCACCAGATGGAACCTCACACTCTCCACGACCGCTGCCAAGATCCGAGTTGGGGTTCTCGTTGGTGGGGTAGGTAGAGTCGAGCTGGAGCATGTTGGAGTAGTGATCATCTCACAGCGACATGACAAGGACCATGCCCTGCGCAAGAGCCTTGGCCATGTTGGCCGTTCCACCCTTTTCCTTGTAAGTGTACCTGTCTTGTGATACGTCTCTCTGTTGGTTAAAGAACTTGGTGGTGACGGAGTTGTCCTCAACACCGGGGATGGTAGAAGCGGGCTGAGCAATAGTCTTGCCGCCCTGGACGTAGAAGCGCTTGATTTCCATAGCGTCGCCGGTGCCAATAAATTGTGTAACGACGGTAAACTTCTTGATGGTGTCAACTATCTTGCCTTTGCCGTAGAAGTCCTTGACACCCATGCGGTAGCTGTTAAAGTCGCAGCCATCGGGATCGCAGACGCCAGCATAGTGGTCTGCGGAGTATGTTCCACCACACTTGTCAGCTTCGCAGCGGGACTGTTCAACTGTGCTACAGGCGTGAGGAGTTACTGCCGTGCTGACGGAGTTGGCTTCCCAGATGTCTATCTCGGCGCAGCGTGGGCCATGGCCGCCAACACCGGCATTTGCACCGTTTGGACGAAGCCAACCAGCCTTCAAAGTTACCCTGTCAATCTGGTAAACCAGGAAATCGCGAGTCCATATCCAGTTCGAGATCCTTGTTTTGGATGGAAACTCAGTCTGCTTGTGGCAAGGCTTTAACACCAGACCGCAAATTTGAGGATGCTAGCACGGAGAAGACTGGGGGAACTGCTATTGCAAGCGGACAAGAAATCAGGCTACGTATGGTGTGAGTTTCTCGTAGCAATACCGAAGGCGGGTGGTAGTCGGCAGTGGGGATCCATACTGTGATCGGCGGCGTAAGTCTGCATAAAAACGTGGGTTCCCCGCTTTCTGCTGGAGAATAGATGAAGTCCCAACGCCATATTGTTCCGACTATAGTAGCCAAGTCGGCCAAGCAAAGCTTCTCTATTGGCTCGGCACCTTGAGTTACTAGGACATAGTAGTAAGAATGAATCAAGGTCCTGGCACTGTACAACTGGTTGGCATAGGCAAACAAGATTTCGGTTGTCTATTGCAGCAGACGTAGCAGGGAGCATGCTAGGCGATGGAGGTCAAAGACTCAGAAACCGGGTTAGTAGGATAGAGGCACAGTGAGGATTGTCGAAGAATGGAGCTGAATCACAGTGGAGCCAAGCAAATCTGTGATGGAAACAGAATCTCAGCACGCTAAGGAAGAGCGTGGGCACGGACACAAAGCAAGACAGGAGGGCGCCCCCTGCCGCGCCTGCCTGCCTCTCGCCTCCACAAGCCTTTCCACCACCGCAACACCAACCTCAACCACCTTCAGTACGTAAACACCACACGCACAACCATACCAACCGCAAACCCGATCGCAAGGCGCAACCTCTGCAGTGATAGCAAAGAGCATACCAGGGCCTTCTGCTGCACCTGTTCCAAACATGGAATTCCGTCCTCGCACACGCCTGGGCGTATTTTTGGGCAAGCCGGGCACCGAGTATCAAAATCGAAACGGCACACGGCTTGCCTGGGCTCCTCTCAGCGCGATGGCCATGACCTGCAACACCACGACACGTACAACATGACAATAGTACCCTCGAAGACCACGTTCTTGGCCCCCAAGCACTGCTCTCTCCGAAGTACACACAGCTCCCGATTCGGCCACCGGCGAGGCTGATGGGACGATGGCTTAGTCATCAGATCTGGACTAGCGTCGGCGATGACGATGAAGCGCGCCGCACCTCTCGTCATGTCCGCCTTATCCGACCTCTCCACCTCGCACCAGCACCCCATATTGGCATTTCCTGCATCCCGCCGCCCAGTCGACGCGCCAATGTCTACACGCAGCCCCGATGCTGATTCGCGGGAGAACTCGCCTGACCACGACGGGTCGCCAGGAGGGAAGCGCGCCAGCAAGAAGCGCAAGGTGCTGTCGTGCTTTGCGTGTCGCAACAGGAAGATGAAATGCGACCGCCTCTATCCCGTCTGCGGCCGTTGCCAGAAGACGGGCAGGGCCGACCAGTGCACGTATGACCCGCGCTTGCTGGAGGACTTCACAGGCAACAACGGGGTCGTGCACGCCGACGGCCATCATGTCGCCGCCACGTTCGCAGACAGTGTCGCACAAGACCCTCAGCCTGGCGGAACTGCTTCGGTCGATGCGCTGCGCTTCAAGGCGCGCGCGCAGGAGCGGCGCATCGCGGAGCTGGAGCGCAAGCTGGCCGAGAAGGAGGGCTGCGACAATCCGTCCGTCTACAGGACCTCCAGGCCAGCCGAGCCCGACGGCGGCGAAGAAATGATGTTCCGCGGCAAAGGCTTCAAGACGCAGTTCCATGGCTCGACCAGCGTGATGAGCACGATTGCGCAGGTAGAGTTGCTGCTTTCCGTTGCCTGTCACGTGCTGACGCACCCTAGTTTCGTGAGCTGCAAGCGTTCACGCGCGAAGCACTCACAATCGACCACTCCATCATGCGTGTCAAGTCAGGTAGGCACAGGATCGACGCTGCTCGTGATGAAAGACATCCTGACTTTCGCCAGACTTCAAGATGTTCCGCGATCGGCGAAAAGTCGCCAACAAGTACAAGGATGCTCATATACGCGGCAGTGACGACGAAGTATTTGCAGCGCTACCAGATCGTACCACCGTCGACGTTCAAGTCACAAACTATTTCCAGGCGTGGGAAACTACCTACAGAATCTTGCACGGGCCATCGTTCTGGAAGGAGTATCAAAATTTCTGGGAACAGCCATCCGGTCAGTCAGGCCAACCAGGTTTTGCTGTCATCTTGCTCCTCATCTGCGCCACGACCAAATGTCTCAGCCCGAAAGACGATGTTTTCGAGGGCGATACTACTGCCGACAGGCAAATGGCCTCTAACCTCATCAAGGTCTGCGAGACTTGGATTGGCCGCCAACCTCGAAAACGACTTACCCTCCAGTTCTTCCAGCTGCAATGTCTCTCACTTGTCGCGAAGAGAGTCAATTGTGATAGGGTGAAGCAAGGTAAGAAAACCTTGAACGAGACGTGAGAATTTCGCTAAACATGCGATTAGACTGGATTGCGTCCGGAGATGTTGTTCGCCTAGCCTTGGCTTCTGGCATGCATCGAGACCCTTCATTGTTGTCCACAGGAAAAATCTCGCCTTTCGAAAAGGACATGAAGAAGCGCTTGTGGGTTACCATCATGGACTTGGAGATGCAGTCTTCTCTCGAAAATGGCATGCAGTCTTCGCTGACCGGGCTGTACTGGGACACGCCGTGCCCCGCAAATCTTCCAGACGAGGCGTTCTCTGCTGAGACCCAGGACTTACCTGCCAGCCGGCCCCTCGAGCACTTTACGACTGCGTCATTTCTGAGCGTATCGAGACAGTCAATTCCACTCCGACTCCACCTCATGCAATTGCTCAACAATCCATCGGAGACAATGCCATACTCGGAAGTTATGCATTATGATGCTCAACTACACGAGCTGCTCTCTGATCTTCCGAAATGGGAAGATGCACGCGCCTCTCTACCAACCGCTCTGTTGCAACTTCAACTGCGACAGTTTCTTCTCATTTTGCACAAGCCTTGGGCAAGTCTAGCGCATAAGAACGACCGATATATCTACTCGCTCACTGCCTGTATCAATGCTTCGGGGTCCATCATTATGGCTCACGACGAGCTGGTCTCGAAGGGTGTTCTAGTCTTGAACAACATGCGGAACGATGTCCTTCGTGTTGGACTGACCCTGTCGCGGATCATCTATCGCAACTGCGTTCTTTATGGTCCTGTCACATCTGCAGCGCCGACTCGCGACGGCTTCGTGGAACCGCAGAATCATTTCGCAGACTTGCCTCTAACCATAGATTCGGCACGTGGAATCCAAGTATCTTTGGCTCTCTTGCCAAGTGAGCCTTTCTTGGCTCGCACGTTATGTACTTCCGCCATCGATGTCCTCGATCTCGCTACTACAGTATACGAGCAAAAGGTAATGCGTATGGGCACTGGGTACATGGAGTATTGGTTGCTGGTGGCAGCGGTCGGTATGCTACCGCCCCCGTCTTCGTCAAAGCCGCCAACCACATCTATCGCACACATCATGAGTGCTAGCGACGACATTCAAGTGAGGTGCAGGAAGACCTTGGATCGGTTTCAGACGTTGGCGTTCCGAGTTCTTGCCCTGCAAAAGGATCCCGGAAACAGCTTTGCGTCTTCCCTGCGGACTACAATGGCTAGCGTCTCCCCTTCTGATGTTAGGACACCAAGGAGCGGAACAGTCGTCGCTGTCGCTCAGAGCACCGGCACGGGAACTACGCCTTCTGTCGTGCAACAGAACGTGGGTTACTCAGGAATGCCTGGTATGGGTATGGGAGCGCCTAACGAACTGGTATCCAAGGATATGGTCGGTACATTTGACAACTTGCAAGACATGCAAGTCGATTTGACAGGTTGGAATTTCCCGGACTTCTGGGCTTTCGATCTAGGTGGCGACTTTTGAGGATGATCGTGGCTTTTGCTAGCTAAAATGGTGACTCCGTGTGCGATTGGCGCAACGACCCCGACCGAAAAATTGGCGTTTCTGTTCTGCATTTGAACATAATTGCCTTCGTTGCAGCGAGTGATCATTAATTTGTTTCATATGTCATTGGTCAGACACGTATTACGAACAGGAAGTCCCTGGGAGGTTGTCGCGCGACATCCCTTTGGGATTGTGTTCTGAAACTGGCGCTGTCTGGTGTCGCCTGGAACCTCGGCCGCAGCGCACTCTACCTTCCAGCGATATGACCACAATTGCGCATGCACTCTGGACATCTTGTATGTGCGACCGACGTCTTGTGTAGAGAACTTGGAGACAAATCCAAAAATACCACTGAAAAGCCACTTGCGATTATCGCGAGCCCAGGCTAGGCTCGCAACATCTGCTGCTACACCATTGCGTCTCAAAGACTAGTGGATGATACACGTCGCAAATTATAGGTTGACTGCTCGTTTCGAAGCATCGAATATCTAGATGCCTCAAATCCATACTTTTCTCAAATTCTACCCATTGTTCTTCTCTTTGTCGCATTCATTTTTTTACGTGCTTTTCAGGGCCATTTGTCATTCATCCATCTCGACGACGCAGAAAGCTAACTCCTCAATGCACGTTCATGTTGCGAAAGCTAATCAATCGGACGACATTGATGATATACGATATGAGCATCATCTCAGGCATCGAGGTCAGGATAGCCGTCGCTTGTTCATGACATTTTGGTGGAGTGTAACAGCATTCCTTGTACTTAATTGCACAATTAGATGTCTCCGATGGTGCAGTCGTAGAATGTAGGGTCGCGATACCCTATGAACATCATGCTACCTCGCTGACGACTTCAGTTTTCGCACACATCGCTATGAGCGGTTGACACCAATATCAAGCATTGTCTACTTCGCTCGGCCTCGAGCACTATTCAATGCCATCACATTGAAGTCATCACCACGCCTTCTTGGATTTACAATCACCACCTTCTCGCTCGGCAAAATCTTCATTCTGGCATCATATGCGATTGGAACACTGTCCCTCCTGGCGTTGATTGATGCACCTATCCTATCTTCTCACTCCCTCGACGATGTCGCCTTACGTGCAGCATGGATCACTCTCACTCAAATACCACTCGTCTATCTACTTTCAACCAGACGCGGTCCGTTGAACTTCATTACTGGACTGTCGCACGCGCGCATCAATTGGGTGCACCGGTGGGTTGGGCGGCTACTATTACTCAGTGCGACTATTCATGTCGCGATCATGAAGTCTTCCAGTTTGACCAAAGATATCCTGCGGTTCCATGATCAGGGCATAGCAGTGGTGCGCTACGGTATTATGACTTTTACCGTGCTGGTTTGGATTGCGATCAGCAGTATATTGCCGTTAAGAAGATGGAGCTATCGAGTTTTCTACATCAACCACTACACATCCACACTCGTTTTCCTAGCCATCGCATTCCAGCATGTACCCACATACGCGCGGCCACCGATCTACCTGGCTGCCTTCATCCTATTCCTCGACAAATTTCTTGTAGCTTATTGCTTCCTGCGCAACAATATCTCCATCTCGCCCGCTCCTAGCAGATCCCGCCGCGTCCGCAAAGTCATCGCAGGATGCCCAGTCCGCATGACCACACCCTCCGCATCCGTATCAAGTCTTCCAGCCCAGACAGCCTCATCCACAACCATTATTCGCATAGCCCACGTTCCTTTTCCTTCGCGACCAGGACAGCACATACGCCTCTCCATCCCGTCCCTCGGCATTCTCGACTCCCACCCATTCACACCAGCAGATTGTTCCTCCATACCTCCGCCCCCGCTTCCCCCTCGAAAAGACATTCAACCAAGCCGGAAATTCCCACAGCCGCGACAGACCAGCGAAATGCTACTGTTCGTTAAAGCGAAAGCAGGATTTACGCGCCGTCTAGCAGACTACCACGCCTCGTGGCTCGCACACCCATGCCCAAACGCTTCGTCCCCGCCTGAAAGTGAGTTGAAGGCGTACATTGATGGGCCGTATGGGTGTCCGCCCAAATGGGAGGAGTATGAACATCTCGTGCTGGTTGCGAGTGAAACAGGTATAGCTTTCAGCCTAGCGATCCTCGACTACCTTGAACAACTATGTTTCACGTCGCCATCCCATTTGCGCATGGTAACGCAGCGCGTAAGCCTTTTGTGGATCAGACGCCACATCGATCCAGGCTTCGAAGACGTCGTGCGGGAAAGAGTAAATAGGTGTGCAGCGACGCTGCGGGATTTCGGTGTCGAGGTTAATGTAGAGGGGTGGACGACATGTTGTGATTCCAGAGAGGGTGAGGAAGTGGTGGAGCTCGATCGATTCGCTCACCTGCGCGGGCGACGCGTCAGTGTGAAGCCGGATCTCAGGATCAGGCATCCAGATGAGATTTACGACGAGTGGGATCGCGAGGCGGAAAAGATGCTTGCTTATGCACAGCCGTTTGAGGAAGATCAGGATGGAGATGGAAGAAGCGAAGATTGCACATTGGTCGATGGAAAAAACAGCGATGAGTGGACTATCGACAGCAATAGCGAGGATGGGGATGATCCATTCTCAGACCACAACTTATTGCAGGATGACGCGTATCGACCGCTCCCTGCCCCACCACCTCCGCCTCTTTCGGTGCGGCAGAAGGGATGCGACTGTGCGATTATTCAGCACCAGCGGAGGAAATTACATCGCTGTCAGAGTACTATAGAGGAAAAGTATGGTGCAAGGCCGGACGTGCGAAACGTACTTCTGGGATTAGGATGGGACAAGGGAGGGAAATACATGGTAGCTATTTGTGCAAACAGGGGAGTAGTCAGGGATGTTAGGGATGCAGTAAGCCGGTTGGAGATGCATGTTGCGATGGGAAGAGGTGGAAAAGGGAGGGGCATGGTAGAGGTGTGGACTGAAAGTCAGGAGTAGAGAGATGTGGTATTTACATAAATGAAATGGAAGACATAGTAGAGTCGGGAACTAAACATCAGACTACTTTCGCGCCTCGTTCCAGTGGTGGCTTCCGTGACTTGTCTGCATTGTCGCTCGAGACAAAACCTTTCCTTTACGAGGTCTCTTCATCACATTGCTATTCAGAAGCATAGCTTAAATAGTTAATTGACATAGCAAGGACTCGTTAATCTTTCGACTAGGGCAAGTCTTGCATCTTTAAGGTTTATATCTTCCTCTACTTCGTGGCAGGCTTGTCCCCCGTATTATGAATAACATTCGGCACCGCGCGTTCCACGCTCTCGGGGAGAATCTCTTGGATCTTTTTCGGGACAATCGAGTCTTCGCCATCGTTGAGAGCGTGCGTCTTGCTAGTGGATTGGGATGCATTTCCACCTGTGGGATGGACCTGTTTATTTATCAATACTGATTCTTATGTGCTTGATTATACAACGGGGAAGTGGGTAGAGACAGTAAAGAACCAACGGGAGGGTACGTACCTTATCTGGCAATGCCTCCTCTAGACCCTTGGGCGCAGCATCTTGTACTGGCTTGGGCACAGTGGAATCGCCTTGTGCGTGAGACTTTCCCTGGCCAAGGTTGTTTGCGGACATTCTGGCGGATTCGTTTAGGAACCTTGCTTGTGATTGCTGGAAAAGTGGGCGTGTAATTGTTCGAAGCTGCGTGGTAAATGGCATGATGGAAGAAGTGGGATAACGGGACAATGGTCTGGGTATTTATGTGGTTGGGATGAGTCTGGGGTGCGGTGCGATTTGGAGTGGTCATGGAGGCGGGATTGTAGGCGGCGGTATATGTACCTGTATCCATGACACGCACAAGTGGAGCGTTTGGTGCGTCATTATTGTGTTGCTGATCTCATGTATGTGGTATGCAGGTAAGATTTTGAGATTGTGGTAGGATTATTTCGGATTGCGATGATGCGCATTGCGTGAGGCGTGCTGTGATGCGGTCATGCTCGCTCCGCGGATGCCGTGGTCAGCCAAGGCCGGGTCGATTGCGACATGGTCGAACATTAAATTGGGTTCCGACTCACCGAAATCGGGGAGAAGTGGGATACCTTTCCAGTGTTGATTGAAAAGACTTGGGGCTGAAGATGGTACAGTGGCACGGACAAAGAGGGGTGGCGCAGCAAGTGGCAATGGTGGAAAGATGAGCGAGGGGTCTGCAATGTATTCTTATTTCATCGTTTTCTTGCCCTCCCTTTTGCGCACTCGGAGCATGTACTCGGCGACCAATTCTGAAGCACCTTGGAGGGCTTCTTCGGATAGCCAGTCGTAGCTCTCTTCAAATCCCTGCCACTTTACGAGGAAGAAATTCGTCCCTTCTTCACGGTAGTGCTCAATTATATTTTCCACCACGTATACCTCTGCGTCCTGCTCTTCGCCCTCGCCGGCCAGCTCATGGCGAGTCTCAGCGTCCGGTGTATGTGCCCGGTCGCTAGCCGACTCCATGTCCTCTGCGCTATGGTTCTGTAGACTACCATTGGTGGGAGGGATTGGCACGGCTCTACGTTGGTCAGGGGCGTCATGGTTATCAGAGTCACTCAATTCAGTATCTCTGGACGTCTCTGATACTGGCAAAACATGTCGAGGTATTGAGTCAGGGTGATGAGAGTCAACAAGAGCTGCTTTCGTAAAAGACGCCGGTACGTCTAGCGTCGTGCTCTGGGTCCTGCGCCTTTTACTTCTAGGCTCATTTTGCAAATCTTCCCCTTCTGAGGTGATATCTGAATGTTCCCCTGTGTTACATTCGACACGCAGTTGCATAGCTGCACTGGACATCGATCTGTTGTCTGCATCTTCGAGCTCGATGTCCGACTCAACATCGCTGGACTCCTCGACCTCATTTGGCAGTGTATGGCGATTGATGGAGGAGCGTCGATGCGGGAGGATCGGCGAGACGGGTAGAGCGCTGTTGGCGACGAAGGCGGAGCGTGCGATGACTGGTGATGACCGAGCGAGCTCATTCTCGTCTTCTGAGTCTGTCTCTGTCTCAGCAATGGCAAGATCCATGGCCTCTTCATCCCCGTGTATGCCTTCTTCAAGCTCGACATGGACAAGTTGTTCTTGCGCATGCTCTGAAAGGAGCCGACTGCGTTCGACAAGCGTGCTTGTACCGCGCCAACTGCCTCTTCCTCTGCCCCTACCACGCCCCCTTGGTCTTCCTCTTGGGCGCGTTTCGTCCATGTTCTGGATTCCATGACCGTGACCTGTCGCTGCTGCCCTTGAATTCTTCTGAAGCCTCTTCTGGGCCAATTCCTCTGCGTGTGCCCGCAACACCACTGCCTCGGCCTCTGCTTCAATGCGAAACTGCCCGTTCTCAAAGCGCTCCAGCTCACCAGGCGAAACATACTCCAAGATGCGACTGAGGTCTACATGCAACGTCTCTTTGGTGCCCTGCTGATCACTCTCCACAGTCGAACTTGAGGTGTCGCGGGTCTGAGAGTGTTTGACTTCCACAACGTAGAAGTTGCGTTGGATAACTCCTTCGGTCTGTCGCCGGTCTATTATCCGCGACTGCGCGTTTATAGGACACTTGGTCGGCAAGAATGGCGTGACTATTACGGGTTCTCTGCGAATGTGCCAAAGCTGGTTGTAGATCTCTGGCCCAGGTACGTAGTTGTTGTGCCATTCCCACTGTGGCACTGTTATTTTGAACTTCAATGGCCCTGTCTTCTGAACGTACTGTTGTCGCCTTGCGTCTGCCTCGTCCACCTCTATGCCCTCTCACGGACATTATAGCGCGTGCGCAACATCTATAGCGCAAGCGATTGGCGGTTGTCTAAGCTTACCAGAAGCCTAGGAAATTGTTTGTGGCGCGTTATGTTGGGGATCTCTCACGACAAGATGGATACGGTTGTGCTAAGCTTGTGTTAGCGCAAGCGCTAACCCTATTAGGGATAGCTATTCTACCGGCATGGGAGCGTGGGAGCAAAGCTTATCAAAGCATCATCATAGTTCTACGGAGTACTGTTACCGTTAATTAGCTCTACTGGGCCAAATAGTTCTTCGAAATTATTGCAAGGAAAAAGGCCGTGCGGAGTGGCTCTAGTGAGAGATGCTCTAGCAGCCGCAAACCTCCGCACAAGGTTCTCGATTGCTCCCGCTTCCAACGAGTTTTACTGCAGTCGCGCAGTAGTATCAGGACGATAGTGCTATGAACAGTAAAGTAGCAGCTCAAAGGCGAGTCGGAGACCTGCCTGAACCATCGTTGGGGACATTGACAGTGCAATATTATGGCCTCGAGGGTACGACAGAGCATGTATAAAAGGCATATGCCCGAACAAGTTTTTGATTGCACGAGCTGAAGCCTACTTCACGTGATCATCCGCCTCTGTACGATATATCTTGGACAAAGTGCCGGACTCGTCTCCGCAGATTTCGACGAATCGACTTTACTACAACAATTCCATGCACCACGACGACTTCTTGGGAACTTGTTCGGTAACCCAGGTGTTAATGCGACTTTCGATTATGTCGTACTTGAAGCTGGACACGCGGGCGCGCTGCCCAACATGATGGTTGCGGTCATCGAAGCCGGATCTTTTCACGAGATTTCCAACGGCAACTACAGCCAGATGTGAGTCCTTCGCGCCAAGTAGGACCTCTTAATGTACTGAATGTGAGCTCGACAGCCCATATTACCCTACCAAGTACGTTGGACCAGACCCAGAAGACTACCATAACATTACCGTCATTTCAGACCTTCTCAGAGTAGGACAGAATCTTCGTGATACGCCCAACGTCGGAAGCATCGTGCAAAGCATGAGCATGGACGCGATCTATATCCTCGTTCCAAGCCGCATCCGATATTTTTCTGGCTAACGGCTCCGGACCTCTGAGTAGCCCTGCAGGTGATTTTGGAGGATGAGAGAATTTACCTGAATCTTACACCTCAAACATGAGCCAGTCTACGCGCGGTTTCCTCGACACCCTCTCATCTGACTGGCCGAACGTCAAATACCTACGGAGATATTCAGGCTCAGCACCGTCCGCAGAGGGCACGATAAGCGACAGAGTTAGCATTGGTGTACTTGTCACATCGACTACAAGCGCGTGCCACATCACAGACAGTGTCACGCCCCTCGTGCACTTGGGCTGGCTGGACTCGAAGGAAGACCAAGAAATCGCCGTCACAGCTTATCGACGTGCACGCTCCATCGCATCCAAGATTTCTGTCTTCGGCGAGGGAACATCCCCTGAAGCGAATGTCACGGCAGATGCGCAGATCCTCGAGTACATCTAGAGGAAGAGCTTGACTGCTATCTACTACGGCGCTGGGACGTGTGCGATGGGCAGGCATGCGTCAAGTGAAGCGGTTGTAGATTCGAAAGCGAGGGTGCTTGGTTGATTGACACGAGTTCTTTGCCTTTTTCGGCGAGGAGATATATGCAAGGAGCGACGTATGGGCATTTGGCGCAGGATATGATTGACGCTGCGGGGGAGTCGTGAGCTTGGAAATCGCAATGAATTCAATCCTTCGAGTGAAGAGACTAAGAAAACAATCGTGCTTGTCTTTTCTCCAGGTTTGAAATCATCTCCGAGGCATCGTTCTAACTTCTTTCAGGCATGAAACCAATGTAGATTGTTTGCACGCAGAGTCGACATCTTTGGCTTTTCATGTGCAAGCACTTCCAAAAGCCGGGAAAGAGGACTAAACGTAATCTTACCTGAGCTTTTCCCATCTCATTCTCATTGGACACATCCCAATCCCCCGATCCTTCGCACTCATTAGTTTTTCCACCAACCCGACTCATCCTTCGTTTTATCCATCTCATCCTACTAAACCCCTAGCCTTATCAGTAAACCGCAGAATGACATCACAATACTTACCACGACACTCGTTATACAACAGCAGTTTCCGTCCCTAAGTAAAAGTCCCGACAATCCACATCTTCGTCATTAAGTCGCAGTACTGCCGAGTCATGGGCTGCATGTCTTCCAAATCCACTGCCGACGGCGGAAGTAATAGTAATTGTAAGAATTGTCAAGGCTGCAAGTGTTCCCCCAGGACCTATTCGGACTGAAAGAATACTAACGACCAATGTTAGGTCATAGTTGCAATAACTGCACAGGTCTGTCTCTCGTTTTTCTTGCTCAGAACATTTGGCTGATAAGGTAGCAGATTGCACAGACTGCCACTCCTGCTCGTCATGTACATCGTGCATCGGGTGCCATTCGTGCAGTAGTTGCGAGGGGTGTGATAAGTGCTATAGCTGTGCGTATTGTTTTGCCGCCCGCGTCTGAGGAGTGCGGCTGATGTAGAGGTTGAGGCTCGAATTGCGACAATTGCACAGATTGCCATTCGTGTTCGGACTGTGTGGATTGTATCGGGTGCCATAATTGCAACAACTGCAGTGGGTTGAAGAATGCGCACAATCAGAACAATGTGCACAAGTAAACAGTTGGATGGCAGAGATGCTGCATGCGAGGAGAAGCATGTAGGGCCAAAAGAGGAGGACAGAGAGCTTGACAATAGACATGATTTAATGGATTGGGATATTACACACGGACTGGAACAGTTAATGATTATACAAAGATGGTATTTATCTGATTGAGATATAAGTACCAGACCCCGTTTGTTTGTCCATCCAAGCTATCCGAATCCGAAGTCCCGATACGAGTCGGCCCATATGGTCAAACCCACTCCGTGTTGTCCGACTGTCCAGGTCCTAGAATAAGGCTTTGTAGGTAGGATTTGGTAAGCCTAAAAGCCAGACAGCACGGATAGGCAGTTGCTGGTTGAGCAGAAAGCCGATTGCGTCGTCAGCTCCGACCGGGGTGGGCGAAGGTAAGGCTTTGTCACCATCTACCACGGTCGAGCCCTCTATAGCACTATGTAGTCGGGCCAGCCATAAGTTATAACTGGCGCTATTATCAGCTACATAGGGCTCTCGACTACCGGCGTAACCAAGGACTATAGCTCTGTTATCTTGGGTCAGAGGATAGGCGGCGAGAGACAGCCACCCGCCACTAAATTACTAGCCGGAGGCCGGTGGCTGTAAATGGAGGAGGTAGAGGAGCGACCTGTAATAATTAGTACTTGTATGCAAGAGGAAGAATGCTGTGGAGAAATTAAAGACCGGTGGAAATTTATGGAAGGACACACAGCCACTTGACGCAAGTCTAAGACCCGGATGAAAATCAGAGAAGCCGGCCGCGATGCCCAGCTTCAATCATCTCCTGGTCGCTTATGATGCCATGCGGCCGGCTTCCTGGGGGTAGATAAACCACCAGAAAAGGCTGCGCATTGTCAGCTGAAGAAGAAGGTAGAGTCGTGAAGAGAGCCTACATTCAAACCACCCGATCCCAATTTTTATCCAGAAGCCTCTCGCCAGCCCGAAATGAATTGGAATAACAAGCGGCTTTATGAATAAAGTGGGTCGGTGTAAGGCGAGACCTAGGTATTGTTAGAAAGCGTTCAAGGATATCGCAAAAGGTTGAAATTTATAACGCAAGGTGAAGTTGGCTAATCAAAACAGCTTACTGTCGAGCTGGCGTGCTAAGCTATTTCTGGCCGTTTTGATCATAACGGACGACCAGGTCTGACGTATACAGCCTCGAAAGTGCAATACCAGGGTCATATTGTCGATAACACAGGATGCTAGAAGCTTTTAGATCACAGGCAATTTCCGTAGGGTGATAGTACGATGCGGCTACTGTGCAGCGAGATTAGCATCGCGATGCTTAGTTTCAAGACCCGTAAATCAAACCCGAGACCACAGAACAAGAGAGCAAGACATATCACTAGGGACATGTTACGAATACACATAAGCTTTAACTCATGCAGTAAATTGGAAGTCACAAACTCCAGTTCGTCCAGGGTATCTTATACAAAACTCCTCCCAAAACACCAAAGCCCTTGAGAATGTCCAAGTGGTATCGATTAAGCCAGAGTATACATGCTAATACTCCCAAGGGAGCACTTCTCTTGCTAGCTCTCTGCTCATAATGATGTAGTCTGGCTTAATGACCCTCTCCCTCACTACACGATCTCCTGGCGAGCAGGGATCCAGTTTGTAGCCAAGCTTCACGTAGAGCCCAACTGCCCTTCGATTGGTTTTGAAGACAGTGAGCATAGTCTTTGTAACACTGCGTTGAAAGGCAGCCAACTCTACAGCCTGAATCAGCTTTGACCCCAGACCACACCCTTGGAGACTGTCATCTAGGTGGATTTCGTAGATGTAGAGAACTTTGCGCTGTTCCTCGGGTGGGTCGTCGTGGGTGAACATGAAGGATATGAAGCCCAATACGGCCCCCTTGCCGCCTTCGGCTTCCTCCTTGCCCTCCTTTTCCCCACCATTGTCCTTTCGCACCAGGAAGTACATCATCTCTGGATCCCTCATCTCCTTCTTCTTTGCCTTTGGCTTCCAGCCAATGCTTGAGGCCTTGTAGTCGGCGCTGGAAGTGCGCTCGATCAGATCGAAGCAGGCATTGAAATCGGCCTTCTCCATGTCTTCGACGTTCTTTACAAAGTCGAAGTGCACCGGCACTGGAAGCACGGGATCCGAGGGCATCGAGGATGGGGCAGGCTTGCCTAGCTGGTGGAATAGTGCTTGGGCTCCTGGGAAGTGTTTCTCGATCTCGGCGGCAGCGTTTGCGTTAGAGGGAGCGTAGTTGCCGACATCGAACTCATTGACTGGCTCTGACAGAGGGGCGTGGTCGGGGTCGAGCTTGCGCCTCTTGTCGCCGCCATCGAAGTCGTTGACTGCGGCCTCGTCGGAATCTTCGAGCTCGCGCTTCTTGTTGCTCACAAATGTCCTTCCCTGCAACTTTCGTAATGAGTTCTCGTTGAAGACGGGTGGAGGGCGTAGCGCATCATCGCCCACTTCCTGATACCATCGCCTCTTGCTCAACAGCCATGAGGAGTAGTGTAGATTGAAGTAGTCGGCGTTGATATCGTCGAGCGAGTTCCATACGCGGGGCTTGTTGCCACCTGCTATCGCCGCAGGCCATCGCTCCATGATGGAGTGTTTCGTGAGAGGAGTCGGTGAGAGAGGCGTGGGTGGGCAATGCGGTTGGTGTGAGGGGTTGGAGTAATGTGCGTGTCTGTGCGTCAATGTTACAGCAAACAAAGCGTGACAAGTAGATGTAAGTGTGATGTTTGTGGATGTAGCGCGACGTTGTTGCGCTGAAGAAGGCGCGTCACGACGAGGAAAGTTATGTGGTGGGGGGACGCGTCGCGGGGCATCGAAGGCCGGCGGCGAGGCGGTCTCGTCTAGTGCGTTCACGGCCTAGTTTGGTTCGGTCCCCATCATTGATTGTTTACGTCAGTTTATCAGCCCCAGCACCCAAGACTCTTGCGGTATCTGATCCAGTCACTGTCTCTCTTTGTGTCCATCCTGCTTCGTTCACTTGGGTCCTGCTACAGAAGATCGTACAGGAATGCTGCGCCGATATGCCACAGTAGCATCGAAGCCTCTCTCTCGGCTGCGAGCACGAGGCAAGAGCCCGGTTGGACTTGATCATGTACGCCTCTCTCTGTCACAATACCTCAGGGGCTTATGTGTGCTCACTGTGCCACAGTTCATACAGCGACAGCGTGCGTTGGCTCTCTGGAGAGATATTGTCCGCAGCACCGCGAACATACCGGAAGAAGGGGCACGAAATGACATGCGGCAATTCGCTAGAGCGGAATTCGAACAGCATCGCAACGTCTATGACCTCGTAAGTGGCGTGCGTTGATTTTGCTCAGGAAGGCTGCTCACACATGGTCAGGGGCACATTCGCTATCTCATTTCGGTAGGTTGATCGGTTACCCTACATTCCATCACAGCACTGACATACAGCTCAAAGTACGGCAAAACGCAGTTCCAAACCATGAAAGTTACTTTGATCAATTCTGGTATATTGAATGAATATTAACTCGTGAAGTTCTTCTCATTCTCTTCTCACTCGTTCGTTTTCACATGATTTAGCGGCTGCAGCATCTAATTGGCCCCTCCTCCGACATCCTCGACTAGTGCCGCTCGCCCTCCCCACCATCCATAGCATGACGAGCATCTTCATGGACAAGGAATAGTCACATCTGATTGCGCTTGAAAAGCACTCGAGTACTTGTATCTATCGATTGTTGTATCGTACGTACTAAGCCTCCCTCTCTGTCTTCTCCCCCTTTCAATCTATCTGCCAGCAGCAGACTGACTGACACTTCAAGCACAGCAACTTTGCCGCGGTTGCACCTCTCACTATGAAATCTGTGTGCATCATTGGAGCCGGTCCAGCCGGATTGGTTGCGGCCAAAACGCTCGTCGAGAAGGGAGGCTTTGTGGTTACCGTGTACGAGGCCGCTGACCGTGTTGGTGGCATGTGGAGAGCACAGCCTGGAGAGGAGGGCGACAAGTGCAGTCCAGCAATGCGCACAAACTTGAGCCGGTTCACCGTGGCATTCTCAGATCTCTCTTGGTATTCTGTTGATCTTACAGACCCCGCGACCGAGGCGCTATCTTCGCAGGCCCCTCCGATGTTTCCCACAGCCTGGCAGGTCGGCCGCTACCTCAGCGCGTATGCCTACAAGTTCAACATCATCTCCAAAATCGAGTTCAACAAGAATGTGACACAAGCAGAACGCCTAGAAACTTCTGCGGGCTGGGCAATAAGCGTCACCGACAGCGTCACGAACAACGAGTACACTCGTGCATACGACCACTTGGTTGTTGCAAGTGGTTTCTTTGACTGTCCTATGGGCTTATTCGACCCCTACCCACCTGGGAATTCAGAAAAGTATCAGCATTCTTCCAATTTTCGCACTCTCACAAATCTCACCCACAAAGCTGGAAAGATTGTTGTCATTGGGGGTGGCATCAGTGGAGCAGAGGCCGCAGCGCAGGCTGCCTTCCAGATCTCTAGCGCGAGGCACTCCCCAAGCGCAGCTAAGACTATTCATTCTGAGAGCACCGTTTACCATGTCGTCAACCGCTCCTTCTACTGCCTTCCGCGATACATACCCCAGGTCTCGGCCGTACCCGGGGCAGCAACAAGCCCCGCGCCCACTTTTCTTCCACTCGATCTCGTCCTTTACAATCTATCACGGCGCGCCGAAGACGTGATCTCGGCTTCAATAACCACAGTGCCGCCTGGAAAGGCAAGCAAGGGCCATGACTTCATGCGATTGTTGACAGGCGGCCCGCATGACCTTAACGGACTACCAAAACTGTCTGATGATAAGGCGCACCTAACACTTCCTGCATACACCAGTATCACAGATACATATGCGGAGTTTGTGAGAAGCGGTCTGATCGTGCCGGTCCATGGCTGGGTTGAAGCCGTGGAGCCTGCTGAGGACGGTGGCTTCGTCGTCACAGCTCGGGCCCATAGGGCTTCTGGAGCGGTGTGTGGCGGACAGGTACGTCCAACGTTCAAACAATCAAGATTGCACTAACAAGAACTAGTTGAACGTGGTTGCTGGTGTCACTGGTATCATTGAGGCCACGGGTTACAGGACCAATCTTCGATTCTTCAACCATGAAGTGAAGCAGCTCCTTGGTTACGATAGCTCATGCCCCCGGATTCCTCTATTGCTCACACGTGGCTCGATACTCGCACCAAATATTTCCAATCTTGGCTTTGTTGGGTTCTACGAAGGTCCATACTGGAACGTCATGGAAATGCAAGCCCGTCTCATCGCGGAGACATGGACCCAGGAGGAGCACACTTCTCGGGATCTGCATGCGAAGATCTTTAGATCTGAAGATGCAGAAGAGATGCGTCGTGCCCTCAAGACAGATCCGCTTCAGGTACCACAATTTTGGATGGGTGACTATGTTGGCTTGGTGGAAGAACTCGCTGGACATACCCATACTGAACGCAACGACTTGAGGCTCGGGTACCAAAAGGGTCCTGCTTTTCCCTCGCGCTATGCCAATGGCCAGACTGGCAGTGGCGACAGCTTGAGCGTCATCGACGAGGTTGCTGACATCATCCAAGCATCTTTATCGAAAGCTAGATTCGTTGCGGCCGCGGTTTTCCGCGGATTACAAGGCGTCTGGTCAATCCATCGCAAGATCAAGGTGCACACACTCGCGTCACCGAGCGGCACTTTTCTTGGCACCGCACACTTCCACGCACGTGTACCCACCGCTCCTCAGTACGATGGCGAATACCTTTACATCGAACAGGGAACTTTCACCATAGACAGTGGCGTGTCGGCCCCTGTGACCCGTCGCTATGTCTATCGCTACAACGAAGCAGCTGATGTGATTACCGCGTGGTTCACACACAAGGACGGAGCAAATACCGGAGCGCTTTTCAATACGTGGACCTTCGAAGCGCCTCTATCATCTCACAGCGGATGGCTGGCAAAAGGTTTTCACTGGTGCGTCCCAGATGTGTACCGAAACTCTTGCGAGTTCAAGTTTGACGGATCAGCGTTGAAGACGTTCGGCATCACGTACCAGGTCAAGGGACCGAAGAAGGACTATAGTCACCAGAGCACCTATGTGAGGCCTGATCCCGACCAGCGCGGGGAAGAGTAAGCAAGGAAGCAAGGTAGTAAGGCCATCGAGCAGGCCAGGGCGCAGTTTTCGGTCTCAGCACAACTGGATTACCACAGCTGACTTCTTGTCATACATGTCTTGCATTGATGCGAAGCAACTTAACCGCACAACCGCCATCTGCGGCCAGACTTATTGGAACTCGATAGCAAAAATCACAGAATTCTAATTACTAGCAATACTTTTACCTTCGTGATATTCGTACAGTTCCCAGTGATGATTTTTGGAGGACTCTGTCGTCGTTGCTATCTGTCCATCGTGTCGCGTCGATTTGGGGAGACCTACCATCTTCAAGCCCAGATAGATCCTCGACACTGCATGTCTCATGGAACGTAGCATTCGACCTGATCCAGACCCATCACTGGCTCAAAAGTAGGTGCCATGGGTCGAGGCGATGTGCTGTTGACTGTCTCACTGTGGAATGTCCTGTAAGTGATAATATTTTCTGTCACTTTGCAGGATTAGATATTCGGGAATGCCAACAAACCATTGAACGAAACCTGCCTTATCATATGGCCTCATCAGAAACACCTCATCTCTCCTTCTCAGGGAAGCCAACCGTTCAGCTTATCGAAATCCATCCGTGACACAGGACGTACAGTGCAACAATACTACCTGACGTAACATACAAGAGAGTACTGTCACCGATCATTCAAGGTCGGCTCACATCTTCAGCGTTTACTAAACAAGGGGCACAATAGACTGCGGCTCACCGCGTATCGTTTGGCCGCACGCACCTGGTTCAAGCAGGGTTTCAAGTGGCAAGAAGTATCCTTCGTAGCAATTACCAGTAGTACTGTAGATCTTCGATCTCAACATAACAATACGAGGTGGAACTAACTCTGTTCTCTCAGCAGTCAGCGCCCATGAAGCCTATTTAATCCTCATCTATACACCCAGCTCAAAACCACCAAGCAGCCACAATCGCACGCCACCCGAACATAAAAGTCAGCACTCATCCCTTTCAGCATCATATCTTCCATCGGCGATCCATCAGATCTCCAATCCCTTTAACTCTGAAATAAGACCAGCCAAGCTGTCTGTGCCGCTCAGTCCTGCCTCCACACAGGACAGCTCCAGCATGAAGCCCCAGCATTATCTTCTTTGGTCGACACTCAGCGCCATTGCGCACGCCGGTCCCGCTCGACGAGACTGCGGTGTCACCAAGACTTTCGAAGCATCCAATCTCTGTGGCGACTCCTACGGCGGGTCCGTGTCCTCTTCCTCTATCCTCCCCTCCGCTCTGCACCTCTCACTAACGCCACAATAGCACCTACATTGAATGCGCCGCCGGCGTTCTCGACATCCCCACCTTCACCATGCCCTCGTGCTTCCTCACCCCCGAAGAAACCGCCCCCGCCGAACCCGTCTGGGAAACAGATGTCCCGCTCATCACGCCCGCACCGGATCTGCTCGATAACAACGATACAGCTGGGTGTCGCGCGCAGTGGGTCTGTGTCGATGCGATTGCGAGTTGTGGGGATGAGGGGAAGAGATATGGATCGTGAGTAATCCCTGCTCCATCTCCATCCTCACGCTTCACCCTCTCGATTATTTTCTTTTCTTCCCTTACCTCCACCCTCTCTTCTCCCTTTCCGAAAAGCTTTGAATTTACATGTGGCTGATGAGATGTGACAGATGCTTTAATACCTGCACCGACAAAGGTGTACTGAGTACCCCACCTTGCACTGTCCAAGCGCAGGCGAAACCTACGATCGCGCCTTGGAGTAATCATACGCATCATGAGAAGGAGGAAAAGGCTCCGGAAAGGGAGATGAAGCCGCAGTGTATTGCGAAGCCTTTCTTGTGTGCACCTGCCGGGTGGTAAGAGGGGAGGTGCCGATTGTTAAGGGCAGCGAGAAAAGCAGGGCGAGAGCACATGTGTTGATGATTTCGAAAATGCTTGTCGATGTTTTGGTCGGGTTTTTATGATTCCAGTACAGTTTTGCAGGGCGTTTACGAGAATGCTGTTTCAGAAGGGATACTGGGGAATGGCAGGGTGAAAATTTTCGTTCTTTTTCTTGTTAAATGCTTGCTGGTTCGATAACGGCCGTAATTTCGCTTCGTTGGTATATGAGAACACGGCCTTCACCAGGCAATATAACCGTCTTTTACGCAACTGTGCAGTTCTTTTTGCATGTTCCAAGGTTTGCTAGAGGTACTCGTGTTAATAAGGCGGAGGATCGAAAGTAAAGGATCTTATCGCTTCGCCTACCGGTAGCTCGAGGAGAGCTAGCTGCGTTTAGATTTTGAAAACCATCTCAAGGCCAGCATTTCTGTAGGCCGTGGTGATGAAAATGTGTTTTGTTAGTATCGTGCATTGTCGCGATATTATAGAGCAAGTGTTAACACTGTAATAAGCTTACGCTTTAACTAGGTCTGTTCTTTAACTGTCGTCACACTGTTGGCAAGGAACGATACCAACGACTATAATAGCAAAGGAGCAGACACAGAATAGAGGCGGTACTAAGATTGTTATGCCGAATAATTTATCTTTTGTGCTCATAGAACGCCGTTAATCTGACAGGGAGATCGAGAGGTATTACTCGTAGAAAATACTCCGCCACGTGTGAAGTTAAAGTGACGGCTTCAACGGAAGAAACCAGCACAAAGTTCAAGAAGACCCTTTGCTAAACTCCGGCCCTAGTCTTATGATTCAAGTAGAACCGTCACAGAAGCCTCGGCTCCATAACTAGACACCTACGATCGGTTAGTATAGTCCTGGATGTCATGAATTCAACCGCTACTTACCTAACTTATTTAACTTTTTGATTATGGCGTCAATGTGCATGGCTGAGTAGCGAAACTCGGTGCTTAGGTCAGGCATGCCTTCGAGCCAGCGGAAGACAGTAGGCGGCAAATATACTTGCTGTGCGTGCCTGAAGAAAGCGGACTCAAGACCTAGCACAGCTCGAGGCTGACCCAGCTCTCTAACGAGGTACTTCTCGCCAAAGGCTGCGACAGCGTTCTGAAATTCAAGTTTGTACGTCCAGCTCGGGTACTCTATGTAGTATAGCGGAGAGGTCAAAAAGCGCTTGACCTCCGCGGCGAGGTCGCCGAGTGTTAGGGGCTTCTTGGTGACTTCAATAATGACGATGTCTCTACATTTAAATCGCCAGCGGACGATAGAGCCTCTTCGTTAAAGGCGAAGACAGACTAGTCTTTCTGCGCAGACTTGTGGACGGCGCGAGGATTTTGTTTGTGCTCCCGCGCAAAATCCGCCAACGCCTACTTGAGATTTTGAGCTTTCATGTCGCCAGTCTCGCTATGGTCTTGATAGGAATTTCTACAGCCAAATGTTGCTTCCCACTGAGTCTACGTTGAGGACGTACCAGGAGGGATCACGGGGAATTCTTCAAGATCAGTGCCCAGGAAGATCCTGCTCAAATCAGCATTCTCTTTTAGTCCTGCCTTTGTATTCACGTATTACGCCATCTTGATCGTGATAGAAGCCAGGTTTATTGCTGCCCTGGTCTCTTTGTCGGCGTTGTAGACTGTGCCCTTGAGCTGCTCCCGAGTATAACGCTAGCTTGGAGGTGAGCGCGATCTTTCTAAGCAGTAAAAAATCGTGCCAACACTTCACTAGTAATATCTTGACCGAATGCGTAAGTTAGAGGAACCGCAATAGAGGAGGCGATAATAAGGCAGGCTTCTGGTCGGGGTCCTCTTTTGAGATGTGCTTTAACATGTCAGCATTGTTACGAACCACAAAGCAAGATACTTAAAAGAATCTTAAACTGATTGGATTTGATGTTCTGATAGCTACATATCTTTCAATATCGTTGAATCAATTATCGGAGAAGGTCAAAGAGGGACAAGGGCTGGACCCAGAAACAGGCTGAAGCACGAGAAATCAGTGGCTAAGGAAGCTAAGAACTCTACTGGCTGAATGCTGGAAAGTTAATGTCCTCAGGTAATGATTTCCTCTGCGCTACAGGGGTGGGGTCTTGTTTATGTAGGCGAAGGGTAAGAAGAGAAATTATGTCATGCGAGAGTAGGCCAGTAGGCGAAAGGAAAGAGGGTGAGCGCGACAGAGCTCCAGACAAGCTCCCCTAGCCTCGGATTCTTGAAGCTCAAAATAGAAAGAGATCCCGAAGTACCTTTCATGTTCAGTGTAGTACGGCATCAATTTCTCCGCTGATCGTAACAATCAATTGTCCCTCACTATACTCGTGATCTAAAATCGAGGATTGCAAGGAACTGTGCTCAGTCATGCGCAAACGCTGCCAACGCACGTGCGAACCGATGAGAAAAGTGATGTAAAAATGGCATCGCGTTATAGATGCTGTCTTTCACTCTCATTTCAAGCTTATCTCGGGTACGCCTGCGGCTCTAGCTCTATGCGACTAGTAGGAAACAGGCCACAGTCAGTGCGTTTCAGCATCAGAGTTATCGGTAACTCTTTGAATGTTTCCTTAACTTATTTAAAGTCCTCGTTCCGCTGCTATCTCTACACGTCCTCGATCACCAAGTCAAGAGGCTTACCCTCGTAATGCAACATCAAATCCCTAACAACGAAACCTCTGCCTGGAATTTGGCCACGCACGAAGACAGCGGCTTCTCAAGGGTATGAAGCGCGGTCTCTGCTTTTATGCCATTTGCTAATACATGCTTGTCACACAGTCTGCTGGCGAAGCCAACCCCTCCTCAACCGCCAATCAGCCTCGGCTTCCTCGCGCAGGCCTCTACTCTCCTGGCCCTAGTGGCGGTATACCCCCTCCCGACGATACACCTGCCACCATTGTTGGCCGCCTGATGAACCCTCCGGCTGTCTTCCGCAGTAACGACGGCCAGACCGTCACCATCACCATCATCTGGGCCGTTGGCATCGTGGGACCAGAGAACTTCGAGAGCACCCGCTCCGATACCCGCCATTCTCTTTGCAATAACGTCGAGATGTATCGTCAGCTGCAGGAGGCGGGCTTGAGCCGGGAGATTTTCGAGTGGTTGAAGCGCGGCGAGGACACACTCAATCTACCGGCGAGCCACTTTAGGCACCAATGAAACAAGCCTGGGGGCATAAGAAGGATAATTCAGACATTGAGAGACGGTTTTGGATCCCAGGACGGAAAATGCAGCTTATGAATCGTGCCAGAATCTCTTGCGGATAGCTAGGATGTGAAATAGAAAACCAATGAAGCATCTGAGCTCGAGGGCCACATTCTCTTCTCACTTTGTTGTACTTGCCATAAGTACTATTCAATAATGACTGAACAATGTCTGTCGCTTAGAGTCTTTCGACTGAATGTGTGATAAAAAGATAGTGTTAGTGCAAGCACGGCCTCAGCCTAGCTCTCTTCCATGCAAGTCTGTTGTTCTTATACTTGCTCGCTATAGGGATGAATATCCGGCGACTGCAGAGGGCAGCAGCCTCTCAATTAACGCCATGCGAACAACTGTAGGCAAGTCCAGAGTCTACAATTGTCGAAAGAGATGCAGCCACCATCTGTTGCCGAAGAAGCAGAGGGTTACGAAGAATTTAGTCCCCTGTTTCAGATGTGAAGTACCCTGAGTGCCTCTTGATTCGTGAGATGGAATCGTCGAGTTGGTACAACATAGGGACATCATGCTTACAGCATATGTACCAGCTTGGAGCAAAAGAGGTACAGGTGTCTTAACTTTGAAACATAGATCTAGCGAATTGCCTGACAATTCGGACTCCGTAGTGAAGGAATAACGCCTCGTTGCCTGCTCTACCTTCAAGCATCAATCCCTCACCTTTTTACTAGCCTACAAAAGCCAGACTATCGTACCATATATTTTGGCTAATTGTTGTTACTCCTATCAATTCAGACCAGTTGGTCAAAAGGTTTTCAGGTGGTTCTTGTCTGAGAAAGATTTACAAAGGTACGTTCAAAACTATGAGTGACGTGACATGACATTGCGACTACTTCGACTGCTTCGACTGCTTCTTTTTTTGCTGAAACTGCTGTCCCTACTGATACTTTTCAGACTGTGGTTTTGTAAGCCCGAGTTCGAGTCACCATCTAAAGTGAACTTGTAGTGTTGTGATTCCCTTTTTGCACACTGCCACGCTAGCGCAGATGTGGCACCCCTGCACGCGATTTCTTGGTCAGAATGGCCCCGTGCCGACGTGAATGGAAGTTTCGAGCGAGCTCTTGCCTCGCCTAAATCGCTTGTTGTTTTTGTTGACTCACCTGCCCACACACTTTTCAGTCGGCTTCTCTCCTCCATGTCTTGCTCACTCACCTCTGCTTCCACTAACAATGATCGCACTTCTCCTCGTCAAGAGCATCGCTTCATCTACTGTTTTGCGCAAGCACGGAGCCGGGAAGCGACTGATTCGCAGGCTTGCTGGCCTCAGGGCTGCAACCTTTTGCGAGGCAGGCAACTTTTCTCGCTCCTCTCGTCTTTGGCAGGTAATTGCTCATATGTGACGCTCCTACACATAGAAGCATTGAAACTAACACCTCCATTAGCAAGTAAAACGCGCTGAGCACTTATTTCTACGTCTTGGAGTGCCCCAGTCAGGAACTGCACGGCGCTTGTTTCTCAAGCTCAGCAAGCAAGCTCTATGCCGAGCCTTCTGGTACCATGCAGTGAGCACGAGACGCTCTCTTGACGTGAAAAATTACTGACAAAACGCAGTTACGCCAAGAAGATTCAATCGCCCCTGCGGGAACCCGCAGCTTCAACAATCTGCTAGACACCCTGCTGCAAAGTGGTCTCCCAAAGGAGTCCCTCGACTCTCTCCTCACCTCCGAGATCGACCTGTCTACTCAGCTGGCATTCACTCGTTGCCCGACGCATAGGCAGCTGCCAGGGCATATGGTATAATTTGCCAAGATGTCCTTGGCAATAGGGCCCAATGCCACCGACAAGAGCCGTTGGGCAATGTTGAAGTCATAGTACGTGGGGCCAGTTGGCCCCATGTTAGGGCGACTGCCTGTCGCGATTACGCTCAAGATCACGGAGCGACTCGTCCCTGTGGGGCGACAATAGGGCCCAAGGCCACCGACAAAAGACGTTCGGGAATGTGCAGTTATAGTAGGTGGGGCCAGTTGGCCCCATGTTAGGGCGACCGCCTGCCGAAATCACGCTCAAGATTATGGAGCGACTTGTCCCTTTGGGGCAACAATAGGGCTCAAGGCCACCGACAAAAGACGTTCGGGAATTTCGAAGTTATAGTAGGTGGGGCCAGTTGGCCCCATGTTAGGGCGGCTGCCTGCCGAAATCACGCTCAAGATGATGGAGCGACATGTCCCCTTGGGGCGGCAATAGGGCTTAAGGCCACCGACAACAGACGTTCGGGAATGTTGAAGTCATAGTACGTGGGGCCAGTTGGCCCCATGTTAGGGCGACTGCCTGGCTCAAGATCATGGAGCGAATCGTCGTCGTCGGGCCATATGACATGCCCAAGGCCGTATACTTGAGCATTCTGAACGCCTTCGCTTCCTTCGTCAAAATTGGCTGCATCAACCGGACCTTCTACAATCGGATCATGGAGGTCTTCTATCACAACAAAGACTTCGTCTTCAAGCATCAGCGGTCTAGAAAAGCTTGCCGATATGCCATCGGCAAGCAGGGGTCCTGGTGCAAAACTGCCCTAGGACCCTGCCTTCCTCCAATTCTGCTCCGCGATATTCACCTTTCCTCGGGCAGCAGCAACGGTGCGGCTTCGAGGCAATTCAACCGCAACGAGTGGGACTTGAACGCTGAGGTTAGTCTCTGAGGATGTCGAAGCTCAAACGAGGAGGATTCAATGTTCCGGGCGGGAGAAGTGGGCACATGTGTTAGGAGCGAACGACAACCACGATTCTGTCGTCGTTATCTGCGCACTGTACCTCACGTATGACCATTACAGTTGTGGTCGTGCGTGATGTGCCGTGTGTAGGTAATGACGACAGGCGCGTGGTTGTCTTTCGCTCCTAACACATGTGTTTTCTTCTTCATTTTTGTACGCAGTATCTACACGTGAATTCTAAAGTTCCGAAAACGCATGTCTTTTTCCTCTCTGTGATTTCCCGTCATCGTGTCTGTATCGTTACGTCTGCCCTCTGCCCTGTGTTCCGCTATCCGTTCCCAATGTCATAGGTCGAGGTCATTGTAACTCACCCTGCAGTCGAACACTGAATCGGCTCCCATGGAAGTTACGCAGCGCAAGATTGTACCATGCCATCCCAAGTGCCAGTGGCAACATACGTGTAAGGGATGCACCAAAAACAGGCTTCATTGTAGTGGCAGCCCGCTTTGACGCGACTTGTAGCGAGCATATGTGAGTAGACTCGTGACAATTCAGCAGACAGAGGATGTAGAGCTAACGAGGTCCTGTAGGATTTGTGCTGTGATCAGTGGAAATAGCCGGACGACACGATTCGAGACTTGTGTCTTGGAGCTTCTGGAATCCTTTGGGAGCAGCGAAGGAGGGAAATGAGCAGACAAACTACTTGGTGAATGAGGGAATGAGAAAGACTCCGGCCCTTTAATAGCAAGAAACAGTAAGATGAGAAAGCCACATTCACTTCACTTTGAGTAGGTAGGCATTTCATGCCACTTTTGCAATCTGTTTCCGTCTCCAAGCAACCCACATACTCATACACACATACTACATACTACATACCCAAAGACCACAATGGCACAAGTCCAGAGGCTTCGCTGTGCAACCACCAACTGCACCAACCACACCACGATCGAAGCAGGATTCGCCCCGGCTGAAAGCTGGATTTGCCCCCAGCACGAAGACGATTTGTATATGAGCATCAAGTTGATGGTGCTTGGTTGGCACCAAGGCCATCGCGAGCCAGAGGGCCAGACGCCGGTGGAGGGCATACAGGAGTGGAGGTTTGGGTGGCTGAGGCGGGCACGAAGGAAATGGGTTTGAAGTCCCACCCTCATCTTATATCCTGAAGTCTTCTGTGGCTTCAATGAGCCTCCAGCCTCCTTCGACGGAGCCTCGAAGCTATGAAATGGCTTCGTGAGGTGTCAGTTGATGAGGGCGAAGCCACTGGTGATTTCCCAGCGACGTTGGAAAATCGGACCGTCTCTGTCGCACTCGCACTTCATTGGCTAACAAAGCTCAAAGATTGATGACGCATTCCACAAAGCGCACGAGGCGCAGCGCTCCCGCCTCTGCTAAGCGAGGCTTGACGGCAATGTGGCATCGCCATGTTGGAAAGGCGAAGGGCGACTCGGCGGCTGGGCAGTTTCTGGGCGGACACGCAAGCCGGAGTCATTATTGAGCTTGTCGTCGGGCTGGGAAAGCCCCTCCACATACTTTGCACAAGCATTTGCCGTCACTGGAAAGGAAAATAGATGGCGCTTCACAAATGCAACGAATTCATGACGTCTACAGGGCTTATGGCATTCTGAAGACAATGTCGCAGAGCCGGACCGTTGTCCAGGATGGCGGGCATGCGGCGGCTGTCATTCGCTGAGTGCGATGACGGTCGGGCCAGCATCGATCCGCGCACGCATTCGTCGCCGAAAGTGGATCGCGGAGCAACATGACGGCCAAGGATGACGGACATGAAGACGTCCGACAAGACTTTTGCGCGCTCGGCGGGCGGGTTGTACGATGGAGACGGGCGTGCGGCGTGCCTCATGGCGTGGTGAATGTTGCCTCCCTCGATGATAATTCACTTCTACTTCTCTTCTCCTCGACATCGTTTAATACCCCAGTGTGTGGCAAACATGTTTGCGATCGAGCGGTAATTGACATTTCGAGCGCGACAACAGCCACTCTAATACCAGGCTCTTAACAGCGTTCTCGCCTTACTTCGAGACAACGCGCCCGCCGCGGGCAGGAACACAGCAATCATGGCGGGAGCGATTGTGCGACAGACTTGGATCCTCACCAAGAAGTCGCTGCTCGTGGTCTTTTGGCGGCACTGGTTCTTCACAAGCGTCCGCGCTTTCTGGGCTCCTATCATCTTCGTGCGGCGCCCCTCCTCCCTTTGTGCTACTCCAGAATTCGGCTGATCATGGCATCTGCAGATGTTCTTCATCACGTACGCAAAGAACTTCTTCATCCCTCCCTCGGAATTCGGTATCGGCAGACCCTCCCCGATTCGCCCGTTCGCCGACGCGCTCAATGCGGCGACTGGCGGGCGTGACAAGGTCGTCTTCATCAACAATGGATACACAGGGGGCGAGATTGCGAATGTGATTGGACAACTATCGGATCAGGTCAGGAGTGCTGGCCTGGAGGCAATCACACTCGAGCAACAGGTGGATCTACTTACGACATGTGATAGCTCGTTGCGAGGCGCAAGCACATGTTTCGGAGCTGTGGAGTTTCACTCGAGCCCCCAAGAAGGCAGTGGTGGAGCATGGAACTATACTCTTCGATCAGATGGCGCTTTGGGAGAGGAGATCTACGTCGACCGAAACAACAACGATGTCCAGCTGTACATCCTCCCGTTCCAGCGGGCGATCGACCAGACTATCGTGTCTATCGCCGGCACACAGAACATGCCACAGACCAATGAGTACCCGTATACCGAGCGAACACAGCAGGAAAGGGACGAGCGCATTAGGCAGTTATACATGGGCGCCCTGATCAACATAATGGGCGTGGCGCTGTACATTGGTGTCTGCGGTGTGACATACCAGCTCACTGGACAAATGGCGGAAGAAAGAGAGAGAGGCATCTCGCAGCTGGTCGAAGCCATGTCTCCAGCAAAGAAGCCGTGGCACACGCAATTCGCGCGACTCCTCTCCAATCACATCGCTTTCGACATCATCTACTTTCCAGGCTGGGTCATCATGGGCTTCATCGTCTGGGCACTGGCTTTCCGGAGCTCAAATGCTGCGATTCTGGTCATCTTCCACATTCTGGCCGGCCTGTCTCTGACGAGCTTTTCCATCTTTGGCGGCGCCTTCTTCCGCAAGGCGCAGCTCTCCGGCATCACGATTGTCATCATTCCCATTCTCCTGGCCATCATTGCTCAGGTGGCTGGTCCTTTTGGCACAGGCGCCGTCTATGTGCTCAGTCTCATCTTTCCGTCGATCAATTACGTCTTTTTCATCATTTACGTTGCGCGCTTTGAGCGCGAGCTCACCGGCACGAATTTGGTCAAAGCTGCGCCAAACTACAACGATCACAAATGGACCAGCATTGGTATCGTCTTCTGGATATTCTTCATCATCCAGACTCTGGTCTACCCTATCCTAGGTGCCCTCGTCGAGCGATGGTTGTATGGCACCATCTCCGCAGACCGAAAGACGACTACGTCTTCTCCCGATCATAACATCATTCTGACCAATTTCTCGAAGCACTGGGATCCTAGCTGGTTGCGCCGCAATGTTCTAGCCAAGATTGGAATCAAGCCCCCGGAGACTGTCAAGGCGGTGCACGACTTCACCATCAAGGCGCGCAAGGGACAGATCATGGTTCTCCTCGGTGCGAACGGCAGCGGAAAGTCTACGACTCTTGACGCCATTGCGGGCCTCAACACAATTACCAGCGGAGCCATTGAGATTGATGGAACCGGTGGTCTGGGATTGTGCCCGCAAAAGAACGTCATGTGGGATGAGCTCAATGTCTATGAGCACGTTCGCATCTTCAATCAGCTCAAGTCTACCGGCGCATACGACAGCAAGGACACCATCGAGGATTTGATTCGTGCTTGCGATCTGGGACATAAGATCAAAGCACAGTCGAGTACACTATCCGGAGGTCAGAAGCGGAAGCTGCAATTGGCCATGATGTTCACAGGTGGCTCGAAAGTGTGCTGTGTTGATGAGGTTTCATCCGGCCTCGATCCTCTGTCCAGAAGAAAGATCTGGGAGATTCTACTCGCCGAGCGTGGCGATCGCACTTTCCTCCTCACTACGCATTTCCTGGACGAAGCTGATGTACTTGCCGATTATGTTGCGATTCTGTCACGTGGCATCCTCAAGACCAAGGGCACCTCCGTGCAGCTCAAGCACGAAGTCGGTGCCGGATACCACGTCACATACCCAAAGCACGCTCTCGTTTCACCACCAAAAGATTCTGTGCGGAAGCCGTCGCCCTCAGAAGGCATGGTACAGTATCAGTTCGTCGACGCGCTGTCTGCCACCCGCTTCGTCGACGTTCTCAGAGACAACGGCATCGAGAAGTACGACATTGTCGGCCCTACGCTCGAAGATGTTTTCCTCGCGTACGCAGAAGAAGTCAAGGAGTATCATCTCATGGAAGCCGACCGCGACGAGGTGCTCGGCGTACTCGACTCAAACAACCAAGATGCCGACGTACCCTCGGACCATAACTCGGAGACGGTCAAGGCGCCTTCGATGGGCAAGGGTCGTGGTACTTCCATGTTTAGGCAAACACTCATTCTGATTCACAAACGCTGGACTATTTTCCGTCGTAACTTCTGGCCTTACATCTTTGCTTTGCTGATCCCCATTGCGGCCGCTGGTCTCGTTACACTCTTCCTCAAGGGATACGAACCAGTTGGATGCGACCCTGGCGCCAGCTCGAATAACCCAGATGTCTTCTCGCTTGCGAACACTGACGAGATCCCATTGATTCCAATCGGTCCTCGCGACCTTGTTGGCCGGGCCATCGACACAATTGCGGAACGCACTGGTGTCAGCACAGACGCTTTCCACATTGTAGACACCCTGGACGAGTTCAACGACTATGTCGGTACACAATTCCGCAACATCACGCCTGGTGGATTCTTCCTGAGCGAGAACGGTCCCGTCACAATGGCCTACCTGGGCAGCGGAAGTGTAGTCGGCGGTCTCATCACGCTCAACGCTCTCGACAATGTCATTTCCAACGTTGCCATCACCACGCAGTATCAGCAATTCGCCGTTCCTTTTGCGCCGAACATGGGCGACACACTGCAGCTAATTCTATACTTCGGTCTCGCTATGTCTGTCTACCCAGCACTATTCGCCCTATACCCGACGCAAGAGCGTCTGCGCAATGTTCGGGCTCTGCATTACAGCAACGGTATCAGGGCTGTTCCGCTATGGCTAGCCTACACGACTTTTGACTTCATCTTTGTTCTCATCATATCCGCTCTCACGGTCATAATCTTTGTTGGGGCCTCGAGCGCTTGGTATGCTCCAGGGTACCTATTCGTCGTTTTCTTCTTGTATGGACTTTGCGCGCTTCTCTTCTCGTACATTATTTCGATTGTCGTCACTTCTCAGCTTGCAGCTTTCGCTTTTGCTGCTGGGGGCATGGTGTCGTTGTATCTCATCTACTTCATTGGGTACATGGCTATCCTTACATACGCTCCTGCGTATGCCATTGACAGCTACCTTGACATCTTCCACTGGACGATTTCGCTCATCTCTCCTGCTGCAAGTTTACTCAGGACACAGCTGCTGTCACTCAACTCGTTTAGCGTACTGTGTGATGGTACTCAGATTCCTAGCTATCCTGGGGCGCTGCCAGTCTATGGCGGACCAATCCTGTACCTCATTGTTCAAGCCATCCTTCTCTTTGTCGCATTGGTATGGTGGGACTCTGGGTACCGGCCAGCCATGTTCAACCGCGAGAAGGGGCGTCAAAAGCACACCGAGGAGAGTGTCGAAACAATCCCACCTGCTGTCGCTGCAGAAATCACTCGCACGGAGCAGAGCAAGGACAGCCTGCGAGCACTGCATCTTCACAAGACCTTTGGCAGCAATCATGCTGTCAACGATATTTCATTTGGTATCCCACAGGGTCAAGTGTTTGGATTACTCGGACCCAATGGGGCTGGAAAGTCATCCACCATCTCGCTCATCCGCGGAGACATCCATCCAACAACCAGCATCAATGGTGGAGGTGACGTCCTCATCGAAGATATTTCCATCATCTCCAAGCGCGCCGCAGCCCGCGGCCACCTCGGCGTGTGCCCTCAGTTCGATGCCATGGACACCATGACCGTGACGGAACACTTATACTTCTACGCGCGCGCCCGCGGTGTCGCTGACCCCAAATCCTCCGTCGACGCCATCCTCCAAGCTACAGGCCTGCACCGCTTCGAGCACCGGCTCGCCTCCAAACTCTCCGGCGGCAACAAACGCAAACTCTCCCTCGGCATCGCTCTCATGGGCAACCCCTCCGTGCTCCTCCTCGACGAACCTTCCTCTGGTATGGATGCAGCTGCTAAACGCGTAATGTGGCGCACGTTGCTTGGTGTTGCGGCGCCTGGTCGCGCGTTGCTCATCACCACGCATAGCATGGAAGAAGCGGACAAGCTAGCTACGCGCGTGGGCATCATGAAGCGCAAGATGTTGGCGCTGGGTACGGTGGCCGACTTAGGCGAGCAGTATGGCGATGCGTGGGTCGTGCAACTAATTCTCAAATCAGCGCCTGACACGTCAGAGACGGAGATGGAAGGTGTGAGGGAGTGGGTGCAGAAGAGTATACCTGGTGTGCACTTGGACAAGTGGGGAAGCAGGGGTGGGGGCCATGGACAGTTGAGGTTCAAGGTCTTGAAGACGTCGTCGACGGCGCAGGAGAAGGACGAGGGGGATGTGAAGATGCAGAACGTCGATGTCTATCCTGTCGCGACGAACACTTTGGCTTCGGCGCTCGACACCAATTCCATTCCGGGTCTCATCCAACTTCTCGAAACGTATCGCGAGCAGCTGGGTCTTGAGTATTATTCTGTCAGCCCAACGACGCTGGACGAAGTTTTCTTGAGGGTTGTGGGCGAGGAGGAAGAAGAAGAGGGCCCAAGTGGGAAGAAGGATCGAACGAAGCGCGCGGGTCTGCTTGGACGATTGACTTGTGGGTTACCTTGGTAGAAGGATGGAGGGCGATTGATACCATAGCCCATCAGACCCTTTCAACATATTTTCCCCACTATTTAATATCCCTCGTTTGCTTTTATCCTCATGCTTCTTGTACTCGCATGCTTGGCGGTAAACTCCTTCCCCGCCGTTCCAATCTCCCTCGACTCACTCACACTGACAATCTCTCTCCCTTTCCTTCCCTTTTCTCTCCTTATCCCCATCTCACTGCCCAGATCGTTATCCACCACGCCACACTCCTGACCATCTTCCAGGCCCACACCCGCCTCCGCTGCGCTGATGGCTTGCGCGCTTCAATGCGTTCCTGATGCAGGGCTCGGCGAGGAGGCGGAGAGGGCGCGCGGGGACGCGCGCCAGGGCGGTACGAGATCTGGATTGTGGTGCTGTTCATGCTTGCTTGGAAGTTTAGTGTCTTAGCTTGCTTAGGTGTTGAGCGGGGAGGATTTGGGTGTTGCGTGCTTAGTGGGTAGTGGGGGGGAGGAGTGAAGGCCCAAGGGCATGGGGAGACGGTTGTAGATGGCGGTTTCCAATGGCATACTTGGGTGGATTGGCGCGAGGTAGTAGGATCTGTTTGTTCTGATAAATTTTGGATGTGATGTAGTGGTTTGCGGCTTGTTCGGCTGCTCGGCTGGTTTTGTGTTGGCTGGGATGGAGGTGCGAGGTGAGCTAATTGTGCTGCGATTCGACGCAGCACGTTTTGCTGGGTGCTTTATGGCATGATATAGGTTAGAAGAGCGAGGTGGGGTTGATTCTGTGAAGATTGATAGGGTGTGTAGAGCTTCATCGGTGTGCCTGGAGCTGCATGGGTTGCGCTGTCGACGCGCAGTGTTGACGGACGCAAGGACGGCAGAGCGATACAACTGCCACCGCTAAGCATGGCGATTGCAACAGACAGACTTGAGAAGTGAGCTCGAGTAGCAAGTGGAAGATCTGTATCGGTCATTGTATTCACGAACAAGGCAACTTTTGCAAGAATCGCGGAAAACTGCCAGAGCACTGCGCAGCGATAACAACATCACTGGCTGTCTGAAACCGAGGACCAGAAGAAATGATTGCATCATTGTGCAAGTCTCTCCTTGCGCTGCACAGTCACATCTACATGAGCATAACCGCGTGCGGCGCCGCACAACACTGACAGCACTTGCCGAAAATCTGCACACAACCGTTCTGAAAAGCTTCACAACACACACCAAAAAGCCGATCTATTCCTTGAAAGGTTAGCAAAAGCCAGCACAAGCCAATGAAAAGAAGAATTGAGTGTCAAAGACACGATGACCAGCAAGAATTGAGCCGCGCGACTCTAGCCAATCTGGACCGCGGAGGTGCAATGCAGGCCAGACCAACACGGTATCAGGAATTCAGGAGCTCCTTTCAACCACAGCGAGGATCCGGGCTTGCCGGATGCTCCAGTATGAGGAAAGGAAGTAGGTGGGTCAGGTTGGTTGGTATACTCGAGCAGTCAACCGAGCTTGGTACGGAGGACTATAAGCAGGTGGCCCGCCAAAATTATTTAGAACTTCAAACCTTAGATCTATGCAAACCTCATCCTTGAATAAAGACACTACTTGGTACAAGTAAATATTTTGTAATCCTCTTTATTATCCTGCCTAGCACTTAGGTTTAAATCCTAGCTCTGCTATAGTTGCAAAAAGAGCATTAAAGTTAAGGGCAAATATCTAGCTAAGCGCTGTGTACCTAATTCCCCCCCTCTTCTCCCCTTCTAAACATGCTAACAAAACAGTAATAATACTGCCTATAATTATTATCTAGTAAGTTAAGCCTAAGGGCTACTTCTATACTACCTGCCTAGTTAATAGCAGTCTAGAAATTCCTAATGCAGCAGTAAGTTTTCCTCTTTCTTTTTCTTTATCCTTTTCCCTTTTAGTTCTTATCTAACAAGAATATTAGTTTTTTTTTACTTTTGCTAAAATGCCTGCAATTTACTATATAAACTTGCAAAAGAATAGAGGAGATATTATTAAGGGCAAGACTACTACAACAATTCTACTAGACAATCTAGAGAAAGTAGCTAGTATTAAGGACTATAGCATTATATTTAATATTATTAAAGTTCTTTTTAAGTAAGTTTTTCTTACTTATATAGTTTTCTTTATAGTTTATACTAACTAATTAAATAAGACTAGTAATAAGCAAGAGTATTGTAGCACCTTCTAGTATATTACAAAGTATGTTAAAAAGTACTACAACTCTCTTCTACTGCCTAAGGTCTACTATATATAGATGTTTAGCATTAGTATAGGTTTTCTCTAGATTAAGAAGATAGAGGCAGTTAAGGTTAAGTTCTAAAAAATATACTAGCTAAGTATATTAAAAAAATATACTTTTTGTTTTTAGTATAAAGTATGTAACGTTATAAGTATAGTATATAAATATAGTGTATAAGTATATAATATAACTAAGTACTATAAGTAGTATATTTATACTACTCTTAAACTTTAAAGTTTATATATAGACTATATAGTGTATAGTTAGAAAGGTAGTAACTAAGGTTAAGATAGCTATTTACTTAACTAAAGATAGAAGAGTAGAAAAGTAGCTACTAGTAGAAAGAAGAGACCTAGTGTCTTATAAGTTATATAATTGTTATAAGCTTTATGCTACTATTTAGAACTCTAGAGCTAGAGTCTAAACTCTAAAGTAAGTACTAATATAGCCTAAGCTTTCTATCTATATTAGAAACTAGCTATAAGAAAGTAGAGCTTAGGATAGAACTAATAGGCAGGTAGCCTAAAGATTTAAGGCTAAGCCTATATCCCTAGTATATATATAATATAGCACTTTTGTATACAAGTCTTAAGAAGTAGGTAGTAAAGACTTAATCTGCATTTTGTAATAGGATAAGCGCCCTACTCTTAAAATTAATACTACGTAATTTCTTCTACTTATACTAAGGCTACAAGCTGCAGCCAAAAGGTAAGCATAAGAATTCTAAAGCTAGAATTTCTTGTGTAGTATAATATATATAGTGCTAGGCGCTAGTATTATTCTAGTGCGCTATAAGTAAGAGCAGGCTATAAAGGCTGTACACGTGCCTTATTACACATTTAGTGTAAGATAGTAGGAGTAGAAATCTTAAATTAGATTCTTTATGCAATAATATATTAGATACTGTTTAACTCTTCTAAAAGATTACCTAATGTACTATCTAAGCAGCTTACCTAACATTTCTATAATCTATTTATGTAATCTTCTACTATACTATAATAGCTATTAGCTTTCTTATACTTTATAGTCTTTACTTAATCTTACTAAGCAATCTTAACCTACTTAGGATTATAATTTAATACTCTAAAGCCTAGCGTAAGTCTGTGCTAGTAAGTAAAGGAAAAAAGAGCTAACTCTTTAATAGTACTATACTACTTTCTATAGTATACTACCTCTAGCGCAGACTATATAGCCTAGCATTATCTTAAGGTAGAGAAGAACTCTTCTAGACATCTAAGAGCTAGAAGATAGCCTGCTTTCTTGCTATTTTAGACAACCTGTTATCTCTATCCTAACTCTTACTACAATCTCTATCCTAACCTCTACTTTAGTTTCTAATCTAACTTGTAGTCTAGCTTGTAATCTAATCTTTAACATAGCTAGAATGTTTACCCTTAACCTCTCTCTTAACCTCTCTTTTTACCTCCTTCTTAATCCTTTTCTTAACCTCCTTCTTAACCTGTATAGAGGGCTTGCGCAATTTACTGCTAGATTACTCTTTCTTAATAGCCTTCTTCTTCTTAAACTACTACTACTTAACTAGAGAGAGATTCTATTCTAACCTCTACTTATCTATGTCCTTGTATATTTTAAGAGTAATGTATATAATATACTTACTCTTCTAGCTCTTCTTAAAGTAGTTGTTACTTTTAACTACTAATTCCCTAATAGTACTAATACTGTCTATACTCTTAGAAAGGTATATAATTCTATTCTTTCTAATATTAGACATAAGGTATAGTAGAATAGCAGAGATATCTAGATTAATACAACGTAGCTCTAGTAGTAGTAATTAGACAAAGTTATTAGCAGAAGAGATTTGAGTATTTATAGCCTAGTAGGCTATCTTCTTTAGGGAAAAAGTTAGTAAAGACTTGTTACTTAAAGAGTGTAGTATAATAGATAATATCTTACGTATAATGTTATATTTAATAAACTTCTATCTTGTAAAGTAACTCTTCTAAACAACTTGCATTCTAACTAGAATAGCAATAACTAGAATTAGAATCTTAGTAGCTATAGGCTATAGAGTAAGCGTAGAGGAAGTTCTTGCAATTAACTATTAGTAGGCAGTCTTAGTAGTAGTCCTTCTAATATAACTTTTTGCTAGTATAAAAACAGCTTAGTCTTTCTTAGGTATATTATCTAGGATAATAACCTCTAGCTTCTTTTGTTGTTATATAGGCGTTATTAGAGTTAGTTAGAGTAGAGACTAATACTTTAGGTAGAATATAAAATAAGATAGAAGAGAAGAGTAACTTAAGCTATTAACTAGGTAGAACTAGTAGTATAGTATAGTTATATTATGTAGTACACAATATGCTATGTAAGAAGGGTATAGAAAGTTAAAAGATATAACAAAATTCTAAGTTAAAGATAGTAGGGGCTTAAGTTATAGTATAAGTAAGTACTGTAGTAAAGTAACATAGAAAGTAAGTCTAAAGGACGCTTGGGGCACGGCTAAGGGCATAGACAAGATACAATAGCTAAAGGGCTATTAGAGGATAGGACAAAAAAAACAACACACATACCTAATAATAATAATATATTTAAATCTATATTAAATCTAATAGGCCTTAGAGGTAAATAACGCTCTACTACATATAGCAACTGATTACAACTCTAAATTCCTATTAGCCTAGGCCTTAGGAGGCTGCGCACCTGCGTATATACCTACGCTCTTCTGTAGTTCTTGTAACCTAGGAATTGCAGAAACTTAATAGTCTAACAAGTGTTTAGTAAGCTGCTACAGTTCTCTCTAGAATATAATTAGTATCTATTCTAAGGACATAGAGTTAATACTCTGAGATTAGAGGAACAGAAAGTAGGATCTAGAGCAACGCCTATCTAAAGTACCTAGATTAGCTACTACTAGAACTAAGTTAGAAGAGGGATTAAGCAGACCCTAAAAAGCAGAGCAATAGCTAAAGGAGCGAGACGCAAGCTGCAGCTAAAGCTGTATTAGGCTAAGTAAAAGTGCAAAGTTATTGCGCCCTACTAAGCATGTAGTATACTAAGAAAGTCCTAGAGCACAGATAGTAGAAACAACTAAGAGCAGACTAAGGAAGACATTAAAATAGGCAGTTAGGAGGAAGAGGAAATTAACAATTGCTTAGACAGTAAGTATAAAGAAATTAGAAAGAAATTAGTAGACTTTACAACAGAAGCGCTATTAGACATTAGAAAAGCTTAAGCCTTTAGTTTTTCAGCAACTCTATACAAAGCAGTAACTTTAATCCTAGTCTTTTAGGCTATTGCTCTTCTTTAGTTTATTTAAATAAGCTCTAACTACTATTTAGGCAGCCTATAAAAGCAACGCAGAGACAACACAGAACTGCTTAACAGTATATTAAGCTGTTAACGCCTTAAATACTCTAACAGACAGGAAGCTCTACTACTAACGCTTGTAGAGTTAATAAGAGAAGCTAGCGCAAATATAAGTAGTGCGCTAGAGGAGCAGGCTAAACAGCTATTAGAAGAGCACTCTAGGCGCAGAAGCACAGGCTAAGATAACTTAATGTTAAGGGCTCTTTAGATGCTAGCAGAGTCTCTTAACTAAGTGCGGCCCTTATTATACACAACGCAGTTGCTATCCTACCTAGCAGAAAACATGCTGTTGTTTAATAGTACTAACGTTATAGACTTTCTAGAGCGTTTTAAGAACTTCTTAAAGTACTATAGCTTTATAGACTAGATAATAATCAACAGACTAGTAGCCTACTATAAGCTAAGACAGAGAACTATTATATAGGCGTCTAAAGAGTATATAGAAGCCTAGGATAACTACTTATAGAGAGAGCTCTGCAATAGCCTCTAACAACGCTTTAGAAACAATAACAAAGGTTAATAGAAAGAGCGTGTAAAGTACTTTAAACACTAGCTAGGTTAGTGCCAAATAAGATTAGACCTAAAGATTAGAAACTACCTGCAGGACTTTTAAATCTGTAGTAAAAGGTATATTAAAGCAGGCACTATTAATAAGGACTATTGCAGCTACTACCTTGTTAAGGGACTGCCGCTCTAACACGTAACAAAGATCCTAGAGAAGTTTAGCCTAAAAACAGACACCTTAAAGGACTTTAAGTACAAAAAGATCTAAGACTATCTAGTAAAGCGCCTAGAAGTAGAGGAAGAAGCGCGCATATTAAATCTAGCAGAAGCTATAAGAGCCTTTGAACTAGAGGTAGAGTTTAAAGTAGAACTAGTAGCTAAACAACTATTAGCCCTACTGCAGTAAAATAACTTTAAACCTAGAATTAAGCTAAGAATAAACTTCTAACCTGCTACCCTTTAGTTGCTAACAAAGAGCACTCTATCTAGGAACTAGCGCAAGTAAGCTTCTTCTAGTGCAGCGCCTATAAAGAACAAAGTAGATAACCTTATAGATAAGATGCTACAGCTTAGGCTTAACTAAATAACTATTAAGCAGCAGCTATAGAGCATACAATAGACCCCTTGCAAAGCAAAGCTTATAAACAACTTAGTTATTTATGCCTTAGTTTGCAAGCAAACTAAAGAGCAATTAGGAGCCCTACAACTATATATACCTTAGCTAGCCCTATAGAACTAGGGCTATTAGAACTACAGGTAACAGCAGTAAGCATAGAGGAATAACAACTATTAGCGCAACGGCTAGAACTATAGCTACTTAAACAACAATTAGAGTTACTAGCAGAGACGTCCTAGTAGAAGACTACTAAGTAGCTTTAGGATAAACTGTTAGGTTTGTGATAAGACAGGGCATTTAAAGCAGGACTGCCTGACACTAAAAGGCTTTATTACTAACAGCTAGTGCTTCTTTAACAAATGTAACATGCTCTAATAGAGAACGCCTAACAACCTACAGGGCTAAGTTACTAGCCTTAGCAACGCACAATAGGCTAAGACTATTTTAGCTAAGATTAAGAGGCGCTTTCTAAAACGTAACGTTAACTCTCTTAAGGTTAAATCTAAGTTTATAGGTAGACCTAGTCTCTCTATTTCTATTAAGAACAACGCAGTCTCTATACAGTTAGTACCTAACACCTTAGAAGCGTTATTAGAAGTAAACTGTAATAAGTATTAGGACATATTAGACTACCTTACAACTAAATCTAAGGAACTCCTTACTAACAGCAGCTTAGTATTAGCTGCAGTTATTAGCTAAAACTAAGCAAAGCGTAGTAACAGTTAGCCTGTATATAGTTAGGTTTAGGTTTAGAAACTACCTTAGAAACCAGTTAATAGGATCCTACACTTAAAAGGTTACAGGGATAGAAATAACAGCTACTTTATAAGTAAGAAGCTAGGCTAAGACTACTTAGTTTAATTTGCAAGTAGCAATAGATTAGGAGATGTAGAAATAGAAGATGTTACCTAACTAACTAAAGGGCTGTTAAAGCCTACCTACGCAGTAGAGCAAAAGAAGAAGAACCTAAAGAAGCAGCAGCTAGTCTAGAAGTTTAAGGCTAACGCCTAATTAGTTATCTAACGCATTCTTAACACCCTAGTTCTATTACTGCTTAAGACTATTATTAGCAATATGCTAGAGGTTAAGAAAAAACTGTTCTAAGCAAGCTATACGCTAGCTAAGTTTAAGGACCTTTTAGTTGCCCTAATACGCTATACAACAGTTAAAAGCGCTAACAAAGACTTAGATAGAAACTAACCTACTATAAGTGCTAGTGTTAACTTGCTAACCTAGGGCTTACTCCTAGACTACGTACTAGTTAAGGCAGTAAATAGAAAAGTAAGTAAGTGCTTTAGTATTAATGCTAAACACTAGTTAGACCTAGAGATTAGCTAGATTAAAAGGTACATCTAACGCAATAAAGAACTAGGCCTTAAGCTTGCCGCTAATAAGAACTTTTGCAAGCCTACTTACTATTAGAGGGAGTATAATTAAGCCATAGGCGTAAAGCACCTTAGGAGAGAGTGCCTAAAAGTACCTATTAACATTAAAGGGACCTAGTTTCTTAGCCTTATTAACTCTAGCGCGGAGCTTAACACTATAAAAAGAGAAACAGTAGAACAAGCTATGCTTCTAATTACATCTCTACTAAAGAGTATAAGAACTGCAAAGATAGTAGCAGTAAATAGTTTAACTAAAGAGTTCTTAAGTATTGTATAGAAAGTACCTATTACTATTAGGAGGATTAAAATCTGCACTAGCTTCTTTATCCTTAAGGAGTGCATAAACCTAATTATTCTAGGTAATCTCTTTCTAACAAACGCTTAAGCCAGAATTAAGTACGCTACTAATAGGCTAACCTACTACTAAATCTTTAGTAAGGATAGTAAACACAGTACAAGATTTGTGTGCACAAGAGGCAATTAGATTAACGCGCTAGGACTCTACTCTAGGCCTTTTGTAGGAAACGTTAGAGAAGTGTAATTGCTAGCGTTTTACTTCTATCTAAACCTGTTGCACAGCTAGACTAGAACTATTAATTAAACTCAACACAGCTTTAACTAGACCCTAATACTCTAAGCGATAATTAGCTAGCAATAAAGTTAGCAACAGAGTAGCTCTAACAGAAATCTTTATTACTAATTATTCTCTTAGAAACACAGTTCTTCTAGTAGCTAGGTGTAGGCACTATAGGCGCAGGGCCTAACAGATCTATTATTATTAGTAACAGCAATAGAATGTACATGCTTATTAGTAACAGCGTAGGCTACTACTCTTAAAATATTATAGCAAGTGTTGTAAGGCAGCTCCCTTAGAGTCTTAGGATTAATATTAGTGCTAAGAGCTTCTAGGAGCAAGAGCTTAGTAAAACAACTAGTAAGAAGAGGTTACTTATTAAAGTAATAATAATTCAGCTAAAGCGTATAACTAATCTACAATTAAATAATGTCTCCTTTAACGTTAGCACTTTGTATAAGTAAAAAGCTTAAAAGGTCTAGCTAGTAGACAACTTAGGACAGGCCCTAAGAGATATTAGTAAGTATAAAGATTAGAAAGAGCGTGTACGCATTTAACAGGTACTAAATAAGAAGAACGCTCTATTCTTAAGCTACTTTAAGCTATAATATGCAAAGTTTCCTAGAGGCACAAGGCTTACGTTAGAACGCCTGTTAAAAATAAAGATCTCTCTAGATCTACTCCTACAAGAACAAGCTATGCTAGAGGAGCTACTATACTAATAGGAAGCCGCCCTAGCCTAGGACTTTAGTAAATTAGGATAGGTTAACTATAAGGTAGTACTCCTAATTAAAATCAACACTATTCTTTACAAGGCGTAGCAAGCTAATTAATTCTCTATTCCCTAAAAACTTAGAGAAGTAGTAGTTGAAATGGTACAGGAGCAGATTAACTAAGGAGCTCTTAAACTATACAGAAGTTAATACTAAAACCTATAGTTTCTAGTAGGTAAGAAAGATAAAGGATATTAGCTTATTAATAACGCGCAAAAGATTAATAAGGTTACAATTTATAACGCAAACCTACTACCTAATCTAGATAAATTTGTAGAAGATTTTACTAGTTGCGTAATTATAAGCTTGCTTGATTTCTTCTTAGGATACAACTAAGTAGAGCTGCACAAGAACTCCTAAGACATAACAGCGTTCTATATACCTATTAGACTAGTACACTAGTGCACACTACCTATAGGTATAACAAATTCTGTTGCTAAATTTGTACGCGTTATAACTAAAATATGCTAAGATTACATTCTAGAGCGCTGCAGACCTTACCTAGATAACGTTTGTATTAAGAGACTAAAGTCCTACTATAACAGAACAGAGATTAAACTAGGTATTAGAAAGTACGTTGCAGAGTATCTCTGCAATATAGATGCTGTTCTAGCAAACATTAAGCGCGCAAGAGCTATAATATTAGGCTATAAATTAGACTTCTGTTATATGTCTATAATTATAGTAGGCTATTGTGTTAACGCTGCTAGCTAACATCTTAACTATAAGAAAATTAAGAAGATACTCTCCTGGCTACTCTGCAGAGACCAAAAAGATATTTAAATGTTTATTAGCATATGCGTGTATTACAGAGTGTAGATTAAGTATTTTAGCATTATTTTAGAACTACTATTCTGCCTGCTACGCAAAAATGCGCCCTTTAAGTAGTCCTTAGAATAGTAGGGCGCAATAGATAAATTAAAGCGCGCGCTATATTCTACGCTAGCGCTTGTCTCTATCTCTTATAACAAGCTGTTACTTCTAATTGTTATGTCTGTTAATAGTAGTTAAAAGAGTTAGGGCGCAGTTCTTATACAGCTAGATCTAAAGGGTTATTAGCACTCTATCTAGTATAAAAGTAGAGTTTAGTCTAAGTCTAAATAAAATTAGAACTTAGAAAAATACAAATGCAAAGCTTTACTCCTAGCGCTAAAGAAGTTTTAGACCTACCTATACAGAGTAGAGTTTGTTGTAGAAACAGACGCAAAGACGCTAGTTGTACAGCTTTAGCAAAGTGCAACTAACTTGCTAGAAGCCCTTATTACGCAGTAGCTAGCGCTTCTTAATATATAGGAATTTAACATAGTTTATATTAAAGGCAAGAGAAACGTAGTAGCTAACGCTCTTTTAAGAAGACCTAAGGAACTAGAGTAAGAGCTACCTAATAAGCTAGAGAAAGATATTAAGAACTTTATTAACACTTATTTAAATTTGGTACAGCTTGCTATTGCTATATACTTGCGCGCAGCTAACCTATGTTATAGTAGCTGTAAAGCTAATCTTAGCTTTAAAGACTAACTATTAAATAAAGCCTATAACAAAGAATCTTAGGCTTAGGCTTGTTAGATTCTATTTTACTGTTAGCCTAATAGTCTTTTAAGAGCTAAAATAAAAAAATTTACAAGAAGAGCACTTAAATTAACAGTAAGAGAAAGGCATCTGTTCTTAATACTAACTAGAAGGCGCCTACTGCAGCAAATTGTAGACAAACCTAACAAACGTTTAGCTATTATTAAAGCTATGCACAATAAAGCAGGACACTGTAGAAAGAAAGGTATATAGCGTAAAGTTTAGGCGCGTTATTATTAGGAAGGATAATATAAGAATGTTAAGTCCTACGTTAAGTTATGCTTAGAGTATTAAGTACACGCCTTAGCAACAGTTTAAGAGGAACTCTAGCTAACAACCTCTCTAATAATGCTCTTTAGCTAGATATCTATAGACGTAGTCTATATGCCTCTAGCTAGAGGTAAGAAGTTTCTTGTAGTAGCCTAATGCACTATAACGCAGTAGGCTAAAGCTAAAGCCCTATTAAACGCAGACTTAGTATCTATTGTTAAGTTTCTAGAAAGAAAAGTCTTCTGCCAATAGGGCCTACTACTTAAAATTTCAGTTGATAGAGAGCCTAAAAACAAGCATCTACTAATTAACTTGCAACAGCAATTTAGAATCTATAGAGTAGTAGCTAGCGCCTATTATCTATAGGGTTAAGGCTTAATTAAACAAGGACACACGCTAATAGTAGATGCCTTAAAGAAGCTTAGTAGAATATAGGTTAACTACTTAGACTACGTTCTGTAGGCTAATTAGACTAGTGTTAAGCGTACAACTAAAGAGACCCTAGCGTTTCTTATATATAGTTGCGAGCACGTACTGCCTATTAAATTATGTATACTAACCTAGCAGACCTTGCTCTAGAAAGAAGTAACTAATACTGCTTTGCTTCTAGCTATAAGAGCTTGTTAATTTAAAAAGAGAGATATTAGGTTGCAAGAATCTATTGCTAGAACTGTCTAACTAAGAAACAACAATAAGAACTACTTTAATAAGAACAGAGTTACTAGAGCAGATAAACTAAAGGTTAGCAACTTAGTTCTACTTAGGGATTCCTACTATAACAATAACTAATTAGTGCTTAGTAAGTTTCTTCTAAAGTGGCAGGGGCTATTTAGAATACATAAAGTTAGAGAGAAGGGGTAGTATAACCTTAAAGAGCTTAATAGAGCACTGTTTTGAAGCTACACGCTAGGCAACAGGTTAAAGAAGTTCTATTAGTGCACAGAAATAGAACTAAAGCTTATTAACAAGAACTTATCTACTAACAAGACTAAAGACTAGGCGCTTTCTAGCTATAGGCAGGATATTCTACAACTAGTAAGAGAATTAGTAGCGCGCTAGTGTTCTAAGAGGCTTAAGAACGCTACTAAGGTAGATAAGGATAAAAATTTAGATTTAGAACAATTAGCAGAGACGCGCTAAAGAGCTGTTAGAGTGCGTATTGTTAAAAACCTAAACTTTAATAGATCTAAATACAAAGTTGTTAGAATAGCTTTAAAGTATCTATAAGAACAAAAATAGATAGCAAAGGAAGGTACACAACAGACGCAGTTTATAATAATCCTACTAGCTATTTAAAGTAACACTATTAAAACAAGCCTATACATTTGCTATTTAGAAGCTATATTAGCGCTACGCTATAAGGCATATAAGCCTAAACTTCTAAATATACTAAAGCTTTAAAAGAAGCAGCAGCATTATTGCTAGCATTAACAGGTACATTAACGTTAACCTTTATCTTATCTCTATTATTAACATTATTCTTAGCAACAGTATCTATAGACTTGCTAGCCTTATCTTTAGACCTAGATTTAGAATCTAGTTTAACAGCCTAACTAGGATTAAAATTAGAGTTACTATTATTAGAAAGCTCTAGCAACTCTTTAGTTACGCAAGACCCTCTACTACAATAGCTCTTGTTATTAGCTGTATTACGCAGTAGCCTACCCTAAACAAACAAACTCTAATTAAACCTTACAGTAGCCTAGCAGGTTAAAACAAGAAACTAAGATTAAGACGCATATTCCCTAACACTCTATATAGTAGAAATAGGCAGCGTTAGCAGAATGTTGTAAGTGTCTAGGCTATTTTAATCTACAGATTACTTTAAATTACCTAAGTTACTACAATGTTAGCGCAATTCTAAATAAGGTTCTAGAGAAAAGAGTTTCTAAACAGAACTTAGCAACTTACCTATATAAGAATAAGCCTAAAAGCCTATATTATAGAAGTAGTTAGTGCAAGCACTATAGAGCAGCTACTTACTATTATAAACAACACTGCAATACTTGCTAAAAGCGTATTTGTAATTGCCCTTCGCGCAACAGCTGCAAGGCTAAATGTTATACTAGCTAGGGTCTAGGTATATGCAAGCAGACTAACTGTAATATAGAATAAGTGCAGCCAAATTGTCCTTAAGAAAGTTACAGCCTATACCTAAGCAAAAGTAATCCTTAACTAAGATTCTATTAGTCTTTATATTAAAGGAGTTAAACTAGATAGCTAGCATATATCTACCTTCTTCTATAAGCTTAAAAGACAGGGCGCAGTTAACAAGCAGCAGGAGAAGGCTTTTTCTATTAGTTTTAACCTCAAAAAGCATGTGCTAGAGCTAAGCAATAACCTTAATAGTTATTTAGCTAGACAATATTGCCTTAACTACAAATAAATTAGCCTAAATTAGCTAACAAGTTATTTAAATACTACTTACGCTAGTTATAGATAGTATTATAAGGGGAAGTAACCTTCTTATAGATGTACAGCTTAAAAGTCTTATTACTACAATAACTAGGGAAGATTAGCTTTACAAGAGATATCTAAGCAATAGACTAAGGGGCAGGCAGAGAGGCTGTTAGAGTTAGCGTGCAATACTGCGCGATTTAGGCTTAAAGCTTGCTATTACTTATACCCTAAGTGTAACAGAGTATGTAAATTAGCAGATTACAGAATTGTTATGTGTGATAACCAAGCATGTTACTAATAAAATAGAATCTATTTAGGACTAGGCCAACTTATTAAGCTGTTTCTTGGCTTAGTGTATTTAATCTAATCTATCTTTACATAGTATAGAATAAGTAATAGGATCTTTTTTACTTACAACAATTTAATCTATAGTATTACTTAGCTCCTATAGTTATAAGCCCCGCGTTATAAGACTGTAGTGTTAATTTCTCCTGCGTACCTTGTATTGCTAAGGTACTACCTAAATTAACAATTACTCTAATACTCCTTAAAACTCTTTATAAATACTCTCTACTTAATTAGCTAGTTATTAATTATAGACTCCTATTCTAACAATAAGATTAGCCCAGACGTTCTCTTAACCAGCTAGTTAGACTAGCTGTACTAGTTTGCCTAACTCTAGCTTCATGCTCACAACAAAGGAGTTTAGGATCAGATTAACCTAGACAGCGACACAGTGCTCCTAATTGACGACTAGGAACCTGAATATCTAGAGCTTCCAGCCGCTCTAAGTCAACTAGTCTTAGCTTTACTGCCTAGAGCTACTAATCTAGACACACAAATCTGCAATAAAGCTTTTAATTAATATAATCTAAAGCTAGCTGCCTATAAACTTGCCTCTAGCAGTTACAAAAAGGACGTTTGTTAATACAAAGTTAATACGTTAAAATAGACTAGGCAAGCAGCTAAACTTGGTAACGTCTAGAAATAGATTAGTTAAACTGTAGCTAAGGATCTTATAGCACCTGCCGCAATTAAGATGCTTAACTCTTTAGAAACAACGCCCTAAGCCTTAATTAGGATTCTTAAGCACAACCTAGCCCTAACAGACAATAATACCATGCACCTAGTTAGACAGCATTATTAAGCTTATCTAGAAAAGGCTAGGCACAGTAGAATTACTCTAGATAAATAGTTTAATAAATAGCAAGTAATCTACAGTAAGGCCTAAGCGTTCTAAGTTACAGAGGTTAAGGGACAACTTGCTCTTACTAACTTCCTTAACGCTCTATCTGTTAAGATCGCCCTAGATTAGGCTCAATTAATGCGTTAGGATATTATTAAAGACGCAGCTCTTGGTCAGCCTCCTATAACTATGTATAATATAGCTAAGATCTTTTCTCTTATACTTTAGGAGCAAGCAGTCCTAGTTACAAAAGGAAAATCCTATTTAGCCTTTACAACCCTTAGGAACATCAAAAACTTAGATAACTCTAATCTAAAGAACAAAGGCAAAGACAATTCAAAGCTAAAATCTTGCCCTTGCAGGAACAATAAAAAGCACAAATAGGACCTAATAGATTGTCTTTAACTAAAGACTACAATTACTAGATTAGCTCTACTAGAAAAAGTACTAATTAAGATCTCTGATTTTAACTAAAAGAAGGTCCTTAAGTAGCTTAACACTTCTAAGTAGGCCTTACTTAATAACAAGATTAAGAAAGCCAGTTAGACGCTACCTATTGTAGCTAACTAGTTAACTTCTAGGACCAAGGCAGTAACATACCTAGGAGATGTTATAGCAGCATTAATTAACCTAACTATTCTTAATCAGGAACCTAATGTTACTAATCTAGACTTTAGAGTGTACATAACTACGTTTATAACCTATTTACTTTTAAGAAGTACTGTTTATAATAGGGTAGGTGTAGTGTACCTTGTTAATAATTAGTTGCTCCTTGTTCTAGGAACGTTTAGCCCTACCTACTCTAAAGAAAGAGTTAAGGCTAGAACACAGTTACTTCCTGTAACTAGGTATAGCAATTAAGTAATTAAGAACGTTCTGCACAGTCTAGACAGTCCTTACACTAGAAACCTAAAGCTTAAGAAGGTTAAAGTTGTAGATAGCTTTTATGTAAACATTGTATTAGCAGCACTGCTTAAGCAAGCAGGTATATAGCATAGTAGATTAGACAGCACTCTTTAGTTTAGATTATATAAGCAGAACATTATTGTACACAAGCTTTATAAGGCCTACAACCTCTTGTTTATTAAATACAACTAGGTTACACGCTATATTCTACAACTACTAATCCTGCATACGTTACATTAATCTAACATTAATTACTTAAGAGATAATAACAAGGATCTATGGCACAAAAGATTAGGCTACCTAGGCTAGTAAGCACTCTAGGCTCTTACCTAGTCTGCCCAAAACGTTAAGATAAATAGGACTAAAAGAATTAATTGTTAGGACTGCTTAGTAACCTATACAGCTTAAGTAGTCTTACAGCAGCCAAGAGAAAGATTACTACAACTATTCTATTAAGTTTCCTGGGACCTGTTTGATATGCTAACAGGCAGGCTTTATAAAGAATAGTCCTTAATTATTAAAGAAGACTACTTAGGCAAGCTTTTTAACTACAACCTTTACACCAAAACGTTAATTAAGATTGTAAGAGTAATTTGCTAATTTACAGCCTAAGTTAGAAACAAATTCAATCTAAAGATTGTTAAAATCTATTAGGATAATAATACTGCAACTCTGCCTTAGAGAGGGCGTTTACAGTATAAAGAGTAGGCAGATCAAGAGGAGATTATAATATTACGCCCGCCACTATACACACATTAGCCAAATGAATTAGCTAAGCAGGCAGGCTAGGAGCTGATTACAAAATCAATTAAGATGCGCACAGGTGTAAATCTTCTAACTAAGCTCTGGCTATATATTATGGATGTAGCTGCCTACTTACACAGCATAAGCCTAATAAAAATCTATGGTTTTTGATCCCCAAATAAGGTCCTGCACTTCTGGTTCAGGCAATATTTTCAATAGTACAAGCTAGCAATTACTAGGCACAGGACTACTAATCTACGCCCAAATTAGAGTAGTATTTACGCCTATAGCTGCAGAGCGTATCCTCTTGATTGCGACTAAGTAGCAGGTAGGAATAAGCAAGAGTTCAAAGTTAACCCTTGTAGCTATATTAGATATCTAGTAGGCTATTAAGCCTCTAATATCTATTACATATAGGTCCTATTAATTAATTAAGTAATTGCGTTAAGAGACGTTACCTTTAATAAATCTACATTCTACCCTAGCAACTAAGAAGACAAGATGCCTAAGGAGCAGGCGCTTAAGATTGTAGATATCTTACACGTTAGTAAACTTGATAATCCTAGGCAGGATATTAACCTGCCTGTTCTATAGGATTAACTAAGCTAGGAAATTACTAAGGTTACTAAGCAACAGCTTAGGGGTAAGCATCTAATTCTAAGGATTATAGAAACCAGCCAATCTTATGATTACGAAGGAAAGAAAGCAGAAGCTAAGAGAAGTGCTAGCAAGGCTAGTAAGCATTTAGGAATCCTCTTAGACTAAAGTAACTATACTAGGCTTGTTACACTAGAGGCAACTCTAGAACCAGATAGGTTATCTAGTATTAAGCTTATTAAGCGCGTGGGATCTAACAGCCAAGGACTATTGCTAGGTCCTAAAAGAGCTGGCCTGTTAGTATCTAGGGATCAGATAGGTTCCCAATAGGATAGGCAGTTAGCCTTTTCCTCCCCTGCTACTTAACTTAGGAGCAGTAACTCTAAAGCCCTAGACAAAGCAGGATTAACAAATCTTTCTACACAATTAAGTTGTTAACTGTAAGAAGTAGCTCCTAAGATTAATAGACTACTAAGTTAATACATGCTGCTTCGCTGCAAGAAGGATTATAACAATTAGATAGGGGGTAAGAGTGTTAATATATTAATTGCAGATCTATTTGTAGATTGCTAGAAGGACAATTTTAAGAACACTTTTCTACCAGGCCTTGTAGAAGCCTAGACCAAGCGCTCTAGTTACAAAATACTAAACGCTATAATTATAACAGCAATGCTAAGTACTTAGAATTACAGAATAGTTAAGAAGCGTGCTTATAGAGATAATATGCCTAAGCTGCCTAACACATAGAAGCAGATGCTTTAACATCTAATAAAAAGCCTGTTGTTAGATACCTCTCTTAAGGAAATTAATTAGCTACATAAGAAAGGTACCTAAAAAGAAATTCTAAAGTATAAGTCTAAGGATTAACTAATCCTATTAAAATAGGTCTAAGCATACAAGTTTAATTAAGACAGTTATTTTCTAAAGTGTAAGGCTAGGCTAGTAGTAAGAGGAGATCTCTAGGAAAAGGACTCTCTACTTACTACGTACGCTACTACACTTGCAGCCAAGTCTTTTAGGATTACTATAGCTATTGCAGCCTACTTTAATCTAGAAATCATGTAATACAACGTAGTTGGAGCGTTCCTTAACGCCTTGATTACAGCTAACAATTTAGTAATCTATAATCTACTAGATAGATTTAAGAAAGCTAGGCTATGTGTAAGGCTTAACTAAGCGCTCTACAGGCTTAGAGAATCTCTATTACTTTGGTATAAGGAATTCTTAAGATTACTGCGCAAGATAGGACTACTTGCATCTAAAGAAGAACTCTGCCTTTTCTTTACTTAGGATTAAACAATCTTTGTTCTGTTCTACGTAGATAATATCCTGCTTATTTACTACAAGAATCACAAGCTTAAAGCTAAGGTTCTATAGTCTAAGATTATTAGCAAATATGAAATCTAGGATCAAGAACCAGTTGAATAGTTCCTTGGGATTAGAGTTATCTAAAACAGATTAGACCAATTAATTACTCTGGTCTATAACGCCTATATTAATAAGATTACTAAGAAATTTAGACTACATAATAGATTATTCCCTCTAACACTATTGCTATCTAAGGAGCTCTACAAGAACACTAGAGAAGCTAGTAAGCAGGAAATCAAGGCCTATTAAGAAAGAGTTGGATTAGTCCTCTACACTGCAATTATAATCTAGCTAGATATAGCCTACGCAGTCTCAAAGCTTTCCTATTTCTTAACTAATCCTTTAGACAAGTATATTAAAGCTGTGGAACAAGTAATTATGTATCTCTATTAAACAAGGTTTAATTCAATTAAGTATAGCAATTTTAATAGTCTAGAACTAACTATTTGTGGGGACGCCTCCTTCGCGGACAATAAAGTGACTAGGCGCTCCTTATATAGTTATATAGCTATCCTGTTTAGAGGAGCGATCTCTTGAAAAGCTGTAAGGCAAGGATTAGTTACTACCTTAATAACTGAAGCTAAGCTGCTTGCTCTAGAATACGCTGCAAAAGAATCTATAGCGCTTAACTAGTTTTTTAAGAAGCTTACGCTTGATCTAGAAGATCTATAGAATATCTAGTGTAATAATCAGCAGACTATCTAGCTAGTTATAGGGAAAAATAAGCAGATATCTACTAAGCTTAGGTATGTTAACATTTAGAACATGTGGCTTAGGCAAGAGCACTTAAAAGGATTATTCTAAGTATCCTATCTAAAATCTAGATTAATGCTAGCTAATAGTCTTACTAAGAACCTTACCTATTAACAATTTCTTAAGTTTAAGCAGCTTCTTAACCTTAAGGATATAAGCAAGTTACTTACAAAGCAATAATTTAGAAAATATAAAGATTAATTTAACTTCTCTATCTACTAATTAATTTGCTTGCTCTTAAAGCTTAAGATTACTACAGGATCTAAGTAGAGCAAACACGCAAAAACTAAGACTACTAACGCTAAATTACAAGTAAAACTATCTAGAAACTTGCCTCTATAAAGTTAAAGACCTTATTAATTATCTTGTAAGCCTAAGCATAACGCTTAGCGATTAAGAGACTTAAAGCCCTAGATCTACAGCTTAGAGACAGCAAATCTCTAACTATTCCTATAGCCTTAGGCAATAGAGATAACAACTGATCCTACGCTAGCTTCTAACGCTTAGGCATTAGAGTCTAAGCAGCCTAAAGCTGCTCCTTAGGCGGCAGAGCGTTAGGCAGGAAAGAGCTGCAACGCTAGTAACTAAACGACAGCTGGTTACAGACTAGCGTAAACAGACTCTAAGCTACAAAGCTACTTAACGCTCTACTAAAGCCCTGCTGCCTATATCCTCTAAAGCCTTAAGCAGGACGCGCAGGCTTCTTTCCTAGCAAGCTAAAAGTTAGATTAACATAGCTTAAGCTTACCCTAAAACTAGTAAGAGCTAGAACGCTCTAAGCCTGCTGTAAGGCCTTTGCAGCCTTAAGCTGCTAGTTAAGCTATGCGCGAGCCTTCTCTAGCTCCTATAAACAAGTTAGCTATTTCTAAGATTAAAGAAGCTTTAAAACTTACTGCAATAGTTCTCTTAAACACGCTAATAATAATCTTTATAGTCTGCTTACGCAGATTGCCTAGGCTACTTAAATTAGCAATTATATTACTAATAGTAATCAGAACAACCTATACCTTAACGCAAGAATAGTTTAGGCAAGCTATACAACGCTTGCTTATTATTAATCTAGCCCTGCTGTAGCAGTAGCTATTACCTTAATTGTTAGCAAACTAAGAGGCGCAGCGTAAGCACAAACTAGAGCAAAGCTCTCTCTTCTTAACCTTAACAGTTTTTTTGCTAGAGACTGCCCTGCTCTTAGGCGTAGAATTGCGTTGCTTAGTCTTGCGCTAGGACTAGCGCAGAGGATTTACTAGGACCTAGTTATCCTTACTCTTGTTAGCAGGCGCAGGGGTAGCAGCGTTCTTCTTGTAGGCGCGCGCGTAAGCTATCTTGTCAATTACAACAGATAGATTCTTCTTAGGAGGCTACTAGAGTTAGCAGCAAAATAGATTAAGAGTAGGAAAAACTTACTATAATAGAGTAGATAGATAAAGCAGTTAATAAAGTAGATAATAAAGAGAATTGATAGATAGGTAGCTAGTTAATAAGTTAATTAATAAGTTAATTAATGCCCTAAAGTGTAAGAGTATAGAAGCAGGTAGGCTTCTTATACCTAAGCAACGCAACTACTAGGCAATAAGCTTGCCTACTGCTCTCTTACCTAGCTGCACAATCTTACTCTATAACAATACGCGTAAACAGACTGCCTCTTACCTAGCTAACAGGCTAGGCAATAGCAACGCTCTAAATTGAAGCTTAGCTAATAGGTAAACTTACACTAATAGTCTGTTTGCACCTATCCTATAGACTGCCTGCTTACAAAACCTACACACAAGGCCTAAGGAGATAACGTAGGCTACAATTTTAGACAGACAACACTAATATTAGATTTGGTTACATATATAGTAAATAATTAGGAATTTACGCGCTAATAACTAACGTTTAAGCTGATAAATTAAGCAACGCAACGCCTGTAATACAGAGCAGCACTACTGTTTGCCTTAATTACTACTTCTGCTCTGCTAAACAGATTAGGCAAGCTAACAAGTTTGCCTAATCTAAGGAGTGTGTAACAGAGTATGTAAATTAGCAGATTACAGAATTGTTACGTGTAATAACCAAGCATGTTACTAATAAAATAGAATCTATTTAGGACTAGGCTAACTTATTAAGCTGTTTCTTAGCTTAGTGTATTTAATCTGATCTATCCTTACATAGTATAGAACAAGTAATAGGATCTTTTTAACTTACAACAATTTGATCTATAGTATTGCTTAGCTTCTACACTAAGTCTTAGCTAGCTTACTATAAGCCTAGGGAGTTGTTAGAACTTTAATAGACAACTTAGGAAAGCCTAAGTTGTTATTAGAAAAGCCTAAATTGCTGTTAAGAAAGCCTAGGCTATTATTAGAGAAACTAGGTAAAGCCTTAGAGATTAACTATGCTGCATTGTAGAACTTATTGCTAGACTCTAAAGTAACAGTAATAGGTAAGTATAATAGACGCAGAATAGGACTGCGCAGGCAAGGATTTTAGAGCAACGCGTGTTTAAGCTGCTAAAGAAGCTTATTAATTGTAGCTAGGGCAGCAGCGTTAGGTAGAAGCAGTAGAGGAGTTGTTAAGAGAGTTTAGAGAGTAGGCAAAATTCTCTTAGTAACCTTAGGCTTAGTAGACAGCTCTCTAAATAGCAGTAGCTTAGGCAACAGCCTATACACTACAGCTAAAGCCTTAGCGGCCTTACTAGACAGAGAAGGAGTAGAAGAGTACTATAGGCTGCTCTTAGGACTAGGCTATTACCTACAAGAAGATTAAGGAGCAGGTAGAGGTAGTGTTAGGCGCAGCGGGAAACAAATAAGTAGGTAATGTTAAGCAGCAGCGTAAAAATCTATGCTAAGTAAGGTAATTAACAGGCTTAGAAAGATAGTGTAAGAGTTTAGAAGCAAAGGTAAGGTAGAGTTTTAATAAAAGCCTAGGTAACGCGCAGTTAAAACAACGCGCCTAACAACGCGCTAGTTAGGTAAGAGAAAAATAACAAATAGCAGTAACAGAGCGTTAATTAATTAGAAAATTAGAAAAGAAATAGAGCCTCTTTTTTGTAGGAGGGGAAGAAAGCAGTGCCTTCTAGCACAGCTATAAACTCTAAAGATGCGTTAAAAGAGAAGAGTTAATTTTACAAAAAAGCTACTACAAAAACAAGATCTACAATAGAGAACTCTAATTGTTAAAAGAGTTGTTTAGACTACCTAAGCTATTACTTAAGGCATCTATATTAATATTCCTAACCAATAGATTACTATTACTAGCTTCTAGGCTAGCATTATTAACGCTACGCTTTGCACTAGCTAAAGGCTTACTAACATTAAGCTAAGCTAAAGCCTTGTTAACAACAGCATTGTTAGCATCTTTCTTAACATCTTTATTAACTATAGCCAACTTAGGATCTAACTAAGCCTTCTTGCAAGGCAACTTCTTAACTCTACAGCCCTTTATAGATAGACTAGAAATGTAACGCTTGCTAGGAGATAAAGTGCCTAAGAGCCTCTTAGAGTTGTAGCTAGCTTTAGAAGAGTTTTTAGAGACCTTGCTAGCATTAAAGTCTAAGCTTTAACAAGCCTTTCTAGCCAATAACTTTGCAAAATCTAGTAGACTAGACTTACTTAGAGCCCTAAAGCTACTAAGCTTCTTTGCTAGGGTTAGTAAACTGCAATTGCGCAAGTTCTTAGAAGGCAAGTTGTTAAGAATAAGAGGGCTAGGAGTAATATAGAAGGGCTTAATAGCCCTAGTGCTCTTAACGCTGTACAGAATAACTAGAGCGCCTACAAATAATTAGCAAATAACTCTAAGGAAACAATAGAAAAAAACAACTAAAAAGGCGTTAGCTACTTACAATTTATTAAACACTGCTCTTTAGCAGAAGAGAATAAGCAGTTACTACAAGTACTATTGTTTAGTAGCTTACCCTAGAACCTAAACTATATATATAAGCTAGTAGACTTAAACGTCTAACTAGCCCTTGCGCAGTAACTGTACAAGTAATTAGACTTACTCTTAATAGAAGCTATATTAATAGCGCAGTTAGTATAGCTTAGAATTAAGCTCTTAATATAAGTGTTGTAGATCTTGTACTTCTTGGCTCTAGAGTTATCCTTAAGGCTAAAGTAATTGCCTAGAGTAGAAAGCAACTTGTTAATATGCAGAGGCTTATTAGTCTTAACAACTAAGCTTACCTACTTAGCTCCTAAATAAGAGCTAACAGCAAGTAGTAGTAGATAAGGCTTAAAAGTTTTCCCTGCAGACTTAAGAGTAACAAAGACTAACTAGAGCTTAGCAATAAGAGGGCGGCTTAGCTTCTTATCTTTGTTTAATTTAACTAGCGCAAATGTTAGTATACGTTTAGCTTAACTTATTAATAAACTAGTACTTACTCTAGTTAATTATATTACTGTAGCTAGAACAGTTAACTAGGTATCTGTAAACTAGAAAGCAAGTATCCCTATTAGGCCTAGGAATAAGCTTGTTCTTTATTATAGCTTAAAGATAAAGGCAGCGTGCAACTAAGAAGCTAAGGAAGTATTAGGTACGTGTATTAGGAAAATTCTAATTAACTAAAGGTAAGGCGTTAACTAAGCAACTATTAGTAATAGCTAAGCTAAGAACTTAGAGACTTAAAAGTAAGAATGCGCTAAATTACAGAAAGAAGCAACTAAGTAGGTAAGGGAGTAGAGTACACGCTAGAGCAAAGTAGTATAGCTGTGTATAGATAAGTTACCTTAAAAGCAAATAGAGGTAGTAAAGTAGAAGAGTAACAAGCAGACAATGCAAACTAAGCCAGAGCTAGTTAAAACGCCTAGTAATAAGGTAGAGAAGTTAAGCAGCCAATTACAGTACAGTAGTAGTAAGGTTGTACGTTAAGCAGGTTAAAAGAGAGAGAGGCGTAGAGCAGAGTAGCTAAAAAGAGAGTAGAGCTAAAAGGTAAGGTAAATTTAGTTAACGCAAGACTTGTTATAATAGAAGTAGTCTAAAGCGTTTATAGTTGTAACGCAAGTCTGCCTAAGCAACGCCTCTACAACACTAGGTAAAGTTAGAATAACGTAGGCTAATAGCGCTTTAGCGTTTAGGTAAGAGAGTTAGATAGTAACGTAAGAGAATAGAAAAAGATTATAAATAGGCACTGCTCCTTTACTAAAGGCCTGTTAGTAACTACTTTAGCATTACAAAAAGTTTAGAGTTGTTTTTCCTTAGAAGTTAGTCTTTTTGTTTAAGCACTTTAGTTTTGTGTTTAGTATAAAAGAGAAGGGGCCTCTTTCTATAGATTAGAGGAGGAATGTAGTAAAGTAACATAGGAAGTAAGTCTAAAGAACGCTTAGGGCACAGCTAAGGGCATAGACAAGATACAATAGCTAAAGGGCTATTAGAGAACAGGACAAAAAAAACAACACACACACCTAATAATAATAATATATTTAAATCTACATTAAATCTAATAGGCCTTAGAGGTAAATAACGCTCTACTACAGTACGTACTATACTATATTAGGATTAAAGACTTTACTTGCCTCTTCTAGTAGACATAGATTAGTCTAGAGATTAACGTGCTAGATAGTAGAAGCATTTGGCTAAAACAGTTATATTAGTTTAGAGTATAATAAATTAAGCTAAGAACTTACCTGCTAATTTCTAGCACTAGTAGGTAAAGCTAGAAGAGAAAGCTATAGTTTAAACCTATTGTTAATATAGGTTTGCACCTTAATGCAGAGCTGTAGATATATATTAAGATATAGACTATCTTAATTAGTATCTAGTACTACTCTAGTATTAAACCTAACTAACTTAAGGGTAGAATTACACTAAGCAAGTGTTTTTGCTAGCAAAAAGCTGTTAATATCCTATTCTCTAATGCAGGACTTAATATCCTAAAGCTTCTTAGAGTTAAAGTCTACACTCTAGTTCTAGACATAACCTTCTAGATAGTTGTAGAGCATAAATAGTTTCCTAACTACTGTATTAGAGTAGTTCTTTTGCTTGCAAATTTTGTAGCTATTTTAAAGGCGCACAAAGTTATAGAGCTGTTTGTCAAGTTCTAGGATATAGACTGCGTAGAGAGTAATTTAGTCTACAAGCTAATTTTTAGTAAAGTAGCCTTAGGTACGCAAGCGCCTAAAAAAAGTCTATAAATTAATATTAGTATAGAATATCTTACTACAGATAGGTTATTATACCTGCTATCTAAATAGCAGACCCTTTAATAGATACATCTACTATACTTTAATGCGCTAATTTGCTGTACTTATACTATAAAGATAACACTGCTAAAACTCTAGGTCTGCATTAATTAAGGTTTAAAGCTTATAGTAAGCATTTGCAAGTATAACAGTCTCTACCTTATAATTAGACCTAATAAATTAAGGCTAGATCTTAGTTGTCTTAAGAGTGTGTAAGAACTAGTAAACACAGCTAACTGCTGTAGTTGTAGATATCCTAATATACACCTAGATAACATATTAAGAGTATGCGTTAATATAAGTATAGATTTCTACTCTAAATAGCTATAATTTACAGTAGCTATTAATAGACTAGATAAAGTTTAGCCTAGAAATAATATACTCTCCTTAGTAACGCTAAAGATTCTGCTTACGCTGCTCTACTGCCTCTAAGTTAATTTAGCAATAAACCTAGAATAGTCTGTCCCTAGAAATAATATAGCCTTGCTAGCAGAAGTAGGTATAAAGATATCCCTAGCTATACCTATTAATTACACTCTTCTTAAGTTCCTTCTTAATAAGCTTTTGTATAAGTATATTAGCAGCTATGCTTACTGCTACTCTATAAACACTTCTCTTTAAACTAAGCTTAAAACGCAGGCAGATAAGCGTGTATTTCTTAATCTTAAAACCTTTTTCTTAAAGTATAGTTAAAATATCTGTATCTTTAAGACTTACTTTAAAGAACAACACCTATATCCTGCTCTTAACAATATCTTTAACATGTAAAGAAAGTTCTTTTTAAATACTTTAGTCTTAGAAGTAGCGTTGTAGTGTACAAGTCCTTATAGTAGTACTGTAGGTATCTTAAAGGTAGGTACAAATCTTCTTGTAGGTAAGGCCTTTGTAGAAAAGCGCAGCAAGTTTATCCTTAAAGGGTACAAGATTAATAGTTAGACGTCTAGCAGGCATTTTAGATATAGTATTATAGGTATTAGATAAGTAGCAGTTGCTGCAGGATATGATAGTTGGCTGTGGTGGGGTTACTAGACACAAATTTTGAAGTTCCAAATAATTTTGGCGGGCCACCTGCTTATAGTCCTCCGTACTTGGACCAGCCCGCCTAGAAAATCATCCGAGGTCCGACGTCGCCTTTCACATTCACATTATAGAATATTCTCGTCGGCAGGATAACAGAGACCGATGATATTCTCCGTGGGGAATAGCCAGTGTGATCTTGCGCGGCGATCGGCAGGCATAGAAACATTCACCTTCCCCCCCACTTTGTGCTTTTTTTCTTCAGCGCGCTTCGGCTGCTGCTGCTGCTCCGGCTTGTAAGTGCTCAAGAAGACCTATAAGCTATTCCTGTCGAGATATTCATGCTACATGCTAAGGCTTGAACGGGAACAAATTTCGCTCTCTCTTCTGTCTCATAGACTTTAAACATTTTTTTCGTTGATTCGCTTGGCCACGGCTGAGCGGTTAAAGAAGAAAGCTACACTTTGAAATTGAGGCTGTAACCGGCAGTGAGCTGACTTGCATGGTTGCCGGTACTGTGTAAGTGATGAGCGTATACTCTTTGCTGGTGTCTACTACACTGAGCTCATCAGGTTCGTCAACCCAGCGGAATTCCTTTGGCGCTGGAGGGTTTCACGAGGTGGCCCAGCAGATGGAAAATAGTATTGCTTGATAAACTTCGAACATCAATTGGAACGTCGCAAATCATAGCCTAACATCACATAGCACCTCAAGGTGGCAGCGATGGAAGTTTTCACGAGGCACTGCATCCCTGCCACGCGGCGAACAGGGAGCACATTAAGCAAGCATTTTGAGGTACTTGGCCATGTATCGTCTATGCAGTAAAGAGCAGCGTTCAGCGCAGCGTTCAGCTAGACGCAAGAGCAGTTCTGGGTAGAGGGCGCCGTTCCTGCGCACCGCGAGCTTACGGGCGCCGGTGGAACGACAGATTTCAAGTATGCGACTTCCATCTGCTCGCGCCTTCTTTCAAGCAACATGTTAAGCTTTCAGCTGCAAGTCTGGCCTCATGATTTCGTCAATGGCGGGGCTCCTTTGACGTCCAATGTCGATCCTCATGCGCCGCTCGCTATGTGGCTCTATCCAACTTTTGAGTCTGTAGGTTCCTCGCAAGAGCTCACGGATGTGACTAGGCTGTATGACAGCTCAGCGGCTAGAGTCAAGACGCCCAATCACTTCCAGGTCAGGATCGAGAGGGCCGTATTCAATGATACTCCACACTTGTCGAAAACAACCTCTGGGCTGATTCTCTTGCCATGTGTCTCAAAGCCTGAACAGTCAAAGCACAACCGAGACTCAGGCATCACATATGGGGCGAAAGGTTTCATGTACACGGATTTCCGCAATTCTTTGAAGGCTCCGTCGCTCTTCGTTGACGCAAGTCATAGTTCAGGGACATCACATGCAAAAGCTTTCACGGACACAGACATCTGCAAGGGCTCAAAAGCTCGTTCGCCTTCTGACAATGCAGCTCATAGAACATTGGCATGGAAGTACCCGGGCCTCATTAGAGTAACACACCCCTACTGCAAGCAGACATTTCAATCAAGCCATACATTCACCGTCTGAGTGCCGCCAAGTCCCCTGAGCTCGGACGCCGCCGCGCTCTTCAGATCACACTGACGTAACTTTTTGATCTCCTCACTCTTCCCCCTTCACTATGGCATCCAGTAGAATCTCGCCGTCGCCGGCAGAACCTCGCTGCCGTCGACGCACAGTCCTTGCTGACTGATCCAGCCAGTGTGATCTGACTAACGTCTTGGCGCGCCCGGGAGGAGTATAAGAGGGCTCCCCTCCATCGCTTTTACACTCTTTTCTCTCTTCAATTAGGTTCGTTTTCCCCTGCCCCACCCCTACCTTTCACGAGAACTTCAGCTAACATGTCTTCACAGACCTCCTCCTTCGGGTTGCAGTCTGTCTGCTACTGAGTTTGTTTTGCCGCGTTCAGTTACGGGCATTCTCAGTAGGGCTTGAGATCATGCATTGCACTTCCTTCGGGAGCATGGTTCGAGGTCGCGGACCTAACGACTTGTCACCTGCTTGCAGGGGCTTGACGTGGTCACGCCGGAACAATTTTTACAATCTTGAGCTTCGGCTTCAGTCTTGAGTCTCAGGTGAGCAGATAACTTTGCTGTCCGGGGCTAGCTGTCCGGGGCTAAACTTTCTGCTCCCAGACACGCCCGCCGTGCAATGAAGGGTTTCCTGAGCAGGCCGTGTCACACTCCAGCACGCGCGACTCCACTGCGGTCGAGTTGTCTGTGTATTGGTAATCTTTGGAACCTCTTCGCTACGCATTGTGGCTATTTTTTTTTTCATTGGCTGTTCTGGCTTTGCTAGGCTGTCGAGGAAGAAGCTCTCTCTACTTTCAACTCGATATTTTGATTGTGCGCCTCTCCGCTCCTCACGCGTGATGCTTGACCCATGTCGAACTCGAGCTGGCGTTAGATCTGTCTTTCTGCCTCGTTTGCAATTTTTCTTGATTTGAGACATGTGCAAGCGTTTGTACTGTAGATTCTACGTCCTCCCAAGTCCCAGTGAAGCTCACATGTCACTCCATCTCAGACCCGCTGCAGTTTTCCCACCAAGTCCATCACTTTCTCCCACTTCCTCAGCTTTACCAATACGCAAACCGTCTTCATACCGCACACCAAAAGATCAGAACCATTCCCGCACGCGCACGCAAAGCCTCCTCATACCGCACCCACCAGCTCAAACACCTCACAGCCCGCACTCGGAAAACTTCTTCATACCACCATACTACCACACAAATGCCCACGCACCAACCAGCTCTCCAAATCACCACCTTCAGCAATGTCCAATACAAACCCCCTCCGCCGCACATCCACCTCCAACCCCTCCTCGACAACCCTCCGCGCCCGCCTCGAAGCCTTCCTCAACCAAGACGCCAATCGCGCAACACAGACGCACGTTCCAGCCACATCTGAGCGCTCACTGCATTTGCGCATCACGGACGAATTGAGGCGCTGGAAGGGGTATTGGGCGGAGAAATGGGCGCGGATCAAGTACCGGAACTGGTAGATTTGAAGGGAAGAGTGGGAGAGTGGCACCTGTGCGGAGGAGTAAGAGGGATGGAGAGAGATTAAGGTGTGAGGGATAGCGTGAGGTGACTGGGTGGAGAGAAGGAGGCATGTGGAGCTGGGGAGGATTAGTCTTTGGCCTCGATATTTTGGAGGTTTGCACATGGGCATGTACGACAGCTTTTGTGCTTGGCTGTGAAGAATGTGGTATTGAAGACAGAGATGGGCAAGGAAAGATTTGACATTCTATGTCCTGTGACCTGCTACTTCCGCTCTATCTTGTCTCTGACAGCGGTTGTGGTATTACATGTTCCACATGTTTCGTGAGGTCGTTGAAGTGAGCAAAATCGGCGTCTGTCGCTTGCGTTGCTGCTGCTAGCCTGCTCTCCGTGAGTGAGAACCATTCGCGTTGATTGCCGACCGGCGTGGTCATGTCCTCCGGCTCCTCATCGTATGTGTGAAGATAGCCGTCCTCCGCGTAATCTCGCTCCTCCGGGTATTCGTTGATCAGACTTGCTCGCTCCCAGTCTCCGCTCCCTCTGCTGTCGAGTTTCACGTCTTCCTCGAAATCATCCTTCCAGCGCTCCGGGTCATCCAAGGTGTCGTCCTGCCCCTCGTCCCACAAATCCTGTTCTATGCCGCTGAGGAACTCCCATGTACTCGCCAAGGGCTCCCGAAGTGGCAAGAAGTAGTTCAGAGAGTCGTTGTCGTGACCTGTCCAATCGCTCCATGCCTCGAGTATCTCCAGTCGTGGAAAATGCGACAGCACCGCATGTGCCCAGCACCGGACGAGTTCCCCTTGTATCCCTGGATCGGCGACGGAGGCCGATTGCGATACGGAAGAAACTGAGTAGGTATCGGCTGCAATGGAGAGTACGGTCTGTGGACGAGCGAGCGCGAGATGTTCGAGATGCGGGAAAAGTGGTTGAACAGGCGTTGAGGGCTGGGTCGCGAAGGCTTTCATCTCGACGTAGTCACCGTCCTGTAGTCCAAGAGGGCTTCCATACGCAAAGGATACTGCATCGTCCGAGTTAGCATTGCTCTCGTGTGCGACTGGAGCCGCGGTGGAGGTGAAGAGTCCTGGAAGCTGCAGAGCCACTTTAAGTCGTAGGACTTTAAGCTGAAGACAATGAGCTGCCAAGCTCTGCATTGCACACTCTTCCAAAGCCATTGTAGTACCCGGATGAAGTTTCAAGCTAAGTTGCGTGAGATGGGGGAGGCGCTGACAAAATTTGTCAAAGTGTGCTGCGGAGATCATCGAGGCGTCTATAGCAGCCGGTTCAGAGGCCAGTAGGGTGACATCGCTTAGCCTTGAGCACGCTGTTGCGAAAGTAACCAGGGCGTCTCCATCGACTGTCGGCAGTGACTTGACCGAAGGGAAATCCTTGGCAAGCTGGCCAATATTGATCTTCAGGAGCTGCAAGTGCGGACATGCGACAAGAACCAGCAGCAGACCAGTGAGTGTTGATACGTCTTCGTACTGTGCTAGCTGGTCAGGAAGGCGAGCAATGTCCATGGACAGCTCTTCGAGGTGAGACAGATGTGCGGGAAGCGCAAGCGCGATTTCGGGGTAGCACATGACATGTAACCTGCGCAACGAGGGAAACAGTGTAGACGAAGGTTGGTGCTCTCGGAAGAATGTTAACAGCTTTAGGCTAGGGTCGAGATCGATCTCGAGGGCCTCGAGTCCATGGCGCTGGCTCAGTCGAGCAAAGAGAAGATCCTTGCCAAAGATGTTGGTATTCATGATGCGGATATCTTTGACGTTTGGGCTGGTATCAAGAAGTTCGCTAAGTACTTGGTTATGGACTGGGTCGTGTGGATCGATTGTGTCAGGGCTAAGGTGTATACGCTGGAGATTCTTGCAGGACGTCAACAAACTCGGCAAAAGCGTTCCGCCAATGTATGTGGAATTGCCAGATTGAGGACTCGAGATTTCAAGATGCTCCAAGTTCCCGTGTAGCATGCGTTGAAGGCTACCTCTGTGTCTTTGCCAATCTGCTTCTAGCTCCAGGCTTTTCAAATAGGGCCAATTTAGATTCTCCAGATACACCAGATCCTCACCACTGTGTATGGAAGGCGATAGAAGGAAAAGCCGCTCCACTTTGTTCGAGTACCACTGGCGCCTGCCATGCGGCATGTCCCTGAGCGCAGGAAGATGTGGGTATCGCTTCCACAAGATTGATGTTCCCTCGTCAGCCCACAGCCTGTTGACCAGGATGGCGGGTACGAGCGTTGGCCTGAATTCTAGAAACTCGACGGGTTGATCCGGTCCTCCCTGGCGGCAGTCTTTGTACTTCATGTCCGAGAGGTGGTTGAGGATCGAGGATACTATTTGGCGATCCGCGGCGGCCCGGGCAGTCGCCATCCTGCTGTGCGAGACAAGAAAGAAAAGGACGACGGGAAAGGACCACAGCGGAGAGAGCGCGACTGTGGAGAGAAGTGGGTATCAATGAGAAGATTACACAGTTGCCTTTCCTACCAGGGGACCAAAATCGTCGCCAGCTTGATTTTTTGCCATGTTCTGACGCCCTACGTAGGCGGACCAGGATGTTGTGTCCCGCCGCGGATTCATCGTTAGGGGCAGCCAAAGACCCGCAGCCTATCAGAGACGGTCTGCTAGGAGGCATTCCATTCACCCAAAGAATTCCTTGCCAATACTGTGCAAGTGGATGGTGTTGATAGCCTGCAGGCGAAGTAGGTGGTTCGTGTTACGGATACATCTGATGCAGGGCGCCACGGCGCACATCGGCCGCTTTCCCCACCCGAAGCCAGCGGCGGCCGACCGTGTTTCCACTGTTACCACCAGGACTGTTCGGGCGGGTCATGCACGGTAGCAAGGCTGCGACCTGACGCGCTCTTACTTTGTAAACATGTACCGTAGCTCTGCGGCTTTGATCCTTTGATTATCTGATCTCTGCGCTTACACCTGATTGATATATGTAAAAACGACGATGCATCTCATTCTCACAGGCGCGACGGGTCTTGTAGGCGCCTCGGTGCTGCATAACATGCTCGCTCAGGAGAGCATCAGTCGAATCTCAATTCTCAGCAGACGGCCAGTCAAGATGGCAGAAGGCCACGACAAGGCCAAGGTCATTATCCACAACGACTACAGGAAGTACGAAAAGGCACTGTTGGACGAGCTGCGGGGCGCGCAAGGCTGCGTGTGGGCCCAGGGTGTCTCGCAAAACGCCGTGAGCAAGGAGTACACTGCTTCTTCTTGATTGCTGCGGTCGTTGATGGCTAACCAGAGACACAGAGAATATCTGGAAATCACCCACGACTACCCCCTCGCCGCCGCCAAAGCCTTCTCGACCCTCCACCCTGAATCGCCCTTTACGTTTGTCTATGTCTCCGCGGAAGGCGCCACACAAGCGCCTGGCATGTTCACCTCCCATTTCGCACGCGTCAAAGGCCAGACCGAGGCCTCACTCTTCGATTTCGCCCAGCAGAACTCCATGTTTAATGTCTACAACGTGCGACCTGGTGGTGTCGATTGGCTAGGCCAGCCAGAGATCCACCCATTCATACCCCAACAGGCGTTCTACAAGAGGGTGCTGGTACCGCCTTTGAACGTGGTGTACAAGGGCTTGATCACGCCAACACAGCCTATGGGCAAGATAATGACGGAGCTAGCTATGTCCAAGGGCGAGCCGCTGCGGGGGAGTGGTGTACAGATGGAGGGCACGGTATTGACCAACGCGGGTATGAGGCGTATGGCAGGTTTGTGAACTCGGGTCCGGCGGACGTGACTTGACCGTCATTCATGGAGTCTGGTGTGAACATTCCAATCTCATCGACATCCTTTGCTTCGTTTAAATATCGTCCGTTTCCCCAAGTCTGTGCAAAACCAACACGTTCTCTGTATTCGTACAGATCACAGGCCACAAGTGTGTTGGTTTGCTACCATGTCAACAATCATCAGCAGACGCCCGCTCATGAGTACATGAGCAGCTTCACGCCCACATCTGGCAACAAAGTGGCGTGCGTGAGGTTCAAATCCTCGCAATGAGAAGTACTGTAGTCACAAAGCTGTCCAGTAACACGCAGAGACGGTGAGTATAGTGCGCTGCTGTTGAATTCACCTTCACTTTGAGCAAGTTTTCTCTCTGCATATATATAGTCCGCAGTCTTTTCTTCCTCTTCCTCGCAACCCTTGACAACCACCACCCCAAACCCCAACCTTAACCTCAACCTCAACCTCACAAATTCTTTCTTACTTCATACCATCTATAGAAACAATGTCATACCTTGCAACCGATCCCATGGCCGGCGTCTGCTTCCAGGACAACTTCTCGCAGCTTGACCAGACGACCCGCCGCGAGATCTTCCGCTACCTCCACGACGACCTTCAATCCGCGGCAGAATTCGCCATGAGCTTCCCGTACTACGCTGGCGAGATTGGCAGCGTTGTCTTCCGCTCGTACAGGGCCACAGCAAGGCGCCAACTGTTCATCTTCCTTGGCGCTTTGATCGTGGTACCGCATTTCGCTCCGCATGTCGCGTCCGTCAATCTCTCCTCCCCCTTCGACGACCCTGGCGAGAGCGGCTTCTGGGAGTTCCTCCTCGCATTCGGAGACGTGCCGCTGGCCCCGGGACATTTCGCCTTGCCGGTACAGAACGTCGGAGAGACGTTCATCGAGGAATGCGAGGACGAAGGGCTGGAAATGGTCGACGGCATACTGCAAGGCAGCGAGGTGTTACCCCCGGAGTGGCACTGGGGCACCCTCATCAGCTCAATCCTGCCTACTCTCTGCCCCAATCTCGTCGCACTGGAGATTCCGGCTTCCTGGGGTGCTGCCGCGGAGGTGTCTGCTCGAGCAAACCTCCCAAACCTGCAGATGGTGCGAAGGACCTAGGGCGCTCAAACCCTCTCTGAAAACACGCAGACACTATGGAAAGAGCCTAAAGTAGCCGCGAAGAAGGTTTACGACAACAACTTAGGCAAGCTCTGACAAACATAACACTAAGTTGGACTCGACCCACTTTCGACAGTCTCTTTGGAGGTGCACGATCACAACGCGTTCGTTCACTAGACTTGTCCACCAGCATCGCCTTCCCCGGTGGTTTCTAGAAGATGCGACCTTGACCATGATGCCTCGACCCTCTCCCATCACGCCTATTCTGCCCCAAGTCTTCCTCTTCGCCGTTTCTTCGGTAGCACCTGGCGCATGTTCATGGGCAATCGTTTGCGGCTCCCGATGTAGCATACAGCGGGCTGGAACTAGAGGAAATGACTAGGCCAAGGGTCTATGGTGTTTGTATTTCGCACTTGCGGGTAGCATAATCCTATTGTATGAAAGCTTCCTGTCTTGAGTGCGCTGTATCAACCTCTGTAAGCATGCTCTGTTGGAGCCGTCGACGTGTGTTATTACTGCTTTCTGGCAGCTTCTCTGACTTGCCTCCAGTTCCAGGACATCAGGGAAGAGAGTCGATGCATTGGCAACCGTCGTCGCGAAAAAGAACATCGAGTACGAGGTCAGATTCCTAAGCGCCCTGTCCTGGGGTTATCGCTCGCAGGGATACTCCCTCTGTGAGATGATTGATTGGTCTATTTCCAATACACTGTACAAGCCACTCGACACCGCCCACCAATCTCGCAGAAGCCCGACCTGAACGTTCAGGCGATTCTCCCTTGGCAGCCCCCAATTTGACAAAGACTTTCGCCTTCCCAACACCCCTGCACGTGGGGGCCAAGATGTCGTTGGATCCGTGCGGCACACCAGTTCAAGACGAGTCCCTTCGCTGCCCTCATCGCGCCTCGAGAACTTCACTGTCAGCCCAACGACTCCCTCACCTCGCTGCAACCATAGATGACAATGGCCAGCACCGACCAACGCCAGTGCTATACACGCAACGGCACGCGAATCACCGACCGTGCATACCAACCCTGCGCGAACAATGTCACTCGCGACGCTCCCTGCTGCGGTACCGCGCACCAGGCTGTCGGACACGCGCAGGTTGCGGACGACGTGTGCGAGGCCAACGGGCTGTGCCAGAACTTCGAGCCGTATGATGGAACGAACAAGGGCGCGAAACTGTGGTGGAGACAAGGGTGTACAGATCCCACGTGGCAGAGCGAGTATTGCCTGAAGAGTGTGTGTAATTTTGGACTGGTGAGTTGTTTACGTGCAGTGTGAGTAGAGACGGAAGGTGTATACGCGCAGTTTGAGTAGAGAGGGACGAAAGGCTGATGGAGAACTTAGTGGCAGAATGACAATGCGCCGGTGAGGAATTGCGGGGACAATCAATGGTGCTGTGGGGAGAAGAGCTGCTGTAGCATTTCATCGAGCATCTTCGCTTTGGCAGCGACGATTGGTCCAGCGGCTTCGACTTCTGCGTCTTCGGTGATGGCGACTCCAAGCAACACCGCTGTCATTACGGTATCGGGTTCCTCCGCTGGACCGACATCTTCGACGAGCGCAAGTACTTCTTCTGGATCGAGTTCTGGACTTAGTACAGGCGCACAGGCTGGTATAGGAGTTGCTGCGGCGGTTGTGGTGATACTGCTCGGCGTTATCGCGTGGCTTGCCTGGAGATTGAAGAAGAGAAGGGAAGCAGAGAATGTGGGTGTTGCCAACGTGCCACTGTCTGGGCAAGAGGAAAAACACCGAAGCACGGTGCATATACATCAGGAGGCGCCTCCAGTCGAGTTGTATGCTGAGAGCGCACCGGTGGAGCTCGGGGGACCACATCATACGGAGTTGCCGGCGTGGGGTAACGGATCTCTAGAGGGTGTGCCAAGGAGGTAGTGATGAGGGTCTCCATGGTGTCACGAAGGCAGAGGCTTCTGTGTGCATCGAGTCCAGACTTCGAGCTGATTTGGATGCGTCACGACCGGCTGGTTTTCTAAGATGGCCAAGACTCGTCATCATTTTGCCTCTCAACATCGCTGTGTCGAAGGGATGGAAGACGGCGTAGTTTGGTACTGCTGAAGCTTGTGAGTAATGCAGTCATAGGCAAAAGAGGGTGTTGGAGGGCGCTGCGAGGGTTGCATGAGGAGGTGGCAGACCCCTGAGAAGCTTCGGTAACAGTGTCGGCCCTTGTGCACAAAAGGGTATGGCATCGAGATGCGTTGTCTTCCATAATTCCAGTTTTCCGATGTTCCTGAGTTGGGCTGAAGTCGTGGACATGTCTAGGCGCGGACGGGAGACGTTACGCCGCACCCCCATAAGAAGTATCCCACACCCCCATAAGCCCGATTGGGCTATAGTGCTCATGTAGGTGCCGCACCATCGCGCGCTATAGTAATATAGGTGCTAGGCAATAATTGCAGAGTTTTTGCACATTGTACTGTAACTAGATAGATGTTATCTAGTATTAAAACGTAGTGTTGTAGGTGTTGCGTGTGTTGCTAAATTTGCCTGTCTCCTATTGCTATTCTTAATAGGTAGCTCTACACTAAATTTGCTATATTGTTTCTAACTGTTTTAATATTATTGCTATTGCGATCTCTATTGCAGCTATTATTGCGATCTCTATTGTGGCTATTATTACAATCTCTATTGCGGCTGCTCTTGTTATTGCTGCTGCTAGCTAAAGGTAGAGTTTTGTATAATCTATTGCGGATGCTGTTACTATACGCTAGCAAGGATTCAGACGTTAATTAAAGCTAGCAGCCTAATAAGAAGTTATCTAAAGATAATAAGAATTAGGTGCCTAAGAACCTTATAGATAGCAATAATAGCAATAATACTAGGCCTGTTAACTAGCGCGTTTAGGGACGCGCTTGCAATTATATGCTACGCTGCTAAGAGCATAGTAAGCTCTATAACAACGTTAGCAACCTTAATAAGTCTTGTCTCTAGAACGCTATAATTACTAATTGCAATTACCTACTACTACTTAAGCGTATGTATAATAGCTTTAACAAGGCTGTAATTAGCGTAACTAGCTAAGTAAAAAAGTATAGAGTTGCGTATACAAAGTAGAAGTAGGCGTATAGTTATTAATACTAGTTGCTTATAGTTTGTAGCAGATAGAGTAAACTATATCTTTGCAGCAAGTCTAGTATAGTGCGTAAGTAGCTAGGTGCAGATACATAGCGTATTAGTTGCCTAATAAGGTTTTACTTAGTAGTAGAAGACTACTCTAATCTTAAGAGTTAATAGAGAGTTAAATAGTGTAAAGATAAGGTAAGTATTACTTATAATTATACTTTTAAGGCAAACGTAATAGTAATTACTTACTATTGTTAAGTAACCTATACTGCTAAGATATAAGAAAGGTTGCAAAAGATATAGCTATAAGCGTGTAGTGCAAAGCAAGCGCTGTTGCTTACTAAAAAGGTATTTCTTAATACTAGATTTACCTAACAAGATATTATAAATAAGTATAGATTATAGTAGCGTTATAAGCTTAGTACACGCACTAAGATAGAGGTATTAATAGAGAAATTAAAGTTAAAAAAGTACTAGTACAAGTAAGTATTTCTGTGTATTTTCTTAATACTATAATAATCTTATAATTGTTTTGTGTCTATGCAGACTATTCTACGTCTGTGCGCACTGTTATAGCCTCTAATTAGCTTAATTTTAAGCTACACTGCGTAATATATATAGTTTTACTTATTTTTGTATTATAGGTATTAAACAGATTATTAAAACTATATTACTTTCTTTACTTTTATTGCCTCTACGTGCCTTAAGCAATTTAAATAAAGCTATAATATTATCTTACTTAACTGCACCTTTAAAACAAATAAATATAAGCTACTACTATTAAATTTAGTTAGCTTAAATAGTAATAATTATATAATCTACCTTAATATTATATTAATGCAGTATAAGGATAAGGTAGCGTTTATATAAGTTCTAAACTACCTTAAGTAGCTTTTTGTATTAGAGAGTATAGATATACTGCTATAGATTACTAACAATAATAACGCGTATATTAACGCAATTAGAAAGGTATTTAAAATAGCGCAGGTTATTCTTTGCTAATAGTATCTTAATAAGAATATTGTAAGAATGCTATAGCGTAGAGCTGTTAGTTGCGCGGCAATGCGCCTGCGCTACAATAACGCTACCCTAGCGTTCTTACGCGTAGAACACGTATAGCTACTCTAGCGTCTTAACAGCGCTATACTAGCGTAGACCTAGTGTATTCTAGTTATAAAGATACGCGTCTAGTTATATCTACAAAAGAGTAGTTTTACACTAAAGTAGTAAAATAGAAATTAACTTACTTCTACCTGTACTACTATTGTTATCTTGTAACTTTGCTGCTATACAAACCTCTTATAGTTTTAATTCCTTTACCTTGCAAAAGAATAGCAGCCTAGTTACCTAATAATAATAGATTAAGATCTGCCTCTAAGCCTACTAGCTAACCTATTAAGGGAAAACACCTCTAATAAGAAATTAATACTTAGCCTAGGCAAACGCTTAGCGCAGCTAAAGCGCTAGCGCTAAGAGCTTAAGAAGTAAGCTAAGATTTAGACTCTAAAGAAGAAAGTACGCTAATAGGAGTAATTATTAGTAAGTAAACAGCCTTTCTTTCCTCTTAAACAGCTCTTAGGCGCTCTAAATAAACTAGATCTACTAACTCCTCTAGTTAGACGCAACACGTCTCTACTAGCGTAACGCTTCTAACTTAACTTATTAGCGCTACTAGAGCGCAGGCTAAAGATTAAGAAAATCCCTGTCTTTAAAGGCAAGGGAATTAGAGAGTATTAGGACTTTAAGGCTAGGCTATCTATTACTTTTTAATTAGATCTCTTAGCCTTTTAGCTTAAGAACTAAAAGATTGCCTTTACCTTCTAGTACCTATAAACTACGTTTTAATAGATATAGATATAGAGGAAATAGAAAGACAACAGTAAAACGCTAGTGTAGCGTAATATAATATCTTTTCTACTTAATTAGATTAAAAGCTCTATAAATAGAGAGCTTTAAGTTACTATATAGTATTAAAAGGCATTCTAAAAGAACAGCTAAACAGTAAACAAATTTGCAGCCTATCTATCTACTTTAGAAAATTAGGTAAATCTTCTTTATAAGTAGAAACACTTAGTAATACACTTATATAGCAAACTCTGCCTAGAGATTAGAGTAGCCTTCTCTAACTATACTAAGTTCTTTACTACCTGCAGAGAACTTATTAAATGTGCTGCAACGCTAAAAGACAACTTATACTATAGTAGTAGTATACTATTACTACACTATTACACACACAAAACGCCTAGTACAGAAAAAACTTTGCAGCCTAAACTAGACGCAATAGCTCTACAACGTTATATTGCTACGTTAGGAAAACATAACGTTAGCGACATCTGCGACATTAGCGACACTGTTAACACAACTGTACTGCTAGCTACCAGACAGTTCTTAACTATACTCTGCTGTGCTAAGTAACAACAGCAATGCCTAGTATACTATTATTAGTAGCCTAGTTTGTAAAACCCTTTTGCAAAATAGTTTATAGTTCTTGTGTTTAACATAGCTTTGTACTATCTGCACAACTGTGTCGCTAGTTAGCAGCCTATCCTTAACTGTGCCTAACTATAGTTTAAGTCTAAGGCAATCCCTTTAATAGCGCTGTTACTTAGTTTAGGTTTTGCTGCAAATCTACACTATCCTTGCGCTTTAAATTAATTTTGCGTTACGTCTACGTATATACTTCTTTTGCAATACTTTTTGCATTCTTGTGCTCCTAGAACTAGGCTACGTATCTACTTAAGCGTTTTTTATCCTACAGCTTTGTACAGTAGTGTACTGTACTCTGTAGTTCTACTGCTTAATTTACCTGATTTACACCAGCCCCTTAAGCTTTATAAGGATTTTCTTGTTACAATCCTACTTAATCTCTCCTCCTTCTGTTGTTACACCTTGCAGACTACCGCGCAACAATGTCTTTACGTTCTACTTCTTTAGAACTTTTGTTTCTAGATTGCTTTCTAGGTTGTACAGAATAATACCCTTGCATACGTCTGCTAGCTGGCCTAGTTAATATACCCTAAACATAAATTAGTCTTAGGTGCCCTGTTTGTCTTAAGGCTCCGCAATTATAACCTTATTTGCCTTAATTAGCGTAATAGCTTCTGCAAACACTATTGACGCTACTAAAATAAATGTTAAGTCTAGGTCTTTCTATTTTGCTAACATAGCGTCTATTTTAGACTTTAGCATTCCTCCCCTTAGTAGAAGAACTACATCTTTGCTAAATTTTTTTTAAAGCCCTATCTAGAGCACTAGTTGCACACATAGTTTGTATAAGCTAATAAAGATTTTAGCCTAAACGTCGCGTGGTACTGTTTAATTATCTACTAGGCCCCTCCAATTAGGATTAGGTCTAGTTTCAACATAGGTCCTCTTAGCCTCTAGCTTAATTGCCTTATACTTTGCACTATATGCAAGCAGCAAGTTAAGGTTGTTAGCAAACATTCCTTTGTCTAGCTGCTAGAAGTGCTATTAGATATGCGTTAATATAAACTGCTTAGTTTTCTTACTTCCTTTGCTTTTGAACAGCGCAGCCTTAAGCTAGGCTAGTATTAAGAATGTTGCAATGCTCTGCATCTTGGCGTAGTTAAATATGTATACGCTCTTAGCTTTTGCGCTGTTTAGCCCTTCTTGTTATAGTACTATCTTGCATCTTGTTGTTACGTTAGCTATAAGCGATTAGAAGTTGTCTGTTTGGCATAGCTAGTAGAACGTTAGGAAGTCGCCCTTAATGCCTAAAATCTTCTAGCCCTATAGGTCTCGCGTAACTAGAGTTTAACGCAGCATAAACCTTGCTGCAATCTTCTCTCTTAACGCTATAAGCGCTATGTACTTAGGAGAATTAAGCACGTTTTTAACTCCTTCTTGTGCCTTAAATAAGTAGGTGTCCTAGCCCTTTGCTATAACTAGGCCTAATATCTTTCTTGTCCTTCTTGTATCTACAATTTTCTTAATGCTTGCGTATATAGGGTTAGCAGCAGTAAACAGTTTAGAACTGTCTATGTCGTTCTTCTTGCCTGTAAGACAGTGCTAGTTTAAGAAGTTCTTATTGTCTTGCAGTCTGCTAAGCGCTAGGGAGATAAAAATAAGTATCTTGTAGAGACCCTTCTCTATTAGTGTACCTGAGAGGGCCTAGGCCTTCTACTAATAACTATGGTTCTTGACTTAAATAGTCTTGTACAAGTTGCCTATAATAGTATTCTTGGATTTGCAGTTATAGAACTTATTAAAGATAATACGTCTCTATATTACTATGTAGCTAGAAATATTAAAGGCGTCTGTTGCGCTTACTTTGCTACCTCTTAATAATATTTTGTGTGTAGTTGTAAGTCTTATAGTTTGGTATTTGTTAAGTACGCGTTTTACTAATATTATATAGCTGCATATAATTATGAATTGGCTGGCAGATAGTGCTAGACAGTGCGCAGTTGCACTTGGGTAGACTTTTGGTATATAGCGTTCTTGGATGTACTATAGAACTGTCTCTACATACTTCTTACTGTCCTTTGTAAATTCGCGCAGTAGAACGTTTTGGTTAAACGCTGCAAGGTGCCGTTTAACTTGCAGATTAATCCTTATCTCTATTTCTTTATCTGCTATTAGTGCGCCTATACCCTGTAGGGGGGTGTTGTCTATAAAGTAGATATAGAGCGCAAGGGGGTCTTTTGGGTCGCACCATTTAGATTTGCAGAGGCCTATAGTAATAATTTTAGCCTTTTATGCAGCTAGTGCGCAGCCCTATCTGCTTACTATAGATGCTACCAACTGTAGCTCTTCTAGCATTAAAGGGTTTTTTTCGCATGCATATAGGAATATCCGTTAGTCTGTTGTAGAGCACTGTTCTTAACTGTTGTCTTTAGCCCTATGTTAACTAGTTTTATTCTTTAATTAGTCCTCTTGCACTTTAGTCCAGTTCTTAAAGTGCGCATGCTCTATAATTATTATAAGTATAGCTAATCTTGTTTTCTCTATACCTATTATGTTCCTAAATATGCTGCTATTATCTAAAGATAGCTTTTTTTTGTAAAGTATATAGGCCTCTGTTAGTTAGTATACTGTAAATAGGACTGTTAGTCTCTATAATAAATGTAGTATTATAGGCGCATTATCCTTAAAGTCTTCTAGTAAGAATCTAAAGAAGTTAGCTGCTTCCTACTATTTGTCCTCTTGGTAGTGTTCTATTGCTACTCTAATTCAAGCTTGCAGTTTATCTACTGTCCTGTCTTACATATTAGTTGCGTAGATTGTAGTTACAGGCTCTTTATAGTGCACTTACCTTGCGTTTAGTAGGGCTTAGAGCTGCAGCCTTTCTTCTAACGCAAGTTGTTTTGCTAACTAAAGCTCTTTATCCTTATCCCTGTTACCTTTATTACACTCTTCTTATTCTTCTTTGCTGCTAGAGTAAGCATCTTCCTCTAGCAACCTTTGTTGTTTTCCTGTAGCACCCTTGCGTTTTTGTCTAGGTATAGTAATTAGCGTAGATGTCGCGTTGTTTTGTGTTTGCGCAGCATCTTTGTCTCTACTTCTCTCTACTTTCTTTGTAGTGCTGTTGTTCTACTCCTCTAGGCGCTTGATTTTAGTAGTTAGAGTCTTAATGCGTATGTCTAGGCTGTTATCTTTCTTCTTCTCGCCTCTGCTCTGTCTGTTAAAGTGTTTGCTACTATTTGCTTTAGGTCCTGTTAATAGTTTGCAGGCTAAGTCTGCTAGCGCTCTTGTTGTCTTTTGTTATTTGCAGTTGTTGTCTTTAGTGTTGTTATTAAGCTCTAAGCAGAGGCGCCTTTGCCTCTTGTCTCTGGTAGCACTTACTAGGTTTATAATGTTACTGTTGCTGCCTAAAGTAAAGTGCACTATATTATGTAGTTAGCTATTGTTATTTGTATACTGTTCTGGGTTGTATTACTACTAGGCTTAACTTTGTCTTGTACTAGGGTCTGGCATTTAATTGCAACGCTCTTAAGGCTTCTTATCTTAACGTGTAAGTTAACAGTTACAGCCAGATTGTTATTATTAGTAATTGGGCGCAGCGCTAACGCGTTAAATATCTTTAAAGTCCTAACTATGTACTAGTCTATAAATTTTGGTTGCAACAGGTGTTTAACAAGTGCACTGTATTTGAGATATTATAGCTTTATCTTAAAGTTGCTGTCTTTAAGCTGCTGTTAACGTACAGCTGTTATTAGCCTTAAAAGTAGGAAGGTCTAGGCAGTTTAACAATGTACGCTGTCTATAATATAGACATTAACGTTGTTAAGTAACAGTTTAGTTGTTATTGTAGTAAGGCCTATTAGCTAGGTTACTAAAGCAGTAGAAGAACTTAAGACTACTAATACCAACTGCGTGCGTTCTAGTTCTAAGTTTGCAAGCGTTAGCTATCTTTCTGTGTGTTTAGCTTTAACTTTGTTGCTGTAGTCTTAAATTTCTAAGATTATCTTCTTCTATATGGCGCTAGCTGTTGCCTTGTAGAATTCTCTTGGTATGCTACTGTTAGTTAGTTAGGGGCATATAGTATACTTGAGCCATTTATCTGTTATTAGGCTGCGCATTGTCTTTAGGTAGTTGGCCTGTAAGTGTGCCTGTTTAATCTTGTTATATGTATTCTTGTGCTAGATAAAATCTGTTATCTCTTTAACTTATATGCGCTAGTCTACTATATTAATATTGTAGCCTATTCTTATAATTGCCTGTAATACGTTATTAGTAGTTGTTGTCTTTGCATTGCTTATGTACTATTTATTTGATTAAGGTAGCTACTACTTGTACTTGTTATTGCAATCCTATAACGCGCGTATTATACAATATGTTACGCGTAATAGTTAAGAATAGTGCAGGCAGGTGCAAGGATAGTAGAATAGCTATAGCTTAGTTAGCGTGTGTAGGTGTGCTTATATTGTGTGCTTACTTGTAATAGTGTTGTAATGTACAGCGTAGTGTAGTAAACGTAACGTGGAAAATTACGTGTATTTGCGTTGCAGCACTATTGTTGTTGTTGTGTAGTTATAGTGTGTTTGTAGTAGCAACGCAGCATTATATAGTTGTGGCGGTAGGTTAAATTATAGGTGCAGGTAAAAGTAAGTAGGGTTTTGTCCTAGCATTATATAGCCTCTTACCTGGCGCTAACGCGTTGTGTTATGTCTTTAAGGTAAGTAAAGGTGTATTCTAGGGGGGCGCCTCTTACTGCGTGTTATTCTTGGTGCAGCACTGTACAGTACTATATAGCACTGTGTAGCACTAAGCAAAATTCTTACTTTCTAGTTTTTTGCATTATAATATAGGCAACTTACCTCTTGTATATTGTGTTAGTAGCACTCTCTTTGGTCTGGCAGGCAAACTTAGCCAAACCTACTAGTGCTATTACAGTAGACAGGTTACGCAACAAGGCTGCGTTAGAATATTTAAGTTGTATGCTAGCGTCTAGCAGTTTACGTAGAATTATAGGGAAGTTTTTTATGCGTCTGCGGTCCTGTTAGCAAGGGAAGCTGTCTGTTACCTTCTGTTCCTTTGCACTATATTGTTCTATTGTAATTCTATATTATCTGTTAGTGCATCTAACGCCCTAGACTGTGTGCTATTGGCGTAGACAGTAGTTAACAGATCTCTACAGTGCACGCAGCTTGCGGCTAGCAAGGAAGTGTACAGCAGCCTGCTTCTGTTATACATTTTAATGTTAGTTTAAGACGTTTATATTTTTGACTGGATAATTCTGCCCTACGTTCTATAGATTTGTTTGTAAGAAGATTAGTTTCCCCTTTTTAACGCTAAGTTTGCTGTTAATATAGTAGTATTTCTTTGTTTAAGTGTTCTCTCTTAGTATTAGCAACTAATGTTGCAAATTGTGCAGTACGCAGTATCTTACAAAGAATACTGTTGTTGTCTATTATCTTGTATTCTTGTATAATAGCCTTGTCTCTTGTTAACATGTCTTGCAGTGTAGTGTTTCTGCTTAGTGCTAGTATACTAGGGTGCTTAACTTCCTACGCTGCTGTCCTGCCTAGATGTTACTGTGCGTGCATAATTTCTTAACAACCCTGCTCTTTTAGTTGCATAGATTGTGTGCTACTGCTTTAGATTATTAATCTAGTCTTTGGCTAAATATAGTTAGTGCTAGGTGATTATTCTTTAATTTTAGTGTTTGCTAGGCTAATGTTGTCTGGTTATTTTGGTTAATGCGCTAGCTAAAATACTAGAGATTATAGGCTCTGTAAGATAATTCGTGCGATAGCTATTCTTATTCTAGTTAAGTATAGTATTGTTACGCTTTTCTAACTGTAACTACACTATAACATTGCTCTTGGTTTTTACACTTACAGACAGCCTAGCGTTGTCTTATTTTAGGTATATAGCATTCTTGTGTTTGCATTAGCGCAGTCTTACTACCTAGTTACGTATATCTTTTTAGCGTCTGTCTTGCAGCTCTGCAGCTATCTATTTTATAGTCGCCTGTTGCAGTACTCCTAGCTTGTTAATATATTGCCTATTGTTTATAGTAAACTCTTGCTAACTTACGTACACTTGCAGTTAATCTATTATGTCTATCGCTTTGCGGTGTAATAGTCTAGGAAGTAATAGTACCTTACAGTTCTCCTCTGTCTTGTTTAGGCTATATATTGCAACAATGTAGTCTAAGAAGTAGGCTAGATCTTTGTAGTTAGGATTGCGCTCTTTAGGTAACTTAATAAAGCTTCTAACGTCTATACTGTTAACAACGCGCATGTCTTTAAGCTAGTTAACTAAATTGTTAAGCTTGTAGTAAGTCTCTTAGAAGTTGGCTATACATAGCTGTAGGCTGTAGTATATGTTTAGACATGTTAAGATCTGCTAGCTACTATATATAGTCTTAGCTCTTATCTTGTTATACTACGCGCAACATCTCTAGCAAATAGCGTAGATAACATCTATTGTCTTGGTAGGATGTTTACCTATTATGCTTTTCTCTACTGCAAAGTGTAGGAAATAGGCGCAGACTTTAGCCTTCTATGCGCAGGTAATGCCTTGGTCTATTAGTTGGTATAATGTTGTACTACCTACAGGCAGGAATATAACTCTATTGTATTGGTAAGCATTGTAACCTCTATTGCTATAATAAGCCTATAGTACATTAACACTGTATATACTAAACGTTCTACAGCAATTAGTAGCTTATTTAAAGCTTAGCTACTGCGTGTTTGTAAGGCAGGAACCTGTTGATTAGCAACAATACTTGTCTGTTTATGCAGTTATTAAACCATTTCAGCTATTCTAGTATAATGTTAGTGTCTATCCAGGTAGAATTATTATCCTGATAGACATAACCAAGACTGCGGATATTTGGGTTCTTCTTACTGTCTATACAAGTTATATAGTTTAAGGATCCTATAAACTATAGAGGCACTTAGTCTAAGCTATCTGCGTTTATGCACAGCACACTAGTTATATACTCTCTGTCTAGTCTAGGTCTAGCTCCTGGATTGTCTGCTAACGTGCATTAGGGCAAGTGTTTTCAGTACATACTAGCCTTGTCTATGTTGTATAAATCCTTAGGCGCGTATCTACTTACTACGTCGCGAATCTCTTCTATTATAAGCTTAGTGTCCTTAACTGTTATACTGCTGTAGTTGCCTACTGTTTTTGCAAACTGTTTATATAACTGTACGCTATGTTGTTGTTTATATATAGTAAGCTATCTGTTATTAAACTCTAGTATTTTGCAGCTATTGTATTTAGGCAGCTGTTGCCAAAGTTAATATGCAGTTTCGCGAATTATATTATTAGTGACATTAACGCAGGCTGCCTGCAACTCTATATGCTAGTTATTTAGAGCTGCCTTAAGAGTTTCCTATTGCGGACGCCTATTATACGCGTGGTTATAGCTAGTGTATTTGGTTTTGTTGCTGTCTAAGTGTTCTTGCGTTGTTAGGAGGATATTAGTTATATTATTTAGTTGCACATAGCAGCAAAAGGCTCTGGTAGCCTATATAGTAAGTTGTTATAGTGTTAAATGCAGAAACAATGCCTTATGTTTGCGAACCTTAACACGTTCTGTAATAGTCTAGGCACGACTGTGTTACTAGTTAGGCGTTAGACCTTAACCTATCTATAAACTAGATAATGTAGGCTTAATGTTGTGGTAGCAGAATAACTATAGAAACTAGATGTATTTACAATAAGCGATCTACTGTCTAATATAGTAAAGACAATACACTTGCGCATGCTAATACTCTAGTAGCTACTTATGGCATTTGATATAAAACAAAATCTAAACTTAGCCTTAAACTTATGCTAGTATTATTATAGCACTAATCAGTTGCTCTAGGTACTTATCGCAGTAGATGGCTCGCAATTAACGCTAATAGTACTCTCTAGTAGACAACAGTTGTAGACAGTGCAACGCAACTGTAGCCACTAGTTATTAGAAGAGCCTACTGCAGTAGTAGGTTGCGTATGGCACTAGTAGTATTCTTTGGTAGACAATAGTTGCTAATAGTGCAACGCAACTGTAGCTGCTAGTAGTTGGAAGAGCCTGCTGTAGTAGTAGGTTGCGTGCAGCACTAGTAGTATTCTCTAGTAGACAACAGTTGCTAACAGTGCAACGTAACTGTAGCTGCTGGTTATTAGAAGAGCCTGCTGCAGTAGTAGGTAGCGTGCAGCACTAGCAGTATTCTCTAGTAGACAACAGTTGCTAATAGTGCAACGCAACTGTAGCTGCTAGTTGTTAGAAAAGCCTAATTATAGAGATTGATGCGTTTGAAGTGTTTGCTGCCTTATATACTATGCACAAGATTTATAAAGCATTGCGCGTTACCTCTTGTACATGTTCTTCTCTGCTAAGCGTCTCTAAGACAAACAAATATAGGCCTATTGTTTTGATTTATACAGGTGTCCTTTAAAGTCTTAGTCGTGCCTACTAGCGTAGTAGGTATCCTTTTTGTTACTAGCTAGCAGCATCTTAGTGTAGATAAGTTTAATGCGCGTAACTTCTTTGCGTTAATAGAAGTTCTTAAAGCTGTAATAAAGCTTAGTAACAATAGAAGACTTAATGTTATGTAAGTTGTAGTTAGAATATCTTAATATCTAGACGTTAGATTACTACTTGTAGGGTCTAACAGAAATGCATTGTATATGGTATAAGAGAGGTCGCAGCTGCTTGGGTAGGCTTTGCTGTTAAAGAGCCTAATAAGAGTGCTGGGATAGAGATGTCTTAACAAACAACTGCAACTCTACGTTGTCCTTGATTTTTGCCTGTAACAATATATAGATAAAAGCATGTAAATTGTAGTTATATCTCTAATATCTTCTGGTTACTTAACAGTATAAGAATTGCGTTCTTAAGTTAGGCTAAGTTGTTAATGTGTATTACAGGACATAACAAAGTTGTTGCGACAACAGCGCTCTCAAGTTAGGCTAAGTTGTTAATGTGCGTACTAGGATACTATTATAGTTGTTGTTGTAGAGATCCTTGCTTTTGAACACGCTATAAGGTATCTTGGTTAAGTAATAGTGTTGCAAGACATAACAAAGTTGTTGTAACAACAGCGCTCTCAAGTTAGGCTAAGTTGTTAATGTGCGCATTAAGATGCTATTATAGCTGTTGTTGTAGAGATCCTTACTTTCAAACACGCTATAAGGTATCTTAGTTAAGTAATAGTGTTACAGGACATAACAAAGTTGTTGCAACAACAGCGCTCTTAAGTTAGGCTAAGTTGTTAATATGCGCATTGGGATGCTATTGTAGCTATTGTTATAGAGATCCTTACTTTTAAACACGCTATAAGGTATCTTAGTCAAGTAATAGTGTTGCGGGATATAACAAAGTTGTTGCAATAACAGCGCTCTTAAGTTAGGCTAGGTTGTTAATGTGCGCTCTAGAATGCTATTGTAGCTGTTGTTGTAGAGATCCTTATTGTTAAACACGTTATAAGGTATCTTAGTTAAGCCACAACATCTAAACAGCTACTAAAGGGTCTATCTAGGACATGAATTTGCTTCTATACTAGTAGGCTAAGAAGTAGCGCAGGTATAGTGCTAACAACATAGTAAAGCTTAGTTCTAGATTTTTAAACCACACAAACATATAGACGTAATAGGTATAGTTTTGGTTTTGTAAGAATAAAAATATAATAGAAGATTAAGTCTCTTAGACTTATAAGGAATATATATACAAAGACAGTAACATTAAATTAGGAGTACAAGTTACGTGTTAAGAAGCAGCCGCATACATAGGCACATAGGTAAATTTATCTCTAGTTTTGAGGTTAGGAAAGTGTAAGGAGGCGCAAGTGTATAATAGATAAAAATAACACTAGGTTCTATATATGTTTTGACAAAAGACTGTTACCTTAACTCTAAGACCAGAGACACATAGGTAAATTTATCTCTAGTTTTAAGGTTAGAGAAGTGTAAGGAGGCGCAAGTGTATAATAGATAAAAATAACACTAGGTTCTGTGTATGTTTTAACAAAAGACTGTTACCTTAACTCTAAGACCAGAGACACATAGGAAAATACATCTCTAGTTTTAAGGTTAGGAAAACGTATATATAGCAAGAGGCAGAGAGTAGCTGGCTAGCAAGGCTATTATATGCTCTATTAGCGCTAATAGTTTAAGAGCAAGCAGCACGTAGATGCGTTTAATATATAGCAGTTTGTTAACAGTCTTTGTTACTATTTGGCCCCTGTTGTATTTGCACATTAGGGCAAGTTGGAACAGTAGTTTCTAGTAGACGACTATCCTATACTGTGCTAGAGAAAGAATATAAATTAGATCTGCAGGCATTTTGAAACTAGAAAAGATTAAATATACTAGCCGCTTAGAATATTAGTTAACACTGTATATAAATTATACTTATTATTTCTTACTGTTAAGTAATTGCCTACGCCTGTTACTAGTCTTACCTATAGTATATATAGTACACTATTCTACCTGCTTCTATCTGTACTAAGCCTAGCTACCTTGGTACAGGTTGTATATTAGGCTGCTAGAGCTACTAGTCTATTTTTTTTATACTTTTAAACCTTGTACGTGTCTACTTGCAGGTATACTTACCTTTTTAGGTGTTTAGGTTCTACTATATATATTCCAAACGCGCAGTAACTTGTTTATTCTAGGGTGTTAATATTTTTTAGCGTAATAATTATTATTAATATTAATCTTTATTAAGCTGTGTTAGCTAGCCTAACTAATTAGGTTGTTAACAAGTAAGCTCTAGTGTAATAACGTAATAGTTGTTAGAGTAATAAGGAATATTAAAGGAAAGAAAAATATTAGTTATTGCGCCTACAACTATTAGCATAGTTCCATACACAGGTTAGGTAACTGTTGGCTACAGTAGACTTTAGTAGACTACTGTAGACGACAGACTGTGCAGCACAGGATAGATACTGCTAGTAACTACCTTAACACTACGTAACTAATATTAATACTGTTTTTGCACACTTAGTCTCCTTACATCTAAACCACAGAGTTGTGCACAAACAAATTGGTAATAGATTGTATATGTATACTGTGTAGCTTTTACACCAAGACGTACGCAGGACTTGTTAAACACAGTGCTTAATGCTAGACGCGTTACCACCTGCTACCTAACAATACGCTAGTTATAACCCCTAACACTATAATACAATAGCACAGCCCTAATAGCTGTAACGCAATAGATACTACTCTAGACAACGTAGCACCTGCTTTATACAGCAACACCTTATGTAAACGCAACTACACTCTAGCTAAACATAAGGTAATAGAGCAGATAGGCCTAATGTTAGCGTCTACACAAGGATAGGACAAGCTGTTCAAGACAGCAAGTAGACAGCACGCTGGTAAACCCTTTGGTTTAGAAACAGCAGACGCAAAGCAGTAGGCTACACGCAGCTAAATAGCGCACGCGTGCTAACACTAATAAGAATAACATAGTAGGGCCCTTTAGTTCTCTTTTTGCACTAGCGTTTGCATTGTAGCTACAAAGGATAAAATGCACATTAGGTAACGTTAACAGCCTCTTTACTAACATACAGCTACACAAGCTACATTTACAGCTGCAGTTCTGATTAGGGCGCTAGTAGCAGCAGGCTATGTTAAACATTTAATCTAGGCTACAAGACAACGTATAGATACAAGAGGACGTAGCAATTACATCTAGGTTACTAAACCTCTAACCTAACTAACATATATTTATATACTAGGATATTATGTTATAGATTGCCTTTATACTTAGTTATTGCCTATTTGCTAATAAGATGGTTTACGCACCCAGCCGTTCTTTTACAGGCACGCCTAACAAACCTACAAGAGTGTATTACAAACTACACTTAGAGGATTAGTAGTAGTTAATACAACAGTGCTTGCTGGATAGTGTAACTCTTGTGCTAGTTATACTAGCAGTAGACAAAACATAGTTGTCTATAATGTCTGGCGACATAGCAGCATAGCCAATATATGTTACTATTAGGAATCTTAACTGTAAGGCACGACAACGCAGAACAACACCTAGGACACTACTAGCCAGATTTATCCCAACAGCCAAGCTCTTAGATCCTATTCTAAAGAGTAAAGTGTATTATTACTGCATAGGCAAACTGTTGTCGCGTAAGTACTAACTACAGTGTTAACAACAGAGGGTTACTATAAAGGATAGACGCTAACTAGCAACTGCAGCACTTAAAGGGGCTACTAAATACAGCATACAGCTGAAGTGTGCTAACTAACAGACGCAATAGTGTTACCTAACTATTTGTACAATTCTAGCTAACTATAAAGAGCAAGTGCTACTAATAGGTGTAAAGAAAAACAGACACTGTACTTAATGCACAGTACTACTAGACAAACAAGAAAACTTGTGCAACAAATATCTGTAGCAAACAAAAGAGTATACACGCTTGCAACAGAGTTGTTGTCTTAATAAAGGACACAAAGATTACGTTTATCTAGTAGAGTGCTTTGGCTAGAATTACTACAACTTTAATATACACAAGTTGTTAGCTATAGATACATTGCATCTACTGCTTAAGAGGTTAGTTATAAAGATATTAGAATTTACAGAAGACATGCTAATAGACATACACCCTAGACAAAAGAAGGGCTAGAATAGTGCTGCAGTTCTAGTAGCAGAAGATAATAGCTGTGCCTAGTTAAATAAAAGGTTTTGCTAGGTTAAGCATAACACTAGACTAAAACAGTTTAATAACAAGAGGGCTTTTACAAAAGTGTTGCAGTAGACTAGCGCAGAACAAAAAGCAGTAATTTGCTAATTTGTAGTAGTAGTGTCCCCTCTGCTGGCGACTAAGGCACTATACGCGTTGCATTTTATCTAGGCTGCGTGCAATCTGCTAGTACTCTTACAATACAAGAGTTATAATAAAAACACGTTGGGATATATGTTGTTAGCTATTAAACAAATAGATATTCTAAAAGAAGAGTTTTAACCTTTTAGACAGACGCAAGGAGAAGAAAAGGATTTTAACTACTCTAAATAGCACGCGCTAACCTATATTATTAACAATATCTGTATGTATAGGGCTCTTGATAGCATATGCACTAGAACAAACAGCAAGGCCTACTATATTACAATAGTAAAACAATTCTACCTAATAACAAATAAGAGAGATTTTCTTGCGCAGATCTGCCTCTACAACTCCAGATGGCTTGCGCTTATAGCGTTTGAACACAAAACAGTTATAGACTAAAGTTAACAGTGCACTACTACTAACTGGCGCAAGCACACCTTTACTATAAGCGTGTTAACAGCAATACTATTCAAACAACTTGGATGGTCTATACTAGGCATGTTACTAAATTCTATTATGCTGCTCCTTAGCAAGGTTACTGTACATATTACGTTGCTAGACTTTACACATGCTGCTGCAGTATTTGTCTAACACTACTGTTAGAAGGTAACTAGCTGCCTTGTTACCCTATATGATAAAGACAGACAGGACCCTAACTCTTACTAGGTAAACAGGATAAATGTAAAAATACACTCCTCTATAAGATGCTTAAGGCTATTAGGCAAACGCTACAATAACCCTAAACATTGCGAAGAAGACATTGTGCAATGCGCGCCCAACTGGTATAAGACTAGAAAATAGCGCAAAGATTACGTGTAGGTGCAAGAGTTTAAATATAAGGACCACACGCAACTGTCTTAGACTGTTACAAACAGTAGAGCTGCAGCTTAGGTGCACCTGATACTTACATTTATTAACAACAAACACTAAGACAAGGACAGAAAGAAATATAAGTATACAGGTGCCTTTTGCAAGGTTATAGCGTTTAACAACAATAGTTAAATTAATAATACAACAGGGATGCTAAGCGTACGCTGCTGTACACACAGTACAAAGACCAAGCAACGCACATTACAAGTATTTAAGGTATATAACATAACAACTATTGTTTACCCTGTGCACTTAGTACTAAAGGATCTACCTACACTTAACAATAAGGTCCCTATTTCTTATTATGTAAATAATTACATTAATTAGGACAAATATAATAGACTGTATTCTTTTACGTTTAATTAAGACTAGACACGTACAGTGCAGAATTATAAACAGAAGCAAGTGTAGCGAGACAACTAGTATGTAGCGTTAGACATAGTAAATAGAATTGTATATCTAACAATAGCTCTACTATTGCTTTAGCCTACCTAATGGAACGCAAACCTGCTAACATAACAAGCGCTATAACACAGAACTGTAGCGCAAGGCTGCTAACGCAACCTCCTTACCACACACTATACACTACTACAAACGCGTAATAATAGCAACCCTTATCTACGTATGCAAGTATTATAGAGATATTGTAACAGTTACCTAGAATTGCTAGTTAGTGCAGACAGGAGGATAGCACTACTACAGCAACACTAGACACAATTATTAAAAGACAGTATATGTAATATAATGCAACTAACAGCAGAAGAATATAACTTAATATACTCTAACGTAGAACAAGAGATAAGGAGGCAGAAGATGCTAGGCTGTTCCCTACAGACAACTACAGCAAAAGAACACCTATAGCAAATTACAAGGGTAATTGCATTACAACAGAACAGACTACTATAGAACGCAGCTAACAGTTGCCTTATCTAGACAATTACACACTTTGCTGTCTAATGTAACTACAACGCAGCCTAATAGATGCGCTCGCAACAGAATAAAACTAAACTAAACAACAATTAGGAGTAAGCTTCGCTAGATAGAAACCTGCGTAGAAAGATAATAGAAACAGTTAATAAAGAGTTAAGTATAACACAAATTACTCCTAATATAATAACTATATTGGTGTTAAACGCAACTAGAAACGAGTACACCCTTATTAGGACAAACCAGCTGTTACATGCACACTACAACTTACTAGCAATAGACAAGTATATTAACAACCTTAATTACAATTTGTTTGTGCAGATATTAGAGCACAAATTGGGCTTTAAAAGTAAATGCAACAGCATATATTACTATATAAAGGAGGGAGATAGATAGGCGCAAATACAGATATCTATAAAGGCACGCTAGCACAGCGCATTACAAGAGACAGTTGCATTAAAGATACACTAGGCGTTATTTACAATTAAACCACGAACATAACTAGCATGGTAGCATACTAGATCTGTACTAACAACTTACTAGGTAAATAGTTTTCTGCGTGCAGGGCTACTAGATCGCCTATATCGCGCGCATAACTATTTATGCTAATAGTAGACAACTGTTATGTACGCTAACATTTAGTAGAGGACAGAAGGACAGGAGGGCACCTAATTGCCTGTATCGCGCGCACCACTATTTATACTAATAGTAGACAACTGTTATGTACGCTAACATTTGGTTAAGGACAGAGAGGCACCTAATTACCTGTATTGCGCGCACAACTATTTATGCTAATAGTAGACAACTGTTATATACGCTAGCACGCAGTTAAGAACAGAAGAAGGGCTAATTACCTGTATCGCGCGCACAACTATTTGTGCCAACAGTAGACAACTGTTGTGTACGCTAGCACGCAGTTAAGGACAAGAGGCTATCCAATCAAATAGCCTAACTGCTACGCTCTAGCAGAATTTAAGGCAATATTAGACTGTATGTGTTACAAAAACCCTACTTATGCCTGCAAAGTAAAAACTCTGTTGCGCTATACATATTGCTTACTTCTGCTACCCTTACTAATAGTTCTCTAACATTTAAAGAGTAAGCGCTTGCTCCGTATACTCTGTACTAAGCAGTAAATTTAAGTAATGTTAGCAGTACACTATGTCTCTATCTAAATAAGCGCTAAAACAAGCGCTAACAGACAATAGTGCAAAGGTTAGGCTCTTAGGGGATGTAACCCTAGAACTAACATACTAAAAACTAAGACGCTGCAGAGACCAAAAACTGTCTAGACCCTAACGCTACTGTCCTTAAGCCTTAACTCTAGGATTAAAATAGAAGTACAACTAACTGCTACACTAGCTTAACTAAAAAGTTACCTAACAAGACAGCCTAGAGATTAAATACTATACACTCCTGGATCTGCAGCCTTACTCGCTTGTTAACAAGAGGAATCTAGACGCAGCAGTAGTATAAGCACAACAAGCTAACACAAACTAAAAACCTATAGAACTAACACATAGAAAACATTAGTAGTTGAAAGAGAACTACTATTAGACTTAAGGCTGTCGCATTGTAGGAAGATGCCTTGTTGTGCACAATTAAGTAGTTCTAACTGTTACAGAGTTGCAACTCTTCTTATCTAGTGCAGACCTATTTGGGTTACTGCTATAGGAGAAAGAAAAACGCTAGGCAAAGGAAAGTGTGTTACTAGAAAATAAGACTACACTAGAGAAGGCAAGAGTTATCCTAGTAACGCAACTACTTACTAACAACAGAAAGACGCTATGCAGTACAGCAATAACGCTATAGCTTGATACACACAGGCATGTGTACGCCTAAATGCTGCTAGACGCTTGGATAGAAGCATGAAATACTCTGCTGTTGTTAGTTTAATTGCATATTAGCTTAACACTGTGCAAAGAAGCTGCTTGCTATATAGGTACTGTTGCGGCCTGCTAAGGACAGTAGCTAATAGTAGGCGCCTAGATGCTAGACATGTGCAGCAACTTGCAGACCTACGTAATAAGGCAAGAACAACTAGAAATTACTAGTGCCTATATATTAAACCACCTAGACAGATAGGTTCTTAAGCCTAGCAAACTGCTTGAAGACTTTGTTTACCTACTACAAGACCTAAAGAACGCAAGTACACCTCTAAAACAGCTATACTAGCTAACTAAAGACAGCCTAAATCTGCTAGATTTCTAAACCCTAGTCTCGCAGCAGTAATAGCACAGTTATTCTATAATAACAGGAAATAGAGCATCGCTGCAATAACTAGGAATTAAGAGAAGTTTAATAAACTAAGTGCGAATATAGTAGCACTAATAGGCTTAGTTATATTTAACGCAATAAGGGAATTTAATAACAACAGCACTAGGAAAACTATACCCTTCTATAGACACACTGTAGAGGGTATGTTGCAAGTTCTACACATAGTATTAGCTAACAGAAAGCAGACTACTTTAATGCTATTTGCAAAAAATAGAAGAACCTAGGAGGCATTTAACAGATTCTTATATAGGACAATATACAACAGGATATTACTGTATACACAAACCAACAAGAGAATAACAGGGCTAACGTTTTAGTGCTAAAGGATACCTATAACAACAACGTAGATAATATCCTAGCTAACTACATAGAAGAGGAGCAAGATTGCTACAATGCGCTTATAGATAATTACAACAACAAAGAGAAGGAAAAGGCAAACTGCTTAATAGAAAAGGATAGAGAGGAGGACGTTAGAGAGGGGGGGAAAGTCCTACATAGAGACACTAATAATGTAAGTAGGTCTAAACATAATACAACATGTAATAACTTGTATAGAATGCTGTTTATGTACGCGTGCGTAAAGCATTAGGTAAGGTAAAAGATATTTTGCTAGAAGAGTATAGACATGCAGATAAACTTGCACTAGAATACCTTTATAAGGTAGACAAACAGCTGTAGTTTAAGAACTGTAGAGGTAGCTAGAGCATTGTAGCAGAAGACGCATAGGAAGAATTTGTAACGCAGGCCTATAATATTGCAATTAAAGGCAACATACTTAATGTAATTGCCTTAACTAAAAAGAAATAGCAACTGGAACTAGACAAGTGCAATAGGTTAGTGTAACAGTATAAAGAAGAAATAGAGTGTTATTAAGTAGTTGTAAATAGCAAGCAACGCAAATGTTACAAGAACTAGATATACTTTTGCTAGTACAACGCGTAAATACTGTTAAGTTAGCCTTAATATAACGCGACAGTGCAGACTACTGTAGCGGACAGTGCAGCACTAGCAGACACAGCACCTAATCTTAACAATACTAACTGGCAAGATAATTACTGCTCTGCAAGTAGCAGCAGCTATTACAGCCTTCTATACATAGAGCGCGTTGTGTACCTGCTAACGCGTGCTCTACAGGACGTTAAGCCTAGTAGCTGCGTCTAGGCCAGCCTACTTTTAAAGGAGCGCAATTTGTCTATGCTATATTTGATTAAAAAGCCTATATAACTAGACAAGGGGGACTAGCTTAGTTAGCCTACGCTACAAGAGTGTAAAGACATAGGCAGCTGGCTGCAGTATACAGTTCTGCTAGTGCTACAGTACTTAACAGTCCTTAACTATTAAATCTGGCAACACTAGCAACACTAGCAACACTAGCGACACTAGCAACACAGGCGACATAGGTAACATAGGCGACACAGGCAACTTGCTGTTGGGTTGCTGTTGGGTTGCTAGCAACCAGAAGTAAGTGGGGCAACTTTGGCAAATTGTCTAGTAGACAGTATCGCTGTTAGGCAGCCGCGGGTCGCCGCGACTGGGCCGACCAGACAAATCTTAATTTTTCCTGACGTAGCACTGCAAACCTAAGCCTAAAGCTAACTAACGCCTGCTACTATTGTAGTAAGATAGGCTATTAGGCTAGAGAGTATAGATTAAGGCTTAACAGCTTTTCTTTTGTTACTAGTTTAAATGTAATACAAATAAAAAACAAGTAGGCCTAAGAAAAGCTTTTCTCTTAATAGCCTAAGTTTTACTATAATAGGAGAATTGTATTAAAGTACTTAGGACGCTATATAACAATAGCGCTGCGTAGCCTATATAAATCCTAATTAACTATAGTGCAGAACTTAGCACTATTAACAAGAGAGTTACTTTACTTAAAGATTTCTCTTGTATTAATAGCGCTGCGCTACTAACTATCTGCTTACCTAACTTAAGTACTATGCCTAGCTTTTACGCTTATTAAGCTTATCTAACAATAAAGAATAACTAGAGCGTAACTAAGTCCTTTACTACTATTCTATACAGAATTGCTAATACAGCACAACCTGTTATTTTAGGTCTACTAAGCCTAAAAGAGAGGCGCGTTGTTATTAACTATAAGTTAAAGTAGTAGCGCTACAAGCTTAACACTAATACAATAAGAGTTAAAGACGCAAAAACCTTTATAGAATCTCTTTATAACAAGCTAAGCGTGTACGCAGTCTTAGTAAGCAGTCTATAATTCTTTTCTGCTAAATGCCTATTATAGCCTATTAAACTTAAGGATTTTAAAGACGTTGCAAATAGTAACACTGCTAACGCGCTGCTACAGCACTATAGAAGTAACTACACTATTAAGTTAGAAAAAGAAACTATAGCTCTATATAGGCTGCTCTATAACTTTTTACTAAAGAAGCTAAGTGTACTATGTAACTACTTAGCAACAGCGCAAAGCCTAGGCTAGATCTAAGAAAGTATAAGCTCTGCAGGAGTACCTATCCTATTTGTACCTAAAAAAGATAGAACGCTACGCCTTTGCGTAGATTATTAAGGCCTTAATTAAGTTACTAAGAAGAATAGACTAGCTCTTCTCTTAATTAAGAAAACTCTTAATTAGCTCTATAGATTAGTAAAGTTTACTAAGCTTAATCTTAAGAACGTATATTACTAGATTAGGATCTAGTAAGGTAATAAGTAGAAGACAGCGTTTTACACACAATATAGCTACTTTAAGTACATAGTTATACTCTTTAGGCTAACTAACGCGCCTGCTACGTTCTAGAGGTATATTAATAGAGCCTTAGCTTTGTATTTAGATATCTTTTGCGTCGTCTATCTTAACAATATTCTAATCTTTTCTTAAAAGAGAGAGAATTATTAGGAACAGGTAAGAAAAGTACTTGCTAAGCTAAAAGAATATAGTCTTTTTGTTAACTTAAAAAAGTGTACCTTTACTACTAACTAAGTTAAGTTCCTAGAGTTTATTGTGCGCCTTAATAGCGTTACAATAGATCTAGAATAGGTTTGCGCAGTTATTAATTAGCCTACGCTAACGTCCTTTAAGGATGTTTAAGTCTGTAACAAGCATATACAAACACATGTTATATCTAATATCTTATAAAGGCTTAGTAACAGATTATGTAGAGAGCTAGTAGATTAGAACTAAAAGCGCTCTAACAGCGCTCTAACTTAGCTGCTACGCCTACTATAAATATAAGCCTATAGTATAGATAGAGGACAAGTTTCTCTTGTCCTTCTGTACAAGACCTATAGGTGTATAGCCAATTTAGAATCTCTAATACAACACGCACTCCTATATACCTCTAATATGTATCTAATTTAATTCTAATAGCTGTACCTACTTGCGTTGTTACATTACAAGAGAAACTTTGTCCTGCTAGTAATAGTATTTAGATAATATTGCTATTTACTTTTAAAAAGATTGCGTTAAAACGTCTAGAACTTTATTTAAATTAGATCTGTTTGCAACCTTAAATCTATTAAACATAGTTAGGATCTCTTAGATCTCTTAACAGCTAAAGCCTTTAGGTTTAGATCTTCCTATTAACATAACAGTTAAGATTACTTTAGAAAAGTTGCGTTTAGCGCTACAATAGAAACTTAGAGACTATTAATAACCTAGGAGTATTAGAGGCAACGCTAATAACTCCCCCTAAAGAACTAACCTTAAGAGCCTTTCTTTAAGACAACTCTGTATTAACTGTAACAACCTAGCAATAGAGTGCTAAAGTAAAAAAGCTAGACACTAAGGAACCTCTTTAGCCTAGAGCTGTACTAAATCTAACCTCTGCCTAAATAGAGGTTAATTAATTACAATAAGATTTAAAACAAGCTTTAGCAGAAATTAATTCCTTTAAGAAAAGACTAACTCTGTTAATAGGACTAGACAAGCCTCTACCTACTACTAAATTACCCTAGAACAATTCTGTACCCTGCTGTTTATCTAACAGCTCTATATCTAAGTACTTATATTACTATAAAGGCTCTTGCTAACTTTAACAATCTAAGAAAACGCCTAATATAGACAATCTTAGTAATAAAAAAGATCCTACCTTCTGCTAATAGCAGGCTTCTATTTAGGATTAACTTAAAATTAACTTAGATTACTATTAGACTAAAAGACAACGCATAGCCTTAGTATAGAGCTACACTACAAGATTAGCTAAGAGCTATCTTAAGCTACAATATTTATTAGATACTAATTAAGAGCAATTCTAGAACGCTAAGCAAATAATTAGGCTACTTAAGTCTTACTTTATTACAGGTAACAAGGTAGCTAAAAGCTAAGCAGCTTTTAATTAAATGTAGATAACTAAGGAGAAAACGTTCCTCTTGTTTAAAGCTAGGTTTCTAAGTTCTGCAGTTAAGAGACAAGTACTCTCTTTAGAGTAGTTTTACTTTTTGTAGACTAAGATTACGCTAGGGTTGCGAGCCCTTAACCTAGGATTTAGGCACTAATAGAAGAACTTATTTAATTAGATAGTAGAACACCTTACAGCCTATAATATAGAGCAGAAGAACAACTTTATACTAACTATAACACTAGCTGCTGCTAGGTTGCTAATTAGGTTAGCTCTACAACAGAATTTAGAGCTAAATTAGACTACTACTACTAGCGCTTTAACAAATTCTGCGCTAGCCTATTAATCTATAACAGTGCGTCTTCTTACAAAGACTTCTAAGCTAGAATAACAGAAGACTTCTAGTAGTTATTATAATTGTAGTAAGCTAAGACACTACTCTAGTAACTGTACAAAGCCTTGTGTGCGTTAGATTAAAGCTATAGAAGTAGATAAGTATAAAGATACTTAAGAGCAACCTAATTAGGAAGTGTATTGTACAGGAAACAGAAGCGCCTAAGAGAATACCCCTTTCTAAGCCTAAGCTATTACAATCTATCTTACCTTAACCTTTCTTATTTGTTTTGCAGTCTCTATTTCCTTATACCTACGCTTCTCTATAACTAGAGTATTAGTTTACGCCTTAATACTCTTATTAACACTAGTACTTAAGGTTTTTTATTTTTGAATTTACAAATTGTTTTATTTGTTTCTAAAGCTTTACATTAACCTATCTAGAAGCTCCCCTTTTAGGTTTAGGTGCGCAGCTTTAAGGATTAGATTACTTTTGCAGTTACTTAATATATTTAACTACACTTAAATATTAATAGCTAAAAGATTTTAAACTGTCTATTTCTTATCTTTAATCTTAGGTCTTAGGATTGTATACTTAGCCTCTAATAGTTAAGACAATTTAAGATTCAATTAGACACAAATAGGTTACAGTTTATTTAGCTATCTAAGTACCCCTGTTCTTATAATCCTTTACTCCCTATTCCTACTGTTCTATATTAAGCTACAGTGCTAGCTACTGTCTATCTTAATGTGCAACAACGCAACGCCCTATAGAAGAAAGAAGACTATTAAATCTAAAATAGTCTTTACTATTTCTCTTCTTCTATTTATTGTATTAAGGGATACTTAAAGCTTCTATTAGCCTAAAAAATCTTAGAGATTTCTTATACCCTAACTAAGCAAAACTGCTTAGAGTCTAAACCCTCTCTAAGCACCTGCATAGCTCTTATTTCTGCTAACGCATTTTACTTTATTATAAAGAAGCCTTAGAACAAGTTCTTTACAACAAGCCTCTATAAGATTAATAGGATCCTTGCCTCTAAGGACAACGCAGACAATTAAAGCTAATTAGATAAGAGATTACCTGCCTGTTACTTCTAGTATTAGGATATATTTAGCAAGTTAGCAGCTAATTAATTGCCTTCTTATTGTCTGTACAATTATAAGATTATTCTTAAAGAACTATTACTAAATGCGTTTAGTCTCCTGTATAAGCAAAATTAGGAGGAGCTTAAAGCTACTAAGGCCTACGTCTAGGAGCACCTTTAGAAGGGTTTTATTAAGGCTAGCCAAAGTCCTTTTGCTTTACCTATTCTCTGTATACACAAACTAAATAGAGATATACGTATCTGTGTAGACTACTAGAAGATTAATGCCTTTATGCGTAAGAATGTCTATCTAATCTTTTGTATTAATAAGCTGCTATTACGCTCCTCTAAAGCTAAGATCTTTACTAAGTTTAACATCTAGGCTGCCTTTAACAAAATTTGTATAGATCTTAACTCTAAAGAGTATACTACCTTTTAGACCTGTTACAGTATATATAAGTATAAGGTTCTCTCTTTTAGCTTATGCAATAGGCTAGCTACGTATTAACGCTACATAAATAATATACTAATTAATTATCTTAACAATTTCTGCATTACGTATCTTAACAACATCCTAATTTACTCTAAGGATATAAACTTACATTAAGAACACGTCTAAAAGGTCCTAGAGCGCCTACGTACTGCAGGACTCTAAGTAGATATTTAGAAGAGTAAATTCTATATAACCTGTACAAAGTATCTAGGTTACGTTCTAATAAACTAGGGCACTAAAGTTAACTCTAACAAGGTAGAAGTACTCTAAAACTAGGCTAAACCTACTATAGTTACTAGCGTTAAGTTATTTTTTAGCTTTGCTAGTTTCTATTAACAATTTATTAAGGATTTCTCTTGTGTAGCTAAAGTAATTATAAAGCTTTAAAGTCCTACTATACTATTTAAATAGACTATAGACTGCTAACAGGCTTTTAATCAGATTAAAGCCTTACTTCTAGCTATTTCTACACTATCTTATTTCTATTCTAAGTATAATACAAAGTTAGAAACTAACGTGTTAGATAGAGTAATAGCAGGAGTACTCTCTTAGAAACACCCTAACAACAAGTAGTATCCTATAGCCTTCTATAGTTACGCCCTATCTAGGGCTAAGCTTAATTAAGAAATATATAACAAAGAACTTTTTGCTATTCTAAAAGCGTTTAAGAAGTAGAAAGCTAAACTTACCTCTATACAGAGTTAAATCCAAGTGTATTTAGATTACTGCTCCTTAGAATACTTTATAACTACTAAGGTTCTTAATGCACATTAAGCATAATAGGCAGAGATTATTACTTCTTTTAATTTTTGCATTAAGTACACGCCTAGCAAACTTAACAAGTAAGCTAATATCCTAAGCTAAAGAGAATAGGACGTTAGCAAGGTTAAGACTGCTTAACAAGACAACAGATCCTGTGTACTTCTAGGACCTAAACGCCTAAACTCTCTAGTTAACTCTAAACTAGCTTAGAACTACGTCTGTAACTAGCTAGAGGTTAATGTTTTAGCTATTTTAGTCTAATCTATTAGTGCCCCCCTAAACTTTAACTTATTAGAACTAATTAAAGCCCTGCTAGTAGAGAATTGCTATTTCTTTAAGAAAGAGCGTCTTAAGCTACTATAGCTATATTGTGTCTACGAAGAACTACTACTTTATTACTTACGCCTTTGTATACCTAGGGATTTTCCCTTGTGTACCTAACTAATTAGAGAGGCTTATAATTAAGTATCTACTGCTTACCTAAGCGCTATAAAGACGTATTAGCTCTTGGCTTAGCAATACTACTAAAAAGGCATAGAGGCTATATGCAAACGCTATGTATAAAACTGCGTTACCTGTTAAAGATTCTATCTAAGACAGCTCTAATCCTAAGGTTTTCTCTATTTATTACTAATTCCTAATAGGCTTATATAGCATTTGTGTATAGATTTTAAGACATTTCTAACTAATTAGCATAGCTATAATTAAATTATAGTTATTATTAATTGCCTATTAAAGTAAGCTGTTTCTATTCCTTGCTATAAAATAATTAACGCTTAAGGAATAGCTTACTTGTTTATTTAATAGGTATACTAATTTAGTTATACGCCTAAAAGTATAGTGTCTAACTATAGACCCTAGTTTGTGTCCTAATTCTAGTCTAAGTTCTGCAAGATCCTAGGCGTGCAACTTAAGCTTTTTATAGCCTACTATAAACAAACTAATAGACAAACTAAGATTATAAACAAGTATATTAATTAATAATTAAGGCCTTTTGTATTCTATTACTAGGATAACTAGAGTAACCTCTTGCTAATAATTGATTAAGCCTAAGCTACGCTGCTGCACTTCGCAATTAGTATAGCGCTGTACCAGCTCTTGTTTAGATCTAAACTATAACAGAGCTAGAATTAGGTATTATTCTCTTTAAAACACAAAGATATAAATATTAAAGATGCCTTAAGCTTAGCTACTTACATGTATGCAGCCTAGCGCACAGCTAAAGATAATATAGAAAAGGCGCAGCAACAGATAGCTACTAAGGTAAACAAATATTATTAACTTGTTAATTAGGTAGTAGGTAACAAGGTTTACCTCTTAAACTAAAACCTATCTGTTACCTGCCTAAGTTGCAAACTTGCTAAATTGTAAGAAGGCCTCTTTAAAGTTCTAGAACAAGTTAGCTATTTATTTTAACTAAAGCTACCTAAAGGTTCTAAGATCTATAACGTGTTTGCTTTAGACGTCCTTTGTAAGAACTCTAATAACCCTCTGCCTAGTTAGCTAAGCCTAAACCTATCTAGCATCCTAATTTAAGGCGTTAAAGAATAGGAAGTTAAAGAGATCTTAGCTAGCAAGCTATACTGCTCTATTCTAAAGTATTGTGTAAAATAGGTAAGCTATAATCCTAACTCTACCTAGTATAATGCCTTAAACTTTATAGGCGCTCTGTATATGTTGTAAGCGTTCTATAAACGCTATCTAAAACAGCTAGAACTTCTATAAGCGTTAGCTAAGTAGATTACAGCATAAGAAAAAAGAGTTAAAGATCTTATAGCATTTTAAGACAATTATGTTAGGGAAATTAAACTTAATATTGCAACTACTACACTAGTAGGTAATAGCAATTAACAATAGGAGTCTTACTCTTTTATTAGATCTAATAGTAGACTGTTATTACTACTAGTAGAACGTTCTTAATTGTCTAAATCCCTAGGTGCAGACACTAATATACTACCTAGTTGTCTTCTGTTCTAGCTCTGCTTGCTGCAAGTACTAGCCTCTTACGCTGCTTTCTGCGCCTCCTTCTACTCTGCTAACTAATTAGCCTTTAATGCTATTATAACATCTACTAGCTAAGTAACTACACTAGTTAACCTAGCTGTGCTCTTCCTAAGCGACCTAACCTCTTTAGCTATTGCCCTAACCTCCTTAGCTAGCTCTTTCCTCTAGTAATAAGTGCTAACTAACAAGTTAGCGTTATTTATGTTAGCTACCTATATAGTGCTTACTTGCATAACAGCAGCTAACTAAAACGCTACCTTCTTAACAGTAGCCTCTTACTCTAATACTACCTTATTAGACTTATCTTTACCTAAGGTAGTAAACCTGTAGTTAAGAGCTTTAGAAAGGCTATTATACTCTTAGCCTGTATATAGGAGAACTAGGCAACACTTCTTATTTAAGAGTGTGCAATAAGCACACTTCTTAGACATATCTAAATAGAATCTAAACTTAATATTAAAATAGCTGCAGGTAAAAGCTCTTGTAGCCTGCAGGTAAACAACCTAATAGGCTAGAAGATAAGCCTTAGAAGGGACAGAAATAGGCATTGTGTGTATCTACTATACAGTTAGCTAGTAATTAAGAAAGGATAAGGCTTAGATAGCTTTAGGTATACAAACGTAAGGAGGAGAGTGTAAAGAAGTAGTATACTAGAGAGCTAGCCTTGTATATATGCTTAAAAAGCTTAAGGTAAAGTTAAGAATGTTAAACGCGCTAGCGCGCTAATTAAAACAATAACAAACAGCTACATTATATTATCTTAAAATAAACTTAAGGTAAATAAGAGTTTACAACAATTTAGAGAGGTATCTAAAACAATACTAATACAGACCTAATTAATAGAAACTATTAATTTGAAGAAGAAGAGTAATATAACAAGCATATGCAAATACATGTTATATCTAATACCTTATAAAGGCTTAGTAACAGATTATATAGAGAGCTAGCAGATTAGAACTAAAAGCGCTCTAACAGCGCTCTAACTTAGCTGCTACGCCTACTATAAATATAAGCCTATAGCATAGATAGTGTAACAAGCACATGCAAACACATGTTATATCTAATACCTTATAAAGGCTTAGTAACAGATTATGTAGGGAGCTAGTAGATTAGGACTAAAAGCGCTCTAACAGCGCTCTAACTTAGCTGCTACGCCTACTATAAATATAAGCCTATAGCATAGATAGAGGATAAGTTTCTCTTGTTCTTCTGTACAAGACCTATAGGTGTATAGCCAATTTAGAATCTCTAATACAACACGCACTTCTATATACCTCTAATACGTATCTAATTTGATTCTAATAGCTGTACCTACCTGCGTTGTTACATTACAAGAGAAACTTTATCCTGCTAGTAATAGCATTTATATAATATTACAATTTACTTTTAAAAAGATTGCGTTAAAATGTCTAGAACCCTATCTAAATTAGATCTGTTTGCAACCTTAAATCTATTAAACACAGTTAGGATCCCTTAGATCTTCTAACAGCTAAAGCCTTTAGGTTTAGATCTTCCTATTAACACAACAGTTAGGATTACTTTAGAAAAGTTGCGTTTGGCGCTATAATAGAAACTTAGAGACTATTAATAACCTAGAAGTATTAGAGGCAACGCTAATAACTCCCTCTAAAGAACTAACCCTAGGAGCCTTTTCTTAAGACAACTCTGTATTAACTATAACAACCTAGCAACAGAGTGCTAAAGTAAAAAAGATAGACACTAAGAAACCCCCTTAGCCTAGAGCTGCACTAAATCTAACCCCTACCTAAATAGAGGTTAATCAATTACAACAAGATTTAAAACAGGCTTTAGCAGAAATTAATTCTCTTAAGAAAGGACTAACTCTGTTAATAGGACTAGACAAGCCTCTACCTACTACTAAATTACCCTAGAATAATTCTACACCTTGCTGTTTATCTAATAGCTCTACATCTAAGTACTTATATTACTATAAAAGCTTTTGCTAACTTTAATAATCTAAGAAAATGCCTAATATAGATAATCTTAGTAATAGAAAAGATTCTACCTTCTGCTAATAGCAGGCCTCTATTTAGGATTAACTTAAGATTAACTTAGATTACTATTAGACTAAAAGACAACGTATAGCCTTAGTATAGGGCTATACTACAGGATTAGCTAAGAGCTATCTTAAGCTATAATATTTATTAAATACTAATTAAGAGCAATTCTAGAACGCTAAGCAAATAATTAGGCTACTTAAGTCTTACTTTATTACAGGTAACAAGGTAGCTAAAAGCTAAGCAGCTTTTAATTAAATACAGATAACTAAGGAGGAAACGTTCCCCTTGTTTAAAGCTAGGTTTCTAAGTTCTGTAGTTAAGAGACAAGTACCTCCTTTAGAGTAGTTTTACTACTTGTAGACTAAGATTACGCTAGGGTTGCAAGCCTCTAACCTAGGATTTAGGCACTAATAGAAGAACTTATTTAATTAGATAGTGAAACACCTTACTGCATACAATATAGAGCAAAAGAATAACCCTACACTAAGTATAATACTAGCTGCTGCTAAGTTACCAATTAGGTTAGCCCTACAACAGAATTTAAAGCTAAATTAAACTACTACTACTAGCGCTCTAACAAATTCTGCGCTAGTCTATTAATCTATAATAGTGTGTCTTTCTATAAAGACTCTTAAGCTAGAATAACAAAAGACCTCTAGTAGTTGTTACAATTGTAGTAAGCTAGAATACTACTCTAGTAACTGCATAAAGCCTTGTGTGCGTTAGATTAAAGCTGTAGAAGTAGATAAGTATAAAGATGCTTAAGAGCAACCTAATTAGAAGGTGTATTGTACAGGAAATAGAAGCGCCTAAGAAGACACTCCTCTCTAGGCCTAAGCTATTATAATCTATTCTACCTTAACCTTTTTTATTTGTTTTGCAGTCTCTATTTCCTTATACCTACGCTTCTTTACAACTAAGGCCTTAGCTTACGCCTTAATACTCTTGTTAACACTAGTGCTTAAGGTTTCCTATTTTTAAATTTACAAATTGTCTTATCTGTTTCTAAAGCCTTGCAGCAACCTATCTAGAAGCTCCCCTTCTAAGTTTAGGTACGCAGCTTTAAGGATTAGATTACTTCTTTAGTTACTTAATATATTTAACTACACTTAAATATTAATAGCTAAAAGATTTTAAACTATCTATTCCTTATCTTTAATCTTAGGTCTTAAGATTATATACTTAGCCTCTAATAGTTAAGATAATTTAAGATTTAATTAGACACAGATAAGTTACAGTTTATTTAGCTATCTAAGTACCTCTATTTATACAATCTTTTACCCTTTATTTCTACTGTTCTATATTAAGCTACAGTGCTAGCTACTATCTATCTTAATGTGCAACAACGTAACGCCCTATAAGAGAAAGAAGACTATTGTATCTAAAACAGTCCTTACTGTTCCTCTTCTTCTATTTATTGTATTAAGGGATGCTTAAAGCTCCTATTAGCCCAAAAAATCTTAGAGATGCCTTATACCCTAACTAAGCAAAACCGCTTAGAGTCTAAACCCCCTCTAACTACCTGCATCGCTCTTATTTCTGCTAATACATTTTACTTTATTATAAAGAAGCCCTAGAACAAGTTCTTTACAATAAGCCTCTATAAGATTAACAGGATCTTTACCTCTAAGGACAACGCAGACAATTAAAGCTAATTAGATAAGAGATTACCTACCTATTACTCTTAGTATTAGGATGTATTTAGCAAGTTAGCAGCTGATTAATTGCCTCCTTATTATCTATACAATTACAAGATTATCCTTAAAGAACTATTACTAAATGCGTTTAGTCTCCTGTACAAGCAAAACTAAGAGGAGCTTAAAGCTACTAAGGCCTACATCTAGGAACACCTTTAGAAGGGTTTTATTAAGGCTAGCTAAAGTCCTTTTGCTTTACCTATTCTTTGTGTACGCAAACTAAATAGAGATATATATATCTGTGTAGACTACTAGAAGATTAACGCCCTTACGCGCAAGAACGTCTATCTAATCTCTTGTATTAATAAGCTGCTATTACACTCCTCTAAGGCTAAGATCTTTACTAAGTTTAACATCTAGGCTGCTTTTAACAAAATTTGTATAGATCCTAACTCTAAAGAGTATACTACCTTTTAGACCTGTTACAGTATATATAAGTATAAGGTTCTCTCTTTTGGCTTGTGTAATAGGCTAGCTACGTATTAACGCTACATAAATAATATACTAATTAATTATCTTAACAATTTCTGCATTACATATCTTAACAACATCCTAATTTACTCTAAGGATATAAACTTACATTAAGAACACGTCTAAAAGGTCCTAGAGCGCCTACGTACTGCAGGACTCTAAGTAGACATTTAGAAGAGTAAATTCTATATAACCTATACAAAGTATCTTAGTTACGTTTTAATAAACTAGGGTACTAAAGTTAACCCTAATAAGGTAGAAGTACTCTAAAACTAGGCTAAACCTACTACAGTTACTAGCGTTAAGTTATTTCTTAGTTTTACTAGTTTCTATTAACAATTTATTAAAGATTTCTCCTGTGTAGCCAAACTAATTATAAAGCTTTAAAGTCCTACTATACTGTTTGATTAGACTATAGACTGCTAATAGGCTTTTAATTAGATTAAAGCCTTACTCTTAGCTATTCCTACGCTATCTTATTTCTATCCTAAGTATAATACAAAGTTAGAAACTAACGCGTTAGATAGAGTAATAGTAGAAGTACTCTCTTAGAAGTACTCTAACAACAAGTAGTATCTTATAGCCTTCTATAGTTACGCCCTATCTAGGGCTAAGCTCAATTAGGAAATATATAACAAGAAACTTTTTGCTATTCTAAAAGCGTTTAAGAAGTAGAGAGCTAAACTTACTTCTATACAGAGTTAAATCTAGGTGTATTTAGATTACTGCTCCTTAGAATACTTTATAACTACTAAGGTTCTTAATGTACGTTAAGCACAATAGGCAAAGATTATTACTTCTTTTAATTTCTGTATTAAGTACACGCCTAGCAAGCTTAATAAGCAAGCTAATATCCTAAGCTAAAGGGAACAGGACGTTAGCAAGGTTAAGGCTGCCTAACAAGACAACAGATCCTGTGTACTTCTAGGACCTAAACGCCTAAGCCTCCTAGTTAACTTTAAACTAGCTTAGAACTACGTCTGTAACTAGCTAGAGATTAATATTTTAGCTATTTTAGTCTAATCTATTAGTGCCCCCCTAAATCTTAACTTGTTAGAACTAATTAAAGCCCTGCTAGCAGAGAATTGCTACTTCTTTAAGGAAGAACGCCTTACACTACTATAGCTGTATTGTGTCTAAGAAAGACTACTGCTGTATTACTTACGCCTATGTGTACCTAGAAACTTCTCTTTGTGCACTTAACTAATTAGAGAGGCTTATAATTAAGTATCTACTGCTTACCTAAGCGCTACAAAGATGTATTAGCTTCTAGCTTAGTAATATTATTAGAGAAGTATAGAGGCTATATGCAAACGCTATGTACAAAACTGCGTTTCCTGTTAAAGATCCTATTTAAGACAGCTCTAAGCCTAAGGTTTCCTCTATCTATTACAAATTCCTAATAGGCCTATACAGCATTTGTGTATAGATTTCAAGACATTCTTAATAGATTGTTATAGCTATAATTAAATTATAGTTGTTATTAATTGCCTATCTAAGCAAGCTGTTTCTATTCCTTGCTACAAAACAATTAACGCTTAAGAAATAGCTTACTTGTTTATCTAATAGGTATACTAATTTGGCTATACGCCTAAAAGTATAGTGTCTAACTATAGACCCTAGTTTGTGTCCTAATTCTAGTCTAAGTTCTGCAAGATCCTAGGCGTGCAACTTAAGCTTTTTATAGCCTACTATAAACAAACTAATAGACAAACTAAGATTATAAACAAGTATATTAATTAATAATTAAGGCCTTTTGTATTCTATTACTAGGATAACTAGAGTAACCTCTTGCTAATAATTAATTAAGCCTAAGCTACGCTGCTGCACTCTATAATTAGTATAGCGCTGTACTAGCTTCTGTTTAGATCTAAACTATAACAGAGCTAGAATTAGGTATTATCCTCTTTGAAACACAAAGATATAAATGTTAAAGATGCCTTAAGCTTGGCTACCTATATGTATAAAGCCTAGCGCATAGCTAAAGATAATATAGAGAAAGCGTAGAAACAGATAGCTGCTAAGGTAAACAAATATTGTTAACCTGTTAATTAGGTAGTAAGTAACAAGGTTTACCTCTTAACCTAAAACCTATCTGTTACCTACCTAAGTCGCAAACTCGCTAAATTATAGGAAGGCCTCTTTAAAGTTCTAGAATAAGTTAGCTATTTATTTTAACTAAAGCTACCTAAAAGTTCTAAGATCTATAACGTGTTTGCTCTAGACGTCCTCTACAAGAACTCTAATAACCCCCTGCCTAGTTAGCTAAGCCTAAACCTATCTAGCATCCTAATTTAAGGCGTTAAAGAATAGGAAGTTAAAGAGATCTTAGCTAGCAAGCTATACTACTCTATCCTAAAGTATTGCGTAAAATAGGTAGGCTATAACTCTAACTCTACCTAGTACAACGCCTTAAACTTTATAGGCGCCCTACACATATTACAAGTGTTCTATAAACGCTATCTAAAACAGCTAGGACCTCTACAAGCGTTAGCTAAGTAGATTACAGCATAGAAAAAAGAAGTTAAAGATCTTATAGTATTGCAAGACAATTATGTTAGGGAAATTAAACTTGATATTGTAACTACTACACTAGTAGGTAACAGCTATTAACAATAGGAGTCTTACTTTTCTATTAAATCTAACAGTAGACTGTTGCTGCTACTAGTAGGACGTTCTTAACTGTCTAAATCCTTAGGTATAGACACTAACGTACTACCTAGTTGTCCTCTGTTCTAGCCCTACCTGCTACAAGTACCTGCCTTCTACTCTGCTAACCAATTAGCTCTTAATACTATTATAACATCTACTAGCTAAGCGACTACACTAGTTAACCTAGCTGTGCTTCTCCTAAGCGACCTAACCTCCTTGGCTATTGCCCTAACCTCTCTAGCTAGCTCCTTCCTCTAGTAATAAGCGCTAACTAATAAGTTAGCGTTATTTATATTAGCTACCTGTGCAGTGCCTACTTGCATAACAGTAGCTAACTGAAACGCTGCCTCTTTAACAGCAGCCTCCTGCTCTAACACTACCTTGTTAGACTTATCTCTACCTAGGGCAGTAAACCTGCAGTTAAGAGCCTTAAAGAGGCTATTATACTCTTAGCCTGCATATAGAAGAACTAAGCAACACTTCTTATTTAAGAGTGTACAATAAGCACACTTCTTAGATACGTCTAAATAGAATCTAAACTTAATATTAAAATGGCCGCAGGCAAAAGCCCTTGCAGCCTATAGGTAAATAACCTAATAGGCTAGAAGATAAGCTCTAGGAGAGATAGGAATAGGTATTGTATGTATCTGCAGAAACAATTAGCTAACAACCAAATTAGGAGAGCAGTTAGATAGCTATAGGTATATAAACATATAGAGAGAGAGTATAAAGAAGTAGTATACTAGAGGGCCAGCCTTATATATATGCTTAAAAAGCTTAAGGTAAAGTTAGAAACTTTAAACGCGCTGGCGCGCAGATTAAAACAATAACAAACAGCTATATTACGTTATCTTAAAATAAACTTAAGGTAAATATAAGTTTATAACAATTTAGAGAGGTATCTAAAACAACACTAATACAGACCTAATCAATAGAGACTATTAATTTCAAGAAGAAGAGTAATGTAACAAGCACATGTAAACACATGTTATATCTAATACCTTATAAAGGCTTAGTAACAGATTATATAGAAAGCTAGCAGATTAGGACTAAAAGTGCTCTAACAGCGCTCTAACTCAGCTGCTACGCCTACTATAAATATAAGCCTATAGCATAGATAGAGGACAAGTTTCTCTTATCCTTCTGTACAAGACCTATAGGTATATAGCCAATCTAGAATCTCTAATACAACACGCACTCCTATATGCCTCTGATACGTATCTAATTCAATCTTGATAGCTGTACCTACCTGCGTTGTTATAGATAGAGGACAAGTTTCTCTTGTCCTTCTGTATAAGACCTATAGGTATATAGCTAATCTAGAATCTCTGATACAACACGCACTCCTATATGCTTCTAATACGTATCCAATTCAATTCTAATAGCTGTACCTACCTGTGTTGTTACAAAGTCTTTTTAGGCTTTGCAAACTTCTATTAACGCTTTATATAGAGTTTCTTTGTTATTATTAGCTTAATTACTAATCTTCTAAAAGGATTAGTTTAAGAAAAGAAGTCTAGTTCTTTTAACTAGCCTAACGCTATAGAGAAAGCAAAGCGCTAGCTATGCAACAAGTTTATAACTATGCCTGTCTTACAGTACTATAATTATATACTTTTATCTAAGTTAGAAACTAATGCCTCTATTTAGAGAGTAGTAAGTATCTTCTTCTAACTCTATGCAGATAAGAACTAGTACTCTATAGCCTTCTAGTTAAGGAAGCTCTTACCTACAGAAAGAAACTACTATATATACAACCTAAAGCTTCTTACTATTATTATAGTAGTGCAGCACTAGCGTTACTACGTTAAAGAGCTAGCAATTTAGTTAGAAATATAAACAGACTATAACAACTTACGCAGCTTTATAGGCACGTTAACTCTGTCTAAAAGATAGGCTAGCTATATAATAAAGCTAGCTGCTTATAACTTTAAGATTAAGTATTAGTCTAGAAAGACAAATCCTACAGATAGGCCTTTAAGGCAACCTATAGACAACAGTAACACGCTAGATGTTTAACTATTAGACATGTTGCTAGCACTACAAAAGAAGTTGCAGCTAGCAAGAACTTAAGCTAAGCTACTTAGTAAGGAGCTAGCGTTAGTAGAAAGCTAGACAACAGCTTAATAGTAAGCAGGCACTCTACATCTTAATAAAGATGTTTCTATAAGCCTAGCGCACAGCGTTAAGGCAATAGCTATAAGCTATAGCCTTAATTAAGAGATTTCTAAGAGCAGACTAGTAATAGCTAAAAGGGTTACGTAGTTACAAAGCCTAACGCACAGCGTTAAGGCAACAGCTAAGAGCTACAGCTCTAATTAGAAGATTTCTAAGGGTAGACTAGTAATAGCCTAAAGGGTTACGCAGTTATAAGCAAGAGCTGCAGCCTTAGAAAGGTTAGCTTATAAGAAACTCTCTAAGTTCTTCTTTAAAATCTATGTATAAGTATAACAGAATAACTTAGAAGTAGTTGTAATACGCAGAGATATTAAATCTCTAGCGTCTGCCTGTTAAGGTAATAGTAAACGGCTAAGGCACTAGAAGCTTAACGCTTTAGGCAGCCTTTAGTTTAAGGACTAATTATATATTCTACTAGAACTAGCCTTTAGAGCTAAGCTTCTTAAGCTGTATTATAATAATCTACTTACTAGCTATTTTAAGCAGGCTAAAACGCTTAAGCTTATAGCCTAATACTACTATTAGCTTAGGCTTAAGAAAGAGCTTAAGAAGTACATTAACTTTTACTTAGTGTGCTAAGGCACAAAGTTACTTAAGCAGCGCTCTGCTAGCGTGTTAAACGCGCTTCCTTAACCTTAGAGACTATAGTAAGAAATTACAATAGATTTTGTTATAGGCCTACTACTTGCTAAGCGCTATAGCGTTGTATATAACGTAATACTTGTTATAGTTAATAAGTACACAAAAATAGCTAAGTATATCTCTACATAAAAAACAGTTACTACCTTATAATTAGTAGATCTATTCTTAGAACACGTTATACAATTCTTTAGCTTACCTAAAGGTATTGTATTAGATTAAGAGAGTGTCTTTACTTCTTAGTTCTAAGCAGACTTCTACTTTATAGTAAAGGTAAAGCGCTAGCTTAGCACTACCTTCTATCTGTAAACAGATAGCTAAACAGAGTGTTAAAATTAAACACTAGAGTAATACTTAAGAGCTTTTGTAAGCAATTAACCTAATAACTAAGTACACCTTTTGTTACTAGTAGAGTTTATATATAATAATACTAGACAGGCTATATTAGAAGTATCTCTATTCTTTGCCTGCTATAGGTTCTACCTGCGCCTTAACTGCAAGCTAACAGCGCCTACTAAAGTTTCTAGCATTAAAGAAAGGTTGCAGAAGCTTATATAAACTTAGGACGCTTTAGCTAATTACTAGAACAAAAGTTTGCAATACTAGGAACAATATTACAATACAAAATATAGGCTCTAAGAGTTTAAACTAGAGGATATAGTCCTCTTATTAACAAAGCATCTGCGCTTGCGCAGCGCTAGCAAAAAGCTGTTGCTGCGCTAAATAGGCTTCTTTTTAGTAAAAGAGTAAATTAGCTTATAAGCTTTTAGGATCTTACTTCTATTCTATATAAGAATCTACCTAGTATTCTATACCTCCTTGCTCTAGCTATTTGTAGCTAGGAAGGAAGAAGAGTTAACTTTACCTAGGCCTGTTAATCTAGATAATAGTAAGGAGCTGCAATAACGCTATAAGGTTAAAGCTATATTAGTAAAGAGGCGCGACAAGCGTTTAGTAAATTACCTAGTAAAATAGAAAGGCTAGCCCTTAGAATATAACAAATAAGATAATTAAAAAGATATAGACAAATTACTTATAGAGAAGTATAACTAGAGAGAAGATTAATTACTTATATAATTAATATATAAAAAAAAAAAGAAAGAGAAAAAAAAACAAAAAGAAAAAAAAAATATAAGAAAATAAAGGCGCCTTACTAACGCACTGCTAGCGCTCTAGTAGCGCAGCTAAGTATAACTACTAGCTTAGCTTAGAAACTTATTATTATCTTTATTAGCCTTATAGAAGCTTAAAAAGCCTAGTAAATTATTACTAAGCCTTCTATTCTCTACCTCTTCCTACTGTTCTTAGAAAATAATATTACCTAACTCTAATAAGACTTTACTCTTTGCTAACGCTGTTACAGCGCACACTAGGTAACTTAATAGGTCTAAGCCCTTAACGCGCTTAGACGCAGGCTCCTTAGCAAGACTAGCTAAAGCTAGGCACTTCTTAGGCTTAGGCTTAGGCTTAGGTTTAGCCTTAGGCTTAGGCTTAGGCTTAGGTTTAGCCTTAGGCTTAGCCTTAGCCTTAGCTTTAGCCTTACTCTTGCTTTTCTTCTTAAGAGAAGGTACAAGGCTAGGGCTCTTCTAGAGAGAAGTTTTATCTCTATCTCTACTCCTACTACTACTACTACTACTCTTAGACCTAGGCTTAGACCTAGAGAAAGACTTTTTCTCTTCTATATTAAGGTTAGAGTTAGACTACGTGTTAGCCTTGCTAAGAGAAGAAAAGTTAGCCTAGACGCTATTAGAACACTAGCGCAGCAACTATAAGAAATAGAAAAAATAACTTACTTAAGCCTATAGTAAGTTAAAGATACTTTTTACTGTAGTAGACAGGTAGTTAGTTACTTTAACCTGCAGAATTTAGATCTTATTACCTTTAGGCTAACAACAACTTCTATACTTAACTTCTATGCGCAAAAAAAGCTCTACTAAGCTAGTCTACTAGCGCAGCAACGTCTTCTACGCAGCAACTACAATAAGATTAGGCTCTTTTTTAGCAGTAAGGCGCTACTGCTACTAGTAGATAGTATTCTAGCCTTTAATAAAATTAGTAAAGACCTTAGAGCAGGGCTTCTACTTGCCCTAGCAAGAGCTATAGCGCAGGCTACTAACTACAAAGTTATAATAAGTGCTAGTAAGCCTTAAGCCTTTAGCGCAGCAGAAGCAAATTAAAATTACTAACTTAATATTAGAGACGCTACTACAGCAGGTAATAGGCGTAGCCTAAGCACTAGGTTAGTAACGTTGCAACGCTAGCGTTATACTACTTATAAAGACAGTAGAAGTAGTAGGCAGAGTAGGCGTAGTACTTATAATAATTAATATAGGTATAATAAGATTGTAATAGCGTAGAGCTAGTAGATAGTATAGTAGTAGAATAATACAGTTGTTACTAAAAGAACAGAAGAGATTACGCACACAAAGTTTTACTATATCTCTACTATTACTATAGCTACTAGCTACCTCTTAGATTTACCTAGAGTTTTAGCCTTAGTATAATAACAGCCTTTATAACAACAACGTTAGGCACGCACTAACAAGACCTAACATTATATAAATTACTAGAATAGTAATTCTAAAAGAAAAAGAATAGTTATAAGAATACTATAGCGTAGAGCTATTAGTTGCGCAGTAATGCGCCTATACTATAACAACGCTACTCTAGTGTCTTTACGCGTAGAACGCGCATAGCTGCCCTAGCGTCTTAACAGCGCTACACTAGTGCAGACTTAGTATATTCTAGTTGTAAGAATATGCGTCTAGTTGTATCTACAAAAGAGTAGTTCTGCACTAAAGTAGCAGAATAGAAATTAACTTACTTCTACTTATACTACTATTATTATCTTATAACTTTACTGCTATATAAACCTCTTATAGATATATTAGCTTACTTACATAGTAAACCTAAGTATAGCTATAGCTATATATAATAAAGCAGGCTCTAGGTTAACTTAGAAGATATAATAGACTTTATAAAGCTTTTCTATTAGCTTCTATTATCTCTAACTATTGCAGACTATAAAGCTTACCTTACTATAGTTAAAGACATAGCTCTAGTTACTTATAAGTATCTTATAGCCTACTACTAGCTTAGCTAGCACGCTAATAAGCTTATAAGCTACTTTGTTAATACAGCTCTCTATTATAGACTTCTTAAGTTAAGTAGAGCTAAAGGTGCATACTACGTTATTAAAGACTAGCTAAGTAGCAGCTAGGCTAACATTCTATAGCTTTATTAGTAGCTTTACACATTTTATAACAAGCACGTAAGGTATAATACTATAGCAGACGCTTAAGCTAACTATTAGCTTTACTATAACTACTAGAACTTATTATTTACTGCTATATTTTAGCGTGTAACTTAGTACACACTTACGTATATAGTAAAACAATAATACTACGCCTATAATAAGCTTAAGAAGTAATAGGCTAACCTTATATATACTCTAAAGCCTTATAGAAGCTACTATACGTTGTTACTTAGTATGCCTTGTTACTATAAGTTAATAAAGCTAGAGAAGTTAGGTAAGGCGCTATAACCTAGTAATTTTAACGTCTATTAGTAGGTTAATTAATCTTAATAACTTTATATTAAGCAGCTAGCCTAATTACTTAAGCTACGCATTGTTGTTACTATAATACTACAAAATACAAGCTATAAGTAAGGTACTAGCGCGTAAGGTAACTGCTATAAGCCTAGCTTATTTAAGTAGCTAGATAATAATAATTATAGTACTCTGCCTGCTATATTACTATAACGCATAGTAACTCTAGCTATAACATTAGTGCTAAACGTATACGTTTAGTAAGTAAATTTAACCTTAAGCGCTACCTAAGTTACTACTTCTTGCGCACTGCTAGTAACAGTAGTACTAATACCTATAGCCTGCCTACTACTACCTCTATATCTGTAATACTAATATTACAATTATTATACACAGGTAGTAGCGCACTAGAATCTAATACTATAATAAGCGCTACTATAGTAGTAGTAGTAGTAGTAGTAGTAGTAAGGTACTGCGCTGCCTTATCTACTGCCTTATCTACTACCTTATCTACTACCTTATCTACTACCTTATCTACTACCTTATCTATATTACCTACTATATTAGAACACTAGTTTTTACACTAATATAGATGCAACAAGATAGCTATTAATAGCTCTAGTAGGCTATGTATACATACAGCAGCTACACGCGTAGCAGCTATATACACTCTAATTGTTACTACTTCTAAACGTTTACTCTTACTTTTACCTACCTACTACTATAAATATACTAAAACTCTATACAGGAACAGCAAGCTAAGGAAAGGATTACAGCTTTAGGTTCTTAGTTCTAAGCTGCGCGTATGGCTACGCTAGCAACAGTACGCTTTAGGAAAAAGAATAAGATTATATAATAGAGTAACATCTATAGCCTGTATAATACATTTAATACAATACATTTTGCTATATTAAGATGTGCTGGCAAAAGGATCTTGATGTGGATTTGCGCGCCTTGGCTGCGTTACCTTAAGCCCGATCGGGCTTATGGGGGTGTGGGATACTTCTTATGGGGGTGCGGCGTAACGTCTCCCGGCGCGGACCATCTATGACCACCGCATTTTTTGGGGACCCCTGGTTCATCTCAACTAGCGGGGTCGGTCGCGTCAAGGTCCAAACCGTCGACGCGCTGGTCGCCGCCATTTCCCTTCATCCTCTCCAAGACCCCTCTCCGTCTCCAGCACATTCCTATGACGGCTCCCTTCGTAGATGCATCGCATTAATTCCCCTACACTAACCAAGCTTACCTCCCAACATGGACAGTGATCCAGTACCCCCATCGTCACCACCACACGCGACATGGACCAACGCACCCAGTTCACCCTTCTTCGAGCACCAAAACGACGCCTTGTCGCCCAAATCGAGCTCTCCCCCGCCACTTTTCTCTAGTGACGACTCCCGCGAATCAGCTGATCTCGTCAACTATCAGTCGCCGCGCATCTTCAAGAACAAGCGCAAAGGCACGTGGTGGGACAATGCTGACTCTGCGCACAACACACCAAATTCCAAGAAGACGAGAATGACACGCAACTTCGACTCGGGCGTGTACATGATGAGCGATGGCTCCGACGGCTCCGAAGCGCTGCTCCCCCCACACAAATCGCCTTTCGATCTCCATGGGCAATGCGATATGCCTGCTGAAGACGGCCTAGAACAACATCCGCTCGGCAAAGAGGAGGAAGTGTTCTGTAACACGCTGTACGCAGGTCTCGACAAGAACTCGCTGGTGTACGACTTCAGCCATAGTTCTCTAAAGGACTGCGACATCAGGAGGATAGGACAGCTGGCGTCAGTCATCAAGAACTCACCGGATCCAGGCAACGAAGTCCCAGCAGAAGGCCAGTATCGGTCCATGGTACCTGAGCTGTATGTCAACTTGAGCCATAATCGCCTACACCGCCTCACGCCGTCGCTGTTCCATGTGCAGAATCTCACCACTCTAGTCTTGACGGGGAACAATATCGAGGAGCTCCCAGCACAAATTTGCAATCTTCGAAATCTCCGAGAACTCAACATTTCCCTGAACCAAATCAGGTGGTTGCCATTTGACTTCTTGAGACACTTCTCTGACCCGGCGCACAATTTGAGTATCCTTGGCGACAGTGGAGTGCCCTGGCTAATACCCGACATCCCGCGATTGATCAGCGGGCTGGATCCCAGCCAAAGCCAATCAGTTCGCGACTCGCTATACGACAATCGGGATGCAGATTTCGGTACACAGGTCCGGCAATTGCCCTTGTCTGGACCAGAACGAGAAAGAGATATGTTTATATGGTCCCTGCGTACCTTCTGCGGCCACAAAGCCTATGGGCAATATCGCTCTGGCAATGTGATGGACAAGTCTTTTGAGCATCATCCCAACTCGCACGTCTTGAACAGCGTTGATCAGATGCCACTTTACATCGCGCGAACTCAGGTGAGCTACTTTGACCAGACTGGCGGGCTTCTCAGCGGTTCTGCAAAGCTGCCTTTGTCCAGCCGCGAGAAATTTGCTGTCTTTACTGATACGACTTTCGGCACTTGTGGTATTGGTGCCTCGTATTGGTTCGCTCCACCAAATCCCAAGGTCGTCACCTCATTGCTCACAATGTCTCTCCACAATGCGCTCCGCTACAGACACGGAGAACATCTTTCCATCGATAACCTGCGGTGTCACATAGGCGATCCCGTTCCACTTGCCGCAGATGCCTTGCTCAGGCAAGCGGAAAGAAACGACGCTGGCGGCTATGGTGAATTCAAGAAGTGCAATATATGCAAGAGGGAGTACGTTGTCACACGAGCAGAATGGATCGAATGGTGGCTCACGCAAAAGCGGAATGTCTTGCCATTCAAAGTTGAGGTTTGCTCTTGGGGTTGCGTACCAAATGCCATGCTCAAACGGCCAGACGAGTTCGCCTGGCAGTAGAGGGTCATGCTTCGATGCTTTATAGGTACTTTCGCACCCTTCGGAACGAATGCCGTGGTACCCAATTCCCAACGATTCCTTGGCTACATCGCGATATCTGTCAATCTGCACAGTAGCGGCCATGCTTCAGAACCACACATTGCATCCTGAGTACCGAGTAGTGTTCCGGTGCTTGTTCTCGACCCGCTGTGCTCAGAACCTACATTCCACTGTAGCGCGGTCTTAGTGCGTTCCGGTTACCATCCTGTTGGCCAACTCAATGTCGGACGTGCTCGGATATGACCGTAGCAATGTGGCAACATCGTGCTGCCGCCACTCAGAGTATAGGATTGAGGCTCTACAGTCCCAAGACGGCAGCTTGGCGGATGCTTGCGCGACCGATTGAGCAAGGTCCCTAGTATTGCCCTGGAGATGCCATTCTAGAATCTCGAATCTCTCACTTGTTTCGACCCACATGCTCGAATATGCGCATTGACGACCGGTCCGCCTGCTTCCCGTGGTCGAGGCCAGATGGCTCAAAGAGAGGGAACAGACACATAGGCTGTCACACAACGGACACACGCACGTGCCAGAAGTCGCACATTGTGTAACGCAGAGTTAACGGAGGCCAGTTGGAGCTTGGAATCTGACGACTCACTACCTATCTTTGCTCCTTCTGCACACTGTATGATCAGTGTAATTGAGTGGTTATGATATGATTGCCTCATTTCATGCCATTCCATATTCTCGAAGCCCACAAGCACTAGTCAGTCAGGGCAGCTTGTTGCAGAGTGGAGCAGATCTAGCGTGCCATCTTCCCATCATGCGATGCTGAAATTGGGGCGATACTGATAGTGATTCTTACGTTCAACGGTTTCTCAGACAACGGTTTCTCAGACCACGTTTCTTAGACAACGTCTCCTCAGCGCAGCCAAAAGTCGAGCTAGCGACTTCGTGGAATTCTCTTGGTGTCAATACCTGTGGCATGTAATGTTCAACCGATTTGGAGGTGTTGACATTTCAAATGTTTTGACGTGCATTGCACCCTATGACCAGGGTATATAATACCAAAGTTCACCTTTCCGACGCTTGTTCCATCATCGCTGTCTACTACTCGCTTGTTGTTTGCTGAAAGACTGCCTTTGTCCCACTTATCCAGTCTTATGGCTCGAGATGTTCTCGCGTCTCGTGTCACGAAAACGTCTTACTAACACACACAGCAGCTTTTCTTTGTCTTTCCTTTGTCTTATGTGCAGCACAGTTTTGAGCATACGAGATAGTGCTAATCTTTCTGCCTTATGGCAGCGGCTGACACATCTCAAAGGTTCCTCTGATCACAAACTTCGACCCTACCAGAGCTCCGTACCAAGGTTGTTTCAGGTCCACAGGCATTCTCGGCCAACCCACTCTCAATGGTGCATCTCTTCTTGGCCAAGCTGGCTTGACAGACGAAATTTGTCTCAACTTTTGCATCAACACCGCAGTTGGTCGTCCGTTCAGCTTCTTCGGCATCAGCGCCGGCACAAACTGTTTCTGCGGCAACACGCCCCCGGCGACAGTCGCCGGTCTTCCAAACGAGAGCCTGTGTACGACGCCAAACTCAGGAAACAACCAACAGGCAGGCGGTGGTCCCAACGCCATCAATGTTTGGTCGATTCTTCCAGGCCTGCCTGTCGGCCTACCTACCACCATTAGCCTACCACTCAGCCAGTCTGTTAGCTTGTCGATTGGGCTACCGTTTAGTCTTCCAAGCGGTGTCTCCAGTCTACCAGTTGGTAGCGGTGCACTTCCTTCGAGCGTTGGCGTTCTCTCCACTGGAGTACCCGAGCTCAGCTCATTGGTATCGGTGATCAGCGCCCTTCCTACGGGCATCAGTCTATCTGTCTCCGCTCTGTCAACAGCACTTCCGGAAGTCAGCTCCCTGCTTTCTGCGATCAACTCAATTCAGTCTGATCTCAGTCTTTCGGTCACACCTCTACCGACAGGTCTTCCATCAGGTGCACCTCTGCCAACCGGTATCTCTCTGGATCTCAGCTCCCTAGCATCGGTCATCGGCGGCTTGCCAAGTGGTTCCATTCCAAGTGGTCTGCCCGAAGTCAGCTCGCTGCTTTCTGTCATCGGGTCTCTAGGATCAAGTCTCAGTAACCCAGTCTCCGCTCCATCAGCTAGCCCTGGTCTCCCGATCATCACGACACAGGATCTGAACGGTCTTCCATCAGTGATTAGCGCCCTCCCCACTGGCGTTTTGTCCAGCGGTTTGAGTCTGCCGTCGATTTCTCCTCTGCCCACTGGCATTCCCGAGGTCAGCTCTTTACTTTCCATCATTGGATCGATCCAGTCTGGCCTCAGCCTGCCTGTCACTGCGCAGCCAACTGGCTTGCCGCAAATCAGCTCTTTACTATCGATCATCAGCTCCCTCGAGTCTAGGCTTAGCACCACCGTTTCCGCTCTGCCTACAGGCACAGGTTCTGATTTGCCAGATGCCGACTCTCTCATCTTTGTCATCAACTCCCTTCTTGATGCCCTAAATTCCGCAGAGCCTGGCATTATCTCAACTTCCGGTCTATTGGGTCTTAGCACCATTATTCCACAGATCAGCGTATCTCCCACGGGCGTCAGTGTACCGATCAGCGCACTCTCAACTGGCCTGCCCGATCTCAGCTCTCTGCTGTCGGTCATCAGCGCCTTACCTACTGGCTCTGTCCTGCCTTCGGGTCTACCTGACCTTAGTTCTGTGCTTTCTCAGCTTAGTGCTCTTCCTACTGGTCTGCCTCTACCGACAGGTCTTGATCTCAGCTCTGCCATATCCCAGATCAGTGCTTTGCCGACAGTCGCTGTACCAGGACCAGGGTTATCGTCGGGCTTGCTTGATCTTAGTTCGATACTTTCGCAAATCAGCGCTCTCCCGACTGGTGAAATACTCCCCTCGGGCTTGCTTTCGAACTCACTGCTTCCCCAGCTTAGCGCACCCCCAACAGCCGTCAGTCTTGCTGCCAGCCCGCTTCCTACCGGATTGGATCTCAGCTCTCTCATCTCTCAGCTGAGCGCTTTGCCCTCGGCATCTGGCGAGCCTCTTCCATCCAATCTCCCTGGGCTCAGTTCGCTGCTATCTTCACTCAGCGCTCTGTCGGCTGGCATTAGCTTGCCAGTCTCCGCGTTACCTACTGGTGTGCCTGGATTGAGCTCCCTCATCTCTCAACCTACAGCCATTCCAACTGGCATCAGTTCTGTGCCTACTGGCTTCGTCATATCAGTCGTTTCGTCTATCAGCAGTAGCCCGGCAATCAGCCCAAGCGGACCCAGCACAGCTGGTGTCCCTCTCCCCCCGGTACCGTCCGTGTCGAATCCCGCCACCCTGGTATACAATAACGATCCTCTCGGCCAATACTTAGGTTGTGTGTCAACCACTGGTCTCAACGGGCAGCCATTATTCGATGGCCCGTCCGTCTTCAACCCGTCTCTCACACAAACCACTTGTCGGCTGTACTGCAAAGCTCAACCCGGCGCGCCATACCTCTTTTACGCTCTCGAGCAGGGTAACCTCTGCCACTGCTCCAAAACCCTCGTTGCATCCAATGCCGTCATTAATAACGGGGCGTGCAACATACCGGCGTCGGGTGATCCGACGAAGACGGAAGCTGGCGGTGGTCAGTCAAATTCTGTGGTGTTCAGGAACCTGGAACCTGTCAATGTACGTCGACTCTCTGTTATCGTATGCTCAAAACTGGCTCTGCATAAGACTTTGCCTGCGAAAGCAGGTATTGGGTAGGTATGTCGCCTTGTTTGCGCTTCGGCCTAGACCTTGTGGCGAGCAAGAGGTGGCGGTCCCTGGGTCATGGGATTAGATTCGTTGCACTTTTGTTGCCATGATCGATACGGTCTGGTGTGGGTCGACAGACATTCAAGGTACGTGATCCTTCCTGACATACATGAATTACTTGATGGGAACAGAGCTGCCCATTGCCCAAACGATGTCCGAATTACGGTCACAATGTAGGAGAATTCGGATTCTGGGAGCCTTGAGAAGAAAGTAGATGGCTTGAGCTTGTGGGTGAACAGGTGTATATGCTGCCACATCAATGCGTGGACTTGAGGCAAAGCATTGTTGACGGACGATTGAAGATGGAATTTTCACAGCTCAATGCGATTTTTCAAGTCTTGTCATCTGCCCCTACAAGAAAATGCTCGTTTCTTTCTCTTCAAGCCCAGTGCATGTCCACTCCCATCCTACCATACTGAACTATGAACATGAAGGTGCTCAAGACAATACCTCGCACCATTCTTCTCCACCTCATCACACTCATACCAAGCCCAATCGAACTCCCCATGCGATGCTTCGGGCAAAAGTAGGCCCATCTTGCGCTTGATCGCGCCTCGTCGCTGTAGATAAGCCGGCACCAAAACTTCACTGCGCTCCAGCTTTGCTTCTTGGATCGCTGCAACATTGTCCAGCATGCTTGCAACGAAGCTATTTCGCTGTTCGCGCATCGCTGTCGAAGTATCCAACTCATGGTGAAACGTGGCGGATTGCGGCTTCATAATGTTCGTTGCGGGCGCGTGAATGCGCACGATATGATGGCCTGGATTTCGCTTTATTACCGGCATACCATGGTACCTTGCTCGCTGAGCTTGCTTACCTCCATTGTGCATGAGGCGGAGTGAGGAGATGTCTTTGTATCGCTGTTCGCATTCCTCTTCGTATAGCTCGTCTTGTTTGGCGCGGAGGATGTGAGCAATGTCTTCGGAGGAAAGTGGGTCTTCCTTGTCGCTTTTGGCGGAAGATTCGGTGCTAGATTGGCTGCCTAGCAGAGGAGTGTGTCCTTTATCGTGGACTGAGATGCCGAAGGCAGAGCGGAAAAGGGAACTTGTGCCTGACGCAGCTTTTTGGCACGCTTTTGAAGCGATTGAGCGGATAGTGTGGGTCATGGTGGTTCAATTAAATACGCTTGAGTTGTGATTGGAAAGTTCGTGTTGGCGAGGATGGGAAGAAAGGTGGTCGCCCGGAGCTGGGAGAGGTGAAGGACTAAGGTGAACGTAGTGGTGAATGCACGATGCGCGCCCTCCCACCTGTAGGAAATGGTGATTTAGGAACACATGCTATGCTCGTTCACATCTGCCTTCACACGTCTTCGTTTACGTACACAATGCCTCTCCTCGCATGTCACACACAATCAGTGCCACTTCATTCGATCCCCACCATTCTCTGCATGATAACGCTCTGTCTCAAACTAAAATGCAGAATCTCAGATTATGCTGTGTACTACCAGACTCATTGCTTCTTACACAGTGAAGACTTCCTTCGCGGACGTACGCTACGTCGCGAAATCGAAAGCACGACACCAACGGCGACGAGAAGCCGCTTAATCAGCAGCGGAAGCTGAGGAACAATGGTGGCAAGATACATTGGCTCGAGTTGCCGAGGATGAGCATCGTGAATTCCACGAGGAGAATGAGCGATGGGTCGCGGAGGTCGTGGAGCATAAAGAGATAATGAAGAAGAAACAGGATGAGGAGATCCGAGAGCTAGGGAAACTGACAACGGGAAAGGGTGTAGAGTGTGCACCAGGCGAAGCCAGCAAGGCAGGTGTTGATGCGTTCTTGAATTCAGATAATAGTCCTACTGTGGTACAGGACGTAATAGGAGGCACGAGAAATTGTGTACCTAATCAGCGCTGGAATACTGCTAGCAATACACTAGCTGATTGGACCTCTTACGTGGAAATCTTGCCCAATGTCATGGAAGCTTCAAGATCGGACTTTATTCTGGAAGCTCAGCTGAAACGACCCCTGTGGGTTCCGTAGTAGGCAAACTTTGAGGCTAGGTAATCATAGGCCAATTATTGATGTAACATTACCAATAGATGCTTCCTAGGATGTCTAGGATAACTCTGAATGATAAAGAAACAGAATATTTTAAGGTCGATAGAAGCCAGAAGCACAAGCAACTACTCGCCTCAAACAGTTTTTCGTTGACATTCTTGAATTGCAGATGGGGTCGAATATGCAGTGTGGCAACGCCGATAGCAGAGTCAATGAAACGAGTTAGAACATGTCAGGCTTGCCTGCTGATGCATAGGTTTGTGCGCGCTCATACACAGCATCGAGTAAGTCCAGGTGCGACAGCTCGAGATCGAATGTGCTAAATCCCAACCTACGATTGTACCTGTACTACCCACGCAGTGCTCGAAACCTGTCGTGCTCGACCATCTATTCGCTCTCGACGCCTCAGCGTCGCAAAGTCGCCAATGGCTCGAGTGATCGCCCGTTCGCCTGGTACGAGGCGAAAACAGTTGTCAGACAGCTTACACAGCTGCTCTATTGTGCAATGATCGTGGCTTCACTATGCGAAAGGGAACTTCTAGCCTACACTAATTAGCTTGGTTGGATACAGAGACACAGTGCAGGAGAGATCATCTGCGTGTTAGGATCGTATGCACGCTTTCGCTTCATCGTTGCATTCTTAACCATCACACGCGTGCGATGGTGCTAATGGACACAGGTGACGCGATCAACTCGATGCCAACGACTCGTTAGTATTACCAGCACATGGATTACGCTTCAATTTTCCATTTGTAACCGGTAGTTGAGCAGCACACATTCCACAGCCCCGAAGATTTGTGTATCGGCGTCTTCGAAGGATGCAGGTTTTCACAGCTTCATCCCCCCCTAGGTGCATTACAAGGACACCACAAACGACTAAGCTCTTGCCTAGTCTCGAGGTCATGGGTTGCGTACCCGCTTTTGCTCTTGATGGCATCGCAGCACTTATGTGCTGTCCATCGAGTACTTAAAGTGCCCAACTCTCTACCAAGATTGAAGCAAAACACCATTGGAAAAAGCTACGTCTTCCACCCCCAGAAACACAACCCTTTTACCATGCAGCTCCAGCTCCCTATTCTCCTAGCACTCGCCACTCTAACAATCGGCGGCTCAGCATCAACGTGCATCAAAGAAGGTGGCTTCTGCTTCCCCGCCTACCTAAATTTCGCCTCGTTATGCTGCGGGGGCTTACAGTGTGGAATGTTTGGAGGGCAATGCTCGTTCGTACCTACCCGAATCTCTAACAAAGAAAGCCATTCCATTCACTAACCGTGGGCAGGAAGCCGAAGCCTTGACATGATTCGTTCGCTCGCACGCGCACTCGTCCGTGGGCATACACGCGCGGTGTGGGAGTTGTTTGGAGCTTTGGGAGGAAGACAAACAGCGGCTTAAGCGCGTACGCCTTGATAACATTTGCTGCTGGTGTAAGCTACACTGCATCAAATCTCGAGGGACCTAGATTACAAAAACGAGCAGCCTGATCTTGCACTCAGCACAGGAGGCATGTAATGAGTGGGATCGAATAGGCCAAAACAGCGAGATTCGTACTTTCTACTCAAGGTCAGATCATAAATGTACAAACGAATGGAATCATGGTATCATTGAACTCTATTCCGTATTCTCTCAGGCATGCGCGTATTCCCCAACGCCCAAATCGGCGGAAAAATCCTTCCGTATTGTCAAATTGTCAAAGTTTTCATGATTGTCAATCGTCAAACCTTTCTCGTTGGCCAAATGTAGCACGCAAATAAAGCAATACGAGGTTGAAATGTCGGCAAGTGCTTTTTCCTTGTACACAGTTTGCAAGGTGTTGACAACGTCTGTAAATGTGAGGGAGCCGTCGACGGCTTTTGCTGCAGGATCGTCTGGAGTTGCATTTGGCGGGGGAGGTGCTGTGATCTGTGGATGTATTAGCGGAGAGTGTGGATGCGATGGTGTGGGTGACTTGCCTGTTCCAAATCGATGCCCTTCCATAGTTCATCCTTGAGTCGCTTGACGTCAATTTTCTTCGCGACTCGCGCATACTGCACGTATTCTGGTCTGAATCGGCGGCTTTGCGTGACCAGTTGTGCGCCGTATGCATCTGGCGCTTGTGAACTAGCAATCACACCATCCATTGGTTGGCTGCTTTCTGGACCGTCCTGTGGTGCAGGCGAGAAATGGTCGCGGGCATCTGCAAAACCATCGTCGTCGTCATCGTCATCGTCGATGGGGGCACCGGGCATTGGGAGCGGGTCGTCTTGGAAGAATTCGGCATCGTAGTTGCCTTGCACTCCTTCATCCTCTGCAGCGAGCGCTTCTTGGGCTTCGCGATGAGCCCAATATGCTTCGTCAACGTCGCGAGGTGCGGGCTCTTTATCGGGCCCTGGCTGTACTCGCCGACCTTCTAGACGTGACCCCATGCGGGCCTTGGGTTTGAGAAACAATCTTAGCAGTTGCTTTGAGCTAAAATGCTTGTCGTCTGGAAGCAAGTTCCTCGTCTTGGATTTCCACTGTGCCTTGGGTAGGGTGATGGTGGATTTCGAGGTCGCGGGAGTGTATAACAGGTCGGCAGTAGCTTGTGTCATGGGTGCAGCAAAGTCGATGACGAAGAGCTCCTTCTTCTTTCGCTCAGCGACGGGAGCTACCTTGCCAACTTCCTTTACTCGTTGTATCCGCCAATGCTCAGGACCAGCCCAGTTCTTCTTGAGGGCTTGGTCGAAGTAGCTGAGGATGTTCTCCTGCTGCTGCTGGTCCCGCTCGTGTGCCATGGAGAGGCCGTACTGCGCGCCTTCGCCCATGCCGTCCTCAGCACCCCCTTCCACATCGCCGCCATTGCCTATAAGATGAACACGGGCTTGTGGATCTTGGATAGCGACGCGCGCCCAAGCTTCACCGCCCTCCCCAAAGCCAGTCTCAGGAGGAAGGTCGAATCCGCCCATTGGCATGTCATCGTCGTCGTCAAAGCCCATGGGATTTTCGTCGTCGAGAACAATGCCAGAGCGGTTGCCCGCTTCGTCCCCATCTGCATCGTGATTGTCCTCATTCGGCCAATCCTCGGGCGCCTTCAAGAACGGAAGGTCCATTGACCCGTCGACGTCTCCGAGATCGAACTCTTTCATCGAGGGACAGATGTCTTGCATGTCGAGGCGCGCCAGGTCTGGGAAGTACTTGGATGCGAGGCCGGCAATGTCGATCTCGACGTCTTCAGCAGGAGGATCCTCGGGGGCTGGAGTAGTACTGTTCTCCTCGGCGGTGGCATCATTCGCATCGTCGCTGCTGTCGAAGACGATGCGGCCCTTGGCGTCGATGGACAGGTGGTTGAGGAGGAGGCCTTTGGCGCCACCCTCGTCGAAGTCGGCGGAGGCCTTCTTGAACAGCGGGTCCACGGAGAACTCGAGCTCCATCTTCTTGTTGGTCAGCTGCGAGTACGACGCGGCCAGGGTGGCCTCGGCGGAGCGGGCAGCCCTCTTCTTGCGCTTCTTCTGGCCGTCTTCGCCCTCGGCGTCGTCGGCGTCGTCGTCGTCGGCGTCCTGGGCGTCGTCGGCATCGCCCCGGCGCTTCTTGCCGGCGTTCTCGGCCAGGCCGCTGAGCAGCTTGCCCGTGTCGGTGGCGACGCTGTCGACTCGGCTGGTGTAGATCTTGACGCAGCCGTCGAGGGTGCAGCTGGCCTTTTGGAAGTTGACGCCGTCGCCCTCCTTGAGCAGCGACATTTCGTGGAAGTAGTCGATGAGGGCAAAGTTCCACGAGTTGGTGGCGTTGATCTTGTTGTCCGTGGCCATCTTCATCCACTCCTCGAAGTTGGCGAGCAGCGGCATGACGCGCTTCATGGGCGTGGCGGCGGTGCCGACAGCGAGGGGCATGTCGTCGTCATGGTCGAGGTCGTGCGAGGGCGTGTGGGTGTGCGGGCTGGGGTGGGCGGCTGGCTGGGAGATGCGGCGGCGGGAGGGGGTGGCGGAGGCAGAGGCACGCAGGGAGTTGCGCTGGGCTTCGTGGAGGGCATGGCGGCGGATGGCCTTTTCCTGGCGGTCGTCGTTGAGGGGGACTCTGGGCGGGTTAGCGGGGGGGGGAGGGGAGGGGAGGGGAGGGGAGGGAGGGCGCACTTGATGGGGGTTTTGTGGGGTGAAGGCACGACGCTGTGTTTGGAGACGCGGGGCATGGTGGAGTGGAGGAGAAGGTGGGGGAGGTGGCGGTGGTGGTTTGGTCGTGCTGGTGGTGTTGGTCGTGTTTGTCAACAGAGCCGAGAGGCGCACCGCCACAGTCTTTGCACCGCCACCCCCACGCACCGCCACTTCGACGCACCGCCACCTCCATGCACCGCCACCGCCACGGCTGCCTCACCCGCCACTTCCAAGGTCCGCGCAAGCTGCCGCCATCTGTCACGGCCGGCGCAGGTCGCCCGTCGCCCTATGAAGACACGCACTGGGTGACTGGCCAGGTACTCGCTCACTCGCCCCTTGTAGACATTTCTATTCTCATTCTTGTTCTCGTTCTTCTTCGTCTCTTTTTCTCCTTCTCTTTTCCTCCTTCTGCCGCCCACCCAGAACATGTCGTCACCATGAACCACCACAGTCACCACCACCACCACCACCACCACCACAACCCCCCCCAACCCCCACAGCCCCCACACCCCACCACAACCTCCCGCACCCATGGCGCCGCCCAAAATACTCGGCCCGCCCCTTTGCTCTCACCCTCGTCGCCATCGCCCTCATCACCCTGCTGGCCGCCGCCAAACACCCCCCGCCGCCTGCCCTGCGCCAGCGGGACCTCGTCGCACTCGACCAACAGTGCCGCCTCGTCCACGCCGCCCACGACCAGTGCGCCTTCGTGCGCGCCAACTGCCCCGATGAAGAGGCCGGCGTCATCTCGTACCTCACCCTCTACTACTGCCGCATCCCCCGCGCAAAGCCCGTCGCCTTCGTCCTCATGACCCTCTGGCTGGCCATGCTCTTCAGCACCATCGGCATCGCCGCGAGCGACTTCTTCTGCGTCAACCTCAACACCATCGCCCGCCTGCTGGGCATGAGCGAGAGCCTGGCCGGCGTCACCCTGCTGGCCTTTGGCAACGGCAGCCCCGACGTCTTCTCCACCTTCGCCGCCTTCCGCACCCACGCCGCCAGCCTGGCCGTCGGCGAGCTCATCGGCGCCGCCTGCTTCATCACCGCCGTCGTCTCGGGCTCCATGGCCCTCATCCGCCCCTTCGCCGTCGCGCGCAAGAGCTTTGTGCGCGACGTCAGCTTCTTCCTGGTCGCCGCCGCCTTCAGCATGGGCTTCGTCGTCGACGGCAAGCTGCACCTGTGGGAGTCGCTCGCCATGGTCGCATTCTACGTCTTCTACGTCGTGTTTGTCGTCGCCTGGCATTGGTGGATCAGCCAGCGCAGGACGAGGCGGCGCAAGGCCGCTGCCATGCGCAGTCACTACGTCACCCCCGGCGGCGACGAGGAGGAAATCCAGGACTACCACGACGACGAAGCGCCAGCGGGGGCCGCCTCGCCTGGCTGCGCCATCTCCAACGACGACTTTGCCAACCTCGAATGCGCGGGTGGCCATGACCCGCTCGACGAAGATGACCACGAAGAAGAGCGCGAGCGGTGGATGGGCGAGATGACCAACAACATGCGCGTGAGCCGACCGCGCATGGGAAGTCGCCGCAACACCCACACCCCCATCCGCCCCAGTCTCGTTGGAGCTCTCGAGTTCCGCGCGGTCCTGTCGTCCCTCCAGAAGTCGAGGAACATTCAGTCCATGCCCATCAGCCTGCGCAGATATTCCGACGACCCGACATACACGACCGCACAGCAACAGGACTACATGGCCTCCGAATCCGATCCTGCTGCCCGACCTCCCTTCGATGTGGCGTCGATAGCCTCGGATGCATCCCCGCACATCACCCGGCCAAACATGGACATCCAGCAAGGCATGGCCAATCGCGCGCGAGCTGTATCGACCAACGACATAGACAACGTCCGACTCCATCCAAGTACGCTGCACATAGCCGTGCCGGACATAACATTTGGCCCCGCGACTCCGGACGACCGTGGTGACTTTGCTGCTGCTGCTAGCGCTCAGGCGCCACCATCGCCATCCTTTTCCTTGTCGCCACCCCCTTCTCTGCACTCCCCGCGCGCACCCAGTCCAGCACTAGAAAGCAGACCCCCCTCGTCAAATCGGCTCGCACCCCCAGGCGCAAACGGCCCCGTGTTATCGCCCGTTCGCTCCAAGACTACTTCGCCTAGTCCGGGGTCGTCACCAGTCCTCGAGGCGGGCGAACAAGCAGGCCCACCAAACTTGAAACTTTCAGTGCCGGGACTTACGTCTCCTCCAGTGCCCTTCCCTGCCTACACAGACTATCCCTGGTCGGCTCAAAGCTCCACCCGGCCACCGAGCTTGCGAGTGCGCGAGCCCAGTGCCTCACCCGAGTCCATGTTCCCCAGGGATCCCTTCGCTGTCCACGAACCAGGGAAGATTCCAAGGTGGTGGCCCTCTCGAATCCTCCCGCCGCCACACATTCTCTTTGGGACATTGTTCCCAACACTAACCAATTGGCGAGAGAAGAACATCTGGGAAAAAATCTTGGGACTCGTTGCTGGACTCCCAGTCTTTCTGTTGACCATCACGTTACCTGTCGTCGAACCACAAAAGGACGAGCATGAGGGCGGCCATGCCGAGCTATCTTTAGACTTTGGTCTTCCTCCGCCATTGACGCCCCTCGATAGGAGTATCGACTCGCATGGGCGCAGCACAATACTTCCCACCGAGAGTCTCGCAACCCCAAGAACCTCGATGAACCTAAAAGGTCACCACCGCCAAGCCAACGGCGGATCATTCAGCACCACAGCAAGCAACACACCTCACGTCTTCATCACGGACTCGGATAACATTGCTCGTTCGCCTGATCAACTTCCCATCGTACCCACCGCCGCCGAACCCAAGCAATGGAATAGATGGCTCGTGATCCTCCAAGTCTTCACCGCCCCCCTCTTCGTCGTCCTTATCCTTTGGGCAAACATGCAGCCCGACAACCCCCGCGCCCTCCTCCGCCACACCCTCTACTCCCTCACTGCATCCCTCATCATCCTCGCCACCATCCTACTCACTACCTCACCCAACCGCCCACCGCCCTGGCGTTCAGCACTCTGTTTCGCCGGCTTCGCTGTCGCAATCGCATGGATCAGCACCATCGCCAACGAAGTCGTCGGCGTTCTACGCACTCTCGGCGTCATACTCAACATGTCCGACGCGATCCTCGGGCTGACCATCTTCGCGGTCGGAAACTCCCTCGGTGATTTAGTGGCAGATATAACAGTTGCCCGCCTAGGCTTCCCCATCATGGCTTTGTCCGCATGTTTCGGCGGCCCCATGTTGAATATCTTACTAGGTATCGGGCTGAGTGGCTTGTATATGACCATCACAAAAGGCGAACACAGGCATGAGAAACACCCTGATAGGCCGGTGCATTTTGCCCCGTACCATATTGCTGTTAGCACGACTTTGATCATTTCAGGCGCGACGCTGTTGTTTACACTGGCTGGGTTGCTGGTAGCAGTGCCGATGAGGCGGTGGAAAATGGACAAGACGATCGGGTGGGGATTGGTTGTATTATGGGTCGTGAGTACATTGGCGAATGTGCTGGTAGAGGTTTTGGGGTACAGTAGTGATGTCAGTTAGTTGAGTGGACATTTGTGTTCTTTTTTTGCAAAGAGGCGGAAGCTATACCCAGGGTTTTTTTTGTTTTTGTGGGGTTATATACAGGAGGAGTGAGTCGGTTGTGTAGTCTGGGATTCGTTGCGAATCTATCTACATGGCATTCGATGCTGTTGTCCACAGCCCCAAAGTTCTCATACATGATTGTTCATTTGATCCCAAGTCCACCTGTCTCATTTTTCTATGACACATATCCCGAATCATCAACCATCAAAATGGTAACCGTATCATTAGGGCTACACGTGGCATGCATGGTTCCTGGCTCGGGCGTCATCGCGTTGGGCCGCATGGCGCTTCCCGCTCGAGGCTCTGCCATGCGTCTAGATTGGGTGTTGGGCTGTTAGTGGTAGTGAAGCGAGGAATTACACGACAACACGTAGGTTGAGCGCCAGGACACGATTTTGACAACTAGCCTACAGAGAGGAGTCATACGCTGCAATGGCTTCCTTCAAGCGGTGGATGGACGCTTTGACACCAAGATGCGCATTGTTTTGGAGCAATGGCGCTGGTGAGGAGCATTAAAGGTGGTAGCAGAGAAGCAGTCTTGTCAAGGCAGGAAAAAGCGGTAGCATTTACGTCTTGTCCATAATCAACGACTTTTTCTCATCAAGCATACCATGTCCAATCTCAAAGCCACACTACTCCCGTCGCATTGTTACTGCTACTACTACTACCTTGACCTGATAAAAAGAGTTCGTCGCCGCAGACCCTGAACTTGGTTTACATTCCATCGCACATTACCTGCAACACCACAGCAACCACAGAGATATATTGCGTTGGTGGTATCTGTATTAAGGCGCGCACATCTGCCGCCTCTCGCATCAGTTTCTCCCAGACGCAAATATCGACGCGGCAAGGGGCCAAGCCAGGTGCCGCACAGTGCCCGTCACACAACCGAACGCACTTTGGAGACCTTACTTCTGCCTGTCGAATCAGACTTCAGCCCTACCACCAGTCGACGCCTGGCCGCACAACACGAAGCACAAACAACCCCTCCCCCCTTTCCTGCTGTCTGGCAGTGTGTGTCTCCTCACCGCATCACTGCTGCAGAACAAGGCCGGCCGTCTTTTCCCACACACTCACCCCGCGACCTGCTCTGTTGTTCTACTTTATACCAAGTGCCCAGTCGAGCATAGCCTGCCAGAGACGAAGACGTCTGATTGCCCCGCCAGCGATCGACCGGTCAACGCCCAATCGTCGAGCCCTCCACTCACCGTCGCCGCCCACCCTGAGTGCCTGACCATCATCCAGCGTCAGGCTTACTTGACACTTCTCGCTATTATTCGCACCCCTCGCTTCGCTCCCTACGACACCCCCTCCCCCCTCCCCCCCTCCCCCCCTTCACCGGACTCGGCCACTCTCTGGAAGCAGAGGCCCGAGCACGGTACTCCAGCACACAGCCAGCCTCATGCCGTTAGTCATAGCCCTCCCCCATCACCGTCGCGCTGTCTCCCGTGTCCCCTCTCGCCGGTCGCTCTCGCGCCGCAGCACCGCCTCTGTCTCGCACAGCAGCAGGAGCAGGAGCAACGTCTCGCGCTCCACTGCGCCCTCGAGCGTGTCCATCTCCCCGTCTCGGAACAGCAGCAAGCAGGGCGATGCTGACATCACCATCCAACTTAGGAAAGGAATTACCGTCAACCACCACACGGGCGCCGAATACTACAGCGACGAAGACTCGTCGGGAGTCCAGGTTCTGGCGGGCGGCCACGTAGCCTATTCGTCCGAAGAGACCGACGACGACGACGAAGAGGACGACGACGACGAAGACAGCTACGAGGACGACGACGACCAAGGCTGGGACCTCATCGACAACCACGAGATCCGGCCCTCCGACTCGGCCTCGCGCCCGCATGGTGCCAAACGACACCCCGTCCACGCCCCGACTGCCCCTGCCACGCGCCACAAAGCTGCCCCCCGCGCGACCTCACGTCACGCCGTCCCCGTGGTTGACCCCCCCTCGCGCCCCAGGAGCCGCAGCAGACCCAATCTGGATCCCGAACACCGGCGGCCGCGGCGGCGCAGGCCCCAGTCTACCCCGCAAGAATCGAGTCTCGAGGACCCCGACGACTATCCCTACGCGCAGTCTGGCAGAGGGGGCGCCCCTGTCCCGCCCCACCACCCCAGTCCCGGTTGGGGCCACATCCCACAGCACGCCTCCAACGGCTATGTCCCCAGCGTCATGTCTGACCCTCGCCTGAATCAGTACGGCCATGGTGCAGCGTCCTCTGCCGGCCAACTGGTGCCCAATGGCTTCCATGGCGGACACGATCCGCACTACGCCCATCAGAACCCCTTTGCGCCCAATGAAGCCAATCCCTTTACCCAGGGCCCGCCTCCGAGGGGCGAGCCAGGAGGTTATTTCAGTGGATATCCTGGCCATGGACCGCAACCTGCCCAACCACAACAACATGGTCAACGAGCTGCACACCGTCCAGGAAACCGCAACTCGATGGGTGGACTACCGCCCGAGGGCGCAATGATGCCCTACGGCCATGCCTCCCCCATGGGCTACTACCCGCCCTATGGCTCGCCATACGGAATGCCGCCTGGCATGCACATGGGCATGTACCCACCACACTACCCACCACAAATACCATCTCCTCCCCCGCAACACACTTCTTCCAAGAGGCACACGCCAAGACCAGAGCGAGAGCGAGAGCGAGAGCGAGAGCGAGAAGAAGAGCCAGCGCCAGCCCCGCCGCAACAGCCCGCTTCAGCCCCACCGCAGCAGCTCATGCAAATGGTTCCGGTACCACCACCAGTTGCTCCGCCACCACCCGACACAGCCAAGGAGGACGGCATGCTCACAAAGCTGGAAAAGCTGTTGCTTCATAAAGCCGAGGAAGACGAAAAGGCTGCAGAGGCAGCGCGAAAGGCGCAAGAGAATGCCAAATTCGACCGCCTCGAGCAGATTTTGATTTCGCAACAAGAGGCCCGCATCCAAAAAGATAAGGCCAAGGCTCAGGCTGCCGAAGACGCGCGAAAGGCAGCTGCTGAAGCTAAGAAGAAAGGCGATGAAGACAAGCTCGCAAAGCTCGAGAAGCTCATTTTGGCCCAAAAAGACGAACAGCTCAAGCGCGAAGCAGCTCTCGCAGCCCAGCGCGAAGCAGAGAAGAAAGAAGCTGATGAAACTGCTGCCAAGCACGCAGCGGAAAAGAAGGCTGCGGCGGAAAGGGCCAAGGACATGCTCGATGCTGCCACAGCCGCGCGCGAAGAAGCAGAAAAGAAAGCCGCTGCGGAAGCCGAGGAGACCAAGAAGGCGCACGAGAAGGCGATTGCGGAAGCCAACGCGGCAGCTGAGGAGCTGGAAAAGGCAAAGAAAGCTGCTGAAGAAGCGGCCGAGAAACTTAAGCCTTCGGATGCACCACCACCTCCCATCAAGTTCAAGGACGCAGTTGGCCGTAAATTCAGCTTCCCATGGCATCTGTGCAAGACTTGGAAGGTACGTCACGAACGCTCTAGTCCAAAACACATCTCGATTCAGAATACACCATACTGACTGACCTCACAGGGCATGGAAGAACTCATCAAGCAAGCCTTCCTCCACGTCGACATCATCGGCCCACACGTCCATGAAGGCCACTACGACCTGATCGGTCCCGACGGAGAAATCATCCTCCCACAAGTCTGGGAAACAATGGTCCAGCCCGACTGGGCCATCACAATGCATATGTGGCCCATGCCCGAACCCCCGCCCAAACCCGAACCACAACCTCTTCCGCACGAGATGCAGTACCCTCCAGTTCCCCCAGACGCGGCGCACTTCCTGGCGCACCACCTTCCACTATCCAAGAACAAGAGCGTGAAGAATAAGGACAAGGTCAGGCTCAAGCGCGAGAGTTTGCATGCTCATCATCCTCATGTGGTTGTCCCACCTCCTCAAGGAATGGGTATGGCTGCGCCGCTTCCTCCGCCTCCTCCACCACAGCCTGGTGCGGGGGGTGTGCCGCCTCCGCCACCAATGATCGAAGTCATTACGCCTGGCGGCGGTGGTGGCGGACAGCCCAAACCGAGGAAAAAGAGCGTGCCAGCGCCGTTTTTCAGATGGGCTGCAGGGTCGACTAAGAAGAAGAAGTAAACACATCCACCTCCTACTCTCTTTCCTGATGTTTATGGTTGCTTGGAGGCTGACGATTTGGCGAATTTGTTTGTTTTTCTTGTGGACACATTATCATCGTTGTTGTTGTTTAGCGCCAACATCCCCACTCTTCCTTGTGCTCGGGAGCTCTGTGAAGACGCGGCAAAAGTTGAGATATACCACGATACCACCTACGCCTTTTGTCATGTTTAGCGACGGAAACGATTTACCCTTGTCAACGCACGTTATCATGATTGCTTTTTTTACTGTGGCTTGGACTACCCCCTTTTGCGCAATTGGCGTTGACGTTCTTCGTGTTCTTTTGAACTAAGTGCGCGGATTATAATGGAACGTAGGGAGAGTCAAAGCACAACACGGCACTAACTAGCGGAAGTAACAAGGAGATTTTTTTGGGAGTACGATGCATAGTTTCATGGTTACGATTTAACTACTCCTACCTTCTTACTCGTGCACCTGCCTCTCTATCGCACGTTCGGTCAATAACTATGCCTGCGCTACTAACTTGGTAGTCGATTTACGCTCTACCCTCGGGCGTGCGCGCGGCTCTGACTTTAACCACGATTGCTCTATTATGCACAGCTCGCGATGCCCTCGTTCTTAACCGCACCCCATGTTCCATCTTATCCCTTATACCATGCCCGTTTGGGGCCGCGAGCGCAATAGCAACGTCTGCTCTCTTGCAATTGTTCTGGTGTACATTATGCCGGATTTGGCCCACGTCGATGTATACCTGCTGATAACACCAAGGCCTGGAGCGCAAGAAGCGGTGGAAAATAGTGTCGTAGGGGCGTTTTGGAGAAGTTAAGCAGGGCTTGGTCCTGGGGTTAGGGAGGCAGGGTTAGGTGTGTCGCAGTAGTGTAATTAGAGAGAGATGCTAGATGCTAGACGGCGTGGCGAAACAAGGGGTAAAGAAGGTTTTGGTTTAAGGTTATATTTAACAATGAATTGGTTGGATAGTGGGTATAGTAGTAGGGTTGGAACTCGATCAAGGTATTTGCAACGTCTCTATGCGTATAGCGTTTTGTTAAAGACTACGCAAGCAAGTTAGAGTTGTTGTTATGTCGCACATAGTAAAGTGTGACTTTGGTCTATTCTGGCACTAATGATTGGCTCTTGGGGCTACAGTATTTACTGTAAGGAGCTGTTGAGTGTACTCGAATTGGCATATGTTTACAATAACTTACATTCAGATGGTGTACACAAGTTTCGGGAGATATCGACGACCTATCCTCACCGCAAGCCCTGCTTGCCTGCCCGACGAACCCACACAACCAAAAATTCCCGACGATACCATACAGCCAAATAATCGTCGGGATAAATCTCCTCAATCTTTATCCTCTCCCTCATCATCGCCTTCAGCACCACCTTTAACCTCTTTAGCTCCGCCAGCACAAGAGCATAATCCGGCCTGCTTTCCACAGTCTTGATAAAGTAAAGTGACAACCGCATCTCCAAGCGCACCAACCTGCCCACCACCCCACCACCCCACCAATCGCCCCCACAAACCCCAACAAATCCGCAACACACTCGATATCTTCGAAGCAGAGGAAGCCAGGCAACATAACCTCAAGATCCAGATCAGGACTCGTGCGCGCCGTGCAAAGAAGCGCTTTGCAAAGATTCCTCTCTGCCTCGCCAACACCAAAGAACTGCGTAGCCATAGGCCCAGAAAATCGCCCTTCGCGCAGCCAAAGCAACACTCTGCAAGCAAGTGTTAGCAAGAGCAATAGCTAGAGGATACTGCTTTCAAAGTACGTTGTGCATAGCGCCAGCTCGAACGTCAATGCGTGTTCCTGGGCGTAGAGTCTGTCGGCGGCGTCGAAGATGTTGAGAAGTTTGTTGGTGCCTTGCATTGTCTAGAGGGAGACTGTGCCGTGGCAGCGGAATCGCTCCAGGCCTTCTGCTATTACGGCTTTGTTGGTTAGGAGCCAGACTGGATGGCCGGGGGAGTGCGTTTCCTGCACGGATTCGTACGGATTAGTGACGGTGTAATTGGCGCGAGTGCGGGGCGAGGTGGCGCTGCGCCTGTAGAGTTTGAGGCTGGGGGTGGAAAGCCAGAGTTTGTGGTAGATTTGGTTGCGCAGCTCGCGCCCGAGGCCGAACAAGTCGAAAGGGATTGTGGTTCTAGACATTTTTGGGAGCGAGTTGGCTGTTTGGTGCAGGAGTGTTAGCTACTAGAAAGTAGTTTCGAGTGCTCGTGGAACTGAGGCGGTTGGAAGATAGTGAGGCGTTGAGGAGGCTCCTTTGAAGAGCTGTGGGTCACGTGCACGCCTGGCGCATGGACTGTTGTCAGGTGAAGGTCAATTTGTCATTCAAGCTCGTTTTCTAGGACGAGCTATATAATAGAATGGAGTTTACTAAGCTGTGTATGCATGACAAAGGTGATTATTTTGAATGTATCTGAGGCAGATGGTCGTACGTCATGTAGCTAATGGTCCCCTCTCCAGCATGCGGCATGTTCCTCCCGACATAGCTATATCTATCTGGCTCTTCGGGACACCACAAGAGTCGATCTCACGCGCGGTCATCATAGTGCGTCAAACGTGCGATGTCCCGATCAGCAGAATCTCACAGTAGTCTTTCTGTCCCAAGTACCGCATGGCCTCTGCGGTCGTCGGTGTCTCCTTATTAAACGATCGCGACACGAACGGTACCCTACGGAGGACTATAAGCAGGTGGCCCGCCAAAATTATTTGGAACTTCAAAATTTGTGTCCGGTAACCCCACCACAGCCAACTATTATATCCTGCAGCAACTGCTACCTATCTAATACCTACAATACTATATCTAAAATGCCTACTAGACGTCTAACTATTAATTTTGTACCCTTTAAAGATAAACTTGCTGCGCTTTTCTGCAAAGGCCTTACCTACAAGGAGATCTGTACCTACCTTTAGAATACCTACAGTACTACTATAAGGACTTATACACTATAACGCTACTTCTAAGACTAGAGTATTTAAAAAGAACTTTCTTTACATGTTAAAGATATTATTAAGAGTAGAATACAAGTGTTATTCTTTAAAGTAGGTCTTAAAGATATAGATATCTTAACTATACTTTAAAAAGAAGGTTTTAAGATTAAAAAATATACGCTTATTTACCTACGTTTTAAGCTTAGTTTAAAGAGAAGTGTTTATAAAGTAGTAGTAAGTATAGCTACTAATGCACTTATACAAAAGCTTATTAAGAAAGAACTTAAGAAGAGTGTAATTAATAAGTATAGCTAGAGATATCTTTATACCTACTTTTACTAGCAAGGCTATATTATTTCTAAAGACAGACTATTCTAGGTTTATTACTAAATTAACTTAGAGGTAGTAGAGCAGCGTAAGCAAGATCTTTAGCGTTACTAGAGAAAGTATATTATTTCTAGGCTAAACTTTATCTAGTCTATTAATAGCTACTGCAAATTACAGCTATTTAGGGTAAAAATCTATACTTGTATTAACGTATACTCTTAATATATTGTCTAGGTATATATTAGGATATCTATAACTATAGCAGTTAGCTATATTTACTAGTTTTTACACACTCTTAAGACAACTAAGATCTAGCCTTAATTTATTAGGTCTAATTATAGAGTAGAGACTGTTATACTTGCAGATACTTACTATAAGCTTTAAACCTTAATTAATGCAGACCTAGAGTTTTAGTAGTGTTATCTTTATAGTATAAGTACAGCAAATTAGCGCATTAAAGCATAGTAGATGTATCTATTAAAGAGTCTGCTATTTAGATAGCAGGTATAATAACCTATCTACAGTAAGATATTCTATACTAATATTAATTTATAGACTTTTTTTAGGCACTTGCGTACCTAAAGCTACTTTACTAAAGATTAGCTTGCAGACTAGATTACTCTCTACGCAGTCTATATCCTAAGACTCTGCAAACAGCTCTATAACTTTGTGCGCTTTTAGAATAGCTATAAAATTTGTAAGTAGAAGAACTGCTCTAATATAGTAGTTAGAAAACTATTTATACTCTATAACTATCTAGAAGGTTATGTCTAGAACTAGAGTGTAGACTTTAACTCTAAGAAGCTTTAGGACATTAAGTCCTGTATTAGGGAATAAGATATTAATAGCTTCTTGCTAGCAGAAACACTTGCTTAGTATAATTCTGCCCTTAAGTTAGTTAGGTTTAATACTAGAGCAGTACTAGATACTAATTAAGATAGTCTATATCTTAATATATATCTGCAGCTCTGCATTAAGGTGCAAACCTATATTAATAATAGGTTTAAACTATAGCTTTCTTTTCTAGCTTTACCTACTAGTGCTAGAAATTAGCAGGTAAGTTCTTAGCTTAATTTATTGCACTCTAAACTAATATAACTGTTTTAGCCAAATGCTTCTACTATCTAGCACGTTAATCTCTAGACTAATCTATGTCTACTAGAAGAGGCAAGTAAGGTCTTTAATTCTAATATAGTATAGTACGTACTTACTTATACTATAACTTAAGCTCCTACTATCTTTAACTTAGAATTTTGTTGTGTCTTTTAACTTTCTATGCCCTTCTTATATAGCATATTATGTACTACATAACATAACTATGCTGTACTACTAGTTCTGCCTAGTTAATAGCTTAAGTTACTCTTCTCTTCTATCTTATTTTGCATTCTGCCTAAAGTGTTAGTTTCTACTCTAACTAACTCTAACAACGCCTACACAATAACAAAAGAAGCTAAAGGTTATTATTCTAGATAATATATCTAAGAAGGACTAAGCTGTTTTTGTACTAGCAAAAAGTTATATTAGAAGGACTGCTGCTAAGACTGCCTGCTAACAGTTAATTGTAAGAACTTTCTCTACGCTTACTCTATAGCCTATAGCTACTAAGATTCTAATTTTAGTTATTACTATTTTAGTTAGAATACAGGTTGTTTAGAAGAGTTACTTTATAAGACAGAAGTTTATTAAATATAACATTATACGTAAGATATTATCTGTTATACTACACTCTTTAAGTAACAAGTCTTTACTAACTTTTTCCCTAGAGAAGATAGCCTACTAGGCTACAAATGCTTAAATCTCTTCTGCTAATAACTTTGTTTAATTACTACTACTAGAGCTACGTTGTATTAATCTAGATATCTCTGCTGTTTTACTATACCTTGTGTTTAATATTAGAAAGAATAGGATTATATACCTTCTTAGGAGCGTAGACAGTATTAGTACTATTAGAGAATTAGTAGTTAAAAGCAACTACTTTAAGAAGAGCTAGAAGAGTAAGTATATTATGTACATTGCTCTTAAAATACACAAGAATATAGATAAGTAAGAGTTAGAACAGAATCTCTCTTTAGTTAAGTAGCAGTAGTCTAAAAAGAAGAAGGCTATTAAGAAGAAGTAATCTAGCAGTAAATTGCGCAAGCCCTCTATATAGGTTAAGAAAGAGGTTAAGAAAGAGATTAAGAAGGAGGTAAAAAGAGAGGTTAAGAGAAAGGTTAAGAGTAAACATTCTAGCTATATTAGGGATTAGATTATAAGCTAGACTACAAGTTAGATTAGAAACTAAAGTAGAGGTTAGGATAGAGATTATAGTAAGAGTTAGGATAGAGACAACAGGTTATCTAAAATAGCAAGAAAGTAGGCTATCTCCTAGCTCTTAGATGTCTAAGAGAGTCCTTCTCTACCTTAGGATAATGCTAGGCTATATAGTCTGCGCTAGAGGTAGTATACTATAGAAGGTAGTATAGTACTATTAAGGAGTTAGCTCTTTTTTCTTTTACTTACTAGTACAGACTTACGCTAGGCTTTAGAGTATTAAATTATAATCCTAAGTAGGTTAAGATTACTTAGTAAGATTAAGTAAAGACTATAAAGTATAAGAAAGCTAATAGCTATTATAGTGTAGTAGAAGATTACATAAATAGATTATAGAAATGTTAGGTAAGCTGCTTAGATAGTACATTAAGTAATCTTTTAGAAGAGTTAAATAGCATCTAATATATTATTGCATAAAGAATCTAATTTAAGATTTCTACTTCTACTATCCTATACTAAATATGTAATAAGGCACGCGTACAGCCTTTATAGCCTGCTCTTACTTATAGTGCACTAGAATAATACTAGCGCCTAGCACTATATATATTATACTACACAAGAAATTCTAGCTTTAGAATTCTTGTACTTACCTTTTGGCTGCAGCTTGCAGCCTTAGTATAAGTAGAAGAAATTACGTAGTATTAATTTTAAGGGCAGAGCGCCTATTCTATTACAAAATGCAGATTAAGTCTTTACTACCTGCTTTCTAAGACTTGTATACAAAAGTGCTATATTATATATATACTAGGGATATAGGCTTAGCCTTAAATCTTTAGGCTACCTGCCTATTAGTTCTATCCTAAGCTCTACTTTCTTATAGCTAGTTTCTAATATAGATAGAAAGCTTAGGCTATATTAGTACTTACTTTAGAGTTTAGACTCTAGCTCTAGAGTTCTAAATAGCAGCATAAAGCTTATAACAATTACATAACTTATAAGACACTAAGTCTCTTCTTTCTACTAGTAGCTACTTCTCTACTCTTTTATCTTTAGTTAAGTAAATAGCTATCTTAACCTTAGTTACTACCTTTCTAACTATACACTATATAGTCTATATATAAACTTTAAAGTTTAAGAGTAGTATAAATATACTACTTATAGTACTTAGTTATATTATATACTTATACACTATATTTATATACTATACTTATAACGTTACATACTTTATACTAAAAACAAAAAGTATATTTTTTTAATATACTTAGCTAGTATATTTTTTAGAACTTAACCTTAACTGCCTCTATCTTCTTAATCTAGAAAGAACCTATGCTAATGCTAAACATCTATGTATAGTAGACTCTAAGTAGTAGAGGAGAGTTATAGCACTTTTTAACATACTTTGTAACATACTAGAGGGTGCTACAATGCTCTTGCTTACAACTAGTCCTATTTAATTAGTTAGTATAAACTATAAAGAAAACTATATAAGTTAGAAGAACTTACTTAAGAAGAACTTTAATAATATTAAATATAATGCTATAGTCCTTAATACTAGCTACTTTCTTTAGATTGTCTAGTAGGATTGTTGTAGTAGTCTTACCCTTAATAACATCTCCTCTATTCTCTTATAGGTTTGTATAGTAAATTATAGGCATTTTAGCAAAAGCAGAGAAGAACTAACATTTTTGTTAGACAAGAACTAAAAGGGAAAGAGACAAAGAAAAAGGAAGGGGAAAACTTACTGCTGCATTAAGAATTTCTAGACTGCTATTAACTAGGCAGGTAGTATAGAAGTAGCCTTTAGGCTTAACCTACTAGATAATAATTATAGGCAGCATTGTTACTATTTTGTTAGTATGTTTAGAAGAGAGGAGAGAAAACAAATTAGGTATACAGCGCTTGGCTAGATATTTGCCCTTAACTTTAATGCTCTTTTTACAACTATAGTAAAGCTAGGATTTAAACCTAAGTGCTAGGCAGGATAATAAAGAGGATTACAAAATGTTTACTTATACTAAGTAGTGTCTTTATTTAAGGATAAGGTTTACATAGATCTAAGGTTTAAAGTTCTAAATAATTTTAGCAGGCTACCTGCTTATAGTCCTCTGTATACCTACTAGAATTTATCTGTAATACCTGTGTTACTAGGGTACAAATGCAGTATTAAATACCTAGCGTAGTGTTAATATACACTACAGTATTGTATAAATTTACTTCTTTACACTGCACGTAAGAGATATTTATACAGCTCTAGTATATATTACACTGTTGCGGTATTTTTTTGCCTATCTAATCTTATAGTATATTATCTTATGTTTTGTTAAAATATATATAAACTATATATCACGCAAAATTAATAAAAATTCTACTGTTATACGCCCTAACTAGTACGTTATTTAAGCTAGGCAAATAGTACTTGCTAATGCTGCTTACTATATAAGACGTAGGTAAATGTTAACGTAGTTAAGTATAAAATCTTAAAAGCTATTAGGTTTTTAACTAGAAATATATTTAGAGTTAAGCTAATTAATCTTTCTTTAATCTAATTTAACCTGTTATTATAACCTGCAAGTAGTTCTTTATAATAGCATTTGCTATAGCGCTCTAAGCTTCTAGCAGATTAAGGATATAAAGGTAAAGTTAATTGTTTGTTTAAACTAATACCTGTTGCCTTTATAGCTATCTAAAACTAATTCTCTATAATAGTAAACATTCTTGTTAATAACTATAGTAGTTACTTATTAGTTAAACTGCGTTAATAGGCTTTGCTAAGTACTTACTGCTTGTTACTAAAACTCTTAGAGGTTTATATTTAAGATAGTGTTAGTAAATACACTATAACTAGGTAGCCTTAGTTAGAAGTAGTAGACGTAGCAGGCGTTGTAGCCTACTAAGTCTTTAGTAATCTTAATAACTGCTACCTTCTATTAGGCAGGAAAGACTAGAAATAAGATCTAAATATATACCTAAGGATACTATTAAATTAAGATTAGTTAATAAAGTTACAAGCGCTTATAGCCTATTAAAAGTTATTACGCGTGTAAGCTTAAGGCGCTGCGTAACTTTATAGCTGTATAGGTTTAAATCTCTCTTGTATCTTTTATAGTATAGTAGCTTAGGTTTTGTAATTAGCTCTATACTCTTATAGCTATTACACAGATAGTTACTCTTAGAGAGCTTAAGATACTGCGTAATTTTGTAGCTATATATAATTAAAGTACTCTTGTTAGTTAAGTACTAGATCTCTGTTAGGACTTATATACTGTTTATACTAGAGTTTCTATTACCTAGCTACTTTTTAACTATAAGAACTTTCTTTAATCTATTGTATTTAATAAAGGTAGTTGTTATAAATGTTATGTTAACAGCTACTAGAATAAAATACAGTACTTTGTTGCTCTTCTTTGCCTAATAGAGTCTACCTTAGTTTCTATAAGCTATTAAATTCTAGTGTATATAAACAACCTAGATAAAAGCAGTTATATAAGAGGTTAAGAAAAAGTATGTAGTAGGTAGGCACTAGTTAAAATAGAAATTACTAGCCTATATAAGAACTTTCTTTAATTCTTTACACTTTATAAAGGTATAATCTAGATAAAAGTAGTTGTACAAGAGGTTAAAGAAAAGCATATAGTAGGTAGAGAAAAGCAGTTGTATAAGAGGTTAAAGAAAAGTATATAGCAGGCAGGTACTAGGTAAGATAGAAATTACTTACTTATATAAGAACTTTTTTTAATTCTTTATACTTAACAATAGTAATTATTGTTGTATATATTATCCTAATATTAATTAAACTTATAGTAACTTATTGTTCTCCTTTGTAAATAAGAAACTATCTTATTTCTTATAAGTTATTAGATCCTAGCGTAGATAAACAAACTAGAGGAAAGCAGTTGTAGTTAATAGAGAAATATTAATAGTAGTATAAGGAGTAGTTTATATATTGTAGTAGGCAAAGTGTTAAAAGAGTAAGAAACCTTGTAATTAAGGCGCTGTATTGCTGTTTAAGCTATTTTTATAAAGTTTCTTTAGTTAAGAGTGTTATCCCTGTTCTTTAAAGTATTACAATTCTTCTACTAGTTATTAGCTTATCCTTAGATATAGATTATTATACCTGCCTTATTATTAAAGTAGATAATAATATTACTAGTCTTAGTATTATGTATAGCATTGCCTCTTTACCTAATAATAGTTACAAAAGTAGTATAAGCTATATTACCTTAGTGCTCTAGGTATAGCTAGAAGGTAGCAATTAAATAGCGTATTTATTAGAGTTGTCTTACTAACTCTTTGCTAACCTAGTACTACTAAACGTGTTACTATTACATTTAGAAGTTACTTTGCAGCTTTAGCAGTATTAATAAGATCCTTAATACTCTTATTAAGGTAGGCGTAACGCTTAAGGCAAGTTTTAAATATACTATATAGTTTACTATTAGATTTCTAGAGAGCTAGATACTTAAGTTAGAGTTAGAGATTATTATATAAGAGTTGTTTACTAGCTTTAAATGTCTTACTGCTGTTTAAGTTATTGTCTTAAAGTGCCTTTAGTTAGTTTCTTGTATAAAGACAGTGCTACTAAGAAAGGAGTAGTAAGTTCTAACAAGGAGAGAATTATTTACTTGTGTTAAGGTTCTTACTACTATTTAAAGGTCTTTTCTTTAATATATTGTTAAGTAAGTAGGCTAGTAGATAGGATATATAATTAGGAGCTTGCTAGGAAAGTGCACTCCTTATAAGCTTATAATTGCAGCCTTTATTATCTGCTCTAGTGTAAGAAGAATAATAGATAGAAGAAGTAAGGCAGGATATACAGATTATATAGTAGAGCAGGTAGTGTGCGTACGTAAGTACCTTCTTAGTTTGCTTTTTATTAAGTTATTTAGACAGGAATTCTATATATAACTACTACGTAGAATGTATATTACTACTACTATACTACTATACTAGTCTATCTTACTTATTAGAGTTATCCTTGTCTAAGCTAGAAAAGCTAGAAGAAATAGTTATTGCGCAGGCTTTACCCTTTCTCTTATTAGAGTGTTAACTTTAACTATACAAGCTTATAATATTGTTTCTTCTATTAAATACTTCTTTTAGTTGCATTCTATTAGTACTTGCTTTGCCTAATAGCGCTGCAGCCTTTCTTAATAGGATATAGCTTTATTAGCTTAGGCAGAGTATATTCTCTTAACTATATCTAGTACTAAGCTTATAATCTCTAGAAGGTAGAGATCTATATTACTCTTTTGCCTAAGAGTATATTACTTTTGCGTCTCTAATAGTCTATTAAGTCTTTAAGTGCAGCCTTTCTCTTCTTACTTAATTAAGCTTAGCAAATTTGTTGCATATACTCTAATAATACCTTACCTCTAGGTACTACTTAGCTATAGTAAGAAAGAGTTAAAGTATATTAAGATTCTATAATATACCTTGTTTTAGCTATATCTTTGTAGGAAATATATCTATTACGTACCTTACGTTCTAGGACTTATATATCTAAAGAATGCAATAGTAAATATTTAGCGTAAGATTATATAGTATACTCTTGTCTAGTATAATATTCTTTTCTTGTAACGCAGGACTAGGCTTACTATGTTGTTAAAATAGTAACAATTAAGTAACCTTGCGTTGTTATAGGTCTAAGATCTCTTTATTTATAAGAAGCTATAGTAGTCTCTTTACCTTAGTAAGTTTCTTGTTAACTACCTCTTTATAGGTTAGTAGTATAGAAGCTGTAGGTTTTTGTGCGTTTAGCGTAAAAGGCAGTTTATTCTTTAATAGTCTTTTTTTATTTTGCCTAGGCACGCTATATGTACTTTATCTGCTTAGATATTTCTTAACATCTAAGTATATTATAATACTATTTAATATTATAGTATGTTAATATTACTAGTAGCGCAGAATAGTTAGTTAAGTAAAGTGTTAACTTTAACTAGATAATTAATAGTTTCTATCTAAAGTTTAAGATACCTAAAACTAATAGTTAACTTGCCTTATATTATCTAAGTTGTCTGCTATATGTTTATAAGGGCTACGTAAGGTTTTTGTATAATTAACGCATACTCTAATATACTTAGTAGAGAACTCTAGTATAGATAGTATTCTCTAGCAACCTCCTACGCAATATAGTAATTCCTCTAGTCTTAATACTTAAGGGTAATAGTTGTTTAGTAGTAATAATTATACCTTGTTATTATTAGAGTCTACAAACTCTATAGTAGCGTATTTAGCCTTCTTATAGGCTGTTAGTTTTAGAATATATTTCTACGTATATAGACTGTTTGCGCTTACCTTTCTCTGCCTAAGCTACTACTTTTTTTAAGTTACACTAGGTAGTTCTTAACGCCTACTTAATTAGCTAGGCTCTATTAAAATACTAAGCTGCCTATAGCTACCTACGTGCTACGTAGTCTCTTATTGCAGTATAGTCTAGTGTAGTAATTTTGTTAAATTTACAGCTTTCCCTATGTTACTATTAGATGTTACACGCTATACAAATTAATCTCTTCTATACTCTTTCTCTATTCTTGCTTATAAAACTTCTATATATGTTTAGAGGTATTAGAATTCTTATATAGGCAGCTACGTATGCTACTAGTAATTTAAAATCTCTTAATTTTAGACGTTATTAAGAACTACGTAGTTCTGTAATCTTTTAGGTACTATGCTTAAATTAAGGAAGTTTAAATAATAAAGGTATAAGTTACAAGTTTCTTGTAGTTTCTAATTGTATTATTTTATTATTGTCTTCTATTGCTTGTTGCTATATAATTACAGGTTTTAGGTTTAATAGTAGACTCTATATAGGGCGCTGCCGCTAAATCTTTAGATATATATATCTAAGTTGTTATTTATTACCTGTTAGTAGATAGGTGTTATTCTAGTCTAGAAGCAGATGTTAGTTTTATTAGTCTAAACCTTATAGAAGACAGTTTAGACGTAGACTTATAGAGCTAACTAGGCTTAATTGTAGCTACTGTCTAGTTGTTAGCTTATTTATAGTTCTCTTTAGTTGCCCCTCTGCCTTATAGAAGGTATGCCTTCTTTATATTATAACAGACTATAGCCTTTAGTGTCTATATAGGTACGTAGATATTCTAGAGATTAAATATAGCTAAATCCTAGTAGATAGGTACTCTAAACGCTTACAGTAAAAGACATTTATGTTACTAGTTATTAACCTTAACTCTATTATTAGTACTACCTCTATTAACTATTAGTATATAGGTATGTTACAATAGTAACTGTATACTCTTCTAACACACTATATTATCTATATTACTATTTCTAATAAGAAGTTTTTGCTAACAACAACGTTACAGTATTACAGACGTTGCCTAGTACTTTAGGAGACATGCTATCTAGCTAACTAATTAGCTAGCCTTAGTAAGTAATTAATTTAAATATACTCTTAAACTCTGTTTTATCTGCTAAATATGCAATAGATTAGCTTACAGAATAGTAATACGCTAGACGTATACACTATCTTAGAAGTTCTAATTAATAGCAAGAGTAATAACTAGATAGCCTGCCTTAAGGTTACTAAAGAGAAGATGGAACTTCTGTAAGCTTATATTAACTTTAAACAAGTAGAATTAGAAGCAGCTTTAAAGGAGAATAAATCTTTTACTGCTAGAGTATTTAAGATACAATTAGGCCTTAGTTATCTATAGCAAAGTATATTCTTACTATAGAGGTAGTTTATAAATATAACTCTATCTATTACTACTAATTCTATACTGTTTAACATTGTCTAAGTAATATTATCTTGTTCTTATCTACTCTAAATAATTGCTATAACTATTCTTAGTACTCTAATCTATTACCTTTAATAATTGTCTAGGTATAATCTAGATATGTTATAGTTATATTAAGTCCTGTTATATAGATATAGGCTTTGCTATATTAGAACTTACAATACTTATTATACTACTGTACGTAGTACAGCCTGTTCTAGCTTAAAAATAGATTATTTCTGGTTAGTGCGTTATAGCTAAACCTAAAATAGACTGTTGCGTACAACTAGGAAATAGATTTTAGCTATTATAGTAGAAAATAGATTTTGGCTGTTATAGTAGAAAATAGATTTTGGCTGTTGCAGCAGGAAATAGATTTTGGCTGTTATAGTAGAAAATAGATTCTAGCTGTTATAGTAGAAAATAGACTTTGGCTGTTGCAGCAGAAAATAGACTTTGGCTATTACTATAGGAAATAGACTTTGGCTGTTGCTGCAGGAAATAGACTTTAGCTATTGTAGTAAGAAATAGACTTTGGCTGTTGCAGTAGAAAATAGACTTTAGCTGTTACTATAGGAAATAGACTTTAGCTGTTATAGCAGGAAATAGATTCTAGCTGTTATAGCAGGAAATAGACTTTGGCTATTGCAGCAGGAAATAGACTTTGGCTGTTACTGCAGAAAATAGATTTTGGCTATTACAGCAGAAAATAGATTTTAGCTGTTACAGTAGGAAATAGACTTTGGCTGTTATAGCAGGAAATAGACTTTAGCTGTTGCAGTAGGAAATAGATTCTAGCTGTTATAGCAGGAAATAGATTTTGTCTGTTATAGTAGAAAATAGACTTTGGCTGTTACTGTAGGAAATGGAATTTAGCTGTTACAGTAGAAAATAGTACTACCTTAAGGTGTATGTACTAACTATTTTGCATTATCCTATAATGTCCCTAGTTAGCCTACGCGCTCTAACTACAATATTAATATAGAGTTGCCTTTTAAATCTACGTTACCTGTAGTCTTTTCTACCTAGCTACTTATAGAAGTTATTACTACTAGCAACAGCTAATGTTACTTCTATCTAAATACCTTCTCTCTCTAGCATCTACCTGTTGCACCTGCTTTAAGACCCCTTAATGTACCCGTAATGCTTTACTCTTTAGACAAAGAATTCTCTAACTTTTCTTTATTACTCCTTGATATAATCCTTCCTATTTGTGTATTTAGAACTCTTAAACTCTAGACTCTTCTACTCTAAGATTTACTATCTAATACATTTACTTTACTACTATAGTTAGCTGTGTAATAACCCTTGCTGTAGAAACTTACCCTTTGAATAAAGCTAACAGGCGTAACGTATAAAACTTGTCTAGTTGCTCTAGAAAGAAGAACTCTAACAGAGGCTTACTTTTATCTATGTAAGCTAAGAAGAGTAGCTCTATCTTAGCTGTAATTACAGGTACGTCCTTATTACACTCTATTACTATTCCTATCTACTAATGTATACGCGTTTATGTTAATATTTGTTTAATCTACGCATTTACAATTAAACTCTTTGGCAGTAAACTAAAGATTCTAACGCTCCCTACAAGCACTTTAATAATATTCTATTGTTTTCTCTAATCTAACAACTACCTAAAACACAGCCAAAGATTAGTATTTTGTTTCTTTGTTAGCAGATTGCTATTATTGTTCTTATATGCGTATTAGAATAAATGCTCCTTTGCTAGAGTATTATAATGTTGTCTTCTTGCTCTAGTGCCTATATTAAGCTTTTGCATTTTCTTTTCTAGCGTTGTGTATTCTTTATATAGCGCATCTAGTTTCTATTACTACCTTATTTTATCTGCAATGCTGTCTACTCTTAATTTCTCTGCCTCTACTACCTTGTACTTCTATCTCTTGCGTTGTAAAAGCGTTAGACCTTACTTATCTATAGTGTTGTAATCCTAGTACTAAGATAGAACTATCTAGAAACTTAGACTACCTCTTATAAGTAATATATTGTTATTATACGCTTATATAGCTAGTGCACTCCTTGCTACTACTACCTAATAGAATAACTTGCGTCCCCTACTGCGTTGTTGTTTCTAAATTCTTAAGACATTCTGCTAATCCTAGAATACCTCTATTAAACTTATAGACAGAGCCTTGCTAATTATCTAAGAAACTGTAGTAACCTCTATACTAGGCAATAATTTTGCGTACGTGTAATAACGCTGCTTTTCTACTATCTTACTAATTGTGTACTGCGTAACTTCCTAATCCTACTTACTTACTATAGTCTGCACAAGTGCTAGGTTTATCTTCTGAACTAGAGCCTTTTCTACTTGTTGCGTTATCTTTTCTTTCCTCTATCTCTTTCTGCTAGTCCTAGGTCTAGCAGTGTCTGCCTTGTCTACTACTACTAAACTATAGACCTGCACCTTATTAACTGTTTCTTCCTTACTTACTTAGTTATAAATATTAGCCTAGGGCATAAGTATGCGCAGGTTATTGTAAACGTTATTAACAATTTTTAGTAATATTATTTAGTTTATTTGCTTGCATATCTATAGTAGGGCATTATATAGGTTCTTGGTAAAAAATACCTCTAGTAGGTTATACTTGTCTGGAACCCAGGTATATATTGCTTTTTTAGTCCTATCTAAAGCGTTATCTATAGCCTACACTGCTTCTGCCTCTAACACGTATTAGAATATATCTTAGGAGATAAAATTTAGAGTAGACCTAACTACTATTAAGAAATGCTTAGCCTAGGAGTACTTACTAAGATATATAGAGATAGTGCGCGTTAGCTAGGTAGCGATATACTCTTGTTTGCTGCTTGCTAAGCCCCTTTAAAAAAAAACCTGCGTTAACTAAAATAGGTTAGATTTAAACACTTCTTTCTTAACAAAATTATCTTATAGTTATTACGCTATAGAAGCGTAAAAAACCCTTTCTTCTTTATAGCACTATTCTATTGTGTGCAAAGCAGCGCTATATCTGTCTATACCTATATTTACTTATACTCTCTTCTTAGCTATAGTATTATTATTTATTCTTATTATTAATATTGCCTTAATCCTACTAGTGTCTGGCAACACTTTAATTCTAAACACGCTAATTACACTACTGTTAAGGAAAGAAAAGCCCTTTAAGCCTTTGTTAATACCTAGCGTAAGCATCTTTATATTTAGCTAGCCTATTTGTATATTCTAAGCAAACCTATTCTAGCTATTTCTAGTCTTAAAATCTATTGGAATTTACTAAAGTATAAGCAATGCAGCACTATTTGCACTAGTAAAACTATAATTAAGAATATAAAAACCTACTTCTATACTAAACATAAGCTGTTTGCCTATACTATATTAAGCAATAAATAACAACTAAAGTAGTAGAGTAAATAGTAGTAAGTAGTGTATAGTTAGTAGTTCTTTGCAAGAGAGTTATAACCTGCAACTACCTATATTACTAGATATTTTAAGGTTATTAAAGAAACTACGCCTGTCTACATAGAGAAGGCAGTTGTAGAAAAAGACCTAACACCTAATAAAACTGTTCTAGTTACTTCTAACCTATAGAATATTATTAACCTTATATTAATACAACTTACTACTTTAGAGGCGCAGTTTCTTATAGCAGAAACAAGAGTTAGAGAGAAACAAAAGCGCGTAAACGCTGTTATACTAACTATCTCTAACTAATAAACCTACCTATACTTAGAATACACGTAGTTCTAGCGCTGCGTAGTAGATATAAAATAGAAAACTATTTGTAAATATATAAAACTAGGACGCTCTGCCTAACTATAGTACTTAACTAACGTAGTTAGGGTTAGGGTTAGAAAGTAGGAGTTAGGGTTAGGGTTAGGGTTAGGGTTAGGAGTTAGGGTTAGGAGTTAGGAGTTAGAGGTTAGGGTTAGGGTTAGGGGTTTAT